>OW121855.1:91683186-94183186 GCA_933228895.1 Platycnemis pennipes
GATAAGATTTTTTCCTTTCACCGAGCTGCCTGGCTTTTGTTTTATTTTCTAATGGTATTTCAGGATTAGGGTTAAAAGCCTGTTTCAACTCCAATACTCGGCTTCCGTGGTTCTTCCTCATAGAGGTCTGTAATCTACCGTCAACATCGCACTCCTGATGCGCAAGACATTTCCATTTATTTTTTGTATCCTTATCACTTATAGGGATAGATTGTACCACTGTCCCTGTCTACAATGTGCTTATGTATCATCGTAATATCTATCACACGTAGTTTACCTTTATGCACCTGAGCTTTAATATGCTCAATGCATGATTATAATTAAGTAGTATTTATATCACATATACGATACAAAAAAGTTTATTTGGCAAATGAACATATTTATATATAACCTGCATTTTTAAACATTTTGTCTCACCACAAAAATTTAAATCTTATTTACATAATGCCCCCCTTGTTTGGTAGAGTAAAGCAATCACCAGTGTGATATAAATATAGGGACTAGGTTATTTTCAAAGAGTGTACTTATTCAGTACAGTGTGTACATTCAGTTACCCTAATTTGTAAATAAAATATTTGGTTAACAATAGGGTGATAAGAAAAAAGCAAAGATATAGTAATTACAACTACATAAATGGAATGACCATATTCTTGAATTCTTCGCAATTATTAAAAGTCTCAACGACATTCTAATATAATCCACTCACCACCCTTTTAATGCATCTACATCAGTTTCAAAGTCTTGCCTTTAGGCAACCTAAATTTAACACACCTCTTGTTATTCCATTAAAAGTTACGTACTATATTTTGTGATTTCTCATAGGTTTTTGAAAGTATAGCAACTTTTTAAGGCTTTTAAGGACACCAGGTAAGTGACATTCTTTTGTGTGCAGTTATTATTCAGAATAAATGATTAATTTTGAAGAACTAATTTATACCTTATTCCCCTCATCCACACCGTAATATAATTTTTAGTTATATACAAAACACCAATATTATGGATAAAAGAATGGATACCTTTATGTCCATGATCGAGAAAATTAAGTTTTTCTACCAACTTCGATAATGTTTTCGGCGGGCTTAGCAGAAATGGTCTTCCTAATTTTCCAAGAGGAAGATTAATTGGTTTTAAATATTTTGTGATGTAACCGATTATATAGAGCTTTCAAGTTATTTCCTCTACATGAACTGCATTGAAGGGAATATTTTACAATGTCACGATTTTGCTTAACCCTTCAGAGTAAAAAAAAACTTCACCCACATTTTCAAAATCTGCAATTCCAATCTGCAATACCAAAGTATGCAAAATGTCCTTGGTCAGTAGAGCATTAATGTTTGAATAGGGTTTAAAACCAAAGAGGACATTCAATGAAATTAAATATAATCACTAGTAAAACCTTACCTAAATGTATTTAAAAATATATTTTTTTCAGTTTTGATATGTTTCGAGCAAAGTGAAATGAATCATTTTAAAAGACAGACAGCCATGAATTCAATGGTAACAAACATTTTTAGGATTTAGCTTTGACTTTTACCACACATATTTAACTTCAGTTTCCTTTCCCTTGAAATGCGTTTCTTCGTGACCGTGGCGTTACCAGTATTTTTCTCCAAATTATTGTCGCAGAAATGTTATCTCGCGGGGATCTACGTTTCCAAGGGCCTCTCTTTTAAGGATAAAATTAAAGGGTGTTAAACAAATGGGAAAAAAAAGCAGGATTATTGCTCGTGCACTAATGGTTGATGGTATTTCAGACTGAGAATCGCTAAAAATTGCAAGGCTTTCCATGTAAGCACACCATATATCACACGGTCTTAGGGTTTTCTGTTTTCTTAATTTTTTTCCTTATTTTTAGTTTGATTGCTCCCATAATTTATGCGTCATATTATATAAGTCGTAAAGAATGAGCGCGGTCCGCAGGAATAAATCTAAATCTGTGCAGCCTTCCCATTCCCCTTTCTCTTTCTCTCATTCTATTAAGACCCAGCATCCCTCTTTCTTTCCTTTCCCTGAGAGTTTAATTTCCTTTCACTATTCCCGCAAGAAATGCGTCTTGTACCATACATCCTCCTCCTCCTTACAACCCTCCGAGTCCACTTTCATTTTTTTTATATCACCGTAACATCACTCGTTTATTCAACATCCATATCTAATGCGTATCCTACATCATGCAGCGATCAGACGGCACTGAATAATCAACGTTTACATTCCCTGGATGTGAAAAAATATACTTATTGCTTAAGGGAAAATACTCAAAGTGATATGGCAGGAAATATATAAATTTAGGGAATGGGACGATATGTAAATATAAGTATAAATGGAGGAATTGTCAATTAAAATAATAACGGTTGTCATATTGAACGGTTGAGCACAGTTCATCTAGATAGCAAACCAAAGTTTCCTTTTCCCTTTACATTATTATTTTCTGAAAGTTTGAAACCTTTAACTAAAACACCCATCTGGAAATCAATGATCATTATCGATTGTAGGATGCAAGTCGTATTGAACGATGATTAACATCAAACTACAGGCAGTGTCGTAGTTTCCTCACAGTGATTAATTTCTCAACGGTATATAGGATCTCTAATTCACATGAACACTATATGTGGAGATGTTCTGGTTAAATATTTCTATTTTTTTCGGAATTCGATTGAGTTTCTTCATTTTAATTACAATATTCCGGCTGTGTCAGCGAAGAAACGGAGAAAGCAAACACTTGAAATACATAATTTGTCATTAGAATGAACGAACGCAGACCGAATTCCAAGCAAAGATGTACTTCACGACAATTAGGACAAGAAAAATATCCATACCTGTCTTCTGAGAATGAAATTATCTTCAAGTCGATATTTAGTCACAAAAAGTATGATAATCTACATCCAACCTAATTCTTTTCGACATGACAACCATTGAAGTCCACGAAAAAATATCGGATTCCTATCAACTCCAGGTCATTTGGCACAGCGTTACATGCACCACTGCGTATAAAGCAATACGTAACACGACCTTTTCCTCCCTTTCTGCCTTTCTTTCTCCTCCTACTCCCATTCATTCATTTTTTGTCGCTCTCACCCAAGTTCGTCACCCTTCTCCTCCATTTCCCTTTCTTTCCTCCCGTCCAGACCCTAAAGAAAAAAAACAATGAAATTTCTCCTCCACTCCTTTCTGCGACGTGAAAGGATTGCACATTTTGGACCACCCGAGGACCCTGAAGACTTTCTCTAACGGATAGAGGAGGAGGAGAAGGAGAAAAAAAATTTTATTCCACTACTTTCTTCTCGCTAAATCTCTGCAGTCTGCACATTTCTACAAAAACTGCAGTCTTCCCTCGAAGATATTTATCACAGTTATTTATTTAATTCACTTTGAAGTCATGAAAAGATAGCAATATGTTTCTAAAGAAACACCATATCAACAAGTCAGACAGATGGGACGAATCGTGGGACAAATTTGAAAGATCTTCAGTAGCAGAATTTCCACAGAATAATATCCACCTTGACCGGGACTCGAACCGTGAATCCCCTAAATTCCAGTCAGGTACTCCGCCAATTGAGCTATATAGTCTCTCTTCTCCCATGTGGATTCTGCTTTTGTGCATTTCAGCGGGTGAGTCCGGTTAGTTATACGCGGCAGATGGCATAGACACAGTGTAAACACACGTGTAAAATGCGGCTTTGGTAACTAATTTTTACGTATTATTACGATTTTTATGCCAGCTCCCTCAAGGAAGAATGGACACACGCAATCCTTGAATTAACCCCAAGATCTTCTCCAGTGCTTCTGTTCTGTGCAGACCAGGGCTTTACACAATACGCCAAATAACCCCTATCAAGTTTTAGCCTTAATTTTTTCTTCATAATCTGTCCATTTTTAATGTAGTGATTTAGAAACCCGTATGATAGAACCTCACACACCCTTACAGAGGTTTGGAAAGCTAGTTGGGAGTTTCTAACCATGTGATATCTTCGGTTTCCTTGGATATAAGTATGACTCAGCGAGGGTCTATCTAGATGTTTATATGCAAGCTATAGCTAGGTCTTTACCAGGACCCCATGTTGAGCTAAATAACCACTGATATATAATCGTATCCTTGAAACTCTGACTGTTGAGGAAATATCCGTACATTTTTAGCGTCTTTGTTAAATATCCGATTTTTATACTACGATTAACCCGAAAGTTTTTTTTAATAGAGAAGAATTAACCAAGTACTGAGCGTAATGGCACTTGAGACATAGTCTTGACATGGTCTTTTATGGGACCCAGTAGACTGATACTAAAAAATATTATGCATAAAACATAACTGAAAACGTCAAGTTATCTAACCTGGGCCATCCGGGCAGTATCCATACAGTTTATCCTCTAGGTGAACGTAATGTCCCATCTGAATAAAAAACTAACTCCGACTCACCCACATACTCCTTCCAAACCATTCCGTCTTGCATGTTGTTGCTACAGTAACGGGCATTAAATAGCAGTAGTCATTTAGGGCACGTAACCGACACCTATGTCATTTGTGCCAATAACTCAAGGTTGGATTTCGGTAGGCTATGATGTATTCCTCGCTTTTTACACTGATTTCAGTAACCCGTTCCTGCTCTAAGCAGTTTTTTTCAGAAAAGAATGTTGAAAATTGACAATTCAAAAAGATTTCCTGAACCGGGAAGTGAATCACACCACGAGTATTAGTTTTGCTGGTCCATTGCGTAGGTCCGCACGTAACCTAGTAAACTTTTATTTCATTCACACTAACGATTCATCAAGAATAGGAAACAGATTGTGGCATAGGACATCCACAGCGGTATTGATAGCCTGGAAAATCAAATGTCCGAGGCTCATTTTCCTTCCGCAATTTTCAACGTACTTCCATGCCGTGCACATTGTCAGAGAAAAATATTAACGAACATGAAAGTATTTTACTACCTCTTTTCATATCTTAAATACCTTTCCTTTTTCTACTTTCTTCTTGCTTGCCCAGCCCTCAATCTTCGATCATCATCATCATCGGTCAACAATCCTAGGATTGGTTTGACGCAGCCCTCCGCTCGATTCTTCTATCGGCCAACCTCTTCATATTGACGTAGTTCCCCTCTTTTACATTCTTCACAACTTGCTCCAAAAATATACCTCATACAAGGCCTGCCTTTTTCATTCTTCCCGTTCACTTTTCCCTCGACGATTGTCTTCATCAGGTCATTGTGTCCTAAGATGTGGCCCATTAAGTTGTCCTGTCTTATTTTTAATGTTTTCATTAGACATCTCTTCTCTTCCACTCTTCTTAAGACTTCTTCGTTGGTCACTCGATCGATCCATTTTATCTTCAGCATTCTTCGGTAGCATTATGTTTCAAATGCATCCAGCCTGGAATTCTCTGTTCCGTAATTGTCCATGCTTCGCTGCCATATAGTAGAATGCTCCAGATATATGTTCTAATGAAATGTTTCCTCACTTCCACGCTTGTATTTGCAGCTGAAAGCAGAATCTTCTTCAGGTAAAATGCCCTTTTTGCTTGGGCAATTCTACAGGCAATTTCTCTTTTACTTCGTCCATCACTGGTTACTCGGCATCCCAGATAACAGACCTCTTCCACCTCCTCGATTTTTGTTTTCCTAATTTGATATTGGTCCTGGATTTCTTCCTCCTACTGCATACCAATACCTTAGTTTTCTTTTTATTGATCTTCAGATGATATCTGGTCATTGTTCTTTCCATATTTTCTAGTGTCTAGTGTCTTCTGTTTCCGCCATGATTGCTCCTTATTTCCTCCTACGCTTCAAACTTCACAGTTCTTCATCTCCTTCGTTCATCCTTTTTTTCAGTTCTCCTCTTCTCCCACATCTCTGATGCTTCCAATTTTTCCTTAACATCTATCCCTAGCTACTAGGTCAACGCCACATACCATGTTTAAATTCTCAGCTAATTATTTCTAATTTTTGTTCAAATTCAAGGATTACACACTATCAGCACAAAGCCTTAACGAAATTTACGCTGATATGCATAGGATTTTCATAGAATAACCACAACCAGGATACCAAACCGGGGTGTCGTGTTTGAGAAGTTTATCACTTCATCCAACAAAACAACTCGATTCGGGCTTGAGGCATGTCATGAGGAGAAATACGTACAGCTGTTACCCTCTATTTGCAATGCGAAGGGAATCGTGAGGAAAGTCGAAATGTCTAACAGTTCAATTATTTGCATTGTTCCCCTCAGAAAGTTCCCCTTACTTTTAAGAGAGCCTACGACGCGACAGGTATTCGTCGCAACGCTTACCGACAGCGCCGCCGCCGTTTGAGCCATTCCCTTTAACGGATACCATGACAAAATCAGAGCGGCGGGGTTTCCTACAAAAATCTTCTCTTCTACCTTAGCCTTCCATAGAAATGGAAAAATAAAAAAGGATCACTTCTGCTCTCCGTTTTTGGTAGGATATCCTGTATACTTGAGTTGCTCCTTAAAGAGTACCTCGGTTCTTAAGGAGTGGGATCTCTCTACGGTTCACTCGTACGCCTTTCTGACTCAAATGTGCGGCGAACAATGCCGTAAAAATTCTAATTCCGGGTAAAAACGATGTCTTTACCTACTACTACCGCAATTAGTTCTACAAATGTGGAGACTTTTTTGAAGAGAGAGACTTAGCGATATCTTTAAATGTTTACAGCAGCCACTTCACTACATAAAGTAAACTCGTGGATATTGGCGTGATATTTTTATTTTTAAGAGTAAAAATAAATTCTTTCTAAATATGGCTGGAAATTAACAGGAAGTAAATTAATGGTTCAGCACATTCAACTTTAAGCATTAGATAGTTGAGCCCCGCAGTCGTAATAAAGTATATACTTATATTTAATACTTACCGGAGATGTTCGTCAACGCTCAAGGTCATAGAGTGGCAGTAGATTATGAACACTTACCTGAAAAAAATATTTCATTTTAATTAAGGTGTGATTATTAAGGTATTAAAAATAAAATTCAAATCCAGTACTGCGTTTTGCGCAATGAAATTATGAATTAAGCAATCTTAAACTATAGCTTAATTGACATTTATTTTTTGGAACGACTTGTCCTAAATATCATCTATTCTGAATTTGAGAGTAAGGGAGAAAACCATTTTATCTATAATAAAATGATAGGAGAATTTTGCAACAAATTAATTCCCCTTCAAGGGTGCTGGTGATGGAAAAAACCACCAGTGAAGTGTATATGTGGTGATCAACGCTTAAATTATTTTTAACAAATACAAGTGCTACTAGTAGTCAAATAGAAAAGTATTTGACTTAAAATATCAGTTTTAAAATTGATTTGTGGAACATCTGCCAGGTATTAGAAAATTAGTTCAGACGTTTGTACCTTCTAACGTTAATGACGTAAATCAAACTATGTCCCACTTCAATAAAAATCGTGATAAATAAAGATAAAACTGGCACTACACAACTGGATGACATGACATTCACAACTGGAACCACTGTGCCCACACATATGCATAATCCACTCGACGAGGCATACTTGAAAATAAAATCTAAACACAGGGTGAACGACAAGAAGACATGAGAGCGATGTTACTTGTCTCTAATTAGGTCCCACCTTGAGTATGCAGTCCGTGTATGGGATCCGAATGAATTAGGTTTGATCAGAGAACTAGAAAGTGTGCAGCGTAGAGCAGCTAGATTCGTTAAAAGGTGTTACGATAGGTTGAGCAGTGTTCCAGAATTAATACAAGAATTAGGGTGGGAATCATCATCAGAGCGTAGGTTAAAGTACAGATAAAATCTATTATAGAAATTTCAATCGGATAGCATTACTGAAGATATTAGGCACATATTAAAAACACCAGCGTATTATGCTAGGTTTGACCAGATAAATAAGATTAGAGAGATAGATTGACGTACTGATAGATTAATAATGGCATTTTTCCCCCGTACTATAAGAAAACAGAATAGGCAGCATAGCAAAGGGTTAGGTAGGGGGATTTTAGAGTAGTCTGTAGTGTATGATGCATTTATTAATCCCTTAAAAACTATAGATACTAACAATCTAGTTGCATGAGACCCCATAGTTACTTGTTTGCATATCGGTAGTGCATGCTTGGGGATCTTCATCCCCTGTCGCACACCCTCGCGGTGGCTTGCAGAGTATCGTGTAGATGTAGATATTAACGGCCACAATTTTGTGTATAGTGAGGCCAACATAAGGTATAAAACTAAGGGTATTGTTCAATCTTCCAATATTTGATTCTTTTTCAGGGTGTGGATACATTCGTAGGAGAGTTTTGTCCCAAGCTTTCAAAATTTAAACTCATTTCAATGGTGAGAACGTACAGATTCTAATCACACTACGGCTTAACTATTTCAATTATCTTGAGTGATGACCGCAGACCCACAGTGAAACAATATGCATCACCATTTTAAAAAAAACTAAATACGAACAATTGAAATAAAATCCAGGATTAATTAAAAAAAGGACCTTAAAGGCCGCAGCTATAACGTCCTGAGATCCAACGGGCAAATTGTAGGGTGAAGAATTTATGGCATCATTATATATTCTTTACTGCCTATTACCGAAGTAAAGATGGATGGAAGTCTAATTTTAAGAACTGATAAGATGCCGGTATAAAAGGTACTAGGATGGATCAAAAATTATTTCTATCTGCAATGTTTTGACGACTGCTTTTATGCTACATTACTCTCGGGAGAATAATGGAATGAGTGCAAGTGCGATTATAAAATGAAATGAAATATATTAGCAAAATTACTGTTGAATGTATTAGAAAATCTACTTAGCGAAATAAGTGTATTTATTGAACAGAGCGATCTCATTATAGGGGCACATGTTATTGATATAAGCAGAGATATGTGAAAAACGCATTAGATGGGACAAAATAAAATGAAATATCATCTTGGGAAAAGATGGTGTGATAAAATACAATTGAGGAGTTTTAAAAATTGTATTGAATTAGCAATAACGAATTATAGAGGAAATACGAATTTAAAAATAGCCAAACAAAGTCGTTCTAAGGATGAGTGTGGAAAGGAAAGAAGACTTTCGGGGAAATAAGGTGACAGGAGGCGTTAAGAGAGGAAAAAAGATCAGTCAAGGGAGTGTATGTAAGGTTTCCTCAGCGTTTATCCTCCATAGTAACAGCTTTATGGCGTCTCTTGGCGACGGCCGTTTCTCCAGCTAATCTGCTGGCGTCTTCAGGCCAGAGGACGCCAGGAGGCATGAGAAACTATAGCCACCAAAGAATACCAAGACATGAAGGAAAACCAAAGATATTGCATCCAAGGAGATATTAAAGTTACGAACGAAATGGATAAATTTTAAAAAATGGGGAAAAGGGACGAAAAGGATGAATTTTAATACAGAGGAGTATAGACAGAAATTATCCTCTGCCAAAATTTAATGAATTGGTAATGTGTACGTCAAAACTAAGAAAGAGGGTTTTAACGATATATATGTATGAATAACCCACAAAAATGCTAAGATGCCTGTAAAAAGTGTTAAATGGACAATTTAGATTGAGTAAAAAAAATGTAAAGTGGCTTTCCGCAGACACCAATTTTTCCAGGAACGGGTTACTGTGATGACTGCTTGAACACGTAAAAAATTGGCATTCCATCCCATTTTGATTTCCAACTTTGATAAAAAATGTTAAAATCTAGCTGATAAATTTAAAGTGCTCATTGATTAACATAGAGCCAAACAAAAAATTATGACATAATTCGATTTTCTGTAGATTCAGTGGTTACTTCATAAACACTCTTCAAACTCCAGTGTACACAATATTTATATTTGACAATAGTGTACTGACTTCCCTCACCGAGGGTCCTGGTTTGAATGCCAGTTTTGGCAGAAAATTGGTGCTGTGGCTATTCAAACCAATTCCCAATTGACTGCTTTTTTGAAAACACTTCGAGAGCAACACTCTGCACGTCGAATGAGTAGTTACACCTTTCGTAAAAAGCAGGTTTCAGATTCGATAAAAGCCAATCATAGCTTTAACAAATAAATACAGCAGATACTATAAGCTTCACCCGTCTTCCTCGAATACATATTATTGTGAAATTTAGTTCAATGCTCTCACGGTAAAGGAAAAAATTATACTACCGCGGCATCAAAATAATATCCAGACACGTGGCAATTGTAATGAAAAAAATGGGTTTTTGTCCTCGTTCCTCATCTCATCAAATCTTTTTTTTTTTTTCAAAAGTTGGAAATCTTTTCCCAAGTCTCTGAAATCAACGCGTTGACTGCCTCACAACCCTGAAGGGAGGAATTCATTGTTTGGTATTTGCTTTCCGCTTTCGCTTGCGCCATTCACTCTCTTTGCTTGGGAATCAAACGTCGCCAGTCATTTTCTTCCCTCCAGAGGGCAGGAAATTGTTTTCGCCCACCTCCCAGGAAATAACATAAACCTGCCTATCCCAACTTCCAAAGTAGAAAAAAAAGATCATTCATGGCGGAAGTATTCTTTTACAATTTTTTCCCCTTTCCATCCAAATAGTATCTATTTTTTATTTGATTTATGTTTTCCCATTGCTCTCCAAGGCTTCATCTGCTTTCCATCCAACACGTCTTCGGTCGCACATTTCCCTCTCGGCCACTATAGTTTTAGTTTTCCTCCCTCCCTCCATCTTCTAGTCCTTCGACATCAAACTCCAAACTTTACTTCTTCTACCACCTCTCGTAGAACCACATCCAAAAGACAGGGAGAGAAATATTTATCTCAAACCTAACTCGTCACATGGAAACTATAACTTTGGATGGAAAGAAAGTCATATTGACGGAAGACTGCTGATAAGATTTGGTTCTTTTTTTAAGGAAAATAAAACTTCGTGAAGAAAGCTATTGAAAACAGAAATTCTGATTCTATTTATGCGTTTCCTGAGGTAGGTATAACTTTGTGAGAGGAAAAATCACAGAAAATAGTTTAGCTACAATTTTGGTGGCATGTTTGTTAATTTAATGGTTTAACTCTTTTGTCTTTTGGTGAAAACATTCCCCTGCTGCCAGTGTCTGTACTGCTATTGAAAGGCTTAGATAGATGATCCCTTCATAATCCGCGATCGCTTCTCCTCTAGAACGGTCTCGGGATTTGATTTCATGACAATGGACTGCTCACTGCTTATATTTCATTCCAATAAGTATCAGTAATATGTTTTTTTTTATCTGCGAAGGAGCGTCATTCCCTCAATATTTACCCAAAAAATTGTTTCCACCTTAAATACTGCACAATTTTTTCAGACGAGATCATAGAATTTATAGAAAGTAACTTGTAGACTAAAGTGTACCATCGTACGTGAGGAACAGAAAAGTTCGTCCCCTTTTTACACATCAAACATTCATTTCATTAAGCAATCCTTCTGTTTGGTGACCTCAGTGAAGAAGATCTGAAGATCTTGATACGATCTATCAAGATCTTCAGATTTTTTCATGTTATCCATTATTACTATCTCGTAAACTAAAATTGCACGAAAAGGACAAATTAAATGAGAATGAAGACTAAGTCTCGCAATAAAATAATACTCGTGGAAAAGGGCCAAAATGATTTTTTCAGCTTTGACTAACAAAATTCAAACTTTTTGTGGAGAAAAGGTCTAATGCTTTCACTTGTTCATTATGCACGTTGCTTGGCTATGTATTAAGTGATATCTACCCTTATCAATCCAAATGAACCTCCGTATTGCAAACGGTGGTGGAAGATCAAAGTAACAACATTGCATTTGAGCGTCTAAAAGTCTGAAGTCTTTTCAACACTAATACCTACGTATTTAGGTGATGCATTTAGCGATGTATTTATCTATGCACATTCAAGAATCCCAAATGGAATTACACCTAGCTTGGTATGTGCCAGTATTTCTAACTGAAAAAATATGGGGTACAATTTGAGCCTCTCCTCTGCTCCCTTGCTATGTATACCGGAACGAATATTTTCTTTTGCCTTGGAAACCAGAGAAATCGGGTTCCGCTTTCTCAAAACTACCCTTCTTCCCTTTTTTCCAAAATTGAATCTCATTCCCCATCATTCCTTTCGTAATTCGAACATCCGCTTGCTTGTTACCCCTCCCTTCTGGACCCTTTTAACTTCGTCATAAGACAGCCATTGAGAAAGGCAACGAAAAAATTCCACAAACCCCACAACGGATCCCCGCTTTTATATTTTTAGAATCCGACTTAGAATTTGAGATTCCCGTTGAGAAAAAATTGAATTAAACTCGAAGCTTTTTTCTCGGCCACATGTTGTAACATTCTTTGTGATATGCTTCACTGCCGCTCAAAAAGTAAAATTCATTTTCTGGCCATCGTTTCGTTAATTATGCTAATTACCCGGTGGTCTTATAACATAGGGATTGGATTTTTCTACGGGAAAAAAGAGATTAATACTTAATATGAATGAAGATATCATAATAATATATAAAAATGAATTAGTGTCTGTCTGTCTGCCAGATTTATGTTACGCATTTCCTCAAAAACTACTGAACCGATTGAGCTGAAATTTTGTAGGATTCTATCAAATACACTAGTAGGTGCTATAGGCAATATAAAAAAGGCTCAGGGCCCGGGTTCGATTCCTGGCGACAATTATGTATTTACATTGGTTTAAATGGAATTTTTCAATTTTCTTTCGCTCAGTAAAATAACCATATATTAGTCGATTTTTTAAAATTCTTTCCGTATTTAATGGGTAAATGTTTAAAATTTCTTATTCTTTTAACCGATTTACTTTTTTTCCTGGTTTCTGGGAATTTTGTAATTTATTTTGAAATTTCTTGTGTTCTCGGTTCTTTTCCGAGCGTTTCTGAGGACATTGCCATTGTCGTCTCTGAAATGAAAGCATCGTTGATGCTTAAACAATTCGTAATAGCGAGATGCCGCAATAGGCATTGTGCTTTTCGCGAGGATATAGGAAGGTACTGAAGGTATTGTAGGCTATTCGTGAAGCAAGGTCAGTCATATTTTTGCTCACAAAGGTACGTGCTGACTGCTAGCCCTACTCAAGGATTTATAAGGTTTGTATTCGGTTAAAATTAGAAGTATTAAAATGAATGCTTCAGCGGTGTTCAAATTTTTGAATACTTTTTTGATTTCTTTACGGGTTTGTGCATTTTAACCAATTAGGTTAGGTTATTTACGGGAGGCGACCGACAGCTGAGGTCATTTGCGCCATATAGGATAGGTGGGTAATTGGGTAATGGTAAGAGTTTTTAGGGAACGGAGGAAGGGTAGAGAGAAACCCGGCGTCGGCATTAGCCTACTCTTAGCGAAAGGCGCCAAGGGGACCACGGCTTAACGTCCCATCCGACGGACGGAGTACTGTACTTGAAATGCCCTCCACTAGACACTCAAGTGGGGACCGGTTTTCCACTGAAAAATCCGCCACTGCCGGGAATCGAACCCGGGATGAGAGGCCAGTACTCTAGCCACCACACCAACCCAGCATCCTGCATTCCCCCGCATTTTAACCAACCTAGAGCATGAAGGGAAGAGATGGAACGCTTTCGGAATCATCGCCGATGAAGATAGCTTGAGATTTGAGATAGTATAACAAAAACCAGTGAATAAAATTCAAATACCAATTGAGCATAATGCCTCATTAAGATTCCGTGGGATGTTCATTGATGCCATTGCAATGATTCTAAAAATGTTCGTCCAAAAGCGATGCCCTAAACAGCATTATTCTTTTCGTGATGGTATTGAAAGGTACAAAAAAGAGGTATCGCAGCTAATTCTTGAATCTAGATCGGCCATTTCATTCGGAAAAATCATACGGGCTAACTTTTCGCGTTACTCCCAGATCAAATAGGCTTGCATTTGGTTAAACTAAGAGTATTTAAATGAAAGTTTCAGCGGAGTTCAAAAGGTGAATATTTTTATGATTTATACCATATTCGGAAGTGAACCGCTTTCAAAATTGTTGCCTTTTGAGGCACAATAAAGTGATAAAAAACTTAAATTTAGTCTAATCAAATATGAGTAGTATGATGAAAAAAATTGTGATATAGTCATAGATCAAATATACAGTAGAAGGTGTGAATATACGTAACCGAGCGACAATTTACTCTAATTGGAATAAAATGCATTAATCCCTATCCGTAGGAAGTTCATTGACGCCATTGTCATGAAGTTGGAGAATTGAGACAAGCATAACATACATAAAAGGCCAGAGAAAAATATTTTTGCCGAAAAGGAGGGAGCTAACATTCCCAAAAACCCGAATCTGCCCTCATTTTCAGCAATAGACAGATAGACATCGTATGCACCCTCCCTTCTAACCTACTTTGTATCTTCTGGCCTGAAAGTTTCTAAATAATATTCTTATTTTTGTAAAGGCCCAGGTGAGTCCAGGCAGTAATTTTATGTTTACATTGGTTTAAATTATATTTATGGTCCCGATAGTGACTTGGAGCCGTAACTAATTCCATAACACTAGTTTGTTAAAATTTATAATCACAATTTGTAATTATTTTATTTCTCCCTCCCGTTGAATTTCAACGGGCACCTTCAGCTAGTAATCTATAATTATGGCTCTTTCGATAAAGACGGGAATAGATCTCTTCCCGCACAACGTATCGTTTTATGGAATACGTCTTGGATGAACATAAACGTAAAGAAAATTAAAATTCTCAAACATTCAAATATTTTTAAGATCTTACTAAAATATGCATGAATATTTAAATGCAGTGTCAGACACTTTCCATTACAATATGTACTCTTTTTTATGCCTTTACCATTAGTTTGTGTTTTTCTCGTATCTTCTGTAAAGCATGCTTATAAGTTCTAAAAAATTTGGGCATAAGAAGTGGGTTTTTTCAACGTTTGAAAACCAAGCAGGACAAGATCATAAAAATGAATTTCCGAACGGTCTTGGAAGCTATGGGAGTTGAGAGATTGGATATGGGTCGATGGGGTCCGGTTTCCAGCCCTGGTGAAGACTCCTCGGGTATTTCTATATTAAGATGACCCGGTTTGAAATTGAGAAAATATACATTAGCTTTATTAAATATTAGATGATCTTTGTAAATGATGAGAAGGCCTGTTCACCATATCTTGGATTTTGCAAGAACGTTTTGCTCTTGGTGAACTGCTATCTAATAAAAAAAATGTTCTAGTACTGGGAGTAAATGTGGCTCTTTGATGCAGTGCAAAGGATTAGAAAAGGTACGAGAATAGTAATGGTAGTGCAAGGAGAAAAGGTAGAGAGAAACCTGGCATCGGCATCCGCCTACTATTGACGAAAGGTGCGAAGGGGACCACGGCTTAACGTGCCATCCGATGGACGGAATTCTGAACTCGAATGTACTCCGTAAAGCAGTTAAGTAGTGGTTGGCTTATCAGAGAAAAATATCTTCCAATCCCTGGACTCAAACCCGGGCTCTCCAAGTGATAGACCAATACTCTAACCGGTACATCATCCCGAAAAACACGCCTCTCTTTACTGTTGCTTTTCATTTGTCATCATCGCAGACCTTTTATGACTAGAAATTCTGTAGACTCTTGGCAAGAGGTTTCTGACAGTTACTTTTTTTTCTGGCCAAAAATCAAAAACAATGATGACTAATTAGCGATTGACAACCCCCATTGGTGAATTATTATAATCAAATGACTTCCTCGGTAGAAGAAGTAATACCTGCATGATGTGAAAATTTTGATGATATTTTCCAACATGATAGTGAAGGCTTTAAACGGAGTTCCTATTAAACATCTTATCGTATTTATAGTTAAGAGTAAATTAGCTAATTCTGAGAAGTGTTCTACTTAAAGGAAAAAATATCTGATTTTCGAGTGGTCTTTATATGGGCTCTCAAATTTCAACCGCCCTGCAATAAACGTTCTTGTCAAATGGATGAGTGATATCAAAAATTTCAGGGAAACCTATACAGTTTAATTCTTTGGGAGATAATTTGCAGTATTTTTCCCTCTGATTCACACTGGCACATGCCAATTAATTCCAAACTAATTGAAAAACGAAATATGTGGAATATCCTGCATTTCAATCTTATTCCGAATGAAAAATTCAAGTAAACGGATTTGATTTTCCTCAGTTACTCTTTGGACATGAAGACAAAATTAGATCTCCCATTCAAAAAACTAAAAACGTGATAAATACCAATATAAGGCTGACATTTGAGCGTTTCGAGAAAAAAAAACTTCAACCTTGCTTCTTAAATGAGGCTACGATTCTTCATTAATGGGAAGGCTTAGTAAAGATGATCGCGGGCGTGAAATCACCAGGGAGAATAAGTATACGCCTCGTAATATTCCTTCTCAGGCATTATCGGAAAGAAACACAAAGATAGAGAGTGGATCTTCCTGTACCTAACCTAACCTGAAACCAGCAGTTCACCTCAAATTCGTAATAGCAAGTGATTAGATTTCCTTACATCCCCTTCCTACTTTACGCCTTCTTGATTCAAATATACACCACTTTAGTGTAGCTTATTACTCCACCGTACTCATTTGCACTTCATGCGCACCTCCCTGAACTCCTAAATCATTGCTCCTTTGAACTTGACGGCGCTCGCCGTAAATCACGGGAGACAATTCCATGGGGCCATAAAATTTTCATTAAAACTGTCGAGTGTTTCCAATCCCCGGACCTGCTTCCCCACTCATTTCCATATCCTCTAAGTATACTTATGTGTATTTGTATTTTTTTTTGGCCGAATGTGAAGAGGAAACCTTCGCATATACTCTTCGCACATTTGTTTTTCTCCATGCAACGAATTTGGAGGGGAGAATGGCCGGATTTTTTTGGGGCCTTCTCCAAAATCTAATCTCTAGGGAGGGTGCTTCATAAGCAGCAGCTGCGATGCTTCAAAGTCAAGGCGTCTGCCGTCACCTATTAATATTCGCCTTCGAAATGAGGATGGAGGAGGAGCAGCAGGTCGGAAGTGGGTGGAGAAGAGAGAATAGGCGCGGTAGGAAAAAACTGGAAACACACTCCGTCTCCTTCCCAATCTGTTTCGTTTAATTAACTTCCTTTTCCAGTCACCATGGTAGCCTAATAAAGCGAGGCGTTGCAACGGGATCCCATCCTCCAAACTCCCTCCTTCACAATTTTTTCTTCTTTTAAACGTATATTAAAACGTCATTTTAAAGATACAATTACCCTCCCTGCTCCTAAATGCTCAGAAATCAAGAGAACAAAACTGCTCGAGAGTACGGTTTAATTATCTGTTTAACTGATCCATTAATTAAAGATTCCAGCCCAATTTTCTCATTGAAATCGTACGGGGCCAACCTCCTTCATTAAGGGGTTTTATTTGAATGCGCCTGAATATATTAACACTCAATAAGAGCGATTACTGCTTTCAAGATTAAATTCCGGGAATGGTTAAAATTTAATCGTATTTTACTGAAAGTATGTTGTATGCACTCAGCATTTGCTAGTTGTGCACAACGCACAATGTGACTCAATTTTTAAAGCGGTTGTTTGTTTTTAAAATTAGTATCCCATACTGTGATCACGTACAACGAAGTAGAGACCAAATTTACTTGATCCCTTGATTATTGCTTAAAGTCATTAACAGATGGCAGGACACATGAAAAGTCTCTACCAACTATATTCGAAAAATAAATGTTACAAATAGGGATGGAGCTATAGAAGAAACGTTTATTACATCAACTGAGAAGAATAAATAAAGCTTGTAACGATATTGCCTCCCAGTCACGACTTTTTTACCTTCGAATCGTAGTAGAATTTTGGTACATTCGATAATTTACATCCGATAATTTTCGTAACCTTGGAAGGGACGATAGTTATCGTAAGCATGTAAGAGGAATATTTATGGGAAAACTATTTAGAGAACAACATATTCACAAGAGTAGGTTAGATTAGTTAAATTAGCAATGAGCTGAAATCACAACCACGTTCTAGTACGACTTAAAACACTATTTTTAAGTCCTACTATTCATCATATTTTCACACTTAAATTTCAAGACAGACTATAATAAACTCCGTGTCCAGTCTTCCGTGAGCATCGATACTGGCCAGCCCATAAGGTTTTACAAAAGTGGCAATATCATGGACAAAAAATGTTATTTCCATAACATTGGGACATTTTAATACCAATGATATATGATTCTTCTTGAAGAAAATTCACTAAAGGTTAATTAACGCCACCCACTACAGCATACAAATCTATGAAAATATAATGGCTGATTACGTTCCGTAATTATGGCATAAGTTTTCTAACTTAGAATACGACAGTCACACGACAAAATTCTACTATCAAGGCAACATTTCAATCAACGACATCGTAATTTGTCATTAACTCACACTTTCCAGACTTATTGAGGAAGAGGAATTGAGATAAACAACATGCGTTAGGTTAGTTATTATCTGTATCACCGACGTGTTCTATCAAAACTATTAATACAATTCTCTCGCTTGATAGTCACAAAATCGTAAAACGAAATAATTTTTTATGCAAAAGCTCGAAATTCTTAAGTGTAATCTTTTTTTGCCAGCCAAGTTGATATTCAGTTTTTTTTATATTTTTATCGATGCACCATTCTCTCGTTTACATATGCTATTTAAACAAAACATTCAGGTATGACCGGGAGTAGCCCCCGAGATGAATATTTCACCAATTAATTTGCCAAGGGAAAGTGGAATCATATCGAACATGATGCAGACTCATACGCATACAATTGATGTAAAATCTCTGACTTATTATCAGCAAATAAAACTCATTTACACTTTCGTCAATATCTTGATTTATAACTCATTAATATCAGATCTTTATGTATACACATGTGTTTAGAGCATAGGTAATAATACCTTTAATGACTCGCATTCACTACGAACTCAACCATAAGGGCATGTGTATGGGGTAAAGCAGAAATATTTGGCACGAGTGATAAAGTAACTATTTTACATGCCACGCAACACCACGCGTTTTTTTTCCTAAAGACAGAAAAGGTGTAAGGGAGCAAAGTGGATGAAAAAATTGGGTCAGTCGGAATAAATAGGAAAACGTCCCAAAGCTCGCCCGCAAGGGTTTTTTCCGTTTATCCTTTCGCCCTAAATCTCGACTTCTTATCTCTCTGCCTCGCTTTGCATCGTTGCCTTATACCCCCTCCATCTCTTCCCCCTAAAACACTCAACTGCCTCGAACGTAACCCCTCCCACCTCTACTCTTCCCCTCTTCTTTGCCATCGCTTCCCCAGTCTCCAGTTTTTTTATCTCCATTTCTCTCCCTTTCTGTCTCTCTTTCTCTGACGGTCAAAAGCGAAGGAAATCTTTGTGCGGTCGTTCCTGCGTGCCTGAAGTGAGACTGAGGAGACAGTTTATGAACAACGGATCCTCAGAGACCAAGAACAATCTTATTAAATCTGACTAAAACTAACAAAATTAACCCTGGACTCACTTAGGTATTGAGCTACTTGAATTCTGGCTTTGCTGCATAATAGGGCTCACCAATTACTGACATGAAAGCTGTGTCAATATTAAACACTAAGAGTAAGGAAGGCATGGGGTTTCACTGTTTGTCAATCTTCCATTGTTTCTTTCAAAATATGGGTCGGCAAAAATTTGTAGAGCTAAGATGAAAAAAATGGTTCGTATATATCGTACGTTCTTTCAGAATAATCTGGATGGCCATCGTTAAATTGTACATGGGAATATAGAGTACGATGACTGTCGCATAGGTTATGTACTCTGAAGCAAAATGAGGATAAGAGATGCAAAATAAAATACATAGACTTAGTATCAACGTGTAGAATAGATTATATTAGACGAATTTTAAAATACAGCAAAAGGTAAGCTCTTATACGGTCGCAAAATATGGCCTTTAAAAAGTTTAAGTAAGTGAGGCCTTTAAGTAGGTGAAAGTACTAAGATATAGTGACGAGGATGTTCAGGCTCGGAAAACTTCAGTATGGTGAGGGAAGTAGCTAGGGACGGTATCTGTTGGGCCAAAAAAAAGATTATGATTATCAGCAGGTACATAAATTAGAGGGGTGAAGTATTAAGAGGAGAAGAATATGGATGACTGTAATAGAGGGAGAAACATTCGGTAGGTACATAGGAGAGTTAGGAGATTATTGGAATAGAATTAAAAGTTAAAGACTTAACATAGTGGAAGGATGTTATGATGGATAAAATAAGCACTTTGTGACTCCCACGAATTTATCCACTCACGACCGGTTTTGGCAGTAAAGCTACCTTAAGGTACAGTGAAAGACCACTAACCTGAAGTCATAAAGTCATTTTATCAATTAAGAGTGTTGAAATTTGGGACAGCATGAGTGGAAGAGGACTTGAAAAATGATACACAAAGGATACTGTGTGCACTTGTGAGAGAGTAATGGCTCAGAACATCTCGACACGGGGCAAGAAAATAAAAGATATATCAGAAGAACAGATCAAAGAAGAATAGATTAAGCGGTAACTTATCATGAACATGCAATTGGTAGATTATTTACGATGATATGTGAAAAGGCAGCCAGCCCAAAGTAGCTGACGACCTAAAAATCCGAAAGGTCGTGAATTCGATTCCCTCTTCGTGCATAAATGCTGTGTTTGTCGCAGGGTTAAGATCTTAGGCTAGATGGTGCTATATTGCCTAAAGAGTTGGGAGTGTGAAAACCAATTCTACTACTACATTTATCAAAAGAAATAACAATTCACAAGATTTATTAATTCGCGTGACACATTCTCCAGCCTATATTTAAGCATTGATGCCAATTAACATTCCATACGGTATTTCATGAGGTAGTACCAGTGCAGCTAATATGTTGAACGAGAGAATGAAACGAACAAATTTAAAAAAAAGGGAAATTTAAACTGGGTCTTCCGCGCTCCACTCACGTCAAGCAGCCCTGTTTGCGGAGAAAAAATTTACGCGCCAGTCTTCGTTTCACCCAGATTTCAATGGGAAGTGACCGCACTTAAGAATCTTCACTTCACGAAGACAAAAATGTATTTACTCAGCCATTCCCCAGAAACGCGGTTGAAATGTTAAAAGGGAGTCGGATAGTTAAAAACAAAATCTTTGCGAGAACTTTTGCTCCCGATGCTTTTACTCGCCTCCCTTGTCTCCCTCACTTGAATCATTTCCTTTGACTACTTCGTCCCAGTACACTTGGAGAGGGGAAGTTGGAGGGTTAAGAATTCGGGGTGTAGGGAGGGGTGAGAGACGGAGGGATGGGATCGAGTGAGAATTCGGAACTATCCGAAGTATTCTTGGCTCCGTTTCAAAGCCCGAAGGCGGAAGTCTATAAAGCGGACTTTAATGTGAAACATCTGACACGGTCCGCCACCAAACCGCTTCGCTGTTGGACGAGGCACCCTCCTACATTTTCTTCCTGGAATCGGAAAAATCTTTTCAAAACAAAATACATCAAACCGCAAACTTTCTTTCACCGGATAGCGTCATTATCGATCAGTACTCCTGATGTACGATTGGTAGTTATTATTTTTTTTAGAAACTCTGTGCACACTTAAAAAAAACCTAGAGTACATTGTGTTGGCCCATTGGCCGGAGGTCAGGTCCAAGGCTCAAATCAAGGGGACGTCTGAAAATCCTAAACTGAATAATTCCAAACCTTTATGGAAAATCAGATGCAGTGGAGAAAAAGCTCCTCCAATCCTGACGCGTGAAATTCACTCTCCGTTGGGTTAATAGTACATTAGCAGTTATTATTCATGAGTGTTGGTAGACAGGTTATGTTTTTTTCTCCATTTAGGATAGGTGGGTGTCTGTACAGGGGCAGGTATTTACTCAGGGAACTGAAGAAGAGTAGAGAGAAATAAAACGTCGACATTAGCCTACTCTAAACGGAAGGCAATAAGGGAACCACGGTTAAATATCTTATCCGAGGGGCGGAGTACTGAGCTTTACAATGCTCTCCACGCTGCATTCAAGTGGGGATCAGAATACAAATGAAAAAATTGTCCACGTCCAAGATTTGAAACTGGGCCCTCAAGATGGGAGAGCAGTACGCTGGTACCACAACAACCCATTCCACCACATAGTTCTACTCCCACCATTCAACATCAGGTTTGAATGTTTTGTCTAATCCAATTTGTGGTACACTCCATAAGAATTGATGGTTCATTAATCAAATTTTCACCATCACTCTTGGTATTAAAAGGAATAGATTTACATGAAACTCAGTGTTGAAACTTAATTCACCTGTGCCTTGAAGCGTATCATTCATCAGCCCATCCGCCATTCTTTACCTTCTTACATATCATCTAATATGCCCACCCATAAACTATCCGGACTCAACTTCACTAACCATAGTAGTTGTAAGTATTAAGTTTCTATGTGCTCCAATTACTGAAGTTACTTTGTACCGGCTAAACTAAACAAGAAATAAGTACAATATCCATGCCACAGGCGGGATTGGAACCCACGACCGCAGTACTGCACCAGTACTGCAACCGACCTGATTACTGCGACGGATTAAATACCTATCTCCCATACATGACGGCTTTCAATATGCCATTGGGGAACATTACCGTATTTTCCCATCGATAAAGCGCACCTAATGTATACTGCGCACCTTTTACTTTACAAAGCCCCTGAAAATATTTTCATAACGAGCATCTTATGGATACCGGCCCATCCAGTTTAGTAAATTGATATTATTGGCTGCGGCTCTACCGATAACAAGCGACAACCTAAATTGAAGACAATAATAATGTATTATCCGTACTTAAACACCAAAATTCTTAAGGTACTTAGGTAGCAGAAAATTTACCCTAGGATAAAACAAACATTGTACGGAGAAACTCTCATACAGACATTTTTAAGACGGAAATACTTTATTTCGCTAAAGAAAAAGGGAATTTTGAAGTATTTACAGTTTATAGTTGGAGAGTCAAAAGTACGCAAAAGGCGAAAGGAAAAATCGGCCCAAAAGCGTTTTGATAAGAAGAAAACCTGTAATGAGGTTCAGGAGATGCCTCTGAATAGTGTCCGAAAAAATATTTCTCGCTCGGGTTCTCAGACTTTTTAACTCGGTCATTGCAACTGCGCTAGCTGGTGCAAGAACACATAGCAAGGAAAATTGCGCTGTGTAAAGAGACGAATTTTTAGTAAAAAAAAGCGTGAATAATTTAAATCTTTTGACCGAATTAAAACATATTCTAATCTGATATGTGCATTCGCTCAATTTTCACGTTTTTCTCTCATAATATCGTTAACTTGGCCCACGGTCATGCTTTCGCTGTGCGTGATGTGGGCTAAGAATGTGGGACTAGAGGTCCCACCAATTTGTTGATAATACGGTTAAAAAACATATTTTGAAGTGGTGGTAATAGCAGCTTCGTTTAGTTCCATTTAATTACCCCTTGATCGATTCTGAAAGTATACAGTAAATTGACAAATTTACGGCCAGCAAAACATTGCCCTGACGACCGCACCCAGTAAAGTCGTAAAGAATTCATACTTGAACTTTATAACGTCACGGAATTTTGCGGGCAACTGCTTAAGCAGATGGGACATCAACTTCCACCTTTTCAATGAGCGTATATAATAGCCCATGGTGAATTTTTTCTTCATAGGACGACGTTTTTCCTGCATAAGTGTTCTCGTAACAGCATGCGGAAATGGAATTCCCATGTAAAATGGCCTTTAGAGTACATCGTTTCTGATTTTTTTTACTGGAAAACGGAAATTTTGCAAAGGCATAGTTGCAGACTAATTTAGTTTCATAATATATACTTTTTAAAATACTGTACATGTAGAACCTTGAAATAAGTTAGAAGTTTTTCGTTTTCCTCTGCAAAACGCACAATGTTGATTTTCTTGTTGACTTTTTTTGTATAGATAGCGTGAACGTTATTGATGGTAAAATACTCTAAGTTCATCATTTCCCTCTTCTTTTCTCGACTAACTTAAAGAATCTAATTTTTCTTAGAAAAAGCCTTCATGAAGTTGTGAAGGTAAAGTTATTTCTAATGCACTCCTCTGCTGACGTTATATCGCATCAGCTTGCCTAAATATAATTTTTAAATAAACAAGACACCGCGGCCGAGGTGGGACTCAAATTTGCCATACTTGTGATGCTAGGCCGGAGCACCAATCATCCTTGCAACCGAGGATAGTCATCTCTTCTTCGTTTGACTACTTAGAGATAACATTCATTGCACTGAAACAAAGGAAGTGCACTAGAATTTTGATGCGTAAAAGATGTTTATGCATTCCATGCACACAATTCCTGTTTCTGGGTAGGAAATTTTCTGGTGGGCTATCTCAAATGTCGAGGATTCGAAACCCACCTCCAGCATAAAGTTCATTTAGGTTCTCGGGATAAATTTAAGTTAGTGCTATGACATTGCTCGAGCTGATGGGACGTCTAAAAATCATATTCCATTAAAAGCATGCAAATGCTAAAAAAAATTATATAGTAATAAAAAAGCACTACCTGCTGAAATTTATTTTAAAACACATTGCATTTCAACTCCAATCCGCCATTTACTACTGATGACGCTTTTAGTGCAACACAATGTGTTCTTTCATATATAATGCAGCGAAAGGTAGTGTTTATTATCATTGTGGTTGTAGCATACCTAAGGTCTCACAGGAATAAGTTGATTTAAAAGAAAGCTATGCTGGTGTAAACTGGTTACTGGCAAAGGATATTCAAATGGCAATTGGAATCCAACTTTAGTGCAGTAAAAAGAAGGTTAATAACATATTCCCAAGGGCATCTTTGAGACAATATTGTATGAAACTTACAACTCCACCATATGTTTGTGCCTCGAGGGTTGAATATCATCTGCTACATGTATTGATTGAATCTGCCCAAGCTATTTTGGTTCCTTTTTAATCTACACATCAGAAAACCAATCACGTCCTATCAATCATGATCAGACATGACTAGAATACACGTTTTTAAGGCTTTCGAGGCCTTCCTAAATGTTTACATTGGGGAGACGGGAGTGAATTTGTGTGAAGCCACTTAGTGAATCCACTGAACACTTACTTTTCCTCTTTATTTAAAGCCAACATAGGATCCCGATAAATGTGCGGTTGCAGTAAAATAGATCCTCCAACTTAAGATGAAACGATTGAGCCGATAGGAGGGCACTATAAAAAGTTAACCATTAATTTCTATATGGAAAACGGCGATTTATCCTCCAACACACGGCTAAAGGGACTTAACGTTAAGGAAGTCAATAAATCTTTTATAGTCACTATGTTCCTCATGATTTGGAGTAAACATAAAATCCAAGAAACCATAATTTATGTAATACCTAAATAGTAAAATAAATAAATAAGAGTAAATAGCAGAATAAATTACTCTAAATGCTTTCTAAATGTAAGAAAAGTATTCTTATGTGAGTAATAATTTTGTTAAGAAATTTAAAGTTACCACTCCAGAGTAAAATTTTTATTTCTTTGACATTATAAGTAATTATTGCCAAGATAATGGTTTCTTTGGACACTTAAGCTGATGGAACAAGAAAAAATATTTACATTATTTTATGTTGCGTATTTTTTATAACCCGATAACGGACAACCACGCATTTATAGTTTAGAAAATGAATTTACCGAATATAACAGTGATTATCTCATTCTTTTATACTCATGTCGTCAAAGAGTCGACCCAAACTAGAAGGCGATAATCGTTGAGACTCTTAGATCAGCAGTCTTTTTCCCTAACATTGCTCATGAAATATGTTGTTAACTTAAATTCTAGCTCTTTATATACATCCTCGTTTCTCATGGATGTCATTTTCATGAATGGTCTATCAACACGGAGATCCGTGCCTCCTTTCTTAGACGTCATAAACTTCCAAAAATGACCAAAACATAAAGCAACGAGGAATCTTACCTTAAGGCCAATGGGGAAATATATTAAGCTTGAAGATTTTAGGGTTCCAACAAACCGTCATGTTAAATTTAAAATATTTGACCGAGATGAACCTTAGTATAACACCGCTTAAAAATTTTCCGAATTATCGCTGCTTACAGTATTGTTCTGTTTCTATGGATAATGATGCTCTGGTTTCCAGGTGTCATTTTGAATTTAAATATTCCCTATATTTACCAGGGTGCTTCAAAATTTAAAATATTCTGAATTGTCATTGATTACCCAGTCCTAACCAAATGCCCGGTTTCTGTAAATAAGAATGCATGGAATAAGAAATACGCGCTCCAAAAAGATACAAAGCCTAGATGTAGATGCCTAGATGCCATTGAATTTCATTCATTCTCTCGTGATTTACCCGGGTTTACAGCTTTAAAATATTCTGAACTATCGCTGATTACCCTGCGCTAACTCCATTGCTTTAAATATGAATGCGCTTTAGAGGAACGTGTTTAAAACGGAAACCGCATGATCTCTCGTGCAGACACGCACGGTAACTCCAATTCCGGAGGGCTATGGTTTGAGAAAAAATAAAGCAGTGCCTAAAGGTAAACCGTGGTAAAAAATAAATAAGCATACAACTTTAGAGGGCTGGGCGCACGGTTCTCCCTTCACACCAGGGATTTGACCGCGGAAGTCCCGTCCGAAGTGTGGATCGTTGGGGCCTCCAAAATCCGTCGGCGGCCTCGGTTTCGGGGGGAATGAAAGACGAAACGTGGACGAGGGAGGAAGAGAGAAAGGAAGGGTGGATGAGGGAGAGGAGGCGGAGAGAGAGAGAAACGATGCGTGAAGCGGAGGGTAGGGAAGGGGAAGAGGAAGGAGAGGACAGGAAAAAACAAGCAAAACAAGCGAGGGCGCGCGAGCGAAATGAATGAGCGAAAAATTTCACTCTCGCAGGCACAACATTGCACAAAACGGTCACCCACATTGGACTCCCCGCACAGGATCTAAAAGTGGTCCGGTGGCGTCATCAACGGGAGACCAAACGAGAAATCCTCCTGTTATTAAAGCAGAGGGGCTGTTCTGTTCATCCTTGCAGTAGCCACCAATTGCCCACAATTTTACGCGGAGCGAAATCGTCAACCTTTTGCCTACATAGTGACTCTCAATATTTACTTTTTGTATTCACATTCACACATTTTTGTGCCAGACAAACCGTACAGAATCAGATTTGCACATTTTTTCTGGTGAATAATAAACCTAATTTATGCTTGTTCCGTCCAGAAAAAATATATGGGTCACCAAACAAATGAGTGGAGCGTACAAACAACACAGTGTCCTGATCATTATCTAACGCGAAGAGTATCCGACCCTTAAGATTTAGTTTTTCGTCCACTTCCAGGATCGAGTCATGGAAACGCTTTTTTTTAGTCAAACAAGAAGGGTTTTGAAAACACTGAATATTTTAGACGATATTGCCTTAGGATGAATTAATGTAGGGGACAAGAATCGGTGAACGGTAAAAATCCTCTAAAGAGTGGGAAGTCCATGGAATAATGATAGCTCTTGAAATATTTATGAATAACCGAAGAATAAACCCTTCTGACCGATTTTTCTCTCCGTGTGCATTTTTCAACGTATTTAATCACACAACGACATTCATTTCTTCAGATGTATCACGCCTCAATGAAAACGGGTGATGCTCTTGTAAAAGATTTAAATTAACTTAGCTCCAAAACTTTATAATTGATTGTTGTAGCCCATAAAAAGGATAATTTTATTTTAATGACAATTTTAAATTTTATGTAAATTCTAAACATTAAATAAAAAACACTCTGTGGCAATGAAAAACAGTATAAGAAAATCGGAGTGCAACGAATTGACTGATTCAAGTGATTGTTTGTGGAACCTGGCGATGATTACGACTATTAAGGAAACTTATCTCGTTGTTAACACATCTTTCAAAATATTTTAGCATTTCCACCGTTATAAATGACACTACCTGTGCAGAAACTTCTTTCAAAGAAACAAATTGCATATTACTCTTAGGTGGAGTAGTACCTAATGCTTTGCTCTAGGGAAATATGTGAGATGCAGCAATATATTGTGAAAGGATTAGATATAACTGACAAAAGGCATAGTGTCCGTAATTTTTCCCTCTCTTCAGGTTTACGACCTTTACGAGGGGAAGATTTGCTGCCTCGTCATGTACAATAAACAGTTCGTCTAATCTTACTTCATGAATTGCATATTAAGAACCGATAATACGTAGGATGATTCAAGAATCATTTATCACCCGCAAGTGTTCTCCTCCCAAATGAGTGCTCCGAGATAATTTATCAAAAATATTTCGCATTTACAAGGAAAACAATGAACAAACTTAAATAAAATAGGTTTTAAGGGAGTAAATACTTTCTACAAGCAGAAAATTTAATGTTGGTGGACCTTTGGCAAAGGTTTACAGCGAGAGAAATATTACCCTCGGTCGACCGCAGGTTGGTTTTCGCCCCGTTGACCACTTTTTTTTGCTAAGGTATGCGGGGTAACAACAGTTAACCCTTAATGCCGTAAGGGAACGGAAGACATGAAATATTAATTAAAAAAGAGCAGAGCACGGTAGAATAATTCACACCCAGAGATAAATTAATATTTAACCCGTGTGTTGAACAAATCCGTTGGTGAGCCTGTAGAGAAAGGAAATCTGATGATCTCCTTTAAGTATTATTTGATTTTTAAACTCTATTCCGCCACGGTTGAAACAAAAAAATCAATAAAAAGGTAAAAACTTGGTATTTTTCTTATTAAATGGTTATTCTGTTGTTGCATGTACTTTTTAATCCCCTGAGACTATTTTTTCTTAAAACAAATTATTTAAAATGATGAACAGGATATCATTCTTTTAATTGATTCAAAATACAGGGATTTTTATTCAGAAGTTATAATCTATGCCGTATTTTATGACCCTTCTGATTGCACATTATTGCAAAGAATAATAACAGCCCGGAATGATGAAAAGCATCTTTAATTTTAACTCGTTACTCCAACTTACCCCATGCTATCAGATGGTAAATAAATATTTCATAGTGTTATATCCTAACACATTAGGTATTGAAATATTCATAAAAAGAACATCTTATAAAAGCAAACATTAATTTTGATCATTTAGCGTGCGCTTAGATGATCTTTATTTGACGTGACACAGCAGTGAAGAACTGTTCAACATAAAATTTCACAATTCCAGGCTGGCAAAAGTATTTAAGGATTTGCAGGCATTTGTTGATAGCGATGATTTTTTTATGCAAGCACTTCATAACGTAGTGGTCAAATTAGTCGTCTAAAATTCCATTTTTGTATCATGTGGGATGAAGGAAATGCATGAAGACGTAGTATGAATTAGATAGAGTGTGTTATATTATATTAGTGGCCTATAAGACTTTATTTACGACCAAAAATATAATGCGCGCTAAAATACAAGCCATTCGAAGTAACGCGCCGGGCTGACAAGCGGAAGGTCATGGGTTCGACTCCCATTTCGGGTCGGTTTCCTACTATTTTCGGGGTTAGGCTTGGGGTTATGTTAAACGTTAGTAGGTGTGATGTAACCCTGTTGAAGCAACTTGGGGCCTATCTCTTATTTGGAATGCTACGAACCTAAAATAAAATTAGATCAATACACCTAAATATTGAACAAAAATTAAAGAAATGCGTGAATTTTTAATTGTTTATACCTATATACATGAGATAACTGCCTTAAATGGAGGAATAAAGGAAAAACACCGGATGGTTATACTTAATTAGACAAGGTAGGTAGATTTTAGGTTTGTTACCTGCCTACATGAAATTCCAAACTTAATTATATGGGTGTCTTAGCTTCGATATCTCCTTCTACGCTTGGGATCCACAAACAAATATTAGGATAAGAGTTGTGGAGTGTCTGACCCGCATGAAGATAGATTGAACTTAAAACATGCATGTCATGCATTCGCGCTCCAATTTGGCTTGATAAGAAAATCGCCATGAATAGGTTTGACTGAAAGATAACTGATCTGTTATCCCAAAGGTTAGAGTACCGGTTGGAGTAAATTTTTCATTAGCATACCGGTCCCTATTTGAATACTTTGTGGAAGACACTTCGAGTTCAGATCCGTCGGATGGAGCGTCAAACCGTAGACCCCTTGCCACCTTTCGATAAGAGCAAGCTAATGCATACACCAGGTTTCTCTCCATCCTACTGCCGTTCCCTGAAAAATTCCTACCCCCACTCGATAGCCAACCTATCCCGAATGGCACTAATGATCATAGTGTCAATCACCTCCCCCAATAAAAACACAACAATAAACCGGTTATGTAGCTACTAACGATAGGGTTGTTACTCGACGATAATTCATGATTGGAACCGGATCACTGATCCACATGACGCGGGATCTCGATCGCTTGTTATATTTATAGTTCATTTGCGCGCAGTGACCTTTCCTTTAAAATATGTCTGCTACTTCCATTCATTTATATAGATTCGAAGAATGAGCCACTGAAACGGTTACTGCGAGTAATGCATTTCTCGGCGAGTTTGCTCGATTGATAACGATCGGGACAACGCGACCACTCCGGTGTTCACCAGGTGACAGGTCTAATCAACAAATCACAGGTCTAATCAACAAATCAGGTTATATTTTAAACATTTGCAAATCAAATACACCCTAGTTGAAGCTTTGGACCAAACTTTGTAGAAATATTCATACACAGTTACACATCATATAACAGAAATATTCAATTTGTATAAAGGGACCATACTTTACTTATATTAAAACTTTTTTTCGGGATTCTTAACCCCATATTTCAGATCCAATCCCCTATCTTTTGACAACATTACATATTTCTTTACGCCAAATTGTGGTCTTTCTTTATGACGGTCTCATGAGGGAATTGGAATTAGACCTGGGAGTTTGCCTGGTAAGGGCAGAGTATGAATGTGGAATTCCGAGAAAAGATGAGTTCAATACTTTGGTCAGTGATTGGTAAGTTTTCACGTAATTTTCAATTATTTATTGGCTTCTTTTATAAGTAAGTAACCAGCGAGGCATAAATCATAAAATTAGGAGAAAAAATAACTCTAGAAGTACTCAAATTGTAATGCTGCAATATAACGATGAAAAAAATGGATTGGCCGAGTGAATCGAAAATGTCCTAAGAAGATTTGAGAAAAATATTATTTAAAAATTAGATTGGACAACTTTGTCGTCAACATTTTGAGACATGAATGCCTGATGAGGACAATCCTCGGGGTGAATTGAAAGTGAATAGTAAGAATGGGAAAGGAAGGCCTCTCATGAAGTACATGGAGAAATTAGTGAAAGACGTGTAATTATGAGAAGTAATAAGAATTATGTAAATATAAAGAGATTAGAGGATAGAAGAATGAAGTGGAGAGCTGCGTCACCCCAATCTTAGAATGGTTAATTCATGATGATGATGAGCAACTAAAATTAGGAAATCTCTGGTTTTGGGATGGCCCTGAAGAAAAAAATCTAAGGTTTTGAAATTTACACAGTTGGTAACCCTGGTCACCTCCTGCCACACACCCTTGCGGGAGTTTTCAGAGTACCTCTAAAGGATGTTGATGAAGAAGATGAGGGAGAAGCAGAGAGTGAGCAAAGATGGGAGAGTGGGGGATGTGTTGGGAGGGGGTTGGAAGCGTTGGGAGAGACCAGAATGAATAAAAGGCTTAAGGGTGAAGGAAGAAAGGAGAGAGGGGAGGGGGAGATGGGGAGAGCAGGGGGAGAGAAGACTGATGACGGCTTGGATGCAATGAGTGGGAGTGGCCACGAAGTTTCTCTCTCTCTTTCCCAGCAGAATGAGAGAAGGGAAGAAACACGAGGGAGGTTGTGGCAGAAGTGGGAGAAAAAGAAATGGGGAAGGATGAGGGAGAGTTCTATTTCTGGAAAAGGGAGGGAAGGGGTTGGACGCTAAGGGGTGAGTGCCGGGGACGGGAGTCCTGGCGCGCGCCTTCAGGGAGCAACGACTGCTACGTATGCATGGACTATACACAAACGACGCGCGCCGACATACGAATGTGCTCATTTTTGCGAGTTTTTCAGCGCCGCTCTACGCCTTAGGTGTCTCAGACATGTAAGACATACCTACAGGTACCTAAAAATTCCAATCGAAGAGAGGAGGAAGCCATTTTGAGTTGCGTACAGAATTACTTGTCAACAATCTGGTTGTTTAATTTGGCAATTGTTGCTACCCATGAGGTTGGCCTTTAGAAAGCCATCTTATAACGTGGTATGCAAATTTGAAATGCTTCCTTTTTTCCCAAAAATGAGCGCATATGAATATGCTCATTTCTGTTATATTTTCAGCTCTATTCAACGTTTCAGGCGTGCATCACATGTAAGAAACACAGATATCTAAAATCTTTAATCGAAGACAGGAGGGAGCCATTTTGAATTCTGTGCAGAGTTGTTTGCCAACAATCTGTCTGTAAATTTCAGCCATCCATTGTTGCTATCCACGAGGTTGACCTTTAGCAAAGCCATCTTAGACTGCGTGATGAAAATGATTAATGCTTCCTTTTTTGCCATGAGTAAAGTCACAATATGCGTTGAGTAAGATTTCTAAACGAAATAACGTGACGTGAATAATGTGGTAAATATAACTGATAATTAATAATGCCCGCAAAAATATTGATGTCATCATCCCTTTCCATGCAAACCAACTTTCTCGCTCTGACTTGCGTTACAGCTATTTAACCACCCAGGGTTTAGGCTCAATCAATGACTTGGGTCAATACAGAGATGTCCCAACATCAAGGGGAATGCGGAAGCAATTGTTGGAGTTCTCGGAAATTTACAAATGTGAAACGAAGTTGCTTGATTTCCGTGAGAGCTCAAGAAAAATTCGTACAACGGATTTAGATATTGCAAATACCTGTTTCGGGTTTTAAATAAAGTTTCTCATTATTAATCATTGAAATATTTTTATGATTAATTATTAAATGATCAAAATGATATGAATCCAAATACTTGAATTCCTCCCGATCTTTACCAATTTTTGCCGAGTATAGACTTGTTACCCTAAAACAAGCCTTCAACACCTCAATGGGATTAGACTACAAAGATAGAAGAATAATCTATAGTCTCTACAAGAACCAGTTCACCGCAATGCGAATGAAAGACGGAAGATTGATAGAACCCAAAATAAATAAAGGAGTCACACAAGGATGCAACCTCTCCCCAGCGTTATTCAATACACATCTGGAAGAAACAATGAGAAACGCGGAGGAAATTGGATATCAAGGGCATCAAGGTGAATGGTGAAGAAATTAAAATTCTCCGGTTTGCTGATGACATCGCAGTTTTAGCAGAAAGTCAAGAGGACTTCCAAGCATCCCTGACCACAATGGACCGAGTACTTCAAGAATATAATATGAGAGTCAATAAGAAGAACATAAAATCCTAGTGTGCGGAAGAGAGAAGCTGAGCACAGATATCATTATTCGAGGTTTCAAATTAGAACAAGTGGAGAACTCCACCCATCTCGGTAGCACGTTAACTTGGGATGGAAAAAGCTCGACGGACATAAAGCGAAGGATAGCACAAGCTAAGGAGCCATTTATGAAGAAGAGACAACTACTGTGCTCAAAGAACCTAAGGCTGCAAACAAGGAAGCACTTCATCTAAAACATTCGTATGGAGTGTGGCACCCAATGGATCAGGGACATGGAACATCGGGAAAGCAGACCAGCAAAGAATTTAAGCCTTCGAAACGTGGTGCTGGAGGAGAATGTTGAATATTAAATGGGCAGATAAAGTGAGGAACGAAGAGGTGTACAGAAGAGCAGATGAAGAATGGGCAATATGGAAAACCCTACGGCAAAGAAGAACCAGATGGATTGGACATACCTTGAGGCACAATGAATAAGTAATAAATATAAAAGAAGGTAAAATTGAAGGGAAGGTCCCGCGAGGAAGACCAAAGGATAATTGTTCAGGGCAAATAAAAAGGACGTGAAAGAGAAAACATATCAGGGCGAGAGGAAATTAGCAATGAATAGGACAGAATGAGGGCTGCAGCAAACCAATCCTAGGATTGAAATACTGATGATGATGATAGACTTGTTTCCAAAGTCCTTCCATAGGTACCTTTGGAACAGCAAAACGTGTCATATTTTAATTGGCTGCATTTCAGGCTTAGGTTTTGAACTTGTTGACATGATGACGATTATGCATCTGTTTTCGGGTTTTGTTTCTCAAAGCTAGGAATGGAAGATATAAAAGAATTTTACAGAGTTCATTGTTTTTCCTTGACATTACGATTTAGATATTGACTTGCATCGAAAAATATTCATCAGCGCACGGCTAGCATCTGTAAATTACGAAATGTGTGATTTAACGGGTGCTGTAGCTGCATTTGTAAATAAAATACTCATGAGTTTACATACCGTTGAAGAACGGCGCCTTCAAAATTTAACGATGAATGCCGTACAAATACGGTATTGAACATATAATAAACCGACCCAAATTTAATGCAAATGAGGAATTAATAACGTTCCATTAGTCATTGGTGTATCTGAAATCTCCGGTGACTAAAAGATATACCGTAATCGACAGATATATTGATACCCCTACGTTAAATAGTTTGCGAAAAATTAATACGTCTCAGTCGTATTGAGCTACCTTATCGTATTGCTCTTCCCTTAAAATACGTTTCTCAACTTGCTATACGGAATTTTAAAAAAATTTCTTACAAAATATTGCGATACGGTTTTATTATGACGAAGGAAATAGAATTTTATAGTACCTACTCATACTTGCTGCAACTTGTGCTACGGATTCAAAAACACAAAAACTCAATGTATTTTCACTAAAAACGAGAATATGTGGCTAAACTCGACGGCCATTAACGAATTTGCACATAATTTTAACTTTCTCGATCGAAATTGAACATTCAGGTGCCTAATTGGCAGATTCAGTCACGTCTTAAAATACTGATAGCATCGAACACGAGGTTATGGTCATCAAAGTCGTTCATTTGAGACTCGAGTAGAATGGCGTTACAGAATCAATCATCGCCATAATCTGATGGTAAAAAAATACATAAGAACAGGAAAGAATCACGCGCGGGATACACGACAGGGAGCAATTTGCGACGCCACGCCGCGCCGACGACAGAACACGCATAACTTGTTGCAAGTGACCCACTCATCGTGACCCCTCGTGAGAGTGGAGGGAAACAACTTTTACAGTTTACATTCCTGAATAAGCCATCACTTTTCCCCGCACTGGACGGGGTGTGCTGCGAGAAAGGGTCGCCAACCCCGGCTTTGGTGGCACAAGTAGTCGCTTCCCTCAATCCCTCACCGCATAAAGACACACTCAGGGAGGAAGGTATCATTAAAAGTGGGAAGGAGTAAAAGCCTTTTCCACATCAAATAGCGTACATTATAAGTGAAGAAAAGGTGGATTAAAATGGCACACTAGGATGGTTTATAAGACTGCTATATGGAGAGATAAATTCTGGGTCGGAGAGGAGGAAAATAATGGAGATTCTGTAAAGGGTGAGGAATGACCGAAGATATGATTTCAGAGCGAGATAAAGTATGGGTATTAGTGGGTATTTTAATCTGCTATTTTCAAGTCTGTACCCGCACTTTACAAGGCACTTTAGATTGGGAGAAGAGGATAAGGATAGGAATGGTAGGGTAGGGAATTTATACGTCTATTATTGAATAGTTTTTGGATGGATGCGAATAATGCCATTTGCATCATTGAGGATAGCGGGGAGGTGGAACAAATAATAATAAAGTGTCTTTATTCGCATTTCTCACATCTTCCACCTAACCCATGAAATAAAGGAGTTATGAGGGAAAGATGAAGAATAGGGAGTTATTAAGCGTCAGGATTAGCCTATTCATAAAAGATAAGCACTGTGAGGCCCAAAATTAAAATACTACACCCGATATTGGCTAACAGCCTTGATGCACAATTTCTCTTCTATATTCCAATGCCATCTATCAATATTCACAACTTGCGCACGGGATTGAACCCCACATTTGTCACTAATGAACATCACCCCTTTTCTATTTTACCACATTTTTCCATATTGTCGCTTCAAAAAACTTCCTCATCTTTCCTTGATGGAACTCTTCTTATACCCGACCGAGCGCGGTAGCCAAATCGGTAATGCGACGGCCTGGAAACCAAAATGTCTCAGGTTCAAATCAAGCCCATGTGTGTTTGTCTTAGGATTTTGTTCTTAGATTACTCGCGAAATAACCTCTGTTGGAGCACCTAAAACCGAAATATATAATTGAAGACCTTAGTGCAAGAACCAGATAATGACCACTTTTTGCAAAAATGAGATTACTACAAAGACATGAAGCCCTTTACCAGTAGACATAGTCATTATCGATGGTAAGTTCTAAATAAGTTCAGCAGACATTGTTGGAATTTTACGTTCTGCTCTCTGAGTGCAAGAACCAGATAATTAATAATAATGCTCCAGCAAGCCGGAGTTTTCTCGAAACTTCACTTTTGGTTATTATCTTGTTCTTGCACTCAGGTCTTCAATTTCTTTCAATCTTCTGTTAGTTAAAACTATTTTTACGTTCTTCGCCATACTTAATGGCCAACAACCTCATACATGTGCTAAAAAGGTCTAGAAACAAAGTTTAAGTTGCAAAGAGATATAAAAACTCATTGCTATGTTCAATGCTGTTCCCTAAATTTACAATGTTTCCAGTCATTTACCATGGTTCGTCATTTACCCTGTTTACAGATTCCTTACTTTATTATAATTCCAAATTATCTTGATCCAAAATGCATTAAAGTGATTTTCAAACGTATGCATTTATTAACACAAATGCTAAATGCCTGTCGGCGGTGGTAGAGTGTTATCCAAAGTTCAAGTTGGTAACCTAAAGGCAGAAGTTTCGGGTCTCGTCTCGGGCATGGAAGTTACGCTTGTCTAATTAAGAGCAGAGATTAAAAACTGTGAGAAAACGTATGCCATTACAGCATTTCAAACACAAGTTAACTTATGATATTGCTCACCTAAATAATTTTACACAAAACTTTGAATACTAGGCCATAAAACTGAAGAGTATGTATTCAATGCACTTTAATTTCCCGGTATCACATTAGATTTCAGGTATTATCTGATTTGCGATTTCAATTGTGGTCCTTCTAAAGTCATAATCATCAATATCTTTATCAGACCGATACAAAGCGTTGATTTACATTAGGTACCTCAGAATTTCTTTCTACTCGCGGTTACACTTCCGAAGTCTTCAAATGCGGATTCTTCAATATTACATCCTCTGCTCATTACATCGGATCATTTATCTTCAGCACGGTAATTCCGGAGCTCATAATATTCTGTCTCTCTATAAGTTTCTTGCAAAAGTAGAAGATTTAGGCGTGATAATTTGGAATTCAAGCATGATGAGTAAAATAATGCAATACGCAATGTATTGGCGACTAATGTTTTACATCGAAACCTATGTCGCAGGTAAATTATCTAATGGAAAAGTGCTTCCATTTTATTCATCATAATATCATAATTGTCATATTCAAGAGCATGATTTAACAATTCATGTAGTTAGACTTCAGACATTGATTATATTAATTATCTACACGATCAACACTAGGAAAAATATTTCGTCACCAAACTAGACAACAATTTCAACTATCTAACAACTTGTTTAAGTCCAAAATGACTCTTAGATACGACTACCAACTTATTTTGTTAAGTACGTAAGAAGTGATTTGCAAAACAAATAAGTATGCACCAAAAAATTCTACAGATTACAATACTAAGGCTCCGAAACCACAAATATGAGGGCAATATACTTCTATAAACAATATACCTCTCTATAATCTTCACGGCTGAGTAAAGAAAAACTGAGGTTACTTTTCCTTCCACGGCGTCTCTAATGCTTGGAATATTGTGCTTAAATAAAAAATCTGGCTATAATTTCCAATAAATGTCAGCCTTAAGTTGGAAGTGTCAAATAATCAAACAAATCTACTTTGGATGAGTGAAACTAGTATCAACTGGCTAACTTTGGTGTCTAGACTGTATCCGGTCAATAAAATTGACATTTATTTTAACTCAACTTGATAAAATATTGCAAGGAAATGTGAAGATATCAACCAGAGTATTAATTAAATTTCTTTGGATGCTATGTATTTAAAACCAATGATTAAGAGCCAATAGGTACACAGATCTTAAAAGCATTACTTTTTTCGTTGATATCATATGATGTTATGAATCGGTTGGGCGTTATTTTTCTCTAGTTTGTTCCCACAAAAGGTATGCAGCAAATGAATGGGACCCTGAAGTAGTAGATTGGAGATTTTAGATAACTGGTAGTGGAGAGGTTTGTGAAAATGAATTAAGTTTAGCAGTGTATCCAGGACGTCAGAAAAATGAGTCGCTATCAAGTCGTAATGTGAACTATAGACTAAATATACCAGAGAACTGAAACGCTAAAATTTCTGAATATTTTAGAGGTACCTTCTTATATTAAATACCCAACTAATTCTTTGCATGTACATGTTAAACTGCGAGTCTCTGCAAGAGGTTGTGGCAGGGGGTGGTAGGTCACCAACCAAAACTAAAGCAATAAAGATAAAAATAAAATTAATAGGTTAGATAAAAATATAAAATTAGAGAAATAAATATTGTTACAAGTGCTTAAAATTATTTTCCAAGAGCAAAAAAGGGATAATAATATATTAAATTGAAGTAACTCGGTGAGTTAATTTGCTAGTATATTCTTGCACACATTAGACATTTTAGCATATCTGCAAAAGACTAAATTTGCAAAGTGTACGTTTTATTGTGTACCCACTCCTCTCCTTAAAGCGTATATAGCCTCTGTAAAAATATTTTCAGTAAATTTTTCCTTTGCCTATCCCGCAACGTAAATCTATGGCAGGACGGTTTAATGTATGTTAAGCTCCCATGTTCCCTGGGCAAACTTAGTTGCATTAACAATCAAACCAACATTGCGTTTACTTACTAAATATTTTATTATGTTTTTGGAACACTTCTTTAATCCGACTATTACTCCCTCTTTCACGCATTTCCCTGAATTAAAGGGCATATACTCATATAATCATGAAATCGTCAATAAAATGAGCGTTGAAACCAGTAGCACAACAATTAAAATACTGTGAAAATTTTACATTGGTTGTTTTTCATTTGAACTAATATATTTACATACTCTTTGTTGATGCCTGACTTGTGTAGTCTTTCTCAACCACAAACCCTGGTGGTGGCTTCCAGAGTAATACGTAAATATAGATGGGTCATCACGGGTAAGTTTTCACGCAAGCACTTACTTCAAATTACTACAGCATTACTAGTGATAAGCATACAAATAACTTTACAGCAATAAATTTAACAATCAAACTTAACCCGTACCAAAATTTTTATAACATTTTGTAGGAGAAAAAAGAGAAGAGACCTTTTCAAATTTCCCGAAGTGTGTTATTTCATCTCCATCGGATCGGTCTGCTTGGTCGAGAATTTTTCAAAAAATTGTTGGCTACCAAATCGACTTCCATCATATGGCGTCTGCTCCCATGCGCATATTTATGTAAGCCGTTGAGAGCTCCACACGGATGTGTTCCTGATGGAAGCGAGTGCTGTCCCGTCAATATTTTTTCTTAATTTCGTTCCGCGTGCGACACCCCATTTCCGGCCGGTGACATGCTGAGCAGATTTCCGAAATATGGATTCCGGAAAAACGTACGGTGAGAAACATAGTGTTCGTAAACAATCACATCTAATCCTAACATCTTACTTGCCATTTGGTTGTAGTTTTAAAGACCTACGTTCAAAGAAGAATGTGCTTAAGGAAAATCGATTTGGCGTTAATTTTTGGGTTTAGTTATTGGTGAATAACGCATTATTTTTGAAATCTCCACCCTAAAAATCATCAATACTAATAAATTGCCGATATTTTCAGCCACAACGTTTTTACTTGAACATAAATCCTGTGTCATATTTGCCGATAGAGCATTGAAAAATATGACTGATAGTTTTCATTGAATATATAAACATTCGACAGCCTAAATTAATTAACTATTTTTAACTACTATATTCATTTCTGGTTTCCTATATATTCCCCTATATCTAGCCTGTACACATATCTCGTTAAAAAGGAGGCATGCATAAGGCCTAAGATATGCCATAGGCCTTGCGTAAATACCTACACAAATGGCAAACTTTGCTTAGCATAAAAAATGACCACTTGTATTCGCAGAATTATCATGATTATGTTTCAACCTAATAATCAAAGTTTTGCTGATGTTGGCGTCGCAGAGTCACTCTAAAGCTTTAAATTGGATAATTACTTAAATTCTTATTCTGTCTTCAAAGTTTTGCTACTTGGTTACGAATTCAATTCATCACAAACGGACCAAGACCCTCTGCCATACTAATCTCTGTCATTTTGGAAGGAAATTTGTTCATAAAGGCAGCCGTTAAATGAAATATACTAGCTTTTTTTACATAATTACAAGTAGCACGGATCGTAATGCATTGCCATAGAATATTTTTCCAATTATTTAGCAATAATTGTTGCAATGCTTTATTTTTTCCAATACTTTATCAAGGCATTGAGGAATTCCCTACACTAAAAAAATATGAGAGGTATGAAGATCAACTCTGCCTCCAGAAAGCATTGCTGCCTAGTTCAACTGGAAAAGTGTTCAAGGAATAGGTTGTGTCAGATACTGGTAATGAACATGAACGGGTTTTCTATTGCTCTGAAGACATAACTGATCAATCCAGTTGCCTGGTACTGCCCTAGACACGAATCTCACATTTCAAAGAGGTGTCGATATATTTATTGAAAAATAAAACATTTTACCAACAACTTCGGAGCAATATATAGAATATTATGTAACCAAATAAGATTTAATCTCACTCTTGTGAAATAAAGTGCATTAAAATCGAGAAAACTTCTCGAATAAAAGAGGAAACTGGATTAAATCGACTGTTACTCGATATTGCCCATTGGAATAATGACATTTGGTCAATAAATTCGAGGTATAGCTGCAAGAAATTCACCGTAGAGAACCGAAAGGACGTATTTTATCTACGGGAAAGTTTACTGTCCCTCCCCTCCCCATTCAAGCAACTGGTCATCTCTGAATGCGTGGGCATTAAAGCGTCACCATGGTGACAGAATAGCGAAGAGCAATATCAACGTTTATAGAACTCATCTGATTTCACACATCATAAAATGGTTTTCTCAGGGCAAACATTTGAAAAACAAAATCCACCATTATAATCGCAAAATCCCTTTCAAAGCATGTCTCAAATTATTGGCACATGATGGAGTTATATTTTAGCAAAAACTGCAATGATGTATTAAAATTTTGGTAAACAATTACAGGTATCCTCAGTTAATATGGGAAAATTATTTACTCATACATATAATGATTGATGTTTTCCATTGTATCTATTTTATTTTGCACTATGTAAAATAAATGTAAATGATAAATAATATGTTTTACAGTTTCGCGAATAAAAAAGCTACCAAAATGCACTCTAGAGGAAATTTCCTTTCGCTATTACAATAATTTATGAAATCTATAACATCATAATATTTAAAACATTTAATTAGTTATATTAAATTAGCTATAATTATTTAGTTAGATAAACATTTAAAACCCCTGCGTATTATGCTAGGTTTGATCAGATTAACAATATTAAAGAGATAGAGTGCTGTACCGATAGATTTAAAATTGTCTTTTTTCCCTCGTACCACTAGAGAACACAATAGTCCGCATAGCAAAGGGATAGGTAGGTGAAATATTGTTGGAGTAATCTGTAGTGCATGATTCATGTATTAACAACCAATCCCTTTATTACTATATAGACACTAACCATCTAGCTGCATGTGTCCTTATTATCTATCATGTTTCCATGTAGTATCCTAGTTGCATGTTTGGTAATCTTCACCCTCTGCCACATACCCTCGACACGGCTCGCAGGGTATTACCTAGATTTAGATGTAGATAACAATTTTTGACATATGTAGTAATAACTTAAGTTTAAAATTTCAAATCAGTCTTCAGAAATACTCCATCATCATTATCCTGCTTCACGAAATACAGAAATGGTCCCTTGCTGACACATAAAAACGTAAAGCAGAAGAAATGTGGGTGTATAGACGGCTGCTTCAATTGAGCTTAATCGGCAAAGGGAGAAATTTACAGGTACCGGAGCGTATGAGAAAACTAATAAAAATAGAATAGAATGTAAAAAATGAAAACCAGATTACTTTGCTCATACTCGGAGAAACAACATCTGGGAGACAATATCGAAGGTAGGCGAGGTTCTGATAGAAGAAAGATAGGATGCTTAAAAATATAAGAGATTGGCACTAATAATCCAATATCTAGCTAATTAGTTGATCAATCAATAATGGAATAGTTGTAAATATGGTCAACAACGTTTGCAGAGCGGATACGACGTGGAAAGATTTAGAATTCGTAAACGATATAGAAAAGAGTTCTTAACACTGGTTTCAACTTTAAAAAAATTATGTTCCCAACCTTGCTCTTAATTTTTAAGCTTATTTTTTAACCTCCCTAGAGACATCCGAAATTACTACCCTTAATGCTCCTTTCTTTGCATACCTGATATTCTCCCTACCATCAAGGCTTTCAACATAATCGGTTGCCTCCAGGTATATCTGATTAACCAAAGTATCCTGTCAGCGAAAGGATATTTCCTTAGGCAATATCCTTTCACAGCACGCCAAGTCCCTCATATTTTCTCCGCTAACCTAATATGCCAAGAGTCTACCGAAAAAGATAATTTTATAGCCAGTCAAGGACTTTACAGGAGGAATTTCAAATCTTAAGCAGTATTTTTCCGGTGCTTAATTTCATCAAGAACGTTTATCATGGTAATTTGTTGAATGACAGATATGAATATTTTCGAAACTCCAAGACACATAATTTGTGTCTGGGTGAAAGGCTCTCGGTTTCACAAAAAGATAACCTCATATGAAGCCTGAACTTTGAATTGCTTTTTCCGTTAGTATGGCATAATGTCATCAATTTTGTAACATAATTTACTTCATAAACATGATCATCAGAAGAATCCTCTTAGTTAATGTAGATACTGTTAGTTTTTGTTCAGAACAGGACTTTTTTAACAATCGATAGAAAATTTATAACTTTGGAAAAAAAGCTTTAAAAACAATTTCATTGCAACGAAATTGATAACGAGACGTTTCCAGAATATTGTACTTTTTTATCATTTTTATCAAGTACTGACCAATAAAGAGTACTCAATTGCATTTATAAACTTGTAAATATAAATCGGCAAAGCGAATTTTTTGTAGGAAAGAATACTTTGTTGTAAGGTTGGCATTGCGTGAGAGGCTATTCAATTTTTTTCAAGTTTATTTAGTAAACTAACCACAGAGCAAGTAATGGATAACGATGCAGCAGTGAACCTGACTGAAGTGACCCAAGGGACCGAAAAAGGAAAATATTCTATCATATCTTATTTTCAGTGATTTCCACTACCTATTTCACCAAAAAAATACAGCACTGCATTTCCATTACCATTCTGGCGTTGAATAAATATGCAAACAAGCAAAGTCACACGTAATATCAAATTCTTGATACTACAGAAATGCTCCCTGCGTCTTCTATCACTTATATAACTGTGGAAAAAGATCCGGGATGGTTCCGAAAGCTAGACTACGCAGCAAAAAACATCAGTTAAATGGATTTATTTATGTACCCCTGTTTCAAGAACGTAAAAATCGTGAAATCGTATCTAACCATTCATATGCGTGATAATTCCTTGTTCGACCCCAAAATAGATGAAATAAGTTCACCCTCAAAATAAGAATGAGAGAACCTCGATAACCAGTGTCAAAACGGAGAAATCGATTTTTTCCATTGACTCGCGGGAGGAAACAGAAACACGGAGCCGCTCGCTGCTCACAAGACTCATTCGACCCAACTCCTCTCCTAATCCTCCGCCCTTTTTTTCCGGCGGTCTCAACCCTTTGATAAGACATGGCGCCCTGAATCTTCCTTTTTTATTTTCGTCAATCCTCTCTTTCTTTTTTCCCCTACTTCGTCTCTTCTCCCCATTCAATCCTTCCCGAAGACCCTTTTCTTCCCCCCTATCCCCCAAACCCTGAAAACCGACAACGACGCGAAAGAGGTTTTGGGGGGGATGTTCAGGGTCGTTAATACTCCTCGAGGAACCGAGGAACGCCCACAAAAACACATAAAAACACTCCAGGATGCGGGGATGGGCTGACAGTATACATTCCTTATTTAGTTGGACCTAACAACGGCAAAGGACTTCCCTCACTTCTGAGCGATATTATAAGAACAGCTATGTTGTTTTGCAACAATTCTCCAACTCAACAGAAGACAAAGGCTAACACCAAGAGCAACAATAATATTCACTAAAAATCTCGTTTCAAGCAAATACCACTTCGAACGCTAATGAGAATGTCAATGTAGTAATATAGAGATTATTAACTGTAACAAGAAACGCCAGGACTAATAGAGGCATTGAAGGTAGCCAGGATGTATACCCCAACGGAGATTACTAAAGAGGTTCGGAGAAGCTTTTTATCACACGAAGATTGAAATAAAGGTAAAACAAAAAATACGGCAGATAATTTCGGTGTACAATAATTTAGATATGTATCCACGAACGCAATCACGAAATTATTATCACGATTATGGTATTCAGTCTCCGCTCTATTCCATTTATTCGCTCATGAGTTAATCAATCATTATAAGAATTACTCCTGTTTTACCCTAAATTTGGTATCGAAAACTAGTGCACTACATTATTTTATCTATTCATGGCACTCCCAAAAAAATCATCAGACCGTATTTTACGGTATTAACCAATGGTTATAGCGATTTATGCTACATCGATGACAGTTTGACTGCGCTACGTACACATTTCTAATGTATTTTAGATTGCTGAAATAATTGGGATCACTATGAACTTTATCTAAACGGAACTGGCTGATAAATTTTTATTTTAGTACATTCATCTAATATTTTATTTTATTATATAGTCGTAATTAGACCACACCATTCCCTCACTGCTGTTATTCGATGCAGTATACCTAGTGATATTTTATCCATATTGACAGAGGTAAATATACACAACCTTTTAGCTATGAACTATTAATGTATCCAATAGAAAATTGCTTAAAATTAAAACTCACAATTCAGGACAGTACGCTAAAACTTCTGTCCTGAATTTTGAAAATTTATATGTGACCTTACGATTACTTGATCTAAAGGAAGCATTGTTAAAAGGATCAAATAATGCATTCTATATCTAAGTAACTCCATTCGCTTAAGGTACTAACCTCTAGTTTCTAGGAAAGATATCCAAAATTTGAATTGAGTGTATCAAAGAAAGAAATCGGCCTCAATTCGAGTTGCAGAAAATAAATATGTGATGAAAAATTTTAGAGATTTGACTCCAAAGCAAATATTAATAGCCAAGAAAACAATACATATCGGAAGCAACCACTGCTGTCGTATTAATACTTTATTTTCTTGACTTCATTTCCCTCAAATCATATCAACACCTCATTAATAAAAGGAAAAAACACCCACGAACGCAGTACGAAAGTTATCCTATCCACCAGCGACGAAACAAGACGTTATACTACAAATCGAGACTTTAAAAAAAATTCGCTAAAACGTCAATACAGTCTTTCTTAGGCAATTAAGACGGCCAAATGAACCGATAAGATAAACAACGCCAAGAATAGTTTTAAAATGCAGCTCTTGAGTCAAAAAACACCCAAAGATGAAAAAATAAGGCAGTTTTCAATTTTTTACCGGGTGTATTAACCGTTCTAATATAAAAACCTAATAATTAGTAATTATTCATGTGGTAAAACTATCTCTCTTTGGATTCGACCCTTGAAGTAGCCTCACCCACAATCTGAAGCCAATTGTCAATCCCTGCTCCCTACAATATTCTTCTATCTCCTCTCCCCACCAACAATAAAGGAAAATCAACGCCAAGTGTGATTTGGAATTGCACCTCGCAGGTAAGAAGAACACATTCAGGGAAGAAAAACCAGGCAGCTTCGTGACATCAGCAAGTTTTTAAATTTTTTACCGCTAATATTAACCATTTTAATATAATATCTGGGAAGTAGTAATTAATCTTATGGTAAAAGTATCTGCCCTCACATTCGCCACTTGAATTACTCTCACCGCTCTAACGCAGCCCAACCTGGAGTCCAATCGTTAATCCCAGCCCCCTGCAATATTCTTCTATCTTTCTCCCTACAACTGTTTGCTTTCTAGCTCTGCCTTCTTATTTTTTGCGGACTGTCGCGGACATCACAGCGATAATCACCTGGCAAACTCTACATCCTGAATCGATGCCCTTTTCATCCTTTCTTTCTCTACGCCCCACTCTGTGTCATTTTTTTCCCTTTCTCTCGCTCCTTCACATCTAACCTACGAATCCTCTCACTCCTTCTCCCATCCTGCATAGTTTCCCTATGCCTTCTGCTTTTGTGGCGATACCTATGACGGCCGTATGTCGCGAAAACTGTTTTTTTTCTTGCGATCGGATCAAACACCACCTTGGTAGCGATGCAATGGAAAAATTCTGGTAAAGCATCAAACGCTTCGGCCTAAAGATCAACAAAATAAGCATGACTAAGCAGTGAAGGAGTCTTTGATACTAATGAGGTTATAAATGCATGGATTTTCAGCAGTGAGGTCCAGTATGTGCCTTTAATTTCCATGCTTAATCGGAATTGTAATGAAACTCTTTCTTCACTTTCTCATGGAGGCTAAAGTTTCATAACCTGTGGGGGTTATTTTAAAATTATAATAATTTTATCTTCCGGCAGATTTAATTTATTGGTTTCAGATCTACTGTCAATTGTATAAATTTCTATTTGGCCTAGGTCAATTAGGTAAACTTAGAAACAGGATGAAAAGCAAACGTAGGAAGAGAATAGAAAAGGTAGACTAGTTGAAGAAGAAAACTAACTAAGAATGGTTATGCATGTGAGGAAAGGAAGTTGTTAAAGGAATAAAATTGCATTGAGAAAGTTCTGAGAGGCACTAGGATCTTGACAGAAGGATAAATGATGATAAAAATAGAGAGATAGAGAGAGTAAATATATGGGAATTTTAAGCTGCATGAAGCAAAAGGGAAGGTATAAAAAGTTGAACAGTATTCAGTGAGCATATGGCATTACCAGTATAATGTGACAGGAACTTCACGGCAAGGATGTGTTATATTTTATATAAACTGCCCATGACCTATTATTATAAGTAGTACCCAGATGATATATCAAATTGCGTCTTCACTGAGGTCAATGTATCCCCAACCGGATACAACAGAAGAATTTCATCATGTGACCAGAAAATGATACAGCTAAATTAATCTCTTCCATTAGTTCTTTCAAATTTGGGCCAGAAAAAAAGAATTTCACTCAAATTAGAGTGTAAATAAAAGAAGAAGTAACTCAGTAAGTTAAAAATTCATGAGATAATACTGTATAGTTCACGTTTTCATGACGATGTCCCTATAAGATTTATTACCAAGGTCTCCAAGCGGATAAGGAGTGAAAATAGGTCTTCTCGTTCTATGGCCACCTTTATAAAAAAAAACTCGTTGAATCCAAGCTGAAGCTGAAAAGCAGCTCGTACAGCTATAGATAAAAAGCACTCGTCGCTTTGTGGGACCAATAAGAATGCTTCATCCAGCACTATCTCGTTGTTATGTTCCCCGTTATATTTTTTCTCCTGGTTCCTCTTTTCCTAAGAATGAAGGCGTACATATCTTCTCGCGTGTTTTCTGCACAAAGAACTAATTGAAACGAAAATAATGCATTGTTAGCATAGCTTTATTTTCCACAGCCGCATTCACCGTCTGAATATTAAGGCTGGACATACAGTTATTAATTCTTAAGCATTTAAGCTTTTGACTCACGCAGTCAAACACTGCATTGAACGCAACTGTTATACCTACCCTCCACATTTAACTAAAGGTGCCGAATGTATTTAGATTTCAACGCGCGTTCCTTAGCTCACCAGACCCTGTACCATCGCCAATATTTGGAAAAGGAACTCCCCGAGGCAAGGCGCTCAATGAGAAGCAGTTTTTGTCCGCATGTGGGCAAAATTTAGTCATACAATACGTGTGGATATGAAGACGCAAATAAATTTGAGCGCTGTCCTAGTTTTCTCCCCATTCAAGAGAAAAATCCTTACAGACTGCATCCTCTCCACAATGAGAATGGTAGCTTCACGGAACGAAAATAATTAATAACGGTAGTAAAAATTTTTTCGGTCGTGCAACGTCCATCTCTACACTGTTTGATCAGCACTCTGCTCTGTATGTTTACGAAAATTGACAACATTTAGACTAAAAAATTAAGCATTCACTAATAGTAATCATACACAGGGCATATTACAATATCCGCTCCTCCAAATCATCTCTCAAGGGAGAAATGAAGCAAGAAAATTTTCAATACGAGGAAAACTTTCAAATAGAGTAGCAAAGAGGAATTTGTTTTGTTTGAAAGATTTTGAACACCTTCATAGCGTTTATCATTTGATTTCAAAACGATTTCTTGGTTTTATCTCTGTTTGAAACATTTTCAATCATAGTCATGTACTAATTTAGAAAAAATCATTCGCCTTGACCGGGACCCGTCCCGGTCCTTGATTTTTTCTCTGTGGAACATTTGCTATAGTGCAATTTCAGCGGGTAACGCCGCTAAAGTTTTCACGGCTAGTTCGTGCGCTTTGAATTTACTAATTTAACCCCTAGAAACGTGTTTAATATCCTTTTAATGCTCAACACTTCCTTATCTTTCCCTAATTTCCATTTTTATCTCGTCAATATGCATTTTTAATACATTTGGCTCAAGCCCTTTGCAGCATAAATTCTTAAATCTGATCAAGGTGTTCTGTTATAATTGCAACTCACTTAGGTACGTACGGATTTGATTTTCAAAACAAGCATTAATGTATGCGCGGAGTCAACCTCTATGCCAATATCATTCTAAAAGTTTAGCTGTTAATGCCGCTGTTAATAACTCACTTGTTTTTACTTGTTAATAACTGTGAAATTTTTTGTACAAGACCTTTGAAGAAAAATTGAACGGCAAGAATAGACCAGAAAATTGTACATAGAAGAAGTTGGTGGACGGTCGTACACGTTCATAGATTTTCATGTAATTTGTGCGCCAATTACATGCGAAGATATAGGTATCGTTTTTTGTCGAACAGCTGAATTGTGATATCAGCAATGTTTCAATGCAAAGCAAAGTTTCCGATGTGAAACGAATTCTTTAGGAGTACACAGTAGTATTTTTCTAGTATTATTGAGTATCATTTGGACGTAATAGAATTTTAGCGATGATGACGATAGTATTTTGAAGAATACTGCCACAGTTACTGGGTTACAGCATTAATCCCAGTAATAATAATTAGAAGTTATACGATTGGTTATTTGCACTCTTTCATCGGCTCATATATCCTACCATTTATCCTCTGAATACCATGTTTACGCTCGTTTCTCATTTTTTTACCTGGTTTAATTGGATGGTCGATTTCATTGATGAGGTTTAACGTTTATCAGTGCGTCCCACACACATTTTGAGAAATAAAACACTTCCACGTCAACGACGAATTTAACAATATGGAAGCAGCAAGGAATAATACCATACGTGCAGCAAAAATGTTAATCGCCTGACTCATTGGAATAAATGTGATCGCAATCACAAAACACCGACCTTACGAATATTATACAAACGCATCACTACCGTCACGTCATGCGCCGAAGCTACATTGTGGATCTTTGATGATTTAATCCAATAATTTAGAGCGTGTTCTAATTCCTCGTACGAAAATTGTACAAAGCCGTACAATTTGCACATTGAACAAGTTCTTGTACACGAAATTTAACCTTGTACAACGGTCTTTAAGCATGCGAGCATCTTCAACTTTTTTCTTCCGCCATGATGGGCACTGAAATTTGCTTCTCCATTCGCACGCACTCAGGTTCCCACCATCCGTTAAGCCTCTCAAATTTTGCATTTGTAAGATAAACACAATCCTGAGACTCCTCTGTCTCTCCCCCTGCAGTCGAATTCTTCTCTCCCCAGAGGCCAACACACTCGAATGTCGCCAGCGTCATCAATCCGCGTCTACCGCATGTCGCCACTTCGACTGGTCCACCGACGGTCCCCCCCTCCCCTCTGCCCCAACTCCTCTTCCCTTCCCTCCTTCCAGTTACCGTGGAAACGCAGCAGGGGAAGGGATAATAATACGAGAAACACGGAGATTCCCGATCGCGGAGTAGGTACCAATCTCCTTTTTCCCCTTTCCCTCCGTTCATTCTTTCTTTTCCCCCCTCCGAGCGTCACCTCTTTCTTCAAATCCAAGGCACGCGCGCGGACCAACAAGAATGCGTCATCCAGCTCCATCTCGTTATTTTGTTCCCTGTCATTTTTTTCACTCCTGGCTTTTCTTATTTTTTTTGGAATGAAGTCATTCATCTCCTCTCGCGTGTTTTCTCCCGCCTCCCCTTACAACGCTCCTCTCCTCTCTTTCTGCAGTTTAAGTTTCTTATTCCTTTTTTTCCGCCAGTCTTCGGTGTCATTCTCCCCTCACGGCTCGGCGTAGTTCTAGCAGAGACTACGTTCCTGTCTTAATACGCCGTTCCCGGTTTTTCGTAAGAGCACCTCTGTGCTTCCATACTAACCGGCATGGAAGAGAATCGGTAGAGAACCAGTTAAGCCCATAAAAATAGACTTCGACCAAAATAGCTTTAAAGATGGCTTTTAGGCTAAAACGTGTATTATTTCGTTTTAAATATATTTTATGTGGAAATCGACTTCTGATTTATTTGACTAGCAATACATATTATAATAGGCTTCTATACCTGGGTAAGCGAAAAAATGGGTATGGAATCCTAGGTATTTAGATTAGAAACATGTTGATCTGAGGCGAGAAACGGTGTAGAAAAGGAGTCGCACGAGAATCCAATGCAAATAAGATAATAATCAATTCATTGATACCGTACCTAACCGGCAGTAAACTCGCAATAATGGCGAGGAATTTCCTGATTTCGCTAAACAAAAATTGTTACCATAATGCTAAAATTTATTTGAGGCCATTTCAAGAAACTGAATGGGGAAATTAATTGGGAAGGAATAATCAACAAGAAAACGTATGAATTAAAGCATAGAAGTGGACATAGAGGTTCTCACAGCAAAAGACAACGCGCCGTTGTAGATGAGCCAGAGCCAAGGGTAGTCAGAGAAGTAATGTCTCATCGCAGCGTCGTATGATGAGTTTTCAATGTCCGAAGTCTACATGGATGTTTGCTTATTTTTTATTACTTAATACTATTACGTTTTAAGGACGAGAAAAGTTTGAGGAATTTGGGAATATGATTCACGGAAACATGATTTCAGTCCTTTGGCTGTGATTAAACTAAGACAGCGAAAAATTAAATAGTACAAAATATTAAAAGATCAAGAATCTATGGAATAAATTTGAGACCAGCCGTAATAAATAAAATAGATATTAAATCATTTCCTAAGAATATTAGTCACATCTGCTCAAAATTTGCGAGAGAAAAATGCATGCATCTGGAGATAATTTCGACAAAATTTGAATGTTTTTAGCAGACTAATGACATTTTGGGACTCTAAAGGAATTCTAAAAGGAAGAAAGATCTCATATGTTCAATTTTACTACAGATATCCTTCAATGTTTGGTATTGATATGGATTCCTTACTCGCGATTGAAAATAATGCACTACTGAATGCGCATGGAAATTGAATATAAGATTAATGATTGACAAAAAATGCAATTGATATTATCCGTTCATGGCTCTCGTTAAGGTTGCCCTCTTCGTCGACTCCCAAGATCCAATTGGCGCGCGCTCCAAATCGCACGCCTTTGATTCCCTACCGGCATCCCATTCCCCACCAAAACAACCGTTTCCTTCCGCCAAACTATCCCACAATTCAACTCGTCGGACTTGTGCCAGGAAATCGCAACAGAATTCCCTCCTACGGGGTGGGGGAGACTCGAATCCTGCGGTCAAAGACACAGCCATCCTCCTCAAAACAGTCAGTCGGTGGGCAATACGAATTCGGACCCAGACACATCAATTCATCCATCCCCCGATAACCGCTTTATTTTTGGTCCACACGGATACGGAAATAGCGATAACACACCCGGACGGGAGAACATAACACGTGTTCTCCCACCATCCCGTATATATACTCTTCTTTTTTGCGGAGGAGGGTCGTCAGCTGTTTCCTCTCACCACAGAATTACATCTTCGTGGCGAGTGAATAATCTGTCCTATTGGTCCAGACGTCAAGTGACACGCATTGGTCCCCGAGGCCGTTTCCCTGACGACGATCCATACACGTCAAAACACATGCACAAACACAAGACATCTAACTTCGCAGAGCTAATTTGTGTTTTTGTAACACAGTGATAATAACGTTTTCTTTCTCTCAGCCTCAGTTAATAACTCATTAGCTGTGCTGCGCTCTTTCTGCCAGTCAAGGAGACAAATGACAATAGAATTCTCACCCCCTCGCCCTCCCTCCAAGGAAGGTTGTAAATTGCATTTTCTTTGCCATGAAGTATTCGCCTTGGAAATTCCGTCGCTAAATTTACTATAGGTTGGAAAAATCCATCCTCAAGCCACCTAATACTTTCTAGAATTTTAGGTTGGTCACCGAGAGCAACGATAGCATTCTCCCTGTTAATTCTAATTCTCCCTCATCGAAATCAACCAATAAGGCAGGTATTACAGGGCAAAAATAAGTCTCATCATTATCGTACAGTTATTTATAAGGACAAAAATATTTACTCACTACGTTGTTAAAATATTAAATATGTCCAACCATTCAAAATTGATGCACTATTTTGCGTGGATCGTGTCGCAGAAAGCACTGTAAATTTCGTCCTCTACTGTATATATCAGAAGGCTTACGATAAATGTACTGGGGTAAAAGAACTCAAAGACAAGTTGTCTTAGGCGATTCATTGAAAGAAGTCTAGTTGATATCGTAGTGGTACAGAAAAGACCTCTTCTCCAAATAGTGCTTCGACCGGTGTAAAATAAAATTGCACAAATTTGACAATAACGGAAGAAAATTCATCGATGAATACTTAACAGTTTTGAGATAAAATACGAAATGCCCGCGTATTCCTATGCTTCTGTGGTCCTAAATTCTGTATTTGCTGAATTTGCGTAAATATTTCATTTCGACAAGTTTTCCAGCATAAGAGAAACCCGATCTTCCCCCACTTCGCACCCCGAGCTCTCTTGTGCTCGAACCGGGGCATGCCAATTTATTTTTGAAACACACCCCTTCTGCTCGGACTCGTCACATTTGCGGTCATACTTAAAGTGCAGCCTACTCGAACCGAGTAATCCTTGAGGTAAACACATTCTATTTGCGTAACCGGATGGGAAAGAAGGAGAGGCGAAAGGGATGGAACGAGATAAAAAAAATGAAAAAATGATAAAAGAAAAAAGAAAACATGCGACCACGTGCCGTGCCGTAGTGCCCCAGTGACTCAGGGACTGAAAGTGAAAAGAGAGCTTAATTTACCCGCGCCTCTAGGGAAGAAGACTGGAGAGGCAGTGATATTTTCCCCATTTACACCGCGGAGGACAGAGGAGTGAAAAACGAAAGGTGGAGGGTTGGAAAGTGGAGTCTGTCTCTTTAACGTTATGCGGGGGCGAAAGATATTGGACCCACAGGCCAGACGAAACAAAAAAATAACAAACATAAATATAAAAGAAGTTTCCTTCTCTCCCGTGAGAAAGGTGCTAGGGTACAGAAATATCAAAAAACATTTTTTATGAGTTTTTATTTTATATATATAAGCCCAAACCAATCATAGTACACTCAACGCCAGAATGTATGTTTACGCTACGCGGGGGGGAACGCCATCCGGTGTTCCATTGAACCCTAGGGGCGTCTCGTTGGCGACTCGCGGTGATGGGGAGGAGGAGGGGGAGGGCCCTTTGAAAGGAGAGCATAATCCTACGCGATTCTCGTCGCCAACAGGGAAGACGTTCGTTTTTGGGAGACACGCGCTACGCACGCGGGACCGAACACAGTTCCGCCTTCCCCTCTTCAAAACTCTCCCTTCCATCCCGCCTTGCCGTACCCATACATAATCCCCCGCCCGCTTTGCCCCCCCTCCCTATTCCCAAACTTCCCCCAGTTCCAACAGCCAAGACACCCACGCGGAATTCCGAATTCCATTTCGTCGACGACCCCTCCGCCGGCCATCTACTTCGCCCCTTATCCGCCGACTTCCAGGCGGCGAGGTATCGGAAACGGCATACTAGCGACGGAAACAGGCCACTGCCTTTCTTGTAGCCGCAAAACCAATATTTTCACCTCCTAATATTGGTTGTACTGTAACAGTGCTGGATCGATTAGCATATAATTTTTCTTCCTAAATTTCATAAGAAATTCCCGAGGATATCCAATATTACATGTTCTAATAAATTTTTTTCCTTAAAACATATTTCTGTTTACTCATCTGGTAAACTAGTTATAGTGAGTTTCGGATACAAATTTAGTGATACTCTTAGGTGATTTTGCCCTCAGTAAACTATCAATTTTTCATCTTGAAGAGGTTTTATCCCTGTTCTATTTTAACAGCATGTAAATTAAAGATATAATTTTTCACCGAAGTTTCCATAATATGTTAGCTGCTCCAAACATCGTTCATAATAGATATTGTTTAATTATTATAGTTATAAACACTTATGTATGTTGCATTTTATTATGTAGACGGTTGATATAAATAATTCGGAAGTAAAGTGCACAACGAGTCCTAGAGAAGTGATATTAAGTTTGCTTAAAATAATATAAAAGTAAAAAAATCATTTGTTATAAATGCTAACTAGAGTAGAAATGGTATGTAGCTCCCTCTCCCTCACTCACCAACCCCAACTCAGTCAATATAGCATGAGACTCTTGATTGCAGGGTCGTGGTATCGAGCCCAACGTTGGGCGAAAAATTTTTATTGAAAATATACATAACTCTCTTAAATCGTCCCCGTTTTACCCTGCATTCTAAAGAAATGAAAGCCAGCGATTCTGCGATGGTAGTTTCTATTTTGCTTCATGTATGACAGTACTCTAAAGAATAACATTCGGGCACTCAAACAAGACAGCAATTGATATCAATCACAGCATTTTGCATTAGTTTAAGGAAAAATCTGTGGTGGTTTGTCGCAGTAAATTTTCCAAAAACTATGTATGTCACATTTATTCTCATCTATTTTGTCACAAACACTCAGTTCTGACATAGGATTTTTGTTTTCCTTTGATTTTTCAACAATTTAGGCCACAGAACTCAATCACCCAATTTCACAGAGTAAGCTGTTTTGCTGCTTCCATTGTTTGTGTATTGCAAACCCATAAAATGTTATAGACAATCAAGAAATATAGAAGCCTGGGGTCACACGCCATCCAGAGGACTGTCATTGATTGATAATCAGTGAATTTGCATAATGCAGCAGTTTCTATGTTACAGAAACCAATGTGTTACAGAAGCATCTTTTCTTATTTTATACCACATCATTCACATTTCATACCACATACACATATCCGCTTTTCGAGAGATATGTTTGTTAGAAAGAATTGTTATAAGAGTTCAATTTTCTGACCTTAATAAATAGAAGTATTAAAGATCTAGTATTTCTTCATGATGTCATCAATAACGGACCATCTAATGAGTTATTGAAAGAAATAAAATTCATAGTTCCTATTGTTAATAGTAGGCTAAAAAAGGACATTTTACATATCAAAGGTGAATACTAATTATTGTGCAAATCCATCCAATGCAAAGTATGTGTTACTTATAACTAGCATTTTCAATGAACTAGACTTATATGTCAGGAAAGACAACTTTTTAAAAGAAGTAAAAAATATTTTTGCGGAGTGACTAAGGAAGTTATTTTTACTGTGGCTGTGACTGCTTTATTTGGTATTTTCAGTAATTATTATTTGATTGTCGGAATTATTTTTGTGGCTACATTCAGATTATTCTTTATTTGTGTATTTATATATTTGGATTGTTCACCCTATAATTACATATATGTCGGGTGAACGTTAAACACAATAAATAAATATAAGCGCAAGTAGAAATTTATTACCAATAAAAGTGGTTATTCCCTTTATCAGTGATCCATTACATAAAACAAGTACTTATCTAATACTGGAAAAGACCATTCGAGAACAAGAATAGTAGGATACTTCAAGGCAGTCTACGGTCATTTTTTTCAGCTTAATTTAAAGGGATGCAATTTTCCTCTCTGAGGGAAAGGGAAGCAAATCAATGGGCGCATTATTGAGAATTGAGTCCGGGTATGGATCCGTAGCACCGAATATGGACTGTTCCAAGTTCCCTTTCCCATAAGAGGTTATTGAATCGACGCCCGAGCCATCCCTGCATCGTCCATTTCCTTTCTTCCGACAGCGTCCCTTTCATTCTCACCCTTACATTGGTATCTCGCATACTCCCATGCTCGACCCTCCTACCCGGATGCTAAAGAACTCTTGTGTAACATACAGTGTTCCTTCCTGCGCACGCGAAAACGCCCAACAAGTGGATATAAAAAAGATGAAGAAATGGCGAGGCCGAGAAGAAAAGAGCCCAATTCCGTGCGTTGGGTGGGGACAAGCATAATATTCCGGAGACGTTTTGGCGACGCCTTCGGATCCTCGAATCGTGATCGTGTATGAATATGTATGTGCGAAATACTTGCATACCTCCATACTATCGTAAACGGAGTCCAAGATGGACACGCATGTAGTTATGGAGACCGTGCCTGAAGTTATATATCGAGAATTATTCTGATCCCACACGTGGCCAAAAGATTCTCCACTCAATTGAATAAAATTTTATGCCTTGCGTCAGGTGCCTTTCTATTTTGCAATGTCCGCGACTAACAATAGTTTGTACACATCCTCTTTCAGAGGGTTTCGGTTTTCAGGACGGTAGAGCCCGTCCTGGCAATCAGAAGGTTGTGGATTCGAATCATGTCTCCGAAATATGCGTTGTCGAACACAACTGATGACTTCGATGACTGTATGACTTGTATGACTTCGAACTTAGGTTATGCGGCACGATCTTTTGGAATGATTAAAGTTGAATTCTTATAAGCCTTCCTTTGATCTGAATGTGAAAGCATCAGCAGCGCCTGGAACAGTCGGCAATATAGGTATGATTACAGGAAAAGATTAGAAGATAAATCCATTAAAGCTAAAGGGATCCTTAAATCTTTGAAAATTTGTATGCGTTGATTTATTTCAGCCAACGAAGTGTTCAATTTTAAAAAGCATGCGGTACTAGCCAAGAAAACGTTTAAGGAAAAACACCACTTCAGCATGTTAAGATCTGGTGGCAAAGTTAAAATTATTGGATGCATTTAGTCACTGATAACGATGGACTTAAGTATAATTAAAGCGCAAAGAAGTTAAGTCCGCTACTCAATTGGACAGGAAAATTTAGGGTTCCTAATACAAATGAGTCGCAACTTTTTTTTCAAAAAATTTAACGTTTGAAGAGATGTATCAAGGTACGAGTCCAAAAGAAACTTATACCTTTGACTAATAATGATTAAATCTGTACGTAACACTCGTAGAATGAAAATGAAAACATAGATTGGATCGCATGATGTATAATTATCTGATTGCCATTCCTTTGTTCAAAACTTATAATTGAGAAAAAATGTGCATTTTTATTTGCCGAAGCGTACGGTGGAACCATAGCCATTAATGTAACTTAAGGGGCCGTGGGACATAGCTGTTTTTCAGACCTATTTTTCAAGGAAGATTGCTCCAACAGAAAGCCAAATATCAGAATGCTGTTTTCAGTAATTAAAAGAGAAAGTATCAAACCATTACTCTATAATCCTAGATAACGTTTACGTAATAAGCCTTGTTAAAAATATATCTCGATGTAAAAATAGACCTTTTTGTTGCAAATATTGGGAGACAGAGGGGCTATTTTTTTAACTTTCGTTATTATAGAGTACAAGATTCAAGCTTAGTCTGTTGGATCCTTGAAAATTATTGATTTTTATTAAAAGACACGCTGTTGAGATATTCTGAAAGTAATTTATGTTTTTCGCCTACTCCAGCCCAGGGATACGCCGGGAGCATCGTGCAAATCACTAAACAGTTCACACATTCTCCGCCTACTGCGCTACTCAAAAAGTGACACGGTCCCTCTACCCTATATCCTAAAACGGTAACCTTGAGGTGTTGGAGCTTGGGGGAAGGGAAAGGGAAGGCGGGCGGGAAGCAGAGGCGAGTGAGACGGAGTGTCTGATTTACTGACGGGTTGTTTCTTGAGTCTCTGTTTAGGTTGTCGCTCTCGGGGTGTCTAGTAATAGTCAAACTGACTAATTGTCAAGTCTCGAAATGTCATCGGAAGCGTACCGATATCGGAAAATTAAAGTAGGCAGTCGCTTGACATTTTCGATGGCGAGGAAAAAAAGAAAGGGTTAATTTTTGGCCAAGCGGAGGGAAGAAATAAGGTAAATATTGTCATTTTTTGTGAAGACACTATCTTAATGTAGTGTTATATTCATGTGTAAGTATGCAAATTTCTATTATCCGAAACAGGCGTCTCAAAATAATGGGAACAGAGTCGCACGTAGGAGGAACTTCTTGCGCTATTGAAGAAATCCCGTCCAATATTGACGATTCATTAGCTGATGAAATTTTGCATGATTCATTTGGCGATATGGCAATTGCCGAAGAAGGGAAAAACGAAGGCATATCCGGTGGAGTAACGGGAAGAAGAATTATCGACTTAAAATATTCGACAAATCGGTTTCCAATTTACTGAAAAGGTTTAACCTAAATTTCAACCTGCGTTCTGATAGCCTAGTTCTTCTATTAAACTCGTAACACTTATACAATTATCATAGCGGCCTTTAACAAATCTAGTGGATCTCCTTTGCACACGCTCTAATTCTTTTATCATACCTTCCTCGTACGGATCCCATATACTAGCGGCATATTCTAAATGAGGCCTGACAAGTGTAAAATAGCTTCTAGTACTCTCTCATCGCATTTGCCTAGAACTCTTTTTACGAATCCTGATATATGGTTTGCTACACTAGTTATTTCCCTGATGTGTTTCCCCCACAGCATGTCTTCAATGTTGGTGACGCCTAAGTATTTAATAAATTCTACGTTAGATATTTTATTTTCTTTGATGCAATAATTTTCTGGGGAAAGTTATTCTTTTTCCCAAAGTTCTTTATCGCGCATATCTTCAAATTTAATTCTAGCTGCCAACTATCACACCAATCATCAATCGCATATAAATCCTTATCTAAAGAATGACTATCCTCTTTATTTCTTATTTCCTTATACACTACTGCATCAGAAGAAATACGTAAATATGAAGAGATTAGCTGACAGGACTCAGTGGAGAGCTGCGTCAAACCGATCTGAGGATTGATGACCAATGATGACTGCTGTATCATCGGCAAAAAGACGGAGCTTGCTATTTTTAGCTACTGTATTCAAGTCATTTACGGAGAGAGGAAATAAAATTGGGCCTATCACGCTGGGGAACACCCGATGTAACTTTTACTTCGCCTGAGGTGACACCATCTAATACCACCCTTTGAACGCGTTCATGTAGGAAGTCTCCTATCCAGCCTACCATATTACTGTCTCCCGTATGATGCTAACTTCGCGAGTAAATTACAGTGGGGAACCTTGTCAAACCTTTTCTAAATTTAAAAACGCTGCGTCTACCTGTACGTTACCTTCTCCGGAAATTAAAATATCATGAACAAAAAGACCTATTTGATTTTCTCAAGATCGTCCCTTTCTGGACCCATGCTTATTTGTTATCAATAAATCCTGGCTATCGAGGTGTCCCCTTATTGATGTAACTATCATATGCTGTATAATTTTGCACGACAGTGACGTTATTGATATTGGTTTATAATTCGATGGATGTTCCCTATCGCCACTTCTAAAAATTGGGATCACGTTTGCTATCTTCCAGTCTTTGGGAACCGCGTGTTCTTCGAGGGATTTGTTAAATATTACTTTAAGATACGGTGCCATTTCGAGAGCTATTTCTTTATACACACGAGCAGGAATTTCATCAGGACCTGAGGACTTGTTCGGGCTAACGTTTTTTAGTAAGGAAACGATTCCGCTATAAGATACATTTATCGATCGGGGGCATTATTTGCTGAAATCGGTCTGGTATGGTTTCGAGCAAACTACGCTTAGATTGATTAAAAACGCTCTGGAAAAATAATTCAACAAATTAGCCTTATCTAAATATTTCGCCCCTATACCCTTTTAAGGAATTAACCGTTGAAATTTTAGTTCCCTGTACTTCCCTAACATATGATTAAAATTCTTTCGGATTCCCCTCTAGTTGTTCTCCAAGTACTTTTCTCTGGAAATCACTTTACGCTTTTCTAAGGGCTGTTTTTGCGGCTGCTTTATATGTAACGTTCGATAATTTTTTTAGATCGCTATTAGCTACATTTTTCTTAGTTTCGCGTGGATAACTCGTTGTCGTTTTAAACATTTTTTTAACCTCCGCGTTGTACCACCTTGGTTCCCTATTCTCACTCTTACACTCACTCACCGTGTAATTTGGAGGAACTCTTTCCATGTCTGTATCACTATTTTTTCTGATGTTTAGAATTTTTCAAAAGAAGTCTGTAAGTCACGCCTAAATCCGTTAAAATCTGCTTTACTTAAAAGGCAAATCTTTCTTTTTAATTTTACATTTTTGTCAGTATTGAGGGATAATTTAACGTGTACTACCTTGTGGTCTCTTATTCCATCGACATTTTTAACTTTAATAACTTTTTCATGGATGTTTGAGGCAAGTAAATCGAGAACATTCTCCCTTCTATTATGCAAATTTACTATTTGATGTACTGCGTATTATGCGAACAGGTTAAAAAATGACGAGCAGATTTCTTTGTCCCTACCCCCAGACTAATGACTACATGTTTTCCAATCTATCGATGTTGTATTGAAATCTCCACCTTTCAATAATCTGTCGTTCGTTGGTATGAGAATTAATGTGCCTGATCTGTTTCTCGAGTTCTAATACTGAGTGTACATACATCGGAATGGGGTGGTCTGTAGTAGGCACAAACGTATATTACTTTCAAATTACCACATTTAGACATTAACACGTGCAAGCCAAGCTACCTGCTGAGACCACCTCCTATTTGTTGCAGTTCTTACGGCTAAACTGTTGTCACAACAACCAATCAACGCGGCTACCCCGAAAAATGAAGCCCATTCATGACTTGGACCGCGGACACGTTCTCCTGCAGCTACGAACCCCACTAGTTCCAGGCTGGCCAGACCGGCTCGGTTCTTAGAAAATCGTAGCGAGCGCATTTCCGCGAATTCCACGTTGCCACATGGTATAATGTGGAGTCTGCCAAACAGTTTGGTCCAATCGTGTGTTGAAATGGCAACATTGCGTCTAGTGGTCAGCTATGGTACGAAAACTCCGCGGACGGAGGGGCTGAGAGGGAAGGGTCGTTATTGCCTCATCACCTCTGCGAAAAATTAAAGCGTAGAGGAGACACTAAACAAAAATATGGCTGGTTGGGTAGGCGCCGACTCTGGTAGCTCTACCGGTCGACGGAAAAACTATCTCCATCATCTCAGCACTCGAAAGCGAAAAAATAATCATGTACCACGGCCCCTTAAGGAGCCTTATGCTAACTATACTACTTTCATTTCTTAAACCAAACTGTTTGATTGTATAAGCTTTCCACGCACTCAAAGCAATAAAATTAAAATTTTACGTTTGAATAATAGTATTTGAATTAATATTTACTCATTTCCCCGCCAATCAACTGCGCATGATATCAAAGAATTTTCTCTGACATAAAACTAACAAAAGCTGGAAGTCACACATGGTAAATCACTACCGACTACATCAACGCGGAAAAAAATGCTATAACAGCTGCGTTCACTGTTTGGTCGCAGTGATTTTTTCCACGGTCCTCCTAGAGCAAGAGTTGGCTAACTTTTATGACAGAGGAACTGAGATTTCTGAGAAACCTCTGAGACATTCCACCAGTAGTATGCGAATTTTGAAAATTTACTGACAATGTCCAATATATACGTAGCTTATTAGAGGAATGGCTATATTTTTTTATTTCAACTCAAACTTTTAGGGTAATGTAAATCTTGGGGAAATCCCTTAAATATCACAAAAGGTCGTAGAAAGGCTTCCAAGTTTACTAGTATTATTAATCTCGAATGTTTCTTCCAGTATTAGATATGTAGGTTCTTGTCTTATGTAATGGATCACTGATAAAGGAAATAACAACATTTACAGGCAATACATTTCTAGTTGCGCTAATATCTTGCAAACCGTCTTGAATATGTCCTGGGGATGTCCCTGAGATAATGAAAGAGCTTAACAAGCGTAGGTGCTTATAAAATGTTTCCTTCCTAATTTCCCATACCTATTATTCTGGGATGAATTATGAATAGATGCTTCTGTAACTCATCAGTTTCTGAAACATATGGGGCATAGTATACTATCCCCTGGGGGGAGATGCGTTAATTTAGGCGGGAGGAGATATTCAAGAGTGTGTTAGGTGGATGTTGGAGGTAGGATCCTGACCGAATGCTAACAATCACACATAATCTTCCTTTTCCTCCTTGGAAAGATTACGCCCACTGATTGCCAGATCTGGAGGACAATGGAAAGATAGAATTAAATAATTTTAAATAAACAAGATTAATAGTATAAATATATTTTTAATTTTGTTTTCTCCCCAATTTAACCATATAGTTTATGGTTCTCATATCTGTTTGGAATTTTACGGCTAGGTTGCATTGGATATAGGTCTATTGAAGCTAGCGGTTGGTAGCTCGAGAAAAGTTTGTAAAATTCTAGCCCCTAAAATGGCCCTCACAGCAATTTAAATGCTATTTGATGGTCATAAACTGCTTACAGACAAGAAAAATTTAGTGTAATACGTAGAAAAATAGTGCTGTTAATTATATTTGTATAAATATAATTATAAATATATATTAATTATATTAATATATATTTGATAGTCATAAACTGCTTACAGACAAGATAAATTTAGTTTAATACGAAGAAAAGTAGTGCTATTATTTATAATATCACTAAACTAAAATCATTCACACAAAAACTTTTGTTATTCGTATTAATCAATGATGCACGGAGTTAGTATTTCCAGAGAGAGTGTTTGCGTGCTCGGTTGGTAACTGGTAATTTTTTGTTTTATGGACAATTAAACGTAGGCATCATTGCATTAAACTACACCAGCTTTCTTTACTATACTTATATCTTTCAGCTGCACAGCTTACTCTACGTATACACAGGTGTGTCGTGAGTTAGTGTTTATTAGTTGTTAATGGTCAACAGCACTTGGTCAATGATTTATTTGACTTTTTGACTTCTTCGATGTCTTTAACAAACTATGACGGCACATCGCGACGCCTCGATGGCAACAAATATTTGCAAATAGATTATTTTTTCGTATGGTTTGAAAACGTATATGATCTGATGTAATTTTCCACCCATATTATCTTCTTTCATATCGTTTCATTAAAGCCGTCTTGCAAACATACGCGCACTCAATTAAATTAAACAGGTTGCAATTACATTTCCCTACTTTTTTAAGGCATGACAGCGTGGATACAGAGCCTATTAGTCAATTAGAAACGATGTCGCAAAAATATTGAAACGGCGAGCAACTGCTGGCCTTAATTAATTCGAGTTCGTCCACGTCGCGACGGAAACAGAGTAAGTCTCAGCTGGCTACGGTCCAGCATATCATCACATTTTTGAGAGATAATCGAATATAATTTCATCTCATTTCCAGGGCTGATCAGGGAGTCACCCGGGAGTGAAATTGAATGGTAATGATTTTCAGGAAGATAATCTTATGATTATTTTTCACATTATTCAAATGAATTCTTATGCTAATAAGCAAACGGCCTATTCACAGCCGACACTTGGCATTTTACTGCAGAGGAGTACTATAACGATATTTGGACCCTATCTGAGGGACTTTTAAGATTATATTATCTTAGAAACAATTATGAACACAGTAAAATTATACTGCGATGTGGAATCTGTTCGAGTACAGTACTCCGTCCGTCAGATGAGACGTTACACTGTAGACCCGTTTGTCACCTTTAGTTCAGATACTAATGCCGGCTGATGGTTTTTCTATGCTCGTCCTCCGTATCTTAAAAAATTCCTCCCCATATGCAACTATCCACATGTCCAAAATGGCGCAAAGGACTTCAGCTGCCAAGCATCTTCCGCAAACAAATACTACAACAACATAAAATCATAGCAGTTCAAGTAAATTGAATAATCGCTAAAAAGAGCAAAATTTCGTTTTTTTTTAAGGCTTAGCCTCATAACGTGTATATTAGCTTAATTTTATTTATCAAGTCATTTTGGTCATTTTTAGTCATACGCACATCAAGATACGTGCTGTAAAAAATTGTAAAATATTCCGCGTAAAAGTTTGAACTATGCGAACAATCAATTCTGTAGGAAACGGAACTTTAACCATCCCCTATTCTCATTTAAGGCAAATAAAATTTGGATTTAAAATCATGTCCGTATAACTATAAAGACAAAGTTTAAATTAAGTAATAAAGAATTCAATTATTTCATACAAGTATTTTCAATAATTGATCAAGCATCTTAAAAAACTGTTTTTAATGCTGAAGCACCTAACACAAAATTTATCCTGAATAACCGAATGAAAAGGGAGAAACTTGTGTCATCTAACTCATTTTTACAATAAACTTAGAATGGGAATCTTCATAATATTTGACTGAAAATGGAATGATGGATCGAAAATGACTAGTTTTTTTTCTTCTATTTCCTGTCTCTATACTGAAAAATAGTGACAAAATATTTTCTGTTAGAAACTATAAATAGATCAAACAATGAATCAAAGTAGCAATTAACTGCTATTTAGAAAAATAGGAGTTAATTGCTACTTTATAGCAATTAACTACATCCGATTTCTACAAAAATTATCGGAATTTTGAACGGCGGCCCTCACTACTATCCTATTTCATTTCAAAAAATTATAACTAGAATCGGTTTCTGTGGTTACCAACGAGCGATTCGTAGCGTTGCGCCTTGAATGATGATGTCAATAACACGATATTCATGTTAAAATGCATGGGAACCACGCAAAAATATTTTTATTCCACAGTTAACAGCACGCTAAGTTTGATATTTTTCTACGCTTGGCCTGCAATTGTGATTGCATATTTAACGAGTGAGTTCAATTTCTTATTATGGTTTGGCCAATCTATCAGATGATATGCTAAAATTATTTATTAGCATAGTCTATAGTCATAGTATATTATATGCCAACAATGCTTGAGCTTACAATTTTGAAAACATTGATATAAATCATGGTTGAAGTAAGAAATAACGCCAGTGTTTACACTGTAAAGAAGAAATGCCATAGGAAAATAAAAGGTTGAAGAGCCAAGATTCCCAAAGCTGCAGTACGCTAAAGGAATCCTGAATGAGGGAGTCTACCGAACATCTCCTTAAAGGTAGCGTCTCAAGTTGCAAGCCAGCGAGGCACTCATCATATTTTCAAGGCATGAAATGAGGCTTTCTTCAAACTAAAGATCAAGGGAATAAGATAACAAACATATTCCACAATCGCAACGCCCGGCGAATAACTTTGTAATTGAAGAAGGCAAGATTACTGCATTCTTTCCATGCGCGGCAGCACGAATTTTGTTGTGGCGTAACTACAGTACATTTGTTCTATAGGACGGCGAAGATTTCTCATGTGAGTACCAACGTAATTAGCCCATATTTTGAAATATCATATGCAAAAGGAACTTTCTTAATCCTCTGCACTCACGGATACAACGTTGACAATAATGTTATAGAAATTAATTCAACACGGTGAACACGTCCTGAACGAAAAATCGTTTTAAATATAACCCTTATGATGGGAGGCTGGTAACGCAACCGCCATACTAACGTATTCTCCTCTTCAAACACCTGCGAAGCCGCCTAATGGATCCGATACCACCAGGTCCTAATCGTTCCTTATGGATCCTACATCAATTTACTCCAAGGATTGAAGTGTAAAACTTCGTGGCTCTTTTCTAGCTAATAACTACTATTTCGACTCAGGATTTACGCTGTACAAAAAGAACACTCTTTTTACTCTTCAACTAGACTATCAACTCTTTTAGAGGCTTTTCTTATTAGAAGACTTATGAGTATGAGTGTACGGTTCAGTTTAGGCTCTGATTGAATTTTGTCCACAAATAAAAGCAAATGGTATTTGTTTTGATGAAAATTTGAAGTTTTGGTTGAAGCTTTCTACGTTAGTTTTTACAGAATTTAAATTTTTTGCAGGCATACACTTTACGTTTTGAAGTACATTATACACTACCAAAGGCCACAAATATTTAAGCTTTAAGAAACAAGAGCTTTAAGAAAAAACTTAATTCGTGTAAACAAAATTTTTTTGCATTTTAAGAAAGTTCATTTATGAGCTAATATCCCTGTATCTGGATGGATTGATGGGTGGAAGGAGGTATGAGGGGCTGAAGAGGGACATCGTGTGAAATTTATGGGGTGGGAAGAATTAAATGTCCATTCAAACCTACCTTCACCGGTAGAATACTTATAATAACAATCCCTATATCAGCTTATATGCCGCTGGTATTAAATCAGCTTTCTATTTAAGCTATCATTCTAATATATACATAATCTATATAAATGTCACTTCTATACAGTATCACACGGTATTCTGTATGAGAAAAGAGTGGGAACCTCACGAATGCAAACATAATATACAGCCCCCTGGTTCTTTAGACGGAAAATCTCAATATGTGCTTAGATTCTCTGTGCATGCAACTCCTCGCCGTTCCTGTCTGTAATTCATTACCACAGGAGAGCATGTTTTAAAATACTGCCAAAACTACAATATTAAAGAAAAAATTCTCTTTGTACATTCCACACACACGTTTTATTGGCTTCGACCATGGTTTTGACAGTTTACATGTCTTTATCAAGGCCTTGATACCTTGATAATGACATGTAAATTGTCGAAACCATGGTCGAAGCCCATAAAACGAGTGAGTGGAATGTACGAAACGAATTTTCGCTTCCAATCTCGTGGTTTTACAAAGTCAAGCCTCAAACGCTGAACCGTACAATATTAAGTCCACCTTAAAATCATCGCATCTACAAGCTACCGTGATAACATTCAAAATTCCCATTGTGTTTCCTTATCGCCACCCAAATATACTCCCATCTTTTATATCACACTTCAAAATCCTTTGCCTGGGAAATTCAAGGTTGCGAAATAGCCGGGAAAAACCTTAACGGAGTTGGCCGCTGGTTTTCACGATAGAAGAATTATCATAGAGAAAAAAATCATTCACCTTGAGATTGACTTGAACCCAAAGCCCGGGAGATCGTGTTGGTGTGGTGGTTAGAGTAACGACCTCCCCTGCCGAGGGCCCGGGATCGAATTATATCCGTGGAAGATATTTTCATTGGTAAACCGACCCCTACTTGAGTACTATGTTCCTCGAAGGACAGTACACAGTACTTTGAGTGAGACGTTAAGCCATGTTATCGTTAACAGTAGGTTGATGGTGACGCCGGGTTTCTCTCCACACCTCCATTTTTCCCTTCCATTATTACTTTTCTACCGGTCTGAAGCGCCTCTACGTGTAGGGACGGACGTGAAATCGCGGATTAAATTAAAATCAACCCGAAATTTCACTTGCACCCGACGTTATAGTTACACCAATATAATTTTCAGGCCCTCTTTTCAATCATCCATCCCGATTCAAGTCCCATCTGGAGATGGGACTTGAATCATCAGAGATTCAAGTCACATCTCCAGAATCTGTGAAAGGTACTTTCTTATATCTGCAATCATGACCATGCAACCACAGTGTACCTCAGGAGCATCCGATCCCTTGGGACATAAGATGAACCTAAAAAACCAAGGTGAGAGGAGCTTATGACACTACTCCATACAATTATTATCGTTTTTTTTTAATATCACCTACTAGAATATTCTGATAAAGTAGTAATATTGCCCAACCATGGGTCTAAGGATAGTACGCATCAGGCTATTGGTAAAATATGAAAGTTATTTCTGAATTCAATCAGAAATGTAAATTATGTATATGGAAAAGTTAATTCTTCATCAAATTTCAATTTTTCCAATCCATGATTCGGTATTTTGCGGCACGTCAGCATATTTGCCCAAAGTAGCTTCGGGGCCCTTAAAGTTCATATAATGGGATTCTTGGCTCTAAATATAGCTCAGTTCTGATATAATAACCTCTGGTGAAATTACGTGCACAAAATGTCGATGCGATTGCACCGCAAGAATTTTTCATGAGGGTTGGAAAATTTTGCTCAGGATCCATCCATTTTTCGCCCCCCTGCGGGAAGGGTACGAGGAGAAAATAATAAAATGAAAACTCTTCCGCGCCTCAAAGGGAGCAAGTCAACAGTGGTTTACGAGCCTAAAAACTCCCTTGAAGCTATTCTGAATAAAAATGGAAAGCTTTAAGACTGAATTTCAGCGAAGCCATATTGACAGAGGACATAGCATTGCCATTCTTAGACATGCCGGTCAAAAAGCAAACCTAAATTTGCTCAAGCTGCACATTGGGCCTCTCTACGGTGGATCGTAAATGGAAAAGACATGCAATCAATATTTACTCAGTACCTTCATTCACAGTCTTTTTCAACCCACACGAGGCAGAAATTTATAAATTTAGCCAAGAGCGACACTTTCCTTAAGTTTTCTGCTAGGAGGGCATGATAATCGGAATACGTATTTTTCATCTACTGAGCAATGGATAGTCGATAGAGTAAAAATGCATAGTTGGCTGCCTGTAAAGCGCATATGCAAATAAAACTATTCCATTTGTCGTACATTTTATCCTTGAGCGAGAATTTTTCATCATTTTTCATTCTATGACGACCAATATAAGCGTATTTAATTTGGCTTACCCCAATTACAACTTAAAAAAACATACATAAACGACTTGGAAAGAAAACAAAAATATACTATGGAAAAAATTGCTGACTATCCACACATTTTTAGTGCATGGCGCTACGTGTAGGGACTTCGCATATCAGTGCATTAAAGAATGGTGGTATACTTTTATGCACCACACGTCGTAAGATAAATAGTCATTATGAGATTAATGGTAAGGAATAAAATTACCAAATAAAAAGGATTATTGGAGTTACTCAATTATCCTGCAAGAAGGTATTTTGATGATATTTCATCCAAACTCAATTTCCCTTTTTAGAACGTATTTTAGTTACTCAAATTTTAAGAGTATCATCATCATTTTGCATTAAATTCAAAATTGTTATTAAATTAAAAATTCTTCACCAACAACAAAGATACCACGAGAAACTGAGAAATAGCTCACATACACTTTGGATCCCACGTCATATCAGACACAAGTCTATTTTATTAATGTGAAGCTGCTTTGCTTCCTAATCGGGAAGAGAGCAGCTTATAATAAATTTTCATGCATGCTGCAATTTTATGCGCAGTAAAAATACAATGTTAAAAAACTGCTACTATTTGAGCGTTGTAACTGGCGTTAGAACTGTAAATTCTTCTACGCTTACTTTGAGACTACTCCATTTACACAAAAATAGCTTTGAAATTTCCAGTACTTATTGTAGTAATAGTCACGTTGTAATAGATTATCTCACAGTATTACTAAAAAATATGCTTTCATATGAGCCGTCAAATAAAATTTGCACTACTTTATCTTAGCAGAATCTGTACAGAAAAGAAGCAGCTTAGCGCGAAGAAATTATGCATCATATGTTTTACATGATGACACACACCAAATCACAAATTGATCATTCAGTTCTTAATAGAGCTTAATGCGCTTAACGTCTAGTTTGCACAGCAATTAAGATTCTGTCATAATTTTCCGTTCATAGTCCAAAATCCGCACTGCACAATGTCACTTATTCCACGGAAAACTACTTGAATTTAACACGTCATTCCTAAATTTATGGGTAATTACTTTAATGAAAGCAAATTGCTGCCGCCCTAAAACTTCCATTAATATCGATGTGTACTTCGCTGATGCTGCCTCAAACTATTTGTTTGTAGTTCAAACCCGTTTCCTAGTCAAAATGTTGTTTTTATTTCCTCCTCATCCATTTTTTTACTCGCACCCCTTATTTCCCAACCTGATTTCCATCCTATCATCGGAGATAATCACGTTCCAATACCCTCGTATAGTTAAAAATCACCCTCTCAACTCGTATATTATTTCTTCATTCTGCCTACACGCTGTCCATTTTGTTTCTCCATCCAATTGGTTACTCATGGTTCTTCATATATCTACATCATACATTTCAAGCCACCGCAAGGGAGTGTGGCAATAATGGAATATAATATTTTTTTGGATTAACATCGAGCTTCCCTTTTCCGTTGTCTTTTTTATTTAAATATAAAATTACTGAATTTAAAGACTCCACCGATGAGCTACTTCCTCTTATAATTAATTTATACACTTTTAAGTTCATTTTGCAATAAAATGCTCCACAAATTAAAAAAAAACAATTTATTTACAAAATATCATCCAAACTATTTCATTTTTCCGAATATCACCCCATGGCAAAGTTGAAAATAAATATAGGAGGTTGGGGATCACGTTGGTGCTTTGGATGGAGTACTAGCTTCCCATTCCAAGGGTCCGGGTTTTAATCCGGCTAAGGGAGTGATTTTTCATTGGTATACCGATTCACTGTTTGGTGCTTGACGGGATCACATCGAGTGCGAGCATCTGGCCGTCAGATGGGACGTTATTATGTTGGAACAAGGGGTCTCAAGAGCAGAGTGAAGACTATGCCGAGTTACTCATCACCATTCCTCAGTTCACGAAAAGTTCCTACTATCATCATCCCATTAGGTACCCACCTATCCTAAATTATCCCAAGGACATTAGATGTAGGTCACCTCCCACGAATAGCAGACTACTGTAGAAGTGTGCGGGCTAAAACTGGTAGGACATTTTTTTTTTGACAGTATATTGGATGAAGGTAGGCGTATTAGTACTGGCAATTAAGAGTAGGCAAGCATAAACTAACCAGGAGCTTACCAACATAAGTGAACAGTTGGATGAAATACTGGAATAAGTTTTTCCCCGTATTCCAATATATTTATCCGTACTCTACCACACGTCCAAAGTGAAGTTTTTACTGATCTCCCCTCCATGTATTTAAAAAGTTCTTCTTAGTCAATTCTTCTCATTTGTAAATTTCTTGCTACCAAAAACATACCTCTTTTAGGATCTTCAATATTCTATAGTCTCCTATATTCTCCTGAATGTATTCTAACTCTCCCGAACGTCCTTTAGCAACTTTTACATTTAGGATTTCAGGTACTCGTACTTATTTGGTTTTATGGCATCATCGAATACAAACAAAATTAAAGGTTAAAATGATTTTCCTGCCCAAAGTAGGATTCTAAACTGATGTATATTAGTTGCTAGGCTAAAGCGTAGCAGATAACTTGGGCAGCCGACTCCGGCAACTTTCCTTCCCTTCCTAAAGGATGCCAAGCGCTTATTCTTTCGTGTCTCTCGATCCGTCCATCTTATTTTTCTATCACGCTCCTCCGAAGTTAATCCTTAAATACCTTTATTCTTCTCACAACTCCTCTAAGAATAAATTAAACATAGGGTTCCAACTCACCACGGAAGGACGGTGAGGAAATGAGCGTTATCTACCATTAATAATCTTCACCTCATTTAGCGTTTCTCCTCTCCCCCTTAGAGACTCACCGTATCTGATTAGCGTGACGTGATTAAATGAGAGATGCGTGATAGGAAAAGGATGAGAAGAGCGGGATAGAAGAAGAAGGGGTGAAAGAGGAGGGTACTTGCTGACGGAGAGAAGAGAGGGAGATAGAGGGGGCGAAAAGAAGTTGAAGACAGTCAATCATCTCACGACGGCATCGGTGAAATTGGTTCTCGCATATGTGACATGGATGGCGATCGCCTCCCCTTTTGAAATTCATCGGGATTCGCGGTGCGATTCCTACCCATTCCAACCCCAGATTACACACTCTCTCTCTCCCGAGAAATCGAGGTCACCCTTCCACGAGGTAAGGGCGTTGCAATATTCGAATTTTGAACAACGCCGTGCGATATAGGGAGCGTATCGCACAAATGTCGATACAATTTAGTGATGAAATGTATTAAAAAATAAAATGAACACGACTTTGTCTAAAGAATGAAAGTAGGACTAAGAAGTCCCTCTTACATTTAAATCAGCATATTATAAACATTTATACCCCGGGCTGTAAACATTTTCTCCAAGCAGGGAGTGAACCTGGTACTTCGAGACTGATAGACAAGGGACCTAGTCCGTAGCCACTGAGGACAGAAAATGTTGAGCAGAGTACCCATCAAACCTCATGCTATAGTAATGTATATCGCAGAAAATCTGTAATCTAATAACACAAAGATATCGAAATTGCCTTCAAATGCCGAGAATAACAAGGTATTGAATTTGGATCCATCGGTAGACTAGCATTCTATATTACATGTTTAACCATGTTATCGTGGGTGCCTGTGTAATTTTATATTATACTAACAGGCGCTCCAATTATGTAAGTATCCAAGTATATAAGGTTTTAGCTTATTTAGGAATAGTAATCCAGAGGGAAGACTGAAGATATGGAATATTAGCTGCATAGAGCATTTAGCATGAATTCGGAAAACTTGGGATTAAGGCCGGTCAAAGATGGACTATAGTGCATGTCATCGGGTTAAAGCTTTCAGTGGCTAATTCGCGATACTTGTAACTACAAACTTCATTGTACGTTACTGATCAGGCTACCTTGGTGGAATGGTTAATGAATACTGCTTTCTGAACTATATTAAGTTGTCACTGAGAGTGATGTAATCCCTCTATCGATACAATATAGATTTGAGAGAATGTTAAAGCCGACTGTTATACAACTTTAATTCGAACGGGGACTACGTGCAGCATTAAAATGTTGCACGTAGTGAGTGTTCAAAATCCTTTGAAAAGAGCTTGAAACTAAAAAGGTACTTGGCGGAAACCTGGCAATCCTTGTAAATTATTTAGCTAAAATCTTTTAAACCCATTTTCAAATGTTGAAATGTCGATTGATATCGAATCGCTAAAAATATGATCAGCTAATGCCTAAAATTAGGGTAATAGGGTTGAATGTAATATTCAACCAAGTCGTAAGTTGATTATGATTCACATCGCAAATAATGCTTGCTCTTGCGAGTCAATCACAACAGGTGAGTATCACGCCTGTTGTCTGCAACAAGTTCACTCAAATTAGGTTTGTATTCTTTCGGTATGGTGATGATTTTTCATTGCAAAACTCTCATCCTATTTACATTGCGCGATGTCACTCAACATCGCACGTCTCGTTCTTATCACAAACTGAACTACACCTTTGGAAATCGCAAAGTATCGCAAGGGAGGCGAACATCACATTTCCTCGAAGGCTCCGTATCCTATTGCGATATTACGCACGTGTATTGCACGCGACTGTCCACGCATCGAAATATCGCTCAGTTCTATGCAAGGCACGAAAGAGGACGCGACACCTAAAGGACCACACTTCACACCACGGATAAAATTCCTTTTTTTTCCAGGCCGGACTCTTGAGAGAAAGGGTGGATACAAGTGTCCGAGCGACTGCGTCCTGCCACGTTGACCCCTGGCGTTAATAAGGATGTGGGATGATCTCAATCAACTCTGAAAGGTATAAGCGTGAATGACCGACGACCCATTTAGGATAGCAATTGGGAGTCGGAATTGAGAGAAATCTGTTTAGACCCTGAGGCCCTTAAAGACTAAACGTCCAAGAGGAAAAAATATCCTTAGGCTTCAGTCCTCATCCATATAATGTCGAAATGTTTTTACCGAAGGTAGGTTTTACGCATTTTTTTCAAAATCCTACCCCTTTTTATGAGCATTTTTCTGAATAGGCATTTACCGTAGCCTCCTAGCCTAAATTTCCTAGTCAGCCTTAGGTATGTAACGTACCAGTTTTACAAGGTAAATTATCGTGCAATTAAAGCATGAAGCTAATGATGGCAGCTGAATGAACGGAGTTAATAGGGCACACGTCTATCGAGTAACATCAATTCATTCAAATATTACAATGGTAACATGTAAAATCAACCTTTAATAGAAGATAAAACCCTGAGGCCCTTAAAGACTAAACGTCCAAGAGGAAAAAATATCCTTAGGCTTCAGTCCTCATCCATATAATGTCGAAATGTTTTTACCGAAGGTAGGTTTTACGCATTTTTTTCAAAATCCTACCCCTTTTTATGAGCATTTTTCTGAATAGGCATTTACCGTAGCCTCCTAGCCTAAATTTCCTAGTCAGCCTTAGGTATGTAACGTACCAGTTTTACAAGGTAAATTATCGTGCAATTAAAGCATGAAGCTAATGATGGCAGCTGAATGAACGGAGTTAATAGGGCACACGTCTATCGAGTAACATCAATTCATTCAAATATTACAATGGTAACATGTAAAATCAACCTTTAATAGAAGATAAAACCCTGAGGCCCTTAAAGACTAAACGTCCAAGAGGAAAAAATATCCTTAGGCTTCAGTCCTCATCCATATAATGTCGAAATGTTTTTACCGAAGGTAGGTTTTACGCATTTTTTTCAAAATCCTACCCCTTTTTATGAGCATTTTTCTGAATAGGCATTTACCGTAGCCTCCTAGCCTAAATTTCCTAGTCAGCCTTAGGTATGTAACGTACCAGTTTTACAAGGTAAATTATCGTGCAATTAAAGCATGAAGCTAATGATGGCAGCTGAATGAACGGAGTTAATAGGGCACACGTCTATCGAGTAACATCAATTCATTCAAATATTACAATGGTAACATGTAAAATCAACCTTTAATAGAAGATAAAACGAATGCAATCGCTATAGTGGTATAGCTAAAGTAGATTGTTGATTTGAGGTATTTAGGCAACGTACACAAAACACATTCGCAAATTACTGTCTATTACGATACATTCATTTGTTATTCACATACCTCTTCAAATTAAGTCGGAAAAAGATGTCAAGCAATTAAATATGAATTATGGGGACTATTGCGGTAGACGTCAACAGAAAACTTTACGCTATATTAATTGGAAGCATGACTCACCTTGAGACAATCACTCTACGGGATATTCAAAAGTATTTTCCGGAAAACTTACCTGAAAATAAAATAAAACAACAAATTAGCAACAGGAATCCAACAGTATTATATTTAAATGCAATAATTAAATTGATAAATTACGTATTTTGTCTAGGATCTCCTAAGATGCAAATACAGAACCATTTTTAGTAATGGGAGGAACCTACAATGGATGCAGCTTATCTCTTTCAGGATAAAATACAATACCAAAATTTAATGTACATGACGCTGTGAACCTTGATTGAGTTCATACTTTACCAGTAAATAAGATATCTGGACAAATCTGCTTCTGAAAATATTGCAACAAATTATGTTGAATTTTCTCTTATGGCGGAGACAGTGAAATGTACTATTAGTTATCCGTAAGAGGAGAAAAAATTTCTTGGGCATCAGATACTTTCGAGCAATCAGCAGAATTTAACGGTTGCGGTAGTACTCAGGTGTTTAATCTGATTGCTTCAAACTAAATAATGTAAAATGCCGCTACTAGGAGGAATTGGGTTTTAAAAAGTATGAAACAATTACCCAAGTCCATATAACTCATACATGTGGTAATTCAGGCGACAACTATGATAATAAAATTTGCTGATCTTCGTAGTAGTTTTTTTATTTCATAAAACGCTTTGTGGTGAACATGCAAGAAGAAATGCAACTTAGAAAAAAACAATGACTCGTTAACTCCACTTCAGATGCATTCCAAATCTACCCTGGTTTGAACGTAAAACTTCATTTTCGGGATCCTCCCACTATTTTTTCTCTTCCTAAGATGAGACTATTCAATAACTTTAGGAATTGATTTTTTTTAATAAATAAATCCAACAGCATCTCTCGAGAAGTTTAATCCATCAGAGGCTGTGGTTAGATACTTTGGGTAAATGCGTGGGTTAAGAAAAGTTCGATGTAGAATATGGGGTCCCAGGGCTTTCAAGTTCGGGAATGGATGAGGGATGGAGATAGAAGATGGTGAAAAAGGTAGCAAGCAAGCTGGCACTTAATTTTGTCGCAGACGGCAAGGAAGTTGATGCAGGAAACAAGGAGATGAAATACGCAGATAGAGAAGTACATAATACTAAAATGGTAATGAAGACGGAAGTAAGAATGGGATTTATATGGATATAAAATGCACATTGTACCGTGAATTGCAGAGAGAAATGCAGTACGGAAGAAGTTGTCCAAAGGTTTAAAATGTCACCAACAATATTCCTTCAAAACTTTTGTATCCGTCGTCATTGAAATCCTCCAATGTTGATAAGTCTTTGTACAGCCCTGATTTTCATTGCTACTTCCCGTTCAGGGTATTTGCGTATTTCTTCTTTGATACTGGCTTGTATCCTCATAATTTTACATTCCCATTGATGCGCTTCGAGCATTCCGTGATATTGCAACACATTTTCCTTCCTATTATGCTAACTGTTTCTAATACCCATCGATTTTCAAATTATCCTATCGGAAGGGAAGACCAATTAGAGGTACTGGCCATGGTAGAGAAGAGAAAGTGCCTGGAGGAAATTAAATGGGAAGTAGAGTAAGTGAATGAAGACAGTAATTAAATAGCATTGTTTAATGGAGGCCGAAATATAGGTTGGCCAGCTATGGGAAGAGGGGCGAAGAAAATGTGAAATAGTGAAGAACTCGAGTGTACAAGGGTAGATAGGGCATATGCTGAACCATAGAAGGATATAGCTTGGTAAAAGAAACGCTCAAAAGAGATGCTAGAAATGGTCCATCAAAAAATTATCCCAGCCGATAGAACTGTATGACATGCTAATATTTGCATTCATTACACACTCATCAAACTTTCTCTACCAAACTTTACCCCTCCACTGAAATCCTCACGCCTTCTCTTCGTGAAGGCCAAGCTACGCAACGAAAATTCTAAGCGTCGTGTTCAAAGTTGTTACTGATCATTTAACTTATGTCTATGATTATGATCCCCTCTTATCGATTCATATGAAAACACCGTCTTAAATAACGCAATCCTTCTTTGCATGGCGTAACTTTTAAACCCTATTTTATTCCAAACGCACCCAGTTGCGTGAAATATTCGACCTTTCCCCGCTCAAGCCCTTCACCTGATATTCGTGGTTTCTGGCGTAACATAAACCTGAACAATACTCCTTGACGTCAAAACTGGGCTTGTATTAATAAAAATTTTCTGCAGAAACACGAAGTCATTATATTTCATTATTCCATTTCACCTGTTTGATTTTGGTAGCTTTTTAAATATCTAAAATAAAGTTCATCACTATTACCTTTCTGTCTTTTTTTAAATTTCCAATTACTTTGACGGAGATTTTTATTTGAATCAGCTGAAAGGGATGTATAATAATTTATTAGCTTCGAGTCTATGGTCAAATATTTTTTATTAATACGCCCTTATGACACGAATCGGATCCGAGCCTCCGCTCTTAGAAAACGGATGGTTTTGAGCAATCCGCAAACGTTCCGGCTCTCTGGAATCAATTTTTCGGGGCGTTTGAGAGCGGTCCACTGAGACAAGCTCCTTGACATGGTCTCTGCTTCCCCATCGTCCCCCAGAGGACATTCCCACCCTCCCGCTGCGCCCCGCACATATTATGGAGGAACTTCTCCAGGACGCAGGGGGAGGAGGAGTATTGATGCGCCTGTCGGACGAGAGCCACCGAAGTTAAGGGGAAGCCGGAGGAAGATGACGAAAGGAATGCCCATGAGGCTGGTCGGCAGAGAAGGGCGTCATGTCCGTCAATATCTGCGGCCTCCCTTCTGCGCCTTGGTCATCCCAAGATCACCCCCTTGAACACCACCCCCTACTCTTTTGTCGCAAGAGAAAAAAATCTTCTTTCCTACCGACGGTTTCTCCAGATGGGTGTTTTCTGGGAGGAAGAAAAGGGTCGGGTCCGGCACATGGCGTTTCGCACCCAATTGCTCGCTCTCTCCCCGGCAATGGCCTCTTCACTTCCTGAGGGTAGGAAGAGGGTTGATGGGGGAAGGGTGCCAGCAAAAGGGGTTAAAAGGGAGAAGCGAGACGGTCAGCGTTTCCACCCCCTAATCCAATATCGAGTGCTCGGGCATTTTTTTCCTGGAAGGGTATTTCTGTTCCTCTCCCCTGTCGTGTTCAAAGGCCCGAAGGTTCCGCACCCCCATTCACTTCGGGTCCCGGCCGAGGAAAATTATTTAGTCCGGTGGATATTGGGTTCCTAAAAGTAGGGCTGGAGGAAAGGGTGCCAAATCATCGATTACGTAAAGGAACCCGGGGGGTGGATAATTCGAAAAAGGAATCCAGGTGTAGTTCTGCTGGGAGCAGTATGGAGGTCTTCCAGGTCGAGAATGGCTCTTGGTGGAGCGAAAGCTATTTTTTTCGCTAGCGATTGAAAACCTGGAGGACTGAGGAAGAAGAGGGGATTCAAGCCATTGGAGAAAAGGACCGCATTCCTGAAAATCTCTGAAGAACTGGAGATATGCACCCTACCTAAGGATTCGAAGCGCATTCACTGAGTAAAAGTTCCTTGAAAATTAGTGTGCTTTGACAATGAAAGACGTAAATAGCGCAGCATTGATATAATGAACAACTCAATGGAAATCATTAAAAATTAACTTCGTATTGCTATTAAATATTATTAGTTAGGGTATAAGAAATTCCAAACTACATTCATTGGATAATAATCAACGAAAAAGGGAAACAATTATCAGCGATTAAGTTTCGGATACAGAAAGCTAGAATAATTTTCCTGAAATTTCATGTCAAAAAGTACTAAAGCGCCATAATTAGCCCTTGCACACTAAAATCATATTTCCCAAATGATACATTTTTCTAGTATAATCATGTGGTCTGAATATCGGACATTGAAATTGTCTTCTTACAAGGACCTTGAGAGGTTCTTGAGGAAAAAGGAGAGAGAATTTGCTATGAATAAATAAGAAAACATTACTACTAGCAATAAAATGAAAATAACTCGCACATGTAATGGAAAACAATGAATGTTATGAACTATTACATCTGAACTTGCAAGACAGGGAAACTTGGAAGGGCAGGAGAAGACGGGGAAGGAGTATGGCATCGTGGTTGGCAAGCCTACAGTGAGTAGAGCCAAGTGAGGTCCAACTCATGTTGGTGTCCATCTCATGTCCAACTCATTGATGGACCTTTTTCGAGGCGTTGCTGACTTAGTACGCATGCTATGATGATCGCCAACATACAAAGTGGACAGGCACCACGACAGAGAAGATTATTGGATTAGGTGACTGAAATATAAGATCAGTCTACTGAGGACAAGTGAACATACCACGCGAGGAGAGTATGGGTAGCATTTTCTGTTGGGTGTCCTCCATATATTACATAAATCTGATTTTACACTATTGAAACTTCCTCCTACAATTTTGGGGAACGGGTTGGTGAGGTGGCAAGAGTACTGGCCTCCCATCCCGAGGTCCCGGGTTCGATTCCCGATAGTTGCAGATTTTTTAGTGGCAAACCGGTCCCTACGTGAGTGCCTAGTGGAGGGATAATGCCGACGCCGGGTTTCTCTCCACTCTTCCTCCATTACCTGAAATGTTCCTACCATTACCCAACTACCCACCTATCCTAAATACGGTGCAAAAAACCTCAGCTGTCGGTCGCCTCCCCTGAATAACTAACACCTATAATATTCCGTATCATTCTCAAAGACACCGTTACGTAATCTACGGAAAAGCAGAGAGAAATCCAGCCCCTCTGATCGAAAGATATTAAAGGGTCCAAAATGTTTTTGAATCTATGTGACACATGTCGTACTGAAACCCTCGAAGTCCACAACTCGTGTGCCAAAAAAAAGGGAAAAATGATTCCGATGAAAAATGGATACTGACAAAATAAAAACCTGTACCATCTGAATGAGAGGCCAGCATTTTTAGAACAACCACGCAAGAGATTTAAATATATTGCAGCGAAGATAAATGGCGATATCAGAATAGGTATTGAAGATTTTCATAAAGAAATTATAACATAGGGATTTTGTAAACGTGTACATTTTTACAGTACTAACTCCTGCAAGTTCCAGGAAATATAAGTTACTAATTAAATTTACTTACAGAAACGACTGACTAATCCATAACGGTGAAATTAATTTGTAAAAAATCAACCATTCATTTAATTTATAACTATCATTTCACTTGTATCATTGCTGCCTGCCTATTATCTTCTCGCGCAACCTTATTCTGTTTGATAATGGTGATTGAAGATTGTTAACCTCCTCCAAGTCCCCCTGTCACCTATTGACTAAAAAGTTTGGAGCATGAGAAGAAATATAATGAAAGCGTGATCAATTAAATGTGGCATTGTCGCGAGCAATCTATTACTCGTAACAGTTCCATAATAATACATTCATTAAAAGTAATGCTTTTTCCAAGATGATAATAAATAAATCTGCTCATATGATGGAACTTCGAAAAGCTAGATAAGATGATATCCAAAATGTGACTTTCCTTCTTGGAAAACATTTTTGCGATGTCAATAAACAAAATTATGGAGAAAAAACGCCAGGTAACCAGTCCAAAAAGTTATAAAAATATACCGTCGACTAAATAAATATCATTGGTGATTACATAGCTTAACTACCTTACTTCGATTGATTATTGATAAAAGGTGGTGTGTAAAATTACATGATAAATCATGGCCGTAGTCACTGAGTCAAATATTGCATTTTCCAGCACCAATACCTCAATATTTGATCGATTGTAAAGTGGTAATGCAAATCACGCAGTGGAACTCCACAGGTGATTGATAAGGCGTCGCCATTCGCCACTAACGCTTACACTAACGTGAGGGAATTGTTGGATATTTATTCTTCAAAAATTCAACTCTGAGTCTCAACACTATCTTAAAGTGTATTTCAGATTCAAGATCCGTAATAAATGGAATCAGAATATCCCAAATAAGGCTTTTTTAAATCGTTCCAAAAATAATTTTAAAAACTCGAAAAGAATTTCTGTCTGGCATGCGTTTAATGCGTGTGTGCTTTTCGCCTGTCAGGTCCCAATAGATTTATTTCCCCTTGCTCCCAGGATTTGGTACGATAACCCACCAATAAAAGACTCTTATCGTGTCGTCGAAAAAAAAGGAAAAGCGAACCGGCGCAATAAATCATGGCGAATCATTTTCTCGCTTTGCCTCCGTTACGTCGAAGCGAGAAGCCAACCCCTCACACTTCTGAAGCGCCTCAAGGAAGTTTTAAACGCCCTCCAACGCCTAAAAAAAGACAAATCGCACACCATCTGCTTCACCCTGATCAGCGACTTGTAGTTTCTATCAAGTCAAAATTAATCAAAAGGAGGAAAAAACATACACCAATATATATTTGTACACATGCGCACACAAACACGAGTGCATGAGGCGAATAAATTTCCTCCTCTCGGATTTCTCTCATATCGATCCCAAGGTACGACCTATCACTTATGATTTATCGCCTCTCGATCGTTTTCCTACTCGCTCACGGCTGCCCTCATCGTTGCCTTACATCCCAGACTCCCTCCCACAAACAGGAAAGTGACTCGTCTTCCTACTCTGACCATGATTGAAAATGCATAGAACTACCTCCTGTGAAATTGCACGTGGTTGTAATTAATAAGATATCATCTGCGCTTTTAACAGGATTGTAGCGGCTTCTTCCCATTTCAATTCTTGCCTCTTTTTTGCACTAGATTTTCTCAAGTGATCCGTCGATCCAATCTGACTATTTATATTTATCTGTCTGACACTGGCTGTTTATTTATCTCACGTCATTTCCCCCGATTGAAAACTCAGAGATGTATTCATCGCATATTTCAGAGATTGAATTTGAAGGTGAAGCTTAGTAAATGTATGCGTCATATTACGCATAAATTCTTTAAAGAATCCTGTATTAAGATTTTGAGTTGCACCTTTTGTTTACCCAAAACGTAATTTGCAAAAGTTATAAATGTAAAAAGGGTTACAGGCTTCCCAAAGGCCACACTTACAATATCATTCATGAATAACTTTACTTCCTGGCATAAATGTAACACAAAAAGTAATATCGTGAAATAATTAGTGCAGCTAAAATAAGTATTGATTCGTCACGTGGCTAAGCCTTCTTTCTCGATTTACGTAAATATTCTAGAGAAAAATCATCATTCGTCCTGACAAGTATTTGGAAGATAACTTCACAGTTACGAATTAATGTCTTTGCAAATCACCAGTTTCCTGAGTTTTCTTTGGCGTTTTTCTTTTTCAATTTTTTAGCACTCAGTGTCAAGCAAAATACTGATATCCCAGCGCCAAGTGCATGACCCAATAGTCTCTTTTTTATCACTCACAAATGTACCCATTTGTAGATTGTGGAAAGGCATTTCCTCTTAATCTTACGAGGATGGTATACATTTCTACCAATGCTGTTATCGCATCTGTTGAATCTCCTTTCATATTCCAATTCCGGCCTACATTCTATCGCCTAAATAATTTTTCACTATAGTCATACACTTCGAAAGAGTATAATATCATTAAATTCAGCTCCTTTGCTTCTTTTGCTTTCACCGGATGGATCCAAATGCTATATGTATTAACGTTTGAGACTGGTTCTCGAGGAAAATAGTTAAATAGTACATAGGTACAGAGTTAAATAGTCTTTTCTCAAAGAATTCCAAAATCTGAATTATCTCTAATTGTATTAGCGTACTCTGAAGTAAAGCAAATTTTCTAGAAAAATAGCAGTTAGTATGATTAATTTTTCAGAAATACGCAAATACGTCAGGACATCAAGTTGAACTGTTTCAATGCAAACTGGCAGAGTTAAAAAAATACAAATTTCTGGGGCCCGCGTCTGGAATGTCTCTTTTAAAATATTATTATATTATAAGTATCTATACCTCATTTGCCTGAGAAAATATCCGTATTCCACGCATTTTCTATTAAGCGCCATAGATATACATTCCAAAGCACTAATCTATACACAACATTAAATTAATAACGTTTTTTCACTGACAAATACCCGCACATTTATTGCAACGGCAGACATTTTAACATTCCTTTATTTAACCTGGACCGTTCCCCTAGCCCAAAGAGTAATATAGTGAAGCAGCCTCAAATTGCAAAATTGGTTGATCAAAATTCAAGTACGAAATAACTATACTGGGAATCGATTTTTTGTGTTGGCTACAATACTAAAATCATATTCCAAGATACTGAGATATAAACCCGGTTGAGGCAGTTTTTTCATTGGCATACCGGTCCCAACTTGAGTGCTGCGCGGAGAGCTCTTCGAATTCAGTACCACGTCCGTCGTATGGGACGTTATTATGTGGACCCGAGGCGCCTTTAATTATGAGTATTCTAATGACGACGCCGTTTTTCACCCCACGTTAAGTCCATCCCTTGATAGACTTTACCTAATTAAATAACCTACTTTTCCTAAATGGCACAACTAAGCTTACCTATGGGTTTCCCCCTCTCTCGAAAAAATGTCACTACTAATGAATAATGACTAATAAATTTAAAATTAGATAGTGATCAGCTAGAGCACACGCGACATATAAAATGAGTTTTATTGGATGGTAAGTTGAGTGCATTATTTTGTTACAATTACTAATAGATCTGGTAGCGCATTTTTTCTTTAAGAAAACGAAAAAAACTTTCTTTTCTTTTTCTTTAGGAAAAAGAAAAAGAAAAGAAAGAAAAATTTTTACATCACAATTCATCATCGATCATCAATCCTAAGACTGGTTTGACGCAGCTCTCCACTCGAATCCCCAATGGCTCAACATTATGGCATAGTTCATATCTTTCACATACTTCATAACTTCTTCCATGCATCTCAAACGAGACCTGCCTTTTCATCTACATCTACATAATACCCTGGAAGTCACCATAAAGGCGTGTGGCAGGGGGTGAACTCTCACCTAACATGCACTAAATATCATGCATAAAATCTGTAATTAAAAATTAAAATTTTCCATTCTTCCCGCTCACTTTCCCCTCGACGATTGTCTTCATTAGGCCATCATGACTTAAGATATCGCCGATTAAGCTGCCCCGTCTTCTTTTTGGAGTTTTCAGCAGATTTTTCTTTTCTCCAACTCTTCTTAAGACTTCATCGCTTATCCTCCGTTCGATCCATTTTGTCTTCATCATTCTTCGGTATAACCATATTTCAAATCCTTTCTGACTCGACTTCTCTGCTGCTACTATCGTCCATGTTTTGCTGCCATAGAGTAGCATGTTCCAGATGTATGATCCAATGAAATGTTTCCTTACTTCCACGCTTGTATTTGCAGCAGCTATAAGCATAATCTTCTCTTGGTGATATACTTCTTTTGCCTCGGCTATTCTACTGACAACTTTTCTTTTGCTTCATCCATCGCTAGTTATTCGGCTTCCCAGAATACAGTACTCCTCACCTCCTCAACTTTTTATTTCCAATCACCATTATTCTACTTTAAATAAGCAGGTACCGCAAAAAACTTTCCATCAAGGCCTGTATTCCCACCTTCTGATCTAATTTAATTTTAATAGTAACGAGTTAACAAAAAACCTTCAGTCCTCTTATGCTTTTACACCAACCTAGAAAGGCTTCCCGACACCACAGTAGCCGTCGACGGTTTTCCTGATCGGAAAATCTCTCACGATTCGAACAATAACTGTCAGAAACGCCCGGATTTCTCTTCCGATCGTAAATGACGTAGAATCCTATCCTAACTTTCCGTTCCGTTCGAAATGGGTAACTCAGAAACACCCTCCAGGATATTAGAATGATACGACGTTCATTGGGTTACTAACCGACAGCGGTAGCGTAACGCGTAGGTTTGTAACGCGCTGGCAGCCCAAAGGTCGCGAGTTCGAATCCTAGCAAGAGAAAATACGTACTTGTCCAAGGATTTAGAGCATAGGTTAGACTACAGGATATCACTTCAGTCGTAGGACCAACTGAAGTGCAAGACTACTATGGCTACTCAACTGACGAGTTTTCATTCCGTAATTGGCAGTAAATCAACCAATATACTTTTTTCCATAAAATTTCAAATGTAGTTCCTATTGTAGTTTTTGAATTACAACTCTCATTTAACGACAGATTTTTAGCGTGCGCATTAGGCATTTTCGTTGTCACAGGTCTTGCTTTTGGACTTACGACACCCATCACTCCTATTGCACCGCAAGCTAATAGGTGGTCCATCTTCAAGGGAGAACAGAAGATAAAATTTCTTATTTTTGCGCAAATGACTAATAAAATGCATTCCGATTTCTATTTGTTTGGTAGTCCACCACATAAAAAAGTAACGAAACAAAAAAATACGTAAGAGAACGCCTTGTTCACAGCATGTTACGAAATTTTCGACCCTAAATCCAAATGGGTACTAATATAGTATCGGGTATTGGAACAGCCTCTCATGCACGCTTTCATTTATCCATACCATTGTCATCCCTGCCCCTAACGAGCCCCTCTCCCGTCCGCTCCACCTCCCAAAGAAGGATGGTAAAAAAATATGTATATACATTTTTAGGTCTGGGCGATGGAGCCAACCAGATAAAACATGCCGCGGTCAGGGAGGCGAGGGAGTGGCGGTACACGACAGAAATAAAATAAATACAAAAAAAGGATTGAGGAGGGGGGTAATAAAATGGTTGGTAAAAATAATAAATGACCTCGGGGCCCTGGTAATTGGTTCCTTCAGATTCGAACCCGATACCGATGGCGGACGACCCCTTCCTCCTCCCCAAAAAATTCCTCCCGCCTTTCAATCCCCTGAAGGTACCGCACAATGGTGATATCTCCGATCCGACAATTAAGTCGGCGGTATTTTTAAGCGGCCGAAAGGGAGGGAGAGAGATACCAGGCCGACCCCGAACACTTACTCGCAAAGGCGATCGAGGCGTTTCTCCTGAGAGCCACGCCTTTCCTCTTCCATCTCCTCCCTTACTTTATTCATCCTCCTTCCCATAACTCCCAGCGCACTCCATCCCGGCCCTGGGAGTCCTCCTATCTCCGCGAGGCAATGGCCAGACGCATCGACAAGAGAAACTTCCACTACACGAGGCAGCGCCAAAGGCCGTGGGCAACGGAACCATTATTAGCTCATGACCAAAAACCATTTGAGACGAAAAACAATCACGGCTGTAGAACGCGGATGCACAAAAATAGAGTGGCAATTTTAGACAGTTATACTTGTGTGCTATTCAATTAGGAAAATTTTAAAGCTATGAAAAAAAAAAGAAAGATGTCTGTCCTTTTGCTTTACTGAGACCTACGGTTGCTGGATATTGAATACGCCACAGGTTTATAGAATGCAGCGGAGACAGATTTATTACATGGCATTAATTATATGATAAGGAAGAAATGACATTTTGCTGAAAATTTCTTCGAAGGAACCAAATTGCCGTGCGGCTTTAGGAAAAAGGTAGGATGGGATGTTGGCGATAGTAATAGCCTCCAATCCCTGGTTTTGTCCTAATTTTAATATATAATTAATAATTCCTCCAATTCCTAGGGTCTGGTTTAAAATCCCTGATGCGGCAGATATTTTTAATTGTATACCATTCCCCACTTTGTTTTCTTCCCCACGTTCCACACTACTCAGCCAGTCGGATGGGAAACAAACTAAATACTGCTCTATATTTCATTAATAGTGAGCTAATGTTGACTTCTGAACTCTTGAGAGTAGTAGTAGCCGTTCTCCCGTGAATGACTGCTAGTTTTATGGCGGCAATCTCTATAGAATTAGGTTTAGGTACGAAGATTACTAATCCATTCAGAATCATAGAGTGACAGAAACTATAATATTATGCTCGGTTTACATAACCAGGCCGAAAAAGAATGAGAAAATTAGAAATAGTCACTGGGACCTAAATTCTAGGATTAATTTTCCCCTAGGACGTGGCCTCAAGAAAATAGCGTCACAATGACTATTTAACCACCTCTGATGATTCTCTTTCAGACTCATATCTTTGATGGCCGATGGCCTCAAACCCCCTGCCACACGTCTCGAGGTAACTCAGAGGGCAGCAACCCCCACCAATATCCGAGATAAACACAACACATGTATGCACACCTTGAAATCCTCGTTGCTGCGTTCCAGAGCACGATTCTTCGCTGTTTTCCTTGTTATAATGGATGCTGCGAGTAACTGCTGACGGCAATATTTTTGACCTCATGAATAAAGATAAATCCACTGGTCTATGATCTACCGGTCGTTTTCCGACAATATGGCGAATGGCCAGCAGATACGGCTTCACTGCTGCTCCGGTATTTCCCATCTGAGCAGTAGAAGATAAAGGTGCTTAGAGAAGTGAAAGAAAAACATCAACACCTGTCATCTAGCATTAAAAAATAATATATTCTCTCCTCTGAATTAATTCAAGCATTCCAATATTTCTATATGATGTTGTTGTTGAGGGATAGTAACTTTTTGATGATAAATGCTTCAGAATAGTTTTAGCAGAGTTTGGGTGAAAAAAGTGCCAATCAAATTATTCAACAGTGAAATGTGGGCATAAATTGAAGATATATGTGGTATTAATAATCCGGAGGGAGCCATAAACAGCTAAGGTCGTTTGTATAATTTAGAATAGCTGATGAATTGGGTAAAGGTAGAGATAATAGAATCAGGGCATGGCGGAACAAAACACTCAAATGAGGAATCGTATGCCAGTAAGAAAAATCTGCCACGTCCGGGAATCGAACCCAAACCTTCGTAAAGGGTAGCCGGTACTCAAGCTACTTTACCCGTCAGATCACCATTTAAGATAATTACTGAGTTACAAATTCCGACTCAGAAGTATGTCACTCTCATTACTGTATCATAGTAATTAGTTCCGTGACTACTCTTATCGACAAAAGCCAGAAATGATTGGGAAAAAAATTGCAGTGGAGCCATGGCGAATTTAAAAGATAATTTCGTTAAAGGGAAATTCAAAGGTATAAATTTTTGAGTTACTTAGCGTTCCACTGCACGGGAGTTTCGGGTTCACGCTTTTTTGATCAGAGATGAAAGAATAATGTACCTCAGGGCATTTTGTGGATGTATAAGCCCTTCTCAATTTAGACTCTACCCACCTATTCGTAAATATGTGAATCAAACCAAACCAGCCTTTTCACCGGTGCTTCGATGAGATTATCAACGCCAGTGCTTTTTCATCAAATTTGTCTACGGAAACGAACGCTCGATCCTTTCTCTATAATTATAGTGTCTATAAGTGAGCTATTGTTTCTGAGGCTAGGATGAACAGAGCCGCATCCTAGGAGAATATATTTTCCTGAACAGAGAGAACGTGCTCCAAGCGGTCACGATCTACGCCTAGAGAAAATGGTGTCACAAGCAATCATCACGCGGCCAATGGGAATACTTAGGGACAATCCTCCCTATGGATTTAGATTTTCTATTCGTGCGCTATTCTCGCTGAGGCTATGAGAATAGGGCCGCATCCGAGTAGAATAAATTTTCTGAAAAAAGAAGGTTTGATGAAGGCGTTCATGATCCACCATTTGTGGAAGCGTTGCTAAGAGTGACCATCTTAAGGGTAGGTACTTATTGGAATATTAACAGAGATTCCTGGGACCAGATATCTATGATTCTCAGAACAAGCAAAATATTACTTAAATTACCGAATATTATTTTCTAGCCAGTCAAAGGGCCAAATTGTTTTTTAAATAGCCGAGTGATAGGAGCTATGGTCGTAGCAAGAGGTTATCTTCTTGATAGCTGACACGTTTGAGGTTGTTGCTAAAAAATTTGTACTGTTTTTGATGCAGAAAGTGGAAAGTTTTTCCTCAACATTATCTTATTGGATGTTATTGGATGTTATCAACTTGGATCTTATTGGACGTTATCAACATGTATCTTATTGGATGTTATCAACTGAATTATCCATAAGTGCAGTCTATTCCCCTCTGCGATTGTTATTGTACATCCATGGTTAGAGTATGTCATGAAATAGAAACACTTGGCCCTTTTCTACAGAAATCCTTGGCAAGTGGCTACCATAGTAATACCATCGTAGCTTTCATAACTAGGTACTGAGCGCAATCACGCTTAGCTGAAGTTAACTTAAGTTAAATTAGTGAGGAGTAAATACCATCTCACGTGCACATTCATGTTGGCTTCAGTAAAGAGTTAAAACGCGTTAGAGCCTTCCGCTGTCATCGCCTCAAACTGATCTAATTATTTCTGAAGCCGAATTTGGTTATTGTTACGGGTTGAAGAATCCCCTTGGAAAAAGGTATGAATAAGCCACGATGTGACCTATAGTAGGCGAGGATATTTTCCAATTTTATCCACTCCATATTTAATATAAAAGGAAGGGATCAAGAAACGAAGGGAGTAGGATTAAATACGGAAGGGCTCTTCAAAATGGCGAGTTAGAAGTCTATAGACGGCAGGCTTTCGAGGGTGCCACCCTTAATCCACTATTTGGACTCTTTCGGGCACCTATCCTTCATTTACTGGTTGTATCAATCGAAACGTTAAGATAGACGACTCACTCAGATAATTGGACTGCCACAAGAGCAATTTCAAGAGGCAATAGACCTAAAAACTATTGGAAATGCTTCGATCATTATTATTATTATTATAAGTATTCTACCGGTGAAGGTAGGTTTGAATGGACATTTAATTCTTCCCACCCCCTAAATTTCACACGATGTCCCTCTTCAGCCCCTCATACCTCCTGCCACCTATCATTCCATCCAAGCTACCCGTTCTTCTTCTCCCTCTTCCCCGCTTACTCAACGCTCTTCCCTCAATCACCTCCTTCAAAACACCATCCCCTTTTATTACCTTTTCCATCCACACCTTCTGCCTTCTCCTAATTTCATCTATCAAATTTCTTTCCTCTCCTACCAATTCTAGCACTTCATCGTTCGTCTTCCTTTCGACCCACTTTATCTTCTCCATCCTTCTCCACACCCACATTTCAAAAGCCCTAAGTCTATTTTCATCTTCTTTTCGCAAATCCCACGTTTCCGTCCCATAAAGTGCAACGCTCCATATTAAACTTTTCACTAGCCTTTTCTTCACTTCCCTACTCAAGGCCCCTGTCATTAGCTCACGCCTACGAGTAAAGGCTTCTTTTGCCAATGCAATTCTCCTTCTCACCTCAATGCTGCTATACCCTTTTTCTTCCAACACACTACCTAGATAGCTAAATTTCTCTACCTGCTCTAGCTTCTGACCTCCCACTTTTATCGCTATACTGGCCCTTTTTGTTCTTGAAAACCTCATTACTTTCGTTTTCTTCTGGTTTATCTTCATCCCGTATCTTTCGCACTGTCCCTTCAACGCATCCAGCATTTTTTGCAAGCCACGGGCAGACTGGCATACTAGCGCTTGGTCATCCGCAAACCTCACTGATTTTATCAATTTCTCCCCGACCTTTACTCCAGCCTTCAGTTCATCCCAAGCCTTTCTCACCATTTCCTCCGAGTATATGTTGAAAAGTACCGGCGATAAAGGACAGCCCTGCCTAACTCCCCTCCCTATTGTTGCCCAATCCGATTCTCCATCTGCTACTCCCACTTGCGCCTTCTGCGCCATATATAAATTCCGGATCAGTCTCCTGTCTCTCCAGTCTACTCCTATCTTCCGCAATATTTCCATTAACTTGTCCCACCTCACTCTGTCGAACGCCTTTTCGAAATCAACAAAGCACGCAAATACGTCCTGATTGTATTCTAGATTCCTTTCCACTAGTATTCTCATCACTGCAATCGCATCCCGAGTGGCCCTCCACTTCCGAAATCCAAACTGATCCTCGCCTAGGAATTCATTTGCTCTCTTTTCCATTCACCTATTGATGATTCTAAGCACTACCTTTGCCGCATGAGAAATCAAACTTATCGTTCTATAGTTTTCACATTCTTTTGTCACCCTCTTTTTCGGTATAGGTATCAGCACGGTTTTTACAAAATCCTCCGGCCAAGCCCCCTCCTCGTATATTCTACGAACAAGTTCATAAAATCTGTCCCTTCCCCCTTTTCCTAGGTTTTTCAGAAGCTCAGCTGGGATGCTATCAACCCCCACCGCTTTACCTGCCTTCATTTCTCGCAGTGCCTTCTCTATCTCACTGTCCAGTATTGGGGGGCCCACGTCATCCTGATCTACGTCCTTTTCCTCTTCTATGTCCAAGTTGCTAGGCCTATTTCGATCATTAATTTGCGAAAACAAAAAAGTCTTCCACAAAATATCTTGACTTGTCAAATTTCCTCCAATGCCAACAATAAGGGGGATTGAGTTGGTGTGGTGGACGGCTTCCCATCCCGCATGCCCAGGTTCGATTCCCGGCAGTAGCAGATTTTTCAGTGGCAAACCGGTCCTTACTTGAGTAGTGGAGGTTACAGGTTCATTATTCCGTCCATAGCCGGATTTAGGGGGGGGGGGGGCACGTGCCTCCCCAGACTCTTAAAAAATAGACATTTATAGATTTATATACGGTCCCGTTATAATTACGTTCGTTTTGTTTTTGTGTATTATGGAGCCTCAATCACAGTAGGTACATACTTATTATGGGAAAATTAAGTTATCGTAAAATTCGCTAATTTTCAAAATAGAGGAATAGATTTACCATAAAGTACGCGAGTGAAACTCATTGTCCGTCTTTGCAAATCCAGTGAGTACCAGTGATTGAAAAATACTTAACAACAGACTTGAAGTTTCCACTGGTGAGTGAGGGGGAAATAGCGGTTTATTCAAATGAGCTGGTTAAAAGGACATGAATGGCTAGAATACAGCAAATTTGCTGGTGGCGTATTGTGCAAAATGTGCATTCTTTTTGGTCGGCGTGATGTGGTTACAAACAATGTGAAGCTGGGAAAGTTGGTGTCGGAACCACTGAAAACATATAAAAAGGCCATTGAAATGTTCAGGCACCACGAGAGCACGAAATATCACCAGGCGAACATGGTAACATCTCAAAATTTTTTATGGTACTGGAGGGAAAATCAATGGACGTTGTTGTCCATATGAGATACCAGGAAATGAAAACTATTGAAGAGAATCGTAAAAAAGCAATACCCTTTATAAAAAAAATTATATAGGGATGATAATGAATTAGAATCGGGAAGTTCCTACGCAGAAGGCAACTTCAGAGCGTTATTGAAGTTTCAAATCCATGTTGGAGATGAGATACAGCATGAACACGTAAAAACGTGTGCTAAAAACGCTTCCTACATAAGCAAGTTGACCCAAAATGACTTGATTTAGTGCTGTGGGGAATTAATCACAACTAAAATAGCAAACAACATTAAAAAGGCCAAATATTTTACTATTATAGCTGATATGACCACAGATGTTTCTGTTTGTAACAGCTGACCATTTTTATTCGCTATTTCGATATAGATAAAAATGAAATACAAGAAGACTTTCTCATGTTTGTCGAAGTTGATAAACTTACTAGTGAATACATTGCTACGCTGCAAAAACGCTCATTCATTTGCTTGCTCAGCTGCAAAAAATTGGACAGTTGCAAAAGCTGCTGTCCCATAACTTCAGTAACGAAGATATTGAGAATGTTTTGCAAGGTGCTGAAGTATATAAAGAGGACCTTCCTTGTTTTTTAGCTTTGAAGGGAGAGCTAAAAATTTGGCAAGAGATGAGAGAAAATACTATGCCAAATTCTCCAGCAGATGCCTACTAAACATCAACGGCGCCGCCAAATAGTAGAACTCTGTGTCAATTGTTATGCAGCGATTGCAGCAACTGCCGAGCGATCTTTCTCCACCTTACGCCGATTAAAAACATATCTTCGCAGCAGAATGACAGAAGATTATTTGAATGGACTGGTTTTAATTGTGTCAAAAATGAACGTTAACGAAGTACTGGACATCTTCAGCAGGAAACATAAAAGAAAATATTATTACATATGTCTCTTAATAATACAGTCAAACTCATTTATAACGAGCACGATTAAAACGAGATCTCGGCTATTGCGAGGAAAGAGAGAAGGGTTGTTTGGAAATAATGCATTTTATGAGCAAAATATAACGGATAAAACGAGACTGTATTAGAGAGCCTTACTGTTATAATGAGCAAATCTTTAATCCAAATGAAATAGCAGTGGCTGTACTGTCGTACAAAGGACTTTTTCTTGTAAATTTAGCATGTATGTGGATATTTTACTGAATAAATTGTTCATTTTGTAATTTAAATAATCTTATATTAATCTTTTTTATCACCTCTGCATAAGAATAGTATGTCTGTGGGCGCGCGTGTGTGCGTGAGAGATGGAAAGACAGTGAGTGACAGAACATGTTTTTACTCTTAACGGATATAACGAGTAACGGATATTACTAGCAAAAACATTTGGTCCCTTGGATCTGGTTATATCCGAGTTTGACTGTATTTTCATATTAATAACCTTTATATTAAAATAAAGAGTATATTTCGTACAGTAATTGTTGTATGTTGTTCGTGAATCCCAAATATGAAAAGACTTTTTGCCTTCTGACCCTTGTGCCCCTCCCAGAAAAAAATCCTGGATCCGACCTTGATTCCGTCCGTCGGATGGATATTAAGTCGTGGTCCCTTTGGCGCCCGTCATTAAGAGTAGGCTAATGCCGACGTTGGGTTTCTCTCCACTCTTCCTCCGATCCCTGAAAACACCTACCATTATCCAATCACCCATCCATCCTAAATGGCGCAAATGACCTCAGCTGTCGGCCGCTCCGGTGACTCCAACTGGACTGACTCCAAGACTAGACCATGCAAAAACTTGAAAACCTGGAGCAGCAGATGCTGATGACATAGTTAAATTAAGCGTTTCGCAAATATATCAATCATGCATTTTATTCATTAATTTGAAGGCCTGACATTGGATCTTCAAGGTATCGATTCTACGGCCGATTAGGAGGAAACATGAGAAAAAAAGCTGCCGAGTTATTGAGTTTGAGGACTAATTTATCTCCAACCAGAAAAAATGACAGTAAAGAGCGAAACTCTAGCATTCGAGATGTAACCCTATATTTCGCCCCCGGTATTTTAAGACTACCCCTTACACGAATGTTTCTTCCACTAATGCTATTTTATAATAACGACCAAGAATAAATATCGTGGAAACTCCTTATCATTCCTCTTGCAGAACCACGTACATACTTCAAACCCCTCCCACCCTCATTCCTCCTTCAAAGAACCACGTCTTTAAAGAGGCAACCCGACCACTGCGCCCAGTCCCATTGTCTACTCAAATTCTCTACCCATTCCCACTCCCCCTGCCTTCCATCCCATCGCCAATAAGTCTCCCCTACCAATACCTCCACCCTTTCATTCCGTAACGACGATCCGACCCCGCTCTTTAAAAACTTTGTTCTCCTTACCCCTTTCTCCCAAACCAAATCCTCTTCCCTTGTTTGATCTTGGGGACAAAAGCCGATGGGTTTTATTGTTTGGGGCGAGCGAAACGGGTGTGTGACGGGGAGGCTATTGGAGTGAAGGATGAGGAGGTTATGGCAGGCAAATGGATTTTCAATACAAATGGGTAAAAAGGGAAAGAGACAGAAGGGAGAGAAAGAGAAAAGGAACAAGCAGGCAGAGAGAGAGAGAACTCTGGGAATCTCTTTTTGCGCATTAAAGATACATTGGCGACATTGGATCTCTCACCTTTGACAAAAAATCGTTAATTGTTCAAAACAAAAAATAATTCGCGACCCAAACTGAGCAAAGGGCTTCCTTTTCAGGCCCAATCAAAGGCCCAGAAAAATTAACGTTGATAAGGTGCCTCGTCGAGGCTAAAAGGAGGTATTCGATAGATGTTCATCATTTCCTCGCAATTTGCTAACGAGAATCGCTCTCAGATTTAATTAACTGTGGTAGGACCTCAATGTTAAAAGGCGTAATATCGCTTTCGATGCTGGGATAATTAATTAATACGATTTCTATAATTTTAGGTGTTTCATTTCAAACCGCTTTGGCGGCACCATTATACGTTTGGTACATACCTAAAAGTCTCGATGCACTAAAAGTAAATTAGCTCCATTTTGACTACTCACAGTCTTCACATTCACTGAAAAATGGTGAACATGAGAATTGTAAGAGACACATCTTTTAGCTATGTTTATCCTTAGTTATGTCAATTTGTGGATTGAGCTTTGACTTTTGAGCAATGTAAACCTTTACTTGCATCAATTTTTGAACATACTGAGAATAGCCCTTATACCTATCCCTGGTGATTCACTGCATTACATGACGGTAATGGATTTAGTATAATATTCAAATCATTACCAAAGAGAGCATAATGTGTGTGATATCAAATGTTTTAACTATCAAGTTTAAAAGAACGATTCAAGCATACTTTTAATGCAAACATGCAAATCGCTTGCGTATCGAATTCTTCAGAAAAGTTACTAATATTAGAATTTCTTGTTAATTAGAATAAAGAATAATAATATTAGAATTTCCAATTTTACTAATATTATCTGTTGCCAATGAATGAGATAATTTACGCGTTTAAGATTAAGTGGGAACTTAGGTATTAGGCACATGCAATTAGTATTGGGAAGTTAGGAATGGTAATAAGAAACCCAGCGTAGACTTAACTAAAAGTGATTAGACGTCCAGTACGGTGCAATATCAGATACGACGGTCGGATCACTATACTTGATGTGGACACTAGTGCCTGTTATCCCGGAAATTGAGGTTCCCGGGAATAATTATCTGAGAAATAACTAATTATCCTAGTAACTTAATTTCCAAATGTATATTCCATATCATTGAAAATAACGAAAATATGCATAAAATAGTCAACTAAAAATAGTTTTTGTTGGTGTTTTTAGTGTCAAGATTAATAATTATAATAATTTAATTAATAAAAATAATATTTAAAAATTCCAATTTTAGTCCAGTGGCAAAGTAATTATTTACGTTATAAATATTAGCAGTATCACTAACACTCGTGAATTTGACAATTCTTTTTTGATGAACGCTTTTAATATGTTAACACGTGTTTTATAACCAAAATACATATTTTTGCTACATTCACTATTGTGTACCTTTAATTGAATATCCAGTATTTTTAGGGCCCAAGAACATAATGTCTTTAAAGCTAAAGGCAATTCGAAGTGCGGAGCTATCGGAGCTCGGTATGGAGTACATTCGAAGACCGCTCCGTCAGTAGGATGGGAAACCGTTGTCTCCTTGGCGCCGTTCGTTAAGAGGAGACTAATGCCATTGGCCGGTTTTCATCACCTTTCCTTCTTTCCTTGAAAATTTCTTATCCTTATCCAATAACTCAACAATCCGTACTGGCGCATTTGAACTAAGCTGTTGACCACTTCCCCCAATAACTAATTAAAATCTTGGTACACTAAGCGTCTAAGTCAAATTTGCTCTTTGCTTTGATGATAGATTCCATTTGACTGATAAAATACTAACTAAGATACAATAATAATGCCAGTAAGTATACCATTTGCTTAAACCAAGTCCAAATAATGATAGGATCTACCATGCCAATGCAATATTAAAGCAATAATACATCCTCTACAATCCTCCTTTCTATTAAATTCAAAGTTCACGAACTGGCCGTGAAAACCTTAGCGGCGTTACCCGCTGAAACTGCACAATAGCAAGATATTCCATAGAAATAAACATCACTCGCCTTGACCGGGACTCGAACCCGGACCCCCTGATTTTATAATTTCCACAGAGAAATAGGACGTCTTGGTAGCTCAACTGGTAGAGCACCTGGCCGGAAAGCAGGGGGACCGGGTTCGAGTTCCGGTCAAGGCGAATGATTTGTTTCTCTGTGGAATATCTTGCTACTCCTATATATTTTCTATCTTACTCCACATTCACTTGGGCTTATAGATTAGCTAAAACTTTATTTATTTCTTCCATCTGAAATATATTTTACACTCCTATTTGCAGGGAAAAACTCGCGATCCTGAAATTCACTGTCATCAATACCGGAATTGATAAAAACGCAGGAACTGAAATGGGAACTAGTGCTCTCCACTTCGTCTCCGAGTAGGGACCGGTATACCATCGAAAAATCTCTGTGACAGTCTGGATTCTAATCCAGAACCTCGGCATGGGAAGCCCACACTAAAGTTACTACACCATACCGATGCGCGAAATCAGAAGGCAATAATATTCGAAAATTCCCTCGTCATTCGCTGCAATGCACGTCGTCGAGGTCATACAGGTATCCCTTGTCAGCTGCCGGGGTAGCGTTCCTAAAAAACGTTCCTGAAAAGGTTGACAAAACCGCGGTGGTGAACCACGAAGTATACGACAAATTATGTCCCCTAAACTTCAGTTAACATTTGCCTACGTAATTTTATTTTTTCTCAGTGGATATAGTACATTTATGTAAGAAGAGGAGTACTCCATTACCCCCATTAAGTGGTGATCTTGGGTACTGTAGCTCGGAGTCCTCTGGATTGTCAATAATAAACTATATATAGTTTATTATTGGCAATCCAGAGGACTCAGCTGTAGCTAATATCCGCGCAGAAAAGCAAAACAGCACAATCGCCATCTGTGTTGAAATTTATGAATTAAATGCACTCGTTTGGTTCAAAATTCGCATTGAAGGAAGCACACATGGCTTAGTGGTATTACTAATCGACAACTGCGAGATCCGCGTTCGATTCCCGGTCAAGTCGCATGACTTGTTTCAAGGCTATTTCATTCCTTGATGTATATATTTTTTAGCACTCTTGCGCGTTTCTGTGCACAAAATCATTGGTGAAATTTGTGGATATTAAAATAAAAGGCATTAGATTGGTATTAACCGCGCACACGCATGGGAAATACCGCGGTTGAGAAAAGTAGCGCCTAAACCTTTGACCGAGGCATAAAAAACCGCGGATGACGAGGGATACCTGTGCTTCAAAATGGTGGTCACTTGCGCCTGACTGAGAAATTGCGCACGATTGCCTCATTCTGGCCTCACCTTTGGGGTTCATTCGCACCAGAATCTGACACCATCAACTCGGAGTACAAAAGTGACAAGAGCAAAGGGTTTTCGTTTGCGGGCAAAAACGGTGCGTCATCCACGCAAGCCGCTTTCGGGCAAGCGATGCCGGCGGAGTAAATCAAGGGAGAGGAGATTAAAGCACTGCCACGCGTACTCTCCCGAGTCCTTCGTGCTCGTAAAAATTCACAACGAGACCTTATCATCGGATTATGATTTTGGCCCCGAACGGCGTGGGTCGCCAAGGGAAAGGAATGAAATGGAAGGGGGAGGGGTCTATTGCATCCCGAGGGTGTGGTCAGCTAACCTTTGCTCTCCCGCAATCGAACGATCGCGGATAATGAATTATTTACGTGATGACTGAATGGCTTATTGCATGTAAGCGCAGCGCCAATGGGACCGGGAGGAAACAGGCAATTTAAATAAATCAAGTTGGCTCTTATTATGATGTGATCGATAAGTATTGTGAGCTTCCTTTCCGACTAACTAACGATAAGACTGGATCGCACATATTCTTCGCCATGCCTTGCCTACCCGAAATCGTACCACCTACCTACGGTGGATAAGTATTGAGTTACCTACTTGTAGAGCCAATTGTGAGGCATCTCTATTCGCGACTTAGGGGATCGTCGCTCATCGTTATTATGGGAGGCAACCGAAAGCTGAGATCATTAGCATTAGCGGGGAGTTGTGAGTGGGTGATATTTTTGGAGCGGCAGGAGAGCAGAGGAAGACTGACGTAAAAGTTCGTTGTTGCTGTTTGTTTCTGCCAGGAGTGCAACAAAACAGCTACATTATCTTGAGCCATTTAGGGTGAGTGGGTAGTTGGGTATACAAAGGTAGGAATTTTGGGACCGGAGGAAGGGTGGAGGGAACTCCCCTCGAAGTTTGCTGTTGTTGTTTGTTGTTATTATAGGAAGAAACAAACATCTAAGGTAATTAGGACCATTTAGGATCGCTGTACAGTTGAATAGAGGTAGGAATTTCAGTAACAGAGGGAGAGTCGAGGGAAACCCAGCCTCGGCATTAATGCACTCTTTAACCGAATGTTTCATGGGATACACTGTTTAACCTCTCATTCTTAAGGAGGAAGCACAATGTAGAATTGAATTTTTTTCACACAACGCTCAAGCGGGAATCGGTGTGCCACGGGAAAATTTCGGCATCTCCCGCGATACGAACCTGGACCCTGGGGATGGGAGGCTTTTACTCCATCCACCCTAATAACGCAGTTTTCTCTAATGACGATTAAAGGCAAGAAATAATTTAGACGAAAGTAAATCGCTAAATGACTCTAGTATAAAACACAATTACGAGTAAGGGGAGACTAATACACATCTACGCGATACCCTACAAGCCACTGCGAGGGTGTGGCATGGGTTTAAGATCACCAACTATGCATTGTTGACATGCAAACAAGCTACTATAGTATAGTACAGCTTCTCTTAATATTAAAAGAACTCAAATAAGTGGGAATTATCCAAAATTTTCCATTTAAAAACGGTATGGATTTGAGATATAGTTTCCGTATAAAAAAAGCAGACATTAGTACTTCTTTTGAAGAAGCCTCCTCAAACTCTCAAACCAGGGTCGGATAGTGCGTATAAAATAGGTTACTGAAATAAAAAAAGAGAGTGCGCTAGAGAAGAGAGAAAGCAAAGGCCGTCATATGGATTTCAATTTGAAAAACGAGTCAGCAAAACTAGGACCAACCTAAGGTTCAATGAATTGGCACTAAACATGGCAGAATAGAAAAAGAATAAAACCTATTGAAACATCTTGTTCCAAATATTGGGAGTGGCAAGACGAAGGAGCTATCAAGGCTTAGGAGTAGTAAAGAACTGGAAAAAAGATCCCTGCATCCATAACTTTTAAGGGCTTCAGTTTTATCTGCAGTGCATGCATTTATTTTTAACGATGCGTTATGAAACTATTGTTTATCCCCTTTCTGAATAAAGCCACATATGTGGCAAAAGAGGAATAAAGTTTACATCGTAAAGAAAAAGTGAAATATTTTTCGGAAGATAAGCAGAGATTGCACTGCATTTCCAAATGCAATATTTAGCACTTATTCTCACTCATTCTAGAGGTCAGATGGATCGCAAGTAGGGGCACGATACTCCTATAAGTATCTAATGTGCGCTAACAGCGAATACGCAGCCATTAGAAATAAGAGTGATTATTAGATTGTTTTTTTTTAGTTTCACTGGAGGTAAAAACCATTTAATGATGGATTTCATTAACAAAAGCGATAACTAACGAACTTTATGGTGAGTTACAAGGATACAAAGAGTAAAATACACCTAGCATGTTTAAAGAAGAATAATTTTAGTGTAATGTTTACGCAATGTATGATCACATATTTGGCCCGAGACCTTCAGTTAATTAAGTGAGCATTTTTGAATAATGCAGGATGAATTCAATTTAAGTTCATCTTGCTGTATTAAAACTGTTATCCAACCTGTAAAATACAAAAAATAATAAAATAACGTATTTCTTCTAATTTATTCCCTTAATCATTCCCAAACCATTTATTCATGTAGAGTATCCATCACAGAGAAGTTATTTCGTTGTCAACTGCGTATCAAAAGCATTAGTAGTACCAGCTGTTCTTTTCTTGCAAATAACTTATATACCAAAAGAAGCCTAGAGACGTTAAGAAACACGAAACAGAGACGTAAGTATTTGTATGCGATTGCGTACAGCACCTAAATGGCCCGGCCGGCATGGATCTATTATAAAAATCAGTACTCCACCTAAATGCTTTTCTTTAGCTGAAAACCCCACACTTCTTTAATTTTTCTATTTCTCTTATAAAGTCTTTCAATTTCGTACTCTTCCACCTAACTCGCTAATATATTTTTTTCTATCTTTCATGCCAACTTAACATTCTCAGGATTCAACATTACATTGATGACAACGACACTGTATCTATGACCACCTCCATTCATATTGTACCGGATACAATAAGTACGCATAGCAATTGCACTTACTGTTGCTATCATAGCCTTCTGTGGCCTAATAACCCCTCTTTAATATACACGTCAGCGTTTCCAAAGCCCACAATTCTCCTTTCTCTTCCTGAAACTCTCGCAGCCGTCTCGCCCTGCGGCTACACAGCCAGGAAGACAGTCTCGTGAGGGCAAAGAGGTTGAAAGGTGAGCGTGGAGATGAGGGCGATTCTATTTCACCAATGAGAACGAAGGGGATGGGGGAACCTAGTGTCTGTGTGATATGAGAGGAGTTCTCCTTTAAAATACTTTTTCCTGGAAAGGAGGTTATTTTTAGGAATCGGAGGATGAGGTAATGCGGACCCTTATCAAGATATGGGGGGCCCCTCATATCGTCATTCCGTGCAAAATCTGCCCCGTTAATCCACACAGTGGATTGTGATCAGTAAGGGTTCGCAGTCGGGATTTCTACCAATACAGACCAGGAGCCATGAAATAGTTCTCGCAGAAAAGAAAAAAGAGTTGGTACAACTGGTTATTATGCATGATATTTTTATAGTTTAGAGTACTGGCTTCTCACTCCGAGGTTTTTATCCCGGTATTGCAAGATATTTTTCATGGGTAAATCTATTTGAATGCTTTGTAGAGAGCATTTCGAGTACAGTGCTCCGTCCATTAGACGTGACATTAAGCCGTGGCCTCCATGGCGCTTTTCGTTAATAGCATGCTAATGCTGACACCTGGCTTATCTCCGTCTTTCCTCCTTACCCTTCCATTGCCATCTGTATGCCCCTCCACCCGGCATGAAGCGCCTGCAAGTGCGGGTACAGACTTGAAAACACAGAATGATAATGATGCATAATGTTGTTTTCTTTGATATTGTTAAAGTTAGGGTAGGTTATGATTCACTAATGCTATTCCACTGGGCATGCTCGCTAATAATTCCCACGCCCTTTTCACTATAATTTCCTTCTCTTCAGGTAATCATCCTTGCTTTCTCTAACTATTTTATTTAAAATGCTTATCCTCTTCCTCCCTCTTTCACACTTGCCACACACTTTTACTTACACCACCTTCATTATCCCATTGACCCTGATTGCTCCTCTTAATTTCCTCAATTCATATTATTTTTTCCTAACATGTATATTCCAAGTACATGCTAAATGACCTTCCTTCCTAAAGATCGCACTGTCTCCATCAATACTCATATCTACATTTCAAAACCCCAAATATTCTTTTAATCATCTTTTCCAGGAGTTCATGTCTTGGTACCATATGATAATGCAACAACCCTGTTATCAAAGTATAATATTTTCTTAGTCGAAAGAAGGTAATAGGTAAATTAAGAACTTTTATACAAAAATATCATGCTGGTTATTTTATAACTAGATGGACAGACCTTGAAAAAAGCGAGTGAGAACAAAACTCCCCTTTCAGCTGGTGGGTAAATTTCTTGGACCCTAATTTGGATCATCGGTTTAAAATATGACCTGAGGGAAACATCTGCTCGATATATCATCATATGGATGATATGTTGCTAAGGTAAAGTTGCATTCACCGTTAAATGACTAGCTAAAACGTGACAGATAAGTCTTCCGTGATGATGCTCCATTGTTTGTTTTTTGGGTTCCTTACGCGTTAGGACGACAGTTTTTCCAGCCCTCGTGCGAGCTTCTCCGAAGAGAACAAGCCCGCTGGAATGCAGAAATTTTCGTCAAGGGACACCAAGTTACGAGAGAAAAAACCCAAAAAACCGACCATATATAGTTAATGTGTCACATATTCACTTTTTTTCCATTCCGTGACGATATATGGACACTAAAGATGACAACCACAAAGAAGATAGAAACATTCGAAATATGCGCTTACCGCAGGGTGCTTTACAAACCGTGGACACCGAGAGTAACTAATACCAAGGCACTCAAATAAATATATTCCCCAGTAACAACCATATGAAGAAATGCTGCATGCATAGCATATATACAAAGATATAGAGGACAATGGAAGGGAAGATCGAAGGGAGAAGAGGTTATCTGGGATTGGCAAAATAAGGCAATAGGACTACCATCTGCTGATAGCCTGACAAACCCTGCAATAAACAGACCAGAAATGCAACGTGTGGCTACCAACATTCATTAATGTAAACATTGAAAAAGAAAGGAATACTTTAATTAAGTAGCGCTAGCCCAGATGTACTACGTAGTCAATGAGAAATGACATCAGCAGACGTAAGACAACGAAAAATCCACCCTTTGAGTTCGGCTCCCTAATGATTATTAACGCCTTCACTCGCAAACAGTAAGACAGAAATCACAAAATTTGTAAGTTTGCCTCCTGCTTCTCGGAGACCCTGGTAGAAAAATGTTCTTCTTCAACTTTTGTTGGATCTAAGAGATGAGTTTCCTACAAATAGTATTTTGAGTCCAACATGTACGTGGTTTAGGGTGATGATGGAGATACAAACCTAAAGAAATCTGTTTGATTTTTAATTTTTTGAGCCTTGGCGGTTTGACCGAGGGAAAATTGTATCAACTTTCAAAGCTTAGTTCATGGACAATAACTTCCTTTTTGATGCGTTGCTCTACGACCATTAGGTTGAGAGCTGTGCAGAATTTTATTACAAAAAGTTGATAAAAATTGAATAATCTGGAATTTTCCTGTTTTTCCGGGTGTCTTCTAAACACTAAGACGGGAAAAAATCGTTTACTTATTTGTATTTGATGTGAAAAATTCGGAAACAGGTATTTTCATTCGTGAGACCGAAAAACATTAGTTCTGTGGACCAGCGTAATCTTAAATCTTGAAAACGGATAAAATTCCGTCCTGTACTAAACGATCTAGTTTCGAGAGAAGGGAGCTGTGAGCAAGAGTTAAGATCCGCGGTGCCTGAGATAAGCTATAGAGATTCTAGGCGAGTCGAGGTTTTTTGAATCTCGACGTCTCTCTCTCTCTCTCTTTCTCTCGTATTGCGGTGTACGTCTCCGGGAGCGAAGAAAATTCAGGATCTTAAATCAGACCCGGGCAATCGAAGGTAATAATTGGGAGTCAGTGGAACGAACGTTGAGGGCGGAGTCCGTGGAATTTGGGATGGGGTGCAGGCGCTGGATACCAGGAGGGTTGTAAAAGGGAAGGGGAGAAGGGTATTGGAGAGGGGGGAAGTTAAACTCCGTGGATAATTCGAAAATGACTTCATTCCTTGATCGCGTGCCTCCGAGGGACCGCTTTCTTGTTCATGATCTCCGTCGCCCGCAACCCGCGCCGCCGACAATTGTGCAACCACCCCTTCTTGCGGTCGGCTGACTCCTTTAAGTCGACGCGAAGATATCCTGGATAAAGAGCGCTCCGCCCAAAACCGCAGAAACCCCGCCGGGCGCTCGTAAATTCGGATTTTAACGTTTCCGAAAGCGAACGGAGGGGGAGATAGAGGGCGTACAGGTGTTCATCCCCCCCGCTCTCTTCGATTTCGACCCCCAACGGCAACCAACTCTCCAAGAAATTTCGAGAAAGATATGGAAAGAGAAAGGAGGCAGAAAGGGCGCGATCGACCGATTATCGGAGACTTCGGAAACTCTTCCAGATGCACGATTTCGATCGACGTTCAGTAGAATTCGACGCGTGAAAAGCGATCGACAAATTAGGCCCGACCCGGACCTATGCGCAAAAGTTCGAACGCGGTGTGACCTCACATTATTCGACCGATCCGATCTTAGAGGGGGGAGGAGGGGAAAATCGTCCCAGATATGACGGGCGAAGAGCCAAATGCGCCAGATTTCCATGCCGAATGAACGAACAGGGGAAATATATTGTTACGGGACAGCGCTCCGCATAAAAATGGAAGATGCAGACATTTGTTAGGTCAATTTCCTTCCAATTATAGAGCGTAGGATTCATGATCTTAACTAATAATCAACCCTAAGGTTGGTTTGAAGCAGCTCTTCACTAGTTTCTCATACCAGATAACCTCTTCAAATCTTCTTCTCTTTTGCATTCTTCTTCTCAAGTGTTCTTCTCTTTTACATTCTGTACCACTTCCTCAATAGGAAGCATTCCTTTCTCATTCTTTCAATTGTCGTTTCCCTCTATGTTTTTCTTCCTCATACCAGAATGTCTGAATATATAACCAATTAAGTTGTCTAGTCTTATCTTCAAAGTATTCATCTGACTATATTCTTGCGATCTACTCAAGATTCCTTCGTTTGTTACTCTGTCAATAGATTTTGTCTTAAACATTATTTCCATAAATTTACTTTTCAAATGCTTCCAGTCTTCTCATATGTGCGGTTTTAATCTTCTATGCCAAAATCCCTTTTTCCTCGATTTTATATTATTTTATCGTTGTCATTGCTCTATAAACATTTCAAATGCTCTGTCTTGCCTTCTCTACGTATGTCACTGCCCGTGCCTTCTTGCCATAAAAAAGCTCCAATGAAGTGCTTCCTTATTTCCGAGCTTGTACACATTTCAACTTGGGAGCAGATTCTTATTCCGGTACTCTCATCACAAGGGGAAATCAAAAATTTCCTTCTAGCTTCGTCCAACGTTAGTGCTAGCTATCGCCCTTGTACTACCAGCCAAATATCCCGTTTTCAGCAGAGGCCTTTGGACACATGCAGCTACATCCAGAGTCATGTAATTTCTGGCTTCCTTATCCTTCCGGAAAACCACAGTCTGCACAGGGAAACTAGTTTCCTAAGCCAGTTGTGTGATTTTCACAAGCCGTTTGGCAAAAGCCCAATTTGTTGAGCTCTGCAGTCGCCAACTAGACCGACCTCCGATTTGTACACTGTGATGGAAATAATATAAAATAAATTATCTTTCTGTTGTGAGTCAAAGGGTAATAAGGGAAAACTATACGCAGGGTTCTTGCTTCAAGATGACATGCCTATAGTTGTAGTTTATTTTTAGGTATGAAATGGGTTGAGGGTAGGTAGAGCCACCAATCTACATAACTCCACTATACTCCCAGTTTATGCTGTACTCTAAGACACAAATGAAGTTCTTGTGCTGTGTGGGATTAGCCTTTACAAACTTTTGTTTTACATACCGACAAGCTACCGAAGACATAATGGATAAACAGAGAAAAATGAAGAAATACTCAGTAAAGTTAGAGAAAAAAGTAGTCACTAGAAAATTCTGATGCTATGACGGGAAAAACTTATTTAAGGATATTATGAGACGTTGTTACCTGAATAAAGCCGTGGAGGGCAAAGTGTAGAGGAACACCATTGATGAATTTATTAGCAAAAGTAGGGAAATATGTGAAGAGCTTTACATTCAGATGAAATAGTTACCTGATAGAGAATTCGAAGTGTCTACAGCAAACCTAAGATTTGTTTGACGCATCAACTTAGGATTGATGAATGCAGGTAAATAATGAAGGAAAAGAGTTCACAGATAAACTTCCAGATAAGATTTTAAAATCTGAATAATTGCTGAAGACATTGGTTATAAAATCCTCTATGAAGTTCAACCTTTAAGTAAATGTAATAAAGTCACCGTCATTGGCTAGCCATTGGAAAACCCCAGTGGAAGTATAGTACAAAACTAAGATTGAAAAACATAGCTCAAACAAATATGGCCATAGGAGAAACACCAAAGTTCTCCTACAAGCTCTCTTCACAGATCGATATTATCAATGGTTTAAACTTGTCTGGATATCAATTTGACATGTTGGTAAGCATGTCAGATAAATGTACGCAATGACGTTGGTATTTCTTATAAAATATAAAATCTACTTTTGCTGGAATTAATATGAATTTCTAACCGTTCCGATGTACACGCACAACGCGAGATTTAAAGAAGCACGAGTTCAGGTACGTGCCCGTGGAATGGCAGGTTTTTCGAGGGATGAGGTCTGAGGAACTTCGTCCGCTAGAAGAAATGTGGTGAAAAAAATTAGCATTTGGGTTACGTATCTGAAAAACGAAGGAGAGAAAAATAACTTAAGGTATTCATCGCCAAAATATAATGCAATAGACAGTTGTGTCTAATCAAGTAGGTACTATAATTTCGAATATTTAAAATCTCAGGTGCGGGAACATTAATTAGTAGTTGGATAATGATGCTGAAAGGTGCTCTAACTATTGACGTTTAATCTCAACTCCCAAACTAGCTTAGTTCTTCGTCTAATCCTAAGAAAAAAACACTCATACACGAGGCAAGATTCGAACCTGTGACCATTGGGTTATCAGGCCGACACGTCACAAATCTTCCTTGAGGAGCTATCTACACTCTTGAAAATCAATTATATAATGATATAAAATCACTCCTTAAAGTCGAATATTGCATCAAAAGGTGAGCGTGGGACTCCCTCTCCAACACGAACCCAGATATTTTGGAATGAGACGATCTACATTGTGATGAGCAAAACAATATATCATTCCAATTTTTTTCTACAGCTTCAGCCATAAAAATATAATAGATGTAGCAAAAATAACCAAAATATACCATGACCTTACGTTACTGATTCCCATTTTATAAAAAATTGCAATCTTATATAGTTTCGTCAATCATAGGACCCGTAAACTTAACTGCAGTTATTCCAACAGTTTTCGTGCTGAATTGGTCTCAAATAATAAAGCCAATTGTCATAAAATAGAATTGATTTATAAAAAAATAATGAATTAAATGTGTTTTCTCATTTAGTTGGCAAAAGTATATGACAATGGAAATCATGAGTCTCAAGTATAATTTATTTGAAATTATACTTCAGACATCATTCAAACGAATGATTTTGTACCTACTTTATAAAGGAAGTACGCAACACCCGGGAATAGGCTTCTGAGGCGTCAACCAAGACTGCCTGTATAAATCTGCATGTGAACCAAAGACCATTTCACCGAGATTTTTTGCTGTTACGGTGCTCAAGATTAGACTCAAAGCTCTAACAATACTCTTCCACATGAATAACGGTAACATTTATCAAGGAGCATTTCCAGAAAAAATCAATTAAGAATGCCCACCGCAAGCGCACAATGTAGAATTTCATTAGCATTTCCAAGCTGAAGACACCCAGGGCGTTTCCTGTTTCTTTGGAGAGAATTGAGGAGCATCTAAACTTTTTTTCAAAAAAATAAGAGAAAACCTCTCCACTTCACGAATGGATTCCAACACCATAAATAAAGTTCTCGCACTTTTGAACGGCACAAGCGTCAAAGCCGACACCCTTTACTTTTTTTAAGTCTCTAGCCTATCGCGATGATTTCGGCATTCTATTTTCGCATCGTGGCCATACAAGAACGGAGATGATGTTAAAGAGAGAGAGGGGGAAAGGCTTGGAAGGTAGAGGAAAGAGCAAGATGGAAACGAAGGTTCACCGTTTTATCCAAAGAAGGATCTCATTGCTGAAGCCAAGAGCGCAGCGCCGACGACAAATCTGCGGACAGGAGGCTAAATTAATCATCATAATATTATTCATGAGCTAATTAGCATGTCTTGAGGCGGTCGCAAACTCAGGCTGTCTTCTCCTTCTCCTCCTTTATCGTTCAGAATGAGAGAAAGAACAGGATTTGTCTCGTCTTCCTCCTCGACGTGGCACATTAGTCCAACCACTTTCATGCCTTTGGAAGATCTTTTCTTCGAGAACGGAGACGGACTACCGTTAGGAGTTTTAAGCCCCAAGAGAGTCTCGCCTAGCATCTCACGGATTCCGCATCGCCCTCTCTCTCCCCTAGCCTTGATTCTTCGCACGCTTCCAGCGTTGGATACTCCTGCGGGCGTCGGCGGCTGCGGTGGTGTGGGGTTGGTGCTGGGAAGAAGAGGCTTATTTGTCACGCCTCTTCAGAGTCAGTCGCGCGCAAGCCTCCATCGAGAACAAATTGAGCGCCCAAAGAGGTTTAAAGAGCAATACCCTGATGTGGTGGCTGAGAGGGGGAGGGAGATCGCGAATCTGAACCACCTCGCGAGGCTGGATCTCCGTCGAGCGAGATTTTAGCGACACGATCTCTTGGATCTGCAGCACAAACTCCCGCAGAGGGTGAGAGAACGACAGGAGCAACTCTGAACTCAAGAGATGCGATGAAGTTATGGCTGAGGTCAAAGGAAAAGAGGCTGTATTCCTCAACTTTTTCTCCAGAGAACCCCTCCATTTTTCAAGTAACGGTGAATGGAAATTTGATGCACTTTCCCAATATTTATTTAAAACATGCATGTTTAAAATGTGCTGTTTCCAATGATTGGGGTGTATCTTTGAAGTACTTTGCTGTAGCTAATATTACAAGTTCGTAGCTAATGAGAATACGTACACTTTAAGAGGAAAATTGAAACCTCTTTAGCTCACGTGACTGTAACTAACCCAGTAATTCCAGCATATACTGAAGCCAAACTACTACTCGACTTAAAGAGAGAACAGAAAGTATGAGTAGATGAAAATATTGGATGAGAGGGGGCAGTAAGTGTACTTGCTATTTGAGTTTATGTTGTTTCAATCTCTTGCTTTTCAATGCAAAATCTTTTTTTTTTACTAATTTTGGAGTTTCATTATAAGAATTTTGTAATTTTCATATCCAATATCGGGTATGGTAGGATTGACTTATATTGACTAAATATATTTTTATATAATATATATTAGCTAATATAATATATATTATATTGAGCTATATTGACTTAATATGCATAAAACATTAATTATGAATATCAGATAGGACTGAAGGCTTCACTTTGTGGAATTTCGTAATATTCATAGTGACTAATAAAAAAAACTTTTTCCCCCCTACCTTTTTTTTCCTCCCCACACCAAACTGTTACGACTATGTGGGCTGGTGGATATATAAGGCTGCTGCGCAGATATGTTTGTGCATTGAGAATGAAAACAATTGCCGAAACCTAGGTCGGTGTATTAAAAGTTGTGTGGAATTGACTAAAGGCTTTATTTTATTCGTTACTATGATTTAATGCTAAATATTGACCATCAATATTCGAATTTATCAGAATTAAAAATTAAAATTTGAATTTTGACGGAGATTTATGATAAATTATATGATTTAATAAGCTCATTGTGCCATTTCACTCTCCTTTGAGCAGTGGTGAAAATATTTGCATTTACATACACAAAACTATTTCTCTCTTTCTACCAGGATAAAATGTAAAGATGCAAAATTTTTGTGAGGCCAAAAGGTCTCCGTTCTATGCCATATCTTTGTTATCGCCATGTGTTCTTCTCCACTTTTGTATCTATTCAGTATCAAAACATGTTGCAGCAGAAATACCTGCTATCAGAGATAGAACCTTACTGAAGCAAAAGTGGAAAAGCAATTTTTCATATCCACCAAATAATGAAATATTGTTTGCAATAATCAGAAACGCCAACTACTTGTGGCAGTACTTATTGGAATAATATTATCGGGTAAGAATAAAAAAAAGTAATATTCCACAGCTTTTTTTAATATCCGTCAGGTTTTAAATCTACTGTGAAATTATAAATGCTATAGGGACGAGGATTATGCACATTAGCTTTGAAACCTATCGGAGAATAATGACGGATAATACATATTACAAAGTTTTTTCAGTCTTATACGATTAATAGTGAATATTGAAATATTGACCCAATATACAAAACCCGACATTAATATTATCAACCCAACCAATACACCAGATATAAGTTTTTGAATACTAACTTGAAACATCACCTAGCTCTTCTTGCTACCCCACCTCAGAGACTCGGTTCATTTCCAGGCAGAAATTGCATTGGAGCATAAGTACCTTGTTTAGATTATTATGAAGAATACTCTGTCCGTTATGATGGAGCGTTAACGCGTGATATCCTGAGCACCTTTCGTTAAGATTAGGATAATTCCGACGCCGAGTTTCTGCCTATTCTGCCTCCTTTTTCCTCCACCCCTATCGTAACACCATCCTCCGCGTGAGGCTACTTTAAGTGTGGAAAAATTTCAAACCGCTAATACGGTGTATTGAGAAAATTTTAGTTTTCAATCAAAGGTATTCTTGCAGGAGAAGTTGTTTCTAATTTCACTAAATGCATAAATGGAGGCGTCCGACAGCTGAGGTCATTTGCGCCATTTAGGATAGGTGGGCAATTTGGTAATGGTAGGAGTCTTCTGGGAACTGAGGAAGGGTGAAGAGAAACCCGGCGTTGGCATTGGCCTACTCTTAACGAAACTCTTAAGGGGATCACGGTTTAACGTCCCATCCGACGGACGGAGTACTGAACTTGAATTGCCCTCCACTAGGCACTCAAGTGGGGACTGAAAAATTCGCCACTGAATCTGTTATTTTGCTACAGCTGGAGTGAATGCAAGTCTTAGTATCAGATAATAGCTGTAATCGAACCCTGGCCCTCGGGATGGGAGGCCACTACTCTAGCCACCACACAAACCCGATCCCCTCCTACTACTTACACTGGAGTGCTTGTGAACAGAAATTAGTTATTTATCTCTGCTGTATTATACGGATTAGAAGTAAATGGATTTGGATTAATTCAAGATTTGCTTCAAATTAAAAATTTACATGCCTAAAAGGTTTAGAGGTTAATGCGGAGATAAGTCGGAATATCGTGCAAGAAAAGGCAGAAGAACAAATCGCAAAACTTTCTAGTAAATAAGCCGTTTATGAGTGATGTCGAATAACAACAAGTTGCTTAATCGTGGCATGAACTGTTATTTTGCTGCAGCTGGAGTAAATGCAAGTCTTAGTATCAGATAATAGCTGTAACAACGTGGTAATATATTCTCCATAGTTAAAGATGGTGACGTCATAATTAAGTAGTTTTACCTCTATTAGGTACCCTTGAGAAGAGAGCTGAATAACAAACCCGTCCTTTGCATGTTTGAGTTTAAGCCAGATTCCATAGCAGTCGTGTGGTGACGTTAGGGTCGTTATCCCTGGCAGCAGCGGTAAATAAGTGACCGAGGAAGTCGTCACTAACACGCTCTCCGGGGCTTTATAACTGTACCTAAACCTACTCTAACCCGATATGAAGAATAAACTCAGCAGCGCAATTTGAATACTCAGCGAAAGAATCCGGCTCTGAGTCAGAGTAAGCTATTTTATGGTCCGAAAACAAGTTATATCCAATAAATATACGGCAAATGACGAAAATATTAGTTTAGAGACATACCTATATATTGAATGTGAAAATTGAAAAAAAAAATGCCTATACCATTTGCATCTTTAGAGATGCCGATGATATCTACATCATAAATAGAGATTTTAAAGTAAATTAAGCACCTGCAGAAACTATTCACTTTTAAGAATGACATGAAAAATACCGATTTAATAAAGTTACAAATGTCAAACTAACTAGCGTAGCATGTTAATGGACCAAAATTTCATGAAAACCCTGCCTTTCAGAAGACAGATTAATATAAATTTTGGTTTTTTGAATGAGCTTAAGCTATTTACAAGCACGAGTATTAAGGATTGGGATATACTACGGTAATATGAGCTCTATTAATGCCTATTTCAATTTAATCAGAATATGTTAGCCAGAAAAAAAGGTTAGACAAAAGAATGTAGCCAGAAAAAGGCGCTCATGTAAGAACACACGTCTTTTTCAAGCAGTATAAAAACGCCTCAGGTAGCCAGTTGTTCCCAAGAAGGAACCGCATGAAAATCAAAGGATTGAAACTAACGAATCCCCTTGAGTCCCTCATGACGTCATCAGGATGGAAATCACAGGCAACAAGAAAAGCTAAAGATTCATCTATCTCTGACACTGACAGTGCAACGCTAGCATACTGAACCAGTTTGAAAATATTGTAGGGGAGACCGGGGCAAGTTGACGAGAGGGGTGAGATGAAAAATGATTAATTTCTAGTTTAAAACGCTAGGTAGCACCACCACATTGATACTGCTAGTGGGACATCCTACTAGATACTAAAAACTTCCACACTGAAGACGCTGCCGCCATTAGGTTTTTTGCCATATGGTTCTCCTCTATTATGTCTAACGTGATGTAATTTTCAGGACTTACAACGTAAGATAACGTGGACTAACTGACAAGATATTTGTTCATTCTCTGCTATGTATGAGTACCTTAGAGAATATGATGTTCACAATCCCTGTTGTTGATGCTTTACTCATGTTAGCCCTACCACAAAAATGAAAAAAGTTTTATAATGCCTACCGGGGTATGTTGACTGGGGCAAGTCGACGACCTCGTCATCTTGCCCCAAGTGCTTTGTACTACTTTCTTGTTGGTGCTTATGAGCATTTTTTATTTATTCTTTATGATTTTTTAGCTTTATGATCCTCAAATCGTTCGATAACATGTTTTAGGAAGATGTATTGACCTACAGAAAATATATTCACTATTTTACCATCAGCAATTCTATTAATATCTGACATCATCTTTCAGATATGATGAGAAATTTAAAAAAAAAGTCCTCTGGAGGAAATAGCCGAGACGATATGGCTGCTGCTTTGTTAGAGGTCAATGAGGGAGAAATGAGTTATTTGGTTGCAGCAAATGGTTATCATATTCCCGAAGCAAAACTCCGTCACCATTTAAATAATATCGATGGAAGAATTGAATGTTCTTGCATTATTTACATATTAGTGTGTGGGTGTTTGTGTGTATGTGTTAGTAGCGTATATTTGTCGTAATTATGCACGCCCTATACAACTTCATAATATAAAATTTTAAAAAGTGTAAACCCTAAGGTCAAGTTATTTTTTTTGAAATGCCAATTCATGGTGGAAGATTATGATAAGTTTTTTATGAAGAAAAGCTAGAAAATTTGAATAACTATTTGACAGCAATAGATAAATTGGTTTTTGCACTCACAAAGCAGCAATGTAGAAAACTCATGTACGAATTTGCAGAACGATGTGAGATTGCACATCCGTTCTTCATGGAGACTGATGGCAGGTGAGGATTGGCTGACTAATTTTATGAAAAAATTCAGTTTACGGAAACCACTGGCAACATTTATTCCTGGAACAATGGGCTTTAACAAGCCAAGTGCTGATAAATTTTTCTTATTTTTATAAGAGGTACGGGAGAAACATAAATTTCCTGCAACTGCCATTTACAATGCAGATGAATCTGGATTGTCTAACGTGCCCAATAAGTTACCAAAGGTCATTTCACCCAGAGGAACTAAGACAGTTTCTAAAATTGTATCATAAGAGAGAGGAAGAAATGTTACCATTATTTGTTGCATTAACGCTTCTGAATATACCTGAACCTACCACCTTTTCTAGAAAGTTTGCAAAAAACAGATGTGACCTGAACTTGTGGAAAAATCTCCACCAGGAACAGTTGGCCATTGTTTATAATGAAGGGATTAATGGAGAAATATTTGCATTATTTTTTAAACATTTTACTCCTTATGTAAAAGTGCCACTTTTAATAGAATTGTCATCTTGCCCGGGGTCAAAGTCACCTTGTCCCGGTATTGGAACTTAAAGGGTCATTCTAATCATACATGAAAAGAAAATAAAAATACGTCACAAAATAAATAAATTAAAACAGGTCAACCCTTAACATTGTCAACTTTCCCGGTCTCCCCTACCTGATTGTATAGAACATCGAAGAATGGCAGCTTGATACTTCAAAAATATACAGTGAGTAAAAACCTGAAGTCACCAAACGAAAACTTGAATGGTTATACCTAAATGCCCGACATAAGGCTGATTAAACTCACTGATGACATATCAGCAATGTAATTTTAACTATGACACTGAAAATATAACCCAAGAATTACCCAATATCTGGAGAACTAAAAACTTTTGAGGCTTTAAAAACGGTTCAATTATACAATTTCCCTCATTGTAATTTATTTTAGATAAATAATAACCAGTATTTAAAATAATGTAGTAGTTTTCAGCATTTCCCTTTGCATTGTATTATTTTATTGGTGTTCAAATATTACTGAATGACCACGCCAAAAAGGAACTGATTTCATTCACAATAATCGGTTCGATGTGGTGCGTAGACTACTGGATTCTCTTTCCCGAGGAGAATTTTGACAGCAACAGATTTTTCTTTGAACTACTGGGCCATATCCAGTCATGCCCTCTGCCTGTCGGATGGGACAAAATATAGCATCCGTTGTCGCCTCTTGCTAAGAGTAGGCTAATGCTGACGCCAGATTTGTACTTACTATACTTCTGTTCCTATAAATACCCACCAATATGCAACAAATACCCTTCCTTCAACTCCTATTCTTTTCAAATGGTGTCAGTATTGGTAAATATTAGAGAGAGGTGAACGACATCCAAGGTTATTTGCGCTATTTTAGGATGGGTGGATAATTTACTTCCGGAAGGAATTTTTATTGAACGAAGGAAGTGTATGACGGTTTAACATCCTAATCGACGAACTAAATACTGCACTTAGTGTGCTCTCCACACATCACGCAAGTAGGGACCGGTATCCCAAATTAAAAGTTTATGATACTGCCGGGATTCAAACTTGGGCCCTCAGAATGCCTAGCCAGTATTCCAGCCAACAAACCAACCTGGTGTGGAATCCCGGATGCTTCTTTCGCGTTATCGCAATCTCTGTCGATAACGCTTACCCCTAAAGTAGCGCAGTGTTAACAATAACCGTCTATAAAATTCGCTCCACTGATTGTGATAAGCGATTTGAAGTGCTGTACGAAGAATGGGGATCACGTTTTCTCGGACATAAGTTAAATCAAAAAATAACGATAACGCTAGCGCATGCCTTATGAAGATCCATGATCGAGGCAATGATCCTTTCAAATGGCTGGTTACCTGCAGACATACGATCTCAGGATAACTTGCAGATGAATTACGCTGGAGGAGATATCCTTTATATACGAATTCGTAAACTCGACAGTCTCAGGTAATTAGTTAGGTGGAAATGCATTCTAATAAATTAATGAGATGTGAAAGAGAGCAATTACGTTAATATAAAGAGGTTGGCCGATTGAAAAATCGAGTAAAGGGCTGTGTCAAACCAATCCTAGGATTGTTGGCCAATGATGATGATGATTCATACATTTTTAACCCTTTCGGAAAAGTAGGGGTGGTGCAACCTCTGACGTATATCGACTTCGTTCAATCACAACTGAGCCCGCGAAGCTACTTTGTCTTATCGCAATGGGAGACACACAGCTGATTTGGCCAATGGGAGCGATTTGGACAACATCTATGCGAGCAGACCTTCCGAGAATCTCCCTCCACTCCCTTCCCCTCCCCTAAAAGCAGTCAAGGACGGGAGGAAAATGACGTCAATGTTACCACAGCAGCATTTTCAGTGGGCGTCACCTTTTGCTTATTTACATGTTTGATTTATGAGTGAATGGTTGTGGTTATAATATTAATTTATTCACTAAAATTCTTTTTTCGTTTCCATCTAACAATTTCGTGTATGGGATCACGTTTTCTCGGACATAAGTTAAATCAAAAAATAACGATAACGCTAGCGCATGCCTTATGAAGATCCATGATCGAGGCAATGATCATGGATCTTCATAAGCGATTTCGGTTCCGAGTAAACGCCCCCATTTGACCGGCATCGTTTAAGGAGTAAAGGCGCAGCTTGAAGGCTTATTAGAAAAGGGGTTACGAGTGTAATCTAGCTTGAGGGAAGGAAAAAATGAAGAGATCCTAGGCATAATGGTCAAGAAGAGGAAATGTACCTAGACATTCAAAGAAGGCCGAAAAAAGAATGAAGGACGTGTCAAAGGACAACAGGACTGCCGGAAATTCTGGACAGCATTAGAGAATATAGTGAGTAATTTTACAAGTGTGTGTGTCTGAAACGATATGAATAAATTAAAAGAAGTAAATTATAGGGTTTTAGTCGACAAACTATGGCTAGGAAGCCACGTTTGGCTCTTTGAATGTATACTTGTGGCTATCAAGTAAAATTAAAATAAAATCAACGAACTGTCAGTTATTAAAGCATTTAATGCCATCACTAAATGAAAAATATGGTAACATTCGCTAATGTCAACTTAGTATAGTGCTTTGTATCAAAATACTACTAGATAAATATATGATCATGGGTATTTTTTATTTTTTTATTTGAAAATATATTTATGGTTAAATTAAATCGAATCAGGTGATGGCAATCAGGCAAGAAAAGTGATGTACTGACGGGGAAATTTGAACGATTTATAGATTAAATTGAAATTTTAATTCAATAAAGTCTGTGAAAAATAGCGTTCAAATTTAAATAATAATATTTAAACGACTGCGAGAGACAAGTTTTGGATCATTCGTCACATAAGTGTTCCGACCACTGGTATAGGACATTGATAGCTCAAAAGAATGGCTACGGAGTAAAAACGATAATACAAGTCAGAAAATAAGGAACGTCCAGAAATAAAAATTTATTAAGTGGTATTCCACTAATTAGTACACGCTAAAGGAATAGGAAAGGATCGGGCTAACTTTCAGGCTGCATTATTGACGGGGAGAGGAAAAGCCTACCGTTACCGATGGGAGATATGTGCATTTTAAATATATTCTTTGTTAAAATAACGATGATGGTTCAAATGGTCATCAATGATAAAATGAATAATATTGAGAAATGATAATAATAATAATAATAATAATAATAATAAATAAATCAGGGGTCAAAAACGGACCACCAGCCTCCTCGTGGCGTCCCCGGTAACGGCTTCGGCCGGCTAATGGTGGCCGTCTGCTTGTGGGGTTAACCTCCCCACTCGCGGAAATATTGGGTTCCTAAGAAATCCAGTGACGCCACCCACAACCGGCCCTTCTCGGATGAGGGCCCTAGCAAAGTTGGGTGTGGCAAACCTATGCCATCAAAAAAGGGAGCTCGCATGGAGTGGACGGAGACCCTGAGGGGAGACCTTCTCGCTTGCCATGCTGCCAGTGAGCCAAGTCGCAGGGGATACATGGCGAGGATGCACTCTTTGTGGTGTGAGATGCATCCTGAACATAACCATCTGTCGCAGCAGAATCTGCGCGACTACGCCAATCACCTGCGCAAGAAAACGACACCCCAACCGCAAGATCAGAGTAGCACACCACCGGCCAAGGCTCCATCTCCTACCAAGGCAGATGTACCTCCTACTGCCGGTGCTCCCGCCGAACTTTCGGCGAAGGGAGACGAACCGAAGGCCGATTCTGATCTGCTTCAGCGGTTGGAAAACACGATAAGCTACGATGAGACGACTACCAGGCAGAGAAATATTCATCATAAAATTTCTCTGCGGGACAAACAGCTGTCCCAGTTGAATGGCATCGTAGATATGATCCTGACCGAAACGAGTAGCCTCTGGGAAATAGACTGCGTGGTATATGCTGCCGCCACACTGTTGGCATCTCCCCGAGTGCCTGCCACTTGGGAGACTAAAGCAGCAAACAGGCTTAAACAGCTTAATGCCAAAATCACGCTGGCAAGACAACAGGTGTCGAGATTTCAGTGTGTGATGGATTACCTTTCCTCCGGTCGGGCCTTTACGCCGAAGGTCAAGCGCATTGCGCGTGCAATCCGGAGAGACCACCACACACTGAACAAAAGAGTACTGCTTATCCTTAAGCAGCACGAGGTGGATAGAGTGCGGGCACTTACAACGGCGAGGAAGAAGTTGGTCAAAAGGACCAAGGCCAGGAAGGAGAACTCCACCTTCTCCTTTCAGCCGTCCCGCCTCTTCCGACCCCCTCCACCTGTTGTCCAAACACCACCATCTGTCCCGGAGGTGGAACGTTTCTGGAAGGACATCTACGAGACTAGGAAGCCATTCAACGAAGGTACTCCAGCTATTGCCCACTTTAAAGAGTTTTGTGACCGCCACCTAGACGATATGGATCGTCCCATCTCAGTCACGGAAAGTGATGTGAAGAAGGCCTTCTCTGGCAAGAAGAACTTCACTGCTCCAGGAATGGACGCAGTGAATAACTTCTGGTGGAAAAAGCTCTCTTCCACGCACAAACACCTGGCCAGAATCTTCACATCCTTCCTGTCAGGAACGGAGCCAATTCCGTCCTGGCTGACTGAGGGGCGAACGGTCCTAATACCGAAAAAGGGAGACTTGTCCGATCCGAAGAATTACCGCCCTATAACCTGTCTCAACACTGTATACAAGGCGTTCACTTCCATCTTGAACGACCTTATCCTCCGCCACGTCCAACCGGTATGGGAGGAAGTGTACGAGCAGAGGGGCTCCAAGAAAGGCATCGCGGGATGCAAGGACAACCTGCTCATTGATAGGTGCGTGAGCCAGGACGCTTGTCAATACAAGCGTAACCTGTCAATGGGCTGGGTGGACTACAAGAAGGCTTTTGATACCACCTCTCATGAGCTGATTATAGCCATGCTGAGGTACATGAAAGTCCACCCAGAGGTTGTGTCCTGCATCGAACGCCTGTTACCACTATGGAAGACGCGGTTCGCCATACCATCTGGCAAGAAGACCGTCTACACGGATTTGGTAACATACCACCGTGGCGTTTTTCAAGGCGATAGCCTCAGTCCCCTCCTGTTCTGTTTATCTCTCCTCCCACTGTCCGTTCAGTTGAGACGAGGTAGGGGATATATGTGCGGTGTCCCGTCAAAAAGGGAGCATAAGGTCACCCATCTTTTCTATATGGATGACCTGAAGCTTTATGCTTCAAGCGCGAAAGACCTGCGCCTGGCGTTGGACACCGTACGCAGATACAGTGAGGATATAGGGATGGAATTCGGATTGGACAAGTGCGCGACCATCCATCTGGCGAAAGGAAAGATTTCGGAAGACCAGGAAGACGTGCAGCTCGTTGACGGAAACGCTATTCGTCTTCTTGATGAAGACGAAGCGTATGAATATCTTGGCGTCCCCCAGCGCCGGTTGCAGGAGGTGAGAGCAGTGAAGGAAAGGCTTGCAGCGAAATACAGGCAGACTCTCAGGCGAATCTGGAGCTCTGACCTGTCAGGCAAGAACAAAGTTCTTGCGACCAACACCTTCGCGGTTCCAACACTGCTCTACACCTTCGGTTGCATCAAATGGAATGTCAACGAGCTGCAAAACCTCGACAGGGGAACGAGGAAAATGATGACCATATACCGCAGTCTTCATCCGAAGTCTTCCGTCGCCAGATTGTATCTCCCGAGAAGGCTAGGTGGTAGAGGGCTGATAAGCCTGGAGTGCCTTCATGACAGAGTAGTCCTGAGTACGGCTTGCCGCGTGTTCCACAGCACGGACCCCCTTATGCTGCTCGTGAAGAAACACGAGAGTGTCGGCAAAGGGGCGTTCCTATTCCAGGCGGCGAAAAGGGCAGCAGATGGCCTCGGTTTGGACTTGGACCTTACTTCCAGCGGAGAAGCGTGCGAAAAATCAATCTTGTCGCTGGAGGCGGACGTGCTAAAGCTCGAAATAAAGAATGCGGAGCAAAAGATCCTGCTCCGCAAGCATACCGAGAAGCCCATGCATGGAAGTTTCTATCGAAACTTGGAAACGCATGGGCTATCGAAGGAGCTCACGTTCGCCTTCCTGCGCTCCGGAGGTCTGAAGTCCGAGACCGAGGGATTCGTGCTTGCGTGCCAGGATGGTGTCATCAACACCCTCGTGTACCGTCGCCTCATCTTTGGGGCAAACGTGACGGACACGAGATGCAGAGCGTGCCGAAGGCAGCCGGAGACATTAGGTCATCTACTCTCCGGCTGCAGCTTCTATGCGAAGAACGCATATATAAACCGGCACAACTCAGCTCTGCGGGTGTTGTATTACCATCTAAGACACCATTACGGCATAGACGCGAATCCGATGCTGCCTTACGTCCCTGGAGACATCGAGTCCGTCGTGGAGAACGATAAGTGTAAGATCTGGTGGAATTATTCCTTCTCCACCTCCAGGCAATTGGAGGCGACGAAGCCTGATATCGTTCTCCTCGACAATCTCTCTCATGCCATGTTCGTGATCGAGTTTTCGGCACCGGCCGAAATGAACATGGCAGCGAAGGAGATTGAAAAAAGGACTAAATATCAAGATCTGCTGTGCGAACTCCGGCAAATGTACGCGGGCTACTCTGTAAAACTGGTAGTCCTCATCGTGGGCGTGCTTGGTGGTGTCAAGAGCTCACTGGTCGAAAATCTCAAGTGCATCCCAGCGTGCAGGGCGCGAGCGGATGCACTTGCAAGTGCAATGCAGAAGGCTGTCCTTCTCGGGTCTCTCCGCCTGCTTCGTGCGCATGACCCTAATGCCGGGTAGCCACCTATCCACCGGTGGCGGACGTGGCTACCCCTAGGCACGACCCCTCTCGAGTCCCCGGCAATTATGACGGCAACGAAACCTGATGCTAGCCGGAGACTCGGAGGTGGATGTTACAAAAGTAACAAATAAATAATAATAATAATAAAAGGTCTTTATTGGGGCGAGATTGAGACAAAACTGTCCCTTCTGCCATCTAACCCCTCGTCAAAATAAATATAAAAAAGAAATAGTGGTCAATACTTAAAACAATTACAATCTGAGGTAAAAAAAAATAAAATAATATAAGTAAAGAATACACTTATAGGAGTTCAATAATGATAAATTAACACAAAAGAAATACACATACACAATATATCAATATTACATATCTAATAGTGTGTGAGAGAATTTACAATGTGGGAAAAACGTGAGGATTATTGTGCTTACATCCTTTACGCAAAAACCCACTGCAGGAAAACACCCACACAAGAAGGGGGGTGTGAAAAACCTGCGAAATCCTACTGACAGTAAAACTAGTGTTTAAGAATAACTCAAATACAATAGCATGTACATAGAAAAATTAGTAGATAATAATAAAATTCAAGAACAGAAAAATTACAAAATGTGTGGAAAAACGAAAGAAAGAAAAAAATAATAAATAAATAAAAGGGAATTAAGGAAAAATTAATAAACAAAAACAAACATCAACATGGTGTCAAATGTGTGCCGTTTATCTTGCCATCCGTGTTCTAATCTATCATGTGTATTGAGAGAGTGTCCGTGACTTGTGATGCTCATGTGCCCGTCTGCTGAACTTTAAGAAGTGTTTTATGTAGCGCCCTTTTAAAAGATGGAAGTGATGGAGAGTTTCTTAAGGATAAGGGAAGTTTATTCCATTCACGACATGCAGTGACAATGAATGATTTATTGAAGATAGTAGTCCGGTGGAGAGGTATTACCAGCTTATGATTTCCTCGCGTATTAGATTCATGGACATTTTTCAGCTTCTTGAATTCTTCAAAGAGGTAAGAAGGCGTTTTAGTATTCAGAATTTGGTAAAGAAGAGAGAGGGTGTGAAGTTGTCGTCTGTGACTAAGTTTTAACCAAGATAGTTCATTTATGTATTGGGTGATGTGATCTGATACCTGTAGATTGAAAATGAACCTGATGCATGCATTCAGAGAGCGTTGAAGTTTTAGTGACAGTTCTTGTGATAGATCTTGATAAACTGTGTCGGCGTAGTCAAAGTGCGGTAATATTAACGCCGAAACCAGCTGTGCCTTAAGAGATGTGGGGATCACATGTTTCAATCTGAGAAGGGGAAATAATGATTTATTGACGGTTTTACAGATATTATTTACATGGTACGTCCATGATAGGTTTTCATCTACTAATATTCCCAAATTTCTAACTGCCTCGCAATAAGGAATTGGATCACCATTTATTCGTAGGGGCGGAAGCTCAGATTTTTTAATTGATGCAAGAATTCTCGGATATCCAATTATGATGGCTTGTGATTTGTCAGGATTAATTGTTAAGAAGTTGGCTTTGCTCCAATTATTAATTTCTACAAGATCATTATTGATGTTTTCCAAGTTATTACTTAAGTTGTCAACAGTTGAGTTTAGATATATTTGAAAATCGTCAGCGTAAAGATGGTGTTTGCAGTTTCTGAGTGATAATGGACAGTCGTTAATATAAAGAGAGAATAAAAGAGGTCCGAGGATAGAGCCTTGAGGTACTCCTCGAGATACATCGGCCCACAAGGAGCAAGAGTCATTTGAGATAACTTTCTGTTTCCGGTGGGATAGGTATGATCTAATCCAATTCACTACAGAGGAAGAAAAGCCCATACCCCTCATTTTTGCTCTAAGGATATCTCTATCTATTGAATCAAAGGCTTTGCTGAAATCAAGAAGTACAAGAACTGATAACTCTTTCTTGTCCATTGATCTTCTAAAATCGTCAGTAATTTTCACAAGAGCTGAGGTAGTGCTGTGTCCATGTCGGAAACCGGATTGAAATTGATCAAGAATATTATTGACTCTTAAAAAATCTGTAATTTGTTCGTAAATTAGTTTTTCAAATGCTTTTGATAGAACCGGTAGAAATGAAATTGGACGAAATTCTTTCTCTTGAGAAGAACTTGTCTTTTTAGGGATTGGTTTGATCAAAGCACTCTTCCACTGACTGGGAAATTGTTCTTGAGAAATTGATGAGTTGAAAATATTGGTGATATATGGCAAGAGGAAAGGGAGTAATTTTTTAATGAATTCTATTGGGATTCCATCAGCGCCCCTGGCCTTGGACTTGATTCTATTAAACGAGGCAAAGACTTGCATCTGGCTCACTAGGGAAAATTTGAATTGTTTTCTGCTGTTTGTCAATGAGTTGGTTTTGGAATTGTACATATGAATGGTTTTATCCTTGATATCCTTTGCTATAAGATTCGTTGGCTGAGAAAATTTGTTATTTAAAGAGTTAAGACAGACGTTAGGCGGAATTGTAGAGTTTTTAGTTTTACCAATTCCAACTGAATGAAGCTTATTCCATAGAGCGGCTGGCGAGTTTTTGACGGCTGTGGCAGAGAGAAAAAATTTAATTTTTGAATTTCTTATGAGTTGCTTCGTTTTATTTCGGAGGAATTTGTATCTGCTGAAAGCACTAGCATTACTGAATTTTTTAAAATTTCTATAGGCTAAATCACGCGCCGCCATTGATTGCCGAATTTCATTATTTAACCAAGGTGCTTTAGGCTTTGAAATGCGGATCTTTTTTTCTGGTGCAAATTTGTCTAAGAGGTGGATCATAAATGTATTCATTATTTCCACTTTGTCGTCTACTTTTTCAGTGAATTCAATGAAGGGCCACGGCAACGTATATGCTTCCGTCAAAAGATCATCGTCATTTATACTGCTAATATTACGTTGACAAATGTACTTCTGTTTAAATTTAGGAGATTTGATAGAGTAAACCAGGTATATCAAGTCATGGGAAGAGATACCGGGAGCAGGGATCTGTCCGTGAGTGATAACTTTATCTTGTCTTGCTGTTATGGCTAAATCAATCCAAGTTGAGGATGTGGCCGTTGTATGAGTGGAGGATAATGGAAGAATCTTTAGATTGTTAGAGGAGAATATTTGCCGGAGAAAATTTGTATCATATGCGTCTTTATGAAAGTTAGCATTGAAATCTCCTGTGAAAACTATGTGCTCGTATTCAGTCGAATAGTCTGATATTAATTTATCCAAGTCGGATAGATGACACAGTTTTGGGGGTCTATAAACAGTACCAATTAGAATTTTGATGGCATTAATTTTAACTTCCAGAAGTAGGTATTCCGGTCTTTTCGCATACTCAGAGTTGCTCTTGGTTATTATTTTACATTTTAAATCATTTCTCACATACACGCCTACTCCACCTCCACCTTTCCCTGTTCGATCATTGCGGAAGAGCGAATAACCTGGTATTTCAACTGATTCTGAGGGAATAGAGGGTTTTAGCCATGTCTCAGCCAAGGATATGATATGAATACTGTCACCGGGTAGCAACGAACGTAATTCATTCAAGTGAGCAGGTAAACTTTGAACGTTAAGGTGAATCATTTGCAGAGAACGAGGGAAGGGCTTTAGCTTATTCTTTAGTATCTGTCCAGTAGTGTAAGATAAGGGAAGGTGGGATCCCTGCTGGTAGGAATTTGAGCAGTTGTTTGTGCTAAGAGGTGTGCTCATGGTGTGCATCTCAGCATGGCTATGAGTGAGTAGAGGGGAAGAAGGCCGCGGGAGATTGTTTGGAGGTGAGTCCAGAGGTGGGGAGCAATTAAGAGCCTGACCAGCACTGTGGTATGCCCCGGTAGGGGTCGGATATAGTGAAGGAACAAAAGGTGGGGCGAGAGGGTTTAGAACTGAGTCACGGGGAGGGAAGCGATTTTGAGACTGACCCGCACCAAGGGACGTCGCCACGTGGGGTGATGGAGGGAAACATTGGAATGTAGCGTTGGCAGGTAGTGCGCTGAAGTTGATGTCACTCGTAGAGGTAGATGCTTTTAAGGAATATTTGCCAGTGATGGGGGAGAGCCGGTGAGATTGCGTGTTACCATAAGAGAAATTTAAATATCGTTTTGGAGAGGAATGGTGCATACTGAGAATTATTTTGATGACGGAAATGTATAATGTGTGCGAGTAAATTTACAGAACAGATAAATATTATTAACTGCCCTGCCTGACTAAATAATTAAGCACTGAAAGTTAATCACACGGAACCTTAAACCACAAAAAAAAATGTACAGGGGAAATGAAAGGGGAAGCAGTCAAGAAGTGAAACGCTTGGCACTGCGGAGGAAGACCTGAAATAAAATTTTAGACACCAGGGAGAAACTACGCTTACGGAGCACTTATAAGAACTTGGGGAGACTTCACACTATTAACACACAATTTAGCACTATTAACACTTACTGATCACAAATTTAGTAGATTATGGAATCTATTTGAATTAAGTAGGGACACTTTGCACTGGGGGAGCACTTTATAAACTGGGACAACACTTCACTAGGGGGAATATGTAGGGGGAAACAGGGAGAGCGGTGATGACCGGGAACAGGGTTGAGACGACGACAAGAAAGCACGACTGATCACAACCAGTGATGAGCGGGAACGGGGATGATCAGTAACTGGGATGATCAGGAACTGGGATGAAACAGGAACGGGGATGAAACAGGAACGGGGATGAAACAGGAACAGGGATGATCAGGAACACGGATGGTCAGGAACACGGATGATCAGAAACAGGAATGACCAAGGCACGATAGCCTAAGCACACCAGCCAACACACAATACCACAAAGGAGCGCGTCAATTTCTTATTCTTACTCCTGCCAATTCACTCGAGGGCTACGTCAAGTAACGCGGTCTCCGCCTCGTACTTTTGGAAAACTACACCCCCCTCTCCCTCTGAAGGTCTCTGGCTGTCGAGATGAAAGCCTTAGTGCCATTTTGCCGCAATAAGATGATTTTCCCATCTTGGGTCCACACGTTACGAGGGCCCGCCAAGTCTTTAGCTGCTTGAAGGATTTTCTTTCTGGCGGCGGTGAGAGACTCGGTAATGAGGAAGCCTGATCCTTTAAGATTCCTCTTGACCCTCCAAACTTTGTCCCTTTCCTGATAGGACAGGAACCTCACAATAATGGGCCTTGTGGAGTCACTTGATGCTCTGTGTGGGCCAATCCTATGAGCACGGCCGAGAAGGATTGGATTGACCTTTACATTGAGGTTTTTCATGAAGAAATCCTCCGCTATCCTCAAACAGTCCTCTCGTTCATTCTCCTTGATTCCATGGATCAGGAGACAGTTTCTGCGTGAGTATTGCTCTAGGGCGTCGAGGCGATCTTCAAAGTCTTCTGACTTCTTTTTTAATTGCTCTAGCTGTTGCATAAACTGCCGAATATCGTCTTCAACTGCCGCCTTGAAGGAGAGAAATTTTTCCTCCAGGGCAGAGAGGCTGGCCTGCTTACGCGGAGTGTCTTCCTTCTTCGCCTGCTCCAGATCTTCTTTAAATGAGGACATCGTCTTCATGACGCAGTCTAATTTCGCCTTCAGGTCGTTTTGGTCAATCTCGAGTTCCTTCTTCGGGCTGTTCTTCGGAGGCATGGTGGTGGGTCGGAGGGACGGGGGTGGCTACTAACGTGAAAAGTGAAAGGGAGACGGAGCGACCGCAGTGGCACGTCAGCCTCGTACGAGCATTAGAGAGAGAATGATATGGGCAATTTATAATGAATGCCTGTTTTCTCATTTTAAAAAGAGGCTTCAATAGCTCAGTTCCGTAATTTAGGGGAAGGGGGTCTTAGAGAAAGCAACGTAGTGCATAGGAGGACAGTGTGGGGAAGGGCTGTGAAAAAGAGGAAAATCAGTGTTACGTAATATATGGTCGGCCCCTTAACAGGTAACTATTTTTGATATTCCACCTATTCACATAGCGTATATTCTAAAAAATACACCTTTTATTCGGTCTCATTCCTCTTGTCGGTATATTTATTTGCCTATTCAACATTCAGTAGTATACTTTCTTTGCCACCGTCTTACTATTTCCACTTACAAATTGTTCTGCCCAGAAAACCCGAGTAAATATCCCATCATTCCCTAATGACGTGTTTCAACGACCGGCCTCTTCCAAATTTTCACCGAAAAATTAATTTCTTCCCCCATCATGCTTTCTCCGTTCGTCTATACGTCACATATCTTTAGATTCTTCAAGTTGAACCCATCTTAGCAAGATTTCCTCGGAGAAAAAAATCATTAAACTTGAACCCAGAACCTCCTGATTTATGGTGAAGTGCTTCAGCCATTTAAGGTACGATGGAGTTCTTCCAATAAGTACCTGGCCGGAAATCAGAGGGTTCCATATTCAGGTCCCTGTCAAGGCAGGTTATTTTTTCTCCCTGGGAATTTTATCAGTGTGTGCATGGAAATTTATTAGTGTGCATATCACAGGGTAACTCCATTGAGGGGTATTCACTGCTAGTTCACATCGTTGAATTCATTTCCATCTAATTCTTTCCTGAAGTCTAAGATATATCCATATATCACTACCCCCGAATAAGGTTCTTCAAAAATTGTTTCTTGACGTTAATACTAAAGATCCTCCTTAAAAGGAATTTTCTCGTAAAGAAATTCACGTTTATTTGATCGGTATTAGATTAAAATTGATAACCTAAAATATTAAGGAGTGAAAGTATAATTATAAATATTACATAATAATTTAAACTGCTGAACATCCAAAACAAATCCTGTGCAAAGTCATTCACAGTTGATTTAGATTCAGTAAAGGGTTAAATGTATTAGCACCTGAAAAAATCAATGACGTTGTCATATTTGTATTTCAAACGCCGTCATAATTAAAATCATGATTTTACTGAATAGAATTCCGGTTTGTTCACAATTTTCTGTATATATTACCCAGAAAAAATACAGCACGTTATAGCCAGACAGATATCATATTCTTTATAACAAAGAGCTATTCTCCACTCTATATTTAAATCATTCAAAAATTGTGAAAAATGAAGTATTTCTATGCCAACAAAACTTATGGCAATTTATATCAACTCTTTTCATCGCTCTAGGTTCTTTATAGTTTCCTCTTCATTTTAAATTAATGCATAAAAAATATTAGCATTTTTTTCAACTATCCGGGTTCATCGGAAATTTGAACGATCAATCATTGGGAATCTACTTAGTCCAGAAAGAGCAATTTATTACACCTGCAGAAGATCGAGCTCCAAGGCTAATAATTCACTGAGTATTTTAAAATACCGTGTTTATTTTTAAAAAGCAAGTTCTCTCGCTACATATCATATGATAGTCTGCTTTGAAAATTAGCATTTTCCACCGGACCCGAGGGGAAAAAAATCGTCATTTTTAAAAGACTCATTTCGGGAAGGAGTAATTTATTTAAGATTCATCGTCGTGTCCTCGTGGTAAATGTTTTAATGAGCTTTTCAAAATTATAAAATTAGAAAAAGTGGATGAAATAATAATTTTGTAAGTGTTGTGTAGATCCTCTCAAATAAAACATTATCAGGAAACTCAAAACATTGGACAAATAATTGGCTTTAAGACTTCTCTCCTATCCGTAGAGAGCAAAGTTTAGAAATGCCCTCTATAAACAACAAAAATTTTAATTGGGGGGTATAGGTATGGATAAATTTTTAATTATCATTAGCAGTTAATCGCAAGCATGATCAGAGTCATGTAATTTTAATCAGTCGCCTCATTCAAACACGATCCTTTGAATTTCATTACTTTCAATTAGACAAATTTCTTAAGCCAAATGTTAGACCTTTTCGCAGCTTAAATAATTCTCACCGATGCCTAAAATAACTACACCTTGAAATCAGAAACCAGTTTTTAAGGTATTGAAAAAGATTATGTCCAAAGATAACTGCAGAGTTTATACAGGATAATCATTCATCGGTTGCTAATGATGAATGTACCATTAAGACTCCATTGCCAAGTTTGTATCACACAATTGAACCTAAACATAATCCTGAGACAGTCACAATATCCATTCTCGAGTTGAGTTCCGAACCCGCCATCTTAGTGTAGCCAAGTTAGCCATGTTTACAATCTGTCTCAGCGAGGTTAGCCTACAAAATCTACTTCTGACCTCATCTTTAAAAAAATCTCTTTTAAACTATGAATAGGAAATCATTTATTTTTATCTAGCCCTTGAGTCTGGGATATCATTGGAAACTTTCCTCAACTTTGACATTTGACTAGCACCTTAAACTTCTATAAATTTTCCGGCTAAATATTTTGGCAAGCCTTCAATTGGAATAAACAATTAATTCCACAATATCACTGATGATAATTTCCTGTATCCAACGCACTGTCATTAAATTCGGTAGCATCTTGATTAAGATAAGCCATTTTGACAGGCAAATAAATATTAATCTGTTCCGGAATAAAGTCCATCTTAATGTCGATTTCAAAGGCGCCGCTTTCAAGATACCCTGAATGTATAACTAAGCAGGAGTAGCTACCAAAGATGTGGATAGAGGACTCATTCAGAAGAAGGGTATCTGAGATGGAGGGGAAAATGCTGATTAATAGCGGAATTGGAAGGAAAAGGATAGGGATTTTCAGCGACTTAAGGGAAACTGGGATGTTTATTCTGAGATGTTTTGAGGAATGAAAACTTATTGAGGTAAATCATGTAAGTAATGAGTCGTCTTTTATAAAATATATCGCTGCGGATTGCCAGGTAAATGAAAAGGGGAGTTATTCCAGATATTATCCAATATCCACTCATAGTTGCTTGATATTCAAGATGGTTATGAGCCTCATAGGAAGAAACAAACAAAGAAAAAAATAGGCACTAGTTGAAGATGGAAGCGTCGCTAGAAAAATAATTGTAGGAAAAATACAAACAGCTCCACGAGCTCTTTGTCCAACTATATTAACAATATCTAAATATTGATGTTACAGCTAATGATATTCATTATATCCTTTTTTTAAATCGCAAGAATAAAACGCACGTTTCTCCGTTATTCTCAGAACGTACTTCCAATACAAAGCTGCATCATAGAAATGCTTTTCTGCTGAAGTTTCATGATTGAATACTGAAACATAAGTAAAAACTTATACATGCAATCGGTGCCCAAAAACCTATTGGTTTTTACAAGATCAAGTGCTAAGAATGCAACTCGGTAATATTCACTCTCACGCTTAAAATTCATCTAATAGATGTCGATTAAAATACGTTCAAAACTATGCGAAAAATGTATTGGTATTCTATTCTGTATAAATTGCTCCCATTTGATAAGTCCACAAAAAATTACTCATAGATTGCCCAATCGTTCATTTTAGGATAATCATTTTGCTGAGAAATAATTATTATTGAAATTCTCGTTTAATTATAAAATGGGTGTATGAAATGGACATCTACTACCTATAAACTAAGAAATATATTACATAACGTATACAAAAATAATGAAACACTCTTCGACTTTTTCCCTGTCTCTCTAATTTAACGTACATCGTTGGAAGCCAGTCTATGATAGAAACATTACAATCATGATATATGGTTCCCCTTATTTGTATAACCGATATAAGTCGGCCAAGTTCTACATGCCTCTAATTATGCAAACAGAGTAGTATTAAATTTTACTCTCTAGATCTAAGTAGCATAATTTATTAAAAGAAAGCAAACAAGGCTACTGAATGCGATGGCGTGGCTTCGTTTTTTCGTATAAATGATTACTTTCCCGTGGCGGCTCCTTTATGGTCAACTATAAAACGATTCCGTGCGGAACATGCACACCTCTAATAAGAATCCCTTTTAAGAGTCACTGCGACGAGACTGTGGTGAACATTTATTCCTCCAGTTAAAAAAAATCGTAAAACTCTTATAGCAAAATCCCTCGATGAATGATGGATTATCCGACCACGCAAATGTAACTTAATGCATTCAGATTTCAACGTTACTTCACAAATTAAATTCCGACCATGGCCATTTTGATGATAGATGAGGTTTAATAATACCCGCGCTGACTCTTAGGAGTTCCTTCGCATTAATTTGAATGGAGATCCGTTCCCAAAATAATTTGGTGGAGTTGACTCCATGGGTAGGACTGATTTATCGACTCGGAATAGAGTAATAAAAAAAGTCCTTTCTCGTTTTTTCGAACGACGACGACGAATGGGTGGGTGTAAACACCTTATTCCAGCATCGTATTTTCTTATTCCCGTCGTTATATAGATTACAAATCTATGTTATTCCCTTTGCGTAAGGTCATAAACTTAATCTCGGCTAAACTAAATAAACGGATTTTTCGGCTGTATGCCATAATAATGTTTTTAACTAGGGCAATAGACTCTGGAGGCGTTTTCCATCTCTACTTCGCCATCTGTCACAACTCAGAATTTCTTCTTTTTTTTAATATCTTTCCAGTTTTCTAAGATTTTCTACATTTTCTAGCCCATGAGATCTACACTGACTTTACCGTCCATCAGCGCCGGCCTTGCGTAACGGAGATAGCCAAAATCAAGGATACATGAGCATAAAATCCAAATTTGATTGATTTTAGCAACTAGATCAACATGGATATATTTTCTTATAAGGACATCAGCTGTAGCCTGGACCAGGCCGGGAATATGCCTGCTTTGAAACCCAAAGGTCGCTGGTTATAAATCTGCCTCGGGCATAGTTTAGTACGTTGCATACTAACAATAAGACCGTTTGGAAGAGATTAGAACCGAAATCCTGAATTTAATAAAGTATTCTTTTGTAGAGAAATATTTTTGTGCACATAGTATTCACGAACCTCATTTTATTATTCCTGGAATTTGAAAAGAAGAATATTCCTATCATTATTCTGCTTGAATTTCAACGTTTATATCATCAGCAAAGGTTTGAATTTGATCAGCGATTAATACTTTGAAAGGCAAAATGACGGAGTCTGCGGAAAGTTGAAGAGAAATCTGGCGTTATTATTTACTGGATCTAAACGAAAGGCGTCAAGGGGACCACAGCATTCCTTCCGATAGACAGTGCACGGAACTTGTGATTTCCCCATCACGGTATAGAGGGAGTTATGTGGTAAACAACAAGATATGGCACCTATTCCACAGGTTTTTACTATTGGTACAACGCGTTTCAGCGGTTAATACATATGTTATGGAATAAGTGCCATATCTTGTTGTTTATCATGATATCATTCCACTACGTCTCGCCGGACACAGTTACGGAGTTATGTGGGTTAGGAGGTGGATATTTAGTGGTCAGGATGAAGAGTGGACTTTTAGTCTCAATCGCTCCCACGCTTAGCTATCTATCTACCTATACAAGTATTTATTTGAATAATATTTCCATCTGGTTTCACACCCGATCCCTAAGGGTAGATAGTCAATATTTTCAATACCCAATATTTCCTGCTAATTTTTCACGGAAAAATGTTATACTATCAAAGATAGATATTAGACTTTCATAAATATTAAAATGTTTTTAATATGATCAAAAGATTCTGATGAAGAAACTGCTATGTAGTTACTGAGTTTTAAAGTTTTTTACATGTTTTGATATGAAGATAGAGCCTATCTAGAGATGACTACATGATCAAATTTACGAAAGCGCTCATATATAGGCCAAAGCTCTCTATTATTAAGGCCAAAGGCGTATCAATTTGATAAAGTGCCAGCCGCAAGTGTTACATTAAGTATTGCCACGTACATTTCCGAGGAGAATGACAATGGCCGATAGCTACAACTCAACTCACAGGGGTAATGTAGAGAGTATAAACTTCTCCCTCTTCCTCGGACTCTTGCAGAGAGATATAAGTGCATCTTCGGAGCTTCAACCCCTTAAAAATGCAAAAGGCTCTTTCCGCCAATAGAAAAAAGCTTTGATTGGGTCCGGGGTGCTAAGTGGAAAATGAAAGCATTGGGGGCAGACAGCAGCGTTTGCTCAAGAGAAACTTTTGGATTTGCGGAAATTTTTTAGGATGGAAAAGTACAGGAAGGCAACGGGTGATCACTGAAAAGCCGTGAATCCAGTGCCTTCAAGTAACTAAGGTAAGTATTTAGAGAAGTACATCACTTGTTCAATTCAGTTTTCTTTGCAGCCTGCATGGCAGCCGGAAAATTTTGATGGAAGAGACTTACAAAGGCACAGCATGGATGAAAGTCTGGTGTCCATCTTCTGATTTGTCTCAGTCCGAATGGAACGATTTTTACAAAGAAATTTTATTTAACCCAGGAACGAAATGAAGTTGGAGAGGCAGGAGAAATTCAGTTACACTTTGTGTCAGATTCCGATTATTTTCTCAAGAATCACAATATTGAGTCTTGAGTCACAGACACGGGTCGCATCTAATTAATTCGCACGTAATATTTTTTTTAACATTTCGGAAAGCAAAAGATATTATTATTTATCTCTATGTGCCAGAAAAGGGGATGGACTCTTACTCTTCAATATTATTCCGAGAAGCGTGATATATAGCCTCTCACCTATTCAGGAAGACTTGAGGCAATTTTTTTGAAAATCTACTTCACACCACCAGGAAATGATAACTATTTCTTATATCGTCGGAATGTGTCGTTCCCTCCTTCGGCATTTTCCCTTGCATTACTCTTTCCACATCATTTTCTAAATTCTCATTTACCTATCTTTGTTAGAGAGGGGACTTCCATTCCTCACTAAAACACTATCAACAAACATTACAGGATGTTATACCAGAGAGATTTGGGCGATGTAAAGCTATGATGTTTGAGCTTTATGGCATTATACATAACAATAAAAGCTATGATTCAAAAACTAGGAATCGAATCTTTATTTGATGGCAATTTAATTTAAAAAATAATAGGAATATAGTTTTTAAGTAGCTAGAGTATATAAATTCCCAGATTTAATTTAGAAACCTCGTAAATACAGTGAACTATGTATAACTAATTTGAATTGAATCGTAATACGTTAATGTTGGCTTAATTTATCAGCATCTTCCATATTACAGAATAAAACGCAATTATCAGGGATTCGAGAAAGCGGCGCGCGCATTTCAAAACGGCATAATCAGCAAGATTTCATTGATCTATTTTAATGATTTTATATTTTGTCATAAAGGTAATGCAGCAGAGCACCATATATTTACGAAAGAAGCCACTGTTTCCCTCGGGAAATAAATGGGATATTTTAAACTTACGTCGCGATCCGGTAAAATCGAATTCTAAAGCGGAAGGAAGCTGGAAGCTTATCAGTCAGCAAAAGTTTTTCTTTTCTGTTCCGCTTTCGAACAGTTACGCTAAAACCACAACGAGGAAATGGGCGCCAGAAAGCCAACCGGAGATATTCGTGGGAGATTGAATTCGAGGAGAGAAGCCAAAAAACGGATTTTTTTCTATCTGCAATCAGTTAACCGAGTCATGAGCGATAGCCGTCCGTGGACAAAGGACGTTGCACCCTCACTGTTTCCGTCCACCACGAAATTTCCCCTTTGAATCCCTTGAGGGTAAAGTCCGAAAGCGGTGGTGCACAGAGCAAATCTGCCCATCCTATTGGTTCCCGGAATTATAAGAGGAAAAGGAAACAGAAGCGTTGGAACGAATCAGGCGACAAATACGACTGGTGGATATTTTTTGCTCAAGCTATAGGATTGGAATTAATTTTGGCAATTGATTGGAGAAACTAAACGGTGTTTCCGGCGGTGAAAACGGCGTGTGAGCAAGTTTCTTGGCAAAATTAGCAAATTACCTGAGAAGGTTTTTGTGTTCTGATGCTACAGAATATTTGATCCCACTATGATGTCTTCCACAATGAGTACACATTTTAGTGCTACACGACCTTAAACAATAGAAATAATTCATCCCTATTTTTATATATATTATTTATTTTAGTACATATTCTTCATTTTGTTGGCTGTAGTCTTCGTAGTTCAAAACTTGATAATAACTGAGATATAATGAATGAGCAATTAACACTATATTCGGTGATGAGACAATGAATAGTGCTGATGTAATATGGCCTCAATACATTTTTGCCGCCATATTTAGGCAAACTGATTGGATAACGTTGGCTAGAAGGAACCAATTAAGCCCAGTGGAACGAATTAGCGATAAAAATCTTAGTATATTTAATTGCTACACCCCCAAGAATAGCCACTTCGTCCTTGCACCTTGGGGTCTATGAAATAAGGATAAGAAATGAGCACGCGTATCAATTTCGTAGATGATGAAAAACTCATCCGCGCTGGATTCGTACCCTCAACATTAGGATTGGATCACCAGACCTAACCACCACCGAGACCGGCGAATTGATATGCAGTTGGTGAAATCAGAGGAGAGATATACCTACTCCCTCCCCTAAGTACCATGATTTTTTATCTGTTTTACATATTTTCTTCTTTTCTCTTGATACCCTTAAAATTTCAATTCTCGAGGTGATCTCTATTCGTTCTAAGTGTGCACTTAATCTCCTCATTTTCGCCTGCTTAGGCCCTAGCGGCGGCTCACAAAGTAACATGTGTTTGCAAACCCTATTGAATCAAAATGTATTGATAAACTGATTTTTACCACTTTTTAATTTTACTCCCCGAGCCTAACATTTTTATCTAAGAAGTTTTCATAGTTTGAGGAGTTTTTCCCGACAAAACCTCGCTTCATTTCGTTAGAATTTAAAATGCAGATTTTAGTTTAATATATTCTCAATAAAGAGCAAAATATGCTGTGTTCATACCAAAGTACGTTTTTTTTATTTTTGACTTACATCCGTACATTTGGTCAAACAGAACATCGTACTGATCGTATAAGGGATTACTAATTACTTCACAGTCCCTTTTGAAACAGCATCCAGATGTATATTTTTTTAGTTCATATGCACCTGAAAACTACTCAAGTAGTCATTTAAAATCAGCGTTCAAATCACAGTGGACCAAAGTAGTTATTTTGCTGTTTTTAAGAATACATATCCGTATATTTGTGGTCAAGTAATAAAACTTTCACATTACAACCATTCCAGTCTAACATTGAATACTTAACCACTAGTTTTCCTCTTCACTGACCCCTCTTTATCCACCCCATAAAAACCCACACACAAAGAAATATGTAATGGCGTTGAGGCAGTGACTAGAGCACTGGATAACCACCCCAAGGACGCAAGTTTGAGCCTGGATGAGGTAGAAATATTTTTATGGTGCACCGGTCCATTGCTGAGTGTTGTGGGTGTTGGGTACAGTGAAGAGTTTATCAGGCAGGACATCTCGAAGGTCCAATCATTATTGTTTAAATAAGCATACCAGTGTTTATTGTTGACTGCAACTTTTAATTCTTTCTTCATATAATTTCCAATAAGCATACTTTAAATCCAAAAGTATTCCGCTGGTTTGCATAATTTTACAGCGCAGCAGAGTTCAACGCCCCAGTTTCCAAAACTCGTTCCGTTTTCCGGCATGATATCACTAACGTCTGGGGAAATTACAGAAACGTTATTTTCATTCTGATTCCTCCCCACATTTGGGCACGATTAGCGAATCCCTACCGGGGGATAGCTCAAGTGCAGTGAGCCAGCCGTCAGAGTAATGGGAAGTTAAACTTAAGTGCCCATGGCGACCGTTTCTAGGAGCAGTTCTCTGATGATGACTCAAGAGTTCTCCGCCGCTCTTCTTCGGTCCCTGAACCCTTCCTACATCCCTTGTCCCACTAATCTCGACCTGTGTGATTTAATTTTGGGATACCGGTCCGAAATTGTCTTTGCCACAAACGAAGAAATTTATGAAACAAAGGGTTCAATGACCTGTATCTGAAACTTCTAATTATTCCGCAGTGCTTTTTGTGACAGACTTTAATCCCAAAATCAACTCAAAAAGATGATGAATTAATTTAATCAAATCAGACAGTATAGTATCAGAGTAGTTAAAATCACTTGGTAATAACTTATTACGTAAAAAAGTAAACAAAAATGTAGGCTAGTTTAAAGAGCAGTTTGGTTTTTTTTTTAATATTTGGCTCAGTAATTGGACTACCGATGTAATATAAATTACTTGCATAAGGAAAATTAACCATGAGCCATGTTGCAATTGATAGGTTGGTTGGTTGGTTATTTAGGAGAGGCGACCGACAGCTGAGGTCATTTGCGCCATATAGGATAGGTGGATAATTGGGCAATGGTAGGGGTTTTAAGGGAACGGAGGAAGGGTGGAGAGAAACCCGGCGTCGGCATTAGCCCACTCTTAACGAAATGCGCCAAGGGAACCAACGTCCCATCCGACGGACGAAGTACTGAACTTGAAATGCCCTCCACTAGGCACAAGTGGGGACCGGTTTTCCACTGAAAAATCCGCCACTGCCGGGAATCGAACCCGGGCCCTCGGGATGGGAGGCCAGTACTCTAGCCACCACATCAACTCGATCCCCGTAATTGATAGGAAAATTTGCAAAAGAGCTCAGTGGGAAGAATTACTGCGCGACCTGACTTAATGACCTGACTACCGCTGACGGCTTCGTTCTCTTTCTCTTGAAATGGAAAGGAAAAGACACTACAAGATGAAGAATGTCTATGCATGTTTACTGTGCAATTCATTCCTTTTTAAATTGTGAAGTCTATAATATTATTACTAATCCTTTTTATGCATGATATGAAATGCATGTTTGGTGTGAATTCACCCCCTGAAACAAACCTTTATGGTGGCTTGCAGAGTATTATCTAGATGTAGATGAAACCGCATATACATAATCCATAGCTTCTCTCATACGAGTGGTGGTCCATTACACCGGCGGCCAATCTTAACCATCAGATTTTGAAATCCTTCAACCAGCCCACGACACATCATGGCAGCAATTCGCATTTAGCTCCATATAAAAAACTCGGCATTTAAATTGACTAAGCGACATATGTAGTCACCCTTTCCTAGGGAAGATTCACGTTATCTCAATCGCTACCAATAACGTAAACTGCTCTACAAGAGTAGCATGTTTACATGTAGTAGGCTATTCACAAACAAATAGTGCATGTTTGTGATCTTCACCCCCTGCCACACACCCTCGCGGTGGATTTCGGGGCACTGCGTGTATGTAGATGTAGATGAGACAAGAGCATTACTTGAATTAACCGTCCAAACAACCCTATTTATCAATTTAGATTATTTAATGGATGCCAAAGGCAAAATTCATAGAGTGGCAGTTACGATTTCGCTCTCGTATTTCCACTTAAAAAAATAACAATATCACGAGCACACGTATTCTGAAGAAACGTGATCATTCCTTGGTTATTATGTGACGATATTTTTTTTCGAAACCATTGTAGATAATAAATAATCGTTCGTAAATTACGTTACGATTATTGGGGTAAGATTGCTCTAACAGTTAAGATGCATTATCGACAGGGAAAGGAGGGGATCCAGCCTTTCTTTGCATCGTAAGAAAGATCTCGTGGGCGAGGGGAGTTTCCCGGACGGGAGACGCCCCCTTGCTCTAGGATGGAAAATTTCTCAGAGGGGAGGGCTATGTCGGTTATTTGGTCACTCTCTATTATTGTCTCGATACCCAAAGAAACACTAAAGCCATTGTTGAAATCTTTGTTCAAATAATAATAATATGGTACGCATAGTAAATACCTAATGCATATATAATTGTATTTCTTAATAAATTAGACATTTATGAAGAATGCTTGATCATTACGAAAAGAGAGAGTTCGTCAGTATTATAGTAGCAGTTTTTCTGGGGAGGTTGCCGACAGCTAGGTCCATTTGCGGCATTCAGAATAGAAAGAAATTCGGTGACGATAATAGCCAGTTTTTTAAGAAAAGTTCCAAAGGGCCAACAGTTTAAATCCCATGAAACTGACTGAGAACTGAACTTGAGGTGTTTTCCGCGCAGTACTTAGGTGGGGACCGTTAGTGGGAAAGATAATTAAAAATCTTTCACGACCGGAACTTGAACCCGAGACCTCAACTCTAGCCAACACATCAACCCAACCCCCACGTAGTCTCTTTCTAAAGTCACCATAGGACACATGCCCTATCAAAAGAATACTTGGCGATAACTGAGAGAGAATATCTCGATTCACCCTTTCGTTCACGTACTACCCATCCCAAACTTTCCTCCTAGTTTCCCCTTACCACGGACTGCTTCCTTCGTCTTCCACGCGAGATCTTCCATTCTCTCGTCCTTCTTTCCCAGGATGGGAGAATTACTTACTCCGGCCCGCCTTGGTCTGATCGTTATCCGCCTCTCTCCTTCTCTCCGTACGCGCTTCACTCCAATCCCCTTTTCCCGATCGGGAACTTTGCCAAGGCATTGTCCATTTCACATCGCAGGTGTTCGTGGCGGGATATCAAGCCCCATCCGCCCAAACCCCACTCCCATGCCTTCCAACCGTCTTTCCCACACCTCACGGAAAACCCTCCTTCTCCTACCCTCCTCGCTTCAATCCTCCTTCGCCCGACCATTGAGGACACCTTCCAATTCCACCCCGTTCCTCGAAATCGTTCCGCGAATTCCAATGGCCAAAAAGGGGATGAAGAAATAGATCGCTTTCATTCCTTTGATCACCCCGAATTCTCGCGAAATATAGTCGGGGAAGGTTCACGGCAACATCCCTTGCAGGAATTGAACACCTGGCTGGTAACGCGTGGATTACCGAAGACGCTTTAAACTACACTAACTCATCCGATGGAGGCAGGCACAAATTTGCACAATCTGACCGTTAAGGTTAGTAAAAACCTTGATTAAGATTTCACAGGATATATTTGAAAATTAATAACGGGTTTTATCCAAAAGATATATTCTTTACGTCTAGCAGTCTATCGAATCTTTACGTTATGATGTCCACCATCGGATGAGTCCCGTAGTCCAATAGAGTCTGCGGAATATTTACTAAGTTCCCTTTAATTCATCAACTAACTCATGTTAACCGCACAATTGCATTGATTTACAATTACCTTGTGAGAATTGTAAGAATATAGGTACTTTTTAACTTCGACATTAGATGCATTCCCCGGTAGTATAGTGGTCAGTTGTGGCCAGCCAGTCACGCGAGAGACCGGGGTTCGATTCCCCGGCTGGGGGAGAATTCTTTTACCGCGTCTAAATAGCGGAGAGGTAAATCCCATACTTTTCATTCCCAGGTTCGTGGGATCGAATTCCACCAGGGGAGGGATTTTCACTGCCCGGTGTTAATTCATTTGTGAAGTTGACAAAGTTTTATGCGTGACGGTAAAATCCTTAGTCACTAACATGGTCCTGGTCACTAATCATAGTCCTTGAACGTTAGTTGTAACATTACGATGAGTGCGTCCGGAGAAAGCATTAATTTCTTCTAAAGCACTTTCGGTCCACCTTAAAGGAAATATTAGTGAAGAAGTGGGGCAATGGTTCATCTTTTAGTTTATAACCATTTCATCGACGATTACATTCCCACTCCCGAGGTGTAATATTTAATTCTCGGAACCCAACCCAACTATTGTGCCAAAACCCTTCTCAAATTCCATAAAAAATATCAAGTTGCGGATAGCTTGCACCAGGAGAACAAATTCGGGATGGAGATACGTGTAAAAAAAATGTCTACACGAATTTTTATGATGAGGGGAAGGTAAATATGTCTTACAATGTTGGGCTATTATTCTTAACCAATGAGTGATGAACCAACATTTAACCGCAAAAAGGCTGCCATGCCATCAGACAACAAACTACCTCAAAACATAAGGATGAATAATGTAATATTTAAATCGACTTTTTGCAGACCAGTCGCTCCCAGAGTAAACATGATAAATCTCGGATTCCTCACCAACGTTTAGTCCTTTCTGTTAATTTTTCCCGGACGTAGTGGCCACGTCGCGTTAAGATAAGGGAGAGGGAGTCAGCGAAAGATATTCGCAAATGCTGGCAGCCTCCAATGCAATATCATATCATCCTTCTCCACCTTAGTATTGCTTTGAGCGGGCCCATCTCAACCCCCGAAGCATCTTTTTTTACTTTCAATCTCCCTCCAACACACCCCCGCGTCCATTCCTCCACTCTAAACCCACACTCCCTCTTCTCCTTCCCTCCCTTTCAAGTGAAAAAGATGTCTGCGATAGATACTCTGGGATGGGCTATCTTCTACGTCCAATCCCACCCACACCGCATTATCGTGGTAGAGTTCTTCCTCACAAGTCTTACGGACACACCAGCCGGACGATGCCGGAGGAGATACCTTCGGTATGGTGCGAGGGAGTTCTCCACTCCTTGCTTCCATTCCCTCCTATCTATTGAAACCCTCCTCCTGTACCCACCGTGTTATACGACGTGCTGCGCGTATGCCAATCGATTGGAAGGGTGTAGTGGTTCGAGCCTCCACCGATTCTTCTTTCCCTTCCCCACCTTCTCTCTCTCTATCTCACTCTCTTTCTCACTCTCTCTCTCTCTCTCTCTCCTGCCTTTCTTCTTCGCACCACGTTGGTCATTCAATCTGCCGATTGGGCAAGGGGTGAAAATTCCGACAGGTGTTATCTTCATCTCCATGACAACCTGCACTCTCACACGGCCGATTGAAATACGATAGAGAGGGTAGAAAGAGCTCTCGCCTGTATCTCCATCTCACTAACACCAACGGATGAACGATTTGCCCCACGACGGGTTGAAGTGGAAAAGAAAACAAAAATTAAGATGCATGAGGGAATTTGAAGATAGCGCAAAAATGAGTGCTTAAAATGCATAGTATGTCCTCATCGCAGGTTATAAAAACTCCCATGTGTCAAAGCGGTAAAAAAAATATGGAAGACCTCGAGATTTCCGGTGAATACCATGGATGAAACGTTACACAGTTTCTCACCGGTTGACGGCATTGTGTGACGCCAAAATACTATCAGAATTCAATTTAGAATAAAAAAATTGGTTGGTATGAATTATACCGTACCATACCGTATGATACTAATCTAAAATGATAGCCTCCCATTCACAGGGCCCCGATTCGAAACCTGGCAGAAAAGGGGTAATGATATTTTCTTCGTATACTGATCCTATCCTGGGTGATGCTTGGAGAACACTTCGAGTGCAGCATTTTGTCCGTCGGATAGGACGTTTAACTGCGGATCACTTAGTACTTTCTTTCAGGGCAAGCATTGCCGACGTCGCCCCATCCTCTCTCCGTTTCCTAAACAACTCTTACCTGTGCCTATTTACCCACCTAATGTAATGGTGCTAATGACCTTGGGAGTTGATCGTTTCCCTCGAATAACAATTGTTTTATTACCAAAACCATAACGTTAAAAACCCATCCCACCTTACAGTTTATGAGTAGCTGCAGATATCAGTGTTTTGGTGCTCCAAGTGCTTAGGTTATAACGCACTACATAATCTACTCATAAACGAGGTAAACCTAACTCTTGCTGGCGATGGGATTCAAACCCACTACCATAGGAATGACAAAATGATGATCTGGGAACCGTAAGCGGCGCGACACCGAGATGTCGACGACTAAGGTTGATACCATGGTATTCGAAATAAACAGTTCATTGATCCTGAAGACAATGGTGACAATCGGAACGTCCAGGCCCATCAATACCACCTCCTGATGGAATATACGAAAAGGTTAAGCTAACCAAAAACTAATTAGTTCCACATTAGTGCTCATTAATTAAACACTATTATTATTCATTGAGAAAATATCATATGCTATTGTTATTACCAATAGCAGAGGCTAGTGACACCTGAAACTATGGATGGATAGACGATTTCAAAATTACTATGCAATTAAAGGCACCATTTCACCTTCATTTTCGAGTAATTTGCAGAAAACTTTAGACAAAATGAGTGTATTTGAATACACATTGAGATGAGAGGGGTATTAACTAAAAATACATTCACTTCGCTTTTTCCTTTAATTAGAGACATGATTTTACTTTACAAATGTTTAGAAGTATTATCAGAGAAGGCTGTATTTTTACAATTCTCAGAAAGCATTTTAGAATTTCTCATAGTAGAGTCACAAAGTGCCGATAGTATTTAATAAGTGAATATTCACGGTGGTTCAAGAACATGAAATGCAAACAACGCCACAGTAGCAAGAGAAACTAATGATTCAAATGGCAATTTTCTTGCTGAGAGCGCGCCGCTTCACTCCCGTTCTCCCCAACGATTTACGTGTGCCAAATTAAAAAAAAAATGCTTTTACATTTGAACCGCAACTGATTCCTACCATCCCTCCTCTCCTTGGCCTTCTCTATCACGTGATCTAGCGCGAGACCCTCGCGCTGGAAATTTGACACTAGCATAGCCATGGTAACGGTGACCCCGAGGAACGAACAGGAGGTTTGCACAGGCTTTTGAGACTCGCGAAAATTAGTTGGCACGTTATAGTAGCGATTCCAACTGAAGATTGTCTTTGCATAGCAATAAATAATGTCATATTTGAAAGAAAATTATTTACCATTACCATTTACAAGTACGTATGCTTTGATTCAATACGGAAACTATTAAACATAAACCCACTTCTTTGATAAATAATATTGTTCCCCGGCACCATTAATTTCTAGGTTAAGAGTATTTCGTAAAATGTTTGGAATTTATTATTTATAAGAACTTACTAGAGTAATATAAAAAAACTTTAGTAGTAATTATAAAAAAAGTACTGGTAAAAATTGATTAAACAAAGATTAATTTGCTATTTATCACATCTCCCTGACAATATAAAAATAACAGATCTCTAGAGCAACATGAAACAACCGTGTTCATTCGTCCAAGTTTATTCATGAAAACTGATCATTTTCACCGGTAGTGATTCGATTATAAACAATCTAAGGAAAATATGGTTCCATCATGAACATTTCTGAGTCCCACGTAAGCTTAAATAATATAAAATATGTCAAATACAAATTAGAGGAAACTGATATTTGACGAGGAATACGATACAAAATTTATTATTTCGATGTTGCTAGGAACTGCGATTAGAATTGAAATTAAGACGGGCAACTGTGACTTCACGTGGTTCGTTGACTTTGTTTCAAACATTTGGGAATATTCTAACCAGCTAATACAACCGTATGAAACAGTCACATGTCTAATCAATCCACGAAATCCCCCATTATATGAAAACATACAAACATATAGACATGAATTCCGAAAGTCAGCTAGGTTGAAAGTAAATAATTAACAGCTCACCAATTTGATTCTGATGAAGAAATAGGTTCCTTCATGTTTCATGGATCCCAACTCGTCTCCTCCGATCAGAAGAAACAACCACGCACACGATTTATCCTAATTCACAATGTAGTAACAAAAGATTCTGAGAAAAAATAAAAAGTGGGAGAAAGAATGAGAAAGAGTATGGCGAGGTGCGGATAAATAAAAAGACAAGGGCTTGAAATATCAATGAAAAATAGAATTACCTAACACAAAAATGTGCTTCTAGAATAATTACCCAACGCGCGGTGGATTAGGAGTTATAACTCCGTTCACAGAGTTAGCGAGGTAATCAATTCCCACAAAGTTGGCAGATTACCTCCAGCAAAGCTGCGAACTCCAAGAAGTAACGTCGCCTTGCCTCCTGACGCGGCCCATCACGTTCCCTGAAGTGATCCGAACTGACGAATGGTTGGTTGCACAATCTTAATTTCGATTCTCTTTTGTTTCTAGACCGTTATGCAGGAGGAACGCAACAAAATTCCCCCCTCCACTTTCTCTCCCCCCCGCAAACCATCCTCTCTTTTTTATTGGTTCTGCTCGTCACGTGACCCGCCACGCTATGAGCTCTAGAAGCTCGAGAAATATGACACCGCCGTATCCATGGTAACACCCTCGCCTGAGGTGTAAACTCGGTTCCTGTGAAGTAGGAATGAGTTACCAAAAGAATTCACAACCCCGTGAAAGACTGTCAAAAACGAACTCCATGCATTTTATGTATTGGTAAGTGTAACTCCATATCTCGTGAAAATGAATATATCATAATCTATAACGTATCATATCTTGATTAGTATAAGGCTATTTGAATTAAATATACGACTCGAATACTTACATGTGACGTAGTTAAATTTTTTTGTTCCTCCTTGATTCTTTTTCACTAACGTACGACATTTTGTAGCGACTCATTCCTTGAAAGCGATCAATTGAAATTTCTTGACAGAAGAAAAACATTACTTTGTGTGAATACATGCTGAAATATTTTCTTTGGTCGTTATCGAATAAAACAAAAATCGTAGTAAATAATAATTGATTATTAAAAGGACTTCAATTGAGATACTAAGACGTCGTTATCTTGTCCCTCTCTCTAGAGACATTTTACTCAATCTCGTTCATTGTGTTCACCGTAGTTTATCATCGAAGTGCTAGGTGATAATAAATACTTTCAGTACTCATGGCATGTTGATTCCGGCAATTACTTTGTGCTTGTATTTAGGGAACAACTGAGAAATTTTGAGGGGTTGGCGTGTTTGAATTAGGTTAAATGTAAAATACAGTACCTATTTGTAGGCACGTACTTACCTGGCGACAGTTGGCCTCACTGATGAAAAAAGTTGTAATATATCAATTTCCCACCGGTAACAAATAAATTCCAGGCATGGAGCATCCAGGTATTGCATGGAATTTGTTTATTCCTGTAAACGTTTTAATTGAACAATTTAATTGTAAGAAAGAATCATAAGGTATTTTGTAATTACTGTTGTCAATGAGAAAAATTTTATTGTGGCATAGCTGTAGCAGCAAATTCTTTATGGAACCACAGCCATGGTCAATAAAATGTAAACTTCACGAAATGTATCTTGGTGTTGCTTCACTCAGTCCCTCGAAACTGGAAACCTCCAAATATCGCTTTTCGCATCCCAGCGATAGTGTTGCCATGCCTTAGGTACAGGCAAGTAGCCAGGGAGGGAGGGCCTTTGGGGCTTCAGCCCCCCCTCCGAAATTTTTTCCCAATACTTTGTTGCTCTGATTCTGTTGACTGGACATGATAATCCGGATTACACAGCGTATAATTCAAGTGTTAATTGTCTTGAAACGTGATCACTAGTTTGATGCATGCATGTGGTTAATAATTCTTTTCAATCTGATATGTATGTATGTGTTGAACTTCTGTTCTGGGGCCGGTCATATTAACTGCTTCTTTCGAAATTCAAAAGTGCAATTCGAACCCGCCACAGACAGGGTAAGCAGTGAACTTCACCAGTGAGAAGAGCTAGAAATGGGCACTGTGAAAGTAAATACCAAGCACTAAAATTTAAGGGAAGAAATTTGTCACAAGTCGGCACCGTACGGGCATAGCTGATTTGCCTCAAGTCACGCTCCCCTTAGCCCCCCTATTAGCCCCCCCCCGAATTAGTCCCCCTACGTGCCTGCTTAGGTAGTGCCATATTTCCAGGATGGAAGAACTTGCGACCAGTCAAGTTACGAAGAGAATTAGAAACTTTTTCACTGTTTTTATGAATTAACTCAATTTTCAGGAATCATCGGTCTCATGAGCAAGTTTTCCACCCAATATCGAGAAAAGGGTTCTACGTAGTCTAATATGCAGCGAAAGGATTACCGGAGACTGGATCTGGTAAGCTGTATTTCTGCATTCACGAAAGTAATTTTCATTCAAACACAGCCGTTGTACAGCATTTATTGATACGTTAATGGGCTATGATTTATTGAATAGGTAAAGAAGTAGTTAGAGCTAATCCAAAACTTTGGGAGTATTTTGTGGAACTGTCGACTTCAACCGAGGTGACATGAATTATTTTTGATAATTTCGTCACGCTAGCTGTAAAGAACTTATGAGGAAAGGGAGTAATTTAATTTCCTTACTTTCTTTTAGTGACTGTATTCACTCGAACGAAATTAATCATGTCACAGGGATATCGAACGATATTAAGTTAATATTTGTGTACTCTCAAGTTGTATGTATTCAGGTTACAGTTTACAGGTTGTCTTAAGAAAGGAAAGGAAGAATTCAAACAAGCGGGAAAATAGAATAAATAGAGAACGAGTTTATACGCAACCCTACCAGAAGAAAGCAGCGATGAAAAAATTTAATCTCCAGTTTCGATGCTGTAGATGTTTTGGAACTTCTTCAGTATCATTATTTCTTCTTTATGCGCATAAATTTGGGTGGAGTTTATATAGATAATTTTCCTAGCAATAATAACAACATATTACCCAATGCATTTGAAGGGTAAATCGACCTGAGAGTACCAAAACTCTAACATAGAAGTTAAAGGGGAGATTCAATCCATCTTCTTTTGCAGCCCGTGAGCTTTTCATGAACCTCAGGGATGAGACGTCTTCCGAAAAAGTAAAAAAGAAAGCATCCTCTCCTTTCAAAACGGACGTTTAAACCTCCGTGGGTGATTTATTTATGAAAACACCCACCCCAATCCATTAGGCACCAGGGTGCCCAAAAACGCCGATCGAGAGGTCGATCTCTTGCGGCCCCCGCGGCCATTAAAAAAAAAAGGCCCCGGTCATCTCCCGGTGCAGGCCGTGACGCGGGTGTTTCCTGCAATCTGCGGATGACGTGAGGAACTCAGATTCATCATCAAGGAGGAGGAATTGTCAGGGCTCTTTCGTCGGGGGCCGTTTTCGGGCAGGGAGGAACCGTTAGCCGCGAAAGGGGGCGTCGTTTGGGCACTCATTTCAGGGAGTGACGTCCGGGCGTCGTTGCGGAAATATTTTGTTTTTTCTTTTTTTTTCTCTTATCGAACTGCCATTTACCAGGATTAGGTCGGGACCACACAGAAACACAGACACTGCGTTTGGACGAGCTAGCGGTTTGACGGGGCCCTTAATTTTGAGGGAGAATAGTGGGAGGAAAGCAGCCAAAAACAGAAGATGGCAGGAAATTTGACAGGTTTAGTTTCCTTATTTGGGTGGAATTTCGGAATAAAATATGGAAAGGTCTTACGGTATTAAAAGGAGCGTTACGTCATTAAAGAAAATAGAGTGGAGAGGTCTACTTGCAGGGACTCAAGTTAAAACAATTTTACTGAGAAATTAATAAAGATATACCTACCATATTTTTTCAAGAACGAGATTGTGATCTTGTTGACTGTACAATTTTAAGCCCAATATTACACTGATTTGTTTCGGAAGAATTGTTTCAATAGTTTTGGTATGCAACTTGGTATTTCTGGTGAAAATTTTGAAATAGGAATACATTGTATTAAAAATGAAAACTTATGAATTGTATTTCTACCTCTAAGGTTAATTTTGACAGGGCATAATACAACTAAGTGTCAATAAATGTTCTACAAAACATAGGACAGTTAAAATTATAACTTACGCTCATCAGAGAGATCACACGACTTAGTTTAGTACCGAAAGCTTGAAGAAGGAGAAAGAGGAACGATAGTGCCTCATAGTTACGTAATATGAAGGAAAGACGATTGGTGTAAATGATAAATAATGTCGAAGGACTTGGAATGGTTTCATAGAAAAGAGAGTTTACGAGGAAAATTTAATTGGGAAATGGTATAACATTTATGTGAGAGTAGCGGGATGCTAAAAAAATTGAGATATACTGATGAATACATAGCAGTAATTTAGATAGCTGGTAGGTATAAGAGATAAAGAGTTTGAAAATATTGGAGAAAAGTAAGCCGAGACAAAAGAAATGGACTTCGAGGTGAAACATAATTGACATCGCCCAACACTCCTGCAGTTATTATCCAAATCCCTCTGTAATCCAGAATTCTATTTATAAATCAACATTTTTACGCTAAAACGCGAAAAATCGCTAAATACGCTAAAACGCGTAAGTAATCTTAGAGATATTCAATATGCATCATATATTAAGCCATTTCAATATTTGGGTTGCATTAAAAATGGATATTGCCTAAACCAAGGTTCATATCGCTTTGTGAATAAAATTTGGTGAATAAAGCCAGAATGAAACATTAACTAACGCAATTTGACGTGTGAGTCGATTTGTTTTGGCCTTGCCATTTTTAAGGGAACATCCCTCCTATCTAATATAACCCTGCTCAAATTTGAATGTAATCATTCTGTGGGAGTGCAGCTTAATATTGAAAACCTTCATTTTGTGCAATGCAACAAGCATTAAAAATGCCGCAAAAGCTATCGAAAGAGACTAGGAGCAATGAGCCAAATATTAAATAGAGGAACTAAATTTTAAATGGAGAAGAAAGCAGACGGATGAATTCAATGAAGAAATGAGACCATCCAATCGTGGGATAGATGATCAGTGATGACGATGACCCAGATATCAAGGAGATCCAAATTGGCAAGAGATAAAGATTTTTTAGTACGTTTAAAAAGTAATTTTTTACTACCTAAGAACTTACTCCATTTTCAAAACATATCCCATCTTTTTCCGTGAATTTCCGTTCAAACCGAATCCTAGTAGAATTTTTCTTTTGTCAATAAGTCAATATACACATTCATCATCCTCAAACAGACTCATATGTCACGCGCAATGTACTCCATTCCAACTCTCTTATGAAGGCTCTCAGCTGACTACTTTATCAGAGTGGACGTCATATGATTTCCGGAAGAAAGAATTTTTCAATAAATATCTGATATACGCTGAATTAAGGGTTTGATCTACGCTGAATTTACTCTATATCTCCGTGAAGAGGGAAAATCCTCTCCAAAAGAGTATATTTTTTTCTCACTCCTTGCTTGATCCTTCTTCTGATAGTCCAGAAAATCTGGCTCATTCAAAATCGAGAATTCGAGGTAGCAAATTCAGCAAAATCAAAAACTCTTCAACTGACTCACAAGTGTTAATTTATCAACTTCTGCTCACAATCATAATTCCCAGTCAGCCATCTTCCCTGACTTTGTTTCCTCGCAGCTCTCCATTAAATCGGTTATATAAAATCGAAATGTTCTTGTTATGTCAAGAAACTACATTTTAACTGTTTGGAATGCCTGCATTTCAGTTTTTTCTCATCGTCATATAGTTACAGTAAATCAATGCATAAATACCTTGACAAACGTGTAATATTGCAAACGAAATTTTTAACGAATCACTTTTTCCGTCCAGGCAAACGAATGTTTTTTAGTGTACGCACGCCCTGACAAAGGATTTAATTTATAAAATGTGAGAGAAGAAAGGAACCACGTGAAAATTTTTTTCTGTTGAACAGTAAAATGCGCATGATATATTTTTCAGTACATTAGTGTGAAGATAGTCGGTCTGTCATTTTTCATAGATTTCATCCACCTTATTCCAAATGGTATGATGTTCATCTAAGCCTTCGGTGATTTTTTTTCTGTTCTCCATGTCTTTTTTTAACTCAGTCTTAAATACAAAGGCTACGTTCATTTACATCTGCATAATTTCCTGAAAGCCATCGCAAGGGTGTGTGACAAGTTGTGCCATCACCAGGTTTGCATTTCAAATCAAAATAAAATTAAATTCATACTTATTATAAAGTTGGCATGCAAAAAATGTAGTCCCTGCATGCACTGTTTACAAACAACTGACAGATTCGATGCTAAATCATTATTAACTGTGTTTTAAAGCATGTACCCATGCAAATTGGAACTTCAGACCAGGAAGAGAAGTACATGGATAGGAATGGAAGGGTAAAGAGACTGGAGATGCGTTGGTAGTAGCCTGCTCTTAACGAAAGGCGCCAAAGGGACCAAGACGTAACAGCCTATCCGACGGACAAGTTCTGTATCTACTTGAGTTGTTCTCCGCAAAGTACTCAAGTAGGGGCCACTTTACCAATGAAAAATTGTCTGTCACTGATGGAATTCGAACACTGGGATAATCGGGATGACAGGTAGGAACTGTAATCAGTTCTACAGCAATCGTTACGGATACTGCTAAGTCAAGGAAACCGAAGTTGAAATCAGGGATTGAGAGATGGTGTTATGCTATTATATTCAGGAGAGGCGACCAACGACTAACCAGGTCATTTATGCCATTTGCGATGGGTGGGTAATTGGGCAATGATAAGAGTTTATAGGGAACGGAGGAAGAGTGGAGAGAAACCCGGCGTCGGCATTCGCCTACTATTAACGACAGGCACCAAGGAGACCACGGATTAACGTCCCATCCGACGGACGCAGTACTGAACTTGAAACGCCCTCCACTGCACACTCAAGCAGGGACCAGCGTGCCACTAAAAAAATATCAGCCACTGCGGGAATCGAACCCGGGCCCTCGGGATGGAAGGCCAATACTATAGCCACCACACCAACCCTTGAGAGATGGTCCGCGTGACCTTATCCAAGGGCACGAACCGTGTCAGATGAAGGAGGTAAGAGGGGGAAATAATATGGTGGTATGGAAGGAGAAACGAAATCGGGAAACGCCAGAGAGAACTGCGATGGAAATTAGTGGGAACGAGGGAAACGGCCGGAGATGGATGCGGGGGGGGGGGAGGGGGGGGGGGGGGGGAGGGAACGGGGGGAGGAAAAGCTGGAAGGAAGAGAGAGGGAGATTGGGAACTAGGGTGCCAGGGGAGTGAAATTGTTCCTCGGGTGTTATGAATTGCGGGCGATAAAATGGGGTGGGAATTAATACGATCCGGTGGAATTATTCATGGCGAGGAGTTGATTTGGAAAAGGTTCGGGGCGGAGGACGGAGATTATGGCCGACGGTAGGTGGGAAGGGTGGGGAATGAGGAGGTGGGGATACAATCTGGCGAGAGGGGAGAGATTCTACATGCAGAGAGGGGAATGTGAGTACAATGGCCGCCCGATGCTCAGGAGCAGAGCATCGCATCGCCAACACGATTTCGCATTTATGTAGTGTCATATGTATTGTCATGTATCAACAACCTCGGACTACATTTTGGTTGCATGAAATGAACGAACTGGTATCCTGCAAAGCAGCGCTATTTCCAAGGTTATCTAGGTTTGATTGATTTTTGGTCTCTATTCCTCTTATGTACCTTTTTTATTAATAAATATTTTTAATAAATATTATTCATCATATCAATATCATCAATAATAATTTGCCAAGATTACATCAATATCATTAAATAGGTATGTCAAGATTTAAAAATATTTTCTCCGTTAATGGGAGGACCAAATGCGATCGTAAACGACGCTAGAATTGCAGCCGACGTATAATGAGTACGTCCTCAAGTAGCGCCCTAAATGAGCAAAAGACCAGAATATAATAAGAATTGTCTGGTAGCAGGAAATTATTAAGGTCCTCTAATTAGGTAAAATGAGGAGCACCAAATTAACCAAAGGAATGCTATTCGGCCGGTACAAATTTATCAACTTCCATGACCTGAATAGAATTCTGAGGATAAAAACAAATGAGTGGGGACTCAAAATCAATCAACAAAAATGGACGGATGATGAAAATTAATCGGCCATTTAAATCAACATAATCGAGTAAAAAATTAGGAGCTCGATATATTTAAAAATCACTCCGCTCGTAATATTTCACCATGGAAACAAATTGAAGGGTAAATTAGGATCCACATCAAAGATCCTCATTAGTCGGGTTCCTGGTTAACGCGAGAAAAAAGTGGAGTATTTATGGTCCACACCACCGTTGCTACATTTCGTTCCCAAGGAAAGGCCTTGAAACCCATTAAAGGGCGCGATAAGTGAGGAGGAGTCATTCCAAAATTCATTAAACAGTATGTTGGATTCAATGCGAAAACTAACAATCATAGTAACATACAAATTGAGTGATCCAAGATGGATTTTTTAAATTATAATTTGAACCTGTAAACGCTAATAACGTCAAGAGGACATAAATAATGATAAGATTGCACCACTTAAGCTTTTACATATGGAAAAGATTGAGGAGAGAAGGTACTCAGGTTTTTTTTCTAAATTCCATGTACACCTGGTGATTATAGAAATCACCCCAGGATGGCTACTTTGCAATTTTTGATCGATCGACTCGTGAATATTCCAGATATCGAGGTGGTAATTACTACCCGGAGTTTCCGTCAAGCGAATTCGATATGCCGCTATCTCTAAAACTTTGGAAAATAGATATGCATGACACATAACCTCATACCATCAAGGAATGTTATAAATCATAAGCCCAAGGAACCCAAATACGATATTCCAGACGGAAATTAAATATGATAGCCAATCGATATACAATTTCCATTTGACGTTATGATAATGGATACAGAGATGCTAGTTGAAAACAGAAGCAAATACGGGGCAACCTAGTAGACCATATATTGAGACAGTGTTACAGCCATGAATGTAGTTTTGTCGTAAAAAATGAACGGAAAGATTGGCAAGGGGTATGAACTCGCATGAGAGATACGAATGAATAATGAAGAATAGTTAATATGAAGATATAAGCCGAAAGAATGATGGAGTAAATATTTAAGCCGAACCAATTTAAGGATTATTTACTTGTGATGGTGTAAGTAAAAAAGCTCAATGTAATAATGAGTATGAGGAGTGTGCTCGGAATGTAGCATTATGTCATTTGGATCTGACATCTTGACGTCTTCCGTTAAGAGTAGGTCAATTCTGACACCGGATTTTTATATACCCTTTCCCTGAAAATCCTTACCTACATCCCATTACCCACCTATTCGAAACTCTCGTAATTGACACAGCTCTCCAGCCTGCCCGAGTATCAGTACCAGCTGATGCGACATGCGATCTCATGGCACAAGTACAATAATAAGCCTTAATCGCTATTTGTGAAATTTGAAAACTACCATCAACGACCCAATGTCAAAATATCGTTATTTTCTCATATACGTACACTCATTGATGATGGGTTTTAATATCAATTTTAGCATCGAATTCCGAGTATCGCATGTGGAGTCATTCGTAGGCAGGCGGTTAAAGACGGTGGAAAAATGTTTGGGAAAGGGAGCGAAAATGACCAACCGCGACTCGAAAGGGGAGTGGTGCCGCGAAGAGATAAATTGTGCGTTAGCTTGCACCACGATCCATTTCAAAACGCCCGATGCCCACCAATTCACACCAATCCCCTCCCACTCTACTCATTTCCACCCCGCTCTCACGTGAACAACACCATCACCACCCAAAAACCTTTATCTCTTTCTCTCTCCCCTCCACCACGGCTCCCGAAAAATCCTAAATCCTCATCTATCCATTGCCGTCGACGTTTGGAGAACATTAGACCGGGGTGCCCCTCTACGGCCTGGTTCCCGAAAAGCACCTACTTCCACCCCTCTCCCCCCACCACAGCCAACTACTTCCTTCGTATCCGCGAGCCTTGCCCCCAGCGACGCGTGGTGATGAAACTAAGGGAATCGTGTGGATGTGGTAGCTAGGATTTTCTTCCCAAAAACTTGGTTTTGAACCCTAGCAGTGGCAAATTTTTAACCGGATTACTGATCCTTACTCGAGTGATGTCATCATCATGGGTCAACAATCCTAGGATTGGTTTGACGCAGCCCTCCACTCGATTCTTCTATCGGCTAACCTCCTCATATTAACGTAGTTCCTCTCTTTCACGTCCTTTATGACCTGTTCCATTAACTCATACGAGGCCTGCCTTTTCCAATCTTCCCGTTCACTTTTCCCTCGACGATAGTCTTCATCAGGCCGTCGTGTCTCCAGATATGGCCGATTAAGTTGTCCCTTCTTCTTTTTAGAGTTATCAGCAGGCTTCTCTTTCCTCCAACTCTTTTTAATACTTCTTCATTTGTCACTTGGTCTATCCATTTTATCTTCATCATTCTTCTGTAGCACCATATTTCGAATGCTTCCACCCTTTACCTCTCCGCTGCTGTCATCGTCCATGCCTCACTGCCGTAAAGAAACATGCTCCAGATATACGTTCTGAAGAATTGCTTCCTTACTTCCAAGCTTGTATTTCCAGCTGTAAGTAGATTCTTCTTTTGATAGAATGCCCTCTTTGCCTGGGCTATTCTACTCACTATTTCTTTCTTGCTTCGTCCATCGTTGGTTACTCTGCTTCCCAGGTAACAGAACTCTTTCACCTCTTCTGGTTTCTGTTTTCCTAGTATGACGTTGGTTTTGGCCTCCTCTCTCTTGCTGCACACCAATATCTTAGTTTTCTTCTTATTGATCTTCAGCTGATGTATCCTTTCCATGGTTGTTAGCATTTTATTCACATCCTTCTCTGTCTCTGCTATGAGAGCTATGTCATCAGTGAATCGTAGCATGCTGATTGTTTCTCCGTGGATGTTCACTCCAGAACACTTCTCCTTGATTTCATTGATGGCTCTCTCGTTGTAAACATAAAAATTACGGGAGACAGTGCACAGCCTTGTCTCACTCCTTTCGTTATTCTTGCTTCTCCCTTGAGTGATGTGTGGAGGTAAATTCAAGTTCAACCATCATTTTGTCGGATGGGTCGGATGTGTTAAACAGTCAAAATACTCGTAGCAGGTCAAAGGCTCATACATTTGGGCAATAAATAGCCAGACCCCACACAACATGATGGATGCATGTCTCACGCAAGTGTCAGAAATAACGCGTGATTTTCGTCATCAGATGTTTGCCTGTATGATACTAATGTAAACCATTTCATTAATTTTTGCATGACTTTCAAGAAATATCACATATTGGAACAGATTTAATATCTGTACTAGAAGATGATGGCTTTACATGACTATCAATAATTGCTGATATAATACACGTGCAACATTGAAACCGAGGTCGACGTAAAATTTTATTTTGTGGAAAATTTCACGTGTATTACTCCAGTATTTACAAATTCCATTCAATTTCGCGAGAATGATCGGATTTTACTATCACTTATATATTAGGAGATACTTAACTTTTAATGTTAATTCAATTTATTTTACAATTTTAAACTGGAAAAAATTGGAATGTTTTAACTAACACAGAATTTGAATTGCTGATTTTATTGCATGCCTGGCTATGGTTCACTCCCTTCCACACGCCCATGCGATGATTATTAGATGTCGATGACGCAAAAACTTGTTAGCCTACATAAGTGAATGCAGCATGTTCACCTCTTCACAATCGCTATCATATTAAAAAATTAAAACAGTGAGAAGCTGCCCCCCCATATGAGTAATTCCTATTGAAAGGGATAAATGAAATAAAATAATTTTCCTGACATGTTGTCAATACCTTTTCCGGTAGTCGGCTCGTTATTCTTGAAATGTCATTCCGAATACGGTAGGTAGTGCCAAAATCCATTACGGTGACAGATTTCTTTTTCTAGTAACACACTCAAGGGTAACACTTTTGTCTCACGTAGAAATTGTGGCAAAAATAAAATAATTTCACTTGTACGTGAATTACCCGCTATATCTTTCATTTGGGCTCGAGTTTGGGTAATTGTAGATTCCAAAAACGTATACACACCCCGGAAAGGAGTATTCGAGTCATCATCTCGACCCAAAGATGTCTCCTGAGTGGATTTCGTTCTTCTGCCCACTGCGAAGCGATGGAATATCAATGACTACTTTATTTTCCAAGTAGGAAAAGGGAAATTGAGATAATGTACCCAAATCGCTTCAACTTTAGCAACACATTCCATTATCCAGCAACCCCAATTCTCCACATGGGAGATTGTGAAATATGACTGAATTTTTTGTGCATCTTACGGCGGATTACACCAGTAAATCAGAGGGATTTTTCATTGAAGTCTGAGTATTTTCAGTAACAAGTTTCAATGATGATATTGTAAAAAATCGTATTTGAAATGGAGGAATCAGGCTTTGAAGTGATCCAACTGCTAAGGTTGGATCGCTCTTTCGGCTTACTTCAAATTCTAACACAAACATCAAATCACATACTCATCAAAAGCGGGACCAGAGCCAGCGACCTTTATGTTCCATTTTTGGTGGAGTGCTTTCTTTCCGTTGTCTTATCAGCGTCAATAACGCTTAGCCTCGAGAATTGCATTGCTCAATATAACAACCTTACATCTACTGAATACCCTGTGAGACACCTGGCGCTATGTAGCAGCGGGTGTATTAATATTAAATCACCAAGTGAATAAGCAATGCACATACTTCAACACTTAAAAATAAACCTGTTACTAATACATCCTCCATGCAAATTCTACTAATTGACTTGCATATCAAATGGAATATAATGTTAGTAAAAAATAAAGTGTAATTTTCAAATACATTAACATTTCATTCCATTCAGGCCATCAAGTTAATATGAACTGCAGCGTTATAACTCTTATTAGATGCATAAGTGCCTTCTCTAATAAAACCTACCTGTCCCGTTATAGTGATGTCTTATTTTCTCATCCTAAGGATCTAACTATTGATATTAGTTATTTGAGGTCTTAGAAAAATTTCACGAAGCATTTAGTTTTTCGCTCTCGTAAGCGAACTTTAAAAAAATGTTGACATCACGGACACAAGCGTAACAAATATATGCAATCGAGGCTTAAGTTTATTCGTATTTTACTTGACTAAGGGTCAAAGTTGACTCCTTGTCGATGTAAATAGAGTGCTTTGTTCAAAATCTGCAAACAAGAGATTCCCTGAGGGTGAGTGCATTTTTTTTTTTTTTTTAGGATCAGTATGCATGATAGTAGTTGACGGTGCGATGAGGGGTGGGACCAGATATCAACTCGATCTCGAGAGAGATAAAAACGATTACGACATCGCTTCCCTGGAATCGTTTATCACCTCAAACCGATCACCGGCTACCCAAAAAAAAAATACCACTCTTCAAAATACAGTTAGTTAGCTTTTCGCGCATGCTTAGGAGACTCACGCCCATTAATTTGGACCAATCAGGGCGTGAAGTTAATTTCGTGAGAATTAATGTGAGAAGAACTGGCTGGCTGATGCCATTCGGTAAATGTTTTGACTTGATTGGCGAGATATTATTACTAACCCCCGAAATGCTGGAACCCCTTTCCCTGTATCGATAATAGAGATGTGCGTCCGCAACACAGCCAATAGCACTGCATTGTAATTCTTTTGGTCAAACGTTGAAAAAAATCTAAATGCCAGAACGAAGTAGATAAGCATCTATAGAACTTCTTAACAAAAAAGTACACAACCAGCAATCAAGAGGGATGGCGAAGCGTTTTTTTTTTGGTATCTTTTGATTCAAATACGAGATAAAATAATATGGCTTACTTAAGAAGTTGATTAAAGCGGCGTTTTCGAGTCATGGTACGCTAATGTTAAATTCTGGACGTAATATATGTTCTCTAATTGCTTCGTAGAGGGAGAATGGCAATTACTTCCTCCGAATTTCAGAGTAAAAAACTATAATAGTTTTTAGTGTTCAACATGGTAGTTGAGTTTCAAGTAGGAGAATCTTTTATTTAGATGCTCCCACTATTAAGGTACACTACTAAGTTATATCGCATTGTTTGAACCAACTCAATACTAATCTCATTTCTTATCATATATAACCCCCATTCCCAATTCGGAGTTCGAACCCATGACCTTTGAGTTCTCATGTTACCTTAGCATTACCGGAATTGAGACTAACGGGAAATAAACTTAACCCCTTGTCCCTACCCCATAATTTCTCTTTCCCCCCACCCGTAGCTGAGACATACGGGTACCTTTCCGCTATTCGGCACCTTGATAATGACGGTTAACCGTTGAAACCTGGACCGGTGAGGTTTCATTTAAAGTGTGTATCAATACTATATCAGTATTTTTCTTTTATCAACTAACAGGGAACTAACGGCTGTTTTACAACAATAGAGCTTTCAGGGTTTAATACCATAGCGTACATTAAGAGACCTAGATGGTTTCGCGTAATGTATTATTCTGTGGTATGTAAGATTCTGTCCATAATCATCTTCCGGGATTAACCAAGTGCTCGGGCCATATTCCGGAAGGGATCGATGTTTTTGTTCCAAAAGCATTTCGAAGATTGAAATTGGAGGTAATTTTAATTTTTAGATGTTCTTATATCAACTTTTTTCCTCTTTTCAAGTCAAATAATATCGATCATTCTTCGTGACCAACACCTCAGAAGGGAATTCAAGGGCTCTAGAGCTCGACATGATTCATTTTCGAAAGCATTGATGTTGTTGCGCAAAATACGACCAATTTATTTGTTTGGATGCCAAAACTGGAACTTGAGGCCCCGCACCAAAGTCTCGCAGCGGAAATTGAATTATACCCTAGGACTTGACTGAAATATACCCTAGGACTAGTAACGACAATGAACTAACTCTTTGAGTGCTTTGTTCGCCATTTTAATGATATATTATGCTGCCGTCAATGAAGGAATATCAAAGTAATTTTATTGCCGCACAGGGTTTAACTTTGTCTTCGTGGACCTAAATATTATGTATTATTTTGATGCAGACCAGTCTCTCTACATTGCCTTTATATTTTTACGCTTCTCCTTATTCACTATCTTTCTCTATTCATTTCAGTGTACTTTTGATCTCTCTTCATCCTGATTCTCGTCCCATTTCATCATTAAAACTAAAACATCGGAGTTATATATTCAACGAGAGGAGAGGACTTCGGATACCCTCATCTAAATAATAGCAGTATAGTTTTCTGAGTGGCATAGCTTTTTCCTGGAACTCAGGATGCTACAAAGTACTGGACCGACCACTTTCCATGATGAGTGAATTTTGCACCCTGCTGGGACTTCACACTTGGTGAGTTTGACCGTTACCAACCGGACACAATTACCCACGGGTTATATTTCCTTAGTGAAAGTATTTCATCCTCGAGTCTAATTAAGAGGTTAAATTTTTACATAAAATACTCTTGACGACGGAATAAGGGTAGTAGAATCTGACATGGATGAGCTAAAGCTGACGATTTCCGTCATTTGAGCAAATACACTTTCCGTCAGTAGATCATAAATAGGGGTGCGGTCGCCTATCCAATATTCCATTGGAGGAATTTGATTCTTTTTAGATGGCAGATGATTTTTCACCTTGGCACTTGTACTATATGAGATTATTTTTCAACGTGACTGCCCTTGATTCCGCCAATCACTGTTATAGGGAAAATTTGCGTTACGGACCAACTGAGAAACGTTTACGCCCGTTGGAAATGTCTCATAATATTTCTGACAGAGCTCACCTACCACCCGCGTTCATTTTCTTCTTTCAAAGAGAAGAGGTGTCAAAAAAGGCAAGCTTAAAACTTACGACACACATTTGCAGGATGCAATATACAGTACAATATAAGTGCAGTCTCCTCCAGGGGGAAAGAATATAAAAATAATCCGAACGGTGAGTTTCCTCAATCGCAGAGAATTCATCTCGGTGAGTTTCCTTCAAGCGGTCTGGAGGAAAGAAAACGTTTTTTTTTCAGTTTTCGGGAACTCCCCTCTCAGAAGAAAAAAAAAGAAAATGAGAGCCTTCTCTGGCATCTCCTGCTAAAAGAAACGTACTCTTAGCGTGAGTTGGAGTTCTTTGTCGACGTGAAAATATCGCGATTCTCATTTTTTTTAATCCCGTCTTTATTGCCCTGTTTTCCACTTTATTCCTCCCTACCCTACTCTCTCACTCTCTCCCTCTCCCCCCTCCTCCTCTCCCCCGTAGAGAAAACGAATGCGCCCCGGTGGTTTTCATTTATTTTACCTCCCTCCCCTCCATTTCCCCTCCTCTCCTCCTCCCCTCGCCATCTCAGCTCCTCAAAGAGCTCTCCCCGACACAACTTCAACTCTTGGAATGCATTCAATTCGGAGACAAGAGGGGGCTGGGGTTGGGGGGTTAGGGGAGCGAAGACCTTTCGCAACGGAAACTTTTCCGGCTTTGTTTTGAAACTCGTATTTCCTTGGAGGACCCGGGGATAAAATGGACTCCGCAACGCGGTCGGCCGCGGAACTCTGACCCTCCGATGCACTGTGGTGTTTTTTTTTTGTGATTTTCTCTCGGGTTAAGGGAGGGGGCTTCGCCTATTTTTCACCTACTACCATGGTGCCACCAGGTGACCTGGTACGTTCTATTTTGCTGCAGAGCCGCCCAATGTTGACTTTGGATATCCTCTTCACGGCGTATCTGTGTCACGTAAATCTCACCGTAGCGTAACTGAGAAATGAGTGAACGATAGTGAAACGTCATGCATTTTATGAACCGAAATCATAGAATCCGACTTATAAGGGAAGTGTTCACCTACTGATAAACTGTAACATGAAGAATGAGGCACAAGAAGCCCAAAGTGATGCATTTCCGCTATTACTAATTGAAAGTTTTCTACCGGTTGGAATGAGTAGATTTTAATACATCTCCTCATTCAGCCATGGGCTCCATCCATTCGTTATTTCTTTTTTCAATTAGTTAGGTTTCTTAACCATTTTCACATTAACATAATACTTTTTCTTTCTTCCACTTCCTTGCTTGCCCAAAATTCTGCTTTTAATGACGACCTTTAGTACCACATTTTCCCTAAGTACCTCTTCCATTCACCTACTTAGCATTCTAAATTTAGACATAAATCTTCTCTTCTCCGTAACCATGTTCAATGCGTCTTCATCCTTCCACCTTTCCGTCCAATTATCTTCCTTCATTCTCTTCCACACCCACAATTCTAAATCTTTCAATGCTTTCTCACCGTCTTTCCTTTTTAGTCCATGTCACAGATTCGAGGTGATCAGGTACGTTCACTTATGTTTTAATGCAAATCCGTTTAATGTTGATTTTGTATATTCTCTTTGCAGTGTATCCGCGCCACACATATCTTGCTGGTGGAGCGTTAGTTAGAAATTAGTGTACGACGGGCAACACGCATTACCTTAGTACACACTATATAATTATAGTGGCCAACCCAGTACAAGAAACCCATACTGTCGCGTATTCCCCCTTTTTGCATCTAAGTACATGAATCCCGCATAAAGTTGATTATCCCGCGCGCCAAACAAATTGCAGATGATTATTGATATGATAAAAAATGAGTGTAAATTAATCACTTACATTTTGTAAAGCGCCCACTATATTGCATATTATCCACGTGTCCTAAGTTTCACGGTCAAATTATTTTCAAAATTATATCCAGAATATCAAAAACGATCCAACAAGGTTCAGTTTTATTCCTATGTAACTTAAAGTTATCCCATCATTGGGGACGAGAAGCTCATGAGATAATAGCCCTGGTAATGACTAGTGCTGCAAAACTGTATGAAGATGCAATATCTCGCTGATAAATGTCTACAGCTTTGCCTTTTTGGCGAAGCATTCATTTACCTCTTGTCGAGAGAGAGGGAAGGGTGTTGATAATTGCCACGTTGAGATAAAAAAGAAAACAGAAAATGTTAAGAAGTACGTACGAGAGTTTACAATCTTTTTTCGATTAAAACATGAATAAATATTTTTTATAAAAGGCGTCACCTGTTATCAGGTTTAATATATGGACTATAGGGAAGTATAATATCCGACATTATTTAGCGAAATAAAGTATTATTTCTTTCCGTTCCGTCTCCTGATTGAAGGTGTATTTTTATTTTAACAATTAAGTTCATTTTGCTGGACGAATAGTATTTAAGGCTCACAACTATTCCAAAAATTCATATTAATTGCTGATAATACGAATCCAAAGAGCCTCTGCATACCTTATTAGACATTTTAAACACTCGAAATTATTCGAGTTTAGAGAGACCAATTAAGGCCCAAGAAGTGAATTTATTGTTTCGATGCTTTTAACTGGGTGTGAACAAAATAAAATATACCTTTGCGTGTGAATCAGGGTTCAGTTTTGCCGACCTTTTCAAGTACCTAATTATCATTTCACTTCGATCGTTACCGTACGTTCGAAACCAAAATCGTTGAGTAGCTCTCGTACGTACTTCTTAACATTTTCTGTTTTCTTTTTTTATCTCAACGTGGCAATTATCAACACCCTTCCCTCTTTCTCGACTAGGGGTAAATGAATGGTTCGCCAAAAAGGCAAAAATGTAGCACGTTAAATTCTAATGAAATTGGCACGAGAGAATGTTCGATCTAGAGATTCACCCTTATGCCTCGAAGCGGCCACGTAAATATTTGTCCTCATTTTTATTCTCTCTCTCTCTCTCTCTCTCTCTCAAACACACAGCAGGAGGAATCCGATTATAAAAAAGCTCTCCTTACTTTTTCCCTTGATTACAAATTCCATTCTTGGCGGTTTCCTCACGCAGCCCACGTGTAAGCCGTGCTTTATCGCATTGAGGGCATCAATAGAGAGAGAAAGAGAGATGAAAAAATACATATAATGAAGACCACCACAGCAACATTAATTGAGAACCAGTAGCGAGCTTGTGCTCCGTGGTTTCACCCCGATTGGCATTTTAATTTCTCAAAAAAAAAAAAAAAAAAATTTTCCAGGTCTGTAATTACTGACCTGCGTTGCTTGCTCGCATCGTTGTCGACGACTGTGGGAATTCCATTATTCGAGTATTGCACGGACTGGGTATCCGTTCGTTCGCGCGACTCCTCCCACCAAACGAAACTTGTTTCACTTCCATTCTGATCGCGGGACAACGAGTTGCAGTTAGTAGGGCGTGAAATCGACCCCGGTGACCACCCGACCAACCGCCGGCTTCAAACCCCAGGGGCTGCGTCGAGAGATGAGGGTGGCCCCGTTGACGAAGAGGAGAATGGATGTCGTGGCAAAGGTCATGAAAGCACCGATTCTCTCGACGAAATAAAGGCGTTTTTCCGTTTCCGAGTGTGTGAAGTTCCCGCTGCCTTTTCGCGCCCTCGAAGCAAAAAAAAAAAAACTGACGCAACTGCGGTGTGGCGACCAGCCGGACACATGGCAGTAGGTACGCTTCTCGGGACTGTTATTGGGGATTGGTTTCATCGGAGAAACTCGAGCGAAACAGAGAAGATCGGTAGAAGATAAAAATGGTTTAATGCATTCGCTTTCCATACGATTAGGGATCCTGTTTACACCACCCATTTCCTGCTAAAAAGATAAAAAATCCTTTACCACCTGCGGATGTCACGACATCCAGCGGATATCAATCATATCCGCTAACGCGAGATACTTATACGATGCAAATCATAAGATAAACATTTTGAGAAGGTTGTAATTAGTGTATAAGTCACTAGATTTTTTTACACTTACATTCCTGCATATACTAGTTAACACTGGGTAAAGTGAAAACTAAAGTACTTTAATTATGCCATCGACACTGTTTATATAAGTCTCCTATTCGATTTCAATCAAATAAATTCATGAAATGTCACAAATGTAAATATAAAAAAATATATGAAAATTGCTTTTCCGTTAGCAAATAAATTCATAATGAATTTACTAATGTTGACCAGAGTTGAAGGCATAAAGAAGTAAGAGCTCTAAAGCAACTACATATTTTTTTCTTATACCGTTGCTAGATAATTTAAGTGAAAAAGATAATTTGGAGTTAAATGATAAAATTTGTAAATATTATAAAGATAATAATCATGCAAATTACCACGGATCTTTATTACTACTTTGTTTTTCAGTCGATACTGGTAGGACTTTGAATAGCTCCTGTCTCTATATTTCATGCCAATTATAGCTATTCTTATTAACTGTAAAACGTCATGCGATAAAAACGTCTGTTCTTTTACTCTTCTTTCGCACATAATATGCAATATGTCATCTCAGCATTCTATTTACTCACAATGCATCTCTCACCCAATTTTAATGACACTGAATTTCGCCTTTTGATTCCCATCTCCCTTTACGATTGTATAAATTTCTTCGTTTGCCTTCTAGCACTGCATTCTTCTTCAAACCTATATTCTCAAAGAATCTGGAATCCCTTCATCATTCAATCCTAATAGCTTCCTTAGCCAACGCAGTCAACACTGCTAAACTCATTTTTATCATAAATTTTATGCTATTTATCCTAACCTCTAAACTTTATGCGCTCTGAAACTCATGCCGTCTTAACTTATCGCCAAAACTGGCTAATTCTCGACAAGCCTCAAGCGTGGCCTCATTTCCCTATCTAACTTTACACCTACTTCAAACCTAGTTTCATGTATGTACATTGAGAAATAATGTCAAAGATGTCTGACGAACCCTAAAATAAAAATAAAGCCTGCTCAATTCCCTGACACACGAACCTTGGGGTTGCCAATCAAAATTCTTTATTTTCGCGTCAGTGCTGCGATACGGATGTATGTAATATTCATGATAACTGCACTCCTACGCAGACTTCAAGACAAAGATGAGCGGCAGATTGGGAGACAACCTAGAGAGGGAATTTTGAATTATTCTATGTGAATGTATACGAAATATTGTCATGTCTAGACCCCTTGCCATACGATCACAGCATTCTCAAGACTTCACGACTTCGTTAACTGTAGGGAGTCTCGCATTCCTCGAAGCAGCTCGGTGTTCGCAAGCTTGGCTACATAAAGCAGAGAAATAATTACAAAATCTCTGCAGGGGTCTGAAGATGTAGGTTGGCCCCGTTGAACTGCGACTCGGCGTCACCATTATTTTCATTAGGAAAAAATTGCGAAAATAACATCACCTTGTCAATTTCGTTTTCTTTCATGAGCACAAACCATTTGCGCGGGCACTGACTCATCTCATCTACCTATACTTTCAAGTCTGTGCCGCGCATAAACTCGCTTCAGACCGGGAGGAAGGTGCAGGGATAGAAATAATACGGCATTGAGGAAGGGTGGAGAGAAAACCGGCGTCACCATTACCCTGCTCTTAAGTAAAAGCTCCAAGGGGTTCACAGCTTATTGTCCCATGTGACGGACGGTGTACTCCAATCAAAGAGGTCTCAAAACACCATTCAAGGAAGGACAAGGAGAGCATTAAAAAATATGTCACTACCGGGATGCAAATGTGGGCCCTGGAGGTGTAATGGACATTAGCCACTGCACCAACCCAACCCCTTAGCATACCCTCATAGGCAACGTAAATTCTGTGAATGAGATACTCGAGCTAGTGAAGTACGTTTACATCCGCACATTACTTAGCAAGCCATCGTAAGTGTGAGTACGTCAGGGGGAAAACCAACTTTTTTGTGAAATATTTTTTTAAATTGAAAACTTTTGTTAGATATTATATTGCGGTTTTTTTTGCTAATTCACTCAGAATTAAAGTATTTTCACGTGAAATGCTATGACCAAAGGTAATTCATCACCCTTTGTGACGAATGCCGCACATATAATGTACTTTGAGAATTTTTGACCGCCAATTTAAAATTTCTTGACTGCCACGCAATGGTGTTCATTTAGCGTCATTCAAACATGAAAAAAACTACCACAAATCTACGTGAAGTACCCTATTTTTCTTCGGCTACCTTCGACCTATTCTATTACTGTCCCTAGTCGTAAAGTAATAATGTAGTAAAATCAATTGCAGGTAATAGGAGTCTCTTCTCAATGTGCCATACATGGGTACCGAATCCATGGATTTCAAAATGGTGGATAAGCAGGTATGTGTGTGGTAATGATGGTTACGTCGATAACAGAGGAAAAGAATACGGTAAGGGTTGATGTGACTTCTATTATAAACCCAATTGGATTTAACTTTATTGAAGTTACAACGTGAAAAGATGTGCGAATTTCGTAATGAAAAAACTACGTCTATGCTGGAAATCTGAAACTAATCCGTAGATATCGAAAACCACTCGAAGCGATATCGGGGTATCTGGTTCAACTTCGATTTTATAGGCCTTCGAGTCACCTAGGAGAAAATATTTCTCCTAGGTGAAATTCTAGCAAGATTGAGGGGTTCAGGCAAGTTGGGAAATGGGAGATCAATTTAAAAAGATATGGGTGTAAGTTGGGTGTAAAAAGGTGGGCGAAAGTTCAATGGTAATGGAATGCTAGATGGAGTGATAATCGGAAGGAGGTACAACACTTTTGAAGAGAGAGACATAATATACAGTATGAATATTCACATTTAAAAGCCACGTTATGCCATATTCCAGGAAGGAGAGTAACCTGTGAAACAAATCATTTGAAGAAACATTTATCTATCTCCAAAAATTACAATTAAGTACATTATTTCTTGAGAATGTTTTACATGCTAAGGTCGGTTTTGATGGAGTGTTACTAATCGTTACGCTATCTCTCTCGTTAGATCTGCGTATATCCTCACCACATGCAATCCAAATACTTCTTTTCCTGACTTGTAACTTCCAACACGAGTGTTTGGCATTTTCGCTTCATTCTCACCATTGGTGTGTCATTGTTACGGGTTCTGTTCCATCCACTGAAACTGTCTCATCCTACATATCACCAAGAATTAGAGTATAACACTAAAATATCAATCAAATCGATAAATAAATATACCTTTAAGACTACCAAACTAACCAAACAGTTGACATTGACCTACATAAATTGAACTCGACAATTACTTTGGAAGGAGATGAAATATCAAGTTGAAACTGGAAGAAGAGCAATTCGCAAATAATATAAAGATATAGATTATTTTCATCTCCAGTGATTTATTTGCCAATTACGTACCTACATTACTTCGTATTGAATACCATAAATAATTTCATTAAACTATATTTCAATCGCCACATTATTATATTTTAGCTTAACTCATTTTTAGCTATCTGGAGGGGAAATTGATGCTTTACTTTCAACCAATAGTGAATTTGAAAAAAAATGAAGCTGACAATATTAAAATCCTATTTTTTATTAAATTTGTGAACAATTAGGGAATTTTTATCCGAACGATTCCAGTAGAGAATTTAGCTAAAGGTTTATACTTTCTGTTTCCCACTGTGGCGGTTTGGATTATGAAGGCGAAAGAAAGGATTTATCGCTTTGCGTAGTACGACCGTTATTTCCCGTTACTTCTAGACAAGGTTACGTCAACCAATTTCATGTGGGATTAGAATTATTTCCCGTGTGCCAGCAATGAGGGGCAGAAATTTGCATATTTCCAACGGCTCGAGACTTGTAAGTAATCTTCTCCATTCGATCACCTCCCGTCGGAAGTTACTCAATATTCACCGGCCGCTTTCTATTCCCACGTTGTAATTTTAAATTAATACGGCGACTCTCATTTGTCATTCGCTCGATACGGAAACTCAATCTTTCTGAAATGGTAAAAGAGTGATCAAGGCGTTAATAAAACTCAACAACTGTTTCCGATCGTCCAATTATTAGAATAGATTACACCATTTGTTTAATGAAAGTTTGTCAAAGATATTCGGATATGTTTCTCTACGTCTGTTCCAGCATGTAGCCAAGTATTTTGCTACCACGAAAATTCTTTTCTTTGGCTCTTCATCATTCAATGGAAAAATGGAAGGTACATCATTTACAATATTCCGAATACTGACATTTCTCCGAAAGTTAATTTGAGATATATCTCGTCAAGCAATGCCCAGCAGTAGTTCCTTGGAGATCATGAAAAGGCCATCATGAGTTCAGTGAATCATCTCCTTCGACGATCCTGTCTATCATGGCCTTGATATTGCCACAAGCAAATGTAGCTTAAAAGATCAATTAACATCTATAAGAATGATGGTCTACTTTCTACTGCGACAGCAAAAACATGAGAAATAGATGAATCTTGGTTAACAAAGACTGCTTCCAGCATTAACGTCCCTAATAAATTGAAAATGGTGCAAATTAGACAATAGACGATTATATTTTTCAGTTACTGGTTCTTCTTTCTCAAGTATATACATATAGGAAAACGAATCTGTCCATTTTGATTTCGCACATTTTGGGAGCCAACATCTGAATGTTATGAAAATGTTATGAAAAATTAAAAACAGAGACGACTCGGTGCCTTCGTTATATTAACCAGAAAAATTCACATCTTCTGCACGAGCATCATATGTTTACCCTGTTAATAGCTAATCATTCTACCCTTATTTCTGCCCTTCTCCGTATGTGATTTCATAAAATTATAGCCAGTCAGTAATAAATCGACAGATAGATATCAACAATACATAGTTTTATACTTATCATTTAGGATAGATTTATTGGGGCATTTCTATCACAGTTTGTAGTTTATTAACCTTCGTTGCCGATAAAGAGAGAATCTCTGTTTAGTCACACAAAATGTATTTCTTTAAAACACTAAACGCTATGCTCCAATGCTAAATGATAATTATTTCTCCTGTTTATTGTTATCTTCTCGGTTACTGACCTACCTCAGGCACCATTTCATGCGGGTGGCTTGCCTCATACAGCTTTAAATTAGCGTAATCAGTCTATTAAATGAATTAAAATGGGAATCGATGACAGATCGTAGGTTGAAATTTAGAATTGATCTCTTAAATAAATTCCAAGATAATAATTTCACTGATGACGTTAACATATATATTGCGAACTCCAATTTACTATGCTAGACTGGACCATAATCACAGAATTAGTGAAATTGATTGCTGAACTGACAGACTCAAAATGTCCTTATTCCCACGTTGGGATATGAATAGCTGTAAATACATCCGATAGCAAAAATACGCGTGTATCAATGGATAGCATAGGTAGTTGCAAATTTGTTTTAAGGACTTTAAGCTAATCCAACTAACAGCATGTTTTAGCAAGCTTGCTTTGCTATTTTTATCTCTTTTAAATTGTGAAGTTTAGACTAGTATGTACCACTAATCCTTTTTTATGCATGATGAGTAATCCATGTTTGGTATGAATCCACCTCCTGCCACACACCTTTATGGTGGCTTTCAGGGTATTTTGTAGGCGTAAATGTACAGTGCATAATTTATTCAAATCTACATTTTAGGTTGCGAGTCGCAGCAGGGCGTGTAGTAGGGGGTAATAATTGAAAAGTCCTGAAGCTGAGTTTTACCAAAGAAAACTCTGTTGATTCATAAAGCAGGATGTACGATAAGTATGCAATTTTTCTAAAGAACTATGCTTTGTTTGCGCTATAGTCGTGGTACGATGTGTTGAAAAAACGAATTCTTGTAGTACTAGACTGTTGCTTTATCGTAATTTGTCACATCTGCCTGCCACGCTCATGTAATGTGGGGATGGATATAATTTTGCAGTGTCAGATTCGAACTCGTGATATATTCATTTTTCTAGCAGCTATAATCTTGCGAACAACCTTCTGCATTCTGAGGTTTTCACCCCAAGCTCTTCCAATAGCCACGTGACACTTTCCGTATGTTCATAGAAGTTGTTTAAAAATACGCGTTGATTTCCTCTGTATCTTGTTTAGTTTAAATCTTCACTAATTGGGTCTCAAATGCTTGATACTCACTCAAGGTGAGGCCTTAGAAGCACAGCATAACATTTTTCATGCAAGCAGATCTTGATGCATTCAGGCATGTACCAAGAATGGCAAGAGGACAATTTTTCACTCTAGAAACTATAATCTCCGGCGAAAGAAAATAAGCCAACTCAAGTCGATTTTTAGCCCTTATCAATCAATCGTTTTATCTTGAAATGGTGGGTAGCGGACGCGAACGCCCGACATACTTTCAGAAGGGTGTTATCCAGGATTCCGCCAGCGCTGTCCGCGAGGCGAGGAGGTATAAATGGAAAAAGGGAACTTCATGCGGTCGAAGTCCCCTGGATGCTCTCAAATCGCTCACGTCGGAATCTGAGGAAGGGAGAGCAAAAAAGCATGAGGGACGAGTCTGTCGGTCGATGCTGGAAGCGGTGCTCCGTGTCGTCGGTTAGACCAGTGCCGGGAGGCGTTTTGTTGAAACGGGAACCTTTTCCGGGAGAAAACACTGGAGCATGGATCGGGGAATGATTCCTTTTACAGATTGCTTTTGTTCCCGCAAACTCTCTGGGAACGACCTCCCGGAGGATATGTACACCACGCGTAGCCTTTTCTTGTCCTCCAAAAAAGATTAGTGCACTTTATGAAATGACCCGTTTTATTGGTCTGCACTAAAAAAAAGAAGCAATCAGTTGGCTTCGGAAATGCTAAGCGCATGAGTTTTAGAACTTGAAAATCCGTAGACAAAGGTAAATGACAAACATTTTTATCTACCATTGAATCTTGCAAAAATAAAATAATTTACAACTAATCAGTAACAAATAATTTCAGATATTTCCACATTTTAGTCAGTGAAATACATATTCACGGATCTTATTCTAAAAACTTCATACGTAAAGAGGAAATTCAGACTGGTATAATAGTCTACCCTGCAATAAAATATTACGAGAGTTATCTTTATGCTCCCAAATGTTTTTATCACACAATTAGATAAATATTTTTACCAAACAAGATATTTCATTTGAGTTGACGTGCTGCTTAGTTCTTTGGTTATTTCATGTGTTTACAAGCCTCCAAATCGGATTTTTTTAAAACGATGAATCCTTCAGTGGGGAGTTTAAAATATGACGGCAGACAGTAAATATTTGGGTAACGAATGCTTGAAATGGCTCGTTTCATTAATGCAAGCCGCATAAATAAAATATTGCCATAGGATATGATCGATCAGTGAAAAAATTTAGATAAGCTTCAATGCGTTTAATTATACTATGTTAATGATGAAAATAGAAATAAGTAATTAATTTTTTACATTATATTTTGTGAAATACGGACCATGGATTCAAAATTCCGGTACCATTAGCAAGGCACTAATTACGTGAAACCATGCTCGTTTTTTTTGGAATAATGTGTTCAAACAGAACTTAGTATTACTGTTTTTATCATGAATATAGCACGTTTTTACAACGTGATGGCTCATACTGTTTCTCATAAAAATATAATAGGTATATTTTAATATTAATGAATATTATTAGTTGGCTTCCAAGGCTTTAAAACGTAATAAAACTCGGAAGGTTGAGTAAATGCCTTTGATAGCTTTACAAATGAGTTGAGAGAACTTCCATAACTAAAGAATATGAGGCTATTGCTTCTCAAAGTACCTTTGAGAACCTGTACCTGCGGGGTAGAGAAAACGATATTTAGGTCACATGCGATCGATGCGCTGGCTAAACTGGAGACTTATTGGGTGTATCGACACCAGTGGCCATCAGAAAAGAATGCGACTCGTGAAGCGAAGAGAGGTGCATTTCCGGATATCCGGTTTGGCTATATATGGCTAAAGTACTGGCCTCTGATCTTGAGGATCCAGATTTGGATCCCAGTAGTGACACATTCTTCATTGGTATACCGCTCCTACTTACTCCTACTTTTTATTTAGTAAGTGCGCTGTGGAGAGCACTTCGGGGACGCTACTCTGTTGGATGGGACGTGGACTCGTTGATGCCCTTCTTTAATAGAATGCTAATGCTGACGCTGGGTTTCTCTCCACCCTTCCTCCGTTCCCTGAATAATTACGGCGTGCAACAAGTACCCACCTATCCTGAAAATGGCACGATTGATCTGCAGTAGCTGGCTATTTTCCCCAAGTATTTACTACTAGCTACGTCTACGACATCTGTTTTTTGCTATTTTCACTCAAAATGAACAAAGCGCACAAGTCCTCTCCACCTGAATGCTATGCTTTATTATGGTACGTACTGGATGCGCTACTGAATTATTGCGAAATATATTGGATGAATATTCCAAACTTTGTGTCCAAGCTGCCTGGTACTCACCGAATGCTGATCCTACCTGAATTCTAAATGATAGTTACACGTATGGGGGGCACAATATTCACACATAGTACAGGGGTCAGTTAGTCAATCTCTAAAGGTAGTTGTATCAGGCTTGATTTAGATCTCTGCCACCTCAGGATTCCCAGAAGTATCTGGTACCCGGAAAATCACAAAAGTCATGTTAAAAACAATAAAGCCAGCCGACAACACATCCTGTTACCAGCACTCTGGGTTGAATGTACGAATTTTGTCTTCAATATATGTACTTTCATATACGCTAGGGTAATATGCTGATGTTTTTAACCTGGCGGTTTAATAAAGTAATAAAGCAAAGGAGACAAAAGGCTTCTCCTGAATTCTAACCTAGAATCTCCGATTATTCGTCTAACACTACCACCTGGAGCACTACGCCGACATAAATAAATACCAAATATATGGGAATCAAGTAGTAAGGTTTTTCAGAAAATAAAACTGGTGTAAGCGTCACATTAGGAAGACAAACTGCAACAGGTGGAACTATTTTACTAGGGTATCGATTTGGAGAGTAATAAGCATAAACCTAGTAGCATTTATGGTAGAATTGAGCTATCAGAAGAGACAGTTCTTTGTGGGTGAGAAATAATGACGGGGGCCTTAGGGCAAGGACGTGAGGGTGAGATAAGGGAAGAGTATGATTAGGAGAGTGACTGTATCGGAAAGTGGGTGCTAAGGAGATATTATGGAAAAGAATATTTCACTTTTTCAGGCGTGCGTTTGGAAAGGGCTGAATATGTATCTATGTGGAGAAAAACATGTTTTTTTAGGGAGCACCCTACTTTCAATGCAAGTCATCAAGGGTCTCACGATTTAAAGATAAGTGCGACGGACGGAGTACAAGACAAAAAATCTCTCCTCACAGCGCTCATGCAGATAAAATTAACTACAGAACCGCTCTCACTACTAGAATTTGAACCTAGAAAGACAATATAAAAGGCAAAAACGTTAACCACAACATTATTTCAATCCCCTATGCGTTTATCCTCACCTCAAGAATTCACATGCTTCTATATGTTCTATTTCCCTTACCTCATAGAATACCCAAGCGTATATCGTTACTGAACTTCATCTATGCCTTGGCCCCTTTCATCAAATTCTCCTCGCCGTAAAAATGCGCAAGGTGTGAAAGGTCACTGACCATGAAAATTACTTGTTTGTTTCCATTGCAGTCATTTTCCTCTCAAGATTTTTCACGCATTGAAAATTTCTTAAATTTAATACTTAAACTTAAAAATTAAGTAACCCCAATGATCATCACACGTTTCAGTTAAATGAACGGGATACAGACTTGATTACCTCTATTCAAAATTCACCCCGCGTGCAGTCCGTCATTTCCTCGGCAATCTCACCACTACGGCGGCGCCTCAAATCCCTCATGATTATGTACGCTCTCCAATCCCCCAAGGCTCTGTCGGCAAAGCTCTCAGAGCCACTAAGTTTTCCCATCAGAAACTTTTACTGCGTCACCTCTGAGAAGTACCTTCCATGCAATGCAGACGCAAATGCATTTGGGTTTACGTCGAATGCACCTTCCCATGAAGATGAGTGCCTCTAAATGTATTTTTGTTTCGATGTGGAGATGAGAAAACATTTTTCCTGGAGTTAAAGATGCTCTCCACCGATCACCTCCACGTTCCTCAACTCAATATAAGCAAGTCAATGATTGGTGTAGTGGCTGGAGTACTGGCTTTTCATCCCGAAGGTGAGGGTTTGGATCCTGGCTGTAGCATTGATTTTTCATCGGTGTACCGTACCCCACATGAGGTCAGGGTGGACAGTATTCCGAGAGTATTACTTAGTGCATCAGATCCAAAGTTGAACCTTGGTCCTCTTGGCCCCTTTCATCAAAAGCTGGCAAATGCCGACGATGAATTTCCATGTTTTCTTTCTCCGTTCCTACCTGCGTTAAGATCCTATCACAATCCAATTTACCACAATTGCTGAGGAGCAAGCTAAGGGGAAAGTATTGGTAATATAAAGTAAAGGAACGAACTCATTTCTTTAGTTCGAACATTATTTTAAGAAGCATCTTCCAAAAATAGTTTAAAGGTTTCTCTTTTTTAGCCAATTCTCCTTGAGCGGAAATGTCTGCATCCCGTTGGTAGCTTTAAGATTTTTCCTCAAGTTACACGAACTACTTCAGCCTCTCCACTTCATGGTCAACCTGTGATTTGAATTTTCATGTGATTATGCCTTTGGATTTGTTTACTCTCCTATTACTTTAATGTAACTCTTTGGTTCCCTCCCTGCATTCTAATGTAAGCTATACGACAGCACCTAAATGTACTTGTCATCAAACCTGATACTCCTTTTCTTTTACTTAATGTTCACAGAATATGACTAGTATAATTTATTCACTATAAAATCCTGGATTTAAAACAAAATATTTATATGAAGTTTTTAATTTATCGCTGAAGGTTGACCAATATCAGATCCTTAAACGATCTAAATGAGTCTAAGTATGAAAGCGCTTTTTCAGTTAACCTTACATATAAAAGGCTATAGAGGTTACCGTGTCTACAGCACACAACTTTAATACAAAATGTACAATGTAATTCTTTTGTGTAAATCAGTCTAAAAATCTGTAGTGACATTTGCAGCCGATACTTCTTTTAAAAAATATTGATACCATAAGCATCCTAACTATCGCATGATTTTCTCATCCCTTCCACTTTCTATGGCCCTTTTCCCTTACCGTATAGTGTACAATCCTAAAATTAGTTTGCCGCAGTTATTCACAAGATTCTTCTATCGTACAAACCTCTACATATTGATATATTTATTTTCATGCATATCCGTCACTACTTATTCAATTTATTTGACTCCAGACTTTTCTCATCTTCCCAATAATTTTTCTCGAGACAACTGTCCCATTAGGCCATCAAGCCTAATTTGGTTGATAAGGTTGTCCCTAAAAGATTTGGTTGATAAGGTTGTTCCTATAATTTTTCATTCAAATTAAGTTTCCAAAAGTCTTCTCTTTTCCGCCAGTCTTCTTAGGATTTCATCATTTGTTGATCGGACAGTTGTCATTATCTTCATCATTCTCCTAATTTGCCATAGTGATTTCAAAATAGAGATAAGAGAGAAATATATCTGTATCTATGGCTTAATTTTATTACCAAAAATTCCCGCGACTATTTCTAACACCGCCTGTTTTCCATGAAGACTTGCCAGCCTCCCACAATTACCCACGACTTCTGGTTCTACGCCTCTACACTTATTCCCACCTTTCGTAATCTCTCTTTCTCCTATCTGGCCCCCGTCTTCCGCTTTCAATCTAACTCGCCACGCCCCTTGAGGGAGAGGAAGTTCGCACTTCTCACGGCCGCGCGGTCCACACGGCACACCACGGTAGCGAACCCCACAGCGTTTATGGGAGACGAACGAACTAATTTGGACATTAATTACGCAGGCTGGATCCTGAAATAACAATCCGCGGCATAGTTTTCACATTCAGGCTTTCTGAGGGAAACAAATTCGACGCAGAAATGTATGCATGCGTGTTGCGGTGTTTCTGAATAGAGATTAAAATCAAGCAGCAATAGTAAGGCCAATTAAAAGAGAACTAAGGTGATGTTTAACTCAGGAAAAAAAAGCTTGGAAATAGGAAATAGTATAGCAATCTGGGAGGCTGAGCAACCAGAGATGGATGAAGAAAGATTGCTAAGCAGAGACAGATGAAGAAAGATCGGCTAGTCTGTAGAATAGCCCAAGTGAAGGGGGCATTCTACCGAAAGAACAATCTACAATTAGATAAAAATTGATGCGTAAAAGTAATGTGTCACCTTAACAAAACTTATACATGGAACATGCATTTTTATGGAGGTGTGGCATTTAAAATTGTTACAATTTGTAGTGGTAAGTATTCGGAGGAGGAAACCGACAGCTAAGATTATTTCCACAATTTTAGGATAGGTAGGTAACAGGGCAGAGGCCAAAATATTTTATAGAACGAAATAAATTGTAGAGGGACACTCGACATTGGTTTGTTGTGAACAAAAGGCGCAAAGGAGACAATAATTGATTGTCCAATCCAATGGACGAAATACTTTACTCCATGCACCACTCAATTGGAGCATGGGCCAGTAATCATCATCGATCAACAGCCTAGGATTGGTTTGACGCAGCCCTCCACTCGATTCTTCTATCGGTAAACCTGCTAATAATCAGGTAATTCCTCTCTATCACATCCTTCATTACCTGTTCCAAATATTTCATACGAGGCTTTCCTTAATTACGGGAAAGAACCGCAAATTTGCGGTTCACATTTCCCTCGACGATTGTCTTCATCAGGTCATCGTGTGTTAAGATATGGCCGATTAAGTTGTCCCGTCTTCTTTTTAGACCAGTATATCAATGAACCAGTATACCAATTAGAAACTGTCACCAACGGAATTTGAACCCAAGCGCTAGGGATGGGAAGCTAGTACTCTAGCTACCATACCCACCCAATTTCCGTATTTACGGGAACAGCAGAAGAAAAAACGGGACTAAAAAATTTTGAAATGCCGATACACAAAAGAATTTCGAACACAAAATGGAGTAACAAAGAAATCCTAAGATAGAAAAATGTCGTGAGACTTTTATGATCATTATTGTATATTGAATTAGCGATGTTAGAAATGGCTTGTTGAACCTCTTCACGGAACATTTTTATCAAGCCCCGGGACAATGTTTGATGAAAAAATAAAGGAAACAAGAATATTTGGCACATTAAGGGGATAGAGAGAAGTACCTATACGTAAATATTTATTCAGCAGACTCTCGTTTCATCCGAGCTTGACTTCAAGGGATGAGGATTAACTCGGATTTCTGGACTAAATATTTTCCAAGCTGAGCCAGAGATTACTGAAATCAGGAAAAACAATATTTGGATGTAAAGAGATGGTCTTATATACCGATAATCCATTTCAAGCTACACATGATGAATTGATTCGATCATGATTCTATTTCGACTAGTGTCATCTTAATTTTGTGTTCTAATTAAATCTAGGTATTCTTTTATACTGTTGTGAAATCCACTGCATTATTAAATAATTATAAAATATTTCTGCTGTAAAGAAGCTACGTTTCCATTGCCAATAGTGATAGTTTAAGATCATATATATGAAGTCATGATACAAGGATAGCTCAAAATTAGCACTGAATCAACTCCCATCGTTGAGATTACTCTTCTGCCACACCACCTTTCTAATGCTACCAGGACACATCAAGTCTCCTCGTAAATTTCCCTTGAGGGTCCAAAATTTAAGATCTTACCCAGTGGGTAGAGCACTCACCTACATCTACATCTGCACTGTAATCTGGTAGCCACCACAAGGGCGTATGGCAGGTGGCTACATTTATTAAAGGAACACGACAACTTTACAAGTTACGACTTCCTACCTCAAAATATGATATTGCCAGACAGATTCCGCATAGATTTTGTGCAAATATTTCTGATTATGTGCTGGATAACGAAAAGGTATGTTTAAAAATATTCACTGCGCGTTTGATTCAGAGTTCCATGCAGGCATTCAAAATAAAGTTCGAAAAATCAAAAATCTACATACCTTATCCTAAATATCTTCACGGTATATTCGAGTCAATCAATTAATACCCTGACTGCACGCAATAAGAGTTGCATATTTCACCTCTCTGTTCTACTATCTATAAATTCCCGATGTTATATCTATGAATTCACCTCCACACTGCATCGAAAAAGCAAACAGAAACGACGAATTAAGAAATCAACTATCGAATAGAGAGATACAAAAATTCGTTTTTCCCACGCCAAATATAAAACTAGGACGCAAACTATGTATGTATAATTGTTTGAAATAGATAACATGCAATGTTTCATTTTTTGTTAGCAGGGTTTTTTTTCAGTTTATTTCCATGTTTACGGCTGGTGACCTACCACCCCCTACCCTCCAGCCACCTCTTCGGCTCACAGGGTAAAGTGTAGATGAAGATGTGAATTTATCATGCCTAGGCCATTTATTACTTTAGCCACGTGCCAATGGCTGAAAGTACTCTTCAATCCAAATCAAATAGGAACAGATCACCATCACCAACAAGTCAACCTAAGATTGGTTCGTCTAAACTCCTTGCTCGAATCGAGTAATCCTAGGGACAAATAATCCGATGAAAAAATTATACTACTCTCAGGATAATTACTCTGCTCTATGGGATGATAGCGAGTACTCATAAGAACAAAGTCCCGTGTATAGTAATGTTGTAGACACTGAAAATATAATTCTATTCAGATTCAGACTAAGTTTCCACGTTTCGCAGGTGATAATAATAACCATGCTGATAAGAGGTCAAAATACTTAAATATGGGCAACGGCCTTGATGGAATACAATATTTTCTTGAGCACGGGACGAGATTATTCAAAAAAATTACCCTATCCGTCCTCCTTCCTTCAAAACCTTTGAAGTCAAGAAATTGTAACTGCATCAAGCTCTTCTAATATCAAGATATGGCGGAATAAAAGCAATCAGTTAAACTACATCTTTGTGATAGATTAGAATTTTCTCAGGGATACCTCCCACGTTGGTCCACATTGCTGGGTACATATTACTCGGTAAAATCCGTGGAATAAGGCCCTACTTGGGAAATATCCTGAAAGAATCCAACAGTTCGCCAAATTGCAATTCAACACTTCACTGCGTAAGCCTTCATAAAGAATAGATCTTTTCAATCTTCGTTTCCAAACACAGACTTAGCAAAAAAAACTTTAAAAAAAACTATGTGCATTGCATGCATTCTCAATCTAATGCAAGATTCAATATACAATCCAAATTCCGTTTGCTATCTCGCGGACTTTTAGGGGTCGTAAAGAATTTTACTTCTGAAATAACAGAAACACGCCCTCCTTGGCCTATGCACGCACTAGGAAACTCGCAAGAGAAGTTTACTAACGCTTCACCGAACATTGGTGAATTAAGGGTACCGTTCGCAAAATATTTATTTATTTTCATATCCATCCATCTATCATATGGCATCGTAAAATACTAAAAATGTGTATATTTTTACGATATGGCGTGCAAAAACAGTATGTTCAATAGCTATTAAATTTCTCACGCGCAAGACCGTTGATGCTAGAATAAATACACTTTTTCTCTTGCCACCCAAGAATTTTCTCTGATCATATTTTTTAGCAATATTTCGGGCAGGAAGTAACTCTTTAGAATCGGACAACTATTTCCCGGTCGATCACCGTGATCGGCTAAGAGAATCTTGATCATATGGTGGATCTCTCGCCAAGAATTACGTCAACCAATGAATTTCATCGTCAGATCGGAGTTAGAAGGGGAGGGTGCCGGCAGGAAGCGGTCTAACAGAGGGGGGTTGAGGGGGGTTGAGGGGGCGAAAGAAGTGGATGGGATGTCTCGGACCAAATCTTCGAAGCCATTAATCCGAGGGAGATAAAACAGAGAGCAAGAGCATGCACCCCATCTCGATCTCAGAACGCTCGTAAAAAAATTAAGAAACAGTCATTTTTATCACTGGTATGTTAAAAGGGGATCGAAATTATCGTTTCGACGCCAGGAGAAATATGCGTTCAATCCATCACGTCCGCCAGATTTACATCGGGACGTCTCTTCTCCCCAGCATCCCCCTAATACTCCCCCCCCCCCACTATCACCATCCTTGACTCATCTGTTTTTCTTCGCAAGGAGGATGACTTTTCGTCATTTTTTTATCCATTCATTCGTTTATTTTCTGATTCTCTGCCACTTTCTCCGGAACCTTTAAATCCTGCTTGGGGTGATTCATCCACGCTCCTGACCCCGAGGATAGGACGTGGACTCTAGATCAGGGGCTTCCAGCCTTGTAGATTTTCTGGCCTACTTTCGAAAGAAGAACTATCTTTAGCACCTTTGAAATTATATGATAAAAACTTATGATAGATTATGTGAATAAAGATTCCATAAATAAGTGATTATCTCACATTCTCCTCCTTCTTTGTGGCAAAATATATCTATAATTAGTAGTATTCGGTGCCATTTTGTGAAAGAGTACTATATTCAAGAGAAAGAAAATAAACCACATACTATTTCAAATCATATATTACTTAAAATAGCTTTTTGGGCTACATTCATGGATTTACCGTGATGAATGCAGCAAGCGATCCATGGGTTGGATACTTCTGTCCTAGTATAAATTATAATCGGCATTCATTTCTTCCATGCATATTCTATTTCCCTTCCCCTTACCTTTATGCACGAAAAGTTTAATGATTAGCATCAAGATAGTTAAGGTCTGGGGATACTAAGTCTAAAATCATCTCAGCACTTGAACCTCCGATATTGCCACCAATATTGTCGTGAATTTGAAGGTAACCATATTTCATTAATTCAAAGGTGGTTAGGTTGGTGCGGTGGTTAGACTATTGACTTTCCATAACGAGAGCTCAGGGTCGAGTCTCAGCTGTATTTTTCGTTAATATGTGGGTCCCTACCTCAGTGGTTTTTGGAAAGAACTTAGAGTGCAGTTCTCTGCTAAATCGTGGACCTCTTGGCACTTTTTGTTAAGAATAGGCTGATGGCAAAGACAGATTTACAATCCACTTGCCAAAATAAGGCGCAGTCAGGCTGCGGTAGTCAGTCAGGTAACGTGTCAGTCTGGCAACCCGGAGAACAGGGTTTCGAATCTCATTTCGATCACGGATGCTAGATTCGTATTAAGATTAAGACTTCTGCATCTATGTATACATCTACATGATACCCTGGCACCCGCAATGGTGTCTGGAAGGGGGCGAACTATCACCACGCATGCATTATCATTCGGAGACAACACTTACAAACATGCAAAAAAATATTAATCTGTGTATTCACTGCTTACATGAAACCAACCATCACCCCGAGGAAAATATATAGCATGCAGTTACGGGACAAATGAAATTGTGGCTACAGATGACATGTAATGCTAGCTAATGCAAAGTAATGTAATAGCATTTGATTAGTCATCCTATAAATAAATTAAATTCTTGAGTCATTTCTATGAATAAATTAAATACTGAACTTATGTTTCCTAAAGCACCTATGATTTAGTAGTGATAAAACATGCACACTTTAAAAAAAGGCATCCTTTATTTTTGATTTCGACATCAAAATGTAAATTACCTATTCCGATTCCCCCATGCACCTTAGCTGTAATTTACTACCGTCCCTAATTGCGCGAAGAAAAAAATAATTGAACAGACTCTTCGTCTTATTACTATCTCACGAAATTTATCTCACTGATTTACCTGCCATATATGCTAGTATTTTAATATACTCGAATTTTATTCAACCTGTCCATTTTAAATTTCTGCGGGAGGACTGTGTTTGAAACCGTCGGGGTTATCTCGAACAGGTAACCAAGGAGTGACGTGGCATAAACACGAATTGTTCGCAAAATTAGGTGAGTTAAAACCACTGATAACAACCTCATTCATTGTTTACACTTGTGTTATATCTCATCTGGTGGTTCTGTAATCGAGACAGATGAGAAAACTCAAGTAAAAACAATTAATGATATTGCAACGAACGATTCATGCACACTAACTTCGCAAACCATTCGTGTTTGTAATACGTGACTCCTTGGTTACGTATTAGAGATAATCCCGACGGGTTCAAACACAATCCCCCGGGAGATTTCATAGGAATTTTAACCTAAGGTCTCATTATTATCCCAACCTATTCCTTCTAATAATTTTGATACACTGCTAAACTTTTCTTAGCACTTTTTAACAAACCCAGCAGCTCTAGCTGCACTATGCCTTATTTTGACTTACGATGAAGTGGTACTAGTCTCAGATATTTAAGTATCATAATAGCTAAAAATAATCGTACAGCCCAAGCTATGATATGAATACTAGTACAAATATAAATCCGAGACCTGGGCTGGATTCGCAACCTCAACCTTGGGTGGCCACGTCTGTGCGTTAGGTACCGACCTGACTTGTACGGTACGGTGCTTAGAATTAAGTTTAAGTTATACTTGCATAATATAGAACTTTTGCAGTTGGATCATTCATAAAAAGCAGTTCAGCAGGTGGCAATAAGGGGTTTAAAAACAGAATTCCACCATTACCCAAAATTCTATCTTTACGCTACTAGCCACCTGTACTTCGTGGTGGAAAGTGACGATTCGGTCGTCTCACCCTAATGACAACAATAAGAGTGGAAAAAGGAGAAGTCTCTCTTCCTCTACTGAACTTCAGAATGTGTAAAAAACAACCATGCGTTGCTATGTGCATCCCCTTAGCGTCGTAAACCGTCGGGTAGGTACGCTCCTCCTCACCGTGTGCGACTCTTCATAAAATCCTCGCTTTTGTGAGCGGCTGACACATTTTATTTCCCTTCCCCATCCGCATCCCAAAACACGACGTCGAAAACTCAACTACTGGGCCACGTTCCAGAAACGATTCGTATAGTCCAAAGGCGACTGTGTCGGAGGGGGGTGGAGGGGTGGGGAAGGAATGACCGCGTCTACCGTATTTCTTCCCCCCACTCCCTTCTCCCTTGCTGTTCCTTCCGCTCATCTCTGAGGGTGGGAACCATGGTTACCATTAATTGTACATAACGCACCGCCTGAAAAGCTCGTTTCGTGGGTGATGCGAAATGTATTGCTCAACATAGAGGTTTACCTACGGAAATAACAACCGCACCGAGGCATGTTTACGTGTAGATTGTAATCGAGCGAGATATTAAACAGACGGATTCGTGTGTTACAAGATATTTGCGAGTGAAAATATGGAGAAAAATTGCTAATAACACGAACAAGGGCCATTTATTAACTATGTTCGTGAACACACTATTTATTTAATGTCACGCAATGCAGTATTGGTGGTGAATCTTTCTGTGTCGGTAATTATATCTCGCGCGTAAAGAGACTTTAAAACTGTTCTTAATTCATGCACCAAGTAGGATGACTCACTTTTTCTCAGCAATGAGATTATCTGAGAGTTTTGCAATTGTAATATCTTGAGTCTCAGCAAATCTCAATGTTTAGAAACAGATAGTCAAATAAACCGGACCTGAAATGAGCAAGAAGGCCATTTGGAAGGCTAGTTATGACATTAGTTAGGAAAATTGTTGCTCCTCGCAGCTAAGGGACGTCAAAATAAGCCAATTAATTGAAAGAGACTCTTATGTTATATCTCTGGCCGGAACGCATTTTCCTTTAGATATTCAATGAGTTCTTCTAGATCTTATTAATTAAATTCCAATTAAAAAATAATGAAACTAATGATCTATCTATGAAAATGATATTAAAAGCTCTTAGGATATAATTTTTTCTACAAATTGGAAGCTAGCTACACTTATTATGCCTCCGAAAATGGCGTCTCAAAATTGATAATGATTTTCCTCCCTCTTCCTTGAATTCATAAAAATCTGCTTTTAAATAATATTAATATCCGATTTCATTGATAACTTGTATCACATAATAAAGCTGCTACTTCGAAACTTTTGCCTTAAAAAAAACATTCTTGATTTCTTCGTTTATTTTTTCCCCAATCAAATCATCCAGCCGATTATTCCACGAACCTGCTCCTCAAAAGCCTCGATAGGCATTAATTTCCTTTGTATAAATTTTAAGGAATATATACCAAGGCGATCTATATCAGAGTATTGACGAAAGATATCGCTTATGTCTTCGAGTCAGTCTTCCTGTCACCCATTCCCTCGCCACAGCCAGCGTCACTTAATGCGAAACGTATTTCATCCTATCTACACCAATTATATCCCCATTGTCGTGTAATATACGACGCAACTATGAGTGATGCCCCATTTCCTGGTATTACGTAACATAAGGAATTGAATGCATTCTAAGAAATTCCAACTTTGCATGGAAATCACATAATGGATGATATGAATAATGAAGAGTCACATATGTCAATAACAATCTCTCAGTTCTGACAGTAAATTTTAGATCTCCGGCGTTTATGGTGCGAACAATTACGGTCTCAAATCAGATTATCATAATAATAAACACTTCTGGTTAAATCCATGACCGTTATCATGAAGGCGAATACTAGCCGTTCAGCTTAAGTCGGAACAAAAAAACAAGACGTCGCCGATGGTGAATTAAATCCCTCTATGATTTAAAGATCCCTTTACGATTTAATAATATTATGAATTAAATCCCCTCACAAGTGCCGAAAAACGACCTGATAAGGTGGTTTACTTGTAACCACTTCCGTTACTATATGGAAAATTAATGCTGATCGAGACGAAATACCGATGAATTTTTGTTTCACGATAATTGTGCATAAAAATACTAAACTTTTACTGGATGAAATTGCATAAAAAATATTGAGAATAAATTACATATCAATTTTGAACAGAGTACAACGAACCGTCTCATGCATAGATATGCAAAATAACTTTTTCTCGTGGTTTTACCAAGCCTTGTATACGAAACTTAATCCTGTTCTCACCGGATATTGGCAATTAAAATGGTGAAGAGATGTGTTGTGAAGTTAATTAAAGCTCCGTAAAATGAGGCCGCCATGAACTCACCTGCTATCACCTGAGGTTGAAACTCATTTCTCATGATGAAAAATTTAACAAAATGACCACGGTAGCTTGCAGTAACAAGACGAATGACCAAAATTGGGAATTCGATCCATTTATGCAGGAAAGGTCAACGATAAATGCGAGAGGTTATCAGCAATTTATCAACAGGAGAAGGTTCACAAATTCATCCGATTCTTGAAATAACAATATTTTTAAGAATAATAAAATCTAAAATAATATTCACGACCGACTTCTACTGTCATTTATACCATTAAGGATAGGTGAGTAATTAGATAGAGGCATGACTTTCTGGATACGGAGAAGTCCACGTTTTAGCGTCCCATCCAACGGACGGGGTAATGACATTAAGGTACCTAAATTACTCTCAACAAAATATTAAAGTGGAACCGCTATACCAATGAAAAATATCTACCACTGCCGGAATTTAAACCCAGGCCTCCGTAACGGAAGGATGCCACTGTGACCATCACACCATATCCCATATAGCACCATGAGACGACTTTAAAAAAAACCGCGACAGAGCACTTTAATTCATAAAAGAGATAAATGAATGCGATGACTTCATTGACAAATAAGAGGGACTTAAGGAACACGGCGTAGGACGGGGATTTGGAAGACTAGTGCCAAGTTCAGGGTAAATGTAGCAGAAGGTGAATAATGTTAAGATACTAAAGGCAAATTTTTTGGAGCGCTGAGAAACTGGCATGGTTAGGAATATGTCCCAAGTCTGATGCAAGGCCACGAGATCATTGACCGGGAGAGAAAGAGAGTAAATTTCCAGTGTCATTCATTTTAACGTAAACTAGCGTGGAAATGAGTGACTTTGTGGTCAATAGTATTTCTTTGTCATCGTATGGTCAGCCATTTCCATAATTTAGTTCACTTTTTATTCGGCAATATAAATATTCACCTAAATTACAATCTACAACTCTTATCTGATAAGACAATAAAAATATAAAATAACAAAATGATCATTGAAGGTGATAAAAAGGATAATGCCTGGAAAATAAATCTTTTTAACAAAAGTGCGCCAAGCAGGAGTTTCCACAATAATGTTTTATATTAGACAATACCGTAAAATTTGTGAAAAATTGTAATAATCTTGTGTACCAATGAATCCTAGATTAAGGACTGGTCATTTATATCATTAAGGATAGGTGAGTAATCAGATAGAGGCATAACTTTCTGGATACGGAGAAGTCCACGTTTTAGCGTCCCATCCAACGGACGGGGAATATATGCAGTCAATCAAAAACTTGCAGTTCCGTAAGACAAATCCGTGATCAAACAGAGTAAAATGAGTATATTGTAAAAAAAACACGTGTGCTCATATGGATATGAATTTTATCAGTGGTATATAAAGGAAAATAAATTATATTTGGAACATACCGAATAATTTTTAATCTTTTTCGTTTTTAATGTGCTTTCAAAGACAAGACTGTAAAGTTTTTTGCCATAGATGATGAAGATCAAATGGATAAATCAAGTGATTAATTGAAATATTCAAAGAAGACCTAGAAAGGTTAGACATTTTGCAAAATCTATAAACTTGAATATAATAGAGCTGCAGAAGGAGACAAAGTACGTGATAATAGGAGGAAGTTATGGAAGATGCAAAAAAAGTGACGACATTAAAATGACCATTTAAAGGCGGCAGCCGATATAAGAATACTAATTATTACTATGAAAATATAAAAAATTGGCAGCAAGGCAGATGATCAAAATTGCATGCACAATTCATTTATACTTCTAGTTCTATGGACATCGCATGAGAATCGAAATACTCATTATTATCATCAAAAGTCAGTGATCTTAAGACTTATTGTTCACAACTATCCCATTGAAACCTTCACCTCTCCTTTGGGCTCACCAATTCATAGGCCATTTCGTGAACCTGACCAAGGTCATTAATATATACCAAAAACAATACAGGGCCTATGACTGAACCTTGAGGTACACCAGAGGTAATATACATAAAATCACTGTAATGATGATTAATGGAAACACATTGTGACCTCTTTGTTAGGTAACTTTTGAACCATTCATATGTTATACCCCGAACACCAGCTGAATACAATTTAAATAATAGAATATCGTGGTCCAGTGCATCGCAATATTTCGACATATCGATAAAAAGACTAGATATTCGTTTATTTACATTGACAGATTTGAATACGCAACTCATAAAATAAAAGAGCATCTTCTGTGCTTCTTCCAGATCTGAAACCAAACTGATTTACACTAAGTAAATTTATTTTTCTCCAAAAATTTAACCAGTCTTACTTTAACAAGCTTCTCAAGAATTTTAGAAAATATGGATAAAAGTGAGATAGGCCTATAGTTCTTTATATCATAGCGTCTACCTTTTTTAAAGAGAGGTTTAACAACTATCAAGTCTTAAAATATGGCCGGTTCGGTAGTCCCATCTTCCTTTTAAAGCTGTCGAGTTGTCGAAATTATATTTACACTTAATATAATAAAGGTATGGAATAATTCTAATAATATAATAAAGGCATGGAACTATTCCGTGCATGCACTATCTACAAGCAACAGAGAGATAACTTAAAATTTTAGGTATCTACAAAGTAATTTGACAATTATAGGTTATATTTTTAATGACATAGTAATTAATTCAAATAAAATTACTACAGACTACTCTTCTGCATAAAAATCCACAATTATAAAATACATACGGGAATGAATTTAACGCTTAACTTTTAACGCTTGCCATTTCAGCTCTACTTCTCATCCAAAATTGATAAATTTTGTCAAACACGACCACAACTGTTGATTGATCCCACCATCCCATAAATCAGCACCTTGACACAGCTAGCGGTGACAACCATTGAATCAAGAAGGATGCGTGCGATGAAAGTATTTGAGATCAAACAAATTGTTTCTCGCACGCAACATTTTCCTTCGGTGAAGCTTGAGCGCCAGAGGCGGATTCATATCCGCGTGCGAGTGCAACGAAATATTCGCGGAAAGACCATTTTCCACTCGGCTCCTTCTGCGGGACCACGGAAGGGCATCACCCCAGTGACCGCGCCCCAAATCCTCCTTACCTCGACTGGACTCGACGATGGAGCAACAGGTGCCCCCGCTGCCTACGCACGCGGCCTTGCGCTATCTAATTAGATTTTGTTTCCGACCGTGACGCTACTGAAATTGACCCGGTCGCGCGACCTATACCTTATCATCAGATAGAAAGCGCAGGGGTCCTATGCGATTCAATTGGGCCGTTTACCATATTTTTTATTGCCGAATCTGATAGAGTTTGTAAAATAAAAGGACCCGTATTTTTCCGTTTTCTGGTCCGACAATTATTTCCCGAGTTATAAGCGGCGAAAAACTGATGTTTTTAACACTTTCGGAAAAGTGGGTGTGGTGCAACCTCTGACGTATATCGACTTCGTCCAATCACAACTGAGCCCGCGAAGCTACTTCGCCTTATCGCAAAGGGGGGGGACACAGCTGACTCGGCCAATGGGAGCGATTTCGACAGCATCTGTGCGAGCAACCTTCCGAGAACCCCCCTGCACTCCCTTCCCCCTCCCCTGAAAGCAGTCAAGGACGGGAGGAAAATGACGTCAATGTTATCACAGCAGCATTTTCGGTGGGCGTCACCTTTTGCTTATTTTAATTTTTGATTTATGAGTGAATGGTTGTGGTTAGAAGATTAATTTTTTCACTAAAATTCGTTTTTCGTTTCCATCTAACGATTTCGTGTACAAAATTGCGATTTCGGTTCCGAGTAAACGCCCCCATTATAGCATATCCAATGTTACCACTGTTCGATCCCAATAGAGGCTTGGCGTAGTTCAAAGCTCCATTCCTCTAGAAATTTCGTAAGCACGTGAGTGAAATATGTTCAAGGGCGTTTAGGCTTCTGGACTTTTTGAAACGCAACACATATGGCAGGTTCTCAGTAAAAATTATGATTCGCTCCTACTGCACGGTTGTACGGCCTATTTTAGAGTACCTATGCTACTGTCGTCTGGAATACGTATCACATTAACCAAATTAACACAATCGAAAAAGTACAGATGCGCTTTGTGAAATGGTTGTGCACGAAGGAAAATGTTTCATATCATACTGTGCGATTATGAGTCTGTTCCAAGCATAACTTGTAAACGCTAGAGACTAGGCGTAAAGTTATTGACAGCGTTTTCTGCCGAAATATTTTAACAGGGACCATTGCATCAAGCAAGCTACTAAGTGCTATTCATTTTAATACACCATTAGGGAGATAGGCATACTCCGCTACTCCATGAACCAGTTGGGAGGTTAGAAAAAAAGAAAGTACTCTCCTATGGTGCGGATAGTACGCACTCTACACGAGTTTTTAAAAGTGACAGCAGAATTGATATTTTTAATGACTTTATTTCCTATTTTAGAACTAAGTTTCATGGCTTAAAATTTTTTGTGCATTTGAGAGATGTTTTATTTTGTGCTGTGTAGTATGTGTTTTCTTCACTTGTTATTGCAATGCGCTAGTGGGGTCACCTGTATGCATTAAATAAATCATTATTATTACTAGTGGCTAACTTCTTCATATTAACATGGATAACCTTCCATATTAATAGGTACCTTCCGTACTTTCTGTATACATCTCATCCTAATCCTCCTATTTTTCCCGGCCGACCGCAGTAGCCAGATCGGTAACGTGTCGGCCGCGGTTAGCGGATTCATATCTCGCCTCTGGTATAGATGCTTTGTTCGTTTTATATAGGTACAACGGTGCGATAAACTTAAGCCGCTGGAGCACCTAAACTTTAGTGTACTACTGCAGTGGTTTTATTCTTCCCATTTACTTTTCTTCTGACGACTGTCTTCATCAAACCATCACGTCTCAAATATGGCCGACTAGATTTCTCTTGCTTCATTATTCAGTTATCTCTAGACTTCCCTTCAATCTATTCTTGAAACCTTTGTCCCTCAGGAACTCTTCAATACTCCATCTTAGCATTTTATTTTCACAATTTTTCTCGCTAAAGTTGGAATGCGAAATATTTTAGTCGTGATTGTTCTGCTGCTGTTATCCGTCCGTGACTCTCTCTTAAAGAGAAAAATGCTCAATAATTCTAATGAGGTGTGTCCATACTTCCATGTTGATTTTTTCAGCTGTAATCGAAATATCGTGTTGATGGTATTGATGAAAAAATAATAAAGTCTCCCCCGTCAGGAAAATTAACTACGCTCCACCAATTGCAGAGGACGTTTTAAACAAGATGCTTTTTAAAGTACAGTCTGATTAATGGTAAGATACACAGTGCAAATTTCATTGAACTGAGTTTGAAATACGGGAAAAACTTAGGAAATCTCATTAGATAGTTGGCATATATTTACGTTCCATTCTACGGTTGAATTATTGATCTTAGGATGCCCTCAGCACCATCCATTGTGAAGTTTCCAAAGAAATGTATACCGAGTTTTGAACCCAGTCCCACAGCGTGCGTAGTCTGTAACCTTCCTACCCTGAGTAATCAACTCTCCTACTGCCCGATCATTCCTTGTTTCCTTCCAGGATCGTTCTCATCTTTACTAGTCCTTAAACGCGCTACAGACCGGGCGGTAAGGTACAGGGATGGGAAAGGGAATGGTAAGGAAGAAGGGTGGAGAGAAACCCGGCGTCAGAGTTAGCTGGCTCTTAACGAAAGGCTCCAAGGGAACCACGGCTAAACATCCCATCCGACGGATGGAGTACTGTACTCTATATCTATCCTCAAAGCACTGAATTAAGAGGCGATTTACTGATGGAAAATATCTGCCACTCGATTCGAGCCTGGATTATCGGGGTAAGAGGCCAGTAAAGTCTTTTTATTACAACAAAGTTAAGAATAAAAGTGTTATAAAACTTAAAATTTGAAAAATCATTTATTGTTTGTACAATACAACGACCCATATAGTGTGGACCGCCTTGGTAAATGCAGGTATATAAATAAATGCAGTTTTTATGTCGGCCCCTCGTCAGGGGCCGCTCATACTTTCTCACCCCCCGGACTTTAATACACTATATTGGGGGGCTGTTTGAAACCTCGGGATTATCTCGAATAGGTAACCAAGGAGTAATGTGTTATAAACACGAATGGTTCATAAATTTGGTGCGATAAAACCGCTGATTAGAACCTCATTCATTGTTGACACGTGTTTTATTTCACCTGGTGACTCAATAGTCGAGACAGATGAGAAAAACAAAGGAAAATATTTAATGATATTATAACGAGCAATTCATTCATACTAACTTTGCAAACCTTACCACATAGCGTTTTTACCACGTGAAGCCTTGGTTACCTATTCAAGATTATCCCGACGGTTTCAAACAACCCTCAGGATAGCAAATACGCCCGGCGAGAGATGGCCTTATTCTTTGATCTACGCTACAGTTTCAGTTAACTTCAACGATTAACAACCAACCTCCAAACTTAATCTACTTCCTCTACGACGCGGAGCGAGTGCGCAATTTCTGATTTCTTCGTCATTTTTCCATAAGCGAGTGTATCTTTATACTCGTTTCAGTGTTTGTTACTTATTTTGGCATTTAATTCCAGATATAATCCGACTCAGTGTTTATTTCATCATCTCGCTCCACTATTTCCCATTTAATCTCGTCCCTTTCGGCGTGCTTCCGTTGCCAGCGCCATCTGAAGTCGTCCATTGAGGGTAAACAATTAGGCACGGTTTGTTAAGCCGCTTAGTTTCCAGGCGGTCTCGCCTGCCAGAGACTGAGTCGAAAGGGGTTGAGCTGCAAGCACACTCCCTCATCCCCTTCCTACGTCCCCCTCCCTCCCGTCATCTCCTCAGACTCCCCCACTCTCGTATGCATTGGATCCAGGGAAGTTTCGTCACGACCACGAAATTACTCTTCAATACCGATCTTCGTAGCGCATTTCCAATTCGTCAAGCATGTTGGAAAACATCATAGAGTTGTATCCGATTCCATTTAAGAATCACCCATGTTCCATTAACCATCGAACGTGCTTAAAAACCTACTTTGACTAAATATATACTGGTGGCAACAGCTATGGCTTCAACATTAGTTAATTTACATGAGAACGAAATTTTTTTTTAAAAATCAACTGCCTGTGGATATATATTGTCGATCTAGTCACGTATTCCTCCCATTATGGTGCATTTCTAGTCATTTAATGACTTAGACCCATCAAGTATAAAGCGAAAAGTAGAATAAGTGTACACAAAAGTTTCAACATGGCTTCGGTAAAGTATAATCTTGTTATTCCTTTCCATGGATACAACAATGTGAGTCGACTTGACAGCTAAATGAATTTTTAGAGATGTATCACCGATGCCAACAGATTTTCTGTTGGCATCGGTGCTGTTATCTTCTAAAATTTTCTCAGAGCTCACTTCATAGTCGGCTTTATAAATAACTAATGAATCCTGTTGTCAACCAAGATGGCATGCTCTCTTCTATGAACACCGAGATAGCTATTGTGAACTTAGGCAAATCTAATAGCTTAAATTAATTTTTATTCTCTTTTGATTATCCCACCAGATTTAGTATTGATTTTACCGATTAATGTTTTGAAGAAACAGTGCTTCTGTTTTATTTAGTCCCCATCCCAATAATGTGGCAAGTGAAAAATAATTAGACGCATTTTACTTTATGGGATGATTATCGATAATTGTTTTCCTTCCATTGAAAAGAGAGGCGGAACCATGATAAACTGATTGAAGGATCGCGAACTAGCCGCGAGGACCTTAACGGCGTTACCCGCTGAAATTGCACATGATAAACTGCTTAAATTGCATCGAATATAAATAATATTTTCCTGATTTTAGAATACACATTTCCGGTTACATGCATAGGGACTACTAAATTGTTGGCCATTACTGCCTAAATCGGTAGCATGTTATAAAATGGTGGCATAGAAGAGACCGAGGAAAAAAACAACTGTGTTTAGAGTTTATTCACAATTTTTCCGCGTAGCTTATGCTACTTGCAATTCATTTTCTACAAAAACAACGCGAAATTATGTTAGCTAGGCTAATAGTTGTCAGTACACCATAAATAACGCAGAGAAACCCATCACAATGCAAAGTTTAATGTATCAAAATTGCGGAAACCATTAACTGAAAATTTCACATTGTTCAAACGGCTTACCAGCTGTTGGGGCAATTTCGGTAAAGGGCTTTGGGTAGCTTATAGCAGATTCGAAAGCTTCAACTTTTCCTCGTTGGACTCTCAGCGATCAGCAACAGCGATACGTCGCTGCTGAGTTGATGCTTACAACAGTCCACTGCTGTGAGTAAAAGCACTTTGGGCCTCCATTTAGACGCCATTCCATCCTCCCCTCCGCCCCCCCCCTCCTTACCCCCTTCTCGCTACGGAAACGGCACACAGCGATGCTCATCCGATGGCGCGGGGGCAGGATGTGACGGCGGCACAGCGCGAGAGGGGATTGGGGGAGGAAGATCCATGCGGCATGGGTTTGAAGCTGCCCCTCTTTTTATTGCATTTATTTACCAGTCGAGAGGGAACGAATGGAAACGCCTGAGCGAGGGTGGGGTGAGGTGTGCTTCCCTTCGCGCTCGCGCCCCGATGCTCTTTTGTCAGCCGTGGAAACGAAGTTGGGATCATTCCGGATTCTGTGCGAGCCTCGCTTGCACTTGCCTGCTCCGAAATTTGTCTGTCTTCACCGAGCAGCGCACGTTTCAAGGTGACACCCGTGGTAGCCTACGCACCGACCACGCAACCCTGAGGTCACGGTTTCGAATCCCGAGCGGGGCGTGGCTGTTGCGTTTCTCGTAGGATTAAGATCTTATAACTTCAGCCGTCGAAGTACCTAAAACACATGGTCACCACTGCTAATACGGAGATGGTCGTGATTAGTGAACTGAATACCTCACCCGCTTAATTACGATACTCAAATCAAATTTCATGGCATAACTGCGGTAGTTACTGTCCATTTTCTACCGGTTAGGGTATAGATTAAAAACAAAGCAATGTCTGACTTCTCCTTACTGTTCCGTCGAAAATATTGTTAGATCAATTACTAATCACTGTTCTGCTTTACAATTTTTTTTGTTTCATTCCCGTTATATAACTGAATCTTCATGTTTCTATCTCTTATATATTGCTAAACTGGTTTTGGTAAATTGTCTTGAGTACACACAAATGCATGTAATTACATAAAATACACACCTATCAGAAGGGTGAACTTCTTCGAGTAGGTTAACATCTTCATATCCGCTGTACTAAGATGTATTTCTTTACTCTCTCTCTCTTTTGTCTTAGCTTGTCTTTTAATCCTTCTTCAATAACGGCCTATATTATCCAAATATATACAAAGTAATTTCCATCAGCAACTATTAATCAGGCCATGGAAGACTTGACCTGGTGGTAAACCCGAGTAACCTTCACCCATAGCATACTCCGGGAAAACACCAGATCATTTTTCAGCGTCTTCTTCCTTCTCTCAACATTACCCCATTTTCCCGTAACATTCCCTCTCTTATTCTCCTCACCAATGCCTCAAAAGTCTCCAATCTCAATAATTTAATCATCTGTCTCCATATTTCTCGTCTCGGATTCATACAACTCCATGCTGTATTTTAAGGTTCTAAATAACATTATCTCGTCCTATTTGCCCAAGAACTTTGAAAGAAGTTCACTCCTTGGAGCTAAATATCTGCTCAGTCGATGAGTTCCTTTTCCGAATACTTTTAGTGTTATTGGCAGTAAGTGTCATCTAAGCAACGAAATCCTTCTCATGTGTGTATCGGATGTTTTGCCACTGAAGTAGTAAGCTCTGCTTAATGTTTCCTGGAGAATCTCAATATTTCACCTTACCATTAATAAGTGCAGTGGAGACATTTGTCAATATGGATGAAAAATTGTCAGTAAGTAGCTAGATTTACAGGTATTTTAAATGATTAAAATGCGTTTCTAAGAATATGCATGTAAAATTTTCACTTTGAGTTTCGATATTTATACTACTAATTTCACGACGATACCTGCGAGACATAGATTAGGCTCTACTTTTCATGATTTCAGGTCGTAGAATTTCGCAGAAGTTAAAGTAACCGTTAAGGTTGATTATCACTCTAACACTTCGTTTAATTTATTGGCCGCTAATAAAACGTTGCTAAAAATAAAAACTGAAAAGGAGGGATTATTGCACCCCGCCATTTGAAACTTAAGGATAAGCGTCCTTGCGTCCTTGTATCATGTGGGAGCTCAAATATAGTCTCTCTACTACCAGTTCTTTGAGAGGGAATGAAATCAAAAAGATGCAGATACAAGCTAGAAACTGGCAACTGGTGAGTAGTAACATGAGTAATGGAATGAATTTTTAAACGTCGTTAAAGAAACGGTTGCGGGTAACCGGTAATCACGTGCCTTGAGGATGGAGTCCGAGATGGACTTCGAAACGTCGGCTTCTATTGAAAGCTTATCCCGGTGGAAGACCCGCGAAGACTTCTTAAATAGAATTACCTCTTGCGGAGTAAAATATATTAATGCCTTGCCTTAAGTAGCCTTAGAAAGATCAACTGACTCCGCTACGATGAAATTTGGCTACGATTTAATTTTTCGTTGAGTATGGAGTCTCACAAGAAAAACGCAATGTTTTAGTATGGCCTAATCCTTCCCAACCTGCCCCTTGGGGCTTCATTGTCACCCGTGGATTAGCATGCGTATACCACCTCCAGAACATTATAACTAGTGATGGCCGGATCGGATCCGTCGGATCCAAAGATCCGCGGATCTTTCATTTTTTCGGTTCCGGATTCGGATCCAAAGACACGGAGCAAAATCGGATCCGGATCCTAGATTTTAAATTTTCGCGGCTTAGCGATCGAAGCGCCCCGTGAATGGAATGTAGGTGCGGTAGATATTGACAAGAAGAGGATGTGTAACTCAAGTCACGAAATTAGATGAAAATGTTCCCGTGCAACTAGAAGCAAAATAAGGAAATATGACTTTTTTCCCCATTACCCCGGTATCGCGGGAAAAATTACGTAGGATGTCACGCGGGTAGCCTACATTCGCCAGGATCAGGCGGGCAACGAGAGCTAGTGTACTGTGCGAAGTTCGATCCCTATCGCAGTTTAATTTTTTTCTTTCAGTCATTGCATCGAAAATGTATTCATCTTAAATTTCAAACCATCAATTCTGAATACTCACTTGATTATATTTTTGTTGTTTAAATTATATTTACAAATGTGCCATTACTAAATAAAGGATGATCGGGTCGGATCCACGGGTCTTTCATTTCATTCGCTACTGAAATCATATCCGAAGACAGTAAAAATTCAGATCCGGATTGGAGATTTTAAAATTTCGCGGCTTAGTGATCGATGAGCCCCGCGAATGGAATGTAAGTATGGTAGAAACTGACAAAGAGAGGGTGTGTAACTCAGTCACGAAATGAGAAGAAGATTTTGTTCGTGCCACAAAAACAAAATAAAAAAATATACGTCGTGACCTTTTTCTCCATACGCCCGGATGCGCGAGAAAAAAAATAAAGCCGAATGTCACGCGGGTCGCCTACATTCGCCAGATTTCCGTGAACCTATGATAGCGTAGTTGTTAAAAATGAGGGCTAGTGTACTGCCGGTCGTGAGTTCGATCCTTAACACTGCCTAGGAATATAGGCTATGCTGTATTCCTAGGGTGATGCAAGTAGGCAGTTAAAAAAAGTGGATTATCAGAAATTTCATGTCAATTTATAAGTAAAAAAAAAAAAATTTGGCGTTAGTGAAATGATTGGAAAAAATTTTTATTGCAGAATTAAATCGTGTAATCATTACGTTAACTTTCCCATGTATTTTTAGCAACGCATTTATAAATCTAGTTTAAACGATAGAAGTACAAAAAAGTTGGTATCCACACACAAAGGTTGGAAATGAAGGATGATAATTTTTTTGATTCAATGGCTGAAATAAAAATTTTAAACAGCGATAAGAATCGAACTTCATTACCTGCAGTCCACTACCCCACTCTGCTATTGTCAGCTTACCTGATTTTGGAGAATACATGCTCCCCAAATGTCATTCTACTTTTTTCTTGCAAACCCAAGGCAATGGAGAAAAAATCCGAGACTTTTTTAATTTTTGCTTCCAGTAGCATGAAAAGCGGCTAATCTCATTTCAAGATCAGAGTTACACAACCTCTCCTTAGGAGTATAAAATTCTCAAATTTCATTTTAAAGGTTATTATTAATGAGACATTGCAAAATTACTAGTTTAGCAGCATGAAATATTCTATAATAATTTTTTCGTCTAAAAAATGAATCCCCGGATATTCCATAAATGGATTTTCTTGGCCACATTAAAATATTTTGTGTTTCAAAAAAAGAATTTGAAAGCATTGAAGGATTTAATAAATAATTGGAAAATAATTCCTTTATTAATGAAAATAAACTTACAATGTTTCTTTTAACTGGACTCTAAAGAATAGTTATACAGGTTTCAAAAATGTATTGCATGATGAGTATGTGATAAGGAAGTTGATCTTTATATTAGAAGTAATAAGATATAGTTATTGCATCCGTAAATCTTGATCCAGGAAAATATTATCCACAAGGATGATAGGAAGTTGATTTTTTCGACAATAAATTCACTTTTTTTGGTAATTCTATTGTTGATGTATTTACATATTTTTTTAAAATCTAGGTTTTGAAAATCGGAATCGAGTATGTGAAACTAAGGATCCGAAACCGAGATAAAGATCCGAAATCCAGGCAAGGATCCGGTTCCGGATCCGGATCCGACAAAAAACCTGGATCCGTCCATCACTAATTATAACCTCTTCGAGTTTGACGCCCTGAATATTAAGTCATTGCGTGCACCTTGTGGGATTAGCAAGTGATACGTTTACCAGCAGCTTATACTGAGCATGCAGTAATGATCGAGGTATTTTTCCATTTTCCCTCATTTCCTCCTCTTCCTCCCATATTTTTATGAGGTATGGGTACTCCAGGGATTTGTATTTGACTCTACCTGATGACGGTTCAATGTACGCCGAGACATTGGTCGTACTTAGAATAAATCTTTGAGAGGAATTAATCAAATGTTTTTTTTTCCTTCCGCTATACCTTACACATAGCGAAGCCAAAGGCTGATTAAATTCGTTAGTTCGCAAAGAATGTCAGCGGTCTGATGAGGTATTCTGGGAGACGAAATCATCGAAAACCAATGCTTTAAACTACAGAACTACGTAACGGTCCAAGTTAAAAGACCGCGCTTCTCTCCCACTCCTTCCCACTCCTATCAGGTCGGTTGACTTCCGGACCAGTTCATGCAAAACCTGTAGCAATCGATGCCGCCGTCACGTTCACGCCCAACCGCATGCTTCAGTCTCTCTTTTTTTCCTTTTCGCGAAAGGTGACATCGCATACTGGTCCTCCCACGCCTCAGCCATCCCTTGCCATACCCAGATCTCTCCCTCTTTAAACCTATTTAATCAGGTGACCGACCGCAGGACGACCCGCTATCGTCTCGGTCGAGTTCATCCGGGCAGCGCAACATTCGGTTGCGAAGGAGTTAAGACCGGTTCGTGGTAAGAAATCAACTTCAAATTAACTCAATTTGACGCACAATCAACTCACGCCCGAAGGGTGTGCTTAAGAAATTATTTAGAGCGAGTGAACGCCACCAGCTTCTTTCTTATCTTAGCTATTGACAAATTAGCGTAAACGGTTAAGTGAATATGGTTATAAAATGAACAAAAATAGTTTAAAACTTGTAAAAGCGTTGTTTATTTTATATGAACACAGTTATTACAAATCGCCAATCCAATTAACGTGGGATCTTTTTTGTGCCACTCCCCTGCTTCCCATGATCCATACGAAATAATTATAATTGCTGGTAGGCAAGCGCCAAATATTACACGACACTCATGGTTGGTATATGATAATTTTAACCTAATTAGAAGTTCGATAGCAATCTGTTTTCAGACCGAAGGTTGGCGTGGTTGGTGCGGGTAGATCCTACCAAATACGAAGCCTAAAAACGTGGGAAATTCATACGTCAAGGTAGGAGGGCCAGTTCATCTGCATCTACATAATACCCTGCAAGCCACCGCAAGGATTTGAAGTAGGTGGTGAATAATCATCAGGCATGCAAAATACTTGCCTGTACATGCATTGTTCACATACAACTGAGACGTAAAATGCCACTAAATTTTAAGAAATGCTAGATATGCATTCACGACACAGGTGTAACTAAAGTGCTAATTTTTACAAAATGAGGTAATGATTGTTGATTAATAAGGTATTTCTTTTAATAAATTATTTTATTCTTTCCAATGCGTGTATTTGCTAGTAGCATTAAAGCATGAACAAGTTAAAAAGATCATAAAAATGCTCGACTATATCATAATTTACAATACGTTTCTTTTAATTTCCACCAGATAACTCCGCTTCATTTCACTGTGCCACCTGGAATTTTCGTATGTTACCCACAAAATAGGATGGATTGCTTGGATTGTGCTTGGCATATCCAAAGGCCTCTCCCGGGATTCGGTCCCTCGAAGAGTCCCAATACAGTGTCCCACGCCGCCATTCGGGGATAGCGCCATAGATCCCTCAACCCGTCAAGGCCTCAGTAACCTTTCTCAGCGAAAACTAGCGAATCATTAGCCTTCATGCCGTTAAACTGCGCCGCTACCTGGGTTCAGAAATAAGTTTGGGGGAAGGGCTAGATAGAATCAATCCTTACGTAATTGTTCTGAATCGACCCACGCTAAATTAGATAGCGGTCACAAAATAAGATGGAAAAAAACGTCCATTTCAAATATAAGCTGCAGAATATTTGGGTTAATTTTTCTATGATCCTGTCAATAGACGGAATAAAGGTTAAATTCCAAGTCATTTAGATAAAATGAAACTTCTACGGCTCTTTAGGTTACATGTAAGCACTCTAGTTCCTAGTTGTAAGCTCAAATCACATTTGAATGTATTTGTGGCGGATTCGCCTTGGATTTCAGGCTCTCATTACCAACTGATCTTCCGAGACACCGATAGTGACAAATGAGTCACAGAATGATGAAAATGAGCGTTTAGAGATATTGGACGCTTTTAGGACACTAATTGAAAATATTTTATGAATATAATCGCCCAATCGAGTAACTATGAGCTGTGTCTGAAACCAGACACAGGAGAAATATTCACCGACAAAGAGACAAATGGTTTCAGTAAGTATCTATGCGTTACTTTTGAAAATAATTGTATAATTCACTAAAAATCATATACCACAAGACCCTGGTGTTACACTAGTTCCACTCCAACTTCAAAATAACAATAAAATGAAAAAAGCTCAAAGCATATTGAACCCAAGGGAAATAAGTCCAATTTTAGACCAAACCGTACCTCATTATGACAACAACCATCAGATAGAAATGGCTTCCCATAACGAGGACTCAGGTTCTATTCTCAGGTGGGGTAGAGATTTTTAATTATTTGATGGGCCGTAAAAACCATGTACCATTGGCGCTTTTCCTAGCTGGTTGGCTAATGCCGACGCCCACTCTTCTCCGCCCACCTTTAAATCCGGTATCCCACGGTCAAATTTTATCAAATATTTTTGTCCAAACTGTTCCATCAATTTTTAGGATCAAACAGAAATTGATGTCCCATGGCACAATATTTTGGTACAAAACAAACAAACGAAATAAGAGAAAAGAGTAAGCGATGAAAATGACTGCCACAACCGAAGGTAAATGAGCCGAGACAATTGTAATTTTACCCACGAAGTTGTGCATGAATTGAATTGAGTTCATATAAACAAATCGTGCACAAGGTACTGTGCATAAATTCACATTTTCCATGTACATATCTGTTCCCTGTTCGCAACACTCCAACTCAAAGAGCTCCAATCAAATCACCCTCAAAAAAGCGGAGTACAATGCTCTCATTTTAGGAAGCCTGTGATTGGTTGACTTCATATTTTTAGATGTATACGTAGATCAGTTTCTATCTGCTTGGTCCAAAAGTTTGGACCAATATCCATTTTGATACAATTCCACCCTGTCACACGGTCAAACTCAGTTGTGTCCAAGTTGTAAAAAACATTTGACCGTGGGACGCCGATTTTATGCTACCTGTCTGTTATTTCCCAACTACAGCGTGGGAATTGCGCGAATGATCTTAATTGTCGGTTGCTTCCCCTGAAGAGCTACTGTAAAGTTGGACTCACTACTGCAACTCGTGATCTACTCATTTATTTAAGGTAATATCCAGGATGATATGTACAATGAATCAGCTATCGTGGGTCCAAAACCGTGGGGTTTTGGCATTTGAAATCCCTTTGCCTTCAACCCGTCCACCGATCATCCCATAAATCAGCATCGTTAATTAGTCCCAGATATTTCCTTTGGGAATTTCGCTGGCCTATAGAACTCAGGAAACTGCTATAGACGGTGTTATTTTCGGAAAATTTCGAAGGCGTCGAGGGAAAAGGTCCCTGGACTTAACACTCAATATCTTTGACCGCGATATCACTATCAGTTCTTTATCGATGTTTGCATTCAGAAAATAAAATTTCTTTGAAAACAAAATCATTCGGTTTTCCGAATGTTTTACAGATTATTTGGGAAGAATTGTGTTTGGGGAATTACAGGCCATGAGTAAGTTATTGGATGCCAAGGTAAGAAGTTGAAAAATAAGTGTCTTAATCAGAGGACAACACACAGAAGGGGAAATTTTCGTAAAAAAACGTATCCCCGAGCTATTGGATGGAAACCATTAATCCTCAAGTGACGGCTAAATCAATACCTAGAGTAAGAAATTATTCACCATTGTGCCGATATATCTCAATTCTAACGCCATGCCGTAGACGAGCAACAATTACGTTCCACTGTGATCGGTCGTAGGCTCATTGTGAGCTAGTGGAATGTATAAATTGTGATTGGATGGGAAAAACTCATTCCACGAGCATTTTCAGACCTTACGGCGCGAATTTTTACGCTTGACAGCCATTCGTTGGATATTTTTTAAATTCTCGAATGATCACTTACTCCGGACAAAATAATAATTATTATTAGTCATTAATCCTGATATTGTTTTAACGCAACGATCCACTCGATTCTTCCATTTTCAACCACTTTATATCGGAAAAGTTTATATTTAACATCCTACACCCCACCTAGAGTATGCAGCCAGTGTATGGGATCCTAATAAATTAGGTTTGATCGGAGAACTAGACAGTGTGCAGCTAAGAGCAGCTATTTCGTCAAAAGGTGTTACGATCGTTGAGTAGTGTATCAGAATTAATAGAAGAATTAGGGTGGGAATCATTATCAGATCGTAGGTTAAAGTACAGATTAAATCTATTAGAGAAATTTCAATCGGATAGCTTTACTGAAGATGTTAGGCACATATTAAAAAAAACAGCGTATTATGCTAGCTTATACCAGATAAATAAGATTAGAGAGATAGATTTTCGTAGCGATAGATTCAAAATGGCATTTTTCCCCCGTACCTCAAGAGAACAGAATAGGCAGCATAGCAAAGGGATACGTAGGGGAAATATTTTAGAGTAGTCTGTAGTGCATAATTCATGTATTAACTCCTTAAATACTATAGATACTAACAATCTAGTTGCATGAGACCCTATAGTTGCTTGTTTGGATGTTATTAGTGCATGCTTGGTGATATTAACCCTCTGCCACACACCCTCGCGGTGGCTTGCAGGGTATCGTGTAGATGTAGATGTACACAACTTGCTTCACATATCTTGCTTTACCGTTCATCATGCCTCAAGGTAGAAACGATTACGATCCCCCGTTTTTGAAAGCTATTCACTAGATTTCTCTTCCCTCCCAGAACTTTTTTCTTTGCTACTTTATCGAAGCATTTTATCTTCATGATTCTTCTATAACAACACGTATCGAATGCTTCCATTTTTTACTCTACAGCGGCTGTTATCGTTCATGCCTCACTGCTTTAAAGGAGCAATCTTCAGACATAAATTCTCCAGCTTTTATTATCAGTCGTAATTAGATTATTCTCTCTTCTTTGCCAATAATTTGTTGGGCAAATGACGATAATCTACAAAGTGCCGGCTACGAAAAGAGGTCATTCTAGAAACACGCTATCGGCCTCCTCAGGCCCTTTAGTTTCCCCTATCTACCAAATATAAATCGTATTGTACCCGGAAACCATCGTAAGTTAACTTCTGTAACGATTTCAGCCACAATATTTGTCCACAACTCTGCTCAAAGCTTTACCACATGGTAATGAACACGGCCTTATAAGACCGTGTTGATTTGTTTAATTGTAACAATCCAACATTGGTCAACATTATTTCTCTCTTCTTTTCATTACATTATTTCTATTTTTTTTCTCCCACCTGACAAAATATTAGGACTGCCTGCTTTGGAAATGCGGAATAGTTAATTTTGCCAATATCTCCTGCTGGTCGTTACCTTCGAGGTGCTACCGGGAGATGGCGCTACTGTTTCATTTCTCTTGGCATGATGTTTTACTATTAATTTTTCGGAGAGGGATTGTTACTAGACAATATCGTATAATCGTATAGTGGTATCGATAACAATATTAACGAATTTTAAGATTGATGTAGCTTTCAATGCATATTTTGTTTCATATTAGTTACACTTGCACTCCAAGGTTTTTCGTAGTTCATAGGTCCTATTCCTTTTTGTAAATTTTAATGAATTATAAAAGTGTGATATTATTATTTTTTTGTCAGTCAAATTATCTATTTGATTTAGTTTGTTTCCAAGTCAATTGGAATTGGAAGCAATTGGAATAGACTACAAGGATAGAAGAATAATCTATAGCCACTACAAGAACCAGGTCACCACAATGCGAATGAAAGACGGAAGGAAGATAGAAGCCAAAATAAATAAAGGTGTCAGACAAGGATGCAACCTCTCCCCAGCTTTGTTCAATATACACCAGGAAGAAGCAATAAGAGACGCAGAGGAAATTGGCATTAAGGGCATCAAGGTGAATGGCGTAGAAATAAACATGCTAAGGTTTGCTGATGACATCGCAGTTGTAGCAGAAAGTCGAGAGGACCTGTTAGCATCCCTGACCACAATGGGCCAAGTACTTCAAGAATATAATATGAGCATCAACAAGAAGAAAACTAAAATCCTAGTGTGCGGAAGAGAGATGGTTAGGGCAAATATAACAATTCGAGGAGTGAAATTGGAACAAGTGGAGAACTTCACCTACCTCGGCAGCACTATAACTTGGGATGGAAGAAGCTCGACGGACATCAAGCGAAGAATAGAACAAGCTAAGGAGCCATTCATGAAGAAGAGACAACTACTATGCTCAAAGAACCTACGGCTAAAAACAAGGAAGTACTTCATCAAAACATTCGTATGGAGCGTGGCACTCTATGGATCAGAGACATTGAACATCGGGAAAGCAGACCAACAAAGAATTGAAGCCTTCGAAACATGGTGCTGGAGGAGAATGTTGAAGATTAAATGGACAGATAAAGTGAGGAACTAAGAGGTGTACAGAAGAGCAGATGAAGAAAGGACAATATGGAAAAGCCTACGGCAAAGAATAACCAGATGGATTGGACATACCTTGAGGCACATTGAATTAGTGAGAAACATAATAGAAGGGAACATTGAAGGGAAGGTCCCGCGAGGAAGACCAAGGGACAAATATATAGGGAAAATAAAGAAGGACGAGAAAGAGAAAACATACCAGGGCGTGAGGAAATTAACACTGAATAGGGGAGAACGGAGGGCTGCAGTAAACCAATCCTAGGATTGAAATATTGATGATGATGATGATGATGAACAAGTAAATAGATTATTACATATAATTACACTTCAAGCAATCCTTAATTTGGATTAACAGAACGTACATAACCCACTTTATTATACATAGTCTTTTTACCGTGCGCGACCTCTCCCGTCCTATTATACCGCGCGGCCTCTTAGGGATTTAACATCATCATAGTTGGGATTAACGATTAAAATTAATCTTTGAAAATGTGGTTTACTATTTTATTTAATCCCTACTTTTTAGAAGAGTTAACTTTTAACTTTTAAACGTTAAAATTATGAATAAACTGATACTAAAGTATTTTCAGTTAATTTTTTTCGTTATTTTTTGGTGAATGCCGACCTGTCCGAATTTGAGCGCAAAGGTTACTCAGCAGACAAATGGGAAAATAAAACGGTCTCTAAGAATACAAGGGTAGTTGTGCAAGAATGTAATGAACAAGCCTACTCCGCCTGGACGAATACATCCAAACAAAAGCGGGGCTGAGGGGAGTGAGCGCCAAAGTTTAGGAACGCACCCTCAGACGAGAAAACAACGAAACCACGCGAAGACAATGTCCTGTAGGGCTCGTATGTCTTACGCGGTGGCATCATGTCGTCAATACTACATAGTTGAAGCCGAGAAAGAAAGGTTGCCTAAAAACCTGTGGAGGATAACGAGGGGTAGGGGTCATTCGAACTAACGTATCTGTTACAATGCGCCAGTCTACGTATAGTGAACACGGCGACATTACGTCGTCAATACATCAGACCCCAGTTAATCGCGAGAATAGGTGGGTAGGCACCTCAGCATCTACTATATCTCTATATAACTTAGCCGTTTCCACTGCAATTTTACAATTGCAAAGGGACACTTCCCATCGCAATGAGGGGATCGATATCAAATACTAACCGTAAAGAACTTTCTACCGTTCAGAACAATCTTTTGCGGCAAATTACAGACGCACCATGGTTCGTCAGAAAGTCTTGCATTCACGACAACATAAAAAAATCACGGAATCTAAGCCCCAAATCAGAAAAGTTGCCGAATCCTATCAGCAGACACTAGGAAACCTGACCAACAACACTCTGGACACTAAATGGAATTACAACGAAATTCCCTAATTCAAATATTTTAAACTAATGGATACGGATGGAAGAAACCACAATGACAGTTTTCAGTATTTGGTTTGTCTGTCAAAACAAAAAACTATCAAGGCTTCTATTACCACAGCATCCAATTTTCCAAAGTAACTGAAATAGTAACTTTTTACGTAAAAGTTACTTTTTAACTTTTATTTTAGTCAGTTACTTTTTCAGAAAAGCAACTTTTAACTTTCACTAGTAAACTTTTACAGAGATTAACTTTAATTTTGATCAGTTAATTTTTTTGGTAACTTTCCCAACTATGAACATCATATCACTTCTTATAAACTCTCTTTTTTCGTATTATATGCAATGAGTCACGGGTGAAAACCGCTTTAAAACTGTGTTAAATGGGAAACCATAGTATCCAGGTTGGTGACGCGCTCCAAATGTCAATTATTCGAATCCCAGCAATAGTGTCTTGGATTAAGATCTTAGATTAAGATTAGGATTAAGAAATTACATGATGTGATATGCCTATAGACGTTGGAACACCTGAAACCGAAGTCTGCAACTACGTTGTTCCATGCTTGCGCAATGCGAAAATCAATAACCTCACTCTTTTATCGATTTTGTACATAATTCACGACGTTCGTATCGACATATTCAGAATACCCTACCAGCCATCTTGAGGTTGTGCGGCATGGAATGAATCATCACCAAACATGTTGCCCTGTACAACTAAATTTTAGGTTGCCTAGAAAAAAGCTGCCATTAGGTATTCGGCTCATGAGTTCAATTAAATAATTGGAAACTAAAACGGAATATGATTTACATTAAAATAAGCTAATAAAGAGAGCTTCACAGTCAATAAATAAAATAATTACACCCCTATGATTAACTAAAATTATTAACTAAACTACTAAAATTGCAAATTTAACAAAAATTATTGCTAAAAGTACGTCAAATCGTACGTTAAATGAAGGGAGCGCGTTTCCCAAAAAACTCGACCATAACCTCTTTTAGCAATCAGTACCCATATTAAACTTTTTCCGAAAAGGATACACATGAAGTTTTTTCGTTTAATAGGAACATACATCATCGGAAAAGTGATTTAATGGTCGGTATATACAGGTTAAAGTTATCAATTTAAAAATGCGGTTTGATTCGTAGTCAATGTAATCACAAGTTGTCCATGCGATGATTTATTTTAAGATAATTTTTACCTCCTTGCCAGTCATTACTTGCTCCTTATAGTCTCACCTGAGTTTTTTCTTCTCGGTTCGTACTATTAACTTTTAAAATGACAATCATCTCCATAATTCAAGCCTCAAGCCTCAATATGATAAGGCATTACAATTTTTCTTTAAAAATTACCATGATTTTTTCTATCCTTAGCAACTTTTCTTATAAACTTATGTTTCTTAAAGTTTATTACTTAATTAAATTTTCATTAATTCTTCGCAATGGTACATTTACAACTATAATATGAAATATATTTTTAATTTTTCACATTTTTTTAAGATTAGAGGGTATTGGCATAAAATTCTATGCAATAGTGCAAGTTTTATTCTATTTCATAAAGTCTTCAGGTTCCATAGTGACGTTCATTCCATTCAAGTTATTCACATTCGCAATGATTTTACCTGATGAATTATGCCCCGCAAAACTTTCGTACACAAAATCCACCTCCTTAAAAGGGAAATTTGTTGAAGAAACAAAATATGAAAAAAGAAATGTCAAATATCGCTCACAGATCGTGTCCTCGTCTCAGTCCATCAAGATTAATCCTAGACCTTAATGATGTCTAAGCTAGAATTTTTCCAAATTTCGAATGAGCGAAAAATTTGTTCCTAAGCTGTTCACTAAAGAAGTAGGAGTAACCATTGCAGATGTTATATTAAAGCAATGATATGCTAAGGGAAGAAGAAAATTAAACCACTAAATATCAAAATCCTCCTGCCATACGCCCTTGCGGGGGTTCCCAGGGTAACATGTTGATGCAATAAAATTGGAGAGCAGAAACAGGAACAGGTCAACTAACACCCTTACGTGTGCGGCAATTCGATTAACGAGGAGCTAGACCAAAGGCATACGTAGGAAAATTGTGGTTGCAGTAGAAATTGTTGGGATATACATTATGAGAAGGAGTCTTGTATACCTAAGATAAGATTGGTATGAATTATAATCGGTAGAGTGCGTTACCATATGTGGTTCGAGTAAGGAGAGAATTCGGAGACGTTGGAGAGGTTGTTAAGAATAGGAATAGGAATAAAGACGTCGGAAAGGAACAGAATAGTTGATAGGCACCGTTTGAGGAAAGAGAACTTTTCTGGAGGAAATTAGGAGTAGATAGAGTACGCGGTTGGACCAAAAAACTTGGGTCAATTTAAAGGTGAATAAAAAGGAAACAAAGGCAGGGGCTTACATACGGGGGGAGGTTAGGGTTTAAACCCCCCCAAAAACGTGTTTACCTGATTTCCTAAATCACCACTTCTACCGCTTGGAATATTTTAAACGCTCTACCCACACTTTACTCCTGAGAACGTTTAAAACATGGTCACGTTCGATACTAAATCACTGTTTTCCATAATTTACTATATTTTGTATATTTTACACTAGCGTTTAGAATTTTTATTACTGTGCTGAAAAATATAGTTGTCTTCACGAAAAGATAATATTAATTTCATTGTTGTTTTAGTGAATAATGATCTAAATATCATTTTATGATGATGCACATAAATATTATTAAACGCCCCTAAGAAGGAAATTCTGCGTAGGCCACTGAACAAAGGTAATGGCATGCAGTAGAGGAGAAGAGGCGAAGACCAATGTTAAACACGGGAAGTACAAGTTAAAGGAGGGGAGCGAGTATCACTGTCTGAGAGGCCGAATATAGATAGGGAAAGCAATAAGCAAAATAGTCAGTATAATATCCTAGCCAAAGATTAATTTTACCAAGAGAAAAATATACTTACGGCAACTTTTAGCTGAAATATGTGTAGAAGTAAGGAAACAATTCATCATAAAATACATCTAAAACATGCATCTTAATGTGGAACAACATAATTGGTCACATCATGAGACATGATGGATTGATGAAGACAATAGCTCAGAGAAAGGTTAATGGGGAAAATGGCAAACGAAAGCTTGGTATGAGATATGTGAAGCAAGTAGTGAAAGATGATAAATTGAAGAATTTAATAAATATTAAGGGTAAGCTGATTGGAGAAACGAGTGGAGAGCAACGTCAAACCAATTTCATCTTTGGCGAATTATGATGCGGATGATACAAACTGTTTTCTTCTGTAGAAGTTAGCATATTGTAGAAAGGAGGCTTTTTTGCGTACGAAAACTGAAGATGGGAGGCATGATTCACTAAAAAAGAAAGTCGGCATAAAAAAATAAAAGTTCAATAGTGGCGAAATAATGTAGAAAAGGTCCAAGAAAGGCTAAGTACTCAGGGAGGTAGAGCACAGCTAATCCAATCGGCTAATCAACTCCGCTTACCTTAGCGATTAGCCCCTAGTTATTGTCTGACAGGAGGTAGAGTCGGCGGTGGATGAAAAATTAGCACCCCCTGAATGAGAGCGGCGAAAATCACGCCCCCAAATGCCAAAATTCCTTCCGGCGTTGCCCTTAACCGTTGCTTAGCACGCAACCGAAGGGGATAGGCAGGGAGAGTCCTCAAAAACCCCGGGGAGGAGAAGCCTCGGCGAAGAGTCAAAGAATAAAAACAAAAGCTCTCGGTTGGATTAAAATTTTTGTTGGGTCTCATCTATTAAAAATGTCTTGACGCAGAGTGACGCCATCCCAAGTCTTTTGTTTTTATGGCGTGATGAAACCTCGCGTCGCAGTTCTCTTCCATATCCGTAGGCTATTTTGTATTTTAAAAATATTATTTAATAAAAAATCAAAAGGCGACGAGTTCATTTTTACGTTTCCCTAGGTCGTAAATCTCCTCTCTACATTCCCACGTTTTGCGGAAACCACGGACTTCCGTTGCCCGCAGACCAGCACGAAAATAAACATTGCACTGTACCTCACGTTCTGAAAAAAACAAGGTATTTTTTATAAATTAAAAATATCCATAAAATAAGCAAGTATCATGATCAATAAAAGCTGTCATGAGTTCAGTCCAGCTCAAACAGTGACGTTTTTTCATAGCCATATATCAAAAATGCAACCCTCACATCGCCATTTAATCGTACTTCACGTGACCCAATGTAAAAAAAAACTAATTTTATTCATAAAAAATAGTGCTCGAAAAAAGTCATAAAATAAATGAGAGAACAATATTGAGAAATTCAAAAAGCAAAATAATGTTTGTTTCGTAAAGTACACCGTAAGTCTGTCTCGTGTCAGCGGACTCATCACAGCAACAATTCAAATTGAAGCCAGTGAAGAGATAAGTAGACTAAAAACAAATATTTTGTGAGCATTACGATGAATCGCTATTTAAATCATTAAATATCGCGCATGAAGCCATATCCACCACACTGTGCATGATGTGGATAGGAAATAAAATCGCTGATCGGTAAAGAAATAATATAATGGATAAGATAATATTAACAAAGTAAAATAAATTCTAGTTTTTGCATTATATGGTTTAAAAATATATTTTATGTACTTTGTCTAACATATCCTTCGATCGCTTGACCAATTTGCCCTTTTAAATACCTATGGTTAAGAATAGTTTAAATTCACATATTATTTCAAATGAAAAAACGATGTTTGAAGAACTTTGTAGAGCATATATACATTATGATTAAAATCAGAAATAACTTAGTTGATTCCACAAATGATTTTATTGATACTATTGATATTGAAATTGATACACAAATGATTATATTGATGGGTTTCAAAACGCGTCATCTTCAGGTACTGAAGTGATTGATTATGCATTTAAACCATAATTATCTTAATACCTACTTATTGGTTAAATATTCAGTATTTTAGCCCCAAATTAAGATACTTACACTTATTACGGTGGTTTATATTTATATTCCAACATGGTAGACGGAATTTCGAGAAACACCAGTGATTTAGGAAAGTGTAGTTTAAGTGCCCGATGTGAAGACCATCTCTGTGTTTTCGGATAAATGAAAAATAAATAAACTGTTATTTTCGGCTAATTTTAAACTGTTATTTTCGGCTAATTTTAAATCGTATCATCCTGATTATCGCACATGGTTTAATGATACAATTATGGTACGACCGATGGAGTGGAAGACTAGAGGGTAGAGCGTTGAGCAACTGACCGGTGGTTTCACCCGGGAGAGGCGTTGTGCGCATACAGTGAAACCCAAGTACAGCAATTTTCTGGATACCTGATCTTTCTGTGAAACCACAATTGCCACAGGAACATGAACTTCCCCCTTATCCTAATGCCTGAAATTCACACGCCGTTGGTATTAGAAAGTGAAAACCTCAACCCTCGCATCCAACCTAGGCTTTAACGCAGTGGAATCATGGCAGTGAGAAGTTTAATCCAAACCTTGGTGAATTTTTACACCTTAGCTCATAATAGTAGACTTTTAAAAATACATTTTTTCCAATTTCTAGAAAAATCTTATTGCGATATTTGCTTCTATATAAAACCAAACAGTTAGGCCTTTGATATATCTTGTTCAAACAGCGATGTAATCACAGTACTGCTACAAAGTAGGACTGTGAAAACTTGCTTGAATGAAAACAGTGTTTGTTTGCTATTATTTGACCCACTGACGGCAACTTTTTGTTTCGAGTGGATTTATTACGCAGCCCTGATAAATTGCTCAAAAAAATTGAGCATCATTTTGAATTTTTTTGCCAGAAGGACTGGAATTGTTTAAAAACGGCCCTGCATTCTTTCAAAATTTGGGAAAAACACTGCAGTTTTATAAAACAGCTTTAAGTTTATGTTGAAACGGAATAAATCTGCACAATGGATCTCAAGAGGTCTAAGTGCCAGGGGGGCTCCAGAAGGCCCCCGCCCACCCCTTCAATTCATCATGCATGTATGCAAAAATATTAGTCAAAAATTTTCAACACATATTATAATTCCCCCTTATCTTCATTGTAATCTATTTATGTACCAAGCTGTCCGCGGAAAAAAGTACAGTTTCAATATCTAAGCGAGGAAAAAAAGAATGATACCTATCTAATCATATATTTGAGTTATCTACATGCTTGTCTGCAAGGGTTTAAGGGCGGGGCACAAAGCAGAGATCAGATTAATATCTGTCTCTCATTTTATTTTAACGATCGAACCTACAACAGTATGTACTAACTTTTCGAATATTTTCGATAGATCGGAGAACTTGCCCACCTTAAAGTTCCGCAGGATATTTATTGTGTCAAGGCACGATCATTATTATAATGCTCCTATTACCTCAACGTTATTTTCCGGAAATTTTCGTCACGTCCCTAGTTTTTTCAACGATAGTTTCATCTCTTATTCTGGGTGGTCCTCATGTCGAATAGCCAATTTTATTTTGTGAATCGAGGAAAGGAGGAAGTCCTAAGAAGAGTGGAAGAAAAGAGAAGACTGCAAAGAACTCTAAATAGAAGAAGGGCCAACTTAATCGGCCATATCTTGAGACACGATGGCCTGATGGAAACTATCGTTGAGGGAAAAGTGAACGGGAAGATTGGAAAAGGCAGGCCTCGCATGAGATACATGGAACAGGTTGTGAAGGATGTAAAAGAGAAGAATTACATCACAATGAAAAGGTTGGCCGATAGAAGAATCGAGTGGAAAGCCGCGTCAAACCAATCCTAGGATTGTTGACCAATGATGATGAAATCAATTTCAATTATAAGTCGCGGAAACCTTAAAAGTAATTCTTATGATACTTTCGATACAATGCTATACCTATCGAATTACCTTTTAAAAAACCCATCCGCTCTACGCCGCACACTGTTTACTTCTATGATCAAAGGGATGCCGGGAAGTTGCCACTGTTTGCGGAAATGAGGATCCGGGCACCAGCCGCCGCGCCCGCCTGCAGCAGAAACAGTAAGCCTGGAGATTGGGAGGGAGAGAGGAGGAGCAAAGCCGAGTTACGCACTCCGGGTCGAGATGGGTCTGTGCGCGAGCAAGTGTGTCGCGGTGACGATGTCCCGGACAATATAGCTGGGGCGAGAATGCTCTCCAGAGAAGGGGGGAGGGGCATTGAAGAGCCCCCGCCCGCGTTGACTGATGGGAAAGCATGCACTCATTCGCAGAGGAGAGGGGGAAGGAGAGAGACGTGGGAGAGGCGGCCTGAATTTCATAAAGCAGAAATGCACTCGGTGTGGGGAGGGATGGAGCTCACCCGGAAGACAGTCACATGCCCGTCTCAAGCATCCTGCTTGCATCCCCTTTGAACTCCCCCCACCCTTACTCACTTAACCAAAACCCCCCCTTCCTCTGTCCTTAATACATACGAGTCATTACACTTCGGGGAGATTCTGCAAGCGCACGAATTCCGACAAGGAAATGGTCTTGAATGGGGTCGTTTACCATATTTTTTATTGCCGAATCTGATAGAGTTTGTAAAATAAAAAGACCCGTTTTTTCCGTTTTCTGATCCGTCAATTATTTATCAAGTTATAAGCGGCGAAAAACTGATGTTTATAACCCTTTCAAAAAAGTAGGCGTGGTGCAACCACTGACGTATAACGACTTCGTCCAAACACATCTGAGTCCGCGAAGCTACTTTGCCTTATCGCAATGGGGGAAACACAGCTGACTCTGCCCATAGGACAGTTGCGACAGCATCTGTGCGAGCAGACCTTCCGAGAACTCCCCTCCACTCCCTTCTCTTCCACGAAAAGCAGTCAAGAACGGGAGGAAAATGACGTCAATGTTATCGCAGCAGCTTGTTCGGTGGGCGTCACCTTTTGCTTATTTTAATTTTTGATTTATGAGTGAATGGTTGTGGTTAGAAGATTAATTTTTTCCCTAAAATACTTTTTTTGTTTCTATCTAACGATTTCGTGTACGAAATTGCGATTTCGGTTCCGAGTAAACGCCCCCATTGCGGACCGCCCTTTGCGGATTATTTACGGTGATTTTCTTCAAGAGTACGTCGATTATAAAAATGTTGGATCCTTAAAAAGTAAAGGAAATTAAAATTTTCTACAAATTTGGGGTGATTATGGAGAATAAATCGGTTCCCCACTATTTAAAACGAAAGAATACAACTTTACCGCAACGCTAACAAAAAAATTAAAGCAAGGTTGTCCGCTAATAGGTGCTTGGGACGCTGATCGGAGATCACGGATTTAAAATTGATAGGTGGTCTGATGAAGACAATCGGCGAGGGAAAAGTGAACGGCAAGAATGGAAAAGGCAGGCCTCGCATGACATATATGGAACAGGTCGTGAAGGATAGGAAGAATGTAAAGGAAGGATGTAAAAGAGAGGAGTTACCCCAGGGTAACCAAACCAATCCTAGGATTGTTGATCGATGATAATGATGAGGTGGTCTAGTATGCGTCCACCTAAAAGCCATATGACTGATATTTTTGCAAAAACGGTTTCACCCTTTTTACAAACTACTACCATGAAGTAGGATGTTGTATCTATGTACAGTACGGAAAATGCTCATGGTTACCCAATTTCCGGTGCTTGAAGAAAAACTTACTCCAGTACTATTCATTTGCTTACAATTCTATTCAAGTTTTATTTGGTGTGGTCACGGTCGCATCCTATTGTGAGGGACTGGTTTCGTGTCTCACCATGGGTAGATTTTTATTGGCATTCCGTTCCCTACTTACTTACTGTATGAAGAACACTTAAATCAATGAGGATGTTGACATGTAAGCTAACGCCGGCACCAGATTTCTTTCCAAACTTTCTCCACTCCCTGAAGTCCTTCCATCTTTCAAAATGCCCGCCTAGGTAACATTTATGGTGCAAATGGCCCCAACTGTCAGTCAGCTCCCCATTTTTGGCAATAATGTACTTCTCACTATCGAGGAAACATAAACAGCGTAGTGACTAAGGGTGACAAACTACTGAACGGAGACCGTGGGTCCGAGATAGGGAGAAGCCTTTTTAAACAGGTCCAGCTGAATCCGAGATGAGTAATTTTTTGAGTGCCGGATCTTCTTGGGAAATCACGGGTGTGGCGGCTAATGCCTCCCTCCCCTCTATCATCTATCCTTATATGCGAATTTCACAGGCAGTTGGACTCAGTACTTCGTGAGATCCTTCCTCAATCACCAAAGTGAACTTGAGTTGCACAGAGTTAATTATTTAAGCTCCTTTAAAGCAGAATTCACTGATCTCAATCAATATAAAGTTTGAAATCATCCTTAAATCACTTAGTTGATGAAGCATTTCGAGTCCCTCCTGGCAAACGTAGTAAGGATAAAGACTACGTTGACTCCGGATTGGAAGAGCAAAACGACTATGAAAATAAAAAAGTGATATTTGTTATACACACGGCATTTCAACTATTGTCTACGCAACACCGAAGTGAACCGAGTATATATCAAAAGGAACAAAGGGAAAAACTTAAATTGTGGAAATAAAATTTCTACGTCAATGCATAGCCTCAGATATTGGAATAGCATTAAAGATACCTATAAAATTGCAGGCATAACACCATCAAGGAGTTTATGAAGAGTGTGGGGGGAAAATATTTTCATATCTTAAAAATAGCAACGATGCGGAGCTTAAAGCAATGGTGAATAACATTCAGGAAAAAATGGGACAGTACAAGTGCTCGGAAAGAAAATTCTTAATGTAATTGGGCGAGAGACCGAAACCGGGGTAAAAAGAGGGGATACAGAGCAAGCATTTACAGAAAGTAGGTAAACTGAGAAATATTTGCTGCCATGCAGTAAGAAGCTCGGTGCTCGCTAATTTAATAGTCAAAGAAGTAAATTTCAACTCTCTGAGGAGTGATGTTAAGATGTACCTGGCTAATTTCTGTGCGCAAATGCTTGAATTGCAGCAGTAGTACCACTTGGCTTATCACTATACTTCTTGATTTACGTCTTCCCCTTTACTATTATAATTTCTCGGCTATTTACATGTTACCAACTATCGTGTTATGTCTGCTCTCCGTAGAACGTTGAAATGGCAGCATTTGTAGATTCAAACAATTTCTCATAAGTAAATAAATAAGTTGTACATGAATAATAAAGAGATAAAAACTTGTGAATTCCACTGCTTTAATGTCGATAGTACCTATTTCAGTCTTTAGGCCATCATCAGGTACGTCTGGTGTAGCTGCTGATGACCTAACGGCTTAAGCCATTCCACAAAATAAGTACACAATCACTAAGTTTTGCTGTACCTGAAAATGGTGTAGCTGCTGTAACCGGTTGTAGTACAAGCCTGACATTCAATAACGTTGCCAAGTCGTGTGTATGCATCCAAACATGTTAATTATACCATCTAGTTGGATCATCGTCATTTGACTTAGTAAAAATTTTCGTTTTTTAATTGTAATTGCATGAATGGTTTTTGGAGGAACATCGCACTATCATCTTATTCTATGACCCCAAAGTGGTTGAAAGCTTAGCCCATCCCAGCTCATGTGGACGGAAGCGCTGAGCTGAGTGGTAAGCAGGGTAGGACGAAACTAAGCGAAGGTTAGTGGAGGAAGGGGGAGGGGTGGCAGGGATGATTGAGAACAGGGCACTGATTGGTTGGCGCGGGCGCTTTCGTTGGGGAGCGGCATCCGACATATTGGGGCCACCATATTCCCAGATAGACACTGCCTTGCTTCCCATCGACATTTTTCCCCCGTCACATTATCCCAGCTCCTAAAGCACAAGCCCGGGTGATGGGTAAACACGAGCCCAAGTAATTTCCCGCCCCGGAACTTGAAGGCTCGACTAGTCGATATCCACGAGCGAGACGTGCGAGTCATTGACAAGCATGGGCGGTGATGGGAAATACTTCCAAAATATCCAGTGATACGACCCTTAATGGGACAGATGCACTAAATTTGGGCGTGAGATTGATATCAGTAGGTATACTTGACATTAACGCGCTCCATGCGTCTCCACATCATTTTCGAATAATCATTTCGTGTATTGTAATTTTTATGACAAGAGTTACGTTGATGTTCCAGGTTGGAGATCATGTGCTTTTTTTACCTTAGAGCAGAAGACGCTGGAAGAACTTCTCTCATCAAAGGCTAATTGTAGATCATCAGTGGTTCGCGAGCTTACTTTATGGAAGTTCAGGATTGAAACAAGAGTAAAATCAAGTAAACTTTGTTCTTACACACTATTTATTTGGTACAGCCCCACCGGTTTCAACACTGTTTTGTCATTCTCAAGGGTCAATAACCCTTTAGTCTTGTCATTTAGTACCCCAAGGGTACTGACCCTCGAGAATGACACGGCACTGTTGAAACCGGTCGGGCTGTACCAAATAAATAGCTTGGAAGAACGAAGTTTATTTCAAATAACTCTCGGATAATTGTACACTAAAATGAACCATTATAACTTCAGGACAACTATAAGGCAAACATAACTAACATCTTGAGAAGGCAGTCGAACCCGATGATTTTGGGTTGGTATGGTGCCTAGAGTACCAGCCTCCCATCCCGTGGACCCAGGATCGAATCCTGAGAGTAGCACTTCATGCCCAGCACTCCGTCCGTCGGATGGAGCGTTAAACCGTGTAGTGGATCCCTTGGCGCTTTTTACTAGTTAAGGCTGTTGTCGAGACCGAGTTTCACTCCACCCTTCCTCCGTTCCCCGAAATATTCCTTTCTCTTCACTGGTACCTGCCCATTCTTATTAATGCATATGATATCAGCTGTATATTGCCTCAGCAAAGTATATACCACTACTGCACTGGGTTGTCAGGTAAGCACGTTACCGACCTGGCTACCGGTGATGACCAGTCCGCGACGTAATAAGATGCGTAGTTTCATACAGTTCCAAGGCTTTAGCTCTGTGGCAAATTATGACGATTTTTTTTGGAGGAATGTGCCGTAATAGCACGAAGAAAGAGTAAAAAGTTTAGCTGATTACAATGGATGAGAGAAGACATGTAATGAGCGGAGGGGAAAACTGATTATTGGAGGAAATTTTAAAGGGAGCAGGAAAAGTGGTTTGAGAAGATTCCGAGCAGCAGTGGAATGCTGAAATTGATGCGGGAGGATTCTGGACCAACGGGGAATGTTAAAGAAAATTATATGGATATAAGATACCATGGATTGTTAAGTAAATGTGGAGAATGAAGTGAGGAGGAATATTTTATGCAAGAGAAGAGAGTAAATTCAATAGTACTCATCAGCATCCAATAGTGCTCAAGTTTATTTCAAGGGATACCTGAAAACTGATAATTTTGCGAAGAATGCACAAGAAAATGAACAGCCATTCTCGAAAATCATTTATGAATATTCCTTAGAATTTCAGAGGTATGATCCTAATGCTTTTTGCAATCGTACGCCTTTATAAAGAGTCTATTAAAGAACCACAGAGAGAATGTTGTGAATAAGTTTTACATTACCCGCGGTATAAGTGATTCTACCAAAAAAATTCTTATTTATTCTTATTCTTCAAAAAAATTCTTATTCTTCAATCCCCACAAAGTAAATTTTCTGGGAAAAACCTTACGTAAAATGAGTTAGTCCCATAGACTTAGTTTTGTATTCAGCTCTACATGGTAAAGTAGCGTGTCAATATAAACGCATGTTTCGGGCGTTATTTTTGCATCTTGGAGACTAAGCCTTAACAGACTGTGACATTGATACATATAAATTGATGAAGATTCTGATTTGTTTAGACGCACGCCGAAACGATAAAATACCCTCAAGAGTAGAACTCCACAAAAGGCGACAAATGAGAGATAGATTAATCCCCTGAGAAAAAAAGAGTTGGCAGGTATGGTCAAGCTTGGCTTCACAGAATATTCCCTCTTCTCTGTATCCCTAAGGGCGCCCAGCAACAATGGCCGGACGAAACGAATTACACTCCAGAGACAAAAGCCGTATCAGTATCGTTCAGCAAGCCTATTGTGAGCATGCTCTGGTATGACGCATTGATGACGTAGAGGATAATACCCAATCAAGTTTCCGATGTATTCGTTGCCATGGCCTTCGACTCTGGCTAGATGCTTGTACTAAAGATTTCGGATACCACTCGGGTGTTTTCGGAAAAGATAACTTTACAACTAATTGTTTCCCGCGCGCTACTTAAGCATGCCTCGCATTCACAGGCAAGCACCTATCTTGAGCCCGGCTCACGTGTTATCACTACATCAGCTGCTAGCTTTTCGAAAAGCCCAGCGATCGTGTTAAGAGGGAAACCATACTTCGTGGTAATATATGCCCTCCGTAACATACGAGACGACCTCATTTAACGTCACATATTGACAATATGACACGTATCTATGCCTTAATCAGTAATGCTACCATGTTTTATTAAGAAATAATGGCCAGCATCAAAGGGATAGATCACGTAATTAATAAAAAAATTTTAAGGTTAGGAGAAAAAGAAACCAGAACAACATTCAGCAACAAAGGCTGAACAATATTTTTGGATAGATCTATAAGCATGATTGTCTGATGAACACTGCGGTCGAGAGAAAAGTGAGTGGGAAGATATACAGAAAAAATAAACTCGAACGAGAAATTGGGGCATGTAATGAAGCATGTAAAATATAGTAATAATGCCAACGTGAGTAGTTTATCCAATAGAGGAGTCGTATAGAAGGCTAATACAAACCAGTATTTGGATCCATGTCCATGGAGGCAATAATAAATTGGCCCGCTGTCTTGCATTCAGTCATACAGCTTATAAATGAAATTTTACTGATCCCAGGCCTTGAGCCCGTCAAAAGATGTCGTTACTGTCAATGCTTGCACAATTTTTCTAGCATTTACACATCAATCCTATTTTTAGAATTGTGGCAAATTTGAGTGACAATAATGATGCCGCAACGAGTAAATGAATCTTTTGTTGCACGTCACCTAACTCTTATCAACTGTCGTCACAGCTTCTTCAAAGTGTCCCCTTTCGGAAAAAATAAAAATCCAAGTAAACCAAGGAAATGGAACCTGATAATTAAATACTGCCCTGCAGTAAACCCCAACACGGTTCATTCACAGCACATTTGAACACGGCACTCACACATGTACCGAGATCCCACTGAAGTCTCAGTCTATGCCGAGATATGAACCCGGGGCCCTGGTTTGAGGCCCAGTACCACCCCCGCCACCAAAATAAACCTCCTTGCGAAACGTCCCTACAAAGCAGGTTAGAATGTACTGGCTGAGGCATCACTGCTGATTACAGAAGCCAGCGACCATGCTGATAAGTACGGTGATACGGGCTTGCAAATCGTTATACTCGTACGGCCGAAGTTGTTTTTGCACTCGAGAAAATTTTGTGTTGTATGATGAATAACGAATTGCATTTTTTTAAATTTTCGAAGAAACAGAGGAGTCCTCAAACACGCACTTAAGCGCCAAATTTTCTAAACTCTAATCAGGAAAATTATGAACCAGTTCCAGTGATAAAAATAACTCCCATGGTAAGAAAATATATAATACCCTCTTATAAATCTCGCCAGTCAATCCCAGGGTCGCGGGTTCGAATCCCGCCCGGGGCAGGGATGTTTGTGCTTGTGTAGTTGTTACTAGTTGAAGTATAAAGAAAACACGTCTACTTACAGCTGGAAATACATGCGTAGAAGAAAGGAAACAATTCAGGACGTACATCTGGAGCACGTTTCTTTACGGCAGTGAAGCATGGATGATGAAGGCAGGTGAGAACAAAAGGGTGGTAGTATTCGAAATTTGGTAATACAGAAGAATGATGGAGATAAATTGGATCGACCGAGGGTCAAACGAAGAAGTCTTGAGAAGAGTGGGAGAAAAGAGAAGTCTGCTGAAAACTCTATGAAGAAGACGGGACAACTTATCGGTCATATCTTACGACACGATGCCTGATGAAGATCGTCGAGGGAAAAGTAAGCGGGAAGAATAGTAAAGGAAGACCTCGTATTACATACATGGAACAGGTCGTGAATTATGTGAAAGTAATGAAAGAATTACGTTAATATGAAGAGGTTGGCCAATAGAAGAATCGAGCGGAGGGCTGCGTCTAACCAATGGTAGGATTGTTGACCGATGATGATGATGTGTTGTTTTCGGGTCAGTAATAAGTAAATAAATAGCCTTTGGAAGGATGCAGCTGCGTTCAAATTTGGTTACGATTTCATCGCTATTCATGTTTTAATACACATACAATCTCCATAAGAATCTGTTTAAAACAATGTTTTGTGCGTAATAGTTGGGGCCTGATCGTTCCCAAGCATTTCCAACCATTCTGGCTTCACTGCTACCCATAAGCTAACATGCCAATGGCTCCTCCTCTAGTACATTCTAACCTCCCTACCACCCAGCCATCGCTAATGGCGCAAATGACCTTGGCTGTCGGGGTCGCCTCCCCCAACATCTCAGAGAGCACATCCGCGTGGACTCGAGTCGTACGATCTCTTCCCGACCGCTTTTAACGGGACTTCCCCACCGGGCCCGGCGCGGAGGCCGAATCTTCAGCGTCATCGGACCCGCCACCGAACCCCAGAGAGAGAAGAGCTTCCTCCGCTCAAATCGCCCGTCCGCCCTCCCCTTGCCCCAGCACATTAAAATGCTCGAACCAAGAAGGTTAGAATGTACTGAGGAGGAGGCATGCTAGCCTATGGGTAGCAATGAAGGGGGTGCCAGGGAACGATTAGGCCTACTCCGTACTAAACATTGCGTCTTATACAGCTTCTTATGGAGACTGCATGAGCATTAAATCATAAATAACAATGAAATCGTACACAAATTACATACCAGGGGGGTTGCGTTTGAAGCCTTCGGGATTCTCTCGAACAGGTAACCAAGGTGTCATGGAGTACAAACACGAATGGTTAGCAAATAGAGTGTAAATGAATCGCTCGTTACAATATCATTAATTGTTTTTACTTGAATTTTTCTCATCTGTGTCGACTATAGAGCCCATGGCTGATATAAAACACAAGTGAAAACAATGAGTATCATTTTTATGAGATATTCAAAAGCACCAAATTTGCAAACCATTCGTGTTTATACCACGTGATTCCTTGGAGACCTATTCGAGATAACCCCGACGGTTTCAAACACAGCTCTTCCGAGGTGGTGATCGGCAATGTGTAAGCAAGGCCAGATCAAAAGAGAGCTCTGTAGATTGAGCTGCGATTCATGAGAGTCGTATTATCATCTTACTTTATTCTTTCCGTTGTCAACATCCCTTTTTCTCAGCTAATACAAATCCTTAAGCGGTAAATAAAGTATCAATAAATATAATTTTTTGCCGACTTCATAGCATACTCAGTTTACACTAAAACACATTGTTCGTTTACAATTTAAGTCAAAAGAAAAAACTTGTAGATAAAATTGTAACATAACAAGAATACCACCATAGAGACGTTGTTAATAAACAACAAAGAAGAAGGGATTATTGTCGGTAGGAGACATTTATGATACTTTCAATCGTGCAAATAAATAACTAATAAGAGATATTGTATGCTGTAAATACGTTCGCATTAAACTCTCTTTTCTATTTTTATATGCACTTTGACCCTAAGCATTTCACGTGAACAACTCAACAAAAGACTTAATCAGTTTTTTTGGGGGGAGGAAAGGTTGAAGGAGGAGAATTTTTCGCAGGTTTACTAGTTATTATTACACTTCTACCGGTGAAGGTAGGTCTATATGGATATTGAATACCCCTCACGACCCCTGAATTTCACACGATGTCCCTCTTCAGGCCACATAATTCCTACTTCCCATTAATCCATCCAAACTACACGTTCTTTTTCTTCTTCATTCCCGCTCATAGAATATTCTTCCCTCTATCACGTCAATCAAAACTCCCTCGCACCTTGGTCAAATCATTTGATCCACCTGTATCTTCAGCTTTTCTAATTTCCTCGAATAACTTTCTTTCCTCTCCCACCACCTCCAGCACTTCCTCGTTCGTCCTTCTCTCCCCTTGCCTTACTTTCTCTATCCTTCTCTATTCCCACATTTTAAAAGCCCCAAGTCCATTTATTCCTTTCTTTATGCTCAATTTTCGGTACCGCATACCATGCTCCGTTTTAGACATTTCACTAGCCTCTTCTTTACGTCTCGTCTAAATTAGATCTCTCAATCAATTAATTCTCCTTCTAGCATCACTATTACTGCTCCCATTTTCCTCCACCATAATAACCATGTAGATAAATTGCTTCACCTGCTCAAACTTGTGACCTCTTATTATCAAATTCAACCTGGCCCTCTTGGTTCTAAAAAATATCATTACCTTCGTTTTCTAATGGTTTATGGCTTTATAGCTAGGTTTTTCAAATAGTTTTGTGAATTATTAAACTTGAATATAAAAGGATTTACGTAAAACCTATGATGTTAGCGGTTTCCAAGAAAGTTCTTGTGCTTCGAAACGTCATCATTAACGTTCTCTTTAGCTGAGCCTGTCCCAAACGGTTTCTTTCGTATTAGAAATACGGAATAGCTATACTGTAGGAGCAAGAGTAAAATTAGGTTTTATGGTGCTCCAACTGTTCAGGTTATATCGCACCGTCTAAGGGGTAAACTATATATCAAGTAACACTGATTTTCTATTCCCCCCCCCATCCTCCCTTACCCTCTGTAACGCTCCAAAATACTCTCAAAGACCCCGTCTAAATACGTCACGCTGCCATTTCTCTCTTTTTGTGAATTAGAGTTATTTATTATAAATACCTTGTTTATTTCTTTATGCTTTAATTTATTTTAAAACAATGATGTGCATTGTTATTATCTTTTAGCAAAAAATGAATTTATAATGTATTCATCCTCCAACGTACCGGAAGGCTGGAACCTACCCTCCCCACCAATGGTGCACAGAAACTGTTGGACCGACCCCTTTTCCCCTTTTAATGCTACGGAGTTTACGGACGACCTCCGACATAAATCAATCTTAATCCTCATACTAACAATAAGACAAATATTAACCTATACCCAAAGCGGGAGTCAGTGGCATTGCTTCGCCAAAAATGATGGGGAACAATTGTAAAACGAAAACTTTTTCAACGCAAGTATGTTTAGCTTTCAGTGATTACCATCGAAAAGGATTTACCTTTTCCGTTTTTGTCGATGGAGATATGTAATAGCTTCTACCTCATTCATAGAAACGGAATTATCAGCTTCTGGAATAAGCATTAACATTTCAGATCACAGAATAATTTGGGCGTGACTGGAATATTATAACTGAATTAAAGCAACTGGAAAGCAGTTCCAGGTCCGGCTCAATCAAAATAACACTTTTATGGGGCATTAATTTTCAGTTTTATTAAGTCAAAAATACTTATTAATGAGTTATATTCATGATTTTATTGTTATTTTTATGTTAAGAAAAGGCTCTATAAAACCTGCACAAGGTTGATCAAGACGATCGCGTACCGAAGCGCTCAAATATTTAACTTGCGGTCCACTTTTAATTTTGAGCTATATTATAGCTAGCTTTGAATGCAGAAGTCAGTTAGCCATGGAGGAGGGAAGAAGGGCAAGTGAAGAGAGATAAGAACGATTCCAAGGTCAGTATAATAAAAACATATCGAATCAGGCGGCACCGTGACACAAAAAATATTTTTTTAACGTTTCAAATGCTTAATGGCCGAACGTGTCAAGATTTTTACGCCTGTTCACGTCACTTCCTCCGAAATGAGTTTTCATTCAAGAACAAGAAGTAATGGACGGAAGATGTCACTCGTCGCGTATAGATCACTAGTGCATGTGGTTGAATTCCAAATTCTAAAATGTGGTAGATGTTAATAAGAGCCAAATTTCAGCTTCGTATCATTGCCCTCATCATTAGTCATCAATCCTCAGATTGGTTTGACGTAGCTCTCCACTGAGTTCTTCTATCGGCTAATCCCTTCACATTTACGTATTTCTTTTCTTTCACCTCCTTGATCACTTGTTCCGTATATCTCATACGAGGCCTTTCTTTTCCTTTCAATTCCCATCCACTTGTCCTTCAACGACTGTATCATTGCCACTTTTGTATATTTTTTCATATTATACGTATTCCAGAGAAAGATCTAATCAATTGAATAATGAGAACCGCAAATCTCCATGTCTAATATCTCTCTGGTCGCGGACTGATTTGTTAATACGACCAAAAGCCAGGAAAGATCCAGATTCAGCCGCGCTGGACAGATCGGTGAAAAGTCACTCTCACTCCAGATCTTGATAAGAGACAACAAAACGTTCCGGTGTATTCCAAGGGCCAGTATGTTTTGTTGGCCATCGGAACTTCCGTCTTCTAATAAACAATAAAAAAGTCGGCAACTTTCCTTCAACATTCATCATCAATCCCTTTATTGGGATGGATCTGAATCCGATTCTTCTTTTGGAGTACTACAAGTTTACATTAATACTTTTTTATCCTACGTTAATTGCTCCATGCATCTCGGTTTCTGAATTTTCACAACCAATTTTGATTATACACCTGCATGAGGTATGGTCCGGTATGGTCTTTGTTACAGAATCATCACGAGATTTATAATCCTTACTATCCTCCTCAAAAACCTCTTCTCTTACAACCTGACCTTTTCTCTTTGCCTAAAACAATCTTCTTTAACACCAACTTACAGAATCTTTAAGTCCATACTCTACAACCATGAAAGAGCTGTTCCAAAAGTACTTTCTAATAAAATATTTCCTTAGCTCCAAGCTTCTACTTCCTGCTATTGGTATAACCATTCATTGATGGAATGCCCTCTTGATATGAAGTATTCCATATATTGCCTCTGCCTTTTAATAATTAGGGTCACATCAAATACTGTGGTGATATGACTAAAAATTTCCTATTACTCCTAAAAGGTCAATGATGCAATAGCCTTACCCTCAAGTCCTATCACCGTCTGTGTCGATTCTAAGAGATTTGTTATATTGATTTGCTAGCACCATCTCTTAAACTTAAGACTCCACTGAATTAGGATATTTAGAAGATGAACACGCTCCAGTTTAATAATTTATACGAAAAGTATTCGTACTGATATAGTCTTTCTCGTAAACGCAACAGACTGTCGGTCCAAAAACATACGCGGAATCGCATGGTCGTTCTTCGGAAAGCATAGTCCATATGAGGCTATACGAATTTTGCAACCATCAGGAGATGGGAAAGGTAAGATTTATGATGAGAAGAATTGGAGAAATTAAGGGAAACGAAGTGAAGTTTGGGTCAAGGTTTCCGTGAGTAATGGTCTCACCATGCGGTTCCCCTAGCATCTCCTCTTGTCGCTGTCGCCTCCGAAATAACACAAAACCGTTAGAGGTCGCTGTCGTCATTGCCATTTATATTTATTTTTTCCTGGGTGTGGCAAAAGATAGAGGAGCTCCTCTCTCAATACTCCGGAGTTTACAACGCTATCCGCCCCGTCACGGTTCTTCCGTCCACAAATTGATACCTTCGATGTCAGGTACTAACTACTCAACCCCTCGAGAACAGCTGAGATTTATCGTTAAATATAAATATTTATCATAATATAAAGTATCTACTGACACTCGTTGACTAGCTGGTAGTTCTCACCAGCTATTTCCCTAAGATTTAAGCAATCTTTTAACTTTCCACCAAATCTATGTTTTTTGCATATTTATCACTCTTTAAGCCTACACATTTGAAGCCACCTCTGCTGCTATTTAGAGCCCTAATTATTTTCACATACCTTCCGCCTTTATTTCATATTCTTCCTCCATTTATCTCCTCAATTCATTCAATTATACCCGTCTAAATATCTTTACTCTGAACAAAATATTAATTTTGTGTTCTACCGGGTACGATGAGTAAGTTTCGTTGGACATGAAATGCCTCTCGTGTAGTGGGATGTGCTATATATTTTCTTCCTGATGCTCTTCTTTAGTTCCGCATGCCTAAAACATTTGATCATTCCATCCAAACAGATTATTATCCTTCTCTCTCTTCCTCACGTATCTAACACTTGCCTTCCATCACGTTCTTCAAAATGCCGGATCGTCTCCTTATTATATGTTCCATCCAAACACTTCCTCTTCTCCTAGTCTCCTCATTCAACCTCCCAAAACTAAGAGCTAAATATATCCATTACCCTTCCATGTCTCTTAAAATCCCTTTCGTCATCCAGCATTGAAACACAGGAATATATGTCGAAGTATTGTCAAGATTTAGTCACATCTGAAGATAATGCTGCTTTCTAGACAATCGCGACAATCATCTTGGTAACGAGCCGACTTGGCTATCCAATTATCACGGGTTTGAACCCCGTTCGGACATGGATGTCAAGTTTTTCTTAGGATTAAGGTACACATAAATGGTGCTAGGTGATCTGAGCAAGCACGTGTGGAAAATAAAAGTCTATTTCAGCATCCTTCAACAGGGCTCTGTCTTTAAGAATATCACCTTTTACTATCATCGTGTTTTCCCGGATTTACTGTGACAGCTGAATTTTTCTCAATCATAGAAAATACGGCTTCTTACATATTTCCGTTCCGTGTTAAATTGAAGATTTATCTATCCATAATTTACACTTCCAACTTCAGTCGCTTTATGTATCCTCTGACTTTTACGGCCAATTTCCTGATCCATACAGCTCCGATTGAAGGGAAGGTCCCGCGAGGAAGACCAAGGGACAAATATATATGTCAAATAAAGAAGGACATGAAAGAGAAAACATACCAGGGCGTGAGGGAATTAACACTGAACAGAGCACAATGGAGGGCTGCAGTAAACCAATCCCAGGATTGAAATACTGATGATGACAGCTCTACGTTTCAGATTCAAGTATCAATCAATTATTACAATCACTTTGCGCGGCAATTGCCTACTTCTTTCCCATTATCAAGTGCTTCAAATTAACAGCAATCATACAATTGCAAAGGCTTGCACTGAAGAATAAAAAATGGAGAGTGCAATTGGCGATTTTGAGTAGTTAAAACATCATGGTCTACGAGAGAGAACTTCATAATTTTCACACTTCAATTCCAATTGGACACATATATTGAAAATTTCGATTTCATCTCATCAGTTTTGGGAAGCCACATCAACGTCGAATTCATTTTAAAAATGATTGCTAGGGGCTAGTGTAAGCATTATATTCTCATATGATGCGTACATCCATCCATTGTTCGAATTCCGGCATTGTTTAGTGGAATACAGGTATCTGCTGTTTGGAGGACACTTAAAATTCTGCACAAAGCCCATTGGATGGGACGTTGAACCATTGGACTCTTTGGCGCGTTTCGTTAAGAGAGGCTAATGTCACCGTGTTTCTCATCATCTTCCCCCTATTCCTTGAAAAATCCAACCGTACGAAACCAACCTAAATAACGAAAATAACCTTAGGTGTCGTTCACCTTCCCAGAAACACAACTACTATGAACTTCGAAGGAATTCGAGGTAATTACTCATCGATTTAGAATTCTTAAGGATTAGAGAATGTAAGGCACTATATTTTTTTGTAATTTAAAAAAGGAACAGGTCGTGAAGGAAGTAAAAGAGAGGAATTACGTTAATATGAAGAGGAATGGAGTGGAGAGTTGAGTCAAACCAATACTAGGATTGTGGACCTATAGTGATGATGAGGACACCATAGACGTTTTCACCGTATTTTGAACTAATTTTTTAATCACGTGACAAAATATTTTTTTATATCCTTATTTAAAAATCTAACGTTAAATATAAAATTTATTTAAAAAAATGCAGTACAACTTTTCATCATTCCTATAAAAATAAAGATTGCTTCATAAAAATTATTTCTCGATCAATAACATGACGATCGTCACAAGAATGCTACCGATAAAAACAAGTAATCGGACACATTTTCTCTCCACGGATATCACTATAATACGTGAATTCAAAGTGACACTTTACATATTCGAACTCGAAGCCTCCGGAAAAGCATGTTTGCCTGACCAGCAGGATGCGAGACCGGTAAATGAATTAATCATCAAAGAAGAGTTAAAAATAGCTACTAAAAAGACACCAAAGGGTGAAAATTAATTTTGCAATGCATTGAGATGATTTTCTTTCACCCATATACCCGCACACCAAAAGCATGATGGCGCGAATTACTTTACCTGTCTAACACACTCATAATATAACAATGATATTCAAAAGTCTGAAGGGCGGACATTTCACCCCGATTTCATATGATAAACCCCCTTTCATTCGTCTTCCGTTGAAATGATCCATCTTACTTCCAAAATAAGGCCGAAACAAATGAACCACTCTGACCGTTCCCATTCATGGCTTCTAACTTCGAAGATTCAACTTGGCATCCCAACTTGATGAGAACTTCATTGCGTTCGTTTTCTTATGATTTGAAAGGGAAACAACTCCGTGGGCGTTGAGGAATTTGAGGGGAATTGGGTCTCTTGGTCGTGAGTTTAGCCTCCGTCCCATGGGCAGGATGAAAATCTCTATAACGAGGGTACACGTACACCCATCCCATTCCTTCGCACCCTGGGTGATATCCCTAAAGACGTCTATGAGGTTTCCCACCGACTTACTCTTCCCTTTTGCTCCAATTACGCCACCCCCGCGATTTCCCACGGGAGGGACCTCGAACTCGGAGCGAAGGCAGGAAGATATGCCGCGCCCGAAAGGGAAATCGAAGCGGACGAGGACGCAAAAAAACTCACTAAGATTACATGTTTCTAAAAAAATCCAACTCAACCGTTTTTTTGGCGAATGTTTCTGCGGTGTCCGAGCCTGTACCTTCATTAATAGATGCTTCATGTACAAGGATGGGAATTAAAGTGTAAGGAGGAAGCGTGGAGAGAAACCCGGCGTCTAAATTAGCCTGCTCTAAACGAAAGGCGCTGAGGGGGTCACGGGTTGACGTCCCATCCGACGGCCGGAGCACTGCACTCGAAATCTCTCCAAAAATCACTAAATTAGGCCCGCTTTACCAATGAAAAATATCTTCCTCTGTCGGGTTTTGAGCTCTTTTAAGAATCTGAATTGAAATTATCGTATTAATTGGCTTTCACCATGCACTTTTTTCTCGTGATTTAGGGCCGACATTCTACCTGCATATTATTCGTGCTGGAAAACTACTTTTTTCCAACTCAATTAAATTAATAGGGAATATTAATATTAAGGCCAACTTTGAATGCCTGTTTTAGATCGGCATCTCTCGTTAAGAGAGCGCTAATACTGCCGGATTTCTCTCTACCCTTTCTCGGCTGCTTGAAAAATGTTTGATAGCAACTGCCCATTCTATGCTAAGCTGTCGGTTGACTGAGCGAACAATGGCATTAATAAAACTTTCTTTCTCAAGCCATAAAATTCATACTATTCCCACCATAAGTGTAGATCCTATGTGTACAGATTTCTTTTTGTTTTTGTTATATTTGGTGAAAATTCTTCATAGATTTGCAAAATTTTAAGCATGCAGATAAGTAACGCTACATTTTTATTGACGAATTACATTCCAGAATATAAAAGTGCAACCAGGTAGAGCACTAGCCAGGGTCCATCTTCTTGCATGCATATACAAGTGCAGTCTCAAAAGCTAGTCTAAGTGCAAGACGATGAATTTTTATAAACAATTTTTATTTTAAAACTTTCGGCTTTTACGTCGTCGATAATTATTTGGAGGGTTACGATCATGGCGCCATAATTGGTCTCGAACGGTGCTACTACAAAAACGTGGTAGGTAAGCAGTAAAAACTGTAACTCGATGCATGGATTCATAAAATCGACACTCGGAGGCCTCTAACGCACTAACCCCCTCCCCCCACCCATCCTGCAAACGCATGAGCACATACAGCCAAATGTAACAGACATACAAACTCTAACGCCAGTTTTAATATACATTTATATCAACTGATAAAGAGATTAATAAAATGTTCTGGCCAAAGTCCATCCTACAGATTTTTCGCTATCACGGTAAAACAAAGTGCCTGGCTGGCTAGTATGTTGATTCAAAACGGGGTACCAGCAGGTAAGGCATCAGCGAAGTACGAAGGGGATTCGCCTTGACGAAAGACAAGGCAATTACACACGTGGAAGAATTAAAATACAGGGTCGTTGGCCAAGGACGCGAAGAAGATTTGAAAGTTCTAGTATGGAACGTGGCGTTGTATGGCCCCAAAACGTGGGTTTTAAAGAAAATGTATTTTCGGCTTTTGATATATGGGTGTAGAGAAGGATAGAGAATATTAGGAGCATGTGAGGACGAAAGAGGATATCTTGTTGATAGTGAGAAAGGAAAGGAGGTTGATCAAAGAAATTGGAGAAAGAGTGAGTGGAAGGAATGGATGAATGGGTAAGGGAAATTGTAAGGACATGATCGAGGGAAGAATTTCAGATAAACGGAATAGAGGATAAAGAAAACAAGAATTTTGGATGGAATGATGAGAGATAGCAAGTATACGCAGCTAAATCAAATGTCACGCGAAAGATATCTTGCGTGAGACATATTTAACGCCCATATCAAAATACCTTATCCGGAAGAACGCTGACATATATGTACACATAAAATTATTTATCGGAGCTTAGATAGCTCAGGAGCTATCGATAGCTCCCTGTCCACCTCGATAGCCGCCGGTGCGGGTGGTCAGGCTCAAACGGAGAAGGGGGGGAGAGGGGTTTGTCCGAAGACGCGAGGGCCGCAGAACCGGCGAGCCGCGACGCCTTGTTACGCGCGTCCAAGTTGTGTGAGGATAGGTGGTCTGTCTGTGAATGGCAGTCGCATGTGGGGAACGAGATGGAAGTGAGGGGGGGGAGGTGTGCGGGGTCGAAGGGGAGTGGGGAAAGGGATGGAGGGGAGGGAGATAAAGGGGAGGGGTGAGATGTGACGTCACCATTCCGTGTCTCGATTTTCTCTGCTTCTTGCTCTCTCGGCTGCCCTATATCTGCGCGAAATCGCGTTGCGTCAGAGGCCGTGATTTTGAACGAGACGGCTCACAGAGGTACTCCCCAGGACGGCGCGGACCGAGTTCATGCGTGCGCGTGCGTTTGAGGAGACTCCAACACCGCCGACGACTCCTTGAGAGGTGAGTTAGCCTCGGAGCGAGCACGCGTGTGGCTTTGAAAGAGGGAAAGGAAGGGAGGGAGAGCTCTACGGCGTGAACCTCCCGAGCACTTCTCCTTCTTACATCTGTTCAAACGAAGTCCGAATTCCCCATCTGGGTACCTACATGCTAACTCTAGAACGCAGGAAGCCATCTTGAATTGTGCCCGAATCCGTTAGAAATCAATTAATGGCCGCCCAATTTAACCAACCATTGTTGACTTCAGCGAAGGTAGTAACGCGTGTTTATTCTTTTGAGTAGGCATGTCGGAGTTGTTGATGAAAAACATGAATATTTTTTCTCTGTTATTTCAAAAGAGTAGAGCAGAAGTACCTATGCGGTCAGCGAGTACCAAACAAGCACTAATAAACAATGGAAAAAGTAAATATAATGTGGAAAGCATAAAACCACCGCCATATTTGCATCATTCTCATATAGTTTCATCAATGTAGGTTAACTCTATCTCTTGAAGCTTAATTCCTAGAATTGTAGCCACCGATAGAGTTTTCAATCATCATTATCACCAGTAAGCGATCATAAAATTGGTTCAACGCAGATGTCCTCTTGATTCTTACTTCGGCCCACCTCTTCGTACTTAACCAGTTCTCCATTTTTATATTCACAACTTAATCCTTTTATTTCTCACCCTAGGTCTTCGTTTTGAGCCATCGAGGATTTACCTACTTTCCAATGGTAATGCCGCTGGGCAGATTTGAAATTACTAATGAATGCTAGTTGACAAAAACATCTTTAGCCTCATCAGGGGAGATTAGAATGCACAAGAGGCGGCAACGCATGCGACCCTACGGGTGACAATAAAGCAGGAATCGGGGTGCTAGGGAAGGAATAAGCCCCACCTCAATAAGCAAAAAAACATAGCCTCTTATGGCGACTTATCTGTATTAAAACATAAATTACAATGGAATGGTACACAAATTTCATCGCAACGGCATCAATTAATATGGCAAAACTATTTAAGGGAGTTATTTGGTCATTTGATTCCCCTGCGGGTTAATCTTATTCCCAAAAGTTTGTTCTCATTTGATCTATTTAATCTACAAAATCGGCGCTTTTCTGTTTGTTTGTCCGATCCCCATCTTTTATTTAACGAAGTATGTTAAAGATGTTCAGAACGTACATCAGGAGCGTGTTTCTTCGTGGCAGCGAAGCATGGACAATGACAGCAGCGGAAAAGAAAAGGGTGGAAGCATTCGAAATGTGGTGCTACAGAAAAATGATGAAGATTAAATGGATCGACCGAGTAAGCAACGAAGAAGTTCTAAGAAGAGTGGGAGAAAAGAGATGTCTTCTTAATACCCTGAGAAAAAGACGGGACAACTTGATCGGCCACATCATGAGACATGATGGTCTGACGAAGACAATCGTGGAGGGACAAGTGGAAGGGAAGAATGGCAAAGGAAGGCCTCGTTAAAAGATGTATGGAACAAGTGATAAAGGATGTGAAAGAGAAGAATTAGGTACGTAAATATGAAGAGATTAGCCGATAGAACTCGGTGGAGAGCTGCGTCAAACCAATCTGAGGATTGACTTATGATGATGATGTTAAAGATGCATTCGTTGAATACTACTCTTAAGTTTATAACATGTAAAACAGCTTCATTCGTGATTAACATGAGAAGCAATGCTGGTGCCGACCAATATGGCCGACCCTGGTTCTCAAATCAGCCGCGAATCAGCCTCCCTCCGGTACTTTCTAACCTCCCTGGTCTCATCTGCTGTTTCCACGGGGACTCTTCCCGAAAACAGACCCGAAGCGTCGTCGGCCCGATACGAGCCCTTTAATGAGCGGCGTGATCGTATTCCAACCACCCACCCTCCACCATTCCCTCTCATGGGAGACTCCTCCCTCAAACCCCACACACACTCCCGCCAACCCACGAAACCTCCCGTTAGCCAGCGGATTCCTTTCATTCCGAGCGTACTGGTAGCAGAGGAAGAGGGGGGATCGCGGACCCCTGGCACCCGTAGCGGGGGACAAGCGTCTCGCCTCACGAGTTTCGGTAAAGGTGTTATTCCGAGTCACGGCCGAAGAGACTTCGATAGAGCGTTCCATTGGATAAAAAATGGTGGCAAGCTATAAGGGTAATTAATGAAATTGATGGTTTCAGGCGTAACTTTATGGAATTTTCTTTCATTCATAATGAATGATAAATTAAAACCTTGCATTTCCACAATTATTTATCTCACACTACTAAGACCATAACGTAATTAATGAAGGTATCTCGGTTGCACCACCCGATCAGGGGCTCCATCATTGGCGATGTTAGAAGTGCGAGAAGCACTTCGAATCGTCAGCTGATATAGACACCCTGATCAGGAGGTAACCATTCAGATGATAGGGGTCGGGTTGCTGTAGTGGTTAAAGAACTGGCCTATCACATGGAGGGCCCGGATTCGAATCACGGCATTGGAAGATGTTTTCCGTTGGTAAACCGGCACCTACTTGAGTGCATTGTGAAGATCATTGAAGTACAGTACTTCTACTGTCGGGGTTCACTTGAAACCGTCGCGGTAATCTCGAATAGGTAAACAAGGGCGTCGCTTGGTAGATACACGAATGGTTTGAAACTTTCATGTGTCTGAATAGCTCATTATAATTTCGCTCATTGTTTTCGCTTAGGTTTTTATCTTCCTGGAGCTCTATGCTCGGGATCGGGAGGAAAGGTATAAGGATGGGAATGAAAGGGTAAGGATGAAGGAATGAGATAAAACCGGCGTCGACATTAGCTTGCTCTTTATTAAAGGCGCCAAGGGGACCACGGGACAGGTGGAGGTGTGTTCGAAACCGTCAGGGTTATCTCGAAAACCAACCAAGGAGGTCGCATGGTACAAGCACCGAATTATTCGCAAATATGGTGTGTTTGAATTGCTCTTAGCAGTCTCACTGATTATTTTCATTTGAGTTTTTCTCATCCGTCTCAATCATGGAGCCCCCGGATGAGAAAAACTAAAGTGAAAACAATTAGTGAGATTGTTACGAGAGATTCCAAGCTAAAACTAATTAAAGACGTTACTAATGCATTTGATTCCCCTGGCAGTAAATTCTGTGCCTAAAAACAGGTTCGAATTCAATCTATTGAAACTACAAATTTGGCGCTTGTCTGCGTGCTTGCGCGCTTTCGGCCGTTTAATTAAAGATTTTAAAAAGGAATTTACATTATTCATCTTGGTACTCCTTTCTGGCTAATCTCCTTGACAGAAGATAATGTTATGCGAAGCCGTCGATCTCTCTTAGCGACACTAGTTCATTTAATCCTGAAACCAATGCTAAGGAAATAAGCAATGGGGTGACCTTGTCGATTGCGCATGTCTGCAAAGGTAGGGGCCGGTATAACAATGAAAGTTATCAGCCACTGCCGGGATTCAAACCATGGCCCTCCGGGTGGGAGGCTAGTAATCTACATCTACTACACTAACCCAAACTTCACTATGAGAGAAGATCCCTTGTTCTTTTGTAGCGAAAGTTAGAACGAGGCTTCACAGTTAAAACAGAGTTTTCAAAATTTTTCTTTCATTCCGTGACATGAGTTCACTTCTGAGGTCTGCCTACCTGATCAAGATTTGAACCATAATTCTCATTCCATTCCTCATTAATGGCGAGAGAATCACGTATGTTGTTCAGCGTAATAGACAGCTTGATTTTTTTAGAAGATATGCGGTCGTTATTATTCGACGCGCCTACCTTCGTTGAATGCTTATTACATGCACTGTCAATGGCGGTAAATAATTGAAAGCGTCGTTGTGACATCCATGAACATCAGGGACTTTTAAATAGAAGCAGGTTTGTATGACAGTGATCCAAGGGCAATATAGTAAGTTTTTGAATTCTCTACAAGTAACAAGCTCTCACCCGCCTTTGACTAGTTATGCAGTCATTTATTGGATGCAGTCATTTTGTAATCGGAAATATTTTAAATATCCCGTGCTTGCGTGAGCAACCAGCGGCCATCTTGGTAGGTAAAGCCATACGGGCTTGATACACGCGATGCCCACGTACGAAGTTGTTTATGCGCGCGGCAAAACTTGGAGCAGTAAGATGAATAATTAAATGCACTCTTAAAATTCTTCGTATAACTCGTATAAATGTTGGAAAATCGGCAAACACGCAAACAAGCGCAAAATATATAGTTTCAATAATTTAAATTTGAACCAGCTTTTAGTAATAAAATTAGCATTCACAGGAATCAAATGCATTAATACCTCTCTTAAATAGCCTTAAGAATATTTATAGACGCCGCTACGATGACATTTGAGCACGATTTCATCGTTAATTATGCCTAAATATACATGCAGTCTCCACAAGAGGCCGTACAAAAGAGCAATGGGGTCGTTCGCCATATTTCTTTTATTGCCGAATCTGATAGTTTGTAAAATATAAAGACCCGTATTTTTCCGTTTTTTGATCCGTCAATTATTTCTCGAGTTATAGGAGGCGAAAAACTGATGTTTTTAACCCTTTCGGAAAAGTGGGCGTGGTGCAACCTCTGACGTCATCGACTTCGTCCAATCACAACTGAGACCGCGGAGCTACTTCGCCTCATCGCAATGGGGGGGGGGGGGGGGCACAGCTGACTCTGCCAATCGGAGCAGTTGCGACAGCATCTGTGCGAGCAGACCTTCCAAGAACCCCCCTCCACTCCCTTCCCGTCCCCTAAAAGCAGTCAAGGACGGGGGAAAAATGACGTCAATGATATCAAAGCAGCTTCTTCGGTGGGCGTCACCTTTTGCTAATTTTAATTTTTGAATTATGAGCGAATGGTTGTGGTTAGAAGATTAATTTTTTCACTAAAATTCATTTTTCGTTTCTAAAGATTTTGTGTACAAAATTTCAATTTCGGTTCCGAGTAAACGACCGCATTTTTGAACTAAATAAGTGGGGACTAATACTTCCCGAGTACCACCATTCTGACTTCATTATCTCCCGTAGGGTAGCCTACGCATGCTGCCTCCACTATATTCTAACCTCCTAGTTAATGACGACTTCGGATATATATTTTTTTAACAATCGAGCCACAGCGAACAGCGTGTATTCGGACCACGATTTCGACAAAAACCTGATATCCTCAAACTTCGTTTAATGTCATTTTGGCAGGAATAGCTAAACCACCGTTTAAATTTCATTCCTGCCATCTACCAGGAAGTGAGTCATAATTGTGGCATTTTTCGAATTCCTCACCACGCCGTGAGGGATTTAATTGGATACGATTCTGTTTCTCAATTAGAAAGTAGGGATATTCCGCTTTAAAAAAGTAGTGACGGTTTGTCATCAATAATAATCCACTTTTTAAGACAACCGAATAATATATTTTTCGGAAATATACAACATACATTTCAGATTTAATTTGATAGAAATCAGAGAAAACATTTGATATCCAGCGAAGATTCTGACATCCGTTCATCGTGAGTAAACAAAAGAAAATCTGATCTGAAAGACTGATCTTAAATCTCTCTACTACTACTACTCAACTCGACTACTCTTTCTCTCATGCTGACCACTGCGGTGGAAAGCTAAGACGAGGTGGGATTAGAGTGGAAAGCTAAGGGCTAAAAATAGAATTATTGTGTGAACATAGATAACAATCAACTTCAGTTAATTATTTGATATTAGGTACAGAAGTTTATAATAAAATCAAATTTATCAAGTTAGTTTCCTTTACCTTCTAGTACTAAGGGATTCGTCACATTGCCAAACCTTGGGCGCGATCACGGTTTTCGTTCTTGTTAACGTTGCAATTAATGCGAACTCCATCCATAGTGAACGCAGTACCTACTCATAGTAACCGTCTATAACAACCATGGTGCAACCGGCCTTAAGTAGTTCCAATACCTGAGATTCGTGATTTAAAGTGCCGGAGGAAGTTTAAACAAAGTGGAGTCATATTTCCGCTTTGCTAGGTGTCATTAAAAAAACGATAATCCGATTGCGCATTTTATTTAGATCTGTGATCAGGCCCCAAATTTATGCTTCAGACTAACCCTAAGATAAACACAATAACAATGATAGAGGCGGGAATAGAACCCGCGACCTTAGATCTGACAGGCTGCTGCATTATCAACCAGGAAAATGATCCAAATAAAGTTTAGCAAATGGTAAAATGGTAATTTGGCACTTAAATTTTGCAAACTTTGGTATCTTTTTTTTTTTTTTTTTACTTTTTCGGAGAAATTTTTCGATTCCCTCAGAAATAAACAATCATTTGCCGGCCACGGCAGTTAGGTTGGTAACGCGTCGGCCTGACAAGGTCGCGTGTTCAGATCTCACCTCATGCATGGGTGTCGCGTTTGCAATAATGTTTAAGTTAGATCCGATAGTAAGATGTAAAATTTAAACTTGGAGCAAGTTAAAACCTACTGCTACTATTCACTCGGAAACCCACATCATTTATTAATTATTAAAGCAAAGTTATAAGTCCTCTCGCATAAGATTTGTTTCTCCAGGTGCTTCAATGGCAGAGGTCGTATCCAGCTGTTGCCCTAAGGTCTTGATCCGAAGCAGAGAACAATATCTATTACATTATGCGGGATTCGAACCCACTGCCCTGGGGTGTCAGGCCGGTATATTGACGACCCGGCTATCGTAGCCGTCAAATGCCCTCAACTGGGTCATAAACATTCGTCAGTGCGTTTTAGCTCAAGATATGACGTGGGTGTGTATATGTGATAGTCACATATTGCCGAGAAGAAGGCCGAATACCGCGTCAAAGAAATAAATAAAAATCAAGTCCTGCTCAACGATGCGTGTCCTACACACGACTTGATAACCGGATCTGGTTTTCGGGGATTACCGGACGTCTTCATGCGTCAAGGCACACCGAAATCCTTTCGGGACAGAGTCGAATCGACAATATTCCGCGCCGCGCCGAAGAGGAAACAATTAAAGAGTGGATAAAAAAAAGTCAGACACGAAACGGACGCGGTAGTGGACATCAGCAGATCAAACCGCCTGACCCGCAATCCCACTTTTCGAGAGAGAGAGAGGGAGAGAGGTCTTTAATTCGCACGCCCTCCCCTCTCCTCGTTTTGCAATTATTCCAGCGGCGGACTCTTGTGTGCCTCTTTCTCCTATCTCGAGTGGGTGGCGCCACGTCGAGGAAGGATGAAAGGGTACGTTATGAGTTTAAGAAGATGGTACGAAGAGCCCTCGGTGACGAATTTCGGAATCGAGGTTTTATTTTTTCATTTATGTTTACCACCGGAATGTTGAGAAAGAGTGTACCGGGATCTTTGAGTTAAAATTCGATTCTCTTACAAGCTCGAGCAATTAGGTAGGTTAGATGATACTTATAAAATTACAAAGATTGGTAGTTGGTGCTCTAAAGATTTGAAATTTAATTTTTTACGCGGATATTGAGTTTACCTACTTATAAATTTCAACCAAATCACCATAAAAATAATTTAAAATAACATTATATTTAGGGTAGGTAATCTAGATTTTAGTATTTTCTGCGTGTATGAATAGAATCCTCTTAATTTAAAGGCATGACTTAATTGTTTTTACACATCTCTTCGAATATTTAGCACCCAACAGGATATATTGTGCAAGTCTTTTGAAGTAGGTGCCTTTCCGTCATAATGTTAGTCTATGACAGGAAGCTGCAATGCAAATGAGTTCACCACATTTTCTTGGCAAATTTATTTTCAATATAGAAATTGGTTGTATGGTTACAAGCAATATGGTAATTTATTCACCGATAACCCATAACATTTGTGGACTCACCTCCTGCCACACACTCTTACGGTGGTCTGTAGATTCCGAAGTTGACGTAGATAAAGTGTTGCGTGAGACAGGAGAGAAAAGAAGTGGATAATTTTGAAAAGAGTGGCTAAAGTGGTTGGAGGATATTTTGAGGGGTAACGAAATGCTGTAGAGGGTTATAAAGAGGAAAGATCGTTAGGTAAACCTATATGTAGTTAGGATGGAAAGTAATTAAGCGTCGGCATTAGTGTGCTCTTAAGGAAAATAGCCGTCCCATCCGATGGTTGGAGTACTGAAATCGAAGTGTTCTCCACAGCACCAAATTGGGGCCGGTTTACCATTGAAAAATATATTCTCTGCCGGAGTTCGATCCCGGGACCTCGAGATGGGAGGTCAGTACAATAGAAACACACCAATCCCTTTGAGGATGGAACACGTGTCATTGGTTTCCGGATTTTAAGTAGATATTTCAAAGTTAAGTCTATATTTTAGTTTGTGCGCGATATAAAAGCAAAGAACTGTGCCATTATGAAGGGGTTAGCCGGTAGAAAAATAGAGTGGACAGCTGTTACAAGCCATTCTGCGGATTTTTGACTAGTGATGACACATATTAACTAGGAAGTAAGGAAAGTGTTGACCTATATCACTGGGAAACAGCAGGCGGACTTACCGAATCAGAAAATCTAACAATGTGGCAGATAGAATACTTATGATGAACTAACTCGAAAATATGGGAGCACAATCTTGACGAGTAACCTTTTCCTGGATCCGCAAAATGGTTTTGAAACGGGGCCGATGTGTTGACTTCTTCCGCGACGACGCGACCACAGGCCGGCAAATGAATACTGCTTTGACGACTCGCTAGGAACATCATAGCCCATGGGATAGCAACTAATTAAATTTTACCATCGCGTATTAACCTGCCATCACGTGGTAGTTTCTCAAATATATAAGTCACAACTCAAGTCCCGTGTAATATGCATGGCAGTGAATTGTGCAGCATCTGCCACTTGTCCATGGATTACACACAGCGCGAGTTCGATAATTTATGCGTGAACTTCAACACGGTACCTATATGAGAGGACTTCCAAATGGACGAGTGGACGTGCGAAATGGACCCCATATGCCAAGGTAACGGTTCGCAAAATTAATTTTTAAATTAATGGCGAAAGGGAACATTTGGGACCAAAGTTTACGAAGCACGTGGTCCTTGTATCGCGCCGCTATCCTCCTCTCCGATTCCGTCAAAGCGTAAAAACGTTTTCATGTTTCAACCGGATTCCTCCATGCGGTGCCGTTGACACCCTTCGGGGTGTCTGACGAGTAGAGGGAGAGAGAGAGGAGGCGCGTGACACCTACTGAAAAGGATTTATATTATTTGCCCTGAGCCCAACACGGGCCGACTGAACGACTTTTCCTTCGTATCGAGATCGAGCGAAGAGCGAAATGGACGGCGTGCTTGCTGTTGCCACTGTCGCCTGGGTGACCTTTGTTTATTCGCTCGTTTTGTTTCTGCTTCCGTTTTGCCTGCCATCCCGCGTCAACCAGTCAAGGCAGTCTGAGGGAATCGGTAAAGGAACCAAGCATGAATGCAATAGTTGGCGAAAGGGACTTGGGAACAACTGGACCAAAGTGGGCATAAGATATTTTTTTTTTCATGGAAATGGGTACCAAAACTCGTGACTTTCAGCACCACATATCGATGTAAATACAGTTGTGCGCATGAAAGTATTGAAAGCACTTCCACTGATACTTTTGGATAGTCCTGAATTTTTCTCGATTCCCTCAAGTCGGCAGGATTTTTCCAAGAGGGAAACTGACTGATTGGATTTGCAGCTGTCACTCCGCATCGCAAAGACGAATAGAAGGGGAAGTACGGCAGTTTTGCTTTTTCCGGTTCAGTTTTTCCAGAAGACTCCCCATCAATCACAATAAAATGCAATTACACTTGCAAAAAAGTACTGAGTTTTTTACTTTTGCAAAACTTACTACAGGTCATTACCGAGAAATCCTTCATTAAAATAATATGGCCAGTTTTTCCCGTCACTGTAACATTATCAAAATTTAACGATATAGATATAAGCACAATAATGAGATTCGTCACATATACGAGAGTTTGTGATAATACTCCGTAGTTTGCGCTGTGTCCTTAAAAAAATAAGATAGGCGTCAGCACAATTTCAGTTACAACCCCAATGTCTAAAAGATCAAATCATATTCTCGAGGCAGCAATTATTAGCACGAAAATCTATCACCTTGAACCAACACGGGGGATCGGGTTGGTGTGGTAGCTGGAGTACTGGCCTCCCATCCCGAGGGTCCGGGTTCGATTCCCTGCAGTGGATTTTTCGTGTAAAACCGGTCCCCACTCGAGTGCCTAGTGGAGGGCATTTCGGTTCCAGTACTCCATCCGTCGGTTGGGACGTTAAGCCGTGGTCCCCTTGGCGCCTTTAGTTAAGAGTAGACTAATGCCGACGCCGGGTTTCTCTCCACCCTTCCTCCGTTCCCAAAAAACTCCTGCCCTTACCCATTGACACACCTATCCTAAATGGTGCAAATGACCTCAGCTATCGGTCGCCTCACCTGAATAACCAACCAATTGGACCAACACGATGAGCTATCAATTCATTCGACAATTTCACTCACAATTTGATTACATAAATTGTACCGGTATACCAAGCGCTGAGAATCGCTTCAATTGTCCGACGACTAATGTCTCGACTCAACGGCGTCAGAGTTACCACGGTAATAAGACCAGCATGAAAACAAGCAAAATGTCTTGTAATAAATAAAAAAAATACTCATAAATTGCGTTCTTCGCATTAAAACGTTCCGCCACCGATCAAATGGTCAAAAGTCTCCAGAAGCAATCAGATTTCACGTCCGCAATCGACGAGACGAGAAATTGGGAGAACAGCTGTCGTTTCGTGCGGTGGATGTTGACATAGGCCGGCGCTGAACGTTCGGTTTTCGACGCTAACGAAAGGAGACCTCACCGGATCATTTTTTAAAAGGTGTTTTTATCAAGGAGTGGAGGGAGCCTTGGCTTTAGCTTTACTCACAGTTTTGCGAAAGCCTTCAGCTGGTCGGACCATTCCGCCGGGACGTGGGCGAGGTTGGCCCCGCGGCAGCTCACCTCCCTTGCTTCGGGGCGACACCTGCAGGGCGAGGGGCAAGCGAGAACGCCGCCTACCCCACCGATGCCGCCTCCGATCCCGCCGGACTCTGCTGCCGAGGCGCCGGCGGCGGCCCAACCGAGGGCCGCGGCGAAGACCGCAAGGGCCGCGAGCCCCCGGGAGGCCATCCGCCGGCTGGGGCCGGGTGGCGGGGACCTTCCCCTCCTCTTCCTCCTCATGTCCGGAGGCCGTCCAGGGAGTCTCCAGAAAGGTTGAAGGAACCTGTCGTTATTCAATTTGCCGCGCGGGACCGTTGTTAATCACTGTTGCGAGAAGGGGGGTTGGGTGGAAGGAGGGTTTCGGAACACACACACTCACAAACACGTGATTGGAACACTTCTGGATCGACCGACACTCACTGGAACTCTCTCTCTCCTTTGTTGCGTGAGGGACGGAAGGTTGAGAATGTTGGGGTGAACCAAACCGCGGTGACAAAAAATATGCACGAATTGATATTTTTTTCTTCCCCCTCCCTCCCGTGTATACAATCACGCGAACACTCGGTAGATCAGATGTCGATCACGAAGTGGAAAAAATCCAGGCGTGAAAACGTGAGAAACCGTGAATCAAAACTTGTGGAAGACACTTGAGAAGGAGTTTTCTAATGCTTTATTAATTAATTAATTTTTTATTTTTCAGATCCGGGTGCCATGGAAACGAACGTCGTTTGTTCCCGGACGTACTCTTCGTGTTGTCTATGTTTCTGGGGGAGTGGATGAGTGGGTCTGAAACGCGTGTGGTGGTGGGCGACCGAGAGGAATGAAGCCGAAAAACTTTTCCCTCCGCGCGGCCTAGAAATCGCCGTTTTCCTGACGGCGGCGAGGCAAGCGCAGGCCGCACCGAATGCAGAAAGGGAGCTCCAGTAAAAGGCTCGAAGCACTTTCTCTTCTCTTGCCAACCAGATTAAGAAGAGGAGGAGTTGTTGGGGCTGGGGGAGAGGGGGCGGGGTTTGGCATCGGTGTGTGAGTGAGAATGTTGAGGGGCATGAACTGACGGCACACACAACACACACACACAAACTGAGGACCACGGCACCGCAAAAATCACTCTCCTCACCACTCCCCCTATTCTATATCCTTCCTTCTCTTTCGCCCATTCACGAACGAGATTAGGGGGAGAATTTAGAGGTGTAGGAAGAACCGCACCCGATGTCGAAGGCGTGGAAAAATAATTTCGCCGATCCGCTACCGTGTGAAGATGGAGTAGTTGAAAATTTAAAAAAAATCGCTCGCGATCGCACGAAAAATCACACGCGTAAATAATTGGTCGCCGTCGACATGAGAACGTTAGCGGGGTAAGGACCACAAAAGGGGAAAAGAGAGAGAGATAAAGGAATTTTGAGGAAATAGAGGAAAACAGGAGGGAAGCGAGTGAAGTAGGGAGTTTTATAGAGGAGAAAACAGGTCTCCCACAGTCTCTCTTGAACGGGCGACCCCGACGCAAGCTGTCTCGCGACTGACCCGATGCCTCTCCCGTCTCCCTCCTTCTATCCTTCTCTCTCTCTCTCACTCCTCTCCTGCCTGTTGAGAGAGAGAGAGAGGAAGGGAGGAGTGCGCGCGCGATCGAGGAGCTACCTGCCGGCCGAAGTGGGGAAGAGTGTTTGTGTGTGTATGTCTGCGCGGAAGGAAGGGAGGAGAAAGCGTGGAGTTGGTAGAATGGTAGTGGGGAAATTTGCAGCGAGGAGGAATGGGTGAAAAGAGAAGGAGAAGAACTAGATCTGGATAAGGGTTACGAGGGGCAAGGAGGGGGTAGAAAGGGGATGCAAGAGGGAGGGGGAAGCGTAATGTTGGAGGGGGCGCTGGACCCGTTGAAGCCGACGCTGCCGCCGCAACCCATTTCGCCGGCGTCTGACTTCTCCCCCAACCAACGTCACCAACATCCTCGAGTGACGTCATCGACCGTCGCAGTGAAAAAATTCTCCTCCGTTCCATCCTCGCTCATTTATCCACATTCGAGGAAAACCCTTTCGTAATTTTCGGAAAAATTAATTGCTCCCTCTTCTCCAATGACTTGATTTCCCAGCTGCACGCGACTATGTGTCAGATTGGCGGCAGCTAATAAAATGAATGGGGAGCATGAATGTGGACTGATAAGAAAAACGTTTTAATATCTCATTCATTTTCGATTTATCGTTCTCCCCTTTCACTAATTCAAGCTGCCCCCACTCCTTCCCCCGAAACAATAAACGGCATCAACTTTTCTCCCTGTCCTCTTTTTTTCCTATCACTATTTTGTTGTAAGCCCGTCCCTAGTTTTCCCGGGGAATATTGCCGCTAGTGAGCTCCTCATTAAGAGGCTGCTCTCTTAAGGCCGCTTTACACGATACAATTTTTTGCACAATTTCTTGTACAAACTCTTGTGTAGACTGAACGAAATTGTATGTTTGTCTGAATGGAACTAGAACACGTTCTATTTCCCGTTCAGTCATTCAGACAATCGCACAAGTTTTCGTACAATTTGCCGCTTTACACGGTACAATTTCCTTATGCAAGAGTTTGTACAAGAAATTGTACAAAAAATTGTATCGTGTAAAGCGGCCTTTAGGAAAAGTCAAAAGAAATGTTTCATTGGGTTAATTCATTGAACGCCAACACCATCTCTCGCCAATGCGATGCATTTTCGTTGGACGCCGAAAATTAAGTGGAAAAATGTAATTTCGAGGCGAATACGCTGTGATATTCCGTCGCCACTCTTACTGAGAGTTAGGGAGAGGATTTCCAAAGGTCTGGAAGCCGAGACTGGTAAATGTCTTGCGATCATTGCTGTGCCCTCTTTTTAAAGGCATTCATAAATAACTCGGCGGGAAATTCAGATATCGTCTCCCAATTTTACCGCTGGGTGGCAGTTAGCGCGAATCAAAATAAGAAACAAATGAGTGTATTTATGCGTGCTTTCGTGTTTATGGCACCTTCAAAAAGGTGCTGGCAAAGTTTAATGGAATTGGAAGGATTTTCGTAACAGTTTGGTACAAATTCTGCCAAAATGAAAGTGGCAATAATGGTGGCTGAAAAGCCATCTTTAGCGGCTTCCTTGGCCAATATTCTGAGTAACAACAAGTGCCACACACGCAAAGGTATTTCGCTGCAAAGCGTTGTGCAGTTATATACTATTTCCTCAAGAATTTACTTCCACTTTCTGTGAGGGTTCAATGCTAATGTAATAATTTCATTCTTTTTAGGTTTCAATCAATCTTGTTCGATTCATGAATGGAGTGGTACATTTCGAGGAGAGCCAGTGCAATTCAAAATGACATCTGTGTGTGGGCACGTAATGAGTCTAGATTTCATCGGAAAATACAACAATTGGGACAGAGTCGACCCTGTAAGCAAATTATTTCCCCACCTGCTTAATCTTCAATGGTTCTATTTACAGTGAAATGTTATAAGTATCTTTTCCCGTGTGTGTACCTTCATTGTGAAACCCATTTTGCTCGCAAGAAATCTGTTACATCGGAGTTGTAAACTATTTGATTTCCTGTATGATAAATGGATTTTTTAGGACTGCATAATGATATTAAATTGCATACGTATTTATTGTTTAAGATTTTATTCCGTTTCAACTGAAATGTCGTTATTTTAAGTGTTTATTATTTTTCCCTTCTGTGCTTTGGACACATGCATGTGTGTTTTATTGCAGCAGTCACGATAATGTGTAATAATGTTCATTTACTACTTGCATGTCGTTGTAAATTAATTCCTTAACGATTTCTCTTTGAAATTAGGCCTCCAAAAATCTTAATTCCTACTTTGCTAATTTTTGTGAAATATACACATTTTCAAATAGGCCGAGTTATTTTCCTGTCCCACTGAGAAGAAGGAAGCCACACCAAAGCTGAAAATGCCTGCATTTCTTGCCCAGGAGGCAAAGGGTTGTGATTATTTAATTCTTTGGCTTGATTGTGATAAAGAAGGGGAAAATATATGTTTTGAAGTCATGAATGCTGTCCAAGGAAGTATGCGAAGGGATGTATATAGTCTTGATGTGAGTATTTTAATTTTTTGTGTCAGTGTTTCCATGTAAAAAGAGGAATGTGTTATTATTATAAATTTACGAAATTCTTCCAGTGAGTAAACATATTGTAACAGAGAAATGCCTGTTTTAGATAACGGTTTAGGGGAGGGAAGTAAAAAGAAAACTAGGGAAATATATTTCACTTGAATTCAAAGGGGAATGTAGAGGGAAGTAAAGTAATAGAAGCTACTTAAGCTGCGTATATTGAGAAATTATTAGTCATTGAATACATCCTCTTGTGGAAATTACAGAATGTGCTTTAGCATTGAGCTGCAGCACTGAGTATTTAAGTTACTAGTTCATACTCATTGAATTTCATATGAATGTACTGAAATGTTCGAGAAAAGTGTAAATGTAAGTAAGCTCATGTTGGGAATTTGTATATTCTTGGCAATTGTTAATGTCTGTGGTAGGAGTTGTGTGATCTGTTAAAAATCTATTTTTATTACTTGAAAGAATTAGATTTAATGAATTTTTTGCTGCGGCTGCAATTAGGACTCCCAATCAATAAAGACAGGTTGCAGCAATAACACTATTAGGTTATTACTCAGCGCTTGATCCCCACATGATACCAAGAAAATTATATGGCTCCCATTACTGTTAGATTTGACATCTGAGGTAATGTAAAAAGTAAATATAATAAGTATAAGATAGAATTTCATACATGCAATAAGAAATAAATTCTGCATTGTTAAATTTTTGTTTTTCTCCATCATAAATTTATGGATATGAGAAAACCAATGTTGAATATTCCATTAATAATTGAAGTAAATTATTTTTTTGAAACTCTATTTCTTGAATGAAATATAGGAGGCCGATACATTGTGGAATTCCATAATGTGATATAGAAAAATAATTTGCTTTGCTTACAGTGGAATTTTGCAAAGCAATTTATTTTTCTATATTACTCTTTTTCTTATTTCTCTAAGCACACCTAATTTAACCCGTTGGTTGGGTAGCAATTTTTCCTTATCTTTCACCTGGTGGGGAACAAATCCACCAATTTAATGGGATAATAACCTATGCACATGTTTTCTGGTACCTCTTAGAATACAGTTCAAAGTCTTTTTAATTAAATTTGTAGAAAAATTATTTTTTCTATTTTTAGTGCATTTTTACATTAAGTACATGAATATGGATAAACCCTAGATATTAGCCTATAAATAGCCATTTAAACATACAAGAGATAAAAAGCGGACATTGAAATATTATTTTCTTTTAAATTTAGTAAAATATGGCATTTATATTGTTTTAACAATTATAAATTATTACGTTTTACATTGTTTATGACACGATTACATTGAAAATATTTAAATTTATCAGGTTCCAAGTCGGTTTTATACCTTATTGATGGACATATTATTACTTCACAATGAATTCAGTTAATTTATAAACGAATATTAACTTTTAAAAATAATAGGTTATTATTATTATCAACTTTTAATTGTTATTTCGTAGTTGACTTTCGTATGCTATACTTGAAAACATATTGCCTCACATAGAGGTGCATTACTCTTACCTAGGAAAATTGATTGATAAAACCAATTTCTGTTTCATCGACTTCGTCAATGCATATATTTTTCCTATGTCAAAAACGTAAACACCCCCGGAATGGGGAATATGCATGAAATTTGTTTCTCGAAGATTAATGATGTACTAGATGCTAAATTTTCTGACCAATTTAAATATATAAGCCAAATTTTTCTACACCCACCACAAAGATTATTAAATGACATTGAAATGTTATCGGAAATTGACGAAAGTCACGTGACCTGAAACGCCTTCTGACGTCACTGCACGGTATAGGTTCCATATTGCTACGGAGATAGACATTTATTTTTAAAAGAAAACGAAGTGAATATTGTTTTGAGGTTTTTAGCCGTTTCTAGAAAGAAACGATGACTGAAAAAATACTTAAAAAAGCACATTCCGACAATTTCCTTTGGTTGACTCCCTTATGGCGGCATTCTTCTTAAAAAAACCAGCGATTGCATAGACGTAGTAGAAATTCTTGGGCACTACACAGGTATTATATAATTAATGGACGATTTGCTCGTTACAATCCATACAGCATAAATAAAAAATCGAAATACAATCGTTTATTGCATTACACAAATGAGATAAATACATACGTTATCGCCAAGTATTCATTGAATAACTTACCTCCACGCACAAACAAATAAACAACGCCCATAGTGATACCGTGCCGTGACGTCATGCGATGACGTCGTGTTTTTGAGCTGTCAAAAAGATGCAATTTTCAAAGAGTAATATCTTTGTAACATAACTAAATTATTCTGCAAAATTTTAGCCAATCACATTTTAGCTAATAAACTTCACATTCAAAGAGTTATAAAAATAGTGCATGTTCCCCATTGTCCGGGAGGTTTTAGTGTATTCGATCGAATGGTTTTGGTGTAATATTTGGTAAACATTACACCAGACGATCCCAGAAAAATATCACAGCCACCTATACATCGATTTGGGTGTCATATTTACCAAATATTACAACCAAATCGATGTATATAGGTGGCTGTGATATTTTTCTGGGATTATGTGTGGTTTAAGCACAGAATCGGTTCAATGAGTTTTTTCAAATACTTAGGTGGGGATGTAAGTAAATGTATTATTTGAAATTTAAAAAAAAATGGAATGGTCTGGGAGGTTTAGTATAGTCGATTGAATGATTTTGATGTGATATTTGGTAGATATTACACCCAAACCAGCCCCCGGCAACATGGGCTAGTGGCACGTCCCCTTATTGTCCGCTTAGTTCCTGCTTTCGGTCGTTGGCGCCACTTGTTCATTCGCCCTTCATTTACGTTGTGCCAGCACACAAAGTAAGCGTCTTACGGTGTTTCACTGCGGCAACCACAATTTTGTGAAACTGTTCCTACGAAAAAGATCTGGTTTTCTTTTCTCAAAATCATCATGAAGTGTTTTAGAGTTTGAAAACCAGACTGCATTGGTAGAACACTATGGTCGGTAGGAGATACATCACTTCGGGTTGTACCATGAAAGAATGAGGTTCTTCCATAGCTGTACCTCTGAGTATAATTCGAATACCGAAAAGGTGCATTGCTTTGTGGTCCTGAGGGAAGAAAGCCGCCGCGGTGAGTGGCAGAAGTGCATTCCTCACGATAGTTTCTTAGTGAAGCATCCACAAGTTGGGTGTGAGAAGGACTTTTTTGAGACGGATATACTTCGCGAGAAGATACTCACCGACAATGAAGGAAATGTCATAGGCGTGGTAAGATTTACTACTTTTTATAGTATTTTTAGTTACTATCTTAATTTAACTATGAATTGAATTCCCTTGGTGGCCAATTATTTTCTCTTTCACTGTAAATGATATTTCCATATCATAAACCAATTCAACCCACGTGTGAGCCATGCGTCTGTGCAATTACGTTCTCAGTATCATTTGTGGTAATTGCTGCTATCAATGTTGCTCCTATTTATGTTCTATTGATGTCACTTAGACAGTTCGATTTCATTATTTCCCAATGATGTTTTTGAAGAGCAAGTTACTCATCGAACACACGATAATTGATTAATGAAATTCACTTGGGTTTGGCACTGGGTGGATGTTTTTCATTGCCAATGTTTAGATGAGCGAGTTACTCATCGAAAAGTCGGCCATGAAAAGCCTCACCCGGTGCCAAACCCGAGAAGAGGCATGTACTAAAAGATGAGACAGCCACAGAAACATATGCTTAAACAAGCGGAAGAATTTATTTGCTTAAGAACATAATAATCAGTGAGAATTGAAGCAAAAAAACCTATTTCAATGAGGAGAAAATTGGTCATGGAAACTTTTAAAAAGAAAGAAAGTAAAGTAAAAAAAAACTCCTGCGTTGGCATTTTGTTATCAATGAATCATTGTGAAGGGGTATACGTATAAGGGAAGAATGATTGATTCAATAATATAATTCTCCCTCTCGAAGACCACTAAAATAGGTACCTTGTATAGAAGCATTCCTTTGTCTTCTAATTTGGATGCCTTTCTTTCAAGAAAAATTTGATGAAAGAAATACATTGTGATACTTTCCACTCTATTTCATTACCATTGTATATAGTAATAAAATAGTTTGGAGCGTACTAATATGGAATGTCTTTCCTGCAAGTTAGTTCCATAAAGTGAAGCCTGAAACTTTAAAAAAATTGATGAGTTAGGTAACCCAGGTAAAGTGACCATTGCACCAGGACGCGAGTAGATACTTTTACTATTACTCATTAAAATTGCATCGTGTTTTCCCGAAAAATTGCGGAAATGCGTGTCCAGATAATAGCGTTTCAATTTGGTTCGTTTGAGCATGAAAGCGCGTGGGTGAAAACAATGAGTAAACAGGACTTAAAACAGCTACGTTTGTGCATAGAATACAATTTGTTTTTCAATAGAATGACATTTAATACGGTAAATTCGTCCCTTATGGGTTTTTTTCCCACCAAGGAAAAATATTGCTTCATGAAAAACCGAAACCTGTAAAGACTGCTGTAAGCGCTTACTTATTGGGGATAAGCTAACGTATTTTACCAGAAACACCATGGAACGAGACTCCCAAAAGTTTTCTAAGGATATTTTTCAATATCCTGCAAATTGATTGTCTCTCTTCAACGTAAATACGGCCGCCTAATGCAACGTTTGCAGCTCTCCTGGCACGACGTAATTTTCAGGGACATATTAATGCTAGCATGGAATCCCAGAAATTACACCTTAGGTAAAATTATACATCCCCACTCTCACCTTCGAATCACTGGGTGACGCCAATCCTGAATTGGCCAAATCCCATTCCCAAACAGAGAGTATATACTTTGGAAACTTAAGCATGACAGCATTTGCCATATTTTTCAAATACATCCTCCCAGCCTTGCAATCGGGATGAGGGAATATCCCACTGGATTGGAGAAGTCTGCACGGTGCACTAAACATCTGCTTACGTACATACCATGCAGGATAATGTGGTATGCAACCCAAAAAATCTGGAATAGCATAATCATGCTCCATGGCAACATAAAAATCCCACGTATCGTGCTCAATTAATGGATTTTTGAATGTCGTGCCTAATTGATTGATTTTAGCACAAAGAAAAGTACAGCCATAGATTCATCTGTGGCCACCTGCTTCAACATAACTGGCACGACCCTCTCTCCCTGCCTCAGGCTGCTGAATTCTGTTGAGTCGTCAGACCCCAGAATGCTTGCCCTTACCCAATATGAGGGATAAGTAAGCAATGGACTTGTCGCAAAAATCTATCAAATAGACCAGTATAAGGACTAAGTCCATCTCTGCATTTTGCTCCTCGTTTTCTCCATTCTCAATAGGAGCTACTATTTTGGCAGGGGTTTGTGTCTTATTCTTAAGGGAATTTCTCCTCTTCAGCGGCTTTCTCAAGTACTTGGGGCATTGAGTAAACAGCCGAGGAACAGTTCCTGGTTCCTGTTTTGGCTTTTTATACTTTTCCTGAAAGATTGAACGTAAGATACATCATCCCACGCAAGAAGAAAATATATTCAAAGTTTCCATAACTAGCCCATGAGATGTATTTCAAAACGAAAGGGAGAAATAAATAGCATACACCATAGTCAAAGTTCACGAACTGGCCGTGAAAAATTTAGCTGCATTACCCGCTGAAACTGCTCAACAGTAAGGTATTCCACGGAGGAAAAAATCATTAGCATTGACCGGGACTTGAATCCGGAAACCAGGGGCTCCGGGTTCGAGTCCCGGTCAAGGCGAGTGTTTTTTTTTCTCTCTGGAGTATCTTACTATTGAGCATACACCATCTTTAAATAGAAGAATCATAGCTCAGCGCCACCCAGGGAAATTTCACTAAGGCCAATCAATGTATACTGTACACTACAGCCGCTAATTACCCATCTAGGGCGCTTCTTCGAAGTTGTTTCGATAACAGAGCCGAGGTTAACACTATATACAGATCTTTCAAGCTAGCTCTGGTGAATTAAACATGTTCACACAGAATTGTTAGGAGGCCTACCTATCAAAACTTAACGTTAAGTACGTTAAGGTCAGGGTAATATCATACCAACCATCAATTATGGCAAATGATCGTAGGCTACCCCGGTGAATGATAAAAAGGAAATTTTCTCGGGTTTGACACCGGGTGAGGCTTTTAATGGCCGACTTTTCGATGAGTAACTCGCTCATCTAAACATTGGCAATTAAAAGCATCCACCCAGTGCCAAACTCGAGTGAATTTCATTAATCAATTATCTTGTGTTCGATGAGTAACTTGCTCTTCAAAAACATCATTGGGAAATAATGAAATCGAACTGTCTAAGCGACATCAATAGAACATAAATAGGAGCAACATTGATAGCAGCAATTACCACAAATGATACTGAGAACGTAATTGCACAGACGCATGGCCCACACGTGGGTTGAATTGGTTTATGAAATGGAAATATCATTTACAGTGAAAGAGAAAATACTTGGCCACCAAGGGAATTCAATTCATAGTTAAATTAAGATAGTAACTAAAAATACTATAAAAAGTAGTAAATCTTACCACGCCTATGACATTTCCTACATTGTCGGTGAGTATCTTCTCGCGAAGTATATCCGTCTCAAAAAAGTCCTTCTTACACCCAACTTGTGGATGCTTCACTAAAGGCCTGGTTACACGATACATTAACCCGTACGAGTTAATGTGTAAATGAATGAACGCGAGAATGAACGCAAAAATGCACCATGTAACCACACCAAAATGTACAAATGAATGAATGTGTGAACAGAAAATAGAACCTGTTCTATTTGGTTCATGCATTCGCACAAGTTGAGCAGAAACCATTCACGCAAATGTACATGAACCCGTACGTGTTAATGTATCGTGTAACCAGGCCCATTCGCCATTTTATTTTTTGGAAATTAAAATTTTTTATAGATTAAATATTTCAAAACTTATTTTCACTGAATGAAAAAAAAACTGTGGTACATATCATCGGGAAATAAGAATAGCATTAGAACACTGAATTCCATCAGGTAACCGGCGATTCGCCGGCTCTTTACCTAATGGCAAATCGAGACAGGCCGGCGAATCGCCGGCTCTTTACCCGAATGGGGAAACTATAGCGAGGAATGCACATCTGCCACGATCGCGGCGGCCTCTTCCCTCAGGACCACAAAGCAATGCACCTTTTCGGTATTCGAATTATACTCAGAGGTACAACTATGGAAGAACATCCTTCTTCCATGGTACAACCCGAAGTGATGTATCTCCTACCGACTATAGTGTTCTACCAATACAGTCTGGTTTTCAAACTCTAAAACACTTCATGATGATTTTGAGAAAAGAAAACCAGATCTTTTTCGCAGGAACAGTATCACAAAAATGTGGTTTGCCGCAGTGAAACACCGTAAGACGCTTACTTTGTGTGCTGGCACAACGTAAATGAAGGGCGAATGAACAAGTGGCGCCAACGACCGAAAGCAGGAACTAAGCGGACAATAAGGGGCAGCAGAGGCAGTGCGAGTGGGATAGGGAGATGCAGGGGCCTGACCCAAACCAATGCTAAGGTGGCTGTGATATTTTCTTGGAATCGTCTAGGTGGATTAAAAAATATACCTAATTGGTCCTTTGAGCCTTTTCAAATATTTTAGGTGGGGATTTAAGTGAATGTCTTATTGAAATTGATAAAAAAATGGTAAGGTGGGGAGGTTTTAGTATAGTCGAATGGTTTTGACGTAATATTTGGTAAATATTATACCCAAAGCAATGTAAAGGTTAATGCAAATTATTTCTGGAATCGTCTGGTTAGATTTAAATCAGAATCGGTTCTTTGAGGTTTTGGAAATATTTTTGGTGAAACACCTGATTGTCGACTGTGTAAAATATCGAATGCAATGCGTGCACCACAAAATATAATTTAATCAATTTTTTTAAAGGTGCAAAATGACCTTAGTATTCAAAGTAACTTAACATAATTCATTCTTTTAGGTGGGAATATAAGTGAATGTTTTATTTGATATTGATAAAAAACGGAACGGTTAGGGTGTAGGGCAGCTAATGATAATATTAAAATGGTAAGTGCATTTTCGAATTACTGTGCTGATTTATCGACAAACATTAATAAATTAACCAAAATAAATTAATATCTAAATAGTTAACATCAAAAAACAAATTAAATTGAAATGTACTGTACGTATTAAAAATTTCAAATACATTTTTATGGATAATAAATATTTTAAAGCCTTTTCTAAACTGTTAAAAAAGATCTTCAAAACCCCTGGCTCTGAAATTCACAATACATAAGATCGGGATCGGTAGGTAAAATTGTTTTCTTTCACTATCTGCTCTTCGGAAGCGTCAGTTAATAATTCTTTATGTACATATTATAACTTCTTAAAATCCACATTTTGTCCCATTAACAAAAAATGTCAAATTTACTTAGGAAAGCAAAAAAAAATTTGCTTAGCAACTGGTTTCCCGTGTTAAAAGATAGTGAAAACATCATTTTTTTGCCCTTAAATTTTCACACTTTGCGGTCAAGCAACGAAAATAAAAATACGCCTAAGCAATGCAACCATCTTCCTGTTTTGAACGACACCACTCTCATTTCGATCTGCCCGGTACCTTCGGAGAACCTCAAATTAATGGACCAACCTCGGGTGCTGCAAACAAACATACAGAACCTACAAACATACAACCTACAGAATAAGAATTTATTATTTCAATGTTTAATATATATTATGCATTCTAATTTAATTTGTTTTATTTTTATGTAAACTATTTACATATTGCACCAAATATTATACCAAAACCATTTATTTACCACAAGGTATTAATTTTATTTGCTAAATCAGCACATTAATTTGAAAACACACCCACCATTATAAAATTTCCTACGTCCAAGCCATTATGTTTTTTATCAATTTCAAATAATCTCTCCTCTTTTGAAGTATTTCAAAATGCCTAGCATTGAAATTCACGTTTCATGTCGAAGGCCTCTGTCACTGGTAGACAATAAATAAATTAAAATACAATGCACTGTGCATAATAAACAATAGAAAAATACTTTTTTATAGTAAACGTTATAAGCTGGGAGCTTTTTGGATAATAAACGTTATATAACCTTGCCTCAAGTGTCAGAAAAGTAATTCAAAACGCCTCGAAATTCACATTTCATAAACAGCATTAGAACCGTCAGTAGTATAAAATTGTTTAATTTCACTATCTACACATCTAAAACATCGATATTTTCGAACTCACGTAACTGATTGATGAAACTAATTCCAATGTCTTCAACTTAGTAAATGTACCTTTTGTCCCATTACTAAAAAACTTAAACACATTTACTTGGCGACGTAAACAAATTTGCATAGCAACTGGTTTCCCATGTTAAAAGATAGGGAAAACATTTTAAAATGTTGTTGAAAAATGAAAAACGAAAAATTTTTCTTGCTTAAATTTTCAAACTTGACATTCAAACAATGAAAATAAAAATACGCTTACGCAATGCTCCCAACTTTCCTCTTTTTTTTGAACGACACCACTCCCACTTCGATCCGACCGGTACCTTCGGAGAACACCTCAAAGATGTAATTTCACCATCGGCACTGCAAAATTGTCAATTAATATTTTCGTACTTACGTAACTGATTGATAAAACTAACTCCAATGTCTTTTACTTCTTAAATGCATCTTTTGTCCCAGAACCAAAAACCGAAAACACATTTAATTATCAACGTAAACAAATTCGCTTTGTTCCCCATGCATAAGGGAAGCACAGTTTTTAATGCTTAAATTTTCACACTTTCACATCAATCGACGAAAATAAAATTACACATAAGCAATGCGCTCATTTTTTTCTCCTTTGAACAACACCACTCCCGCTTCGATCCACCCTTACCTTCGGAGATTACCTCAAATTAATGCAACAACCTTGAGCGCTGCAAACACACATACGTACAGACAACTGTCGCATGTTAATATAAAGAATTTCACTATCTGCACAGCAAAACAGTCAATTAATATTTTGATACTTACGTAACTGATTGATGAAACTAATTCCAATGTCTTCAACTTCTTAAAAGCACCTTTTGTCCCATTACCAAATTACGTAAACAACTTTACTTAACAACGAAAACAAATTTGCATGGCAACTGATTTCCCATGTTAAAAGATAGGGAAAACACAATTTTTTCACGCTTAAATTTTCACACTTTGCGGTCAAACAACGGAAATAAAAATACGCCTAAGCAATGCAACCATCTTTCCTCTTTCGAACGACACAACTCTCATTTTGATCCGACTGCTACCTTCCGAGAACACCTCAAAGTAATGGACCAACCTCGAGTGCTGCAAACAAGAATAGTTACAGACAGCCTTCCGCGAATTAATATATAGACTAGAGGTTCAACGCGCACTGCGCGTTCAACCTCTAGGGTTACCGCTGCGCGGTGCCCCAATGGTCTTGGAAGTTTCAGCATAGTTGATTCGAATGGTTTTTAATTAATTCCATTCGAATTGAATGAATTCAGACCCCTGGATTGGTCTTGGAGGTCTTAGTAAAGCTAATCGAATGGTTTGAGTGTTAGTAGGCTTGTGTAAATCATCTGGGTGGTTTAAAACCGAATTGGTCCTTGGAGCTTTTGAAAATATTTCAGTTGGGGGGATAATGAATTCCTTATTTTAAATTGATAAAAAACAGTAAGGTTTGGGTGGTGGAATTTTTACAATGTTGGGTGTGTTTTAAAATTAGTGCGCTGATTTAGCAACTATCAATAATACATTACCGAAAACATATTAATATCTGAAAACCTCCAAATGAAATAATTAATACACAATGCACAGTATATATTTAACATTTAAAAAAATAAAATTTTTACTAATAATAAACGTCGTATAACCTTGTTCCAAATGTTAGAATAGTATTTCAAAACGCCTATCTTGGAAATTCTAATTTCATGCTCAATGTCGGAGGCTACGGTAGGAATAATTGTTTTCTTTCACGAATGTCACAGCCAAACCCGTGAATTAATATTATCATTCTTACGAAATTGATTGATATAACTAATTCTTTTTTCTTCAACTTCATAAATGCACATATTGCCCCTTTGTCAAAAACATAAACACACCTGGAATTGTACCGGGAAGATTTATTTCAGAATTGGTTCTTTGAACTTTTGGAAATATTTTAGGTGAACCACCTATTTTTCGACTGTGTAAAATATCGGATACGGTGCGAACGCCACAAAATATTTGGGGATCTGAGCAACATGCAGGGTAACAATCGTAATCGTATCGATTGCGTTCTAAATATTTCCTAATGAAGTGAATTTAGTAATTAAAATTTAATACGCATTGTAATCTGCCTAATAGCTCTAATTGAAAACCTTTTGCCATGCAAACAATACGGAGCTAAATTTAGTTACATAGATTTAAAGCTATTTAGCCTATCGTGTCCACTCACAGCTTACATTAATAATAAGTGTTCCTATAAACTTACCAAGTATAGTATTTCTCTGCATTTAATTAAAATCTAATTTTACTGTACAAATCCATATGTCCGTTGCAATTTTAAATGTTTATCTTTAAGCAATTTACAATCATCATCATAAGTCATAAATCCGCTGATTGGTTTGACGCAGCTCTCCACTGAGTTCTTCTATCTGCTAATCTCTTCATATTTATGTCATTCTTCTCTTTCACAACCTTTATCACTTGTTCCATATATCTTGCACGAGTTCTTCCTTTGCCTTTCTTCCCTTCCACTTGTCCTTCGACGATTGTATTCATCAGGCCATCATGTCTTATGATGTGGCCGATCAAGTTGTTCCGTCTTCTTCTCAGGGTATTCAGAAGACTTCTCTTTTCTCCCACTCTTCCTAGAACTTCCTCGCTACTCACTCGGTCGATACATTTAATCTTCCCCATTTTTCTGTAGCACCACATTTCGAATGCTTCTACTCTTTTCCTCTCCGCTGCAGTCATCGTCCATGCCTTACTGCCGTAAAGAAACAGGCTGCAGATGTATGCTCTGATGAAGTGTTTCCTTACTTGTACGCTTGTGTTTCCAGCTGTAAGTAGATTCTTCTTTTGATAGAATGCCCTCTTTGCATGTCTAATTCTACTAATTATTTCTTTATTGCTTCGTCCATCATTTGTTACTCGGGTTCCCAGATAATAGAACTCTTTCACGTCAATAAGTTTCTGTTTTCCTAGTTTGATATTGGTTTTAGCCTCTTTTTTCTTGCTGCACACCAGTATCTTGGTCTTCTTCTTATTGATCTTCAGCTGATATCTTGCCATTGTCCTTTCCATGGTTATCAGCATCTTATTCAGATCCATTTCGGTCTCTGCTATGAGTGCTTTGTCATCAGCGAATCTCAGTAAGCTAATTATTTCTCCATGGATATTCACTCCAGAAGACTTCTCTTTAATTTCATTGGTGGCTCTCTCGATGTAAACATTAAAAATTACGGGAGACAGTGGACAGCCTTGTCTCACTCCTTTCCTTATTTTTGCTGCTTCACAGTTGGCTCCATATTTATGGTCTTGTAATGATGGGTTAATCTCTTCTCTCCTGCATTTTTTTTAGTTCTGCAGGAATATCATCAGTTCCAGAAGCCTAAAAATGCGAAGGTCCTTTTGAAATCATCTTCTGTCTCCTGGCATTTTCCAAGTGTATCGTCTTCGGATATGGTTTTAAACAACTTGTTGGCAACCACTAACTTATGCTTTGTGAAGAACTCCAGTAGCCTTCTCCTCTTTCATTTCGATTACCTTATACATATTTCCCAGTGATTCTTCCATCTTCACCTTCGCCGATGACCGCGTTCCAATCTCCTAAAATAATTAGATTTTCTTCTCCACTTAATTGTTTTATAACTTCCATGATATCTTCGTAGACATATTCCACTTCTTCATCTTCGTAGCCCGTCGTAGGCATGTAAACCTGAACCACTACGGGATCTACGAAGTGTATTTACTATTAAAAAATTAAAGCCAGGAAGAAGCATAGTAATCTGCCTAATAGCTCTAACTGCAACTCTTTTGCCAAAATACCAATACTTTGCTAAGCCTATCGTGTCCACTCATAATTTAAGGTATTTATAAGTAATCTATGTACTTACCAAGTGTTGTTTTTCTAACACTTGCTTATAATATAGTTTATTAAAGGTGCAAAATGACCTTAGAATTCACAGCAACTTACGATAATTCGATCTATCTTTTAGGTGGGGATATAAAAGAAAGTTTTTTTTGAAATAGATGAAAAATGGAACGGTTTGCGTTAAGGACATCTATAGATAATTTTATAGTGGTGGGTGTATTCTCGAATTATAGTGCTGATTTATCAACAAACATTAATTAATTACCGAATGTAAATTACTATCTAAATCATTATCAATTAAAAACAAACTAAATGTAAATGCACAGTACGTATTACAAATTACAAAAAACATTTTTATGGATAATAAATGTGTTATATCCTTGCATCAACTGTTAAAGAAGATTTTCAAAACCATAGGCTTTGAAATTAAAGATGCAAAATGACGTTAATATGACGTTAATAGTCACAGCTCCTTAGGAAAATTCACAATGTGAAATAACTATTGATTATTTAATGGTGGGTTTATTTTCAAGTTAACGCCCATAAGCTCAAATTAACTTACTTTTCAATCATGAGTACCGTGTGATTCTTTATAGTTTTGTTGAATATCATTCATAAATACCTGCTGTTTTAGATACTAATACTTTATACAATCTGGCAGGAACCTCTTCGGGACCCGGCGAATGTTGAAAAGAATTTCAAAAGGCCCCGAAATTCAGATTTCATTCACAGCACTGGAACCTTCGGACTTAAAAAATTGTTTAATTTCACTATCTACACATTAAAAACGTCAATTAATATTTTCGTACTCACGTAACTGATTAATGAAACTAATTCTAATGTCGTCAACTTCTTAAATGCACTACCAAATAATGTAAACAACTTTACTTAACTACGAAAACAAATTTGCATGGCAACTAATTTCCCATGTTAAAAGATAGGGAAAACGCCATTTTTTCGCGCTTAAAATTTAACACTTTGCGGTAAAACAACGGAAATAACAATATGCCTAAGCAATGCAACCATCTTTCCTCTTTCGAATGACATAACTCTCATTTTGATCCGACATCTACCTTCGTAGAACACCTCAAAGTAATGGACCAACCTCGCGCGCTGCAAACAAAGATAGGTACAGACAGCCTTCCGCGAATTAATATATAGACTAGAGGTTCAACGCGCACAGCGCGTTCAACCTCTAGGGTTACCGCTACGCGGTGCCATTGGAATGGTCTTGGAGGTTTTAGTAAAGCTAATCGAATGGTTTGAGTATATGTAGGTTTGTATATTATTGTTCTGAAATAATCTGGGTGGTTTAAAATCAGAGTTGGTCCTTGGAACTTTGGGAAATATTTTAGAAGGGGATATAAGAGAGTGACTTATTATAAATTGATAATAAACAAATGGCTTGGGTGTTTAAAATTTTATAATGGAGCGCGTGTTTTCAAATGAATATGCTGATTTAACAAAAAAAGTTAATACGTTACCGAAAATATCTAAAAAGTATTCATGAAAATAAAACATTTGAATTGCAAAAACTGTTGGTATAAATTATATATTTAAACATACATTTTCTAAATTTATACTAAACGTTGAATAACCTTGTCACAAATGTCAGAAATTATTACAAAACTCCAAAAAAAAAAATTATAATGCACAATGCATATCTATATATATAAAAATGAATGTGTGTGTGTGTGTGTGTGTATGTCCTTTATGCATTACTACACCATTCATCGGATCGCCATGAAACTTTGGGAAGTTGTTGAGTACATTCCCGAAAAGAGGACTACGAAATCGATATTTCAATATCGATACTTTATCGATATTGCCAAAGTATCGATAAATCGATACATTATTGGTACAAAAGTGAGGTGAAATTATTTAGTTTTTTAAAAGGAATGTATCGTTGCAATATCGATACTGTATCGAATGTATATAATGTGTTTGTCCTTTATGCATTACTACACCATTCATCGGATCGCCATGAAATTTTGGAAAGTTATTGAGTACGCTCCGCGAAGGTTTCTACAAAATCGATAATTCAATGTCGATACTGTATCGATATGATATCGATAAAATATGGATACATCGATACATTGTTGATACAAAATTGAGGTGAAAATATTTAGGTGTTTTTTATCAAAGTTTTATAAAGTATCATTACAATATCGATACTGTATCGATACAATATTGATAACTTCATGCATTACCACAACATTCATCCAATTTCCATAAAGCTTTGGTTAGTTGTTTTGTTCACTCCATGAAGGTTTGTACAATATCGAGAATACAATATTACACTGGAGACGGGATGTGCATCCCATTGAACTTGCAATTCATTGAAACAGTCACGTGCAACATATTCAAATCATCCGGCATGGGAAAAATATTTCAGAAATGCCAACTTATTGCTTGGGATGAATGCACAATGGTGCACAAAGCATCGCTCGAGGCTCTGGATCGATCATTGCAAGATTTCCGTTGAATCCTGAGACCATTTGAGAACGCATTAATATTGCTTGCACGACATTTCAGGCAAACATTACCTGTAATTCTTCGATTGACACTAGCAGATGAAATAAATGCTTGCCTGAAATATTCTACTTTGTGACGACATGTAAAGACGTTAAAATTATATACAAATATGCGTGTCCAGCTGTAAAATAATCGATCAGCTGAGATATATTGTATACCCATAAGAATTATGAAATTAAACATACTATAAACGTGCGCTTTCCATTTAACCAGATTGAGCCACAGCAACGCGTGGCCGGGTCAGCTTGTTAAACATAAAAATTCATTTTTTCAATATACGCGTTATAACATTGTCTCAAGTGTTACAGTAGTATTTCAAAATGCCTAGCTTCGCAATTCACATTTCATACTCAACATCGGAGCCACCGGTAGGCAATAATTTTTTTCTTTCACTAATGGCACAACGAAACGGTCAATTTATATTTTCATAATTACACAATTAATTGATATCACTAAATCCCATTTCTTCAACTTCGTCCATGTCCCTTAGTCAAAACCGTAAACTCCCGGAATTGCCTGGGAGGTTTTTAGTGTATTCGATCGAATGGTTTTGGTGTAATATTTGGCCAATATGACACCCAAACCTACGTAAAGGTGGTTGTGATATTTTTCTGGGATCCTTTGAGTGGTTTTAAAATAGATTTTGTCCTTTGAACCCTTTCAAAAATTTTAGGTGGGGATGTTAAGTGAATGTCTTTTTTGAAATTGATAAAAAATGGATTGGTCTGGGAGGTTTTAGTATAGTCGATCGAATTGTTTAGATGCAATGTTTGGTAAATATTATACACAAAGCAATGAAAAGGTTGGTGTAATATAATTCTGGAATCATCTGGGTAGACATATATCATAATTGGTTCTTTGAGCTTTTAGAAATATTTTGGGTGAAACACCTGTTTGTCGACTGAGTAAAATAAAGGATGCAACGCGTACGTCACAAATTATTTGGGTATCTGAGCAAGGTGACGATCGTAATCGTATGGATTGCGTTCTAAAATTTCTTCATGAAGTGAATTTACTACCCAAAATTTACCATTACCCATTGTGAATTGCCTAATAGCTCTAAATAAAACTATTTAGCTATATGAACAATCCAGAACAACATAAGCTTATCGCCTCCACTCATAGAATTCGCAATTTCTCTGTAGGTATTCCTACATACTTACCAAGTATAGATACTCTAAAACCTGCTTTTACTCTAGTTTAGTAAAGGTGCAAAAATGATCGTAGTTATCACACACCTTAAGATAATGCTATCTATCTTTTAGGTAGGGATATAAGTGAATGTTTTATTTGATATTGATAAAAGCGGATCGGTTTGTGTGCAAGACAGCGATTGATAATTATATAATTGTGTGTGTATGTTGGAATTACCGTGCTGATTTAGCAAAAAACATTAATAAATTACCGAAAATAAGTAAATATCTAAATAGTATATAATAAAAATTAAAATGCCATAAAAATAAGAAAATACATTTTTTATGGAAAATTAACGTTTCATACCATTGTCTCAAGTGTGAGAAAAGTATTTCAAGAAGCCTGCCTTCGAAATTCACATTACATGCACAACACCGGAGCCGACGGTAGTCAAAAGTTGCCTCCTTTCAACATCGGCACAGCGAAGCCTAGGCAATAATTGTTTTTTTCACTAATGACACAGTAAAACCGTAAATTAATATTTTCCTACAATTGATTGATAAGACTAATTACTATTTATTTGACTTCGTCAATGCACATATTGTCCCTATGTTAAAAACGTAAGCACCCCCGGAATTGTCTCGGAGGTTTTAGTGTATTCGATTGAATGGTTTTGGTGTAATATTTGGTAAATATTGCACCTAAACCAATATAAAGGTGGCTGTGATATTTTTCTGGAATCGCCTGTGTGGTTTAAGAACAGAATTGTCCTTTGGGCTTTTGTAAATATTTTAGTTGGGGATGTAATTGAATGTCTTATTTGAAATTGATAATAATAATATAATTATTTAAATTGATAATTTGGAATTGTCTGGCAGGTTTTAGCATTGTCGATTATAAGCTTAGCCCTGAGTAGTTAAGATTTGGTGAAGTGTATGTCAGAGTAGAATCCTGGTGCATGAGTTCTTGATGAATGAAACAACAAGGAGAGCTTCTTTTTATATAAATAAATCCTATGAATGCACAAAAAGTGTCAAGGACATGAATTAATGATACTTTGCACTATTCCACATAAAAATTTATTTCAAAGGAGTCAACATGTTTCACTGCACTGCAGCATCATCAGGACTAACATAGAAGTTAAACATGCCAGAATATATAGTCACGTAAGGAGGGTGGGGGTGGCGGGAGAATATTGTCCTATTCCTGGGTTAGAAGGGTGGGGGTGAGAATTGAAGGCAGGTGTGAGGGGAGGTTTGGGAATTTTGAGCTGAGCGTTGGTCTGTGGTGAGGAAGGGGAGGGGGGACAGGTGACGGACTTCAGGTGCTGGGAGGGTTTGTTTTGGTTTAACTGCGGGAGGTCAAGGAGTGGGGAATGAAAGGGAAAAACCTGGTCATTAGTGATGTAATTTTTATGTGGAATAGTGCAAAGTATCATTGTTTCATATCCTACAATAGATTTCCACAAAGTATCAGCCTCCACGATTCATTTAATCAAAAAGTGTCAAATTTGGGTATTATTATTTGGTTAGGAATTATGTATTTGGGGATTGCATGCCAGATTAAAGTGACAATATGAATTCAGTTTCAGCTCAAGGTTGATGCTTTTTAGTATGATTCTACACCCACACTAGATCTGCAGCATAGACATGAGCAAAAAATGAAGATAAAATTAATCAAACCAAAATAATCAAGAATTCACACATTACCTCTGCACCATCCATGATTACATGAAAAACAGAAATTTCCTCAAATGTCACCTATATTTCGATCCTTTTTTCCGACCTCCTCATTTTAATATTTTTTCCTGGCTTATTACCATGTTGACTATTTACTGGAATTTACTATTACATAGATTCCCAGATTGTGGCAGTAATTTTTTTAAACCAGCAAGATTATTATCCACCGCCAGAATTGAAGTACATATTTTCTTCTTGCTGTTACTTGAGAATATCATTGCCTTATGTTGTATGGATTATTAGAAATTAACTTTTAAAAGGGTTGTCCCTAAATAATAGCACAATTATATGGCCCGTTGAATTTTCATCCCCCACCTGTAGCATGTTTTTAGAAGGGTAGTATTCATAGTGGTTTCATTTCACCTATACTCTTAGAGTATAAATATAATGCAGGTGTTACATGTATATAACATGTGATATTACCTCAAGCCATTTCACTTATCAGCAAACTAATGAGGGACTCATGATATTCTAGGAATGATGAAACTACCAGCTACTTAGTACTATTTAAAAGAATTGATAAGAACTAGGGGATACTATTTAAGATGTCATTTAATTGCTTCTTTAATTCACTCAGTACTATTTGATATTTTAGGCTGTGTACAGAGCTAAATTTTCTGCCATCACAGAGAAGGACATCAAAGCAGCTATGGCAAATCTTGTGAAACCAAATGAAAATGAGGCTAAAAGTGTTGATGCCAGGCAAGAATTGGACCTTCGTATAGGTTGTGCTTTCACAAGATTTCAAACGAGATTCTTTCAGGTTTGTATTAATGTCTCCGTTGTCACTCTCGTGCATTGTTCATTGAATTATTTTTGTTCCTATTGATGTGATTTTGTAGTTTACCTACCTCATGTTGAAAGATTTATCACTACCTTTCTGCTTGGCAAGTTAGTGTTTTGAAAATTACTTGAGAAAAAAGGTTCCTGCTGGCATTTTTCTACTATCTCATTTTTTATGTATGCATTTATGGTTTGATGACAAATGTATTAACTGCTTCTTGCTTCATTGTTCGCAATTGAACAATGGTTAGAAATTCTGCCTTATGATGGCTATAGTATTTAGCATCAATTTTTTTAATCATATTGGATTTCAACTGGTATTATAGGTCAGTGAATTTACACGACTGCCTCACTGTGTTCAATTGAATGATATTTCTCAGAATGTCTTTTGACAACTATCATTATTGGTTTCATTTACATTGTAAAAATATTGTGTATGAGTGCTTTGTATTTAATTTATCATTTGGAAAAATGGCACAGAATTTCCTTTAGAGTTGAGTAGGTTTCTTCTTACTTCATTATTCCTGAATTTGTATTTTCTGGTCTGGTTGTGATGATGATATTTCTGTTTTGTTTTTTCTTTTTCGTATGGGAAATATCAGAATGTGCTGCTGATAAATCCCTATTATTGTAAACAGTCTTCAATTTTACCTGCAAGGAAATATCAGGATACAGATGTTGAGAAAGCTAACAATTTTTTTTCTGAAACTAGAGATAAAATGAAGAAATTGGAGAAGGTGTTGCGGCTAGAGATGGGTAAATTACCGTAATTTTCAATTGAGGTAAATTACCATGGTAAATTACGGTAATTTTCGAAAATTACCGTAATTTTCCGGTAATTTTAAGTTTTGAGCTGCAAATCCAAATCAGAGGACTCATAACGAAATCAAATAGCTTTGAGATATAAATGTAGACGCTTATATCAAACATATCACGATGTTTATCTATTATAACTCATTAAAAAAATTAAAACGAAGTTGGCAGCAACACGCAATTTGCCTCTCTTTTGTCACACTATGAGAAATTTTCGTTCCAAGGACATACCTCGGCGCAATGTGCATTTGTTATTTTACTCTGAATTAATTGGAATTAATCATGAACACAATGTAAACAAAATCGTTATTTACAATATTACCCATTCCAATGGTTTCTTCGTAAGAAATTTTCTGATAAAGAACTTTTCTGAAAATTACCGTTTATTTTGGTAATTTTCAGGGGTGTTGGTAATTTACGAAAATTACCGCGGTAATTTACCAAGTTGCCCATCTCTAGTTGCGGCTTTCTCTCCCATCGGCTTTGGTTCTGGAAAAAATTGGTTCCTGAGAATTTCATTCCGTTTGTCCTTTGCATATCATCCACTCAGTCCACAGCCCACCATAGTGACTGCCTGTGGTCTTGGTAGTTAAGGCATAGGTTTGGGTAATGTTTTGTGATCATATGATTATTAAGTATCATCACATTAAACAATCATAGGATCCCCATTCCAGACATTTACAATGTTTCCTTCAGCATTTTCACTTTTGACCGTACATGCTCGATTTTCAATTATCCTTCTGGAAGAGTATTATAGCCGATTGCAGGATTCTATGCTTTACCTGAAAAGGTACTTCATAAGCAGGTAGATAGTGTCACTATCAAAATGTTTTCAGATTTTGAAAATCAAAGGATATTTTGGGGCAAAATAGAACTCAATTGGTTTACGGTATTTCTGGAGGTCTTATAAGCTGTCTCTAACTGTCTTCACCTGCCTTCCTTACTCATGTACATATGTAGCTGGCTATCCAGCATTGTTTATGATTATTCTGATTACGAAGTATTCAACCACGAAAAAATACCACAGGTGAGGCTCAAACCCATGGCACTAATTAGAAGGTTATAAAATACGTACATAATACTCCAACCTATGTCTGGACTACCAAGTCGAGGTGGTAACTATGACAGGCCATGAAATGCAAAAGATTTTTATGGAAAAAAATTCTATAGAACCAATTTTCTAATGAACCCAGGCCTATGGGAGAGAAAACATGACACTTTTTCTGTATTTTATCTCCAGTTTCAGAAAAAAGTTTTGTTATCTATTTCAGCATCAATTGTTGTGATGCCCCCTTGTTAGTATATTTCGCATCATTTTGTGAGATCCATGATTAAGCATGCAAAGAGCTTGTTTGATAAAAGCTTTCATTCTTGCATATTGAATTGATTTTAAAGTAAATCCTCCGCCACCAAAAGACTAACAATGAGTGCACTCTCCTTCACAAGCCTTGGGCCAAAGACTTTTTGTAGAATTCATGTAATTGAAGGTTAACAACAAGATTGGAGAAGAATGGAGAACTTTTGATTGAAAATGAAGGCAAAGTGAAGAGATGGAAAGAATATCTAGAAGAGTTATACAATGGAAACCATCTCAGCACGAAAGTGATGGAAGAGGAAAGTGAAGTCGAAGACGATGATATGTGAGCATCAATATTAAGACTGGAATTTGACGCAGCAGTAAAGGACCTTCACATGAATAAGACTTCTGGAATCGATGATATTCCTGCCAAACTAATTAAAAATGCAGGAGAGAAGACACTAACTCATCTTTACTAAACCATCTGCGACATGTACTCAACAGGAGAAATAGCAATGGACTTCAAGAAAAACATCATCATTCCTATTCCAAAACAGACAAGAGTGGAGAAATGCAAAAATTTTAGGACTATAAGTCTTACAGCACATGCATCAAAGATATTTACAAGGATCATCTACATAAGAATACAACAAAAAGCTGAGGAGTTTCTGGTTGAAGATCAATTTGGATTCGGGAAAAGTAAGGGTACAAGAGAAGCAATACTGACCCTTAGGCTGCTCATAGAGAAGAGAATGGAGAAGAACAAACACGTTCATTGCATTTGTGGATTTAGAGAAGGCTTTTCACTACATGGATTGGAATTCAATGCTTGATATTCTGAAAGGAATTGGAGTGTCCTACAATGATCGAAGAATTATCCACAGTTTGTTTAAAAACCAAGTAACTGTGATTAAATTTGGACCCTGCTGTGAAAAGCACAAATGAAGAAAGGAGTGAGACTAGGCTGTGCACTGTCGAAAGAGCTATCAACTAAATGAAAGAGAAGTCTTCTGGTGTGCACATCCACGGAGAAAAAATTAGCATTCTGAGATTTGCTGATGACACAGCACTCGTAACAGAGATAGAGAAGGATCTGAATAAGGATCTAATAACCAGGGAAAGGACAATGGCCAGATATCATATGAAGATCAATAAGAATAAAACTAAGGTATTGGTGTGCAGCAAAAGTGAAGAGGTCAAAACCAACATTAAAATAAGGAAGAAAAAACTGGAAGAGGTGAAAGAGTTCTCCTACCTAGGGAGCCGAGTAACCAATGATGGACAAAGCAAGAAAGAAATAGCCAGTAGAATAGCTCAGGCAAAGAAGGCATTCTACCAAAAAAAGAACCTACTTACATCTGGAAATACAAGCGTAGAAGTAAGGAAACAAATCATCAGAACGTAAATCTGGAGCATGTTTCTTCACGGCAGTGAGGAGGCACAGCAGAGAAGAAGAAAAGGGTGGAAGCATTCAAAATGTGGTGCTCCAGAAGAATGATGAACATAAAATGGATAGACCAAGTGACAAATGAATAAGTATTAAAAAGAGTTAGAGAAAAGAGAAGCCTGCTGAAAACTATAAGAAGGTGACAGGATAACTTAATTGGCCATATCTTAAGACATGATGGCCTGATGAAGACAATCATTGAAGGACAAGTGGATGGGAAGAATGGCAAAGGAAGGCCTCGAGTGAGGTATATGGAACAAGTGATGAAGGATGTGAAAGAGAAGAAATACGTATGTATATAAGAAGAGATTAGCTGATGGAAGAACTTAGTGGAGAGCTATGTCAAACCAACCTGAGGATTGATGACTTATGATGATGATGAAGAACAAGATGCCTGACCTAGGACAACTAGCATCTTTTGAAGTTCAGTCTTCAGACCTCAGGCATTTAACTCCATTGTATATTAAGTACTAATGAAGTTAAAAGAAATTAAAATAAACACACAGAGCTAACAATACAAAAAAACTAAATTTCCAGGTTAAGTTAAACTTTTGTATATCATTCCATAAATTAGCATCAAATGGGTTTGTTAATTTAGGTGTCAGAAAAAGCTGTTGATAACCATTGTGGTTTGGGATTTTCTCCGCAATGCTACAAACAATGCTAATTTTTCCTCTGGTGAAAGGTGCGCCTTCCTCTGAAAAATGTATTTTTGTCTGTAGTCACTCTTTTTATACTTTTTCCTAACTGATGAAATACTTAGGCCTGGTTCTCTAATGTCTAGAGTTATCTTTTTAGACTTCAACATGACTATAACTATGCCTTTTAGGGTAGTGATGCTCATATAAAATATTCATTTATATCATGCACTTATGTAGCTACATATGTAGAAGTTTTGATAAATGTTTTAAAAAATGAAGTATCTTCAAATATTTACTAAGTAAAGGTTAAAGCTAACTAGACATCATAAAATTGGTTTTATTTATTTGTAAATTGATATTTTTGGTTGATAAAAGTTTCAGTGTTGTAAGCATGAATGATTCTGAATTATAAAGCCATGCATACCTACTATGTGCTCATATTTGTGAAGACTTAATTTCTTAATTTTAATTTTATATACTGTCAATATTATAGGGGAAGTATGGGGATTTGGATGCCTCTTTAATTTCATATGGCCCTTGTCAAACTCCAACCCTGGGCTTCTGTGTGCAAAGGCATGATGAAATTCAAACCTTCACTCCAGAAGCATATTGGATTATACAGGTATGCCATGTGTAGCTTGTAGGTGATGTTTAAATTTTTTGCAAGGTTTCTGACAATTTAATATATTTTTCTTCCAGGTGCCCTTGTAGTGTGTTGCCTGTTTGAATTGTGTTGCCCTTTGAGATACTCTGTGAAGTTTTATTCATAGCTTTCAGAGTAAAGTATAATGGAGTCTTCATTGTCAAAATCGCTGTCTAATTTGTCTCTACTCATCCAACTTTTCTCACAAAATATCGATTTCGGCATTTTTGTACCTTAATGACCATTGCTTATGCACCTGAAACATTATTTATTGGCAAGAATCTGTGTAGAGTAATTTTAAAGGTATCCATACATGTTTCATGTTGTGTTAGTTTGTGAAGAATTCTGTCAGTTGTCTGATGAAGCACCAAATGTGATGGGGAAAGGTGTAATTACAATTGGTAGAAAAAAGTGTATGATTATTTATGAATGACACTCTTAAGCCTTTTTTAATTTGGGACTCTGTTCAGATATTAGAATTCAGTGGGTTCTTTTTCATTACTATGGCTATTATGTATTTAATTGTTGTCTGTTTTTATTGTTAAATTTAGGCAATTATTCGAACAAATGATGGCCGTGACATCACTCTTGATTGGGAAAGAGTTCGCAGCTTTGACAAAGAAGTGGCTGTCATGTTCCTGCAATTGATTAAGGAACACAAGAAAGCAATGTGAGTGTACTCTAATTGTATATAAAGTTATCAACACATTTAACTGCCCTTTGTATCAAATATCTGTTTTATCCTTAATATTATATGTATTGCCATTAATTGCAGTTGACTTGGAACCTATTTTGTTCTGAAAATGGTCTTTGATGTGGAATGTTTCTTGTATGACCTGAGATTCCCACAGTGTCATTGGAGCAGTGTTATCTTGTATGAAAACCTCCTTAAAGAGTACCAGTGTACATGCCTAAATAATTCTTCTTTTTTTATCTTGTTATTTTATACTGAAGCTCTTCAATTGTGGTATTTAGCAATTTATCATTGAACCTCTTAGATTAATGGCTCTTGGGTCTTCCTGCACTTAAGTTGTTCATGAAGGAAGAATAATGTTCAGTATATTCAGATATAGCATTTTCTTGTACCTCATCTGCATTTTAGTCCTGGAAAATGTATCCGTTATTAGCTGATTTCCCTCATTTATATGAAGGCTTCTAAAGTGTTGGATCATCTTGTTAATGCTTCTGTGAATGTCTCTGTTGTGGATTTCTATTCCTGTAAACAATTACTGAGTGAGTACTTGGGTGGTCATAACCCTTGTTTCCTTCATCAGGCAAAAACCCATGAAATATAATTAGTGGGTTAAGTAAGTGTTGTCTTTTTGGTCCCTGGGGAGGAATTATTTTTCTGCAAACTAACCCAGAATATGTGATTGTTAGTTCACTGGTTTTGAATGTATAATTTTCAGTGTGCCATAATCTTAAGCTGGAGAGCTCATCTACCACTAATCCTTCATGCATTTCCCTTTCACTTCATGTGCTTGAACATTACTGTGGCCATTGGTGTGTTTTTCTCTCTGCTCCAAGGTTATATAACTCCAGCTAACCTAATGTAATCCTCAACTAATTCATGAGATAAACATGACAGCCATTCCATAAAAAGGATTTGAACCCCCAACCTTTGGGTTGCCTGATACTTTATTAACCTATCATGTCTTGTGCTAATTTGATGCTGAGTCCATCAATATTATTCCAGATGTGCTTATTGTAATCAAAAGTGTTAGCAACTGCCAGAGTTTCTTAATGTCCATGTCAACCAATGGTTGATAGCCTAACATTATATAACCAGGAATTAGTGTTGTGTGTACAGTATCACATTTCAGCTTGTTATCTGTGCCCCTCAATCACTCGGCATTGCTTAGTTTGACCTTATTTGCTAAGAAATGATTCATTTATGTGAGTGAAAACAGATTTTCTAACTGGATTTGATATGGTGGTATGCTTGGCTTAGTGGAAATGGCAGGAAATACTAGTGTCCTTGCTTAGGCATGAATTTCAGGCACAAACTTTTATTGTAATAAGTAACAGTATATTAATTAAGGAGGGATTATGGAGAGGTTAGAGTGAGAAGTAGTGTCCAAGATGGTGTGGGAGGTTAGTTGAGGTGGTAAGAAAAGGAACAGTAAAGAATGAGAGGTGATGGGGATAGCCACTCAATGCCCGTGAAGGCAACTCAATTGGAAACATCAGTGAACACATGAGTTACCTGAAGATAACATACCTTGAAACTTGTAGCACTTGTAAAAAAGAATATGGAAAAGTAGCTTTAAATCCTAATTCATCATATTTTTTAAATGATGATGCATTGTGATGTCAATCATTAAAAGATTCAAAGGTAACTCAAGTAAAATTGAGGCGCTCGGGGCTAGATAATGGTAAGCCACACACTGAAAAATATTGAGATCTGTACGCCTTTCTTATCTGCTAGACAATGGGTAGCCACTGGCGGAGTATTATTTGAAGAAAGCAAGAGATGGCAGCACACACCTTGTTGTTATATATTGCACCAAGACACAACACCTAATTAAGAGAATTTTTCGAACCTTCAGATGTCACTCCTGTAAAATTTCCTAAATGTGGCTTACCATTATCTAGCCCCAAGCGCCTCAATTGGTAACTGTGCTTGATTGGCAGATGACTTTGTGTCAAACTCTTGCTTAGGTAGGATGGCAGTGGGCATAGGAAATGGGAATTTCAGTGGGTTTTTTGTATAATATTTTAAGATTCGTGAGTTTTGATGCATAGTTAAAAGGTGTGGTATTAATATTATGTAGTTGGTAGTTTATTCCCGGTGTAAATACATGTGCTTGCTCTTCATGGTACAAAGTTTCATTCCGCATATTTGTTTTCTAAATTATAGTTAATAATAAATTTAACAATGCATCAGTATTATCATAGAGTAAGCTTGCTTTTATCTCAGTGTTAAAATTTATGACTGTTGAGAGTTTTGACTGCATAGATCTAGAGAGTTGTCCTTTTCTTTCACCAATCCCGCTTGCAGCATACTCAGTCCCTCTTATTTGAAACTAATTTTAACCTAATTTTGCTGTCCACAATTTTTTTTCTTTGTTAGCATGTCACCTGCTGTTATAAATCCAATTGACGTAACATACAGGAACACCTTAGCATTTGGTACACTGATGTCTTTGCACAACTTCCTTACTTTCAGTTCATTCTCGTGTTATTTTTCTTCATGTTCCAGAGTTATTAGCGTCACAACCAAAGAGAAGGCCAAGTCCCGGCCCATTGCTCTCAACACGGTAGAGCTGATGCGAGTGGCTTCATCAGGCCTTGGACTCAGTCCTCACCATGCCATGCAGATTGCAGAACGTCTCTACACTCAGGGATACATCAGCTACCCTCGAACGGAAACAACACAGTACCCGGAGAATTTTGATTTGCTGTAAGGAAAATTGAATTGAGTACATTATGCAGTGCAAAATTTGCACTTATTTCTAAAAACATTGTGTGGATGTCAAAGTTGCTCTTAAAAATGAGTTCTTCACAAAATGCTGGTGCTTGTTGGTACTGGTTTTAAAATTCCGCCAATGTAAAAGATATTGCTCCCCTAGAATTTTAATTACTTACCTACTTATTATCTAATTACTTATATCTGAATGTTTTAGTGGGTGTCTTTTTAAAAATTACTTTAGGGAAAATGCTAATAATATCATGCTACATCGGACTCTCATTTGCACATTTGTGTAGGGACCCGAAATTTTGAAGGTGGTAACGAGGAGAACATGCTAAACAGGTTAGGCCTTCCGAGGTAAGTTGAAGACGTATGTGTGAGTTGCATAACTTTCAGGGAAGCAAATTCCAGGACATTCAGTTTAGTTCATTCAGCAGATAGCTGGTATTCTTTTTTTTGCAATGTTTCATTTACAATTACTAGGCCTCCAAAGAAAATATGTACGATACCTTAACTTGATGCGCACTCAATACTTGATTGTGACAATAATTACCAAACAGCACATTTTGTATGTACTGCCTAGACTAAAAAAGACTCAAGTTTAAGGCTTTATATCTCGAATATGGAGGATGGGATAATCATACAGAGCACATCTGCGTGTAGATACATAATTTATTCGAACCTCAAATACAGGTAACTTACTTTTTTTAATAATTACTTTTGAGGTATATTTTTGTTGAGGATGAAATATGGCCCAATTTTTCATAAGGTACAGAAAGTAGCATCGCTGTGGCGGTTGTCATATCTACACGAAATGCGAAAGAGGAAGTAAGTGTTAGTGTTGTGATAATTCAGAAATGTTGTGATTGAATGAGTTTTTGTTTCCTGGCCAACACAGCATTAAGGATAATTAATCAGGTACACTATTTTTATTTCCAATTAAGTTTATGTAATACAAGGTACCACACTAAATTTTGCTTGTTTTTGCTTTCGTTTAAACTCAACATTCTAGAATAAAGACTATTTTTCTGAATTTAACAAACCAATGATTCTAATTTTTAACTCACAGCTACACCGCTAACATTACGCGGAGGCAACTTCACAAAAAAATGCAGGAGAAAAGAAGAGAATTAATGGACGTCCGGAAAAGTAATTTGATGGAATTTCTTGAGGATTGTCTACATTTACATGGGGATGAGCACGCAAAAAATTAGCTCAGTAATTTTTTTGAAAAGTAAATTTTTTTGGTAGTTACGAGAAAAAATGGCAAGCTAGCTCGTGAATAAACTTTTTTTCTACAGAGGTATGCGACTTGGTTGGATTAAATCGTTGATATCCCTGATTTTGTTATAACCTTAGAACTTATCATTAAATTTTCAAATATTTTGAGAGCTTTGTCATGCAGTCCTCTAATTGATCCCCCAAAATTTTAAGAGTATTGTATGGGTTTATGTTAAATATTATGAGTGGTTCTACATGCCACCCACAATACATAAAGTTCTGCTGCATGGTGCAGATGTGATTTTGTCAGCTCTTCTTTGGAGAGCTTTCAGAGGAGGCTCAGGAATCACAAAATTAAGATATAAGAAAATGCCACGAGCATCATGCAAGAAAAATTTCAATTTAATTTAGCATTACATTTCTCATTATCTTCAAATATAATTATTTTTTGTTGAAAATAAAAGCAGAAATGAACTAAGCGCATCTTAAAACATAATAAGGACAATTTTCAAAGTAATCCGACAAAAATCTGATTTTTGTCACTTTTTTGCGATCCGGACCACTGTGTGGTGAGTTCCTGGATAAGGACCAATTTGGTTTCTGTAAAAACAAGGGTAAGTGATTTGGTCCTTAGGCTGTTAATACAGAAGAGAATGGAGTAGAACCTACCAAGGTTTGTTGCATTAATAGATTTGGAGATGGGACTTGACAATGTGGGTTGGAATGTAACACTGAGGATTCTGAAGGAAATTGGGTTATGACTGAATGACTGAAGAACTATCAACAATTTATAAAGAAATCAGGTGGCTGTGATCAAATCAGGAGCCAGCAGTAAAGAAGCAATAATAAAGAAAGGATTGAGACTAGGTTATGCACTGTCTCCCATACTCTTCAATTCTACTTTGAGGAAGCTATCCAAGAAGTCAACAAAAAGTCTCCGGAAGTGAATATCCACTGGGAAAAAATGAGCATCTTGCAATTCGCCAATGACATAGAAGTCAAGGTAGAAATAGAAAGAGAAAGAGTACTCCAGTGAACATGGAAAGGCCAATGGCTAGACACCAACCTGAGTACCCAATTCAAAGTTTTAGCAAAATACATTTTGTCAAAGGAAGATTCTGCTTACATTATTGCAGCGGGAAATATTAGCAGGAAGTAAGGAAATACTTCATTGGAACTTTTATCTGGAGCATGTTTTTTTATGGAAGTGAGGCATGGATGATAACAGCAGCAGAGAAATCAAGGCCGTAAGAATTAGAAATGTGGTGCTAACAAAGAACGATGAAGGTAAAAGGGATCGACTGAGTAACAGTCGAAGAAGAGTGGGAGAAAAGAGAAGCCTCATGAAAACCTTAAATATATGACAGGACAACTTAAATGGCCATATTTTGAGACATATTGGCCGGATGAACAGAGTCATTGAGGGAAAAGTGAACAGGGAGAGTGGTAGAGGGGCAGGTCTTGAATGAGATACATATATGAAACAAGTTGTAAAGGATGTGAAAGAGGACAACAACGAATATGAAGAGGTTAGCCAATAGGAGAATTGAGTGGAGAGCTGTATCTACCCAGTCTTAGAATTTTTTACTGATGATATTGATATTTGTAGTGCGTTCGATGGTTTTCATAATAAATATCTGAGTAAAAGAAAATCCATATGCTGTGAAATTCTCAAATAATGGGCCTCTACAAGCAATTTTCCCTGACTCATATTCCTATATCTGGAATCTTTATTTACTTCTCAAAGCAATGTGGACTGAATTGGTTCATCAAAGTGTGTGTATCATGTATTGTGACAATTTCTCATTGTCATCAGGTATTAGTCACTCTGTTGTATTGTAGGAATGGGGTTACCAGGGATGTACATATTTCTTTTATGAGATACTGTAACTTAGTTACCATACTGTTATCTTATCTAACGTACTGTTCTCTCAAAAAGCTGATATACATGATCACAACTCAAGGGCTAAATATAACCTGGATATTCCATGGCGTCGGCTAACAAGTACCCAAAAATCTGAGAGTAGGTGTCTCACATATTATAACAAGTTGCCAAATTCAGCTAATCAAGAGGCATTTAGGGTGAATACATTTAGGGTTGTTTTGGAGAAATGGCTAATTAAAAGACCTTTTACGCCCTGGATGAATAATTTACTCTTGATTTATCAAGTATAAATTTTTAATAATGTATCTTCCATACTTGTTGTTTATAACTTGTAAATAAATTGTTTAAATGTATTGTTTTTTCTATGTATGCATGTAATTCTAATTAATAATAATTTTATATTGACGACATTCATCGTAGCTGAGGCTATACCACGGATGAATTAAGAAAAAAAAAAAAAAAGTGCTTTATGCAGTAAGTGGCCCTTAGTTCCTCGTAAGTCAAGTACATATTTATATGGCAGTTCTCCCTGCTGATTCATGGGTGATTTTGATTAGGGATGTAACATGTCTGTAACCTTGTTCCTTACCATATATGATTGCTAATCGTACTGTTCGCCAAACATACATTCCATTGTATGAAGAAAAAGGAAATTTCATGTTTATTTATATATTTTATTATTAGTCTCAAATTATGACAAATTCAGCATTACCGTATTTGGTATTATCCAGGCTGAGATCCTATAATGCTATAATCTCTCACCTATTATTTTGCAATGTAGCATGTAATTTTCATGCTAATTTTTCATAGTAATATTATTTATTGATAACATGAGACGTAAAATGTTGTTGACAGTAAGGAACATTGGGTGAAATAAACTGCGAGTGATAGTGATAATTTAAATAATATTATAATCTTGACTGAAGCAAGAATAGAAAGCAGGAAATGATTTGTAACAAATTCACTTTTGAAATACACTAGACATGAAGTGGAATTAAATTTTTAGATGACTACTGGTTACATTTTTAAGTTTATTCGAATGAATTTGCTACTAGTGTATGAGTGACGTTGAAAATTATGTCTAATTATAGGGGAACCTTGAAAATGCAGCAGAATAGCTCTGAATGGGGAGCAGAAGTTCGTGAAATTCTAGCCAATGGAATGAACAAGCCAAAGAAGGGCCAGGATGTTGGGGACCATCCTCCGATTACACCAATGCGCCTTGCCTCCAGGGATGACTTGGATGGTGACACGTGGCGAGTGTATGATTACATTTGCCGCCACTTCATTGCCACTGTAAGTTTTAAGTTCAACATCGTGAGAGAAAATCTGCAGTATTTTTGCAGTTCGATAGCTATATCTCTCATGGTAAAACATTACCTCCTATGTATACCACATGCTCTTTTGTTTAAATGTTGCAAAAAAGAGCTACCATATTCTCCTGCATATAAGATGACCTTGAATCGAAAATGAACCATAATTTTGGAGCACTTTTGAAAATAAAGTAACAATATCAACATTATTTTTGAAGCAATTAAGTCTTTGTCAATATTTAATTTTTTCCCGCTTTTCTTGAAAATGGTTTTTTTAGTACCAAATTTAAAACCATTTCAAATACAACCATTCAGGTTTAAAAATGTTCAGTATTAGATGACAAGAACTTAATTGAATGTGTATGATAATTAAATGTGTATAATTGGACTTTTTATTTAAGCATTCCCTTAAGTGATTTGTTTTTGCTCTAGTCATCATCCAATTTCTTATGCAGTGAAGTTCAGTACCATTGTATGCCCACAACATGCCGTAGAGAAACATAATTTTGCTGCATCAAGTTTTTGTATCAGTCTTTGGTAGACAAATCCATGTATTGATGTGTAATGCCCTCTACAACTTAATGAGCTTCATTCATTCATCTGAGGCATATTTATGCAGTTAATGTATTATGATTAACTTTTATTTATTTATGCAAAATTATTTATTCATTTGATATATTTTAAAAAAAGTTAGTATTCATTGTTCTAAGCACACCATGAAGTTAGCCCATAGTCCTGCAAACTTCACGCCATGCTTCGTAGTAGCGGAGGCCTCCACAGACAAGGCCTCCGCCAAGCAGGATGCCATGGAGCCTATAAAACGACTATTAATACCATGTTTAACAGAGGAGACTTTTTGAACTTAGATAGTTTTCATAATCTATTATTAAGACATGTTCTCTAGAGTTAAGGGGCTCAGAAACACAATGGTGAGTTCAAAAGATGAGTATTTCTTATGCCTCACAACGTAAATTATATACCTGTTATGTCAGCAGCACGACAGCGCATCCCACCATTTCTGAGCTTTTTCAAATAAACTTAAAATTAATATTTAAATCTCTAATGAACTGGAGTTTTTCAATCCAATTTTTTGGCATAAAATGAATACATTTACTGTGGGAAACAAATTGCAATTTATGAATTCTATTTTCTTTGATGAAGGAAACTACCGTATTGTTTGTGGCTGGGAGTGTTTGGTCAACAAAGGGCGAAAAAGGAATCATCATCATCGGTCAACATTGCTAGGATTGGTTTGACGCACCCTCCACTTGATTCTTCTATCGGCCAACCTCTTCATATTGACGTAGCTCCTCTCTTTTACATCCTTCACAACTCGCTCCATATACCTTATACGAGGCCTGCCTTTTCCATTCTTCCCATTCACTTTTCCCTCGACGATTGTCTTTACCAGGTCATCATGTCTTAAAATGTGGCCTATTAAGTTGTCCTGCCTTCTTTTTAAGGTTTTCAGTAGACATCTCTTCTCTCCCACTCTTCTTAAGACTAATTTGTTTGTCACTCGATCGATCCATTTTATCTTCATCATTCTTCTGTAGCACCACATTTCAAATGCTTCCAGCCTGGACTTCTCTGCTGCTGTTATTGTCCATGCTTTGCATAAAGTAGAATGCTACAGATGTATGTTCTAATGAAATGTTTCCTCACTTCCATGCTTGTATTTGCAGCTCTAAGAAGAATCTTCTTATGGCAAAGTGCGATTTTCGCTTGGGCAATTCTACTGGCAATTTCTCTTTTACTACGTCCATCGCTGATTACTTGGCTTCCCAGGTAGCAGAACTCTTTCACCTCCTCCATTTTTTGTTTTCTTAGTTTAACATTGGTCCTGGCTTCCTTTCTCCTAATGCATACCAATACCTTAGTTTTCTTTTTATTGATCTTCGGATAATATCTGGTCATGTGTTCTTTCCATTTTTCATAGTGTCTTCCTTAAATCTCCTGTTTTTGCCATGACTACTATGTCATCTGTGAATCGTAGTATGCTAATTTCACTCCCCGTGGATATTCACTCCCGGAGGCTTCTCTTTGACTTCTTGGATGGCTTTCTCAATGTAGACATTGAATAATACGGGAGACAGTGCACAGCCTTGCCTCACTCCTTTCTTTATGTTTGCTTCTGTACTGCTGGGTCCTGATTTGATTATGGCCACCTGGTTTTTATGCAAGCTGTGGATAACTCTTCAGTCATTGTATGGTACTCCAATTTCTTTCAGAATCTTTAGTATCATGTTCCAATCCATGTTTTCAAATGCCTTCTTCAAATCTACAAATGCAACAAAGGTCGGTAGATTCTTCTCTATTCTCTTCTCTATAAGTAGCCTGAGGGCCAAAATCGCTTTTCTTGTGCCCTTGTTTCTTCCGAACTGGAATTGGTCTTCATCCAGGAACTCCTCAGCTTTTCGTTTTATTTTTCTATAGATGATTCTCATCAATATCTTCGAGGCATTTGTCGTCAGGCTTATGGTCCTAAAATGTTCACAGTTCTCTGCCCTCTTCTTTTTGGCAATAGGGATAATGATGTTCTTCTTAGAGTCCATGGGTATCTCTCCTGCGGAGTATGTTTCGCAGATGGTTTTGTACAGCTGAGTAAATGTCTTCTCTCTGGCATCTTTAATTAGTTTGACAGGAATATCATCTATTCCCCAAGCCTTATTTATCCTCAGATCCCTTAATGCTGTGTCAAATTCTGATCTTAAGGGTGTTCAACGCATTTTGAATAGTCCGATTTAACGGCTTCTCATCTCACCATGATCTCGCGGCTCTAGTAGTTCTTGTGAGTTGCCATCAGCGTCGCCACCGTGGAAAGTGGAATGGGGAGTTGAGGGGAGGGACCTGATATGTCGCAGCTGGGATTTTTCGGGGGCGGCGACAGGAGGGGTTGCGAAATACGCAAGGCGATCAAGTTTCTCAGAACACAGATAAGGTCGAGAGCTCTCTTTTCGGAGCCGAGTGTGAATTGTTTTCCTCGTCTTCGTTGTGGTCGAGAGTAAGAAAGGTCAGCAATTAACTAAAATTGAAAACACCTAAAGGGTTTTGGGATTGTCGGCGTTGCCTTGGATTTGTAGCGCAGTTTTTAGTGGTTATCAAATGTTATGGACTGCAGTTATTGAATTAGTCATCCATGATTTATTTTAGCGGGATGCACGTTGCCCTCGTAAAGTAATTGTGAGCATTTTTAATGAGGTCATTAAAATATCGTCTTCCCCCCTAGCATATGCGACTAACTCCGACTTTTGTCTTTCATTAATGTCAAAGTTCGATGTTATTTCTCTACAGTTTCCTACTATTTAAGGGCCAAAGCGCTCACATATTTTCCTCTAACTGTTACCAGAGTACTTTTACTTGAATATCAATGGCGGAGGCAACAAAAAATTTCGTTTATGAACGTTGTGCATTTACGTTTTTCGGTTATCATTATGATTTTACGGTTAAATTAAATACGCTTTTATACACACCAGAAACGAAACGGACTAAACGGTATTAATGGTCAATGCTCCACATTTATTAACACGCTGTTTTAAATTGAGATTATTAGTGAAAAAACTTTTTTCTTCGCAGATAATTCACCATATTTACAATAATTCCCTCAATTAAACCCAATGACTGGTTTGACAGGGTTGAGTTCCGCCGTACTAAGGTGGAAGGTGAGTGAAATTCACACATTCAGGGTAAAGAGGCCAGTTTTCCGACTTACACAACTCTGATACTGAAATTCAAACCGCGATATCATGCCAAAGTGCTTCGTCCGGAATTGAATCTGTTACTGAACGCTCTATCCACTGGGCTACTATGCACTCACTAGTTACAATTAGTAATTATAATGAGCAAGTTAAGTATGATCACCCTGAAAATTAACGTATATCTTCCATTCTGTGCATTGTTACACAAAATTAAAAGTTGAGAAAACAGAAACATAAATGGTATAAATAACAGCCTGCAGTAGAAATTCGTATATAAATTACCAACTAACATTAGCACAGGAAATCAAAAAGGTTATATAAAGCAGTAATACAATGAAAATACAGTTTATGAGCACATAAAATCAATATATTAACATCACTCTTAGAAAGAGGGTAACAACAAATTATTAAAATTCACCATTACTGCATAGCTGTTTACCGGATCTTCACGCCCTTCGGATAACAAGGATCCACGATTTGTTTACGAAATTTTTTACGAAGGAGCGTACGAAGGAGCCCTTACATTTAATTATCTCGTATATTTAATATTGCGAAATAAATGCCTTTTTCGGTTTTTTCCCTGCGAATCGAATTCTGCACGTTGCAATCTCTCCTCTTCGTTTTGTTGTATCCTTTACGATACTGCGCTTTTCTATAAGGCTTCGTGGACTCTTCCATAACACCATCTCTTCTGGACGCCGGAGAACACAGCCACACGCACCCTTCCTCAAGAGCTAATCAAAACTTAAAAAAATATCCACCCGTCGTACAGTGGCGAATTTTTGAGAATTTCTTAACAAAACCATAAAATTGAAATTTCGTTTGAAGGGTTCCAGATGTTTGCAACCGTTAGCTACATTATGTGAGTATCTACAGGGCTACAGGTTTGTGGAAAATCGTTTCCTTCCGTACCCTTTCCCTACTCATTGGCCTTGCTGCTGCTGTCTTTTCCGAAGAGTTTCACTAGTCGCATATGACACTGAAATAACAAAAACTACTTCATGTATGCTTTTTCGGTGCATATCGGGCACCCGTGAAGCAAAATTACTGCGGAAGATGTGCATTGAGAATATTTTAATTTAATTATACGAAGTTTTATTTATCAGTATGCAATATTTTATTCTCGCGGCTGAGCTTAAAGCCACCAAGTGCGTTCGCCGCGTTGCGGATGGCTGGTCGTTCTCTAGATATAGAGGTTAGCTACGAGATAAGCGAGTTTACTCGTTAAATAAGCAGTCGTGGACGAAAAGCTATCCCTGAGTAAGGTAGGCCTACAATTAATACAGGTCCTGTGAAGATATCGCCAACAATTACCCTTCTCAGAACCCGGAGGAGAGAGCAGCAGCTCTTATTCTTATGAATGAAGGTGGAGACCACAGTGGTCGGTAGACCGACACCCATTTCATTACAGGCGTGGTAACATTTACTTTAGCGGCTATAGTACTGCGATGTGGAAGGCAAGGAGAAACCACCACATTATTATCCCGAGGAGTCGCAGCTACTCCACTCTTTTCTTTCGATCAAGACCTTATGGAACCTCTAGAGTAAAATATTCCGGAGGGAAAATAGTCCCAATTCGGATCTCTGGGAGGGGACTACGCGAGACACTACATCAGTCAAGTGTGATAAACATTTTAGGGTAGGAAATTGGAACGTGTGATCACTTTGGACATACGGAATATTGAACCTGAAGGTGGAAATGCAGAGAGTGGACCTCGATGTATTAGGAATCAGTGAAATGAGATGGCCCGAATGAGACTTCTGGAGCGGAAGTTACAGACTTATTCAAACCGGATCACTGAATGGTAACACTGGAGTAGGCATAATGCTCAGGAAGAGTGCAGGACTGCTCATGAAGAGCTTCCTGCACTACAGTGACAGGATTATAATGTGAAGATTGAGAACAAGCCTACGGATACCATTGTGGTGCACGTTTACATGCCTACGTCGGTCTACGAAGATGAATGAGTGGATGACGCCTCCGAAGATATCACGGCAGTTTTAAAACTGGTAATACGAAAAGAAAACCTAATTATTTTAGGCGACTGGAACGCTGTCGTTGACGAAAGTTAATATGGAAGAATATCTGGAAATATGGTTTGGAAAATCGAAACGAAAGAGGAGAAAGAATACTGGAGTTTTGCAGACAACATAATTTAAGTAGCGGTTGTCAACACATTGTTTAAAAATCACAACCGCCGTAGTAAAAGTCACAAACGAAGCAACTAAAGATGGTTGAAGCACGAGAGATCAGTAACATAGCTCAAGCAAAGAGGGCATTCTATCAAGAGAAGAATCTACTAACAGCTAGAAATACAAGTGTAGAAGTAAGGAAACAATTCATCAGGACGTACGTCTGGAGCATGTTTCTTAGCGGCAGCATGGACGATGACAGCAGCGGAGAAGAAAAGAGTGTAAGCATTCGAAATGTGGTGTTACAGAAGAATGATGAAGATTTAATGGATCGACCGAGTAAGTAACGAGGAAGTGCTAAGAAGAGTGGGACAAAAGAGAAGTATCCTGAAAACTAAAAAGAAACGGGACAACTTAATCGGCCATATCTTGAGACACAATGGCCTGATGAAGACAATCGTCGAAGGAAAATTGAACGGGAAGATTGTAGGTAGGCCTCGTATGTGATACATGGAACAGGTTGTAAAGGATGTAAAAAAAGAGCCATTACGCTGATATGAAAACGTTGGCCGATAGAAGATCCGAGTGGAAGAATGTGTAAAACCAATCCTAGAATTGCTGACCGATGATGATGATGAAAATTTTGTAACTAAAAAACTGAAATATGTATTGCATTAAATGGAGCATTTTCCAAAACTTTGAGCAGACATTAAGTTCTTAATTAAGCAGTGTTAAGTCATCTGATTGGATGACGTTACAGCCCAGTATTTTATAATTTGTCGAATTTACTTTACCAAGAAATAAATGAACTTTTCAAAATCAGAGGTTGCGCTCATTTTGAACAGAAACTTTTTTGCTGTTTCGCATATCTTGTCCAATATCCGAGTTTTAATATTAGGAACGGTATAATTGAAAGTTCTAAGTGTGATCATGTAACACGAAAGAGATAAAAATTTGTGAATGAGTTAATAGTAGCCACTTCTGGGGCATAACGTGTCCACTTTTTCGTCCTCATGAAAATACTCCGGGGATATTCCTATATTTTATTTTTGGAAATGAAACATTTTCTTGTAAATTTCATAACCAAGTGGCTATAAGGAACTAGAGAATTTTAAAAAAATTCGGTAAAGAAACAAAAAAATGGTTTGATAGAGACATCAGTGTTTCCATCAATACGCCTCAGCTATTTGCAATTGAATGAATATGCAACTAATCGTCTATTTGTTTCTTTCTAAGGAACTAGTTCAGGGGCGTCGGAACTATTTTCGCTAGGAGGGGCTTACCTTGAAAAGGGCCCGCATTTTTTGCGGATAGGAGGGGGTAGAGGCTAGAATTCCGCTAAAAGTCAATGAAGATGGTAGAATATGCGTCAAAAGGGAAAAGGCAAGATGGAAACAAGTGAAATTTGATTTTTAATAAAGAAGACTAATTTTTCAAGGGCCCGGGGCAAATTCTGGGGGGGGGGGCCGAATGCCCCCCCTGCCCCTAACTTCCGACGCCGCTGAACTAGTTCACGTTCAAGCGACGTCAGTGCGAATTTCTTCGTGCATAAGCGGTGAGCTCAACTGTCAAATGCTGTACAAATGATCCTCCGAGTAACTAGCCTGCGATTAATGTTGTTGTACATGTCATAAATACCGAAGAGCCCATGGAATAGAGTGAATTAATAGCATTCCAAATCATGAATGACCGAGTTTTATCATTTTAAGTCATCGTCAGGTATAAGTACGTTATCGTTAAAAGAGTCTCAGTTGTTACACCATCAATATGTAGTAAGGTCGGTGGCTCTGTTCTGCAAGAGCAAAAGTTACCCTAATTATGAGCAGTCACTAGTCTAAGATGCGGTTGCTGCCTTGTAGAAACAAATTATGATTCCTCGTGGGAAAATCTACCATCCGTCTCATACTGTTCAATTCGTGCCAAATCCTGCACGCTACTTGATTTTTCCCCCTAATGATTTGAAGTGTAGCCCCCTAATCATACTAACCATGTTATTATTGAAATGCAATGCAGGCGATAGTGTGAGCAAATTTCGTAATGCTTTTTTATTTTTTGTGTCGACATTGATAAGGGCAGCGCCTTACAGCGGGATATGTTGTTCAATAAGTGTGGATATGGTACGGTGAAGGTTCAAATCCTCATATCATGTCGTACAAGTTGATTGTGACTCATGTAATAATATTTAATTTAGTCAACTAAGTAAATGCTATTATGAAAAAATTTAATTTAACGTGTAATTGTAAATAATGACTACGTATGGGTCTGAATCTCATTTGGACTCAGTTCGCATTGTAACCCATGCTAAGTGACCCATGAACAAATGTTCATGAGATCTTATAAGACATATATTAAGATAAAAACGAAGAAAAGTGTGTCAGTTCCTCATTGGGTTACAGGTACACAAAAATATGCTTTACCAACATGCTACGTGGCTATTTCTCAAGAAGTGCTAAAAATACTCACGAAAGTGTGACACCTCTTGACATTTTCTCTTAATTTTTGATCGTGATGTAGGCTATATTTTCATTTTCAGTGAAAATATACTCGCGATAAATAAAGAATCACAGTCACCAAATAATCCACGGTAATCTCGGAAAGGTTTTTGGCAAATATATATTTTTTACGGGGTACCATTCTTAACCATAAATAAAATGTATTGGAGCTAATATCCTGACAAAGAGTAAAAAATCATTTGAGAAAGAATGCCAAGGTTCAAGAAACAAATATTATATTTCAGTATCTCTGACCATCAATCGCACGTTAAGTGAGAGAAAGATAGGAACTTGCTATTGCCAAAATGACGAAAATAATTAAATCCTCATAGTGCATTGGTAAGATAATTTAGTGTTCGCTGTTATAACATATGTGGGCCCCTTATCTCCTCTTCCCAAGGCAAAAAGCTAAGGCAATATCACGAAAAACATTGAGAATATGCACTAACCAAATAGCATATCATTATATAACAGGGGTGTATAATGTGGGTGGGGTGGATGTCCATGAAAACGGAGTTGGCAACTACGAAATAAAAGCCAGGAGGGAAGGATGTTCGTGGCTACTTTTTAACAGTGCGCTTGATAAGTGCGTAGTCAACAATTGGAAATTGCACAGGATCGTAAATTACAGTAACATTACATTACTAAATTTTGAATCATGCATGACGTTAGGTCTACTGCGAGCGGAGGACATCACGGTTGGATGCGATAGCAAAGGAACAAGAATCACGAAATAGGGCCGCACACAGGAAAGGGAGTCTATCAGATTCCATGAGGCAGGATATTGCTTCTCATACTATTGTAGCAGGTGACGGTAGAAAATGGTATAACAAATCTACATCTATGTGATTCCCTGCAAGCCACCGCGAGGGTGTGCGGCAGGGGGTGGAGATCACCAAACATGCACAAGACTACTGCATGGAACTATTGACATGCAATAGGCTACTACATGGAAACATGCTACATAGAGTTTGACTGTTATTAACTACTTAGTAATAAAGGGATTGGTTGTTAATACATGCATTATGCACTCCAGACAACTCTACAATATTTCACCTTACTATCCCTTTGCAATGATGCGTATTGTGTTCTCTTATAGTACGGGGAAAAATTACATTTGAATCTATCAGTACGACAATCTCTCTCATTCTAATCTTATTAATCCGGTTGAATCTAAACCAATACGCTTGTTTTTAATAGGTAAGTGCCTAACATATCTTCAGTAAAGCTATCCGTTTTAACTTTCTATAATAGATTTAAAATGTGGCTCACAAGAGATATTTATGTGCAAGAAGTACAATCTCGCCTTGCATTATCGTTATTTCTTGGTTTTAATTTGTGAAGGCGTGAGTTAAGTCCACAAATTTTCCTGCAAAAATGTATGATTGTTTTTCAATTATTAATGTTAATGAGACTAGCATTTAATTTACATTTTTTGAATGAACTTCAAACTATAAAGTCATTGTTATTTGGCAGTTGTAAACTAAATAAAAATCGTTCGAAGCATTGTAATAGTCTCATTTTAATTATCCAATTTTAATTAATTATCAGTTTCAATTAATGCCCAACAATACGAAAACTCAATATTTTGCAATTGCTCTAAATAGCAATGTGAAAATATGAAACTAACGACACGATATTTCGTATTAAAAAAACAAATTGGTGTGAATAAATAGCATAAAAATTAGTTTGTGGAGGTTTTGAAAGAAATAGGTTGATCCTTTTCTCGACGCCCAGACACACAGTGGGATATCTCGCCAAGATCGCTCAGACCCTCCGTCAACCTTCCACACTGCTCTTCGAGCGAGGATGAAACTTGATCGCTTAGAGATAAGGAAGCCCTCCCCCCTCCGCCTCTCCCTCTCGGAGCGTCTCGGAGGCGAGATGAAGCGGTGGAATGGGGAGAGGAGGGGAAGATTGGGCGGGAAAAATATGAGGGGAAAGCCTCAGCTTGCGTTTAGTTCGGTGAACGCGATGCATCGTCTCGCAATTTTAGATGCTGCAGGAATGGGTCGTAAGACGAGCACATGGCATTAGTTTCTTCTTTAATATGAAGGATTATAGATTGGCTGTGTCGAAGGAATTTTCCATTTACGTTCATACACCTCTGCGATAGGCGTTCAAAAACGCATAAAAACAGTAAAGTTTAACATGCGATTTCTTGATTTGCAAGGCTCAGAGAAGATATTTCCTGGATAGGACCAAATACTCAACCTTTGCGCATAATATAATGAAAACAAAATGGACGTATCTATCATAATACGAGCATGGCATTTAAAATAAAAATAGTCTGCAGCGGCATTATTTGGCGAGGTGTTGAACACCCTTAAGATTGGGGCTCCCAAATCATCCTTATTGACTTCATTTTCCTTTTCGATTACTTCTGCTCTAATATAGCTTCCATTGCACAACTCTTCCAAGTATTCTTTCCATCTCTTCACTTCATCCTCATGTTCAATTAAGAGTTCTCCAGTCTTATCCATAATGGTATTGCTTCTTGCAGACCATTCCTTGAAGTGATTTCTCACAATCCTGTAGGCAACTTCCACATTTCCATTTGCGAGGTTGCTTTGTACATCTTTGTATAGATCCTTCATCCACATTTCCCTTGCTTTTCTCACTTTATAGTTTATTTCATTCCTGTTCTTTAGTAGCAAAGTTGCCCTACTTCAGTTTCCACATTTTTTGTTAATTCTTCTCTCTTCAATCAATTCTAAGACTACTTCTGTAATCCTTGGCTTCTTTTTGACAAATTTTCTTCTCCCCGGAACTTCTTTTGCTGCTTCCTGTAGCCCAATTTTGATGTTCTCCCATCTCCTTTACACTGATTTCACAGTCAAATCCTCTTCTATTTTGTTTTCCACTGCCTTCTGAAAGGCCAGCTGTTGTTAAGGTTCCTTAGTTTCTCTTGCCATACATTCTTCATTGATTTCTTCAATTTCTTGAGTTAAAAGCAGCATTTTATCATCACTAAGTTGTGTCCACTGTTGATATCTGCACCAGGTAGCTTTTACAGGTCTTCACTTGGTTCCAAAACCTCTGCTTCACTAACATGTAATCAATTTGAAATCTTCTTCTGTCTCCGGGCATGTTCCAGGTACAGTTGAGCACCCTTAATCCGGGAACCCCTAATCCAGGAGCACCTATAATCCGGCAATTTTGCCATGACTATCTGGTACATAGTGGAAAATGCCGAAACGTTTTTAACCGGAACATTGCTTCATAACCTGCCGAGATATTATTCTTATATTTATACCGAGATACCATTCTTAATGTTAATTTTCCCATTTCGAGAATAAGAATAATTTAAACATATTAATTTCTGGTACTTCGCCTACACTGGAATTATTCTGGAACTTGAAGTAAACATATAAATTTGACGACATCGCCGAGACGGAATACGACTAATTTACAGATCGGCCACTTTCAATCACGCATTTTTGATTGACCACTAGACGTAATTTGATAAAATTATTGGTTATATTCTAATATTTCACGCAAAACATGTCTCATCCATACAGTTGTGGCAACAGCACAAAACGTTAACCATCGCAGACAAAGTACAAGTTGTGAAAAAGCTTGATGCCGTTGCATCAGTGAAGCGTTTGACTGAAACATACTACGTGGGATCTTCAACAATATAGCACATTAAGAAGCTGAAAGAGAGAAATCATCAAAATTTTACTGTTAAAGTGACACGAAGAAGTAGATAAAAGAGAGGAAAACTATGAAAGAAGATTTAAGTGCTGATTTAGATCGCATGGTTTCGATTGTGTCGAAGTGATGGCCTTATTATTTCTGGCCAAATGCTAATGTAGCAGAATAGACTATTTCTGAAACAGACGTGATCAATCCAAAAGACGTGATTCGGGAAATTTCACGTGCAGGCAATAGCATTTCACCATCCGTTCTAAAAACACGCGTGGTTTAAATTGTGGACTGCTTTAAGGTTTGATATAGACAAAATAATTGGGGATTTAACAAAGTTCATGTTTCTGAGGATAAAAATATGATGATGGAGTTTGCAAACATCATCCATAACCCTGAATTAAAGGAAATGGAATTGATAAATTTAGACGAAAGTATAGTTAGCGGCCACGATATTCTCACCACACAACATATCATAGATGATGAAATCATTGAAATGGTAATTAATAACAATAAATCCGAGTGGGGATGAAGATGATCAACCTGAAATTGTTGAAGGAAGACTACTATTGATGAGGGTCTTTAACAAGAATAATCCAGTCCGGTCGCCCGCGGCGACGTACGGCTGAATCAGCTGATAACAAATCGAGCGAGGTAGGAAATTATGTTACGCAAAGCACAGCATAAGAAATATCAACTTTAATACCCTTTTCCAATAACAATATGAAACTTTTACATGTGCAGCTATATGCACAATGCTTAGATTCCGTTATTTTCACTCATTGCGAAACTTCGATAATTTTAAATAATAACTTTGTGTAGGTATTAAGAAACCATTTATTTCTGATTAATACCAGTAACTCTTTTTAAAATAATGTTCAGTAAATGGAAAACGAATATATTTTGTTATAAATAATTAACTCCTTTCAATGAAACCATCCCGGATGTCAGAAATAGACCAGTTGACATGCATGACCCATAGTCCGGCAAAATCCCTAATCCGGCATCACCTCGGTCCCGACTGTGCCGGATTAAAGGTGCTCAACTGTATTATCTTCTCTGTTGGTGGTTTTTAAACAATGTGTTTGCCACCACCAACTTGTGTTGTGTGCAGAATTCTATAAGTCTTTCTCCTCTCTCATTTCGATTTCCCAAGCCATATTTTCCTGTTATTCTACCATCTTTACCTTCACCAACGACACCGTTCCAATCTCCTAAAATAATTAAGTTTTCTTCTCCTTTTATCGTGGCTGAGGTTAAAGCCACCGAGTGCATCCACCGGGTTGCGGATGGTGGGTCAACCTCTAGATATAGAGGTTAGCTGCGAGATAAGTGAGTTTACTCGTAGAGTAAGCAGTCGTGGACAAAAAGCGATGGCATTCCGAGGGGGTATTGGTCTATCCCTGGGTAAGGTAGGCCTCTAAATAATACACAACCTGTGAAGATGCCGTGACTTGGCGACGAGAGGCTGCCAATAATTACGCTTCTAATCACCTGGAGGAGAGGGCAGCAGCTCTCCTTCATAAGAGTGAAGGTGGAGTACCACTGTGGTCTCCACCTTCACTCATGTGAAGAAGAGCTGCTGTCCTCTCCTCTGGGTGCTAGGAAGCATAAATGTTGGCGGACTCCCATCGCCAAGTCACGGGATCTTTACAGGTTTCTGTATCATTTAATGGCCTATCTTACCCAATGATAGGTCAATACCACCTCGGAGTGCCACCGCTTTTTGTCCACGACTTCTTATTCGACGAGTTAACTCGCTTATCTTGCAGCTAAGTTCTATATCTAGAGGTCGACCAACCATTCGCAACATGGTGGACGCACTCGGTGGCTTTAAGCTCAGCCCCGAGAGGAAATGGAGTATGTGTTTTGAAATACATTTTAATACATGCTGTGCTCTCATCGGGTTCTGGTTTTTCTTTCATCCATGTGTGCTTAAAAAATCCATTTGATGCTATGAATGTTAAGCTGTACAAAGTAACTTTGTTTAGCTCTGGGAGGTAATACCAAGTTCTTTTTCACCCAGAGGATGAGAGGTTTGTTGTTGGGTCATTGCCTGCCTGTCATAGTGATCCTCCCTGCTCTAATGTGAGGTCTCCTCCATACCTATTTTCCCTGAAGCCAGTATTCCAGTATTCCTTCCTATAGTGATAAATGACTTCTTTGTATGCTGCCCCTTCTAGCAATATGGAATGCTTGAATTGAGGTTTTTGTATCTTCTAGCTGTCCAGAGATTGCAAGTACCTTAGTACCACAGCTACCTTTTTCATTGGAGATGAGAAGTTTTCCTGTAATGGTCACACATTACTTGACGCAGGTTACACAGAAGTGATGCACTGGCAGGCTCTCAGCAAGAATGAGAGTTTACCTGAATTTGAAGATGGAGAGCAAGTTACTGTTCAGGAGGTTAGTAACTTGATGCTGAAATATTTATTTTTGGCCAGGTGAAGCAGTGCTGCCATAACTTATCCTACCTTAGGCTATCAATTCCTTTAGAAAAAAATTAAATGTTTATAACATATGTATGTGCATGGAGTTTATTAATTATGAAAAATATTTTTGTGCAATTCATGTATTTATTATTTTAAAATTACAAAATGTAATGCCTTGTAAGTTTTATCTTACATGATGGTTATTATTACAAATTTTGCCAGTATAATTCAAATTTTATCCCTTATGAATGAATGCAGCATGAGTAAACATGAGAAAATTCTCTGGTACTCATGTCTATGTTCTCAAATTATTATACTACTTCATTGATTAATCTTTATTTCTTCTGATGCGAGCTTCAAAATCCTGTTAAATCCATATTCATTGCATATACTTTTCCTGCCTCCTTCAAATTTCCTATTACTATTACCTCCCATTCTCACATTTTATTTTTTATCATCTGACCTCTGTGTTTAATTTTACTTCTTCTCCTGCTCACCTACTTCAAAAGCCCCTAATCTATGCTTATCCTCTTTTTGAAGTGATCATTCAGTCCCATAGTAACAAAGGTGTAGAATGTATGTACTATTTAATGAAGGGATAATATTTGATAGAGAAGTTTTATGTCTAACTTTTAATTATCTTTATCCACAGGCGAAACTAGTAGAATGCCATACATCACCTCCAGATTACCTCACTGAATCTGAGCTGATCACACTTATGGAAAAGCATGGGATTGGCACAGATGCATCCATTCCTGTTCACATACACAACATCTGCTTGAGAAATTATGTTACAGTTGGCTCAGGAAGGCGTCTCATACCAAATTCTCTTGGAATAGTGCTTGTTCATGGATACCAAAAGGTATGAATTTTTGTCTTTTTCTTTCATTTAGAGTCAGCTTACTAATAATTGCATCTTGATAATGTTCATAGTCCTCGAAAAAGATTTGGAATTTGTCTCGTGGAGATTTTGTGTTAAATCAATTTACTTTCCCTTGGTTAAGGATTAGTTTCACACATAAACCATCAAAGATTCAGAGTAATTTTATCTTAACTTCTTTAACCCATTGGCTTACAAAGACGGCGATTCGCCGTCCGCTCAAAATTGGCCCTTGCTTACAAAGACGGCGATTCGCCGGTCTCGTATATTATTTTTTTTCCAACCCTCTTTTGGAGCATAAATTTCAGATAGATTCATAATATAGGTTCATTATTGCTTTTACGTTCTCCTAATGCAAATTCCGACGCTGTTATTGTATTGCAGTTCATATTTTATTCTTTTATATACTCGATGGTTTGAAAGTATTTTCGCCACGCCGTCATCATTTATCGTGAACCCAATGCTCATTCAGCACCAACATACTTTCTCTCCTATCCTCCTCCTATTTGATACAGTATTACTGAGACACCTATTCATTGCCAACATGAGATAATGAAAGCAATATTACACTTTGTATATCTGATGAGTGACATCGCGTAAGCGAAAGATACCCATTATCTTCATCTTCAGTGAACTTGCTACTATGCAAAAGATAATACAATCTTTTCTGCTGTCTCACAAAAGTTTCCTTTCATCTTTTCCTATTTGCTGCTACATCAACAAAGAAGATAGAATTACCAAATGAAGGCGTGACCTTCTGATAATACATATTAGTTAGCAGCCAGTATCCCTGCCGCCACAGCCACGGATGCTCGCGCTCGAGGCCGCGTATACTCGCGCTCCCCACGAAGCAATGGCCGGCAAAAAGGGGAATATTGTTGCGGACGATGATGTAGAAAAGTTTATTTTTGATAGTGACATCAGTGCAAGTGATAACAGCGAAGAAGATAGTGCAGAATTTTCCAGCGAAAATGAAGGCAGTATTTGTCCGGCGGATTCAAAATAGGCTAACGTAGAAAACAATTGGCATTGATGTAAAAGTAACCAGAGTGTGAAAGAATATAAATTCTCTGGTAAACCTGGCATAAATGAAAGATTTCTCAGAAGCGTGGGAAAGAATCCTAGTGAGAGAGACTTTTTCTTCCAGTGTCTTGAAGGTGATTTTTGGGAACTCATCGCAATTGAAACCAACAAGTATGCAGATGCCTTTTTGTACTCTGACAAAAATAGAAAAAGTTATCTTAGGAAAGGGTGGTTTGAAACAACTAGAGAAGAGATTCAGGCCTATTTCTCATTGTGTGTGCTAATGGCACAATTGAAAAAAATAAACTTCAAAGATACAGGAGTCCGCGCAACATGACAGAAATGCCTTTTCTCGGCTGAGTTATGCCATATAAACATTTTTTTGTTGTTATCAAAATTCTTGCATTTTGTTGATAATTCAAAAGTGAATGAAAATGATCGGCTGAAAAGATATCTCCAGTGATCGACTGCATAAATACAAAATTTAGAGCCATGTACACTCCGGAGAGAAATCTTGCCGTGGATGAAAGCTTGATGAAATTTCGGCGCACCCTCTGCTATGCCCAGTACAACCCAAGTAAACGCGCTCGCTTTGGAATCAAGTTCTACAAATTATGTGAAAGCTCATCAGGGTACTGCCTACAATATTCAATTTACACTGGGAAAAAACCACCCGGAGTAACGCAAATTCCTTCGAGTGCAGCAATAGTACTAGAACTTTTGCATCACTACTTCACAAGGGTTACACTGTGGCGTTAGATAATTGGTACACATCACCTGATCTATTTCTCAAGTTGATTGATGAGAAAACTAATGCCTTAGGCACAGTTAGAATAAACCGAAGGAATATTCCGGCAGAACTCAAAAATATACAGTAGAAGAAAGGGGATGCAAAAGTAGTTCATAGCTATGGAATCCCTGCTATGAAATGGAGAGATAAAAAAGACGTGCATGCACTAACAACATACCACAAGACCTTGGAAATGACTGGCACTGGAAAGAAATCAGTAAGAACTAAAGAATCAATCATAAAACCAAAATTCATTCCCGATTACAACGTACAAATGAATGCTGTTGACAGGCAGGATCAGCGATTAGCATCTTTTCCAATTATGCGTCGTTATACCAAAGGTTATAAAAAGATATTTTTTTATCTCATGGATATGGTTTTATTCATTACTTACGTATTATATGTACACGAAAACAGCAGGCAAGAAGATTCAATTTGATGACTTCAGAGAAAATTTAGCTGAGAAAATTCTAGAAAATGTGAATATGCCAGACTATAAAAGACGCGGGCGCCCACTATCACTCCCCTCACCCATGAGATTCCAGGCGGTAAATTGGGGATATTTTCCAATTCATATCCCGCCAAATCCATCACGTAAATGTGTGGTGTGCAAAACAAGATGAATGAAGAGCGAAACCAGGTGGGAGTGTGAAGAATGAGGTGTCGCCCTTCACCTACCAGATTGCTTCAAACTCCATCATACGAAATCAACCTAAATGTAAAACTTACGATTTATTCACAAAGAATTTTCAATTACATCACGTTGTCATATAGTTTCCAGTAATTAGAATTCAGGCCAAGTGAAATTTAAGAAAAATAAAAAAAATATCGAAAGAAGCTATTCAAGTTTGAGACAAAATGCCAATGACAGTAAAAAAATTTTTTTCAGTATTCTGCCAGATTCATTATAATATATCTCCAGAACCCTTCGATGCATTTCAATGCAACTTTCAAGAATGAAAGAAGATATAGTTTACAATAAGAATCCAAAAACAAAATTTAAAAATTTCAAAAAATATGCCCGAAAAAAAATTGTTTATAATTTTGCAAACCTTGTATAATTGTTAATAATAATGTTCAATGAAAAAAAATTTTCGACTGCTAACAACAAATTATAATTGGCAAAATACTAACCTAGATATATACAAATTTTCAATAAAATATACAATAAACTATAATATTTATAGCATTTTTATCAGTAGAATATTTTCTCAAAATAAATGGTATTTCTGAGGGAGTAGCACGCAAGAAAAATGGTAAGCCAATGGGTTAAGGGATAATAAATTTTTATTTAGTCAGCATTCATGTGTATGGTACATGGATATAGAACACATTAAAATTTATACAAATGGTATGAAACAGAGTTACCTGCATGGTTGTACAAATTTATTGTTAAAAAATCATTTACCTTATAAGTACAAGCATTTTTCCATTACTAATGTATTTAAATCTACCTTAAATTCTTTCATGGATTAATTTATTTAATACTGTCTGGCAGAGGGTAATGTTTTACATGGTGGATAGTGTGATATAATAGTTTGCTCAGGTTTTCTAGAATTAACGTGTCATATGTGCTGTTTTTAATCATCTCATACATAAAAAGACTTATAAATCACTCTTAGATGTCTCAAAAGTCATAGTGTTCTGCATAATTACTCTCATTTGGCATTGTGCAAATTTAATCTATTTAATTCCAGATTGACCCCCAGTTAGTGCTTCCAACAATGAGATCTGCTGTTGAGGAGCAACTAAACTTGATTGCGCATGGGAAAGCAGATTTTGGAGCCGTCCTGCAACATACTGTTGAAATATTTAAGCTGAAGTTTTTGTATTTTGTGAAGAATATTGAAGGCATGGACCAGTTATTTGAAGCCTCCTTCTCTCCTCTTGCTACGGCCAGCAAACTTCTCTCACGGTAACAATCTTATTTTTCTAATTTTAGTTCCTCCTTTCTTGGGTTAGTTGTAGATGAGGGTGCCTTTTGTTCTCCTCATATTATTTTGAGTGACTCAAGCCTGTTTCTTCAAGCAGCATTTTCAGTAATCCTATTAATTACCTCAGTAGGGGGCATGGATATACTGTAAAACCTGTCTTAAGTGGCCTCTGTGCAGCCAAAAAGAAAGGTGGCCTCTGAATAGAGGTTAACCCAAATTGTAGGACCGCAAACTGGCCACAAGAACCTTAATGGCATTACCCTTTGAAATTGCACAATAGTAGTAGGCCACAAGTTCTCGTGGCTAGTTTGCAATCCTTCAATTTGTTATATAGTAAGCACTAGACGTGTACCAATACCAAACCGATACCTCGATACCAGTGGCCAATACCGATAGTATTATTTGCCGACACCTTACTTATTTTTCTAAAAACATTTGATAAATTTGATAAGTGCTTTCCTTCTCGTGAAGTCCACTCAGTAATCAAAAGTGTTATAAAAGAGTACTTAATTATTGAGAGAAATGACATTGTGACATCTCTTTTATTTTGCTACTCTTACAATTATCACTGGAATTAGATTTCAGATTCTAAGCCCTCTTGCATTTGTAAGTACTGAAAACTATTTTTAAGAAATAAGAGGTGCTGAACATACTCAGCAGTTAAGAGACATAGCACTTTAGTTTGTGAAAACATTTTCTCAGGAAAATCTAAACCTGCAGGTACACCCAAACACAGTGGACTCTCGTTAGAATGTTTTTGTATGGACCCAAAACTATGAACATGATAACGAGGAAAATCAGGTTAGGCCTTCTCGGGTTATATTGAAGATGTATGCGTATGTTGCATAACTTCCAGGGGACCAATACACATTCCATCAAGTTAGTTCATTGCTGGTGTTGATTTATTGTAACGAAGTTTCATTTTCAATTATTACGCCTCCCAAAAATATATGTACGATACCTTGTGTTGATGCGAACTCAATAATTAATTATGACTATATGACCAAATAGCACATTTTTTGTATAGTATTCATGCAAAAAGTATATAACAAGACTCAACTTTGAGGCTTGATATCCCAAAAAAGGAAGAAGCGAAATTCAAAGAGAGCATATCAGCGTGTACATAAGTTAGCCTTTCGTGTAATGCAGGTACCAGACTTTTTAATAATTACTTTAAAGGCATGTTTTTGCAGTGGTGATGAAAAATGGCACATAAACTGTAGCTTAGTGCTTTTTGAAGTGCATAAACTGTAGCAAAAATCCCAGAGACTGATCATCCAAATCGCAATTCAATCCTAATTATATGATCCAAGGAAAAAATGTTCAAAGATGCATGGCACGACGCCTACTTCTTGAAAACAATGCCCCAGTCCATAAAATAATCAGATTAGTGCTTGGTAATTTCTATTCCTTTCTATCATTTTGTGTACTGCGAATACCTAACTCGTAGTCACAAAGGATCCATATTTTCTCTAGAATTATATAAAATTAGCTTTAAGATAGCCGCCACAACCCCAATTCAGAACTTTGTTCAGTCTTTCACTTGAAAATAGCTATCCCATAGGAAGTTCTTTGCTGCAGCTGTCGTGGAGCTTAGTTTCATTAAAAAATACTAATTTTGTTCTAATAAATTACTTATATTCAAGTCTTGATGCAATTTGATTATTTAATTTTTCATTAGAAGTGTTTTACGTCGTTAGGTAAGAATTTGCGATCGCGACTTTGAGATCGCGATCGCTTTTTGTAACCGCGAGTAAATAGTTCTCGCAAATCACCGCTAGATGTCAGCACTGTAGAACGCATATTAAAAAGGAGGGAATTTCAAATTAACTGAGTGAATATCTAAAATTGACTTTCATCAGCTGCGAAATATTATTAAATGTATTTCAAACGATATGCTTTCTTCAAAAAAGGCGTTTCCTGGTCTTTTCACTGAAATATACTGGGTCAGTTGGAACTTTGTTTTGAAATTTCCTAGTTAAAATGCAGCCCTGGCTTTCCCATTTGAAAATGGCTTCTTTAAACACAAATCGACTAACACTAAATATACCCCTTTTGTTAATTAATGCATAACTGCATATACTTAAAATACTCCGTGGGATGAGTTAATTTTCTTATTCCCCTTATTTTGAGATCTACCAACTGAACAGCTACAAGAACTCAATCCAGTTGCAGCAGCCAAGTTCATACCATTATAAATTTGTAGAAAAATATTCACTAGTTTTTTTTTGGAATTCATGGCTGTTTCATTCTCTTTTACTAAAGTGAGTCTCCTAGCCTTAGGAATAACGCCTATGCTATACAGCGAATCAATACAATTGAGGTGTAATTTTTAAATCCTTTCATTTTGATGCAGATACACTGCACACAGAGAATTTCACATTATATCTGTTGTTTTTCCCTGAATGAGCTGATGACTATTATTTAGTAAAAGTAATTAGTTTGATTTCAACCCTAACATAACTATTTGACAAGTTTAGTCAGCATAGTGTTTAATTGCATTGAAACTATACTCATATTCTTGTCAGCAGAGTTTTAGTAGACATACATTTGTCGCAGATCAAGCCTCTTATGTGCATTATGTGCCTCCATGGACATTGCTCCATGCTGTGTGAGGTGTTGCCAGAGCATGGGAGTGCCACCACAAAAACTATTTCCTACTGTTGGAGATCAGCTGGTTTTGGTGACACATCAGTTCCGGAGACAGAGGAGTTAGTGGAAGATAACCTCCAATTTACAAACCCTCTGATTTACAAAGCTCAAAGTTTTGGGTCCCTTCTACTTCGTAAAATAGAGGTTCTACTGTAGTACTTTTACCATGACGTCCTTTGAGTTTCAAATATTTACTTATATTCATTTAAATTCTAGTCAATTTACGAAACAGGGTTTTCTCCGTAAGTATGCAACATGGGAGGCACACTACAAACACCTTCGTCTTCATTTTAAAATTTCTAATGCAAATATAATTTTCTATGTGTCTTATAATACTCAAATATCATTTATAATGATGTTATAACATCATGACACTTGATAATGCCATGATATTTGAATTTTATATTTTTAGAAAACGAGCTTGATGTAGGCGGAAATGCCGAACAACGTATGCATTGAGCAGAACAAACTTAAGTTGATGACAGAACTTTTATTTCTGCTGCTATTTCAGCAAACTTTCTTTGTGTGTGGATTTTCGTCTTTTTTTCGGAGGTGGTTGAGCTTTTCGCCTCAGGCTTTCCCGTAGCCAATTCTAAGCACTTGTCTCACTTTTACGGTCACGAAGATCGCAGCTAAGAAAACAAATACGCGACACGTTGGTAAGTCAGTTGAAGAAGGCAGGATTTCAAAATCATATGTTTTGAGATGTTTTTTACCAAACGAATACTTTAGAATAAAAGTTTCCAAAAAAAACGAGTACTCGAAAGTTTCGAAGTATTGGGAAATTGGCCGATACCAGATACTCACTATCGGTATCGGCCCAACTCTAGTAAGCATCTTAGTATTTAAAATTCAGCTTTAACCTCTTGAACAGTGATGCCATGTGCACAACATTGACCTCTTTGTGGCATGATATGTCTAGCTGTTCGAGTGCAACTTGTTCCTTCAAAGCCTGTACAAGTTCCACAGAGAAAGATGACGTCATGGTAGCTTAATTTATCAAAGCACCTGGCTGGAAATCAGGGGATCTGGGTTTGAGTCCTTGTCAAGGTGAATGATTTTTTCTCTGTGGAATTTATACTAAAGTTAAAACCTTTCCAATCTAATATATATATTAATTAAACCCCTTACCATCCTACTCCTTATTTTGTTTGGGAAAGAGGTCATGGGATTCGTGTTACTGTTGTACATTTTTAGTCTCCCCTTAGCCAGCTTTTCGTCTTTGCACACCTCATTTCTGAAGGCTAAAGATTATTGAAAAATTAATTGATAAAATAGTCCACATTCATCAACATTAAAAATATCGCTAGGGTGAAAACTTTTCAATATTGATGGCAATCCTGACAACCAATCATATATATGTATTGAAAGACAAATTGTGTCATTCCTGAAACATTTCAACCACACGCTGCTTGCCATAAAGTTTTCTACCCTTAAATCTTTTGCCACCTGCTGAGCCTTCTGTGCAACCTTGCTTTTACCTTCAGATATTATAGTGACCGCTCTCTAAATCAAAGTACACAAACACTCCAACAGACTGTATGACGTTGGCAACTATTTGAAACTAAAATTTCTTGGAAGCAATTGACCTTGGCTGACAGAAAATCCTTGCACTTGCTGAGCTACCAAGGTTTCCTTGCATTTTAATATTCCTCTTCCACTCCAATATTGGATAACATCCATGACATGCTTTTTTAGGTATATTTCTTCTTGGATGGTTTTGTGTTTTGGTGTAAAAATGGTTGAGTGTCCATCTTCTTTCCTGCCCACAATAAATTAGTTGGGGGTATGCAGGTTGCATAAAACTGGATGGGAAAGAGATAAATGATGCATTTATGGAACCATAGGGTAAGGATTTAGTTTCACACAATGTGTCCGTCAAATTTCTATGCTGATTACCACATCAGTCTACCAAATGGTCTTTTCCTTTGGGGCTAGTGACCATCTTTCATCTGTTGGATGGGACATTAAGCTGTGATCCCCTTGGCTACTTTCCTTAAGAGCTGGCTGTTCCGGTCCCTGGTTTCTCTCTGCCCTTCCTCCTTACCCCTCCATTCCCAACCTTATACCTCTCCTCCCGGTCTGAAGCACCTATAAGTGAGGGTACAGACTGGAAAAGATGGATGATGATCACCTTCAGGATTAGATTTGTACCATCAGAGGGATGAATGAAACAAAACTGGTCTCTGGCCACAGAGAAGTGGCAGCTTCCACAAAATTGAGCAATCATTTATCTGTTTAGAAGCGGGAGAATGTTTGCTAATAAGGCTCTAAATCAATTGAGCTTAAGTTTTCGCAGCGTTGAGAATGTCCATTTGTCTCTTTCGGGAGCCGCCGCATTTGAATCTTTGTCATCTGAGCTTTCACATCCATTCCAGGCCGCATCATCAGGGTGAAATACCTAATTCACCCTGATGATGCAGCCTGCACTGATTAGATATCAGGGTGAAATAGGTACAGTAGAACCCCGTTATAGTGTGTACGGCATATAGCAAGAATCTCGCAATAATGAGTGATTGGCAATGTACCATCAAAAGGCCAATGATTAACATGTAAAGAAAATGGATATACCGAGGTCAAGAATTTCCTGCCACGGTATACGCTCGGTATTACGAGCGATATTTCTTGAGGGCGATGCACTGCAAAGTACAAATTAACGCATGGTATTTATCTTTAGTGGCATTATTAGTAAACTACAACTTATTATACAAGATATGTGCAATCTCTACATTATTTTAATTTCAATCAAGTCCAGGCACTGATGATTTACGGCCCACCCTGGCATTCCTTGCACACGCTCGCACTTTTCAGTTGTCCTTTTGTTAATCCAAGTTGCAAGGGAGCGGAATGGGTGGAAGATGGACAAGTGGAAAAGTATCTAGCCAATCATGCGATAGCGGAGAGCTGTGGTGTGGGAACCGGGTGGAGTTCAGTCCGCCTGTCTTTGCCCTTCTGCCTAGACATGCTCGTTCCCGTCACTCCGCCCGCCCGCTAGTTCCCGCCTGCTCGTTCCTGCCTCTAGACTGAAGCAGACGATGCTTGAATCATTTTTCAGCCGAAATAGAAATTGAAAGTACTGTGCTGTTAATGTGATGCATGTGTACTTATGATACTAAAGGTCTGACTTTTTTTTGTCATGCTTTTTATTCTCGCGACTAAGCCGTCAAAGTTTTTCGTTGCCAAAGAATTATTTATTTCCTTATAATTTTATGATTTCGACTACGGTTTCGATTATTTTTTCCTCTAATAATGGGAATACTTATGTTTTCTGGTACATTTGTTTATTTCTGCATATTTTTATAACTTTTGTAAATATTGTCAGGACCGATGTTATGCAAATAATTAAAATTTATCCCGTTCAATTTTTTTTATTTCATGAATCCTGAATTCACGGATATCTACAATTGTAAGTGAATGCATCCATTATTCTCTGCAATAGTTTTTCATGGGAGTTACCTCCTTTCGCTCTAAATCCTCCAGATGACAGCACTAGCACGACTCACAATGTGCAGCGCAACCGACAGAGGTATTTGCTTGTGTAAATAAATACTCGCTGCAGGTAATTCTCGAGAGATAACTGAATGTGAATATTAAGAATGGCTAGGAATAGGTAATTACGCAAGAAATATTTTCGACCACCGAAAAATGCCGTATTTCGGCGAATCATTAAGACAACTTTCCTAACCTATGGACGTACCAATTAACACTCGAAGAGGCCATATTTTTGTGACTTTCAAGAAGGATGGGAAATTTTTACAGAATCATCATATTCGTACAATATGAATGTGATATGTGCAATAATTTCCAAAAATAAGAGTTCCGTAGACCATATATGATCATGAATTAACATGGTAAAAATTTCTAAGTTCCGCTTCTTTTATTCGCACTCTGATGATGTCAATAGCCTGAATTAGGTCATTTTAAATTTATAATAATTTTTATGGTTGAAAAATGGTCAAAATCATTTATGAGTGCGAAATAAAACGACAAAATTATTTGTTTAACCATTGATATGAGTTTTTTGCTAGAGAGCTTAATATGAATGGTAGAATTTCGTTTAAAAGCTGTAATGACACTAAAACTAAAATAATTTGTTTCCAATAAAATTAATATCGAGGCTGCAGCAACAATGCTTGTAGCAAAACCATTGCATAAACAAATAGTTGACCATGGCGGCATGTCGCAATGGGCACCACAAGCGGAAAAGGGAGAAGGTTATCTCGGCTCAGTGGCCGAGAAAAAGGTTCGACACCCCTCTGAGCCTCACCCCAAGTTGGGGAAACAGGTAACTGAGAGTATCCTAGCATAGTGAAAGCTCTGTACTGGCAACTCAAAGAATATTTTATGGCAATCGTGAGGGAAGTAGCATTTTCTGACATGTGGCTCCATCACGAAAGGGTTAAAGAATGGAAGGGAATAATTTCCTAAGCATTTTCCAAAATATGTTTCTAAAAGAAATGTTTGCCACTGGCCACACAAGGACTAGCCGTAGGATGCAAACAGTGTGACTGCTGGCCATTGAACCAGGTGACTGCTAAAAGAAGGGAAGTTTACATTTGTTATATGGGCAATAAATTCGGTGCCAAGAAAAAGTAGCCTCTTGAGAAGGTGACTGCTGAATGGAGGTGGCTCTTTTGGCAGGTTTCACTGTATTTTATGTATCCCTCATTTCTATATGTGAACTATAGTTTGTGGGTAAGGCTCATGAGTGTGCCAATAGTGATTTCCCCTAAACAAGATTTTCTTTGACCAGTAGATTTCCCTCTAAACACTGATAAGAACATTGTAATTGTCATATATTTTGCCTTCAGATGGTGCAACAACATTTAATTGAATTAATGACTATTAGGATAAGGCATAACTGTGTATTTTTGATATTTCTTTGGTGTTCTTTCAGAGAAGGGGCATTTGAAAGCCCTAGATGTTTGTCCAATGTAGGATTTTTTGCTGAGGCATTCTACTCTGTAGAAGCCTTCTTTGATGTGTTATGGCAAACTATTCTTGGTTTTGTGGAGAAAGTCTAAAGATTTCTTAACACAGCAAAACCTAGTGACAGTGATGTGCTATTGAAGTACCCTATAATTCTTGTTGCTCATCCTATACAGGTTTGGTCTAATGTCTGAAAAATCTTTGAAGGCCTCAGCTGAAAATCCTTTTACTGACTAGTAATTTATATCATCTGTATCTAAACGTTATAGCCCATTACATTCAATATCCAGAATCCAGGGTTGAAGAACTTCAGCAAAATGTAGAAGTAAAAATGTTTGAACTATTATGTTTGGTGAAAATTAAAATTATCATACTCTACATTTTGAATCTCTTTCCAAATTTTGGAGATTTAAATGTCAATTAATTGTTTAAATAGAATTTCCCTAGCATATTTTTAATTCAATTTTCTATAGATAAATTGTAAGTATTTGTTTGTTACCATTTCTTAAGTTTTTGATGAGATATTGTGGATATTTTTTATTGAACCCTTTCATCTCTTTTCAAGCCTTTTTCTGCTTTTGTGCCTTTTGCAGGTGTGGCATGTGTCGTCGATACATGAAATTCATCCAGATGAAGCCAATGAGGTTGCTGTGCTCTCATTGTGATGAGACTTATAACCTCCCACAAAACGGGAACATTCGTCCATACAAGGAGCTCAAGTGTCCATTGGATGAATTTGAGCTCCTCTCCTGGTCTATGGGGACCAAAGGGAAGAGCTACCCCTTCTGTCCTTATTGCTACAATCATCCACCATTCAGGTATTTTTCTATGGTTTACCAAAAGAATTCAAAATTGCTGGTTTATTTTGCATGTGTATATCTACTTGCCTTGGTACTTAATAAGGTTATCTAGCATATGGGAAATGTAGGAAAATCAGGAATTGTTTGGGAGTTTTTTAAAGGCTGGAAATATGCAAGAACAGTATTGAAATTTTTTGTCAAAATGGGAATTTCATTTCATTATGAAAGCAAATACTTGTTCTATACTCCATTGATGGGATTCCATGCCTGAATATCAAGGTTAGGTTAGTGTATTGTCTAGAGTACTGTCTTTCCATCCCAAGAGATTTTTCTCTGTACACTGGTCCCCACCTAATTGATTTGTTACGAGCACTTCAAGTACAGTACTGTGTCTGTTGGATGGAGTGCTGAACCATGTACCCCTTGGGACCTTTAATAAGAGCAGGCTAAAGTCAACACCTGGTTTTCTCCAACCTTCCCCCCATTCCCTGAAAATTGTACCTTCAACCTATAACCTGCATATCCTAAAAGGGCTCAAATAACCCCAGCTGTCAGTCATCTCCCTGAATAACTAACTAACATTTCTAGTTTGTCAATATATGTGAATTCATGTCTGTGTACTAAATACTCTGCACTGCTTATCGGTTTGACAAAGGTCATGATGTGATGCATCTATGAGCATATTATTGGCTACTGGGTAGCTATGATGAAAGTTTTGGGAGAATTAAATTCATGGAGAAAATTTTGGTAGGTTACCTTTTCCATACGGCATGGTAATTTTTTCTTGCGTACAGGAAATTTGTAGAAATTTTGTTGGTCCCTTTTCCAGACACCAGCATGTGTGGGATTATGTTTTGAATTTTTTCCCTATGATATACCATATAAACTCTGTACCATGTGCACCCATGTAAGACATGCACACCGCTTTTATAAGTGCAGAAATAAAAAGAAATTGGGGGCTTCAGTCATTCTTGTAGCATGAGGTTTTAGGGACATGGGAACTTTCGTCCAGTACCAAAGACTTCCGTTGCATAGTATGCAACCAGTAGCATTGGCATAGGATGTGATACATGAAGTGAATATAGCCATTGTTCCTCTTTCAAGCCGCATATAACTTATACAAGTTGCATTTAGGTATGAACAATACCGATGAAGTTCTTGGCGAATGCCATAGCATAAAGCACAATTTTTAAGTGCAAGCTACATGTAAATGAAAAAACTTTTCACCCATACCCTTATTCGTAAAACTACTTCAAAATCTATCCCTTACGTACTTGGACAGCCATTGTTCCTCTTTCAAGCCGCATATAACTTTTACAAGTTGCAATTGAGTATGAACAATGCCGAGGAAGTTCTTCGCAAATGTCATAGCATAAAGCTCAATTTTTAAGTGTAAGCTACGTGAAAATTAAAAAATTTTTCACCAACACCTTTAGTTGTAAAACTGCTTCAAAATCTATCCCTTATGTACTTAGACAGCCATTGTTCCTCTTTCAAGATGCATATAACTTTTACCAGTCGCATTTAGGTATGAACAATACCGAGGAAGTTCTTCACGAATGCCATAGTGTAAAGTGCAATTTTTAGTGTAAGCTACAAGAAAATTAACACTTTCAACGTGGTGATAAAAATTTTTAATTTTTGCCGGTTACAATTCTTTTTTTCTCGTTAATAACTGTATTCATAGCCACATTCAATAATTGATTGTTAAAAAAATTGGGAAATGCTGCAGAACCTCTTTTTTACGAACCTCTAATTTACAAAATGACACCAATTTACGAACCATTCCGCCAGTCCCGATCTTTGTATTTAGGAAAATCATGTAAAATGACCTCTATTTTACAAAACATCCATTTTACTGATTTACAAAATGAGAGGCCGGTCCCTAGGAGTGATTGACCCCTGTTTTACGAAGTTTTTGAAATGATTTTGTAGCACTGAACTCAGTACAATGGAATAATGATCGCTGTATACCATGACAGGAGCAGCTGAAGCCAGATAGGTCATGTTGAGAGGGCCCTTGGTCCAAGTATTTCATATGGGAAAATGTGGAAAAATCGAATGTGAGCATAGTGCTTTTTGAAGTGCTTAAACTAGCAAAAATCCCAGAGACTGATCGTCCAAATCGCAATTCAATCCTAATTATATGCTCAATCGGGCAATACGACATCATTTGATCATAGTGATGGTTGCCGCTCATTGACTCATTGTACCGAGCAATGGCCTCCAGTTTGGAAGTGACACCACCTCCTCCCCGACGATGGACATCCACCAAAATGCCACTGAAATCGGAGCTCATCTTCAGTACGTCACGCTTATCCCTCCACTTCATAACGCAGACCTTAGGGAACTCCTTTCCCTGGAAGTCGAATTTCTTTTTGCTGTCGGCCCAAGTTTTCACCATGATGATGGGGAATCTAATCAAAGAATATTAATTTTTAGCTAGCTACTAGGTATAAACATAAATGATGAAAAAGATTCCAATAAATAATAGGACAACAGGACACAGTACATACCAGATAGAGAGCACACTTTTCTTCATCCACTGTTTAAGGTGATAATTATGTCTTTTTTCTTGATACTATACGAAAAATATCAACAGATGAATCTCCACAGGAAGTAATAACATAAGTTTGGCAAAATAACCGTAGTACTTATTGTTAGTGTGGACTGAAATCGCCAATGATAATAAATACCAATATATGTAAGAGAGAAAACATGTAAAATGGCAAGTAATTCAAATAACCATTAATAATAAAATAGATTGTACTGATAACAACCAAAGTAAGTAACAATTTTCAATTATTAGAAACATAGCTATGTATTAAATTGAAAACTATTTCCAAAATTCTAAAAGCGTATTTAAGATATAAGAAAAAGGAAATGAAGTGTAGTTTGAGAAAATTAGGAAGGGGAGGGTGGGAAGAAGTCCACCATATAGTAATTGAAAAAATAAATACAGTTTTCATTTCACCAGTAAGTTTGTTAAGTGATTAAATATACATGAATATGGAATGAGAAACAAACCTTTTCAGAAAAAGGTGAAAATAAAAAAAATGCATTCTGATGCACTTTTTAAGGAAGGGGAGGGGTAAAACTGCAGTGCAAATTAAGTCAGCTTAAAGCATCTGTAATAATATATGAAGTACGTCAGGATTCACTTATAATATTATATTTTTTTAATTTTAATGAACGTACTCGTAGAAAGTGCAAAATATTCATTAAAAATATGCAGGAAAAATAACACAATAACCTTTTGAAAACGATAGATGCAACACCACTCCTAGAAGGGTACAACTCCGGCTACGACCACTGCACACACTTCAAAGGCTATCGGACGACTGAATATTGGAACGGAAGCTCTAGCAGTTGGCATCTTAAGAGAATGGCCTTAGGAGCGTAATATGAGTTCTGACGTCGATCGAAATCCACATTCTGCCAATAGCACCCTTTAGATGTTGATCGACGTCAGTCAGCGTTGAACATGTTAAAAAACTTTTCACCCACACCTTTAGTCATAAAACTGCTTCAAAATCTATCCCTTATGTACTTGGACAGCTATTGTTCCTCTCTCAAGCCGCATATAACTTTTACAAGTTGTATTTAGGTATGAGCAATACCGAGGAACATCTTCGCGAATGCCGTAGCGTTAAGTGCAATTTTTAAGTGTAAGCCACATGAAAATTAAAAAAACTTTTCACCCACACCTTCAGTGGTAAAACTGCTTCAAAATCTATCCCTTATGTACTTGGACAAATGTTGTTCTAAGATGGGATAACTGGCAGATTTTCCCCTAAAGGCTCTTCTGTTCCTATAGATGGAGTACTGCAACCATGTTCTTTCTCCTATTCCATGTGCCCGATCCTGGGACATCAAATTTTTGTCCTGCTGTGTGATTTCCAATTTCTTCAGAGTCTTTAATTACTTTTAGTTTTTCACTTGCCATAAGAGACCGCAACTTTTTTCACTTAAATATTTTAGGAATGACACACACATATGAGGGCAGACCCAAAAGTAACGGGAATAGAGCGGTGGGGGGGCGGCGGATTGATGGATTGGCTTCTCCAGTAGAGGGTTCTAAGCAATGACTTTTCCTGAGTCAGTGTGCAAAGCCTGGTCGCTCTGAATGCATCCGTTCGTCTGTGGGATTTTTTTCAGCAAACCAACTTTTTCTGTTTTAACGAAAACGTGTAATGGCTGACTGCTGGAAGCAACACGCGGCTGTGAAGTTTTGTTTTCCGTTGGGGAAAACTCCCGCCGAAACTCTTGTGATGCTTAAAACAGATTATGGGGATATGTAGTTCCCTAAGTAAAACATATGTCTACAACTGGTTTTCGCGTCTCAAGAATGGAGAGAAGTCAATTGAAGACCAACCTCATTCTGGGCACCCGTCAACTTGAAGAACGGACGACAATGTTGCAAAAATGAACACCCTTGTTCGTGAAGACCGTCGCCGAACCATTGATGAACTTTGTGAGATGTCTGGAGTGTCATGGAGTTCAATTCAGAGGATTTTATCTGAAGATTTACCGATGAGAAGGGTTGCAGCCAAACTTGTCTCTCGCCTTCTCACTGCCGACCAAAGGGGGCATCAACTTCAGGCCTCTCTTGAGCTGCAAGATCAGTTGAAAGAGGACCCAGATTTTTTCGATAAGGTCATAACTGGTGATGAGCCGTGGTGCAATGGATACGACCCAGAAACAAAGGAGCAATCAAGCCATTGGAAGACAGCTGACTCTCCCTGTCCAAGAAAAGCACGCCAAGTGAAGTCGAACATCAAGACAATGCTCATTTGTTTCTTCGATTGCAGAGGTGTTGTGCACATGGAATTTTTTCCTCCATGCCAGACAGTAAACCAGCAATTGTACCTAGAAATTTTGATATATCTAGAGATATCTTTGGCGCACAGGTGATTGGTTCTTCCACCACGACAACGCACCTGCTCACACTGCGCTGTCTGTGAAGCAGTTTTTGACCAAAAACGGCATGACGCCAATTGTTCACCCCCCCTATTCACTGGACCTTACCCCCTGCGACTTTTTTTTATTTCCTAGACTCAAAAGGGACATGAAAGGAAAACGTTTTGGGACTGTAGAAGAGGTCAAACAAAAATCGCTGGAAGGCCTAAAGAACATTGAAGTAAGCGAATTTAAAAGCTGTTTTGAACAATGGAAGAAATGTGTTATAGTCAATGGGGATTACTTTGAAGGTGATCAAAATTTGGTGTGAAAATATTGATTAATAAAAAAGTTATTACGAAATTCCCATTATTTTTGGGTCCCCCCTCGTATATTCTGACTTTCGAAACAAAACTCGAAAATTAACAATGTAGCCTCTGGAAAACAGACATGTATGAAGTGAACACGATGTATGTATATACTGGTGAAAGGGTGTTTTCTATATCGTTGGGTCGGGTGGAAGTTAGTGATGGCCTTGAACGGCAAGCAGACAAACAATACACTCCCCCTACTGACTCATGCTGAGCTTCTATAGGGGTCCAGCTACACTTGGGACTTCTGGGGAAAATATTGCGCTTGGTACACGGGTTTTTACAGTAGTATTTACTATGTAGCATTATTAGTCATTTATGTCCTGTGAGAATAGAAAGGGGCATGACCCACTAAGGTTAGGTTTTAGTGCACCCAAACACATACATGTGTTTTTTGACAATCATTCAAAAGTTTCAGGAATCCTCTTGAGCTTTTCTGGTACTAGTAATAACCATGGATTTACAATTAGGGTTCTTGTCACTGTTTCAGTCAATTTAGCTATGGATTCCCTATTTGACATTTTCCATGGCAAAATCTTTTGTAAACCTGTATTGTCGAAGTTTTGGTTAAGAACATAATTGTTTCCCTCTGCTTGTATATTTAATTGATTTATCTGTTTTAATTGCAAAAAAGGAGGACCCTTATAAGCATGTTTATGTCTGATATTGATTTTCCAAAAAGTACTTTTGATGAACATTTTCCTTCTGCCATCTTCCAAATCAATCATTTTCTTCTTGATGCATAATAATCAGTGCTTGCCAAATTGGCCATTACTGGACACAGCATTTTTGGTATGGTGACCTTTGTAAAGGATGTTAGTAAAATGCATTCCCAAAGTTATGAAATGAAGGCATCTTTGGTCACTTACTAAATTTCATTCTCATAGCCCCTGCATTACATCCACACCTTACTACTCCTATCTTACACCTAAAATAATTGTCAACATGATTGTTGTTTTATCCTGATTTTTGTGATCCTGACTGATGTTTTATCCTGATATTTATCCTGATTGACAATTATCTTGTAATAACTGTGGAATCTGCTTTTTCTGCTTGTAATACCAAGCTTCTGATGATCATTTAATGCTTTTGCTCTTCTGTTCTTCAGAATAGGAATCAGAACTTACTAATATCATCTGACCTCTAAACCTTTTGAGATAGTTCTCAAAGGAGCTCAAAGAACTTCATGGCAAATAATGGACACATTGGGAGTTCACTGTATTTAAATGCTTCCATTTCCTTCTATATTCCACCTTCTGAATGACCACCCATGTAACCCATGGTTTGCATACTGATCACCTTTCATCCATTCTGTTGTTTCTGCAACATTATTTCTTTTTTCAGATTTTCCTGCTCTCCATCTTTTCCCATTCAATTTCCCTCTCCTAAAATCATTTTAGGTGGCCTCTGATATTCCTTTTTCTTTGCTCGTCTGAAGCTTCCAAATTTCACTTGAAACCAATTCTTCCCATCCCATCCTTATGAATCTACCTTACCATTTCATTGTTGCTTTGTCATGGTTTTTAGTTGGCATCAGACATTGGTAAACTTTTTTTTAAGCATACTTCTCCTAAATATTTGTCTAACCATGATGTAACCTGAATGGAATCTCCCCTGTATCTTCTGGCATTACCAATGTGTTGACATCTGACTCTGGGAAACTGTGAGAGCTAAGTACGCTGTTCCTAAATCTTTGTCTGAACCTGATGTAAGAACTGATTGAAATCTCCTTGTCCTGGCACTCCCTGTTTTACCATTGCCTCTTATGGTATTTGAAGCAAGTGTTTGTAATACTTGGGTTACTTTTCTTGCAACACTTATTACTTACCTTTCGAGCCATAGTAATTTCTCATTCCTAAGTCTTTATTTACTCCTGTTGCTCCCTTCTTCAACTACTGGGATCCTATTACCCTTGATGATCATATGTTTACCTCCTGGAACATTGCCTACTTCTAATTTATTGTATATGATGTATTCCTCTTCATTACTGTGCCTTGAAGTTGGCATATTTAACTGAATTATGACTAATACTGTGTCTGAATACCTTTGGAATTGGCTACGTTCCATAAAAAATCAAAGGTAACTAAAATCCTTTATGTCCAGGCAAGGCAACAATTCATGGCTGTTTACTTTTTACTGTTGACTTTCTGTTTCCTAGTTATGTTGTTTTATGGTATTTTTAAAGAAGTCAAATGCTTACTAATATCATTTTCCTCTTAAAATTGAGGAGGTAGAAGATCATTAGAGATTTTAACTACAAATTGTAAATGACATGGCCTAAGGATACCTTATGTTCTGATTTTGCCAAAGGCTACGGTGGATGAATTACTGATAAATAATGAATTTGGACACACTGCTAGATGGCTGTATCCATTCAAAGGCAGTGTAAAGCCATCCTATCATTAAAGTCAAGCACAGTTTTGATATCATCAATCTATCTCAAACTTCATTGGGTGTACTCACCTTGTGAGTGTTGGCTACATGTTGAAATGTATCCAAATATTTTATCCATGTCTAGATCAAAGCTTGCTGGAGTGAGAATTTGTTTGATTGGATGTAGCATTACATATGTAATGGGTGTTTCATTTTTATACACCATGGTTTGAATTTACTTTAACAGGAACAATTGATGCAACTATTTTTTTACTATCTTTCTTCCCAGGGATATGCGGAAGGGGCAAGGCTGCAACTCTTGTACACACCCAACTTGTCCTCATGGTCTCAACAGTAATGGAGTTTGTGCATGCATTGAGTGTGAAAATGGTGTTTTAACATTGGATCCATCTTCTGCTCCCAAGTGGAAACTGACATGCAACAGGTAAGGCAGTTATGTTGTATTTGTAATAAGGCATGTGACAGTGCATTTTATGCACTGAGGCTCTCAGGCACCAATTATTAATAGTATAGTATGTGGAACTTGAAAGTGGTACACAGGGCTGTAAGAAAAGTGGGACTGAATAGTCCTGACTCCTGTTTTTTTAAATGTTCATACTTATTGGTCTCATTTCATAGATCAGTTGTTACAGCCGTAAAGACCCCTACTGTGTATAAGATTCTCTTGATAGTGAGGTTGGTTTTTACTCCTGAGTCTGATTAGAAATGCATTACTTATATTTAGCATCCAATGAACTCAATAACACATGGACATAATAAAGCGAATAAAATAGCATTTCTTATGCCTGATAATACTTCAAATTCTAAGTAATTCTTTCCAAAAAGTTAATGAACTCATATTTTTCATGTTATAATTATTACCATTCAATGAATTCCGTTATAAATATAATTAAATTTGTTAAATAATGTTATCACTATAGGGCATTGATTCTTCGTATGGCCTAACTCTGTTTGATTCCTCTACTGACTAACCTTTTCGTATTCATATTCTCACTTGTAACATAAGTTTTCTTTTTCCCATTCTTCACTACTTTCCACATACATATCAGTCAGTAATTCTTTAAAGTCTCTTTTTCATGAAAAAGTCTTCGTTGGGCCATCATACTCCAGATGTTTCCAATAATATTGTCCTATCTTCTTAGAGTTGTGCAAGAGTTTTCTCCTATTCCTCTTCACATCTCTTTGTCAGATATTCAGTCCTTTTGTATATCTAATATTCTTCTGTGGTGCTTTATTTTAAATTCTTGTAATCTTCCACTCACTGCTGATATTACTGTCAGACTGTTCTTGGTGCCATATCTGCTTCCACTGAGTTCACAGTTGCATACTCTCCCATTTTATTTTCCAAATACCTCTGAAAGACTTGCCGATACTCATTCTCGTTCTCCTTTTTTCTATCCCTCATATATTTTATTTATAGATGAAGAAGACTATACTGAAGAAGCCACAAATAATAACCTATGAATAATTTTTTTCTGGAAACGGTATTACTGGCCATTGCAAACTTCCGTCATCCGAGTTTGAAGACTAATATCTCAAAGATCGCTCAAAGAATTTTAAAATGAAGAACATCAAATTAAAGCTTGTTTATTTTTGCGTCAAGTGATGTATGCAAAATTGTTTTGTTGGATATATTAATTTCAGTGTGTACTTAGAAATGGAATTTTAGCGTATTCTTCTGGGTACCAAACGGTTGCATAGCATTTTGTGCCTCTGTAATAACAACACAGATTCAGATATCTAAACTTACTTTGCATATATTGTAGCAAAAATCTTTCTTAATAATCACACGAAGTTTCACTTCATATAATGAATTAGTATTTTAGTTGTTTATGATGAAAGTCAGACTGTGTTATTTTCCGTTCCGTGAATCCCTGAAAATCACTGTTTGGACCTTTTTCTTGCTCTCAAGCTCATTACCCCTAATTCTCTAATATAACCTTAAAGGAATTCGTTGGTAATTCAGTATCTGTTAATATTTATTTTGGAAAAAGTGTGCGATGAGCTGCCAGGACTATGCTCGGAAGAGAGTGAGAGGCACGCAGTGTTGCCCAGCCAGAGGTTTGTCCGTAAGGGACTCCAGGGACTCTAGATGCTTCAAATGCACCTTCTCCACTGTTGGAAATACTTTTCTCAGGAAAAAATTATGCATAGTCCATAGTCCATAGAATTATTCCAACGGTGAAATGATGAACCCCTTTGATGAAGTTGCCGCATTTTTGGCATAGGTGTGCTTCCCATTGCATCGTCGGGAATGTCTTCCTGATTTCTAGATGCTATTTTCTTCACAGCATGGAGGGTTGTGCCAAAGTACTCAGACACATGGCGTTATGAGGGATATCTTTTGTCACCATATTTCTCGGCTTCTCAACGATAGAAACAAATGGTGCTTAAACCATCCTCAACTCCCATCTCTGAAAATTTGACACGAGGACTTGTAGCAACGGTATAGTTCCACAGAGTTCTAAAATGTCACTGATGCCCATTCTTAAAAATGATGCATTCTGCCACTATTTACTGAGTCCTAACGACTCATGCACAGTGATAGAGCAACTGGTTTCCCCACGCTGGTAAATGCCTGCATGGTCCTTGCGCGACGTACAGACAAACCTCTGACTAGGCAGCACCGCACGCCTCTCCTTATCTTTTCTGGGCATGGTCTTGGCAGCTCAGCGCCCTCTTTCCAAAATAAATGTTAATCAATACTGACTAACCAACGAATATCTTTAAGGTTTTATTAGTTGATTAGAGATGATGAGCTCGGGAGCAAGAAAAAGGTCCAAACTGCGATTTTCAGGGATGCCCGGAATGGAAAATAACACAGTCTGACTTTTTCATCAACAACTAAAATACTAATGCATTTAATAATATGAAACTTCATGTGATTATTAAGAAAGATCTTTGCTACTATACATATCAAGTAAATGTAGATATCTCAATCCATGTTGTTATTAAGGAGCCGTAAAATGTGATGCAACCATTTTGCACCTGGAAGAATACGCTAAAATTCCATTTTTAAGCACACTGAAATGAATATAAATGGTGAAAAACATTTTGTATACATCACTAAACGCAACAATAAACAAGCTTTAAGTTGATATTCTTCGTGATGTTCATCATTTTAAGATCCATTGAGCCATCTCTAAGATATTACCTAGTTTTCAAACTCAGGTGATGGAATTTTGCAATGGACAGTGTTCCGTGCTTATTTTAGCTATGATTGGGCGATAGAGGGCTACTAAAGCGTGGTTGGGCCAGGTGCCATCATAACAGGGTAGATGTGTGAAGCAAAAGTCTATTTTTAGTGCCCATACTAGTTTCCTTTCGCTACTGACTGGATTCCAAAAGTAAAATTCTTATTAAAAAATTTTCAACTTTTGTTTCATGTATGTTTTCAATACTGAGATGAAATTTTGCCAGCACTACCATCACTGACTGAAAAGCATTGACTAATAAATACAAATAGATACTTATTTTACGATCTTTTACAACATGCATCTTTTAAGAATGCTTTCAAGAACGACCAAAAAAGTTATACATTGTTGCCGAAGACAAAAAAGTTAGAGAAAATGAAGATAATTTTTTTCATGATTTTTTAAAAAATTTTCGAAATTATGAAATTCGATATTACAAAGTACCGATTTTTCGGTCCCGCTAACTCCTAAGACACCAGAAAAGTACAAACCAGGTTTCATAATTTATGATTAAAATAAATATGGCAATTAATGCGGGAAGTATTTATATTTTCATATATACATATATTACATTTTTAATGCTTAAATAAAAATGAATCACTATCAGATGTAATCACTGTGGTCAGTTTTTATCCATGAATTCACTTTAATTCTCTCAAACCCCAATACTGGCTCTTGTGAAGCTCTAGGAACATGGAGAAGCATAAGAGTCTTCAAAGAGCTGTAGTAAATTTTCCAAAGAGAAATCTCCCATCATGCACTTTGCAGTTGGTGTTTTTATTCATCTCCAAATGTAGTAATTACAGTTAACCATGTCATTTCTTTCTTATCTGCAGCCTAAGAATTAAAAACCTTGCAAGTTGAAAATTCTGTGGCTTTTTTATCGCAAACTTTTCTTAATTCTCATTACTATATTCTATGAATATGTAGGTTCCAAAATGATATCTAGATTATAAAAGTGTGGCAATTTCTTGTTATATCTGAAATGTATATTTATTGATTGTCAATGGTACTTGCTCTTTATTTTATATGCCAGTCCTTAGCATAATTGGAGAATTTTAATCAGTATCCTGTTTGACAGAAAAGTAATGTGATTATCTTCACTGTAATTTTTTAATTACCAGCATGAGTGTTAATTTTTTCTAAGAGTTTCTTTTTCGTGCTAAATTCAATACTTTCTATTATTTAGGTGTGATGTTATCATTCACCTCTTTGAAGATGCTCAAAAAGTCACGGTGGATGAAGCTACTTGTGAGTGCGGTTCCCAGATGATAAATGTTGAGTATAAACAGGTAAGGTCATAGTCTTGGATTTCTGTGAGCATTTTAAGTGGAACATCTGGATTCACGGAATAATCCTAACCTGCTACTTCTATTGTTCTATTTGTCTTTTCCTCGAACATGCAAATGCAGGTAAGTATTTGTTGAAAATATCCCAATAAACACAACACACCAAATGTAAATTTCCTCTTTCGTGCACCCTGCCATGTTTCAGGCCTATACTTTTCCAATCAATGATGTTCAAATTGTTTCAATATATTTTTTTAGTGATGTATTATGGTTGTAATTTGTTTGTGATTAGGTGGTATTCCTACAGTTTTGGCTTCTCTTTTCCATTCCTTAGTTTTTATTAATAAATACTAACACTCCATAACTTATGACCATGAGAACTTATAACCACAATCTTTGACAAAATGTTACTTCAAAACACATTGCTAGTAGGCATATGTGTACTACTTTAATGTGATCCATTAGCAATGAATCTTTATCACTGGCAGAGCTAAGCTCTTTGGCGTGAGGACATTCAGTGAGATTTGTGCGGAATATTTTATATTTCTTGTATGAATTCCTGATGGATTCATTTTGATATTTTGGGGCCTCAACATTGAAGCCATATCATTACTCAGACGATAGTTCATCACATAATTCAGGATTTCTTGGATTATTTTTTCAAAATAAATTGTCCAGAAAGGTTACAAACCTGTCGATCCTTCAATATTCAAACATCTCCGCAACTGAATTGCAATTACCAATGTTCAAAAATAAATATATGCAGCCAAGACATTGCTCAGATATTCTGAAGAAATTTCAGATCATCTATAAAGAGAAATGGTAAAAAATATCAGAAACGTAATCCAAAGGCTTCTGTGGTGAGCTTCATTATTTCTTTCCATGAACAAGGATGATTTATTCAGTTTTACTTCAGTTGCTAATAAGTCTCAAAGGGTGTCCCTGGAAAAATATTTGCCTTGAGATTGTTGTCTTCAAAGATGTTACCTTAATGGTTTAAAGAATTAGTATTGACCAAGAAGCAGGAAATATACCCTTGAATGTTATCAACAATTTTGAAGAACAGAAAGATGTTCACTCAGTGGTTTAAAGAATTAGTATTGACCAAGAAGCAGGAAATATACCCTTGAATGTTATCAACAATTTTGAAGAACAGAAAGATGTTCACTCAGTGGTTTAAAGAATTAGTATTGACCAAGAAGCAGGAAATATACCCTTGAATGTTATCAACAATTTTGAAGAACAGAAAGATGTTCACTCAGTGGTTTAAAGAATTAGTATTGACCAAGAAGCAGGAAATATACCCTTGAATGTTATCAACAATTTTGAAGAGCAGGAAATAAATCGGTATTCCAAGGTTGACGTCAATACAATTAATGCAGCGAGATAATAATTATGCTTTCATTCTGGCCAACTTTCTATCAAGTCCTTCAGTTCTACATATGCGTAAACCTGTATGTGGTGAGCTGCAGGTAACAAGCACATATGCAGGCCATTGATGTAGTTCTTTCAGATGGGAGTCTGGATCTGATTTTGGATTATTTCATTAAGTGATCAGAATGAGCCTTGTTTCTCAACTTCCTTTAATGGCTTCTCTGATCGATTACTGTTCAGAACATGCCAGAATGTTACAGGTAGAGGGCCACAACCATTACCAGGGAATTCAGATTATTACATGGGTACTGCAACAGCAGGTGTCTTTGTACACCTATCACATTCTCAAGTCAAATGGAAAACTCTTTTCATGGTTACTTTGCAGTCAGAATCAATTCACTTATTTCACTGTAGCTGTTTGAATATGCATGTATAGGAACATAGGCAATGTTTGGAAAAACATTTATGTACATCAGACCATCTCTTCCTTCCAGAGCCCTTTCTTATACTTAAGTCCTGATTTAACATCAGGGCAATTAGTCATGCTTATTCCTTCCACAAACTAGTTGCTAGTTTGTCCATTCCATCATCTTTACTTGTCATATAATGTGACCATTTCACTTGTGCGGTAGCGATGCCATCTGCTGTCAGTTGTCCTCTGGGACACATGATAAGAAGGTCACAATAGGATTATAAAGGTTTTCTGCCTGCTCTACCTTGACCTGAGAGGTACGAACCAGGGTCCATCATATTCTCTTCTGCTCATTGTGGTGAGCAGGTCTCACCACAATCACTTCAGGATTTACTCTGATGCCAAACCCTGCACCCTGAGTATTGCATGTGAGGACTACACTACATGGCTAACTCCTTCCCGTTATGTCTGGCAGGAAAAAAGTAAACTTCCTGGTGAGGCCACCGATATGACTGGCTGTGTCTTCTGCTCGGTGGAGCTATCTCCGTTGATCGAGAAGCACCGTGCAGTGGCGACAGTGCGTCCCAGGGGTGGTGCATCGAGGGGCAGGGGAGGGAGGGGCCGTGGCAGGGGTGGCCGAGGGAAACCAAAGCCAAAGGACAAAATGGCTCAGCTGGCGGCGTACTTCGTCTGAGTCTGGAAGGGAACCTTGTAAGGTTCCAAGACAGACTGATGTGGTGGTGTCGTACATTCGTGCATAAATAGTGCATTAGTGCCAGTGTAAGAAACTTTTAATGTGTATTAATTTTTGCTGTGTGCAAGAGCCAATACAAACTTCTTCATCAGTGAATTTCAAGATTCATTACTTTCTCACAGTATTGGAGTTTGAAGCATTTTTCTAATGTGCTTTTCTTTCTAATGATTCATCTAATGGATATTTTGGCAATTCTTTTCCTTTATCAGTGACTATTAGGTGCCATTTGTTAAAAATAATTTCTTGGCATGCTCAAGAGAATGATGAGGAAAGTGTGAACAATTTAGCGGCAGCTGGTGGATTTTCAGAGTCTAAATCTTTTTAACTGTTTATGTGGATTAATTTTGTGAGATGGTTTATTATTGTTGATTAATGGATTTAACTGTGTTCCAGTGGAATCACTAATTGTTTAGTGAATGCACTAAGTTTTTGTATGCTGAGAAGCGATAATTAAATTGGCTCTTTTCAGAGCAAACACACTACCATTGGCTTGTTTGTATCGGTGAGTGTATCTGATCATCTGAAAGCCAGAATATTTCCTTGGCTCCTCCTCATGCAGATTCATAGGCCTCTACATTTCTGTTTTTGGTCCTTATCATCCAGTTTGGGAATATGAATTATCTCACAGCACCATAGCATACCTCTTTCCTTCAAACCATTTATGCCTTGGAATCAGTCAAATACTTAGGCATGACATTGTAAAGGTTTTTGTTATGCATATGGTGTGGATGCAGTCATACTTGCCTTTCCTTCATGTTGCCTTATAATGTTAATGTAGGCTACAAAGTGTTTTTGCCTCTCAGATAATTATTTTTGCTGTACTTGATGGTATCTATTGATGCATAACAATTTAAATACATTCAAGCCCGTTTATAATGAAGTTGAGGGGGCCGAATATTTACTTTGTACTTACCGAACTTTGTTATATGTGGACCATTTTTTCCTAGCCTCTCTTTGACAGGGAATAGCCTTTCCTTCGTTATAACAGGGACTTTCTTATAAACGGGTTTGCTATAAGTGGGCTTGACTGTAATTTTCTCCAAGATATGTTGTTCCCATTGTTGAGTCTCTTATTCATGGTACACTGTTTCTCTCCTATGAAACTTTCATCATGTTTGAAAGCAATGTTGCTCTCAGGTCCAACTATTTTTAGAACTCTTTTCTGTACGAGATGGTGCCGATGTGCTTTTAGCAATTATTCAAATGTTTCTTGGTGATATTCTCCTCTTTCCACACAGGATATTTTGTGCCATATAATTTTTTTGTTGACAAGAAATAATGAATGCTTCAGATATGCCAAAGAGCATTCCATTCTGCCTTTCAAGAAAGACTGTAGATTTGAAATTTGAACCATGTTACTCGTCTTCATAAGATGTTCAAAAACTTTTAAAGGGATTCCCAAAACATAGAAATTACTAAGAAAAAGCACTCTGTACATAAGAGCCACGTGGAGGGTACAAAATTAAAAGTTAAATCATTATTGTTTAAGGATGACATGATTTCACTGAATCACAAAAAGAGTCAAAGTAAAAAACGGTAAATAAAAAAAAATAGTGGAATGATTCACCTCCTAGATTTAGTTGTAAAAGTGTCTGGCCATGATTTCATCACAATCTATATTTTACCACATCAAAGTTAAATATAACAACGTTTTATATTTCAGAGTTTAGGTCCCACTGACTTGTTTAGTATGAGACTTTGTGATGATTTTTTTCTTGAGGGAACTTTGGTTAATTGAATTACAACTGTGGAAATAAATGCAATCTTTGCAATTTTTTACACAAAATTGTTAGATGGAAATGAATTTTAGTGAAAAAATGAATCTTCTAACCACAGCCATCCACTCATAAATCAAAAATTAAAATAAGCAAAAGGTGACGCCCAAAAAAGCTGCTTTGATATCATTGACGTCATTTTCCTCCCATCCTTGACTGCTTTTCGGGGAAGGGATGGGAGTCGAGGGAGGTTCTCGGAAGGTGTGCTTGCACAGATGCTGTCACAACTGCTTGTATTGGTAGAGTCAGCTGTCTCCCCCCCCCCATTGCGATAAGGCAAAGTAATTTTGTGGGCTCAGTTGTGATTGGACGAAGTCGATATACGTCAGAGGTTGCACCATGCCCACTTTTCCGAAAGGGTTAAAAACATCAATTTTTCGCCACTTATAACTCAAGAAATAATTGACGGATTAAAAAACGGAAAAATACGGGTCTTTTTATTTTACAAACCCTATCAGATTCAGCAATAAAAAAATATGGTAAACGACCCCATTGGGTGATTTTTTCCTCACAGTGATCGACACTAGTGTAGAGAAGTGTGAGTGTCCATGAAATGCCATGTCTCTTGTAAAGTGTAAATGAGTATAAACACAAGATCGAATGACTTAGTTGATAATTAGTTTAAACCTTCAAGGCTGGAAACATTTTTTTGTGATTATTTTATATTTCTTACATATTTTGCTTTGTGAGCATCTGAAAACAGTACCCATGAACTTATATGTCCAATATATTATTAATTACTGAGATACAGGGTGATGCCAGATGGCATTTCTCAGCCTATTTTAGGTCAAAATTTTCTAGGTGCTCTTCCTTTGGAATATCATTGAAGCTTTTCTTCTCATACAATAATTCCGCCCATTTACTTATTTGTTGTATGAAGAAAATAAGGCTGGCCAAGGGAATGGTATTTTCTTTTTGTCTCATGAGGAATATCTTATAGCATTTTTGACTGGATTTTCACCTTGACATGAAGACTTCATGGTAACTACAGAATTATCGACCCCACTTGTGATGATTACATTTTCCTCTTTGCTAAACCAATGCTCAAATGTGCCACACTTATTTTTCTTCATGTTCTTATTAGATGAAATTGGACAATCTTTTAGGATTCTGTTTTTCCTCAACGTACCCATTGCACTATAACTTGGTTTTTTTGAATAGATTACAAAATTAATTCCTGTAAAAAGATTTTCAAAATAAACACAAAATGGCAACGGGTTTAGTTCCTCAGGAAAATCATCGATCATGGATACTAGCGGCGCAGATGCCTTCTCAAAATTTACCAAACAGTCATCAGGGGCATTTAGGCACAATACGTTGTATCTGAATCTTATTGGTTTTCCCCGCAAGAATTGCTAACATCTATGACGGCCGTAATAAGAAATCATATTTCGTCATATGAAAGGCATTGCTCAGGTCTGAATTGCGACAAAAAAATCTTTATAATATAAATGGACGCAATTTCCACAATTTGTCATTTACATTAATTTCAGTATTGTTAGCGCGGTGAACAAATTTCTTGGTTGAACACCTCTCTACCATGACAAAATATCACGATAATTGCCCATAATAAATGTTAGTACCCTGGTTTGTAACGTGTCGGTCATAGCACGTATTCCGTGTGTAATTCTCAAACACCAACAATAACGAGAACTTAATTACATAGCCCTGACTGATCAAATTGTTTCACCGCCGAATCCGGTGGTATCCAAGGCCATGAAGTCAAAAAGTCATTTCCCAGGCTCGACTACGCCAATTTCGTTGTAAAAGGGGACCTTCGGGATTCAAAGTTCACTGGATTGATTCCCGCATTGGAATGGAATTTGTCCTAGGATGAAGCATGTATTTGATGGCATCATGTAAACTCAGCAGAAGGAATACATTAAACCCGTTTCTTCTTCTGCTGCTAGCTTCGATTAGGTTTTGCATCGGAAATGTAATCGTACTTAAGACGAAGTAATCACACAACTCTCAGAAATACGTTCATCTCGGTGTATTTATTCTCATATTCTCACTGTCAGTCCATGGAATCGTTTAAAGAATGACCCATCATGAGTAGTTCCGATGTTGTAAATAAAGTTGCAACGTTCGACACTATCTAGACCAAATATGTTATATTCTCGGTTATCTTATACTGGTAACTGCAAGATCAAGTAATACCGGTTCATCTATTATATCATATGGCTTAATTTCTGATTTCATTCGCGGTTTACATCCCGAGGTCCGGGTTCATATCCCGACAGTGGCAAATAATTTTCAGTGACATATTATTTCCTGCCTGAGTGATTGTGGGGGGTACTTCCGAGTTCATTACTTCATATTTGGATGGGACCCATAAACTGAGGACTCATATACAATGTGAAATAACCAACCGTGCAGTCGTTGGTTTCTAGAATTTAGTTTCATTCGATATGAGATGTTACCGAAGAATGAAGAAAATAAAATGGATCGACCTAGTGACTAACGGAGAATTCATAAGCAGAATGGGGGAAAAGATACGTCTTCGGAAGAATTTCAAAGGAAGATGGGATAACTTAAGCGGCCTTATCTTGGGACGTGATGGACTAATGAATACCGTCGAGGGGAAAGTGAATTGGAAGAATGGCGAAGGAAGGCCTCGCATGAGATGCATATAGAGTGAAGGATGTAAAAGGGAAGAATGTTTACTCGGAACCGAAATCACAATTTTGTACACGAAATCGTTAGATGTAAACGAAAAAAGAATTTTAGTGAAAAAATTAATCTTCTAATCACAACCTTTCACTCATAAATCAAAAATTTAAATAAGCAAAAGGTGACGCCCACGGAAAATGCTGCTGTGATGACATTAACGTCATTTTCCTCCCGTCCTTGACTGCTTTTAGGGGAGGGGAAGGGAGTGGAGGGGGATTCTCGGAAGGTATGCTCGCACAGCTGCTGTCACAATCGCTCCCATTGGCCGAGTCAGCTTAGTCCCCCCCCCCCATTGCAATAACGTAAAGTAGCTTCGCGGGCTCAGTTGTGATTGGACGAAGTCGATATACGTCAGAGGTTGCCCCACGCCCACTTTTCCGAAAGGGTTAAAAACATCAATTTTTCGCCACTTATAACTCAAGAAATAATTGACGGATCAAAAAACGGAAAAATACGGGTCTTTTTATTTTACAAACCCTATCAGATTCAGCAATAAAAAATATGGTAAACGACCCCATTATAGGAATATGATGAGGCAGCGGCGTCGGAAGTGGGGGGCAGGAGGGGCGTTCGCCCCCCTCCCCCCCCCAGAATTTGCCCCGGGCCCTTGAAAAATGAGTCTTCATTAATAAAAATTAAATTTCACTTGTTTCCAGCATGCCTTTTCCCTTCTGACGCATATTCTACCACCTTCATATGCACTTTTAGCGGAATTCTAGTCTCTACCCCCTCCTATCCGCAAAAAAAATGCGGGCCCTTTTCATAGGAGCCGGGCCCTTTTTCAAGGTTGGCCTCTCCCAGCGAAAATCGTTCCAACGCCCATGTGATGAGGTATTAACCTGATAAGAGAATTGAGCGAAGAGCTGCGTTAAAACCATCTTAGGATTGTGGACCAACGATGGTGACAAGATTTCTGAACCGTTTCCCTAGTACTCCGTATTTCACGAGCGCACGGCGACTGTGACAACGGACGGAGGCAGAGCGCGCGGTACGCTTCGATGTCATGAAAAACTTTGAATCGCTGTTATCTCACGTGTCCAATCTCAAGTCTGTGATTCGAATCCCTTTCGTCGCTGGCGGGAGACCGAATCATTTTCCACTCCACCGCGTCGCAACGGAACCGGAACGCAGGACGATCGAAGGACGATGAAATTGATCTCCATTTCCGATAGTCACCATTCTGTAGGGGCCTCCCTCTTTCTCTCTTCGCGTACTCCCTAGGAGGGCGGCAGGGAGATGGCGTTGTGTGCTGCCGCGTCCTTGGTAGAATAATGAATGAGGTAGGACCGCTACTCCGCCGTGTTCCGCTCGCAGTTCAAATTTGAGTGATCTCATGGATTTTTTTACGGCATTTGAATGCTCCCACCATTCTGAGTGGGTGCAATCCAAGAGGACCCGTGATTCCTTGCCGAGTGCCATTCAAAATGAATTCCTTGAGCCGAGGGATTTGGTGGCCTTGACGATCGATCTTACTCGCTAAGAGAAGAGAGAATTCACGATTGAGTAGATTATGGAGAGTAGGCAACCGAAACTTTCGTGATATTGATGATGGGCGGGTATTTGAGAAGGCACAGGATGTTTTCAGGATACAAGAGGAAGAGTGGAGCGATAGCTGGCGTCGGTCTAGTTCTTAACGTAGCACATCTACGTAATTCCCTGTGAGCCACCGCGAGGCTGTGTGGTAATATAGCCATGCATGCACAACTTGCATGCCACTACGAGGTGCAATGCTACTTCTTCAGGGGGAATATGTTAGATACTCGAGTCACATGCAACTAAATAGTTAATATGTACTTAACACGGGAGTGATTAATGATTAGACGGACATTTTACTAAAATATGCACATATTTCCCTAGTATGTATGATTTGTAATTTTAAAACATGATGCATACACTGTAGATAGTACCTACTTACAATATTTCAACTACCTATCCCTCTTCTATGTTGCCTATTATGTTTTCTTATGGTTCTCTCTCTTATTTTTCAACCCAAAGGTTGGATTTTGAAAGGCTAGGGTGCTCACCCCGAACTAAGTCATTAGTGTAGTATTTTTCAAACCAGCCGCGTGAACGGTGGTGAAATTCACATTAATTTCCATGCGAAAGAAATTCTCCTGGACTGGGAATCGAACTACGGACCTTTGGCTTTCCGGGCCACTGCGCAGACCATTACGCTACCCAGGATCCATAATTCACATGGCAATTTACCGAGGTTCCAGGTGATAGATTTTGAGTCCTCGCGGTCCATCAAGGATGGCAACGCAAGGGAGAAAGGGCTTCAAAGAAGCCACGACCAATGGTGATCCACATCCCAGCGCTAAAGCCGCGCTTCGCGGTAAATGTTGTATATTTCAAACCTGCCGCTAACGGCGGTGAAATTCACATTAATTGCCATGTGAAAAAATTCTTGAAATATACTACATTTACCGCCAAGTTTTATTTTTTCAAGAAAAAATTTTGTGCCTATTTTCAGGAAAAAAAATTGAAATATACTGCATATACCACCAATTTTAGCGCTGGAATGAGGTTTACCATTGGTCGTGGTTACTTTGAAGCCCTTTCTCCCTTCCGTTGCCATATGTGATAGACCGCGAGGACTCAAAATCAGGTACCTTGAACCTCGGTAAATTGACTTACGAATTATGGATCCTGGATAGCGTAGTGGTCTGCGCAGTGACCCGGAAAGCCTAATGTCCATGATTCGATTCCCGGTCCAGGTGATTTTTTTCACATGGCAATTAATGTGTAAGTCATTAGTGTGTGAAATTCAAACATTCAGATGAAGAGGGGGGTGGAGTTAATTTTCCTGGGCCGCCTGCGATTTCCCCATCTTTCTTCCCTCTCCAGTTTAGCACAACGTAAGTATTTTTAAGAAATCATCTCCGTCACTGCTTTTGGGGAGAACATTAACAATTCTTTGTACTTTTTGATTTTTATTTTACTTATAAAAACATTCTAAGTAGACGAATGCGTCAACTAAAGAAATTATTGTTACTGCACTGTCTTAGATACACATCTTGAATCGTTTTTCTATGCGAAAAACAAACCTGCTCCTTGATTAAAATACTCGTTGATGGGCTACAATATTTTGTTATTAACTCGTCAGTACTATATGAAGTTCATAATGCATGCTATGGGATCAATGATGATATGTAAGTCCGGTGATGTTTCAGCCGCTTACGCTTACCCTTGAAGAGTCAGTTGGGGTTCACCATAAATGTAAATGAATTATACCCTCTCAAAGGTCATGTGGTGGGGACAGTGAATATAAAAGAACATTTGATGTTTTCCAACTACTAGTTATTTGTATTTATGCTATTATAAAACTTATAATACTATTTGTAATTTTATTTATTCTTTGTAATTTTTGATTGAAGGGAAAAGTAGATTACTTATATGTTTTTAGACATGTACATTGCACCATACGAGCCGCTGTATGTGTGTATAGTTGGTGTTCCAACACACCAGGTATACTATCAACGGTAACAACTCTTGTTAGTACCTGAAGGGTTTCTTTTTTTCTTGGCATATAATTTGTGGTAACTTTTCTCGGAAAATCTACAGGTGAATGCATTTAGTGCCAACATTTCGGAGCGAGTTTCTAATACCGTCCTCAAGTAGTCTTCTGTCTGATCAAATTTAGTTTTCATTTGTTTAAAATTATAAAATATTGTGATATTGCCTAGCCGTCAGTATTTACGCCTATTGTTGTGCTCGGCGTCTGATGATTCGTTCTTGTCTTGCCTTATTTAATCGGAGGACCTGCTTCCAAACCGGACTTATGGCATAATTGGTATCGCGGTTGATGTCGTTGTCCTCCAGTTTTATTTGAATTGCCTCCTAGCTGAACCTATCCCAGTGTCTAGATCTGCCCGTTCGACAGAGCATGTGCGTCTTTTCTGTTAGTACCTACACTACCTGTTCGATCTCTCTAATCATATTTATCTGGTCGAATCTAGCATAATACGCTGGTGTTTTTAATATATGCCTAACATCTTCAGTAAAGCTATCCGATTTAAATTTCTGAAAGAGATTTAATCTGTCCTTTACCTACGCTGTGATAATGATTCCCACTCTAATTTCTGTCTGTAAATTGTGTCGCAGCGTTGTAAAATCACCTTCGACTGGACACAAACATTTTCCTCAGATGTTTCAACTTTTTTTGTAGACGGTTGTAAGTTTATAGATTTTCGCAGACATGCAATGAAAGCATACATTTTTACATTAACTATCCTAATTAAACCCCTTTTAAATTCATTATTATCTCATTTTGTGTCTTATTGTACGCGGAAATAAATTGGCAGTTTAAATTTCCTTATCTTACCATTTATCTGTTTAATTCTATCTTTGTGAACTAACCTAACGCAGTGCTCAGGGGTTTTTAATATAATTTTTATCTCTTTGTGAAATATATCCCCCTTAAATTTCTGCAGATTTAGTATGTGTCCAACCTGCGATTTGATAGATTTGTTGTTGTTATTTGGGGGAAGAGATCGACAACTGAGGCCATTTACGTCAGAGAGATAGGTGGGTAGCTGGGTTGAAGGTAGGAATTTTCAGGGAACGGAGGAAGGGGAGAGAGAAACCTTTAGCCTGCTCTTGATGAAAGGTGCCAAGGGGATTAGGGCCTAACGTCCCATCCGACGGACGGAACACTGGACTCTAAGTGCTCTCCACATAACACTGAAGTAGGGACCGTATCCCAATGAAACATCGCCTTGTTTGGGATTCGAACTTGTGCTCTTGGGATATGGGGACGGCAGTACTCGAGCCACCACACCAACCCAACCCCGATTTAATTGCCATTCCCAACCTACTTGTTCTAACGATGTTGACACTGTTTAACTCATAACCTTTTTACAACCTAGCAGCTCTCTTCAGCACACCATCCGATTCCGCGATACAAACGCGAGTCAAACCAACTTCATGTGGGCCCCGTATACTTCCTGCATATTCTGGGTAGGGTCTATGCAGGGCCGGTCCGAGAGGATTTTTCCACACAAGCGGGATAGCGTTTGGCGCCCCAAGCATTTTTTTTGGCTCCCCTCGCAAACAATTGTGTTTTTGTTGTTTTTTACGATCTTAATAGGACCTTGGGGAGCCTTAAAATAATGAACTCTTACTTAAATCTTATGGACATGGATTATTTCTTCATTTAAATGAAACATTGCGAAGATATTCCACTGTAATTTTATTGATTCATTCAATGGGCTACTGCCATTTTTCAAAATGTTTATATAATGTTTATTTAAACATTTTAACAAATATAAAACAAATAAATATAAATGTTTATAAAACACAAAGACCTACTTTATTGATTTTGATGCATTTGCAACTTTGAAAAAAGATGTTTTAATTCTAACTAATAAAGTCATAGGTAACTAGAGAGTAGGTAGTGTGTTAAAAGAACAAATTCTTAGTTTTAATAAATTATAAATGAAATATACAATAATATTAAGTTAGTAATTAATAAGAGTTATACAATAGCATATTATATATTTGTTAACATTTTTATCGTGAATTTAATAAATATTGTTCCTTTGAGCAAAAAAAATTTACTGAAATTTTTCTAGCCTTTAAATTCGCAGAATTTTTCAAATCTTCGAAATGTCGCTTTCAATGGCTAATGTGACAGCCCAGTCAATTTCTCTTGAAAAATGTTTAATCAACTTCAATTTTGAAAAACTTCCTTCGCCAGTAGCTACAGATAAATAAAAAGACGGTAACGTCAAGAGGATTCGCAAACTTAAAAAAGTATTGGGAAAACTGTCAATAAAATTAGTTTTTGTAATATAAGATGCAAATGGATCGATCGAGTGACAAACGAAGAAGTCTTAAGAAGAGTGGGAGAGAAGAGATGCCTACTGAAAACCTTAAAAAGAAGACGGGACAACTGAAAAGTTCACATCCTAAGACACGATGGCCTGATGAAGACAACCGTTGAGAGAAAAGTGAACGGGAAGAATGGAAAAGGCAGGCCTCGAATGAGGTGTATCGAGCAAGTTGTCAAGTATGTAAAAGAGGGGAGCTACGTTAATATGAAGAGGTTGGCCGATAGAAGAATCGAGTGGAGGGCTGCGTCAAACCAATCCTAGGATTGTTGACCGATGGTGATGAATATAAGATTGTGGAGAAGATTCAGCGGGAAGAATGGGCGCTAACATAAAAATTTCTACGCATAGTTCTTTCCCGTCGTTGTCACATTCATCACCATCACTTAGGACATCACGAAGAGTCATGCATGCAGCATTTATTTTAGTACGATCCCACTTCTGCAGATCATGAATATCGTAGAGAAAGCTTAAATTATCACTGTGATTGTCCATTTGCTCAAATCTTTCTTGAGGTGAGTTGATAGATGTATCCAGAATTGCGTGGAAAAAATTCACTTTAAAGTTGCGTTTTACTACTTCAATGGGATCATCGTCAGATTCGCACGAAAATTGCTTGTTCACTCTTCTGGGACGGTATGCTTTTCTTTTTCAAAATCTGATTGGCATATCCAAGTTTGTCGGCAAACTCTTTGGCATCCGTTGTCACGCTATTGAACCCCTATCCAGACCTCATCTTCTTCAAAAAACTGCCTACGCTTTCAGCTAAATCTATGACTCTGTAAATTTACAGTAATCTTTTGGAGAGGTTTGCATGCTGATTTTGAATAAAATTTCGTACCAGACCTCTATGCAACAAAAATTACATTCTTGTAATTTTTCTGTGATACCAAAAGCAGTGTTTCTTCCAAAAGCATCTATTTTATGATCTTCACTGGCTTCATACACTTGATCAATATAGTATCGAAGAGGCTCCAATGCATTTATTCGGCTTTCCCAATGAGTATGATTGAGAGGTTTTACAGTTATGTTAGATACATGTTTTTTCAAAATATTCCATCTATAGGTAGGTGCAGAAAAAATTTGAATATCTCTTGCACCGGGCTAAAGAAATTGGCAGCGACAGGACATGATAGCGCTGCATCGCTCACGACAAGGTCGTAACGAGGCATATAAGAGATAAGAAATGGGGCATACGAGAAATTAGATACTTTTCCCTTCTTAGACCTCATTTGGAATACGCTGCCAGTATATGGGATCCAAATGAAATAGGCCTAAATAATGAACTCCAACGTGTGCAGCGAAGATTGGCAAGATTTGCGAAGTGACGGTACGATAACTATATTAGCGTAACGAGTCTATTAAATGAATGAAAATGGGAACCATTGTCAGATCGTAGGTTGAAATTTAGACTTAATCTCTTAAATAAATTCCAATATAATATTTCACTGATGACGTTAAAAATATTTTGCGAACCCCAACTTAGGCTGCTATTCTGAACGAGATAGCGTCGGTATTATACGTCATAATAGCGGAAAAAGTCGATATTTTCAAGATTAATACGACCCAGTCGCAATATGGTATTCTGAACGGCAGATAGCGACCGGCCGGGTCGTAATATTATTCCCCGATTCTGATGGCCGGGCATCTGGATAGCGCGGCGTATTTATATACCTATTAATAAACGCCACATGAATATTGATAATGAATACATTTTCAATGGCCTATTCTCTGGCATGCTTTTTTAACGCAAAATAGCCACGACAAGTTCATATTTCGTATTTAAGGCTAAAAGGATTTTAATAAACTACAGGCGCAAACAATTTTACGACGAGTTTGGCAGTTTCCTATGCAAATGTAAGCAGGAGAGTTACTTAAGTTAACCACGTTTGCTCTAAAGATACATTAATCTGGATGATTACGCGAATTTTCCAAGCAGGGAAATAAATTATACTTGCATAATTTAAGACATTATTATCAGCTGTTCGCTGGCCATTGTGAAAGGCGTGAAGTTGGCCGTGAATCTGTCCCAAACTATCCCATAAGAATGTAAACAGGCTTGGCATTGGCTGCCGAAATTTTTGTTTTCTGATCTTTATGGTTCTTATACCGGAAGGGGCGGGAACAATTATTACGACTCAGAACTGGGTAATTTATTACCCACCTTGATTGAGAGTAGCAGATTGGGCAATAATGACCCGTGGAATAGCGCGGCCTTATAATAGCGATCCCTCTTCAGAATACCAGCCTTACTATGGTAGACTGGACCATAATCACAAAATTAGAGAAATTGATTGCCGAACTGACCGATTCAATATATCCTTTTTTCCTCGTACAATTAGAGATATGAATAGCGGAAAATATATCTAAAACTTTTTTATGCATGATATGTGGTGCATGTTTCGTGTGAGTTCACCAAGCATGCATCTACATCTCTGTAATACCCTGCGAGCCACCACGAGGGTATGTGGCAGAGGGGATGCACCACCTTTGGGAGTTATGTACATATAATATGTTGCTTGTTCAAGTCGACGGTTGGTGTGGTAGATGAGGGTAGAGCTCACCAAATATTATTTAAGCCTAACGTCATGTGAAATCCACACATCAGAGCAGGAAGGCACTTCCATTCGCTTTACCACATACTCGCCTCCTCGTGCCTCGTATAATTAGGGATATGAATAGCGGTAAATATATCCAATACGAGTGAATCAATCCATAGCATAGGTAATTGCATGTTGGTATAAGGATTTGAAAGTAACCCAACTAACAGCATGTTTTTGCATGCTCACTTTGCTATTTTTATCTTTTTGAATAGTGAAGTTTAGACTAATATATTAATATTAATTCTATTTTATGCATGATATGTAGTGCATATTTGGTGAGAATTCACCCCCTGCCACACACCTTTATGGTGACTTGCAAGGTATTAAGTAGATGTCCTGTTTTCTAGAAAGATCTGGAAGTAACCATAAAACAACGCAGCCTTTGGGTTTGGCTGGATGATTCCTTGGTTCAGTGGATTCGAACCGAGGACCTCTGGTTAGCAACCCAACGCTCTATCCCCTGGACCACCATGCTGTCAAGCTGAGGTTTAACAGGTGACAAGTTACGCCGCTCTTTCGTCTTCCCATCTCACTTTCCAAGCGTTTTTTTTGCCAATATGTATTTGAGCTAAGTGTTTTACTGAGTATTTTAGTCCACGACGAAGCTCATGGAACCAGGAACCAGGTGGCTTTGCTGCTGGACGGGCGGGCAATTAGGGGCGGAAGGTTCGATTCGACCACGTGCTCCGCAATCAATGGTGGACCGCCCCCTGCGTGGTCACTAGTTCCACGCCCCTCGCCCCCCCCTGCTGGACTGTATAACAGCATCGTGACCCATTGATCCTTAAGGACGCGCGTTGGATAAAAGGAGAGTTAATCGGAACAATGGAGTGATGCCAAGCAGACCATTGCGCATGTTTGTGTGCGATTTGTCTTGCGAATCTGACTCAAAGGTACTGAAATAAAGGGATCTGTGTGATGGTGAATGATCGAATAAATATTTAAGTCCCCCATAATTATCCACAAATGTCAACACGATTTTTCTCCACGCGATTCAACGCTTAGGTAAGAACAATCTCTCTAACAGCCACGCGTTCTACAACATGTTTTTGTGCGATTTGTCTTGCGAATCTGACTTAGGGCCAGTTTCACCAACGAAGATAATCTTTTTAACTCGGTTAATTTTGGGATTAACCGAGTTAATGTGACTTCTCTGTTTCACCAGTACCATTAACTCGGTTTTGGTGCATTATCTCGGTTAATATTTTTACCGGCCGTTTTCGCGAGGTGAAAGGATATTATCCGAGTTAATACTGTAAAAGCAACATGGCGCGCAGGCGATTTTGTCAGCTACTTTTAGATATTAGTCGAGACATTTGAGTTCAATTATCGTTATTTAAGGCAATTACTAGGTTGATTAAGGAACGCGCAATTTAGTTGAACCTAAAACTTGAGATTTGATTTATCCCGAGTTAATAAACGCTACGAAAAGCACTTAGCAACAATTCAGGTGAGGTCTTCTCGGGATTTCCACCGGGTTAAATATTTATATAACACCAACTTCACTCACCCTAAAGACGATGGACAAGTCGTCCGTGGAAACGGTGTTATATAAAGGATAAATAAAAGCAGATGGCACGTATATAACCTCTAAAACTCTTATCTTATTTAAATGTAAATAGTACACTTCTCACAATAGACACTGCTACACACTTCAACCATAATTAAACATATTTTATAACCCTCATGAATTCTTGCTGAGTAATCAGGGAACGTTATAGCCGCATACGGTCATGGAAACGATTTGCCCGTCGCTATAAAATCTTAGCGTGACAGCCAGCCTGAATCGGATTGTAAAATATCAATATAATTATAAACATGTATACCTAAGGTTGATCAAGTATCTCTTGTCACCGAAATTGCTTCTCTCGTCGTCGTGTCCGATCTTTCATAATCACGCCTGGCGAGATTTAATGCAGTACGAAATTGCTCCAGCGTCTTTCTTAATAAATGACGGTAGGCCTCACATTGTATAAAAAGTTTATTTTGAATCACGCCTAACGTACCTCGACCACTATTTCTCCTCTCTCGTAGCTTTCTCCGGAAGACTTGTGGCTGCCACCGTTGTATGGACACTAGCAGTAGATGCGAAAATTAAACCATACCGATTCATTATTAATAGCTCTACTTCACTTCCGATGGCCTCAAACCTCAATATCTAGAAAGCTTTGTATAATGAATATTATAATTACTAAATATACACCATTCTTTATTTCACCTATCACGCATCACTTCTAAACAAGGCAGAAGACACAAACGTAAACAAACCATCGATACCGCTGCGTTGGTCGGAAATCTCCCGTGAATCGATATGTGCTATCGATACGCCTACACATACTTTCTGCACGTAACAGGGTTTCAAGGAATTAATTAAAAAGATCATTCGCCGTGTTAAACGCCCTAAGCAGAAGCAATTTCAGGTCATCACTTAAATTCATTCGCATGATAATTCACCTTGACACCAATGACAACGACGAAGGAAATGCTAAGTTTTAAGTGATCGAAAGGTACCTATTTACTGCAGTTACTGTTCGTTTTCGAGACGCTATAAATAAAGGCAATGTAATTTAAGTTCATTCCAGTATTTTATTTCTCTATCTCCCAAACGTAACAGTGAAGACAATAAGAGATATCTTAGGGGAAATGTTTAGTAGAATTAGGAAAAGCGGGGTTTGAAATATCTTATAAACATATAGACGATTTTTGAAAGTGATTATAGATGTTTTCTAGATACACGTAGAAGATAATATAGATGTTTCGTGGACGTTTAGTTAATATTTTGTCCTTCATGGGTACATTGGAAATGCCTTTAGTTACAATAAGCACGAAGTTAAATCAGCTGCATTACAAATCGGTTAGGCGCTTTTATTTGTTTGCAGACGTCAGGAGTATGAGAAATTTACCAACCTAAACATTCTCAGAGAAATCTCGGTTTACAAAAACCGAGATAATATAACAGTGGTGGAACGCAAGCAAGAGATTATCGAGATAATAATATTAACGGAGATAATGTAAACTGCGATAATGGGAAATTTTACCGTCGTTGGTGAAACTGGCCCTTAAAGGTACTGAAATAAAGGGAGCTGTGTGGTGGTGAATGATCGAATAAATATATGAGTCCGCCGTAATTATCCACAAATGTCAACACGATTTTTCTCCACGCGATTCAACACCTCTAAGAACAATCTCTCTTAACAGCCACGCATTCTACAAGCTGAAACGGCAACATGGTTGAGCGACTTATTTTCTGCGATATTCGTTATGCACTTGATATCTTGACGCGATATGTGATTGACAGTGAACGTGATATCTTGCGGTGCGCGATATCACGCTACAACTAAAGCTGCGTTTAAACTACGGTCACTTTATATTACTTCTCGTATTAACGTATTAAGGGACCATGGTTTAACGAAGGAGTTGACTGCAATGACAGCCACGAGGTAGCGTAACATATCGCGACCGCTACTGCTACGTTACGCGGCTGAAAGTCAATAGCCTGCGTTGTGATAACCAAGGAAAAGCGTTATATATCACTAATGATTGTCACTTCATTTTTCATGCAATTCTTCAAGCAATAAATTCCGTTGACGTTTATTTTATCTGTCCATTCTTTAAATTGTGGAATCTACCTCTACATCACCGTAATACCCTGCGAGCCACCACAAGGGTGTGTGGCAGGGGAAAAATGTATTTATGAATTATTTTTTATGGATTCGAAAACTACACAGATGGTCTATAGATCGGGTACTTAATCGAATAACAATAACACAAGCACGAGGTCCCCCATCCCTTCATTTACATCTACACAATACCCTGCAAGCCACCGCGAGGATGTGTGGCAGAGGGTGAAGATCACCAAGCATGCACTATAAACCTGCGACTATAGGGTCTCAGGCAACCAGACTGTTAGTATCTGCATAGTAATAAGGAATTGGTTGTTAATACATGCATCATGCACTACAGACTACACTAAAACATTTCCCCTACCTATCCCTTTGCTATGCTGCCTATTGTGTTCTCTTAGTACGGGGGAAAAATGACGTTTTGAATCTATCAGTACCACTATCTATGTCTCTATCTATCTATCTCCCTTCCATTCCTATCCTTTATACCTTTCCTCCCGGTCTGAAGCGCCTATTTGTGCGGAGACAGACTTGAAAACACCCATGTGACACAAGCACAGGAATGCATGCCCCAGGCTGAGAAAAACCTCCCCGGGCGGGATTCGAATCCGCGAACATGGGATTGACAGGCGAGGGGTTTACACCGCCGCCACCGCACCGGGGACGGATGATAGAAAGAGAAACCCCGACGGGAAGATAGAAACCCTTGTTATCATATCCAATTTCCCTGTACCTGTCGTTGTGCATTGTTTTCCGTTGGCGAATGTGCTGGTAAATCTCGGCTGGAAAGTAGACGGAATTCAACTTTACTGAAGGCTTGAACGTGAGTCGATAGTGTTCGACATATGTCCAGTACGTCCAGTATCAACCTGAACTCGCATCGCAGTTGCTGTTTACGGTTACGAGTGCGGATTAGTAGTTGACTATCAAAACAGTAGACTGCTACGTGTAAATGTACCTTAAGACCACACGATATATTGCAATATCGCCGATTTATTTCGCGAAGTCAGCATATTGACGCTTTTGCGATACTTATTAAGTTGACATCGCTATGCGATATCTAAATTGCACAGCCTCGCTCTGTGATATCTATTCCAATTCAAGTTCACCCAGTACCCTTTTATGTATGGAAAAGCATCGATATTTACCTCCCATTCCAACCTCAGATCCTCACGGGAATCCCGGTTGCTCTCTTCCAACATTCTTTCTGTTCAATATGGCAACCATTATATTCTATCCATGAAGGTTGCTCTTTTGAGCTTCTTGATAACTTCACCCGTTGAAGCAGTTATTTTCTTCTGGCTTCATGACCAATTAAACCCCATTATTTTCCAATAAATCCCGCGCTTACCCAGTATAGGCATTCCCTTACATCAAACTCTTCAGAAATCCGATTCATCAAAATACCTCAATTACCATTTAGGTGAGCTCTCTTCTTAGTAAACAACTCCTTTTGCTATGCTCCTTTCACACTTTTCTATGCCATTAGTGCTGCTATAACCTTGGTGCACAGCGCAACTTAACAAATCAAATATTATCACATTTTTTCCCATGTCCTCCTAGTTATGTGCCTACCTTGGAAACTTTTTTTTAGCAAATATCACTACTTTTTTCCAAGATCATTCTTCATCACATACTTTTCGCGCTGGGTTGCAACTCTTCCAGAACTGCTTGCATACCCTTCTTCGTGGTCATCTGCAAATCTATATGTCTTCATCAGGCTATCATTTCTCCAGATGTGGCCAATTAAATTGCCCCGGATTCTTTTCAAAGCTTTTACAAGGGTTGCAAGGTTACGTGAGTAAAGATATAACTTCTGTTACCCCCAGCTAATGATATCAATACCGTAGTCATTGAGAAAGTCGATGATTTGAGCTCTATTCAAGGCTAAACACCATTGAAAAGTCGTAATAGCTTCACTGCTCGTGACTGCTTTGAAGCCGGACCGCTAGACTCATTATCTTATTTAATGCTGAAGTTGGTGAATCTTTAAATTGGAGACAAAAACCAGTTGTATTACATGCGTTGTATTTTGCCCTTCGAGGGAATTGTGAATATGTCCCATAGCCGGAGGTGCGCTCATTCAGTCGCGCGGCATGTCTACTCTTCTCCTGCACTGCCCGCGAAAACGAATTGAATATTAGCCGTGATCCGTTTTGGATTGACGGATGGCACGATCCGGTCGACCTCGTGCCGTGCCGCGGGCAGCATTATACTCGACCGCAGCGAAGGGATTTTTTCCCCAGATTGCAGAGGTTGGTTGAAAATTGTTGAGGGAAAGGGGAAGGTTTTGGGGGCGGGTCAAGGGGGGATGTAAGTAAAGGGGGGGGGGTGTCATTACGCGGTCGGAAATCATATCTCTACCCCGTCCCGCATGGGCATCGCATTTGATTGCGCATCTGGGCGGGGCGGAAACAGCTCATTTGGAAACGAGAGAGAGCGCAGTCATTTCGTTCATGTGCCGTACACCCTCTCTCCCCACTCTCCGTGATCGTGTCTCCGTGGTTATATATTGTATTTTTTGTTATCTCCACTCATAAACTGTCTCCACCCGTCTCGTTGGCTAAGGGCACGTGCTTAGGGAACAGTTGCGCCTCCTATTGGAGCTGGGTACCCCGGCGCGACGTGGCGGGAGGGTCCCTTGCCTGAGGGGATATCTCTTTTTCTTATCTGTCCTTCAACTTGATTTCATCTGCAGAGTTAAAATCCTTACGCTTCGGTAGAGAAAGTGTTTAAAAAAGAGATGAAATCTTACAGGCGAAGTGCATCTCTATATACATTGAAGTGCCCTCCGGGAGCAAATGTTACAGCTTTTTTCTCTGAACATGGGTTTCGTGTTCTCCGACCCTCGGATTTATCGAAGAAATAGAATATTCGCCGTCGTCATCATCACTCATCAATGCTCATATTGGTTTGACGCAGCTCTCCACTGAGTTCTTCTTTCGGCTAATCTCTTCATATTTACGTATTTCTTCTCTTTCACATCCTTCATCACTTGTTCCATATATCTCGCGCGAGGCCTTCCTTTGCCCTTCTTCTCTTCCACTTGTCCCTCGACGATTGTCTTCATCAGGTCATCAGTCTACGTGTCTCATGATGTGGCCGATTAAGTTGTCCCGTCTTCTTCTTAGGGTATTCAGAAGACTTCTCTTCTCTCTCTCTCTCTTCTTAGGACTTCCTCGTTACTTACTCGGTCGATCCATTTAATCTTCATCATTCTTCTACAGCATCACATTTCGAATGCGTCCACCATTTTCTTTTCCTCTGTTGTCATTCTCCATGCCTCACTGCCGTAAAGAAACAGATGCTCCAGATTCGTCGTAGAGTTAGGAATTTAAGATATACTATCCGCCAAGGTTATATCGCTCGATATTACCTCATTTAACCTTAAGTTTAATCCAAAGTAAACAAAACACTCGTAAAGGAAATCGTAGGTTTGTTAACTACTTGTTAATTCGTAGTCTTGCTGAAAGAAAACTGAGTTCTACTGAGTCATCTTCTACTTCTACATAGTATCTACATCTACATCTACTTAATACCCTGCAAGCCACCACAAGGGTGTGTGGCAGGGGGTGATTTCTCACCAAACATGCACTACATATCATGCATAAAAAAGGAATAGTATTAATATAGTAGTCAGAACTACACTAAAGTTCGATCAAAGTAATACCCTGCAAGCCACCATAATGGTGTATGACAGAGGAAAATAAGTGAAGTTGAGCTCCTTGTACGCTTCGAACTAGGATGAGAGAGGAGGATTACTATGGGGGAGGTTTAGCGGGAGGGTAATAAGGAGAGGCTGGTGGCGTGATTTTCATACGTAATGGTAGGTACAGCATAGGTGGGTGGAGGGATGAAGTTGAAATGGGTGACGAATCTAAAAGAATGAAGTCATTTAGCAGGGTGATTCTTTATAGCCTGTTGTAGGACGCATTTTCAAAGTTTCTAAAATATCTAGTTTAGTACCTTTCTCACAGTAATGTAAAATCTTTTATTTAATCTGAAGAGTTCTGTTGTCTTATAAATGATTGCCAAAAACTGTTTACACTGCCATGGTAAATAAAACATCTATTGTGCTGAAAATATTCTAACAGTATATTTTGTCCTTGTTCAGCCAACATTAATGCATGTCTTTGTTGTTGCGTATTGGCATGTAAACTTCACTCTTACACAAATAATTAGGCCTATTGTTTGATTTGAAGAACATTTTACCAATTATCAGGGCAATATAAAAAAAATAATTTTCGTTAGAACAATAGCCTTGGAATTTTTTTATGAAAAGTTGTCATGGAAGGGGTGTTTATAACATCCATTCAATTTTTTTATGGAAGAGGTTGGAGGATAGAAGAATATTCTTTTTTCAGCGGTGACGTTGAAGCAATTTAACAATCAAGTCCTCGATGTAGCCATTGCTGGTTGCGATACATTTGATGGTGTTCAGTTTCCTTTGAAATGAGTGAAAAAATTTAATATTTTTCAACTCCTTTGATCCATTTTCTTAGGACTAAGTTATTGAATTTTTAATTCCCAATATTAGTTAAATTTGGACACGGTTCAGCAGATTTATGAATTACTGAATTATATGAGTTGAGTTACTAGTTTGTGCAAAAGATGAACATTTTCATGTTTGCTCCTCATGATAATTGGCACCAGGGAAGCCTGGAATACGTTCTAGTCAACGAAACTTATCGCCTTAGCCGCGCATTATCAGCCTTAAAGAAACTGGAATATTCAATTAAATTACGTTTTACGTAATGTTTACGTTTGTGACATTTTAAAATTGAATTTCAATATTTTATTAAATATAACACAGATTTTACGTGGTGCCAAAAAATCCCTGGCAGTTGACGCACCCCCGCTTAAAAATAATACTAATCTCTTATTGAGTAATACTGTATTTACTTGTGCATGTTCGTTGATTACTCACGCTCTGCCCTACACCCTCGAAGTGGCTTAAAATAGAGTCTGTAGATGTAAGTGTAATTTCCGCGAGATTCTGTTTTTCTTTGCGGAGGCCCTGGGAGACGCCCGAATGAGTCCCATTCTGAGAGACGCGGCAACCCTAGATTGATGACATCGTTGACTGGCAGTCAACAGTTCCTGTCCCGTGACTGGACGATTTGTTTTCAACTAAGGAGAGACCGAACCGAGGGAGGCCACGTTTGAGCGGCCGATTCGTTTCGTGAAACTTAATTTCATCCAAACGTGCATCGTGAAACTCCTTTCTCTCCCTCCCTCTCCCCCCCAATGCAATTCGCGTCTCGTTTTCAGTTCCTTTTTATTGTGTCATTCAGCGGTTAACCTTTCGCGTGTGGACACTCCCTCCTCCCCCCTGCGCAATCAGACAATGCCGAGGGGAGACCAATTTGCCTTGGCAGGAAACGCGGGGCCATATGTCACTCGGGAGGGAAACAATGTTGAGAGAAATCGGGCGGCCGGCACTCGCCTTTTTTCTTTTTAAACCCCCGCACGGGCTAAGAAGCGGAACGTGTTCCCTGTCTGCTCGCTGTAATGAAACCGAGTTCGGAGTGGACATATTCCATTCCACCGCCGCGGATCCCTACGTAAACGAAGCCTCCCGTTCAATTCCCCCCGGCCGCCGCCGCCTTTCATTTGATTCATTCGTATCCCGTGCCCAGTTACCCTGCATTCTGTTCATCCATTACGGAAAATACCCACTTTCCCTCTCCTCCTCCTTCAACCCAAGCTTTTTTTTCCCCTTTAAAGGTCCTATTTCGAACCTTGCATTATCCCTCCAATTCCCTCCCCTACCCCCCTCGCTACACCTTTCTCCATTCACGTGGTGCCCCTCCCAGCACGACCCGCACAGGGTGATCACTGTCATTTGGACTCCTTTCGCTCTGTCACTCAGCGGGAGACGGGCTAGGGAGAGAGAAAAAAGCGGAACGGGACCGTCCGAATGGAATGGGACCGCGGAAGAACTCCAATCACGTCTCCCTTCCCGCGGCAACATGGCTCCCGCGCGCACCGCCTCCTTCCCCTTACCTCTCTCCCATTACCCGGGGGAACAATGAACGGACCTAAACAATCGAGGGGTCGGGTGGGGACGGGGTCGTTCCAATTATCCCTCCCGTCTGCCGACTAGGCCCTGATCTTACCTACCGCTGCAGAGGCAGGGAGAGGTTAAAGGTGGGGACAACAGAAAGAAATAAATAGAAATGAGAGAGGAGGGAAGGAATACCGCAATTTTCCCGTAAGGTCACCTCTCGTGTCTCGTAGGGGTGCAGTGCTGGGTGGCTGCCATGACAATGGAGGGTTGCCTTGACAATTGAGAGGTAGAGGAGTGGTGGAGCGGGAAAAGTAAACGTGTTCCATTGCTCCGAAGGCCAAAGCCCTTGCAATATTATCGTAGCTATCGTAAGGCCTCATTAATGACCTCCTTTCCTAAATAAATACCCCATCACTCCAGATCCAATAAATAAGAATTCAGGTAGGTCAATGCCTTGTGCGGTTTTGAATAATTGATACCACTTCACTGTGTTATTAATTTCTCATCACAAAAGGGTCGATATATCGACTTCGCAGTTCACATTAACGATAGCACATGATATCAAATTGTATTCTTGTCACCTGATGTATAGTATATCACCCATTATACCCGATTGCCTAATATCGCATGTAGTGGGAGGCATTGCAGCAGGCGTAATCGCAGGCATTGCCTGATATCACATCACCTGAAAAAGCAAATCACCTGATAAGACATATCGCATGCCTACCGAATGATTTCGCATTATATCGCGTGGCAAGATATACCCTTGTCTGCCGTCTCCGTATCGCGTTGCAATATCAAGTTTATATTACGTATTGCAACCGATACATCAAGGTATCGCACAGACCCTATTGGCAAGGGATCTTCGGTGGAGAAGACTGATCTTCTCAGTCTCGAATGGGCCCGGACTGCGTCGTGGGCGGTATGAAGGGTTATAGGCCCCCGGTCGGGTGCCCTCGAGGCAGATGTAATCGGTTGGACGGGGAAGGGGGGGGGTGGGGCGTGGCTGAAGTTCAGGGGTGTGTAATGCACGCCTTAGACCGCACGCGAGACACGCCCCTGTTTGTGGTTCTCATGTCGTACGGGTGGCGTCCATGGTTTTGAAACCGCGGATCCCCTGCATCCGCTCGCGCGATTAGCAAGCACGCGATAGTGCATTGTTTGCCCGCGAACATCTGCCCTTATCGTCGTCGTCACAATGGCTGTCATCGGAAGTCAAAACGCTTGGTGGTTCGATTTCTCCCCACACACACACACAGCCATAAGTTCGCGGTGATTACGCCAGTTTCTCGTGTGTAACGCGTGCGTTACACCAGGTTTTTTCTGACCTATAATACGTACACAGTTCAATTCCTGTACTGGCTCCCTAAGTTTATGTACGCATATCCCAAGAATCATACGACAGATTTATTTAAATTATTCTAAAATTGTTATAGGCAACAGAAATAGCTTGAACAGAGGAAGAAGAAAATAGTCAATAGCTTATTAAAAGTGAGAGACCGAGGACTGCGTTACTTTAGGAATACTTCTTGTTTTCTTTGACAGTGACAAGAGTAACCTATTATCGGAGGATAACTTGGAAAAACGAAAAGTAGAAGTGAAAATGTGCTGCTGTATGGGAAGTAGAGTAACCAGCGACGGATGAAGCAAGAAGGAAATAGTCTGTGAAATAGCCCAGGTGAAGAGGTCAGAATGCAAAAGAAGAAACTACTAACAGCACACAATATAAGCTGAAAGTTATAAAACTCATAATTATAATTTACACCTGGAGAAATTAATTTATGGCTGTGAGAAATAGACGATGACAGATGCATGAAAGTCAGGACTGGAGGCTTTCGAAATTTATTGTAACAAAGGAACGATGAAAATAAAATGGATCGACCGAGTAACTTACCTAGCAGTCCTAAAAAGATTGGTAGAAAAGAGAGGCCTTCTGAAAACTTTAAAAAGGAGGCGGGACAACTCCATCTGTCGTATCTAGTGACGTGATTGTCTGATGAAGACAGTAGTTGGCGGAATAGTGAACGGGAAGAATGATACAGGAAGGCCTCGTGTGAAATATATGAAACAAGTAATTAAGGGCGTAAAGGAAAAGATGAAGAGTTGATGGTTTCTGGCGTCACTTTATGGAATGTTGTACTTACATTGATTATGAAGAAATCGGCAGATGGGAAAACCGAATGTAAAGCTGCGTCAAATCAATTGAAGGAGATGTAATGGCTAATAATATGATGACGATTGACAAAAATAAATCAACTGATTGTAAGATTCTTGTCAGGCACACATTAAAAACACCAGCGTATTATGCTAGATTCGACCAGTTAAACAAGATTAGAGAGATATTTGTCGTACTGATAGATTCAAAATGGCATTTTTCCCCCGTACTATAAGAGAACAGAATAGGCAGCATAGCAAAGGGATAGGTAGGGGAAATATTTTAGAGTAGTCTGTAGTGCATGATGCATGTATTAATCCCTTAAATACTATAGATACTGACAATGTAGTTGCATGAGACCCTATAGTTGCTTGTTTGCATGTTGGTAGTGGATGCTTGGTGATCTTCACACCCTGCCACACACCCTCGCGGTGGCTTGCAGGGTATCGTGTATATGTAGATGTTCTTACCTTAGGTAAGATAATAATATAGCTATTAGTGCTATCCTGATTATTTTAATTGTGTAATTAAAATACCTTTGCTGTGTACATGATGCATTTTTGACGATTACCTATCTCTTATCACCCACCCTCGAGTTGGCTTGAAGGTTGAAGCTTGAGTTGATGTAGATTTATATATGATATTACTAATGATTTTCTTTTCTTGTATCTGAGATAAGAACCGATGTATTCTACAACAGCATGGCCAAATCCGTAAAATATTGCCCATTCAACTTGAGATACTGGAAGGAATAGGTATAACATTTTGTTAGAAGTGGGCAGCATTAAATAATATTGAAGGAGAATCATAAATGCTTCTAGTCTGGAAGTGATGCACTCCAAGCGTCTTTGTTCGCGTTCTTTATTTCGTCGCCAAGGCCCAAAGCGTGGGTTAGGATTCTGTGGAGAGAGTTCTTCTCCTCGGGAACCTTGCCACGAAGAAACGCAGCATGCGGGGCTGCGGCAACCTTTCCGTCCTCATTTGCATTTTTACTTATTTTTTCGCTCCATTCTCCAGGAGTGAGGGAGAGAAAAATAGCATTAGACCTCATCGCTGCTCTGCTCCCGAAGCGAACCAACTTCCACTCCTCCTCACCACATGTCGTTTAAATCCGTTCAGGGGCGATCGATACTAAGAAATATTTACCGTTCACACATTTCAACCCTATGAATACCTCTTCATTCGTGTAACTCCGGATGTCCTATATACCAGTATTCATCAAGCGCTTCTCGTGCTGAAAATTGCCAGAGGAAAAATGTTTACTAGAATGGGAATCGAACCATAGACCTTTGGCCCAGAGCCTTTGGGACTCTACCAAGGATTCCTAATTCTTCGTTATCGGTCAGCAATCCTATACTTGGTTTGACGCAACCCTCCCCTGGATCCTCCTATCGGCCAACCTCTTCATATTGACGTAATTCCTCTCTTTCTAATCCTTCACAACCTGTCCCATATAATTACTACGAAGCCTGCCTATTCCAATCTTCCCATTCACTTTTCCCTCAACGATTGTCTTCATCAGGCCATCATGTCTCAAGATATGGCCAATAAAGGTGTCTTTTCTAATATTTAGTTTTCAGCAGACTCCTCTTTTCTCCCACTCTTCCAAGGACTTCCTCGTTACTTACTCTGTCAATCCATCCTTCTCTTCCCCGCTGCTGTCTTCGTCCATGCCTCACTGCCGTTAAGAAACATGCTCCAGCTATACGTTCGGATGAATTGCTTCCTTACTTCTAAGCTTGTATTTCCAGCTGTAAGTACATTCTTCTTTTGATAGAATTCCCTCTTTGCCTGAGCTATTCTACTGACTAATTCTTCTTTGCTTCGTCCATCGTTGGTTACTCTGCTTCCCAGGTAACAGATCTCTTTCACCTCTAAAGTTTTTGTTTTCCTGATTTATCGATCGTTTTAGCCTCTTATCTCTTGCTGCACACCACTATCTTAGTCTTCTTCTTATTGATCTTCAGCTGATATCTAGCTATCGTCCTTTCCATGGTTATTAGAATCTTTTTGAGATTCCTCTCCGGTTCTGCTATGAGTGCTATGTCATCAGCGAATCGCAGTTTAATTTTTTCTCCGTGAGTATTTACTCCAGAAGACTTCTCTTTGATTTATTTAATGGCTCTCTCAATTTGAACATAAAAAATATGGGATACAGTGCACTGCCTTGTCTCACGTAGATTCCTAATTACAAAAGCAATTTTAGTAGGATCTAGGTCTCATTCGGAATTGCGGTCCATCAAGGGAGGCACTCGTGATGCAGAAATTGGCTTCAAGGAAGACATTACTCACGAGAAAGGATCCTATAAATTACCAAAAATGTTGATAAGCCCTTAAAATAAGACACCAGATTTTACTTTATCTGACAGTGATGGCTTGTCGTCCTTTGCGATAGTTTAAAGGATCTATCCTCATCGACAGTGGAATGCTTGAAGCCCAATTCCGCCTTATGAGTGCTATCCTTGATTGACCGTAATTAAAGGCGATCGGGACCCAGATCCTATTGATCCTTTTAAAAATTGCATTTGGAATCAGGAATCCTGGACTGTGGTAGTCTACGCATTGATCCTTAATTCGATTCCCTGTCTAGGAAACTTTTCACTGGCAATTTTCAGCACACTTGCCTGTCGTCCGTTACTGCAAAGTAAACATTTTACAATGGCTTTTCCGTTAGTAATTTACTCAACCAAAATATTGATTTCAATATGAAAAATATCATCCTTTTGCTGAACAGGGGGTCCAAATTTTCTCCATTCTTCAAAATTTCATGAAGTGCTGCAGCTGGAAAGTTTCGTATTTTCCCTTGATAATGGCACGAAATTGTTGTGACCGGTCGGGCTGTACCCAAAAAAACGGTGTGGAATAACAAATTCGAATGACAAAATTAATTGATTTTCCTCCCTAAAACATATATCATGCTCAACAGACTACCTTGAACAATATTTCACCTGCCCTTACTATGCTGCGTAATATGTTATCTTATTGTACGCGGGAAAAATGACATTTTAACTCTATGGCATCTACATTTTCATAGTTGAAAGGGGTTGGACTGTACGATATAACTACCTACGCAGTTGGAGACTCTTAAAACATTGTCTTCTTTCGTGACTGCAATATAAACAGAGGGCACTCGCGTTACCAAGATTCTATAAGTTTCGATTGTGTTCTTCAAGTACCGCTCACATTCCAAGATCTCTTGCTCATTTCAGGACATGTACTTTTTCTTTTTTCCCATCTCTTCCTCGTCTGCCCACTCCTCCAGCCTTAAATCCTACTCCCCACTCTTCCTCTCCCTCCAAGAAGGTCGGGAGCCAACCTCACCAGTGACGCCATTAAACGCCTCTTAAGAGAACACGGCTACCGGGCTTTTTTCTCCGAGACCGTAGACTCTTTTACACGGCTCAGCCGCCAAGTTTGCCTCGTATAAACAACTTCTCTCTCTCTCTACCTCCGCCCAGCCCCTCATCAATCCTTCCTCTCTTTTTGAGTAGCTCCTCTTTCCTCAGTTTTTTTCCCTTCGTCCCACACCTATCTCGAGTCAATACCCCGTCATCATCCGCATCTCGGAATCGCCTGAGCTCTCTTCGATCTCCAATCCAGCGAGCGGCCCGCCTCCAATTTTTTTTATTCCGTGGAAGGTGCAATCGGCGACGAAAATCTCTGTTGAAATCAACACCAGCACCAGCGTTGAAAGATATAATAAACCCCGAATTGAAATAAATCCTAAACAAGGGGGAGGGGTTACAATCTACATCTACATAATACCCTGCAAACCACCTCAACGGTGTGTGGCAGGGGGTGAATTCTCACCAAACATGCACTACATATTATGCATTTAAAAGGATTAGCATTAATATATTAGGCTTAATTTCAATATTTAAAAAGATAAAAATAGCACACTACGCATGCAAAAACGTGCTGTCAGTTGGGTTACCTTCAAGTCCTACACCAACATGCAACTAACTATGCTGATGTTAGGAGAATATTTAGATAGCAATCCTAAAGCGTTTTGGTCATATGTGAGAGAGCTTCAGGGAAATAAGTCCACAGTGCACACACTTAAAAATGATAAAGGAATCAGAGTCACCAGCAGTGTAGAAAAAGCCAACACTTTAAACACCTTCTTCCAAAGTGTATTCAACTCATCGTCACAAAACGCAGTGGAACCACCGCCGAACACTTTCAGTGAGCAAATGCCCGAAATAAACATTTCATGTCGCGGAATAGAGCAGCAGTTAAAAAGCATAAGTAAAAACAAAGCACCAGGTCCCGATCAAATTCCTTCCAGAGTTTATAAAACATTAGCTTCTGAAATAGCCCCCTATCTAGAAATAATATTCAATAAAACACTAAAGAACCACACAGTACCCAAGGATTGGAAAGTAGCTAACATTACACCTATATTTAAAAGCGGTGATAGAGAAGAACCTAGTAACTACAGACCCATTTCACTCACGTCAATCTCTTGTAAGATATTTGAGCACATAGTAGTCAGTTCGATCATGGGGCATTTGGATAGTCAGGGATTACTCATAAACAGCCAGCATGGGTTCCGGAAAGGTAGATCGTGCGAGACACAATTAGCTTTATTCGTACACGATATTTTAGTCCACGGCGAAAGCAGTACTGAAGTTGATGCGATATTTTTAGATTTTAAAAAGGCTTTCGATAAAGTTCCTCATGACAAATTAATCTTGAAGTTAGAGAGTTTTGGTATAAATAAAGACGTTGTATGTTGGGTAAAAGAATTCTTAAGTGGGCGAGAGCAGAGGGTTGTCATAGATGGTATCATGTCGGACACAATCGAAGTCACATCGGGAGTTCCTCAGGGCAGCGTAGTAGGTCCGCTTCTATTTCTTTTATACATAAACGATTTGGGTACCGTAGTTAGTAGTAACCTTAGACTTTTTGCAGACGATACGGTGGTGTACAGGGGTATATCAAACGAAGAGGACACGAAATCACTTAGCAAGGATTTAGATGCAATTCAAGAGTGGTGCGACAAATGGCAGTTAGAACTCAACCTTAAAAAGTGTGTAGCTATCAATTTTTGGAGGAGGAATAATTCGATAGAGCGATCCTATAGAATTAATAACACGAAGATCGAAAACGTTGAAACCGTAAGATATTTAGGTGTAACAATCACTAAAGATTTATCGTGGGGAAGACACATAAGGGAAATATGCGGCCGAGCGAAGAGAAAGCTAGGATTTATAAAAAGAGTACTTGGGAAATGTGATGAGAAGACAAAAGAGCGATGCTACTTTTCACTAGTTAGGCCCCACCTTGAGTATGCAGCCAGTGTATGGGATCCTAATGAATTAGGTTTGATTCGAGAACTAGACAGTGTGCAGCGTAGAGCAGCTAGGTTCGTCAAAAGGTGTTACGATAGGTTGAGTAGTGTATCAGAATTAATACAAGAATTAGGGTGGGAATCATTATCAGAGCGTAGATTAAAGTTCAGATTTAATCTATTGCAGAAATTTCAATCGGATAGCTTTACTGAAGATGTTAGGCACATACTGAAAACACCAGCGTACTATGCTAGATTCGACCAGATAAATAAGATTAGAGAGATAGATTGTCGTACAGATAGATTCAAAATGGCATTTTTCCCCCGTACTATAAGAGAACAGAATAGGCAGCATAGGAAAGGGATAGGTAGGGGAAATATTTTAGAGTATTCTGTAGTGCATGATGCATGTATTAACCCCTCAAATACTATAGATACTAACAATCTAGTTGCATGAGACCCTTTAGTTGCTTGCTTGCATGCTAGTAGTGAATGCTTGGTGACCTTCACCCCCTGCCACACACCCTCGCGGTGGCTTGCAGGGTATCATGTAGATGTAGATGTAGATGTAGATGTAGATGTAGATGCTATGGATTCAATCACTCGTATTGGACATATTTACCCCTATTCATATCCCTAATTTTACGAGGGAAATAGGACATTTTGAATATAAGTTTCTAAAGTAATACTAAATTCTAATCAAATACTAAAATTTTGAAGTTTGAATTGACATTTTGACAATAGTGGTATCTAGAATCGTAGCGGTTAACCGTACTTACCCGGTGAAAGAATGGATTGATGTTCCTTGGTCTAGTTAAGGTTTAATTCATTTCAAGGAAAGCAGTGGCGGTGTTAGGTTTAAGTCTCGCAAGGTGTAAGGTTTAGGTCTCGCAAGATCTACCTTTCCGGAACCCATGTTGGCTGTTTATGAGTAATCCCTGACTATCCTAATGCCCCATGATCGAACTGACTACAATGTTCTCAACTATCTTACAAGAGATTGACGAGAGTGAAATGGGTCTGTAGTTGCTATGTTCTTCCCTATCAACGCTTTTAAAAATAGGTGTAATGTTAGCTACTTTCCAATCCTTGGGTGCTGTGTGGTTCTTTAGTGTTTTATTGAATATTATTTCTAGATAGGGGGATATTTCAGAAGCTAATGTTTTATATACTGCGGAAGGAATTTGATCGAGACCTGGTGATTTGTTTTTACTAATGTTTTTTATTGCAAAGAAAAAGAAGTTCCCGTCGGCGACAATTGCAAACAATGGACTGGAGTACTCTCGGAAACTACAGATTTCAAAGAGTGTATGAGATTGATTGAAAATGAGATCGTGGTGATATTCGGTTTGAGGCATCCACCGAGTGGGTTTCTGTTACCTGACTTCGGCAAGCAAATGGTTATTGGGGAAATTCATCACGTCGATTTGGTTATTCCCAGTGGCGTGATTGGGGACGGGGAGGCTGCTGGCTGTTTTCCTTAGAATTTGTTTAGTAAGAGGTGAGAAACAAGCAAAAAAATATGACCATGGCATTTATATTTCGTACGCTATTTTTACGTATTTGGATTCATGAATTGAAGGAAAGGAACTCAATGCGCAGTACTTGCCCCAGTGCTGTGGAAATGAAATTAAATATTATGTTAGTAAATCAGTATTCTTCCAATTTCTTGTAATTAAAATTACCAAATGGGGAAGTGGTATTTTTTGGTTATCATTTCTTACGTTGTTATGAGAAAGCTAAGGATTTGTTATCTTGAAACGTAGATATTGGCTCTAATTGTAAAATTCTAGGTTAGGTCTAAGGTTATGTTAAATTTTTCATATGATCCCTAGGTTTCACTTCCTTCATCCATACTTCCTATTCATTTATTCTAACTGAACGTTTTTCTCCTCCCTCTACCCCGTCTACACAAAGTACTTCCCTCTGTGACGTACTTCAGATCACCCTCGCCCTTTATTATCTTCTTCTTCCAGACCTACTTTCTCCTTATTTCCTCGACTTCCTTTCCTCTCTTACCATCTCCAATAATTCATCGCTCGTCTTCCGTTCTATCCACCTTTCTTTCGGCTCCATTGGACGCAGCAGGTTACGAATTCCCATAATAGCCATACTGGTACTTATGATTATGATTGACCTCAGCATGGCATGGCGCTGAAAGCAGTTTCCGTAGAAACCAATTGCAGAAAAATTGACCAGAGTAGGCACTCTTGGAGGAAGATATGGCGTCGAATTTGCCTAGATTTAAGTCGAGAGCTTTGGTTTCAGCTAATTATACTCATGATTAGTTGATGTTTTTGTCCTACTAGTGACTACGCAGCGTCGCTTTGCTGTTGTTTTTATTAAGTTTTTCGTATGTGCAGGAATATTATGGATGAAAAAAGTGAATGTAATCCCTAAACTAAAGCTATCGTGAAATCGGCAGGCCGATGAACGAATGATACTTTCATTCTTTTCCTCGCAATATATACCCAAGAGAGAGAAATAAAGAGAGGAAAATATTTACAAGTTGTCACTATCTCCTTTAGCGGGAAATCGATAGCCAGTTGAAATAAAGAGAAATGGCTAAACTCAACGTACTCATCGAGCCGAGCGCATGTCAACCGCCGGAGGAAGTGTGAAAAATTACCTTATTTCAAGTCCCAACTTAACCAATCAGTTTTGATGACTGCTCAGCGAGTGTGGACAATTAACGATACAAGCTTGAAGCGAATGACATGGGATCCGTTTTGTATCCATCCGGTTGTGAAGTTTTGTGTTTCTTTTTAATTAATCGTCCGTAGTGAATCGATCCAACGTTGCTGCTATGCCTACTGATCATAGCGAGATCCTCGCATACCTTTACTGCCAGAAATGGTAGCATGAGCTCTCCTGGAGACTGAATATTTATAGTTCGTTTTAATGGATCCTATGCTCTTGTTGATTAATGCTGTTACAGACTACAGTCAGGATTTGGTGTTTTCCTGGCGTATGATGTGGATGAAGTTTTCACGGGTCTTCCACCAGGTCAAGTATTCGGTTGCTGCCAGGCAGCAACCGAATACTTGACCTGGTGGAAGACCCGTGAAAACTTCATCCACAGACTACAGTCAGTTCAGGACTACCGTCATTGCTATTTCAAAAGAATGGTCCAAAAACTTGACACACGAAGTGTTATGTTTTCAAGATAGTGTGATCAAGTATTTATTATCCTTCAACCTTATACGATGCCTTTATTACTAATCCTTTTCATTTGCATTAAATCGCTTAATTATCTCATCTACCCCTCCTTTACCCCCGGGAAACTTGTCGCGCACGCTTTTTTCATTCTCTCCGATTTTCTGATTATTCCGATATGCAAAGGAGGGATATAAAATGCTACCGCTCCGGACACTTCTCGTAAGCCAAGTCCATACGATTCAATTTTTCCCAGAGTAAGCAGTTTTGAAAATTTCGCATGCGTGAAAGAGTAGGGAAAGAGTAGTATTCAGCACTCTGTTAAGAGAAAGATTTCTCTGTAAAGTCAGCAAGGTACACTGGCTACAAGGCTTACTGGCACAACAAGGTATTTAACGTTTGCACTGGTTTAAATCACCACTTAAAAATAATAAAAGCGTGTAAAATCAATATGTCGCTGTTTCGACGGACTTTTTATCTAACATAAACTAACATCTACTACATAGGGCATCAGCTCACTACCCTGCAAGCCACTGTTAAGGTGTCTACATCTACATAATACCCTGCAAGCCACCTTAAAGGTGCGTGGCAGGGGGTGAATTCTCACCAAACATGCACTACATATCATGCATAGAAAAGGATTAGTAATAATATACTCGTCTAAACTTTAATTTTTTAAAAGTTAACATTGTGTTGGTTGGCAATGAAATCCGCCGCTCTCACTGTGTTACCGTATATTTACAGCTTGACTACAAAAGATTACACGGTTATAGATTGGTTGCCTGCTAACATTTCGGCTGACGACTGCCCTGGCCCGCTGTTCACCCGCCACATTTATACAGGCCGCCGACCTTGACGCTCCTCGCCGTCGACCTGTCCGACCGCCAGGGTTAGCGCAGTGCTATTCCAACCCGCAACAAAAATTATCAAAGCAAGCATGCAATATAATGCTGTTAGTTGGGTTAGCTTAAAGTCCTTTGCCAACATGTAACTATGACTGCTATCAATTGATACACTCGTATTGGATATGTTTAGGTGTGTGGCAGAGGGTGATTTATCAACAAACATATGCTACGTACATGTGCCAAAGTTTACATATACTACCAACTTTATGCAACCTATGCAATACACACAGGGCACTACAAAATTCACTTCTCATCCATCATGCAAAGAAATTTTGAGAAACGATTAAAAAATACATTATGTACATTGATGCAAACATACTTACGTCCTCAAAAATCCACCATTTTAACTTTATCTCGTCTCTGCTGCTTTTGCTTAATCTGTATAAATCTCTCGTCTGCGATTGCATTTTCATGTTAAGGGAAATTCATTTTATGAGGCATCACTGTGTGTTAAGGCTGGATATTTTATTCGTGTGTGAAGGCTTGATGTTTTATTCGAAGGATATTTCGTGTATTCGATCTTTACAGATCGAATACACGAAAGGGTAGAGGTCAGGAAGAATATCTCGGTCTTCGGAGCAGCAGGTGACTCTCCACGGATAAGACACAGTAAATACCGGTTCTGCCCTTTTATCTATGCCGTTGTACGCATTTATATGCATAAATCCATGCGTGGACACGGAAGACAGTTCCTAGGACAAGGTTCCAGGTCTTCCTAGGACAAGAGGTTAAAAAAGGTCAGATCTACCATTATCTTAACGGCCTCCGATAGAATCCTACATGCACAAGGACCGGAAATTTATCGTGAAGGTTATTTTGCGTGATATTTGGGAGCATTGTTATGCCATAAAATACTTTTATCTCTGATATTTTTCATTTCAGAATTCCACCAAACTCCTTTGATTGACGGTACGTCTACTTCGTACATTGAAAGTATCGTCTGGCGCTTATAAATCTCTCCATTAAGAACTATGATTAAAGCGTGATATTAAGATGCGACAAGTATGCATGATATGTTTATTTCTGTATTTAATGCAATATTCATCAGAAATAGTCTTGCAGCCTAGTTTTGAATAAGATTTTCATTAATCATTTAACGGATTTCAGCTTTAATTACAGATGGCCGAGATTATGATTAGGCATGATATGAAATACATGTTTGGTGTGAATTCATCCCCTGCCACACGCCTTTATGTTGGCTTGCAGGGTATTACGTAGGTGTAGATACTATTATGCTAGATTCAATCAATTACATAACATTAGAGAGATAGTCGCACAGATAGATTTAAAATGTCATTTTCCCCCGTACTATTAGAGAACACAATAGGCAGCATAGCAAATGGATAGGTAGGTGAAATATTGTAGTCTGTAGTGCATGATGCATGTATTAACAACCAATCCCTTTATTACTATATACACACTAAGCATGTAGCTGCATGCGACCCTATTATTAGCATGTTTCCGTGTAGTATCCTAGTTGCCTGTCAATAGTGCATGTTTAGTGATCTTCACCCCCTGCCTTACACCCTCGTGGAGGCTCGAATGGTATTACGTAGCCGTAGAGGATAGTAAAGCTAGTTTAACTGCAGAGAATAAGATGTAGATAGAGACTAAGATATAGTAAAACATGGAATAAAAAGGAAAAGAAACTGGGAGAGTACATCTACATCTACGTAATACCCTGCGATCCACCACGAGGGTGTGTGGCAGGGGGTGAAGATCACCAAACACGCACTATTGACATGCCACTAGGATATTTAATGGATACATGCTAGATAATGGGGTCACATGCAGGTGGATGGTTAGCATCCACATAGTGAGAAAGTGATTATTGGCTATTATAACATGCATCATGCACTACAGACTATTCTAACAATATTTCACCCACCTTTGCTACGCTGCCTATTGTTCTCTCTTATGGTACACGGGAAAAATGACATTTTAAATTATCGGTACGACAATCTATCTCTCTAATCTTGTTAATCTGATCAAACCTAGCATAATACGCTGGGGTTCTTAATATATATCTAACCTCATCTGTGAACAAATTGGTTACGAATTTATTTAAAAGGTTTAACCTAAATTTTAACCAGCGTTCTGATAGTAATTCCCATCCTAGTTCTTCTATTAAACTCGTAACACTTATACAATTATCATCTAAATCTACACGTACACGATACCCTGCAAGCCACCACGAGGGTGTGTGGCAGGGGGTGAAGATCACCAACCATGCACTACTAACATGCAAACAAGCAACTATAGGGTCTCATGCCGGTCTGACATGACGGCATCATGACGGCCTTTAACAAATCTAGCGGATCTCCTTTGCACGCGCTCTAATTCTTTTATCATACCTTCCTCGTACGGATCCCATATGTTAACAGTATATACTAAATGAGACCTGAAAAGTGTAAAGTAGCTTCTTTCTCGTACTCTCTCATCGCATTTGCCTAGAACCCTTTTTACGAATCCTAAACTACTGTGTGATACACTAGTTATTTCCCTGGTGTGTTTCCCCCATGACATGTCTTCAGTATAAGTATTCGTGAATCAATACGAAATAGAGGATGAAGTTTATAGAAGTTCAGCTGCAGGGCGGGAATGAGAGGTGGGCCTCGATCGCGCGTGACGCTCGGAAGGGTGAATCATTCGGTTGTGGAGGGAGAAAAATCCAAAGGAAATAAGTGAGCCGTGACAGAGATTGCTTGCGTCCATCGCCTCCTTCCTCCGCTTCCCTGAGCCACACCGAGCCGGCGTCTGAGTCATCCCTTCATCAAAGTTCACTCATCCCTCAAGTCGCTTGAGACAGCAAACATTGATCATGCGAAAGGTTCGACCCATTGCTTTTTTTTGACTCGTTGTCAGGCGTCATTTAGAATATGCCGCAAATATATGGGATCCGTACGAGGAAAGTATGATAAAGGAATTAGAGCGTGTGAAAAAGAGATCATCTAAATTTTTTAAAAGCCGTTATTTTAATTTATTAGCATTACGAGTTTAATAGAAGAACTAGGATGGGAATTAGTATCAGAAAGCTGGTTAAAATTTAGGTTAAACCTTTGAAGTAAATTCGAACCGATTTGTTCACAGATGACGTTAGATATATATAAGAACCCCAGCGTATTATGCTAGGTTTGATCAGATTACCAAGATTAGTGAGATAGATTATCGTTCCGATAGATTTAAAATGTCATTTTTCCCGCGTACCATAAGAGAGAACAATAGTATGTTATAGTAGCCAATAATCACTTTCTCACTATGTAGATGCTAACCATCCACCTGCTTGTGACCCCATTATCTAGCATGTATCCATTAAATATCCTAGTTGCATGTCAATAGTGCATGTTTGGTGATCTTCACCCCCTGCCACACACCCTCGTGGTGGATCGCAGGGCATTACGTAGATGTAGATGTATTCTCCCAGTTTTTTTCTTTTTTATTCCATGTTTTACTATACCTTAATAATAAGATTTACAATATTAGAGGATAGATTATTTTAGAGAGATAGTTTTATTGATTGATAGATTAGATTTATCGGGTGTCCCACAAGGTAGTGTGATAGGTCCACTCCTATTCCTTTTGTATATTAATGATATCCAAAAGGTGGTAAAAAGTAAGCTTCGTCTATTTGCCGATGACGCAGTAGTGTACAGGGAAATTCTATGCCCGAACGATAAAGAATATTTAAATATTGACCTACAAGCAATTGAAACTTGGTGTGATACATGGCAGTTAGAATTAAACTTTAAGAAATGTCTTGTAATGAATTTTTGGAAAAAGAATAGCTCTCCTCCTACCACTTACAAAATAAGTAATAATGAATTAACAAACGTGGAATCCATTAAATATCTTGGAATAAGACTGACAAATGATCTTTCCTGGGGTAAACACATTCGTGAAATAATGGGTCAAGCGAATCGCAAACTGGGTTTCATTAAAAGAGTATTGGGTAAATGTGACGATCATGTACGAGAAATCAGCTACTTCTCCCTAGTTAGACCTAATTTGGAATATGCTGCCAGTGTATGGGATCCCTACGAAATCGGTCTAAGTAATGAACTTGAACGTGTGCAGCGAAGATCGGCAAGATTTGTAAAGGGACGATACGATAATTATATTAGCGTAACCAGTCTATTAAATGAATTGAAATGGGAATCATTGTCAGATCGCAGGTTGAAATTTAGACTTAATCTCTTCCACAAATTCCAAGGCAATATTTTCAGTGATGATGTTAAAAAAATATTTTACGAACCCCAACTTACTATGGCAGACTGGACCATAATCATAAAGTTAGAGAAATTGATTGCCGAACTGACCGATTCAAAATGTCCTTTTTCCCTCGCACAATAAGAGATACGAATAACGGTAAATATGTCCTATCGGAGAGTAGCAATGAATAGCATTGTTAGCTGCATGTTGGTATGAGTACTTAAAGCTAACCCTACTAACAGAATGTTTTTGCATGTTTGCTTTGCAATTTCTATCTTTTTTAAATAGTGTAGTTCTGACTACTATATTAATACTATTCCTTTTTTATGCATGATATGTAGTGCATGTTTGGTGAGCAATCACCCCCTGCCACACACCCTTGTGGTGGCTTGCAGGGTATTATGTAGATGTAGATGTAGATAGATTTAATACATAATTTTTCCCGCGTACCATAAGAGAGCACAATAGGCAACATAGCAAAGGGACAGGTAGGTGAAATATTGTTGGAGTGGTCTGTAATGCATGATGCGTGTATTAACAACCAATAATCCCTTTATTACTGCGTGGATACTGACCATCTAGCTGCATGATACCCTATTAGCTGGAATTTTTCCATGTAGTACCGTAGTTGCATCTCATTAGTGCATGTTTGGTGATCTTCACCCCCTGTTACACACCCTCGTGGCGGCTCGCATGTTATTACATTGATGTTGTTGATTTAATTGCGGGAATCGCGAATCATCTCACATTGTGGACTTGATCTTGGAACGTAGAAATAGAGCTTACCTGGAAAACGCTATAGTATCGAATATCATCGAATCATGCCGAGAAGTAGCATATTTGCATGTCAATAGAGCATTTTTGGTGATTATCACCGCCTTCCACTCACCCTCGCGATGTCTCGCAGGGTATTGCATAGATGTAAATGCATTTAATTCTAAATTTATCAAATAAAGAAGATATCATTAAGTGAGAATGTCGAGGCATTATAGGGTCAAGCACAGAAGGGTTGCAAGACTTAAGAATGTAATATAGCCTGGAAAGTGAAAATATTTTTTGAACAGGCCTATTTTCTAAAAACGTTAAATTTATACATTGAGAACTCCCACATGTCTACCCCCTATAACACTTTTGGAGTTATACAGAGCAGGTCGTGAGTGATGTGAAAGAGAATAATTACGTTAATATGAAGAGGTTGGCCGTTGGAAGATCGAGTGGAGGGCTGAGGCAAACCAATCCGAGGAATGTTGACCCATGATTGCAGGATATTATGTAGATATAAATTACATATCACTGCCAATAAATACATTATTTTTCCTGAATGGTAAAGCAGACATTCTTTAATAATACGTTGGTAATTACATAATACTATTATTAATTAATTAATTAATTTTTGTATAGTTATTATAATTTAGCTAATCTCTCCCACGTAACAGTTCCCCCCTCCATGCATATGTTTTAACTATAGCTAACATTTGAAGTGTCCCCTAAATGCATGTCTAATATTTTCCTTGGGGCGGTAGCACTGTGCCTTTCAATTGTATGTAAGTAATGTATTAAGGTAGTAGTATCTTTCTATGCCTGTATGGAAGTCATTGTAATCTCCCTGCTGTATAATGCATGCATGGTAATGGTTCACCCCCTGCTACATATACATTCGGTGGCTTGCAGATTACTATGTAGATTTCCGTAGTTTAACCTATGAACTGACAGTGAATTTAAATGCATTTGATCCGACAGGGCCACACATTACCGTTCTAGCTGCCTCAGTTGTCATTGTCTCACGAATTTGACGGTGCAAGTACATACGTATGCTCAATCCCCTTCCCACGTCTTCATTTACACGCCATATAGGGTGCTTAGCGCACTCCAGTTCCGTCACCGTTAGCGTGCAACATGACGTTATTTAAGGGAACCGATAAAAGTCCTCAGCGAGATAAGTGTGAAGTACTGTCGGAGGGAAAATGTGCTGCACGTACAGAACGTGGCTTCAGTCGGAAACTTGAGAAGGAAAAAAAATCTTAATTTTCTTTTCCCATAGGTAAGCGCTAAATAGAACGGAAAGCGTGAAAAAAAACCGACCTACGACAACTAGAATTTGGTTCAAAGTCCATAGTTTCCACACCCCGACCTAGGGCAAACAAGGAAGACGCAAGGCAAACTTCCTTCCAACTCTCCACACCTCCTTCCTGTCCACCTCCTCGTCCCCACTTCCTTTCATGTCCGCGGTGATATCATCCCAAGACCGAAGGCTGCACTTTATAGCGAAGACTTACGTGCGTGCTTCTAATATAGAATGCGTTTGTTGCGTACGTATTGTTTTGGGAATTCGCTCTATCAAGCCTTTGATCTTTATACGCGCGTGCAGTCCAAGAAAATCGTATGTGAGCGTGAGTCGTAGCACAAAGGACGGTAGGTTAAAAATTACAGAGGGAGAAACGTGGCTGAATGTTCATGAAATAACACATCCCTTGTGTACTTATTCAAGTCTAAGCTATATTTACTGCTCCGACCTGCTACTGTGTAAATATAAGACCGAAGAACGATTAGAGCAAAAAATATATCCTTTCATCAGATCAGTTCAAACTTCGCGTACAAGGACATAAAGAATAACGGGCCGTGTATCCAGGTAGCTTTTCGCTTTCACAATCATTGGTCAAAAATACTCAGACTGGTTTGACACAGCTCTCCGCTTGATTTTTCTATAAGCTATCATTTTCAAATAAAAATAGTTGTTTTTTCACATTCTTAACAGCTTGTTCTATATACTTATGCTCGTATTTTATAAGAGGCCTTCCTTTTCTATTTTTTTCCATTCACTTTTCTCGTGATGGTTGTCTTTATCAGGTCACCATGTCTCAAAATATGGTCATTAAAATTTTACCGTCTTCTGTTTAAGATTTGCAGAAGATAAGATTTTGATTCTACAAATGCATACCAATAGTATCTCTTCCCCTCCCGTCCTAATTTAATGTATTATTGCCAAGTGTACACAGATTAGTGTCTGATACATTAATGGACATTATTACTTTGGGGTTGCAATTCTTTAGTAGCATGCAATGCCGTGGTATCATAAGCTCTAATTTTTCTACAATAATGCATTCCTGGTGTTGGTTCAACCAACCAACCAACCAATGTGGTTGTTTGGTTGCCACACACCCCTGTGGTGACTTCCAGGGTATTCTTGAGATTGAAATGCAAGCCACATTGGCAATGCGCCGTAACGGTGGCTTTGTGGGTGTGATGGAGATGCGTAAAAGAGTCTAATCTTGGGGCCAGTAAGGAACATTACGATATCAAAATTACTAAATAATTATTATTTTCTAATTAAAAGAATAATTAATCTTCAAATGCGTCGATGATTACTCGTGGAAGATAGCTAAGTGTTTTATTTCAGAAATGAACATCATACATTCCAAGTAAACCGGATACAGTAAAATTAATCATATTATTTTTTTGATCCATAAATATTTTTTCAGATATCGAATTGTTGGTTTATTTTTGTTTGTGGTTTTCCATCCCGAATGTCTAGGTTTGAATCAGTAGGCAGGCAATTTTTTAGTGGTGTACCGGTCCCTATCTGAGTGCTTTGTAGGTTGAGAACTTCAGTTATAGTACTCGGTCCGTCGGATGTCCGTTAAACAGTAGATTCCTTCTGCGGTCTTTCCCTCGACTCAAGCCGAAGCCAGCTTTCTCATCATCCTTCCTGATTCCACGAAATATTTCAGCTAAATTGAAATTTCCTGCATTTGCATCTACAAAATAACCTAGAAGTCATCGCAAGGATGCATGGCAGGGGATGAATCATTTCCAGGCATGCATTTTATCCAAGTGGTATAGTCCTATGCTACTAACCTCGGCAGCACTATAACTTGGGATAGAAGAAGCTCGACGGACATCAAGCGAAGAAAAGCACAAGCTAAGGAGGTGTTTATGAAAAAGAGACGACTACTGTGCTCAAAAAACCTACGGCTGCAAACAAGGAAGCACTTCATCAAAGCATTCGTATGGAGTGTGGCACTCTATGGATCAGAGACATGGAACATCGGGAAAGCCGACCAGCATAGATTTGAAGCCTTCGAAACATGGTGCTGGAGGAGAATGTTGAAGATTAAATAGACAGATAAAGTGAGGAACGAAGAATTGCACAAAAGAGCAGATGAAGAAACCACAATATGGATGACCCTACGACAAAGGAGAACCAGATGGATTGGACATACCTTGAGACACAATGAATTAGTAAGAAATATATTAGAAGAGAAAATTGAAGGGCAGGTCCCGTGAGGAAGACGAAGGGATATGTATTTAGAACAAATAAAGAAGGACGTGAAAGATAAAGCATATCAGGGCGTGAGGGAATCCACAATGAATAGGGCGTAAAGGAGGGCTGCAGTAAACCCATCCTAGGATTGAAATACTGATGATGATGATCATGTATGGGTGAAGAATGGCTGTCAAAAGTTTTGGTTCTTTCGGCAGAGAAAGACGTCCTTTTAAGTATTTCTAATGAAGGCATCATTGAAAATTTTTCTAGAACAACTACATTAAGAAAATAGTTATTGTCAACGTTTATAGCTGTACCTGGAATAATACATGAAAGTAATGTAATTTTCTTTGTGATTGAAATACATATTATACTGTGGTATATCGTAGGGTTTTTATAAGTAATACATACAGCCTTTATTTTGCATTTGATTCGATTGCATATTTTCAACACTGCATACAACTTTGAATACAGGTCATAATTAGAATTGTAGGCTTGCCCAATGTATAACTACTCGCTGTATTGCTTACGTTAAGAAATTTTTCCATCGATAGTTAATGAAAATTGAATTATAATTTTTTACACTCAGACGTTGTTTTATACAGTTGAAAGCAGAACAAATTTTATTCATGTATGTGTGTTTTTCATATTAAGTTAGTTGTTTAATTTTGTCAAATTTTTAAAAACTAAACGTTATGCATAAAAAAATAACATAAATATGATAAAAATAAAATTAATCAAAAATGTTTATTAATCCCACGAAAGCTAGTGATCTAAAAAGGTGAGGTTGATTTGCTGGATACTTCCGATTCAAGGATGTTTGTTAGGTACTTTAAAGTTTGAGGGCTGGGGGGGTTGAGTCATCAGGTTTGGGGGGTGGTGAGCCATCAAGCTTGAGGGGGGTGGGCACCCCTACAATACGTGTATTTTGTAAGATCAAAATATCTAGAATTAAATGTACTTCGCCTAGGATAAAAAGTATTTTCACTCATAATAATAGAAAAAAATTATTACCGTCTGGATCTAACTTCGTACGTACATAAACATGTATTTACAAATTTTGCCAATCATGCAAAAGAGAATTAAATTTATACTTTTTATCTTGCAGTTGTAGAAAAATACTAGCCAAAAAATTAAATATCTATTCTTATTTCCCCCTGTTGTCCTATTAATCTATTACTCTACCTAATTGTGTGCGGATCTCCCGGGATACAAATATATCTGTATCTACGAACTACGCTGCAAGCCTCCCCTAAGGTGTGGGAGGGGGAATATCTGTGCTTTGAGGGTAGGAGGCTTGTTTTTTTTGCAATCTGGCTAGTTTGAGTTCATCTTTTGAAATAAAAACAGTAAACATCCCTCGGTAAAACGGTAAACATCCATTAAATCTTAGTGCATGCTAATCTTCTCTGTATATCTTGATGTCGTGGATCGGTTTCGATCGTTTACCAAAAGCCCCCTGCTTGCGAGTGAGAAGGGATCGCGGTCCCTGGAACGCATGAAGTGAGGCTTCAAATCCTTGGGATCACCCCTCTGGAGTCTAACCGACGAACGTGTAAACACTCATAATAGAGAACATCGGAACTAAATGTATGTGCTCGACGCGGCACCAAGCCTCCTCCGTCCTCGGCTCCTCTATCCGAGCTGCTTACCCTTGAAGGAAGGTGACGTCGGGCTTCCCGGAACCCTGACGTTTCAACGGAAAGGTGAGAAATCGTCATCCTCCCTCCCCCTTCCTTCCTTAGGATCTCCTGAGACGTTGGCGCGATCCCCGCGCTCCCCGCAGTCGGCTCGGTCGCCTATAATCCCGCCAAAACGAAGTGGCCTGCAATGGGGTCGATGTTTGTGTTTCCCACGTTCCCCAGAAGGGTTGGGAGAAGAGGGGGAGGGGTGGGTGGTTGGTTTTAAAGGGTGCAGAGAGAGAGAGAAGGGTATCGGGAAAGGTCTAGAGGGGTAAAGGAAGCGTGGGAGGGCGTGCGGGAGGAGTAAATGTATTACAGGCTGCTGTTAGATACGGCGACCGATAGCTGACGCAATATGCTCCTCTAAAGATATGTTCGATGGAATGATGGCAACGGTGGTCCCCGTGTGAAGTATATGGATGAATAGTGAAGGGTATAATAGAGAAGAAATCTTGCAAAAACGCATTACAGTTAACTCCCAATTATCCGTGCCTGTTTCCAGATATCTTTTCAAATATATAAATTGTTTTATCAGGAGTTTAGGTCCTTATGAAAATGATTAGAGAGAACTATTTGGCCAACGTTTCGGAAATTATATTTTTGACTTCATCAGGGCTAAAATGGGATGAACCCCGTAAGCCATTTTACCTATGACTTACAGAATATTCTTTTAGTCACTTTACCTATGTTCATTGGTGGTTCATCCCATTTTAGCCCTGATGGAGGAAAAAATATAATTTCCGAAACGTCGGCCAAATATTTCTCTCTAATCATTTTCATAGGGACCTAAACTCCTAAATGAACATAGTTAAAATGAAATATATTCATAAGGACCCAAACTCCAGGTAAAAAAATTTATACATCCGTGATAATCATTGGTAAAGTGTGCTCGGATAATCGGTAAACACGGATAATCCGCTGGTTCGTTCTTTCCTCAATTCATTTCTCAACGTTGCGCCGCCAAAATAAATAAACTCCCTAAGAAAATACTTAAGAAGAATCCGTACACAATATGCCAAGGAAAAGATCCTCGCTGTACATAATCGCATTTTATGACAAAAAATAATCCAGTGGAGCTGTCCCGGCCTCAATTAAATTTTCGCAAGCCTCGGGTGGCGGCACGAATCCTGGCGTAAGACATCCGACCAGTCGGTACGGCCATAATGAAAGTCACGATTGGAGGAAAATAACAAAAGTTTACTTACCTTTGAAACCACTGCCGATATACTAAATAGATTGGCGATGCTCGGACAATCCGCAGTCCGGATAACGTGCGCACGGCTAATCGGGAGATTACCGTATGCAAATTTAAACCTCCTTGCATGGTGGTCAAAATATGTAAATATTTGTTTGTGTGCGATATTAAATTCAAACGGCAATGAATTTAATATGCTCTTTATCTTATAACGCGAAAATACTTTATTTTTTAGGACTAATCCTTTTTTTCTATCGATTTAGACCTGTCAGTCAATAATCGGTTCAATCGAATTTTGACTGTTGAAAGACACGTATTGTAGTAAGTGACAGAATTTTAACTCCTGATTCAAATCCATACCTGGTGATAGTTCACTCCCTGCCACACATTCGTTTGTAGGGTATTATGTACATATATGTAGCTGAAGAAGTTGAGCGATAGAAGAATCGAGTGGAGAGCAACGCGAATATTTTTTGCGGTTGATGTCCTATTTATAGGGTAATGACTTTCACTGCAGTATATCATGTAAATATGCTTTAATTATTAAGAGAATAGCATTTATTTCTAAACATTTTGGTCTTTAGAAAAACAGTATTGTAATAAGTAACACTGGATTTTAACTCTTGATTTAAAGACATACCTCATAATTGTTCGTCCTCTGTCCCACAACCTTGCGGTGGCTTACAGGACATTACGTAGATGGAGATGAAACTATTCTTATGAATAATGTCTCTTGATGATGATATTTTAAGATTTAGAGAGTGGCACAGTTAAGGACAACGTTTTTGAACGGAAGCATGTACTTATCCATCTCTTTAAAAAAGAGGGAATACTTGGCAAATATATTGTTTTAATAAATGATAAGAAATATTCGTTTCGTAAATTATAATAGTTTACATTTTCTTTATACATGTACGCTTAAAGGAAAATGTATAATTCATGTATGTTCCTTTATTAAAAGTTTTACGTACTATGAGTGAGTTAAATAGAAATGCACTCTGAAGGAGGCATTTTCAACCATGTTTGAAAAGGCAGTATTTCCTCTTCGATCTTAAATGACATACAGCAATTTCGTTCATTATCTTTTCAAATTAGGTGCTGCCCTCTCAACGGGCTGAATCTAGATGGAGATATCTGAAAAAATAAGCACGATTTTGTCCCAGAAATGCATTTAATGTCAGTTAGCTTTGCTTTCTCAAATGAAGCAATTTGAAATCAAAGCCTCCGCATTTCCTCTGCTCAAACAAATAATATTTATCTTTAGTAAAATATTCCTAAAAAGAGACGTCGGTGATGTAGGTTCATCATGTCACAGTATTACTGATATAGAAAGCATGAGAAAGAAGGTAAAGCCCCTTCATGCTTGATTCACTATTAGAGTTGCCAAGTGTATTTGCTAGAGCTAAGGGAAAGATGTTATCGGTTACCAGAATTCAAATAGCCGAGGCTAGGGGAGTCCGAATTGGTTTCAGGATCCGCGAGTTGAAAGAACGAATTCCCCAATTCATCAACGGAACGCCATTCATTCTATAAGAATCCTGTCCGAAGAACTCGAAGGTATCTCCGCCCACCTGCGCCAGTTTCACTCCAGGAAAATCCGAAGTGGGGTTTGAAAAGTTCGTTAAAAATGCTTTTCGCTTCTTTCCCCACTTACGGTTCACCCGGGGGGTAGGCAGAGAAGGAGAGGATAAAGGTAGTGGGTGCACACGGTGGAGTTTTTTCAGGGTATTGTTGTCCCTCTATCTTATTTCCTGGGCCCTTAGGCACGTCCTGATCGATGCCCAGGGCTTCGTTTCATTGTTGTGTTAGACCTCCGAGCCACCGACGTAATCGACGTCTGCCTCTTGTAGGCCAGAGTGAGGCATATCGGATGACAAGGGTGCGTTTTCCTTATAGTAGAGGCACGTATAGGTTGGAGAGGAGCTGACAGGTAACTCTCGAGAGCGTCAACAACTCTATTGAGAGTGCATCGAAACTATTTTCCTCCCTCTACCCCCTGATCTAACTCTGGCGATTACGTTTCATTCCCTGACAGTGATTTCAACGACTGACGAACAGGGATAGAATTATCGCTCGCTTGGAGCTTGGCTCGCGACTGCTTGAGTCAAGTTGTCTGAGGAATTTTATTAATTTAAGTACGAGTATATGCCTGCCAAGTGATCCTTACTTCACAAAGAAAATTACCTAAGCTATTGCAAGTCATAAGTATCACAAGAAATACGATGTAAAGTCGAAGGATTTATTTTTTATGATAATTTTAATCAGCTCGACGATGGAGTCAATTCAGCATTTACTTTAATGAAATAAATTCATGTACTCAATGAATTTACTAATGAATCACACCAGAATATTACTATCAAACGTTATGTTATAATATTTTTCTGAAATATGCTTTAATATCTCATTAGTAATGATATTATTTATACGCCATGCATTTTGGCTAGAGCGACCGTAGCGTCACTTGGAGACAACTAACGCATTTCGTCTGCTATCAGCGCAGAAATTGGCAGATTTAGCGAAAAATACGGTGGGTTGATGCCTTTTTTTACGTGTCATTTTATTTCTTGTGAAATTACGCAAAAAATATCAGTTTTTTGCAAAAATGACCAGACACTGTGGTGTTTTTAAACGTTATATTCCCATGTGATGGCCATTCTCGCCGTTAATCGTATGTAATTTCAAATGCAATTTGTGGAAAAAGGAGTATGGGTTGGTATAATTATCTTTACTTTATTAGATAGAGGAACTTTAGTTCTATAAGTGCTGAAAATATAAAAAAATGACATGACTTTCACTTTTCGGACCAACCTCCTTAAGGGTGGGCCCTCGACTTTCGTCCATCCATGCGCGATACTCATTTGATTATCAATTTTTGATTTTTTGCCCACGAGCGTAGTTACGCTCATTCTTTGTCTTTCAATCCTAAAATTAGTTGGTTGCTCGATTCCTTTCTTCACGACGCATTTTGGCTCAGCTATATCCTGATACCTGTATAACGAATGTTTGCGATTCACCTTCGTTAGCCGGGGTACAATTCTTCTTTCCTAAAACCATTTCATTAATGTGCAAACTTCCATGTAGGGGCCTTTGTGCTATTTTTCTCTCAGTTTTTTCTTGAAAAATCCATGTCTCAGGTTTTGACCAATGCATCTGGTTCCTCATTGTGGTACTATGTTCTAGACATACATTTATTCCTCGGCTCTTTTGTATGCATCTACATTTTTCACTTCGTCGTCAAAAATATATATTCAGCATCCTACGTCAACCCCACGTCACGAATGCTTAGGAAAGGGATAGGTATGGGAAATATTCTAGAGTATTATGTAGTGCATGATGCATGTCTTACCCCTTAAATACTGTAGACACTAACAATCAAGATGCATGAGACAATATAGTTGCTAGTTTGCATGTTAGTAGTGCATGCCTGGTGATCTTCACCCCCTGCCACACACCCTCGCGGTGGCTTGCAGGGTATCGTATAGATGTAGATGTAGATAGATGATCCCTTGACGAATTTATTTTCATAAATAAATACCCGTCTTTTATATTTACGATGTAACTAATGTCTTACTAATATATAATTATCACATTTTTACTTAGATAAGTACTTATCGTTTAGTTAAGCATACCTGGTGGATGAATACCTAAAATGCTCTTGTTTAGTGATTATTCTCATACTGTGACATATCCTCGAGGTGACTTGCAGGTTACTCCAAAGATTTGAATGTATATGGAGTAATAAAAAATATTAAGCTTCTTCTTGGGTTCAATGTGAGTCACTATTGGGAATCCGCGAGCGCAGTTTTATTTTGGTGTAGAGCCAATCTTACGAGATTTCAAAATCTAAACGTTCGAGGTCGGCTTCAAAATGAAGGGAAGCATATCGCGTCGTTAAATTTAAATGAGCCTTCGGACAACTGTTATTAGGAATATCTTGGGCTAAAACGCACGAACTGTTTTTGTCTCATAAGTTGCGTGTTAAGGGCGGGTGAATCAAGAATCGTTGGATGTAATGAGGGGCTGATAACGCCCCTACTAGTAGGGCCTCGGGGTATTTCCGTGTTCCCATGGATTCGTAACAACAGCATGCAAGTCAGTTAAGTCCAATAATTGTCTACCATTTTATTTCATGGTTTGCCATAACTGTTTTCTCAATCTACATATATTATAAAGCATTTTGAATTTATACCTGGACTGATATCCATTCGTTGATATTGAATTTGAGATGTATTTGATTAGCTTGCAAAGTATAGGTTACATAGGGCATTATAAGCACCCTAGCAAAATTTCATCTGCTTGGAATCCATATGAGTGAATCATTTCCATCCTCCCTTATGCCCCAGTAATTTTGAATTTCAGTTTTTCATGGGTTTAAATTCTCACCCAAGAATATCTCAAACTCACCTTAGGATGAGTATATACCTTGAATTTTGTGACACAAAAACTATCAGGTGGAATTGAAACTTTTGTACGTAAACAGCATGCACAGACATCGTCTGGATTTGTATCGAGGACCCTATAGTTAGAAGCAAAAACTTAAATCCACTGATGTGACAACGGATCAAATGAGAGCGTAAATTCTTTAGTTGTAAAGATGTGCGTGATGGGGAGGGGTACTGTAAAATTTCTCTGACTACTTGCACCAAAATGAGAAAAAAGTAATTTATTTGCATTTTCAAAATTTTATTCGCCATTTCCTCCTCCTAATGATGCTGAGTATTCGCAATTTAGAGAATAAAATCGTCATGATTTGTAGCATTGAAGTTAGTAATGATCAGAACGCGAGTCAACTTAGGAGTGGCTGATCACATTCTGTTATAAATCTCTCTCAAATATAATATCCAGATTACTTGCGCAAGAAATAACACGTATAGAAATGCCGGAGCGGAGAGCATTAGACATGTAACTTAAAGGTGTGAGGTCAAATTCAAGGATCACGAACTACCTTGTTCTTTTCTCTAGCATCTTGTTCCTTCAAAGCCTCTAGAAGACCACAGAGTAAGAAGACATCTCGATAGCTCAAGTGATTAAGCAACTGGCTGGAAATCAGGGGGTTCCAGGTTCGAGTCTCAGTTAAGGTGAATGATTTTTATTCTGTGGAAATATTGTTCCTGTCATGATAAGGTTAGAGACACTGAAATAATTCTTTAGAACTGAAATCTGGATCATGTTCATTCTTAGAAGTAAGAAATGTATGTACTACAATACAAAAAAATAAGTAGGATTATATCTGTGGTGAACAACGGAAATTAAATGACAGTTTAATTAAATAGAGGCTATAAGGCGGGAAGAAGATTCGAATAAAGTGGGTAAAGCGAAATTTAGTGACTTTAATGGGTTGATTTTCACCGTCCTTGCTGTGGAGTGCTCATGCCTTTCGGTTCAAGTTATTAGCTATTTACCTTATAGGGATCCTTGAATAATATATCACACAAAAGTACTCAGAATCTCGTTCGAAAGGACATAGTTTTTTCTTGCCGGCCTTGTTATTACTTATGAAGAACATATGAGACTCATTTAAGTGTACAGTTCGGATAAACCCAATTTTAAAATTGGTTAATATAAGGTTTAAGTATCAAAATATGAGAACGAAATGATTTTTTATCGTGATATAGGTAGCTCGCAGGAAATAAAGGGACGGATATTTAAAATTGCGCACGTGAAGTATTCCACGCCAGATGCGTGTAATGGCTACGGTATCTTTTTATGCAGTTGCCTCCTCTTACGGTTCTTCAATACCATCCAATTAAGTCAGCATCTTTGCGACCGACCAGCAAGTTAGGCGCTCATCTATTAACGTGAACTAAAGAACATCTAGTGAGATGCATTAGTAATTGAAAACTATAAGCGTAAGTTGCTGATTTTTTTCGCTGAAATTTGAAAAATACGAAATTCTTTATTTAAATTTAACTCGCTGCTTACTTATAACGAACACTTATAACAATTTCCACAGAGAAATAGGACGCCTTGGTAGCTCAACTGGTAGAGCACCTGGCCGGAAACCGGGTTTGAGTCACGATCAAGGCAAATTATTTTTTTCTGTGGAAAATCTGCTTAAAGTTACCTGATCACGTTCAAATAATCAAATATGTACTGTTGAGGTATGAGAACGATTGAGATGTTATATGTTGGCATGCATTAAAAAAGAATGTATTTGGGAGGCTAAACATGGTAAAAAAGAAAATGCATTCTTCATACAACTCCAATTTGTTTCATTCTTACCAATTGACTTCGACAACTTAACGTCATTTTTAAGGTGGCAAATTTCAGCTTGTTGAACATTTGGTGTTTTTCTCAGTAAAAAAAGGATTAAAATCTATGTATACGCACTTATTCCTTTCATTGTTACCCAGTTTAGCATCACCCACCTCAAATTATGTAATGTATACACCTATGCGGTACAGTTCTCGCGCGCTCTAACAAGAATATATCTTAAGGTTTTGAGTTTTCGTTGTGGAAGAGAATGCTTAAAGCAATTATGATGGAAAGTCAATTTCCTTATTTCTATATGCAGTTCTGGTCTCCAAAGCATACTATGCCTCGCTCCGTATCAAAATTCTTGTATTGTATTAATGTAATGTAATTGTAGTAATGTAATTAAGCGTTTTCTCGACTCTTTTGCTTCAGGTTGGATGGATATTCAGAAGACGAGAATCCGAATGAATGCTCGTATTTCCATAAAAACCTTAGCATTTATCTGCTCGGTATTTTAAGTACTCATGGCAACTAGAGTTTGGATGTTCATGAGATGGTTGAACGTGCCATAGTGGTCGAATGGAAACCGAGATATTGATTCAGACGCGCAGGCGCATATCGAGGAATCGGCCAATCGCCACAGAACTCACACGGGTTCCCGTTTTCAGGCGAATTCAAACAGAAACTCTCCGAGGCACTCATGAAGTAGCCATTGTAGTCATTTGGGTACTCAAATAATCATCCAGGTACTCATCTAAATGTATATAATACCTTGTAGCACCTTGAATGTGTAATCAGTGTATGGGACCCGATTGAGTTATGCTTTACCAGGGAGCTAGACAGTGTATAGCGCAGAGCAACTAGGTTTGTTAAAAGGTGTTATAATAGATTTAGCAGTGTATCAGAATTAATAGAAGAATAAAATGGGAATTATTATCAGATCGTAGGTTAATGTACAGATTAAATCTATTACGTAAATTTAAATCGGATAGCTTTACTGAATATGTAAGGTATAAATTAAAAACACCAGCGTATTATGCTAGATTCGACCAGATAAATAAGATTAGAGAGATAGATTGTCTTACTGATGGATTCAACGTGTAATTTTTCCCCCGCACTAGAGAACACAATAGGTAGCATAGCAAAGGGATAGGTAAGGGAAATATTTTATAGTCGTCGTAGTGCATGATGCATGTATTAACAACCAATCCCTTAACTATGTACTATGTAGACACTAACCATCTAGATGTATGTGACCCTATTATGTAGCATGTTTCCATGTCGTAGCTTGTTTGCATTCCAGTAGTGCATAATAGTGCTAGGCGATCTTCACCCCCGTGGTGGCTCGCAGGGTATTACGGACGTATATGTAGCTCATGGATTCGTCAGGTACCCACGTGTTCACTCTGGCACTCAAATACCTATGAATGAAAACATATGGAACGCTCCTAGCGGACGTCCTTGCTTCTGCACGTGCCTGTCCAGACCGCAACGCAGCCCAATCCCGCTTGGGCGTTTCAATAGGGTCGAATTTTTCGCGGACTCCCTTGCATTGGGAAACAAACGGCGTTCCTTTCCTGATTTTCCTCCTCTCCGACGAGAGGGAGAGTCGGGGTGGGTTTCGAGGCTAAAAGGGGTTGTTTTTGGGGGAGGGAGGTGGCGGCGGGGATTCTCATGCCGAAGAGGACTTGCTGGGGGGCGGGGGGGAGTAATGGCGACCGGAAATGCCACGCTCAGAAGATGGGGGGAGGGGCCAGATCGTCGTTTTCCCGCCTCTCCCTGTTCGAATCGTGGCGCGCACGTTTCGTACGAAATCATTCATGCTAGGAGTGGAAATTTCAAATGATAAACTTGACCTATGTTTCTAAGATAGCCAATTATTCCGGTTTTATCGCGAGTTTATCATAATTAGATAATTCTAAAAATATTCCATATCTGTGGTATCAAGAGACACGTGAAACTAGATGGTTAGTATATACATAGTAACGAAATTATTACTGGCTATAAACACATTGCTTTAAATATACATTTACCTGCATTTCCCTAGAATGCATGGGTTAGTAATGTAAAAACATGAATCATGCACTATAGACTATAAGATTTTCACCTACCAATCCTGCCTATTACGTTCTTTCCAGGTACTCGGGAAAAGGGACAAATATTAAGTGTTATGCCATAGAGATGTGGCATCTAGAGACACGTGAAACTAGATGGTTAGTATCTACATAGTAATGATATTATTGCTGGGACAAAAAATAATATTGAAAAGGGACAAATATATACTATCAACAATCTATATCTCTAATATTGTTTATCTGATCAAATATACCTCGGGTTCGATTCCCGGCAGTGGCGGATTTTGCAGTGGCTAATCGATCCCTACTTGAGTGTCTAGTGGAAGGCATTTCAGATTCAGTACTCCGTCCGTCGGATGGGACGTTCAGCCGTGGTACCCTTGGTGCCTGTCGTTGAGAGTAGGCTAATGCCGACGCCGGGTTTCTCTCCACCCTTTCTCAATTACCTTAAATGTTCCTACCATTATCCAACTACCCAGCAATCCTAGAAATGGCGCAAATGACCTCAGCTGTCGTTCTCCTCCCCAGAATAACCAACCTAACTTGTTCTCATGTAATGGTATCATTACAACATTTGATTTGCATGTCAAAAGTGCTCCCACCTCCCGCCACACACCCTCGCGGAGGCTCGCACGGTATACGTAAATGTGCATTTATCATAATACACAGGGGTTCTTAATAGTTGTATATGATCCAAAAACATATGTTACTTCACGCCATGCAATCTATTATTATCTTAATCAAAAGACACGTGAAATTTCTATACTTTTGGCTAGATTCAAATCCGCCACCTTTGGATTGCCAGGCCTGTTTGTAACTGGCAGTTAGAACTTAACATCAAAAAGTGTGTAGCTATCAATTTTTGGAGGAGGAATAATTCGATAGAGCGATCCTATTAAATTAGTAACACGAAGATCGAAAGCGTTGAAACCATAAGGTATTTAGGTGTAACAATCACTAAAGATTTATCGTGGGGAAGACACATACGGGAAATATGCGGCCGAGTGAAGAGAAAGCTAGGATTGATAAAAAGGGTACTTGGGAAATGTGATGAGTAGACAAAAGAGCGATGTTACTTTTAATTAGTTAGGCCCCAACTTGAGTATGCAGCCAGTGTATGGGACCCTAATGAATTAGGTTTGATGAGAGAACTAGACAGTGTGCAGCGTAGAACAGCTAGGTTCGTCAAAAGGTGTTACGATAGGTTTAGTAGTGTAACAGAATTAATACAAGAATTAGGGTGGGAATCATTATCAGAGCGTAGGTTAAAGTACAGTCGACATCTCTTTCAGAAATTTAAATCGGATAGCTTCACTGAAGATGCTAGACATATATTAAAAACACCAGCGTATCATGCTAGATTCGACCAGATAAATACGATTAGAGATAGATTGTCGTACTGATAGATTCAAAAACTCATTTTTCCCCCGTACTATAAGAGAACAGAATAGGCGGCAAAGTAAAAGGATAAATAGGGGAAATATTTTAGAATAGTCTGTAGTGCATGATGCATGTATTAATCCCTTAAATACTGTAGATACTAACAATCTAGTTGCATGAGACCCTATAGTAGCATGTTTGTATGCTACCATAGGGCATGTTTGTGTGCCACTATACGGTTATAGTGCATGCTTGGTGATCTTCACCCCCTGCCACACACACTCGAGGTTTGTATGCCACTATATGTTTATAGTGCATGCTTGGTGATCTTTACCCCTTGCCACACACACTCGAGGTGACTTGCAGGGTATCGTGTAGATGTAGATGTAACTGACCTGAATACCGCAACCGCGACTACGTCAGCCAAGTGTTGGTTCAACCCTTGTCACCACGCCTTTGAGGTGGTTTGCAGGATATGGAGTGGATGTGCGCTATCATGTCCCTGCACACATCATAGCGATGCCACAGCATGGCGAAACGCTCTCTGATGATTTTAACTTAACACGTGGAGTCTATAAAGCAGCGAATTTGCTTAGGTGCAGAGCAAACGGGTTTACCTCCGATACCGAGAGCATTATGAAGGCCCCACACGACATCGGCAAACAGAAAAAAATCAAAATCCAAAAATTCAGCATCGACATCTTTAGGTGGCTTCAGGTGACACCTGATGATGTAGATCCTCCACGAAATCCGGGCCATGTAATAAATATTTTTATGTGGAACAACCAAGTAAAGTTTTTATTTCAATTGTAAAGCAGTTCCACAAGGCTGCTTTGGATACAGTGAATTATAACTCTTCATATTGACGTAATTATTCTCTTTTACGTCCTTCACAACTTGTTCCATCTATTTCATACGAGGCCTGCCTTTTCCATTCTTCCCGATCATTTTGCCTGGGCGTTTGTCTTCATCGGGCCATCTTGTCTTAAGATATGGCCGATATAGAAGATGTCCTGTCTTCTTTTTAGAGTTTTCAGCAGACTTTTCTCCCACTCTTCTTAAGATTTCTTGGTTTGTCACTCTATCGATCCATTTTATCTTCATCATTCTTCGGTAGCATCACATTTCAAATGCTTCCAGCCTTGACTTCTCTAATGTCGTTGTCGTTCATGCTTCACTGCCATATGCCAGTAGCATGCTCCAGATGTATGTTCTAATGCAATTTTTCTTCACTTCCACGCTTTTATTTGCAGCTCTAAGCGGATTTTTCTTGTTGTAAATTTGTAAAATTCCCTTTTCTCCTGGGCAATTCTACCTTCAATTTCTCCTTTGCTTTGTCGAATGCTAGTTACTCGGTTTCCCTGGTAAATAACTCTTCCACCTGCTCGACATTTTGTTTTCCTAATTTAGCATTCGTCCTGGCTTCTTTTCTCTTACTGCATACTAAGATTTTAGTTTTCTTTTCATTGATCTTAAAGTAATATCTTGTCAATTTCCTTTCCATATTTCCTAGTGTCTCCTTTAACTCTACTTCCGTTTCTGCCACAACTGTTATGTCGTCGGCGAATCACAGTATGTTGATTTTCTCCCCATGGATATTCACTCTTGAAGACTCTTCTTTGACTTCTTGGTTGGATATCTCGATGCAGACATTGAATAATACGGGTGACCGTGCACTGCCTTGTCCTACTCCTGTCTTCCGCCGTGTCCTGATTTGATGACAGCCATCTGGTTTTTACACAAGCTGTGGAAAACTCTACTTTCATTGTATGATCCTCCAATTTCTTTTAGAATCGTCAGCATAAAGTTACAATCCACGTTGTCAAATGCGTTATCCAAATCTCATTGTATCTGTACGAAAATTCAAAATATATAATGCTTGCTTCTTTTATTCAACTTTTTCTAGTATGTTGAATGAAAAGTAGATTTTAAAGTGTGATCCCCGCATGGTATTTTTTTAACCATCTACTAGGTATCTCTCACTAGGTAGGGAGTATGTGCCTATATGTAAACGTTGGTGCATGTACATAAATATCGCATAATTGGTGATGCCTCACCCCCTACCAAAACCCCTTGAGGCTTGAAGGGTAGTCATTTGATGTGCACGACTCTTGAGTTACGCCGAAGTCGTCCATGGGAAATGAGCTTTCGAGAAGGGAAAGAGATACGATTCCTCGGAAATCCAAATATAGCCCGCCGAACTCAAGTTCGAAACCGCCCACGAGGAACCTTCTTGGTCTTCCCGCCTTGCCCTTTCGTCTCCCGAGTAACCGTCACCGTGTTGCTGGCAAAGGAGGGGGAAGAAGCGATTAAGGCCGCACCTGCCGACGATAGCCATAGTGCCTGCCCCCAAGGTGAGTAAAGTGAGGATCCTTAGTCTCACCTTGCCTGCCCCCGTCCTTTTTTCAAATACATTCTTTCAACCTTCCCCTCTCAGCATAGCTTCTTGCTCTTTTACCCATGAATCGCGCATGCTTCTCTCATCGAGAGGAATTGCAAAATACATAAATTTACTAAAGAGCGCCCCTGGAACGCTTCGCGAGAGGGGGTTGCCAAGGAATGAAACTATACACTATTGAAACCGGCACAATTGGTTCGTCGTAAGAAAAACGCGTTAGTTTCGCAAACACCCTGCCCTCGCAACAAAAATATTAGTCACTGCGACGGAACATGGAAGGAATTTTTATCCATAACTCTGGCATTATTTTCACTAAAACATTTTGTATTACTTTATTTTATTATTTTATATTACACATGAGGCATTTTGCTTTAAAATCATACTTATGTGCGGAACAATAAAATTTCTATTTTCTATTTCTGTATATTATTTCAAAGTACAGTTAGCGTAGGTTTCTCGAGGTAAGAACTATTTCCAGACTCTCTAAAGACCCTAAAACCCACCTCCATGGTGTGTAAAATTGGGGAGCGAACACGCTGAGGGAACTTGGTGGATGCAATAACAGGGAAACTGCTGCTTAGTTAGAGAAACGTGTTATGCTGCATGCTATGGGCACGCGCAAATAAGCAATTTCTGTGACGAATGATGTAAAAGAGATCTATGTGAAGGATGTAAAAAAGAGGAGTTACGTCAATATGAAGAGGTTGGCCGATAGAAGAATCGAGTGAATGGCTGCGTCAAACCAATCCTAGGATTGTTGACCGATTATGATGATCTGGGAAAAAATGAATCTCTTAGTAGAGGTTTAGTGTTCATTTCTGTACGTCTCTTTCATCTTAAAAAATCACATGAGTTTTTCAGTTTTTGAATTTTAATTTACGGTCGGAAAGTATTTAAAAAATGAGTGGTACTTGTTACATTGAGAATCTGATACAATTATCACTTGTATCACTCAAATTACAATGACAGCAACCTTTGATAAATCTCGTCACTCTCTTTAACTATAGATCATGTCGTAAGGGAAATTGTAGTGTGTTTTATGGGAGAGAGAGATAGATTGCCGCAGTGTTAGATTCAAAATGTCATTTTTCCCCCGTATCATAAGAGAACAGAATAGGCAGCATAGCAAAGGGATAGGTAGGGGAAATATTTTAGAGTAGTCTGAATGGCATGATGCATGTATTAACAACCAATCCCTATTAATATGTAGATACTAAAGGTCTATTTGCCTGATACCCTATATAAGCATGTTTGCATGTTTATAGTGCATGCTTGGTGATCTTAACCCCCTGCCACACACCCTCGCGGTGGCTTGCAGGGTATCGTGTAGATGTAGGTGTAGATGGGGTAAATCACGGAGCATGCACGACGCACATATATCTATTACTGAGTTTAAAGAGATCAGGACCATGACAGCATAAAAACATGTAGCACCAAGGTGCTTTCATAAAAAAAACTTCCCTTGACACTTAAATAAAATCGCATATTTTTCTATACATATCAGATTAATATATATTAAGCAAATAGACCTGAGATAAGGCTAGGCTTAGGATACTGAATTTTTAATCATCTAAGCTTGTGATATAAATCATTATTTTTATATATAATCGTAGCAACTATTTCTTAAATATTTCCTTGCATGCTGGGTGATGAAAGAAGTGTGAAGTGTCGTCCTGCGTAATGTTCATAGTAATATCTCATTCAGTAACATGCATATATCTCAGGGCATGTACGAAGTGCATATTTGGTGACAACTCACCCACTTGAGCGAAGGTTTTCGCAGCGTAGAGAATATCCAGTTGTCTCTCTCGGGAGCCGCCGCGTATGAAGCTTTGTCGCCCGAGTTTCGACAAAGACCCACACGCGGCGAATCCCCTCTTGTCTCACACCCTCGACATGGCTTGAAGGGTAGTCTGTGGTTTTAGAGAACTACGTTACTTAAGCAAGCTGCAGATACGTGTTTTTATTTGCGAGCAACTAAACTACAGGGGGTGTAACTCAGTGGTAGAGTGTCTGCTTCGCATGCTGGAAGTCCTGGGTTCGAATCCCAGCACCTCCAATTTTTTTATTCTTAAATTTCTGGGGCACGAAAAGGAAGACCCAAATGGTCTTAGCTTTTTGGTCACTGCCTCTAAATCTGATAATCGAACACATTTTAAACTGAAGACACCATCTAATGTAAACTCTTAATATGTGTTCTCTAAGTGCGTTTGGTGGTTGTTAGTTAATTTCATGACAGAGAATCATTGTCACATCGTAGGATGAAATTTAGACTTAATCTGCTAAATACATTCCATCATTATATTTTCACTGATGATGTTAAAAATATTTTGCGAACTCCAACTTACTTATGGTGGACTAGACCATAATCATAAAATTAGAGAAATTGATTGCCGAACTGACAGATTCAAAATGTCCTCCTTTTCTCGTACAATTAGGGATATGAACAGCTGTAAATATATCCAATAGTATAAATACAAGTGCATCAATGAATAGCATAGGTAGTTGCATGTTGGAATAAGGACTTTAAGCTAACCCAACTAACAGAATATTTTCGCATGAACGATTTGCTATTTTTATCTCTTTTTAAATTGTGAAGTTTAGACCAGAATACTATTACTAATCCTTTTTGCGCATTATATGTAGTGCATGTTTGGTGTGAATTCACCTTATGCCACACACCTTTATTGTGACTTGCAGGGTATTATGTAGAGGTAGATGAAAAAACTTATGATATTTACACAGCTGAAGATAGGTAGGATTATAAATGTATTTAAAATTCAGGGAATGGAGAAAGAGTGATACGAAACCCGGCTCAGCATCAACCTGCTCTTGATAGAAGTCACGGTCAGTTGACGAGTTAACGATCCTAGTTCCCTAATAAAATATGTTACTTGCGAAAGCATATGTGTGTAGTGGCATCGAAGAACAAAACTGCCTCCGTAAAGTATATGGACCAAATTATTCACTAAGTTGGCAAATAGTTTTTGATTACGTTTCAAAACCCGAATGTAGCCTAATTTCATTGCATCTCTTGCCAATTCCCGCGATTAGGGCGGATTTCACGTGATACTTCGAAGGGTAATACGATTGTTACCTAAATGTGCGACATCAATAGGAAATGGTGCTAAACAGCAGAGAAAACTTGATCGTAAGAGTACAATTCTCGGCTGACATCTACATCTATGTAATACCTTGCAAGCCACCATTTAAGGTGTGTGGCAGGGGGTGAATTTACACCAAACATGCTTTACCTATCTTGCTTAAAAAGGAATAGTAGCTATAGGTATATATTTTAGTAGAAGCATAATGATAGAAAAAGATTTAAAGAGTAAAGGAAGCGTTTACAAACATGCTATTAGTTGCTTTAGCTGATAATCCGCAAATCTAAATGCAGGTGAAATTTCAGTGTGTTATATATTATTCTTCATGAAGGTGAAATTCCGCCAATTTAACAGTTCCCCTCATCTGATCTTACTTTTTTTTGCAAAAATAACATTTCGTTCAGATCTGCACTCAATCACGTTTCACCCAGTCTGTATTATATCTATTTCAAGTGTAAATATCCTTAAGAGTAGCGGTGAAAGGTAATGCATCATTGAGGTAAACAAGCATTGCGGATATTTTTTCGCCAGCATCACGAGCGTTGAAAAAATTATATAACTTCCATTTTACATTGGAAGATCCTCCATAATAGCGCTTTTCGTCGAAGCGTCCTCCGCTTAAAGGCGGGACCTTTCCTTCTAGTCTGGAATCAAGCTAGCGCGTCTCGCCGAATTCAAGCAAGGAAATGACTCTGCGCTTTTTCCTCACGTTGCTCCAGGCATTGACTCCTCCGAAAACACGTTGTGACGTTGGGGCCCGAATGGAACGGACAGTGTTTATTTCGCTCACGAAGGAGAGGCGGGAGGTATTAATAGAACTCGTGTCGAGGGCCTCGATTCTGAATCGGTAAAGGATGGCTATGTGGAAGAGCCGCAAAATAATATACGCCAAAACTTTCGCTCCTGGAATACCGTAAGTTCTATGTGTTTAAGTAGGATAAATTCCTCTCTGTTATCGGAAGCCTTCTCTTTAGGCATCTAGCAGAACCAATAAGATCGAGTTGGTATAGTGTTTAGAGTATTGGCCCACGATCCGAAGGGCCCAGGTTCGAAGAATGAGAGTGAATCCTGGCAGATATACGATTTGCGGCACTCCAACGGAACCATCCTTTACCTTTACTGAATCGAGACAATTAACACGAGATCTATAAATAGCTCCTTCCGCTCTTGCGAACGAAATTAATTCTGTCCGTCCCATTTGAGCCTCAACGATGGATTTTCCTGTGGAATACCAGTACTACTTGTGCGCCTCCTCTCGAAAGACTAAACCTGCTCTTGAAGCACCAAAGCAGCTTTGCAGGTTTCTCATTCCCACGTCCTGGGTTCGAATCCCGAAAGCAGTAGAATTCTTGTTAAATACCGATACCTCCTTGGGTGCTGTGTGGAGATCACTTCAAGTGCAATACTCCATCCGTCGGATGGAACGTTAAACCATGGACTCCTTGGCGCCTTTCGTTAAGAGCAGGCAGTAAATCCTTGAAATTGTGAACCAAACAAAGGTCAGTCAAAAAGGTGCGGCGTTGAAAATTCACAGGAATAGCAAAATATGATTAGATCGAGTCCTGTTCATCTAAATCTATCTACAACTACTCAATACCCTGCTAGCCACAGCGAGGGTGCGTGGCAGGGGTTGAATATCACTACATATGCACTGTTTACATGAAACTTAGAGCTACAATAATAGTATTACATTGGAGCATGCTAGATATAAGAGTCACGTAAAACTAGATGGCTAGTATCACCATAGTGATGCAGTGATTACTGGTTTAAAAGGCATTTACTTATATATTTATCTGCAATAGCCTAGCATGCATGGGTTAGTAACGTTAAACATGCATCATGCACTACTACCCTAAAAATATTTCACCTACCTTTCCCTTTGTACACTACTTATGATGTTATCTTGTGGTACGCGGTAAAAACAACATTTTAAATCTATCGGTACGACAATCGATCCTTATTTATCCACTCAAATGTAGCATAATATGCAGGGGTTCTTAATATACATCTAACATCTTCAATAAAGCTATACGTTTTAAATTTCTGAAATATATTTTATCTGCACCTACTTTGACGCGCGATCTGATAATGATCCTCAACCTAATTCTTCTATTAATACTGATACACTACTAAACCTATCGTTACACCTTTTAATTAACATAGCTGCTCTACGCTGCTTACTGTCTAGTACCCTGACCAAAACCAATTCATTTGGATCTCATACACTGGCTGCATATTCCACTTAGAGCCTAACTAATGAAAATTAATATCGCTCTTTTGTCTTCTCGTCATATTTCCCTGGTACTCTTTTAAAAAGCCCTAACTTTCTCTGGGCTTGGCCGTATACAGGATCTATCTTTCCCACGATAAATCATTGGTAATTGTAATACATAAGTACCTTATGGATATTAATGGTATCGTGCTTGAGCACGCTATAATAATTTTGATCTATCTCAGTATATTTTACATACATTGAACAAGGAGTACTCAGCCTGACCTGATCAGACAGCAGAGCAGGTGAAATGTTGCCCTCAAAGGTGACTTTAACGGGAAATAAACTCGAAAACCTGCCTAGTTCGATGAATCTAAACAAGATTCTTTAACAATCCCGGTACAGGAACATGATAGGCAGTCCTTCGTTTGCTTCATCTTTGCGAGGAATCGCACTCGATACGATATTACGACGAGTCAACTGAGACATTAAAGCATCACAATTCTACAGTTCCAAGTGGTATATTTAAAATGCGGCTCTCTTCCTCTGTAATGGAATTTTGCAAAAGTCAATTCCTGTCGTGTTGCAATGCTGTATCGTAGTAAGCATTGCATCAAAGCGTGCGTGGGAAATGTCATGCATTGTGGTCAGAAAAGTGTCTTTTAACGGCCTCAGCTGTTTGTTTTAAGTCACTCGGTGTGTCACGTACCAATGTGGATGATTTTACTCTATTGATAAAGCAGATTACCGCTGAATGAGGTGAAAAACTAATAACCCTCAATGGTATGACTAATTATGCCACCATAAGCTTAGTTATTATGACCTGAATGGCATTTTCAGCTTGACATCTAGACGTAGCCATCTACCGATGGACCACTTGACTTCTTAAAGCCATCAGGCGAAAGCAACGTTGGAGTTGTCCTATCTTTTCCGTGCGTGTTGATTTTTGGAACGCTGCCCAAAATTTATTTATGATAATATCCTTTTTAATTGCTTCTACTATTCTTTTTGACAAGCTTGTAAATGAGAATGTTTGCAGCATAAGTCAAAATGTTTTTATTTTGCAAAATTATCTGCCATGTTTTCGAAGAATAAATTTTTCTGATGTTTTTTCATCAGTCTCGCGCATAAGTAAGTACAATAGACAATATCTGTGTTATTATGTATTTTAGGAGCATAGTTTTAAGTAGCCTTGACGATAACAGCAGAGGAAAAGTCAACAATGGAAGCATTCGAAACGTGGTGTTACAGAATGAGGATAGTGAACTGGAAGAATGGCAAAGGGAGGCCCCTACGTTATGGAACGTACGGAGCAAGTAGTAAATGATGTGAATGTGAAGACATGTATTTACACAGGCATATTGATACCAGTACCGATTGGAGAGCTGCGTCAGACGAATCCTAGGATTGAAAAATCGTGATGATGATTTTAGATATGCACGTTATAATGCTTCAAAATCTCCTTCAAAATATATTTGAACTCTATTAATTAAACGCGTGGTAAATGTCGTATTTTTCTTTTATTTGATTACCGTTAATTAAATGGAGTCAAAGTGGCTCTTATGAGAAACACAATCCTCGTTTTTTGGGCATATCTGTACTTGCTGCAGTAAAAAAAAGTTTTCAAGTAGAGCTGAAAATATGCTATGTATTTATATTCCAAGGGCTTATATGAGTCAGAGGGTGGGAAGTTTTCAGGGTAGCGTTGATAGGGTTGACAGCTGTTGCGGTAAGGCACAAAAGCAGTTTTTTTAATCAACTTCCGCTCGAAAAATATGTATCATGTGAGCACTTTTATCTTAGCGATACTCAACCTATCACGGTCGGTTTGGTCTTATCAGCATGCGGGCTCCGTCCTTCATTTGATATTCAAGTTCCAACCGAATGCTATCTAGCCTAAAAGTTGTAGATTACCCGGACACTGTTCTATCCTCTCGTTCCAAAGTGTCGTTAGAGTGCTATCGTCAACAGTTAGTTCTTGTACGAATGCGGAAAAACTACTGGAGTACGCTGTTTTATGATCTAGCTACGACATATTCAGTTATGAAATTCATTAATTACATGTATTTAATGTTTAATTTACTTCCTGTGAGTAACTTTGTGTGTTTGGATGTATGGAACGTAAACATTTACTTATTTATTAAAACTATTCGATTTGAATTCAAATTACTGACTTCCTGAGTACGTAATTCAGAAATTAAAAGCAGGATTGCAGAACTATTTTCATTTTCTTTGTATACTGATTCCTTGTTTTACCCCTCTATTATTTAACTATAATTCATGAGTTATTTAGTAATACTTTGCTAATTATTAAGATTCTCTACCTTTAATTAAAATTCCCCGTTAAAATTCCATTCATTTTAATTCTCTATAGCCATTGGTCTCTTCAGGCTAATAATTTCTGCAGCAGAGTAGCTTCTCCATACCCTCTCCCCTCTTTTACCCCATACTTAACCCCCACTCCATTTGGTGATGCATGCGAGGCTTAGAGACTTGGTATTGCATACACTGACGATGGTGTAACATGCCTCAGCTATATTGTCAATGAACAATAGAAGTAACCAGTGATATATCCTCTCTCGGTTGGACATGAATATCTGTAAGGCAGTCTACAATTGTAATCATATGTTCCCAATAGAAAGGAGAATAACTCGCTTTATACGCAATGAAATTTCTATCGTAATCTGCACATGTACATAATACCCGGCAAGCCACCGTAGTGGTGTGTAGCAGGGGGTGTATCATCACCAGGTATGAATTCAATCATGAACGCCGGCCCCGGTGGCGGCGAGGTAGTCCTCGCCTGCAAATCCTAGGGTCGCGGGTTCGAGTCCCGTGTGGGTGGGTTTTTCTCCGCCCAGGGCATTGTTGTTTGTCAAGCTCTGTTGGTTCAGCCCCTGGGAAACCTGATGACAGGCAAAAGCCTATTGGGATCCCGGGGGTATATGGACAACAGAATAGCCTGGATGCAAAACAAAAAAAGAATTATCAATCCGAGAGAAATCTTATTACCATGCAGGCATGAAAGAAATACTTCTCCGTTTATACACTGATCGCATGAAACAAGAGTCACAAGACTACCACCCCGAGGAAAATATCAGACAGTTACGAGACGTGAAATTTTGGCTATAAATGGCACTAAGCTGTCCTCCTGTCAGTAGCTCGTCAATCTCTTGTAAGATATTTGAGCACATAGTAGTCAGTTCAATCATGGGGCATTTGGATAGTCAGGGATTACTCATAAACAGCCAGCATGGGTTCCGGAAAGGTAGATCTTGCGAGACACAATTAGCTTTATTCGTACACGATATTTTAGTCCACGGCGAAAGCAGTAGTGAAGTTGATGCGATATTTTTAGATTTTAAAAAGGCATTCGATAAAGTTCCTCATGACAAATTAATCTTGAAGTTAGAGAGTTTTGGTATAAATAAAGACGTTGTATGTTGGATAAAAGAATTCTTAAGTGGGCGAGAGCAGAGGGTTGTCATAGATGGTATCATGTCGGACACAATAGAAGTCACATCGGGAATTCCCCAGGGTAGCGTAGTAGGTCCGCTTCTATTTCTTTTATACATAAACGATTTGGGTACCGTAGTTAGTAGTAACCTTAGACTTTTTGCAGACGATGCGGTGATGTACAGGGTTATATCAAATGAAGAGGACACGAAATCACTTAGCAAGGATTTAGATGCAATTCAAGAGTGGTGCGACAAATGGCAGTTAGAACTCAACCTTAAAAAGTGTGTAGCTATCACACTTTATCAATCCGAGAGAAATCTTACTACCATGCAGGCATGAAAGAAATACTTCTCCGTTTATACACTGATCGCATGAAACAAGAGTCACAAGACTACTACCCCGAGGAAAATATCAGACAGTTACGAGACGTGAAATTTTGGCTATAAATATATCATCATATGCTCTACCCACTGGGCCATGGTAAATGAAACAAACTTTGTACAGATAGATTCAAAATGGCATTTTCCCCCGTACTATAAGAGAACAGAATAGGCAGCATAGGAAAGGGATAGGTAGGGTAAATATTCTAGAGTATTATGTAGTGCATGATGCATGTCTTACCCCTTAAATGCTGTAGACACTAACAATCAAGTTGCATGAGACCCTATAGTAGCATGCTTGTATGCTTATAGTGCATGCTTGCTGATCTTCACCCCCTGCCACACACCCTCGCGGTGGCTTGCAGGGTATCGTATAGATGTAGATGAAATTGTTAGCTTATGCTATTGAATTTATGGATGAAGGCGATCACTCAGTGATTCAACCCGAAGGTTGGTTTTTGATAGGTGAGGACAGAGCTCACCCCATACTAAGTCAATGGCGTTCAGGGTAGGGGGGGCAGTTCCTTTCCCTTGGCCACCAGCGATTTCCTACGGAGTTCTGACACGCAGAAAATCGAATCGCGAGGATTTTAGGCGGGGGCGTCCAGGAAGGCTCTTGCCCGGGATTTGAACCCGGGACCCTCCTGTCAGTAGCTCAGTGCTCTACCCACTGGGCCATGGTAAATGAAACAAACTTTGTACTTTCCACACAGCTTCATATATTTCCCGATCGATTTCAACGACTAAGCGTCATTTTCAAGGGGAGCCAACGCACTCTTAATGGAAGTAGGAGTGAACTCACTTCACTCACATCACAAGGGAGTTGGCTCCCTTTGAAATTGACGCTTAGTCGTTGAAATCGATCGGGGAATATATAAAGCTGTGTGCAAAGTACAAAGTTTGTTTCATTTACCATGTTTAGCTTATGCTAAGTAATACTACAGTCGCTGACTAACAAGTCATTTATATAAATAAATAAAATTATTAACTCTAATCTCCCAGAGCAAATATGAGTTATTAGTTAAAAAACTTAAAAAAATCACTACATTCTAATAATTAAATCAAAATATACAATGCCTATTCTGATTTCCCTATTTAATTACTAATCCTTTTTTAAGCGTAATATGTAAATCATGCTCGGTGTGAATTCACCCCATGCCACACACCTTTATAGTGGCTTGCAGAGTAAGATGTAGATGTAGCTATACCTTCATCGGAATCTACTAATACCACTAATTCTGCTCGAAAAAAGCTAATTCTAGAACGTCTCCGTCCAACTATCTACCTCTCTAATTTAATCTTAGTAGTTTAACCTGCCATAGCACGCTGGTGGTTTCAATATACATATAACATCTTCATTTGCATTAGAACCCCAGTGGATATCAATGCCTCGATTGCACTCAGAAGAGACAACCTTTTAAAAATTGTAACGCATGATCATGAGAAATGACTTCTCCCGGCTGATTTCGCGACGCTTACTCCACGTCTAGCCCTTCAAAGCGGAAGAGCGGAAAATTACCTCTCACCTCCCAAATGCCTTCGGAGGGCTCTTGAGGCCCTTCGATGGAAAGGGACACGCCTCTCGTGGAGCGCAAGGATAGATATTACGGGCGGAAGGAAGCGTTGATGTGGCTTTGCGGTGGTTGTCGGAAGGGGAACTGGGGGGGGGGGGGGGGGGGGGGGCGGTAGCGTTGGTTGCCGTTCCACCCCTCTGCCCTTCGGATTTAAAGTCCAGGGCATGTTACCGTGACCGGAAGAGGTGTAGTGCCCTCAAGGGCGGCGTCCTACGAAACCCGCCGTGACGTGGAAGAGTAGCCAAGGGAAATTGAAAGGGTGTGATCTCTTTCTTAAGGGGACGCATCACTCCCTCCCGACCGGCCGCATTCTGTCATGACTTTGGAACCCAAGTAATCGTTAAAGATTTATGTTATATCCGTGAAATTATTATTATTATCAAATTATCAAATTATTATTATTATTATTTTCAAAGATTTCCGTCACGTTTTCGATTTTTCCAATTTCTCCCCTCCCCTCCCAACAGTTTGTCCCCTCATCCTGGGGCGTCTTCAGGTTGGAAGGATATTTTTGCAATTATTTATACTGTTATTTATTTTGGTGTTATGTATTAGGTTGATATTGCGCCTGACAGTTCTGATAGACTGCTGGCCTTTGATTCAAATTCTACATCTGCGTAATACCCTGCAACCCACCATGAGGGTGTGTGGCATGGGGTGATGATCACCAAACATGCACTATTGACTTCCAGCTAGGATTCTACATGGAAACATGCAAGATATAAGGTCACATACAGCTAGATGGTCAGTATCTGCTTAGCAATAAAGGGGTCATTGGTTTTAAGTACATACATCGTGCACTACAGACTACTCTAACAATATTTCACCTACCTATCTATGCGGACTATTGTGTTCTCTAGTGATACGCAGGAAAAATGACATTAAATTATCGGTACGACAATCTATCTCTCTAATCTTGTTAATCTGATCAAACCTAGCATAATACGCAGGTTTTTTTTTATGTTTAACATCATCTGTAAACAAATCAGTTTCGAATATACTTAAAAGATTTAACTAAAATTTTACCTGCGCTCTGATAGTAATTCCCATCCTAGTTCTTCTATTAAACTCGTAACACTTAACAATTATCATAACGGCCTTTAACAAATCTAGTGGATCTCCTTTGCACACGCTCTAATTCCTTTATCGCACCTTCCTCGTACGGATCCCATATACTAGCGGCATATTCTAAATGAGGCCTGACAAGTGTATAATAGCTTCTTTCTCGTACTCTCTCATCGCATTTGCCTAGAACCCATTTTACGAATTCTAATCTACGGTTTGCTACACTAGTTATTTTCCTGATGTGTTTCCTCCATTGCATGTCTTCAGTGATGGTGACGCCTAATTATTAAATAGATTCTGCGGTAAAATTTGTCCCGATAATGCTTTCTCACGACGTAAGTTATGCTCCCAGAATCTGAGTTTTTTTCCTTTGGTCACCAGAGGCCATCCGTTTCTTATGTAACACCAAATGGGGGATCGGTTGGATCTACTATAATAAAAACTACATCTAAATATAAGACTATAAGCCACTGCAAGTGTGTGTGGCAGGGGGTTAATCAACGCCAGGTATGCATTTTAAATCAAGAGAGAATTAAATTTTAAACTACTTTTATGAAGGTATGCAAAATACTAGACCGTGCGAGTACTACCTGCATTCAACTGAGAAATAGGTACAATGGTTCTACTTCTGCCTTCTGCGTGTATTTATTACACCAGGGGTGCCGTGCGCAGTTCTTATATTGGCAGGAATCAGCAACATAGTTTAAACTAGATGCCTGTATATTCCTACCTATACGGTATACCTACACAATATCATATAAATTTGACCTGAGGAAATTGATTTTAATTAACTACGCTGGTACAAAATTTTCCATTTCTATTACATATTTTCTTTCCAAGGATATTTTTTCAGGAAATCATTATTTAAAGATTCACTAAGTTTCTGAGGAGGTACCTACTCTTCGATTGATTTCTGGAATCGTAAATCTACTCATAGTACATTGACCGCTTGACCATGGCATTCTTCCCGCACTTTTTTATCTCGCACTTGCTAGGCTTATATGAATTACTACCCTTCATATCACGTTGCAAAAAATGGCTAATTATATCGGCATGTATTTTTAAATAACATTAAAATAATTCAACATCAGCGTATTTACGGAGGGATGCAAAATGATTGAAATGTAGACACACCAGAATCATTTACGACTATTTCTACTTGATTTGCCTGAATCGTTCTCGAACGCGTCAACAAACAAATAATTGTATCTTATTGAGGAAAAACTAGCACGAAGTGAAGTGGAGTGCTTAACGAAAAATTAACTTAACGGACCTGGGTCGCTTGTGTAAAAATTAACATGGACTGGACGCCATCTATGCATATTTTCAGAACTAATCCTGAATGCTGAGTGTTTAGTATGATCTTCAGTGTTCACTGTCGGAAAATTTGATCAAGAGCTAGACAATGTGTAGCATAGAGCAATTAGGTTTGTTACAAGATGTTACGATAGGTTTAGTAGTGTATCAGGATTAATACAAGAATTAGGTTGTGAATCATTATCAGATCAATTATCAGGTTAAACTACAGATTAATTCTTTAACTGAAATATAAAACGGATAGCATTACTGAAGATGTTAGATATTAATTAAAACACCAGCGTATTATGCTAGGTTCAACCAGATAAAAAAAATATTAGAGATATATATATGATCTCGTTCTTTCTCGGCGAATGATATTTAAAAAACATTCTCGGCTAGAAACCCGAGAATGTTTTTTAAATATTAGAGATATAGTTTGCCGTACTGATAGATTCAAAACGTCATTTTTCCCCCGTACTGTAAGAGAACAGAATAGGCAGCATAGCAAAAGGGGTAGGTAGGGAAAATATTTTAGAGCAGTATGTAGTGCATCATGCATGTATTATTTATTATTCTGTAGAGTGTAACGTTCGCCCAACAAAATAAATAAATAATTACTCGTGAGAATCCAACGACACGAAAGGGCCAATCGCTAATTTCCGACGCGACTGGAAAGGAAGAGATAAGGACAGCGCCGCAAATGGAGAAATCAGTTGCGGGGCGACTGCCTCACTGCGTGCGATGGGGAAGGGGAATCCGAGGTCGGAGACATAGGTAGATAGTGTGTGCGTGCGAACGGGAGGGAAGACTTCCTTTCCAGACGGGCTGAGGGATGTGGAATAAGCGTACCTCTTGTGATAGCTTTTTTTCTTATTTCGTTAAAGGGAAAGAAGGGTGACGCCTAAGGGTGGTGGGAGGAAGTGGAGTGCTTGCGTTGTCGGTCGGCGGTGGATTTAAATGTCGGCAGGACGTGTAGTCACCGTGAAGGAACGAAGCGGGCGGAACTCATGCATATTCAAACATCCGTCTCGAACCCCAAATCTCCTTCCCCATCCCCCCCTTCTTAAGCCTGCCCGAGTTTTCAAGGAGCGGGAGTGATTTCGACGCCCGCCCAAGCGTGCTCGGATTGTAACGAACTTTGGAGCTATCCGCGTCGGTTTTTGAAAAACAGTTGCGAAGGAGGGTGTATCATCCGTGTTTTCAAATTGGTAAACGCTTTTATAGGCGCTTCAGACCTGGAAATCGGCAGTAGGTTGGGAATGGAAAGGTGAGGACGAAGGGTGGAGAGAAATCTGGCGTCAGCATTAACCTGCCCTTAACAAATGGCATCAAGGGGACCACGACACAACGTCCCATCCGACGGACGGAGTACTGAACCTCAATTCTCTCCACAAAGCACTCAACTAAGGGCCGGTTAATCGTTGAAAAATATCTACCACTACTGGGATTTGAATCTGGGCCCTATAGGTAAGAGGCCATTGCACTAACCATTACACAATTCCGACCGCCTTCATCTACATCTACGCAATACCCATCAAGTCATTGGGGGAGTGTTTCTGTAATCGGTAAATAATATATGTTTTTGAAGATCTCAGTTCATCCTGGCGTGTTGACTGAAGGAAGATTTCTTGGGCTTCCCACCGGGTAGCAGTGTTGTTTAGCATCGAAGTTTCGAAGGCTGTCTCCACCATCACCCTCAGGGGGAATAATGATCCAATAAGTAACTCTATCCACCTTCAGAAAACAGTTGGCTCAGTATTCGAAAGGCTAGCGCTAAATAATACTACTACCCGTAGCTGAAACTAAGAACTTTTCTTGCAACATTTATCCTCACTACCTCGGCGGCGTGGTTATACATTGGATAAAAAATGGTAGCAATATTAGTAGAATTAAGTCTTCAGGTACTCTAGCTGTTTAGCTTATCTGTCTTTTAGACTATTTATAAGCAAAATACTATGATGAACACAAGCCTGCCCCCATAGCTAGGTTGATAGCTGGTCAACCTGGCAATCCATAGTTTCCAGGTTTTAACACCACCCCCGTCGTCGATTTCCCGTTCATCTTTAGATTAAGCTTATATTTAAGCTGTATTATGCAAAAAGATATGAAATTAGTTGCCAAATAACTGTTAAAACTGTTTCTACAATCACTTCGAAGTACTACAGAGTACGTAAACCTCAGGAGCTTGTTTTCGTTTTGCTTTCAAAACAGGATACAGGTGTTTTTTTTTGGTAAGCCATGAGGAAAATGGTCTTTGGGAAAATCCTGGTGGGCAGGATCGAGCGGCATTGTTTCCTCCTACTCTGACGCAACGACAACGTCCTACAGAGGTTCATTCTGGGAAGTTAAACGTCGAAACATACTGAAACGCCAAAATTTCTTTCTCATGACGTTTAAGACGGTGATTTTTGGAGTTAAAAACATTAATGTTGAGGTCAACTACACATCTACATGTAAAAAGTAATCTTCATGCTATTCTGAGGGTGTGTAACAGGGGTGAATCAAAACTACACGTACTCTGGAGAAATGTACTGACAGATATTAGGTTACATCTAGAGAAAAATAGGAGCCAAAATTTTATGCCTATAGTTGGTATTTTCATAAACTTAATGTATGGAAATTGAACCAGGTAAGAAATGATTTCTTAACCTCATACCTGGTGCTCCAAACTTCTATATTTCCATGATGGGTATAGGCGTATATATGTTCTGCATATTTCAACGGAAAATAAACTCCATGGCGTCTTACATACTCCAAGAAAATATTTAGAAATACTTCATTATTCTTACCTTCCTTATTTGGCTGAGCAAATTTTTATGCCAATAAAAATATACTATTAACCATGTGTTCCCTTTAGAACAGGCATGAATAGTGCAAAGCTTTCAAAGTAAATTCAGGAAAGTTCTAATTAAAATATGTACGTAATTGATATAAGCTCACCAAATTTGAGGAAATATGATTTCTTAATACACAAGGCACCTCCTCTCATGTGCCAGATAGGTAGCAATACTCTTTATAATAATTTCACTACACACACTGTATGATAACAAACCCAAGCTATTTAATAGCATATTATTATAAACGCTAAAAATTCATAAATCTTACTGTGTGATTAGAAAACTTGATACTACTGAAGTATGAACAAGTCTACGCAACTAAATGAGTAATAAATGAAAATGAATAAAGAACTTACACAATTCATCCACAAATCTTGATCATCTTCTCTCTACAGATACTTACAAAATGAAATCAAATCCACGTTGGTTATATTGTACTAGTGGCGTGCCAAATATGAACCACCATACTTTTACTTTCTCAAAGAATATGCCAGTGACCGACCCATTTAATGACGTTTTATCATAAGTAAGAATTTGACCTTGAAAGGCAGCAGCGAAGTCCTTTAACAATGTTCACTCTTCTTCAGAATAACGGTCTTAGAACATTATTAGGTATTCTAAGATCCTGATGAATATTCATCAAATTTTTTCTGCATTACTTCAATCTTGCAAGATATAACTCATATGGATAGAATATATTCCACTGTCCCAAACAACGATTATTTGGTTGGGCTTTCATTTATGGTATCTCAGCTGACGGATGTACATTTCTGATATTGTGTGTTGATTTTACTTTGTGCATATTAACCTCTGATATTTTCTTCTCATAACTAATAGCCCTCATAGCTAATTTTAAAAATGCTGTAAAGTTCGGTTTTCCAGAAAGTTTAGCTCCGAGTAATCCTTGTAAATTTAGATTTTATTAAAATAAATAGAAAATTTGAAACAAAGTATCTGACAGATTGGTTGAAAGTAATGATAGAATAAACGTTTGAGTCCTGTTCACAGATCACCCTTTGTCGGAAACACTTCCAACTACCAAAATACTGGATATTTTAAGTATTTAATTATTTATTGCTCGCATTGAGCATTAATGTTCCTGTTTTTAATTGCCCAATATTGCTTTGCATTATTCAATTAAGTCCTTTAACAATATTCACTCTTCTTCGAGTCTTAATTAATCCTTCTCATTCCTTCCAATTTGGATCAGGGTTGTTTATGTGCCTACCTTCTTGAAAGGAAATAATGGATCCCTGCCGTGGTTTCAGAAGTCACATTGTCCAAAAAGAGGGTGTATGAGGAGGAGGAGGACAGATATTTATTTATGGCAGGTGGCAGAGAGAGGGAGTCGGTAAGGAAAGGAAGAGAAAGTGTGCCGATTGTTGGGAGCGGGATATGAGTTGGGTGATAGCCTTTATTCGACTCTGGGCCGATATTTTTCGGCTTGGTAAACTCCCCAGGGTGAACAATCTCCTGCCTTGGCTCCCCGCGGAGGAAGCAGGAACCTATCTGGCAGAAGGGTTTAAGTAGGAGGTGAGGGTGTGGCATGGGGAGAGCGGTTGTCTCGGACGTGAATAAAAATTCAAACCACCGAGACGCGTCGATGTTTCCCTGAATGAGACGGTTCCAGCCTACACTAGAAAAAATAGCGCCCAGTTCTCTTTGGAAGCATCCTAGTGTCAAGTTAAGGTGTCTCGCCATATATGACTTAAATGCAACTGGTAGATCAATATCTTACGTGAAATTTATCGCAAGTTGGCATGTAACGTTCGTATTCCACATCAGAAAAAAAGAATCTTAGCACACACTTTTCTTTTTTCCCTCCTCTATTCTACTGTTTATTTTTTGCCTATTTCGTCTATCGCTCGTTACTTTGCTTTCCAGATAAAAATTAATGAAATTAATCTCTTTAAGAGATACATCGACTTCGCTTGCGAATCAGCTTCTAATTTCTAATAGTCACCTGTTGGAATAAACTCTGCATGTCTTCAGCATTGTAGTTATCCTCAATTGCACGAGAAAATTAACCTTCGAAACCTCTTTGTCTTGCTACTCAATCGTCTTAATTTATATTTATGGTCTAATTTGTACTCGTAAAATGGAATGTTGATATTTTTTTTATGTCTTGAGAAAACAATCTTTCAAAAATATTTGCGAGAAATCTGGCCTGTAAGGTTTGGAGTAATCGAAATAAATCGATTTTGGTAAGTCTGGGAAGGAGGGATAGTAATAAAATGAGGATTATAGTATATTATTAGCAGCATGGAAGGGAAATTATTTATGAATTAGGTACCTCATTTCTTAAATTCCAAGATTAGTTTGGCGCCGCACTCCACCACATTATCGGCTAACCTCTCCATATGCGTTACCGCAATGCATTCCCTTATACAAACGCTCGCGGTGGCTCGTATGATATTATGTATATGTAAATGTGATTCCTCTCATTCCTCCATTGCTGCTTTAACTCTCCATTCACATCTGACTTCACATACGTCATGAGTCACCTTTCCTTTTTGACATCGGTCATCATGCTTCCGAATGCGTATGGTAAAATTTTTCCTAATGGTTTCCATGATTTTCATCACATTATTTCATACCTACTCTTTTTCCCTATCTCAAAGAATCACTTCCGAACACATTTTAAAAAAATAGAGGAAGGTCAATACAGGACTAAATATACGTTTAAAAACCTGAAGTGAAGGAGTAGGAAGAGAGAACTGCCTTTGACAGTTTTCTACCGGTTAGGGTATGTTTTGGTGGAGTTTCCATACTACTCTTTATATTGTATTCCTCTATCAGTTTCATCCCTTAGCTTTTCCTTTCTTCAAGTTAGCGTATATTTCCCCTCTCTATACTATCCATAATATCTTTTCATCCGTAGCTCAGCTTACAAAAAGGTGCATTCTACACTCGATCGTAGCATTCAGCATTATCTGTTCCATTCCCTTCTCACTTCTTCAAATTTCCGTCAGCAATCTTCTCTCCTCCCCGACAATGGTCAACACCTCTTTGTTCGTCTACCTTTCCGTCCATTGCATTTTATCGAGTCTACTACGTACTCATATCTCTAAGACATAAAGGAGAGTGGGCGATACAATGGTGATCTGAAATAAATTAGAATGGCTTAGCAATTTACCTGGGTGTACGAGAACAAATAAGTAAATTAGCAATGGAGCAAAATTATGAGTATATAAACTTAACAGAGCAAAAGAATAAATACTACGCTCGTAAGACGCCTTAGTATCTGAATAAATTGTTGGAAATAAATTCTGCTTAACGTACATGAATATGCTTGTCGTAAAAATATTTAACTGGGAATATTGTTGAAGATAATGTGAGGTTGAAATTTGATTGTGACCAATATGATTATGGAATATGTGAAATAAGTAACTCAGGTTAACCTAGTTTTTTCTTACCAAGTGACGACCGGTTTATATGCGTACACTAAGTCGTGTGAAGTTTTACTTAAGAACTTCATGAATAAAAGAGGAACTATTTGTTCATCTCCTTGAAATAAGGTGCGTTTACATGAAGGGAAAATAATGGTATAGCGGGTGTTCTTCCACAAAAATATGATCGATAATTACAAATGTTCCTTTCCATCAGCAGAATTTACGTTCGCATAAGAGCAATGTGGCATAACATATCGGAACTGTAATTTCCTCTGATTTTTAACTATCACAGTGAATAACTTTAGCTACGGTTAGTGACGTTCAGATAGGCTGAATGTAGAGGTCCCTGAAATGTAGAGGTTTTCATAAGGGGTCGTTTTCATAATATTACTACATTTTCATGGCAAAGGGAAAGTAAACTTGGAATGGGGGATGGAGTACTAGCTTCCATCCCGAGAGCTCTGCTTCAAAAATTCCGGCTGAAACTTCTCATTGGTATACTGGAATCCACTTGCATGTCTGTCGGGTTTCTCTCTAGCCTTCCTCCTTTTCATAAAAAATCCTGCACTCATTCAATAACCCGTCAATCCGAAACATCTACATCTACGTAATACCCTTGCAAGCCACCGTGAGGGAGTGTGGCAGAGGGTGAATATCACCAAACATGCACTATTGACATGTAACTATAGGCAACTACTTGGAAACATGCAACATAATAGGGTCGCATGCAGCAAGATGGTTGGTATCTACATAGTAATAAAGGTATTGGTTGTTAATACATGCATCATGCACTACAGACCACTCTAAAATATTTCACCTACCTATCCCTTTGCTATGCTGCCTATTGTGTTCTCTTATAGTACGGGGAAAAATGATATTTTGGATCTATCAGTACGACAATATATCTCTCTTATCTTATCTAGTCGAATCTAGCATAATACGCTGGCGTTTAAAATATATATCTAACATCTTCAGTAAAGCTACTCTATTTAAATTTCTTAATATATTATATCTGTACTTTAACCTACGATCTGATAATAATTCCCAATCTAAAACTACGCAAATGATCTTAGCTGTTGGTCACATACATCGAAAAGCTACTAATTTTATTTCATTGACATTCTCTCCTATCCATTCAAGCAAAATCTTCCAGTCTCCCAAAGTTATTAATGGATTTTTCATATTCATTGTGGAGTCGACCATGAATGCTTCTTGTCTTCAATGGAGTGGAGAGTTAGTGAGGTGCATTGCCGTTGGAAACCAATTGGTGCCATGACACAGGAACTGAAATGGAATAAAACTTTTAGGGCTTGTTTTTCGTGCGTTGGCAAATCAGCGTAAGGGGGGGTGGGCCATAATAAGTCTTAAGGGTCCCTTGGCATTAATTATTCATGAGGATTTTTGTGAACTGTCTTCCCACTCCTTCACGGGGGCAATCGACTCCTTATCTTTTTGTGCGGGCTCAAATCCCCTTCAAAAAATTGGTGACTTCCGAAAAGGGTCGTGGGGGTGATTTACGGTCCGTGCCCCCTGACGCAGACAGCCGTTTAAATGGCCGGGCCGTCACGTGATAACTTCCGCTGCCTAATAATCCCTCTCATCCTGTTTGCTCTCCGCTATTCCCTACAAGCAGTTGCTCACCTCGCCCACAAGGGTGAAATGGTACGCTATTTTTTTTTCTCCGGGCCTTGTGAATTTTAAATCAAACGAATACCTGTAAACGAATTTCGAAAGAGCACCTTCATGTGGACGCAACTTTCGTTTTCAATGCATCAAAAAAGATCGTTTTGGTTTCCTCTAATTCCACCTCAATAAACATGCAAATTTGAATTTAGCGTAGTAAAAATATCTATCAATATTACTAAATTTTTCTTACTAATTTATAACTCACTATAATTCACTTTTTTGTGATATTGGCGCTATCTAACCCATAATTTTCACGTTTTGGGTTACTCTTTGATTTAAATGGAAATTATTAATGTAGCGTAGAGTGTAGGTGAGTGGAAAAGCATAGTTTTCTGTTACAATGGATTAGTTTAAATAGCGCACAGTGTTTTAACGCTTATACGACGTCAATCAGTAAATCCTACATTGGTTTGGTCTTATTGCCTGGGTATTTAAAAAGTTGTTTTTACTTGATTACCTGTGTGCAGAATAAAACTCTGTTATTCTTTCTTCCTAAAATTATTTGTCGCCAAAAATGCTAATTTGCAGCAAGCGGCAAGAGCGCCAAATTGAGTGAAATTCGCTAATAGGAGAGAATACTTTAAAAATGACATTTAAATTTATCATTAAGTGAACAATTCCATGTAATCTCCGCAGCTATGTCTATGTCACCAGCATTGGAACTTATATAACTCACCTCTCGTCAAATTATTCATCTGTATTAACGGATAACTATGCAAACCACCTCCAAGTTGTGTGGCAGGACAGTTGTTAACCAGGTACCAACTACGTTAGTAGGGAAAATGTTACTTATGCTTCCACTTCGCACAAAAAGCAGTATGAGGATTAAGGGGATCTTAACGCAATCAAATCCCAAATATGTGGTTTAAACAAGTTAAATTCTTACCAGCTATAGGGAATAGAAATAACTCCCATTGGAATAAAATGTATCAATTACTTGCTCAAGTAGCCTTAAGAAGATTAACTGTCACTAGTGCGATGAAATTTGGGTATGATTCAATTGTTATTCACGTTTTAATGTAAATACATACATGTAGTCTGTATAAAAGGTCATATAACCCCAATGCTTTTTACCGAGTTAGTGTGGTCTAACCCTCCCCAAGTACCCTCATTCAGACCTCATTGTCACCTGTAGGCTAACATACGTGTACTGAACTACTATCTAACTAACGAACTACTACACTACTAACTAACATCTACTATATTCTAACCTCCTTGATAATACATGGAAGTTAGAATTAAATTTAAAAAATGTGTATCAATGAATTCTTGGAAAAAGAATAGTTCTCCTCCTAGCACTTACATAATAAGTAGTATTAAATTAACAAACTTTGAATCCTTTAAATATCTTGGAATAAGACTGACACTGAATATCTTTCCTGGGGTAAACACATACGTGAAATACTGGGTCAAGCTAATCGTAAACTGGGATTCATCACAAGAGTACTGGGTAAAAGTGACGATCACATTCGAGAAATTAGATACTTTTCCCTCATTTGGAATACGCCGCCAGTATATGGGATCCATACGAAATAGGCCTTAATAAAGAACTTGAACGTGTGCAGCGAAGATCGGCATTATTTGTAAAGGTACGGTATAATAACTATATTAGCGTAACCAGTCTATTAAATGAATTAAAATAGGAATCATTGTCAGATCGCAGGTTGAATATTACATATTTTAAATTTCAAGATAATATTTTCGGTAATGGCGTTAAAAATATCTTGCAAACCCCAACTCACTTTGATAGACTGGACCATAGTCACAAAATTAGAGAAATTGATAGCCGACCTAGACAGATTCAGAATATTCTTTTTTCCTCGTACAATTAGGGATATGAATAGCGGTAAATATATCCAGTACGAGTGAATCAATGGATAGCATAGGTAGTTGCATATTGGTATAAGGACTTCAAGCCAACCCAACTAACAGCATGATATTGAATGATTGCTTAGGTATTTTTATCTTTTTTAAATAGTGAAGTTTAGACTAGTGTAGTATTACTTATCCTTTTTATGGGTGAAATCTAATGAATGTTTGGTGTGAGTTCACCCTCTGCCCCATAACTTAATGGTGACTTGCAGAGTATTATGTAGATATGTTGAACACTTTTCTTTGAATTGGATGGAATTGAGAGCATTCGAAGGCTCTTTTAAGTAGGGACACTTGCCTTAAGGAGCGAGTTGACGGTTCGAAGCATCCCAACCGTCTGCATGCCCTCATCCCTTGCCCCCCCACCTCGAAGCGAGGAATATTCACGTGCTTCGCGATGCCTACATCCTTCCTCCCCTCCTCACTCAAATGCTTCCGACCGGGAAACCACGCTTCTCACTTGATCCCTTCACTGAAGGAAACGTAGCGACGAAAAAAAAACTGAGATTCGGACGGGGAGATATCAACGCCTGCGGTACGCCTCTCAAAAGTGAAATCCAGTTTAGGAGTGCTTTTAATTTCCCGGACACAAATAACATTATATTCGTGAGGCTTACTGAAGAACAATATTTTTTGTCCCTCCATTAAAATACTTCTTGAGACGCTTGTTTAATGAAACAGTGGATGATTATGGTAAAAATTCTGAAATAACTAGGTCTGAAAGTTATATGAAATGCGGTTTTTTTATTTTTGATACGTTAAAAAACCCCAGAGACGCTTTATTGTAATAGTGCCGTCGTGTTTTGGATGAAATGCCGGTTTGAATAGCAAACTAAACTGACAATAATACTCACTGGACTGTTTTTCCACCATTCATCCTAGAACCTACCTATTCTTTATTTAGTTTATCAATTTTGTTATCCTCATTCTTCTGTAACAACGCGTTTAATGTATTTCTACTCTTTTCTTTTCTGAGGCTCTCATTTTTCAAACATCACCGTAATAAAGGCGAATACTCTATTTACACTTTTTAAATGTTGCCAATTTATATACTATACTTTGTATGCCCGAATTCACTCTTAACTTAGATTTATTATTATTTATTTTTATATCGCCATCGCTGGTTATCTAGCTCATCGCAAGTAATTTTAAAATTACGTCTTACAGCTTTTATCTTTAAACTCTACCTCGCACGTATTTGTAGTGATTTGCGGTGAGAAACTTTGGCATGAACGGGGAAACATCTACATGTACATACAAAATACCCTGCAAGCCACCATAAAGGTGTGTGGTAGGGGGTGAATTCTCACCAAACATGCACTGCATATCATGCATAAAAAATGAGTTGTATTTATATGATACATGATCGCATTCTCTTCATCTTAGAGATCTCGAGGAGTTCAAAGTTCTCTTACGGGATTTTAAGAGGGTTTTCTTCACCCGTAAGCGCTCTATGTCCCTTCAAAAAGCACCTGCGTACGCTAGCAACAGGGCGACGCCCAGCATGAGTCCCTGACGTCGACGAGGAAGAGCGGATGAGGTTGAAGGTGGGGGAGGGGCGATTGTGTGTGGGCCGCGGAGCGTGTCGGCGTCCCGGGCATAATGTTCCAAAGGATGCCCACGAACACTGAACCCCGGGAGATGGCGACAGTCGGATGTGCCGCGATTTCCTCAATTCCGGGACGGGCCGCCTCTGACTTCTCCTCCCTTCCCCAACCCGCGTTACCCACGCGATGGAGTCGTCGTCCATTCTCGCTTCCTACCTTTTCCATTGAGAATAGGCATAGGAGACTGAGCAGCTTTTACGGTACAAATACCTGATAGACATAGGGCGTGGAATGAGTAGCTGACGATGTGGATGTGGGTTCATTTTCTCAATTTGGGGTCGAGCTGGCATAACGGTTAGAGTACAATCCTCTAATCTGGAGGGTCCGGCTTCGAATCTCGGCAGTGGAAAATATTTTTTAGTGGTAAACCGGCCTATAATTGAGTGTTTATCGGAGATCATTCAAGTTCAGTACTCCACCCGTTGGACGGGATGTTAAACCGTAGTCCCCTTTGAATATTAGCAATAAAGGCTATTACTATTGTCGGATTTCCCTCCACTCTTCCTCTTTTCTCTCAAGTTCAAGTTCAAGTTCAACAAGCGTTTATTTGACCAGAGAATAACGGTACATAAAATTTATAAATTAATCAACAATAACAAAAAATAACAACAGTCTGGCCTCTCTCCGTTCTAGGATTTCTCCTCTTCGGGTTGTGTGGTGATTGTATTTGAATAACAATGGTATGTGTTGACTTGTGCTTACTCTTTTCGTCGGGAGCGGTATTGGCCCGGCATTCGCCCGCGCACGAGGGGAAACCCGCAAAACCCTCGTGGGACCACCGAATAGACTAAATGTAAAACAAAAACACAACAACGGTAGAATATTGAAACTTAACAGATTGGAAGAAAATCCAATCCGCATCTTTATATATTTCCTCCCTTTCTGAAGCGCCTAAAAGTTCGGATGTAGATTTGGAAACATAGCTGAGTCATGATTTATTGTCGTACAAGCTTAGAAAGAGTGTAGTTTGTTGGTTTAGCCACGTTAAGACAATTTAAGTCACCAAGCGGACTTGTGATAAACATGTAAGCCCGCACTCATAAGGTGGTCTGGGTCTGATAAGGTCTGATAAGCATCGCCCTTGTAAAGATGTAGAGAAAGAAATTTAAGATAACCAACTAACATTACGCTAAAGCATGCTTGCTTTGCTATTTTTATCTTTTTGTTAAATGGTGAAGTTTAGACAGGATATAATTACAAATCCTTTTTATTCATGATGTCTAATGCACGTTTGGTGTGAATTCCCCCCTGCCACACACCTTTATGGTAGCTTACAGGGTATTATGTAGGTGTAGATGTTGATGTAGAAGCACATTGAATAAAGAGAAGAGGTAGACTGAGAAAGGCCTGAATGGGTGTGGTTTAATAGAAGTGACATGAGAAGACCCAGAAAGTTTGCAGAGTAAAATGGACCACCTCATGAAGCGTTTTGCTGATGTGTTTTGTTTTCCTTATAATTCGCCTTTATGTGCGGGAAAACCTAAGGCGTGATAAAAATAATAACAGTTTGAAAACAAAACAATATTACTCTTCCCCGCAGAGATAGAGTTACATTTCATCCTCGTTCATTCGCTCGCTCATCCAACATCATCCATGGAATTCTGAGGTGACAACTCGGATAAAGAAATCATTACACATAGTTCCCAAGTAATGTTTATATTAGGTTAATGTCCTTTGGTCCACGTAAATGAAGGATGGAAAAAGTCCGGCGTTATATACGGAGTCGGCGAATTAACAAAAATATGTCTTGAATGCTCGCGACATTTACGAAAGATCAAAGCTATCAGGGGAAAAATAGGATAAATAATGTATAACTTTGCATGAGTATTTATCGCATGCCCTCATGAGAATTAATCGTTTTACACGACTGTCAAAAATAGTCAGCTGCATACATGCGGTGTTCGTCCAGAAGGTTAAGGCTTCACGTTAGAAGCAGTATTATATGTGAATGTGATTTTTTGGTGATTTTGATCTATTTCAAAATTTTAAACTAACAAAATAGATCATGAAGTAGTAGCTACACTAGATTTGGCTTCATGATTTTCGTAGAATGCCTGATGATGTTTCATCCCCTGCCACACACCCTTGCGGAGGCTCGCAGGGTATTGTGTGGATGTAGATGAAAGTCGAACCAGAGAAAGGCCACAAAAACAAGTCAGCGGTAGGAAATCCATGGAAAGAGAGCGTTGGCATAATGAACTCCATTTCCTTTTCCCCATTCTTGGTTTGGAAAATGGTCAATGTTGTTCCTTTTCGGGCGTCAGTTTCTTGTGAATCCCGAGTTCTTATCTCAAGAAAACCACTGAATGGCCATATTCCGAGTTTGTTTGTGTGTTTTGCTCCATTTACCTCCTATGCTGAGTTTATTTTCTCTATTCACTCTCTTCTATACAGAGTGGCCAGAGGTAAAATACCTTCTTTGGCTTAAATAGAGACTCTCATGACTCAATTTTCCCGCACAAAGGGGCAATGCTCAGCCGGCGGTGGCAAAACCAAGAGAGGAGTTTCGGCAAATCCATTTTTCCGTTCTTCCCGCCCCCATTGCCGTCTTTCCTCACACCCTTATCCTTCAAGAAAAGGACTCGGAAAAAGAACCCCAAACTCCCCAATCCCTTTCTCTCCCCCTTTAACTAACTCCCAGGGTCCACGCGACTAGAACGATGTCAAAGTTTGATGGATCGTGCTATTTTCCCTTCTGCTGCTTGAGAGTATACGGTAGGAGGGGTTTGACGAGAGGGGAGACAGATGCCTCCACTCCTTAAATCCTCCCATTAGCCCTCACTTTTCAAGTTTCCCTTCCCCTGGACCCTCCCCCTCACGCAAGAAAGGGAGGAAGATGAAGTTCCGGTGCGCTGTTTTTTTCATAACTTCCACTTCTACATCTACATTTTTTTTGCATGCATGAGTATCTATGAAATTGGTGTCGGGTTTCAAGTCATGCATGGTATTCGTGGGTGTGTCCTGCATCATTGGTATTTGGTAGTTTTCTTTTTCTTTTTTTCCCTAATTAGTTCATTTTTGTTTGTTGTGTCATTGTTCCTAGCGTGGATGCACCCCCTGCCACACACCCTCGAAGTGGCTTGCAGGGTATGTCGTAGATATAGATAGATATAGATACTCGTACGCGATACACTGCAAGCCACCGCGAGGGTGTGTGGAAGGGGATGAAGGTCACCAAAACATTCACTACTGACATGCAAATAGGGGACATGCATGGAAACATAATATGGGTCACGTGCAACTACATTGTTAATATCTACATGGTAATAAAGGGATTGATTGTTAATACATGCGTTATGTGCTACAGACTACTCTGTAAAATTTGGCCTATCTTTCTCTTAGCTATGCTGTCTATTGTGTTCTCTAATAGTACGGGGGAAAAATGACAATGCGTGTCAATGGTGCATGTTTTGGTGATCTTCACCCCCTGCCACACACCCTCAATGTGGCTTTCAGGGTATCGCGTAGATGAAGATGTATTTGTAGATGTTGTTTTGAAATCCTGCCCGTAAGTTTTATTTACTTTCGGCAAGGAGATGGGTAATGCAGACTAATCGAGTGTTGTGCGCGTTCGAGCGGGTAAAAATCTTCAGGGTCATTTTTTTCATGGTATGTTTATATGTTCCTTGAAAAGTAGTTTTCCCTCGGTCCATTACAAGCTGTTGACCGTCGTGACCACGGCACTGTGTTACGCAGGGCCGAAATATTTTCCACAGGTCTTATGGCGCCATTCCAACCATTCTACTCACTCCATTCTCTTTCCCTCTCTTTCTTGGGTAGCGCCACCTTGAAGAAGTTGTCTTTCTTCGTGGGGCTCCGGCAGACCGGGACGACCGCCCTCGAAGGTCATCAATCATTATTGCCTGTCGCCAAAAGTGAGACAACGCTCGCAACCTCGATCGGAGAAGGTAACTTTGACCAGCCACTCTTGTTCACGTAAAACCCATGCCCAGGAGCCTGAAAACTGTCACTCGGCAATTTTTTTTCCCAAAGAAAAACTCGAACAACTACGACGCATGATACAGTGCTACCACTCTCATAGGACAAAAACTTTTTTTTATGAATTTTTTGTTAGTTTCCCTATTTTATGTTAAAATTGAGCAAATCGATCAAGATGCAAAAATTCGGCAAGAAACTGAAAAGTCCGACAGTCAATTCAAAGAAGTGGAAACAATTAAGGTCTAACAAGGGAAAAGTAGCTAATTTCTTGTGCATGATCGTCACATATGCCCAGTACCCTTTTGATGAATCCCAGTCTACGATTAGCTTTACCCATTAAAATTGTCCTGATGCTCAACGTTCCTTAAAGGGTTTCGTTGGACCAACATCATGATTGTAGGGTTTTTAGCAAGCGTATTAGATAGTCAAAATAAACGAGCACTCTTAACTCTCATGCGGTGGCTCTGAATCTGAAGAGCGCGATTGACTTTGGCTTTGAATTGAATTCCTTTATCTGCGAAAGCCATGAAAAAAATCCCACACCATCACAGAACTTCGTCCTCATCACATCATTTTCACTGAGTAAAATTGTAGCATTGGTAGTATCGCGATTTTTATTATCTTGAACCAAATAAAAAGAGCCATTTTTAATGTTTCTGCCTTCAATATAATGACTATAATACCTTCTGTGATTGTGGCGATGCACTTTTTCGTGTGGTACATATATTTTTTCTACTTTTCTCGATTCAACTTCGCATGTGCATACCTATTTTTAAACTTTGCCCTTAAATTAGATTTTCATTCATCTCCATATTTGGTACATTTCTGTGTTATATCAAGCAGTAAGAGGAATCACAATTTATATTTGAATAAACTGAAACTGAAAGCAACTACCAAGTTCATCTGGCACGAGCTCATAGACACATAAAAAAAAAATTAACGACGATCATAAACCATGTTGACCACCTCATTGCAATATTCAGCATGGGTGAGGATCCCATTCCATTTTGTAATAAAATCCTCCCTAGATATTTTATTCACGGCAGAATCAACTACTTTCTTAATTTTCTTCGTATTCCATCCGACGTGGAGGACCATATCTTAAATCCTACACCTTATGCAGTGGTTACCCTAGTAGCCACTCATGCAGAGGACACACGTTCGAATCCCGGCAATGGAAGATATTTTTTTCACGGAACGATAACTGTATTAGCGTAACCAGTCTATTAAATGAATTAAAATGGAAATCATTGTCAGAGCGCAGGTTGAAATTTAGACTTGATCTCTTAAATAAATTCCAAGATAATATTTTCATTGACAAAAATATTTTGAGGACCCCAACTTACTGTTGTAGACTGGATCATGATCACAAAATTAGAGAAATTGATTGCCGAACTGACAGATTCAAAATGTTCTTCTTTCGTCGTACAATTTGGGATATGAATAGCGGTTAATATATCAAATACGAGTGTATCAATTTATAGCATAGGTAGTTGTATGTAAGGAATTTAAACACTTGTATAAGGCCGGAATCCGGGGCAAGGCTCTAGATTGGTTAAACAGTTATTTAAACGCATGAAGTCAATGTGTACGTGTAAAAAATTGCTGTAGCGAGTTTAAAATTATAAAAGCAGGTTTCTTGCAAGGGTCTGTGCTTGGTCTTATACTATTTTTATTCTACATTAATGACTTATCTAATTATAGTTTTAATGGGTATCTTACTGCATTTGCCAATGAAATAGCCAACCGCTATATGAGAAGACTAAATGGAATAATGTAAAAATAAAATTAGATGACTTAATATTCCTAAGTTAGATAATGCCTGATCAATTTATATTTCCTACATAACAAATGTCCAACACCCTTTATAAGAAAAATATATTGACTCAAAAAACTTGTCAACCCAAAATTAAGCTTTGGAATTGTTTGTTGGGGATGTATCAAACCTGTTTTTGTCCTCCAGAAAAGAATAGAAAAAATGTTTACTTTTAAAAATCGATTTCTTCCCACTCTTCAACTTTTTTGCTCCCTAAAAATTCTGCCTTTACGATATCTATTTGTATATAGAGTAGAGATGGGTCAAATAACAGATTTATCGAATTTCAATATTAAATCATGACTCGTTTATCTCGAATTTCTATTTCCTCGAATGCTAGAATTGTAAATGATACGCCAAATGTTATATGTTATTCAAAATTAATTTGTTGGCAGTTGGAGTAAAAAAGCTACAAATTGATTGAATTGAAAAAAAAATTCTGGTTTTAAAATGTCAAACACAATAAAATACATTTTCCACCAGTTACGGACTGTTGAATACATTAACTTTCGTAAACCTTAATAAATGAGCAGGAATTGCCAATACACCATGTTATGTCCGGTTTTGAATTAGTACAACGTAGTTCATCAACACGCCAAATGATTAGCATAATTATTCGAGATCTCGAATATCGAATTAATTTGGCATAGTGATCCGAAATATTGAATATCATATACTTTCTAGTGTTCGATGCATTCGAGGAATCGCGGGTAGTGTTCGAACATCTCTAAAAAGAATCATAATAATATGAATATGATAGTTGATAAGAAAACTCGAGAGGATAGCTGTTTTAAACCAATCTTAAGGATTGTCGAATCATGATGAAAAAAAGAATAACAGTTAATTATACTGGCATCCACTTCCTAGAGAGCGTGTCGTGGAGTGAATATATCCTGTAAATAACTGTTCTAGCAAAATACTGCTCAGGATATACTGAAAGGGCTAAAGGGGCATGAACTGAGATACTAACAGAAATACACTACATTTCCTCCTCATAGCTCATTTTCAACATGCCGTTACTACTGATAAGATTATTACGAGAAAGGTTTTATAACACGGAGAGAATGTATACAGGAAATATTGACGAGGTTAATGAAATATAATTACTTAAAACAACTGTACAAGTGTAACAAGCCTGTTACGAATGTTGTCAGGCCTAGGATGGTAATCGTTATCCAACCTTAGGCTAAAAGTTGGTTGAATTTTTAAATGAAATAGAGGCAAATATGTGATTTACGACGTTTCTTAGGTTGTAAGTGGAGACATATTTTATTTAAAGATTGTAAAAATGAGATAACATTCACCACAATGAGCCTCCTTTCACTATTTAAGGAATAATTTTAATTCTGTAAGCTAAAAAAAGAAAAGTAACTGTCAGATGCATATAATATGGGTTTATTTATTTTCAATCCCAGTTTGTGTCCACGTTTATTAAAGAAAAAAACAGCAATTTTATCATTGCGGTACAAAATACCCTGAAGACCGGTCGTCGATAATATTGCTAATAGTAGTTACTTTCTATTCTGTGGGTGCTATATGATCCTTTAGTGTTTAAGTGAATATTTCCAAAGTAAGGGGATTTTTAAACAATCCCAGAATGATTGACATCCTAAACCCACGCGACATGACGTTGCATAGTTATGTTTTCGTAATTCCCAATTCCTCCCCCAAAACTCTTGTAACTTCTATGAACCCTCAAAAACAGGTCCTGTCACCACGTGTACACTGAGTACAGCAACATATTGTGTGAGAACCGACATCGGAAGGGTGGAAAAGGTGAGATATTCGTGTTTCCATTGATTCAGAGTTTTCGTTAATGTTTACGTCCAGAAACAAGTTTTCCTTATGCGGAGAGTAGGGGTACGCTATAAAGCTTCCATTGCTTTTGCTTCACCGATCGTGAAAAGAGTATACACAGATATGACTGATGCTTTTTTTGTATCGTCTGGTAGACCGCAAGTGAATTTCCCACGCAATCGAGGATGAGAGCTGCGGACCAAACTCGCCCTCAACTCATATTATGCTCCCCAAAACTGACCGCTGTCCGACGCAAAGTCCACGGGAGGAAAGGGTGACCAAAATAGATAAAGCGACCAGTTTTACGACTGGACCCTTTATCACACCCTCCTCTTTCCCTCCCCCCCCCCCCTCGGGTTACTGGTCACTTCTACCCCCCCCCATTCCCCTTCTCTGTTCCGTATTTTTTCCCCATGGAAAAGGAAGTATATACCTGACCCGTTGACCTTTTCGTGGGTAAAGATTATCCCTCCGTACAATTTACACTTACTGTCGGCTCAGAAATGAAGTTCACTCGAGTTTGGACTTGCATTACAAAATAATGGAAAATCCTGCAGAGAAACTAATTACACCATTATTTGTCATTATTAATTTTACATTTTCTTTTGGCAAAAATAAATGAAGTACGTTTATACCAACTACAGAATAACAGTAGCAGTTATTTGATGGCCCGTTGACTAAGCTGGATTAGATTAGGAATAAAAAACTGAGGAATCGACTGTCATATAATCTCATCTCTCGTCATAAATTCTAGGATTCTCTACATCTACATCTACATAATACCCTGCAAGCCACCACAAGGGTAAAAGATTCGCAGTCATCCATCCACTGAGACTATAGAGACTTATTTTCCTTCTGAAGATGTGAATTTAGTTCTTTTTCTCAACGAATACCTATGATATACGAGATTCAATATAAAAGATTTTTCATGTTTTTCTGGGAAAACAGAGTAAAGAATATTTCCGAGGAGAAAGTGACAGAATAGCAAGATTTAAATGACACAAGAACAAGAAAATATACTGACGTGCAATTTCAGCGGGAGACGCCGTTTAAGTTTTCACCTCCAGATGGTGAACTTTCAATTTGTTCAATTGGACAGAAACAGAATGACAAGCACAGCTTATTTTATCATCCAATTTGAATTAGCAACAATTAAAATGTAAATTATATTAATGGAGAACCCGTTTTGTTTGCAACATTATATGCAATACAAAAATCATTTTATAAACGAATGACTTACCGCTCACTTCTCCGGGTCGCGTCTGGTGCATTGCAGGGTGCTGTCGAAGGAAGGCAGACTGCTCCGTGGTCGGGGCGTCGCGAGGGTGTGTGGCAGGGGGTGAAGATCACCAAGCTTGCACTAATAACATGAAAACTAGCAACTATATTGTCTCATGCAACTGGATTGTTAGTATCTATAGTATTTGAGGGGCTAACACATGGATCATGCACTACAGAATACTCTAAAATATTCCCCCTACCGATCCCTTTGCTATGCTGCCTATTCTGTTCATCTACATCTACATCTACATAATACCCTGCAAGCCACGACAAGGGTGTGTGGCAGGGGGTGATTGCTCACCAAACATGCACTACATATCATGCATAAAAAAGGAATAGTATTAATATAGTAGTCAGAACTACACTATTTAAAAAAGATAGAAATTGCAAAGCAAACATGCAAAAACATTCTGTTAGTAGGGTTAGCTTTAAGTACTCATACCAACATGCAGCTACCAATGCTATTCATTGCTACTCTCCGATAGGACATATTTACCGTTATTCGTATCTCTTATTGTGCGAGGGAAAAAGGACATTTTGAATCGGTCAGTTCGGCAATCAATTTCTCTAACTTTATGATTATGGTCCAGTCTGCCATAGTAAGTTGGGGTTCGTAAAATATTTTTAACATCATCACTGAAAATATTGCCTTGGAATTTGTGGAAGAGATTAAGTCTAAATTTCAACCTGCGATCTGACAATGATTCCCATTTCAATTCATTTAATAGACTGGTTACGCTAATATAATTATCGTATCGTCCCTTTACAAATCTTGCCGTCTGTTCTCTTATAGTACGGGGGAAAAATGCCATTTTGAATCTATCGGTACGACAATCTATCTCTCTAATCTTATTTATCTGGTCGAATCTAGCATAATACGCTGGTTTCTTTAATATGTGCCTAACGTCTTCAGTAAAGCTATCCGTTTGAAATTTCTCTAATAGATTCAATCTGTATTTTAACCTACGCTCTGATAATGATTCCCACCCTAATTCTTTTATTAATTCTGAAACGCTACTCAACCTAACGTAACACCTTTTAACGAACCCCCTGCCACACACCCTCGCGGTGGCTTGCAGGGTATCGTGTAGATGTAGATGTAGCTGCTCTACGCTGCACACTGTCTAGTTCTCTGATCAACCCTAATTCATTAGGATCCCATACACTGGCTGCATACTCAAGGTGGGGCCTAACTAGTGAAAAATAGCATCGCTCTTTTGTCTTCTCATTACATTTCCCAAGTACTCTTTTTATAAAACCTAGTTTTCTCTTGGCTCGGCCGCATATTTCCCTTATGTGTCTTCCCCACGATAAATCCTTAGTGATTGTTACACCTAAATATCTTATGGTTTCTATGTTTTCCATCTTCGTGTTACTAATTTTATAGGTCGCTCTATCGAATATATCGAATCTCGCTCTATAGGTACGCTCTTCGGAAGCGACGCAAGGGGAGACCGTCGATATTCCTCCAGCTGCAGAAGAGTGGAGGCATAAAAATTGTGTCATCTTCCTGCCAACCCACGGGAAAGGTTTTCATGATGAATTATCTCGATTGGTTCGGGAATATTTCATCTACATCTACATCTACATCTACACGATACCCTGCAAGCCACCGCGAGGGTGTGTGGCAGGGGGTGAAGGTCACCAAGCATTCACTACTAGCATGCAAGCAAGCAACTAAAGGGTCTCATGCAACTAGATTGTTAGTATCTATAGTATTTGAGGGGTTAATACATGCATCATGCACTACAGAATACTCTAAAATATTTCCCCTACCTATCCCTTTCCTATGCTGCCTATTCTGTTCTCTTATAGTACGGGGGAAAAATGCCATTTTGAATCTATCTGTACGACAATCTATCTCTCTAATCTTATTTATCTGGTCAAATCTAGCATAATACGCTGGTGTTTTCAATATGTGCCTAACATCTTCAGTAAAGCTATCCGATTGAAATTTCTGCAATAGATTAAATCTGAACTTTAATCTACGCTCTGATAATGATTCCCACCCTAATTCTTGTATTAATTCTGATACACTACTCAACCTATCGTAACACCTTTTGACGAACCTAGCTGCTCTACGCTGCACACTGTCTAGTTCTCTCATCAAACCTAATTCATTAGGATCCCATACACTGGCTGCATACTCAAGGTGGGGCCTAACTAGTGAAAATTAGCATCGCTCTTTTGTCTTCTCATCACATTTCCCAAGTACTCTTTTTATAAATCCTAGCTTTCTCTTCGCTCGGCCGCATATTTCCCGGATGTGTCTTCCCCACGATAAATCTTTAGTGATTGTTACACCTAAATATCTTACGGTTTCAACGTTTTCGATCTTCGTGTTATTAATTCTATAGGATCGCTCTATCGAATTATTCCTCCTCCAAAAATTGATAGCTACACACTTTTTAAGGTTGAGTTCTAACTGCCATTTGTCGCACCACTCTTGAATTGCATCTAAATCCTTGCTAAGTGATTTCGTGTCCTCTTCGTTTGATATACCCCTGTACGAATTTCCTCTCCATCTTCTTCCACATTGAATCATTTTATGTATGCTTTTTTCACGTGCCTATCTTTTTGTGATGTTGCAGAAGAATGATGAAGATTAAATGGATCAAACGAGTAAGTAACGAGGAAGCCCTAAGAAGAGTGGGAGAAAAGAGAAGTCTTCTGAATACCCTAAGAAGAAGACGGGACAACATACTCAGCCACATTACGAGACATGATGGCTTAATGAAGAGAATCGTCGAGAGACAAGTGGGCGGGAAGAATGGCAAAGGAGGGCCTCGCGCGAGATATATAGAACAAGTGATGAAGGATGCGAAAGAGAAGAAATACGTAAATATGAAGAGATTAGCCGAAAGAAGAACTCAGTGGAGAGCTGCGTCAAACCAATCTGAGGAATGATGACAATGATGGTTATGATGATGATCTTTTCGATAGTTTTATTGCACAATGAACAAATAAAATGAAAGGTGAACATTGCCATGTGTTAATCAATGAACATTGGCCAAGATATTTAAACAGTGCACTAATACTAGGATTGACAGTAGGTCTGATTGTGAGAAAAGGGTTTTCGTGATGAATTATCTTGACTGGTCAAGGAATATTTCCTACCTTTCTTCACCCTATCATCTTCAACTTTGAATCATTCGCTGTTTTGCTACGAAGGAGTAACTCGCTGGGGGTAATTTTGTTCGAGGTGGACCTCACAATTTGATATAATATGAGTAATATGCAGATACTAGCCATCTACTAGGTACCTACCATCTCGTGACTCGTCAAATGTTTCCATGTAGAAGTATGGGTCTTTTTACCATTTTAGCCCTTAGTTGTGTGTCAGTAGTGCATATTTGGTGATCTTCACCTTCTGCCGCACACCTTCGCGGTGGCTCTCAGGATATTACGTAAATGTAGATGTGAATATGCATAATATTTTGCGTATACGCATATTATTTGTTGTTTTATCATACCCTGATTAAATAAAATGAAGATTCAACAAATCCATCTGGAAAGTAAAGATCATTGACCAAGGATTGTATGCGGAGCGCTAAAACTATGATCTACAGTGCGTCTGAGAAAAGGGTTCCCCTAATATATATATCTACTGGTCCGGAAATATTTCCTGCCTACCTTTCAGGGAATATTTCCTGCCTTTCCTGCCACTATATCATCTTCAGTGGTAGCCACATTGAATCGTTCGCCCTTTAACCGCGTAATATACCTATAATATTGCCATGCACGTGCAAATAATTTGTGGTCCTAAGTAGGTAATATGGAAATTAAATTATTACACGTGTCAATCAGAGGATATTGGCCAGGGGTTTATACAGTGCACTATAGTTAGGATTCAAGAGTCTGTAGTCTTGTCAAATGTGGATAATTGTAGATTATTTTAGCTTCTTACCAGTCACACCAGCGAATATTAATCATCATTCAATTTGGTAATCACCATTCGTGACAGACAGTCTCATGAGGATCATCTCATCAGGAGTCTCATCAGGACGATGCAAAATGCCACTACGAGACTATAATCTACCAACATACTTTCAATATCACCCGTATTTTTATTGACAATAAGCTATGAATCGATCACGACGAAGTAATGTAAGGTAACGAAGTCGTTTGTTATTAAAATACAAATCTAAACGCAAGTGAGCTGTACGAACATTTTCCACCAAAAGTTAAAAAAATACGATCTGCAAGTTTCCATTGCTAAAGAGTCCAGCGAGTTAAAAGGGAGGCTTATTTCAACATCTCCATCTACATAATACCCTACAAGCCACCATAAAGGTGTGTGGCAGGGGGTGAACTCTCACCAAACATGCACTACATATCATGCATAAAAAAGGATTAGTACTTGTATAGGTACTGTTCAAAACTACCTTATTTAAAAAAAGATAAAAATAGCAAAGCATGCATGCAAAAACATGCCGTTAGTTGGGTTAGCTAAGTCCTTATACCAACATGCAGCTACCAATGTTATCCATTGCTACACTCGTACTGGATATATTTACAGTTATTCATATCCCTAATAGTACGAGGAAAAAAGGACATTTTGAATCTGTCAGTTCGGCAATCAATTTCTCTAATTTTGTGAGTATGGTCCATTCTATGTGTAATATTCATAACATAATGGGTAAGGAGGTATGGTAGAATACCAAAATATGTATACCACATAGACACAAATGGTATCGAATGTTTTAAATAAGTTGCTGCACGATGCATAATGCTAACACATTTCAGATTGAAGCTTACACATCATTACGCCAGCAAAAATCATAAATCCTATGAAGGGAAATTGTTATTTTTATCAAGATACTCAACAGAACTTCAGTTGTTCAGAAGTTCAGTTCTGAGTCCTGTTGTGCAGTAGATCAAGTAACAATGCGTCTCACCTGAAATTCAATATTGTAATTATAATATTGGAGAAATTAAAACAAAAATAAGGTTTTAAATTTTGGAAAGGTTATTTTTTGTATCTCCCGATGCGGATGCTAATATCTTTTTATTCATCGCTTTCGTCGGTCTTAATGATGTAGTGCATGTTCAAATGCTTATCCGTAGTGTCACTTTCGTATTCGTTTTATTTGAAATTATCAGGTGAATTTAGTGATGTGAAAAGTCTTCTTGTGTCAATGATTTCCCAACCAAGCCCCGCGAACTATATGCCCCATGAATCATAAAAAAGTCACAAAATCCCAAACGTTTTCTTCTGGTGCGTGTAAAGAAGATTTTTTATAAGTAATGAGGCAAATTCCTCCCAAGTAGGTAGCACGAATCATAATCGTTCTCAAAAGAAAAATGCATTATTATAATATGCATCACACAATTATATTATTATAATATGCATCACACAAAAAAGATGTCTCTCTCCCCTCACCTATTACGTTTGAAATATTTTATTCAAAATAAAGAGGGAAAATTTTTCACGGAATACTCGTTGAATTAAAATGGCAGTCCTAAACTAGCTTAACTGATACCAACGAATGGATAGTTTCAGACAAAAAGGCAACCTTATTTCGTCTTATTATTGTTAGATGCAATCTATCTGAGATGCATGTCTCTTGTAGAAATCATGAATACAAGTGCTAAAGGAATTTTACTAAAGTTCGCATGGAAAAGTAACCCTCTGGAATGGTATAAATTTACCCTCGACATTCCCGTGTTTCGGTAGTGGATCGAGAGGACACTTACAGCATTTCTATTTTGGATCTGAGATTTTTGTGATTCTGAGATTGAATGATGCATTATAATTCTGACTTTTGAAGCCATCAACGTAACTATATTCTTGAAACAATTGTCTTTCATGAGTAAGTATAAATGTGATCGGAAAAGCATGATAATAATGAAACAGATGGACATGACACTAACTAGGTTCCATTTTTTTTTAAATACGTGTTTAGATATAACTGGAAAATAATTTAGGTTCTTGTTTCAGCTATCAATGAGTTAATCTCGTGAAAGAAGAAGTGAAAATGTAACGAAGAAATTACCGTGGGTGCAACATTCACTTAGAACAGGGGTCTCCAAACTTTTCAGCCCGCGGGCCGCATTTCCTATCAAACAGCAGTTTGGGGGCCGACCACATATTTGATCCAAATAAAAAAGAATAAAAAAATAGATGTTGTTTTTAATTTTTTATTTAAAATTACTTTATTCAGTTATTATTTAATAACGCATTGAACATGAACACCTGTATTAGTGGGAATGGCGAAATTGTTTCCTGGATGCCAAAATAGCAGACATTTTTGGCTTTAGATTTGATGTCCCTAACATCAACAGTGATCTGAAATTATCATCATACAAGTATTTTCTCAATTCAACACGTATTTCATTCTTGAAAATGTTTATTCACAAAAGTATTTTGTTCCAAAGATTGAAAGGTACCTTGATGCAAAAGTTTTGACATTATGAAAGTCTTCCTTGGGCAAAAACTGGTAAAAACCCACCGGTGAACTTCTTTGAACTTGTCCCTAAGCAGGTCATTTGCTTGCAACTCAATGGCCTCCAGCTACAGTTCATCTTGGCAACTGGCCACATCTGCTTCAAATGGGTTTTGAAACTGTCTCACTACTTCTTCCTTTGAATTCAAGTCAGAAAACAGCTCCTGACACTGCAGCTGGAGGTCTTTAATGATCTTGCTTGCAAATGACATGGAGAACATAGCTGTTGCTTCAGGCATGAAGACCTTGCACTGCTGAAAGTGCATCAAGTTGTTGACCTGTACTTATTCCAAAAACAAGACAAGTTTAGATCTTAAGGCCTTAGATGGGTATATAGATCAGAAAATAGATTTTTTTCTCCTTGTAGTTTTAGTTTCAGAAAATGTAAATGACTACTTATGTCTGCAGCAAAGGCCGATTTCCATACCCACTCTTCATGAGACAGTAATGGCTGTGGCTTGCCTTTACTTTCCAGGAAGTCACTTATTTACTTTCATAATTCGAATACTCTGCTCAGAACTTTTTCACAACTTAGCCATTTCACTGCTGTGTAATACGATAAATATTGCGATTCTGTGTCTGTATCTTTCAACATGTCTCTGAACTGTCTATGGTTGAGTCCATGTGACCTTATTAAATTCACCATCTTCACCACAGGATTCAGTACACTGCTAATGTCCACATATTTAGCACGCAAAGCTTGCTTGTGAATAATACAGTGCAGGAACATTGGTTGTGGAATGTTTTTCTCACTACACGTTTGATTCACTTGTCCAACCAAGCCTTTCTTTATGCCACTCATGTTCTTTCCTCTATCAACAGTCAGGCAACTGAGGTTAGTCCAGTCCAAGTTATAATCAGCAAATGCTTTTTTCAATTCATTGAACACATCTTCTCCGGTAACAGTCCCATACATGCTATGCAGAGAAGCCAGCTCTTGTGTTGTTATGTTCATGTCTTCATCCACACCTCCAATGAACACAAGCAGTTGAGAGGTGAAACAGCTGTCCAACTTGCAATTGTAAAAGCAGCAGTCAACCGCAACTGGCAAACTGAGATCAAAATAATCAAGTCCTGAACAAGCAGAAACCATTTACAAACTCTACCACTAGATGGCGTTATATCATCTCATTGACCTGGAACACTGTATAACACTTTTAAGTGTTCTTGTCATTGACTGTGAACAGAAGTAGAAATGGTAACCAACGAATTAGGTTTTGCAATACAGTGAACGGTTGGAAAACATAACGCACTGCTGCGCACCTATTTTTTATTTCGGTAAAAACGTTACGTCCACGTAAGCGACGGTTGATCTTGGCAGGATACTCGTGAATTTCCGTAATTTTTTTCCGAAGATGGAAAGGTCTCCACGGGCTGGATGAGAGGGCCTCGCGGGCCGAATCTGGCCCGCGGGCCGTAGTTTGGAGACCTCTGACTAAGAAAATCGATCAACCGAATATTGCATCCCAGCAACATTTCTTGAATTATTTTGCCCGCCTACCGGTATTACGACTATTCCACTTCCGTAATCGCCGGCTTTGCGTTATTCGAAAACGAAAACGTTTCCTCAATATAGCGTTGAAGTTTCATATTATGTACATTTTATACAAAGTTCTGTCACACGAGATAAGTTTATCATTCTGAATTTTCAAAGCTGAAGTTGTAGATAAGATAGATAACGGTCCCACCAAAGCTTAATATCCCATTTCATTTTATGAAATCGACACCGAATATTCCCGGGCCTGACCTCGCTTGCTGCTGCTTCTGTAATATGATCCGTTTCACACCAAAGCCTCGCATCCCGACCCCTAAGTGACGGTAAAATAAAACACGGGCGTTGAGGCGATGCCCCCCTGGTGGTGACCCCGCAAGATACTGATAGGCGGAAGGATTGCACTGAAAAGTCACGACCAATTATTGAGACCCCGTGCGCGAGGTTACGTGCTTTGAAGCCACACGTTCGTCTATTTTACAACTGTTGACAGTAGAGATGGGTCGAGTCGTTCATTTTACTGATTCAATCATTTTGATTCGAGTCACTTGAATGATTCATTCAATTGATTCAATCATTGAAGAATCATGATTCTTTTTCCATGCGGGATTCACCATTCCCCTTCACGATTCTCGTTCTCGATCCCCCTTCGCGATTCGCGCACTTACTTGAGTTTAAACTGCATTCTCGTGCTCAGAAAATTTTCGAGAGTAATAGTGAACTGCCCAATGATTTGGCTTCTCCATTAGTTTTCTCGAATTAAGTCCATCTTTGTCTGTGGCATAATTTTATCTGGTAGGTTCATAAAATGTACCAGTTTACATTTGTATAGTAATTTGGTAGTATAAATGCAACAAAAAAAACAGTATTTTTGTGTCTTCCCAGAGAAAACTTGAAACGGAAATCTTATTTCAAATGTAGGTAATATCAGAATTTTAATGCACATCGCGGTAATTTCACCAATGGGAGGCAATGGGTTCCTTTTTTAATTTTAAAAGAAAAAGGAATTCCTCTCCTCTCATGATTGGATTACTCCAAACTATATTAATATAACAATAAAAGAAGCTCACCCTCCCTTGTAGAGAAAGACCGTATAATTCACTCCAAATGCCATCAAGTCAACCAATAAGGAACTGAGACCCACTATACAGAGTTATAAAAGTAATGATACACAACTTTTGAGATAAGTCACTCCATCATAACCTAGGTCTACAATTCACATGATTTCATTTGTATTTTCCTTCAGAATTTTTCTCTGGGGTAACATTATTGACTAAAATACATATTATTGAGCTGCTCATAACTATTTTTAAGGGACATGGAGAGGAGGAGAAAAAGCCTTATCTGGACCACATTCACTGAACTTGAAGGCTCAAAGGCAAAATGTGGTCTTTGTTCCACGATTATATCATTCTTTGGTGGTGCAACCAGTAACCTATCAAGACACCTACGGACCAAACATCCTGGTGCACAATTTGCTCGTCAATCAGTAATGGAGAGGAGGGATGAGGAAATTATTGATATACCAACATCATCAGAACAGCCATGCACTTCATCTACATCTACCACACAGGTCCCCAATTCATTAAGAACTGCAGATGGACCCTCTTCATTTATACCCTCACAGTATCAAAGAAAAATTACCAGTTTCATTAGCAGGCCATTATCAATGGAGAAAAACAAGCAGGTAGATTACCAGCTGGTAAAGATGATTGTAAAGGAATACCACCCTTTATCATTGGTGGAAGACAAGGAATTCAAAAAATTTATCAATATGTTGAATCCCAGCTATTTAATACCTAGCAGGAAAACATTGTCCACCTCCTTGATTCCTCAAATCTACCAAAGTGCCAGGGCAAAAGTTGAAGAATATCTTAAAAGTGCAAAAGCTGTTTCTATCACAACTGATGCATGGACATCTATAAACAATGAAAGTTTTCTAGCTGTTACTGCTCATGTCATCAAGGGCTGTGAACTCAAGTCCTATTTGCTGGATTGTTTCGAGTTCAGTGGGAAGCATACTGGTGATGCGTTGGCAGCAGAAATTTCTAGAGTTGTTGCTGAATGGGAATTGGGTGATAAAATTGTTGCAGCTGTGAGTGATAATGCTGCTAATGTCAAGGCTGCAATAAGGAAATGCCAGTGGAGGCATATTCCTTGTTTTGCACATACAATCAACCTAGTTGTTAAGGCAGGAATCCAAGAAATCAGTGAGGTTCAGTTGAAAGTGAAAAATATTGTTGAATTCTTTAAACGTAGGCCTGATGCTGCAGCCAAGTTGAAAGCTCAGCAATTACAAACAGAAAATAAAAACCTAAAATTGAAGCAAGAAGTTCCCACCAGGTGGAATTCTACCTTTGAAATGTTTTCTCGAGTGCTAAAATTAAAAGAACCAATACTGTCCACATTAGCACTTTTCTACTCGGGAGTGGAGCCAATAACTGAAACAGAGTGGACAATTCTGAAAAAAGCTTGTGAGTTGCTCAGCGTCTTCTACGATGTGACTGTGGAATTGAGCAGTGAAAAATGTGTTACCATTTCGAAAGTAATCCTGGTGAGTAATGCACTGCTCAATCATGTGAAAAAAATAGCCCAAGAAACAAATATACCAGAGAATATATCTAAAATGACTAGTGTCATGATTCAGCAGCTCTCTGTCAGATTTTCAGGTATTGAGGCAAACACGTTATTGGGAGAAAGCACCCTTCTAGATCCCAGATTCAAAAGGCAAGGCTTCCAAAGTGAGACAGCCTATAAAAATATTTGTAGAGCAGTCCAACAGAGGCTGCATGCAATGAATGCCAGCAATAACCTCTCTCAGGAAATTGAATCCTCCGCAAGTGGCCGCCCAGAGTTGAGCACTTCCTCAATATGGAGTGACTTTGATTCTGTAATGAATCAGTTGCAGAGACAAAAAAATCCCACAGCAGCATCAGTTATTGAATTAGATCGGTACCTGCAGGAAGAAAATTTGTTGAGGACAGAAAATCCCCTCACCTGGTGGGAGGAGAGACAGTACATATATCCAAATCTCTATGAGATAATGGAAAGCAGGCTAGGAATACCAGCAACATCTGTCCCATGTGAGAGGATATTTTCAAAGGGTGGACAGGTGCTTTCTGAGCGACGTAACAGGCTGTCTTCACGCAAAGTATCCCAGATACTCTTTCTGAATGTAAATTTGGAATAGACTGATTCCTGTTATTTGAGAACTCTGGTCCTAAGACATAAACGGGCTTTGTGTAATCTTTAGCAGTAAAGTTTTTTTTAAGCTCTATGACTGTAGATATGAAGCCAATTTTTATACGTTTTTGTGATAATGTGGATGGTAATCAAAAGAGTTGTTGATTATTTTTTTATAAGGTATTGGTTAATTATCAACGCTAGATTTAAAAAAAAATTGTTTCCTTATTCTACGCAGTGTATTATCATTTATATATTTATAGATGTGATAGATCTGGATGGATACAATTTTACAAGTCATAGGTTATTTTAAAGGAATGTTTTGATAATTATTTAATGCATAGATTTTGTTACCACACCTGTGATGTAATTCTTGATGCTGACAGTTACAATTTTTAGTTTTTTTTTGTGTAATCTTTTGCAGTAAAGTTTTTTTTTAAGCTGTTTGACAGTAGGTATGAAGCCAATTTTTATACGTTTTTGTGATAATGTGGATGCTAATCAAACGAGTCGTTGATTATTTTTTTATTATGTATTGGTTAATTATCAACGGTTGATTTTGTAAAACAATTTGTTTCCATATTCTACGCAGTGTATTCATTTATATATTTATAGATGTGATAGATCAGGATGGATACACTTTTAAAAGTCATAGCGTTATTTTAAAGGAATGTTTTGATAATAATTATTTAATGCATAGATTTTGTTACCACACCTGTGATGTAACTCACGATGCTGACAGTTGCAATTTTTAGTTTTTATATTAAATCTTATTTATCTATGTGACTATGGCCCCTCATTTATCATAAAACATTTCTCATTGGAAGTGCATATCGAGATTCGAAGGATTGGGAGGTCACCACAATCGATGTCACACATATTGGAAATCGTTTACATAACCTTTACCTACTTCTAATGCACGAATCAGAAACTGATACAAGATATCAGTATTGTGGCATTCCATTTCTCGATCAATTCCTGAGTGTTTTCCAAACTTCAAACCCTTCAAATTCCCGCAGACGTCCCGGCACTCATTTCCGGAAGTGGGACTGATCGATGATCGACTTGTTTTCGCACAATGAATCACGAGTCTTTTGATTCACTTGGTGATTCAATCATTTTGAACGAATCGTTCGCGAACGACCCATCACTAGTTGACAGTCTTTCTGGAAGCATGGTGGAGCTGGACGCGTAGTGAAGTTACTCCGTGTGGTGTGGAACACTTCATTGTTCTGGTTTGTGATAGTGTTTTGTTTCAAGGAATATGTTAATACCGTGAAGAGCGAGGAGTGATGTGAAAAGAAATTGAAGTTCATGAAATGGTATAGTTGTAATAACCATGCATGAAGAATACTCCGCATCTCGGCCTAGATATCTTCACTGCAAGGAAGCACTCCACATCGATGTCGTGAATCGAGGGTATGCAATCCCGTAACGATATCATGTGTTCGTGGAAAGGTGCAACGATATGGTATGTACTATCAATTTAACTCATTTTATCGTCAACACTGTGAGTGGCCACAAGTAGGGTAATCGCTGGAATGTTTTTGGTGATTGAGGTGCTTTGAATGTACATCAATGCCTCCCCCATTTATATCAACCATTAATGTTGAAATTTAATAACAGCTCTATGATGTAATGCTCCATTTTGTGAAGTAATCACCTGTTATTCCTTTGACCAAGTCAACGATTTTTTTCTAATATGCATGCGAATTTTGTTTTGTTAAACGAGGCATACCTCTTATGAAGGGTGTTTTGAAGTATTTGGTGCCACATTTTAAGCATAGGAACATTGCCCTCCTAGGTCTGCACTTCGTCTGTCTTGATAAAGTTTCTCATAAGAAATGAATTAAAGCCAGTTGATAAGCATATATTTTATGCTTGGATAAACATTTTATTAGAAATAGAAATGCATGGAAATAGTCTATGCACGTTTCTGGTAGCATCCAATATGAAGCAAATTGATTAATAAATCTCATAGCTGTTATCTTGTGTCACCAACAACATGATTACTTTTATCACATCACTTGTTGGCTCTGCTTGATTTAAATATACTTCTTATTGTTTTCCGAACTCTTTCCTTCAATTAAGGATAAAATGTGCAAGTCACCCCACGGTTTTTATGTAAAAATGATATTTGGGCATAGTTACTAAGTTATTAGGGCTGTACTTTGATCAACAAGTTAAGTTTTTAGTGAATAAGAATGGCAATGAGCCTTCGATAGATATTCGTAATGAATTTTACAGTGAAGGTTACCTAAGGGAAAATATAAATTGTAATATGCCATTTAAAATTCTCTCTATTTCTTCGTACTTATTTGTTTAGACAAAGAGTAGATTTTCCAATGAAAGTAGGCTCCTGTAATTGATTTAGCGTGTGTCGCGGAAACAGGCATGTTAAATGTCATAAGTAATATTATGTAATTATTTGAAACCCTCACAATCCAATATTATTTTTGTAGATTTTGCTGCAGTGCATCTTTGATATATTTTTGGCATTACTGATTCTTATTTACCGTACTTCTGCCTACCTATTGACACCTACCTAATATACCTACTTACTGCCTACCTAATATATATTGATGCTTATGAACAAGTAGTGCAAATTAATAATAAACTTCACTTAGTTTGTCCAGGCTGGAGAATGCATAACTAACACTATCAATGAAAGATCACTTAGTTTTTCCACATTGTGATGCAATTCATATCCGCTTTCAAATTCATGTTATGGTGTGGCTGCAGAAGATGACCTGAAAGCTGAAAGTGGTCATGAAATATTTCTGGAAAAGGAAAAGGTTTATTAATGGATAATGAATGGTTTCAAACAAGTGACGGCCGATACCATCGAGTAGATACATAACTAACAAGTTCCTTGATAAATGTAGCAGTTTCCGGCTTTACTCGGTGGAACTTATCCATCATGGAGATAGAAATAATAACGCTGCAATTCCACGTATAAATTATGTTTAATGCACGACCCGGGTTTCGCCGTAGCGTAGCATCATCAGGTGGTGATGGTGGTGGATTGCAGTGTTATTATTTCTATCTCCATAACAAGTTCATTTTATTATTTTGCGAATGAATGTACGATTTTTGATGATTGACCCACTGCCATACGTCCTCAAGGTGGCTTGTGCGGTATTCCGTTGTTGTAAAATGTAGGTATGGAGTTCCGTAATATACCAGATTACATTATTGGGAATGAAATCGGCTGCAAATGTATATAAAACGCGCCTTCATCTTCTTCGTGCGCTCTATAATCTTACGAAAAGCAAACGTAGTACGTACAATTGCATATATTGTGCTTATTTCAGGTTTCCTATTTCAGACATATTTTGTAATAATTCGGATATGCGAGTTGTGTTACTTTTTGGTGGTACTTTCCACATTTTCAGAGGCGTGAATTATGAATTAAGGTCATAACGTATTTTTGCAGAGTATTGTGTGATGCAGTACCCATAAATTTTTATTGCGAGGGGGGGAACGGGGGAACTGCCATCTGCCTGATCTTTTGCAATGTGTAACCAAAATGTTATTTTTAATTCCCTATATTTTGAATGTTATAGTGAGCCCTATTAGTTATTACATGTATGCCTCCTATAAGTAACCATGTCAGATATGCAGACAACAATAGTAATACCTAAGCATTTAGGCCTAGGCTAAGTTAATTATGTCACAGGACAGATAAAAGAGGCTTTCTTTTATCTTCGGACTATTCATACTCGAGTACAATTATGTAATGAATCTTCCTATTTTTCCAATTGCTGCTACCATGTAATGAGATGTGACATACTAATGAGATGTAACCGTGATTGGCGTGATGAAACCGCTATTTTTTTTATTTGAAACAATTTTAGGCCTCCCAGCGACGTCGACATGTGCCTATCAGAGTCTCACTAGCAGTGTGTGACGGGCAGACGAATGGACCTAAACACCAGCGTCCTCGCAATACCTACTGATACTGTTATCCATCCCGAATCGGAAGTGGAATTCCTCGCTCTCCATGCACTTAATGGCTGATGGTGTTATTCTTTGTTACTCAGGAGAAGGATCCGTAAATACATAAATATAAATAGGATACACTAAATATTATGCTATGAACGCAAATTTGCGCGGCGGCAGAAGGATTTGAAAAATGATAAGAGGGACATTTTATGGGAATTGCTCAGAGATACGAAAGAGGATGGCGTGATTTTTGATTTAGGAATATAAAATTAGTAAATTTACATGTTCTAGATTGATTCAAACTCAGCAATTTTATTATTTAAACAAAATGCCATCGTACAATTATCATAATCATCAACACCATTATGAGTCAACAATCCTAGGTTTGGTTTGACGCAGCCCTCCACCATATTCTTCTATTGGCCAACCTTTTCATATTGACGTAACTCCTCTCTTTTATATCCTTTATAACTATTCTATATATCTCATACGAGGCCTTGCTCTTCCATTCTTCCCCTTCACTTTTCCCTCGACGATTGTCTTCATCTGGCTATCGAATCTAAAGATATTGTTGATTTAATTGTTCCGTCTTCTTTTTTATATCTTTAGCAGACTTCTCTTTTCTCCCACTCTTCTTAGAACTTCTTCATTTGTTACTCGGTCGATCCATTTAATCTTCATCATTCTTCGGTGGTACCATATTTCGAATGTATCCACCCTATCCTATTCTTCTCCGCTGCTGTCATCGTCCATGCCTCACTTCTGCAAGGAAACATACTCCAGATGTATATTCTTATGAATTGTTTCCTTATTTTTATGCTTTTATCTAATGATACTGATATAATTTATTGCTTCCTTTTTGGTGCAGTATTTTACAACACATTTAAAACGATATAAGGAATTTTAGGTTACCTGTGAGGGGGTAACCAAAAGTTACCGTGGAATAATATAACAGTAACAAAACTATATATATACTAAGTTGAAGTCAGTGCTACACTGCACAAAATCACTATTTACACAGCTGTTTCTGGTCAAATGGAACAATTTCGTGACATCTATTGAAAATCATTTGAATATCGACCTATTTGAAGAGCAATATTTTTACTTGTCTTAAAAATCATAATCGTTTTTCCCATTTTTACATGCTGTGGAAGTAGGTTAAAGATCATTGGTGCTAAATAAATAAAATTTCTTTGGAATGTGGTAATATGTGGCCTCTTGACACTATTTCGATGACCAATCAATCAATGGTTCCCATATTCCAATAATGTCTGGACACTATGCCAAGCTAATTACCACTACGCATGTAAAAATTTTTCAACGCTTTACATTAGAGATGTGCAAATACTACCCGCGCTTACTCGAATACCTCCAATAATAGAAAGTATTCTGTATTCGAGACTTCGAATAATTTTGCTTATTACCTACGCTGTATTTGGCGTGTTGATGAACTACATCATATTAATTTAAAGATGGACAGAATATGGTGTATCAACACTTCCTGCTCACGTATTGAGGCTCATAAGAGTTAATGTATTCAGCAGTCCATAACTGGTGGGAAACGTATTTTATTGTGTAATTGACATTTTAAAAACCAGGATTAATTTTTTAAATTTTAATCGACTTGTAGCATTGTACTCCAATAGGCAACAAATCAATTTTCTGAATAACATTTAGCACATCAATTGCAATTCTCGTATTCGAGGTATTCCAAATTCGAGATATTCGAGTCATGATTTAATATTCGAGTTCGATATTCGAATCCGAGAAATATGCTATTCGACCCATCTCTAATTGTTCCGTAAACGAGTGCTTCCTTAATTAAAATAGCTGCCACGGGAGGGTGCGCGATTACCTTACCGCTGGACGCAGAAAAAGGGCCTGTCCGTCAGGAGTGAGAGCGGTCAGTCGCGCGCAGTTACAAAAAAAACCCTCGTGTGTGCGTGTGAAGTTAGTGTGTGCCCCTTCTCACCCCTGTAAGGGTCAACGAAAGGGGCCGCTGGAACTGTACTTGATATGTTCCCTTTTCTTTTGTTTAAATGATTTAATTTTGTTTTTACCATCGCGTATACAATATGATTAGGTATTGGTTGGTTGGTTATTTAGGGGAGGGGGCCGACAGCTGAGGTCATTTGCGCAATTTAGGATAGGTGGGTAACTGGGTTATGGTAGGAGTTTTCAGGGAACGGAGGAAGGGTGGAGGGAAACCCGGCGTCGGCGTTAGCCTACTCTTTACGACAGGTGCCAAGGGGACCACGACTTAACGTCCCATCCGACGGACGGAGTACTGGACCTGAAATGCCCTCCACTAGGCACTCGAGTAGGGACCGGTCTGCCGCTGAAAAATCCGCCACTGCCGGGAATCGTACCCGGGCTCGAACCTCGGGATGGGAAGCCAGTATGCAAATGCAAAGCCACCACACCAACCCGATCCCCCAATGTGATCATTATTTCAATATATATTGTTTGAACATTATTTGAGTGAGAACCAATTATTTATCATTCTGGTCCTTCGGAACATTATTGTTTAACTTTCCCTTTGCTCGACACTAATTATTTTGTATCCTTCCCTGCTTGCTCCGTATATATCTCATATGGAGGTAAATGCTGTACAGAGTTTAATTCGCGCTCGCCCTTCCACACATTTCTGGACAGTCGCATGGTGGAGTCATATTTTGAATGCTGTCATTCACACGATTCGTGTCACAGGCGTATGTCAAGGCGTTCGCTGACTGGTGCCCGGATGTGGAAGAAGTGACCCTCTTCCTTTTGTATCTTCCCCTCATTTGCATCCGGTTTTTTTACGGCGATGGTCACTATGACGAACGATCTGAGTGACATGCGTCCTGTGGTCGGAGAGCAGGGTGACAACGAAGTGACCATCGGTCAATCCTTATCTTCAACCAAACCCCATCATTCAGGAACATTACAAAAGATCCTGGTCGAAAACCTGCGCGCAACTGTAGCAAAGGCATTGTGAGAGAATTTCCTCCCCATGATTAAAGATTGAGAATGGGTTTGCTAACCAATGGTGCACTCTTTTGCGCCTAATTCACCCCATTTCATTGTATTCTTTTCATGCTTGGTGAATGTCCACCCCCTGCCACACACTTTTACGGTTCCTTCCAGGGTATTATTTAGTTGTATTTTTATCTTGAGGGAACATCGTTTCATGAGCGGTGTCCCTGCTGTGGAAAAACTTGTTCATAAACTTTCCCTCAGATTTCCTATGGTTATGAATAATTATTTTGTAATCCCTTCACATTTACATATACTGAGAAATCCAGGAGAAGACTGAAGAGATAGACGTCTTTTTTTTTAACCTATTCATAGAACAAAAGGGTTCAATTTAAGTTAGCTGTTTGGGAATCTGAATGGGCAGCAGTAGGGGGGAGAATTAGTAAGGGAATTTCCCGTAGCCACAGTTCGTTCCAAGAGTTTGCATCCACTCTTAGTCGCTTTATTAATCCATGGGGATAGACTTGGATTGAGAATTAACCACATAAATACTAAAATTATGAGATTTTTAAGGAGAAAATTGTCAAAACTCAATATTAAAGTAAAGAGGGCGTGGACGTAATGATATTAGGAGGAGAATTACTTTGACTAAGCTGATTTTTGCCAACAGAAGGTAACAAATGACGAGAAATCTGAACAGGGATGGGTGTAAATGTTTAGTAAAGATCTTGATATGGTGCGAGGTTGAGCACTAATTCAATTATCATGACGGTATTTGACAAATATGACCGATCTCCTTTGTTCACGTCTTAAACTTCTCTATCAAACATTTACCAAACGGTGTTGAGACCGATATGTCTTACCGATAGATTCAAATGTCATCTCACGTACTAGAAGAGAACACAATAGGTAGCATAACAATGGTATAAGAAGGTGAAATTTTGTAGAGTAGTCTGTAGTGCATGATGCACGTATGAACAACCAACCCCTTTATTTCTATGTAGATTATAACCATATAGCTGCACGTCACCGCATTATGTAGCATGTTTCCAAGTAGTAGCCTAGTTGCATGACAATAGTGCATGTTTGGTGATCTTCATCCCCGGCCACACACCCTCGCGGTGGCTTGCAAGGATAATGACTCCCACCCTAATTCTTCTATTAATTCTAATACACTACTAAACCTATTGTAACACCTATTAACGAACCTAGCTGATCTACGCTGCACACTGTCTAGTCCTCTGATCAAACCTAATTCATTCGGATCCCATAAACTGGCTATAAATTCAAAGTGGGGCCTGACTAGTGAAAACTAACATCGCTCTTTTATCTTCTCATCACATTTCCCAAGCACTCATTTTATAAATCCGAGCTTTCTCTTGGCTCGGCCTTTCCATGTAGTAGTATCAATGTAGCTCTTAGTCGGATTTCAGGTGTGTTAGTATGGTAGTTGTCACCCCCTGCCTCACACCCTGACGGTGGTTTACATGGTATTACGTAGATGTAAACGTATGGACTCACCTGCGGGAGAAAAACGTCGGTAGCCTAACCGAGAGCACACACACAATGAGTGCCGGAAGTTCTTTGAAGGTTTGTAGAATTAAAGGCGGTAGCTTTGATGCCTTTTGACTACTGATAACTTCCCCTTGTCCACACGCTAGCTTAGACGGTGTGGATTATCGCGGAACACATAGTCAAACATTTACTTTACCCTTTCTGCGCTTATCCAGTCATTCAATCCATATAGACATACTTTTCAAATATCTTGCTTCAGCGTTTTAGGGGATTGGCGATTTACCAGCATGAGCGTTCTCACTAATAGCCAGTAAGCTTACTCTAGACTGCTATATCTGCTGATCACCCCCGCCACACTCCTTTATGGTGGCTTGCAGGTTATTACGTAGATTTAGATTTACATGTAAATGACATGAATAGAGAGGTTAAAAATTACATGCTCTGTCTTTTCGCCGATGACACAGTAGTGTATAAAGAAATTAGGAATGAAAACGACATTGTCTCTGGCAAAGGATTTAGATGCGATTTTTGGTGTGATAGTTGGCAGCTGGTATTAAAATTGTATAAATGCGCAATAATGAACTTATGGAGGAAGAATTGCTTTCCCCGGAATAATTATTACATGAAAAAAAGGAAAATATCTAACGTAGAATCTATATTTAGGTGTCACCATCACTGATGACATGTCATGGGGGAACACATCAGGGAAATCTAGTGTCGCAAACCGTAGATCTGGAATCGTAAACAGGGTTCTTAGCAATTACGATGAGAGAGTACGAGAAAGAAGATATTTTACACTTTTTAGGCCTTGTTTAGAATATGCCGCTAGCATATGGAATCCGTACAAGGAAGATATGATAAAGGAATAAGAGCGTGTGCAAAGGAGATCGGATAGAATTGTTAGAGTTTTTTAAGATAATTGCATTAGTGTTACGAGTTTAACGGAATAACTAAAGTTTAGGCTAAACCTTTTAAGTAAAATCGCAACTGATTTGTTTGCAGAGGACATTAGATATATATTAAGAACCCCTGGGTATTATGCTAGGTTTGACCAGATTAAAAAGATTAGAGAGATAGATTGTCGTACCGATAGAGTTAATATGTTGTTTTTCCCGCGTACCATAAGACAGCACAATAGACAGAATAGCAAAGTTTTAGTCAGGTCATAAATGCTAGAGTAATCTGTACTGCCTGATGCATGTTTAAGCATTACTAACTCATGCATGATCTAGCACGTGTCCATGAAGTGGTAGCACTACAACTCATAGTTGTTCGTAAGTAGTTCATGTTTGGTGATCTTCACACCCTCGCGGTGGCTCGCGGGGGATTACGTAGACTTATATCCATTTTCTGGCATTGGTTTAATCATTCATGAAGTTTATGGTCTTCTTGCAAAAAATCTTTTTTAACACAGAAACAAAAAAGAAAATGTTATAAAGCACATATTATTATGATTAGAGAGGCTTAAGCACCATCATTCTTGAATCAGAAGAAAATTTCAGTTGAATTTGAAAGTATTTTGAATACTCGTATGAGGAAACATTGACGGATTATGCAGTAGGATAAATAGCCTCGGACTGAATGCATTATTTTTTTATTAAAGTGTTTTATTCTACAGCATATAACAATGCCAAGTAGGGGATTTCGTGTTTTATTCACCAATTCTTATTATTTTTACATACTCCACGTAATTCCTTCGATAATCTACCTGAAGCGAGTCCATCCAGATATTCGAAATGAAATTACCTAATACAATGAAGAAAATTCTTTTACTTTCACATTTCATTCACATACCAATGTATCATGTGGAACAAACTTTCCTCCCGCTCAGGAAATAAACTTGGCTACACATCCTTTTAGTGAAAATGGAAAGAATGACATTTGAAATAAACGATCTACCGTTTCAGGTTTAACTTCGTGAAAGTGCATCTACATATATTAAATACCCTGCGAATCACCATAATGGTGTGTGGCAGGCAGTACTTGATACCTGTTGTGTAAATTAAAACAGCCGTACATTTCACAGAATTTCGTTGGTTACTTTGTTACCTGGGAAGCTGAATAACCAACGATGAACGAAACAAGAAAGAAATAGTCGGTAGAATATCCCAGGCAAAGAGGTAATTCTATCCAAAGAAAAATCTATTTACAGCTGGAAATACAAGCGTAGAAGTAAGGCAACAATTCATCAGAACTTACATCTGGAGCATGTTTCTTTATGGAAGTGATGCATGGACAGTAACAGTATCAGTGAAGTCAAGGGTATTTGAAAATCCATGAATGGGATTTGAAATATGGTGCTACAGTAGAATTAATAAGATAAACGGATATATCGAGTGTCTAATGAAGAAGTTTTGACAAGAGTGAGAGAAAAGTCTTCTGAAAACCATACTAAAAGGACAACTTAATCTACCATATCATGAGATGATGACCTGAGGACAGCATCGTTGAAGGACTAGTGAAAGGAAAGAATGGCAAAAGAAGGCTTCGTATGAGATATACAGAACAAGTGGTTAAGGATGAAAAAGAGAAAAAATACATTAGTATGAAGAGATAAGCTGATAGGGGAATCGAGTGGATAGCTGCGTTGAACCAATCTCAGGATAGTTGGAAGATGATGATGACGACGGGTTTCACTGACTTGTATCCTAAAATTTTGCACGCCGGTCAATAGCGCTGTAATTGATGACAGTCTACTGGCAAGTCCTGAATAATCATCAAACGTACATTGCGTGCGTGGAAATAAATAGGTAAAATACAATTAATTTGAAAAATGTTAGCTATGCACTCATTTTGAAATTACATTATTAGAACGTATGCAATAAGGTAATAATTATTAGTTGTTTATGCAGTAGTTAAAATGAATTAATTTATAAAACGTCTATCCAGTCAGCCCAAAATTCGCTCATCCTGCAGTATAGACGCTAACATTATGTAAAAAAATGAAATATCGCAGCTATTTCCATACGAACGGCAAAAAGCTTTCGGGAATTCAGCTTAGTTAACTTGTTGAATTTGAATTATATTCAACGTTTCGACGGAGGATCGTCAATCGTTATCACAGAAATCGTCATGAAAAATCCTGGGGAGGCATTAATAAATTTTAACTCTGCTATTTATGCATACAACTTAATTTTTTCCAACTATGTTTTCGATGCGGTGTAACAACACCAGAATGTTATACCTTAACGAAGCCATGGCGTAAAAATGAAGTTAATGTGGGAGTAGGCGAGTAAATTTTTTTTCAAAATTCCCTTGGATGAATTATTTCCAAAATGTTACGTCCGCTATCGTTTGGCATGTCATGAAATAATATTTTCTCAAATTTCCATGCGGTTGGCATCATTTTCATAATAAGTTTGTTATTAATGATATTTTGTAAACCTTGGAAAGGACAATGGTCAGATATCTGCTGAAGATCGATAAGAAGAAGACTAAGACATTAGTGTGCAGCAAGAGAGAAGAGACCAAACAAACGTTAAACTAGGACAAAAAAACTGGAAGAGGTGAAAGAGTTATGTTGCTTGGGAAGCAGAGTAACCAACGATAGTTAAAGCAAGAAAAGAATAGTCAATAGAATAGCTCAGGCAAAGAGGGCATTCCATTAAATGAAGAATCTACTTGCCGCTGTAAATACAAGCGTAGAAGGAAACAATTCATCAAAACGTAAATCTGGAGCATGTTTTTTTTAAGGCAGATAGGCATGGACGATTACAGCAGCGGAGAAGAAAAGGGTGGAAGCATTCGAAATGTGGTGCTACAGAAGAATGATGAAGATGAAATCGATCGACCGAGTGACAAACGAAGAAGTCCTAAGAAGAGTAGGAGAAAAAAGCAGTCTGCTGAAAACTCTTAGGAGAAGACGGGACAACCTAATCGGCCATATCTTAAGATACGATGGCCTAATCAAGACAATCGTCGAGGGAAACGTGAACGGGAAGAACGGCAAAGGAAGACTTCGTATGAGATATATGGAACAGGTCGTGACGAATGTGAAAGAGAGGAATTACGTTGATATAAAGAGATTAGTCAATAGAAGAATCGAGTGAAGGGCTGTTCCAAACCAATCCTAGGATTGTTGACCGATGATAATGAATGATTTTGTGTAAAAATCTGGACTCCGCTGGCTTAGATAAGTGGGGATGACAGGCTGTGGCTATTAACCAACCTATCACTGGTGACAGAATACTTAAAATAATTCAAGGTTCGCGCAGCGAGGCATTCCATCACGTCCTTTTAGCGCCTACCTGTTCCTGTGCGCAAGGATCTCTAATGATACGAATTTTCGGGCACAGCGTTCAATTTTCTCGCGGTCCGGATTTAGGAAGACCCACTCTTGTCCCTCCCCCGCCTGCTATTACCTCATTTACGACCAATGCGTGACCACCCCCGCACTGGGAAGGGAACTAGATTTCGTCATTCGCCATGTGGTCCTCGCGTGTCGTCGAAAAATTCTCCTTCCCCTACCCTTCGGGAACCATGCGACCCGACACACCGTATGCGGGGGTGCGATATGGTGCCGTCCCTCGAATCCAAACCTCAACCCCTCTCGACGTCGTGAGAGAGGAGTACGTGGACGACGCTGGCAGGGGTGGCGGCTGGTGTAGCATTTGGTCCACCCCTTGCGTGGGAACCTACGTTGCGTGTCCGTATTTGAGCAGGAGGTTTGTTGCTTTCGGTTGACAAGGATGTATCACACGTGTTCCCTTACGAGTTGAGAGATTGGGAATAGGGACTCGAGTTGGTTGTGGTATATTATATTCTGGCGTCCCATCCCGAGGGCTCAGGTTTCATTCCTGTAGCTGCAGTTTACCGGGATAGGCGACCAACAGCTAAGGGATGATCCTTGCGTAACACCGATTTTCAACTTTTTAACGCCCATCTATCCTTCTATAACGATCTGCACTGTCCTCTAAGACCCAGCTCCCAATCATCTGTCACTTAAAATCTGTACCCGCGCTTGTAGCCGCTTCAGACCGGGAGGAAAGGTATTATCTAAATATGATGTGTATCATTATTATTAGGACAAGAATTTATGCATCTTCCTCCAAAGCTAACGGAGATCCTCGGCCTCCCTTACTGTCGCGTCGTTAGTACATCGTACCAGCTGACCTAACTCTTAACCCCCTTAAGCGTTCACCTTCATCGTAACGTAAATTAAGGTAATTTGCACCATTTAGATTAGGTGGGTAATTAGGTAATGTCATCACCAGTCATAATTTCTAGGATTGGTTTAACGCAGCGCTCCATTTGGTTATCCTATCAGCTAGTCTCTTCGTATTAGCATAATCCAATAATTTTAAATCCTCCACTACTTGTTCCATACATTTTATGCGAAGCCTTCCTTTGCCATTATTCCCACTCACTTATTCTCTCGATTACTGTCTTCACCAGACCATCATGTCTTAATATTGCAGTTGCATGAGACACTTTAGTTGCTTGTTTGCATGTTAGTAGTGCATGCTTGGTGATCTTCACCCCCTGCCACACACCCTCGCGGTGGCTTGCAGGGTATCGTGTAGATGTAGATGTAGAATATGTGACCGATTTGCGTGTCCCGTCATCTATTTAAATTTTTCACTAAACTTCTATTTTATTTCTCTCTTCTTAGTACTAGTATCTTTTGTTACTTGGTTGATTCATTTGACTCCCAATGATGATGAGGAATATCTCCTGCAAATTACCCTGCATCTTGCCGAAAGATAAATTTATGACCACTTTGTACACTTCCATTAATTTAGGGAAAACTCGTTTCGCATATAAATAAGACCGTGTGCGTGTCACTTTTAAATCTACTGTTCATAGAATGAAATATTCGTCTTGCGATAAAAATTACATCAGACTGACGGGGAACATTTTCAGTGCTCGAAACGGAAATGAACGGAGCTTTAAAAAGCTGACGAACGTTCAATGATAGAAAATCAAATGCTTCGTGAGTAACATATCTTCAATTTCCTACCAGATGTTTTCTGCTCGGAAGGTAAGGAAAGAAGGCGGGACAACCTTGAATATTGCGATAATATGCAACAGAAGAGTAGAAGTATGTATTTAAGTTTTCTTATGTGACCAGGCAGTAAACTACCACTTGCAATATTTTACTGTTTTCAAAAAGATTTATTGACTTCCAGTTTAGTCTATTTAAAACATTCAACTTAATACTCTAAATTTAACTAGTGTACAATAAAAGCTTTAGCATCAGCGGTAAGTTGCAAGTGATAATTTACTTTGGAGCAGTTCCACTACCCCAAGCTTGTAACTGTATTAAAAATGGAAATGTCCGAAGACAGGAATATCCGAATGCCAATTAAAGTTGGGAAGTTATATCTCCACTTAATATCTACACATGAAAATCATCAAAAACCTCAACTCCTTAAGTACCAGTGACTTCATCGAAAGATTACATTGGAATCCACTAACCAATATAGGCTGAACAAAAAATTGAAAGTTCAGAACCGTAAATTTAAATCCTTTTGCAAGACCACTAGATTGCCTTCCAATGAGTCTATAAGTATCTTAATATCTCATATCAGCATTTCTTTAACGAAGAAAATAACTTGCTAAAATAAAGGTCTCAAACACTGCCTTCCTAAGGGAGCCCCACCGATACACGGCCTTGTCGTAGATATTGGGTCTGGTATTAAGAACCTTGACGAGAACAAAAAGCAGTTCGTTAGACACGCATGCCATCTTCAAATCGAGAAAAACATTTCTGGACTAAAAAATCCGCAGCTTCTAAAGTCACAAACTTTTCAGAATTTTGAAAAGACCTACACAGACAGATGGCAGACACACTTTACAGAATTTTGAAAAGGAAAAATTGCTTATTCCTGAAATCTGACATAGCAAACACTACAGTTGTCATGGATAAATATGACTAAATTGAACGCATCGAGAACACGATGGTCAACGGACCATATGTTGAAATTCACAAGAATCCTCAAAATGAAGTAATCACGGAGACCAAAATCGCGGTCAACAATTGCAAAACCATCATTAGTGAAAAAATTCGTTACACTTTGACAATCGAAAGCCCCATGATCCCTAAACTTTACGAGTTACTTAAAATTCACAAACAAAAAAAAGGAGAGGTAATTTCGCTAGTTTAATTGGCATTCGGATATTCCTGTCTTCGCACATTTTCACTTAACCCGATTAAAATCTCACCTTAATTCATGTATTAAAAAATGCCAATTTGTTTTTTTTTAGTTCTTCCCCATCCTTTCCAACCACTTCCTTTCCCGATATCCCAAGTCCAAATAGTTCATTCAGTCTAGCACCTCAACTCTACTATCACCCACCCTCCTTTTTACCTCTTTTCATGACAGCAGCCAAGAGCATGTGCTCCCTTCCATTCGCTTCTCCACACTGTGAAAATTCTTCTCGTTACCCTTCCAAAAATATCTTTTCAAAAATTGCCTTAAACATCAGGATGTAATATAAAGGTTATCAGTGATCCTGACTTTGTATCATGCTCGAAACCTGTAGTGTGAATTAAACAATTTTGTTGAAAATTATTGCGGGTTCCATTAGTTATAACGTAATTGCAGGATAAATATCTACTGGCTATAGAATATTTGGGGTCGTGGTGGCCTGGTGAGTGGAGCACTGAGCTACTGGCTGGAGGGTCCCGGGTTAAAAATCCCGGGCAAGAGCCTTCCTGGACACCCCCATCTAAAATCCTCAGGATTCGATTTTCTGCCAGAACTTCGTAGGAAATTGCAGGTGGCCAGGGGAAAGGAACTACCTTTCTCCTACCCTGAATGTGTGAATTTCACACGCCATTGGCTTAGTATGGGGTGAGATCTACTCTCACCTTTGATAGGTGAGATCTACTCTCAATCAAAACCAACCTTCGGGTTGAATCACTGGGTGAGTGAGTGATAGAATAGTTAGTAGGTTAATTAGTAAATTGGTAGGAAAGGATATATAGGTAAGGAGTAAAATATATGATAGAGACTACCTCTATGAAAACTACCAGTATTAGTTGAATAGCTTTATAATTTGAATGCATATACGTTTATGACATGCAAGCATTTGAGATTAATTTGCTGAAATAGCCACACCTTAATTCGAAATGATTTCTTCACCGGGAACAATATTGTATCTAATATTGTATTGTACTCTGTGAAGGGATATAAAACCTGAGGGTCACGCCGGAAAGTGTTAATTGTTGTTCTGGATCGTACGAAGGCAAGCAGAGAATATGAAGGTTAAAAATATGGATTAAACTCAGGAAACGTAGATTGAATTCGAAAGTAATTGAGAGGTGACCTAAAGGGATGGGGAAAATCATGCAGTAATATTTCACAACACTTTAAATGTTGGTGGAATACCTAGGCTTATTGCTCTAGGAGAGGTATGCATAATTGCTCAGCAAGGGTTTTTCAAAATTCATCGTCCTTTAACACGCCAGCTGAAACGAAGAAGTGACCCCGTTTTTTGTCCACCTCGTAAATGGCGTTAAGCGAGTAATGAGTGGGTGGAGGTCTCCAAGGGGGCGGCTTGTTTTGGGGTACCAAGGGCGAAGGAACGTGTAGTGGCCGCCCCTTTTCACGCTGCCCAGCTGGGGGCGAGGCGGACGGAAAAACCCACCCATTCTTGGCACCCCATCCCTCTTTCAAAGCGGCACCTCAAGTGAAGGGACAGTGATACTCCCTCTTTATGTGAGGGGTGTGAAAGCTAGTGTCCCTCCCAACGGGTGTCTACCCACCCACAAGTTCACCCGGGAACCAACCCGAAATCATCGCCATCTGGTGCCATACCCCCTTTCAGGGAATGCACCCTTCACGAAACCCTTTTCAGCGATTCGATGCGCGGCGGTATTTCGTCGCCACGTATTATTTTTTTCGAACCGAAAAGGAGAGCGGTTGATTGAGCCGAAACACCGTTGAGTATTTTTCGAGTCTATTTGAACGGGAACAGTTGGCTAAGGGGAGGCGTTTTTTGGGGGGGCCACCCAATTAAGAGCTTGCGTGGGCGGTGGGGAGGTCCGGAAACTGACCATAATGTTAGCGATGTGATTTACAGCGAGCCACTTGGAGGCATTATTCTCCTCCTGACAACGTTCCCACGCCCTCTGTACCTATCTCCGGACGAGGGCATAAATGACCAGGTGGTCAACTGCTTGCTGTGCTGTTGATGCATGTCACCTATTGATTCCCACTCATCCGCGTCGCGTCCAAGAGCTTGGTGCTGCGTTACGCGGGAAGTTGGTTGATTGCATTTTTGCTTTCTGCCAAAAAGTGTAATGCAGGAGTGGCATTAATTTTTGAGGGGGTGCAAATACTTAGGTTGTACTTCATTGTATAACCCAAAATAAAACCAAGATACATCCTGTGATAACCCCAATACCCATACCCCAGACGAGTTCCCACACAAGTTGTTAGTTTTTCCTAGCACGCACAATCAATATCTGGCTGCCTCGAACTGTAGTTAGTGTAATTAGTGTAATTATTATTAAGTTTTTGGGTGAAAAATACAAATAAATATAAATAAATCTTTATACGCGAGGGAATAATGGAATCACGAGGTAAATATAAAAAATGAACTTGTCCAAGTGTGTACGATGGAAGTAGATTCATTATTTTTCACCTCGTTCTTGATCAATAAAAGATCCGCACTTTCCTATTATCCCGTGTCACAAAGTACTTTCGGAAGCCGTTTTCAAGAAGCTGCACGAGCTACAGTCATTGCTTAAATATACGAATACGATCAAGTAAGGCATAATTTGTTTAAAAATACAGGAATTGCAATAGCGTATGCAGGTCCGTGAGTGAATAAAGAGAGCAGATTGTATTTTAATTTCTGTTATTTAAGGAATATATATCGGGCATACCTACTGAATACAACCATTCTATTTACTTTTTTGTACGTACATTTTCTCTTCATTTCCTCAAAGACATTTACTGTCCAGTGGGTAACGGCCACAACCAGAATATTTACTCAGAAGGTCCCTGGGTTTCCGACCGAGGTTGGAGTGCTGGAGGAACGCTATTTGTTCATGCCCAATTAAATTCATGTGTCAATTAAATACAATTGGTTGGTATCGGTGGATTTTTAATGATACATCGATTCGTACTTCAGGATTTTATGGAGAGCATTTCAAGTACTAAGCCAGTCAGATTGGACTTTTAATCGTAGACACCGTGGATTCTTCCATAATTTACACGTTAATCCCGACACTAGGTTTCGCTCCATATTTATTTTTCTTACGAGAGCCTTTTCTCTTCACAAATAACCACTCACTCTCAATATTGAAACTATCCAGCGATTTTATTTTGGGTTACCCGTGTCAAGGTTAAAAAATCCTACGTTTCGTCTCCGCTGCTGAAGACCTCATCAGGGCCTCGATCATGGATCTTCATATCTTCGTTATTTTTTATTTTACTTATGTCAGAGAGAGCGTGATCCCCATTCTTCATTTTTCGCGCAGCACTTCAAATTGCTTATCACAATCGGTGGGGCGAATTATATAGACGGTTATAGTTAACCCTACCCTGCGCTACCCTAGGGGTTAGCGTTAACGATAAAGATTGCGATAACGCGAAAGATACATCCGTGATTCCACACCAGGGCTAATGACCAGCCTTAGCTGCGCCCCGAATATATATCCTCAAGGAGGTGGAGAGAGTAGGTATGTGTTGAACCTTCTCGAAGTCACCCTTCGTTCTCGAAATTGCTGGTAACCAGGATGAATTTATCTTTTGTCCCTCGTCTCTATTGCAATTGTTCTCGTGCTTCCTGATTTCCAAGGCCTCTCTAACTGTCCTCGTCTTAAAATAATTTCCTTTGGCGATGATTTTGCCGTTGTTTACGTCCCACGTCGTGGCCCTGGTTGGCGAGTTCGGCAACTGCTGGCTTCTGGAAGTGCCCCAGTCTGGTGGCAGCGCTCTCATCCAGATGGTTCTGCCCAGTCTCCCCTACATACACTGGTCACAATCCTGGAAGTTTAATTGATAGACTTCCTCCTTCTCCATATTATCTTTTTCCTTTACGTTAAGGATTATGTCCTTTATTTGTCTCCGTCGCTTAAATATCGTACTTATTTCATGCTTCCGTAATATTCTCGATATCTTGCCGGTTGCTCCCTGAATGAGGCAGGTATGCTTTCTTCCTCTCATCGCCTTTTCTTTCTTGGGCGTGTATTCGACTCGATTTTGGTATTGAAAAATTGGGTATTTTATTGGACGAAAGTGGAAGAGGTGGTGATGGTATTAGAACTTCTCACGAGAACCATTGTCTGGGATGTAAAGTAAATGTGATTTAAGATGTGAAGAGTGTCCTTGTATTGAGATTAGAGTTGGAAATTGATCGTGGTTCCTTTTTTTGTCTTTATTTCCTATTACCGCTATTGATATCTGCAAAGGGAACTCATAAGAGAATGCTCATTGGTCACAGTAAGCATTTTAATGATTTTCTTTGCCTTATAAAAGCAGGATAAAATTTGAAAAATTAGAATTACGGTTCCGCTCCCTTAGCGTCATTGTAAAATTAACGAAAATAGATCCTTGATCCCTTTCCTCCTCTATAGTAATAGCAATAGAATTTTTTGATCTAGAAGTTACATCCTTTGGAAAATTAAACATTATTTCAAAATGAATTGATTAAAGTGCAATATGAATTACATACCTACCTAAATGTTGAACAGACATTTCTACTGAAATGCAGCGCACAAATAACATCTACATCTACATAATACCCTGCAAGCCACCATAAAGGTGTGTGTCAAGGGGTGAACTCTCACCAAACATGCACTACATATCATGCAAGAAATTTGTAATTAAAAATTAAAATAGCAAAGCATACATGCAAAAACATGCTGTTAGTTGGGTTAGCTTTAAGTCCTTATACAAACATGCAGCTACCAATGTTATCTATTGCTACACTCGTACTGGATACATTTACCGTTATTCATATCCCTAATAGTACGAGGAAAAAAGGACATTTTGAATCTGTCAGTTCGGTAATCTATTTCTCTAATTTTGTGATTATGGTCCAGTCTTCCATAGTAAGTTGGGGTCCGCAAAATATTTTTAACATCATCACTGAAAATATGGTCTTTGAATTTATTTAAGAGATTAAGTCTAAATTTCAACCTGCGATCTGACAATGATTCCCAATTTAATTCATTTAATAGACTGGTTACGCTAATAAGGTTATCATACCGGCCCTTGTCAAATCTTGCCGATCTTCGCTGCACACGTTCGAGTTCATTATTTAGACCGATTTCGTAGGGATCCCATACACTGGCAGCATATTCCAAATGAGGTCTTACAAGGGAAAAGTAGCTGTTTTCTCGTACATAATCGTCACATTTACCCAGTACTCTTTTGACGAATCCCAGTATTACAATTCGCTTGACCCATTATTTCACGAATGTGTTTTCCCCAGGAAAGATCATTTGTCAGTCTTATTCCAAGATATTTAATGGATTCCACGTTTGTTAATTCATTATTACTTATTTTGTAAATGCTAGGAGGAGAGCTATTCTTTTTCCAAAAATTCATTACAAGACATTTTTTAAAGTTTCGTTCTAACTGCCATGTATCGCACCAAGTTTAAGAGTGTGGTTACAGAGTAATAAGTGGTTACAGAGAAGATATCAAAAGTAGAACTAATATTAAGATACATTAAAGTACTCTGGTAAATTACCCCACAATAAATTGAACTATTAAGGAGTATTGCAATGTACCTACTCCACCAAGATTTATACATTTAAGCTTAAAATTATTAGGCGTAGTGTACTCATATTTTTTCACATTCAATATAAACGTTACACCAATATTTAACAAGGTATTAAAAGTTACTGAACGATACATGAATTACGATAAACTACAATGTAAAGACAAGAAACAAGAAAAAATGGTTAATTTTACTCGTAAAAGGAAAAAAGGCGAATATGAACTTTTTGGACTCTGGTTACAATAATTCTTTTCGAGCATTCTTGTAAAAAATTTAAACTTATCTAAGATCTTTATTGGCAAAGGAAGACCTCGTAAGAAATATAAGGAACAGGTCATGAAGGATTTGAAAGAGAGGATTTGAAGAGGTTGGCCGATAGGATAATCGAGTGGAGGCTCAAACTGGTGGTGGCTGCCTCAAACCAATCCTAGGATTGTTGACCGATGGTGATGAAGCTATTTATTATGTTGTTCTCTATTGAAAGAGAACGCGAGAAAAAAAACAGAACCTTTAGAGATATGGGCACGAAGGAGAATGGAAAACGTAGTATAGCAAAGAATGGATGACGAATGAACAAGTAGTGAGAATATTGGAGGAAAAAAGAATTTCTGCTAGAAATTAGCAGAATGCAGAGTAGATGGATGGAATGAGTTATTTGGGACAATGATACACTCTTTTGCTTCTTTCGTTTTCGAAGGTAGAATGCTTGGTAAGTGTGGGGTTAATAATACCATAGTACGTAAGAAAGGAACGAGGTAGGAATATGCTGTCCAAAAAATTAGAAATAAAGGCTTAATCGCCAGATAAAAATGATACAAAGAAGAACTAGGGCACTCCATCAAATACTACCCTCACCGGTAGAAAACGATATTTCATTTGATAAACTTGGATCTCTAACTTTTTTGCTGTATTTGACAGCTTAGATAAAAATGCACGCCCTCACATTGGCGCAAATGAACTCAGTTTCTGGTAGCTTGCCAAGTAAAAAGTAAAATATAATGAATAGACTCGTCCTGAGAAGGCTGCGTGAAAGTTACAGACTCAAGGTGTAAGAGCCAGACTCCTCACGGGGACTAAAAAGAATCCTTGTATAAATCATCATCGTCATCCACCCGGCACACCCCTTCTTCTCACCTCATATTGCATCATCAGAGAAGCCTTTGAAAACTCATTAATTTTCGAACGGCTTGCCCCGGAAAACAGCCCTTCCTCACACCTAACCTCTACCAGCTTGCCGATGGTATCGTAAATCTCCGCCGACCCGTCGTCCACCGTTGCCTTGCAACAGCTGTTATCCCCCGCCCCCATAGTTCCAGCCGATCACGTCCTACTACACTCGACTATTCCGTGGCCTCCTCTTCCCTTCCACTGGAATCCATTTACCTACATTTTCCGAAGTTTCGCTCTTCTCTCCAAATCTCATGGTCTTGAAGTCGAAATTGCACGCGTATCTGGCCTTTATTTCTAATGAAATAATTTGGTTTTCATCACCGTCACGGCCTCTTCAATCAAACGGAAAATCTCGAAGCAAGAATTTTTTTAGCGATTGTAATCATCTATATTATTTGAGAAACATGAACTTTTCATTGAAAATTCGTTTTTAAAATATATTTAAGGAGGTATTAATGTTGTGAGGAAATTTCCACAATGTGGATTTTATAGGACATGAATTAATGATACTTTGCACTAAAAATTTATTTCGAAAGAGTCAACATGTTTCACTGCACTGCAGCATCATCAGGACTAACATAAAAGTTAAACATGCCAGAATATATAGTCACGTAAGGAGGGTGGGGGTGGCGGGAGAATATTGTCCTATTCCTGGGTTAGAAGGGTGGGGGAGAGAGTTGAAGGCAGGGGTGAGGAGAGGTTTGGATTTTAGAACTTATTTAGCGTAGTAGTAGTAGTAGAGTTAATATTTAGGGTGCGTCATTTTGCACCACTGCTTTTCAGAAATATAACATATTAATTTAAAGCCGTAGACATTACATTACCGGAAATCAGGCATCGAGCTTATTCATCGATTTGTCAGCACATAAAATCATTTAATATTGTTAAAGACTGTATTTATAATTTACTAAAAAGCCCAGTTTCCTTTAAAAAAAATTACACGGTCAATAGCATCAATTTCGTCACCTAGAATGGTCCTTAAATCACCCGTAATGTTCAGTCGGTTACGTACGTCCCGGTATCTATCACACTCCGTCAGGATATGCCAAATACCAAGAGGACAGTCGCAGTCATCACATCGAGGTGGACTTATTTATCTCTCATATTCCTTCCCAAAGAAATATATTTACATATTTAAAAAAATTTAGTATCCATTTATGGTTATTATATTAATGAGTTCATCAGGGAGGCGATCGTCAGGGAAAACCGGGAAAACCTGGAATTGTCAGGGAATTTTGCATTTACGGAAAAGTCAGGGAATTATCGTGACAGTCAGGGAGAAAAATTGAAATTCTCGTTATTTTTCTACCAAAACGTTTATCGGCCAGTCTTTCCCGCCTTTTATTTCACCAACTGAAACTAATATCCGTCGCTGACGGGCATGGTATAAGCCCCATCAATTTGTGGAACATTCAGTTGTGAATCTTATAGTGTCTGTTAGTTACTTAGTTGTGAATCAGACGTACAATGCATCTCTTTTGTACATCCTTAATGCGATATTTGCCTAGTAGTGTTGAAATTCATGATCACATGCATTCCGCTCATCACAAGGAATCCGAGGCTATGTTGTTCGGAAAATTTTACCTTCGTTTTTTTTTAACTTCTGAAACTCAGATCTAGAGGCAGGTGGAGCACACTAGCTCGTAGTAAATACGTTCTTGCAGTTAAAAATACGATACGATGATTATTAGAATGGTAATGCAAGTAAGATCACTCGTGTAAACAAAATCTTACGATACGATCATCTTCGAAGACAGTAAGAAGAGTCATCCTCCCGTCCCCGCCTTTCGCGCTCGACGTAATTATTGAATTACCCTCCTTACCCTTAGCTCCCTTTCGAAGCAATTTAGTCATGTCACAAACCACTTCAAATATGATATTCCTGAATACGATGTTGCCGTTGCTAATTGCCTTGTTCGCAGTGGCGCGATTACGTTTTGTTTGTTTATACAAATATTTTTACATTTTTGGTTCCCCCTTACAATCTATGGGTTATAACCTGGTTAATCAATTTGTTATTCGCTTCTGAATGTCACTCGTGCCATCCGAGTTTGATCCAGTTCAACAACTTGGCTTTGGTTTGTATTTTTCGCGCACCTTAGTGATACCTGTACCGGAGTCCGCCAGTAAATCGGCCATTTACTTTCCCTTCGATGCCTTTTCAGTAATCCTCAACTTCCCAGAACTACCACGACACGCTACTTCTTTCTTGAAGCATTAGACATCATCATTGTAATTTTACCGAAGGAAACATACCTATATGGCCTCGGAAATACGATACACGGCCGCGGAATGTGTATGAAAAGTGCATATGGATTGCATGAGGGTTTCATTTATGAAGGTTTAATATACTTTTCAATGGGGTATACTTGTAGATTTTATTGTATTCATTTCAGCTTTTAACATTTTCTGAGTTTTGACGGAAATTTAATTCAGCAGAAATAAAATATTCAGATTATAGGAGCCCTTTTGGCGATCGGTCAGGAAAATGTAATACCGTCAGGGAAATGACAGGGAAAAGTCAGGAAATTTAAAAATTGGGTCTCAGTAGCCACCCTGGTTCATACGATTCCATGCGTCGTTAATGCGTATATAAGATGTTTGTATAGGGCAGCTTTATTATATCTCTTTAATGGCATGAGTGCAGCGCATGCTTATGATTATTCACTCCCTGCCACACACCCTCATTGTGGCTTTCAGGGTACTTCGTAGGGTTAGATGAGTTGGAAATTTACGTTGAACTCATTAGAGCTACTAGCATTCCGGGCACTAACCCTGTATTCACTCGTAATACCATGGTTATTCATTCTTAATGCCGTGTAATATGTAAAAGAATTTGATTGTTCAGTTTTAACTGAATGGAAGAAAAATTAATGAAGTACTTCGTATGAATTTTAATCAATCTCTCCGCATAGAGTTCCAATATCTACTGTTATATGTTTATAATAGAGCGAATGTAGATGATATGGGTACGTCCAGTAGAAAGTGGACAAATTGGAAAAAACAGATTTTCATGATAGAGTGAAAATTTTTCTTGCATAATGAAATGGATAGACTGGAAAATAATTTATGGAAATAATATATTTATATATTCCTTCATTAACTATCAGAAAATGTATTTAAAGTGGGATTTTAATGAAGTAAGGAATACTTGTCAAATATCACCAACTTTAAAATGTCACTAAACATTTAAAAAAAGGTGTAAAGAAATTACTACTTATGTACATCTCTTTTACAAGGGTTATATTTTGATTTTATGGCCGCATTATGGGTGAAATGTAGTGTGTATAATAATCAATAACCAAAAATGGAAGTTATGTACTGTTACAATGTCCCCTTTTTGTGTTAGCCCAGATATGTAGTCAGATCATTTTTTTTTAGTTTTTTAGTTTCATGTTTAATGTACCCATTTCATTGCTGAAGTACTACCCCTACCATTTAAACTTCACGAACAAATTTGAATTTGCTCTATGTGCCTTCACTGCATGCTTGACGATCCGTCACAAGAGTTACGGTCACAAGAGTAACCACTTTTTCTACTTATAACCCTGTTTTTGTCTGTCTCTTTATATACTTCTGCACTATATATTTTTGTACTTCATTCCTAAGACACTAGAGTAAAATATAAAAAAATATTTTAATGGTATATTGTGATTTGAAGAAGAGAAAATTGATTTATGCTATATAGTGCATTTCAACTGTCTTTTTTTGGTCACAAGACATAACACTATTTCCATGTGCTTTTTATATACTAAATTGATGACCTGAGTCCTAAATGTTCGGATGTAATTAATAAACATTATGATTTCTAATTCATTCAAAAGTGTTTACTTTGAAAAATCTAATATTTCTATAACCCTGACAGTTTTAATGGAGTCAAATGCGTCAAAATGTCACAAGAGTAACGGTGGACAGACCCATATTTTCATTTTATAAGTAAATGCGGAACAATATTTTAAAATATTCTCATAATCATCGGTCAACAATCCTAAGATAGGTTTGACAAATCCCTCCACTAGATTATACTATCGGCCAACCTCTTCACATTAACTTAATTCTTCTCTTTTACATCTTTCACAACTTGTTCCATATATCTCATACGAGGCTTGCCTTTTCCATTCTTCCCGTTCACTTTTCCCTCGAAGATTATCTTCATCACGCCATCATGTCTTCAAATATGGTCGATAAAGAAGTTGTATCGTCTTCTTTTTAGAGTCTTCAGCAGACTCCTCTTTTCTCCTACTCTCTTTAAGACTTCTTCGTTTGTCACTCGGTCGATCCATTTCATCTTCGTCATTCTTCTGCAGCACCACATTTCAAATGCTTCCAGCCTTGACTTCTCTGCAGCTGTTATCGTCCATGCTTCGCTGCCATATAGTAGCATGCTCCAGACGAAAAAAATATTCTAGTGTTAATAATTAATAGAGTAGAAAATATCCACGTAACACAATACAATATAGGTAATTTCCATTCGATATTTGCTCTCGTGAAATCAATACCATGCAGTTATTTCAATAACATTAATAATTCCACAGCCTTATGTCTCCTATGCTCTCAGTTGCTATTTATTTAATTACTTCCGCCGCTAATACCTACACAGTCTTTATTTCTTATGAAATATTATGTTTTTTATCATCTTCATATTCTTTCCAGCGTCTTCCACCGGCAAACAGGAATAATTAAGGCAGTACGATGAAATACTAGAAGCAATAGAATTAAGTTTAAGGTACTCCGCCAACTATAGTTATGGCGCACCGTCTAACCTTGCGATCCGTGATCTGGATTGGTACAGAACCCACTTATATCGTGGTTCGTGGAAACTTTGAGTCACTTGGCCGGCGTGTTACTGACCTGATCATTACAACAGGGAGAGTCGGCAGGTTCGGCCTTTTCAAACCGTCAGGAGACCCCAATGAATTTCGTATCCAGTTACGGTACTCAGAGCAGTCGAGTCCTAACAACTCAGAAGTTGCTGGTTCATATCCTGCCTCGCGCTTATGTAGTGTTTATTGAGGGATAGGACTTTAGCCTGGTACCTATTACCTCAGTCGTTTTTGCGGCTCTTCGCCTGAATTTTCACCTACATATTGACCTTTATTAGCTTCGTCTTTTCTTGGAAACTATGCTGTGCTTCAATTTCCTTTTCATCCCCATCCACTACTACGTAATACCGTGAGAGTGTGACTTAGGAGGGTGAAGACCACCGAAACATGCAGTATTTACAAGCAACTAAGAGCTACAATGATTTTACCACATTTTAGGTAAAAGATCACGTGCAACTATATGGTTAGTATCTAGGGTAAAGGGGATGGAATCGGGCCACAAAAAGGAAAATCGTCGATTTCCTCGTTTGTGTAAACAGTTACATTCTGAAAGCATTATCAGCAAAGGACTTGATGTTTTTCCAGTTTAAAACGCAATTTTCAGCGTGGTTGCTCTGAATAGAACGGTCCTGGAGCAATTTCTTCAAGAGACTGCATGGTCCTATTCGCCCGACGACTTGGAGGGCGAATCGGACCAGATTAGAGGCTGAATCGGACCAGTAAAATAACGTTATAAATTATAGTTTTCTTAAGTTTTATTCCATAAAATTTTGAAATTTTGCATCATTGCTATTAACAATGTAGTGCAGTCTGGAGATATTTCGACGACACCTTCTTAGAGTCAAACATAACTTTACAAATAGACATACATCACCAAATCTGATCATATAGAACAAAATAGAACAAATTTACCAAAACAATTAAGCACATTTACCACAAGTAAATTTATCTCGCCCCTTAGCACCTACACACAGCTCATGGTACCAACAATTACACTTCATGCACTTAATCCAGTCTCTAAACTTTGACGAATTCGCACAGTTATAAGACTTGGAGCAGAAGCCACAAAGCGTATCATCAGCTGAGTTTTCCCCATTCTCAGTATTGCCGTCCCTATCTGAAGATGATTCATATAAGTTTCTGCAAGTTCCCTTCGCGTTCCTAATATTTTGTTTCTTCAGTCGTTGCTTTGTTTCTTCTATTACAGCTGGAGAAGTAATTATTTGAGCAATTTGCTTTCTTGACCTTTTCACATTGACTTTCATTCTTTTTTCTGGCGTAGGTAGTAAATTATGGAAAGACCTACCCAAAGTATTTGACGATTCCTCAGATGTTGATGTCGAGGATTGGCTTTCTTCATAGGGACTGGCAGTTAATTTTTGATCGGAAGATGAATTTGTCGAAAAAGGAGTTGATGCTTCTTCTGGGGCGTGTGAGCTTCCGAGATTAGAAGGATGAAGATCTAACTCCGTCAGGATACCCGGATTCTGAGGGAATATTCCTTTTGATCGGAATCCATTTTCAGCGTTGCCGATTGTTGCGGCTTTGCTCCATGCATTTCGAAAAAGCCGACCAAAATTAAATTTAGTTATCTTTCTATCCCCCTTACAAACTGTCATATACGCATTTGTTTCAATATCGTAGTATGTCTTTAATGGTTTATAAAAAGACCTGTCCAGAGGTTGCAACCTTTGTGTAGTGTGGCTGGGCAGTGATAAGAGAGTGATCTCATTCCTTTCACAGAACAGTAGAACACGAAGAGTCTTGTGTGATGCGTGGCCATCGAGGACTAAAATGCATCGGCCAGGAATCCTGTTTGCTTGAAAGTGCTTTAGCCACTCCAAAAAAAGATCCTCATTTATCCACCCTGAATCGGGCATAAAAATTTTAGATCCCAACGGAAATCCATCCTCCCATTCCTTATGGAACTTTTTCCCCTTAAAAATTACAAAAGGTGGTATGTAATGTCCACTTGCATTGCAGCACGCAACAACTGTCACCAATTCCCCCTTTTCCACTGACGTCTGTTTTATGACTACCTTAGATCCTGTTCTTGCCACATTCTTTTGGGTTTGGCGATTATTTAATACACATCCCGTTTCGTCAACGTTGTATATAAGGTGGGGCCTATCCATAACTCCAGCCTCAGCCATCGAAATAGTTAACTTTGAAAAAAAATCGTCTACATCTTCCTTATTTAAACCCTCAGCTCGAGCCACTGACAAACCTTCGGGTTTTCGAAGACTTAAAGGATGTCTAGATATAAAATTCAAGAACCAATCCTTGCCTGCTCGTTTTTTTAACGCAAAGAAATTGTTTTTTATGTTGTTTTCAATGGAAAATTCATATGCCACCTTCATGACATCATCTCTTGTCAATCCGAACCCAATTTCACATAACCTAAGAATTATTCTAATTAATGCTTCCTCTTCTTCCACTGAGAAGACATTTTGCCCCCCTCTTGTCTTCAATTTTTCCGTATCCGCTACTATCCTACGATAGAGGCAAGTACGGGGAACATTGAAAAGTTCGGCAGAATGCCTCATGCTTCTTCCCTCTCTGAAAGCTTTCAGCGCCATTCTCATATCCTCCTCTGTCCATGTCTGTTCCGTTTTTCGCCGGTACTTCCCCATCTTAATCCAAAAGGAAAAACATTAACGGTAAGCGAAAATTATCACTTTCATAAATACGTTTTAAATGAAATTTTGCTAATGTTACGCTATCAAAAGGAGGTTGTAAGGCGTTCCACAACTAATTCTGTTGCCATATATAATATTTAATACTCTGGCAATCCCTCTATCACGTACATTATATCACCTCCTTTTCTTTCAGATTGGAAAATATAGACCACTGAGTAATGTAGAATGTATAGGTATGGAACTCAATGTGAATTATTAACAATAAATTTCCATCACGAAATGCGTATGTTTTATGATATTGTTTCAGCGAATAATTGGTTAATATATATGGAACAGTACACAACATATGTTACATCAAACGAAGGTAGCTTACCTCTCGCTCAGCCTGTAAATCGTGCTCGTCGCCGTAATAATTCACCTCTATGACGGGGAAAATCTCTTTCCTCCTCCTCGTTATACGTAGTAAATATCTATAACGTGATATAGAATAGCATTAAAATAGGTTTATTCCATTAAACTTCTTATAATACTTAAATAAAAGAGTATGGCCTAAAAACAAATTTTTAGCCACTTTCGCTCAAACATTCTTATAAACATTTGATGTTTTTAATGTAAAACATTAAGTGTAAGTAAGCAATTTATCAATATTAGTTGTATATCTACTTACTTTTCAGTAGCAGAAGGAATTTTTCCAAGTGTCAGTTGAGTATAACTGGTTCAATGCTTCACCCTCGACCAGCGGCTTGGAACTGAACTTCTGCGCGTGCTGGTCCTTTTCACCCGACTAAGTAATATGATTTTGTATCATGTTTCGTAACTCCGATATTCATACAAGGCTCAAAAAAGTAACCTAATGTGGCAGCTATGGTATTAGATTTCCTTTCAGGAAAGAAAAACTTGAAATCTGAGTAAGCGCTACAATGTCACCTTACTTTGAACCTATACGAGGTTTTCTAAATACCCAATTTCACACCTCTCTCGTATGGTAGGCTTCCATTCGACAGAGTATCATTTGCTTAAATTCAGTCGTCGAGTTCTCGTTTTCACTCTACTAGAAGGACAAGATTACAAAGAAGCAATTCCTAAAACGTAGTCAGTCTCAAGTGATACCGTTTCGGGTCTGAGCGCACTTTTTGAAAAGCGTTCCTATTCACCCGCTGGTCCGATTCACCCCCCTTTACCCTACATAGTAATGAAGTGATTAATGGTTATAAAGCCTTTCTCTTAACATACCTATTTATCTGTATTTCACTATAATTCATAGATAGTAATGCTAAAGTATGCTTCATGCACTACAGACTAACAAAATCTAGCTGTATGTGACCCTATTATCTAGCATATATCCATGTAGTAGCTTGTTTGCACGTCAATAGTGTATGTTTGGTGATCTTCACACTCTCGCGGTGGTTTGCAGGGTATTGCGTAGATGTAGACGAGATGTTGAAAAATTCATCTACCTATCCCTTGGCTATGCTGCCTACTATGCTCTCTCATGGCTCACGGGAAAAATGGCATTTTAAAGCTATTGGTACGACAATCCATCTCTCTATTATTTTTTATCTGATCAAATCCAGAATAATACGCAGAAATTTTTAATATATTTCTAACGCCATCTGCAAATATAGCAACTTCGAAGTTACTCAAAAATTATTCACACTCCTTTATACACACTCCATTCTCTTTCCTTCTTTTAGATACTTCTCAAAATCAGTAAACCAGGCATCCTAAGTTTACCTACTCGTCTAGAATTTTAGATTCAGTTGGTCAGTATTGCTGATAATGAGTCATAAAAAGTAAAATTTTCCCAAATCATGATTGTTATCTTCCCCATGTGAAGTTGTCGTCCTAAGTGTCTTCTACGTTATCTATGACTGGTCTAAAGACTTCCCTGCATCTTTCTCTTCCATAGTTTTCATCGAAGAAAATGAAAATCTCTATTATCAAATAAGAAGAGAGCAATGCTGTAAATCATAAATAATTTGATAAACATATCACTAGCATCCGTTTTTTATGCTTCATGAATTTCATAGTAAAAATATCACTTATACTACAGATGAGAAAGATGTATTAAAAGTCTCAGTGTATAATATTTACTAGATAAATAGTAATAAATTAGATGTATAGGTATAAGAATATGTAGGAATATGCGAACCTATTGTGTAGCATATTTCCAAGTAGAAGCCTAGTTGCATGCCAGTAGCGCATGTTAGGTAATAAACACCCCTTGCCTCACACCCTCATGGTGGCTCGCAGGGTATTACGTATATGTAGATGGATATAATTTCATGCCTTATTTTAATTATAGGAAATCTTAATAAATTGAACTGAATTTACCTGGGAAGTAACACTATTGATAATGTATATTTTAAAATATTTTTACGTATCCTCACGAATATTTAGATGTACAATGCATGTGAGTGGTTGTTTTTAAATATAACCTTGAATGTTTCGTAAAAATAAACGCAGTAGATAGTGTTATTTATTTATTTATTGTGTTTAACCTTATAAATATTTGTCGCTGGTAAGGTAGTAGTGCAACGATTTATGCGTGCACATAATTCATATTTGGTTAATCCCCCCTTGCTTCACACCTACGAGGTGATTTGCAGTGTAGTACATAGATTTAGTTGCATTTACATTGACAACAGAAAAGCTAAACTGCCCAAAATTTGAACTCAACGGATATGTCAGGATTCAGAAGCGGTAAGGGGAGGAAGATAAAGGGCACAAGTCTTCTGCTCCATCCGACAGTTGACGTTTCCGACCAAATAAAACATTGAAAGACAAACCTTAGCTATCCAGGGACGTCCCCATTGGTAGCCGGTCGTCTTTCCCAACTTTTCGCTCATAATCTCGACCCCATCTCACCCTCGCGTGCCCAAACTCCCCATTCTCATTTTCGAGCTCTTGGAGATACGAATCTTTCCGGTCACCGGTTTGGAAAAAAGGGTGAAAAAAAGCCGACGATGTGCCACGAAGGGGGAGGGGAGGCGGGCGAGGAGAAACAGAAAGGAGATGCAACCCATTGCGTTGTGGTGGAGGGAGAAACAAATGAATACGAGGCAGCGGTTCGAAGGGAGACAGGAAGATGCCCGACGGAGTTTGACAGAGCACGCGCGGTCAGGGGGAATAATATTGGGCTTTAAAAATGCTTGGGCAGGTCTGAGGGGAAAAGAAAACAGCTTAGCTTTCATCTCATCTATCCACTGATTCCTACAGGAAGGAAAAAAATGTTTGAATTTAAGTGAATCGGCCGTTGAAGTCTTCTCATCCCTTCCGCTGATGATCTATTTACGTGAAAACTTCAACTCAGGATTCTGGTTGATGTAGCTGAAAGCTAAGGTTTACGTTCTCGTCCAGCTTATTTAAAAACTCCCTCAATGTAAAGAAGAAAGCACTGACCAATATAAAAAATAGAATCTGAATTCATTGTTTATGTAATTATCATGCTATTCTTAGGCCTGATTTTTACTTCTCTGCTAACGTTAATGGGCAAAGAATATAAATTATGCCAATTTTATGCATGTCTAATGCTAAAGAAACCAAATAAGTTCACTCGTGAAAATAAACTAAGATTGAAAGCTCACTCTTTGTTAAAAGTTTCATCAACTTACTAACACCGTGGAATTGTAATATGTAAACAGTTTTTATACATTCGAGCATTTTATTTATTTTATGAATTCTTATGTAAGAGTAGGCAGTGTTCATAGCTCGATATTTCAATGATTTGAATTGTGTTCTTCCTCGGAAAATGTGAAAATTGATTCGCTTATAACATTTCTAATGTTTAGTATTGTTTACAACTACGAGTGTAATCGACTGTTTAGAAATTAAGGTGCGTAAAAGACGATGAGTGCACCTCCTTATGAAAAATATTGATTTTAAGCACTAAGATGAATAGGGCGGCAAGGGTCTCTGGGCAACTTCAAATAATAAGTGGGTATGCGTCTAAACCATGAGCAACAAAATTCGAAGAAATTGTCGGGAGATTTCCTGAAATACTTAGTGAATTTTTTTTATATAAGCATAAGGTTTGAGGGATTTCTCATTCTGATAAAGTAGCAATTAATGTTTCCAAATGCCTCGAAAATACGGGCTTAATTTACTTGTAACTCTCATTACAAATATTTTAAAGAATGAAGTCGGGGGAAAATTAGGAGGAAATGCCCCATGAAGAAGAACAAGGTACAAGTACTTGGGCAAATCAAAGAGGGATTGAGGAAATGCGTAGTCAACAGTTAGCAATCCTAAGATTGGTTTGACGCAACTCTCAACTGGATTATCCTATCAACTAAACGTATTTGATTAGTTCTTCTCTTTACACCCTTAACCACTTTCTGTATACATCTCATGCAAGGTATTCCTTTGCCACTCTTCCAGTTTACTTGTCCCTCTGACGATTGCCTTCATCAGATCATAATTTCCCAAGATGTGGCCGATTAAGTTGTACCATCTTCTTTTCAAAAATTTTCAGCATATTTCTTCCTTTTCCCAGCCTTCTCAGAACTCCTTCGTTTGTAGCTTGGTCGATCTATTTCATTTTCATCATTCTTCGGTAACACCACATTTTGAATACTTCCAGTCTTGACTTCTCGGCTTTTGTTATGGTCAATATTTCACTGCCATAATAAACGTGCTTCATAAACATATCGTCTAATGATCTGTTCCTTGCTTCCTTGCTGTTGCTTGTCGTTTTCAGCTGTAACTACGTGCTGTAAGTAGACCTGTTCCACTGACAATTTCCTCCCCACTTCGTCCTTAGGTGGTCACTCGGATTCCCAGATAATAATACCCTTCCACTTTCTCAAGTTTTTGTTTTACTTATTTAACGTTGGTCTTTGTTGTTTCTCGAGAAACTGAGTCCCAGCGTGTAGCTAAGCGAAGATTAGGGTGGAATGGAGGACTGCAGTTAACCAGAAACAAAGACGATGATATTTTAGGGTGAAGTGGAATGCACTTATCGTCCTTTTGATTTGGAAGTCAGAGACTTTAACGGCCGTTGTAGGTTTTTCTTCCCTCTTTGCATAGATGGAGGAAACTGTAAGTGGGGTGAATGTACACACAGCGGCTTGGTGGAAATCTCTCGGTACGATCGAAATATCGAATTGGGGAGAAGGATCAGATGGAGGGGGGACGGGACGTGGCGATGCATATCATTGGAAAATTGACGAAGCAGAGAGGACTGTGGCGTCCCCAACAGAAACCGGAGTGGAAAATGAAAAAAAGCACAATTGCAGATCCAGTTCCCTTCCTCGCCAGGGAATCCTTTTTTTTCCTCGTTCCCCGCCGATGGAAGCTTTGGATAAAGGAAAACGGAAAATCATACTGACATGGTTTTTATATTATGTACTATCCTTTCGTGAAGCCTGCGTGATATTATGGTATGGTATTATGAACATTATTATTCTCTGCAACTCTGTTTTCATTCCTTCTTGGGTATTTATAGCAATCAATGAAGCAAAAGTATTTAATTGATTTACATAAATGTCGAAAATTGTTTCTAAAGATTATCAAACTTCGGGTAAATGCGAAACTACATCTACATCTAAATAATACCCAGCAAGCCACCATAAAGGTGTGTGGCAGGGGGTGAATGCTCACCAAACATGCACTACACATCATGCATAAAAAAGGATTAGTATTTATATACTGTTCTAAACTTCACTATTTGAAAAAAGGTAAAAATAGCAAAGCAAACATGCAAAAACATGCTGTTAGTTGGGTTAGCTTCAAGTCCTTATACCAACATGCTAGTACTGTTTAACGAGAAATAAGAAGGTATTGTACCTTATATTTGCGTGAGGAACCCTACTATGTGAGCTGGAGTCTTAGATTGCCCTTGCGAATAATTAAGTTTTCCGTAAAAAAACCACGGAAAGGTTGCTAGAGAGTGCGTCTGTGCCTGTGTACCATAGTTCCTCCCACCCTCATTCTGTTCCTCACCTTTCTTGGTGCGTGAGCATTTGCGGTCAATTCGCTTTTTTCTCTCATTTATTCACTTCTTCAACCATTTGGTATTTCCTTGAGTTACTATCTCTATTGGCCAAATAAATCTTCGCTTAAGCGCAAACTGGAAAACATAGAAAATATTAAAATACCTTCCTCTCCTCACACTATAGCAAAAATTAAAATTAGTTTTCTCAAAATATGATTCGCATTGACAAAAACATGTAGACTTTTAAAAATTATAAAAGCTATATTTGAACGGTTAAATAATATTTACACTTAGCTCCCTAATGCAGTAGCAATATTTGTTTCATTTTACAAATTGGCGAATTTAATAGGAATAAATGCATTCATGCAGGGAAGTGCTATTTTGGTCTAAAATTTATGCTGTGGGAATCCAAAAAAATGTGTTCCGATCAATCGGATATGAGTGATGTGGTTTTTTGGGGATTTTTCCGCGAATACGTGGTTGTCTACCAACGTTTCCCCTCCACTGCTGGAGGCCTCTTCAGGGTAATAATTACCCTGATGTGATACTGGTGTGTCTACATTTAAACCATTTTGCACCGCTCGTTAAACAAGTTGGTATTCTTTACTGTTAGGTTATTTAAGAGCACAACTTAATATAAATATTCATACTATGCAAAGTGATATGAGGGGAGGCAATTTAATTATGCTTATCAAGTGCGAGGTAAACAAGCAGGGGGAGAGTGCCATGCCAATCGATGTGAGTGTACTGTGAGTGGATTCAAGATTACAGAAATCAATTGAAGAATATTTACTCAGGAACTCAATGCGTCTGTAAATAATGATTTTCTGAAAGGAGAATCTTAAAAAGGGCGCCTGTAAAAAGGAAGTTTTTCAGGGCATATATGTCAAATGGTTCATAAAATGGGAAATTTTGTACTAACATATTTAATTAAAATTAACGCCCTCCGGTCAATTTTATATGGAATTGTAAGATCTTATAGGAGGAAATAAAGAGGTATCTAGTTTAAATGAAATAAGTTCACTTGTAACTTTGTGGAAATTCATCATGACAATTGATTTATTCCAAACTTTTACAAACCACAATAAAATTACAAACTCACGACCCAGGTTACGGCGCTAAGCACCATCATCAGGTGTATCTAGTTTAAACTGTCTCTGATTCCGGCCAATATACGAACTGTACTCGGTATCCCAGGTACAATAAATACAAAAAAAATAAAAAATTAATGAGTGACTCGTTGATAAAAGTGATATCCTTCTCATTTTTTTCATCATTAACTGGCTTCTTTTTAACCATTGCGTACGTAATCAGTACTTTTTTACGAAGAGTGCCAATTGATTTTTTTGCTTTCGCCTGATCATGTATTATTATGCTTATCAAGTGCGAGGTAAACAAGCAGGGGAAGTGTGCCGTGTCAATCGATGTGAGTGTACTGTGAGTGGATTCAAGATTACAGAAATCAATTGAAGAAGGCAGCACGGACAAACATACATACATAGTTCCTATGGTCAAATAACTGATAGTAATTCACCCTCTGCTACTATCCCCTAAGTAGACAAGTCTGATACACAGTTGATGTAGATGAGCATTGGAAATGCCCACAAATATACTATACTATACCACCGTAATTAGTACTTTTTTTACGAACAGTGCCAATTGATTTTTTTGCTTTCGCCTGATTCATGACTGATAGTGATTCACCCTCTGCCACTATTCGCTAAGTAGACAGGTTTGATACTCAGTTGATGTAGATGAGTATAAGAAATGCCCACAAACTTTCTCTTACTCATATAAATCCCCATGCAGTGAAACAACATCAGTTATTTCATTATCTTTCCATTAACAACTTTGATATTTGGTACATTCGGCCAATGATTTCTACATGCACCCTTTTTATGGCTGGCATTCACTCTCTCAACGGAAGTTGCTACTGGATGGACGATGGCCAACTTTGTCTTCGAGGATCCGGTAATCGAAATTTATCGCACCCGGTTGGAAACTTCAGAACTTTATAATCAACCTTTTTATCCCATTGTCAAATAAATTGATTCCTTCCAACTGCATTCATTGATATGTTTGCCGAAGCAGGTCGTATTGATTGAAAAAGCCGATCGTGAACTACATCCTGTCAATCTTTGAAGTTTCTTCCAGCGTGCCTTTTCCTCGCGTGGTTGGTCATGAGGTGACGTAAACCGTGGCCTCCATCCCTCAAGCACTTTTTTTTACCTCAGTCCCGTTGATTTGCGTCTTCCTCTATGTTTCTTGCTCTTTTCGCCTGTTGCGCTGAAGCAGAAACGGTTTTAATACCACTTCCACTCTTTTTATGGGCAATGTCTTGCCTTCCTCAGTCTTTCACCTGGTGTACCACGAAAAACTACACCACGGAGACCATGGTACTCCTGACGTCAAAGTGTGACCGCGCGATGCCGAAATCCTGCTCTGGATCATCGGGTGCTGTAACCATGCACAAAATTTATCTCGCGCCTAAATCTTTCATGGTGAAAATTTGTGCTAAATTAGAGGATACGTCAATTGTGCCGATCAAATTAAAACGGAGTGAATTGAAAATTAACCTGCACGGTTGCATGCATATTATCTGCATCTTCATCCACTTAGTACCTTCTACGGAGCAAATTGTGTGGTTTGGAGGGTGTGTGGTACCTAGTGGGAATTCCACCAACACTGCAATGACGGCCAAAATGTTACCCAATTAGAGATTTCTGTCGTCGTCATGACAGGAACACTATAGGGCGCTGGGAGATATTTATGGAAAGCATGCACTCCAAACCTACTGGGGGAAAAAATTCCAAAATGCCGCGTTTCATTCATGTTTGACGCCTAGCTTTCAACGTATAATTTATCCATAGCGGAAACAAACAAAGCAATCAACTTATTAAGTTCCGCTTCAGATTTTAGACTATCTTGGTGTTCCTATGGTAGATCGTTGGGCTGGAGGAGAACGAATATTTGAATATTGGAATAAAATATAGGTGCACTTTTCCACAACTAATTTATTACTGCGTACGACGCGTTTCGGCTCACAGAGCCATCATCTGGTACAAGACACCAACATACATGTTCACATCATATTTATACATATTAGAAGGGGTGGGGGGGGAGTAAGTGGGCATGGAGGGGGGGGGGGGGCAAAGGTATTTGAATCTTTCCGAAGCGGAGTCCATTTCAATAATCTTGCCTACGGATTCAGTCTAATGCTACATCATAGGGTATAATCATTTGACATCTTTGACGGAGGATAACGAGGCTGTCCTGCACTTATCCCTGTATCCATTTAATCCGATATATCACAGGTCGGAAAGTTAAGATCCCAACCCGTCTTTCATGGCAATTTAAGAGTTCTTCGAGTCATAGATATATCGATAAAAAATCAAATTTCCTGTGATATTATAATAATTAGTATAATTATGTATTCACATTATTATGCAATTTTATTTAAACGAGAAAAGTGACGGAAAAATCGTTCCATTTGTCTTGGTGTGTGAGCAATGAGTATGCATTTCCTGAGATATTTACCATGTCCTGTTCAGAATTCGTATTACCTTTTTAGTTCAAGGGACAAGGGTAACTAAATTAATTAACGTTTTATTAAACATATGCTAATTTAAGCTTCTATAAATAAAAGTATTATATTTAATTTCTGTTAGGTAACTCATTTGATTTCACCACAGAACCGCAAAGGAACACAAAGAGGAGCAAATGGCCCGCGAGCCACAGTTTGCCTATCTTCGTGACACATTGCCATCAAGCGTTTATATTTAGTGAATCTATTTAAACTTGCAGGGTAGTTTTTTTGAGATGTCGGAAGAAGAAGGGGTGGAAATGGAAGTTCTAGAGTTATCTAGGGAGTGTGGAGGGACAATATTGGAGGGGGTTGGAGGATGCGTCGGCAGCCAATTTCAGTCTTTGTGGGGCAGGTGCTGTTCTCGTCTGCCGCCAATGTGGGGAGGGGGGGTTGATGTAGTCTGCTCCCCCTGACGTCGAGAGGACTGCTGGAGGAAGGGAAGGGGGGAAGTCCACGCCAGGCAATCCTTTATCGGGAATGGTTAGGGATGGGGTAAGGTGGGCGTGTCCGGCTGAGGAAATCACTGTGAGCCCCTTTATCCGTTCCCCTCTGCTGTTCCTATCGTCCTTATCGAAAAAAAAAGAACGCGGCTTCCACCGAACCGAGCGAGATAGTGCCGTGATACTCCGCTCGTGATAGGAAGAGGGTGAAGTGTCCTGCCAGACGACGTACCTCACGTGCACTAACGGATCCGTTCGCGCGTGATGTTTGCTCTCGGCAGCACGGATAAAGTCTCATAACTTGAGCACATGTCTCTGCTTTGTGTGGCCTTCCCCCAGTTTAAATGACCGAGGGAGATGGGACTTTCGACCCAATAGTATCGATGAAATGGATTTTGAGCACGTTGAAAATTACTCCAAAAAAGAGGTTTTCTGAATTTGGAATCGAAACAATTAGGCTACTATTGGTGAGGGTATTGACAGTTAAGTTCATCTGCTCGGTTTAGAATAGAGGCTGTTTGAAAATTACGCAACGCTAAAAAGTGATAGCGGTCGAGCTAAGAGATACGATGCGCTATTGAGAGAGAGGGAAGGGGTTCTAAGTGTGTGCCCTTCTTTCCTCGTAATATTAGGGATATGAATAGCTGTTAATATATCCAATAGTATAAATACAAGTGCATCAGTGGTTAGCTATGCTATTAATTGCTAGAGGAAAAAGGTTTTCTGGATTGGGAATTAAACCACAGACATTTGAGATGCCACACACCTTCATGGTGGCTTTCAGAGTATATATAGATGTAGATGAAGACAAGTGTTCGCCGCAAAATATGATGACTGTGCACGGTAAGCGAATGAGTTTAAAATTGCTAGAGGAAAATGGTTTTCTGGATTGGAAATTAAACCATAGACATTTGAAATGCCAAGCCATAGGGGTAGACAGACCACTACGCTACCCAGGAGATACCATAGACAGTCTCTATGCCGATCTAAGGGAGAGACTGTCATTCAAACAACGGAAAATTAATAGTTCATGGAGACTAAATAATTTTGTGGTTCTATTCCCGGTAAATGAAAACATTTTCCTTTGCTAATTTACAACACATTGCTTGCCGTTCTGGGCGGAAGAGAAGTGTATATTACACGGATTTTGGGTTGCCGGTTCTGAAGCACAGAACACTCAGAAGATCATTTTACGGAAGTAGGTACACCTGTTACCGTTATAGTCTTTGCATGCGTTATAACCAGATAATTTTTCACAATACTTCTCTTTAATCTCCAAACCGTATCCGGTGGAACAGGTTTGGAAACGATTAAAGTCTGCTGGAAAAATAACAGTGAGTGTCTCGTCCCGATATGTATTCATTATTAGTCTCGAATTCTTGGATAAGCACCTAGCAAAATATTTGTTTCATATCTAGACTTAACTATTAAAATTGGAATATTAGGTAACTTCTAGAAATTTTCAGTTTGAAATGATTCAGTTTTATTTTGTCTGGTTTGCTACTTTTGAGGCTCAAACACAACAAGTTATGTTTTCTTGGTCAAAGTGCTTGTACAGACTAAATGTTCGACCTATGTACCTCATATAATTATGAGTTTTGATTACCGCCGCAATACCATAACGACACTAGACTAACCAGACATTCTAAAACCTATTAATTGGTACTGATTCACGCTTGACGTATTGAAAGGAACACAATCAATAAAAAATACTCGCACCTTTCCTCAGAATTTTTAGTGCCTTATGTGTTTTAACTCACAGAGTTATGTTATCGTTATTGAATGGATCATAATGCTTCATATTTTACTTTTGTGGGGATTGAGTCAATTTTTTATGGGGTTATGTTGGTTGGCTGTTAGCATTTAGACTCTTGCGAGTATCGACTGCTAGAATTGAATAAGCATTTGAGTGATATTCTCGACAGTTCCTCGGCATTGTCCTTTTCCCCTGTGAATGATAATTTGGGATAAATGGATGCAATGAAAATGAGTATATACTGAAGTACATAAAATTTCTGATTCTAAATGTCCAATTACAGCCACATTATTTCCATATTATATCTACATCTAAATAATATTCTGCAAGCCCCCATAAAGGTGTGTGACTGGTGGTGAATTCACCCCAAACATGCATTACACATCATGCTTAAAAAATATTAGAGACCATAAACTGGTCGAAACATAATAATTTAAAAAAAGGTTAACATAGCAAAGCAAGCAGGCACAAACATACTGCTATTTGGGTTAGCTTCAAGTCCTTGTACCAACATGCAACTTCCTAAGCTAGCTTTGATATAAAATTCTTTGAAGGCTTCCGCGACTTATATTAAAATCGTTCATATTGCTATTTTCGGAAATTCCCGTCGCGTGTTTTCCTTTCAAGGCAACAGTTTCTCTCTTCTTCCCAGGGGCTTCTTCAGGTCCGTTGGACATTTTGTAATAGTCATATACTCACTAGTATATATGCAAGTATATCTTTGATAATCTTGCATATATACTAGTGAGTATATTTAAAACTATTTATGTCCCTAATTGCACGAGGGAAGAGAGACATTTTGAACATGTCTGTTTGGCAATCAGTTTCTCTAATTTTATGATCATAGTACAGTCTAGCATAGAGATTCGGAGTTCGCAAAATGTTTCCAACGCTACCACCGAAAACATCGTCCTGAGATTTTATTAAGAGATTAAGTCTAGATTTCAACATACGGTCTGACAATGATTCCCGTTTTATTTCATCTAGTAGACTGGTGGCGGTAATATAATTATCATAGCAATCCCTTTTGAAATCTTGCCGGTCGTCGCTGCACATGCTCCATTTCGTTATTTAAGCCTATTTCATAAGAATCCCTTTTACTGGCAGTGTATTACAAATGAGGTAAAGCGAGGGAAAGGTAGTTAATTTTTCTTAAATGATCATTAAATTCACCCAGTACTCTTTTTTAGGAATCCCAGTTTACCGTTAGTTTGACTAATTATTCCACGTATGTGAAGAAAGATCTGGTGCTTTCCCGGCGTATCTGCTGCGTGAAGGTTTCTCGGGTCCTCCACCGGGTTATTGCGTCCATGTCCGCCGACGTTTCGATTCCCGACTCGGCAATCGTCTTCAGGGAAGCCCTGAAGATGATTGCCGAGTCGGGAATCGAAACGTCGGCGGACATGGACGAATTAACCCGGTGGAGGACCCGAGAAACCTTCACGCATTCCACGTATGTGCTTACCGCAAGTATCTTTGAGCTTCTGGCGAAAATAACATTCCAGGTGATGCTATATTTCTCGATTTTAAGAAAGCCTTTGACAAGGGTCTCTATTGTAAATTATTTGTGAAATAGAAAGCTTATAGATCTACGTTTTGCGCCGTAAGTTTTTTTAATTTCTGTCGGTAACTGGCACCATGACCGACCTCTCTGAAAAATAACTTGGTTCTGATTTGTGATTTCCAATTCGCATGTGCTTGGTGATCGGCACGCCTGTTCATTCTCGATTGAATGAAAAGCAGGTAATTGACTTACACTACTCTGGAGTAGAGATGGAAAGAATAATTTATGTAAATTCTAAATGAGAATAATGACATATTATATTTCAAATACAAAACAAGGAATAGTATTGAATTAAATTAAATTTCTCGACTGACTTCTGAGGCACGGCTTGCAGAGCAATCGAAAATATAACTTATTGATCGGAAAGGAAAATTAAACAGTTTTGATACCATTATAAAAGATTTGAAGTTATTGGGAGAAATAAATAAAAATTTAGGTAGTCAAGTTAAACGTTTATAAACGGCTATGTATTTACGACTTCATAGAAGTGGGTAAAGATATACGAGATTAAGTTGCATCGAAATGTATAATGGTTGAGTCAGCAGAATTTGATAGTATTAAAATGGCTTTACAAAACATTTCACCACATTATAAAAGTAATAGTATGCTTATGTTGTGAGGATAAACTAAAATATTTTCAGTTGTAGATAATAATAGTGATGATTTTTTTCAGAGGTGGCAAAATCTCCAGCTTACGGAGAGAAAAAAAATTGGAGGAGCTGGGATTTGAACCCAGGACTTTCTGCATGCGAAGCAGACACTCTACCACTGAGTTACACCCCCTTGATCAGTCTTCATTGAAGTAAGGCTACCCAATCAGTATGTCATTTCACTTATGCTGCTCTTAAAATTTAAAAATATTCTTTTTCACCCATTATCTTTATTTATGCACTTATGAGGTTTGTGTATAAAGATGCCAAAGGAATAGTATGAAGCCTAAATGCTTAGAATAGAAAGAACAGCAAGTTGTTTTGAGGTGGCTGCTCCTCGTACAATTGATACGGAATTAAAATCTTTAACCAAGGAGGCTATAATATTCGTGTCTTTAACCAATATTCTTGCGGAAGGTGAAGTTTCTCATTAAGAAAAATTTCATGTTGTAACTTTATCGGTAAATTGAAGATGGCTGAAACCTGGCAAAGAAGGCTCATTGATAGGTATTTAAACAATCTTAGAATTTTTATTTTTATCTTAATATTTGAGATTTCCCATATAATCATTCGAATTTTATTGCCATTATTAAAACTATTGAATTATACATTACATATGAAATGATTACAAACGTGTGCCTGTATTGTGGCTGTGCCATAAACGTAGGTACATTGTCTGCCGAGAATGTGGAAGTCATAGAAGATTTTACGGCTAAATTATGCCTGCGTAGTCTGGTAGCTGACTGATGCCCACTTAACATAAATTAGGTTATCGGGGCTATATTTTTAGGACTGGAAGCTTCCGATGTGCTCCGAAAAACATCTGTATCCCCAAGTAAAAGTAATTTAGTCATCTCGACGGATGATAATGAGGCTTGTAAAACGATATCGGTCATCTTTTATGTTGCGGGTAGCGCCAGAAGCGAGATAGACATAGTGCTTTGCTCACGGTCGTATATTTGCTTTGCACGGCTTTGCTGTAGAAAAAAAAACAGTTTGGTTAAAGCGATGGCGGTGAATGGAATGAAAGGTAAACCAGGAAATAGCTCAAAAGATATGTTATTTTATTCACTGTGTACAAATGAATAAAGAAGTATCAATTTAACAGCTTTGATGGCATGATAAAAAATTGATCGAATTTGAAATTAATGGGTAGCAGTCCCTGACGTACTTGTAACAGAAAACAAATGTCCGTAACCGATGCAAAATCGGTTACAAGTTCCCAATAAACGTTGGCATTAAGATGTGCTTTGCTTTATTGTGCATAAAGTTGTGCGGAACATAAATGCAATCTCAATAGTCACCCATGAAGATAAACGATATAATAAATTCCAATGCTTATAATATTTTTTTAATATGTTACTGGCTGATTTTCAAGCCATGGTAATTTCAGTGTACCCGAGTATTATAATGTAAATATACATCTACATAATACCCTGCAAGCCACCATAAAGGTGTGTGGCAGGGGAGAAGGTGATGCCAAGAGAGGATGCATATTGAAAGCGGATGATATTATGAGCGCCGTAGTGTAAGGTGCCTGAAACACTATCGGACATCAAAATAGTTACTGACCGAGAGCTATCAAACGATTAGAAACATTTTGTGAACCGCACCAAAGGTAAATATTGTCTACGACTCAGCATACTCACAGACTGGTAGCTAATTTAAGGTGAGATAGTGATGCCGGACTTCTTTGTTAAGATGATGGTTGTTTTTTCGTCAACTGACAGCTCTTGGCATACATTCTGAATATAAATACACAAAAGTTTTGCATGCGTGATATTTACCTTCAATGTATGCTGACGGCCAAGAAGCGATTCAGTAAGGGATATTTAGTTGTTAGGGAAAGAAATCGGGTTTGTGTAGTGGTGGAAGATGTAGCTTTCCATTTCGAGATTCGGGGCTTAAAACTCTGCAGTATTAATAAAAAACTTTATTAAAAAGGGAAATCAATAACTTTAATAGAGGAAAGTTGGAGATTGACCAAAAACTGGAGGTTGACCAAGCAAGAAAGAAATATTGAGAAGAATAGCCCAGGCTAAGAGGTCATTCTACCGAAAGAATAATGATTAAGTTCATCATTATATCCTTTATATATAGACTAGAATTAAATAGTAAGTTACTCAAGCAGTTAGAGTAGTAAAATGAAACCTTAAATTTGTGTCTCGTTATATAATTGGCTATTTGATATGACAATTTGCCAATAAACGGAATTTTGCACCATCTTTTAACAATATCGTGCTGAGGTATGGATAAACTGGTAATTAACCGTAGAGCCATTTTCGGTTGTTGTCGCTGTAAAACTTTTTCAACTATCTTGCAGTTGTAATCATTAGTCTCTGCAATGCGTTTGATCTGATTTAATTCTCTGTTGAAATTATTGTTAGACATAGGGATTGATAGTGTTCTGAATACCATAGAATTAAATGCTGACAATTCTTGTGCGTGATGATGGCAAGAATCATACGCGATTATAACATCTGAACATCTGAATAAGTCGATTAAACTAAAAATTGAGAAATCTTGTACAGCTGTTATGTCGATAGTTAAGCCCAGAAAAATTATAACTTTGTCACCAACCTCTATTGTAAATTTAAAAACTATTTAAAAACAAGTAAAATGGTCTAGTTGTCGAAGACTTCCTGTCCAAAGACATAAAAAATCGTCAACATTTCGAAACCAATATATTACATTACTTAAAAGAGGGTGATTAGAGGTAAAAAGATTGGTTTCCAAATTGTACATAAAAATATCTGCTTAAAGTCTTGATAACGGTGACCCCATAGATAGGATTTGTTTATAAATTGAATTGTAAAAAATGAAATAATTTTGGGAGACACGCAAATGTAATAATAATTCCAATTCAGAAGTTATCCTGGGCTCAACGAATGAATTTTTGAGCCATTCCAAGGTTAGAAACACAGCTTCTATTGCAGGGACTGAAGTGAACAAGTTGCTTACATCAAATGAAATAAGTTTGGAATTCGGGGGTATCTTTACATCTGCCAGTTTCCTAGTAAGATCAATAGAGTTCTTAATGGTAAATTTAGGTTGTAACACTAAAAGCTCTCTTAATGTGGTATTTAATGCAGGAAGGTGTCTCTGTTCTACTATTATCCTTCTTTATTTTATATCTTTATCCTAATACGTCTTTAAAATATTGCATATACAGCGAAAATAATGTGCAGCAAACATTTATTTTGAAAACTGCATTAAAAATAGTTCATTGAAATAATATGGATGGGAAATGAAAAATGCCTTTTTGCATGTTTTTAAACACAGTTTTCTCGTTTATCGTAGCAATAAATATAAATTGAAGGACTTGTGTCATTTCCAAATTTAGTCTTAAATTTACTCTTGAATTCCTCGTTCAATACTCAAACTAAAATTTTATTTAGGGATAAAGTATTTGAATTCATAAACACAGGTTATTTAGTATAAACTATGGCCAAGTCCATAGTAATTACGATAGTACGTTAAAAAATTCTAGAAAGTACATACATTCATTCAGTAAGAGAAAAACCTATGAAATAAAGCTTATCTGTAACCAAACATAAGATTGGTCACCACATGTCAAGTGCATGATAAGCGTGTGCGAGGAGTGCAAATATACTGCTATTTTTAGCGCTTTTAGCAAAAAAAAATTTGCCACTCTAGTGGAGGGGGATGATTAAGAAAGAATATCCTTTTTAATGTATACATTGCACCGAATGCATAAACTCGTAGTTGTACTTATGATACCGAGATTTAGTGAAAAGAGGGTTCATTATATCGACAATTGAAAAATAGTGGTCTTGCGCAAATTAAGAATGTTCAGAATGACATATTAAGAGGCACAAATCCTACACTTCAATTTTCTTGGTAAGATACAATGTGAGCCCAAGTTTAATTTTTTAAGCACTATTAACCATGATTAACCCAGTGTTTAAATCGAAGGTCGGTCTTATTAGACGAGGGCCAATCACTAATTTCCACATTTTTCATACTGGGGACAAGAGGTAGGGGTATATGGAGGAGGGGCACCCCTCCAACCTCTGTCCGGGCCCAACATTGCTTAACTTCAGTGATCTCACGGGAACAGGTGTGCCAACGTGGCTTGCCCTTGCCCCATTGTAGTCATTACTTCTTCTTCTATGCCATCCCCTTCATAACATTGTGTGTTCTACATTCCATTGCACTAATTATTTCTATTAAATAAGATGTTCTCATTCATTATTTTAAACCATGCCCGAAATTCCTCAAAGTTATTTTTAGGAAGGTATCATGTCTGAGTAGTTTGCCAATGAACTTCAAATTTCTTTTTCAAATATTTATTCAAGCATTTCCCTTTATGACTGTTTTTTCTAGCAGGGGTTTGTTGGTTTTCTAATCTGTGCAACTGATTGCTTGGAAGCCTCTTCCACAACCACAACCGGTTGATTCAAGTTTGGTTCTTTCCATCTTCGCTAGTGTCCACGCCTCGTATTCGAATGTAAGTACGCTTCGAGTTTTTAGGTTTTTATCAAATAGTTCTTTCTAGGTTCAACACTGGTGTGTTTGTTTGCAATGAGACTTTTCATAAGTTGAAAAACTAGCTTGGTTAAGAAAATTCTCTTTTTGATATCTGTGAAAAAATCAGTTACCTGTGAATGTTGAGATTGCCAAACACTAAGCACAACATCCTAAGAAACAGCCTATATATTCCCACTTTTTTCTGATACTGATAAAATAACACGAAGGATTAGTTTATCCAAAGATAAAGTATGAATTTATATCTCAAATTTCACGCCCAGTACTCCACTTTGTTGCTCAAAAATCACTTACTGGGATGCCTAGCACAGAAAAAAAAATTGCATATAAAAGATGGATGTCGAGAAAAAACTAGTTCAAACATCGCTTTAAAACATAGCTGATACACATGCAATATATGTATATCGAAATTTTCATAGGTTGCTAGAATTGACTACACCGCCATAATCCAAAAATTCTGAGCCTTATAAAGTATGTTAAGTATTTTCATTAGAAGAGCGCCTGCTACTACTGGTGAGTTATCACCTGCCTCCACGCACCCTTTTGATCTTATGCTTCGTAGATTTAGATGCGATAACACTTGAGCAAGAAAAATTTCACCGTGTAAAGCGACGACTTGCGAGGAAAAATTTGCACTAATGCGTGAATGCTTGCGTTCAAATTATTCTAATCTGAAGCACATATTAGCGCAATTTTCATATCTACTTCCCGCTATATAGCGTAGAGTTAGCGACAACTGGTTTTTGTTTGCACTTAAACCTTTCGGTTGTGCATGGAGTGCAATAACCATGAGCTGGGCGATTAAATCATGTGGAAATCTTGATTTCCATCGCAAGAGAGAGGCCCCAATCTTGTTTATAACTTGGCCCCGAGCCATGCGATCCCTATGCGAGGTGGGAGACATGTATTCGGGACTAGAGGTCCCAATAATTTCTTCAGAAGCAAGCCTCAAAGTGGTGATAATAACCGCTTCGTTTACGTCCATTTAATTGGTACTTGTTGGGTGCCGATTAGGTATGGTGTATGACCATACTACATCTACATCTATATAATACCCTTCAAGCCAACATAAAGGTGTGTGGCAGGGGGTGAATTCACACCAAACATGCATTGCACATCATTCTTAAGAAGGATTAGTGATACTATACTGGTCAAAACTTCACAATTTAAAATAGATAAAAATAGTAAAGCAAGCATGCAATATGATGCTGTTCTTTGGGTTAGCTTATTGTCTTTATACAAACATGCAAATACCTATGGTATCCATTGATACACTCGTATTTCTAAATCTAAATCTATATCTACATAATACCCTGCAAGACACCATAAAGGTGGGTGGCAGGTGGTGAATTCACACCAAACATGCACTATATCATGCATAGAAAAGGATTAGCATTTATATAGGTGCTTTTCAAAACTACACTATTTGAAAAAAGATAAAAATAGCAAAGCATACATGCAAAAACATGCTGTTAGTTGGGTTAGCTTTAAGTCCTTATACCAACATGCAGCTACCAATGTTATCCATTGCTACACTCATACTGGATATATTTACCGTTATTCATATCCCTAATAGTACGAGGAAAAAAGGACATTTTGAATCTGTCAGTTCGGCAATCAATTTCTCTAATTTTCTGATTATGGTCCAGTCTACCATAGTAAGTTGGGGGTTGAAAAATATTTTTAACATCATCACTGAAAATATGGTCTTGGAATTTGTTTAAGAGATTAAGTCTGAATTTCAACCTGCGATCTGACAACGTTTCCCAATTTAATTCATTTAATAGACTGTTTACGCTAATAAGGTTATCATGCGGGCCCTTGACAAATCTTGCCGATCTTCGCTGCACACGTTCAAGTTCGTTATTTAGACCGATTTCGTATGGATCCCATACACTGGCAGCATATTCCAAATGAGATCTTACAAGGGAAAAGTAGCTGATTTCTCGTACATGATCGTCACATTTACCCAGTACTCTTTTGACGAATCCCAGTTTAGATTATTTATATTTATTTATTTATTTTCCACTACCGCCGAAAACAGCACATGTGGCCTTTACATTAATATTCCTAATTGTACGAGGCAAAAAGGACATTTTGAATCTGTCAGTTCGGCAATCAATTCCTCTACTTTCGTGATTACTTTCCAGTGTACTATGGTAAGTTTGGGTTCGCAAAATATTTTTAACGCCATCAGTTATAAATTGTCTAGGAATTTATTTAAGAGATTAAGTCTAAATTTCAACATTTGATCAGACAATGATTCCCATTTTAATTTCATGAATCGACTGGTTACGCTATTACAGTCATCATATCGTCCCTTTACAAATCTTGCCGATCTTCGCTGCCCCCGTTCAAGTTATTTAGTCCCATTTCGTATGGATCCCATATACTGGCAGCGTATTCCAACTGAGATTTAACAAGGGAAAACGTAATGCATGTTTGTTTTGAATTAACCCTCTGCGACACACCTTTATGGTGGCTTGCAGGGATTATGTAGACACAGATGTCTATGAACATCAACTTGCGCAATTTCGAACACCGTGTAAAACGGCTATAAGTGAGTCAACGCTGTGGCTGGTGCGAGAGGCAGCTGCTATATATCTGAACTCGTTCTCACGGCGAGAACTTTGAGGCAGAATGCTTTATTTCATCACCCGGAGACCTAACGATCATCGATTACCATCCCGAGGAAATCTTCAGGGCACGTGGGGTCAGAGAACGGCTTCTGCCTGCTGCAGGATTTTTTTTCACTTTGACTATTTCCTTGGGGGAAAAAGCGCGTGAAATTAAGTTAAAATGGGCACTCTGACGTTTCTCCTTATCTGATGAATCTCTGGTAGGGAAGAGAATCCATTTTTCTACGCCTGTGGTCTATCGAATTCCCATTAATTTCATCGCTTGAAAGAGGCTGGTCCCGCTTTTTATGTGTATACTTATACTATTCCGAAAATAATTATATTTTGGTTCGACAAAAAATGACAACGGTTTCTGAGCTGGTTGTTAGGTAAATCCATGCTGTGAGTCCTGTAGTTTTCTGTCCCTAGAGTATAGAAATCAGTGGAGGGAAGTTTAGTGAACGTATTTGAATTATGCCAGTCAATCTCACTTGGTATTTGGAAAGAATTTTAAAAGATAATCAGTGAAAATTACACGGCTTACGGGAATATGTGGCTCGCCAGTAAGTAACAATCTTGTTCGGTTCGGTCACAAATACTATACCTACAAATAAACATTTTAAGTAGATTAGAGTGTAATCTAATTCATTGACTAATATTTATTGTAATTATTTTAATGAAAGATTGATTTAAATTCTAATGTATTAGAAGCAATCTTTATTATATTACATCTTCGTAATACCCTGCAAGCCACCACAAAGGTGTGGCATGGGTGAAGTCACATCAAACATGCATTATTTATCATGCAAAATTGATAAGTAATTATATTCTAGTCTGAATGTCACAATTTAAAAAAATTTAAAAATAGTAAAGCAAGCATAAAAAACATGCTGTAAGTTGGGTTAGCCTAATGTATACTTATACCAACATGCAACTACGTATGCTAATCATTAATACACTTATATTTATACTATTTAATATATTTACAGCCTATATTGGATGAATAGGGATCTTCATATCACTAATTATAGCGAATATAAAAAGTAAAGGAAAAATATTTCATCTCGATAACAATTAAATGTAAATTGAAACTCTTTCATTTGTCATTTATTATTTCTAGCCTTAATTGAAGTGTTCAAGGGTGGTGGTAATCGGTCGTTGATGGGGTTTTTGCTCCTCATTTTGGGGCTTTCTAATTTATTCGCAGGCTTCTGGATAGTCTTCTTGGTATATTTGAGATCCTATTCGATATCGTGGAAACACATTAGAATTTAATAGTCAAAATCTTCGTTATCCCTTCTCCGTTTTATTATGACAAGTCCCACGTAATATATCATCCATTCCAGTTTGTTTGATAGAGTTTTCGTGGGGTGGGAGATAGGTATAAATTTATTTCCCTTAGCGAGCGGCACGGGTCCAAACGATGTTTCCCTCACGATCCATCCGAAATCAGCCGTTAAAATTTGGATGCAGACCAATTGTGCGGATGTTGCTGGCGATAATTTTATACCCCAATTCGTTTCGAGTAATTCCACTCAGAGGCAGAGAAGGATGCGGAACAGTGGCAAGCGCACGTAGCCATGGTAAAAAGTATTGATATAATGCAGCATTAAAAGGATTTTGAGTCAAATCTTTATGCAAGGGAGATGTAAATCGTGCGAAATGTGACTGAAAGGAAATTTAACGTAACGTATAAAAAACGATGTCGTATCGATTCAATTCTTACATTCTTTTATGTGTTCGAAGCTTAGAGTCAACATCAGGATCCAGCACTGCTTTGAAAACAAAATAAAGCACACTGTGGTTGGATTAAATTGGGAGCATTTGGATGACATGTGTGATATTTTAGGAAGGGGCGTAATTTTATACACCAATGTTCATTTTATACAAAAAGGCACTTTCAAGCAAATAAGAGGTATTTCATTAAATACTAATAGAGTGGAGTAGCTAAGACTCCTCGAGATACTAATGTGGTGGTTTCACCTTGCCTTCCACATCGCAGTACTACAGAGGTTAAAGTAAATGTAACCACGCTTGTAATCAAAGGTAATTATCGAGTAACAAGTTAAAGGGGAGAATGTAAAAGTCATGCCTCGAATGTGAAACAAGTTGTAAAGGCTGTGAAAGGGAAGAATTAAATCAGTATGAAGAGGTTAGCCGATAGGAGAAACAAGTGAGGCGCTGCGACAAACCAATCTTTGGATTGTTGACTGACGATGATGATGACGAGGTATTCGCTATTAAAAGACCTGGAAAAAACTTGTAGACTGATTAAAAACGAATATCCCCTTTTTATTTGATTAAACTAGCCAAAGAAGAACAGGTGTGCAAATAATAGGCGGGTACATGTTTGGACCTGGATATTTAAAAAAAGGTAGTGTTGTTCCCGGATAAACAACGTTAATTACTGAATACTGCGTCTCAATTATCACCCGATTATTAACACAAGTATCTTTTGTGAGGAAACGCCAATTTCGCGTCTGATGGTGAACCAGCCCCGTCCAAGACCATTGAAAGTATGCTCCAAGCCCAGAATGGGAAGGCAATGTCTCGGTCACGTAAAAGGAAAGGGAGGGGCATCGGAGGAACGAAAACATTTGATTTATGGTGGTGTTTCATTAACGACCGCAGTTGCCAAGAGCATCCAGGACTATGCGGAGGCAGTGATCATCTGCCCCCGCTCGGGGGCAGGTGGGGAGGGCCCGAAAAGGACCTGTATCAGAAGTGGAAGCGGCCCGACTCCCCCTCGTTCGACCCCCGTGGGGGCCCAGGTGCAAAGTCTCCCCTTGGACGATATTAAGTGCCGTATTGAGATTCTCAAGCGGGGTTTCAACGAGGAAAAGGTCCCGCCTCGCGTGAGTCAGCTCAGTTCCCTTCATCAGTTTCAAGCAAGCTCATCGCGTCGATTAGCATGAAATGGAGGTGGGCACGTGGTTGGATCAATCGGGAGACCCCTCGCCTCAAGGTTTTATGGTGATGTTTGCTCGTAAAAGTCAGCTGCGCCTCTGAATCTAGGGCAGATTTAAACCGCGAGATATCGCACGAAGTTATTTCGTAGAAGAGTCCTCTACGTAACGACTACCTATCTACATCTACTGTCCGTTGCAAAATTCTGTCACCCGAGTTTGAAGACTAATATCTAGAAAACGGCTCAATGGATTTTAAAATAAAATACATCAAATTAAAGCGTGTTTATTTTTGCGTTTCGTGATGGTGTACACATTTTTTCACCAATTATATTAATTTCAGCATGTGCTTAGAAACGGAAGTTTAGCGCTTTTTTCCGGGTACCGGACGGTTGCATCGCATTTACGGCTTCGTAGTAACAACACGGATCGAGATATTAAAATTTCCTTTTCACAGATTGTAGCAAAGATCTTTCTTAGTAGTTACTGTAAGTTTCATATTATTTAGTGCATTAGTATTTTAGTTGTTGTTGAAAAAGTAAGACTACGTTATTTTCCGTTCCGCGCATCCCTGAAGATCGCCGTTTGGACCCTCTTCTTGCTCTCGAACTCATCGCCACTAATCCACTAATAAAACCTTAAAGGAATTTGTTGGTTAATCAGTATTGATTAACATTTAGTAGATCTACGTAATACCCTGTGAGCTACCACGAGGGTGTGTGGCAAGGGGTGAACATCGCCAAACATGAACTATTGACATGCAACTAAGCTACTACATGGAGACATGCTAGATAATACATCTACATCTACATAATACCCTGCAAGCCACCATAAAGGTGTGTGGCAGGGGGTGAACTCTCACCAAACATGCACTACATATCATCCATAAAAAAAGATTAGTACTTGTATATGTACTGTTCAAAACTACGCTATTTAAAAAAAGATAAAAATAGCAAAGCATACATGCAAAAACATGCTGTTAGTTGGGCTAGCTTCAAGTCCTTACACCAACATGTTATCCACTGCTACACTCGTACTGGATATATTTACCGCTATTCATATCCCTAATAGTACGAGGAATAGTAATAGGGTCAAGCTAGATAATAGATGGCTCGAGATATCGAGTAAATGAACGTTTTGTTAACTAGCATCCGGGGACAGTTGACGATAATGAGATAAGGGAAAACAAGAAGGCATATTATGCTTTTATCCAAATGGTTACTCTATCACATTAGTGTCTGTTTTTCCTGGTACTTAACCGTTTCATGCCTAATTTCACTTAGCTGACGGGTTAGTGTGATGGTTAGAGTACCGGGTTGGAGCTCTGGGATGTGGAAGGTTATTTTTCATTGGTTAAACAACCCCTGTTTGAATATTTTGTGGAGAGCATTCGAGTACATTGCACCGTCCGTCGGGTGGGACGTTAAGTCATGGTTCCCTTTGCACCTTTTCTATAAACTTGAGAGCACTTTACTATATCTAAAGGAAATATCACCAGTAATAGTGAAGAAGTGCAGGAAAATGATTACAAGTGATATAGGTACTATCTTATCAGATACTTAATGCACACACCCGTAGTAAACAATAAAGAACTACTGGAAAATAAAAGAATGAAACTTTGTTAGGTTCAATTTATATATAAATAGGCACAACCCGGGTTTCATAATGTAGTTGAAGATGTAACTACGTTATGAAACCCGGGTCGTGCCTATTTAATTATAAGGTGAACCTAACAAAGTTTCATTATTTTATTTTACATTATGGAAAGGTATCACATAGTTTAGCCTGAAGTTATCTGCTATATAATAAAGAATTACGTTATTCATAACAATAGTCTAAGAAGCTTTATCCCAGAAAAAGACTTCTACTTTTACTGTTTTACTACTAACTTCTACTTTTCCGTTATTTAGTGAATTAAATAAAAAATAGCGAAAAATTACTCTCCTGTCCTACTACTCTAGGTAATCAATATGAATATCCTGTGAATATTTCTGTATTTCAGATATCTAACATTTAGTTTTCTTTTTAAGTATGATTCCAGGTTGAAATTGTTAACTGAAATATTTCATTAGTTTCATTTCCAGTTGAAAATAAATGATTTATTGTAAACAAAAGGTTGACAACAGATTGAATGCAACTAAAACATTTATAAACTGTAGTATGACCTGGGTTTTGAAGCTTGAGCGTCATCGTCAGTTTAGAATACATTTCAAGGTTACTTCCAATGCTGTTACTCTTATTTTCACTATCAATTTTATGTAAGAGACACATAAAAAATTCCAATGAGCGGTACATAGTAAAGTATATATGCAATACTTAGGTGAAAAGCCGCAGTGTGTGTAGGTAGGTATATACAGTGTATAGTGTACTTAGGTCGTTTGATTACTTAATTGGTTAAATCTAGGGATGGGTCGGTTCCACTTTTTTTCGGTTCCGGTTCGGTTCTTAACTTCGGTTCTCGGTTCCGATTCTCGGTTCCGGTTCTTAATTTACCACTTACATTGCACTGCTCAATGGTAAGATAAGGTGATCAATAATCATTTTCAGAGACTGAATTCGAATAATTCGCGACTTCGAAGCATCTAAGTACACTATTTCACCAGGTTTTAATGTGAAGCCTCTACTTTCGGAGTGTGACTATGTTTCAAACTGGTTTTCGCGCCAATTATTTCAGTACCGATTATTTTTGGCCTCGGTTCCGGTTCCGGTTCTAAGCTCAAGAACCGGTGGAACCGAGAACCGAAGAACCGAACCGACCCATCCCTAGTTAAATCACCTAGCCGGAAATCAGGGGGATCCGGGACTCGAACCCGGGCGAGTTTGCTGACCCCTGGGAGGTTGTCTTTGAAATCGTCTGAATTACCTTGAATAGGTGACCGAGGAGTCAAGTGGTACACACTCGAATGTGTTTTGTCTCCAATTTGTTGCGTTCAAATCGCCCATTATTATCTCACTCAAGTGAAAACATTGCGTGACATTGTAATTAAAAATTAGGACACAAAATATCTTAAAACCATTCGTGGTTGTGTCGCGTGACTCCTCGGCTGCCTATTCGGGATAAAACCGATAGTTTAAAAGAAAAACCTGGTCTAGATGATAAAAACGCACGTGATTCACCAGGATACCAACCGACCACTAGATGATTCTTTGTGACTTTTCACTTATCCCCATCCCCTTCATCACCTCATGCGAATGATGGGCGGACCATAACTTAGCGCATTCAATCGACGGTAAAAGTTTAAAGATTTTATAGAATCGAGCCGTGAAGTACTCCACACAATCACGAAATTAAATATGGGCGGTATTTCATAGAAAAAACATTCCACACTCAGAACCCAAACCGGTGGCCAAAGGGTCTAATACCTTAGCATTCACATGAAAACACGATCCCTATTTTTCGTGACCTGGCATCAGCTACGTTCAATTTTCTATCGATTGCGCTCAAGATAACACGAAGATCCATTTATACTGTTTTTTTTCGATCCGAATAGTTAAGGAAGCGGAAACGAATGAACAGATGTCGCGAAAATCACTCGAGTAACTCCGATTAGAGAGAAAATTTCTTGTCGGAAGTTGCGAACAGGGAAAGAAGCTGCTTTGTCTCCTTTCAAATTAATTCTACCTTTCCGCGATCCCATCCACGCGAGCAACCTGCTCCGAGTGCTGATTTTAAATGTTTGAACTGAAAATAGAAATATGAACGACTGCGATCTCTCAGCGGCGTTATTCGATATATGTACATATGATATAGCAACGCGATATGGTGACAAAGATGAAAGAGACATATCGATACATGATATTATTCGATTTTATGCGGTATGAAATGTCATACGATATGCTGAATCACGTGGTATCATTCGACATGCTTTAGGATTCTATATGAGTAATCATAGTGTATGCGTATTGAGGCAATATGCATTGTAATGCGATATGCGCAGTCACGCGATATGCCATTATGCTCGTTTTCCACGATGTGTCAACATTATTGCAATAAGATTTTAATATCTCAATGTGGCATACGAATTCGCGTAATAAACTTTTCAATTAAAAATAATTTGACAACGATCCTCTAAGTTAGTGAGGCATGGAGTAGGGCATCATTAGAAAATACAAGCTCGAAAATATTTTGGTATAATGTAGGTATTTGATCGAAGGTTTCCGCGGCGTGGGTTAGATGCTCTCTGCATTCTTCCGAGTAATCGTCCGCGTCAGTTGGCTGGTAGTGACAACAGTTTCGCTGACTGTCCTGTCAGCGTCTTCAGGTCGAAGGTGTCGGGAAGTGATTTCTGCCTTGCTTATATATCGTTCGCTCGCTGCTCTCTGATTGGCTGATCGGAAGCTGCTCTCCAATTGGTTGTGGTTGATGACTCTTTTCCAGGCGCTGTGCAGAGGATACCCGTCCTCTCTCTTGAAGTTAAACTTCGTTTTGTGAATTTCTATTGCTTCCCTAATTTGCCGAGGGAAGTATCTTTTTTCCTTGGCCAAGAGCTTGGTCTCGTCAAATTTGATGTCATGTCCCGGCTCCGACCAAGCATGTTCGGCGATGGCTGAGAGGCGGAATTGCTTGTTTTTCGTCGCCCTCGTGTGTTCCTTAATGCGTACGTTCATCGACCGGCAGGTTTCTCCGATGTAAGATTTTCCGCAGGAGCAAGGAACCTGGTACACTACTTCGTATAACTGGGTACTGTTGTCACTACCAGCCAACTGACGCGGACGATTACCCGGAAGAATGCAAAGAGAATGGTTTTGAGGTATTTATCATCATTTGGTAACCCACCGCTTAGCATAAAATTTGATGGAACGCTATTACTTGTCAGACCTTAGGTTGAAATTTGGTCTTAATCTCGTAACTAAATTCTTAGACAGTACTTTCGCTGAAGATAATCAAAATATTTTGCGAACTCAAAGTTACTATGGTAGAGTAGACAATGATCATAAAATTAGAGAAATAGTTTGCCGAAACGACAGATTCAAAATGTCCTTCTTTCCTCGTGCATTCAGGGATATGAATAGCTGTAAATATATATCCAATGGTATAAATGCAAGTGTATCAATGGATAACATTGATAGTTGCATGTTGGAAGAAGGAATTTGAGGTAATCCAACTAACAGCATACTTCTGCATGCTTGCTTTGCTATTTTTATATTTTTTTGAATGGTGAATTGTAGACTAGAATACCTATTATTACTAATATTTTTTTTGCATGTTATATAATGCATACTTGTTGAGAATTGACCCCTGCCACACTCCTTTATGGTGGCGCTAAATCGCGCTATTTTTCTCTTGAGATGAGCAAAAGAGAAAAATTTCGTGCAGCAAAAGTGTAAAAAAATTATCAAACCTTCAATTTGTGCTAGAACTTTATTATAATCTCATTATTTTCCGTAATGACACCAAAAATGGGTTTCGCAAGGAAGAAAACACCCCAAAAGTGCTAAAAGTTTTCCATTGTTCAAGGAGAGAAGTTGACGCGGGATAAAATTGACACCCTTCCCTAGTCCTTCAACGAGTGGAAAAAAAAACAATTTTTTTCTCCGTTTGCTACCGGGGTACCGTTATAACATCGAACCCACTTTAAACAGCGAACCACGCGGTGGCTCCTTTTATAGTCATATAATGATTGACGGCTGGAACTCCGCCCATTTGTGGATGAGCTGTCTCTTTTTTTCTGCCAAACCAAGCAAAAATGATCGAGTAGCCTCAATTTCCACGTTTTTAATTGGCGCCTAAGTGTGTATGTAAGAATGAGGCATCTTTTGCAGCATAAAAAATATTATATTCGGCCATCTGCTAGATCATTACTAGATTAGAAGTTTTTCCCAAATTGATATAACGCTTTCTACTCTTTGCTTTTAAAGCCACTTTGATGAAACACTATACGAGCCTACGCCCTATTTCTTGAACTGAGAACACGCTGGAAATCTTTTTTTGCTCGAACAACACTCACGGAACAGTTATAATTTATTCTTGCTTAATCCTCATGGCATTTTACTTTTTTTATTGTTTTTTTCAAAAATATGTATGCATAAAATATTTCCTGATGTTACGTTTGACAGATTCTGCATTGCGGTTTTTCATTTCGTTTGATACAGTATTAATGGGGGAGTTGCTTGATGATACAGATAAACTTAACCTCTCTTCAGTGACAGTTTTGAATTGTAGTTGCTCACGATTCCTGCCTCTCAACAATGAACTCTTTTCCTCCCTTTTAAGCGACCGTCGCAGAGTGGTTCAGGCACCACGAAAATCATGGCAACGTTCAATGAATCGTCTGGTTGCGTCCAAATTAGGTTCTTTCAGGTTTTTTCGACCGCTGAGTACGAATCTGGAGTAAAATTGTTTCAATTGCGAATAGATTCACGAATATGAGTGCAAAATTGATAATAAAAATTGCAAAAACATCGTCAAATAATTCTGATTATATCATGCTAATATATAAAAATGTAGTGGTGTCTGTCTGTCAGCCAATTCTATGCTCGTTACGCATCTCCTCAAAAACTACTCACCCGATTGAGCTGAAATTTTGTACGATTCTATCGCATACACTAGAAGGTGCTATAGGCTATATAAAAAAAGGCTCTGGTTCCGGGTTTGATTCCTGGCACCAATTATGTATTTTCATTGGTTTAAATTGACTTTTTCAATTTATGGTAGCACTAGAGTTTTTTCTTTCGCTCTGTAAAATAACTAAATATTAATCGATGTCTTTCATTCTTTCTGTATTTAATGGGGAAACGTATAAACTTTCTTATTCTTTTAACCGATTTACACTTTATCCTCGAGGTTTCTGGGCAATGTGTAATTTACGTTGAAATTTACTGTTTTTTTCGGTTATTTTCCGAGCGTTGCAGACGCCTTTGCCATTGTCATCTCCGAAACGTAAAAATCGTGCTGTGCGTCGTGTCGTGTCGGCCGACGTAAGCGTCGCCCATGTCGGGAGTGGCTTCACCTGGAGTCCGCGAACGCCTCCAAAACGGTCTTCGAACTGCGACCGGTCGCGCGCGATTGTAGCGGGGGTAGGGGAGGAGAGGGGAGTGACCAAGGCCGGCTCTGCCTAATCTCGACGACCGCAAACCGTTAAAGGCAGATGCTCTCGTGCGTCGGAAACAGCCTTCCAGGGTACGAGGGGGGAGGAGAGACCCTTGTTCCGGACTGCTCCGCTCGTTATACCCGATGTTTCTGCACCAGCCTCCTTCTCCTCACGGATCACGCGTCGGGTTGGCCCGTGCGCGTGCCTGTCGAGACGAAGCCTGAATGAATGGAGTGACACGGCCGACTTCAATCAGTAGTCGGTCGTGAATCAATTGAAGGTCAATCGTCAAAAAAATTAGCAATGCATATAATAAATGTTTATGGCTCAACGAAAATGATGCTTACTTTAAATGAAAGAACAATTAATGAATAATTTTAGGTACCTACTTTTAAGACTTCTGCGACTTTTAAATAATATTAAGCCAATTGTGGGTTGTCTTGAAAGAGCCTATTCAGGTCTTCTAAATAAAATTGTATAATTCAACTTATAATTTCACATTATGCCCGCACTGATAATTTTATCTGAGCTGATCCATCATATTACGCCGGATATAGTCGAATTTCAGCCAAAGATCTTGGTTATGCTCTGTGACTCAAATTAGGATAAAATAAATGCATTATATTTAACGTTGGGACATAATATCATTTAATATATGTTTTATTTACACAGTTGACATAATAGTTATTCATGAAAGCAGAATTGAACCTCAAAATACTTCAGACATGACTAGAGCTCTCCCTTGTAGCCTTAATAACAGTCGAGATGAAAATATTTCCGTTGCGGTAGTTAATTGCCGAAGTCTTAAAAACAAGATACCTGAGTTCCATCACCTTATTCATACTACTGATGCAGATGTAATTATAGGAACTGAAAGTTGGCTGACAGATGACATTCCTGACTCAGAAATATTCCCCAAATCTTTTAAAATATATAGAAAAGATAGACATAACAGAGCAGGTGGTGGTGTTTTCATTGCAGTCAAGAACGCAATCATTAGCAAAGCAGTAATATTTCCCGACAACCCCTTAGAATGTGTTTGGTGTTCATTAGCATGCCCTAAATCCAGATCAATATCTGTCTGCGCCTTCTATAGGCCCCCAAACACTGATGTTGAGTCATTATTAGAACTGGGAAACCAGATAAATACTATAACGTCCCGTAACAGCGAACGTAATATAATAATAGGTGGAGATTTCAATGCACCATCAATAGACTGGAGAACATACTGCTTCAAAGCTGGAGGAAGGGACAAAGACATTTGTGAGACTCTATTAGATGTTTTCTCCAATAACTCCCTGACACAATTAGCTACAGCACCTAATAGAGGGGACAACACTCTTGATTTACTGGCAACCAATATCCCACAACATGTGACAATGATTGACACGGTTGATGGAATCAGTGACCACAGAGTTATAACTGCAAAACTCTCGCTATCTTTAGATAAAAATTTTAAACAAAAAAGAAAGTTTTACGTTTTTAAAAGAGCAGACTTTGCTAACTTTAAAATTTATTTAAGAGATTCCTTATCGGATTTCAAAAAGTCTTCCATAAAGGTATGTACCAACGATTCATGGAAGTCGTTCATTAATATCATGCGCTCTGGGATCAACAGATTTATCCCTTGTAAATTCAAAAAAGAAAGCACTGAACCTAGGTGGTACAATGCCGAAGTGAGAAAATCCCTGAGACGGCAGCGAATATGTCATGCTAAAATGAAAAAAATTAGTAAACATATGCCCACTGATGAGCGTAATGTAATTATTGAAAATTATAAAATTTCAAAATCCACTGCAAAGTCAGCCCTTAGTAATGCATTTGCAGAATTCAAAAGAAAAACACTTGGGGAACAATTGAAAGAAAATCCAAAAGTCTTCTGGTCGTACGTAAGGGAAGTGCAAGGCCATAAGTCTGCCGTCCATTCACTTAAAAATGATAGAGGTGAAATGACCACAAACACACTCGACAAAGTTAACTTGCTAAATTCCTTCTTCCAAACCGTTTTTAACCCACCTTCCGGGGATTCAACTGTCGTGTTACCTGACCTCTTTCAGCGGTTGATGCAACCAATTGACATTTCCTGTAATGGTATTGAAAAATTACTTAAAGATATAAGCCCCAACAAATCTCCTGGCCCTGATCAAATTCCCTCCCGCGTGTATAGAGAGTTAGCATCCGAAATTTCCCCCTACCTTGAAATAGTATTTAATAAATCCCTGACCGAACACGTCGTACCGATGGACTGGAAAGCAGCCGATGTAACACCCATTTTTAAAAGTGGCGATAGGGAGCAGCCATCTAACTACAGACCTATATCCCTCACATCCATTTCATGCAAGGTCCTAGAACATATAATTGTCAGTTCAGTCATGGGACACCTAGATAGCCAGAATTTATTGTCCAATGTCCAGCATGGCTTCCGAAAGAGCAGATCGTGTGAATCCCAACTTGCTCTCTTTTCCCACGATATTTTAGTTTCTGGCGAAAATAATATTCCAGTGGATGCTATATTTCTCGACTTCAAGAAGGCTTTTGACAAGGTTTCTCACAGCAAACTAATTTTGAAGTTAAAATCTTATGGGTTAGACAGTAACATTATATCATGGATAAATGATTTTCTGCATGATCGGGTTCAAAGGGTTGTTTTGGACGGTGTTTCCTCACCGGCAATTAAAGTCACTTCGGGTGTCCCACAAGGTAGTGTGATAGGTCCACTCCTATTCCTTTTGTATATTAATGATATCCAAAAGGTGGTAAAAAGTAAGCTTCGTCTATTTGCCGATGACGCAGTAGTGTACAGGGAAATTCTATGCCCGAACGATAAAGAATATTTAAATATTGACCTACAAGCAATTGAAACTTGGTGTGATACATGGCAGTTAGAATTAAACTTTAAGAAATGTCTTGTAATGAATTTTTGGAAAAAGAATAGCTCTCCTCCTACCACTTACAAAATAAGTAATAATGAATTAACAAACGTGGAATCCATTAAATATCTTGGAATAAGACTGACAAATGATCTTTCCTGGGGTAAACACATTCGTGAAATAATTGGTCAAGCGAATCGCAAACTGGGTTTCATTAAAAGAGTATTGGGTAAATGTGACGATCATGTACGAGAAATCAGCTACTTTTCCCTTGTTAGACCTCATTTGGAATATGCTGCCAGTGTATGGGATCCCTACGAAATCGGTCTAAGTAATGAACTTGAACGTGTGCAGCGAAGATCGGCAAGATTTGTAAAGGGACGATACGATAATTATATTAGCGTAACCAGTCTATTAAATGAATTGAAATGGGAATCATTGTCAGATCGCAGGTTGAAATTTAGACTTAATCTCTTCCACAAATTCCAAGGCAATATTCTCAGTGATGATGTTAAAAATATTTTACGAACCCCAACTTACTATGGCAGACTGGACCATAATCATAAAGTTAGAGAAATTGATTGCCGAACTGACCGATTCAAAATGTCCTTTTTCCCTCGCACAATAAGAGATACGAATAACGGTAAATATGTCCTATCGGAGAGTAGCAATGAATAGCATTGGTAGCTGCATGTTGGTATGAGTACTTAAAGCTAACCCTACTAACAGAATGTTTTTGCATGTTTGCTTTGCAATTTCTATCTTTTTTAAATAGTGTAGTTCTGACTACTATATTAATACTATTCCTTTTTTATGCATGATATGTAGTGCATGTTTGGTGAGCAATCACCCCCTGCCACACACCCTTGTGGTGGCTTGCAGGGTATTATGTAGATGTAGATGTAGAATAGAGTCTTTATCTTTCTTTGGTAATATGCCAATACTGTTTATTTTTTTAAGATCCTGCTGACTTACGTAAGTGACAATGCTTTAAATGGGTGAGTGCTCGCTCTTCACCCCAGTGGACGATTATTTATAAGACGACAGCCAGGCGGACAACTTATAGCACTGGAAAACTCATAATTGCCAGCCATCCTTGCTGCGAGCAGAGACGGCGCCGGCGTGAAAGCCGAGCAGCAAACGATCATCGGTGTTTCAGAACCGCTTCCCTGGTGCACCAATTCAGAACCAATGCCCATGTGCCCCGGTTTAGAACCACGTATTAACGACCAATCCCTCTATTACTATACAGATACAAACCGTGTAGCTATATGTGACTCTATTATTAGCATATCTCCATGTAATAGCCTAGTTGCATGTCAAAAGTGCATGTTTGCTGATCTCCACTCCTCTGCCAGTCACCATAGCGGTGGCTTCCCGATTATTGTGTAGATGTAGAAGTGAGGTATAACTTTATTGCATTAAACATGTTAGGGGAGCCTGAGATGAATGGGATTCGAATAGTTTTGACTGTGCCTGACGAAATCGCCAGCGTAGAAAAAACGTAATTGGTAGTCAACATGCAGTCTCTGCCCCTCTCTTAGGTCAGATTTCCGGCTAAGCAAGTGACGTCTGCCCACCCACACTTCCTCCCTTTTCGTATTGCATCATTTCCTTCATTGCTTCCCCCACCTCCATTCACGATGTCCCCAACTCACCTTTTATGGCTTCCGTGAATTCCCTTCTTATTGTTAGCTAAGCGGATTCCGAATGAACCCCGTTCAAGAGAATCGGTGGGGGTCTTCAGTGATTTTTGAAGATCGTCCCTGCCAGATCGGGAGGAGGTACGAGGGACGTGATTGGAGGGAAAGGTGGAAGTGTGGAGAGAAACCCGGCGTCAGTATTAGCCTGATCGGTACGGAAAAAGTAGCTACTTTTCCCTTTTTAGACCTCATTTGGAATACGTTGCCGGTATGTGGGATGCATACAAAATGAACTTGGACGTGTGCTGCGAAAATCGACAAGATTTGTAAAGGGACGATATGATGACTATATTAGCATAACCAGTCAATTATATGAGTTAAATTGGAAATCATTGTCAGAATATCCGTTGAAATTTAGACTTAATCTCTTAAATAAATTCCAAGATAATTTATCACCAATGACGTTAAAAATATTTAGCGATCCCCATCTATGACCGGACTATAATCGCAAAATTATAGAAATTATACCATTGCCGCTATCAATGGATAGCATTGGTTGTTGCATGTTGGTATAAGGAATTAAAGCTAAGCCAACTAACAGCATTTTTATCCACGATTGCACTCAGGTTTTATTCTTTTTTGGATTGTCAAGTTTTTACTAGTATGTTATTACTAATTATCGTTTATGCATGATATGAAAGCATGTTTGGTGTGAATTCACCCTCTTCCTCATACCTTTATGGTGACTTTCTGGGTATTATGTAGATGTAAATGGATCCATAGTTCTTGGAGCGTTTGGGACTATTTATGAACCCATATCCATATGTGATCATCTCCACTTATCTCATGGCTGACTTCGTTTCCAAAGCCTATTGTTTTCCTCTTTAGTATATCTTCCAGAATTGAGGAAATTCTTGCAGGAAAGAGTTTCTGATATTTATTTGTACTGTAGCTCCAGATCTCTTTCGTTCTTAGGACTGCATCTTGTTGCTTTATTTATTTCGTGCCTTCTACTACTTATGGTTCCTTGCCACGCTTATTTTCCAGGGGATGCACTTTTTAAGGAAGGGATTTGATTGTTTGTTATATGATGTAGTTCCTCCTGGTTCTGTACGATTCATGTTCGATTTCCTGTTATCTCAATTGATTTTATGTTTATCGTAATTTGTGTATTTTTTAGGTTATGGGATTTGTTTTAAAATGTTTTATCTTTTTTGGGTTGTTGAAATACATAGTTAGAGAAGGATTTATACAAAAATAGTTTCGGCAATTCATTAATGTAAACGTATTTACGATTCACAATACTTCCTATTATTTAATTATTTGCACTAGTAAAAGCAGCATGCTTGTCTCCTGCCATCATTAACCCTTTCTTCTTTGTTGTTTATTTACGCGTCCATTGCAGCATTCTTGTTTCGTTACGCTAAAATATTTCTTTTGACTTCAATTATAAGCAAGCGATATTTTTCAACGCAAACTTAGTATGCGATGTCAGAAGTCGGCAAAAAAACCCTATCCTTTGATTCCTTATTCATCACTATTCAAAACTTTTGCATTAGTTGCATTAGCTGAGGGAAAGGGATGTTGATAAGAGAAATAATATAGAAGGTAAAACGTGTCTTATCGCTCTTGTGGGAATCCCTATCCGAGGAGGGCCTCGCGTCGCGTATCAGCCGACGAGCGTTCGTCGCGTTTCTTCGAAGAGCGGGCAGATAACCGTTCGCCGAAATAATTCGCTCCATTGTTTTGCCACCACGATCTACAGAGCTCTCACCCAAGGCCACGGATTGGCCATCGAGGTGGATACGAGTCGTAGCTATGCGGGGAAGGCGACCTACAGCCGGGAACATCTGCACTATTTAGGATAGGTGGGCAAGGTAGGTAGTACATTTCAGAGAACAGAGGTAGGGTGAGGGGAAAACCTGCCGTCTGTTAGAGAAAGACACCTATAGGGGTTCACAGTTTAACGTTCCATGCGAAGGATGGAGTATTGAACTTTAAGTGTTTTCCACACATAACTCAAGTAGTGACTTTTTGGCCAATGAAAATGATCTGCCGCTGATGGGAATCTAACCCGGAACCTAAGGATGGGAGGCCAGTGCTCTAACCTTCACAACATGCCAATCCCTACTATCCAAACGGTACCTCCTCTTATTCGCACAGTCCCTGATGGTGACTTTGCGTGTTTTCCACCGTCTAAATCTTTATTTACGTTACACACCACCAGCCATGACTAAGATGTTTGCCAGAGGCTGACTCCAAACCAGGCTATCATTAACGCAAGGTATACAATCCTATCGTTAGTGACTACCTCACCTCATGTGAATGTAATGACAGTTATGCACATGAATGTTCACAACTTTGATAAATCCATGAGAAAACTATGATCACAATAAAGTAAGCTGTACGCTTTATGCCAAATTACCCCTGAATCGACTGAATCACCCCTTTTTATCGATGAGTTTTTCTTTCATTCATACATTTTTCTTTTTCATCCCCTTCTATTATTTGATGACAGAACACCCCTGCCACACGTCGTACGTTAGTGCGCGTAAATTATGGGTTTAATTGGTAAATGTTTTGTTGTCTCCAAATCATGGCATCAATTTGATGGTCGAATTAGTTTGCTCCCAGTTTTTCTCGTCCATCTGCGCACAAAGAGTTTCATTCAGAGATTCAGTAAAGCCTCTCCTTTGATCGCGTGAGCTTAAGTTGGGACTTTAATTGTGAGCTCATATATTACTCATAACACGCTATGATTTACGGCTAAGTTTTCAAACACCACAGTGGTGTTATGGTGACGTTATCAGGAAATGAAGATATCAGCAGAATGCGAGTCAGGAGGTCACTATCGCAGAAACGTTGAGCTTTGTTTTTGCTCGTTTCCCATTTCTACTTCTTGAAACTTTAGTTGGCAATCTTTAATAATTTTCTTTGGTTGAAAGACTCTTTTCTATTTCCTATGTATTGTCAGTTTCAATAAATGTTACTTTTTAATATCATGGAATTTCCCGAAAATAAATTGGTTTTACCTGGTGAAATAATTAATACTTAACCTCTGAATTACGACCTTCTTTCAAGACAGAAGAGTTGCTCAGCATCGTAACGGAAAGTCAAATCCACCTCGAATATCTTGTGAGTAATACTAAATCGCAATACTTCGTCCGTCTAATGAGTCGCAAAATTCTCGACGCATCTCGCCAGAATAGGTACATCTAACTGTTCATTCGCATACTCTCAGCAAGGCGCAGCAGCTTCATGTTATTTAATCCGAGCAAGTATTAAAGTAATTAATAAAGATGTACCTGAGTTGATAGGGTTGGTATGCAGGCCATAGTACTGTCATCCCAAGCGAGGGTTGGGATTCGATTCTCGGCAGTAACAAAAATTTTTCATGTATAAACCTTTCTCTACTGGGGTACTTAGCGGAAAACCGTTCGAGTACTGTACTCCTTCCGTCGTATAGGAATTTACCCCTCGAGGTATTTCGCAAAAAGCAGGGTTTCACCTCAACCGTTCCGTGAAAAAATGTTTTCCCCAACTAATAACTTACCTTTCATTAATGGCCCAGGTGAATTTAGCTGTAGGTAGCCTCATTAGCCTGATTAATCAGGAGTTAATTTTAGTTTACTAATCCCCATTGTGTGCCTATAGTACTAGTTTAGTATATAAATAATCGCAGTGCATGATTCCTACAATTGCTATACTTTTAATATATAATTTAATTGAAAATCGACTGTTGAACATATCTATGAACAAATGCCATCGAACATATCAAACACGAGAGAGAAAAAATTGTCGTATTTGCGAACAGTTTTAATCATCATCATCGGTCAGCAATCCTAGGATTGGTTTGACGCAGCCCTCCACTCGATTCTTCTATCAGCCAACCTCTTCATACTAACGTAATTTTACTTTTTTACATCCTTCACAACTTGTTTCATATATCTCATACAAGGCCTGCCTTTTCCATTCTTCAGGTTCACTTTTCCCTCCACGATTGTCTTCATCAAGCCATTGTGTCTTAAGATATAGCCGATTAATTATCCCGTCTTATTTTCAGAGTTTTCAGAAGACTTCTCTTTACTCCCACCCTTCTTAAGACTCCTTCATTTTTCACTCAGTAGATCCATGTAATCTTCATAGCTCTTTTGTAGCACCACATTTCGAATACCTCCACCCTTTTCTTCTCCGCTGCTGACATCGTCCTTGTCTCACTGCCGTAAAGAAAACATGCTCCAGATGTACGTTCTGATGAATTGCTTCATTACTTCTACGCTTGTAATCCCATCTCTAAGTAGATTCTTTGCTCTCTCTGCCTGGGCTATTCTACTGAACATTTCTACCTCGGTTTGTTCTTCGCTAGTTACTCGACTTCCCGGGTAACGGGACTCTTTCACCTCTCCAAGTTTTTGTTTTCCTAGTTTAACGCAAACAGTTTTATTTTAAGCATAACATTCTCATCGCCTTTCGACGCTTAATGCCATTCTTCAGTATATGCATCTGATAAATTCATGTTCGGATACAAATACCTTCCCCGAGGTAGGGAGATAGACGAAAGATGACGTTTATTACATGGGGGTGAGGTGAAGCTGGGGATTCCAAAAATCTATGAGCAAATGTGGCAACTTGCTTCGTTTTCTATTATTTAATTTGTCAGTTTCAGAGTTTACTTTTGTTTGTAACGCTAAAATATAATCATATATTTAATAATTCCCTACACAATGCACTTCTACCGCAAAATCTACAACACATATTCTAATTTCTCTACGCATATGCGCTGTAATCTGATACTGACCCTAATGGGGGCGTTTCCTCGGAATCGAATTCGCTATTTTGTCCACGAGGTCGTTAAATGGAAACGAAAAATGAATTTTAGTGAAAAAATTAATCTTCTAACCGTAGGCATTCACTCATAAATTAAAAATTAAAGTAAGCAAAAGGTGACGCCCACCGGGCGAGCTGCGTTAAGGATTACTACGTCATCCACCTCCCGTCCTTGACTTTTTAGGGAAAGGTAGGGGAGTGATGGTGGGGGCGGAAGGTCTGCTCGCACAGATCCTGTTGCAACCACTTCCATTGGAAGAGCTGTGTGTCCCCCATTGTGTTAGGCGAAGGAGCTTCGCGGTCTCAGTTAAAATTGGAAGAAGAGGATGATGTACGAATCCTTTGCACGCTCACTTATCCGAAAGTGTTGAAAAAAATCAGTGTTTTGCCGCTTATAACTTGAGAACTAATTGACGGATCCAAGAACGGAAAAATACTGGTCAATTTATTTTACTAACTCTATCAGATTCGGCTATAGAAAAAAATGGTTAACGACCCCATCTTGCACGGAAAATAAACTATGATAAAATAAATTTAGCTAACGCCAACAGTCACATGGATAAGTTGACATCTCTCACTATTAAAGCAAACATATTTTCTCGCGGAAGGGGTTCCTTGTTGTTTCATTGAAAACACATATTCCACCGCTGCAAGGAGTAGACTAAAAGATACTTCTTGACTGTGCTGTTTAAATCGATTAGACAAACGAAAGAATGGAAGTGATGCATATCGTTTGTGATGTAACGTTAAACATTTTTCTCTCGCCATCTATGGAAATATTTTAGTACTGCATCCAAAACGTATAACAGTTTAGCCATATGCGATGACTCCTCTATATACTTACTCTATGGTACCACGGAGATGAGTTCGCTTGAGCCCTTGTCTTCGCCCAAACAAAAACCTATTTAGGACCTGCCATGTTCCACGGGATCGTCCTCGTTGTGTATAAATGGTCTCAACCCGTCCGCGGGCCGGATGTCGCCCATCAAAGGCATTTTCAAATTTCGTTCGATTAGCCGTTAGGACCCGGTGTTTCAGGAAGCAAGGGGGCCGCTGGGGTATCTGGGTGGTTTACGCATTCACTACACAGCTGGTCCCACCCCTCACGGCCGTCGCACCCCTTCCCACAGAGCAACAACGGTCGCCCTCCGCCCGAGCCCCAAAAAGGCCCCTTTCGCCCACGCCCGAGATCCAAGTAGTGTGGGACGGAGCGATATTCAAATTTCAGCTTTAATACTCGCCGTGTAATCATCGATTTTCCTGCACCGCATCGGCGTTGGAGCGGAAAGTGCGATGTAAATATATCGCTCAATATCGAAACCACCCTTAAAATATTCGTATCGCTTTGATCTTCTACGATGATCGACATGATACGACTGACTAAATGCCTCAAACCTTTGGACATATTATACGATTATAATTGCAGCCTGATTTTTTAAATCTATATAGTCTAATCTAATTTTTTGATACGTTTACAAGATTTTACAACATGTTAAGTAGCAGTTGTCTTGAATTTTAGATTTATTTATTCCCGATCATCAATATATTGATGTTTTCATCATTTATTTCATTTTTTCCCGGCGTGTCCAATGGTCAAACCTCAAGCAGAGGATCATACTTAAGTATATATGTCTAGTTTCCTCTTCATCCATCTTACTACCCCCAAATCTTTATGCAAGAAACCTCGATTCACAGATGTAACATTTCAACCCCTACCACTAGTCTCTGCGTCAACTCACAAGCTAAGATTAAAATATCAATTATTGTAGGTTTGGATACCGATACGCTGGTTTTTCATCGATATTTTTTAATTACAATGAGTCAAGTAACTAATTTTTACTCACTAATCAGCTCGGTGCCACAATCCAATGTTAATATATCTAATAAATACTGTCTTCCCTTTCCCCCTCTTACTCAATATATTTCCCTTAAATCTGTCTGGCGGATATTTTTCAGACTCAAACGCATCTTTACTTGAGCGCCTTTATCTACATTTATATTTTATGCTGCGAGCTACCACAAGGGAGTGTGGCTGGAGGTGCAGCCAGTGTGCAGGAGTGCACAGGTCAACAGCCACATTAAGTTGAGTTTTAGCCTATAAAAACTTCGTTGATTAATAATAAAGTATGCATGTATTAAGCTATGAATAACATACTTCGTTTCGTTGTGGTTGTATATTTTGCGTGGGAAAATGAATTCTTGTTTCACTCGAACCAACCGTCTATTTCTCTTAATTTGTCCTTCTGTCTATCCTACTAATGTAGCGTGGGAAGAGAAACATGCCTGCAGTGTAAGATTTGAAATTTTACAGTTACTTCAGCTTGTGAGCAACCCTCTGGATTCTATGGTTTCTAAACCAAGTTCTACTATTAGCGGAGTGCTCTTTTCGTAACTTAATGTTTTTTTTCAAAAAGCTCTGCTTACCTCTATATCTTGTTTAGTTCCCGAATTGAATTCTCACTCATAGCATCCCAACATTTGTGGAGAGGAATCGAGTTCAGTGCTCCGTCCGTTGGATGGGACGTTAAGCTGCGGATAAAGGTAGTTGTTTCAGGCTTAATTTGGTAGAATATCATGCGAAAGAAAAAATGGCAATTTTCCACAAGAATAAAGATATTTAATTTAAAATAAATTAATAAATTAAAATAAAATTAATAAATTAAATATCTTTATTCTTGTGGAAAATTGCCATTTTTTCTTTCGTTAAGCTGCGGTCCCCTTGGCGCCTTCAGTTATGAGAGATCTAATGCCGAAACTGGATTTCTTTCCACCCTTCCTCCCTACAACTTCTATTTTCACTATTGAACTTTTCCTCCCGGTAAGAAGCACCTTTATGTGTGAGCAAAGACCGAAAAATTTTACAGATAATAGGACTGAATAAGTGAGAAAATTCTGTGTGTGTAGCTGATTTCCAGGTCACATCTACCACTTTCTCTCCAGAAATCAAAACCGCTATGAGACAGGGTCATTCTTCCCCCGACATCTTTAATCTATATCTCTCTATACGACATCTTTAATCATATCTCTCATCCTCTATACGTATCTTTTAATGAGAGTTTATTCGAAGAAATGCAATGTTATGTTCGCGGTTTACGTATGATTTTTACCTCTCTGTAAGTGAGAGAATCCGAACCTGAACTCGGGATTCAGGTTCGATTCCCGAAAAATATGAACGTTTTTCTCCTCTTAATCTGATTGTTGGATATCAGCGGGTGACTCCATTAAGGTTTTTATCGGCTGATTCGCAAGCCATAAATTTCTTACAAATCCTAAGATTTGTTTGACGATGTTCTCCGCTCGATTCTCCTATCAGCTAGTCTCTTCATATTCACGTAATTCTTCTCTTTCGTATCATTAACAACTTGCGCTATCTATTTGATGCAAGGACTTCCTTTTCATTCCTTCCATTTCGTTCCCCTCAATCATTATCTTCATCAGGACATATTGTCTTAAGATAATGCCGATTATGTTGTTCCGCCTTCTTTTTTTAAGTTTCCAGCTGACTTCTCTTTCCTCCCACTCTTCTCAGAGCTTCTTCGTTAGTCACTCGATTGGTCTTTTTCATCTTCATCCTTCTTCTGGCACCATATTTCGAATGCTTCTATCCTTGACGTCTCTGTTGCTGTAATACTCCATACAACACTGCCATAAAGAACCATGCTCAAGATGTATATTCTGATGTATTGTTTCCTTACTCCCACGCTTTTTATTTAAGCTGTAAGTAGATTCTTCTTTTGGTAGGATGCCCTCCTAGCTGGTTTCTTGGCTTCCCAGGTAAGGTAGCTCTTTCACCTCCTAAACGTTTGTCTTTACTAGTTTAATTTAGCCCTCGACCTCTTCTCTCCCACTGCTTACTTATATCTATATCTAAGCCATCTATCTTTTTATTGATCTTCTGGTGGTATGTGTCCATTGTCCTATTCATGGTTACTCGAGTCCCCTTCAAATTCCCCAGTCTCTACTATGAATGCTTCGTCATCAGCGAATCGTAGCATGCTAATTTTTTTGCTCTTGGATGTTCACACTTGAAGCCTTCTCTTAGATTTCATTGACGGCTCTCTCGATGGAAACATAGAAAATTATGGGAGACGGGACATAACCTAGTATAACTCATTTCTTTAATCCTGCTTCTCTACAGCTGGGTCCAGATGCAATCACAGCTACTTGGTATTTTATAAATTGTGGGTAATTCTTCGGACGTAGTAGGACACTCCAATCCCATTATACGTATCACGTACCGAGAAAAATTTTATTTATACATTCTACGGACATAATCAGATTTATATACATAAGTATATACCCTGTCTGTTTCCTGATTCGCAAAAAAACGTTTCGTTGGCATGACATACATGGATGGTGGAAGGGTCTTAAAGGATGTCTTTAGACCTCATTTGGAATATGCTGCCAGTGTATGGGATCCCTATGGAATCGGTCTAAATAATGAACTTGAACGTGTGCAGCGAAGATCGGCAAGATTTGTAAAGGGACGATACGATAATTATATTAGCGTAACCAGTCTATTAAATGAATGAAAATGGAAATCATTTTCAGATTGCAGATTGAAATTTAGACTTAATCTCTTAAATAAATTCCAAGACAATATTTTCAGTGATGATGTTAAAAATATTTTGCGAACCCCAACTTACTATGGCAGACTGGACTATAATCATAAGATTAGAGAAATTGATTGCCGAACTGATAGATTCAAAATGTCCTTTTTCCCTTGTACAATTAGAGATACGAATAACGGCAAATATGTCCAATCGGAGAGTAGCAATGGATAGCATTGGTAGCTGCATGTTGGTATGAGTACTTAAAACTAACCCTACTAACAGAATGTTTTTGCATGTTTGCTTTGCAATTTCTATCTTGTTTAAATAGTGAAGTTCTGACTGGATATTTATATATACTATTTCTTTTGTATACATGATGTGTAGTGCATGTTTAGTGAGAAATCACCCCCTGCCACACACCTTTGTGGTGGCTTGCAGGGTATTATGTAGATTTAGATGATGTCAGATAGATAGGTAGATGAGTTAGGTAGTCTTTATTGAGGCGAGATTGATACTAAAAGTCCCCTCTTCCATCTATTCCCTAAAAGTTTACGAAGCGTTATATGGGGAAAAGGAGTGGGGTGCACAAAGTAGTGAATAAGCGTTGCGTAACATACGAATGACCTCTTGAGGACATATCTCCCTCATCCCTCCCCAGCCATTCCACTCCCGACAAAAATACACGATATTTTAGTCCACGGCGAAAGCAGTACTGAAGTTGATGCGATATTTTTAGATTTTAAAAAGGCCTTCGATAAAGTTCCTCATGACAAATTAATCTTGAAGTTAGAGAGTTTTGGTATAAATAAAGACGTTGTATGTTGGGTAAAAGAATTCTTAAGTGGGCGAGAGCAGAGTGTTGTCATAGATGGTATCATGTCGGACACAATCGAAGTCACATCGGGAGTTCCCCAGGGTAGCGTAGTAGGTCCGCTTCTATTTCTTTTATACATAAACGATTTGGGTACCGTAGTTAGTAGTAACCTTAGACTTTTTGCAGACGATGCGGTGGTGTACAGGGGTATATCGAACGAAGAGGACACGAAATCACTTAGCAAGGATTTAGATGCAATTCAAGAGTGGTGCGACAAATGGCAGTTAGAACTCAACCTTAAAAAGTGTGTAGCTATCAATTTTTGGAGGAGGAATAATTCGATTCGATAGAGCGATCCTATAGAATTAATAACACGAAGATCGAAAACGTTGAAACCGTAAGATATTTAGGTGTAACAATCACTAAAGATTTATCGTGGGGAAGACACATAAGGGAAATATGCGGCCGAGCGAAGAGAAAGCTAGGATTTATAAAAAGAGTACTTGGGAAATGTGATGAGAAGACAAAAGAGCGATGCTACTTTTCACTAGTTAGGCCCCACCTTGAGTATGCAGCCAGTGTATGGGATCCTAATGAATTAGGTTTGATTCGAGAACTAGACAGTGTGCAGCGTAGAGCAGCTAGGTTCGTCAAAAGGTGTTACGATAGGTTGAGTAGTGTATCAGAATTAATACAAGAATTAGGGTGGGAATCATTATCAGAGCGTAGGTTAAAGTCCAGATTAAATCTATTGGAGAAATTTCAATCGGATAGCTTTACTGAAGATGTTAGGCACATATTAAGAACACCAGCGTATTATGCTAGATTCGACTAACTAAATAAAATGATAGAGATAGATTGTCGTACAGATAGATTCAAAATGGCATTTTTCCCCCGTACTATAAGAGAACAGAATAGACAGCATAGGAAAGGGATAGGTAGAGGAAATATTTTAGAGTATTCTGTAGTGCATGATGCATGTATTAATCCCTTAAATACTATAGATACTAACAATCTAGTTGCATGAGACCCTTTAGTTGCTTGCTTGCATGTTAGTAGTGTATGCTTGGTGATCTTCACCCCCTGCCACACACCCTCGCGGTGGCTTGCAGGGTATCGTGTAGATGTAGATGTAGATGAAAATCTCCGCTACGTTTTCCCCCCAAGCGGCTCTGCTCGTGCGAATCGTCCATCTCCCTCTTTCCCTTTAATTTATTCCTGGCACGCAGGCCCCGGGCCTTTTCGACCCCAAAGACAAGCAAAGAGAACCTTTATACTCCCCAACTCTCTGTCCTAAACACGAATGAAAGGGATGGGTCCTATGCCGTGCAACGATGAGGGATCTCAAACTCCCTAAAATGTACACGTATGCCCTTCCATCCTGGACTGATTGACTCCACGCGCTGGGAAGCTTTGCGTAACAGTGTTCTCTTTTTAACACGCGCAAAAAAGAAGAAAAAGTCTTGAGCATGGTAGGACTGAGGAGTAAGCAATCAAACAGCTGACGGTGTAAATCTTCGGAGAACCATCTCAGAGTGACTCTTACGACGAGGGAAAGCGGAGATGGGGTTCGTGTGGCGGGTACACTACCGCCTTCCCATTTCGAAGGCCCGGATTCGAGTCCCGGAGGAGAGCAGAGATTTTCCATTGATGTATCAGTCCCATGTGAAAGAGAAGAATTACGTAAATATGAAGAGATAAGCCGATAGAAGAACTCAGTGGAGAGCTGCGTCAAACCAGCCTGAGGTTGATGATTTGTAATGATGATATCAGTCCCAATTTGTGTTGTATGGATAGCACTTCACGTCTTCAAGTTCTTCAAGTCCAAGACTTCAAGTGTCCGTCGGATGGGACGTTGAACCGTTGAGCCCTTGGCGTATTACGTAGACCAGATTAGTGGTGATGCCGCCAGGTTTTGTTTCAGCCTTTTTCATTCCTTTCTAAGTTTCACTTCTACACAATCATCCTCATATCTTACATGGCATAATTGACCTTCGCCGTCCGTCGCCTATTCTGATTAGCGTGGCCAATCTGAACAATGAGCAAACTTACAGAATTTTTTTCCTCCCTCAACGCTTCTATTTGCAATTTCTACGTCTACATCTACATAATACCCTGTAAGCCACCATAAAGGTGTGTGGCAGGAGGTGAGTTCACACCAAACATGCATTACATATCATCCGTAAAAAGGATTAGTAATAATGCCCATATTGTATGCTTTGAACTATTATATCGAGTAGGTATTCTGTTCAAAATCGATCTATTTTCTGGCTTCTGGACGCGGAAATTATTAGGATATCGCGTCAATATTTATTCAGCTCATGTCATTTATTTACCCTTAGGCGCAGTGGGAAGAACGCGGTCGAGATAAGACTGGAGAAGTCCCAATAAATCAGTCAAGTGTACACACAGGTGTCCTACTCAATCCACTTTTTCCCAACTTAGTAATTCGGGGAGACGTTTCCTGGTGTTTCTTGCCCTAAATGACAGTGTTTAATGATTTCCCATTTTGACGCTGTCGAATATAATGCCAAAAAAATATGAATTTGTTTGAATTTGAATTGTTGAGTTTGAATCTTGAATGGCTCATTTTTTCATTTATAACATATTTAGCGAAAACATTAGGTAGCATTCCGCATTTATGAGGTCGGTCATCATGTGCATAGAAAAGTCCATATCCACAGTTATTAAAGTTTCTCGGCGTTTTATTTATACGAGGATAGAAGCAATGCCTCCCTCTCTGAAACTCGTCACTAAATAACAGGACTAACTTTCGAGATGTTTTGAAATGTTGCGTAACTCTTCAACAACTGTTAGTGGGAAGTCTTTATAGCAATTGGTTGTAGAGTTGCGAAGCCGTACACAGAAGACCAATCAATGTGATGTAAGCAGAATGATGTCATCGGGTTCGTTTACTGTTGAAGGTGTCTCTCACTGCGTCACTCAGGGAAAGATTTTAGGAAATTAAGTTCTGATTTTAGATCTGAAATCTGAATCTCTCTGACCAGCTGTGATAGTGTGGACAGTAGAAACTTGTATGCAGTTTCAGATTCCAATTCGTGTGATTTAAATTTTTCGATTTACTTCAATCTTACCTTATAGATTCTAGGGTTTCCCAATCAAGCTCTATCAATGGCCGAGTAAAACCTTTATATATCTATCTACATCTATATCTACAGGGTGTTATGTATCTACATCTGCATAACACCCTGCAAGCCACCATAAAGGTGCGTGGCAGGGGGTGAATTCTCACCAAACATGCACTACATATCATGCATAAAAAGGATCAGTATTTATGTACTAGGCTAAACTTCACTGTTTAAATAAGATGAAAATAGCAAAGTAAGCATGCAAAAACATGCTGTTAGTTGGGGACGTTCTTTCGAGTTTGCAAGAAAGCTAACTGCGCTCGAGTGAAATATATTCCTTGTCCAACATTTTAAATACTACTGGATCTACGGCAGTGGAACAGGTCTGGTTGTGTCTACCGAGTTCACGCTTAGATGTGGGAAAGCAACCTTGGCGGTCATGGGTCATGATTACTTGAAAGGCGCGCTGCAGTCAGTAGCCACAAGGCGAGGAGTTATTCAAGCCCTGAGGAGGTTGGGAGGGTCGAAGGGAGAAGGATGGGAGGAGGGACTGTTCAGAGGAAGGAGGGAGAAAAGAAGATTGCAGAGAGACGACAAACACAAGCACACACGCACTCATATCTCGACGAATGGGATGAGCGCCACTTGCCGTCGCCGTCACGTTTCCTCTGAGGAGCTCCCACCACGCGCGCGCGCGTGTGTGTTTTTGTTCCGACCCCCGTGTTTTTTTATTGCGTGCGCAATCGTTCGCCTTTTGTCCGTCGCGCACGAGGGCCCACGAGATATCTCTCCCATAAGCCCCTCAACCTCGAGAGGAATATGTAAGTGGGTTGGGTTTAAAGGGGAGTGATTGCCATACCCCTCTCATTCAGGCCCGCGCGAGGCAACAAGAGCATGCGGAAAGGAGTTAATTTTCACTAAACTTCATATTTTCATCTAACGGTTGCAGCACAAGCCATGCCGAGGGTGTGACGCAAAGGGATGATTGCTTCGCTAACACGGACAACGGATATGCACAAATAAGCAGACATAATGCTACTTAATCAGCGAAGCGTGTTAGTTTTGTTTCCACCATGCTCGTGAAACTTATTGGTAGTATCATAGAGAAAATACTTAGTCCATGGTAGTATCTACGAAGGAATAATGAAGGAATTTACTGGAAAAAAGGAAATTTACTGCGGGAATCCCCGATTTATGTAGACACTGAATTCTTTCCGTCGTTTCACTTATTCTTCACGCGAAATAAAACACTGGTGATTCGTTATTCCGTCATCTCGATCATTTTTTTCAACACGTTTTCCAACTTTAATATTTAATGTAAAAAATAAAATACATGAATACGGTTTGGATGATTTACATAGCATGCAAAGTAATTCTAATTCTTTTTAAATTATATTTTGCATCAATGAGTTAACAGTGAAATTATCTTCAGAATGAGATATCGTCAGAAATGGTCTTCCTGTGTAAGAGGACTGTTAGAGAACACTTATTAAAATTGTGTGAGTATTTAAGCATATTTATAAACTATACTGTCTACGGATAATGGTGATTCGCTTTCCATCGCGGTTTCGTGGAACCTAATTGATGACAAAGCGGAGACTCCGTGCATAATAATGGTTTTGCTGTATTACATTTACTTATATTTATTATTTTTTATTATTCCCAATTTAATTTCCTTCCTATCCCTTTAGTATGTAGATACTAACCATTTAGCTGCATGTAACCCTATTATCTATCATGTTGCCATGTAGTTGCTTGTTTGCATGTTAATAGTACATGTTTGGTGATATTCACCCCCTGCCGCACACCCTCGCGGTCGCTTGCAAGGAATTGCATATATGTGGATGTAAACTAAGCTGAATATTATGTTCCCATATGTTTAGCGGTAGATGTTTGAATGGAGATTTTGTGAGTAAATTTCCAGCCGGGAATACTGATATCAGGAGAGTTGGCGGGTCTCGTTGGGTGGACGTATCGAGTCATCCTTCCCGCATTCCACTTTCCCCTCTGGTGTTCCCACCACTCCCTCCCCCCGTCGTCTGAAACCCCAACGGTCTTTCCTTTCCGGCGTGCAGCTGCTCGACGTGAAGACGGGAAGGTGTTTGAATGCACGCACGCGCACAAATCTAGTTCTGGGGCGCACGGTACCGCCGCTCGCAATTCGATAGGAGCCAGCTCACATCGTTTCATTCCCCAAGGTATTTCTTGCATTATCCCCCAGGAGAGGCGATCGACAGGCGGGTATCTGCATCTGCATAATACATCGCAGCCACCCCATGGTTGTGTGGCAGGGGGTGAACCATCATTGGGCATGCATCGTCAATCAGAGAGTACCTACACTTAATATCATGCATGCTTGCATAATGATACCTATCAGTTTATACACGAACTACATGAAGCAAAGAAGCGCAATGCTACCTCACCTAGGGCTAAATTACATCAACATCTACGTAATACCCTGCGAGCCACCACGAGGGTGTGTGGCAGGGGGTGAAGATCAGCAAACATAAAGTTCCTGTTTAGCTTACGTCGTAGGTGACCCAACTTGGCGGTTAGGTAATCAATATGTTCAAATTTTCTCACAAGCCCAAGCGTAGACGTCAACGATAGGTGTACCTCGCACATGTTTGTTTAGTAAATGGAGAGGTAAGTTCATATACCTCCCCCCTGCCACACACCTTTATGGTGGCTTTCAGGGTATTATATAGATGTGTGCGCTATAAGGATAGAATTGTGTTTGGGAAGTAGTCGTAATCCTTTTTTTTGGGAAAGGAGGAATGGTGAAGAGAAATCCAGTGCTTTTGACGAAAGGAGCCGAGTGGTCTTAGGTTTAATGTCCTCTCCAGCGGGCGGAGTACTGAACTTTAAGTGGTCACCGGACATGATAGTTACATTCAACAAAGTATACACTCAGCACATATAGAAATACATAATATTGCATAGGTTTCCTGCTTTTGCATTACTTACTATTGTTGTTACTTAGTTTATTCTTTAAGGACTAATGTTTTTACAAACATTAAATTTTGCTAAAAGATTCAATTCTGACTTTAACCATTCTGTAATTCCAATAAATATTTATACATTTTTGTTTTAAAATCGTTCAGTGGACGAACTTTGTTTCAGATCAATAGGAAGGGAGTTCCAAAATTTCATTGAATTTATTAGAAAGGAGTTTTGGAAGGTGGTGGTGTGATATCTTAGGCAATAAAATAAATCCGGTCTAGTGTTTTTTTTTTGTTAAACATTTCCCAAAGATATTGATGCCTTGTGCAATCAAATATTTTGTAAAGGAAGACCCCTAAAAATTATTTTCCACCTTTAACAACCTCAGTTTTTTAAGTTAAGGGGTTGTGTTCGTCTTTACGCAGGTTATTTATAAATCCTATGCATAAATTTATGTTTCTTTGGAGCTTGGTATTCAATACACTAGGTAGATCAGTCCACACTAAGCAACAATTATTCTCAACACTACCTCACCATGGTTTATTATTGACAATCTAGAGGACTATGCTGCGAAGCAAAGCGTGAATTTCGCGCGGCTATGGGCAAACTTCTCAATACACTTAATGAAATGAATAATAACTGTTTTTAAATTAATCAACTGAATCAATAATTTTAAGTTCAATAAATAAAAGTAAATAACAATAAAATAACCGAATTTATGTATCTCAAATACTAGTTATTAAGCTCCAGAGATTATTTACTTTTGATCAAAGTAATAGGAAAATACCCAATTAAGTTTAAATTAAGCCCCGTCTTTTTGTTTAGGAGTTTCAGAAGCCTTCTCTTTTACCTCACTCTTTATAAGATTTCCTATGTACTCAGCCATTTTATCTTCATCATTCTTCTGTAGCACCACATTTCCAATGCTTCCAATCTTCTCTTCTCCACAGCTGTCATCGTCCATGCCTCACTGCCGAAAAGAAACATACTCCAGATTTATGTTCTGATGAATTGTTTCCTTATTTCTATGCTTGTGTTTCAAGCTGTAAGTAGGTTCTTCTTTTGATACAGTACCCTCATCGCCTTGGCTATTATACTATTTCTTACAGTGGAAAAGTATTATTGTTTATTTTCAATAAGAATGCTCGTTAAATGTAGAAATATTTTAATCTGAATATAGCACCGCCCGTTCCTTCTTCGAAAGAGCACGATTATAAATCTCCCCACCTCTTCGACTATCCTCCCTTGCCGAAGGTCTCGTCTGTCGCTCGCCCTTAATAACGGTCGGCGTGTGGCAAGAAGAATGGGACGACGGTGGTTCTCCCTGGCAACACGGATAGAGAAGTTGGAGTGTTGTTGGTTGGCCTTTTGTCAGTCCATTCCCTCTCCAAACCCCTACACTTCATTGCCTCTTTCCCCTTCTCCATATCCTCCAGTTGGTCCCAAATGAGCCTCTTTCAGCCTCAAAGGACTCCAAAGGTGCTACTCAAACGTAGGCCTGTATTCATGCGTGAATTGTCTACCTAACGAAGTTTGTTTTTCGCCACATAAACAAACTCGTCTACACAAGGCTGTTTGAGGGTTACATGTATTTCCACCTCGAAACTACTTCAGCAGGAAAGACAGAAGCGCGGAATTAAGGAAGAATATCTTTCGCGCCGAGGGATGAAAGAAGATCTTTTCCCTTCTCACAACATTGTACACCTACATCTACAAAATAACCTGCATGCCACCACAAAGGTGTGTGGCAGGGGGTGAATTCACACCAAACATGCATTAGGTACATATCATATATAAAAAGGATTAGCAATAATATTCTAGTCTAAACTTCACTATTTAAAAAAGATAAAAATAGCAAAGCAAGCAAGCAAAAACATTCTGTTAGTTGGGTTAGCTTAAAGTACTCATTCTATGCTACCTATATTACCCATTGATATCATGGGTAGTTTTAAGTTGTGGGGTAAAAATTACGGCACACATTTCTGCCAAGCTTGGATGGCGCGACTTAAGTATGCTAAAGGCTATTAGGGAGATTCCATTGATTATCATAGGAAGCCGTAGAGGGAAAGGATAAGCTAATTTAATGAATTTAAAGGAGGATTCAACATACGACGAATAGGTGTTGCGTTATGCATGTTACGTTCAAATTTGAGAAGGAAGAGTAGTAGTGAATTTGGAACTGAGATTTTCGCAGCGAGTACTTACTGTCGTCCATAATGTTTCTCGGGTTCGGCTGCGTGTAACGCATCGTTAGTGGTCTAGCTTCCGCGGCCATTGCAGGGCGCATCTTCAGGAGATTAATGGAAACGTCTTGTAGTTGGACAGCGCCGAAGGCGCATCGTTGCATCCGTACCGGTGAGCTGCTGCTCACCACAACCGGAATTATACAGTGGTAGCTCGAAAAATAATGGAAACGGAAAACGGAGATGTTTATAGGGGGGGGGGGGGGGGTTCTGACGTCAGAGTACCCTGAACATAACTTAAATAGTGTAGTTCTGACTACTATATTAATACTATTCCTTTTTTATGCATGATATGTAGTGCACGTTTGGTGAGCAATCACCCCCTGCCACACACCCTTGTGGTGGCTTGCAGGGTATTATGTAGATGTAGATGAACATCGCCTTGTTCACATGACTTAGGTGTTACGATAGGTTTAGTAGTATGTCAGAAATAATACAAGAATCAGTGTGGGACACACTATCAGAGCTTAGGTTAGAGTACAGATTAAATCTATTACGGAAATTTAAATCGGATAGCTTTACTGAAGATGTAGGCATGTATTAAAAACACCAGCGCATTATGCTAGACTCACCAGATGAATAAGGTTAGAGAGATAGACTGTCGTACTGATAGATTCGAAATGTCATTTTTCCCCCGTACTATAAAATAACACAATAGGCAGCATAGCAAAGAGATAGGTAGGAAAAATATTTTATGGTATTCTGTAGTGCATGATACATGTATTAACGACCAATCCCTTAATTGCTATGTAGATACTAACAATCTAGTCTCATGAGACCCTATAGTACCTTGTTTGCATGTCAAAGGTGTATGCTTGGTGATCTTCACACCCTGCCACACACCCTCGCGGTGGCTTGCAGGGTATCGCGTAGATGTAGATGACTCATGGCATTGAGCTCCTCGTCACGGTCGAGTGCGGCATCGCTGTTGTTTTATACTCTTCGAGCACTCACCCGAGGCTTCGATTCTTCGTGAGAACCTTTACCACGTTGAGCTCAGTTTGATGACGTCGTCACGGTTGAAAATTTGATGGCATTTTTCTGTTTCAATTGCATCACGTATTAGTCGTCGTTGATAAAATTTCTCTAGCGCTAGAACCTGCGTCTTTTTGATTGAGATATTATGCTCTTGTTCGGAAAATGCGTGCTCCGCTATCGCCGATCTGGCGGTGTCCTTCTGCGATAGCGCACGTTGATGTTTTCTCTGTCGGCTGGATATCTGAACGACCACTTTGTCCAACGCAGCCCCCTGCAACTTCCCAAAAAAACTGGGCCCCTTAATGTCCGTTTACTTCCAGTACTGGCCGTCGAGCGCTAGTGGTACTCTCGTCCTACTTCTACAAGGGACCTTATGGGAAGGTCTCCTATTTATGTGCCGAGAAACGTATTGAGTATGATTTATGTTTTAATTCCTGCTCGCATCGAAGGAAAACCATAATTGCTGAAACAAACACCTGAATATTTACCGAATTTAGGAATCTTTTTTCCTGTCAGTGCTACTTACCAACATAACTTTACACAAATTAAGTACAATTTCTTTCCATCAAACATGTTAAATACCACCTGGTTCTGTTCCACAATTGTAAAAGTGTGGAATTTAATAAAGTTCCTCATTCAAAATGCATAAAGCTATAGTATTCCACACCGTGCCGCAAGTGACATTCTCAATTATTTTTCCAATATGAGACCGAAAGGGAAATACCAACCTCATGATACGTATAATCAACTATCGGCAACGTAACTTTGTGATGCACACTAATCGCGATGATAAAATTTGCGTAGTAATTTTCTACTTCTCTTCGATATCGCTTTCTTAAGTCTAATGTTCTGGAATCTTGACTACCTCTTACAATGATATTGTAACCCGTCAGGCCAGCAACATGAATAAAATAATTAAATAACAAAGTGTTTTTCCCCTCGTAACCTCATGATTACGATTTTGGCTCAGAAAAACCACATTCAGAGAGCACCTTAAAGTTTCTTTATGGATTTTCTCTTGAAGGCTGAATATTGGGTAGCAGAATTGTATAAATAAATATTAGTAAATCAAGCAGTTTGTGCATTGTTTCTCAAAAAAATTTACGTCATAGATAATTTGGACAGTTTTTTCTTCATTGAATATTCTATATTAGGCTCAGAATTACGTGTTTGCAAATTTCCTCATTCGCATGCTAACATAATAATGGATTATGAAGGCCATAACATCTTAACAATGTTTTGATCCAGAAAAAAACAAGATTTTTTGGAGGATATCACTTATAGCAAGTTCAATTACATTTGCTTTCATATAATGTAAAATTAAAACGTGTTCCGCAGAACGTATGAAACGAAATAAATTTAAATGTTGGTGCAAAAGAGCGCCTTTAGTTTTTAGCTCAACTAATTTACCCACTGGTGCACCGAATTTGCCAGTGGCTTTAGAAATTCTGAGCGGAAAACTGCACAACGTGAATACTTAAACATTTGCTTTGAAACATAATTTGCGTGATAAATTATACATTGAACGACTTCAGGGAGCGCTTAGTTAATGATATCAATACGGTGGTAAAAAGTAAGTTCGTCTATTTTCCGATGATGCAGTAGTGTACAGGGAAATTCTATGATCAAACGATAATGAATATTTAAATGATGACCTACAAGCAATAGAAAAATGGTGTGATATATGGGTTAGAATTAATTTTTTAAAAATGTGTAGTAATGAATTTTTGAATAAAGAATTGTTCTCCTCCTAGCATATACAAAATAAGTATTAATGAATTAACAAACGAGGAATCCATTAAATATCTTGGAATAAGACTAACACATGATCTTTCCTGGGGTAAACAATTACGTGAAATAATGGGTCAAACGAATCGTAAGCTGGGATTCGTCAAAAGAGTACTGGGTAAATGTGACGATCATGTACGAGAAATCAGCTACGATTCTCTTGTTAAACATCATTTAGAATATGCTGCCAATGTATGGATTTCTACGAAATCAGTCTAAATAATGAACTTGAACGTGTGCAGCGAAGATCGGCAAGATTGTAAAGGGAGGGTACGATAACCTTATTAGCGTAACCAGTCTATTAAATGAATTAAATTTGGAATCATTGTCAGATCGCAGGTTGAAATTTAGACAAAATCTCTTAAACAAATTCCAAGACCATATTTTTAGTGATAATGTTAAAAATATTTTGCGAACCCCAACTTACTATGGTAGACTGGACCATAATCACAAAATTAGTGAAATTGATAGCCGAACTGACGGATTAAAAATGTCCTTTTTTCCTCGTACAAATAGGGATACGAATAACGGTAAATATATCCAGTACGAGTGTAGCAATGGATAGCGTTGGTAGCTGCATGATGGTATAGGGACTTGAAGCTTACGCAAGCTTAGCCTACCTATTTTTATCTTTTTTTAAATAGTGTAGTTTAGAACAGTATATAAATACTAATCCTTTTTTTATGCATGATATGTAGTGCATGTTTGGTGAGAATTCACCCCCTGCCATACACCTTCATGTTGGCTTGCAGGGTATTATGTAGATGTAGATATGATCAATGATGACTTCTTCCACATCTCATAACCCGTTTCCAGCCACAGCCCTCAGTTTTTCCTTGAGAGATTTCCTCAAGTCTTCTTTGTTTTTGTATATTTCTTTGATTTCATGCAGTGTAATCAAGAGATCCAAAAGCTTATCCTGAAGTATATATATATATACTTCAGGATAGGCCCTATACTACTATAATATCGAAGAGAAGTTGATAATTACTACGCAAATTTTATCATCGCGATTAGTGTTCATCACAAAGTTACGTTGCCGATAGTTGATTATACGTATCATGAGGTTGGTATTTCCCTTTCGGTCTCATATTGGAAAAATAATTGAGAATGTCACTTGCGGCACGGTGTGGAATACTATAGCTTTATGCATTTTGATTGAGGAACTTTATTAAATTCCACACTTTTACAATTGTGGAATAGAACCAGGTGGTATTTAACATGTTTGATGGAAAGAAATTGTACTTAATTTGTGTAAAGTTATGTTGGTAAGTAGCACTGACAGGAAAAAAGATTCCTAAATTCCGTAAATATTCAGGTGTTTGTTTCAGCAATTATGGTTTTCCTTCGATGCGAGCAGGAATTAAAACATAAATCATACTCAATACGTTTCTCGGCACATAAATAGGAGACCTTCCCATAAGGTCCCTTGTAGAAGTAGGACGAGAGCACGGATTAATATATAGGATAGGAATGTCAACAAAAAAATTCGTACCCTTAGTGTACGGTTTCCTTCTTCTGCCGCAAGTTGTCGCTAGCATCTAGCGATGCTAGCTTTTGAGCGTTGCACTGAAATAATCTAATTTAAAGAGTTGCAGGAATGAAAATATGGTTCCCAAAAATTTGAAACCCAAGCAAAGTACACCTTATTTACTCGTACTAATTTTCCAATTTCTATCCACCGCGAAAAAAATTAATTTTACGTTGCAAGTGGGTGGAAAACGTGGGTGACAAGTGCACAAATCTCGCAAAGTATATTTGCATTTTTGGAACTAAACATTATGGTGGAATTGAAATTATCTCAGCTTCTTTCGTCATAATGCAGAGAAGCGTTTGAACGTTGCTAAGTTGGTTTCTTATTCTCTCTAAGTTTCATATTGTTACGTATGATTAGGTCATAGGAGGCGTGCCAATTTTTTGTGACATTTATAGGTGCATAGGGGTTTGCGGAATCCTTAAAAATCAAAGTAAGTTTAACAGAGAGGCAAAGTGTTGTTAATAGGAGATAATACCAACGGAAGGACATTTTAGTATTTATATTTAATATCACATCATCAGAATATTCAAATAAAATAAGCATTTTTAACCAGTAAATTTCAATTATTTTAATTGGAACCTTTAAGGAAAAGTTGACACGCGCTAATTGCAATTTAATTTAAACCCTTTTAATGCCAATTATAAGTGTAGTACCTAATACAAACATAAGCTTGAGTTTTGTCTTCAACATGCGTGATAGTGTTATAAAATTACTTTGATAAAGAGTATCCTTTTATAACTTTAAGAACCTCATACTTTGAGGCATATTTCCGCTTTACCTTCACAGCACTTTAACGACATTAAAAAACTATTCAAGCGTTGTGGCAATATCATATACATTCAGAAGCAATTATTAATAATGTAGTTAATGCACGAATTATTAAAAATGCGTAAAAGAATTAACTCATGCTTATAACGTGCATTTTTACCATTTCAAGCTCACTGAACATATTCAAAAAATTCTTTCGTGATACAGAGAGATAAGATGAGACAAGGAAATCCATGATTCGGGGAAGATACTGATTTTATTTTATTGTCAAACAAAACATTTTTAAACTCATTGAATTTAAAATGCAAATCAAAATTTTAAATTGCATCATGTTTTATGAAAATGAGAGGATTTTTCGGTAGACTGATTTAAAAAAAATTAAGTCTGCATTTATTCTTTTATACTGCTGCCTAAGTCTCATTAAAATGAAATAATGTAAAATATGTGTTATCATATCAGTCCCATGTGTTTCAAAGGGAAATGTAAAACACATATTGTCCAAACATAATTCTAATGTTCTAGAATAGCAATCTGGAAACATTATATTGCTAATAAGGATATGCTCCACTTGCCTCAGCATAATGTAAAGGTTATTTTGCTTTATAATAGAACTCCTAGAATTCAACAATGCTAGCATATTGACGTCACTTTTAGATTTGTATTAATCCAAAGAACTGGGACAATCAATGCAGTGTACAAATTTTCTGAATTTCCTACAGAGAAATCTAACCACATAATAGATGGGTGGATATCTGGATGATATAAGGTACCTACGCCATATTCCGACACGGGAATAATTCCGACACCCGGGTGCATTGCTAAAAGTACTGAAATTGGTGGACAATTGTCATTAAATATGGGACTGGCATCTATCAACGAGGAGACACAAAACGTTACCTTGTCCTAGGTGTGGCGCTCGTTGTATTAGTGCACATTTTGTGTTCTAGTGCGAAAGGCGTGCGTCTTGAGGTGTCATTTTAACCAATTTTCTGTGTTTCATTTTTAGAAAGTGATAATATTGTATATCGCTTAGCAGCCTATTGTTGCTGAATAGTGTAGCATGCATAGTTAGGAGAAATAATTGATACACAGTGAGAATTTCAAGAATGAGTTAGAAAGATCGTGGATTCCCTAATTCCAACAGGTGTCGGAATAAGGACTAGCGGCTCTTAATTTCCGTTTAACTCGCACATAACAGTACCGGAGGTCGTTGAATTATGTGCTACTTTTGTAAACAGCTACTGTGGTTTTTCAGAGCTCAATGATTAGCTGTTTCCTTACATAAAAATATTTAATGAGAAGAACGAAAATTCATTGAAATAACTGTTGCAAGTTAAGCACTTCATTCAGAAAATAATATGATAAAAAAATATTGGTCGTCTGCTCTTTTGGTTTGTGATCAAGAGAAGGAATTATGCCGGAGAATTTTTTTTTCGGAGAGGTAGGGATGCCGGTAACTGGTCGACTGAGAAGAAGGGTCTATGCCCACTGTGAAATCAATGGAATCACACAATTTCGATGAAAACGCAGGATTAGCTGGTAGAATGTTGATGAAGTTATTTTTGAACAGACGCATGGATGTATCAAAGAGAAGGGCTCAGAGAATGAACCTAGGTAGAGCCATGAAATTAAAACGCATGCTCGTGAAATATTACTTTGAAAAGCTAAAAAGTATCGTGATTGAACACTATCTTATGCAAATGCCAGGAAATAATTACAACATTGATAAAAAAGCATTCCGGAAAAAATAAATCCTGAACTGGAGACGCAGGCAAGCTGGGTGCTAGTGAAATGCCATCCAATAAAAAAGAGCGCCGGTATTTCACCATTTTCAGAGAGGACAGGGTGCCGATATTAGTCTGTGCAGCGTCTGCAAACAGTATGTCCATGAGGAATGTGCAGATGCTAAATTTCGTAGAATTTTCTTCTGTCCCTAATGCTATGACTAGTAAAATATTTTCAAGTATTTCATGAACGCTTTATTATGAAATTATTGCTTTCTTTTGCGTAAATAAAACTTATTTCATTACAGTTTCCTACTCATTTTTTTTTGCTTTTTAGCTCTTAAACTTACGAACCACACACTGTCGGAATTAGAAGCATATCTGTGTCGGAATTCGGGCCATGGGGTCCAAATTCCGACATTTTAACATATTTTATTCAAACTGATGTAACTGTGAAAACAGTGCATATATTACCAAGCAAATCAGTTTTGAGTATTGTGCACAGCACGGGCAACGTTTCGTACAAATATGGGCTTTGTACTAACTATAGTTTTTTTATTTTTATCATGAAACCTTAGCGTGTCGCAATATAGATCAGTTACATTATAATAGAAATACAATGAATCGTTATTTATGGTTATATATACGTGAAATGCCACGAAAAAATTTGGTTTTAATTCTTAATATAACGAGGCTGAAGATGATTGTGACAACAGTACACCACACTTCTTTAGGCATTGTCCTAGTTTGCTTTGACAAAGACCTCACAGTGACAATAGCGCAAGAGTTGGAAATGTTTTCTTGCTGAAATAGCCACAGACTAAATTACGCTAACTGGCCACTAAATAATTAAACAATTCATTACTAACCGATGTTTTCACATGCAAGCAATGCATCCAGAAAAATTCTAGCATCGTTAGGCAGTAGCGACAACTGGTGGCGAAACACTGAAACCGTACACGAATGGTACGCTTTCGCTATAAGGCGATAGCATTAAGCTTCAGGGGGCTGGACGAGAGTACCACTAGCGCTCGACGGCCAGTACTGGAAGTAAACGGACATTAAGGGGCCAAATATTTTCTATTGACGGCATAGGAAGATGCAGGGGGCTGGTCCAACGTAAGCCCTCCCGCAGGAACAAGGGATTTTGTGTACCTTGTGTCCTTGGCCGATGGAAGCAAATCTCTCATTTCCGTGATAGCCCTGTACCGTGTGACGTTTCCTCCTCTCCTGAGGATGTGAGAGACCTCCTCTCGGTGGTCCATGCATCGCATGGTACAGTGGCATAGGTGGTGGTTTTTGTGGTATCCTGAGGAGAGGGTGGTCTAAGGTACCTGGAGTTTCGGTCGATGAAGGATTTAGAATACCCTTTATCTCGGAGCGCTGCCCTCACATAATCCTCCTCACCCCTCAGTGATTTGCTGTCTGAAACCGCTCTGGCAGTATTAAGGAGTGTTTTTACTAGCGCCGTCTTTTGTTGAGGATGGTGGTGGGAATCGGCATGCAGGTACCTACCGGTCTGTGTATATTTACTTCCGTTAAACCGAATGCCCCAGGGAGCCGTCAGGACCTTTCTGTACCAACACGTCCGAGAAGGCTAGAGCTCCGTTTTCTTGAGTCTCCATGGTGAATTGAATCTACATCTACATAATACCCAGCAAGACACCACAAAGGTGTGTGGCAGGGGGTGATTTCTCACCAAACATGCACTACATATCATGCGTAAAAAGGAATAGTATTAATATAGTAGTCAGAACTACACTATTTAAAAAAGATAGAAATTGCAAAGCAAACATGCAAAAACATTCTGTTAGTAGGGTTAGCTTTAAGTACTCATACCAACATGCAGCTACCTATGCTATCCATTGCTACTCTCCGATTGGACATATTTACCGTTATTCGTATCTCTAATTGTACGAGGGAAAAAGGATATTATGAATCTATCAATTCGGCAATCGATTTCTCTAATTTTATGTTTATGGTCCAGTCTGCCATAGTAAGTTGGGGTTCCCAAAATATTTTTAACATCATCGCTGAAAATATTGTCTTGGTATTCATTTAAGAGATTAAGTCCAAATTTCAACCTGCGACCTGACAATGATTCCCATTTTAATTCATTTAATAAACTGGTTACACTAATGTAATTATCGTATCGTCCCTTTACAAATCTTGCCGATCTGAATGGACAGATGCAGGCTGTTGAGATGAGAGGCGAAGTCCTTCAGCGTCTCTCTCCCCGCGTGTGGTCAGACGACAAAAGTGCCGTCCACGTATCGCATCCAGCATGTCGGTCTCAGACTGCTGGAAGACTCCTCCTCAAAGTGTTCCATGAATAAGTTGGCGACGAGAGAGAGGGCTGCACATAGCTGCTCCATCCGTCTGCTCATAATACTCTGCATCCCACAGGAATGAGTTGCTCCGGAGGCATGAGTCCACTAATCTTTGAAGTTCTGGCCGCTGTCCGAACTCCGTCAGTTTCCTAATGATATCCACGGATTCCTTGATGGCATTTTTTAAATAAGGTTCCCATCAAGGGGATATAAACAGGAGCTTACAATTCATTTTCAAGACTGTGTAAGTACGTACGTATTCCATGCCGTTCGTCTACATCCACATCTACGCGATATCCTGCAAGCCCCCGTGAGGGTGTGTGGCAGGGGGTCATGGAAACATACTAATAATATGGGTAACATGCAGCTACATGGTTAGTATCTACACAGTAATTACGGGATTAGTTGTTTATACATGTACAATGCACTATAGACTACTCTACAATATTTCGCCTACCTATCCTTTTGTTATGCTGCCTATTGTGTTCTCTAATAGTTTGGGAGAAAATGACATTTTAAATCTATCGGTACGACAATCTATCTCTCTGATCTGATCTACTCTAGCATAATACGCTGTTTTTTTAAATATATATATTTAAGATCTTCAGTAAAGCTATCCGTTTTAAATGTCTGTAATAGGTTTAATCTTTATTTTCATAAAGTTACCAGATCGCTTCAGTTTATTATGATTCACAAGAATTAATTCGTGAAAACCGTGTTTAATTCTTCCACACTAAATTTTCACAATCCAAACAATGGTACCAATCGCAAACAAACTTTTCATATCGTCGGTTACCTTGTAAAATCTCACTAAAACAATATCTTCAAGTAACTATTCATTCATTGATTCCCTGTTTACAGAAAAGTCATGAAATTCTCTGTGCGAAAACCAAGGACTGTAATAAGTTTTACAGTACCTATTTAAGATTAAAACTTTAGTTCAGAAGAGGCATGCATCCTATTGTAACTCCTGAAACTCCCCACAGGTGGCTCCTTATCGCCAAATCCTGGGACAACTGGGACAAACTGGGAAATTATTGAGAGAATTCAAAAAAGGTTTTTAAGGTATATGTATTATATTCGGTATCGCGTTTATCCCATTATGGAGAATCATATAAAATACGGCAACTTATTGGAAATGATTAATTTGCATAAATATTTGATCGGAGAATATTGAACAATCTTCTACGTCATAAATAAAGGAGAATGTGGCATGGTGTTGAATCGATTAAATTTATATGTTTCATTTAGAAAGGGTAGAAATATGATGACATATTATGTCATGAATTTTAATAGTGAATACTGTAAAAATTCTCCTATTAATAGATTGTGTATTACATATAAGAAATATTGCAATGATCTGAATTTGTATCAAGATAGAAATACATTTTTAAGAGAGCAAATTTCAAAACTAATCACACTGAGGTAATGTTGTTAATGTTTTTGATGTGTAGGATGAATAATTCATACATGTTTTTAACCAATTGATATTTATAAATGTCCAAGGTTATTAATAATTGTATAATCTTGTTTGTCTAGTGTTTTTGACCAGTGCTAATAATATTTGTATTACCTTGTTTGATCGTTAATTGTCTACCCTGTAATTATATTTATATGTTGGGTAAACATTAAAAAAATAAAAAAATAAAACTTTCATTGGTTTTCTGTGTGCGTGAAACGTAAGAGATGGGATATGCCCATGCACACGGTCTCACGTTACGCGCTGGTTTCGTCCGTTTCCGTTCCCCCACCCAATCACGTATCACGTGATTGATTATTATTTCTTCACGTTTTACGGTTAGCGACCTACATTACCCGTTTTCATTTTTTGTTTCCCAGCCCTAACGTATCCTCTGACAAGGATTTGAACTGATCTCTTCAGCGAGGAAGAGCGGAATCCCGCAAAAAAAATTGCTAGGCGAAAATGCCGCCACGAGACCATCGATTCAATAATTTCCATCGCTACCTTCGGAGAGAATTATATAAAGCCAAGCCGAGGGGTGGGTTCTCAAGAGATGGACAGAGATGGAACGTGGAGGGACGAGGTCCATTTATCATCTGCGTCGAGGCGAGCGTGAATAAGTGCGAACTTGGAACGATATCGACGGGTCAACGATTAGGGAATTCGAAGGGTCAAGGGAATGCGGGGAGGGCGACGGAGACCTGAATTTCAAAGTGATGAAGGATTTGAACGAAGGCAGTGGGACTAGGATTGCTAAACTAGGATTGAGAAACGAGCCCGTTATATAGTTCGACCCCCAGGAATGTTGGCAACACTAGTTGGGATCTAGGTCTAGGAACACTTGGGACTAGTCCGGATCTAGACACTGTTCCTAGATCTAGGTACAGTGTCTAGGGAACGGGGAAGTGAAAGCGAACCGAGAGGTCGTTAATATGGATGAAGCGTTTCCTGGAATGATGAGGACCATATTTCCACAACCACTGACGAACGGAGTTCGGCACGTGACGCGTAAACAAAAGATGATCGCCTACCTCTCTTCTTAAGATTCCTCCCCTCCCAAGGAAGGATGAAGAATCCCCACCTGGTAATCGAAGGGAGTCCCTGACACTGGATTTCGACCATCAATCATTCCCACCTCCTTTGTCTTTATTTTATGGCCTGTCGAATTAATGTGCCGCGTCGACCAAACGGGCTCCAACCTTCGCCACCTCGTCCCAGCGCAAATTGATGACGGTGGTTGAGCCGAAATATTGGGCTCAAACCCAGCAGAGAGACTCACCGACGTTTAATTTACAGAGAGGTCATAGTGCCCAAATACCCGCCTTCAATACCATAGGGACACTTAAGCCACAATCGGAGATCGGGTTAGTGTTGTGGCTAGATTACCGGCTTCCCATCCCGAGGATCCGGGTTCGAATGCCGGCTGTGTCATATTTTTCTTGGTCTACCTGTCACCCCAAGGGGATCTGTCTCAGGCAGCTCTAGGCTCTGAAAGGGTAGGTACGATAACTATATTAGCGTAACCAGGCTATTAAATGAATTAAAATGGGAATCATTGTCAGGTCGCAGGTGGGAAATTTTGATTTAATCTCTTAAATAAATTCCAAGGCAATATTTTCAGTGATGACGTTAAAAATATTTAGCGAACCCCAACTTAATATGGTAGACTGGACCATAATCACAAAATTAGAGAAATTGATTACCGAACTGACATATTCAGAATGTCCTTTTTTCCTCGTACAATTAGGGATATGAATAGCGGTTAATTTTGTCCAATACGAGTGTATCAATGGATAGTATAGGCATTGCATGTTGGTATGAAGACCTTAATCTAACCCAACTAACAGCATGTTATTAAATTCTTGCTTTGCTATTTTTATTCTTATTAAAAATTGATGTTTAGACTAGTATATTATTATTAAACTTTTTTTATCCATGATATGAAGTTCATGTTTGGTGAGAATTCACCCCCTGCCACACACCTTCTTGGTGGATTTCAGGGTATTATGTAGATGTACATGTAGTGATGTTTTAATATAAGTAACATTTTTTACATTTCTAATTTATACATGATCTAGGAATAGTAAGTTCATAATTTATTTTATTTGTATAATTGAATAACTAGCCCATAGCTGTTAAATTATTTGGGATTATCCTCGGGATGGTAAATTGTGTCTCTCAGTCACATGTAACTAGTGTACTCACAGAGTAGTATTTTTACATGCCTGCATGGTAGTATGGACACCTGGTGATCGTTCAACCCCTTCCACACATCCCTGCGGTGGATTGCAGGGCATTATTGAGATGAAGATTGCAATTTGAGTAAGGCAACAAAGGTGGGAGTATGTCATGAGAGGGGATGGTATATTTTAGTGCATTAAATAAAAATAATTGAACAGGTGCTAGAAGAAAAGTCGCTAGTGAAAAGTGAGCGTCCATAAAAAAATCCACTCGAGAGAAATCAGATATGTCGTTCAATTAATGAGAAGCATTTACTTCCTAATGCTACAAGGAGGGGAAAACCTATGATGAAGAAGACAAAAAGTATTTCCAAAGCGCCCTCCCATCACAGTGCTATGACTAATTCTAGCGGCGATTAAATAAGAAATGTACTACGGAAATTTACAGACTCCTGCAGAAATGTAGAACAAATAGATTTACTGAAGATTTTATTATATTCCCTTATGGTATGCGGGAAAAATGACATTTAAATCAATCGAAATGTCAATCTATCTCTAGAATCTTATTTATCTGGTGAAATCATGGATAATACGCAGTGGTTCTTAAAATACATATATCTAAAATCTTCAGTAAATCTATCATAGTGTTGGTAGTGAAGGCTGCTCGGGTGCTCCACCGGGTAATCTCCTCCCCAAGTGCCAAGGGCAGCCATGGAGGAGATTACCCGGTGGAGCACCCGAGCAGCCTTCACTACCAGCATACGCCGGGAAAGCATCAGATCCTTTTTTATCATAGTGTTTATAATTCCATTTCTGATTTTCCTATATAACTTCTATCTACGGTGTCCATAATTTTGCACGGATAAAATAATTTTCTACCCCCTTTTTCATATTATCCAGCTCTCTAATTTTATTTTCCATAGGTCCTTTTGCAATGAGATGAGAAGGAGTTATGCTTGAAACCGTAGGGGTTATCTCGAATAGAGTTTCTTACCAAGGAGCTCCTAGCAATCTCACACATTCAATTTATGTTTTTTCGGAATTCATTCCGCGTTTGTATGTTCTTATTATATTTATCCAGGGCTCATGCTGGTTTCCTCACGTCTACTGATGTGTCGATATTAAAGTGTTTATTTACTCGTGCGCCCCTATACAGTTCCGGGCAAAATATCTTTACCAGGTCCACCTACCATTTCGTACAAGGATATATAACTATGATAACGGATATCGATAATGGAAATGTATGTACAATTGGTGCCCTGTTGATGTGGCTCTTCATGGCTTGCGGTCAACAAGAATTTGATATTAACAGAATGATTAGAGCAGATAGCAGAATAAGCAAAATCAAAATATAGCTGGAAATTTATTCCTCCGGGATAGCATATGGCTCGGCAGTCGCCCGAGGCATTGCATGAATAACGAGAATATCTCCATGCGAGCCGCCTTACAAATTATTTGTTTTGTATAATGTTTAGTTTTAATCGTTAGCAGATGCGGTCCAGACTCCAGTATTCATATTACAGGTACCACCCTGAAGGTACAGGTTTAACCTCCGAAATTTCCCCCAACCTTGAAATAGTATTTAATAAATCCCTGACTGAATACATCGTACCAATGGACTGGAAAGCAGCCGATGTAACACCCATTTTTAAAAGTGGTGATAGGGAGCAGCCATCTAATTACAGACCTATATCCCTCACATCCATTTCATGCAAGGTCCTAGAACATATAATTGTCAGTTCAGTCATGGGACACCTAGATAGCCAGAATTTATTGTCCAATGTTCAGCATGGCTCCCGAAAGAGCAGATCGTGTGAAACTCAACCTGCTCTCTTTTCCCACGATATTTTAGTTTCTGGCGAAAATAATATTGCAGTGGATACTATATTTCTCGACTTCAAGAAAGCTTTTGACAAGGTGTCTCATAGCAAACTAATTTTGAAATTAAAATATTATGGGTTGGACAGAAACATTATATCATGGATTAATGATTTTCTGCATGATCGGGTGCAACGGGTTGTTTTGGACGGTGTTACCTCACCGGCAATTAAAGTCACTTCGGGTGTCCCACAAGGTAGTGTGATAGGTCCACTCCTATTCCTTTTGTACATGAATGATATCCATAAGGTGGTAAAAAGTAAGCTTCGTCTATTTGCCGATGACGCAGTAGTATACAGGGACATTCTATGCCCAAACGATAAGAAATATTTAAATATTGACCTACAAGCAATTGAAACTTGGTGTGATACATGGCAGTTAGAATTAACTTTAAATAATGTCTTGTGATGAATTTTTGGAAAAAGAATAGCTCTCCTCCTACCACTTACAAAATAAGTAATAATGAATTAACAAACGTGGAATCCATTAAATATCTTGGAATAAGACTGACAAATGATCTTTCCTGGAGTAAACGCATTCGTGAAATAATGGGTCAAGCCGGTCAAGCGAATCGTAAACTGGGATTCGTGAAAAGAGTACTGGGTAAATGTGACGATCATGTACGAGAAATCAGCTACTTTTCCCTTGTAAGACCTCATTTGGAATATGCTGCCAGTGTATGGGATCCCTACGAAATTGGTCTAAATAACGAACTCGAACGTGTGCAGCGAAGATCGGCCTGGTTTGTAAAGGGACGGTACCATAACCAAATTAGCGCAACCAGTCTATTAAATGAATTAAAATAGAAATCATTGTCAGATCAAAGGTTGAAATTTAGGCTTAATTTCTTAAATAAATTCCAAGATAATATTCTCAGTGATGGCGTTAAAATATTTAGCGAACCCCAAGTTACTATGGTAGTCTGGACTATAATCACAAAATCAGATAAATTGATTGCCGAACTGATAGATTCAGAATGTTCTTTTTTCCTCGTACAATTAGGGAAATGAATAGCGGTGAATTTATCCAATACGAGTGTATCAATTGATAGCATAGGTAGTTTCATGTTCGTATAAGGACTTGAAGCTAATCCAAATAACATCATGTTTTTGCATGCTTGCTTTGCTCTTTTTATCTTTTTTAAATAGCCAAGTTTAGACTAGTATATTATCAGATGTAGATGTAGATGACCACAGCTGCTACCTTTATTGTGGCTTGCTGCAGCTATGCAGGGCGGGGAATCTTCCTCAGGGCAGGGGGTGGCAGGTGTGGGGGGTGAATCTTCAACATGCTTTCTATAACTATCATATTTAAAGAGGAATAGTTACAGCATTTTAAGAGTGGTGCGACAAATGGCAGATAGAACTTAACCTTAAAAAGTGTGTAGCCATCAATTTTTGGAGGAGGAATAACTCGATAGAGCGATCCCATAAAATTAGTAACACGAAGATTGAAAGCGTCGAAACCATAAGGTATTTAGGTGTAACAATCACTAAAGTTATCGTGGGGAAGACACATTCGGGAAATATGCGGCTGAGTGAAGAGAAAGCTGGGATTTATAAAAACAGTACTTGGAAAATGTGATGAGAAGACAAAAGAGCGATGTTACTTTTCACTAGTTAGGCCCCACCTTGAGCATGCAGCCAGTATATGGGATCAGAATGAATTAGGTTTGATCGGAAAACAAGACAGTGTGCAGCGTAGAGCAGCTAGGTTCGTTAAAAGGTGATACGATAGGTTGAGTAGTGTTTCAGAATTAATCCAAGAATTAGGGTGGGAATCATTACCAGAGCGTAGGTTAAATTACAGATTAAATCTCTTACAGAAATATCAATTGGATAGCTTTACTGAAGATGTTAGGCACATATTAAAAACACCAGCGTATTATGCTAGATTCGACCAACTAAATAAAATTATAGAGATAGATTGTCGTACTGATACTCCCGTACTATAAGAGAACAGAATAGGCAGCATAGCAAAGGGATAGGTAGGGGAAATATTTTGGAGTATTCTGTAGTGCATGATGCAACCCCTCAAATACTATAGATACTAACAATCTAGTTGCATGAGACACTTTAGTTGCTTGTTTGCATGTTAGTAGTGCATGCTTGGTGATCTCCACCCCCTGACACACACCCTCGCTGTGGCTTGCAGGGTATCGTGTAGATGTAGATTTTATTCTTAGCCGTTGGAACATCTGAAACCCAAAACTACTGCAACTGCCTACTTCTTCTCTTGTTCTCTATAATTGTATCCCAACGCTATTCTGACATGACTAAATTCTCCGATCAACACTCGTTTCGCTCCTGCCATATATTAACACTTCCTCATTTGTCTTCCTCTCCGTCAAACAAACGTTTTTCATTTATCTCCTCACCCACATCTCTTTATTCGGAAAGCCACCCGGAATGTTAAATGCATTTCCAAATCACTTACCCCCGTTTCTATTCATCAATCTATCTATTTCCGTTCTTGAAAGCCTTCCAATCTGTCGACAGCTAGTCATTCCCGCGACGAAACTCGCATCCGTATGCTTAAGCGTCATGTGGGCGAGCGGAAAGATTTAGTGAAGAATCCGATTGGTCCTAGAAATTGGGAATGCCTCTCAGCATGCTCAATATTCTAATGATCCTGCTCTATGCGTAGGATTGACTGCGTAAACCGAAGCGTGGAAAATCTGGCGCATATTTCGACAGGGCGGTCGTCATAATGCAAATGAGGAAAGCTGAATCGGAGTGCGAAATCAGCATTTTTGGCGCGAAGATAACTCTCGGTGGTATTTAAAGCATCACTGGTCCGCTTCGCTATCTTTTGACGGTGCCACGCGACTTGCTTACCCGCCAAGGGACGCTGGAATAGTCAAGTTCGAATCGATAGCATCTTTGACGTACGCAAGCAAGCGAAGCCAACATCTGTGATGCATGGGACGGGGATAAATCACGGTGGAGCGGGGGCATATCTGATTCTCAAGTGGTTAGACGGATGGGTTTGACAAGAAAATTTGGATGGCATGTATTTTGAGTGGAGGGTTTTTATCCGCGTGGCCAAGTGTACTGGACTGTTAATATCATGGCCTTCATTAGAAGGAGGCCTTCTGAGTGCTCTTCAAGCCTTCGATGTTGAGTAGCAGGGGGTGAAAAATACTAGAACACTATTGTTTAGAATATTACTCAATAGGAGATTACTATAAAATCATGCGAAACAGACGATAAGGTATTCACTTATTACACAAAATACAGGGAAACATTCAGCTAGAATAATACACATGCATTCTGCACTTGCCTATCATAATCGTCTCTTCGGTTTTATTCATATTAATCTGTCATGTAAGCATATTGTGTGCAATTGTAATGTAATGTTAAGAAAATTCTACACAGGAAGACAGCTTGGAGAAATATTATTATGATGTTATTGTCGCGCATCATGCAAAGGAGGACGAATTTTTTAATCTTGAGGTAATAGACTAATTATTTAATCTTCTCTGAGTGGTCCAGTTAGCCGATTCAAAGTGGGTTTTGATAATTATCCAGGTGCACTGGAAAAAATTCACAGCGTTAAATGTACCTTTATATAATTATTGAATCAAATGAAAGAAAATATCTAACGTAGGATCTATTAAATACTTACGCGTCACACTCACTGAAGACATGTCATGGGGGAAATACATCAGGGAAATAACTACCTAGTGTAACAAACGGTAGGTAGATTAGGACTCGTAAATAGGGGGCTAGGCAAATGCGATGAGAGAGTACGAGAAAGAAGCTATTTTACACTTGTCATGTCTCATTTAGAATATGCTGCTAGTGCTTAAAATCCGCACGATGAATATATGATAAAGGAATAAGAACGTGTGAAAAGGAAATTAGCAAGATTTGTTATAGGCCGTTACGATAATTGTATTAGCATTACGAGTTTAATAGAAGGGCTAGAATGAGAATTACTATCAGAACGCAGGCTAAATTTTAGGTTAAACTTTTAAATAAATTTGAAACTGATTTCTTTACAGATGATGTTAGATATATATTAACAACCCCTGCGTATTATACTAGTCTTGATCAGATTAACAAGAATAGAGAGATAGATTGTCGTACCGATAGATTTACAATGTCATTTTTCCCGCGTACCATAAGAGAGAACAATAGGCAGCGTAGCAAAGGGATAGGTGGGTGAAATATAATCAGAGTAGTCTGTAGTGCATGATGCATGTAATAACAACCAATCCCTTTATTACTCTGTGGATCCTAACCATCTAGTTTTAGGTGACCCTATTATCCTACTAGACCCTATTACCCTACTATATACTAACAATCAAGTTGCATGAGATAATATAGTTGCTTGTTTGCATGTTAGTAGTGCATGCATGGTGATCTTCACCCCCTGACACACACCCTCGCGGTGGCTTGCAGGGTATCGTGTAGATGTAGATGTATCAAGCATGTTTCCATGCAGTATCCTAGTTGCAAGTCAATAGTGCATATTTGATGATCTTCACCCTCTGCCATACACCCTCATTGTGGATCGCAGGGTATTACGAAGTTGTAGATGTACGTAATGCCCTGCGAGCCACCGCGAGCGTTTGTACTAGAGGGTAGACGATAGTCACGCGTCACGGATTTGCGATGGACCATCACGTTCACATTCTCGGGGATCAGGAGGATGAGGTGGCTAGAGTATTAATTCCCGTCATAAGTGCCCGACTTGAATCAGCTATTTGATTCTCGTTAATAGTTTGCAGAATAGTTTTGACCCTATTATCTAGCATATACCCATGTATTAGCCTACTTGCATGTCAATAGTGCATGTTATGTGATATTCACCCCCTGCCACACACATTCTCGCGGGTATTCTCAGGGTATTACGTAGAAGTACACAGAAGATTGATAGTGAGCTAGCTGATGATACACCTCACATGCCACCCTATTGACGTATGCAAAAATATTTGTGGAATACGTCTCAGGCTTTATGCCGGCTATGATAGGAGGCGATATTGCATGTGAATGCGTCACGCTCTCTACGTAAATTAGTTGCTAATAGTGAAATTGGTGGTGTATTTGCTAATTGATATTATTAATTTTAATTAATTGATTGGTAAATTATTGATGATTCATATTAATTAATAATCGGGTATTGATTTAATTTAATTGGTCGTGTATTTGCATTTAATTGATTACTTGTGGAGAATTAAAAACTGGTATGTGGTCACACCATACCAAACTCCCTTGTGGTGGTTTGCTCCATAAAATAATAGACGTCAGCGAACATTCCTCAGCTTTGAGGGATCTATGTACTTGTTTAATTGCAATTCATTCGTTCTATAGGATGACAAGACATTATTGCTTCTGGACGACAACCCGAGACCACTTGCTTGGTGTCAAACTCCTCATCTCTGCAAGCAACTGCGTAAAGGTTAGTGAGTATTTCTTTTTTTCAATGAAGCATTTGATTAAGAGCTCGTTTAACGGTGGAAGATCAAATAGGAAATCAAAATCCATTATGCTATCTGTTCTTTAATGAATTCACGTTTCCGCTTGTAACACTGGTCGCTTAGGCGAGTGAATTCGTGAATGGTCAGGTCTACTTATTCAGTCACCCCCGCACTAAGAGCATAAAGATAGACAATGCGGTACGGAGGCACATAAGAAGCCAGCTTCTTATTCTCTCAGTGTGGTTTAAAAACATAGAAAAAGGAATACCTACCAAAGCGTTCCATGCATAAGATCCAAAGGGTATGTCCTTAAATTTTAATGTTTTTTTCTTGCCTTGTGAATACTTTTATGGCAGTTAGTCAAGCAACTGGCGGAAGGATATGATCAAAAAGGTATTTTCCTTATAACATTGGCTCCCATCCGAAACAATAATTGCATTGATTACACGACTACAGACATTTTGCTCACGCGTGTAATTTTCGTACAACTTTACACGCATTACAATCGGATATTACTCCCTAGTAACTGAACTGACTGGGAAGACTAGGCTGATTCTGTGAGTTACAGGGTTTGTCCGAAAAGTAATATCAGAGAGTCGATGAAAAAAAATTTATTGATGAGATCGGTAGAAAACACTAAAAGGTTTCACAACAGGCTCCTCCTGCACCTATATATGCTTTCAGCGAGATTTCCATGCATCGAAGGCGTCACGGTAGGCCGCCTTCGGAATGTCTCTTAGAGCCATGGTGCAAACCTCTTTGACTTTGTCAACTGTCCTTAAATAATGCCCTTTCATCGGAGTTTTCAATCGCGGGAACAAAAAGAAGTCTGGAGAAGCCACGTCAGGACTGTACGGTGCCTGTGGAATCGTTGGCACCATTGGATCGGCCAGGAAACGGGTCACGAGGAAGGCGTTGTTGGCTAGTGCGTTGTCGTGGTGAAGTTTCCAATCGTCCACAATGTTGGGCACCAGCTTCGCCCACACCCTCCGTATCTGAAAATTGTTCGTCACAATTTCCTTAACGGTACTTTATGGAATGTTTGATGTCTGTACCACTAAACGAACACTCAAACGACGGTCTGAGTTCAAAATTTCCCCCACACGCATCACATTTTCGTCGGTAGTGGTCGTTGATGGCCGCCCTGCGTAGGCTTCATCGCTGACCTTTTCACGGCCTTCTAAAAGGACCTTGTGCCACCTGTCGACTTAAATTTTTGATAAACAATCATCACCAAAGGCTGTCTTTATCTAAGAATCTAAAATGTTTCCCCTACCTATTCCTTTGCTGTGCTGCCTATTGTTTTCTCTTATAGTACGGGGGTAAAATGCCATGTGAATCCATCAGTACGACAATCTATCTCTCTAATCTTATTTATCTGGTCGAATCTAGCATAATACGCTGTTGTTTTTAATATGTGCTTAACATCTTCAGTAAAGCTATCCGATTTAAATGTCTGTAATGGATTTAATCTGTACCTTAACCTACGCTCTGATAATGATTCCCACCCTATTTCTTGTATTAATTCTGAAACACTACTCAATCTATCGTAACACCTTTTAACGAACCTAGCTGCTCTACGCTGCACACTGTCTAGTTCTCCGATCAAACCTAAAGATGCTCTCGTGCGTCGCTGTGGCGACATCCTCAGTCCATGAAGGGTACTTCCGATTACATCCTTCTTTTCCTTTGAAGAAACCTGGTGTCCCTTCTTTACTCATTAGTTACTTTACCATTTTCCATACCCTTGTCCACGTATGTGGACGTACAGCATCCCTCAGAGGGTACCTATTACCATTAGAATATCGTACTTATGTACCCATCTGTGAACATACCTGATTTTGAATTTTCCACCATGACAGCGCCAATTTCATACACTAGAATCTTTCTTTTAACTTTCTTTTTTCAGAAATCAATATGGCGGTCTAAATCAGGAAATCAATAAAGTGAATTATGAAATCAATATGGCGGCCTAAATCAGGAAATCAGTAAAGTGAACTATGACCAATCTATTTATCTTTTATCCATGCTACATTTTTTTGGTTTACTGACTAGAATATTTATACTTAAAGTGGTATTTCATTAGTTTTCCATATAGTTTAACGTTTGAGGCTTAACTTTGTGGAACCGCGAGATTGGAAAAGAAACGTCGCTATGTATTCCACACACATTTGACAATTAACTTCGGCCATGGTTTCGACATGTAAATGTCATTATCAAGGTAATGACATTGCATGTCGAAATCATGGTCGAAGTTGATAAAGTGTGTGGAATCTACATAGCGACGTTTCTTTTCCTATTTTATATATCTCAAATAACAACTAGATACATGTGTGGACTATAAATATTCCAACAAAAATAATTATAACTTTTTTTCAACATATAATTTCAGTATTCCCAAATATGCTCAATATGAGGGAGAATTTTTATTCCATAGGCCAGGTATTTTTCAGGACTGAAGAGGTTTAAAAGCTCATGTGCACAGCACAGAGTTCCCAGTAAAAACCCTGTGGGCGCGAATGTTTGCTCCCTGCTGGCAGGGATACGAGAAGATGTTTGAAGTCGTAAGGTGAATAGGGACGATAGGACCCTGAAGGCCGTTACCGATGGCGGATGAGCGAAAATCGTGCACGAGAAGTGTCTCAAATAACATGAAGATTGGTAGGGAAACTTATGATATGAAGGAAGGATGAAATAGGCTCCATAATAGAAGTGATCCGTTTGGTTAAAATGGTGCAAATAATAGTTCAAATCTTCCGCACGGTCATAGATATCTCTCAGTAAGTCGTTTAAATCCACTTTTCGCCAATGAAGTCAGAAGGCAATCACCCCTGACACACACCCGCGCGGTGGCTTGCAGGGTATGGTGTAGATGTAGATGACGAAAAAATGTCCTGTATTTGAGCTACTCCTTTTGAATATTTTATGACGTACTTATGTTTTTCTGTGTTCTGATTATGGTGAAACGATCAATCAAGTTGGTCGATAATGGCGGCGTTTACTCGGTACCGAAATCGCTATTTTGTAAACGAAAGTGTTAGATGGAAAAGTGACGCCCGCCAAACGAGCTGCGTTAAGGATGACTACGTTCTCCACCTCCCGTCCTTGACTGTGTTGAGGAAGAACAGGAAGGGAGCGAAGAATATTGGGCGTGCTCTTACGAAACATGAGAAATGTTCCCTTTAAAAATCACTAAATTTTTACTTTGTACAGAGTAGTGTAATAGTTATGGATTGATGAATGAATGAATGTTTATTAATTGTCCCAGGGCTGTGCCCCATAAGGACAAAAGACAATGTACATAGTTATACGAGCAACAAAAATATAATGAATCGGACAATCCATACAATATACAATCTGTGACAAATTAAATATAAATTAAAACAATTGGCATGTAAAAAGGACAAATGCGACATCGTTAGGACATCGTGTAACAAATTACATATACATACATTTCTTGATTTTCAGGATAGGAAAATGACATTTAGTGATCAAAGAGTAACATTTCGTAACATTTCGTAATATTTCATCTTAAAGCTAGCAACGGAAGAACAGTTTTTTATGCTTTTGGGTGAGGTGTTCCAGAGATGACACGCAGTAACTATAAATGAATTTTGGAACTTCGTTGAGCGATGTCCAGGAAAATATAGAAACTCAGGATCACATCTGGTACACATCTCTCTAGTGGAAGGTTTGGCAGCAAACATGTCGAAAAGATATTTAGGAGATTTTTCTTTGAACAGGGAGTACAAGAAGCACATTATTCAGGCTTTTCTATAAATGAATCAAATTGGATATCCAACACGTTTACATAAAGATATACCTAACTAATCAATAACCATTACATTACTTAGTATGTATTATGGATTTAGTTACATGTCTATTGAACACGTTTATATTTTCCCATAAATTAGTATCATGCTACCTATTAATTGCATGTAAAGAGTGAATTACAGTGGCCAATCACCCCCTGCCATGCATCCTAGCGGTGGCCTGCAGGGTATATTCGTGCACTACATACATGTATGCACTGCCTACATCTACATCTAATTAATACCCTGAAAGCTGTGTGTGAAAAGTGTGTTGCAGGGCGAGACTTCACACCAAACATGCTTTACATATCATGCCTAAAAAGCATTAGTAATAATATACTGGTTTAAACTTCAATTTCAAAAAAAAGTAGTAAACCACGTACGCAATATCATGCTGTTAGTTGGGTTAGCTTAAAGTCCTTATACCAACATCCATCTACCTATGCTATCCATTGATACACTCGTATTTATGCTATTGGATATATTTACCGCTATTCATATCCCTAATATACGAGAAAAATGGACATTTTGAATCTGCCAGTTCGGCAATCAATTTCTTTATCTACCTCTACCTCGAGGAACTCAATCCTTGAGTTATAGTAGGTCCATGAAAAGATCTGAACCCATGCGCTGAAGTCACTGATATGCGATGCACCTCTTGTCTGTGGGCGACTTGTGAACGGAAGCGACATCCAGGAGAAGCGGTAAATTAATAAAGAAAAAGACGACCCAGCCTAAAGTCTCTCTCTTCCTCTTTCCGTTCGAAATCTTTTTTTCCCTCCTTTTTTCCCCAGATCGTCACTCAAGTCTCTCACCACTCTCAGCCTTACTCCTTACTCCCCCGTTTACCGCACTTTTTCTCGATAGGGTGTCTTTTTTTCTCACTCCAGGGGGGAGTAAGAGATCCCCCCTTCCGTCGCCTATCCGACTTCCTGCGGGGAGCACTCTTTTTTTCCACCGGCAGGGTGAAGCCGTCGAACTTCGAGCTGACGGGATGCGAAGGTCAAAGGCTTCCTTCTTCCTTCCAGGAAGCGACCGTGGAGTGAGAAACGTCCCCATGGGAAGGCTGAAGCGAAGACGGACGCACTCTTTACGGCCGAATGGCCATTTCCTCCACCTCTGTCTGTGAGAAGAGAGAGTTTGAGAAAGATACACCTTTCCGTCGTCAAGCTACAATACTATAGTAGGGATCACTCCAATTTATAAATCGGATTAGAACCATTTGAAAAAATTAAGAATGCTCACGAAACACACCTGTTAAATTTCAGATTTTTTACATCTACATCTACACGATACCCTGCACACCCCCTGCCACCGCGAGGTTGTGTGGCAAGGGGGTGAAGATCACCAAGCATGCACTACTAACATGCAAACAACCAACTAAAGTGTCTCATGCAACTAGATTTTTAGTATCTATAGTATTTGAGGGGTTAATACATATATCTACATCTACATCTACATCTACATAATACCCTGCAAGCCACCACAAGGGTGTGTGGCAGGGGGTGATTGCTCACCAAACATGCACTACATATCATGCATAAAAAAGGAATAGTATTAATATAGTAGTCAGAACTACACTATTTAAAAAAGATAGAAATTGCAAAGCAAAAATGCAAAAACATTCTGTTAGTAGGGTTAGCTTTAAGTACTCATACCAACATGCAGCTACCAATGCTATTCATTGCTACTCTCCGATAGGACATATTTACCGTTATTCGTATCTCTTATTGTGCGAGGGAAAAAGGACATTTTGAATCGGTCAGTTCGGCAATCAATTTCTCTAACTTTATGATTATGGTCCAGTCTGCCATAGTAAGTTGGGGTTCGTAAAATATTTTTAACATCATCACTGAAATTATTGCCTTGGAATTTGTGGAAGAGATTAAGTCTAAATTTCAACCTGCGATCTGACAATGATTCCCATTTCAATTCATTTAATAGACTGGTTACGCTAATATAATTATCGTATCGTCCCTTTACAAATCTTGCCGATCTTCGCTGCACACGTTCAAGTTCATTACTTAGACCGATTTCGTAGGGATCCCAAACACTGGCAGCATATTCCAAATGAGGTCTAACAAGGGAAAAGTAGCTGATTTCTCGTACATGATCGTCACATTTACCCAATACTCTTTTAATGAAACCCAGTTTGCGATTCGCTTGACCCATTATTTCACGAATGTGTTTACCCCAGGAAAGATCATTTGTCAGTCTTATTCCAAGATATTTAATGGATTCCACGTTTGTTAATTCATTATTACTTATTTTGTAAGTGCTATGGGGAGAGCTATTCTTTTTCCAAAAATTCATTACAAGACATTTCTTAAAGTTTAATTCTAACTGCCATGTATCACACCAAGTTTCAATTGCGTGTAGGTCAATATTTAAACATTCTTTATCATTCGGGCATAGAATTTCCCTGTACACTACTGAGTCATCGGCAAATAGACGAAGCTTACTTTTTACCACCTTTTGGATATCATTAATGTACAAAAGGAATAGGAGTGGACCTATCACACTACCTTGTGGGACACCCGAAGTGACTTTAATTGCCGGTGAGGAAACACCGTCCAAAACAACCCTTTGAACCCGATCATGCAGAAAATCATTAATCCATGATATAATGTTACTGTCTAACCCATAAGATTTTAACTTCAAAATTAGTTTGCTGTGAGAAACCTTGTCAAAAGCCTTCTTGAAGTCGAGAAATATAGCATCCACTGGAATATTATTTTCGCCAGAAACTAAAATATCGTGGGAAAAGAGAGCAAGTTGAGTTTCACACGATCTGCTCTTTCGGAAGCCGTGCTGGACATTGGACAATAAATTTTGGCTATCTAGGTGTCCCATGACTGAACTGACAATTATATGTTCTAGGACCTTGCATGAAATGGATGTGAGGGATATAGGTCTGTAGTTAGATGGCTGCTCCCTATCGCCACTTTTAAAAATGGGTGTTACATCGGCTGCTTTCCAGTCCATCGGTACGACGTGTTCGGTCAGGGATTTATTAAATACTATTTCAAGGTAGGGGGAAATTTCGGATGCTAACTCTCTATATATCATGCACTACAGAATACTCTAAAATATTTCCCCTACCTATCCCTTTGCTATGCTGCCTATTCTGTTCTCTTATAGTACGGGGGAAAAATGCCATTTTGAATCTAACGGTACCGTAATCTATCTCTCTAATCTTATTTATCTGGTCGAATCTTATTCATCTGGTCGAATCTTATTTATTTGGTAGAATGATAGGGGTTTGCTAAAAGACAAAGGCCATCCGTGAAATTACCGTGGTCCAGGTTCTCCGAAAAGATTTTAAATTTTTGATGCGCTACAAGTTTTCAATAACAGGTGCCTATTGATAGACACAAGATGCGTGGTACGCTCTGATAATGATTCCCACCCTAATTCTTTTATTAATTCTGAGACGCTACTCAACCTATCGTAAGACCTTTTAACGATCCTAGCTGATCTACGCTGCACACTGTCTTGTTCTCTGATCAAACCTAATTCATTAGGATCCCATACACTGGCTGCATACTCAAGGTGGGGCCTAACTAGTGAAAAGTAACATCGCTCTTTTGTCTTCTCATCACATTTCCCAAGTACTCTTTTTATAAATCCTAGCTTTCTCTTCGCTCGACCGCATATTTCCCTGATGTGTCTTCCCCACGATAAATCCTTAGTGATTGTTACACCTAAATATCTTATGGTTTCTACGTTTTTGATCTCCGTGTTACTAATTTTATAGGTACGCTCTATCGAATTATTCCTCCTCCAAAAATTGATAGCTACACACTTTTTAAGGTTAAGCTATAACTGCCATTTATAGCACCACTCTTGAATTACATCTAAATCTTTGCTAAGCGATTTCCTGTCTTCTTCTTTTGATATACCCCTATACACTACCGCATCGTCTGCAAAGAGTCTAAGCTTACTACTAACCACGGTACCCAAATCGTTAATGTATAGAAGAAATAGAAGCGGACCTACTACGGTACCCTGTGGAACAATCTATCAAATCTTTTAACACCTTTTCTTCTAAAATTTTAAATCTATTTACGGAAGATACACAGCCGTAACATTCGGTGCAGAGAGCCGGAAAATTCAGCGAATTGTTTGGGTGTAGAGTGTCAAACTCAGCTAGTGACCTATTTATATATCTATCTGTCCTTCTTTCCTCGTTCAATGGTTTCTATGATTTTTCCTCTGTGGAATTCGCGCCATTGCGCAAATTTAGCGGGTAACGCCGTCGAGGTTCTCGCGGCCAGTTCGCGGTCCTTCACTTTCCACGTTCATTAACTTTCCGTTCAACTTTAACGTCGTCTGTGAATGTATTTTTGGCACAAAATTCAAATCAAAATTCTAAACGGCTCTAGGAGCGAAATTATTTGGTTCTCAATGACCAAACTCAGCACGTGACCTATTTTTATATCAGAGACTATAAATCATTCATAATACGAAGTAATTTCATCCCTTATATTGGGATACGCTTCTAGTGAATGGGGTTCAAGCAAAGCAAACGTGGTTAAGCAACCAGAACGTTAACAAAGATAGGTGAGATTTTAGACATCATAATAATTATCAGATCAATGGTTAAAATACAGAATAATTAACCTGGAGTATTGAAGGCGGACATATTCTCTGATGATGTTGTACATGTATTAAAATTATCACAGAGCTATGGCAGATTAGGTCGTGAATTTATAAATATAGCTAGATAGCCAGACAGAAATGTTAAAAATTTATTTTTCTGAACACAATCTTGGACAGTAATTTATTACAGTGACACCACATTGAAAACCTATATTTAAACAATGCTCTGCAAGCCACTACAAGGACATTTGGCGGAGGTGAACCACCACTAGGCTTACATTTAAATCATTATGCTAAATCCTATTTTAGCTTCTACAATAGGAGTTGTTTAATTGGTCCCAAATGTTTAGAATTTAATACATTTCTTCCAAGAATTAATATGTTTTCATATACATTACTGTGGTGAAAGCCATGACCGCCGAGGTCGGACATCGTATTGGTCAGCATCGGATGATATTGGTTGATTCTTAACCAAACAAAGGGATCTGCATCTACATGTACATAATACCCTGCTAGCCACCACGAGGGTGTGTGGCTGGGAGTGAAGATGAGGGGGGATATGGTGTACTATTAGGCTTGTGGGTTTAATATAAGAACTAGAAGAAGAATAGACGAAAAGTATAGAGGAAGTGAACCAGGACTTGGGAATGACTAGCAGAACGCTGTTTAAAATTTGACGTACACCGTTAAGTAAATTTAGAGCTCATATATTTACACATCACATAATTACGTTAATAATACATTAAAAACCCTTGCTTGTGTATTACGCAGGTTGGATCAGGAAAACAAGATTAGAGAAATTGCCTACCGTACTGTTAGATTTGAAATGTCATTCTTGCCGCCAACGATTAGAGATCATAACAGGGAATATAATACCCGGATAGATAGACGTGATATAGAGTAGATATAGTATAGGTATAGATGTAGTAGAGTATAACAGAGTATCCAAGAGTTCGACTGAAATATAATCTTAACACTTTCAACATACATAAACTGCACTTTTGAATGTGTAGTGAAAAATTAATGTAATATTTTAAAATAAGGGTACTAAACATGTTAATATTATTTTATTCCGAGGTAGATATTATCATATAGTTACACGCACCTGAATAACATTTTTCCGCACTGAAGTCAAAATGTATCAATTATTCGCACGATCACATGATAATTAGGAGATTATTCACATCCATAATTGAAAAAACTCACAGGGTATAGTCCATACTGTTTATTGAAAGACACCCAGCCTAGGTTTCAACACGTGTCATTTTTATTTTTAAGGTTAAATTACAGAAAAGACGTGTGCCTTATACATAGCAAAGGTCATAAGTCATGAGAGAAAAGGGGGGAAGGGATAAGGAGGAATAGGCAAGTAAAGAAGCCAGCAAGTAATTTGAACAACAGTACAGGAAGAATTGGTGGATATATGCGCTCTCCTAACCCCGTGAAACAATAAGATCGGCGTAAATATCCGCTCTCCTCATGTAAGGGGTTGAGATAGAGGGAAGAAAGGGTCAGAGGAAGGGGAAGAGTAATAGGGCAGGCCACCATAAAGGTGTGTGGCAGGGGGTTGAATTCACCCCAAACATGGATTACATATCATGCATAAAAAAAGGAATTAGTAATAACATACAAGTGTAAGCTTAATAAGAGGATAGGAGAAGAGGGTTAATGGGGGGAGGGAGTGAAATTGACCAGAGGAACTGGAAATCTACATCTACACGATACTCTGCAAGCCACCACGAGGGTGTGTGTGTGGTGAAGATCACTAAGCATTCACTATTCACGGAGAAAAAAACTTTGTTGAGGTTACCTATCCTATGCTACCCCAGCAAAATACGTTTGTCAATATAGTGACAGCAAAGTCGATTGTTACCGTAGCAAATGCTATATGCTGGGCTCTATTCGTTTGCCGGGCAAATTACATAGGCTGATGGTACCATTACTACTGTTCCGCCAACAAATAGGATTTTTCAGGGCGACAAACGTATTTGTCATTACGCTATTCAGTTGTTCCTCCAGCAAATCCATTTGTAACCTGAGCAGGACAGTTGGCAGCGCCAGCTAGGGACTTTTCAGCAAATATTTTGTACGACTAACAAAATGGCTGCCATTGTTATTGCGGGCAGTGGATTAAATGAAACAAATATTTCAGCTTAATTTCATTGTATTCGAAAAATACAAACAATGAAATCAACGCGTTTTCATAATAATTCAATGTACAATAAACAGTATATCACTACGTAACTTACGTTAAATGTCACATAGGTAGGTAGGTCACAAGAGTGAAAAGCATTAACTAGTTAAAATATGTACAATACATTCACTCAAGTTCATTAGAGTTATTTACAACAATACATTTTAAAATAAAACAATTACCGGTGACACTTTAACTGGGCATCGCATCAAGTAGCACAACAGGCACATAAATAAAAATGTCACATAAAAGTTTGAAAAGCATTAGGTAGTTAAAATAGTATACAATAAATACTATTAAAAATAATGTACAATAAATCATTCAAGTTCACCAAAGTAGAGTAATTTACAAAAATAAATTTAAAAATAAACCAATTACCTCATAATAATATACTCAATATAATAATCCTTAACAACTCTTCACACCACAGCACTAAACGGAATGCTTCAGCACAACGTACCTCTCTCCATTGGCCACTGTTTGTGAAAACATGCTAGCAGGGGTAGCTTTTGGAGTAATTTATGCTATAAAAATAGAATTTCAATTGCCAGCTTTTGCTACCAAAATGGTAATAATATGTACAGCACTATCAAACAATCAATCATCATGAACAGAAATATATTCGTTCGTTCCGTAAATCCGTTCCGTTAATAAGATCGTTCCGTACGGAACGGAACGGAACGTAAGGAACGATCTTACTAACGGAAGGAACGGATATACGGAACGAACGAATATATTTCTGTTCATGATGCTAGACCGTGCGATATAGCTCAAGATTACTACTGTTCAACCCATTCAGAGAATCAGACGAGATATCAGTTTTGGGGGCTGGAAATGAGAAATGGTCCCGAGATCTCAGGGTTCATTTCGTCCCATTAGTCATGCCCCCTCCTCCCCCACACAGCACGATGCACACGTATAGTGGAACTCTTTTTCCCTCCGCCCGAAGGAAAAAAACAGCCGGAACGGTAGGAGATGGAGTTGGGACCTTGTTACCCCCTAGCATCCAGATACGCCCCCAATGCCTTTTCATCAGCACCTCGGCGACGCAGCACGAGGCTCACAAACGAGCTGTGACGAACCACAGGGGGGGGGGCGAAACCCTTTAGATCCGGAGGGTGAGGACCCTGATTCCAATTTTTGGGTGATGGGGAGGGAAGGTATTATGCCTCCCGGTCACGTCCTGCGTACAGGCCGCGAGCTCGAACTATGGTTAGCCTTCGGGCGTCTCCATCGTAAGTGCCGACTTGAACTGCGGTATCTTATTACAGCCAGACCAGACCACGATCGAATGACGTGTATTCGAATGGCAGGGTTGAAGGCGGTTCACCCGAAAATACGTATCCATCGCTCGCCAACCGACACGATTTTCCAATGCCAAACCGTGTTGCTGGAATAGTGTAGTTAAGACATTCGGTTGGTGTGGTTGCTATAGTTTGGTTTTGCCGGTTGAATCCCATGCATAGCCGAGGGCTTTCTCATTGATATACCGATCAACGCTGTGTGTGCTGTGATTGGTTGCCAAATTAAGACTAACGACTCCATATTTCATACTCATTTGAAAAAAAATCTAATTCTAAATTAGCACCTTCCTAATTTCTCAGTTAAGTAAAATAATTATGAATAAAAAACCTTGATAAAATAACATTGGCCTGAGGTCAAACGATGAATTATACAAAAATTTGGAAAAGATCTTGACCACGATAAAAAAATGAAGGGCTTTCTATGGGCATCTCAACAGAATGGAACAAGAAAGGAGAGCTCATAAGATCCCCAGCTTCCAAAACAGGAGGCTGATCATTAATAAGATTTCCTTACTTTCACGTTTGTATTTACAGATGTAGGCAGATTCTTTTGATAGATTTCCCTCTTCGTCTCGACTATCCTACTGATTATTCCTTTCTTGCTTTGCCGATCGCCATGTTATTCGGCTTCCCAGATAGCAATATTCATTTGCTAAATCTGGCTTTTGTTGCATGCGAGTTTTTGATTGCCTTGGCCTCTCCTCTTTCATGTTAGTGCAAAACCCGAGATAAAAACTGTTTAACCGGTGACAAAAGATAATATTATTTCATATTTTTTAAAAAAATACCGTAATCTACATTCTAGTTTGTTTCTCTCGGGTACGGAATAGAGCAGTTCAAGAGGATTTTGATATTTTGCACTTAAGTTTGTTCGACGCGGTATCGTGTTGGTCCACCTCCTGCTAAATACCTCATTCACTGATTTGTGTATCCAAGTATGTATCGCACTAATAGGCGCTTCAGACCGGGAGGAAAGCTAAAAAGATGGGAAGGGTAAGGATGAAGGGTGAATCCGGCGCCTTTGCAATGCCTTGGGGATATTGTATGGATTGTGACGTACCGATGGGAGGCTACCGCGCCGAACTGCACAAGAAAATATCATTGACGTGACAGCGCACGTGCCTTTGGTGTCGTTCCTGCTGTGACTCCCTGAGCATGTTTGCCTTTTTCAAGAGGGCGTCAATTGCCAGTGTATTTTGACACCAGCCACTCGCGAGCCACCGTGCTTATTCAACCACTGCAGACAAAGAGCGAGGCATTGTCGTGATCCCCCTGCAGGCAAAGAACCGGCAGCGGGGATGGACTTCCCGCTGGTAGACTTGGGTAAGCCTCTTCAGCGTCGTGCGAGAGAGAGGAACAACACCCCGTTGTGTCCAGTTCACCAGGTCCACGATGACCCTCGTTTAGCCGCTCATTATCGCGTTTCCTCAAATTACCGCGGCATGCTCCCGTGACCAGGACAGTTGACGAAGTTTTGAAAATGCGAAATACCTGTCATTGTTTTCTTCCGAGTCGGGTATGAGTCAAAGGAATTCATTTCCCCGTCTCACTTCTTGAGGAGCGTAGTAGCCTAGTGGGTAGAGCGCTTGGCTTCTGACCGAAGGGTTCCGGGTTCAAATCCGGGTGAAGGCTTTGGACGCCTCCGAACGAAAAATCCTCCATTGATATACTGGAATATATGCTATTGACTGTGTTCGCAACTATTCATATACCTAATTTTACGAGGAAAGACTTTTTAAATCTGTCGCTTGGGCAATCAATTTCTCTAATTTTGTTAAGGTCCTGTGTGTTCAGTGTTAACATCTACATCTACATTTAGTTGGGTTAGTTTAGTTAGCGTTAGTTGGGTTAGCTATAAGTCCTTATCAACATATCAACATGCAGCTACCAATGTTATCCATTGCTACACTCGTACTGGATATATTTACCGTTCTTTATATCCCTAATAGTACAAGGAAAAAAGGACGTTTTGAATCTGTAAATTCGGCAATCAATTTCTCTAATTTTGTGATTATGGTCCAGTCTACCATATTAAGTTGGGGTCCGCAAAATATTTTTAACATCATCACTGAAAATATGGTCTTGGAATCTATTTAAGAGATTAACTCTTTTTTTCAACCTGGGATCTGACAATCTTTCCCAATTCAATTCATTTAATAGACTGGTTACGCTATTAAGGTTATCAGACCGTCTCTTTACAAATCTTGCCGATTTTAGCTGCACACGCTCGAGTTCGTTATTTAGACCGATTTCGTAGGGATCCCATACACTGGCAGCATTTTCAAAATGAGGTCTTAAGTGTCCTCCTCGGTGGCCCAGGGAAAGGAACTGGCCCCCCTACCCAGAATGTGTGAAATTCACACGCCTAAGGCTTAGTCTGGGGTGAGCTCTACCGTCACCTATCGAAACCAACCTTCGGGTTGAATCACTGAGTGGTGAGTGAGTCTCACTTCTTGGCTAGGTCCACCGGAAGATATCGGAGCCGGCCGCGGTGGGCTAGATGTGCTTATCCAAAGATATAGGTTGGATTTAAGTTATTAAAATGTTAGGCATATCTTAGGATCCAGTTATTAGTACCAGATTATTGGCTGAACTAAATTGGTAATCATTCACAGACAGTACGTTGAAATTCAGACTTAATCTCTGAAGTGAATTCTAATAGTTTTCTGATGACATTAAAAAATTGCCAAATCCTACTTACTGCAGCAGACAGGACCATACACAAAATTAGAGAAATTGATTGCCGAAGTGACAGATTTAAAAAGTCTTTCCTCTTAAAATTAGGTAAATGAATAGTTGTGAATACAGTCAATAGCATGTATTCCAGCACATCAATGGATAGCCAAGGTAGTTTCATGTCGATATAAGGAAAACAAGCTAACCCAATTTTTGTACATAAGCCTTTGTTCAATAAGCCTTTTTTAAAATTGCCATAATTCGACTCAAACGCAGAGACTTTTCCTCCTTAAGCTTGATAGGTAAAGAAAGATTGGTGGAGATTCACCCCAAGCCACACACCTTTATGGTGGCTTACAAGGCATTATGCAGACATAAGATATAAGGTGCGAGATAACCTTGGGGGAAGGAGCATCTCGGTTTGCCAATATTTAATGGTGTCAACTAATAATTTGGGTTACGTGCAAAGATTGAAATGAAAGTTGGACTCATAACGGTTAGCTTTTTAAACCTACATTTGAAACTATTGCTCACCCTTCAAGCCACTTCGAGAGTGTGTGGCAGTGGGTGCTAATTCTTCGTGAAGGTAAATAAATTCTACTTTATCAGAGAAATATTTTAATTTCACATACGAAAGGTACAGAAAAATTAATAAATAATGAAATATTCACAAGTGAGCAATAATTATTAATTGATTTTCACGAATTCATTCTTCTGAAATATAATACACTTAAGCGATCTGGTTACTTCATTAACGGCATGGGATACATAATTACCTCTATAGCCTTGAAAATTAATTCTTAACCTTCGTTTAATTGCTATGGATTCCCATTTGCGCCTTCGTCAGTCAATTTTTTTCCGAGGGTCGCGCACGTCGATTGTGCCCCCTAGAGAAAAAGTCCCTATCTCACGTATCCCATAAACGACTCACGTCACCCGCTTACGTTCATTGTGTCCCAGCCGGCACAATACGGTCGAATTTATTCCAAATATGTAGTTTCACTAGGTTAAATTTGAACAATTTTTAGTGATCAAATTAACTCCCAGCAGAATTATATCCATAAATACCTCGCGTCAATTGCCTCAGGAGGGTTAACTGATGCCACTGCAATGAAATAGGCTTTATTCCATTGTTTATTATATACATGGATGATTTTTCGGGAGTTTAGGTTCTTTTTTTTGAAAAAAAAATGAAAAATATTTAACTTTTGGCCAACGTTTCGGAAAATGTATTTTTTCTTTATTCAAGGCTTAAGGAGGTTCCACCGTGACTCCGCGATTCAAAATCCCGTAAAAGAGCTATGTTATTTAATGAATAAATACCGATCCAGAAAAACACCTAAATGGAAAATCATCTATATGGCGATAACGCATGATCAATAATTTTATGAGTATGCTATTATATAGCGCGTTGTAGTTGTATTCTATTTTTTACAAGCTCTTTTAACTAATTTTGACTTTGGAACATGTCTGACGTGTTATTGCCACGTTTAATTTGCAAAGTGAGAATACATGCTCAACCCCGCTAATACGTATTCTAAAATTGGTTAAATATTTTCTTACTTAGTTTTAAACTATTCCCTTGCTAATACAACTCTTTATTTTGAATTTATTAATATTCGTATTTTTGAAAGTTGTTTGGCAACAATGACGCTGCTACCGTTTGGAAGCATTGGTATTAATTACACCATGTTAATAACCAATGAAATATTTAAATTACATAAAAAATATAAGAAGGACCTTGGTAAGGTATATTCCTAAATTAAGTCCGTAAATAGGCTGATAAGCACATTTCACCACAAGTACCGTTGCCAATGATAACAACATACTGTAGCGCCACTTTCATGTAACTAAGGCTTTTCTGCATTTTTTCGAGCAAACATTTATTAATATCAATTAAACAAGTGTGGTAAGGCGAGCACTTTTTCACAGTGCTAAATTCTACATAAAATTTCGCATCTTATATTAGTTTTTCATCAAAACGACATTTGTCTTTGAATTATTAATCTGCAAATTTTACTGTGAGAGCCATGCTCTGCCATATAGCCACGTATAAAATAGCAGACTTTCAACTTCTTTTTTCTCGAAATATATTATGGAAAGGCCAAATTAATTTATTGCCAATCGATAGAAGGGCCAAAAAATGATGTTTCCTGAAATTTTCACAAAAATGACATCTACTTCATAATTCGGTGGAGCCACCTTAAGTTCTATAAGGTGTATTTGTTTACGTAGAAAGAATAGAAAAAATAAAACCGATTAGAACTTAAGCCCTGAAGAAGGATAAAATACATTTTCCGAAACGTCGGCCAAAATTATATATTTTTCATTTAAAAAAAAAGGACCTAACTCTCGAAAAATCATCCATATATATAATAGAAAAGAGGACTGGAATTAAACTTTGAGTACACATACAGTCCCTATAAGAGGTCGCATGCAACGCAGTTTATTCTACGAAGTGAGTCCAAACCTTTCCCAAGCACCTCTTATTCTGGCTTCATTGTCACCCATAGGCTAGCATGGCAAGGATCCTGCAGTACAGCCTTACCTCCTTGGTTTAGATTGCCCTCTGGCAGGTAACGGTCGAAGTAGTACTTCGAACCGTTATGAGATGGCGCTCAATGAGTGTTGAAATTTGCGCGCGGGGACTTGAAAAGGGAAGCCAGGCGTCGCGTCAGTACGCGCGTCTCATACGTGCGCGCGCATCGACATCCCCTACCTCCCCTACATTTTCCCCTGCCCTTGCCTCTTCTTCCCCATCCCGCGCTTATCTCAGTCATTCGTCCATTTCGTCAGAAGGTGGTATTTCTTCGTGAGAAGGGAGCTGGTGGACAACTGCTACTACTGGCCGAGTTCTCATCCTTACGGGTGGGGGTGAATATCGTCCTCAGGAGTGAAGACCATCCCTAGTATTTTTCCGCTGTCGTTTCCCTCGTCGGATAAATATTTCCAACTCAGAAGATGAACGCGGGAGCGATGAATTTGCCCAAACTCTTACATCCCCTGTTGGAGAGGCAAAATCTTCAGATCCGTAGCGTCCAGATGCCGCGGTCCACCAGTCGGTGCCTCTTCGGTCCATGTGACCCTTCGATCACCGAAAATCAGTTGGAGCGCATCAACGAGGAAGAGGCGAAAAGGATGATTGTAAAATGGGAATTCGACCCCAGGGCCGAGAAGGGCGTGGAAAACCCCAAACGGTTCGAGTGGGAGAAGATCCATGCCGACGGCGACCCGCCATCACGCCCAGCGGAACGAGAGGGAGCGATCGTGCAGTCGCCGATGAGGGCGGTGTCCCTTCCGGCCGTTGCGGCTTGCCTTGCCGGGAAGGAGAATTGCGGCGTCGGGAGCCGCGTAGGGGAGCGCCAAGATAATTCCCCGGCCGTTGCGGCTTCAGCGACCGGGAGGAACTTGGGCATCACCGAGGAGGGTGTTCGGGGGGGAGAGCAGGCGTCTTCCCCCGCCGACGCCGCCGCTGTTGCCGCCAACGAAGACAGCGACCGGAACAGGCTATCGAGGAGGTTCCAGCCCTACAGGCAGCGTCGAATCACAGGTTTGTGGCAATTTTTCTCACTTTCTCCCTTCTCTTTATGTTTCATCCATGCTACCCCCACTGCTCATTTCATCCTTGCGTGGAATCCTGAATTTTTTTGTTTTCCTCTTTTCACTTGTATTTCGACGGGAACGTCTGCATAGAAGGGTTTGCTTGCATCCTTGCGTTTCATCCAGAAGCATATTTCTCTTCAGGAGTGTGGTCACAATCTAATTTAAAGTTTAACAATGATTAACGTGTTTCTCCCCACTTTCTTTTGCATTCGTGTGACATGTTTGATTGATGAATAATGAGAAATGATGCAAGGTATTGCATCATTGCCCCGATTCTGTCGCTCTCAGTGGCACCACCAAAGAACTGTTTTTAACTAAGGTTTTTCCTGCGTTATGGTACCTACAACAAAAATAGAAGCACAAAGTTAAATTCCGTACATCATGATTTTCAACAAATTAAGAACATTTCTTGATTTGTCTTTTTGATCTTGCGACGGCATTCATGCACTTCACTGGTACTCCTTAGAATTGCAGTACCAGTATAACACCTATGAAATAATAGTAGTTGCGACAAGAGATGTTTCCCACGTTAATCTCAAGCCTCAGAAACGGCTCCAACATAATACGTGAAAGTTTCAATGAGATGGATGGGGAACGTATTTCATCTCTGAAGTTATCTGCGAAGACTGAGACACACGGCTAAGTTTAAAAAAAGCTTATTATTTTCTTACTGGATGTTGTAAATGTTCTATTAGGAATCGGCAAGTTTGCATTTTTGTGAAATCGAGAGGTCGAAGCAGTTGTGTAGATGTTGGCGTATCAGGTAGCTCTAGCGTATTATTAATAGGATTATTAATTACTTAGAAAGGTGTAGTGTTTGTTTTGTAGTGTTCATTTTTGTTTGTTGTATCATTGTTCCTGGTGTGGATGCACCCCCTGCCACACACTCTCGAGGTGGCTTGCAGGGTATGTCGTAGATATAGATATAGCGTAGCGTTATTGGCGCTAAGGGCAGCGACTGCACTCGAGCCCATGAAAGTGGAGGCTGTGTAGGCTGCAGAAAAAAAATGATAAATAGATTTATAATTGATAAGGTTCCATGTATTCATTTCGGTAAACTACGAACGAGTCCTATAAATGTTTCGTTTTAGTGTACGGGAAGGTATCATTTTTGTGAATAACATGCATTTCCGGAAGTTCCCTGTCCCTCTGTTTCTTGAACCCGGGCCCTAACGCAACCTTCTACGCCCTTGCTTACAGGAGGATCGTTTACGCAATAAAATTCAGAAATCTGGAAAGAGTTGCTGCGTACCTCTGTGAGCATGCGTTGTCGTTGAATTGTCCATGCATTGCGTAATTATTCGATCGAAAACGATCGAGAAGTGAGTTACCTCGTTAATATGAATGTAGTAAGCATTTTTAACATAATTACGGACAGCATAGCACGGATAGCATAATAGCACATTCCATCTCGTTTTTAAAAGTATATTTCTGATTCTCGAGTTCTTGATATCCAGTTTCCGTTCGATTTGCAATTGCTCCGCAACAATTGTGATTTTTTACTAATACATCCTTGGAATTAAATTTAGCATATTCTCTTAACGAGTGTTCTTATCTCGAAGAATCCAACTGAGCATTCTCTCCGGGAGATGGAATTTCAGGCGGCCTGCAAAACGATGTGAAAACGCCGATCCATCAGATACTCTGAAATTTCGCTTCGGAAGGTGAATATTGTTTCTCCAGTAACACTTCATTTAAGGAAATGAATTTTGGAAATGTATTTCTTAGTATTTGGGAAGTTACTTGACATGCTCACCTTTTAAAGCCATTTTGTTAGGGTTTTTTTCTGTTTTTAGTCGATGACGATTTGAGGAATCATGAATTAATTGAAAAACTGACTCGCACTCGAGTAATCGACGGAAAAAGATCAGTAGGATCTGCGGAAAATATGACAATCGATGTTTCCTTTGTTTACTCGAAATTCCGGAAGTCATTTCAAACAAACGGCAAAGCCAATTTTAACTCGCGTCAAGAATTTTTAGCTCGTTTCTGGAAATCTGTGATATCAGTTCTGTGATTGGAATGATTACAATCGAATTCGAGGGTGAAATTCATACTGTGTAAGTTTGCACCGTTAACGAATAATGATCTTAATCGAAGCAAGTGCACGGACAGTGAATTTGCGCAGCTTTATGAATTGTTAGCGACAGATGTCGAAGGAAGTCAGGCATGTATTAGGACTAGATTTAGCCGTTGAAAAAAAACTATTTTCTGTCAACTTGGTAACCAATACGTGAACATTTTTCTTCTCTCTTGAGTTTCGTTGCGTACGAAATGCGTTGTGACATTTCATCACGATATATACATTGCAGGTATATGCACTCGAGGCTGAACTACAGGCCTGTATTTACTTGCGCTCCATGAGCAGTGCGAGATATTTAGAATCCTTTCTCCCGTTGCTATTTTATTTTCTCAATGGATAATTTGCGTTAATCGTCACACTGAAAGCTTATCCCATAGGTTTTTTTCCGTTCCGTGTGTGCTTACTGCACGTCATCATCTACAGCTACGGAGCACTCTTCTAAGCCTGCAAGGTTGGTTGCAAGAAAAGACGAACTTTCTGGGAAACTTAAGTCGGCGCAGCTTTGGGCGTAGTATTTGGTGAACTCTGCACTCGCCAACCTTCGCGTTTGATTCAACTTTTGGGGGAGGGGTAATAATTAAAATAAATCGTCTTTAATTGGGGGTGACATTGATAAAAAATAGTTTCTATTGTCACCCAACCCCACGTGTTTGAAAAGGGAAAGAAAATTAGAACATAAATTAATAGGAAATTTAAGTCCATATCACACCAAAAATAACCTTTCGATATTTACGACATTTGGATGACAAATATATAGCTAGCTGATTATAAATGAGGATATGCGAGATGAAAACGATACTGAATTTGTAGTGTAAGACCTGCCGTATGAATTGGCTTGCTATTCGCCAGCGAATAACTCCGAGAAGTCTTGTTTGGCGTCCCATCAGATGAACGGAGTAACGAACTTGGAGCGCCCTGCACACGCTTCTTTGGCGCAGAAACCCCTTCGTAAAGTCTCTGCCACCACCAATATTCGAACCTGGCCCCTCGGAAGGGGGAGCGATCATCGTAAACTCGTCACCAACTCATTGTGAATCCTAAGCTACTTACTGCCGCCATAGTTTTGCCCTCGAGCGAGTCCTTGGGCATCAGGGGGGAAGGAGGTGCATAGGAGGTGGGGGAGGGGGGTGGAACACGTTTAGCGGGGCGCGCGAGTTAGCGCTGATTATCGTCGCGTAGAATTTCATCGGCGAGCGAGAAATTTTGGGCCGGCTCGCGAAGGAAGCGTATGTAGGGCAGACAATGCATGAGTTGGGGGAAGACTCCCGTCGCGGGTCGTAGATAATGAGGCAATGCTAAGTCCAGGAGCAAACAACTCGCTTGAGCTGACGCTTGGGGGAGAGAAGTTACGGAATACGATGAGTCCTTGAGCGTCGGTGGCTAGCTTCTTATTCGAGATCGGATCCTCATTGTGCTCGTAATTTTATGTGATTTATCTATACAAGCATCTCATCTACATCATACACTCGTAGCCATTAGCGTGGCGCGTGTCAGATATAGTTCCCCCCTGCCACACACCTTTATGGTGGCTTGCAGGGTATTATGTAGATGTAGTTAGAACACATGCGATGGAAATGTCTTTGCATTAAAATTATTTTTGCTGAAAAAGGGGAAAAAATAAATCTAAGGAAATGATTATGAAATGTGATAAATTGTGTTTTTTTATTTTAAGAATCAGGATTTGTTTGCCTTGCATTTCCGTATTGTGCTTGGAAAAAAAACGGATTTTGCCCTCGCTTGGTCCGAAAGTTACAATATCAAGATATTCCGCAAAGAATAGCAAATATTCCACCCGGTCCGTTTCCCGGTCAAGTCGAATGATTTTTTCTATTTGGAATATCATGCCATTGTGCAATTCCAGCGGGTAACGCCGCAATAGTTTTCACGGATAATTCGAGGCCTTTGAATGGAATTTGAAAGTTACAATGGTTCATAGTTTTTTGCTTCTTTTGGCCATGCCAATGAGATGCGGGGTTAAAAAAATGTGTCTGCTGTATCACCCACGAGCTCGTGTGGTTGAATGTTTTCAAGCAACTTTAATCTTGCGAAGGATCTTCCAGTCTCAATCAAGGTCTTCAATTAGTCGAGTCATAATTTCTGTGGGTTCATGGGAATTTGTCTCAAATCGCGCTGCTTTCATTTTGTATCTTATTCAGTTCCCGAATCAAATCTTTCTCCGTCAGATCCAAATGTAGCCTTTTTTTAGGATAAAGAGTAGGGCAATGAGTAGGTCAAATAGTGAGCCATTAAATAACTTACCATTCAGGATAGCAAAGAATAATGAGTTGATCAGACAACACAGTATATGTTTAGCGGGACGGAAGAAAGCACAAAAAAAGGAAAAATATATGCATCAAAATAACACCCATGAATTTCTAAACCGTAGATAATATTCCCAATAATTTAGAAAACAGAAACCCCACAAACACAATAAGCAGCCATATTATAATAAAGGAATTTTCAATAGTAGTAGTTAATTGTCGTAGTTTAAGAAGCAAGATACCCGAATTCCATCACCTTATAGAGAGTACTAATTCTGACATTATTATAGGAACGGAAAGTTTCTTAACTAGCGATATTATTATGTATGTGATACATAATAATATCGCTTAAGCGATATCATTATGTAAATAGACAGTGAAATTTTTCCCGTAAATTTTAGGGCATACAGGAGAGATCGAGAGGGTCGACCGGGAGTGGGAGTATTTATCGCAGTTAAGAACACAATAGTCAGCAAAATGGAAGTGATTCCCGATAATAATATAGAAAGGGTATGGTGTTCCATTCAGTGTGCTAATTCAAAAGTAATATACATTTGTGCTTACTATAGACCACCCCATTCCGATGTACACTCTCATCAGTATTAGAACCCGAGAAACAGATCAGGTTCATTAATTCCCATAGCAACGATCGACAGATATCGACAGCTACACTGTTGATACATCGATAAACCCTTAACCTTAGTACCTAAGTATAACTTGATACCCAATCCATCTATCGCAATCTCCTGCGATAGGTTGCATGTATTTACGGCCCGCCCGTCTTAATTTCTTTAGCTACACTCCAGTTATATTTCCACCCTTTCTCGTAAAAAAGTTTAATTTAACGCATCTTCTCTTGAACTTTGGTGTGAATTCGTGTGCTGCTTCCCCCATTCATGGCACCCATAGCGATTCAGTGAACTGTGTAACTGCCATGTGATCATTGCGACTTAAACGGATTAGCGGGAGGGGGGTTGCGATTTCCCTGCTTTTAGGAATAAATTCATCTACATCTACATAATACCCTGCAAGCCACCATAAAGGTGTGTGGCAGGGGGTGAACTCTCACCAAACATGCACTACATATCATGCATAAAATTTGTAATTAAAAATTAAAATAACAAAGCATACATGCAAAAACATGCTGTTAGTTGGGTTAGCTTTAAGTCCTTATACCAACATGCAGCTACCAATGTTATCCATTGCTACACTCGTACTGGATATATTTACCGTTATTCATATCCATAATAGTACGAGGGAAAAAGGACATTTTGAATCGGTCAGTTAGGCAATCAATTTCTCTAATTTTGTGATTATGGTCCAGTCTACCATAGTAAGTTGGGGTCCGCAAAATATTTTTAACATCATCACTGAAAATATTGCCTTGGAATTTGCAAGGGGAGTGTCCGAGTTCCGGGTCTAGGATTTTGACGAAATTTGCCAGGCAGGTAGTCCTTGATGAGTTATTTACGAATCACCTCCCATATAGGGTTATATATCCAGAAACTTCGTCAAAAAACGAGTTTGAAATATTTGATTGCAAATATAAAGCCAATAATTAGCCACATTTAAACAGTGCAGTTTGGGTAATCCGTGGTTAGGGGTAAAGTACTCGCTTCACAATGTTGACGTCCCAAGTTCGAGACTTTTCGAGTCCAATTTTTTTTTCATCGCAATTTCGCACCGAAATGTTCGGGTGATCGGGCGAAATATTCGGGTGGGAGAGAGTTTCGAATCAAGGACGTCGCTTGGAAATTGATAAAAAACCAGAGGTAACAATTAATTTTGAAGAATTAATGTATTGCACCTTTTCAAGAGCATGTTAGAATCACCCGAACATTTCGGTAGATACTTACAATTATATGATTACAGAGCTTAAGTTCTTTTTTTCTTTTGCGATTAGTTTTTCCAAAAAAGCACAGCGCTGGAAAATCACGGCACCAGGCGAATTAGAACAAGTGTTGTACGTGCGTCGGGACTGCGTAGCCAAAGATACGGAAATTCAAAATCACGATCACACTTTATGCTCTTCCGTTAAAATCATACACAAAAAACGACAGGGCGTGCGGAAGTAATTCCGCCACGTACTAATTACGTGATTTAGGTAAATAACGTAATTAACTATTTTACGTAATAATTACGTAATTTGCTAAAATTACGTAATTAGTATTTTTAGCAAATTTTTAATTACGTATTTTAGCAAATTACGTAATTATTACGTAAAATAGTTAAAATGCATCCCGGGTAAACAGATTAAAAATATGTAAAACCAGGGAAAGTCGTACGACGAAATTGCGATGAAAAAGAAATTGGACTCGAAAAGTCTCGAACACGGGACGTCAACATTGTGAGGCGAGTACTTTACCCCTAACCCAAACTGCACTGATTAAGCATGGCTAATTATTGGCTTTATATTTGCAATCAAATATTTCAAACTCGTTTTTTGACGAAATTTCTGGATATATAACCCGATATGGGGGGTGATTCGTAAATAACTCATCAAGGACTACCTGCCTGGCAAACTTCGTCAGAATCCTAGACCCGGAACTCGGACACTCCCCTTGTAAGAGATTAAGTCTAAATTTCTACCTGCGATCTGACAGCGTTTCCCAATTTAATTCATTTAATAGACTGGTTACGCTAATAAGGTTATCATACCGGCCCTTGACAAATCTTGGCGATCTTCGCTCGATTCGTCGGGAGCAGGGCAATACAGACTCTGAGGTTTCCCTTTCCACTCTTCCAATCCTTCCATTTCCAACTAACGTACCTCCTCCCTAACTAGAGCAAATGTTTTGCGATTTACAATCCCCAAGGTAGTGACGATTAAGTGTTCGGTCGGCTAAAAATGATACAAAAAATTGTTGCCTTGGCCGACCTCAAATACTTCACCACGCGCCACCCATTGCGATACACCAATCGCGTGTTTGCCCTGCGCTTTTTATCTCCGGAACGCAAACAAGGGCCGGGATTGTATTGTCGCGCTGGCCGTTAAGTCAACAAGGTTCTATCCTTGTGCCCGGTCCGTCTTCGCTGAGGCTTTAGTGCACAGGTGCTCCTAAAGGCTCAGCGTCACCTACATGTACGCTAAAGGTGGAAGTTTTTGGCGTTTTCTTTTGTTGGACGCAATTTCGCCATCTTGTTTTGTCAATCAGATCGAAGGGATGAAGTGCATTTTAATTGAACTGCTCTGGAAATTCAGTTGCATACTTAATCGTGATAAAAAATATTTATCCAGCATTCGTATCTTACGTTTCATTTTATTCAATGCATAACTTATAAAAGGATGCATAACTGCAGCAACAACCATTGAGACCCCTTTATCCTCCGTCATTTCCATTTCCCATCTCATAGGATGGGAACGTTCGTACGAGCGGTATCGGATCAAACATTCACCACATCGCACAGCAGAAACATTTGCCTCAGCGATTGTCGAATCTTTCGACTCAAACGTTCGATCCAAAGTTTTGAGTCCAGGTTCGACGTATCGTGTAGTGCCGGCTTTCGTAATGCTCTCGCGTGAGGCGTAGACATGCGGGAGTCACTTCTTGCGAGATAAAAGCTCTTTCCCAATACATGGGTGGAGGGACAACTGCGAGGCATAAGCGGGGGAGAGGGTATTAATCACCGCCGCGGCGTGCCGTCTGGCTGCGCTTATCTTCTTCCTCTGTTGCGAGCGTATTGTTTGCAACTAGCTGCGAACGCGGTTGGCTGTCGAGGGCTGGGATCTTTTTTCTTTACCGTTGCCATTGAAGGTTATCGTGAGGAAGTGAGTTTTTGATGTGTGCTGTGATTCATCAGCCGTACTCGAGGACACAAATAGCACTTGACTAGTAAATGTTGGCCCTACAATTATCCTCCACAGTCCAGGCACGTAGCCAGAAATTTTCTTGGGAGGGGGGGGCTAAGTCTTGAGTAACTTGAAACAAATCAGCCTTGCCCATTCGGTGTCGACATGTTACAAATCTCTTCCCTTAATTTTCAGTGCTTGGTATTTACTTTTACAGTGCCCATACTTATCTCTTCTGACTGGTAAATTGCACTGCTAAAATCAGAACAACAGAATTATTGGGAAACATTTTCAGGGTGGGCTGAAGCGTCAGAGGCCCCCCAATCTCTTCCCTTAATTTTCAGTGCTTGGTATTTACTTTTACAGTGCCCATACTTATCTCTTCTGACTGGTAAATTGCACTGCTAAAATCAGAACAACAGAATTATTGGGAAACATTTTCAGGGTGGGCTGAAGCGTCAGAGGCCCCCCAATCTCTTCCCTTAATTTTCAGTGCTTGGTATTTACTTTTACAGTGCCCATACTTATCTCTTCTGACTGGTAAATTGCACTGCTAAAATCAGAACAACAGAATTATTGGGAAACATTTTCAGGGTGGGCTGAAGCGTCAGAGGCCCCCCAATCTCTTCCCTTAATTTTCAGTGCTTGGTATTTACTTTTACAGTGCCCATACTTATCTCTTCTGACTGGTAAATTGCACTGCTAAAATCAGAACAACAGAATTATTGGGAAACATTTTCAGGGTGGGCTGAAGCGTCAGAAGCCCCCCCCCCCCCCCCCCCGGCTACGTGCCTGCCATAGTCAATCAATTGCCCACGTTTAATTCCTATGATATAAGCCCTCCTAAGTTAAAAATTAATGCCGCGTAAGTTAAACAATTCTGTCTCCTCATTGCATTCACCGTGCTTTAACACGTCAAGAAGGTAATGCCTTAACATTTGAATCGTCTTTTCAGTCACGATTGAAATTCTCTTTGGCCCATTAACATCGAAGTAGCGCTTCGTCTTTAAGAATTTTACTCACTTTCATTTTCCTGCCGTCGAATATCGTTGTACCAATGTCGTTGGTCGATGTTCCCAAGCATTTGGATTTTTTTCTTGGGGTCCAGGCCTCGTATTGATAAAATTCCAGTATGCAGTTCCCGAGAACGAAGTGGAAATTTTCGAGCGACGCGCGAAAAAACGAATGTGGCGTCGCGTGCTGAGAGAAATTTCAAATATGTCCAGCAGTTTGAGCGACGATTGATTTATGTTGAGAGTGGGAAGGAATGTAAAGACATTCTTTACTTTTGGAACGTCAAGGCCCACTTTTCGACTCTGAACCGTGATTAATCATAATACAGATAATTATCTTAGTGTTTCAGTGCGTAGATTTCTGTTGTACTCACTCGGACTGTTTACTTAATATTCGAGCCGATGCGTAACATTCCCGATCTGAATCACTCATCCGATTCCGTCGTGACTTCATTCCAGCGGATCACCATTCCAAATATTATTACGATGCCTTAAATGATTCCGCGGTCGGTGTTTGGAAGGGTCAAGACGTCAGAAAGGCCCGCGATCTGAGAGGAGGCACTTCCTTTGTTAGTTTGGCAGGGATCTTTAATCCCTGGCAGAGATTAAAGATCCCTGACAGGGTTCCTAGCTCGTTACTTTTTGCAGCTTTTCAGTGGTTAACGCTTTCTTCAGGATTTTTTTAAGCGTCCCGCGAGCTTTAAACATCGCTGGGCTCGTGGCGCGTTCCGCGATGAAGGGTTAAGGAAATAAATGGCAACGCCGGGACGTTGGATAAACGACCTTCCTCTTCAGTTGGCTGCTCATCTCAACCCTGAGCGTGTTGAGGCACTGCCGGCTGAGAATAAAAAAAATCATGCATGGTCACGCGCTAGGCTCCTGCCTTTTCCTGTTGTGCGTGTGCTAAAGGAGATGGCATCGCTGCCGATGAGGCAGCTTCGGGAAGTGATGCTTCGTGATGCGGTAATTCTGTTGAGGTGTTACTAAGTCACTGGGTCCCTCCCGCTTTCAAGCAGTGGAAGAGGAGGGTGCGCTGACGTAGGCGTTGCCGGGTTCCTTACGTTTCGACTGTTCGTTGCTTGAAGGAGAGGGAATGGGAGAGTACTCGACGAGGTTTACATCTAGATTTACTACGTTTACATCTACATATTATTCAGACCACCTCGAGGGTATATGGTAGGGGTGAATAATCTCCGCTCATACACTCCGCATAAAGAGAGTGATTGCCGAACTGACAGATTCAAAATGTCCTTTTTCTCTCGTAAAATTAGGGATATGAAAGGCGGTAAACATATCCAATAGCATACGTACGAGTGTATCAATGGATAGCATAGGTAGTTGCAAGTTTGTATAAGGAATTGAAGCTAACCCAACTAACAGCATGCTTGCTTTGCTATTTTTATCTTTGCTGGTATAAAATTTATAAAAACATGCTGGTATTTGGGTTAGCTTAAGTGCTTATACCAACATGCAGCTACCTATGTTATCCATTGATACACTCGTCATACTTCATCATTTTCATCATCATCAGTCAACAATCCTAGGATTGTTTTGACGCAGCCCTCCACTCGATTCTTCTATCTGCCAACCTCATCATATCGGCGTAGCTCCTCTCCTAGCTCATATTTTCTCTCATCGATATTCATAACCCTTTTTGTATCCCTAATATAATTCGGATTCAAGGCAGTATTTGGGTCATCAGGTGTGGAATCACGGATGCATCTTTCGCGTTATCGCAATCTTTATCGTTAAAGCTTACCCCTAGAGCAGCACAAGGTGAACAATAACCGTCTGTAAAATTCGCTCCACTGATAGTGGTAAGCGATTTGAAGTACTGTGCGAAAAATGAAGCCCTGAGATCACGTTCTCTATGAAGATCCGTGATCGAGGTCCAGAAGAAGAGTACAATTTCATGAGACTTAATATGTGATATATGTAACGATAAGTGAAGGGCTTAGATCCTGGAGATGTGGATGATGAGTTCTAACATGGGTGGTCCAAGAGCCTGCAAACTATTAATGAGAATCATGTGGCTGATTGAAGTTGGGCAGTCATGATGGGAATTCGTATTGTAACCACCTCATCCACCCGATCCCCGTGAATGTAAACGTGATGTTCCTTTGCAAATCCGTGACGTGAGACTATCGTGTACCCCGTCCCACACCCTCGCGTTGGCTGCAGGGCATGACGTAGACTGGTATCGTAGAATGTTGCGTCCTTTTTTCCTATCCTCAATTGTCTGCTTTGGCCTCGACTCGGATCCTTCATCCTCTGCAGCATCGGGTGATTACCTCTCCCTCTTGCTTGCAATTGTTTCTGCTGACCAGTGGACTCGTGGGAAGTAAGAGGGAGTGTACATTGCATTCGGCAAGTCCTTCGTCTCAAGGTCGGTGTGAGAATCAAGTGAGATTTTTATCGAGGTACCGCGGCCACCCTTGCATTCCCAAACATTATGACGGACAGCTTTCATTGGCGTTATTTTGCGGCGTATTAAATGAGAAACGCCGTTTGTGGTGCAAGTGAAAACTTTTATATCGAGGCTGGAAAAAGACTGATAATTTGTGGTTCACAGATACTAGTCTGGTATGGGGCATAGATGTCATTTTTACGCAGGGGTTAACGTAGATTAATTTGTGGCAATGAGTACATGGACCCGAGAGTTGGAGAACCTCCAATTATTTGTACCGATAATTTATTCATTCCTAATTTTACTTGCTTATGTCTTAATAAAAGCATGATGGGAAATAAATAATGTATGTACTTGGTACTACTGGCAGTTAGCGCTATACTAGCAGCGAAGAGTTCCAGCGTGAGGATTTGCGTCTTTCATGACACTTGCGTGACGTCGTCGCGTGGAATTCAAACGCACCTCCCGTGAAGTCCGTAATTTATTCTTTTGACCGACTCGGGAAAAGTTTTCAGTAGAAATTTGTCCCATTCTTCTCCTCGCCTCTTGGCCAATGGAAATGCTTCCTTCTTTCGGCACCACTCAACCCCCTCCTTTCCATTTCGTTCTCTTCTTTGATCCTCACCCCCCCTCCTAATTCCCTCCCTCACTTTTCAACCCCCCTTTTCTCCCCACCCAATTGTGGCGCCACCCCCTCTTTTGCCCCCTACGTGTCCTTGGGGGTGAAATGGGGGAAGGAGGGGAGCTGAGGTCCGCAGTTCACCAATGGGCCTCTCCTCCTTGTGTGTCCTGCACTGGGGTCGAAGGCTGCCTACATGTTTTTTTTTTGCTGGCGGGGTGGAGAAAGGTGATATTTTTGGCGGGAAAAAGACCCAACTCCTTCGGAACGGAAAGGTGGTGTTGGTGTTGAGGAGCGTCAAATTTTGGTTCGGAGTTCTCGGGTCCATTCGACAGTCTGGACAGTTGGACTGCATTCATCCGGAACGGAAGGGTGTTCCCTCGCTGGTGGGAGGTGATGGTTCGACGGCAGCTAGTCCGCGAAGGGTGCTCACCATTTTGCCTCTCACACCAGGTTTAGTTCGCGCAACTACCCTAGTGCCCTACAGACATCCTAGTAGGTGTATAACAGGGGGCGAATAATCACAAATTAAGCATTGCGTTCATGCAACTAACTACTTCATTGGAGAAACGTGTTATTCATCCATCATCAGTAATGCGAAACTAAATATTCAGCATCTACCTAGGAATACACCGATATTGATATTGTGGGCATGTTTTAAAAATATTACAATTATTTTTAATTCCATCTAGGTAGTTTAAGTGCAGTTTGCATGTTTTGATAATTTTAAGAGCATAGGTACCTATTTCAATTGCACTACTAACGACACTACCTACATTTCCTCTGCCTATCCGGTCATTACATTCCCTATTATGACCTCTTATAATTCGCGCGAAAAATCACATTTCAATTCTAACGGTACGACAGTCTATCTCTATAATCTTAATTTTCTAATGGAATCTAACGTAATACGTGGGCGTGCTTTTAATTTTTCAAACGTAATCGGCGAACATAAAAGCTTCAGATACCTATACTTAAAGGCTTATTTTAATTTTTCATAATCGTTCTGTTGTTGTGTCCCACTCCAGTTTATGCGAGCCATGACACACACTCGTGGTGGCTCGCAGGGTATTTCGTAGAAGATAGGTAGGGGTAATATTGTAAAGTAGTCTGTAGTGCATGAAGCATGATATTATGTAGCATGCTTGCATGTCAATAGTGCATGTTTGGTCATCTTCACCCCCTGCCACACACCCTTGCGGTGGCTTGCAGGGTATCGAGTAGATATAGATGCCTAGTTCCTCAGTTATGCTCGTAACACTTATACAGTTGAGATTTTTTAGTATCTTGCGGATCTCCTTTGCACGTTCTGTTATCCCTTCCTCGTTACTTATGTCCTACTGTAAAGGGATGAGTTTGAATCCTGTCAGTGCCTTCGCTTTTAAGTTTTGTTCTGCGATTCTTGACCGGCCTTTTTCTTATGTCTCTCGTTTGTTTGTGTTGTGCAAGCGTGGAACCGGTCTCTCGGGTCTTCAAGAGGCGCGCTTTTGGCAAGTAACGGGACGTGGAGAGGGGGTGTGGGTTGGCCCTGAGGGGCAGGGGGAGTGGGTTACTGATTGGAGACGGAGGGGCGGGGCTAGTTTGACGGGCAGCAAATTTTTGGCGGGAAATCGCCCTGGCCCGTGATTCCCGGAAGAGGACTTCGGGATAAGAGAGGTGTGGGGGAGGAGGCGAGGGAGTTTCCGGCCGGTCGCGAGTTTTGACTTGTCTCAGCCGGTACTCCGACGAGATATCATCAAGTACTTGTTGCGTGGATAGGGCCTGCCTCTTGCTCGCCTCCCGTATAGTATTAAGAAATCTCCGTTCATTTCAGTCTTTAGGGCCAGAGTTATGCGCAACTAACCTCGAGAAAAATTGTTCAAGGAAAGTTAATGGGGTCGCTTACCATATTTTTTGAATTGCCTAATCTTATACAGTTTGTAAAGTAAAGAAGATCCATATTTTTCCTTTCTTAGATCCATTAATTAGTTCCCGAGTTAAAAGCGGCAAGAAATTGATGGTTTTAATCCTTTCGGAAAAGTGGGCGTGCCAAGGCCTAATACGTCATCCACTTCGTGCAATCACAACCTAGATCGCGAAGCTCCTTCGCCTTATCACAATATGGGGAGACACAGCTGACTCTGCCAGTGGACGTTGTTTGGACAGGATCTGTGCGAGCAGACCTTCCGCCCCCTCCTCCACTCCTCTCCCTTAGCCTAAAAACATTCAAGGACGGGAGGTGAATGACGTAATAATCCTCAACCCAGCTCGTCCTCTGAAATTACGAAGGAATTGCTCTGGTTAGAGGACTATTTTTTTTCATAAAAATACATTTTTCGCTTCCATCTAACGATTTCGTGTACAGAAGAGCGATTTCGGTTGTGTAAACGCCCCCATTGAGACAGTGCGGGAGTATACGCTGTGATCAAAGTGACCTTTTCCTTCTTTTTCATCTTCTTCCTGTAATACGGCTATAACGCATAAATCTTTCAAGGACAAACGTATAAACCACTTTATTGCTGCTAAATACGTTTGTTAGCACTTCTGTAATATTTAAGACGTTCAAAGAAAACCTCTTTGAACTAATCTGTGAGGCGTACCCAGTGTATTTTTGTCTTCGCTGAAAAGTTGATAATACCTTCGTTTATGAGTGGACAGTTTAAATCCAACTTAAGCCTTCTGCAATCTCGTTGTTCTTCATTACTGGAGGTGACTGACTACTGGTCATGTGCGCAATGTGGGTTAGGCTAGTATTATAGAAGAGGTAGTGATTTTTCGGGAAATGAGGGAAGTATGGGGAGTAACCCGGCGTGTTCATCAGCTTATTCTTTACTAAAGGCGCTTGAAGCGTCCATGATTTCACGTCCAATCCAAACGACGAAATATGAACTGAGTAAATTGCTCTCCACAGAGCGCTCTAGTACATAGATACAGGTCAATCAAATCTCTGACACTACCGGAATTCGACCCCGGGCTCTCGTGATGGGAAGCCAATATTCATGCCACAATCTCACCGAACCGATCCCTAACTTTTTGTTTCTCATTACACTGAGCGTGTAGGATCGATAGTTCCCTGAAGCCACGACTTTTGAATTTTTTTCTGACGGTTATGTTCTCGCCCTCTTACTATCTTCCTTTTCTTCTCCTCCAACGCCTAGCAGAACTTTTCCCTTTAGCATTCGGGCTCGGAACATTTGGTAAACCATAATCATTGACTTCCCAAATACACGAAGAAGAAACGTGGCTATATCTTTAGGTCTTGACGATGGAATCTCGCAATTCCTACCTCATGTTATGGTAGTAACGCCTCAAGTTCCTCTTCTGACGTGGAATGGGCGATTAAAATGGCGCGGGAGCGTATTAGCAATATTGATTGCGAGAATTTCCTCTATCTTCTTATTCCCTGAAGGTCGACTCAGAAAGTAGGTTTGCGTATGCGCATATATTTTCTCTCTTTCGTCCTTTCTCTTCTCTCCCGCCAAAATCTCCGCCCTTTTCCCTCCTAATACCTCACACCGCTTCGCGGCGCTACCCTTTCCAGGAAGGGCCGTCCTTTGGGTAATAAACTCCCTCCCCCCTCACGATGCGTCCGTGATTTGAATCTAAGGAGGTTAGAATTTACTAGAGGAGGCATTGCAGCTGATTCGAGAAGCCAACGGGCCTTGGTAGGCACGGGGTTACGGAAGGAAATGCATCGTGAGAACTTGTCTTTATGGCAGTGACTCACATGCGATAAAAGTGGGAGAGAAGCATTTGAAATATGGTGTTGCAGAAGAAAGTTTTACACTCTGGTTTGGAGTTGACCGACATCATAGGTCGCTCACTGCTATCGGCCGTTACTTCAACATATAGGTACATCTACATTATACCTTGCAAGCCACCCATAAAGGTGTGTGGCAGGGGATGAATTCTCACCAAACATGCACTACATATCATGCATAAAAAGGATTAGTAAAAATGTGCTAATCCAAACTTCACTATTTAAAAAAGATAAAAATATCAAAGGAAGCATGCAAAAATATGCTGTTAGTTGGGTTACCTTCTAACCGTTGGTTTACCGTTACTTGGGGGGAGAGGATGTGTTCTATGTCGTCCATTTTCTTACATTAGCAATACCTCAAATCCAAGCCCTCGCATACTCGGTGATATGTTTATGTGCTCGACTGAAATTCAGGTAAAATGAACATCTAGTGCTCCTGACATAATTGCGGCGGTCGGCTAGAATTATTTTTATAGGAATCAGAATGTCAACGGTCCATCATCTTGCAGGTGACTACGTATACAGTGCGGTGTGTATCTTGGAAAACTAATTTACGCCTCTAGTCTAATGAAAAGTCCGCGAACGTGTCTGCCTTATTTTACCGTGTAAACCTCTAGACGAGGTCAACCACGAGTGTTTGTCATCCCGTACTGTGCGGAGTGTTGATGGGAGTTTCAGGCGTGGCCCCAATGTACGTGGCATGCGTGATTTAATGCGTATTAATTTTACAGCGTGGAACGTTTTGGTTTGTTTTGTGTACATTTTTTACCATGTTAACGCCGGAGACTTTTCCCCAACAGTAGCTGGCGAAGATGGAATGGAAGTCATAAGGTCGACCGCTTTATCCCTCCCCCCAACCCACTTCTTCGCTCGCTCCCTCTTCCCACTCCCCAAGATTGTCACGTGGCCCTCGGGCTAGGAAGGTGGTTTTTTTTTGGGTTGAGGAAGGGATTGCTGCTAAGGGCGGGAACTCCTCGATGACCAGTAGAATTTAGTGGACCCTCCCTTTTCGAGGAAGCGCTTCATTTCTCCCACGTGCGTATTAATTTTTCTTCCGACTGCTATCTCCTGTTTTACATGTCAACTTGAAGAAGAAACCTTGTTCTTTAGGAAGAACGATAACTAGAATGGATGTGAAAATGGAAGGCTTGACTTATCTCTGTGCCTGCGAAGTCTGAAATTTTGGTTCAAAATATTTCACTCGCATTGTCAACTCAGCCCATCAATCCAAAGATAGGTTTGACGTATCTATTCTCTTATTGGCTTAACTCTTCATATTTCCTTGAGTCTTCCCTTAGGCATCCTTCGCTATCTGCCCCATATATGTATGCATAAATTTTAAGTATAAATTCTCGTACCAGAATTTTTTAATTGCTATTCCCATTCTCTCTTCCCTCGTTGACTCTTCGTCAGAGAATCATGTATCGAGCTAATGTAGGTAGTTCATGGAAATAAAGTAGTGGTATCAGGCGTTGTTTTATGGAATGTAGCGTAATACAGGATAAAAATGCAATTTACCACATAGATAAAAATTTTATTTGCGGTAAAGGTTTTGATGTACTGCATCATCATCACTTGATGTAGTACATATATCGAAACCTAGGTAGCAATTAAAAATTATGTGGTGGAATATTGCATATTTTATAGGGCATGGAGTTCTCAGTCTGGATTATTTTGTCCCGTCTTCTTTCTTAATGTTTTATAAGAATTCTCTCCCGTTATTCTTATAACTTCTTCCTTTGTCAATCGGTGTATGGTTTCGTTCTTCATTGATATTTTGTGACAATGCATTTCGATGGCTCTTGGTATTGACCTCTCTGTTGCTATCATCATTCAAAGCTCCGTGCCGCATAGGAATGGAGAAAGAAGAATTCACGTAGATTAAAACCGCGCATTAGTCACCTAATGAGCCGACAATTCTTTCGTCTTTTTTATGGTTTTTCCTCTTACCTCTCTTTCAGAATATTTTTTGAATGATGATTCGAACTCGCGCCAGTGACTCAAAACGCCAAGGCACCACGTTGACCTTTGGCGTACTGTTTCCTGCCAGCATGGTATTTATGTGCCGCCCTACGTGCTTGAACGCCCTTCCGATCATTGTGGAATAACGCACGTGCTGTCTCCGCCCCCCATTTAGTGATTTCCCCGAGTGTTCACGTTCTACCCGCGGCTGTAATGAAGAGTGGGGCTTCCCCGTCGATTAGTACCCTTGCTGTGGTAAGCAAGCACATTTCCATTCTTCTTCCCGACGTCAAAGGTGGATGCGAGTCCCCTACCGCCGCTGCTCGTTGAGGCGTGTATTTTGATTGCGAATCGATTAGCGGAGGATGGCCCGTTTTTAAAAGCCGCGATTTTAATAACCACGGTCGATGCTAATTTGAGCCTTCCGAGGGAATTATACACCTTCTGCTTTTTCGGCCCCTCTCGAAGGCATTGCCGGCGTCACGTGACCAAACTCCTCTCCCTCTCCCCCCCTCATAGGTCCCAGCCGGTTTTCAATTGAACGAGCCAGTGGCACCTTCCTTGTTGGAGGCCGCGCGGGAATTGCATTTCGTTTATCGAGGCCAGGCAGTTAGTTGCCTTTCGCCTTCTCCCTCTATCACCGCCCATCGAAATCAGCCACGCTTCGTGATCACTCCGTGCGCGTCAATATTTTTCTCAATCCCATCAACCATCCTAGATTCCCTAGATCAGTGATTCTCACCCAGTGTTCCGCGGCAATTCAGGGTACCGAGATAACTGACAGGGATGCCGCAGGATTTTAGCAGGAAAACCATAAATGTGTAGCAGGACCAACTTCTGAATTAGTTGCTCTCAAGCTTGACAGATGGTGAAAGTAATGAAAGTACTTCTTCCAGCCTGAGGACCATGTACTGTAAATAGCCGATTATCCTTGGCAATGGTGAGGGAGGCTTAATTGAATAAATAAAAATCTATGAAGGGTGCCACAAGATCCTTCCTCTCAAGGTGCCACAAGATCCAAGACCTCAGTCTGAAATGTGCCGCCATCGCAAAAGGCTGGAAATATCTTCAGTAGTCTCTCGCGTTTTGTTGTGTCATTGGCGTTTGTCATCATGTCCAGCCTTCACGCCAGCGTTTAATAAACTTCTCGCGCCTCCGCAGGGATTAGAGTCATGCGATATTCATCATCATCAACGGGTATCAATCCCTAAGGTTGGCCTGACTTAAGGTTGGCTCTTTACTTAATTCATCTGTTAACATCTTGGTGCTTTCAAATTCCTATTCTTTTACGTAATTCACGCCTTTCTACTTTTAACTCATATTAGGAATTCTTGTTCTGATCTTTCCGTTCTTTCTTGACGCTGCTGTCTACTTAATTCATTTTTTACCATCTTCATATTTTCAAATTTCTTTTTTTTAACATTGTTCACGACTTCTTTCTTTTATCTCATGTTGGGGCTTCCTTTTATTTTGTCCACATTCTTTCTTCCCTTCCGTTTTTTTATTTACCACATGCGGTTGCTGCTTCGAGTATGCAGCTATCTAGACAGTGGAAGAACCACAGCATTTTAAATATTCTTTCGACACTTGAAAGTCCTCTGGTGAGATTTTTTATTGGGGCACTCTTGTTAAAATCCAGAAAAGAATTATAACGATTGCCAAGGTACGTAAGAAGGTTCTGTGTCGGTCTGGCAACTTCATAGTTCGATGGTTCCTGTTCTGCTTATGAGAGGGAGGATGTATAATTCTTCCAATTAGTTATGAGTTTGAAGATTTAATGTAAGCTAAGTGTTCCATGCCCCGAAAAACAGTGTTATAATGGTACTAAATGCACATTTGGACGGGTATGACTGAACACGTGCTGGGCGAATTACTTGCCAGATATTTATGGGGAGCAATAGGTCACCCGAGGAAAAGAACTGGACCCATTCTTGCACTATTTTCATTACATGCACCGTTGTTCTAAGCATTTGGTGAGCTCTACACTCATCGATAAAACCGGCGGCCTTTGCGTTGAAGTCTTCGGTCTTTTGTAAAGAGATGTATTCGCTTTGTCTAGTAGAGCGATCTGCCGCTTTTTTCATTGTGGAACATGGTACAGGTATGGTGGCTTTAATGTTGACATCATATTTGACATCATATTCACCGCGCTGTTAAATATGTCCACAGGCCTTCTCAAAATTCTCTCCCCATTTATTCGTAGCGAATATATTCGGGAGGGTTACTGCGTCCAGTACAGACTAGTTCTGCGCTAGAATTTAAGCGTTATTTCGGCGGTGTAAAAAATTTTGATGTCTTATCGGGACCACGCCGCCGTCAGAAGAGTAGATAGCCTTTTTTCACGGGTTATTAGAGTTAACCTTGCTCCTAAGCGCTCGCTAGATGATTGACGTCGCCGTGGAGGAGTTGCATTCCGCGGATTTGGGCTAAATATAGCTCGTAAAACCTCAGAAGAATATCCCCCGCGCCCTAATCCCAACCGCTTTCCTTTGAACGGGAAAGTCACATGCCTGCTTGTAGACTAGAAATCTCAAACGACGGACGTATTGTTATTGGACGTCCATATTATTGGACGTATATGTGTGCTCTTCGACGGAGTTGCAGTCCAGCGTAATAAAGGGAGTGATTTACTAGTGGTAGTCTTTGGTTATGGGTGATCTAACATTCGAGGGTGTACGCCGCCGTCTAATCTATTAAATATCTTAATCCTCGGACAAAAACAACATCCATGCCGTGAGCGAAATGCGAAAACAAGACCTTTGGGTGGTCAGACGAACGAGTTGACCTGACTACCGCAACAGGCTGGAGAGGTTTACTATCCGCTGATCTCGAGTGGTGGTGGTTGGTGCTGGTTCCTAAGAATAAACGCGCATAGCACCATCGGTGTTCAGGAGAGAATCTCCATTGCAAAACAGGCGTCAAGTCGTAGTTCGTATCATAGGAACTTTTGTCATGTTTATCCAGAAGTGACGTTTAGTTAAGATTATTGGTGAGTTTGTTCTGGAGCGTGGTGTGATGCCAAAACACCCACATTTGGGAAAAAGAGATCGAAAAATATTTTCGATCTCTTTTTCTCAGCTTTTGATTTTGTTGTTATGGAGGGTCATAAAAATGGTGGTGTGGGTGGGAAAGAAGTCAAACGTCGGCTTCGACGTATTCTGGATGGTAAAAAGAGATCGAAAAATATTTTCGATCTCTTTTTCTCAGCTTTTGATTTTGTTGTTATGGAGGGTCATAAAAATGGTGGTGTGGGTGGGAAAGAAGTCAAACGTCGGCTTCGACGTATTCTGGATGGTACAGCATCGGCATGGCAACCCATAGGTCGTGAGTTTGAATCCCGCGTAGTGCATGGCTGTTGTGTTCGCTTTATAAATGGGATTAGTATTTAGTCAGTCTAGATCCTAGGAGGTAACCTAAGCTGTCGGAGCACCGTAAAACCTAATTGTGCTATTCGTAGTCTCTGGAGTGACTTGTGGAACCTTTTCATACTTCAAAAGACACCTGTAGTTGCCATCCGACATCGAAACCCGGGTTGCGTTGTTCAAACAAACTTGTGGAATCTTGGAACTCGTTGAAGTTTTTCGTTTTAAATGAATAACTAATGCTGTTAGTAGAAAGGCAGATAATGGGAAGAAGGAAGTTAAAAGTTGAAAATACAAGTAGTAGATAGAGTGAAGGAAATGAGTTCTTAGTTTATGTAAATAGTGGATGTTTGATGCTTTTCATCCCTTGCCTCACACCTTTGCGTTGACATGCAGGGAATTACGTAGATGTAGATCAGGAGAAACGGATAACAAGGAGCGATGTTCTTTTGTAGGACGTGGTTGAAGTGAGATTGTTAGGTAAGTGGGTTAGGAGGAGGAGGATAATGGACTGCTTGGAGGAAAAGAGGCAGAATATATTCGGAGTTAGAGAAGAACATAGTGTGTTAGATGTGTAACTTAGCGTATTGTAATAAAAACGTACCTTAAAAGGTTGAACAGTTATAATGATAATGGTGTGCTTACCACGAAGTGGGCTATTTCATCTCCCTACAAGCTGACCGCGGAATGTGGCTGACGAGAATATAGGCTTTCTGCGAATCGCCCAGGAAGTTGGTCGAAGCCCAGCGCTTTACTCACTGTACGTTGACCCGGTTATCTAAAATTTTACGAGAGTGAGATTGGGACTCGAGATGCCGCCTTAATTAGCCTGTTTTATGTTTTGTGACCTCCATCCTTATCTCGGCTCCGTTATCAAGCGAAAAAGTGTATGCTACGTTCGTAATTACGTCGACCAGTGACTAATTTGGGGACAAATGTTATTCGGATCCTTTACAACCGTGACTATTTTAGGTTCGGCGGAATGAAGTATGTATGAATCGCTGTGGAAGTTCTTTTCAGCCGTTTATTTAGACAACTCTGGCTAAACGTGTTGAGAGGGAAACATCATGGCGGATAAACACGTGACCATGGGTAAAAAGAATCCTTAATAGCAATATATCCACTCATTTAAAATCATTAATGTCGCTCAATTTGGGGAGTGGTGTTTGGCTCATGATAGACTGCGACTTGTAGCTGAGGAGTATATTTTCAGATACTTCAGTGATACTCTCGGTTAGCAAGCAAGTTACTTGAAGCCTACCAAGATTGAAGGTTCCTTCACCAATTGACATCTTGTTCGGGGAATTTTTTTCAGGACATCGAGGCACTCGGCAGCAAGAGATCTATCCTCCTGGGTAGAAAACTGGCGTTAAGAATTATTGTTGCTATTTTTGTACCGATGAGTTTTGAAATGGGATTATATACATACACATTCCTTTAGAGCTGTAGATGTTTCCTAATTTCTTTACTGACGTTACGGTACACAAATTTACGTTATTCTTCTGCAATCTACTGTACGACGAGGGGTTGGAAATATGCCGACGTGAAAAGAGAAATAGCTTTGTGATGAAGCCGATAGATGAATGAATTCTGAAGTTCAATAGAGGCTCTCGATTAAACCCACCCTGCCCGGTAGAAAACGATCAGATAAGCAAACGTCATGTTAACCATAGAGCTCCAATTCACATAAGTATATTTACATACTAGCCAAGATTCGTAAGAGACACACGAATTTCTAGCGCACGAAGTACAAAACCCAATACCTACTCATGACGTATCAATAAGCAATGAATCTGTGGATTTTGATGTATATGTGTGTTTTTGGTGCATGGCATATGTATCGCAAATCCATTTATAGGTAGATCATAATGCTTCGAGTGGCAAAAATGAATATTATTTCTATTATTGATTTGGAATGAGACAATGTAATGAATATTTGGTCTAGTATTTCGTACGACAGGGAGTCTTGTATCATTTAATAATCTTGGCTAGTATATAAATATCCTGATGCGAATAGGAACTTTAATTCCGAGTATATTAGGTTTGATCTGAGAACTAGACAGTGTGCAGCGTAGAGCAGCTAGGTTTGTTAAAAGGTGTTACGATAGTTTAAGTAGTGTATCAGAATGACTACAAGAATTAGGGTGGGAATCATTATCAGAACGTAGGTTAAAGTACAGATTAAGTCTATTACAGAAATTTAAATCAGATAATTTTACTGAATATTAAAAACACCAGCGTATTATGCTGGATTCGACCAGATAAATAAGATTATAGATGTATTGTCTTACCGATAGATTCAAAATGGCATTTTCCCCCGTACTATAAGAGAACAGAATAAGCAGCATAGCAAAGGGATAGGTAGGGGAAATATTTTAGAGCAGTCTGTAGTGCATGATGCATGTATTAACAACCAATCTCTTAATTACTTTGTAGATACTAACAATCTAGTTGCACGAGACCCTGTTATTTAGCATGGTTCCATTTAGTAGCTTGATTGCTTGTCAATAGTGCATGCTTGGTGATCTTCACCTCCTGCCACACACCCTCGTGGTGGCTTGCAGGGTATCGCGTAGATGTAAATGTAATTTACCATTTTATCCGTCCATTTCCTCAAGTTCCCGTATGTATGTGGAAATCCGATTTCCCCGATGGTCTAAATTCTTCAAGTCAAAAGAGTGCGGTTCCTCGCGTGGCATTTCCGACGCTCGCTTTAGGAATGCGAATGCATTCTCATTCACGTTCGTGAACTGCGTAGCGTTCCGACTCTCGTGCTCTTATTGTTAGTAGGCCAGCCCGAGTAACCGAGAGTCACTCTCGCATTCCACGTACTCATCTTTCTCCTCGCGCTCCTTCCCGCCAAAATGTTTTAGTATTCTCTTCCTCCCCTCTTCTCGTTCTTGAGATTTCTCTCCCACTTCCCCCTCCACCCGCCCCTCACACCACGTCTCGTCTTTTTTTATATCTTCACCTCCTCCCCCCCATCTCAAAGTCCTCCGTTTAACATCATTTGGCCGTGTTTGTTTTTTCAATTTGATACCTTTTTCACCGCATATTTGAGCGATTCCAATCTATATATATACCTACGCGTATCAAGAGTTAGGGTTGCCAGTAGAGCCGTGCAATACTGCGATATATCGTTTGAGATACTCCGTATGTACCTGATATCGAGACGCGATATGTAAATGGCAAGGTGACACGATGTCAAGGGAAGTACGATGTCACGCTATTTGCGCAAATCAAGCGTTGCTCATTTACAATGCCAGTTCGACATATCTTGGTTAATCTACTAGCCTACAGGTCTAGTGTACAAAGGTCTGTGAAAGGAAGTGAACCTTAAACCGACATGCACTACTGACATGTTACATATCGCTGATTTTAAACTCCGCTGATCGCAAGAACATAATTGCCAAAAAAAAGAAGATTTTATGCCATTTGTCTTTGCCGTGTGTCAGAAATTCCGGTGAATCCGGGAAATTTAATGTTAGACCATAACAACTACCACCATAGAATTAGGATTCATAAATGTGCATCATCAATGTACAATTTGGTCACAGTGGTACAAGGTCTACCTAGAAGTAATTTTTTTTATTATTGACATCTACAGAATCATAGAGACAAGGCTGAAAAAGCGATTGAATGCTGAAGTGTTTACAATTCACCTGAGTATCGTTACTGCAGTATTAGGCTTTCTTCGTAAATATATTCTTAAAGGTATTACGGATGTAATTTACATTCCTTTAGATTGTGCTGGAAAGTAGAGGAAAACACTCCAGCCCGGGAGATTATAAAAATTGTTATCCAATTCCGGGAGCCTCCGATGAAACCGGGAGAGCTGGAAACCGTACTCTTACTCCCTTCATTCCCCACTTTCCTTTTTTTACGGTCGAAGAAAAGAAAGAGCGTCTTGCGTCGACGGTGATTTTTCGCGCATGCGCAAATGGCTGAGGCTTTTCTTTTGGCGGGAAAATCTGCGCCTGGTGACGGACGAAAGTTTGGAGGGGAGAGTGTGGAATGAGGGGAAGTGGGGAAGGGGATGGGCGTCTTCATGCTAGCGGATGGAGGCCAAGGACGCAATTCTTGAACGAGTAGCTATTGAATGCGTCGTAGAGCATTCAGGAAAAGGTCGCACGATGATACTTGAAGCAGCTCTCACGCTTTCATACGAGTATTGAGTGTTATGAGCAATGCAAAAACTGCCCAGACAGATATCACCTCGTGTACAGCATTCATGTATATTGCTTGAAGTCAAAAGCTTGGGTGTAAAATTGCTTCATTGTCAGTATATCAATCTTAAGTCTGCATCAAGTTAACTGCAGTCTTTCTTTCTTGTTTATCTTCCGTTCAAGTCTTACCACCTACGTCACTCTTGTTATCTTTTACTTATTTTTCCAAATTTCCCGAAACGTTTAGAAGTGTAGTGATAATTACAATTTTTCTCCCAGCGAGAATGCTTGAAGGATGTTATATCGGCTGCAGGGAGCACAGCACAGATGTGGTAATTTTATGCTGTCATTATTTCATCCCCCTTCTGTCATCCACATATTTTTTTAATGCGCGGAATATAGCAATCGAATGCAATGGTTCGCCATTTTAAGATATGCTTCTAATAAAATAATTCCGCTCCTCCGCGTAAAGAACAACTTTGGTATGCGCTTTATACACCTATACGGACACTGGTACTCACGAGTTCAACAGGGTGTTTAAATAATATCATTTTTAGCGCAGAAACGCACTGTTTCCGGTATCAAGAATCCTATCCCCTTTAACGACGTCCTGAATCGGTACCATCGGTACTCAGTTATCCATGTTCTCGAATCAGCTAAATTCTAATAGCGTTCATCACTCAAGATATACCTTTAATCAAGTCTTAACATTCCTGTTCGCGGATAGTTGAGAGTTTGTTTAAAGGTGGATTAGGTGAAATGGGTAATTGACGACCTTTGATAGGAGTAGGGTGGGACGAATTGCTTTGAAAAACCAGCCTGAGCGTGAACGTCCGAAGCTCACAAAGTCAAGCAAATCTGATAGATAAACCACTGTTAATATCAAAAGCCTAATACAGTGCCAGCGGATTTATCCACCATGCTTTTCATTATATTTATCTGTGTTTTGAAGTTTATTTCCGCGCTATAATTTAGGATTTATTCATGGTTGATTAAAAGGCGAGATATGTTCTTTGATCGTGATGCTAATTTTAACTGAACCTCCAGCTTCCTTTTCATTCATCGAATGGATTAATTTCAGTATTAATGAACTATTTTCCGTCTTTATTATAGCATCTCGGCTATGGTGTTTCGTTGGCAATGCATCGCGTAAATCATGCGCTTAATGCTGTTCTACATGATTATTGAAACAGCGCAAGTTGTTGTAGCCACCGTTTGAGCAGTCATCCGCGAAAGTCCGTGACTTAGCTTAGAATAACGAGGGCGCTTGCATGACAGCTTTGCATGCTGCGGTCGTTGGCGCTGTGATTCAGTGATAGTACACCATCTAGTAGCTGCAGTACCGTCATTGTATCGCCGAACGGCAAGATCTGTCATGTAGCAATGAATTGGACGTGAAAGAAGCAACAAGCAAGAAGCACAGCTATAAATTATGTTTCTTAATCATAATTTAAACAAAATAGTGGAGTCTAGTCACGTATACCTACTTAGACCACATTTCTATCTATATCTATCTATATCTACACGATACCCAGCAAGCCACCGCGAGGGTGTGTGGCAGGGGGTGGAGATCACCAAGCATGCACTACTAACATGCAAACAAGCAACTAAAGTGTCTCATGCAACTAGATTGTTAGTATCTATAGTATTTGATGGGTTAATACATATATCATGCACTACAGAATACTCCAAAATATTTCCCCTACCTATCCCTTTGCCTGTCACCGTTTGGCCATGTATGACATATATCCCTGATGACATTTCTGTATCGAGTACTTAATTTAATACTTTCTACATCTACACGATACCCTGCGCGCCTCCGCGAGAGTGTGTAGTAGGGGTTGAATATCACCAAGCATGCACTACTAAAATGAAAACAAGCAACTCTATTGTCTCATGCAACTTGATTGTTAGTATCTATAGAATATAAGGGGTTAATACATGTATCATGCACAACAGAATACTCTAAAATATTTCCCCTACCTATCCCTTTGCTATGCTGCCTATTCTGTTCTCTTATAGTACGGGAGAAAAATGCCATTTTCAATCTATCAGTACGATGATCTATCTCCATAATTTTATTTAGTTGGTTGAATCTAGCATAATACGCTGGTGTTTTTAATATGTGCCTAACATCTTCAGTAAAGCTATCCGATTGAAATTTCTCTAATAGATTTAATCTTTACTTTAACCTACGCTCTGATAATGATTCCCACCCTAATTCTTGTATTAATTCTGATACACTACTCAACCTATCGTAACACCTTTTGACGAACCTTACTGCTCATCGCTGCACACTGTCTAGTTCTCTAATCAAACCTAATTCATTAGGATCCCATACACTGGCTGCATACTCAAGGTGGGGCCTAACTAGTGAAAAGTAGCATCGCTCTTTTGTCTTCTCATCACATTTCCCAAGTACTCTTTTTATAAATCCTAGCTTTCTCTTCGCTCGGCCGCATATTTCCCGGATGTGTCTACCCCACGTTAAACATTTTGCACAGAGGACATTGCTGTGGGCTAAGTTAAAGAGATATGAGCCTCTCCATTACAAGTGTAATTTATGCTTTCACGTAATGAATCCCTTCGCTCATGATTATTGCATTTAATGCACCGCCGAAAGATTTAAGTGCAAGCAAAATCACCCATCTCAGTTATCATCAAACTATTTCATCTCGCTAGAACTCCAGTAGTAGCTCGTTACCGCTACCTCTGGGCCATTTAATGAGAAAATAAAAAGTGAAAATTGCTCGAATGCATGTATCAGACTAGAACATGTCCTAATTTGCTCGCAGGCGCTCAAGTAGTGGCGCAGTTTTTCCTCGCTAACCTTCGCTTTGAACGCCGCAATATTTCTTGCTCAAGTGCTCTCAGAGCAGCCTGCGCAGTTTCAGTCTCCGTGTAAAACGGCATTAATTAGAGTGGTGGTTTCGTCCCGAATTAGGACCCAGGGACCCTCGGAAGTCTCGCCATCGTTTCTAGCCCGCACGTTCCGACACTTGCCTCCACTTCAGGAAGATGGCGTGTTTGAATACGGGGTGGTACGCGAGAGGAATTTAAAGAGAGGAGGCGTGGAGTTTGCTTAAAAAAAGAAAAGAGAGAGCGATTGTGTCGTGAGCAGTGTTTCTCTCGTAGACCCCGCGATACGCGAAGAGCTGGGCATATCCTCCGAGATTAAGTGCATCTTTTTTCCTTTTTTCTTTTCAAACCACCTCGTTACTCTTGATATTCCCTCGTTGTTGCGAGGCAACTTTGATAATACTGCTGGCCAACGTGATTAACCTTCGCGCGTGACGGACGTGGCCATTTATTGACCGGAACACGCGCGCTAATCAAAATTCGTTTGTCTCTTATTTTCATCCCACTGACACAAGTGAGCCTTGTATCTTGCAGAAATGGCTTTTTGACATTGTTTTCCACCTTAATTATGTAGTTTAATTTCTTCTAAGATGAATATAAAATGTGAAGCGAAAAATAAATTGAGAATCGTGCGATGTGATGGAATTAATAACTGGCATCCTTATTGCTTTTCATAGTATGTGTGACAAGGTTCAATTTGAACACGGAGTACCTCGGTTAACCCCGGAGTTTTCTTACTTTGGTCTTTTGTTTTAATGGTTAGTGTTATACATAATTATTTACGCGGAAACGTTTGAATAATGCAGTATATAATGACATCGTACGATTGCAAATTATCTTTTATAGTTTGACGCGTATTATTTACGATCATGTTGAAAATTTGTGAAGTAGTTCTGTTAATTTATTTCAATGTTGAAGGATGTAAGGATCAAAGACGATCAGATATTCGCTCTTATTCAAATGTTTTTTTTTCAGCCTTCATATACGGTTTAGAATAAGAACGATAAAGAAGAACGGTTTTATATGAATCAATTCATGATGTGTGTTATTGGTTTACGTCCTCTTTGTCGATTATGGAATGCTTATATAATACCTTATTTAATATATAATATAATAGGTTTTCAATGATTTTATATCGATTTTTGACTCTTTACTATTTCGAGTACTGGCAGTTATTTGTATAGAAAGTATTTTTCATCCCTCTATCGCTAATTAAATTTTTTCACTTCCCCTCCTCGACATATATTTTAAGCATCACGATCCGGCTAAGTTTAGCCGCCAAAGTGTCTCCATAATCCTCCCAGCCTCATCAGAGAGAGAGAGAGAGAACTATCACTTCGTACCTAGTATGATTTTCCACATCGATTGTCGTTTATTTTGTGGATTGTTTTTATGCTAAAGTCAGTCTTTCAGTATCGAGATTTGATTGTTTTCTATGTTGATTTTCGATTCTACTTTCCTATCGCTAATCAACTTTTTCCTTTAATGCTTTATTAAATCGATTTTCGAGCACACTAAGGCCAAGTGCTTACTTTTACGGTGATATTTTCAGTTATTTGAAAGAGAGGAGAGGGTCACCTCTTCCTCAGTATAACTTGTCTATGATTTTCTGCATTGGTTTTTAGTGTTTCGGTTTTTCGATGTTTTTATCGTATTTTCGATTTTTCATTCCCCTCTATATCGGTCATCTATGTGATTATCGAGTTTCGATGCGATTCGAAATCGTTGTTTGCAACTATTTCCTTATCGGTGATCATGTTTTTCGTGGATCTGTTTATGAGTTCACATTCCGGCGTAATGCCTCGGCCATGGTGTCTCCAAGCCTCTTTTTTCCATGCCGCTCCTGTGCTCACCAGAAATTCTCACGCTTCCATTCACTGGAGACCCTCAGAGATTGAGAAACGGGCCTCCCGCCCTCTTTTTTTTTGGGATAGGGGGTAGCGAGTTGGGGAAGCGTATTTGCTGTTGGCGTGCTTCCATGCTTGGAACCTTGCCGTCTTACTTTTTCAGCCCCCCGCCACACCCATAGAGTTCTCCTTTTGATTCATCGAAGACGTTACACGGAGACTTAGCTCCCTCCCTCACTCTTATCCATAGCTTCGTCCTGGGAACCCGATTTTGTCTGGTACTCGATCTCCATTCAGTATGTATAGTCACGGTTTATCCTTCCTCCAGGGGTGAACGGGATGTCGACCGAATCGCTTCCGCGTCCCCATACGGAGTTATCGCCCACGCGCATGCCGAGTTGGAGAGGTTTAAAATGCTTCCATTACCATGCTACACGACGTGCATGGCTGAAATAGTCTCTCGTCTACACACGGTATTTAAGTATGCATGTCAATAATGTCCATAATTTACAGCCGCCGCGTAGACGTCGTGTATTCACGTAATTAAAGATAAGTCATTTTTGAATTGGGGTAAGACCCCCTAGTGAATTTAACCTAGAATTTTCATTCGCTTAATATTGATTTATAGAATGAGAGTTCAGCTGAATGAAATCCGAAGACTCGGTGGAACTTGCAAGGCATACAGCGTAGTAAGACGTCGTTGATGTAGGCTGGTTATGTGTTTAGTCGGTTTTACATGCGCAGTGCAATGTTCAAAGAGGTTAAAAATGCATTTGCAGCCCAGCTTTGAGTTAAACATTTCATTGTCAATCCAGTAATCGTCAATTTAAGCCGATAGTTGACGGGTTGACTTTTTGGAAATGCGACATGAGTAAAATACTCCTAGTTGTAACTAGTAGGTATTAACTAGTAAAACAATAAAATATTACTAAACAGTGTTTTTTTAATCAGTAGATATCTCTTCGTGATTTAGGTGTTTGAGACGTTCATGTCGTTTTAAATGGCTGTGTGCGTGGAACACTGATGTATTCTACATCTACATCTACACGATACCCTGCAAGCCACCGCGAGGGTGTGTGGCAGGGGGTGAAGGTCACCAAGCATGCAGTACTAACATGCAAGCAAGCAACTAAAGGGTCTCATGCAACTAGATTGTTAGTATCTATAGTATTTGAGGGGTTAATACATGCATCATGCACTACAGAATACTCTAAAATATTTCCCCTACCTATCCCTTTCCTATGCTGCCTATTCTGTTCTCTTATAGTACGGGGGAAAATGCCATTTTGAATCTATCTGTACGACAATCTATCTCTCTAATCTTATTTATCTGGTCGAATCTAGCATAATACGCTGGTGTTTTCAATATGTGCCTAACATCTTCAGTAAAGCTATCCGATTGAAATTTCTGCAATAGATTAAATCTGAACTTTAATCTACGCTCTGATAATGATTCCCACCCTAATTCTTGTATTAATTCTGATACACTACTCAACCTATCGTAACACCTTTTGACGAACCTAGCTGCTCTACGCTGCACACTGTCTAGTTCTCTGATCAACCCTAATTCATTAGGATCCCATACACTGGCTGCATACTCAAGGTGGGGCCTAACTAGTGAAAAGTAGCATCGCTCTTTTGTCTTCTCATCACATTTCCCAAGTACTCTTTTTATAAATCCTAGCTTTCTCTTCGCTCGGCCGCATATTTCCCTTATGTGTCTTCCCCACGATAAATCTTTAGTGATTGTTACACCTAAATATCTTACGGTTTCAACGTTTTCGATCTTCGTGTTATTAATTCTATAGGATCGCTCTATCGAATTATTCCTCCTCCAAAAATTGATAGCTACACACTTTTTAAGGTTGAGTTCTAACTGCCATTTGTCGCACCACTCTTGAATTGCATCTAAATCCTTGCTAAGTGATTTCGTGTCCTCTTCGTTTGATATACCCCTGTACACCACCGCATCGTCTGCAAAAAGTCTAAGGTTACCACTAACTACGGTACCCAAATCGTTTATGTATAAAAGAAATAGAAGCGGACCTACTACGCTACCCTGGGGAACTCCCGATGTGACTTCGATTGTGTCCTACATGATACCATCTATGACAACCCTCTGCTCTCGCCCACTTAAGAATTCTTTTACCCAACATACAACGTCTTTATTTATACCAAAACTCTCTAACTTCAAGATTAATTTGTCATGAGGAACTTTATCGAAAGCCTTTTTAAAATCTAAAAATATCGCATCAACTTCAGTACTGCTTTCGCCGTGGACTAAAATATCGTGTACGAATACAGCTAATTGTGTCTCGCAAGATCTACCTTTCCGGAACCCATGCTGGCTGTTTATGAGTAATCCCTGACTATCCAAATGCCCCATGATCGAACTGACTACTATGTGCTCAAACATCTTACAAGAGATTGACGTGAGTGAAATGGGTCTGTAGTTACTAGGTTCTTCCCTATCACCGCTTTTAAATATAGGTGTAATGTTAGCTACTTTCCAATCCTTGGGTACTGTGTGGTTCTTTAGTGTTTTATTGAATATTATTTCTAGATAGGGGGCTATTTCAGAAGCTAATGTTTTATAAACTCTGGAAGGAATTTGATCGGGACCTGGTGATTTGTTTTTACTTATGCTTTTTAACTGCTGCTCTATTCCGCGACATGAAATGTTTATTTCGGGCATTTGCTCACTGAAAGTGTTCGGCGGTGGTTCCACTGCGTTTTGTGACGATGAGTTGAATACACTTTGGAAGAAGGTGTTTAAAGTGTTGGCTTTTTCTACACTGCTGGTGACTCTGATTCCTTTATCATTTTTAAGTGTGTGCACTGTGGACTTATTTCCCTGAAGCTCTCTCACATATGACCAAAACGCTTTAGGATTGCTATCTAAATATTCTCCTAACATCTTGCTCTTGAAATGTGATAACGCTTGCCGACATGATTTCCTTGCTAATGCTCTCGATTTTTTATAGTTTTGAACTAGCTCATTTTTTTCCTCTACCGATAGACCCCGTCTGGCATTTTTCATCTTAGCGTGGCATACCCTTTGTCGCTTTAGTGATTTCCTAACCTCCGCGTTATACCACCTTGGCTCTGTATTATCACTAATATATTTACTTGGTATGTATTTATGAACTGCGTTACGGGTGACCTCAAGAAATTCTCTCCACGAATCCTCTGTATTTAATCCTTTGCTTTGTTCGCTGAATACATTAAACGCTTCCCTTAATTCCTCTTTCATACCGTCGTAATTTGCCTTGCCAAATAAGTACACCCTCCTCCTTGGTTTATAATGTCTTTCAACGCCTACAATAAATTTCATATCTTTAAGTTGTATATCACGAACAATATATTTTTACCATTTATTCATATTTTTTGCGTAGATTACGCACGAAGTATCTACCAGAAAATGCGGTACATATGAGGACTGAGAAATGGCGATGATATTCGCAGTCGCAGCCTATGATTCGCAGGCCTGCGAAGCCCGTGTTAAGTCCGCGAAGCCCAGCAAAGTCGGTCAATGGGTGAGTGACCGGTTATGTCACGACACGTACCCAAGATCTCCCCTCTTTGGTATCTCACCTCGCAGCATCCCAATGTACCTTTCCCATGACTCCCTTCTTTTCACTCTCCCCCCTCCGCTAAAATTCCCGCCAAATTCGCCCTAGATACTCTTTCTCTCTCTTTCTCCATGCGCGGGAATCCCGTTCCAATGTTTTCCCGCGTCCTCTCCTCGCTAGGCGGGGCCCTTACTGCGCAGCGTGGTGCTGGACCGGGGGAATCCGGATTGTGCATTCCCCCACTTCTCGCTCCTTTGGCGTCGAAGCTGGAAGCTGGTTAAAACCCATTCCGTCTCTCCTGTCACGTCCCAGCCAGAGTTGTTCTCTATGCCAGTGGTTCGCGAACTTTTGGCATCATGTATCTTAAATTTTAGACAAGGAGATTGCGGATTCCTATACCTTGCAGTTAGTGGTTACCAGTGGCGCAATCGAGCTCGCGGATTCCTCCTTTGGGGTAGATAGGAGAGCCCTCACCTACTTTTAGCTTCCATCAGGCTGTTCCGATTTTTCCTTCGTTCTGGACTGTTTCATTTAAGTTTTATTTGGTATCTATAATTTACAAGTAGGTACCTATGTAATGCACAGTATCGCATTATTTTATTTAGATATTACTATCTTGAAATTGATCATGCTGAATATCCTCGCGAATATTCACGATGAAACTTATTTTTCATGGCCCCAGTGGTATTTTACATCTTCATAATGTCCGCCAGTACCGCAGTACGTATGGCAGGGGGTTGACGATCGTCAGGCATGCATTAATGTCAATAATTTAAACTTATTTTTAATACTAAAATACGGGTTATACAGCTATATTAAAATTCTATGTTGGTTGGAAGTCACCTAAGAATATAGTGTTTTCGCTTGCAACACTGCATTACCACTGCATTAGAAAGGAATATTTTGGATGTGAGTTTCATTTGGTAATTCTATTCCTTTGTCAACCTCTGAACTTCGCAGTTTCCCATTTCTCACAACTGGTTATGTTTTTGCCATGAGTAGGAGTTCTTGCACATGTTTCTCAAAGTCGTCCGCGATACGCATTTGGCACAACAAAGAGATGAATGAAATCTTTGGCTCTGGTTATTCTGGTGGGGTAGGCATTGCGTCTTTTTTGTAGGTTCTGGTGGGGTAGGCATTGCGACGACGAAGAAAGACAAGAAAAATGTGACGCAGTACTTAAACCCGGTGGCGGAAAGGGCTCCGGGTTCGAAATCCGCTCAGGACATGTATGTTTGAGCTGTCGGTCGGTGATGAATATGAGCTGTCTTCTCCCACGGGCATATCTGACGACCTAATCATATTGTGGTCTAAGTATTTCGCTCATTAGTCGAGCGGGAGATATGACTGATGTAGATACTAGGGAAGGATATTCACGTTCCGTCTCGCCAGAATGGTATCAAAACTTAGGTGGATCTAAAACATTATGATATCCTGTTTGTGCTAGTTCTAGTGCCTGCAATGTTGAAGTAATAGTGCTAATTTGAAGCAAAATAAACTTCTTTTCAGTCGCATATCTAAATTTACGTATTACCCTCCGAACCACCGCGATGCTGTGTGGTAGGGGGTGAAAGATCTATGTGCATGAACCACTTACATGTAACTAAGAGGTACAATACTAGTCGTACGTGTAATCGGTGTGATCGTTGAAATTAGTCTTGCGATGAGAATGTCTAAACATTTTTTTATTATTGCCTACCACGCCACCAGTGGCAACCTTGTGTAGGGCATCAAAAAATTAAGTCCATTTCTCTCCAAATAAACTTATCATGCTCGTGGCTTCGAATGTCTCACCATGATGAAAGTTCGCAGTTTTTCGTCCTCGAAGATAAAGATCCTATGCACTTCCATCAGTGGAACCGTACCTATCTATGCTGTTTTTCGAAAGTCTGGATTTGTAATGTCATGAACTTGAGGGAAAAAGTGCGTAACGCAGGGAAGCACCAACTATTTGTAACAGAAAAAAATCTAACTTTCTTATAAGGTGCAAATCTTATTTCCGGAAATAAATGTTAACATGGAATAAAGGCAACATTTTGACATAATTATCGAGTTGTTAAAAAAAAAACTGAAGTTATTGCTGGCAAAATGTCATAGAAATAAGTGGCTCTGCGATTCCACCTTTTCCATTAATATCGTCTTTATCCTTTTACATTTCAATTTATCCAAATCTGGAGGAGAGCGACTTGATTGTTTTGAACCGTAGTCACGTTAACATTGATGTCATGAGTTTTCTGCTCGGCGCGAATGAAATTGTGGAATTCCTCAACTGTTTTGGCTCGCGCTGTTCTAGTGCGTGGTGGGACTCCGTAAGCTCAGCGATTCGTGTTTTTTTTTCCTTCCTTGTCCCCGCTCTCGTGTGCAGATGGTTGTGCCCAGCGAGCCCTCGCGTAATTATCACAAACACCAATATCTCGCCCTGCGCGCTTCCCCCTCTTCCAACCAACGGGACATCTGTTGCATTCCACCCAGCCCGCTATTTGCATTATTGAATAACATCCCCTCGTCTTCGACGTCCCGCATGGGACACGAAGCATGCATTCTCTCCCGCCCACGAAACAGCTGACGAGCCAGAAATAATGCTAATGAGACCCCGTGACTCATCAACGATGGTATCGCGTCACCTTCATGGGGGGGCGAAGGAGGGTGAATACTCGTTCCGGTGTTCGGAAGAGCGGCTAGATGCATTTCCTTCTACTGCGGTTTCGAATCCTGGCACTGGCGAGTTTTTTATTGGTTTACCAGTCCCAACTTGAGTGCCTTGTGGAGAGCACCTCGAGTGCAGTGCTCCGTCCGTCTGATGGTACGTTGAGACGTTGTCCCCTAGGTGTCTTTTGTTGAGGACAGGGTAATGCCGACGCCGGGTTTCTCTCAACCCTTCCTCCGATCCATAAAAACTCCTATCTTAAAACGCCCAGTTACCCACCTACCTCTTCTGTCGCAAATGACCTCAACTTTCGGTTGCCCCTCTCTAATCACAATTAACCTTCATTAGCACACCGTCGGGTTTTATGGAGAGGCATCGCTTCGTACTGTATGGGATCGTCATTTCCCTCTCCACAACTTTCCAGTTGTTTGTCTGGTGAGTCACCGTTCATGCATATTCATGTGAACACGTGCCACTCGGCTTGTGAACTCATGCCGCGAGACCTTTTCGGCCGTAGCGGGGGTGGAATTCAGTTCGTGCATGGCTCCTAAACCATCTGGCGCCCACATACCACGGATCCCCTGCCACACACCCTCTCGGTGGGCCGCAGGGTATTACGTAAATGTCGGTAGTGGATCCCTCTTTCGTGTTGCCCCTGTCGGTGACGCAAACTAGTAGTTGTAGTATTCTTGCATTTTAGGTGCTCCAACGGCTAAGGATGATTTGCACCGTCTGACGTCGTCACATAATACAAACTCGACTTCCATGCTCTGAGAGAATTCGAACCAGCGACCTATTGGTTATCAGGCCAGCGTGTTATCGGCATGGCTACTACTATGGACTCTTATTATTCATTCGTTGAAATGCAAATTTATTTCAACGCCGAATTTTCTTCCTGCGGCCCAATCCCTTTCCAACACTTTCCACCTGTTCTGAGGTTCCTTGAATGAATTTTATTGCGATGGGCTTGGTGCGAAGTACACACTCCTGAAAGATGCAAACCAAATATTTTACAAATAATTAGTGCATGTTTTGATAGTTTGATTGAATCAAGTAAATTCAAGATTCGCTTTGGTCCCTATCATCGTGCATGGGTTTACATTTTACCTCTTTCATTTCCTGTTCACCAACTGTCACTACCGCTGTCCTTATCTGATATTTATAAATATATTCCTTCAATTTCTGCATGATCTCGCTCCATCGGCGTATTTTAATTTCTTCTTTTCTTTTTTCTTACAGATTATATGAGGAAGACTAAAGCCGTCCGTGAGGCCAAGGGGAATACGCCTTTGTACTCGAAAGGAGTGAATGAAGTTGTTGGTCAGGGGGCTGGCGATGGACACTGAGTTGTAAAGATCGCCGGGAGGATTCTACGGTTGTTGATGTCCCATACCCCATTTTTTCCTGTCGATTTTTTTGTGAAGTGCATTTATATCAATCTAAATCGACCCGACTACCCTGCCAGCCACTTCGAGTGTGTGTGGATGCGGTCGAGTTGTAATCGGTCAACTCTACGTTATTTCGTCCAACTCCTCGCATGGTAACCGACGGTGACAGGAACTCGGTGAGAAATCTTTGAGATGGCCAAAGTGTGATCAGTGGACATACCTTTGTTCCACGACTACATCTTTACGTTTCCTGAGGATCACGTAGCCGTCTGCTGCATGGGAAATCCCTGAATCTCCTTACCTTCATCTGATAGGTTACGTTGGAGGGAATAGAGCTCACTTAAGTGTAACTCGACGAGGATTGCAAGTGTGAAATCCCTCGACCCTCCTGCATGCGGTGATGTCAATGCCAGAAAATCTCATCGAGATGTGTGCCGTGGGATTTTGGCTCAAGGGAAAATTGAATCCCTTCATTGTGGCTCGAGGACCTTCTCATTCCAAGTGCCTCAACTTGCCGACTGAATACAGTTCCTTGCGAGACACATGGACAAGGGGATTGTAGTGAACCGTGGCCGAAGTTTTCTGCGTTTGGAATTGCTATGGATCGAAGTCCATGAATCTAGTTTTCTTGGCACGCATTTGTTGTTTGCATTAGTATTTGATTTCCCTAACTATATGATTATAGTTGTTGCTAGTTATTTGTTTTTTATAACACGGAGCCTGGCGGTTGACCGCGGAGGCTCCTTTGATGCAGCTATGTTACCAAAGAGGATCGATTGAGGAGCCGGGGGAATTAATTTGGTTCTCATGCTTGGCCAGCTTGTTGGCCTCGGATAGAGCGTGGCAGCTCATCACTTCGTATGGACGTTGCTACCGAGATACAGTGTTGGACATCCCTATTCAAATCCCTATTCTCATGCCGTATTTATCTTTACCTTTTTATGGTATTTTCCAATATTCGCCGATTTTCATTTCCTCCACGATCGTATGAATTTGTTTACATTATATACTAACATGTTTGAATATTTCTACACACCCACACATCCACTCCCCTTCATATCTTTAATCCACCTCTTTTCCACTCCTGTCCTTTGCATGGTGGTGATTGACTTCTGGCTCATTAGAAATCTCAACAGAGGAAACGTACGACACAGTGATAGCCCGGTTAGAGTCTGTGGACTTCTTTCGCTCCTGTATATTTCTTGTTCCCCGTTACCCATCCCTACCCCTTGAGTGTGTGAAACATTCCGTGGTGGATGAAAAACCGATCTAGCATTTAAATGTTTCGAATGGATGGTACTGTGTTATGCACGTCTGCACTGAAATGAGATATTCATTGTTCCATTCCTGCCTCATCCGAAATGTTTACTGCTGTTTTTTCTTCTTCTTTTAGTCTTTACCCATCAATTTCCCAGTCCTGTTCCTCCTTCGATTTTCGTCAAGATCAAAAGTGTATTCATGTTTGTTTTTTTTTGCTCCGCTGTTGTGGTCAGTCTTCTTCGGATGTGTTTGCCATTTAACGCACTGTTCGTATGTTTTCACTTGAATAGTTTCTGTTCGACTTTTATCTTTCCTCTCCTATCCTTGTGCGTGTGTTTGTCTATTTCTTCTCGTAGTGGGCGTCAAAACAACGTCCCACTATCTTCACCAACAGTCTTGTTTTCCTTATTTCCTCTTTGTGTGTTCTCCGACATTGTGCACACATATTTAATAACACAATCGCCAAACGCACGTGATCATGTGAGTGATAACGTAAGTTTGTCGAGAAAAACATAACGGAGTCAGACTGACCTCCAATCTGAATGTATGGGATCGAATCCCGAGAGTGGCAGAGGTTTATCATTGAGTCCCTACTCGAGTGCTGTGAGGAGAGCACTTCAAGTTCAATACTGCGTCCGTCGCATGGGACGTGGTACGGGTGATAGCCTATCACTGATAGGTGCTTAATACTCAAGCCATCCTCCTTTCCCTGAAAAGTCAAAACTCCACTCAACTCTCTCGTCTGTCCTAAACTACGCAATGATAATGGCTTCTGCTGTTCACCTTCCCTTTTTAACTATTAAAACAACTATTACCGATCGTCTATTGGAATGAAGAAGCTGCTCTCCTTACCTTCAAGTTTTTTTTTGAGCGGCGTTCGGTTTATTTCATGGTAAACTCTACCTGCTCCTCTGAAACCGACAGATAGTCTTAAAACTGTGGACTCATCACAGGCTGATTTTATCTAAATTAGTTGCTAACACGAAACGCAGAGTTAACAGAACAGGTGGAGCATACGTTATTCAATTGCAAAATAATTCTAAACGGAATTGTTTTTTATAAAAGTAAGGTTTAAATTTAATTATCATGTCCAGATTTAGTTTTTAATGCTTAAAAGGAACTAGGACGATGTAAATCACTATCATTTAAAATAACTTTGGGCAGTATGTTGGTCATTAGAGAGAATGTTCTTTTCAGGATTAACGGACGTTCTATGCTGTGCGTTCCTTTCATCTCCGGAAACCTTTTGAATCGATTTTGTGTCCAATCAAGCGATCTTAGTGTCCTGAACAAAAGGGATGTTCTCTAACGCTTTGAGCTGCCACGGAATGAGAGTAAATTTTCCTAAGTTTAGAGATTTCCTAACACCGGTTCCTCCCCGGCATTCATAAGGAAACACCAAAGATAGAAAACAAGGATTTGAGGACGACCTCTTTTCAATTTGATCGTCTTTGTTTTCCGATTGTCAATCTTCGATTTGGCACTCCGTAAAAATCCTCATTTCGGCTGAATTTCCTCGCAACCATCTTCGGTTGTCTTTTATCCTTCGCCGTATGAATTTAGACTCAGTTAGCGTTCCTTAGGTACATGCTGCAATACTGGTTTCTGTCTGAGAGACTTTTCTTTTCGGAATGTAAGTCACCCTCTCCTCTCAATTAAACATGTAATTTTATGTAATCATTTAATGATAATATCTCTATATATATAAATGAAATGTATTTATCATGAAAAATTGCATTGTTTTTTGTGTGAGAGTATTATAATATTGTTAAAATTTGTCACAAATGAATTTCAGCAAACAATTTAATGCAGATGTGAAGGGTGTTTTAAAAATTGGTGTTGCTTTTTTTTTGGATCCTGATTCTAAATCATGTGTTCATTCTGGTCCTCTTTGATTTTTTGAAATGTTTATGTTACTCAGATTATTTGCATATGTATAGAGGCTTTAGAGTGAGTTAGGGAATAGTGTATAATAATATATATATATGTATATTCTTTTTATGGGTGTGAAAAACATCTAGTCCAATTTCAATAAATTGTAAATTATTTTTGTTTTGTTTCTTGGATTATGTTTGCATTTAATTGTGCTTATTGCTTCTGGAATATCGAGAAGTAAATTAGAACCTGGAAAAATAAAACAAGACATGAAGAGTAAGCACGTTTTTTATTTGCTTGATTGAACTAGGTACCTACACGTGAAGGCAAGAGATGACTCGCCGGCGGTACGCAATTAAAGTAAAAATTTTCACAAAAATATGTTAAAATAATGCATAGTTTATTTCCAACATGTAAATTCTGATTGAAAGGTGGCAGGAGGTATGAGGGGCTGAAGAGGGACATCGTGTGAAATTTAGGGGGTGGGAAGAATTAAATGTCCATTTAAACCTACCTTCACCGGTAGAATACTTATAATAATAAATTCTGATTCTCTTCCCCTACTGCACTTCATTCTGCGCTAGTCGAGTTAGAATATGACGTGAAAAGGAGACCGTAAAATAACAGTCACTAGTGAAATAGTTAATTATAAGATTTAAATTATACTCTGTCTCCCTTTTTCCCAACCCTTCTTATCCTTTAAACCTTGGACCTATCGGTGGCTTCCATTCGCCCTTAATCGATCATTAATTGAAATTATGGCGAAAAGAATTTTTATGCGCAAAATATATAAGGTATAACTTAAAGGATAGGATTCCTTTCTTTATTTGTGAATATGGTTATTTTTTACTAAATAATGCGATATAATCCCGGAGATGAACTATCCATTTTGGGAAGATGTATAGCAGCACATCAGTGAAGTAGAAATTCAACAGAAACTGAGTTTAAAATATAAAAAAAGAGCAGGATGGGCTACAAATGCAATTAAACAATGACGAATACAAAAACAAAGATAGGTATTCCTTTTACACAATAAGTTTTAGCTAACACAATTACTATCTATTTAAATTATACATTTTCTACAGGAATTTATTTCGAATAAAAAATTGCTAAACAATCTAGGAATTGAAAATGAGCAGGTTAATGCCGAAGTTGAATCATTCTCACAATCCTTCGTGCATTCTGTACAATGTAATCCCATATGTTTGCTTCCTTTTTTCTTATTGTCTTGATCAAAAGTTTGTGACCCTTGGAGCACGCGTTTGAAACCGTTCGATTTTAAAAGACATTAAATATTTAATCTCATTAATCAAAAGGTGAACATTTTTAACGGCGTTTAAACCGTAAACGCGACGGCGAACTAGCACACGCCGGCCAAGGTACGTTTACACTTTCCTCTCCCTGCCAAGTGATGCGGACGCTGCTAAGCTCACGATGTACGGCGAAAACAAGTATCTAAGGAAATTTATTCATCTAACTTATTAATTTTGTTGATTTAATTTAAATTTTTACTTTTATTTAAAAATGTTCTCTTAAAACTAGTTATTCATTTTACTAATCATGGTTTAATGACTACGGCGAAAATAAAAATTAACATTTATGAAATGCACATTATATCACTTATCTAAGTTAATTAGTTGCATAATCAATTTTACTCTGTAACAATAGAAATTTACTATCTAATATCATTCAGAGTGATCCTGATTATTGGACCATTTTTCATCCGTTAAATAAATAAACTAAATCCGTTCGCCGCAAACGTTCACGACAATCCTTTTCCTGAATCTTTATTTTTAAACATTACGGATGCCCACCACTTTAAGGATGGCGAAATAATTCCCTAAACTAGTATTTCTCGACTCCATTCCGACACGAGATCCTCTGGTATTCGTTTCCTCTGCCGGCGACCTGTCCATCCGTCTGTCAAGGGTAGTCTCCGCATCCTTTCTGAAGTGCGTCCTCTTCCCAGTGTCTCACACAAGAGTTTCGAGAGGTCGGCGCAAGAAGAGGAGACAGAAGAGTGCAGCAGGCGAGCGGTAAATGGAAAGCGACCATTAAGGACGAGGTTGTCAAATGAGACTTTAGCCAGGGGAAACAACGGCTTTAGATGAGCGGAAAGTAGTAAGGGCCAAAGGTTAGGGCAAAGGATAACTAAGTGCTTGGTTCTGGTGTGTTGCAACTAAGACCTCAGGGTACAGTTCCCTAGAGGATATAACCGTCGCAACTCCTTTAGACGGCGCTTTTGGTACATGATCCCTAATCCATCCTAGAAAACCCAGTCACGCATTGGACTATTTCATGTGTACTTGAATATCCAAATCAATCAACCAATCAGGTACTCATTTAGCTGATGATTACATGAGTACCTGCATAAATTTTAGTAGTGTAAATGCTAAGATAAGAAATGTTATTATTACATTACTTGCTATATAATAAATATTTTTGGCCATTTTTGGAGAAAAGAGGCCAAAACTAACGTTAAACTAGGGAAGAAAAAACTGGAGAGGTGAAAAAGTTCTGTTAATTGGGACACCGACTAAACCAATGATGGACGAAGCAAGAAAGAAATTGTCAGTAGAATTGCCCAGGCAAAGAGGGCATTCTATCCAAAGAAGAATCTACTTACATCTGGACAAGCGTAGAAGTAAGGAAACAAATCATTCGGACATGCATCTGGAGCATGTTTCTTTACGGCATTGAGGGATGGACGATGACAGCAGCGGAGAAGAAAAGGGTGGAAGCATTCGAAATGTGGTGCTACAGCAGAATTATTTAGATGAAATGACCGAGTGACAAACGAAGAAGTCTTAAGAAGAGTGGGAGAAAAGAGAAGTGTACTGAAAACTCTAAGAAGAAGACGGGACAACCTAATCGGCCATATCATGAGACATGATGGCCTGATGAAGACAATCGTCGAGGGAAAGGTGAATGGGAAGAATGGCAAAGGAAGGCGTCGTATGAGATATATGGAACAGGTTGTGAAGGATATGAAAGAGAGGAATTGTTTTAAAATGAAGAGGTTGGCCCATAGAAGAATCAAGTGGAGGTCTGCGTCAAATAAATCCTAGGATTTTTGACCGATGATGATGATAATAAGCATTTAGTGCCACATTCACGCTCCTAATGTATGTATATCGAGTATTTTCCGATAAGTAGCATGGATGTTTTACACCGTTTTACAATTAGTGATTAATAATTATCTACCTCTCTATTCTAACTCACCTTAATCTTAAATGATAATTGCTTCAAAATGGGTTTTTCTGCAAGTCTTTCGACCAACGACTAAATCTCATGCTTCACATCCAGATGTAAACATAATTTTCACTTTGAACTCGAACTCGTAACAGGTAGAAGGAATGGGGAGATGGAAGTTAAGAAAATAATTAGATTAATGACATCTGACAATATTTAGAAGGCATTGCATCACAAGATGGTTTATATTATGCATCACAGAGTCGCATCTCAACAATTGTTTGGTGATTAAGCTCTAATAATACGGAGGGTGCATCTAGATGTCAGATAGCCAGTCTTTTAATCTTGAAGAAACTGCAGCTCTGCTCAGCGTGCTCGACGAATTCCTTTTTAAATAAATATTTAAAAGAACAATTACAGGTGTCTAAAACATAGTAATGTACCTACTCAAGTATAAGTGATATATTGGAGACCTGATTCTTCGATCATTAAACTACATCGCATTCGTCAAGGAAATTAAAATAACAGACGTCCTTTGTAAAATCCTGATTTCTCATTCCCGGAAAAAGTTCGCTGAACTACCGCTAAAGTACAACGCTGACTTAAAAACCCGTTCTCACCAATTAAACTAACAAAGAATTAAATTAACTGTCTACCTTAGGAACTACATTACTTAACTACTGTACTGCCTATAATATTTAAAAGTATGAATATGAATCCAAACTATTAATTTAAAGATATTCATCGCGAATTAATGGATACGATCAACTACTAATACTACCCCACAGACTACCTATAACGAGGAGATCATTCGCAATATTTCACAGAACGCATTAGTAAATCACCATTCCACAAAAGTTCATAAGAAAATGGCTATGTAAAGAGCAAAACCCAACATTAAACCATAATGCCATACTGGTTAACTTTCTCCGAAATAAAGATACCGGGACTTAAGTTGATCAGAGCTAAAAACGCCCCTATGAATTAGGTTTTAGCGAAATCCACGGGCAAACTTCCTTAAACCTACCTTAGCCGTTGAATAACACCATCAAGGTATGCATCTCCGCTCCTGAAAATCTCGTGTTTAAGAAAATGTATCCATCCGCTGAATCGGCTATTCACAACGTGGCGAATGAAGAGATTTCCCGTAATTGGCAGCCTCGACGAAAAAAGACTGCTCCTCAGCGGCTACGCCCAACTGCCGTTCCTCGATCACCAGTTTCAAGAACCGCCCTTCTCCCTAAGCATCTCGATGCCCTCGTGGCAGTAACAGCAGAAATAAAGTCTGTTAAATGCCATGAATTGTCTTTGTTAACGTCAATCACCCTTCAGAAATCGGATATGCTCAGACCAAGGAGGTTAGAAAGTACTGGAGGGGGTATTACAAGTCATTAGAGAAGCCAGTCGCCATATTTGTCGGCATGTATTTTCGGGATAGTTTCTCACAATACTCGAACGTATGAATTTGTTTTGCATGCAGTAATACTTATGTTATAGTAGTAAAATAAATAATGGAATGCATTGTTAAAATTCGTCAAAGAAACAGAGGAAAGTGCGCAAAAGCGCTAACAATCGCCTAATATGTGGTCTCATTAGGTTAAATTCTAACCAGTTGTGTGCTAAAATCACTCCCAGGAGAGTCAAATGCATTAAAATAGCCTTAGGGAGATTACGTGACGCCACTATGTTGAGAATTTGGTACAATTGTATTGTAATTTGTGTTTTAATACACATTCAGTCATCATAAGAGGCCCTATAAAATGCAATGCTTTGTACGGAGTAGGAGGGGCCTAATCGTTTCCAAGCACCATCTAGCTTCATTGTCACCCATAGCCTAGCATTTCAATGCCTTCTCCAGTACGAAATAACTTGTAGCCTTTTGTTAAAATTTTTAGAAAACCTAGGTTTGGAAATATTATCCGTTCTCAGATTGAATTTCGGACTAATTTCTTACTATGATTAAAGGCAGACATATCTCCTGATGGAAAATATACATTAAAATACCTGTGTGTAGAATAGTAGGTTAGATCGTTAATATAAAAAAGAGAGATAGTTTGACCCAAAGGTTTAAATTGCCATTCCTTCCGCGTCAAATGCGGAGCGATAATGCTTTTCTAATGAGTAATTATGCGCTTCTATCCTGCGAAGACCAGTGGGAGCCTAGTTAATATTCCATAAAGATTTTACTAGCTGAAAAACAAAGTCGTAAAAGTAACATATTTTTCAAAGATTTAGCTGAAGTTAAAGTCGCCTCCAGACTTTTGTTAGTGATCCTATTTCGCCTTAGAGATATCCCCGCCGTTATATAAAAAAAATGAAAGGGATTGCTATTGTTGTTATTCACGGCTTTCCGTCAGTGATTTCCCGATTCTTGGTAATGGTTGACTCTCACACGACATCAAAATTATGATTGTTTTGTTACAGTCCTTCCGTCAGCCGAGACGTTAAATCGTTGACCCTATAGCGCCTTTCGATCGGAGAAGGGTTATGCCGGCGCCGCGCCGGGTTTCTTTCCACCCTTCCTCCAGTCCCCGAATCATGTCTACGCCCATGGGCGTAGACATGATTCGGGGACTAAGAATTTAAGTTTCCATCTTCCATGTGAAATAGAATTCTTTCATTATTTTAATGACCAGATCCTATCATCCTCTTGTATGTTTTGTGCTGGAAATGGAATTCAATGTTATGCTATAATCATATGCAGTGGTCTGTCTCATGTAACCCTAATGAAGCATGAGTTTCATGGCCCCTGTGTAGCCTCATAACCATTTATAACTGCTGTTGCTGATTGTAAAGAGTGTTACAGAAGAGGTCAAGCTTCAGGGTTACCCTAACTGTTTACCTGCCCCTAATCAGAGCTGATGTTTCACCTGTTACAGCTATGAAAAGATAAAATTCTGAAATCTGGATGAAAATGACTACAACTAACATTGTTGAGGTTGATGGAAAATGTATTTTTGATGAAGCACCAGCTCAATTTAAAAATGTATACCTAATGGCTAAGACAGCCTCCTTGTCAACTTCATGATAATGACTTGCATATAGTAAAATACTACACCTAGGTACTTTAAAACAATGAAATATGGAAATTCAATTCAAACATAGATTTTGATGCATTATGATATATAAAGGGAGTAATTCGATGCATGATGCAACACACAAATTCCCTGCTAATGTGGTCATAAACATGCTTCTCAGTGAATAATATGTATAACATGCATGTAAAAATCCTCCCAGTATTTAACTAATATCTACAGGTTAACGAGATCAGTCACTATAGAAGTGAAAAAAGGAAAATGTCTGGATGAAGGTAACTGCAGTTAATCCATTGAGTGCTGCCATAGGTATGCATATAGGGAGTGCAAGAAATCATGGAAGGAAAAAACTACACTGCACATTCTTTTGAAGCTCCTATAAGAATACTCCTCTGAGGTGTTCCAAAGGAATATAGTTTTTCCTTAAGTTAAAAAATATCAATGCTGCTCATCACGCTCTATTAACTCATTCACGTAGTATCATCACACACATTTGCCAAGTATTATTTCCATTTTCTATCTTACCTACTTACTTAATCTTCCTTAACCACTGACATGAGCCATGCATCTAGATGTATGTAATCTACAACACGATTGATGTATACATATATAGCTGACTGGGTTTTGTATACATGAAAAGATTATGAACATAACCTATACTTATAAATATTTTCATTGTAAGGGTGGTCAAAAATGACATTCTTCTGAAGATAATAGGCTTGGAGTGAATGATTGACATAAGCATCATTGCACCAGGATGAACTACAACATGACACAAATCCCTCACATAGCCATAGCAATATTAAACTCAGGATCCAGAGAAGCAGAAAAACATGATCAGTTTCATATAATTAAGCCCACTCTTCTAGATGTCCCATTATTAAAGTCATCAATGTTATCTATCATTTTAAAGCATCAAAGCTTCATTTTCAATCATAACTTTTGTAGTCATGCCTATTGAAAAAGCGAAGATGCCAACAGTATTTTACATGAACTGATTTTGATATGTCGTTATGAAGAATAGACTTTAAATAATAACATGTTTCAGCGAAGTGGTATTTAACAAGTAATACAACAAAGGAGGCAAAACATAAGAATGCAATTGTATTTTGCACAAATGAACAATTAATTAAATCAATATGATTGATTTTGATCTCTTTGCTCATCTTCATATTTTGTAAACATATCTATAGATATCTATAAAATGCTATAACAGCAATTGCTTAAGTAAACGCTACATTCTATTGGATTGAATAAATTTGTCAAATACATTTACACGTTAAAATTTTGATGAATTATCGCCATCCTACATCAATTTATATTGTTTACGCTGCGCTCATGAAAACATTCAAAGACAAAGTCAGCTGTCGTAAAAGGATATATCTCTGTAATGAAGTCGTACAGTTTATATTCCGCGTAAATGTAAGAAAAAGGTGATTACAGAGAAAACGGTAGATATATTTAACAAAATATTTTAATTTGATACCCGTTACCATATCGTGTCAAAAAATTGGTTTTCATGAAATTGATGATTATTGGTCATTTGAACGCCGTTAATACTTCAACTTTAAAGTTACGTTCTATTTCATAATTGATTTTATTATTTTTAGTTAAGTGTAATATGCGGTTTCATATATCTATTTTATCATATCACGGGCGTAAATGTCCCGGAACTTAACGTCTCTGATCTCCATATCGTACTTTTCTGATGTGTCTGCTTATTCCTAAAGGATATGGCCGAAAGGGATGCCGGGATGATATTCTGTAGAGGCATCCCAGGCTTCCTACGGAATTCTCGGGCAGTGTACGGAACTTTGAACTTGCCTCGCAAAATTTTCCGTAGAATTCCGTAGACCCAGTGCGACCTCACAACTTTCTACAGAAGTCCCTCTGTTCCGTAGAATTTGTTCTGTAGAACTCCGTAGAAAGGGAAAGGTTTCTACAGAAACTCTGTAGAATTCCTTACGTTCCGTAGAAAATGTGTACGGAATTTTTCAGCAGGGCAATCATCTGACATTTAATACGTGAAAGACCTTTGCTGTACCTTCTTCGCCATTCCTCTCATTCTTTTTTCCTCGATGACTCTCCTCTAAGTGGCCTTCGCGTCTCTGGGAGTGTCTCATAAGAAAGTCCCGCCTTCGTTTGGGAATTTTCACGAAACATCCTTTCTTCTCCTTTCTTTCTTTAATGCTACTTTTGCAGAATATGATCTCTTATCTTGCCCGGGAGAAGATTTGAACGTGGTATGAGTTTCTAGCGTAAACGAACGCATCCGGTGATTATGTAGCCGGTATGCCCTATCTTATCGTTCGCTCGTAAGAAAGCCATTTCAAACGTATCTGCACACCAAACTTATCTCTCTCATTTTGCTCTCCTGATGAAATTGTTCATAACATACGGGTGATTTGCAACAAAAACTGCGTAAAGGATCTACTCCAAATTTCCTTACTATATGTACAAGCCATATTAAAGGTCTGTAGCAGGGGGTGAATCTTTACCAAGCATGCACAATCTGTCATGCATGAACTGAAATATTAGCAGTATTTTAGGCGAAATAAAACGCGAAAAATAAAAGGCGAAGTAAATGAATTTAAAATAAAGCATATACAAACGTGATATTAATTGGGTTAGGTCTTATGACATGAAATTACCATGGCTATCTATCGATAAACATTTATACATATTATTGTGTTTCTTTACGGTAGTGAGGCATGGACGATGACAGCAGCGGAGAAGAAAAGGGTGGAAGCATTCGAAATATGGTGCTAACGAAAAATGATGAAGATAAAATTGATCGACCGAGTGGCAAATGAAGAAGTCTTAAGACGAGAGGGAGAAAAGTGAAGTCTGCTGAAAACTATAAAAAGAAGACGGGACAACCTAATCGGCCATATCTTAAGACATGATTGCCTGATGAAGAGAATTTTCGAAGGAAAAGTGAACGGGAAGAATGGAAAAGGCAAGCCTCGTATATGTTATATAGAATTGGTCGTAAAGGACGTGAAAGAGAGAAACTACGTTAATATGAAGAGGTTGCCCGATAGAAAAATCGAGTGGAGGGCTGCGTGAAACCAATCCTAGGATTGTTGACCCATGATGATGATGAACTAATTATTTTAGATAAGTGATATAGATGTGCATTTTATTAATGTTATGTTTTATTTTACCGTAGTCATTACACTATTCTTAGTAAAATGAATAACTGGCATCAGTCTACTCTTAACGACAGGGGCTAAGGGGACCTCGGCTTTACGTCCCATCCGACGGACGCACTACTGAACCTGAAACCACTAGGCACTCAAATAGGGACCAGTTAGCCACTGAAAAATCCGCCACTGCCTGATATCGAACCCGGGCCATCGGGATGGGAGGTCAGTACTCTAGCCGCCACACCAACCCATCCTTAAACAACATCGTAGCCATATGGTAGTAGGTATAATGTCCCATGCGACAGTCTATGTACTTACTGCACGTCAAGTGCTCTCCTCACCAAACTAAGCCAGTGAAAAAATCACTTCCATGTCGAGATTCGAACCCGGTCCTGCGCTATGGGTAGCCAGTACTCTGACAGTACATGCCGACCCGATCTCCCGGATGGCCTTGTATGGCGACGAACCCCAGCGTCCGAACTTACGACGCCATTCACTACAATACTCCTCTCGATTGGCAAAAGTGGAGTCGAGGGCGGAGGCCTACAATTTGGGGCAGTTTCCGCTCTCCCGGTTACTTTCCATAAATCCCGCAACCGAGAGGTTTCTCTCGCAATTTTCACCCGACCGTTTAGTCCAAGGTAAGTCATCCATTTGGAGCGGAAAACCATAAAAAATCTTCCTCACCCCCGCTCTGAAAACTCTATACTTAAAGATCCCTCCGGCATCGGTTGAGAATAACTCCCTAATCTCAATATCCCTAAAGTTTCTTCGTGGAATCTACGCGAAAAAAAAGGTTTCTTTTAAATCATTTCTCTGGAGTCCCTCTCTTCGATCTGGGAATTTTCATTGGAAAAGCAAAGTAATAGGGTAGTTTCCTATTATTAATTTATTGTCTTGATTGAAAGTTTATAACCTCTGAAATGCGTATTTCAAGCCATTCGATTTTAAAATTACGTTAACTATTTTTCCTCATTAATTAAACAGTGAAAAAATCCAACGGCGCGAATGCGCGACGGCAAACGCATGCTGGTAGATACGTGTGACGTTTCACTCTTTCCTCTACCTGCCACAAGGTGGTACTGCGGACGCTTCCAAGCAGACGGTGTACTCACTACAGCTTATTGCTAGTATCCGAAGTATATTTATCGTGTAAATTCATTATGATTAAATTTTGGTTATTTAAAATTAATTCATTTAAAAACATAGTATTCATTTTACGAAGAGCACCGAGAAGTTAGTCCATAGTCGCGCGGTCTTCACGCCAATCTTAGCAGTAGCAGAGGAATCCACGAGCAGGATGCCTTGGGGTCTATAAAATGACTCTCAATTCCATGTTTATTGGAGGAGACTTTTCCAACTTTGATAGTTTTCATAGGCTATTGCATATAGATATTCACTAGAGCTAAGGAGCTCTGAAATAAAATGTCTAAGTTCAGGAGACGAATATTTCCTATTCCTCGCAACGTAAACTATATAACTGTAACGTCAGCAAGAAGGCAGCGCATCCCACCATAACTGAACTTTTTCGAATGGTCTTAAAATTAAAATTTAACTCTCTATTAAACTGTAATTTCGCAATCCAAATGCTTCGCGTAAAATGAATACATTTTTGGTGGGTCACGAATCGAAAATAATTAATTCTGTTTTCTTTGATGAAGGAAAACTACCCTTTTCATACATAGTTGTAGTGATATACAATTTTACTATATTACTACAACTTAGAATGAAAGCAATGCCTCTTAAGATAACTCGACTATATACCTTCGTCTCTAGGAATACTCCTCAATAGTCACTGCAAACTGCGCTGCACTAACACTGCAATCTTAGAGGGAAATGCGAATGGAAAGAATAGTAGAGAAAGGAAGAGACAAATAGGCCAAGTATCGAATGATATAAAAGAGTAGAGCTATATCTATGTGATGAGGCTAGACGAGAAAGTTCCTAATAAATAGCTGCGACAAACCAATCTTAGGATAGTTGGCTTGTGATGATTGTAGTCTTTTGATATAATGTTCTTATGCTAAACTTCTACGCATTTCACAGCATCACACGCTAAAATATCACGTTTAGGAATGTCTATTAGGAGGATGTAGCCCGGTAGTGGCCCAAGGCATACTCGACTTTAAACGTTTAAGACGTTTATTTGAGACTCTGTGGTGGCAAATATTTCACATAATTGGGATAGGTATTGTATATTTTCTGCTTCTTTTCATGGCGCTAAAACGAAGGGCAAATCAGAGATCACATAGGTATTGGATATCGTCCGGCAGCTTTCAATATGATATTTTAAGGGGAAGATTCAAGGTGGTCGATAGAAATTATCGATCAGAAATTAATTAACGGAATAAACAATAAAATTTTTAGGATACTATTGATAAAATACTGGAACAAATTGTCTTCATAAATTGTAAAACAATATATGTATATATGAAATAGTTTCACTAAATGAAGACAAATATCATAAAAGAAAATGCCATCATCATGGGTCAACAATCCTAAGATTGGTTTGATGCTGCTCCCCACTTGATTCTCTTACCAGCTAACCTCTTCATATTTGCGTTATTGTTCTATTTTATATCTTTAACAACCTGCTCCATATATCTCATGTAAGACATGTCTCCTACATTCTTCCCACTCACTTTCTCGTTGACGATCGTCTACATCAGGCCATTAACTCTCAAGATATGGCGGATGAATTTGTCTCGTTTTCTTACTTAAGTTCTTAGAATACCTCTTTTTTCTCTTACTATTCTTCGGATTCCTTCATTTGTCACTTGATATTTCCATTTGAACGTCTTCCCCAGCATCTCTCGTAACTCTATGTAACTAAGCCGTTTCCACTGCAATTTTACAATTGTGAAGGGATACTTCACATCGCAATGCGGGGATCGATATAAAACACTAACCTTAAAGTACTTTCTACCGCTCAGAACAATCTTTTGCGTCAAATTACAGGCGCACCATGGTTCGTGAGATATTCTTACATTCAGGACAACTTAAAATCCCGGAATTGGAGTTCCACCTCAGAAAAATCGCCGAATCCTTTCAGCAGAAACTAGGAAACCTGACCAACAACACTCCGGACACTAAATGGAATTACAACCAAAAATCCCCACTTCGAATATTTTAAAACAAATGGATACGGATGGAAGAAACCGCAATCACAGTTTTCAGTGCTTGCTTTGTCAATACAGAAAACCATCAAGGCCTGTTTTACCACAGCATCCAATTTGCCGAAGTAACTGAAAAAGTAACTTTTAACGTAAAATTTACTTTTTTTAATAAAACTTTAATCAGTTACTTTTTCAGAAGAATAACTTTTAACTTTAACTAGTTAATTTTTACAGAGATTAACTTTAACTTTAATCAGTTAATTTTTTGGTAACTTTCCCAACTATGCTGCAGACCGAGAAAAATAGTGGTAAGCCGTACTGGAGTGCTGGGGATTAAAAAAAAATAACATCGCTTAGTACTGGCTAACTCTGAATTCTGATTGACTGCTCGACGGAATTACGATCTCTCGATCGTAATTGATTAGAAAGTTTCCTACGCGCTTATGTCAATCAGTGCAATTCCCAATTCATCACTTTTCTTCAATTTCACAGTGGGTTAATGTTAATGGGTTAGAGTGAAATACAATTGCATAGAGGAAGTTCCCTCAAAAATCCGCTAGTAAGGTAGCAGCCTTTATATTCACGCCCGAATTCTGATCCCCGAATTACAGCGCTTGCATTTGTTTTGGTAGAGAGGCTCAGGCACTGGTTTCTCATCCTTAGGTGCCTGTTTCAATACGTATTGATCTCCTATTAATTTTTGGAATAAAAATATTTTGTTAGAGTGATCGTATACTACACGTAAAACGACAATTGAAAGCATAGAATCCATAAAGAGTTACAATCACTAAAGATTTATCGTGGGGAAGACACATCCGGGAAATACGTGGACAATCAGAGAGAGAGAGAGGATTTATCATGAGGGTACTATAAAAATGTGAAGAGAAGGTTAAAGAACGATGTAGCTTTTCATTAGTTACGCCCCACCTAGAATATGCAACCAGTTTATGGAATCCGAATGAATTAGGTTTGATCAAAGAATTAGACGGTATGCAGCGTAGAGTAGCTAGGACTGTTAAAAGGTGCTACGATAGGTTTAGTAATGCATCAAAATTAATTAAAAAAATTAGGCTGGGAATAGTTAATATATCGTAGGTTAAAATACAGATTAAATCTATCACAGAACTTCAAAACGGATCGGTCAACTGAAAATGTTAGATATGTATTAAGAAACCCTGCGTGTTATGCTATATTTGACCAGATAAATAAGATTAGAGAGATATATTGTCATACCGATTGATTCATAATGTCATTTTTCCCTCGTACCATTAGAGGACATAATAGGCAGCATAGCAAAGGGATAGGTAGGGAATATATTTTAGAGTAGTTTGTAGTGGCGGCTCTTTGTTGAATGGTTAGCATTGCATGGTAGACCTTGGTTGCATGGCTAGCATGCATGGTATCTCTTAGTTGCATGGCTACATGGCAGATACATCCAAGTATGTCTCGTTAGCTCATAGCTGCAGGTAAATGGTGCATGTTTGGTGATCTTCACCCACTGCCACACACCCTCGAGGTGGCTCGCAGGGTATTATGTAGATGTAGATGGCTGGAAGTGGCAAGGATATTTATTGGCATACCTTGTGTTTCCTGCTCTAAGTTTGAATTGTGAATCTTCACACAATTTCCCAAATTGACATTTCCTTTGACTTCTTCATTTTATTGACACACATGGGATATATTTTCAGTGTGTTTTCTTAGTTATCTACACATAGTCTTTTCTATACTTTATCCGATTATGCGTTGAGGTTTCGTCAACAAATCGCAAATTGATATTTTTCCATCGCGCACATTTATTCTGTATTCTCTCCATTTGGATTCAATCAGGTCGTATATTTTTCATTAGAGTACCGATCTCCACTTTAATTCTCTATGGAGAGCTCTTCAAGTTCATTACAACGTCCGTCAAATATTACGTTAAACCGTCGACCGTATATAACCTTATTTTACGAGTGGGCTAATGGTGGCATTGGGTTTCTCTAAACCTTTCCTCAATTTGATGAAAAATTCCTACGTCGATGTAGTACTCACCCGTTTTTGAAAGGCCAACCATTCTCCCAAAGGGGTCAGCTGCCGGTCATCTCCCATAAAAATTAACTGCGACCAGAATGAACAGAATGACAGAATGGCAAAATTGTTGGGGAAATGGAGGATGCGGCTCTCGCGAGGCTTGTGAATACGTGCATCACCATTACACACCACGCCCCAAGGGTAATAATCTCTTTGGTTTATGTCAGCTGTGGGTCTGACGGAGAGGTGTACGGGCGTTTGGTTGATGGAGAGTGGGGTGAATGGCTAACGGACGCTTTGAACCGACCCTATTTCCATGCAGACCCTTTCCAAAATCAGGGAAGGAGAATATGGGGAAGTCGGGAAAATTGGGTTCCCTTGCGTTCTTCCGAAAATAACTCCGACTTAGTTACGACTTTCCGAAGCCCAGTCGCCGCTACTCCTCACTCATCTAAACATCCACTCCATCCCTCCCCGGGGCAGGGACACTCCTGAGGGTCGTTAAAGAAGGGTCTAAAGACCATTTCTTTAAAGGACCGCTTATAGTGTGCTGGGCTTGAAGAGGAGGGAAACCATTAAAAAATGAAATACTAAAATTAGGTTTGGAACGTAATTTTACGAATTTTTACTCCTGATTATCTATGTCAGGAGTAAGGCTCTAAACACTATCTCAGCGGAGTGCAGCACGATCACATGCAACTAATGATTAGAATCGGCCATGGATATATACTTTTTATTGATAAAATTTAAATAATGGAGGCAGGCAATTTTCCAGTACTTGCTGGAATTTGAAGGTTTACAATAACTAAATATGAAATGCCCTAGCACAATTTCACATTTACTTTTAATGTTAATCAATCGGTTTCGATATCTTAGCATCAATTTTTAGGCAAAAAAAGCAGAATTTATCGCATGAACATACTGAATACTCACTAAAAATTCAACTATTCAACCAATATGCAATGATAAATATATGAAGTATACACTACAAATATGCATTATACATATCAATATTTTTCCCAGACGTGATTTAATTCTAAACATTTAACCTTCTCGTCATAACACTGTTTGTGTCATTAATCTGTGTCAATGTAGTGCGTGGGATTACATGTTCGTGTTGAGGTAACTTTATTTTATTTTTAAGGTAACAGTTTGGTAGTCCATCCGTTATAGAATCGCTGCACGCAATTTGCCGGAGTTCTAAAATATTTTAACTTTATCGCAAAACAGGTCACTTTCAAATTTATTCAAAAGATTTTGTCTCAACTATAACTTACGGGTAAGTGAACTTCCCACCCTAATACTTCTGGGAAATACTACTAATTTCATCTAAACTGCGATTTATTATTTATTTACATAACTCCAAAAAGGTACCTGCAAGAAATTTAGGCTTTGTATTTGAATCTGTGCCGCAGCTTATTTCTTTTACCTTACCCGAGTGGTCCTGTCTTCCATTGAAGCGTGAGATCAAACTAAGACTAATTTCGAGTTTCTCTCAAGCCTTCCTCTATTCCGTCCAACGTTCTTACTCCCAACAGTATTTCGTATAAAGGGCTGGGCCAATGGGTCTATATTATTTAGCGTTTACATTAAATAAGAGTTCACATAGTCCTCATTCAGATGTCCAAGTGACTGTACTGGAACTGGATTTAAGTTATAGCGTTGATAATTTATATGAAAAGAATAGCTAAGTAAAAATATGATGAATGATTTATAAGACGATTTTTCCTATTTGCACGTTTTTATTCAAAACCGATATTTTAAATGAATTAAAGAAGTTTAAAAGAGTCGTGAATTTCAGTGTCTCGACAATATCTAGCGCGTCACCTCCAAACAGTGTTTAGGCTTATTTTTACTAAGAAACCACACTAACGATCTAATGCATACATAGAATTGGATATACTCCAGCAAAAACCTACTGTAAAAATGAGTTTATTTTTTATTTTAATGGTCTTATATTTTCACTAATGCATATATAAGTGAAATAATTTTAACTTTTTTGAAATATCATGACAAAAACGTCGACCAAAATTTCCATTTTCTCGAAATTAACTCCCAAAGACTTTTATATGAAGATCTAAACCCAATTTGGTGACGATTAGGGCCAATATTTGCATGTCCCTTAATGTGGGACAAGCCTGCACCCAATTGTCCAGCTGCACTGCTAGTTACCGCTCGAGAAACATCTCCGTCCTCATCATAAGGAGCAATCCCACAGATGGCGTAAGTGACCTTAATTGTCGGTCTACTTCCCCGAATAACTGCCGCTAGTACATACTTTACTTTAAAATTTTCCAGCGCTCATCGCATGGAAGCGAGAAGAGTAGCACTTCAGGCCTGGGGGCGTCGAGATGGGGCCCTTTTGGGAGATAATCAGTTGCGCAAGGGTATTTTTAAATCCCTAAACTCTCCAGGGAGTGTTCTCTCAGAGGTTAGCCGATGAGAGAGGAGGGTGTCTGGAAATCGTCTCGCAAAGTCAGGAAGACGATTTCGTTCCAGAGGGGGCTGGACCCACCACCGTAGACTATACTACCTCTTTCCCCACTCCTCAGCTTGGAAGCGCATACGTTAGCACTCTAGAAACATCCCTGTCTTCGTCCCAAGAACTGTCCACCATATTTCACGCACATCCTTGAACTAATTCAGGAGGCGCAAGGATGGAAGTTAATGAAAAAAATAAGCGTGAGGTTGTGTTGTATTTCTGACAAAATCGGCAGGGTATGAACACGAATGGTTATTTTAGTGGGGACCAATCAACTACCAACGGCGTTCGGGAAGTAGGAATAGGTTTGACTGAAGAGATAATATATGATAGGGTAAAGGCTATTGGTAATTTCAGCAGGCTACATGACGCAGTAAATCAGACATTAGAGATATTTTCTTTGATGCATCCATCCCATTATTACAGCATTCCTTTCGAGTCCGCTGAATACTTATGTTCGACCAGGTAATTATCACTCATGAGTACAGATTGAAGAAGCAACTTAACATAAATTTATGTGAGACAAAATGGAGAAATAATTTATCTTATTTCAGGGTAGGATGGAGAATCGTGTAATACGATACACGATTGTAATTGGATTCAACATTTCTTGCACTTTCGGTCATTATTATTAGTGATCTACCGGTTACGATAGATTTAACATTCATACCCCGATCCGAATTTGACCTTTGTCAGCCTAATATATCTCTTACCTACCATTATTCTATCCAAACTGCGAGTTCTTCTCTACTCCTTTACCCAATATTCTTCCCTAAATCACGTCCTTCAAAACACTCTCGCACTTTATAACCTACTCCATACAGTCCTTTCTACATACAGTACTGTCTCCATACAGTACTGTCTACTCGTAATCCGAATAGTTGGGCGAATACTTGGATCTCTGAGAATACTCGAATATCAAGATGAATGTGTCAGGATACTAGAACGTGAGTAAATACTAATACGAGTATGAGCCTGCAAGTGAAGAGTACTCGATAGGAATGTTGGCTAAGTTAACCAGGTCAGTGAAGTTCCATCTTGACCACCTAAGGATGCAGTATGAATACTACCTTGGTGCTGTTCTTTTTTTACGATCAAAATTAGGAGCAAGTTGGGTTAGACATTATAATTTAGGCTTATTGGTTGAAGCCCCTTAAAAAACCTGAATCAGCTACAACTTCCATCAGTCATACAAGGGTGCAGTTAGCAAGGATTCGTGAAGTTAAGGATTCTTTAAAGGGGTATTAGATTTTAGAACATCAATGACACTTTATCCAACCTGTTATTATGCTCTTGCTGTTAGTAAGTCAAGTGTTGCATGCTTCACAGTGGCAGCACCTAATAATATAATGGTAATACTACCCGTAAGGAAAAACTCTCGACCCTCTCCGTCTCGTTTCCCTTCGGAGATAAGCGAGAGAGAAGGAAAAAAATGTAAACCGACGGGTGTGGACCGTATTTTTTTTTAACTTCTCCTGACCCTTCCAGTCGGATGGCGTTAAATTCGAAGCGACAGGACGTCTGGCGGTTTCGGGTTGATCCTCTACCACTCTCCCCAGCCTCTCAACCCTGAGCGTGTGGGACAGAGTGGGCGAGATTTTGACTCCGGCTAAGGAAGAAGGAGTGGGACGAACATCTAGACTTTTTTTTCTTTTAGGGGGGAAGGAAAAGGACCCGTGCGTTACAGAGATGATCCTTTTCCCCCTTCTCTGACGTGACCTACCTCACTCGGGGCAAAGTATTTGTTTCTCATGTCCCGCTTTCGCAATTAAATGCTCTTAATGCAATTAATATGCTCTTCCTCGCGTGGGTTATGGCGTTTTTACACCACATTTATTTCAGTACCGAGAATCGAACCAAATTCAAAATCGCATCGTGTAAATGGGTATATCGGACGCGATAAATGCATCGAATTTGATTCCCAGTACTGAGAACAGAAGTAATTACGATACTTGTTTTTCATCCGAGTCTCTCGCACTACTACCAATCACAGGCGAGTAGAATGTTTTAACGAAATATCAGTGGCGGAGCTGGAATATATGAAATAGTGCAATATGTGTATTTTTGTTTTGTAAATTTGTTTTGTATATTTTGTATGGAGCATACAATTTTTTTGTTTTGTTACTATAGTCGAGAGCAAGGTCTATTTTTTTATTTTTGTGGGTAATTTTTATGCAGATTAACCTTAAAAGATCACCTTAAACATCCGTTATGGTATCTCAAGTTAAAAAATATTTTGTTTGTACTAGTGATGGGTATAATGAATATCTATATCCAAAAAATATTGATTAGGAAAGAAGAAAAACTTAGCTAGTTCCACAAATATTTAATCACATGCGACCGGTTTCGATACAGTGTATCATCTTCTGGCCAGAAGATGATACACTGTATCGAAACCGGTCGCATGTGATTAAATATTTGTGGAACTAGCTAAGTTTTTCTTCTTTCCTAATCATGAAGGAGTTCCATCAAGTTACGCCTCAAACCATTGCAAAAAATATTGTGCAATTTACTGCATAGCAATACTGCTGCGGTCTCATCGTCTCATAAGGGGAAGGATTCTTCCATCATTACTCCGGAATGGTTACAGAAGGAGCGTTAAAACCAAGTTTCGAAAGATTCACTCCCAAACAATTGAAATAAACAGCTCCTGCGCGTGAACGGGTCATAAATAGAAACTGAGAGTCGGTACGCATGAAAGGGCTCATCCGAAACTTTCAGTATTAAGTATTGGGTACGCGGAATTGAGTTCGATGTTCGGTACTGAAATACTATCGTGTAAGACAGCCTTTACAGAAATCTGGGTAACTCGCGTGCGTTACCGCAGGAAATTAATGGCCACCGTCAAAATTTCAGTACTAGCCACGGTGTCTAGCTGATTAAGCTTCGGTACACCGTGGATAGGGAAGAAGCTGATCTTCCATGTGGTCGGCGCACCCAAGTATGAAATACGTTCGTCATTTTTCGATGCATGCAAAACTAGCATTTTCATTAACATTTTTTGACTCATATACAGGCCAAGCGTGGTTTAAAATTCAACCGCGGTTGGCCAAAACTAGCGTTTCAACTACGAAATGTGACCAGCGTCTGTCCTAACCGGCGTAAATGAGCAGACTAGGAACTGTGAATCACCAAACACCAGCAAGGGATGAGACAAAAAGGGAATAGTAGATTAGCCCAGGCTAAGAGATCACTCTACCAAAAAAATAATCAACTGAAACAAGCAGGGAAGTAAAAACAATACTTCATTAGAAAATCTGGAAAATGATTCTTTATAGAAACGAGATAGGGATGACTACATCTGGAAGTCAAGACCGGAAGCATTTGAGTGTAAGCGGGATAAAAGGATGGTAATAGTAATATACTAGCTGAAGGTGCCCGTTGAAATTCGACGGGAGGGAGAAATACAATAAACACAAATTGTGTTGAGAAATGTCAGCATTTAACATGAAGGGGCGAAATATGTGCGGAAGAGAAGAAATTAGGTGAGAAACTTTTGCTACGGAGTTAGCTCCAAGTCGGTATCGGAACCATGAATATAATTTAAACCAACGTAAACATATAATTACTGCCTCTACTAAGTCCTGTACCTTTACAAAAATAAGAATATTATTTAGTAACTTTCAGGCCAGATGAAACAAAGGAGGTTAGAAGGGGAGGTGCATAGGAATGTCTCTCTATTGTTGACAATGAGGCCAGATTCGGGTTTTTGGAAATGTTAGGACAACAAAATTTACTTTGGTATTTCATATATGTTATGTTTGTCTCAATTCTCCAACTTCATGACAGTGGCAAGAATGAAATTCCTACGGATACGTATCAATGCCTTTTATTTCAATTAGATTAAATTCTTTTCTTATAACCTAGTACAGATTTAGAAGATTGGAAAAGGCAGGGCTCGTATGAAATGCATGAAACAAGTTGTGAAGGATGTAAAAGAGATGATCCTTTGCGTGATGAGTTACGTCAATATGAAGAGGTTTGCCGATAGAAGAATAGAGTGGAGAGCTGGGTCAAGCCAATCATACGATTGTTGACCGATGATGATGATCGCTTGGTCGCTTGTCGACTCGCTTGTCGACAAGCGACCAACCGACTTGTCGCTCGGTTACCTATGTCCACACCTTTACGGGATATTTGATGTATCGCTAAATTACAACGTTATTACGCCAATCTCTGGTAAGATATTTGAGGACATTGTAGTCAGTTCGATCATGGGGCATTTGGATAGTCAGGGATTACTCAGAAACAGCCAGCATGGGTTCCGGAAAGGTAGATTTTGCGAAACACAATTAGCTTTATTCGTACACGATATTTTAGTCCACGGCGAAAACAGTACTGAAGTTGATGCGATATTTTTAGATTTTAAAAAGGCTTTCGATAAAGTTCCTCATGACAAATTAATCTTGAAGTTAGAGAGTTTTGGTATAAATAAAGACGTTGTATGTTGGGTAAAAGAATTCTTAAGTGGGCGAGAGCAGAGGGTTGTCATAGATGGTATCATGTCGGACACAATCGAAGTCACATCGGGAGTTCCCCAGGGTAGCGTAGTAGGTCCGCTTCTATTTATTTTATACATAAACGATTTGGGTACCGTAGTTAGTAGTAACCTTAGACTTTTTGCAGACGATGCGGTAGTTTATAGGGGTATATCTAAAGAAGAAGACAGAGAATCGCTTAGCAAGGATTTAGATGCAATTCAAGAGTGGTGCGACAAATGGCAGTTAGAACTCAACCTTAAAAAGTGTGTAGCTATCAATTTTTGGAGGAGGAATAATTCGATAGAGCGATCCTATAGAATTAGTAACACGAAGATCGAAAGCGTTGAAACCGTAAGATATTTAGGTGTAACAATCACTAAAGATTTATCGTGGGGAAGACACATAAGGGAAATATGCGGCCGAGCGAAGAGAAAGCTAGGATTTATAAAAAGAGTACTTGGGAAATGTGATGAGAAGACAAAAGAGCGATGCTACTTTTCACTAGTTAGGCCCCACCTTGAGTATGCAGCCAGTGTATGGGATCCTAATGAATTAGGTTTGATGAGAGAACTAGACAGTGTGCAGCGTAGAGCAGCTAGGTTCGTCAAAAGGTGTTACGATAGGTTGAGTAGTGTATCAGAATTAATACAAGAATTAGGGTGGGAATCATTATCAGAGCGTAGATTAAAATTCAGATTAAATCTATTGCAGAAATTTCAATCGGATAGCTTTACTGAAGATGTTAGGCACATATTAAAAACACCAGCGTATTATGCTAGATTCGACCAGATAAATAAGATTAGAGAGAGTCGTACAGATAGATTCAAAATGGCATTTTTCCCCCGTACTATAAGAGAACAGAATAGGCAGCATAGGAGAGGGAAAGGTAGGGGAAATATTATAGAGTATTATGTAGTGCATGATGCATGTCTTACCCCTTAAATACTGTAGACACTAACAATCATGTTGCATGAGACAATATAGTTGCTAGTTTGCATGTTAGTAGTGCATGCGTGGTGATCTTCACCCCCTGCCACACACCCTCGCGGTGGCTTGCAGGGTATCGTATAGATGTAGATGAGATGTAGATTACAATTTATTTCATCTTGCTACTCCTATTTTTGGTAATACTTCATTTAAGTTTCTTATCACGTTCTTGTGTCTCAAAATAGAACAATTTTGAAAGCGGTCCACTTCGGAATGCGGAATAAATCTATAAAACATTCACTTTTGAACCTCACAGAAATACTGATATTTTTTACCCTTTCGGAAAAGTGGGCGTGGTGCAACCTCTGACGTCATTGACTTCGTCCAATCACAACTGAGCCCGCGGATCTTCTTCGCCTCATCACAAAGGGGGGGGGAAACAGCTGACTCTATCAATAGGAGCGATTGCGACAGGATCTGTGCGAGATGACCTTCCGAGACCCCCTTCTCTACCCCCTTCCCTTCCCCGAAAGGCAGTCAAGGACGGGAGCAAAATGACGTCAATGTTATCACTGCAGCTTTTTCGGTGGGAGTCACCTTTTGCTTCTTTTAATTTTTGATTTATGAGTGTATGGTTGTGGTTAGAAGATTAATTTTTTCGTTTCCATCTAACGATTTCGTGTACAAAATTGCGGTTTCGGTTCCGTGTAAACGCCCTCATGAAAGCTAATATTGAGATAATTAGAAAAATCAAATTGGTTACTTATTATAATTGAAAGATCAAGCATGAATATGTGAAGTTTTATTTTGATCATTCAATTTTTGGGGAAAGGTGATTCAGCCGGCGCACACGTTGGGTGGAATGTAGGTGAATCACCTGCCGCGCCCTTTTTCAGATCGTGACTCGCCCATGGCTCTTATCTTCATGCCGACCGCCCCGACGCGAGAACGGCAGACGAGTCGGCGGCAGACGAGGTCATTCCTCCATCCCCCACCTTCCGCATCCGTTTCCCATTCTCCGACGCCGGCGCGTCGCGACGATTACGCCATCGGTCCGCCGCCGGCGAGATCCAAACCGAAGCTCCTTTCGGAATCCCAGGGAAGTTTTCTCTGTAACGACTGGGCGAGCCGAAATACATGGCAAAATATCGTCGGCGGCTTGTTCCGAGTAGCGACAGCAAACCCTTCAGTGCGTACATCTAAATCTATATAATACCCTGCAAGCAACCTTAAAGGTGTGTGGCAGGGGGTGAATTCATACCAAACATGCACTTCATATCATGCATGAAAAAGATTAGTAAAATATATTCTAGGCTATGCTTCACAATATGAATAACGGTAAATATATCCAGTACGAGTGTAGCAATGGATAACATTGGTAGCTGTATGTTGGTATAAGGACTTAAAGCTAACCCAACTAACGGCATGTTTTTGCATGTATGCTTTACTATTTTTATCTTTTTTTGAATAGCGTAGTCTTGAACAGTACCTATACAAGTTCTAATCCTTTTTTATGCATGGTATGTAGTGCATGTTTGGTGAGAGTTCACCCCCTGCCAAACACCTTTATGGTGGCTTGCAGGGTATAATGTAGATGTAGATGTAGATAAAAAATAGATAAAAGTAGAAAAGCACCCATGCAAAAACATGCTGTTAGAGAGGTTAGATTAGGTATCTCTTTAATTTTTTTTAAATAAAACACATTTAAACACATTTTATCTTTTTTTAAATTGAAGTTTAGTTTAGTGTATTATTAATAATCATTTTTATGCATAATATCCAACGCATGTTTGGTGTGAGTTCACCCCCTGCCATGCATCTTTATGGTTGCTTGCAGGGTATTATGTAGATGTAAATGTTAGCTTAGAGTCCTTATACCAACACGCAACTACCTATGATATCCATTGATACACGTAGGGTTTAGCTCAGGTGGTAGCCCAGAGTTCAGGTCAATCCGCGGGGGAAAAATCGTGCAAGAATTTGACAGAACATGCAGAGTAGTTTTAGAAGGTCAGAGAAAAACACATGGAGAGAACGAACATGATAATTCATCAAAGGTAATAGGTAGACCAAATAGTTTGTCCGTCAAAAAATTATCGAGGAAACTTTTAGTTGGAAAGGAGCACCACGAGAGAAACAGATTGGAAGAAAAAATTTCAGTGATAGTAGTGAATTGTCGTAGTATAAGAAATAAAGTAGCAGAATTTCACCACCTCATTAAGAGTACTAATGCAGATATAATCGTAGGTACAGAAAGCTGGCTTTCGAAGGACATATCAGATCATGAAGTATTTCCGAAGTGCTTTACAGTATATAGAAAGGATAGAGTAAGCAGAAACGGAGGAGGAGTTTTCATAGCTGTGAAGGACCCGTATGTCAGTAGAAGAGAACTTATTTCAGAATGAAATGTAGAAAGTATTTGGTGTTCCGTTAAAAGTAAAAGTAGTAACGCAAAAAAAATATATGTAGGTGCATATTACAGGCCACCGGACGCAGACGTCAATTCTATAATAGAGCTAGAGTCAGAGATACGTACATTACTTTCTGGGAAGAATGATAGAGGAATAATAGTAGGCGGAGATTTCAATCTCCCCTCGATAGACTGGAATACGTGTAGTTTCATAACAGGAGGTAAGGATAAGGAACATTGCGAATCACTGTTGAACACCTTTACGACACATTCTTTATAACAGCTAGTAACAGCGCCGACCAGGGGAAACAACATTCTAGACTTATTAGCAACAAATATACCCGAGAGAGTTCTAAATAAAGTTACAGACACAGCAATTAGTGACCATAAAATAGTGCATGCGAAATTTATTGTAGGCGTTGAAAGACATTATAAACCAAGGAGGAGGGTATATTTATTTGGCAAGGCAAATTACGACGGTATGAAAGAGGAATTAAGGGAAGCGTTTAATGTATTCAGCGAACAAAGCAAAGGATTAAATACAGAGGATTCGTGGAGAGAATTTCTTGAGGTCACCCGTAACGCTGTTCATAAACACATACCAAGTAAATATATTAGTGATAATACAGAGCCAAGGTGGTATAACGCGGAGGTTAGGAAATCACTAAAGCGACAAAGGGTATGCCACGCTAAGATGAAAAATGCCAGACAGGGTCTATCGGTAGAGGAAAAAAATGAGCTAGTTCAAAACTATAAAAAATCGAGAGCATTAGCAAGGAAATCATGTCGGCAAGCGTTATCACATTTCAAGAGCAAGATGTTAGGAGAATATTTAGATAGCAATCCTAAAGCGTTTTGGTCATATGTGAGAGAGCTTCAGGGAAATAAGTCCACAGTGCACACACTTAAAAATGATAAAGGAATCAGAGTCACCAGCAGTGTAGAAAAAGCCAATACTTTAAACACCTTCTTCCAAAGTGTATTCAACTCATCGTCACAAAACGCAGTGGAACCACCGACGAACACTTTCAGTGAGCAAATGCCCGAAATAAACATTTCATGTCGCGGAATAGAGCAGCAGTTAAAAAGCATAAGTAAAAACAAATCACCAGGTCCCGATCAAATTCCTTCCAGAGTATATAAAACATTAGCTTCTGAAATAGCCCCCTATCTAGAAATAATATTCAATAAAATACCAAAGAACCACACAGTACCCAAGGATTGGAAAGTAGCTAACATTACACCTATATTTAAAAGCGGTGATAGGGAAGAACCTAGTAACTACAGACCCATTTCACTCACGTCAATCTCTTGTAAGATATTTGAGCACATAGTAGTCAGTTCGATCATGGGGCATTTGGATAGTCAGGGATTACTCATAAACAGCCAGCATGGGTTCCGGAAAGGTAGATCTTGCGAGACACAATTACCTTTATTCGTACACGATATGTTAGTCCACGGCGAAAGCAGTACTGAAGTTGATGCGATATTTTTAGATTTTAAAAAGGCTTTCGATAAAGTTCCTCATGACAAATTAATCTTGAAGTTAGAGAGTTTTGGTATAAATAAAGACGTTGTATGTTGGGTAAAAGAATTCTTAAGTGGGCGAGAGCAGAGGGTTGTCATAGATGGTATCATGTCGGACACAATCGAAGTCACATCGGGAGTTCCTCAGGGTGCGTATTAGGTCCGCTTCTATTTATTTTATACATAAACGATTTGTGTACCGTAGTTAGTAGTAACCTTAGACTTTTTGCAGACGATGCGGTGGTGTACAGGGGTATATCAAACGAAGAGGACACGAAATCACTTAGCAAGGATTTAGATGCAATTCAAGAGTGGTGCGACAAATGGCAGTTAGAACTCAACCTTAAAAAGTGTGTAGCTATCAATTTTTGGAGGAGGAACAATTCGATAGAGCGATCCTATAGAATTAATAGCACGAAGATCGAAAACGTTGAAACCGTAAGATATTTAGGTGTAACAATCACTAAAGATTTATCGTGGGGAAGACAAATCCGGGAAATATTCGGCCGAGCGAAGAGAAAGCTAGGATTTATAAAAAGAGTATTTGGGAAATGTGATGAGAAGACAAAAGAGCGATGCTACTTTTCACTAGTTAGGCCCCACCTTGAGTATGCAGCCAGTGTATGGGATCCTAATGAATTAGGTTTGATTCGAGAACTAGACAGTGTGCAGCGTAGAGCAGCTAGGTTCGTCAAAAGGTGTTACGATAGGTTGAGTAGTGTATCAGAATTAATACAAGAATTAGGGTGGGAATCATTATCAGAGCGTAGGTTAAAGTCCAGATTAAACCTATTGGAGAAATTTCAATCGGATAGCTTTACTGAAGATGTTAGGCACATATTAAAAACACCAGCGTATTATGCTAGATTCGACCAGATAAATAAGATTAGAGAGAGTCGTACAGATAGATTCAAAATGGCATTTTTCCCCCGTACTATAAGAGAACAGAATAGGCAGCATAGGAGAGGGAAAGGTAGGGGAAATATTTTAGAGTATTCTGTAGTGCATGATGCATGTATTAACCCCTCAAATACTATAGATACCAACAATCTAGTTGCATGAGACCCTTTAGTTGCTTGCTTGCATGTTAGTAATGCATGCTTGGTGACCTTCACCCCCTGCCACACACCCTAGTGGTGGCTTGCAGGGTATCGTGTAGATGTAGATGTAGATACACTGGTAGTTATACTATCACATATAATTACAGCATTCATATCCGTAGTTGTACGAGAGAAGAATCACATTTTAAATCTGTTGGTTCAGCTATCAATTTCTCTGATTTTATGACTTTGGTCCAGTCTACCATAGTAAGTTGGGGTTCACAAAATATTTTTAGCATCATCACTGAATATATGGTCTAGGAATATGTTTAAGAGATTGAGTCTAAATTTAAACCTACGGTCTGACAATGATTCCCATTTAATTCATTTAATAGACTGGTTACGCTAATATAGTTACCATAACTTCCCTTCAAAAATCTTGCCGATTTTCGCTGCACACGCTCCAGTTCATTATTTATGTTTGTTTCGCAATGATCCAATATACTGGGAGCGTATTCCAATTGAGTTCTAACGAGGGATAACCAAGTAATTTCTCGTAAATGATCGTCACATTTGCCCAGTACTCTTTTGGTGAGTCCCACTTTACGCAGCTATTCTCGTGTTCTGGACGATTGATAATGCGTTATGAAAGAAAATGAACGAATACAAAAATGGTTTTACACTCACCCAAATATCCAAAGTGGCACAAAGAACCTTAACTGTAGGTCGCCTTTCATGAATAACAATAAAAACTTGAATATAGTCTTGTAGGGTTATGCTCTGGGTTAGAATTTCCATGGCCGACGTTTCGAGGAGCAAGAGGCTCATCGTCTTCAGGGCGAAAAAACTGAGTTTTGATTTCAAAGATGAGCGACTTGTTCCTCGAAAAGTCTGCAGTGGGAAGCCTAACTCTGTGCAAAGCTCGAAAAGGCTACATCCACCAATCCACCGGGAAATCCTATGATCCTTCAGTAGCAACAAATACTGAATACTGGTTCCTTCGAGTAGCAAAATTATGTACCAGTGTACCTTCACTTATCTCTGAGCAATATAGGTCCGGATTTGACCAGCGTACGCGAGAGTCGTAAAGTTAGGTTGGTTTCTAGATATCCATATTTTTTTCGAAATCCTTCACCATGGATTTCATATTTTGGCACCTTATTTTTCGTTGCAACATCTTCCGGCACTCCCCTTTTATTACGCCTCTCCTTCACTTCTTGTGATGGAAGTCTTCGGTTGAAATATATGGAGAAAGTAGTGAAATATGCAAAAAGGAATTGCGTCAGATTTGATTGACTGGACGATAGAAGAATCGAATTGAGAACTGCGTTAACCCAAACCCGTCCGATGGACGATGTATTATAGGCATATATATCCTCTTATATCTTCATTGTGTGCTATTTTGTGAATCATCATCATGAGATTAGTTTTACGCAGCTCTCCACTCGATTTCCCTATCGGCCAACGTCTTCATATTAACATAATTCTTCCCTTTTTCAACCTTCACTACCTGTGCCATTTATCTTATTCGAGGCCTTCCTTTTCCATTCTTCCAGTTCACTTCTCCCTCGTCGATTGTCATCATCAGGCCATTGTGTCTTAAGATGTGACCGATTAAGTCTTCTTTTTAGTGTGAGTGTTCAGCTGACTTCTCTTTTCTCCCACTCTTTTCTTGGCTTCTTCGTTTGTCATTCACTCCATCCATTTTATCTACACAACTCATTATTCATTGTGAAAGCAAATTAAAAATACTATCAAAATGGTCAAGCCTGAAAGCATCGGAAATGTGGCGTTGCATAAGAATGATGAACTTAAATTGATAGACAGAGTGCCAAAGGAAGCAGAACTTGGAAGATTGGTAGCAAGGAGGTAGAAAACAGAAGCCTGCTGAAAACTTTAAAACGAATAATGGGATAACTTAATCCAGTCCTAGCAACTACGCCAACCCGAACCTCTGACGAGTGGACAGACTGACTGGAGAGGATCTTTTTACGAGGGCTTCCCTTCTTCCTCATTAGCCGTTAAAGATCCCTCTTTCTACTTAAGAGAGAAGCTTTTAAGGGGTCTGTTTTTAATGATTATGGCATTTTAATTTCTTTTGTTTTTTTTGGATTTTTGTATTTGATAGATTTTGTAATACTGTGTGCCAAGAGATCTATTTAGCCACAATTACTTTTTCTCATCGTAATTTTGAATTTGAATTAAATGTTTATTCTTTATTTGTTATAGATTAAGTAGTTGTTTTGTAATATTATTAATCATGCACTGGTTGGATTGGCAATGGGAGCGGTAACGGTTTCTTTGATACTGATTACGATTAAATTTTTTGTTGACTGCTGAGCTATGAGGTCGTTTACCATATTTTTTTGCTGCCGACTCTGATAGAGTTTGTAAAATAAAAAGACCCATATTTTTCCGTTCTTCGGTCAGTCAATTAGTTCTAGAGTATAAAGACCGCTTTACACGATACAATTTTTTGTACAATTTCTTGTACAAACTCTTGCATGAGGAAATTGTACCGTGTAAAGCGGCAAATTGTACGAAAACTTGTGCGATTGTCTGAATGACTGAACGGGAAACAGAACGTGTTCTAATTCCATTCAGACAAACATACAATTTCGTTCAGTCTATACAAGAGTTTGTACAAGAAATTGTGCAAAAAATTGTATCGTGTAAAGCGGCCTTAAGCGGCGAAAAACTGATTTTTTTTAACCTTGCCGTACAAGTACGTCATCCACCTCGTCCAATCACAAATGAGACCGCGAAGCTTCCTACGACTTATCACAATGGGAGACACACACCTGCCACTGCCAATGGAAGTGGTTGCGACAGGATCTCTTCAGGCAGACCTCCCCTCCCCACCTCCGCTCCCTTTATGTTCTTCATCAACACATTCAAGGACGGAGGAGGATGACGTAGCAATAAATGCAGCTCGTGCGGTGGGCGGCACCTTTTGATTATTTTATTTTTTTTATTTATGAGTGAATGGCTCTGCTTAGAAGATTAATTTTTTCACTAAAATTCATTTTTTTGTTTCCATCTTACAATTTCGTGAAGAAAATAGCGATATCGGTTCCGAGTAAATGCCCCCATTGTTTTTTTTACTGGTGATAAGGATTCGCATACACGGGAGAATGAATGGCTTGTCCCTTTTCGAAAACCTCCCTCTCCCGGAAGTTGGTAGGGGGAGAGGTAGGCAGATGTCTCCGTGATCTCCGAGAACGTCCTCACTCTCCAGGTCCGGATGCTGTGGGTCCATCCGTCGAGAGCACCGGAAGGGAGGTCAGGGGGGGGGTGTCGTCAGGTTTGCCTTAATTCCCGCTTTCTCCGAGAGTTTCCTGTAATTAAACAACAGACGGGTAGAGAGAAGACGTAGCTTTGTAATTTATTAGCCGGAAACCAGGTGACTCCTGCGTCCATGTGGCAAAATATACTGGAGGAGGCATCGGCGTATTAGCTAACGGGTGAGACGAAGTCAGCATGGGGATGCTTGGGAAGGATTAGGCCTCTCCTACTCCATACAAAACACTGTTTGAACTGAACATGTCCTGAACATGACCTAACATTTATTTTGTGGTCCATTCTTTTACAATTTGGGCGGAATATTTTTAGTTTTCGAAAAAATTTGTATTTACGACACCACAATGTTGTATCGTTTTTCATAGAAATGTCGTAAAGTGTTTTGAAATACTATCATTGGAATCCTCTTTTCGGTTTATCTTTTACCGCGTACACATCTGTATTTGTCAACTAACATTTTTCAGCATCGAAATTATATTTTATATTATTCCCTGGACCTCTCGACCCTTTTCACAGGTCACTTCAGGCATTGGTGTTATATAATGGCTTGTTATGAATTATCACATTTTGAGTTCGATGAAAAAGTGATAGAGGTGCAGAAGACGTCAGTGACTGAGAACAAAGAATACTTGATGGAATTTTTGACGAAAATATTACATTTAGGAACTAATATAGATACTATACAAGCTCTCAATGATTACACACGGATTGGTTTTAGTGCCCTATCTAAAACGTTGGGAAGAAAATTTCCGGACTAATGAGCGAATAGTAATTAGTAATAGCGAATTCGAAATAGTAAATAGTTAAGGGGTCTACATGCAACTCAGAGCCACAATGCTACTGCTTCATGGAAACATGTTAGATATCATTGTCACGTGCAACTAGATGTTTATTATCTACATAGAAATGAAGTGATTGCTGGTAATAAAGTAATTTCTCTACATAATACATATATCTGAATTTCCCTAGAATGCATGGGTTAGTATGCTAAAACATGCAACATGCAATACAGACTACTGTGTCAATATTTCCCCTTCCTATCCCTTTGATATGCTGCCTATTATGTTTTATTATGGAACGCGGTAAAGTTAAAATTTAAAATTTATCAGTACGACAATCTATCTCTCTAATGTTATCTCATCATCATCATCATTGGTCAACAAACCTAGGATTGGTTTGACGCAGCTTTCCACTCGATTCTTTTATCGGCCAACCTTTTCATTGTGACGTAATGGGGGCATTTACTCGGAACCGAAATCGCAATTTTGTACACGAAATCGTTAGATGGAAACGAAAAACGAATTTTGGTGAAAAAATTAATCTTCTAACCACAACCATTCACTCATAAATCAAAAATTTAAATAAGCAAAAGGTGACACCCACCGAAAATGCTGCTGTGATAACATTGACGTCATTTTCCTCCTGTCCTTGACTGCTTTCAGGGGAGGGGGAAGGGAGTGGAGGGGGGTTCTCGGAAGGTCTGCTATCACAGATGCTGTCGAAATCGCTCCCATTGGCCGAGTCAGCTGTGTCCCCCCCTTTGCGATAAGGCGAAGTAGCTTCGCGGGCTCAGTTGTGATTGGACGATGTCGATATACGTCAGAGGTTGCACCACACCCACTTTTCCGAAAGGGTTAAAAACATCAGTTTTTCGCCGCTTATAACTCGGGAAATAATTGTCGGATCAGAAAACGGAAAAATGCGGGTCCTTTTATTTTACAAACTCTATCAGATTCGGTAATAAAAAAATATGGTAAAGGACCCCATTCTTCTCTTTTACATCCTTCACAACCTGTTCCATCATGTATCTCATACGAGGCCTGCCTTTTCCAATCTTCCCGTTCACTTTTCCCTCCACGATAGTCTTCATAAGGCCATCGTGTCTCAAGGTATGGCCGATTACGTTGTCCCTTCTTCTTTTAAGAGTTGTCAGCAGACTTCTCTTTTCTCCTACTGTTCTCAGGACTTCCTCGTTACGTACTCGGTCGATCCATTTAATCTTCAGCATTCTTCTGTAGCACCACATTTCGAATGCTTCTACCCTTTTCTTCTCCGCTGCTGTCATCGTCCATGCCTAACTGCCGTAAAGAAACTACTCCAGATGTATGTTCTGATGAACTGTTTCCTTACTTCTACGCTTGTATTACCAGCTGTAAGTAGATTCTTCTTTTGATAGAACGCCCTCTTTGCCTGGGCTATTCTACTAACTATTTCTTTCTTACTTCGTCCTTCGTTGGTTACTCGGCTTCCTAGGTAACAGAACTCTTTCACCTCTTCAAGTTTTTTTTCCTAGTTTGACATTGGTTTTTGCCTCTTCTTTCTTGCTGCACACCAATATGTTAGTCTTCTAATGTTGTCTATCTAATCAAAAATAGCATAAACGCAGAGGTTCTGAATACATTTTCATTGAGCCTATCAGTTGTAAATTCGATTTTACTTATGGAACGGATAACTCCCTAAATCAACGGTTAGAGTGTTAGCAATTCTAATGCGGGTGGTTTTTGAGCTTCGGTCATCTCCTAGACGTCCTCCTCTCCGTCCTAACATGAGAAGTCGCTCCCATCCGCGCCCACTGAAGAGAGGAAGTGGGCTTTGATGGGGTTGGGTGCGCGCATCTGCAACCGGAGCCGGCACGAATGGCATTTGCACGGGATTAGAGCCAAAGAGAGCAGCAGCAGAATTATTCACGGGTGCGCCCCAACTTGCCAAAGTGTCCAAGGAATTGATCCTGAGTAAAGTATACGCTCATTAAGTCTCTCTGAGAGCCTTCTTGCTCGCTTTCTCACGGCGAGCTCTACTGGTGTGATTTCTTCGTGTCAAGACCTTTTTAAAGTAATTCGAGATTAAATAAATTCTAGTATTGATAACTTGAAATTAATAGGGGCGTAATACACCTTAGTTGCTTCACTGGTTAAAGCACTCGGCCAGAAATCGAGGGATCAGGGTTCGACACCCAGGCAATATGGTAATAAGAGCCAATTCTTATTTCTTATCACTTGTTCTTCCTTGATAGCCAATGAACGTGTTTTGAGGACGCCTTAGAGAGAGATAAGAGAATATGTAATGATAATAAGGAGAATATCAAATGTACATGGATGTAAAAGGACAATTAGGGACTTAAATGTGACAACTTACTTAGAGTAATCAAGTCAATGAGCTCATAATAGTTCCTCTTTATAAATCAATAACTATTTATTTTTAGTGTATCTATGTATTTTCAAACCTCATTTTATTGATATTATTTTGGGAAGCGTTGTGGATGGTGAATAGGTGCGTATTATCATTACTTACTAGGGAAATGTTTTCTATTATTTAAAGCCTTCTGCGTGTAATTGCGAAGCAAAATGCGTGCGATCTACACTCCACCTATAGCCCGCGTGATAACTTGGACGCTTCAATTGTGTCGAAGTCATCATCATCTCCATCCCTCTTTGCATCTTTCAATGGGTCAAATAAGATTTTCTCAAGTTCCTCGATTTTTCCCGAATTCAGGTTCTATAACCGATACGTATCGTTCTGTATGTTTCCTTCCCTCTCGCTCCCTAATTCATACTCTATGCAGTCATAGACTGGGTGTGTCACTGTATCAGTTTTCCTGCTCTCTGTTTAGTCACCGTCTTTCTTTTTCCTCACTCGTTATTATAACTTGGGGGTAGAGATTAGTGACAAAATAATGAGATGCATTACACTTCTGTTAGAAATAGCTAACCCAGTCTCAAAATTAAAATGTCGGCGGAGTAGACGTAACGTAGTAGTTGAAACATTTGGGCATCAAATCAGCTACCAATCTAAATTGGGGGAATCGTATTCGAGATATCTGTTGCAGAGCGTTGAAAAAAATAGGATTTATTATAAGAACTGTGGGTAAAAGTTTGAAAGAACAAGTACAAGAAAGATATATACTTGTTGAAACGTAATAAAATACTCTACACCGTTTTATTTTAATAATGACGTGCTTCATTATACTCACCCCCTGCCACACACCTTCGCGGTGGCTTGCAGTATTGCGTAGGTGTAGAAGTACACCTTGCGTCATTATCAAATATAACTGTGGACCAGCGGCGTCGGAAGTGGGGGGCAGGAGGGGCCGAAGGCTCCTCCCAGGATTTGCCTCGGGTCCTTGTGAAATGAGTAGTCTTCATTAATAAAGATTGGATTTCACTTGCTTCCAGCTTGCATTTTCCCTTTAGACACATATTTTCACACCGTCATATGCTCTTTTAGCGAAATTCTAGTCTCTAACACCACGTATTGGCAAAAAATGGTCCTTTTCTTAGGCACCGGGTTCTTTTCTCAGGAGCCGGACCTTTTCAAGGTTGATCCCCCCTCCCCCCAGCGAATATATTTCCGACGTCCCTCCTGGGGAATGTACACGTGTGAGTACATTTTATTTGGGTTCTACAATGAAGAACCTGTTCTATGATACCTCTACTGAATCCGTTAATTAATGAAATAGAATCGTTTTGCACTGTTAAAACCTCCACGGCCACTGTTAAAGCCTTTAGTCCACGGCGAAAGCAGTACTGAAGTTGATGCGATATTTTTAGATTTTAAAAAGGCTTTCGATAAAGTTCCTCATGGCAAATTAATCTTGAAGTTAGAGAGTTTTGGTATAAATAAAGACGTTGTATGTTGGGTAAAAGAATTCTTAAGTGGGCGAGAGCAGAGGGTTGTCATAGATGGTATCATGTCGGACACAATCGAAGTCACATCGGGAGTTCCCCAGGGTAGCGAAGTAGGTCCGCTTCTATTTCTTTTATACATAAACGATTTGGGTACCGTAGTTAGTAGTAACCTTAGACTTTTTGCAGACGATGCGGTGGTGTACAGGGGTATATCAAACGAAGAGGACACGAATTCACTTAGCAAGGATTTAGATGCAATTCAAGAGTGGTGCGACAAATGGCAGTTAGAACTCAACCTTAAAAAGTGTGTAGCTATCAATTTTTGGAGGAGGAACAATTCGATAGAGCGATCCTATAGAATTAATAACACGAAGATCGAAAACGTTGAAACCGTAAGATATTTAGGTGTAACAATCACTAAAGATTTATCGTGGGGAAGACACATAAGGGAAATATGCGGCCGAGCGAAGAGAAAGCTAGGATTTATAAAAAGAGTATTTGGGAAATGTGATGAGAAGACAAAAGAGCGATGCTACTTTTCACTAGTTAGGCCCCACCTTGAGTATGCAGCCAGTGTATGGGATCCTAATGAATTAGGTTTGATGAGAGAACTAGACAGTGTGCAGCGTAGAGCAGCTAGGTTCGTCAAAAGGTGTTACGATAGGTTGAGTAGTGTATCAGAATTAATACAAGAATTAGGGTGGGAATCATTATCAGAGCGTAGGTTAAAGTCCAGATTAAATCTATTGGAGAAATTTCAACCGGATAGCTTTACTGAAGATGTTAGGCACATATTAAAAACACCAGCCTATTATGCTAGATTCGACCAGATATATAAGATTAGAGAGATAGATTGTCGTACAGATAGATTCAAAATGGCATTTTTCCCCCGTACTATAAGAGAACAGAATAGGCAGCATGGGAAAGGGATAGGTAGGGGAAATATTTTAGAGTATTCTGTAGTGCATGATGCATGTATTAACCCCTCAAATACTAAAGATACTAACAATCTAGTTGCATGAGACCCTTTAGTTGCTTGCTTGTATGCTAGTAGTGCATGCTTGGTGACCTTCACCCCCTGCCACACACCCTCGCGGTGGCTTGCAGGGTATCGTGTAGATGTAGATGTAGATGAACCTCACTTCGAGTACGCAATGACGGGAGCGATATAGAATCTTATGCTTCCCATACAATGGGGTCGATTGGAAACAAAATAGCGAACGGACAGAGGAAATAGAATTTCTTACTTTTTTAATGCGTAGCATATGGAAAAATAAAAATTTTAGGCAGGAGACAAAGACAAGAATTAACAAATCACAAAGAAGACCAATTATGACACGGTTATTAGAAACAGAAAATGAAACTCCACGAACACAACTACACATGGAAACATGAGGAGTGAAAGTGTTACGAATAATGAAGGGATAGGGAAAGAGTAAAAGTTTTAAGACATAAAGAAAGGAGTGGAAGGTTAAGAGAGGATAGTTAAATAGAAGCGATTGGAGAATTGTTGATATGCGAAAGAAGAAAGTGGAATAGTCACATAGCGTAGGCAGCAATAGAATACTGTTCACTGTTTCAGGCATCACATAGTGGAAGTGAGACATACTGGGTGAGTAAAAAACTGTAGCACTTTTCCACAATTATATTTAAAAAAATTTAAAATTACACTACACGTTATTTGGCTTACAGTGTGTGTACACCTGAATATGAATTAGCAAGCCTGAAACACGTGTAGTGTAATTTTAAAATGTTTTTAAATATAATTGTGGAAAAGTGCTAGAGTTATTTTACTCACCCAGCATAGAATATTAAAGATGGGTAGCGATAACATCCCAGATGGATATAGAAGAATTAAAAAAGATGGAAAGATGGTTTATGTATGGTAAAAGAACAGGCTACAAGCCTCAAGTAGAAAGAAGAATAAGGAATTAATTCAGCAATCGAAAAAGAGTCAACTGGAGTGTATTGTGGCAAGTTGAATGAAAATTCTCGACTATTGGAAACTTGACTTGGTTAGGAACCATTATATTCTAGAAGGTTATTCGCATGAGTGTATTAAAAAAAACACGAGTTCAAGGCCGGCACTGCAGATATATTTCTACCGCCCCACTACATCAGCAGACATATAGACATACAAACAGTGAAGAGAGGTAAATGGTCCTTCCAAAGGATGCGGGAATCAATTTTTTCCCATGAAAACTACATGACTAAAACGTAAACGAAGAGTAATTGTTTCAAAAACATCAAGAATTAAACACTTCATTTTTATTTTCAGAGTTTTTCTTCTTTTTTTTCGACAAATTGTAATATTTTCTGACGTGGACCTATCACCCCTGCCACAGACCCTTGCGGCGGTTCTCATGACAACTTAAATGTGTGGATTTATTATTTTCCCATATTGTAAGTGAATGAATGAATTCTAATTTCTCTGCTCTATTATACAACGCTCTAATTTTATTCTTATATAGTACACAACCATAATATTGTGTTATTGTATTTTTAACAACTTTGCGTCAAATCGAGTCGAAAATGTTAATTTCACCTATTACAATAAGAGATAAAATATATAACATTTTGACAAATTTAACAAGGTGGTCTGTTCAAGGAAAAATGTTCCACTTCAGGACTGGCAATAATCTTATTTGTCATGCAGTATTTGTTGCTAGATAGATTTCTTCAAATTGGAAATACTGTAGTTCCGTTGGCCAGTCGTAGGTGTATGGACACCCGTTGACCATGAACTCCCGATGAGCGGTATTATAAATAAACTACAGAACAAAATATTAACTACAAACAACTTAAATGAATATATGATAACATTGAAGCATCAACATTTTTAAAAATATGGTAAATAGATGTATGGGCGTTTAATTATATGGATGTATAAATCAGTGTTCAATACGACGTTTGGTTTTTATATTTAAAGGCAGACCTTAAACCCTTACTCATCAAAAATGGTCACCCTGTACTAATCCATTAGATTCACCCATTCAGGGTAGAGGGGCAAATTATTTTCCCTGGGAAACTTGCGATTTCCTACAATGTTCTGACGCACGGAAGACAGAATCGCGAGGATTTTTGGGTGGGGTGTCCAGAAAGCTTCTGCCCGAGTTTTAAACCCAGAACCCTACGGTCATTAGCTCAGAGCTCTACACACTGGGCCACCACGACCTCTTGGATATATAAATAGGCACCTGTTATTGAAAACTTGTAGCGCATCAAAAATTTAAAATCTTTTCGGGGAACCTGGACCACGGTAATTTCACGGATGGCATTTGTATTTTAGCAAACCCCTATCATTCGTACCCGGGCTATGATCAAAGGAATCTGCACAATGCACGCGTCGGAGGCTGTACAAGCCGTCGCGATTCCATTTTGGTCCAGCAGTGGAAGGAGTCAACCAGCTTGCGACCGACTGACACGACCCGGGTGGTTCCCGACAGGAAAAAGAGGACAGCGTGACGAATTTCGAGTTGCACACGTAGGAGTGAAGTGTGCATTGACCGATAAAAAGGTACTGGAGCGTCAGTTGGCGATGTGGGCTGGACCAAATTGAGTTAGTCCCCGAAAAAAGGAAGGTCCCTGCACAAAAGCGATGGGAAACAAAGAGAGCCGACCCCTTAAACAACCAACATTTCCGCGTGACAGTAAGGGTCGGAGGGCTCTTGTCAGGTCCGAACCCTCTCTTTTTCTTTCAAATGCTGGCGGTCCCACTCCCCGCTAAACCGCCCCCTTCTCCTCTTAAGAGTGCCCCCCCCCCCCCCCCCCCCCCCCCGATGGTCTACGCGCATGAGAAGGCGGGGTTATCGGCTGGGTTTCGAACCTCGAGAACATCTGTCCTTTCATCCCCTCTTCCCTTGGCCTAAGGGTTGTGGAAGATAAGAGAGGGGTAGAGTGGGATGGACCAGTGAGGGAGAGGTGAGTTTGCTCGGACATTGGAGGTGGCCATGGAAGAAATTTTTCGGTATTCAAAGTTCGATGAACGTCAACAAACAGAGCATACATTTATCGGCGGGTTAACATAATAATCTGTATTTACGCTTCTGTACTCGCACTTATAGGCACTTAAGACTGGGAGGAAAGGTACAAGGACGGGATTGGAAGGGTAATGAGAAGGGTAGAAAGAAACCCGGCGTTGGTATTAGCCTGCTCCTAACGAAAAGCGCCAACGGGACCACGGATAAACGTCCAATCTGACGGACGGAGTACTGAACTTGAATGCTCTCCACAAAACACTCCAATAGGAGCTACTTTATCAAGGAAAAAATCTCCTACTGCCGGGATTCGAACCCTCATTTCCGAACCCAATCCGGGCCCTCCTAGTGAGGGATAATATTTAGCGGTTCCGCCGGGGTTGCTTTAGTTTTGAGTAGGCAGACCGCAACGCAAGCCTCCGTTTTTTGCGCTATTTCGTTAGTAAACGATACGATGCCGGCATTTTCTTCTGTCGAACCAGTACAAGTCATATAATCCATATCTAGCCTTCAAATAAAAAGAAACGTGAAAAAAGGTCAAATTTGCCTCATTGATGACTAATTAATATTGAGTTTCGGTCTCAGCCTTTTAAACTCCCTTTCCCCGGGAGGGGGCGCGTCTGTTTAAATGCCTCCTGGTGGCTTTAGAGGGCGTGCTGGGAAAGGAGAGGTGTGGAGTGGAGCCCTCGAAAGGGGACCGGCTGACCTGATGTCGGTCCCTGCAGGGGTCCATGTGGGCCCCAGCATCCTGCCTCCACGGCGGATATGACGTAGCTACCGATTGGAGGCGTGAGTCCCCGCGCGAAGGGAGGATACGGACGTAATGTGGGGAATGTGGCCGAGAGCAGAGGTTATCAATGGGGTGCATGAAGGAGCCGTGTTTGGAGGATGGGGAATATTTGGTTATGGCGGGGAAATAGGGGCAGGAGGATGAGTCCTTGGAACTGTTGGAAAGGCGGCTGGAAAAGTGTTGAGCTGGATTCATCTACATCTACATCTACATAATACCCTGCAAGCCACCACAAGGGTGTGTGGCAGGGGGTGATTGCTCACCAAACATGCACTACATATCATGCATAAAAAAGGAATAGTATTAATATAGTAGTCAGAACTACACTATTTAAAAAAGATAGAAATTGCAAGGAAAAAATGCAAAAACATTCTGTTAGTAGGGTTAGCTTTAAGTACTCATACCAACATGCAACTACAATGCTATTCATTGCTACTCTCCGATAGGACATATTTACCGTTATTCGTATCTCTTATTGTGCGAGGGAAAAAGGACATTTTGAATCGGTCAGTTCGGCAATCAATTTCTCTAACTTTATGATTATGGTCCAGTCTGCCATAGTAAGTTGGGGTTCGTAAAATATTTTTAACATCATCACTGAAAATATTGCCTTGGAATTTGTGGAAGAGATTAAGTCTAAATTTCAACCTGCGATCTGACAATGATTCCCATTTCAATTCATTTAATAGACTGGTTACGCTAATATAATTATCGTATCGTCCCTTTACAAATCTACTGATTAGGGTGTGAGGAGCGATGTGTGGAAGAGAGGAAAGAGTTCGCGAATAGGACCGTAAAAAACAGGTAGCTCGTATTAGTGCGAGGTGACATCTACATCTACACGATACCCTGCAAGCCACCGAGAGGGTGTGTGGCAGGGGGTGAAGATCACCAAGCATGCACCATTGACATGCAAACAAGCAACTATAGGGTCGCATGCAACTAGATTGTTAGTATCTGTAGTATTTAAGGGATTAGTCATAGATTAGATTAGGGATAGCATTTTCATGCATCATGCACTATAGACTACTATAAAATATTTCCCCTACCTATCCCTTTGCTATGCTGCCTATTCTTTTCTCTTATAGTGCGGGGGAAAAATGCCATTTTGAATCTATCAGTACGACAATCTATCTCTCAAATCTTATTTATCTGGTCGAATCTAGCATAATACGCTGGTCTTTTTAATATATGCCTAACATCTTCAGTGCAGCTATCCGATTTAAATATCTGTAATAGATTTAGTCTGTACTTTAACCTACGCTCTGATATTAATTCCCACCCTAATTCTTTTATTAATATTGATACACTACTCAACCTATCGTAACACCTTTTAACAACCCTAGCTGCTCTACGCTCACACTGTCTGGTTCTCTGATTAAACCTAATTCATTCGGATCCCATACACTGGCTGCATACTCAAGGTGGGGCCTGACTAGTGAAAAGTAACATCGTTCTTTTGTCTGACACCGCCCGGAGAGAAGAACGTATTAAATATACCTACACGTTGCGCTGACTATCTCTCTTGTCTTGTGTTTAAACTCAATTTTATTCTACCCTGCCGTCTGCTCCAGCGCTCGGCGCGAATCTGTCGGTACGGCAACCTATCTCTCTCATGTTATTTGTCTGGTCGAATCTAGCATAATACGCTGGTGTTTTCATGTATGCCTAACATCTTCAGTAAAGCTATCCGATTGAAATTTCTCTTATAGAGTTAATCTGTACTTTAACCTACGCTCTGATAATGACTACCACCCTAATTCTTGTATTAATTCTGAAACACAACTCAACCTATCGTAACACCTTTAAACAAACCTATCTGCTCTACGCTGCACACTTTCTAGTTCTCTGATCAAACCTAATTCATTCGGATCCCATACACTGGCTGCATACTCAAGGTGGGGCCTAACTAGAGAAAAGTAATATCTAGTAACAACTAGTAAAAAGTAACAGTGGCAGAAGCTTAGCTCATTTGCGCCGTTGAGGATATACCTATAGGTGCTAGGGAACAAGTAGGAATTTTTCATAAAACACTACTATCTCAAACGCTAATATTAACACTAGTGACTCATGCGTGCTCTAGTTATAATATAAGTTCATAATTTAATTTATTCATATAATCATGATAATTTGTATTCAGTGTATTTGTATTTCCATTTCAAAAATGTCGTGTCATTCTTAGCTAACAGTTAACGTGTCTCGTGACTTCATGCTCAATAGTTTCCTCGGCGTGGTAGCAATTTGAGAGTAAAATCGAGTCATTTAGTTTATCCACACAATTTGGTACAGCCCGACCGGTTCCAACACTGTCGTGTCTTTCTCAAGGGTCAAATACTGTCCCTGTAGAATGACCCGACAGGTTTGAAATAGGTCGGGCTGCACCTAATAAATTTTGTGGATGAACTAAGTGTACTCGATTTTACTCTCGTATTATCACGAAATTACACCAAGTAAACTCGGGAACCATTGATTATGTAGTATTGTGACCATTGGTTTCACACTAATAGTGTCTAAACAGTCAGTTAGTCAGCAGAATAGCTCAGGCAAAGAGGGCGTTCTATCAAAAGAAGAATCTACTTACAGCTGGAAAGACAAGCATAGAAGTAAGGAAACAATTCATTAGAACGTTCATCTGGAGCATGTTTTTTTAAGGCAGTGAGGCATGGACGATTACAGCAGTGGAGAAGAAAAGGGTGGAAGCATTCGAAATATGGTGCTACAGAAGAATGATGAAGATGAAATGGATCGACCGAGTGACAAACGAAGAAGTCCGAAGAAGAGTGGGAGAAAAGAGCAGTCTGCTGAAAACTCTTAGGAGAACACGGGGCAACCTAATAATCTTAAGACACGATGGTCTGATGAAGACAATCGTCGAGGGAAAAGCGAACGGAAAGCACGGCAAATAAAGGCGTCGTATGAGATATATGGAACAGGTTGTCAGATGTGTGAAAGAGAGGAATTATGTCAATATGAAGAGGTTGGCCGATAGAAGAATCGAGTGGAGGGCTGCGTCAAACCAATCCTAGGATTGTTGACCGATGATGAGTGTCTAAGCGGGGTAGTTTTTCGCATGGCTGTATAGTGGTAAGTGTCATCTCCCTGATTGATTGATAATACACGCCTGGTGATAGTTCACCCTTGGCCACAATCCCTTGCGGTGGCTTGCAGGGTATGAATAGAAGTAGAAGTAGAAAACGGAGGAAGGGTAGCCAGGCATTAGCCTCCTCCCAGCGAAAGTCGCCAGCGGATCCACTGATTTCCGCCCCATCCGACTGATGGAATTTAGATGCAATTCAAGAGTGGTGCGACAAATGGCAGTTAGAACTCAACCTTAAAAAGTGTGTAGCTATCAATTTTTGGAGGAGGAATAATTCGATAGAGCGATCCTATAGAATTAATAACACGAAGATCGAAAACGTTGAAACCGTAAGATATTTAGGTGTAACAATCACTAAAGATTTGTCGTGGGGAAGACACATAAGGGAAATATGCGGCCGAGCGAAGAGAAAGCTAGGATTTATAAAAAGAGTACTTGGGAAATGTGATGAGAAGACAAAAGAGCGATGCTACTTTTCACTAGTTAGGCCCCACCTTGAGTATGCAGCCAGTGTATGGGATCCTAATGAATTAGGTTTGATGAGAGAACTAGACAGTGTGCAGCGTAGAGCAGCTAGGTTCGTCAAAAGGTGTTACGATAGGTTGAGTAGTGTATCAGAATTAATACAAGAATTAGGGTGGGAATCATTATCAGAGCGTAGGTTAAAGTACAGATTAAATATATTGCAGAAATTTCAATCGGATAGCTTTACTGAAGATGTTAAGCACATATTAAAAACACCAGCGTATTATGCTAGATTCGACCAGATAAATAAGATTTGAGAGATAGATTGTCGTACAGATAGATTCAAAATGGCATTTTTCCCCCGTACTATAAGAGAACAGAATAGGCAGCATAGGAAAGGGATAGGTAGGGGAAATATTTTAGAGTATTCTGTAGTGCATGATGCATGTATTAACCCCTCAAATACTATAGATACTAACAATCTAGTTGCATGAGACCCTTTAGTTGCTTGCTTGCATGCTAGTAGTGAATGCTTGGTGACCTTCACCCCCTGCCACACACCCTCGCGGTGGCTTGCAGGGTATCGTGTAGATGTAGATGTAGATGGAATGCTGAACTTAAAGTGCTCTCCACATCTTGCTCCAGTAGGGACCGATCAGCCACCGGAAAATCGGCCACTCGGGACTGACTAACGGAATTCGAACCCCAGCCCCCAGAATGAAAATCCGGTACTCTAGCCGCCACACCAACCCGATCCTCATAAAAACAAGCATATCCTTCGACAGTTGAAGGGGATGCATACATGTTTGTGTTTGTTTTTGCATAGAAAGAGAAATGCTTATGCCTCAAAAATGGACGAGGGCTTGAATTTTTTATTACTAAGTGTTCCACCGGTTTTGCTTCATTGTAAGTTGGACACAAATCTTAATATCTTTTGGAAAAAAAATCATAAGCTGACCACGTAAAAGATGGTCAGATAACCTCATTGAAAAGGAAATCAACAGAAAGAACAGGCAGAAATGCCTTCGAAGTCGAAGTAGAGGAAGCACAGCGTAAAAGGAAAGGGAAGACTTCGCAGCAGCCGCGCGTCCTTAGTTAAAGTGCAATCATCTCATTTCGAAGGTCAGTATCATGGAACTGTTGCATTAGAGTCAAACCATCTGTTGGCTCCATTTATGACTCCCATAGCAAGTCCTTGCAAGTCGCAGGGATTGCGTAACTGTGATGTGGTCATTGCCGCTTACTCAGTTGAGTGGGATGATGTCGCTTGCATTCTCGATGTCGTCGAGAGAAAAAACAATTGCTTTTCAAAGCTCGTCTCCCTCTTATCTACATCTATGCAATACCAGAAAGCCACCACGAGGGTGTGTAGCATGGGTTGAACAACCCTTTAGTGACAACTCAATAAACCAGTTCTTTCCTCTTGTATGTCAGATGTAAAAAATACCGCAGTGAATTGAAATAAATTACCTATTAATAAACGTATAAGAGATTAGACAAAGACATAGATATAACTCCGTCTCATAGAGTTATACTCCGTCTCATGATATTATCAATGACATTTTTAAATGGCGAAATAACGGTAGTAAAAGTCGCAAATATCGTTTTTTTTTGACACGGCCGCGATAGTAGGTCTTTAAGGTGTTCAATTAAAGTATTGAAAACGCATACGAGGTAGGGAAGTAGATCTTGGCAAATCCAAAATCCATAAAATTGGTAATGATATGCACAGAGAGTTTTACCGATAATGTACGAAAAACCTGGCGTTCCGAAGCGTGAATGAGTTAGTACTGTAAAAGTATGAACACGTTAAAAACATCTCTACATACTCTCCTTTGAGATCAAAATATACAATACTTTTTACAAGTTCCCTCTTGTGTTAGATTCAATCTACTACTGTCCCTAAAAGTGGGAGGATTTTTTTTTAACTCTCCTGACTTACTATTTCTCTAATTATATCCGAATGATTCCGGCTCCCTGACCCATCCCTCGGGCCCAATCCCTCACATGAGGTTGAGGTCCATAATTGTAGAAGTGAGAAGTTTCTTGAATTTCACAAGTAAATTACGGAAATTCTCTATGTAATATTTAATATCATTACAATATACAATATATATATCATAATAAAAACCCCTTAACTTCAGTTCAATCCGTCCTCAAAAATTTGTCCATCCTTGTACGCAAAAATTATGATTTTTAATGTGCCTCTGTCCCACTGTCTACTTCTTTAATATTACCATCGTGCACCAAAGCTGTAAAAATATTCTATATACAATTAATAATCTGCAAGCCACCATAAAGGTGTGTGGCAGGGGGTGAATTCACACCAAACATGAATTACATATCATGCATAAAAGGATTACTTATTATGTTGTATAGTCTACACTTAACAATTAAAAAATTCAAGCATATTTAACATCTTTAGAAAATATATCCACCGTTTATCATAATCCCTGGAAAGCGCGAATTCTTCATTGGTGTACGGATCAAGTCACGTCACTGAAATGCCATCGTGGCGGAATGCCATTGCAATACGGACTTGCTACTCGCGATACTCACGAAAGAAGTTGTTTGCAGACGGTAAAGCTTAGAGTAGTATGATGAATGAAAGAATATATTTTTAAAATGTTCTGAAATAGACGGGAAAGTGCGCAAAACACGCAAACAAGCGCCAAGTATTTAGTGTAAATAATTCAAATTCTATTAGACCAAATGTTTCTGTAGCGTTGGTTAGATGCATGTTTCCGCGTTTCCTTCCGCGTCAGTAGGCTTGATGACAACAGTTTTGCTGACTATCCTGTCAGTGTCTTCAATTACAATCAGTTTAGGTAGTAAAATTATCTCCTAGAGGAATCAAATTCCTTTATTTGTCCCTTTAATAGACACATGAAAATTAGCTGATGCCGTTGTGATAAAATTTGGGAACTATTTCATTTATGTTTCAATACCATTGCGACATCATCATCGTTCAACAGTCCTAGGACTGGTTTGACGCAGCCCTCCAACCCATTCTTCTAATTACCAACATCTTCAGATTAACGTAATTCCTCTCTTTTACATCCTCCACTGCCTGTTCCACATATCTCATACGAGGCCTGCCTTTTCCATTCTTCTCGTTCACTTTTACCTTGGCGTATGTCTTCATCAGGCCATCGTGTATCAAGATATGGCCGATTAAGTTGTCCCGTCTTTTTTTAGAGATTTTAGCAGACTTCTCTTTTCTTCCGCTCTTCTTAGGACTTCCTTCGTTACATACTCGGTCGATCCATTTAATTTTCATCATTATTCTGTAACACCATATTCCGAATGCTTCCATCCTTTTCTTTTCCGCCGCTGTCCATGCCTCACTGCGGTAAAGAAACATACTCCAGATGTAAGTTCTTATGAATTGGTACTGTTAATACCCTTGGTATTGGTAAAATTGGTATTGGTAATACCCTTGCAATCCTCATAAAAAGCAGGATAAAACGCAAATGTTGGTGCCGAGGAGGTTGGGCCTAAACCTTCCCATAATACCCCCATTCATGATTCATTATCACCCATTCGGTAGCATGCCAAGTCCAGTTCAGTTCATTCTGACCTCTTGTGTCGCCTCATTCAAGCGACTAACTACCGGTTTTCCACACTGTGAAGGGGAGAGGAATAACAAGGTTCAATGTTGAAGGAGGGGGATTTATTTTAAGGAATATGATCTGTTGTATTCGGGCCTCACCCACAAGGTAGGGTACCAGGAGATTGCGTGAGCGGCGATTTGTTTGCCGTTCGATGTCTTTTTTGAACAGGTCGACGACCCAAGTCGTAAGGCACGTCGCTCCAAGCGTACGCGACCCCCTACCTCCCTCCCTCCCGTCTGCATTCGCGTGCCCGGGGGCAGGGGGAGGGAGGGAGGGAAGGTGACGTCAGTCCACGAAAAACCTCGATTACGCCCGAAACGGATTCTTTCACCGCCTTCAATCTACATCTACATAACACCCTGCAAGCCACCATAAAGGTGTGTGGCAGTGGGTGAATTCTCACCAAACATGCAGTACATATCATGCAAAAATGAGGATTTATAATAATATACTTGTAAAAATTTCACTATTTAAAAAAAGATAAAAATGTAAAATGATCTTAAAGTAATAAATAAAGTGATCTCCCCCCCCTTCCACTCACCCTCGCTGTGGCTTGCAGGGTATCGCATAGATGTAGATGAAACTAGCAAAGCAAGCATGCAAAAACATGCTGTTACTTGGGTTACCTCAAGTTCCTTATACCAACATGCTGCTACCTATACTATCCATGGATACACTCGTATTAGATAAATTTACCTCTATTCATATCCCTAATTGTACGAGGAAAAACGGACATTTTGAATCTGTCAGTTTGGCAATCAATTTCTCTAATTTTGTGATTATGGTCCAGTCTACCATAGTAAGTTGGGATTCGCAAAATATTTTTAACGTCATCAGTAAAAATATTATCTTGGGATTTATTTCATCAGTATTGCCGAAAATCGCAACTCCTCCCGTCTGAATCTTTCGGCTAATGCACTGCTCTCGGACCTTGAGATTGTTCCTTTGCTACGTCGGCTCACACTTGTGACCTCAAGTTTTTCCTAGGAATCATGAATGGCCGTTTCAGGTCTAATGACCTTCTCCTAATGTTCTCTCTCCGTGTCCCTTCACGTAAAACCCGGAATTCGTTGCTGTTTCATCTACCTCATCACAGTTTATCTGTGACTCGGAGATCCTTTACCTACCGGCAGCCTCTTACCTACAATTCCCTCACTACCCCTTCTAATGACATTACATCATCTTTTTCATCATTCAAAACCGCTATCAACAAGACTTCCTTCCTAAATCCACCTTCCTAACTTCCGCCCTCCCCAAATTACCATAGTGGATGTAGATGTCTTTTCATCAGTGGATATTATTCAGCGTTTAACTTTACAAACTGATAATTTGATTCTCCTTGTTTCATTTTTTTGTCCTATGTTTTACAATGATGTTATTTATCCTTTGTTTAAAAAAAAACAATGTAAAGGTCTCCGTGGCTGTTTTTGGATTTCATGTTAAATAAATAAAATTTTAAAGATTAAGTCTTAATATCAACCTGCGATCTGACAATGATTCCCATTTTAATCATTTAATAGACTGGTTACGCCAATATAGTTGTCGTACCGTCCCTTTACAAATCATGCCTACACATTAATTGCCTACACAACAATTGCCTACACAACAATTGCCTACACAACAATTGCCTACACAACAATTGCCTACACAACAGCAGTGCCGAATTTCAGAATGTGCGTTGTTACCGAGTAAAAAAGAGAGATTAAATAAATGGTTTAAACAAATGTTAAAGATGTTTAAGCGTTTCATCTACATCTACATCTACAAGATACCCTGCAAGCCACCGCGAGGGTGTGTGGCAGGGGGTGAAGATCTCCAAGCATGCAGTACTAACATGCAAACTAGCAACTATATTTTCTCATGCAACTTGATTGTTAGTATCTATAGTATTTAAGGGGTAAGGCATGCATCATGCACTACAGAATACTCTAGAAAATTTCCCATACCAATCCCTTTCCTATGCGGCCTATGATGTTCTCTTATAGTACGGGGGAAAAATGCCATTTTGAATCTATCGGTACGACAATCTATCTCTCTAATCTTATTTATCTGGTCGAATCTAGCATAATACGCTAGTGTTTTTAATATGTGCCTAACATCTTCAGTAAAGCTATCCGATTGAAATTTCTCTAATATATTTAATCTGTACTTTAACCTACGCTCTGATAATGATTCCCACCCTAATTCTTGTATTAATTCTGATACACTACTCAACCTATCGTAACACCTTTTGACGAACCTAGCTGCTCTACGCTGCACACTGTCTAGTTCTCTAACCAAACCTAATTCATTAGGATCCCATACACTGGCTGCATACTCAAGGTGGGGCCTAACTAGTGAAAAGTAGCATCGCTCTTTTGTCTTCTCATCACATTTCCCAAGTACTCTTTTTATAAATCCTTGCTTTCTCTTCGCTTGGCCGCATATTTCCCGGATGTGTCTACCCCACGATAAATCTTTAGTGATTGTTACGCCTAAATATCTTACGGTTTTAACGTTTTCGATCTTCGTGTTATTAATTCTATAGGATCGCTATATCGAATTATTCCTCCTCCAAAAATTGATAGCTACACATTTTTTAAGGTTAAGTTCTAACTGCCATTTGTCGCACCACTCTTGAATTGCATCTAAATCCTTGCTAAGTGATTTCGTGTCCTCTTCATTTGATATACCCCTGTACACCACCGCATCGTCTGCAAAAAGTCTAAGGTTACTACTAACTACGGTACCCAAATCGTTTATGTATAAAAGAAATAGAAGCGGACCTACTACGCTACCCTGGGGAACTCCCGATGTGACTTCGATTGTGTCCGACATGATACCATCTATGACAACCCTCTGCTCTCGCCCACTTAAGAATTCTTTTACCCAACATACAACGTCTTTATTTATACCAAAACTCTCTAACTTCAAGATTAATTTGTCATGAGGAACTTTATCGAAAACCTTTTTAAAATCTAAAAATATCGCATCAACTTCAGTACTGTTTTCGCCGTGGACTAAAATATCGTGTACGAATAAAGCTAATTGTGTCTCGCAAGATCTACCTTTCCGGAACCCATGCTGGCTGTTTCTGACTAATCCCTGACTATCCAAATGCCCCATGATCGAACTGACTATAATGTGCTCAAATATCTTACAAGAGATTGACGTGAGTGAAATGGGTCTGTAGTTACTAGGTTCTTCCCTATCACCGCTTTTAAATATAGGTGTAATGTTAGCTACTTTCCAATCCTTGGGTACTGTGTGGTTCTTTAGTGTTTTATTGAATATTATTTCTAGATAGGGGGCTATTTCAGAAGCTAATGTTTTATTTACTCTGTAGGGAATTTGATCGGGACCTGGTGATTTGCTTTTACTTATGCTTTGTAACTGCTGCTCTATTCCGCGACATGAAATGTTTATTTCGGGCATTTGCTCACTGAATGTCTTCGGCGGTGGTTCCACTGCGTTTTGTGACGATGAGTTGAATACACTTTGGAAGAAGGTGTTTAAAGTATTGGCTTTTTCTACACTGCTGGGGACTCTGATTCCTTTATCGTTTTTAAGTGGGTGCACTGTGGACTTATTTCCCTGAAGCTCTCTCACATATGACCAAAACGCTTTAGGATTGCTATCTAAATATTCTCCTAACATCTTGCTCTTGAAATGTGATAACGCTTACCGACATGATTTCCTTGCTAATGCTCTCGATTTTTTATAGTTTTGAACTAGCTCATTTTTTTCCTCTACCGATAGACCCCGTCCTGCATTTTTCATCTTAGCGTGGCATACCCTTTGTCGCTTTAGTAATTTCCTAACCTCCGCATTATACCACCTTGGCTCTGTATTATCACTAATAAATTTACTTGGTATGTATTTATAAACTGCGTTACGGGTGACCCCAAGGAATTCTCTCCACGAATCCTCTGTATTTAATCCTTTGCTTTGTTCGCTAAGTAAATTAAACGCTTCTCTTAATTCTTCTTTCATGCTGTCGTAATTAGCCTTGCTAAATAAGTATACCCTCCTCCTTTAATCACCCTCCTCCTCACCGTTTAATCACAATTATTTCGTCACTACAAAATATGCGAATACCCGTAGCACAAAATTATATAATTTTTCAATCCATATATTAAAACCAACATCTCCAAGGTCAAACGATATGAACAGAGTGACAACGTTCAGGTTGCTGAGATACAGAATCAAGTCAAGTTTTATGTTATGTTTCATGTCAATATTTATATTCAAAAGGGCAATGTTTCAATATGACTTGAGAAGTTGAGGCATCCGGTTAAAATATTTTGTAATTTAATCATGTCCAAGCAAAAAGACGCTCTTCGACTCACTAGCAGATTCATTTTATCTCTATCATTTTTTATTGCACCACATTTCGTATGCTTCTAGCTTTTACTTCCCTGCTATTGTTTTTGTAGTGTTCCTCTGAGACAATACTGTGGGGGATAAATTTAAATATACAAAGGACACTACAAGCCAATGCTAGGGTTATATCTGAACCACCTGGGGTTGGGTTGCTGTAGTTGCTAGAAAACTGACCTCCCATTCCTGGGTCCCGGGATTGAATCTCTGCCGTGGCAGATATTTTGTCACAGGTTAACTGGCCGGTACTTAAGCCCTTGTGGAGAGCACTTCGAGTTCAGTACTCCGTCCGTAGGGTGGGACCCTAAGCTGTGGTCCCCTTGATGCCTTTCAGTTAGAGCGGGCTAATACCGACGCAGTATTTCTCCATTCCAACCTTCCATTCCTATAAACCCATAGGTGATGAAATTACATCCGTGGCCCGTGACTTCAGCCATAAGAATGGAAGCCAGCCAACCAGTCATCTCGTTAGCGAAATGAAATATTGGCGACATTACTCTCGCCACCGCGAAATGATTCACCGCATGCCCTTTTAAAGAGACGCGCCCATATTCGCCTCGCGTTGACCTTACGCGGCCAGTAACCGACGCGTAGTCGTAAACAGATTCGCGGGAGATGAATCGGGTCCCGCGTGTTTAGACCCAGAGATGGGCTGGAGTGGAGGTGAAGCACCTGGTGGTCAAAAACTTCCACTTCACGCGCGCCACAAAAAGCCGCGCCCTTTCAGCGGACCGGTGACTAATCATTGGCGTTAATTTTACAAAGCCTGATGGAGGTCTTTTGAGGCATGACCAAGGCTACGGGCTGGGTAAGACGGAGTTCTTACTCTTAGGTCTCTTATGTTAGACTCTGGAACGATAGAATGGTGGAGAGAAACCTGGCGTTGGAATTATCCAGCTCCCAACGTAAGTCGCCATAGGAGTTCACAGTTAAACGTTCCATGCGACAAACTGATTATTGAACTTTAGGTATTCCTCCCGCGGAACTAAAAAGGTCGAGCTAGGGCCGGACCAATAACCAAAATACCGTCAATACCGACTTTACTAGTCCCGAATTTCATTAAAATTGTTACTCATCTTCCGCCTCTATTATTTAATGATATTTTAATAGGGGGTCTATAGATAGATATATAGATAAGCGTCTTTATTGGGTCGAGATTGAGACTAAAAGTCCCCTCTTCCATCTAACCCCTAAAGGGTTAATTCCCCTCGATAGATGAAGTTGCTAGAGTACAGGTATACTCCTCCGGGTTTGAATTCTGTGTGTGTCATTGATTATTAGACCCTCAATTACAAGTGTGACGCCTTTTGTTTAGATCAGGCTAATACTGGGGCGGGGTTTCTTTACGCGGGTGAAAACCTTGAAGCCCATATGGAAGATATTTCGACATTATCCATTTTTTAAGTCTTACTTATTGGGTCACTTCACCGAGCTCGATTTTCCCTTCACTATCTACTTTCTCTTTCTAGTAGGTTCCATGAGAGCGTTTCATTTTTTGCGAAACAAATGCATCGTACATCTATGACCGATTCCGGGCCTCTATAAGAAAGGTCCGGACTCGGGCGAGGCATAACAGCGAACATTTTTTGTCTACGTTCCGGTCGTGTTAGGCTCAGGTTCCAACAGATCTGAATGAATTAGGTATGATCGGAGAACTAGACAGTGCGCAGCGTAGAGCAGCTGTGTTCGTTAAAAGGTGTTTCGAATGGTTTTTGTGGTGTAGGTATCCAAATTAATACAAGAATTAGGGTGGGATAAATTAAAACCAGAGCGTAGGTTAAAGTACAGATTAAATCTATTAGAGAAATTTAAATCGGATAGCTTTACTTTAGTGGCCGATAGAAGAATCGAGTGGAGGGCTGCATCAAAACAATCCTAGGATTGTTGACCCTTGATGATGATGATAGCTTTACTGAAGATGTTAGGCATATGTTAAGAACACCAGCGTATTTTGCTATATTCAACCAGATAAATAAGATTAGAGAGATAGATTGCCGTGATGATAGATTCAAAATGTCATTTTACCCCCGTACTATAAGAGAACACAATAGGCAGCATAGCAAAGGAATAGGTAGGGGAAATATTTTAGAGTAGTCTGTAGTGCATGATGCATGTATTAACAACCAATCCCCTTATTACTTTACAGATACTAACCATCTAGTTGCACGAGACCCTATTATGTAGCATGTTCCCACGTAGTGGCTTGCTTGCATGTCCATATGGCATGATTGGTGATCTTCACCTCCTGCCACACACTTTCGCGGTGGCTTGCAGGGTGTCGCGTAGTTGTAGATGGAGGTTTAGTCATAAACGGGACTGGTCTGGCGGCGAGTCGGAAATGAGTCGTCCCGTGCATGACCTTTAGCGTCCTTCGCTTACTTCCGTCAGAGAATGTCCAGACGCGAGGGCGGCTGATCTCGCTGCGACGAGGCCCACCTCGCATTCTCCCCTCGCCATATGCATCACCCACCCCCTCCCTCAACCCTTTCCAACTTCCGACGTGGGCCGTCGCGATTCTCGCGCCATTGGTCAGACGGGGATGTGGCGAGAACCTAACCGAAGTGCTTGTCCAATCCGCGGAGGTTCCGTCTGTAACGACCGAGCGAGCCGAAACACATGTAAAAAAAAAACGACGGAAGAATCCTTGGAGACTCAGACGCAAAACCTTCAGAAATTAGAACGTCACGTGTACTGGGCGGTTTCAAATGGGCAGCGCGAGAAAACGAAGGAAGACAAGTGTAGTTCTACACCCACCCAATTATCCAATGACACTAAATTGCACAAATAACCTTAGCAGTCAGTCTCCTTCCCCTATTAACATTAAAAACCATTTCACTCAAGAACCCAAATTATTCATCACAAACGTTCATCCATTCTTCTCTGTAGTTTTAGTCCTTCCTTGACTATTCGTATCCGAAAGTCACTAAGTTAGGGTGGTTTCTTTTTCGCTTCTTTCCTTGCTTTCCTGTGTATATAATGACGTAAAGTGGATAACCATTTTCAGCATCGCAAAACCACCAAATTTTCATACCATATTTTCCAGGTTTTCTGGGTATATACAGAGTAAATGTCGTTCGTCCTCGATATGGATAAAGCTGCTCATCATCAGTTAGATCTGCAGATGGCCGGTAAAGTCTTGATAAATTGTTAATTAACATGGTCCATAATTCCCTAATTGGAGCTGCTTTGTCTTCGCCTGCTCGTTCTTGGTGCGTGCCTGTATTCTCAAATCGTAAAAACTGATTAATCGCCGAAAATCTATTTATACCTATGGTTGCTCTGTAGAAAGGAAAATATGACGTTTTCCACATGTGACCTCTGGCATCCGTATTAGAATTATTTTCCCCGGCAAAAATCAAGATACCAATATAAGAGTTCATTTCACGTATAGATATATACCTCCATACGCGAGGCTCTTTATCAGCAAAGTTGTTATATTCTAACAACCTGCCTTATCGGGATGTTTTAAAATAAAATCTTGGTATTCTTTTCGTGCTCTCTGAATTGTGCAGCGAATGATTATGTCTACCATTTCTTCAGAAAAATTCTTTTGATTACAAGCTGCTTCTTGACGCTACGGTTTACCTTTACCTACAAGCAATTGAAACTTGGTGTGATACATGGCAGTTAGAATTAAACTTTAAAAAATGCCTTGTTATGAATTTTTGGAAAAAGAATAGCTCTCCTCCTAGCACTTACAAAATAAGTAATAATGAGTTAACAAACGTGGAATCCATTAAATATCTTGGAATAAGACTGACACATGATCTTTCCTGGGGTAAACACATACGTGAAATAATCTACATCTACATCTACATCTACACGATACCCTGCAAGCCACCGCGAGGGTGTGTGGCAGGGGGTGAAGTTCACCAAGCATTCACTACTAGCATGCAAGCAAGCAACTAAAGGGTCTCATGCAACTAGATTGTTAGTATCTATAGTATTTGAGGGGTTAATACATGCATCATGCACTACAGAATACTCTAAAATATTTCCCCTACCTATCCCTTTCCTATGCTGCCTATTCTGTTCTCTTATAGTACGGGGGAAAAATGCCATTTTGAATCTATCTGTACGACAATCTATCTCTCTAATCTTATTTATCTGGTCGAATCTAGCATAATACGCTGGTGTTTTCAATATGTGCCTAACATCTTCAGTAAAGCTATCCGATTGAAATTTCTGCAATATATTTAATCTGTACTTTAACCTACGCTCTGATAATGATTCCCACCCTAATTCTTGTATTAATTCTGATACACTACTCAACCTATCGTAACACCTTTTGACGAACCTAGCTGCTCTACGCTGCACACTGTCTAGTTCTCTCATCAAACCTAATTCATTAGGATCCCATACACTGGCTGCATACTCAAGGTGGGGCCTAACTAGTGAAAAGTAGCATCGCTCTTTTGTCTTCTCATCACATTTCCCAAGTACTCTTTTTATAAATCCTAGCTTTCTCTTCGCTCGGCCGCATATTTCCCTTATGTGTCTTCCCCACGACAAATCTTTAGTGATTGTTACACCTAAATATCTTACGGTTTCAACGTTTTCGATCTTCGTGTTATTAATTCTATAGGATCGCTCTATCGAATTATTCCTCCTCCAAAAATTGATAGCTACACACTTTTTAAGGTTGAGTTCTAACTGCCATTTGTCGCACCACTCTTGAATTGCATCTAAATCCTTGCTAAGTGATTTCATGTCCTCTTCGTTTGATATACCCCTGTACACCACCGCATCGTCTGCAAAAAGTCTAAGGTTACTACTAACTACGGTACCCAAATCGTTTATGTATAAAAGAAATAGAAGCGGACCTACTACGCTACCCTGGGGAACTCCCGATGTGACTTCGATTGTGTCCGACATGATACCATCTATGACAACCCTCTGCTCTCGCCCACTTAAGAATTCTTTTACCCAACATACAACGTCTTTATTTATACCAAAACTCTCTAACTTCAAGATTAATTTGTCATGAGGAACTTTATCGAAAGCCTTTTTAAAATCTAAAAATATCGCATCAACTTCAGTACTGCTTTCGCCGTGGACTAAAATATCGTGTACGAATAAAGCTAATTGTGTCTCGCAAGATCTACCTTTCCGGAACCCATGCTGGCTGTTTATGAGTAATCCCTGACTATCCAAATGCCCCATGATCGAACTGACTACTATGTGCTCAAATATCTTACAAGAGATTGACGTGAGTGAAATGGGTCTGTAGTTACTAGGTTCTTCCCTATCACCGCTTTTAAATATAGGTGTAATGTTTGCTACTTTCCAATCCTTGGGTACTGTGTGGTTCTTTAGTGTTTTATTGAATATTATTTCTAGATAGGGGGCTATTTCAGAAGCTAATGTTTTATAAACTCTGGAAGGAATTTGATCGGGACCTGGTGCTTTGTTTTTACTTATGCTTTATAACTGCTGCTCTATTCCGCGACATGAAATGTTTATTTCGGGCATTTGCTCACTGAAAGTGTTCGGCGGTGGTTCCACTGCGTTTTGTGACGATGAGTTGAATAAACTTTGGAAGAAGGTGTTTAAAGTGTTGGCTTTTTCTACACTGCTGGTGACTCTGATTCCTTTATCATTTTTAAGTGTGTGCACTGTGGACTTATTTCCCTGAAGCTCTCTCACATATGACCAAAACGCTTTAGGATTGCTATCTAAATATTCTCCTAACATCTTGCTCTTGAAATGTGATAACGCTTGCCGACATGATTTCCTTGCTAATGCTCTCGATTTTTTATAGTTTTGAACTAGCTCATTTTTTTCCTCTACCGATAGACCCCGTCTGGCATTTTTCATCTTAGCGTGGCATACCCTTTGTCGCTTTAGTGATTTCCTAACCTCCGCGTTATACCACCTTGGCTCTGTATTATCACTAATATATTTACTTGGTATGTATTTATGAACTGCGTTACGGGTGACCTCAAGAAATTCTCTCCACGAATCCTCTGTATTTAATCCTTTGCTTTGTTCGCTGAATACATTAAACGCTTCCCTTAATTCCTCTTTCATACCGTCGTAATTTGCCTTGCCAAATAAGTACACCCTCCTCCTTGGTTTATAATGTCTTTCAACGCCTACAATAAATTTCGCATGCACTATTTTATGGTCACTAATTCCTGTGTCTGTAACTGTATTTAGAGCTCTCTCGGGTATATTTGTTGCTAATAAGTCTAGAATGTTGTTTCCCCTGAAACCTTCGCATAATGGGTCAAGCGCGCCTTCCAACCGCGCATAATGGGTCAAGCGAATCGTAAACTGGGATTCGTCAAAAGAGTACTGGGTAAATGTGACGATCATGTACGAGAAATCAGCTACTTTTCCCTTGTAAGACCTCATTTGGAATATGCTGCCAGTGTATGGGATCCCTACGAAATCGGTCTAAATAACGAACTTGGACGTGTTCAGCGAAGATCGGCAAGATTTGTAAAGGGACGGTATGATAACCTTACTAGCGTAACCAGTCTATTAAATGAATTAAATTGGGAATCATTGTCAGATCGCAGGTTGAAATTTAGACTTAATCTCTGAAACAAATTCCAAGACCATATTTTCAGTGATGATGTTAAAAATATTTTGCGGACCCCAATTTACTATGGTAGACTGGACCATAATGTTGAATCGTAGGCTTCCGCGGCGTTCTGGATGAGCGATAAAGTTCATTTTCGGGTATTCCCCGCGTTCGTTGTCTTGTGTTGACGACAGTTTCGCCTTGGATTCCACCAGGCGTCTTCAGGTCGAAGTGCCAGCTCCGATGTTCTGGTCGCGTTTATATGCTGCCCCCCCACCCACGCTGCTCTGCGCTGATTGGACCATAATCACAAAATTAGAGAAATTGATTGCCGAACTGACAGAGTCAAAATGTCCTTTTTTCCTCGTACAGTTAGGGATATAAATAACGGTAAATATATCCAGTACGAGTGTGGCAATGGCTAACATTGGTAGCTGCATGTTGGTATAAGGACTTATAGCTAACCCAACTAACGGCATGTTTTTGCATGTATGTTTTGCTATTTTTATCTTTTTTTAAATAGCGTAGTTTTGAACAGTACCTATACAAGTACTAATCCTTTTTTAATGCATGATATGTAGTGCATGTTTGGTGAGAGTTCACCCTTGCCACACACCTTTATGGCGGCTTGCAGGGTATTATGTAGATGTAGATGTACGGTAAAGGAGTTTTAGACCATTCTGTTTTATCTTTTGCGATAAATTTCGTCCTAAATCCCTGGACGACTCCATATCCTTCCCCAGAATTGTTTCTATGTTCGGCCACCCCAACAATGTCTGCCCTTACCTCTGCCTCTGTCTCGGTGAAGTACTCCTCTCTGAATATCCTCCTCACTTACACTCTCTTCACCATCACTCGACTGACTGCTATCTTCATGATTGTCATCTTCATCCAGATCTATGGTTGCATTGCACGGTTGCATACAATTAGCAGAGGAATCAATGTATTATGTGCCGTCTAAACGATGCTGACCCTTCTGTGGATGGCATACAACTAACGTCTATGCCAGAGCCTCCACTTCTACCAATTTGATGCAAGAGGAATTGGCTAGATTATCATAAACGCTGAGAATGAGCGCGTATATACCTACAGCTCCCTTCAAAAATGTCATTTAAGCGCAGTTGGTATCGTGTTATTTGCCCCCCTCCCCCCAAGGGCATTCTCCCCCACTACTTTATTTATTTAGTAGCAAATGATGTGTATGTATAAGGAAGTACGTACTAAGTAGCAAACGATATTTAACATGTCGATACTGTTTATTTCACTTATAATATTTTTGGGTACTAGGGTATGCGTTAGTGTTACAAAACCCGGGTATCCACACAAGGGTTAAGGGGAGAGATTTTTAACATGTCAACACCGATCGGGCAAGGCTGATATGTTTCAAGTTACGCTACGGTAACCTAAGGCCCCACCGAAGCAAATTTCTGGCTACAGGCCTGTCTGGGGGAGGGTTGGGGGTTGTCGCGAGTGGACGGTGAGGAACGGAATTCCGACGGCGGCGCAGTGGATGGATAGAGAGAGAAAACGGATCCGGAGGGCAATGTGAAAGACAAGGAAAGAGCACTCAATCGCCGCCCCTCCTCAATCGTTCTTGTCATCAGGTTGAGGTAACCAAATTCTGAAGTCAGTTGCACCCTTGTGAAGGTATGTGGGTATTTGGGTGCAGGCAGGAGTTTTGTGAAATGGTAGGCACTGCTGAATGCAATATTAACAGGCAGCCTTTACCGTGATAATGCGCAATGAAAGGAAATGACCGAATAGAAATATAGTTATGCTCCAATCCAATTATCTACCTATCCTAAATGGGATAATGGTGTTAGTACTCAATCGCCTTTCCCCGTTAACAACATTATCTATTTCATTCGAGCAGCCAAAAATTATGCACCAGCGCACCTGCATTCATCACAATACTTTAGGGTTTGCAGCTACATAATACCCTGCAAGCCACCATAACGGTGTGCGGAAGGGGTGAATTCACACCAAACATGCATTACATATTGTGCTTAAAAAGGATAAGCGTAACTATGTTCTTGTCGAAATATAACAATCTGAAAAATGTTAAAATACCAAAGCAAGCATGCAAGAAAATGCTGCAGGTTAGCTTAGTGTCGATGTATGTACCTGATGATGACCTAACGGTTGGAACGCGTCGTTCCGAAATAAAACTTCATGCTCACCCACATATGTAACCATATTCACCTCGCGTTAACCTTTTGCAGGCAGATACTTACACGAAGACATAAACAAATCTGCGGGAGATTAATTGGATTCAGCGTGTTTGACCCAGGGACTGCGGATAGATTGACAAAAGAGCATCCGATGAATCACGCCTGAATAAAATTCTATGATTCCAGCAGTCGCTCATAAAATATGAAATACGAGGTGTATTTATTTGGTCAGCATTTCGAGCATCGGAGAAAACATATTCCTCACTCAACTCTCTGATAGGTGCCTCCAAAAAATATAATACATCTTTCCAGTTAATGAGCACGAAAACGGATGAGAACTTCCTTCCCATAATTCCTGCCGTCCGTTCCAATGCGTGCCAGCCAATCCCTTTCGCGTCACTTTTATTTTTGACCGCGTAGAATGACATCACGCACGGTCTACGCCCATTCAAGTTCTACGGCATTCGCCACCGCTTAATTCACATTTTTTTCAAGCTCAGATGCGGAATTGGAGCCAGGCTGTCTCCGGCGGGTCCGAGATAGCATTCAACGGAGCGGTTTAATGTCCAACTGCATATGAAGCTGATGGTGGGGTGATTACCCTCCCCTTATCACCGGGGATGATTAAAAATATATTTATCAACATCCGCCGAGAATTCTGCAAGGCGTTTCGATTAGAGTTTGGAAGGAGTGACAAAACATGCAATTAAATAAACACTGACGTGTATTACACCGAGTCTTATTAAAGCTACCAGTTGTAATTGGATGCACCAATTGCACGGCGTAGGTACTCGCACACGCACACATTTATAATCCCCATTATGCATGCCAGGGTGAAAGAACGAGTGGGTGACACAAATTCTATGTATGACGGCATATAAATTCTATGCATGACGGCATATCGACCAGATAAATAAGATTAGAGAGATAGATTGTCGTACAGATAGATACAAAATGGCATTTTTCCCCCGTACTATAAAAGAACAGAATAGGCAGCATAGGAAAGGGATAGGTAGGGGAAATATTCTAGAGTATTATGTAGTGCATGATGCATGTCTTACCCCTTAAATACTGTAGACACTAACAATCAAGTTGCATGAGACAATATAGTTGCTAGTTTGCATGTTAGTAGTGCATGCCTGGTGATCTTCACCTCCTGCCACACACCCTCGCGGTGGCTTGCAGGGTATCGTATAGATGTAGATGTAGATGCATATATAGCTGAAATACGAGTGTGCATCAATGGGTAGTTGGATGTTGGCATAAGGACTTTCAGCTAACCCAACTAACAGCATTACATTGCATGCTTACCTTGCTATTTTTATCTTTTTTACATTGTGAATCCTTTTTATGCATGATATGTAACGTATACTTGGTGTGAATTCACCCACTGCCACACACCTTTATGGTGGCTTGTGGGGGATTATATAGATATAGATGTATGACACTGGTCATGAATCGAACCAACCGGAAATGTGATACCCACTGCCACACACCCTCTCGGTGGCTCCCAGGGTAATACGTGGACGTCATCTACATCTACACGATACCCTGTAAGCCTCCGCGAGGGTGTGGTTGGCAGGAGACGAATCTCACCAAGCATGCACTACCGTCATGCAAACAAGCCTCTATAGGGACTCATGCAACTATATTGGTAGTATCTATAGTATTTAAGGGATTAATACATGCATTATGCACTACAGACTACTATAAAATATTTCCCCTACCTATCCCTTTCCTATGCTGCCTATTCTGTTCTCTTATAGTATGGGGGAAAATGCCATGTTGAATCTATCAGTACGACAATCTATCTCTCTAATCTTATTTGTCTGGTCGAATCTAGCAAAATACGCTGGTGTTTTTAATATGTTCCTAACATCTTCAGTAAAGTTATCCGATTTAAACTTCTCAAATAGATTTAATTTGTACTTTAACCTACGCTCTGATAATGATTCCCACTAACCCTAATTCTTGTATTAATTCTGAAACACTACTCAACCTATCGTAACACCTTTTAACCACCCTAGCTACTCTACGCTCACACTGTCTAGTTCTCTGATCAAACCTAATTCATTAGGATCCCATACACTGGCTGCATACTCAAGATGGGGCCTGACTAGTGAAAAGTAACATCGCTCTTTTGTCTTCTCCGTCTCGTCTTAAAAGTAACATCGCTTTTTTGTCTGACACCGCCCGGAATGAAGAACGTATTAAATATACCTACGCGTTGCGCTGACTATCTCTCTTGTCTTGTGTTTAAACTCAATTTTATTCTACCCTGCCGTCTGCTCCTGCGCACGAAGAATTCAGTCCAAATGACTTTACGTGTGCAATAAGAAAGAGGCAATTCATTGTACTTCTTGAAGCAGCGTCAAATCGTGAATTGCATGTAAATAGTATTTGGTGAATTTTGATGGTGAATTTTTCGAAGCATTTAATCCGATGTATTTTATTAATTTTAATTTTCTCTTCCCGTGAAAAGGGTTGTTGTGGCAACTAGCGTCCTGGTCTCCTATCCCGAATATCCAGGTTCTAATTACAACCAAGGAAGAGATATTTCATTAGTACACCTGTTGTTATTTGAGTGCTGTGTGGAAAGCACTTCATGTTCAGCACTGAGTCCATAGGATGGTACGTACGTTAAGCCATGGGACCATTAGATCCTTTCTTTAAGAGTAGGGTAAAGCCGATACCATCTTCCTTTTCTTGAAACGGCCGTGTAAACGTGTAAAACAGCCGTATTGAGAGATCGCGGTATAGACCATTGTGAGGAAGGAGGAAGGTGTTCCCTATCTTGTTCATCATCAAGGGTCAACAATCCTAGGATTGGTTTGAAGCAACCCTCCATTCGATTCTTCTATCGGGCAACCTCTTCATATTAACGTAGTTCCTCTCTTTCACGTCCTTTACGACCTGTTCTATGTAACTCATACGAGGTCTGCCTTTTCCAATCTTCCCGTTCACTTTTCCCTCGACGATCGTCTTCATCAGGCCATCGTGTCTTAAGATATGTTCGATTAGGTTGTCCCGTCTTATTTTAATAGTTTTCAGTAGACTTCTCTTTTCTCCCACTCTTCTTAGGACTTCTTCATTTGTCACTCGGTCGATTCATTTTATCTTCATCGTTCTTCTGTAGCACCACATTTCGAATGCTTCCACCCTTTTCTTCTCCACTGCCGTCATCGACCATGTCTCACTGCCGTAAAGGAACATGCTCCAGATATTCGTTCTGATGAATTGCTTCCTTACTTCCAAGCTTGTATTTCCAGCTGTAAGTAGATTATTCTTTTGATAGAATGCCCTCTTTGCCTGGGCTATTCTACTCACTATTTCTTTCTTGCTTCGTCCATCGTTGGTTACTCTGCTTCCCAGGCAACAGAACTCTTTCAATTATCAATAAATTATGTGACACTGAAATTAAAAGCGTTTGGGAGAAGAGCTGATCGTTTGAAATGCTACACTAAATGTCACCCTAAATGGGTTACGTGATTCATTGTCTACCTATCCCTTTGTTATGCTGCCTATTCTGTTCTCTTATAGTACGGGGGAAAAATGCCATGTTGAATCTATCAGTACGACAATCTATCTCTCTAATCTTATTTAATGGTCGAATCTAGCATAATACGCTGGTGTTTTTAATATGTGCCTAAAATCTTCAGTACAGCTATCCGATTTAAATTTCTGTAACAGATTTGGTCTGTACTTTAACCTACGGTCTGATAATGATTACCAACCTAACTCTTGTATTAATTTTGATACACTGCTTAAGCTATCGTATCATCTTTTAACAAACCTTGCTGCTCTACGCTGCGCACTGTCTAGTTCTCTGATCAAACCTAATTCACTCGGATCCCTTCATACACTGGCTACATACTCAAGGTGGGGCATAACTAGTGAAAAGTAACCTCACTCTTTTGTCTTCTCATCACATTTCTCAAGTACTCTTTTTATAAATCCTAGCTTTCTCTTCGCTAGGCCGAATATTTCCCGGATGTTTCATCCCCACGATAAACCTTTAGTGATTGTTTCACATAAATACCTTATGGTTTCAACGTTTTCGATCTTCGTGTTACTAATTTTTTAGGATCGCTCTATCAAATTATTCCTTCTCCAAAAATTAATAGCTACATACTTTTTTAAGAAGTCCTAACTGCCATTTGTCGCACCACTCTTGAATTGCATCTAAATCCTTGCCAAGCGATTCCCTGTCATCTTCTTTTGATATACCTCTGTACACCACCTGCACGTCTGCAGGTAGCCTTAGAATATTTTCCTTCTTTGTTTTTAGTTAATAATCCTGAACTTACGGTGACTCCTGACTCTGCGGTGAACTTAAAGCCCCCTTGAAGCGCAAGTGTAGAGGACGTCCATGACTTAAAGTTGACTTTAAATAGGCTCATTTTAAGTGGATTTGTAATGTAGGCTTGGTGTTAAAAAGCCTGTCTAATCCCATATAATCTTCCTTGTGTCAGGGAATGTTAGTTCTTGGTATCAACAACGAGAATTTTCCCTGCGTACCTCCCCACGCAAATGTAGTTAGATTTTTCTCATATGTAGTCTGGCAATGCTTCAAGTTCCTGAATACGCTTTTTATATGGAGCCCTTTGGTAAAACGGAGCTTTGTTTGGTAACGTAAGGCGAAGGGAGACACAACTGATGGGCAGCAGCCGTGTTCAATGAAACACTGTTCATCCACTTTTGACCTCACAAATGGCAATATATCCCTCATTTCATGTATAAATAGTCATGACCGGTCTTGCCTAAGCAGGCGTAGGCTCGCACCGCCCCACTATGGGGTACAGAGGTAGCGCTCACTTTCAAAATCGTAGAACTTTTGAGTGAATCGAGATATTGGCATAATTTTTTTTATTTGAAAGGTAAAATATGTATCGAATGAAAAATAACAATGGAAGTCTGCAGAAAGTGTGCGAATGTCGTAATTTCTTCCAATTATTTTTATAGACTAAAATAAAACAGCGAAGAATAAATGGTTAAAAACAAAAATATATATTCATTTTTCTCCCACTCATTGATAATAAGATTAAATCAAGTCGAAATAATAAATACATTTTTGTCATAAACAATTTTTTATTAATAAATTCAATAATTGAGGTAGTATACACGTTAGAAAAAATTTAAAAAGCAGATTTGTAATCTTCGAGTGAAATATAGCAAAAAAGCATTGAATTGTTTTTTACATGCAGTAAATAGTTTAGCCACAAATCGATTTTGAATGCATCGAGTCGCGGAACATGCTAATTGAGACCCAGCGCGCGCTGCACAGTGTCAACCACAAGCTGAAAAGAATTACGTTGTGTTACGTTCAAAATCGTTAATCTCGGTCCAAGTTAAAGATATCTTTGAAAATAATGTGTCGTTACAAAGCTATGAAATGTATCTATTGTTAAACATGCTTTTGCAAGCTTTATTGCAAAAATATTATGAAAATTTAATTTTTTTCCGACCGAATTGTATGTGACTCAGAATCGGAATCATGTATGTTGCTCATCAAAATCGTAAAGCTCGGCCACGATTAAAGATATATTTAGAAATATTATGTCGTTTCAAAGACGAGAAGTGAAGTGAGGGAAACCATAAAACAACTCGTTTACAAATACAAAAACACTTATTTTAAGAATATTATAAATTCCATCAGAACAAACAAGGGTCGAACAATTCCACTGAGCGTAAAACAGCCACAACACACCAAGATAACAATAACACAAACCACAAACTTCGTTCCATCACTATTAAAAACGATATGGTACCACTTCCTCCCTCCCCAACCGCACCGACGCGGTGAACTTGTGATCAAGTGCCTTCGCAGTGTGCCGATCTTTGTGCGGCATTCGGAGAGCAGTCTCTCGGTGACAGCGAATGCCGAATGTCTGGAGTGCAACTGAGCAGTCGGGAAGAAGACACGTAGTCTCGAATCAATTGGGGCATTTCCGATTGAAACCGCTCAGGTTGTCAGCATTGCGTGCTTTATTTGACTCTCAATCACACTTTGTTCTTGAGGTGCCAGGAGGGTAATATCCCCCCTTCCCCAGGTCACGATAACCCGAGCCTGCCTGCCTCACGACTCCCTGCCACAATGAACGTCAGTCTGCCGAGGGATTCGGTGGCAGCAAGGCTTCGTCGTTTTATCCTTTTTGTTGTTGCGTCGAGAGCGTGTTACCCCTACGTGTTAAAATGATATCATTATAATATATATTTGCTCAGTGACTCGCCAGCTGTCACGGGTTTAGTGTGAGTGGTACCGTTGAGTGAACGCCATGCTCCTCGTCATTTTGTGAGTCCGTTGTTGGAGTACCTTATCGGCGGTATCAAGACTTTCGGAAGGGAAACGTTTGGCTGCTTCGCCGGAGATCATCTTCTGATATAAGGAGAGCGAGTGGACACGTTGTTTCTTGCGGTGTGATTGACTAAGTGTGACTTTTATCCTCGTTTGATGTGAGAGTTGCATGAGACCCTAAAAGTTGCTTGCTTGCATGTTAATATTTCATGCTTGGTGATCTTCACCCCCTGCCACACACCCTCGTGTATCGTGTAGATGTAGATGAGAGTGAAACCCCTAAAAAAGAAAAGGATCTGAAATTGTAATTTGTCAAGATATCCATATAATACTAGTCGCTTTTTTTTAACAGCATCTTTTTTTTGTAGTATGTCGGTCGAAGCATTGTGATATTGTAATTTATTTACCTAACTTCTGATACCTAACTAATCAAAATCGTCAGATATTGTGCTTTGTACCTCTCTTGTTTTTGGAGATTTTTGAGACTATATTTAGGAGTAAATTATGGTGATATACTGTGATACGATAGGTCATAAATAAAGGGCGGTTTGTAGTGGACGGACAATAAGTTAATGTATATACGGTCCTAATTACTGTATATCTTCTTCCTTGAACCAGTTACGTGGCAGAAATTGTGATTACTCCTTGCTACCAATTTGGTTACGTGTGCTCTGAAGTGAATCTTGTGATAACGCTGATAAATATTCTTTGAAATTGAAGCCGTCATTCATCCTCATCGCTTCTGGCTTCTTTGGCCGTGTGCATCTAAGAACTGAGTTCACGTTGAGTGTCTGATTCCTAATTCCACCAACGCTTTTCAAGCAGAACGGAAGCCATGTGTTGCCATACCGTTTTTAATAGTGATGGCACGAAGTTTGTGGTTTGTGTTCTTGCTGTCTTGTTGTGTTGTGGCTGTTTTACGTTCAGTGGAATTGTTCGACCCTTGTCTGTTCTGATGGAATTTATAACATTCTTAAAAGAAGTGTTTTTGTGTTTGTAGACGAGTTGTTTAAGGATTTCTACCAACTTTTAAAATCGATCGAACCTGCACCGTATTCGCAAGTAATCACGTTTCAAATCGGTTCCTCAATAATTTTGGCTAAAAACGGAATATATTTTAGAAAGGCGACAGTTCCACGTATCCAGTATCATGTGTGCATTTATTTTCATGGATGGAAAATTGGAATAGCCCATCCTTGTACTTAAACCGAGTTCAATCCTTCTGTCCCAAATCAGTGAAAGTGGATATCCACCACAAAACAGCGACGAAGGCTTTGGCCTCTGAAGATATGTGTGAGGTGAGTGTATTTTATTACGTACTCTCTTTATATGTTAGCATAGTATAATTTGCAGAGGATGCTGTTCTGATGGAATTTATAATATTCTTAAAAGAAGTGTTTTTGTGATTGTAGACGAGTTGCTTTGGGATTTCTACCAACTTTTAAAATCGAGTAAAGGGCGTTAATTTCATTAGGGCCGTGAAAACCAGGAATTAGACGGGGATTTTTGATAGCAACTTTGATTATTGATAAATTTCATTAAAACTTCTTAACAGCGCAGGAATAATTTTTGATAACTTCTTGACGCCTTTTATTGTGAATAATTTACTATGATTTCTTGAAACCCCTCCATAGAAACCCCCTTGTCAGATCGCGGGTTGAAATTTAGACTTAATCTCCTAAATAAACTCCAAGATACTATTTTCAATGATCGCGTTAAAGATATTTTGCAAACCCCAACTTATTGTAACTAACGAACCCCAACTATTGTAGACTGGACCATAATTACAAAATTAGAGAAATTTATTGCCGAACTGACAGATTCAAAATGTCATTTTCTCCTCGTACAATTAGGGATATGAATAGCGGTAAATATGTCCAATACGAGTGATTGAATCCATAGGATAGGTAGTTGCATGTTGGTATAAGGACTTGAAGGTAACCCAACTAACAGCACCTTTTTGCATGCTTACTTTGCTATTTTTATCTTTTTAAATAGTGAAGTTAAGACTAATATATTAATACTAATCCTTTTAAATGCATGATGTGTAGTGCATGTTTGGTGAGAATTCATCACCTGCCACACATCTTTTTGGTGGCTTGCATGGCTTATGTAGATAGATGTATAGAGAGAAAAGCAAGATATGACGCATTGTAATCGGTAAGGAAATCGAGTTTTTGTGATGAAACATTGTAGCAGAGAGAGTAATAATGTTTGTGAAGCGGCGATACAATTTGGGCCAACACGAGATAAGATTTGTAGATTCGAGATGGAGGTTCAAGAATCGTGTTCAATTTCACCGCCTTCTGCCTTCTAGTCACCATTATCACTCAGGCTCATTCCCAGCTTAGTTGGTCGCTATCCCCGCGAAGGTTTTCTTTGGTAAGTTGTGATAACTCAGATCTTTCATAGGTCGAGATCATTATTTTATTGCTTGGTGCTGCTTTATTTTTTTGGAGTGAAACATAAATAGATGTATTATTGTCCTTCATTGCTTATTTAATTTCTGGATTAAAAATTTCTGAAATCCTGTTACGATTTTGGCCAACTCGTGCTAACTACTTTCATTTCACGACTATCATAGTTTAGTATTTTTCAGCCCTCAGTGGTAGTCAATCGACGGAGAATTTTCAGCCATTATATTTCCCAAGTGAATTCACTTTTCCTTCCTGTTAAATGTTAAATTACGCATTTAAAAGAAATGAATTCTATGGAGATAACTGGGATTTCAACGGACTTAGTTGGTTCCTTTAACTTCGGCATAGTAGAATTAGGCGTAAGATTCTTCAAATTCGGTTAAATATAATGAAAAATAAGTCTCATCGTCATTCAGCATTGTTTGCATTGGACAAGCATATCGATGGCTACTGTGAATCAAAGGTTGGTAGTACGAGACATGCAGTATGTAGCTGAAGCATGCGCGTCAAGATTCCTAACGTAAGTCGATACATCCGTTTCCAAACATTGACGTTGATGTCGCCGCCAAACAAGCTGCATTAAGCGCATCTTTCATAAAAATTATGGCTCAGTTTATTTTGTTTCAAAGTCACGAATAGTGTTGACATATCATATGGTCAAAGCGGACTGAGAGAGGAAATTTTGATTTCGGTTCGCGCAACGTGCTTCCCTTACAGCGCATCACTTAGAGGGGTGTAGATTTTTAAGGTGGCTGGGTCGAAATTTACAGGTGTATAGATTTTGTTCATAATTGCAATATTTGTTCCTTTAATTATGCTCTAAAATTCTACGAGAAAATTTTTTGGGGTTTTCGGTGTAGTTTTTGAGATATTTAAGGTTTTTTTAACGTGGAGCCTTATGGCGCACCCCGCTTCTTAAGGGTCAATTATGTATTATTTACGTTTCTACCATACAGATTTTCACCAAAAACTGAAATGATGTGGATATTAGCCAACAATTTCTATTCTGAGAAAATCAACCAGTGTTATCGACTTATTTCCTCCGTATATATGAAAGAAATAAAATATTCCTTAAATTTTCAAATATCGCGGGCGAAGTTTTGAGGTGCATTTGGCAACGTGGAATCAGACGAAGGAAAGCGAACGCGCGAGAAACCACAACAAATCACACCGCAAAGTCCGCGAATATTACAATGTAGTCGCCTTGACAGAATTCTCGACATAGATTAAAGAAGAAAGAAGAATTCTCTTCTTTAATTCAAGGAGGCTACTTGTACAAAATGTAATATTCGTGCTTTAATCTATGGTTCTTGAGAATAGACGAATACGACACCTACCGTTACGACCGCTGAAACACAGAAACAATTGCCTACACAAAAGCAGTGCCGAATTTCAGAATGTGCGTTGTTGCCGAGTAAAAAAGAGAGATGAAATAAATGGTTTAAACAAATGTTATAAATGTTTAAGCGTTTTATCGCAATTATTTCGTCACTAAAAAGTATGCGAATACCCATAGCACAAAATTACATAGGTACTTTTTCAATCCATAAATCAAAACCAACATCTCCAAGGTCAAAGGATATGCACAGAGTGACAACGTTCAGGTTGCCAGAAACCGAATCAAGTCAAGTTTTATGTTATGTTTCATGTCAATAATTAAATTAAAAAGGGCAATGTTTCAATATGACTTGAGAATTTGAGGCATCCGGTTAAAATGTCGTGTAATTTAATCACCTCCAAGCAATTTTTTAGTGCCATTGAAATTATATGAGCACTAGTTATCAACGACTCACGATTACCGAACCAGCCACCTTAACTTTTAGCTGGGTGGGTGTACTAAAAAATAATAACAAGGTCATTCGTTGACGAATGGCAGCGCGAAATCTGAATTCACGTTTTAATTACGTTTAAATTTTCCCGATGCACCCCTACAGCCTACGGAATAACAAGGTTCCACCGTGACCCCGCGATTCAAATTCCCGTAAAAGAGCTATGTTATTTCATGAATAGATACCGATTCAGAAAAACACCTATATGGAAAATCATCTATAGGGTGATAACGCATATACAATAGTTCTATGAGTATGCTATTATATAGCGCGTTGTAGTTGCATTCTATTTTTTACAAGCTCTTTTAACTCATTTTGGCTTCGGAACTTGACAGACGTGTTGTTGCCACGTTTAATTTACAAAATGAGAATACATGCTCAATCACGCTAATACGTATTCTAAAATAGGTTAAATATATTCTTACTTAGTTTTAAACTATACCCTTGCAAATACAACTCTTAGTTTTGAATTTATTGATATTCATATTCTTTAAAATTGTTTGGAAATAATGAAGCTGCTACCATTTGGAAGAATTTGTATTAATTACACCATGTGCCAATAGCCAATGAAATATTTAAATTACATAAAAATATGAGAAGGACCTTGATAAGCTATATTCCTAAATTAAGTTAGTAAATAGATTTGTAAGCACGTTCAGTCACAAGTACCGTTGCCAATGATAACAACATACTATAGCGACACTTTCATATAACTAAGGCTTTTCTGGTTTTTTTCGAGCAAACATTTATTAATATCAATTTAAAAAGTGTGGTAAGGAGAACGCTTTGTTTGCAATGCTAAATTCTACATAAAATTGCGCATCTTATGTTATTTTTTCCTCAAAACGACATTTCTCTTTTCATTATTAATCTGCAAATTTTACTGTAAGAGCCATGCTCTGCCGTATAGCCACGTATAAAATAGCTGATTTTCAACGTCTTTTTCTTCAAATATATGATGGGAAGGCCTCATTATTTTTTTCCAATTGATAGAAGTGCCAAAAATGTGTCCTGAAACTTTCACAGAAATCATATACTTCATAATTTGGTGGAGCCTCCAATAACAATAACGCTAACACACGCATGATGAAGTCCTGTGGTTAACCACCAGTAAACCAACCAAGAAATATAAACCATAAAATTCAATAACACGTCATACTAAATTGAACATTTTTAATAGCAAAAACGCACTTAAATGATGAAATAATGGAGTCGTTTACCATATTTTTTTCATTGCCGAATCTGATAGAGTTTGTAAAATAAAAAGATCCATATTTTTCCGTTTTTTGATCCGTTAATTATTTCTCGAGCTAAAAGCGGCGAAAAACTGATGTTTTTAACCCTTTCTGAAAAGTGGGTGTGGTGCAACCTCTGACGTATATCCACTTCGTCCAATCACAACTGAGCCCGCGAAGCTACTTCGCCTTATCGCAAATGGGGGGACACAGCTGACTCGACCAATGGGAGCGATTTCGACAGCATCTGTGCGAGCAGACCTTCCGAGAACCCCCCTCCACTCCCTTCCCCCTCCCCTGAAAGCAGTCAAGGACGGGAGGAAAATGACGTCAATGTTATCACAGCAGCATTTTCGGTGGGCGTCACCTTTTGCTTATTTTAATTTTTGATTTATGAGTGAATGGTTGTGGTTAGAAGATTCATTCTTTCACTAAAATTCGTTTTTCGTTTCCATCTAACGATTTTGTGTACAAAATTGCGATTTCGGTTCCGAGTAAACGCCCCCATTACAGATTTGTATGCATTTTTTCGATTCAGAGGAAGATTTCCCTGGCTTTGAACGACTTTATTATTATCATACGAAATGAAATTTGCTATTTAGGTTAATTTAAAAAAATTGCGTTTTTCTGTTCTCGGAGCAGGGTGTTTATCGTTTTATTAACTATTTTTAGTAGATATAGCGCTTGATGTCGCTGGGAAAATACGTTAAATTTTTTATGCAGGTTCACAGACAAAATCCCTCCTCACTAAACCTGCTCTTAAATGCTGCTGTAAACGGTGAATATGTAGTCCCCCCTTGAAAACCGCTGGCAAAAATATTTGTGGCATTATACTCATTGTCTGTATTGTTTTTTCTAAAATGATTTTCTTTTTTTCCATCGTGCTCTAATGTTATAGGTTTTACAGTGATAAAATTTTTGTATCTGACTCCATTATTGGATAAACATTTAAATATAATTTAAAAAAGGCTTTTTTTTGGGATTCATTGTTTTGTTGTTACTTATTGCCAAATTTGATCTTTCCACAATATCTCTATGAAAAAATTCCTCTTATGCGAGTCGAATATTTAAAACGTGAACATTTGGTTTTTAGCGTGAGAAACTTGAAGAGACCTTGAATTTTTGTTTTCATACCCTGTGGTTTCTCAAGAAAAATGCAGCGTAGTTCCAGAATTAATTTTAGTTTTTAATCGCTCTCACCTATATGCCGCTTAACTCTCTTAAACGCCTCTTTGTAACGTAACGGGGCGAAGCATTAATTTTGTAAAAAAATGATCCTCTTCACCTGGTGTGACTGGTGGCTATTATTACCTTTTTGATCTCTTAAATGCTGGAATTAACCTGTTTTGCAATCCAAACAGATCGTCTTTTCAAGCACCAAACTCTGATTGGAATTAGAATTAGGTACAATATATCCACACAAATAAGAGTTAAAATATACGTTCCTATTCTGATGCTTCTAGCATTAATACGCATCATTGTTGTTGCAATTCCATTTTCAATATTTTTTAGAAAAAATCCACCCTTAGAATAATGCGTTGTTTTATGCGGACTCCATTTATGCGAGATGGATTTTTCATGTACGTTACGCGGTTAACGATACCTTGCTAACTACGGAGATGATTTATGGGCAGTTCTGAGCCGAGCATCACATTTTATCTGACGTATCGGAGAAAAAATCTTCTTGTTGTAGTGTGGTAAATGCACCACTAAGTGAATTATTTTAAGTCCTTCATTAAAATCGTTCATGTTTTCTAATTATGGAATAATTTAGTCTACGACGCAGTCACAGAAGATTTTAGCACAGAACTCGCTAATTAAATTAGGCGCAAATTTTGCCGAGCCACTCAATCATACTTGGTAGTATTTTCTCTTTTAACATATTCAATAGCCAACGGAAACTGCAAGAGTAGCGCCCTGCGCTGATTCGACACGATCTTCATATTCAATTGGCGTACTTCATGGCCATATGACGACATTTCCTGAAAAAAATTATCCATATTCATATCTTACATCAAGCGACCTTCCTGGAAAGGATTTTGTTTCCAATTTATTGTCTATTTATATTACATATTATTGAAACAAAAAATTATTCTATCTATTTCAATTGGACGGTTAATTGGCACAGAATCTTAGTTTTTTCGTTTTTTGGGGAGGGGGCAGTTAAATGAGGTTATTTGTGTCTTTTAAGATATGTTGGTGATTGAATAAGTGTAGGATTTTTCAGGTAACGGAGAAAGGCTGCAGAGAAACTTGGTGTGCATATTAGCTTGAATAACTCTTATCGAAAGGTGACAAGAAGTCCACGGTTTAATTTCCCGTACGACTGGCATAGTATTGGACCCAAAGGTCTCTCCACAAGTTGCTCAAGTATGGACCAGTATAACACTGGAAAATCTGTCAATGCTGGCATTCGAACCTGGTCTTTCGGAATGGGAGTCCAGTACTACTCCTGCCACACCAGCTCGATCCCCACAGTTTCTTAGTTCGCTCTGCAATGAGTCATATATAACGATGTAATTGATGGTGAAGGATTATTGAAATATTATACTTCTCCAAGAGACTGAATCAAGGTTGGATGGGTTACGTAATACAGTCATTGTAAATTTAGGAATGTACGTTTTTTTTCTTATTGTCTGTAGGGAAACCAATCTCCTACCTTAGAGTAATTTTATGGTGCTTTCGATTTGCGGCTATAGACGGCGATTGCCACGCCGCGGTGCTTTCGATTTAGCTGGATCGCCGGCTGCCGGTGACAACAGATGAAAAACAGTTGGCGTAATATGACCTCACGTCAAACAATGTATCAACAAATGAAGGTTTATTAGGCGTCTCTGTTCAGATCCCAGATCAATATTTTTTTGTAAACTCGCAGACACAGGAAAGGTATTCTACGGCATTTATCAATCAGAACCCCAAAAATACTGTTATGGCATTCCACTAACATGCAAAATTAATTACTAAAATGAATCAACTTACCTTTTACTGAGCAAAATTGGTGAATTGTATGGCTGATTCGAACTTTACCGGACGATTCCCTCGTTTCTACTTTCTTATTTACCCTCCAATTCACTAAACTGACAGCGCAAGCACGAAAAGCCGGTGCCAGCTGTGTTTCATTTGCATCCTGAAGATCGACGTCTCCTGCGTTCGATAATCGAAAAATTCTACCCACGCCATCTATGGAAATCTTCCAGTACTATGTGCAAGACAACAGTTTTGCCGTATAAAGTGAGCCCTCTATATTAATTATACTTACTCTATGCTCCTACGTATATGAATCAGTTGGTAGAGGTTTACTCCTACTAAATGAAGCCTTACGTTGAGAGATTTTCATCGTTCCCTAACTTTACCATTTAAATTATCTGTCACTTTTTTTTCCTACCATGTTAAATTTATTTTCAGGACCATTTTGTATTAGTTGAGTTACCGTGATTCGTCCTCGGCATCGTTGACAAAATGGATTCCGAGTCACTGGCTTGACATACAGATAGCAGTGGATTGGATTGATCGGAGCGTGGGAAATCGCGAGTGGGAGTGTGGGGGTAGGTTCCCACGACTTCTCCGCATCTGCGTATCTAGACAATGACACTCCTGTGCGAAGACAGGAAATGTGTTTCCAAAATACATAGGTATCTTTGGCATTGCTTGGCTAACGCCGGAAGTCTTTTCCAAATACGTGTACTTTCTATAAAAGAAACCCCCGTGCTATGCGATGGCAGTATATTGCTTCTTCCGCGCGAAGAAAGGAGCTTCTGTCGCCTCCGAAATTTTGGATACAGTGGTTTCCGTCGGTTTCTTTTTCTCCTCTTTTTTTATTGGAACATCTATGACCATATGATAACCAGTGAGATAGGATGAGGAAAATTCGGTGAATATTTCCGATTGCGACGGTTTCGTATTGAGTAAGAAGGGAGACTGAATACATTCGAGATCAGAAACTTATTCGAGAGGTTATATCAAGCTAGGTTCTTTCACCAAATTTGTTCAATTTCAATGGGTTTAAAAAAAAATGTGAGGGGACCTGAATTTGCTCTCTATTGTTTAATCTTTTTCCCAGGTCATCTTGATGAAACTTTAGTTTTCTTCCACAACCTCAGCACACTTCAAATCACCTCATCTTGTGACAAAATTACTACGTAATATAATAGCAAATGAACTGATAAGTAACAATTCTTACTTCATTATATTTATTCACTAGCCTATCTTAAGGTGAAATCTTCACGTCTTACTTATATGCTACTGCATAAGGAACTCGAGTGCCACACGAAGACAAATGGTTTCCCAACTTTGCACGTACCTTCTTCACTGTCACCATATTTGACAGAAACCTAGACTAGACTAGAAACTTCCTGGACAGAACATTCTCAATTCCTCTGCCAACTTTACACGTAGTCTGAAATCAAAACGCAAAAAGCTACTCAAACTCTCAATCGCCTGTTATTTACTCGTCCATCCAATCAGATGCTTTAACTGTCCAAGTAACAACAGTGAAATATTTTTTTCCCAAAGCACCCTACATTAACTAACCCTGGAATTGCTTTTCCAATTCACTTAATAGTAATCACTCATTTGATAGGTGGTATGTGTAAGCATAGTGGATATACTTAGTAATTATTTGGTGGTAACACATCCCCTGCGAAACACCTCTAGGTCTTTTGGGGTAGTCTCTAGTGGTACATGACTTTTCTTCCCTGTGGCTTTATTTCGTCTCCCAGCACTTTCCATTACAATTGCCCATGCTGAAAAACTAGTCCGTTTGTTAGTAATAACTACGTCGTAAAAAACACGCATTTTATCCTATTCACTTCCATTGTACCGGCATTACATTCTTAACTGTCATTTGCATCTTATTTCACTTTTATGCGGGTCTGTCCAAAATAACAATCCCACCCTAATTAATAACCAGCGGTGTCATACACGTTCTCATCGCATTTACCTACATGCAAACTGGTAACTTGGACGATTGTTTCTGCATTTCAATAATAATTTCCGTTTCACTTCCCAACTCCTGAAATTAAAACTCTAAGTCTTTGACTAAGCCATTAAGTCCAAGAATTCACCAATAAAACGAACTTAAGATTATTGACCTCCATTCATTTGCCAGACCAAAATGCGTGTCTTGCTCGCATACTATTCTTGAGTCCAAATTCATCCTATTTGAGGTATTCTTCGGTTGATGTAAGTATCGCTGTCTAAAATTTAGACGGAATCATTGAAGAAAACCTTGAATTTATCCGTTTTCCGATGTCGTTTGAAACATTAAGAACGTCCCCGTCTTATGAACGATCCGATTGGGAAAATACATTTAGAGCTATAAGTTGTCATTCACAAAAGATTTAACATTCTTTCTTCCCGCGAACAATGGAAGGTCATATTATGAAATATAATAACGGAGAGATCGGTGTAATTTAAATAGAATAAACCTTAAGTGAATTTAAAATATACTGTCAACGGTCCTAACAGACGTTTACTGCATACTTTACTTTCGTACGTATTTAATAATCATTTAATTGTGCATGTTTCGCGGAAAAACATCAGTTTCTCAGAGGTCTTGTCTGCCGTTCTACAGTGTGTACTTAATCTATCTCGGTGTCGGAGATAAATTTGCCTGCCTTGTGATACCTTTACATAAACAATAGTCTCGCTGCTATCTTATGGATTGAAGGGTCGCCCACCCCATTGTCTCTAGCAATGAAGCTAACCATGGCTCCTTATCATATTAATTGTTTGAAAATCTGCCAGATATGCCTTAGTTTCATATAAACATGTTATTAATCCCGTTTCCTTCAGTTCCCAAATGCATTAAACTTTTAATACAATATTGTCCCTCATTGTACGAAGTAGGAATGATGTTTTGGACCTCTGTATCCCTAATTTTATCTTTATAATCTAACGTACCATAGAACACTCGTGTTTTAAAAATATTATTAGTACCCTAGGAAAAGTAGTTTACTTCAAATAATATCAATGTATTTAGTACGCACTGTAAGTAGGCCGTCTAATTGTTCCGGAGGATAATTAACATAGATTTAGTCTAGTCTTATTGTTAGTATGACGTTGGGTTTATGGTGGAAAACGTTGATTAATCTACACCTCTATTGTACCTACTCTGAGACCCCCGAAAGAGTGCATGCTCTTAGATGAACAATCATCAGTGAAGCGTTCGAAATCAATTGGTCAAACGTTATATAAGTTATTAAATTAGATGTATTTGATAATTGACTAAATTTAAATAGACTAAAATAAAAAAAATCACCAGTGAATTAAATTATTCTCATTTTTCACGACACACTCCCCGTCATTAATCCATGGGGATTTCGGAATATAAGGCCAATAAATGTTTTTAGAAGTCTTAAATGAGATCAGGTCCAGGTCATCCCTCGGCCTGCTTACCACAACTCCTCTAGAGTGAGTACACAACTCCTCACAAGTGAGTCCAGAAGAATATGGGGCAGCCTCAGCCTCCGTTTTAAGCCCTGTGGGGATCTGGCTCAGTGAGTGATGCAGGATCAGCCTCGTATGTTGGGGTCTAGTGCCACAAGCTCATGTCCAGGGACTATTTGAAGTAAAAGCACGAACGAAAATGGAAAGCTCGAGTAAACTTCGAGTTTTCAGCGAAGATCGGCAAGATTTGTTAAGGGACGGTACGATAACCATATTACCGTAACCAGTCTATTAAATTAATTAAAATGGCAATCATTGTCAGATCGTCGGTTGAAATTTAGACTACATGATCTTATCTAGAGATTAACTCTTAAATAAATTCTAAGATAATATTTTCAGTGATGACTTTAAAAATATTTTGCGAACCCCAACTTACTATGGTAGACTCGACCATAATAACAAAATGAGAGAAATTGATTGCCGAACTGACAGATTCAGATTGTCCTTTTTCCACGTACAATAAGGAATATGAATAGTGGTAAATATATCCAATACGAGTGTGATAATTAATAGCATAGATAGTTGCATGCTGATTTAAGGACTTCAAGCTAACCCAACTAACTGCATGTTTTTGCATGCCTACTTTGCTATTTATACCTTTTTTAAATAGTAAAGTTTAGACTGGTATATTATTGCTTTATAGCAGGTACCTATATTATCCTTTTTATGCATAAGTTCTAGGGTTCTAGGAAAATGCGATGAGAGAGTAGGAGAAAGAAGCTTTTTACACTTGGCAGACCTCATTTAGAATATGCCGTAAGTATATGGGATCCGTACGAGAGAGGTTTTTTAAAAGAATTAGGGCGTGTGCAAAGGGGATCCACTAGATTTGTTAAAGGCCGTTATGATAATTGTATAAGTGTTACGAATTAAATAGAAGAACTAAGATGGTAATTACTATCAGAACGCAGATTAATATTTAGGTTAAACCTCTTAAGTAAATTCGAAACCGATTTGTTCACAGATGACGTTAGATATAAGAACCCCTGTGTATGATGCTAGGTTTAATCAAATTAACAAGATTAGAGAGATAGATTGTCGTACCGATATATTTAAAATGTCATTTTTCTCGCGTACCATATGAGAGAACAATAGGCAGCGTAGCAAAGGGATACTAGGTGAAATATAGTCAGAGTAATCTGTAGTGCATGATGCATGTACATCTACATAATACCCTGCAAACCACCATAAAGGTGTGTGGCAGGGGTTGAACTCTCACCAAACATGCACTACATATCATGCATGAAATTTGTAATTAAAAATTAAAATAACAAAGCATACATGCAAAAACATGCTGTTAGTTGGGTTATCTTTAAGTCCTTATACCAACATGCAACTACCAATGTTATCCATTGCTACACTCGTACTAAATACATTTACCGTTATTCATATCCCTAATAGTACGAGGAAAAAGGGACATTTTGAATCTGTCAGTTCGGCAATCTATTTCTCTAATTTTGTGATAATGGTCCAGTCTACCATAGTAAGTTGGGGTCCGCAAAATATTTTTAACATCATCACTGAAAATATGGTCTTGGAATTTGTTTAAGAGATTAAGTCTAAATTTCAACCTGCGATCTGACAATGATTCCCAATTTAATTCATTTAATAGACTGGTTACGCTAGTAAGGCTATCATACCGTCCCTTTACAAATCTTGCCGATCTTCGCTGCACACGTTCAAGTTCGTTATTTAGACCGATTTCGTAGGGATCCCATACACTGGCAGCATATTCCAAATGAGGTCTAACAAGGGAAAAGTAGCTGATTTCTCGTACATGATCGTCACATTTACAAATATGCATACAAATACAAATATATTTACACATGTAATACAAATATAATACAAATGTAATACAAATATAATACAATATAATACAAATATAATACAAATATAATACAAATATAATACAAATATAATACAAATATAATACAAATATAATACAAATATAATACAAAGATCATGAAAAAGTAAAAATGACTTTGTATATTCCACACTTTTATTAACAATACCGACCGCGGTTTCGAGTCATTTTTACTTTTTCATGATGATTCAATTCCACAATGTTACGCCTGAAGGTATTTCTTCGATTAATTTAAAGATATTTACACACGTAATAACAACCTATGATCCCTTCCTCATTATGTAGATACTAACCATCTAGCTGCATGTGACCCTATTATCTAGCATGAGCATGTCTCCATTAAATATCCTAGTTACATGTTTGGTGATCTTCTCCTCCTGCCACACACCCTCGTGGTGAATCGCAGGGTATTACCTAGATGTAGATCATGTTTGGTGAGAATTCACCTCCTGCCACTCACCTTCATGGTGGCTTTGCAGGGTATTGTGAAGATGTAGATACATCAATCCCCAACATGGAAATGAATGAACTCTAAAATGCATTGAATATCAATCCACTGATTCTCGCCCTCTCGGGCATCGGTTAGTGAATGCTGGTTTACGACTGGCGTGCACGAGAACTTCAACTACAAAGTTCAGTTCAAGCACGCGTGCACGCGAAATCTGGGCCGGCCTCAACATTCACGTCCACGGTTGCCGACCTCAACATTCACGTCCACGGTTGCCGAGCTCTACTTCCACGTCCACGGTTGCCGAGCTTACTTCCACGTCCACGGATGACCGTTCCACGCCAGCGCATGCGCAGTGTGCGCGCTCAATATCGAGTGTGGTTTCTCTTCCGTCTGCAGCGTCGAGCGTTGAGGGGGATTTGCGCCGCATTCGTAGCTCTAATTCGTTGGGCCACGTTGTACCGAGTGAAAACAGTTTGAAAATATCGTTTCCCCCCCCCAAAATATTTGAAGAATGGACGGAAAAATTATCGAAGCTGTCCGGAAATACCCTGTTCTCTACGCGAAGAATCTTCACATAAAAAGAAGGACAGATGTGAAAGAGAACGCGTGGCTGGTGATTTCCGGAAGTTTGAGAATCCCGGGTGAGTATCACGGAATGACTCTGTGCTCTTCGCTTACCGCTGCAAATTGCAATATACAGGCGTATCATTTCTACTCTTCACCGCTCGAATTCTCTCATTTTATATATTTTTGTTAGTAAAAGTTGTTTCTGGATAGAAGTGGAGCTTTGTTAGATTAAAATTTAGTACCAGGACTGGTGTGATATTACTCTTTGTATTTGGATGGTGAAAACATTAATGTAATCGGCGTTTCTTATTATAGTGGAAGAAGTAAAATGCAGGTGGGTGCAACTGCGAGATAGATATGGGAAGGAAAAAAATGCCGTAGCCTTGGCGGCAAGGAGCGGAGAAATGGAGAGGTCCATAAGCACTTGGAAGTACTTCAAGGATATGGAGTTCCTCAACCCCCACATGAGGAGATCGAGAAGGTAAGGAAAATGCTTTGTTCCCAGGTCTTAAATTGTCTTATTTTGGCGGACAGAATGGGGGCGTTCACTCGGAACTGAAATCGTAATTGTGTACAAGCTGCTTTGAGACCATTTACGTCATCCAACCCCGTCCTTGACTGCTTTTAGGGAACAGGAAGGGAGTGGAGGGGTGGGGGTCGGAAGGTCTGCTAGCACAGATCCTGTCGCAACCAATTCCATTGGCAGAGTCAGCTGTGTGTCCCCCGTTGCGATAAGGCGAAGTATTTTCGCGGGCTAAGTTGTGATTGGACGAAGAGGGTGACGTAAGGGGTCGCATGCACGCCCACTTTTCCGATAGGGTTAAAAACATCAGTTTTTCGCCGCTTATAACTCAAGAACTAATGACGATGGACATGGAATGCATGCAATTGCATTTGGTTCCTGTGTTAAATTCATTATTATTATTACTACTACTTGAGACCTCGATACGCTTGAGAATTCCTGATTTAATTTGTTTTCTGCATCAATTGGTGCCACATAGTTTCAATGGGTGTTGCCTGGCCTGTGGCGCCTGGTGGGTTTTTAGGTTTTGTCTGTAAACTGAAAAGAGTATTGCATGCCTCGTTTATTCAAAACTGCAATCACCTGCGAAGTGATATGCTCTGTAATTAGTAAGTGTAGACAAAATATTAAATATCACAGTACAACAACAGCAAATTTTTTAGTGTTCTTCCTTTTCTTAGATGAGTCCTTAGGATTCATTTCCCTTATGCATTGCTTGCATAGCTGTTGTTTGCCTCCAAGATAAATCATTAAAATAATTGTACCTAGTATGTGGATATGTGGAGTCCTTTAAGAAAGTATGCATTGGTTTTAAAATTAGTGAAGACTGTCACAAAAAAATCAGTGTCCAACCCGGAGGTTGGTTTTTGGTAGGTGAGGGTAGAGCTCACCCCATACTAAGCCATTGGGCGTGTGAAATTAACACATTCAGGGAAGGGGGGAGGGAAATTCCTTTCCCTGGGCCCTCTACAATTTTCTGAGATGTTCTGACAAACAGAATATAGAATCGCGAGAATGTTTAGGGGTCCAGAAAGCTTCTCCCCGGGACATGAACCCGGGACACTCCGATCTGCTGAAGCTCAGCATTACCCACTTACAGACCACCACGAGCCCCAGACTGCCACTAGTATTTCGAAAATTATAAGTACCTACCTGCATGATTTTCACATAGTATTTTTGCTTGCATTTTTTTGACAATACTTTACTATTTTATTTTTGTAGGGAAACTTCGATCAATCTCAAAGCGGAGCAGATTCCAGGGGATAGTTCTGGCCAGGAAGAGTTTACCTCTGATGCTATAGAATTTCTGGAAGGACCAGCTTTGTCACGTTCACGGGAGTCTATTCCATCTGAGTCAAGGAGTGATAGCCTCATGAGCCTGCCCTCTTCCTCCGGTAGGAAGAGATCAAAAAGGGAAGATTTATTGGAAGAGCTGAAGGAAGTGGTGGCTTCAATGCCGAAGCAAGAAAGGAGTGGAATTGAGGCCTCGGGGTTGGACTTGAGCAATCCTGATGTCACGTTTTGCCTGACCCTGGCTAGTGAGATGAGTGTGATGGATGCCACTGCTAAAAAGGAGCTAAAATTGATGATAACAAATTTCTTGTACAGCAAGTGATAATTTTCAATATACTTTATTTTATTCAAAGACGATTGAGTTTAATTATTCCTGTGTTGTTTTATTCAATAACGACTGGCATTATATTTTGTATCTATTTACTGTAATGTCCTCCTAATTACTGCTGTCATATTTTCTTTGTATAAGTTCTGAGTGTGTGATAGCCACATATTTTCCTTCGCCATTTTTCTGATCCCATTTCACTTTCCTCAACTAATGTAAAAACAGAGACCTGGAAAAAAATTCCTGTGGTAAGATACGGTTACTTCAGTAATTATTTTGTGGCACGTGACCTCTTGTTTATGTATTGACGAATCTTTTCCTGAAAAACGTATTTTCCACTCGATCGAATTTCAGTGTACGCTATCTGCTGGTATAGATTATAATTGTGATGTCTTTGCTCACTTTGCCGGTGCTTCTTACAGAGTCGAGTTAAAGAAAATATTGCAGTAGTTATTAGTCAAGGGATACGTGTGTAACAACCCAGATGGTCTTTACATTAGGCATTTCAGTTATTAACAACTATAAAAGCACGGACATCCAAGCCCCAGGAAATGAAAATCCTTCCCGGGTGGGATTGACAGACAAGGGATTTACCCCGCCACTACCGGGGCCGGCAGATTATTTTAATATTTATATCATTATAATATTATTTTATACATTATTTTAATTTAAATTTCTGGTGGACTATATTCACACAACCGCATCTACAAATTGTCAAGGCGATGGCATTGGATCTATTGTTCATGGTACAGTGTTATTTGTGACTTACTCCAAAGTTAAGGCTCAGATCCAATCACCCGAGTCGTTGGGCCCATTTTTCTCACTTTTGATTGCGGAAGGCTAAGTTGGTGATCAAAGGTTTCCGGGGACATCGTGGTGTATACGAAAAATTAGGTTCGAGCCCCATGCTTTATTTTGTAGAAAAAAATTGCGAATTCGCCGAGTGCGTCCCTCCTCCGGTTAACTGGCCTCACAGCGAATACTCTATAAGGATTTTTCGTGTGCAAGTAATCAGCTGCATACTTGATAACAGGAATTTGAATTAATTATTAATAATTATATAATCTGACAGTACCCGTATACGTCCATTTTACTCGATGTTTACCGCAATCAACCAGTAGGTGGCGCTGTGCAACAAGTGAACGTCAAGCCGAAGATTGAGGACAGTGGCCGACATTTGTCGATGCATATTCCAGTTAACGTCAATCGTAAACTGACATCGTGAAACGTGAAACCAATTCCGTTCAACGTTTGAAGTTGGCGCCAATCGTAAATCGGCCTTTAAGCCTATATAGCCATTCCGGGCTCTTTGCCCCTTTTAACAGTGGTAGGAATAGTAATAGGAGGATTACATCTACATTTACGCAATACCGAGCAAGCCACCGCGAGGGTGTGTGGCAGGGGGTGAAGATCACCAAGCATGCACTACTGACATGCAATTAGGCTACTATATAATAGGGTCACATGCAGCTAGATGGTTAGTATCTACATAGTAATAAAGGGATTGGTTTTTAATGCATGCATCATGCGCTACAAGGGAGCAGAAAGGTTATTTTGTTTTAGGGTGAGAAGTTTGAGATTGGAATGGAAAGGTTTACTTAGTTAATGTTGGGAAACGATGGGGAGCAGAGACATTTTTTTATCTTAGGCCGAAGGGGAAAAAAGCCTTTTCACCCTGCCCCGTATATTCTCCCTAGCTTCATGGATGTAAGTCCTTGGCACCAGCAACGCGTTTTCTCCTTTTCAAAGGTAGTTTGGGAGCGCTTCCAGTTGCTGAATGAGCTGGCGGTAGTCTGTGGGAAAGTGTTTTATTTTCTCTTTATCAATCTAGCTACGCATATTGACCAGCTTCCAGTTGCATCATTCACCCGATCACTTTTAGAAGGAAGCGACAACTCTCTTCTGATGTTTGCTTGGTTGTACACTCTCACAGCGGACTGTGACCTTACCTTAAGTTCCTCTCCAACCGGTAACTGTGAGCCAGGCATTGGAGGGGGTTATGGGAGTTCTTGCGCGATTGTGAACCTAAAGCCGCGTTTACACAATGTAGCAAAACCTGCTATATAGCAAATTTGTTAAAACATATAGAAAGTTTATATAAGATTTGCTAAAAGTAGAAAAAGTCACTTCTGAAAATTGCTATATGTAGCAGATTCTGCTATATGTAGCAAAAATTGTGATAACCATTGGGAATCGGTAAAGATAAAAAGAAATCCGTGCTATATCTAACTTCGCTATATGTAGCGAAAGTTGCACAACAATGTTATAAAGCAAAAGTTATGAAACAATGTTATATCACCCTGGCTGCGGTAGAAGTGGGGCGACCCTCAAAAATCTGCTTCCCCCTTTCCCGGACTAATCCTTCCCTTCATCTATCCCTCCCTACTTTCACTGAGTCACCCTGCTGCATACCTTCTGCCCATTCTACCTAAATTAAATCCTCAAACGAAATAACCTCTCTCAACCCACATTCAATACGTCATCCAGCTGCTTTTCCCTGAGATAATCCTTCACCACCACCACCTACCACTTACCCTATCTGCTACCGCATGAATCTCCAGCCTAAAAATATAAAAAAAATAGAAACATCAGCAACAACAATAATGGAGAGAGAAGACTTTGCCTCTTTGTCATCCTCATCTTTAACTTCCTACCACGGCCAGCAAGGGCAATCGCCCGTCTTGGTGATACAGGTTCACTTTTACGAAATTGGCAATTGTTATATAGCAAAAGTTATATATCAGGTTTTGCTACATAGTGTAAACGAGGCTTAATGCTCTTCCCCCATCTTCGGTTGAGCAAAAGGCCACATTACTATCGTGGCTTCTGTATCAGGGTAGGCGGCCTACCCTGAACGGGCTTCCCAACCGAAGCCCGGATTCGAATCTCGTGTGAGGCATTTTTTTCATTTATATCGCACCTCCCCCCAACTTGAGAGATCGTTCCTAACTGCTTTCCATTCTCCCTGCTACCTAATTCTCCCGTTAATCAAATTAATAGGGGAAGTGTAAACTGAAAGATGGTAACTTACTCTTCCGCATTCAAGGTAAAAGGCAGGGGCGCCGGAACTATTTTCGCTGGGAGGGGCCAACCTTAAAACCTATGTAAAGGGCCCGCATTTTTTTGCGGATAGGAGGGGGTAGACGCTAGAATTCCGTTAAAAGCGCACATGGAGGAGGTAGAATATGTGTCAGAAGGGAAATGGCAAGCTGGAAACAAGTGAAATTTAATTTTTATTAATTAAGACTCATTTCTCAAGGGCCCGGGGCAAATTATGGGGGGGAATGCCCTCCCTGCCCCCCACTTCCGACGCCGCAGGTAAAAGGTACCGAACGATAGCTATTCTTTGTGCATGTTGACTCCATCATATATTCGGCATTGCGTTGTGTTGACTAGTGTGTGTACGACTTGTATCATCGTTTTTATGCGAGATCGAAATTCGATGAAGGATTCCGAAATTTTGGTTTTTTATGACCGACGGTCTGAGTCTTAGTTATTAAACTTTACTACTTAAATCCTTATTTTTCTTTTAAAACTAGGTCTCCTTTGTGTGTAGTATGCTGGTATAAACACTATAAAATTTTAACCAATTCAGCTTACAAGATTAAAATATTCAGATTTTGTGTTTCATGTCTCTCTTATATGGAGGTTTCATGAGAATATATTCTTGCTGTAGTGAGAGCAATGCTGTGAGATGTAAAACGTTAGGTCACATGTGACAGGGCGTTTTTCGTGGACGGAGAAAAAAATTAAATTCCATACGGTCCTGATCACCGTATTTTTGATTCTTCGAAATCAATAATCGAAGCCAATGAAAATGTCACCATATTCCGCCTGGGTACATTTTCTACAGTTAGATGAGTTGGGAGATGTCGTGGACAGTCAGGTGTAATCGGGAATGGAAGGCCGTGTTTATTTCAGGACAAAGTGTGCGTTTCGTGGATTACCAAAAGCATATACTTCTAATCTGTCTTTGCTATTGGACCGAAACAGAAGTCATCTGTGGCCTTTCCGACTTTAATGTGATGGCATGAATTTTGTGACGTGGCTATTTATTGTCTGAATAGATTGCGTCTGTTTTACGCGGAGTAGAAATCTTCCACGCTTGCCGTAGACTGCGTCTCTCTATTAATCTGTTTTAAAACTTGGTAACCTTTGTGTCCAATCCTTGGTATCCAAATCATCAAACATGCTCAGTAATTTTGGCCGCGTTGAAAGCGGAAAATGTGTAATATGTCGCCAGTTCCACACTTATCATGAATGCATATGTTTCCACAGGCAGAAAATTGGGCATGTCCGTCGTTGAACTTGGGCTGAGTTCACTCCTCCTGTCCTAAATCATCGAGGCAGTCCTATATCTACCACGAGGCAGCGATAAAAGCAATGGCCGGTGAGGATATATGGGGGTGAGTCTTACTTTCCAACAGTTTCCTCATTTTGTTTCATCTCCCACTCCACTTATGACTGTTGCCATTATCGTATTTCCCAGATGATAATATTTTGATAAAATTAATATTGTTTTCATATTATTACGAGAAGTGCTTTAGTAGTTTTAGACGACTTGCTTGCTTATGAGAAATTCTGATTATTTGCAGTCATTAATTCTGTGCACGATTTCGTTATAACTCTTGTAGTGTTCAAGTTGACTCAACATTTGCCTTTTAGTATCGTAATGTACAAATGCATTCACCATCATCACATAAGTTAAGAAGAGTCTTGAGACTGTTTTGACGCAGCTCTCTGCTCATTCGTCTTACCAGTAAACTTCTTCGTAAAAACGTAATTCTTATCTTTCACAACCTTTACCACTTTCTCCGTATATCTCATCCGAGATCTTCTTTTTTCCATTCTTTCCACTCACTTTTCCCTCAACAATTGTCTTCATTAGGCCATAAATTCTCAAGATATGGTCGATTAATTTTTCACGTCTTATTCTTAGTGTTTTAAGAAGACTTCTCGTTTCTCCCACTCTTCTAAGTAGGTCTTCGTTTGTCACTCAGTCTTCCATTTTAGCTTCATAATTCTTCTGTAGCATCATATTTCAAATGTTTCCAGCCTTACCTTACGTCCACGCTTGTATTTCACTTACATTCTTTTGTTTTGGTAGAATCTGTAGTAAATTTTTTAAGGCTAGTGGATGGGTTACAATACGCTAACGCATTGTAGATTTAGTATTGTACTTTTTTATTTATTCTAATGGTCTTTAAGGAAACCTTTTTCGAAAGTATCTCATCCAGTGTGTAAGTAATTCCTCCTCTTAATTGAGGCCAAATGCTTAGGGAGTTTCATTGTTCCCTTATTTTTTACAATGCCATTAAACTGGTACCATTTTTCGAACCATGTTCTAATGATTCTTACTGGCCATTTTGTATTAGTTGAGTTTCCTTGATTCGTTCTCGGCTTCCTGAATAAAATGGAATCCCTTCGCTGGCTTTACAGCTAGATAGCTGTGGATTGGAGGGTCGTGGGAAATCGATACGGGGGGGGGGGAGGGGGGGGAGAGGGTGGGGTAGGTTCCCGCGACTTCTCCACATCTGCGCACGTCTACAAAGACACTCCTGTTCGAAGACCGGAAATGTGATTTCAAAATATTTATGTATCTTTGACATTTCATTGCGATCGCCGGAAGCCTTTTCCAGATATATGCACTTGTCATAAGAGAGAACGTGGTGTGATTCGGCGGGAGTAGTAGATATGGCACTCATTCTTTGCAATAGCAAACACCTGCACCTATTTCCTTGAGGGGATTTGAGATGTGTATACTTTTGGTCTAAGACGTGGCAGTCATATATTGAGAACACAAAAAAGAAACAAATACCGGTATTTAGTATTTCGGTTCCTACTACCTTCTTTTTCATCGGGAAGAAAGAAGTTACTATTATCTCCGACATATTCAGTTGTTTGTGACTTTTGTATTTTTATGCTACTATTTATTGGCACACTCATGACGACATAAATTTCTGCAAAATTTTGCACTATGCGAGGATTTCGCAACGAGAGGGGGGAGAGACAGGAAGTTTGGGATAAGGAACTTTTTTGTGGAATAGTTTTCAAAAGTTTCCTTTACCTGATTTGGACTGAAATTTGGACGGTTGCCGAAACTGCCCCTGGTCATAGTGAATCTTTTTGATCGTATCTACATCCAAGCAAACCCTGAAAGCCACCTCGAAGGTGTGTGGCAGGGGGTGAAGATCATCAATCATGCACTTTTGATTTGCAACTAGACTACTAAATGGAAACATGCTTGATAATAGGTTCACATGCAACTAGATGGTAGATATCTACATAGTAATAATGGGATTATTGCTTATTATTGAATTATCTAAATAAATTTATGTGTTTACGTATCATGCATGGATTAACATTGTTAATACATGCATTGTGCACTACTGGCTACCCTAACATTACTTCACCCTTGCTATTAAGTCCTTATATAGTAAGCAGGAAAAATGACATTTTGAACACATCGGCACGAAAATCTATCTCTCTAATCTTATTTATCTGGTCAAATCTAGCATAATACGCAGGGTTTTAAATATATATCTAACATTTACAGAAAAGCTATTCGTTTTAAGTTTTTGCCGATATATCTGTAATTGTATATATCAAGCACAATCCTCTCACCAAATTTATCCAAATTTCAATATAAATTAAATTTAAAAATAAAATGGACAGTAATCAGCCAACAATGGCACCATCTTATGATAACCTATTCTCAGTTCATCTTGAAAAACCTTTATATTCCACCAACAACCTCGATATATTTCTTGGATCTTTTTATCGATAGTATTACCTTAATTTGATCTCGTTTGAACTTGTTCTTAACTCCTTCCTTTGCGATCTCAATTCCTTCATTCACTCCACACTTTTTGATTGCTAAACTTCATTTTCATCTCCTTATGTGATGGAAAAATGACTGCATAATAAGCATATGAAACCAACTTCTAAGCAATAGCTCGAATAGTTCATTAATTGTATTCCACAAAGCATCATAGTATGAATTACTCATTTCCTTTTAATTTGCCACCACCTTATAAGTAACTCGAGTGTTATGCGCATTCAAATGGTGTCCAAAATTTGCATTTCCCTTCTCTACTACACACATAATAATTACTTCTATCATCACAATACATCATAAAGCACAGTAATTACATCAAGAAATTTTCCTCATACTACTTCACGCCCTACCTGAAATCGGAAAACCAAAAGCTACGCAAATTCACCATCTATCTTCCTGTCGTATTTCCGACCAGAAGCCTATCCTGTTCTCACGAAAAATAAAAAATCGATCATACTTTTCCCAAAACACTGTGCATAAACCAATCCTAAGATGCTGCTTACCGCAGCTGTATAAGGCTTTTCTTCTGTTCAATCCCTATCTCCTGGCACTTTCATTTAGAATCTCCTTTGCGCTACAACAAAACTTTTTGAATGTCGAATCTCGTGTCACACTTGCACTCTAGTTGGAGTCTTAAGTGAAGTTCTTTAATTTAAAAATCCATATAAAATCAGTGTTCAACCCGAAGGTTGGTATTTGATAGCTGAAGGTAGAACTCACCCCGTACTAAGCCATTGGCGTGTGAAATTCACACATTCAGGGTAGGGAGGGCAATTGGGACACCTGCAATTTCCTACGAAGTGCTAACACGCAGAAAGTGGTTTTACGTGGGGGTGTCTAGAAAGGCTTCTGCTTTGAACCCGTGACCCTCCGGTCGGTTGCTCAGCGCTCTGCCCACTAGGCGACCACGATTTTCTTAAAAACCCTATATAACCATTAAATTCGTACGTAGGTACTTATTATTTAATTTCACGTGCCCGGTGGATACATAAAAAACTCAAGACTTAACCGGTTTCACCCTGATATTGCACTATAACAAAATTTCCATAGAGAAAAAATCATTCGCCTTGACCGACACGGGGTTCCTCATTCGAATCCCGCTCAAAGCGAATGATTTTTTTCTCTGTGTAAATTTTGTATCGATACAACTTATATGTTTCTCATATAACATCTACATCTACACGATATCCTGCAAGCCACCACGAGGGTGTGTAGCAGGGGGTGAAGATCACCAAGCTTGCACTACTAACATGCAAACAAGCAGCTATAGGGTCTCATGCAACTAGATTGTTAGTATCTGTAGTATTTAAGGGATTAATACATGCATCATGCACTACAGACTAAAATATTTCACCTACCTATCCCTCTGCTATGCTGCCTATTCTATGTACTTAGTACGTAAGTACTTAGTGGTGTTCGTTCGGTCATTTTTCACCCCCTGCCCTACCCTCTCGACGTGAATCACTAAGATTTTTGCAGTTGTATATCTCTTCGTGCAAGCCCAGTATGCATACGTAATTCACAGCGAACGAAATGATTCTGACGACTGGACCTTCGCCTTTGGCGACGTAGTAATAATATGAGATGGGGGAAAGAAAGCGGGGTCGGCTCGAGGCTGGGACACAATCAATGTAAATGGGTGACGTGAAACGTGTGCCGTAAAACGTGAAGAGTTGGCGCTTGAGTGGGGGAACAAAAACAAAACACAATCAGCGCGTGACGTGAGACGTGTACGTGAGAGGTGGCCATCTCCCAATTCTCACGTTTCGTGTGGGCTGTACCTACATGTTTTTATTTCGTTATGTTTGATTATTTACTTGTGTCAATTCAATGCTTGGATTCAATGTTCTTGTTACTATGTTTAACTTGTTTTGGTTACTGTTTGATTAACAATGGGGGGTTAGTTGGTAATGAGATCTGTAGAAAAAAGTCCAATAAATCTGCAAATTACATATTAGAGAATATTTCCAGTTATTCGGGTATATCTTACATACTACCAACAGCAAATGCTCTAAATTCATGTACACGGAAAACCAATAAAAACTGTCCCAGGTGTTGGCGAATTTTTCACACGGTTTTCACGAATTAATTTTGGTGAATTATAAGAAACTTAAGCGATCTGCTAACCTCATCAACTTCTTGGAATACGGAAGTACCTCTACAGTCTTGTAAATTAATTGTTAGCTCCTTTTTACATTCGCTACGGATTTCCTTTGCGTCATATTCCGTCAGTCAATTGTTCCGGACCCGCAAGAACCGTACGTTGATTGTGTCTCACGTCAGCCGTTTACGTATATTGTGCCCCGGACTTCACTCTCAGGATCTGCATCTCAATAGACATTGATTGACCCCATTTCCGCTCCAATTATTGCCTTGTTAGTCAGCCCGTCCTCTTGGCAGGCGAGGATTGTGATGCGAAGTGGGACTGGATTGAACGAGAGTTGCTATGTTTTTCTTTTGAACATCTGCGAGTCCCAAATCTTGATCTCTTCTACCTCGACAGATCTTAAAAATGGAATAAGCAGAGCATTCAGGAAGATACCGCTTGTCTCCCTAATTTTTCAGTGGTACTCTTTCGCATGATGCATGAAAGATCTTTGTCTGGTTCGGTGTTTGTTCAATTGTTCAGAGCATCGTCAGTTGGTATGCACGTTAATTTTTTAGTTACGATAAAAGGATCTATGCACTAGCAGTTTTGTGGAACTATCATTTAATTTGAATGTTGTGCTAGATCAGTGTACATAACTGATAAAGGTTCATGCCGGAAGAAATGGAAATATTATGAAAGAATGCATTTAGTTTGTATTTACCAGTACCTACGTGAGTTAGTAGTGCAAAGAGCATGCTTTAGATGCATTTCTTAATTTAACTACCGATCCAGTAACAATTATTTTATGTTACAGTTCTTGGGACGAAAGCCTTTAAAAATCTAACCGTATGACATTCTCTCTCTCTCTAATATTTTTCTTATGATTGAGTTTTTCTTATCTGTGTGTGTAATATATTTCTAAGATCAACGGCAAATGTATTTAATTAAATTTTACTTAAGTATATTATGAATAGATTCAAAGAATCTGAGCGTCTTAAATATTTAAAAAAGATTTATGTTGAATTTTAACCTACGATGTAATTATGATTTCCGATCTAATTTTTCCAATAATTTCGATACCCTGCTAAACATATTGTTTCACCTTTTAACCAATCTAGAAGGCTTTCGCTGCACACTGTCGAGTTCTTTGATCGATTCGTATGGAATATGTGCAAAGAGGGCTTTGGACATGAAATACATGGGTGGGGATTGGATCATTTGTGGTTTTCAAGTCTATCTCCCCAGTTTAAGGTGCATCAGGCCGGGGAGAAAGGTACAAGATTGGGGCTGGAAGGATAGTTTGGTACTGTGGAGAGAAATCCGGAAGTAGGTAATGATATACATCTAGTACATGCCCTGCGAACCGCCGCAAGGGCTTGTGGTAGGAGCAGTAAGTCACCAGTCGTAGAGTTAAGTTTAGCGGGAAAAGCTTAATTAATTGTCGAGTACTAGCTGAAGGTTCCCATTGAAATTCAACGGGAGGGAGAAATATAATAATTACAAATTTTAATAGAGGGAGAAATATAATAATTACAAAGAAATTTTAACATTTTTCATGAACGGGAGAAAATAAACTTGTGTTATGGAGCTAGCTGTGGCTCTAAGTCACTATCGGAACCATAAATATAATTTAAACCAATGTAAACATTGAATTACTGCCTCGACTCATACAAGGCCTTTGCAAAAATAAGGATTTTATTTTGAAACTTTCAGGCCAGAAGAAACGAAGGAGGTTAGAAGGTGGGGAGGGTGCATACAAATGTCTGTCTATTGTTGTCAATGAGGCCAGATTCGGTTTTTTGGGAATGAAAGTAGCACCCACCTCTTCGACAAAAAAATTTCTCTGGCCTTTTATGTATGTAATGTTTGTCTCAATTCTCCAACTTCATGGCAGTGGCGACAATGAAATTCCTACGGATACGTATTAATGTATTTTAATCCAATTAGAGTAAATTCAATTCCTATTACCTAGTACAGATTTAGCCTACTCAAACCAGGTACTCGTCGCTCGGTTGCGCCTATTCACAACTCCTACTGTATATTTGACGCATAACTATATCATAATTTTTTTATCTTGCTACTCTTATTTTTGATTAGACTTCATTTACGTTTCTTATCACGTTCTTGTGTCTCAAAAGACAACAATTTTGAAAGCAGTCCACTTCGGAATAAGACATAAATCCATAAAATATTCACGTTTTTAACCCCACAGAAACTTTCATTTAAATACTTTTATTTTTTACCAAATGCAAACCTATTTGATCTGGGAGTAGTGCGAAAAGTAAGCCCGTATCATTTTTCCGAATGAAATGGCCGATCTGGATTCAAGAATTAGCTGCGATACCTTTTTTAGTACCTTCCTTTCATTATTTTAACGAAAAGATCAATGCTGTTCGCGGCATCGCTTTTGAACGAACTTTTTAGCATCATTGCAATGGCATCAATGAACATCCCATGGATACGTAATGAGACATTATGCTCCATTGGGTTTCGAATTTTTTTCCCTGATTTTTGTTGAACTATCTCAAATCTCAAGCTATCTTCATCGACAACGATTCCGAAGGAGCTCCATCTCTTCTTTTCATGTCCCACGTTGGTTCAAATGCACAAACCCGCAAAGAAATAAAAAAAACATTAAAAAATTTGAACATTGCTGAAGCATTCATTTAAATACTCCTAATTTTAACAGAATGCAGACCTTCAAAATCCGTGAGTAGCGCTAGCAGTCAGGACGTATCATTGTGCGGAAAAATATGGATGACCCTGCTTCACGGATAGCTTACAATGCCCTAGTATCTTACTATATCCTCGCGAAAAGCTCGATTCCGTTTATGGCATCCCTCTATGACAAACTGTTTAGGCATCAACGATGTTTTCATTTTGGAGACGACAATGGCAAAGGCCTTAGCAACGCTCGGAAAAGAAGCGAAAAAAACAGTAAATTTCAACGTAAATTACGCATTTAACAGAGACCTCGTCAATAAAGTTAAATCAGCTAAGAGAATAAGAAATTTTAAATATTTTTCCATTAAATACAGAAAGAATGAAAGGAATCGATTAATTTTTAGTTATTTTACTGAGTGAAAGAAACAACTCTTGCGCTACCATAAAGTGAAAAAGTCAATTTTAACCAATGTAAATACATTTTGGCGCAAGGAATCGAACCCGGGCCCTGAGCCTTTTTTTGTGTAGCTTATAGCACCTTATAGTGTATACGCTAAAATCCTACAAAATTTCAGCTCAATCGGTTCAGTAGTTTTGAGGACATGTGTAACGAACATAGAACCGGCAGACAGACAGACACCACTTCATTTTTATATATTAGTATGATTTTGGTTTTAAAACAATTATATGGAGTATGTTTAGTTTGCGTTATAGTATTGAGCGTTGGAAAAATGAAGTTTTCCATCGCCAGGTCCTACTGTTGATCTCTAATTATTTATAACTCCTGCCTCACAGTTGGCTGGTTGACTGAGTCTGCTCTTAACAAAACGCTCCTAGTGGACTACAGCTTAACGTCCCATCGGACGGACGGAGTACTGAACTCGAGTTTGTCCTCCGGACCTCAAGGGAAGACCGGCTTACCGATAAAAAATATCTTCCAATGCCGGGATTCGAACCCTCATGTAGGGAGGCCAGTACTCTAACCACTACACTCCCCATTCCTTAGAATTAACTGCAAGCATAGCATAGTACCCATTCAAAACATCTTGAGTTTCTGAGCGAGCACAAATGACGTGCAATCTGAGAGAGGGTTCCGTGAGCGCGTTTAGTAAGCGCGTATTCCTGTGGCGACTGTAAGTTTCGAACTAAACAACACGAATCAGCTGGGATGTCGTCGCTATCACCTTCTGGCCCCCTCATTTTTCCCCGAGAACGACACACTAATCCTCTCGCAACCGAATGCATTTGAATATATTTCCATCGGAAGGTGAAAACAGCATTCCTCTACATTCCTCAAGGCATCTTGTTCCTCAATTACCCAGAAAAGGGTAACATTTCGTCATCTTTCCTCTTGGCTCATCAGCAATGCTTTCAGGAAGCACATCAAGAACCCCTTTCGGGCCCTACCTACTCATCAATGCAGCCCCATAACCATCCCCCGGGCTTTCGAACGGAGGGCGTAATTCGGGAGCCAAGATAATGTAGATATTCATTAGTTCGCGCCAATCTTCCCCTACAACCCCTGGGAAGGTAGGAAGATTGGACCCCTCAATGGTTTTTTTTATTTCTTAAAAGAGGTCGGCCGGCGATTTCCATCTACCCTACTACCCCAGCTCCTCTTCCCCCTTTATTTACAAAGGAGTGAGCGTATAAGAATAAGGCAGTTTCCTATTATTTTTTGTTGTCTTCATCAAACATTTAAAACATCTGGAGTGCATATTTTAAACCGTTGGTTTTAAAAATCACGTTTAGTATTTTTCCTCATTAATTAAAAAAGTGAAAAAAGTCAACAGCGCGAAAACGCGGTGGCAAACTATTGCACGCCGGTAAATTATACGTGTGACGTGACACTATTTTCCCCTACCTGCCACTAGGTGATGCTGCGGACGCTTCCAAGCCGACGGTGCACTCCTTTGAAGCTTATTAACTAGTATCTGAGGTGTATAAATTCAGTTAAATTACTATTATTAGCTATTATTTATTCCAAATTATTTATTCAGTTGATTCATTTAAGACAGTTAGTACCTATTCATTTTACTAAACGCACCTTGAAGTGGGCCCATGGTCGCGCGAACTTAACGCATTGCTTCGCAATCCGATCTATTGATTCGAATTATTCTGTATTCTTGTATTATAACCGTTACTGTACTCTACCTCAATTCGCACATCTTCACTCTATACTTCCAAAATGGCTCAAAAGTTACCTAACAAAGAGGTCACAATGTGTTTTTCATTAATAATCATTGCAGTGATTTTATATATATTACCTCCAGTGCACCTCAGGGTTCAGTCCTAGGCCCTGTATTGTTTTTGTTATTATTAATGACTATTGTTGCCACGACTTTATTGGTCAGGTTTAATGTCTTTGCGGATGATTTTGCACTATGTTACAGTAATTTTACTTGAGAACCTCTATAAGGTATGCTATGCAAACTGATTTAAAATACATAAGACTATGGTTTTTCACAACAAATTATCTATGAATGTACAGAAAACTATATTTTCTATATATGTATATAATATATGAATGTGCAGAATACTATGCATACAGAAAACTATACGTACAGAGAACTTTATGATTCTTCAATATTATGTGCCAATGTTTTGTTATGTCAATTTATACATTTTTTGGTTACATTTTGTTAATTTTTATATTTATATATTTTTATTACGCCTTGTTTTTGAATTTTCAGCACTTTTGTTTCTGATGGTAGCTTTTTTCAGGTTTACCCTTGTAAGCTACCTAAAGCTCAATTTTTCTTTTATTGCATAATTATATGTATGAGTTTTGAGCATTAAATATCTATCTATCAGTAGCAGAGGATTTCACGAGCAGGATACCCTGGAGCCTATGAAACGACTATCAATACCGTTTTTAGCGGAGGAGACATTCCGAACTTTGATAATTTTCATATCCCATTATTAATACACTTCCACTAGAGCTGAGGGACTTTGAAATATAATTCAATCACAAAATTAGAGAAATTAATTGCCGAACTGACAGATTCAAAATGTCCTTATTTCTTCGTACTATTAGGGATATGACGGTAAATATATCCAGTTCGAGTGTAGCAATGGATAACATTGGTAGCTGTATGTTGGTGTAAGGACTCAAAGCTAACCCAACTAACAGCATGTTTTTGCATGTATGCTTTGCTATATTTATCTTTTTCTAAATAGTGTAGTTTTGAACAGTACATATATAAATGCTAATCCTTTTTTATGCATGATATGTAGTGCATGTTTGGTGAGAGTTCACCCCCTGCCACACACCTTTATGGTGGCTTGCAGGGTATTATGTAGATGTAGATGAAATACAATGGTAAGTTCAGGAGAAGAATATTTCCTATTCCTCGCAACGTAAACGATATACCTGTTACGTCAGCAGCAGGGCAGCGCGTTCCGCCATTCCTGAGTTTTTCAAATGAACTATCATTAACATTCAAATCTATAGTAGACTGGAATTTGTCAATCCAATTTTTTTGCGTAAAGGAATACATTTACGGTCGGGTGTGAATCGAAATTAATGAATTCTGTTTTATTTGGTGAAGGAAATTACTCTATATGGGACAGAGAAAAAAGAAAAAGTATCCCTTTTGATCGCTGTTGGGACCTTGCTCCTTGCTTAGTGGGGAATGGGGTCGTTTACCATGTATTTTTTATCGCCGAATCTGATAGAGTTTGTAAAATAAAAAGACCCGTATTTTTCCGTTTTTTGATCGGTCAATTATTTCTCGAGTTATAAGCGGCGAAAAACTGATGTTTTTAACCCTTTCGGAAAAGTGGGCGTGGTGCCACCTCTGACATATATCGACTTCGTCCAATCACAACTGAGCCCGCGAAGCTACTTCGCCTCATCGCAATGGGGGGGACACAGCTGACTCTGCCAATCGGAGCAGTTACGACAGCATCTGTACGAGCAGACCTTCCGAGAACCCCCCAATACTCCCTTCTCATCCCCGAAAAGCAGTCGGGGACGTGAGGACAATGACGTCAATGTCATCACAGCAGCTTTTTCGGTGGGCGTCACCTTTTGCTTATTTTAATTTTTGATTAATGAGTGAATGGTTGTGGTTAGAAGATTAATGTTTTCACTAAAATTCTTTTTTCGTTTCCATCTAACGATTTCGTGTCCAAAATTGCAATTTCGGTTCCGAGTAAACGCCCCCATTGGGATGGTGTGTTTTATGCATCTATATCTACATAATACCCTGCAAAGCACCATAAAGTTGTGTGGCTGGGGTGAATTCACACTAAAGATGAACTGTATATCACGCTTAAAACGGATTAGTAACATTATTGTAGTCTAAACTTTAGTTTTATCGAGGGCTAGCCTCCCATTCTGATGACCCAGGTTTACATCCCGGCTTTGGCAAGCATTTTCAATGGTATTGCATTTCTCCTTTTGGTGCTTTGTGGAGAGTACTTCGGACACAGTAATCCATCTCTCGGATGGAAAGTAAAATCGTGGACCCTTTGGTGCCACGGCAAGGTTATATTGACACTGAATCGTATCCCGATAAATCACTATGACTACTTTTCGATAAATTTAACCGTATCACCTTTCTTGAGTATCATATATTTTGGTAAAGCAAACGAAAAAGGCTAATTTTTGTTTGATAAATTTAATCATACCCTCTAGAATACCGAGCAAGTTTGGTAAAATTAACCGAGGATGCTAGTTTTTCTTGATAAATTTTATCGTACATTTTGATAATTTTCACCAATTTTATTTACCAGACAGTCTTGTTAGCAATATCTGTGAAATTCAATGTTCCATACAAACTGAACTTTTTGATAAAATTTATCAAAATATGATAATTAGCTCGCGGCTGAGTTTAAGGCCACAGAGTACGACCACCGGGTTGCAGATGGTGGGTCGACCTCCAGATATAGAGGTTAGCTGCGAGATAAGCGAGTTTACATCTACATCTACATAATACCCTGCAAGCCACCACAAGGGTGTGTGGCAGGGTGTGATTGCTCACCAAACGTGCACTACATATCATGCATAAAAAAGGAATAGTATTAATATAGTAGTCAGAACTACGCTATTTAAAAAAGATAGAAATTGCAAAGCAAACATGCAAAAACATTCTGTTAGTAGGGTTAGCTTTAAGTACTCATACCAACATGCAGCTACCAATGCTATTCATTGCTACTCTCCGATAGGACATATTTACCGTTATTCGTATCTCTTATTGTGCGAGGGAAAAAGGACATTTTGAATCGTTCAGTTCGGCAATCAATTTATCTAATTTTATGATTATGGTCCAGTCTGCCATAGTAAGTTGGGGTTCGTAAAATATTTTTAACATCATCACTGAAAATATTGCCTTGGAATTTGTGGAAGAGAATAAGTCTAAATTTCAACCTGCGATCTGACAATGATTCCCAATTTCATTCATTTAATAGGCTGGTTACGCTAATAAGGTTATCATACCGACCCTTTACAAATCTTTCCGATCTTCGCTGCACACGTTCAAGTTCGTTATTTAGACCGATTTCGTAGGGATCCCATACACTGGCTGCATATTCCAAATGGGGTCTTACAAGGGAAAAGTAGCTGATTTCTCGAACATGATCGTCACATTTACCCAGTACTCTTTTGACGAATCCCAGTTTACGATTCGCTTGACCCATTATTTCACGAATGTGTTTACCCCAGGAAAGATCATTTGTCAGTCTTATTCCAAGATATTTAATGGATTCCACGTTTGTTAATTTATTATCACTTATTTTGTAAGTGGTAGGAGGAGAGCTATTCTTTTTCCAAAAGTTCATTACAAGACATTTTTTAAAGTTTAATTCTAACTGCCATGTATCACACCAAGTTTCAATTGCTTGTAGGTCAGTATTTAAATATTCTTTATCATTTGGGCATAAAATTTCCCTGTACACTACTGCGTCATCGGCAAATAGACGAAGCTTACTTTTTACCACCTTATGGATATCATTTATGTACAAAAGGAATAGGAGTGGACCTATCACACTACCTTGTGGGACACCCGAAGTGACTTTAATTGCCGGTGAGGAAACACCGTCTAAAACAACCCTTTGAACCCGATCATGCAGAAAATCATCAATCCATGATATAATGTTACTGTCTAACCCATAAGATTTAAATTTCAAAATTAGTCTGCTATGAGAAACCTTGTCAAATTTACTCGTCGAGTAAATTGAGTTTACTCGTCGAATAAGCAGTCCTGGACTAAAAGCGACGGCAATCCGAGGGGGTATTTGGTCTATCCCGGGATAAGGTAGGCCACTAAATAATACAGAACCTGTGAAAATATCGTGACTTGGCGACGGGAGGCCGCCAACAATTACGCTTCCCATCACCCGGAGGAGAGGGCACCAGCTCTTCTTCACATGAGTGAAGTTGGAGACCACAGTGATCGGTACAGCGACACTCATTTCACTACAGGCGTGGTAACATTTACTTTAACGGCTGTAGTACTGCGATGTGGAAGGCAAGGGGAAACCACCACATTATTATCCCGAGGAGTCGCAGCCACTCCACTCTTTTCTTTCTTAGAAGAATCGAGTGGAGGGCTGCGTAAAACCAATTCTAGGATTGCTGAACCATGATGATGATGATAAATTCAATCAAATTTTGTTTTCAGTAAACATCTACGCAATACCCCGTGAGCCACAGCGAGAATGCATGGCAGGGGGTGATGATCACCAAACATGCACTACTTACATGCAAATAAGAGCTCTTATTATGCTCTTATTATATAGAAAACTGTTAGATATGACTAACGTGCAACTAGTAGGTTCGTATTAACATAATAATTAAGGAATTACTGGATATAGAGGCAATTCTCTGCATATATTTGTCTGTATTTCCCTATAATACGGGGTATATTGAGTTCTTTTGAAATATGGTAATTGGGGACAAGGCAGGGACGCGGGCTATTTGGCATGATGCTTTATTGTTGGTTTGAGTCGGATATGGAACTTCTTTTCAAAAAGGGCGAAAGAGTTTCTTTTCACGAGATCCCCCCCATCTTACACTTTTGAGGTGTGTCGTTTTAAGGAGTGCCGTTGTCGTGGCGGCCCGGCTGTCGGGTCCTTTGTGGGGGGTTGATTGAGTGGGGGTGTTCTGGGTGGCGGTCTGAGTTCTCTTTTAGGCGTCGGGGAGGGAGGGAATATTTCCGCTGGTCCGTCTTGGTGTTTAGGGAGGCGTGGCCGACTCTTTTGGATGATTCGGCGAGCTAGGGTTGGGTCGGAGTTTTTTAAATCGAAGGAATGGGAAAAGGGAAGATTTCCTCCTGCTTGTCCTGTGACCAAGTGCACGGTTCGCGTGGGTGGCCCCCTGCTATTGACTGTCAGGTCATCTGGACGGATGAAGGCGAGGCCGACATTCCCGAGGAATAGGTGTGCGACCTGTGGCCCTCAGCTACGGACCGCCGGCCCTTAATTTGCCCACTATTATGCCTTACAGTGAAGGCTGGCAGCGGCAAATTAAAAAGGCTTCCTAGGGTAATACCCCGTATGAGAGCCGTGAAACGTGTTTACACTATCTCGTCCTTTAGCTGGAAATCGAAGGATAAAAGCTGGTGCCGACAAATCAGAAAGCTCCCTAAAGTAATTATCCCGGTATAAAAATTCCCATCATGAATTCTTTGTGCAAGGATGTGAAGCAAACTTGGGGAGAAGAGTGCTGAAATTTGCGAGTTGAAAATGTTTCCCTCGACCACCGGGAATCAAACAACAGAGATTTGGATTTCCAGATCAATGCGTAGACCACCACCCAACCCAGCATTCCTGATTTATTTAAGGATCCATCACTGGTTTCCCTAACAAGGAAAATTTTATGGACTTCTTCGCAATTGAGAGTGTTTTTAATTTGTCAATGCGTATGCTTCCAATGTGTTAAAAAAGCGATTAGGGTTGTATATTGGAATTTAAAAAGTAAATATTCAGCCTTTACTTGATGGAACTGTATGTTAACAACAAGGAAAAACACTTCGTAAGATTCCACAGAAAATTTATAGACACCGACCTAGGTTTCGATTGACATTACGATCATCATCAAGGTCTGACCTTATGCATATTGACTTATAAATATTGATTGGGGGGTCGTGGTGGCCTAGTGACCTATTGACCGGAGGGTCCTTGGTTCAAATCCCGGGCAAGAGCCTTTCTAGACACCCCCATCTAAAATCCCCGCGATTCGATTTTCTGCGTGTCAGAACTTCGTAGGAAATCGCAGGTGGCCCAGGGAAAGGAACTGGCCCCCCTACCCTGAATGTGTGAATTTCACGCTCCATTGGCTTAGTACGGGGTGAGCTCTACTCTCACCTATCAAAACCAAACTTCGGGTTGAATCACTGAGTGAGTGATTGATATATTGATTATATAATACGACTAAAGGCGGGGGGGACTACCTCACCACTTGCTATATTGTAATTGCGCATGGTATGATGTGGTTTTTTCATGCATCGAAAATTCAATGCTCGCGTGTGCCCGACGTGGTCCTTCCCAATCCCCTGTGACCTTGAAAAAGTCTTACTCTCAGGTTTCACCCCGAGTACCCTCGGGGCATATTAATCACTCGAGGACCTTCGAAAAGGGAGTGACAAGGATCCTTCTCAGTCGACACTTGGGCACAAGTGTCGAGTGACCTCTCCACGTCACGAAAGCCTGAGGAGCGGCCCCCGAATGCCCGCCACACGGGACTCGGCGAAACTCCTCGACTGCACGGAGGAGGGCTTTAAGTCCATCACGCACCGAGAGACACCACGTTACCTCACGCTGCGTAAACATCACAGACCGAAGGACATACCATCCAGACAAGTGTCCAAAGGAACAAAATTTCAAGTTGGCTGAAATGTTATAGCCGAAACGTATTTTGATGGACCAGAAGGTGACAAATACACTTTATTGAATATTTTTTCCATTATTATCTCTAATTTTCAGTAAATTGAAACTTGGTGTGATACATGGCAGTTAGAATTAAACTTTAAAAAATGTCTTGGAATAAGACTGACAAATGATCTTTCCTGGGGTAAACACATTCGTGAAATAATGGGTCAAGCGAATCGTAAACTGGGATTCGTCAAAAGAGTACTGGGTAAATGTGACGATCATGTACGAGAAATCAGCTACTTTTCCCTTGTAAGACCTCATTTGGAATATGCTACCAGTGTATGGGATCCCTACGAAATCGGTCTAAATAACGAACTCGAGCGTGTGCAGCTAAGATCGGCAAGATTTGTAAAGGGCCGGTATGATAACCTAGCGTAACCAGTCTATTCAATGAATTAAAATGGGAATCATGGTCAGATCGCAGGTTGAAATTTAGACTTAATCTCTTAAACAAATTCCAAGACCATATTTTCAGTGATGATCTTAAAAATATTTTGCGGACCCTAACTTACTATGGTAGACTGGACCATAATCATAAAATTAGAGAAATAATAGATTGCCGAACTGACAGCTTCAAAATGTCCTTTTTTCCTCGTACTATTAGGGATATGAATAACGGTAAATATATCCAGTACGAGTGTAGCAATGGATAACATTGGTAGCTGCATGTTGGTATAAGGACTTATAGCTAACCCAACTAACGGCATTTTTTTTCACGTATGTTTTGCTATTTTTATCTCTTTTTAAATAGCGTAGTTTTGAACAGTACCTATAAAAGGTACTGATCCTCTTTTTTTATGCATGATATGTAGTGCATGTTTGGTGAGAGTTCACCCCCTGCCACACACCTTTATGGTGGCTTGCAGGGTATTATGTAGATGTAGATAGATGTAGAAATTCCGAAAAACTGAAATATTAATTTAGACGGGGTCAAAACTTATAAATTTAAGCATCCGTTTTTTGTTTAATTTTCATCCTGGTTTTACAAAATTAGTTACAATTTTCCAGTTGTCTCTTCAAGAAGAATATATTATTTTAAGTCGTGGTCACCACGTCCATCGCGTCGCTTAGCTTTCGGTCTGTGGTGGTCAATGCTTGCGAAGGAAAGCGATCCAGGGACACGCTTGAAGAGGCATTGCATAGCCGTGTCTTTCGGAGTGTGGTGGGTAACATCCCATTCTTCAGTAGAGCCCAGGGGCCACCCTTCAAGTTTCCACCACAAGCCGACCAAGACATCGACGGGGACTTGATTTAAAGAATTTTCTGAGACGTGACAAGTTTGGGAGAGTGTAACAGGCCGTGAATAATTCCTACAACAATTTGTTTCTACGGCTGGTATGGTTGGTTCCACAGCGGGGTTTAAAAGTTCGAAGGTCGTGACGTGAATATTTTTTCCGAAGGACCACAGCTGTCTCTGGTACCCCAAAACGAAATGTATTGGTCAGCTGTTCCCCTAAATCCACATCTATGGAATGTCCCTGAAACTGCCCTTCTACTGCATACAGTCATATAAACTGAATTGATACAGTACTATATTACAACCTGTTGGAAATTAATTCACAAGACACGTGAAAAAGGTGAATAATATCAACAAAGTAATATTATAATAATAATTGATCAAGAATTTCTCTATATTACTCAAGGCATGCAGTAGTTGCTATTATTCGGTTTTTGACAAAATGTAGCTTAGGGGATATCGAAAATACGTAGTACGAAAGTACACGCTATATTTTATGTGCTACGTCAGTTAGTAGCGCGCTACAGAGAGAAAAAAATATTATTTCCCATCACTGTAATATTTTAAGTTTGATCACATTTTAGAACAACTTATAAAGCTTTGAGTTACCACCACGTGTATTATATCATAGTTCGAGCAGTAGGATTTGAAGCGGTTATTCTCGGGAGTGGACTGGCAAATGAGGTTGTCTAATAAAGGTTTCAAGGGGTGATTTTCTAACTTGTGGAAGAAGGTAATTTATTATAACGCAAGAAATTTTCAGGGAACTGCGGAAGTATGGAGTGAAACCCGGCGTCGTTAAAACCTTCTTTAACGAAAGGCGCGAAGGGGTCTGTTGTTTTATGTCCTATCCGATGGACGGAGTACTGAACGTAAAGAGCTCTCCACATGGCATTCAAGTGAGAACAGTACCTATACCATTGAAAATCTCCTTCACGACCGGGGTTCAAACCCAAGCACTCAGGGCGAGAAGCCAGTACCTACTCTAGCAAAAACACAAACGAAATTCCCGTAATTATGAGATCGCTAGGTTGCCGAGGATGGATAGTTTGATGGTGAATATTTCCTGAAGGGAGTTGAGTGCAAACAAAGTCATTGCCTCTAATACCAACGTTAATGAGGTTGTTAGATATTTTTGGTAATGGTCAATTTGAATTTTCCGAAGAAAACGCTTGGTACGTAAAATGTAAACAAAGTGGCATACGCAGGTGACATTCTAATGAAGTACTCTGGTGTATCATTAAATGTTCTCTCCCTAACGCGGTGGATTGAAATTGCAGTTTTGGGCAATTTATTTGCTCTCAAGTCATACAATTGAGAGCCTTACTCTTACAAACATTACCTCCGCCAACTCAGTATTAACTTTCTTAATACGCCTTGCCACACATCTTGCAGACTTGTATGTAATGTATGCTCTGAAGAGCATAGAATTTCTTTTAAAGAGTTTGGCGTTTTACTCAGAAGAGTATTTTTATTTCTTATATATACGCCTGATCAAAGGTGTTCAAAAGCAACAAGCTCTCAAGGTGACTAACTACAGGTCACGATTCAGGCTTTTTGTGATTAATGAAAATTAGAATTGCTTACGATTCAGTAATAGACCACTTTTCTATGTGTAAGGCCCTATAATTTTCGATGAGCAACCGAATTAGGACCATTCTATGCCATATTTTGGAGCTATTTCTTCTATTATGTGTTATTTTCTCGTTTTTAACGAAAAAATCCTCATCACGAAGAAGCCTACGTTAGAGTCAAGGCTGAATGGTGGTCCCTGTAATAAAAATTCCCCCTTGTCATCTATGAGTCATAAATCGCCGAAGTAGCAAACATCTTCTGACGCATTATAGAATGGTTCTTTATCACAAAGTGGCCTATTTTTGTTGAATTTGTATTTTTTCCTTATGTTTTTCGGGAGAATGATAATAATGACCAACTCTTCCGACTCTCGACTGGGTAAAACTTTGCGATGCATGAAAAGAGAAATCTTGTAGAAACTATAAAATGCAGAAAGGAAGGCCTAGTCTGATTCGTCTTTGAGGTTTGATACTGTTATGACTAAGTCGAGGTAAAAAATTCATTGGAAGAGATACGAAGGAAAGCTTCGTTTTAAAACTTATGGTTCAAAAGCAAAGAGTTTGTGGATATAAGGAGGTTAGCTTATAGGAGAATGAAGAGGGAAGCTGCATTGAACCAATCTTTGGATTGATGGCAGTTAATACTCATGATGGCTGACCAACTGGAAGATAGTTCTATCTGCTCGCGCATTACGTGCGACCACAACACAAAAGATGCCTCTATCCCCAACATCACATTTAAAAAATTCAATTGCTCCCTGACTCTTATAAATTTTAGCCACAAAATCAAGGTTGTTGACAGATTATCCATTGCCACATACATTAGCGGTGGCTCACCAAGTTTAAGATTTATTTAAGATGCATTTGTGGAAGCTAAGTTCTTTTAGCGCTCTGCAAATTGAAGAATTCTCAAATATTTCTGCGGTGTTTGGGGTCTAAGAGAACTTAATTTACATCTATATGCCACCCTGGGGGCCATTGCAAGTACGTGACAAGGCAGGTCATGAGACGTGAAGGTGACAATAGGCCTAATATGTTTAAATTTTGATACTTCCGTGAGTAGGATGGGCTTCGATTGGTCGTGGGACTTTTTCAAAGAACTACTTACTTTTTACTGTACTGAGATGTTTGCACTTAAAATTTCCCAGGAACCGCGCATGCATAATGACTTTTGTAACTCAATTTTTCATTGCATAGTAAACATGATATTGTCACAAAAGAGATAATTGTTACCGAGATTGTGTAGAAAATATTTGCTATTGCATTTTTTGTGGTATTGTATTGTATGACGTCTGTCGGCATGTGAAGCCTCTTTTTGAGCAAACATAGAGTCCAGAAATTTGCTTCGAAAGTCTCCCTAGGGTGTTGATTGAAAATCCAGAAAATAGTTTGGAAATTAAAAAATGCTGTTGTTAATGCCGTTATGCCGTTAAATTTATGGGATTAGGCATTCCTTAACATATTCGAAAGGAAAAAAGTTGCTTCTACAGCGCCTCGATCCCACACCATCTCGTGGGAACGTACTCTAATGGGAGCGCCTCTAATCACTCGGTTATTAATTGAATAATTAAAATAACTTCGTTCGTTGCACAGTACCTATAGTTTATTGTCGACCCAGGACCTGGATCATTGATCTTCATAAGGCGTGCGCTAGAGTTATCGTTATTTTTTTCTTTTACTTCTGTCAGAGGGAACGTGATCTCTATTCCTCATTTTTCGCGCAGCACTTCTAATTGCTTATTGCCTATTTTTTTATATAACTTCTGTCAGAGGGAACGTGATCTCTATTCTTCATTTTTCGCGCAGCACTTCTAATTGCTTATAATAATCAGTGGAGCGAATTTTATAAACGGTTATTGTTAACCCTGCGCTACTTTAGGGGTAAGCGTTATCGATACAGATTGCGATAACGCGAAATATGCATCCGTGATTTCGTACCAGGTGTCGCCAGTAACGTCATCATCAGGAGGTACTCATCAGGTGGTACTCCTGATGTAAAGCAAATGTAAACTGGAGCTCACAATTATTTTTCAAGACTGTTGAGGTACGTACGTTTTCCACGCCGTTAATGAAGTTACCAGATTGCTTAAATTTATTATAGTTCACAAGAATTAATTTGTGAAAACCTCGTTTTATCCTTCCAATACAAATTTTCACAATATTTCCTTTGGTAACAATCGCAAACAATTGTTAGCAGGGGTTTGCGTTGTTTACAACAAATCCATCAATTTTAGTGGTATAAACAATTTGTTTTTTGCAAACTGTTACTAATAGATCTGGCTTTCTTATATCAAAATCGCAAGTTCTTGGAACAAAAACTACGGGAATACCAAGCGCTCAAAAATGGGCAACTTGATTTTACGCGCAAAAAACGGGTACTTTTTTGAGAAAAAATTAAGTACAGGAAATACTATGGAGCCGAAGACTTTTTGAAGTAAATGATCCAACGTAGAAATAAACTCTCTCTCGTATGCTTTTTGTTGCATTGAAATTGATCGCTTCGTTTAGACGATAGAGCTCCTCAAACTCGGGTGTCTTGCTTTTTTTTTACAGACAGTAGTGTTTAGGCCCCACCTTGAGTATGCAGCCAGTGTATGGGATCCTAATGAATTAGGTTTGATCAGAGAACTAGATAGTGTTCAGCGTAGAGCAGCTAGGTTCGTTAAAAGGTGTTACGATAGGTTGAGTAGCGTTTCAGAATTAATAAAAGAATTAGGGTGGGAATCATTATCAGAGCGTAGGTTAAAGAACAGATTGAATCTATTAGAGAAATTTCAATCGGATAGCTTTACTGAAGATGTTAGGATGTTAGGCAAAATGTCCTTTTTTCCTCGTACAATTAGGGATATGAATAGTGGAAAATTATCCAATACGAGTGTAGCAATGGATAACATTTGTAGCTGCATGTTGGTATGAGCACTTAAGGCTAATTATAAAAAAGAAAAAACTTATTTCTTCTCCACAAATATATTTAAAACAAATCAACCGGTAATCATCACACTGTAATCTTGAGAATGGCCTTAGAAGGCCGAAACCGGTTGATTTGTTTTAAATACATTTGTGGAAAAGAACTAAGTTTTTTCTTTTTTATAATGAATAACTTCCACAACGTAAACTCGCCAACCATTTCTCTTATAGCTAACCCAACTAACGGCACGTTTTTGCATGTTTGCTTTGCTATTTTTATCTTTTTTTAAATAGTGAAGAAAAAATTGTATATTTCTACTAATCCTTTTTTAAGCATGATATGTTGTGCATGTTTGGTGAGAATTCACCCCGTGCCACACACCTTTATGGTGGCTTGCAGGGTATTATGTAGATTTAGATGTACGTTGATTGTATTCCAGCCATTACGTTCCATTCGTTTATTGAGCTAGGGAAATATCCTGTCTTAAAACCATGTGGTCATTTGTTGTACCTCTCTGTCCGGAAGTTGATCTCCTTTAATCAGCCGCTTCTCTCTCGTTGAACTGTCACCCTTCAAGTGGTAATGGAAGGTGATTTTTCTTCGAGATGAGAAGCCATTATGCTGGCTAATATTACTGCTTTTGCCGGCCTCGGTGGTAACGTGGTAAATCCCTCTCCTGTCGTTCACAGGGTCGCGGGTTCGATCCCCCCGGAGAGGATATCTCCGGGGCATGAATGCTGTTAATCTGTTAACTGTAAAAGAGGACTTGACAGTTATTAATACGCAGGTTAAATAAGGACGAGTTTAATTTTTAATTTTAATTTTTACTTTCATGGTGTACCTTGACATCCACCGCGAGAGTGTTGCGCAAAAGGTCTCCGCACATGCAAAAGAGAGATACTATTTCCTAAGAGAAGCGTGTAAGCTACGAATCCAGCAGTCGTGCTACTAAATTATCAGTATCTGTGTTAAAATATAATAATCATAATTGGTTAGCCATTTGTTAAAATGCATTAGTTTATGGCCCGTTCTAAGCATGCAAGGGTTATCATGAGTTAGTACTGTTGAGAACATATTTCAGATACACTGGAGACTACTCTGCCTGCATTTTATCAAACTTTAGGGTTACTCTGTTTTAAATTATGATAATCTATCCGTACCACCGTGTATCTCTCTAATCCCGCTCATCTGATGGACACTAGTTTAATATGCGAAAGTTCTTACTCTGTGTATTTCTAATGCCATCGGAAAACATCAAATTCAAACTTTTATTTATTACAATAAATTAAAATTTAACTTACGCTCTAATATCGAGTCCCTTATTGTTCCTCTGGTCAGCTAACAACACACAATTACCACCACAACCTTTAATAAATCTCTCTGATATCCTCTGCGTACGCTCTAATTTCTTGCTGAAATCACATCCTATTTGCTAATAATTTCTTCCTTTTCCCGGCGATTCAGAGGAAGAAACAAGGAGGCTCAGTTGGGGACGGTCGCTTGAAAGTGCAAAGCATCATAAATTTCGAAGGGTTCACGACGTTCTTTTTAAGTCATCGTGGACGATTGTGCCCTAAAGAGTTCTCATAACTCAGGAGATCCCCTTGAGGTTGAGGTGAGTCGACTCCACGACGAAATATATGCATCCGGGAGAAGAAATTTTCCCCTTCGGGGCGGTATCTATTGATGTTCATCAGGGCGATGGTCATACCTGCTACTTAGAGGGATTACCCGCCTGCCCCTAACCCATCAGATCCCCCTTGGGAAGTCTTCATGACTGTCTCCCTGCCGAGTACTCGGAAATCATGGAAAAGTTAATTTTTTTCGCGCAAAGATTTTTCAAAACGTCGTTTTGGTTTTATTGTTTGAGGGGAACAATTTTTATTAATCCCCTTACTAGAGAAGGCAAAGGTGTAAGAGAAGTAATAGCGTACCTACCCCTAGCACAAAGACATTACCTTGGTTCGGCAGCATATTGAATACATACAGGCTTGTTCAACTCTGGAAAATTACAGCGATTTTTCAAATATAGTACTCATTTTCTTCGAGAAAATTCATATAAAATATTGAAAAGTATGGTTACAAGCATTTATTTTAGATTATCACGTCTTTACTACTGAGTAGTGATTCATCAGCTCAAGTGGTAAGGTTGCTCATTCATAGGTGGCAGCCTTGCCGTTTGCTAGTTGTTTTTCAATTTCTAAATTTCTGGGGTAAAACTTGAGAGCGTCATATAATGGTTAGGTATTATATTCAGCAAATTTCAATACTGCTATCTACATCTACATCTACATAACACCCTGCAAGCCACCACAAGGGTGTGTGGCAGGGGGTGATTGCTCACCAAACATGCACTACATATCATGCATAAAAAAGGAATAGTATTAATATAGTAGTCAGAACTACACTATTTAAAAAAGATAGAAATTGCAAAGCAAACATGCAAAAACATTCTGTTAGTAGGGTTAGCTTTAAGTACTCATACCAACATGCAGCTACCAATGCTATTCATTGCTACTCTCCGATAGGACATATTTACCGTTATTCGTATCTCTTATTGTGCGAGGGAAAAAGGACATTTTGAATCGGTCAGTTCGGCAATCAATTTCTCTAACTTTATGCTTATGGTCCAGTCTGCCATAGTAAGTTGGTGTTCGTAAAATATTTTTAACGTCATCACTGAAAATATTGCCTTGGAATTTGTGGAAGAGATTAATTCTAAATTTCAACCTGCGATCTGACAATGATTCCCATTTCAATTCATTTACAAACCGAGTGACAAACTGAGTCAATGTGATGGACGAAGAAGAGGTACCGAGACTCGGATTTCCATTTAAATTACACTAGCAGAAAAGTTTAACGGAATCGTTTTACAAAGTTTATTTTCTGGTTTGTATGCTAAGCAATTGCGAGTCTAAGGAAATCTCTCTGAACAGAGGCGCTATATAATCACCGTTTCAAGGCAATACACATTGCGTCAGCGATTTGTGTTCACATGTCCCTCTTGTAAGGTTTCATGAATGAACCATCTATATTCCCGGCGGCGATTCATTAATTTTTTTATCCCAAATGAATTGTGCAATCTCCACGGTGCAATGTTTCTCATAATTTGACGACATCTTCCATCTTTGGGCGCCGACAGTGGGGGAAACTTTTGAGTGGTTAAAAGCGTGACTGGAAGGGGGTAAACAATTTTGCCAAGCGATCCCTCACCCCTTCTCCTTTCGAAAAGGACCGAAACACTTCTCCCATCCTTTACAGAAACACCCCCGCTTCACACAACCCCCATCGTTTTGGAACCGCCATTAAAAGGAAAAAATAAAATACCTGCAACAGCTTCCTCCTGAGACTACCATCCCCTCCCCCACCCCCTCCTATCCACCCGCCCTAACCGTTTTGACTCACACGGCACGTCACGCGGTAGGCAATCCCTGCGCCCCCATTGGTCAACCCCATCCCCTGGGCGATTCTCGCATGGGTCCTGTCGACGTGTGTGGTCGCTCTTCTTTCCTTAGGCAACTGAAGGTTTGGTCTTCCTTGAGCGGAAGGGGGTTTCGCGCGAGGTACTTGGGAATAAGGGAGAGGGTGATCCCTCCCCTCTCTCTATTTTGAACCATTTTTACAAAACATTTTTGAACCATTTTACGCGTTTACTTTAAGGAGGTTGGCTCGCGACTGCTTGAGTCAAGTTGTCTTAGGAATCTTATTAATTTAAGTACGAGTATATGCCTGCTAAGTGATCCTTACTTCACAAAGAAAATTACCTAAGCTGTTGAAAGTCATAAGTATCACAAGAAATACGTTGTAAAGTCGAAGGATTTCTTTTTTATGATAATTTTAACCAGCTCGACTATGGAGTCAATTCAGCATTTACGTTAAAGAAATAAATTCTTGTACTCAATGAATTTACTAATTTATAACACCAGAATATTACTATCAAACATTATATTATAATATTTTTCTGAAATATGCTTTAATATCTCATTAGTAATGATATTATTTATGCGCCATACATTTTACATAGAGCGACCGCAGCGCCACTTGAGGACAACTAACGCATTTCGTCTGCTATAAGCGCAGAAATTGTTGGATTTAGCGAAAAATTGATGCCTTTTTTTTCGTGTCATTTTATTTCTTGTGAAATTACGCATAAAATATCAGTTTTTTCCAAAAAGACATGTCGCTATGGTATTTTTAAACGTTATATTCCCATGTGATGGCCATTCTCGCCGTTAATCGTATGTAATTTCAAATGCAATTTGTGCAAAAAGGAGTATGGGTTGGTATAATTATCTTTACTTTATTAGATAGAGGAAATTTATTTCTATAAGTGCTGAAAATATAAAAAAAATGACATGACTTTCACTTTTCGGATCAACCTCCTTAAGGATCTCGCAACCCTGGAGGGTGTTGATTGGTTGCAGTTTAGTTAGCAGGCCTATCACCAACTTGCTGAGAGGTTCGCACTGCTTTTTTCATGGCGGGTGCCAGCTTATGGAATAGAATCGGTTTTATATATGCTCTGGGTACAACACACCTTAGGGCAATACAAAAGTTACAGAAGTGATGTAGCATTTATATTTATATTGAAGGTGACGGAAGAAAACAAAAAGCATATAGATTCGTAGATACAACTTTAGTCTCCAGGCTCCAGTCTCTATATTTCGTTTAATATGATGGGAGGTGTCTCAATCAGAGACCAAAATAAAATTGTAAAAATATCAACAGTCCATCGCCACTTTACAGTATACATGGAAGAGAAGGTAACCTGACATGACACACAACAAATGCATGTGGGACATGGTTAGAGAGATTTACTAGCTAGAAAGCTTTACTGAAGATGTTAGGCGCATATTAAAAAAACCAGCGTATTATGCTAGATTCGACAAGATAAATAAGATTAGAGAGATAGATTGTCGTACCGATAGATTGCAGACTGAACGTACCGATGGCAGACTGGACCATAATCATAAAATTAGAGAAATTGATTGCCGAACTGACCGATTCAAAATGTCCTTTTTCCCTCGCACAATTAGAGATACGAATAACGGTAAATATGTCCTATCGGAGAGTAGCAATGAATGGCATTGGTAGCTGCATGTTGGTATGAGTACTTAAAGATAACCCTACTAACAGAATGTTTCTGCATGTTTGCTTTGCAATTTCTATCTTTTTTAAATAGTGTAGTTCTGACTACTATATTAATACTATTCCTTATTTATGCATGATATGTAGTGCATGTTTGGTGAGCAATCACCCCCTGCCACACACCCTTGTGGTGGCTTGCAGGGTATTATGTAGATGTAGATGTGATTTACGACGTTTCTTAGGTTGTACAAGTGGAGACATATTTAATTTAAAGATTGTAAAAATGAGATAACATTCACTACAACGAGCCTCCTTTCACTATTTAAGGAATAATTTTCTTTCAGTAAGCTAAAAAAAGAATAGTAACTGTCAGTTGTATATACCATGGGTTTATTTATTTTCAATCCCAGTTTGTTTCCACGTTTATTAAAGAAAAAAATAGCAATTTTATCATTGCGGTACAAAATACCCTGAAAACCGGTCGTCGATAATATTGCTAACAGTAGTTACTTTGACAGTGTGCAGCGTAGAGCAGCTAGGTTCGTTAAAAGATGTTACGATAAGTTGAGTAGCGTTTCAGAATTAATACAAGAATTAGGTTGGGAATCATTATCAGAGCGTAGGTTAAAGTACAGATTAAATCTATTAGAGAAATTTCAATCGGATAGCTTTACTGAAGATGTTAGGATGTTAGGCAAAATGTCCTTTTTTCCTCGTACAATTAGGGATATGAATAGTGGAAAATTATCCAATACGAGTGTAGCAATGGCTTTACTGACGATGTTAGGCATATATTAAAAACACCAGCGTATTATGCTAGATTCGACCAGCCAAATAAGATTAGAGAGATAGATTGTCGTACCGATAGATTCAAAATGGCATTTTTCCCCCGTACTATAAGAGAACAGAATAGGCAGCATATGAAAGGGATAGGTAGGGGAAATATTTTAGAGTATTCTGTAGTGCATGATACATGTATTAACCCCTTAAATTCTATAGATACTAACAATCAAGTTTATATGAGACAATATAGTTGCTTGTTTGCATGTTAGTAGTGCATGCTTGGTGATATTCAACCCCTGCTACACACTCTCGCGGAGGCTCGCAGGGTATCGTGTAGATGTAGAAAGTATTAAATTAAGTCCTCGATACAGAAATGTCATCAGGGATATATGTCATATATGGCCTAACGGTGACAGGTAATTATATACAAGGTGGTTTTCGAAGCAAAGAGTTAAATACTTAATAGTGTTTTAAATATAGACCAAGATTTCCGAGATTTTTATGAGTTTGGTAGCGAATTCCATGCTACTGTGGATCTAACTACGACTGATTCGTGATATTAAAGCGTGCAATGTGATGGACAGCAGAGGTTAGATGGCTCGCTTCTGGTGGACATGCTTCGAGATAAAGGTGGGCTATTGAAAAGGTCGTACAGATAACTTGGCTCTCTGCTGGAGAATAAATAGAAGAGAAATGTGCCGAGCATGTAATGACGTCTAGCTTCCACGCTGAGCCAGGCTTTTTCTCTGTGCGAAGAGATGTGTGCATCGCGTCGAATATTAAAAATAAATCGAATACAGAAGTTCTGTAGGCGCTAGAGTTTCTCTTTTTGTTCATAAGTCATGTCACCAAAGAACAATGGGCCTTAGTAAAAATAAGGGTAATAGCGTCGCGATTAATAGTTTTTTTGTGTGAAGCGGTAAGATATGCTCCAGCTGTTTGATTCGGAGCAGTACACTGTTAAATTTGTTTGAAACATGGAGTACATGATCGTTCCAAGTAGGATTTCTACTGCTTTTCGCAATGCTTTTTTCATGGAGGGTGCCATAGCTTATGTGGTAACCTCAACAGGCGTGCCTGCAGAAAAACAGTCATATTAAAGATTATTTTTTTGTTACATTCATAATCTCATTCTTCTATGGGCGTAAGCCGTTATACACTAGCCGTAAAGATTTCATAACGGCATTCTATCTCCAATGCTGAGGTAAGCCGTAGAAGATCGGCTTCGATATTGAAGACGTGTGTACAAGTGTAAAAATTATATGTGTGTGGCATAGCATTGCGTATTCATCTTATGTTATTTTTTGAGAACACATAGCTTCTTAGATGTTGTAGCTAAATTATGCATGAGAAGATTCAATTTCTTTTATATGTTGATATAGAAATGCTTCCGCAAAGGCAATGGGCCGTGACTAACTCCGGAAGTAGTAATGACGCGTTTAGATTGACTGATACTTCGACTGTTTTCCGCCGTAGGCCTTTAAGATGGCTCTTGACCATTTTTCTCACGACAGCCCGATAGAACTTACGGCATACGTCTGTGGTTGTGGTCTTAACTCTCCTAGTTATTCCACTCTGCGATTGAAGTAGTGGTGATGATTATTCGGGGAATACGTTTAAAAGCTACCAATAATTTAAGCTTTTGTTCACCGAGTTAAAAGTTGGTACCAGTACATCTATGAAAAATGTTAAAAAAATACGGTCAAACCTGGGTTATGTGGGTGGGATGCAAGTACTATAGTGTACACACCAAACCGATCCTAACTATAGTTCAGCAGTCTACATCACGTGATGTCATTCATCTACATCTACACGATACCCTGCAAGCCACCGCGACGGTGTGTGGCAGGGGGTGAAGATCACCGAGCATGCACTACTAACATGCAAACTAGAAACCATATTGTCTCATGCAACTTGATTGATAGTATCTATAGTATTTAAGGGGTTAATGCATGCATCATACACTACAGAATACTCTAAAATATTTCCCCTACCTATCCCTTTGCTATGCTGCCTATTCTGTTCTCTTACAGTACGGGGGAAAAATGCCATTTTGAATCTATCAGGACGACAATCTATCTCACTAATCTTATTTATCTGGTCGAATCTAGCATAATACGCTGGTTTTTTTAATATGTGCCTAACATCTTCAGTAAAGCTATCCGATTTAAATTTCAATAATAGATTCAATCTATATTTAACTTACGCTCTGATAATGATTCCCACCCTAATTCTTTTATTAATTCTGAAACGCTACTCAACCTATCGTAGCACCTTTTAACGAACCTAGCTGCTCTACGCTGCACACTGTCTAGTTCTCTGATCAACCCTAATTCATTAGGATCCCAGACACTGGCTGCATACTCAAGGTGGGGCCTAACTAGGGAAAAATAGCATCGCTCCCATGTCTTCTCATCACATTTTCCGAGTACTCTATTCATATCCTGCCACACACCCTTGAGGTCCCTAATTTAGAATTTGCTTGACCAATGATCTCCCATATATGTTTAACTTACTGTGTATGTACCTATTATTTCAAGATATAATGATTTCTGCAATAACACTTAGGCCATTATTTGAATTTCTCTAATTTCTTTCAGAAATCTAGAGTAAATTGTCCGTGTACATGCGTTTTTGACGCGTGGGCAGTCTACCTTTGGTTATTCTATGCGGACTGCGGTACTCAAAACATTTCCTGAAGTTCGCGTCCGTGAAGGATTGTTGGCGTGAGAGCTTTCCGTTCTCACAGCTTTCATCCGGGAGGCCCTTATTTGAGGAGATGGCGGCGCGTTAAAGAGCCGTGATTAGACCCTTCGCGTCGGATCGTCAATTTTTTCCACCTCCATTGATTCCACGCCCATAAAAAAAATGATTTGGCCATCAGACCCTCACCGAAAACACACCATTCGTTCTCCTCCTTAATCTCGAGGATTATGCTGCCCTGTGGTTTCCACATGGCCAACGGAACGAACGGTACTTAAACGTTGTGGCTTTCGTATTTACGTCGTTTAGATGGATACAGAGGTGGGGAGGATTAGGCTGCTAATATCCACTATAGAACAGAATTTGGTACGATTTTTAATGTGATAATCTTTGTTCATTCTGAATTTTCTGGGTACATTACTTTTGTCAATTATTCCTTATTTCACTTGATTTCCAAATGCCTAATCCTCATCATCATCGTCATCGATCGTAAACCCTAAGATTGGCAGACCTCCACTCGATTCTCCTATCGGCCAACCTCTTTATATTAACGTAATTACTTTCTTTTACATCCCTCACGACCTATTCCATATATCTCATACGAGGCCTGCCTTTTCCAATCTTTCCGTTCACTTTTCCCCCGACAAAAGTCTTCATCAGACCATCGTGACTTTAAGATATGGCCGATTAAGTTGTTCCGTCTTCTTTTTATAGTTTCCAGCAGACTTTAAGGAAGGACGGTACGGTAACTATGTAAGCGTAGCCAGTCTATTAAATGAATTAAAGCGGGAATCATTGTCAGATCGCTGGTTGAAATGAAATAAATTCCAAGATAATATTTTCGGTGATGACGTTAGAAATGTTTTGCGAACCCCAACTTATTATGGTGGACTGGACCATAATCATAAAATTAGAGAAATTGATTGCCGAACTGACAGATTCAAAGGGTCCTTTTTTCCTCGTACAATTAGGGATATGAATAGCGGTAAATGTGACCAATACGAGTGTATCAATATATAGCATAGGTAGCTGCATGTTGGCATAAGGACTTGAAGGTAACCCATGTGACAGCATGATTGTGCATGCTTACTTTGCTATTTTTATATTATTTAACTAGTTAAGTTTTAATTTTTTTAATCATTCTGCTTATTAGTAGGTACTTTATTGCGCGACTGGTTTCGATAATTTATTATTTCAAAGGTAAAAGCGATATCTGTGGCCTGATTATTAACGTGTCATAGAGGTAATTTGTGATTTGCTTTTGGAAAGAAACAAAAAAGAAGGCTCCAAATAAATATTTCCTTCTTCCTAAGAGTTTGAGCTAGTCAAGGCTAGCGTTCCCCGCTTCCCTCCCCTCCAATCACCTCTTGATTCTCCCATCACACTTACCTGCCTTGCCGTGCTTACTTTCACCGCTTCAACTCCGTACACAAAGTTTTTGTATCTTACGTGTATAGCCAAGACTATGAACGTACTGGGATACACGAACATGCTTTCGAAGGCCAAACACAAGTCTTGAAATAGAGTTAAGTAGGCTTTGTAACTTCTATTCTAGCTCTTTCGTCTTAAAATAAAGTGAAATACTGCCCTAGTCAATGGAGATGGAGACGAACGGAAGGAAAAAAGGGGGGAGAACTTTTTAAAAATTGCCGTTGAAAATTTTCTTTTTGGAGGAAAGACTTTCCACGAGGATCGTGTATACTATATGCCACGGAAGGGACAGTATATATCTTGGGGTTGGCACCTTAGGGTGGAGATGAGGAATCAGTAATTTATTAAAGGCGTTATTTAGGGAATAATGTTGCGTACGCGGGGAAGAGGGATGAGAAGAAAAGAAGTTTGGATAAAATGATTGGTGGTAGGAGGTATCTACATCTACAAAATACCCCTTAAGCTATCATAAAGGTGGGTAGCTGGGGGTGAATTCACAAAAATATGCATTATATTTCTTTTCCAGTCTAAACTTCGCAATTTAAAAAATAGATAAAAATAGCAAAGCATGCATGTAAAATTGCGCTGTTAGTTAGGTCAGTTTAAGGTCATTATACCTGGTAAGAAACCTCTTTTTTATTAAACATATGGATGACTTTTCTTGAGTTTAGGTCCTTTTTTTTAAAATGAAAAATATTTAACTTTTGGCCGACGTTTCGGAAAATGTATTTTTTCCTTCTTCAGGGCTAAAAATGGGAACCACCAATAATATAACAATTCACTTTATAGAACTCATGGTATGTACAATTTATTACGTGTAATTTTTTGGCGTTAAAATTTGTAAAAAATTATATCGTAAAGCATTAGGCACTGTAAATATCCTGTAAATCATGTTACTTATTACTATATATAATAATAATAATAAATTTAATTGCTTCCAAAGTAAATCATTACAAATGTGTAACATTAGAAAAAAATGAAGCATTGATAGCCCCTAAGGTGCACCTGTTGTGGGCCCAGTGGAAACGGGAGCGACGAGGAAGTGTTGCGGGAGTGTCCGAGGGAGTGTTCTGGAAGTAGCGGTCGAGTGCTGCGGGAGTATTCAGGAGGTGTCGCGGTAGTGTTCGGGGAGCAGATTATGGCCCACTGGGAGCGTTTTCGGGAGCGTTTCGGAAGAGATAGTGGAGCGTCGACGCTGGTCCGCGGTGGAGCTGTCGGCCAGCTGCCTGGGAACGTCGACGCGCTCCAGAGAGCGCCGAGAGGCATTCACGAGCCGTTCACGAAATGGTTGACTAGAGCAGGAAATTGTACAGCGGAGCCGTGCCCATGTAGCGTAACAAATAAGCTATCACAAATAAGGCTAATATCACAAAAAATTAACTCAACTTGCATGGGTGCACCTAGCACCAAAATTGCAAAATAAAATGATCACGTTGATTTATGTTTACTCAAGCCATATTTCTCGTTCACTCACGTACAATTCAAAGCTACAACCTAGCCCTAAGATACCTATCCGCCAGCATTAATCGACCTGTCAATATCAGTCTTTCGTTAACGACTGTTTCTCGCTTTTCCGTTAGGAACTGGATTCTATGGGTGTTTTCAAGTCTGTTTCCGCACTAATAGGCGCTTCAGACCGGAAGGAAAGGTATAAGGATAGGAATGGAAGGGATGGGGATAGGATAAGGTCCGAAGCTCGAGGAACTGGAGGTTAGGAGGCCCTATATATACAGCTGCTGACTGGCATTAAGTCGTTAGTGATAATTAATTTACTAAAATATTGACACTGGGGTATTTTGCGCTCTGAAATCAATTCCTCAATAACCATTTTGTGGTTAAAAATAAGCATGACCGTTATGAATATACATATTTGATATTCTTTATACTCCAGGAGAGATAAATGAAAGTTTCCTCAACAACGTGGCAATCGTCGGACGAGCCACGGGATCCTAGGAACCGGGGAGGTGTCGGAGAGCGTTTGGTTCGCTCCAAAGACAGTGTTCGGGGAGTGTCCCGGGAGCGATCAAAGAGCGTTTCAACCCGGGAGTGGCGAGGGAGTGTTCGGTTCGCTCCAAAGACAGTGTCTGGGGAGTGTCCCGGGAGCAATCAGAGAGCGTTTCAACCCGGGAGTGGCGAGGGACCGTTCGGTTCGCTCCAACGACAGTGTCTGGGGAGTGTCCCGGGAGCAATCAGAGAGCGTTTCAACCCGGGAGTGGCGAGGGAGCGTCCGGTGTCGACTGCCGCGGAGTGCTCGGGGAGTGTCCCGGGAGCGTCCCGGGGACGTCCACATACTGCTGAACGCTCCCAGTATACTCCCGCAACACTTCCAGAACACTCCGCCGGACACTCCCGTTTCGACTGGGGGGCTACCATCTGTGTGACCATGTAACATTTGCACAGAATATATACAATTATAAACAATATTAATAAATACATATTGGTATGAAAAACATTATCTGTTAAAAGGGAAAATAGAAAAAAAGAAAACAATATATACTGTGCAAAAGACAACAAAAGGCATAATTGCATTGTTCATCACATAAACAAAAACAGCCAAGCCGTATAGGTATAAATAAATAATACGCCTTTTTTTACATATACATACATACACATACATATTGCGTCTCATATGCATAATACAATGCAATACATCCTTGAATATATCAAATTATTTATCATCATATTGGTAATCATTTTTTCAATCGCAATACGTAAACAAAATACGTAAACAATTGTTATATTATTGTTATTATATTATTGTTATATTATTGGCGGTTCATCCCATTTTTAGTCCTGTAGAAGGAAAAAACACATTTTCCGAAACGTCGGCCAAAAGTGAAATATTTTTCATTTTCAAAGAAAAAGGACCCAAACTCCCGAAAAATCATCCATATATTTAGGTCCTTATACCAGCATGCAACCGCATATGCTATCTACTATTGGATACATGTACTGCTATTCATATCCCTAATTGTACGAGGAAGGAAGGACATTTTGAATCTGTTGGTTCGGCAATCAGATTCCCTAATTTTATGACAATGGTTTAGTCTACCATAATAAGTTGGGAGTTCAAAAAATATTTTCAACATCATCAGTGAAAATATTTTGGATTTCAGTTTAGAGATTAAGTCTGAATTTCAACCTGCGGTCTGACAGTGATTCCCATTTTGGTTCATCTAATAGACTGATTAAGCTAATATGGTTGTCATACCGTCCCTTAACAAATCTTGCCGATCTTCGCGGCACACGCTCCAGTCCATTATTTAAGTCTATTTCGTAAGGATCCCATACACTGATAGCGTATTCCAAATGAGGTTTAGCAAGGGAATGGTTGCTAGTTTCTATATAAGTATAATAGGTATGAGGGGCTGAAGAGGATCATCGTGTGAAATGTAGGGGTGTGGGAGAATTAAATGTCGATTTAGACCTACCTTCACCGGTAGAATACTATAAGAAACTGTTTCCGGGGTAAATTGGTGGAATTTTTCCACGGTAGAATACTAATACTACTAATAATGTACACAAGCGTATAAATAAAGAACCTAGGTAGTTACATGTCGGTATAAAGGCTTTAAGCTAGCCCTACAAACAGTACGTCTCAGTAGGTGCTTGCTCAGCTCTTTAAATAATCGATCTAAAATCCAACATGAAGCTAAATATACAATCGATCTAACATCTAAAATGTAGCTACCAATCCTCTTTTAGCATGATTAGATTTAGTGAAGATTCACTCCCTGCCACTCACCTTTATAGCGGCAAGCAGAGTACTATATAGATATAGTTGAATACACCTCACTATCGATAACGCATGCTAAAGTTTGGCTTGCCCCCCCTTACTTCCACCCTTTGAGTATTTGGTAATCTACGAACGCGTCCGTCCGGACGGCCCTTTGGAAGACGGCACCGCTGACATCGAGGAGAAGTCGAAAGGGAATGAGGAGAGAGCCGTAAAGGTGTTGGGAATGGGGAAGATGGGTCCAAACAAACTCCGGGAAACTTAACACGTGCTCACACGAATTCTGGTCTCTTTCCGGAACGAGGATTTGACGCGTCGAAGGCATAAATGGGCCTCTTCTGTTCTTTTGTTCGGCATCGCCTTTGTTTGCCCCCGCTGCCGAAAGCACCCTTTAGGGCTGCGCTAATAAGGGACGACATTTTTGCCTGCAATTTATCATCCACCATCTTTTCCGTGCATTGCAACGTAGGCTCGCCCCAAAGATGTTTTAGCCAAATTAATTTTATTAAAGGTAAATTATGGATGGACGAAGTAAAAAAGAAAAAACTTGAAATTGCCAGTAGCCCAAGCAAAAAGGGCATTTTAACAATAGAATATTCTGCTTACAGTTGCAAATACAAGCGTGAAAGTGAGGTAACATTTCATTAGAACACGCATTTGGAGTATTCTACTATATGGAAGCGAAGCATGGACAATAACAGCAGCGGAGGAGGCAAAGCTGGAAGAATTTGAAATGTGGTGCTACTGAAGAATGATGAAGATAAAATCCACCGAGTGACAAACGAAGAAGTCTTAAGTAGAGTGGCAGAAAAGAGATATCTACTGAAAACCTTACAAAGAAGATGGGGCAACTTGATCGGCCTTATCCTAAGACACGATGGCCTGATGAAGACAGTCGTCGAGGGAAAAGTGAACGGGAAGAATTGAAAAGGCAGACCTCGTATGAGATACATGGAACAGGTTGTGAGGGATGTAAAAGAGAGGAGTCACGTCAATATGATGGGGTTGGCCGGTGGAAGAATTGAGTTGGGGGCTGCGTCAGACCAATACTAGGATTGTTGACCGATGATGATGAAAGGTATATTAATTAATATCAATGAGAAGGAGAACTTAGAGGCTTGTAAATGTGCTGGAGGAAAGCGGAAATTGATCTATGTTGTCGTCTGAGGGATGAAATCAGCAAAGAGGGAGGTGATAGTCGAGAGAATTAAGATAAAGGATAGTATTGAGTTTGCATGTGGAGTAAAGACTTACTACGCATACAGATATATATGTGCAACATACGTCTTCCTCCTGTTCCTCTTCCATCCCTCAGTATCTCCTTCGTGTTCATCGGGCCTTCTTGTCTTGCAAGGATACACCTGCGTGTTAGCCAGCCATACGGCCGCTCTCTCTCTTTTCTTTTCTGCTACAGGGGATTTTGGGCCCTTTCCTGTCCCACTTACAGCATATCCCCCTATAGGGAGGCTTTTATGGGAGTGCGTTGGTTTATGTAATTCTATGTAGAGTATTTCTTCTTTTATTTATTTATGGCTAAGTGTTGTTTAAAATGTGGCGACTTTTGATTTTTATTTAGTGTGTGTATGGGAAAATGTGGGGAAACTAAGTCTAGGGAATTTGTTGTTGATGATTTCGATTAATGTGCAGGATGTTTTTAACGTTGAGAGATTTTAGACATTTTATTGTTTAATCTGGGTTGGGGGTGTGCGTTGTGCTGCTATCTAGGTAGCGGACCATTCCGGGAGATTTCTTGTTTTACCGGCAAAAATTCCGCCGAAAACGACCTAAAATCGTTAGCGTTAAATTAAAACGTGCAAAATCTCTAAGATCTGAATTGACAAAATCCGCGGCATTGCTACGGTATTGCCAAGAAAAAATATGAAAGTATACGCTCAAGAAAAGAAAAGGCAAAAAATGACCTAACTAAATCCATGAACGGCAATTCTTATAGCAATTTCATTGCGAAACTCATGCTAGGCATTGCTATACCATGCTAACATTTTAGTTTCCTTCAGAATTCCCTAATCTCTGTATATTGTATCCTTAGTATTTGGAAAAATTCTGTCTTAACTTTTAAATTATTTTTTCACTAAAACAACACCGTACATGACACTAGACTTATGTTACTGTTCATTTCTATGTAATCTGGCCAATTTTGGTGAGCGTTTTTCACCAATACGATTCATCTACGAGCCTACCTCGCGGTTACCAGCAATGCAATCTATGGTTTCTATGTTTACCATCCCAGGTAACTTAATAAATCGTACGTTATTAGATTGAAATTATTTGTGTTGGGGTAGAGGTTGAAACCATAAGATATTTAGGTGTAACAATCACTAGCGATTTATCGTGGGGAAGGCACATAAGGGAAATATGCGGCCGAGCGAAGAGAAAGCTAGGATTTATGAAAAGAGTACTTGAGAAATGTGATGAGAAGACAAAAGAGCGATGCTATTTTTCACTAGTTAGGCCCCACCTTGAGCATGCAGCCAGTGTATGGGATCCTAATGAATTAGGGTTGATCAGAGAACTAGATAGTGTGCAGCGTAGAGCAGCTAGGTTCGTTAAAAAGTGTTACGATAGGTTGAGTACGTTTCAGAATTAATAAAAGGATTAGGGTGGGAATCATTATCAGAGCGTAGGTTAAAGTACAGATTGAATCTATTAGAGAAATTTCTATCGGATAGCTTTACTGATGATGTTAAGCACATATTAAAAACACCAGCGTATTATGCTAGATTCGACCAGATAAATAAGATTAGAGATATAGATTGTCGTACCGATAGATTCAAAATGGCATTTTTCCCCCGTACTATAAGAGAACAGAATAGGCAGCATAGCAAAGGGATAGGTAGGGGAAATATTTTACAGTATTCTGTAGTGCATGATGCATGTCTTACCCCTTAAATACTTTAGATACTAACAATCAAGTTGCATGAGACAATATAGTTGCTAGTTTGCATGTTAGTAGTGCATGTTTTGGTGATCTTCGTCCCCCCCCGCGGTGGCTTGCAGGGTATCGTGTAGAGGTTAGAGTACTGGCCTCTAACCGGGATGGACTGGTTCGAATCCCAGCAGCTAATATGTTTCTCATCGGTAAACCGGCCTCTACTTAAGTGTTTAGTGGAGAGCATTGGAGTACAGTATCTACCTCTACTGTCAGATGGGACATAAAGCCGTGTTACCCTTGGCACCTTTCGTTAAGAGCAGGCTAATGCAACACCAAATCTTTCTCTGTACCCTTTCTTCTTGACCTTCCATTCCCATCCTTGTGCCTTTCCTCTCGGTCTGAATTGCCTATTGGTGTGGATAAAAACTTGAAAGCAGAGGTGAAAGAGTGCCGAAAGTGATGATGTTCACGCACTCGACATCACCGGCAGGAAGCAAAGGGAGAGCGCAAGGCACTGTGTCGGTCGACTCTTTCCGAAACAGAAACCGTCTCAACGCTCACTCCTCCAGTCAATTTGTAAAGTTTTTCAGTTTTCGCTGTAAAGGATAGAGAGATAGGGGAATGCGAGAGAAAATAAAACGACTCTGGCTCCCGTCCGGTTTTCCCTTCAAAGAAAGGAGGCCGTGAAAAGGTGTGGGCAATAAATACGTCATCCTACCTCTGACGGGTAAGGCTAGGAGGAAGACGGAGGGACTGGTTTTTAAGGAGTGTATTGTGAACAGGGAACTGTGCATTATGGGGGAGTAACGCCACAACTCCGATGTTGTCATCGATGTTGATTCTCATTGGAGACCTCTGTGAAGCGGTGTTTACACTTACGAGTGACCTCTTATATCTCTATCGACTCATTACCCTGCAAGCCGCTTCGAGAGTGTGGCACGGGGATATACGAGTCCATTCGTTAGGTCCACTTGGACGCATGGATATCATATCATACATCTACATCTACATAATACCCTGCAACCCACCATAAAGGTGTGTGGCAGGGGGTGAACTCTCACCAAACATGCACTAAATATGATGCATAAAATTTGTAATTAAAAATTAAAATAGCAAAGCATACATGAAAAAACATGCTGTTAGTTGGGTTAGCTTTAAGTCCTTATACCAACATGCAGCTACCAATGTTATCCATTGCTACACTCGTACTGGATACATTTACCGTTATTCATATCCCTAATAGTACTAAAAAAAAGGACATTTTGAATCTGTCATTTCGGCAATCTATTTCTCTAATTTTGTGATTATGGCCCAGTCTACCATAGTAAGTTGGGGTCCGCAAAATATTTTTAACATCATTACTGAAAATATGGTCTTTGGTCTATGGTCTGGAAAATATGATCATAGAGTAAGTAACATTAATTCTAAAATTAGTCTTAAATAATTTATATAATAGTCTTGAATAATTTCTAGTCTTAAATTAATTCTAAATTCTAGATAAAGTCGAAATTTCAATCTGCGATCTGACAATGATTCCCATTTTAATTCATTTAATAGACTTCATTAAATAGACTGGTTACGGTAATATGTATAGTCATCATATCGTCCCTTTCAAAAGCTTGCCGATCTTCGCTGACCACGTTAGAGTTCATTATTTAGGCCTATTTTATATGGATCCCCCATATACTGGCTGCGTATCCCAAATGAGGTCTAAAAATTGAACGAGAATTAACGTTTGAAAAAATTTCTCCCCGGCGGGTAATCTAACCCCGGTCTTTCACGTGACCACTATACTACAGATGATATTGGGCAAGAAGAAAGTCACAGATTTCAATCATGTCACTCATCAACGGCGGAAACGATATAATTGCAGCTTCATCCTGGCATTTTCTGGTTTGGATGTCGCCAATGAAAGGAATTGTAAAATAAAGGGGAGTTAGTCATCGGGAAGAGCTTCGCAACTGTCTCCTGATCAAGAGGGGAAGTTTGTCAAGAAGGGAAATCTTTTTTTTCCACTCGGCTTTTTATTTTTCTTGGTTTTCTCTTGGAGTTCATGGTCAACGGCAGGTAAGATGGGCTCCGCTGCGAGTTGAACGTGTCTAGACTTGTTCAGGCTTCACAGCCTAGCCGACTCATCTTGGAGGGATTGGCATTTCACGGAAACAGTCTGTTTTACGTCGTTCTTCCTTTCACAACCACTTTCCAAGAGCAAAGCAATTGATAAAAAGTGTACCTCGATGAAAATTGTATGGTCATACCAGCCAATATTTGCTGCAGTACTTTATTCAGTACCTAAATTCAATGTAATTGATTCCTCGCGTGAAAATTCTATATTAACGATAAATAATTTCCGATCAGCCTTTTTTTGTCAAATGTGAAATGAGCAATCTCTCCTTCAACCTATCAATTCTGATCGAATCTATATTCAAAACACGGTCTATATTTATTGAATAAGTATTGGTATTACCAATAAGAATACGCATATTCTCAAATTATTCTCGTGAGAGGTCTAATTAATTTTCTCTTATTAGTACAATTTCGCTTTTACATCGGTTAAAATAGTTAGAAATACCTACTTGGGCAGTAGAATTTCACATTTTAATAAAACATAATTAGTTTATAACGAAATTCAAAGATCACGTGCTAGCCGTGAAAACTTTAGCGGCATTACCCGCTGAATTTGCACAATAGCAAATATTGCACAGAGAAAAACTCATTCACCTTGACCGGGACTCGAACTCGGCCCCCTGCTTTCCGGCCAGGTGCTCTACCAGTTGAGCTACCAAGTCGCCCTATTCCTCTGTGGAAATTATAGAGGTTTAAAGGAACAAGAAAATCAGGGGGTCCGGGTTCGAGTCCTGATCAAGGCGAATGATTTTTTTCTCTGTGAAATATTTGCTATTGTATAATTAGTTTACACTAAATCGTAACAAAAAGTTGTAGGTCTTAAGTTGTTGTTTTGTTACTCCTGCCATACACCTTTATGGTGGCTTGCAGAGTAGATGAATGTTTCATATCACCCCAATACGGTGATAATTAGCTCTTTTTTGGTGAATTATTATATGAAAGTGTTTGCCGACTAAAACATAATTTTATCAATAATTGATGCAATTACAATTAATATGTTCATTGCCTTTCAGATTATTTGGTGATGTTTGTCTGATAATTAATAATCATCTTAATGTAAATGAGAATCATATGTATGATTAAATTGAGAAGCTGATGCTAACTCTACCCAGCGGTACGATCTAGCCTTGGAAAGTTACTGATAAGTTAAGTATCAGGATTAAGGATAGATACGCACGTTGTACGAGCTACGAAGCTACGATCGCCTCGTTGTTATCAGACGGACTTTTCTCTTGCTCTTCATTGGCCTTTTTTAAGGTTTATGGATTCACCAGTTACAATGTAGTAGGTATTGTAATAGATAATGCACGACAGTCATTAGCGAAGTAAATTATCAATATCGCATGATATAGCATATTGCGTGAAACCACATATCGAGTAATATCGCGAATGGTAGTGGAGTATTGCGTAACACTGATTTGCCAATATTTTTAAACCACCCTCCTCCCTTGTTATTACATTCCATTTCATTTTCTAAGAACACTCAATCCAAATTATGTATCAAAGTCAATGAACCTTCTATTTTTTGTGAATGATTATACAGACACGAATTATAAATAACATTAATTTCTGAATAGTATTATTAAATCACAAATTATTATTTTATTTGTTACTTTTTATGACATTCACCTCTGAGATTCCGGCTAGCACTGGGTTTCATTGCCGTCATAATGGCTAGGACTAGAGAGGGGTATGGTAGTTTTCGTAGCCAATTCCGAAACCTATCGTCTGAGTGGCAGGCTCGTTTTTCTCAAGTAGGTTAGAATATACTCATTTTAGAAGCAAGGTCGGCCATTCTGGTAGGCACGGACATGCGCGATTGTGACTTGAAATTGTACGTAAGTAGTGCATGCACGGACTAATGTTTTTGCATGCCTGCATGTTACTTAGTGGTAAGTTAGTTATCTATGATTTCAAATGCATTCCTGGCGATAGTTCACACCCTGCCACACACCCTTGTGGTGACTTGCATAGTATTATGTAAATGGACCTTTCTTTTGGACGGTAAACTTATAGTAGTAAGATGAATAATGGAATATATTTTTTTCATTCGTCAAATTAATGGCGGAAAGTTTGCAGACACGCAAACAAGCTCAAAATTATTACTTTCATTTGATCGAATTCAATTTTTTGGGTGCATCGATGGCTAAGGTCATTTCGAATCGAATTCGAACCGGATTTTAGGAATAAAATCAGCTCCAAGGGAATCAAATGCATTAATAACTTCCTGCAATAGCCTTAGGATAACAGACCGCGCTGCGATTAATTTTGTGGCGATATCTATTTTATCTATGTTTTGATACACATTCATTTTCACAAAGAATGCGCCGAAGGCGCAAACCCAAAAAAACCGTACTGGTTCGCTAACCTAAGTGTGCATAATGTCGTGTGTGTAATTGTTTGTGTGAAGAGGAAACTTATAAACTAATACATGAGTACCTAGGTAATGCAGTTGAATTTTCACAGTTACAAAAAAAGGTCCTTCAAATATCTCTTAACTGTTATAAAACTGAGACAACTAGGAATGAGTGCCGTAGATTGATTTAACATGGCCTTCTCGTATATATTTTTTTGAATTTTCATAAGTCCATACATGGATAACATATTTACAATTGTGTATGTATACATATATTTTAAATGTTAGATTTAATATTTTCTGTTTATTATTTTTTGTTATTATTGTATATATATAAACATTGTGGCTTCTTTTTGACATTTCCACCGTTTTGCAAAAAGAATGGTTTATCAGCAACAAAATATTCATGGCGATTTAAACAAAAATTAAATGCAAGAAACCGTGAAGCAATTTTAAAATTTGCAAAGTCAAAATTTTAACGAAATCAGAGTGCGATGAATATATGTAACTAGATGATGATCATATGGGGCCGAGTAAAATGCATTGTTTCCACGGAGGTGGGGCTTAACCCTTCCAAAGGGGTTTTCATCATTCCAACCCCCTTGGAAATGAATATCCACTTTGTACGTTCCACAGAAAGGTTTTATTGGTTTCTACCATGATTTAGACACAGACACAGACCACGTAAACCATGGTAGAAACCAATAAAACCTTTGTGTGGAACGCACAAAGTGGATTTTCATTTCCAATCGAGTGGTTCCACAAAGTAAAGCATTAAACTTTGAACTGTATTCCAACCCTCATTCCACCTTCCTTCATTGTCGCCCGAAGGATAGCAGGAGTATGACGCCTCGAGTTCATTCTAACCTCTTCGGTTTAGCGTACCCCGGTCGATATATTGCAGTGCCACAAAGCCTTAACCAAGCGGTTTACGCTATAGGGTAACTCGGGAGGTAGGTAGGTCCAATTCCTCCCGCTACGCATTCCTTCCGAAGGACCCGTATTGTGTGAAGGCCCCAACTCTGCTCAAAGACGTCGCCACCGCCCGGAATGCCTTCCCATTCTCCTTCTGCAGACGGCTATGACATATTTATTGACCGACCTTCTTCGTTGAAGAGCGGGAGCGTCCTTTGTGCTGGGAACTCGACCAATCGCCTCCGAAGCTGCTGGAAAAAGACATGACAAATTTCCCATCCCTCCTCCTCCACCCCCTCCTTATCCCCATCCTTCTCCCCCTCCTTTTCCCCTTCTGCACGCCCTCCTCTTCCCCCTCCACCACATACTTATCTCTCCCACGAGAAGGCGTTCAGGGTGCTGAAGTCGAAAAAAGCCATCCGAAATTCATGAAGTTTTTTTTGAGCCCGGAAACTTCACATACTGATTCAACCCTGATTGATTCATTTGGTTCAGTATGCTATCTGTCCTGTATACCACCCTTTAACAATTTATGCGGGGTCAAATTCGATGGATTTGCGCGAAAAATGGCTTCAGTACAAAACAGTTTTTTGAGTGTCAAACGTATATGATTCGTTAAACGTATAAGATTATTTCATTTGATTCATTATGCTATCTGTCCTGTTTATCAACCATTAACAATTTATACGGGGTCATATTCTAACGATTTGCGCAAAAAACGGCTTCAGTTCAAGACAGTTTATTGAGTGTGAAACGCATATGATTCATTCAACGTATATGATTGGTTCATTTGATTCAGTATACTATCTGTCCTGTTTATCAATCATTAATGTTTTATACGGGGTCAAATTCGATCGATTTGCGCAAAAAACGGCTTCAGTTCAAGACAGTGTATTGAGTATGAAACATATATATTTGGAGAGCCCGGTTCCCGTCAGTAGAAGATATTTTTCACTGGTAAACCTGCCCCAGCTTTATTGCTTCACCCTTATCATGAGATTACATCCACTCCGGACGGAATCCTCATCTGAACCGCCGACTATAGAAACAGACGTGGCCGATCTTTCCATTTCGTCTCCTCCAACTCTGTAGACGCTGCGAGCCGCGTTCCAGTACGAGACAAGACGAAGAAATAACGACCCCAGCTGATATCGGCAGCAGATCTCTCGTTAGGGCTGTGCGATATGCTGTTTTGAATATCGCACGACGATGTCATTCTGATATCGCGGATTCGCCGATATATCGGTTTAGCGACATAAGTAGGAAATATTGTGATATGGACATATCGGGATATCGACATATCGGGATATCGAATATCGACTTATAATATAATAACTTAAGGCGAAAGAGCATATAATTTTAGATAATAGAGGTTCTTTTCAATTTTTTGATACGGCTCATATGAGCTGAAATATAACCATTTTTCCTTGAACGGTGAAAATTTTTTAAATTCCCAATTATCGTTTAAAAACAATAATTTTATGAACAAATTTTTTCTTTTTCTTGTTGAACTCGAGTTTTCAGTGATGAAATCTCACCATGGCCATTCCATTCCCTACATCCATTCGGGATATCGTCATATCGGGATATCGTGATATCGTCATATTGGGATATCGACATATCGAGATATCGGATATCGACATATCGTGATATCGCGTTTCGAAATATCGACTCCCTATATCAAGTGCATATCGATTATCTTCGCCGATATATCGTGGTATCGCACAGCCCTTACTCTCGTAATTGACACTTTTTCGTCACACCCCCTAACTCCTGACATGTCAACATGTGTACAAATTAAGAACCGTACAGGTAGCTGTTATATAGGTAAGGTACTTAATAATGTCACTCAAAATTGTTCTCGGCACCATTTATTCATTTAAGCTGCACCATCAAAAGCTTATTCTACAAATACACTGAAAGCCACTACAAGGGTTTTTGCAAGAGGTGAAACCAACATAAGTCATGCATTAATTTCAAGAGTTGACGTCATTTATTGATATAAAATAAAAAACTTTCACATCCAGTACTGCTACCGTTGAGAAGCCAAAAACTCTCTGGCACAGACATCAAGAATAAAAAAATATATGACATTTCGTGGCAATAATGCGAAAAATTTAATTGTTTACACTTATTATTTTTCAGGCATATAAATAACAGACAAAAAGCAACATCACCAATCCTTTTTTATCCTCCTAGTAGTCTCACTCACTCAGTGATTCAACCCGAAGGTTGGATTTGATAGGTGAGAGTAGAGCTCACCCCGTACTAAGCCAATGGCGTGTGAAATTCACACATTCATGGTAGGAGGGCCAGTTCCTTTCCCTGGGCCACCTTCGATTTCCTACGAAGTTCTGGCAGAAAATCGAATCCTGAGGATTTTAGATGGGGGTGTCCGGAAAGGCTCTTGCCCGGGATCCTCCTAGTAGCTCCGATTTATCAATAACAGTCTGAAATTTTAAAGCTTTTTGTTGCTATCAATCTCCCTTATTTTGTCTTCATGGTCTAACCCGCCGTATACTTGACATTTTAAAGTATTTTAAATAGTTTTATAAATACTTTTTATCTTGGAATAAACTATCCGCAGAGAACCTATCAATTGCTTGACCAATGGGTATTAATTTTTAAAGGGCTCCAACGATTATTAATCAGTTAATATTCCTTGAATTTCCTCGTAACTAATAATAAATCAGTTGCATCCGCTTACTTTTACAACTACGTAATACCCTGACAGCCCCCACAAGGGTATGTGTGGCAGGTGGTGAAGATCACTAAACATACACCATGTACATGTAACTGAGAGCTACCAAGACCTACTTACATGCAACATCCATGCTGCCATGCAACTACAATATATCATGCAATTAAAAACTACCACTACTTACTGATATATCGTTATTACACGTACCTATAATCCCTTTTCTGTGCTGCCTATTGTGTTGTATTACGCTTAGTTCGCTCATAACTAACACGTTCCGTAACACTTAAGTTTCCGTAGTGTAGTGGTTATCATGTGCGCCTCACACGCGCAAGGTCCCCGGTTCGATCCCGGGTGGAAACAATTTATTAAATATCTTGGAATAAGACTGACAATGATCTTTCCTGGGGTAAACACATTCGTGAAATAATGGGTCAAGCGAATCGTAAACTGGGATTCGTCAAAAGAGTACTGGGTAAATGTGACGATCATGTACGAGAAATCAGGTACTTTTCCCTTGTAAGAACTCATTTGGAATATGCTGCCAGTGTATGGGATCCCTACGAAATCGGTCTAAATAACGAACTTGAACGTGTGCAGCGAAGATCGGCAAGATTCGTAAAGGGACGGTATGATAACCTTACTAGCGTAACCAGTCTATTAAATAAATTAAATTGGGAATCATTGTCAGATCGCAGGTTGATATTGATACTTAATCTCCTAAATAAATTCCAAGAAAATATTTTCATTGATGACGTTAAAAATATTTTTCAACCCCCAACTTACTATGGTAGACTGGACCATAATCACAAAATTAGAGAAATAGATTGCCGAACTGACAGATTCAAAATGTTCTTTTTTCCTCGTACTATTAGGGATATGAATAACGGTAAATATTTCCAGTACGGTGTAGCAATGGATAACATTGGTAGCTGCATGTTGGTATAAGGACTTATAGCTAACCCAACTAACGGCATGTTTTAGAATGTATGTTTTGTTATTGTTATCTTTTTTTAAATAGCGTAGTCTTGAACAGTACCTATAAAAGTACTGATCCTTTTTTTATGCATGATATGTAGTGCATGTTTGGTGAGAGTTCACCCCCTGCCACACACCTTTATGGTGGCTTGCCGGGTATTTTGTAGATGTAGATGTTCCTTTTAATTAGTTTACATGTTATAAATCTGTGCATTAGCGTGGTGATCGCTTGGCGATGAGTGACCCTCCACTACCCAACCTCATCACGGCGTGCAGGGTACTATATATATGTAGATGTCCCCTTTCCTTTTTATGAAGAATTTAAAATTTGAATTCTGTATTCTGGGTATTTTCACCCGCGTTCTTTGTTTGGATGACAACAGTTTCGCTAGGTATCCTGATAGATTCCTCAAGTCAAGTCTTCTTAAAATATATTATAAATCCAGTATGCGGGAATGAAATGAATATAAACACAGAAAGAGAATGTTCATGAAATAGAGTTGATTTTTTTACATTATGATGTAAAATAACAGTACAAACACATTCATTTCCTTGGTGAAGAAAAAACCACCTAGGTGGGATTCGAACCCACGATCGTAGGCTTGACCACGCCACCACCAGGGCGGAGAAAGAGGGGTAGATAGCGAGGCAGAGAGATTTAAGATAAGATTAGACGCCACCGCTCAACCTTATTTAATCCCAAGACAAATGCAAAGCTCACGTCCAAAGTGGGATTCGAACCTGCGACCACATGGGTTTTCAGGCTGGCGTGTTACTCACATGACTACCAGGGCTATCATTCTTTTGAAACATTTAACCTTGAATGAGTCTCCTTTTTACAATTAATTTTATTAAGGAGGTTGGCTCGCGACTGCTTGAGTCAAGTTGTCTGAGGAATCTTATTAATTTAAGTACGAGTATATGCCTGCTAAGTGATCCTTACTTCACAAAGAAAATTACCTAAGCTATTGAAAGTCATGAGTATCACAAGAAATACGATGTAAAGTCGAAGGATTTCTTTTTTATGATAATTTTAATCAGCTCGACTATGGAGTCAATTCAGCATTTACTTTAAAGAAATAAATTCATGTACTCAATGAATTTACTAATTTATAACACCAGAATATTACTATCAAACATTATGTTATAATATTTTTCTGAAATATGCTATATTATCTCATTAGTAATGATATTATTCACACGCCATACATTTTGGCTAGAGCGACCGCAGCGCCACTTGAAGACAACTAACGCATTTCGTCTGCTTTAAGCGCATAAATTGGTGGATGTAGCGAAAAATACGGTGGGCTGATGCCTTTTTTTTCGTGTCATTTTATTTCTTGTGAAATTAAGCATAAAATATCAGTTTTTTGCATAAATGACATGTCACCATGGTATTTTTAAACTTTATATTCCCATGTGATGGCCATTCTCGACGTTGATCGTATGTAATTTCAAATGCAATTTGTGCAAAAAGGAGTATGGGTTGGTGTGATTATCTTTGCTTTATTATACAGAGGAACTTTAGTTCTATAAGTGCTGAAAATATAAAAAATTGACATGACTTTCACTTTTCGGATCAACCTCCTTAAGATAAATCTGAGGTTGAGGATGTTCAAGAATTTATGCACGTCTGCATGTAGTTAATGTATATATTGCACGTTTGTTGGATTTTTCAAAATTTTCCTGGTATTTTGGATTGAAAGTGATATTTTTGCTGTGTCAGTAGTAATCTCTCATTACGTAGGTAGTATCTGTAAACACAAGTGAATGCGCTTACTCAGTAGGTAAAGATATAGCTGTGTATGTGTATAGAGGAACCTTAGTTCTATAAGTGCTGAAAATATAAAAAAATGACATGACTTTCACTTTTCGGATCAACCTCCTTAAGGAGTTAAAAACGGAGATAAGGCTTTTGAAGTCGGAGTCCAGTCGGCAGTGAGCGTGGGTGTGTGATATCGAGAGGGGAGGGGAATGTGTGGCTTAGAAGTCGACTCTGGGATTCCGCCTTTGCTTCAGTTTCGCACGTCCCTTCCCACGTTTACGAGAGGCGATTACTTCCTTCCATTGTCTCGAGGACGTCGGGGTAATTTTCCCAGACATCGGAGGTGAATTAGCAAATGAATCGCAGTTTGAGCGAGGCGGCGTCGATCCAGAAATGAAAATTTTCTGCAGGTTCCCGTGGGAGCGCTAAGAGCCTGCTGCCTTCGACCTTCCTTCCCGTTTCTGGGGTCAAGGCGACAGTCTCGTGCTTGCCCCAGCAACAATCTGGACTGGAAGCATTCCAGCGAAGGTTGAGAAACATTAGAACACATGTGTTGAGATAATGTACCATCACCTTTGCTACTTTTAGCCTTCAGTTTGTTTGAGTACGTAGCTCAATTATTTTGAACTTCAATGTTGTGGAGATCCATGATGCGCAAATGATTAAAGCACTGTAAAATTCCTCTGAGAAATGAAAAGTAATAAATCAGTGATATCAATGTTATTTTTAATCTGTCGGTTCAACTCTAATCTAGTTGATGAAATGCAGTGTAATACGCGGGAATTCTTGATTATTTTCTAACGTTAGAGCGTAACATCTCAGTTTCACATTTAATTTAAAACGTTTGCTCTAAAACTTTAACCTTGGTTATGACAAAGATTCTTATCCTAATTCTTCTATTAAGCTCGTAACATTCATACAATTATCGTAATAACATTTAACAGGTATTGCTGATCATCTTTGGCCACGTAATAATTTATGAATTAGAGCAAGTATAACCGATCCCATTTTTTCCAGGAGCACTCTAGTAAGTAGTTGAACAAGAGCGGTGGGCGGGAGGGAAGAGAAAGTACTTCTCCGGAATCGCTGCACTAGAAATACACTTCTCCGACATAGAACACGAAACCCCCCCAATCCTATGACCGACAATTATTTCGCTATGTTCAAGCGAGCTTTTGCACCACACATTAGCATTAACAACCCCCTCCAGTTGCGTTCCCTGGTGTTATGTTTGTCGCGAATATCCGAAACGCACTCCACGCCATTTCCTTCATCTAGGTAATACTAACACGTCGACGGCCACAAGGTCAAACAAGGTCATGGGCATATGATCGACGGCTGGATGATTGATGACTGCAATAACCTATTATACTCACCATGGAATGATTGTTCATATTTGAGAAAACGAGTGAAAACCTTGATCATGAGCGTCATAGGCGTCGGTGGATATTGTTGTGCGCCGGAATTCGGAGACAGAGAGTGAGAGATCAAAATAAGCATAAAAAGGTTATTTCTTTCCCATACTCCTGCCCTCATTGGGATTTTCACCTTTTGCGGATCTTGAATGTCCGGGAGACAAATACCTATTTGCGTCCTAAGAGACGGAGTGTATCATCTACGTTCAGCCCTGAAGTACAGCCAGCATTTGGGAGTGCGGCGCAGGAGATCGTTTCGGGAGTTTATTCCCGAATGTCGGGTCGGTGGACAGGAATCCGTCATGGGAAGTCGTTCTTGCTTCCTTGGTAAGATCTGAGCTTTGCTCCCACATTCCCCTCTCTCTCTCGGCTCTTCCCGCGTAAAGGTTCGTTTCACACTCCCACACTGCTTTGTATCACATTGCTATTTGTTATAATATAAAATCTGAGAAACTCAGTGCGGTGTACTTATTCTGACCATTCCGACGCTAAGGGCAAGAACCCATTTTGTTGGTGTGTCGCCGCGTCTAGCAACCACGAAGGAGGAACGCTCGGGTGCGGGTCGGATGCAGTTAAACAATATTTTGGAGGAGTTACCAAAGTGGAGTGAAAACCAGCCTCTCCCATAACCCACTTTCACCACACCTTTACACCTACGCGATACTCTGCAAGCCACCGCGACGGTGTGTGGCAGGGGGTGAAGATCACCAGACATTCACTGACATGCAACTAGACTACTACACGGAAACATGCTCCATATCAGGGTCACATGCATCTAGATGGTAACAATCTACATAGCAATAAAGGGATTAGTCGTTAATACATGCATCGTGCAATTCAGACTACTCTACAATATTTAACCTACCTATCCCGTTGCTATGCTGCTGTGAGGGAATATATGTGGGAATCAAAATGGATATGAGGAAATCGAAAAAGATTTAATCTTTATGAAACAGCGCTGAAGATGTATTTTTCCTCGCAGTCTTGTGATTGGACAAAAGTTTAGAAATGTGTGAAATTATGGAGGGCTCCTAAATTTCAGTAAAGTTTCAATGCATTTTTCCTTATTTTTGAAAGTGATAGGCAAAACGAAAACTGGTAAAAATTTGTATAATTGTTTCAAATAAACATTATTTGTACATTTCTTTGAATTATTTTGCGACTTGTATTTTGTTACTTAATATTTTTATTTTCTAGTATTTCCATCGCGTTTTTTGTTCTTGCGACCTTAATTTCTCCCCTCATCCTCTGGTCTTCAGCTCGAAATAAAAAACCAGAAATGTTCTTCTAACCTAACGACGCTCCTGGAGGATGAGGGGAGAAATTGTCGGAAAAAACAAAAAAAACCGATGGAAATTATCAACAATATTACTATGAGGAGATTATTTGTCTATGGTTGATTTTATTCGACATTTTTCCATACCTAACACGAGAATTGCGCAATACTTACAATTATTAATGATTAACATTTTTTCCGCCTAAAATTGGCATGACCCAAAGTGCATCGTCGTTATCATCCCACTCTTAACGAAAGGAGTCAAGGGGTCCACGGTAAATTTTTATTATTTCATTAATTTCCCTGAGCCATTGGTCCACGAGGCAATTACAGTGCATTCACTTTCAATCGACTCAAGAATTGAGAAAAATAATTAAACAATGTAAATTCACGTTCAAGGAAAAAAACAAAAGAGAATATTGTGTGCGGAGGGTTAACAGTTATCGGTTTACAGGTAAAACTTAATTAGGTTATGCATTAAATTTCATGCATACCTTACAGTTCATTAGTTAACCGGTAGAGATATTTACAGAACATTACACAATACAAAGAATAGTTAGTTCAATATGACATAAATATTAACAGATATTGTAAAATCTTGACCTGTAGATTTTTTTCAGTTGTTATTATGCGTAAGATCACCCTTTTCCAATGGCTTATATACGCTGTTTTTAAATTGATTAACGTTTTTGTCCTGTTAATTTAATGGGTAGAGTATTCCAGATTCGAGAGGCGGTTACTATAAAGTATTTATTCATGCGAGAGGTGCGGTGTTGAGGGGTATGGAGGTCAATGACATGATATCTAGCGGATATGTTGTGCAGCTTCGATTTTCTCACAAACCTCTCATACAAGTAAAGAAACGTCTCATAAAGGTAATGTCCCATCGGACGGATTGAGAAAGAAATGCTTTGCAATTCCACAGATTTGTTTCAACTCCGACGGCACCGATATACATCTACATCTACATAATACCCTGCAAGCCACCATAAAAGTGTGTGGCAGGGGGGTGAATTTCACGAAACTGCACTACATATCATGCATAAAATAGGATTAGTATTCTAGTCTAAGTTTCATTATTTAAAAATTAAAAATAGCAAAGAAAGCATGCAAAAACATGCTGTTAATTGGGTTACCTTCAAGTCCTTATGCAAACATGCAGATGCCTATTCTATACATTGATTCGCTCATATTGGACATACTTGCCACTATTCATATCCCTCATTGTACGAGGAAAAAAGAAAATTTTGAATCTGCGCGTTCGGCAATCAATTTCTCTAAATTTGTAATCATGGTCCAGTCTACCGTAGTAAGTTGGGGTTCGCAAAATATTTTTAACGTGATCACTGAAAATATTATCTTGGAATTTAATTAAGAGATTAAGTCTAAATTTCAACCTGCGACCTGACAATGTTTCCCAATTTAATTCATGTAATAGACTGGTTACTCACTAAAGACTACTCTAACAATATCTCACCTACCTATCCCTTTGCTATGCTGCCCATTGTGTTCTCTTATAGTACGGGGGAAAATGACTTTTTGAATCAATCGGTACAACAAGGTCTTTCTAATCTTAATTATCTGGTCGAATCTAGCAAAATATGCTGGGATTCTTAATGTATATCTAACGTAATCCGTTAACAAGTCAGCTTCGAATTTACTTAATAGGTTAAACCTAAATTTTAACCTGCTTTCTGATAGTAATTCCCATCCTAGTTCTTCTATTAAATTCGTAACACTAATGCAATCATCATAACGGCCTTTAGCATGAGTAAAGGGGCCTTAGGGGCCTAAATTTATGTTGGTGAAGAGGAGACTGATGCCTACCTCGCGGTCCGAGGGCCCCTCCAGCTCCACGGCAACCCACGGCTGTTCCCTTTAGCGGCGAATTTGTGTGGGAATGAGAGGAACGTGTTGGAAGCGGAGAAGGGGGAAGGGGGAGGGGAGAAGAGGTCGGGGGGGAAGCCTGGGACGTCTGAGAGAGGGGCGGAAGTTTTCTTTGGCCCACTGGGCGTGTGCTCACTTGACTCCCAAGAGCCCGGGGGCAATTAGGACGAATCACATTCTCTCGGCGATGACTCGCAAGATTCATAATCTTCCAAATTTACGCTGTCTGTTATTTTATTTCCTTTTGCACGTGGCTTATCGCAGCCACGTAAAGGCTAAAGGACGATTTACTCATCTCATTAAATTTCACGAATTGAATCAGCTTCAAAACCTGTAATTTGCAGAAGTAACGGCGAGAAAATAGAACAGGGCCTATACTCTTAAGTCTAAGGGGGAAGCCCTAAGCGAAAATGGGGATAATTGTCAAATCGCAGGTTGAAATTTAGACTTAATCTTTTAAATATATTCCAAGATAATATTATAACTGATAACGTTGAAATAATTTTGCGAACCCTAACTTACTATGGTGCACTAGACCATAATCACAAAATTAGAGAAATCGATTGCCGAACTCACCGATTCAAAATGTCCTTCTCTCCTCGCACAATTAGGGGTATAAATAGCGGTAAATATATCCAATACAAGTGTATCAATGGATAGCATGGGTAGTTGCATTATGGTGAAAGAACTTTTTGCTAACCCAACTAACATTATGTTTTGTGCTGCTTTTATCTTATTTATAAATTGTGAAGTTAGGACTGGTATATTATTACTAATTCTTTCTTATGCATGATATGTAATGCATGTTTGGTGTGAAATCACCCTTTGCCACACACCTTTATGGTGGCTTGCAGGATATTATGTAGATGTAGTACATTCTAACCTTCTTGGTGCGAAGGGAGATGTAATTAATCACTTAGGGACAGTAAGGAATGATTTTGTTGGGAGGTAAGAGTGGGAAGAGAACACATTTTTGTTAAAAACCGACACATTACTTGTCTTCTTACACTTGTACAAAACCATTTATATTTTTTAAGAGGATCAAACTTAGCTTGAACATCAGTCGTGTTTTTAAGGAATTTAAATAAACATTTTAAACAACAGTATATCTTCGAAATTCCACAGATCCATAATTTAAAACGGATAGCTTTTCTGCAGATGTAAGATCCCTGCGCAGTGTGCTAGATTTCACCAGATAATTAAGATAAGAGAAGGATTGTATACTGATATTTTTAAAATTGTATTTTTCCCGCGTAACGTGGGAGAACATAATAGGCAGCATAGCAAAGACATAGGTAGCCAAAATAGCGCTAGACTGTAGTGCATGATGGACGATTTTAGTAATCTTTACCCCCTGCCTTATATCCTCGCAATGGCTCACAGGGTATTGCGTAAACGTAGACGGTAAACCACGCGCCCTACGTTTCGTCATTGTTCGTCTCTATAAAGTTTTTAAAACAAAATCCCTTGGTGGGGGCACAAATTCGGGTGTCCCTCTTCCATAAGATATTTTACAAACTGTCTTACGTCACTCTCAAAAAAAAAGTTCTTATGATCAAGCATATGGAAATGGATATGTTGGCTGTTTACATTGACTAAGGTAGTGAAATGTCCTCTTCATAACCTTAGAACAAAGGCTAATTTTGCAATCATGCTTTTCCTTCCTTAGGTTCTACAAAGGCTATGAAAACAACTTCTCGTGGTTTGGTATAATACTCGGCAAATACAAGTCAATTGCATATATCTATATCCACGCGATACCCTGCACCCCACCGCGAGGGTATGTGGCAAGGGATGAAGATCACCAAAAAATGCACTATGCCATGCAACTAGGGTACTACATGGAAACATGCTAATAATATGGGTCACATGCAGCTAAATGGTTATTACTACATAGTCATAAAGGGATTGGTTGTTAATGCATGCATCATGCGCTACAGACTACTCTACAAAATTTCGCCTACCTATTACTTTCCTATGCTGCCTATTGTGTTCTCGAATAGTACGGGGGATAAACGACATTTGAAATCTATCGTACGACAATCTGTCTCTCTAATCTTATGTATCTGATCGAATATAGCGTAATACCCTGGTTTTTTAAAATATATTTCTAACATCTTCTGTAAAGCTATCCGTTATAAATTTATGCAATAGATTTAATCTGTATTTTAACCTTATATTTACACTATCATGCGCATGAAATTATTTTGGCATAGAGTTGTTCGCTTGCATTCATCTTGCAGATAAGGTGGGATTAGTTGGCCCAGTTTATTGTTACCCACATGGCTGCGCGAATCGGCGTTGCTTCCAACTGCGCAATAAATTGCCGCGTGCGAAACGACCTTTTGACACGAGAAGTTCGCTTCGGGGCAATTTTCGCTCCGACTTGTCATCGTTTCCATGATCGCGCTTCTTGCCTACTTATATCCTACTTGCGGCTCGTTTTTCAAGTATTTATCTACATCTACACGATATCCAGCAAGCCTCAGCGAGGGTGTACGGCAGGGGGTGAAGATCACCAAGCATGTACTACAAGCATGCAATCAAGCAACTATAGGGTCTCATGCAACTACATTGTTAGTATCTATAGTATTTAAGAGATTAATACATGCATCATGCACCAGAGACTACTCTAAAATATTTCCCCTTCCTATCCCTTTGCTATGCTGCCTATTCTCTTCTCTTATTATACGAGGAAAAATGCCATTTTGAATCTATCTGTACGACAATCTATCTTTCTAATCTTATTTATCTGGTCGAACCTAGCATATTACGCTGGTGTTTTTAATATGTGCCTAACATCTTCAGTAAAGCTATCCGATTGAAATTTCTCAAATAGATTTAATCTGTACTTTAACCTACGCTCTGATGATGATTCCCACCCTAATTCTTTCATTAATTCTGAAACACTCTCAATCTATCGTAACACGTTTTAAAGAACTAGCTGCTCTACGCTGCACACTATCCAGTTCTCTGATCAAACGTAATTCATTCGGATACCATACACTGGCTGCATACTCAAGGTGGGGCCTACCTAGCGAAAAGTAACATCGCTCTTTTGTCTTCTCATCACATTTCCCAAGCACTCTTTTTATGAATCCTAGCTTTCTCTCCGCTCGGCCGCATATTTCCCGGATGTGTCTACCCCACGATAAATCTTTAGTGATTGTTACACCTAAATACCTTATGGTTTCATCGCTTTCGAAAGCATTTCACGTCGAGGCAAGGTGCCGAATGCTGATGCACTGCTGATAAGAGATAGGTAGGTGAAATGTTGTTGGAGTAGTTTGTGGTGCATGTTGCATGTAATAACAACCAATAATCCCTTTCTTGTTTCGTAGCCATATAGCTGCATGTGACCCTATTATCTAGCATGTCTCCATTAAATTTCCTATTTGCATGTCAATAGTGCATGTTTGGTGAAATTCACCCCCTGCCACACACCCTTGTCGTGGCTCGCAGAGTATTACGTAGATGTAGATGTAAGAAGCCTTCACACTTCACTTAAATACGCTTACGATGGTAGACCACTTATCTATATGTACTAATTTAAGGTTTTATTAGTGGATTAGTGGCGATGAGCTCAAGAGCAAGAAGAAGGTCCAAACGGCGATTTTCAGGGATGCGCTGAACGGAAAATAACGTAGTCTGTCTTTATCATCAACAACTAAAATACTAATGCCTTAAAAAATATGAAACTTCGTGTGAGTATTGAGAATAATCTGTGCTAAAATATATTAAAAGGAAAATTTGGTATCTTACTAAGCCGCAAATTCGATGCAACCGTCCGGTACCCGGAAAAATGCGATAAAATTCCGTTTTCAACCACACTCTAAAATAATTACGATCGGTGAAAAAGTTTGTATACCATCACTAAATGAAAAATTAAACAAGCTTTAATTTGGTGTTCTTCATTTAGAAATCCATTGAGCCGTCTTTGAGATATTAGACTTCAAACTCGGGTGACGGAAATTTGCAACGGACAGTACATCATGCTCTCCAAGCCAACGCAATGGTGCGTGGCAGGAGGAGACCCTCACCAGATCAAAAAAATGATGTCAATGAAACATTTCTGCCACTGCCGTGAAATGAACTGGTTCTTGGGGATGTGAGGCGACTAATGCACCTAGCGTATAGAGCATTCGAGTCTCTGAGTCCTTGAGCGTTTTCCTAATTGGGAAACGTAAGTACTTGTAGCACTTGGCAACTTGAAGTGAGTTTAAGGGTTTAAAATGAGTCGCTCTTACGAATGTTAAGGGCGAAATGGTGTTCGTCCGACCGCATTAAAAAATAAAAGCTGTCGGTTGAAGGTGAGAGGTGCACGTCAGATGCTGGCTCACCGCACAAACCACGTGGTTTTGTGGTTTTCGCACCGTCGAGCTTAAGGCCACGAGACACTCAAAATAGATTGTCACTTTATATTTCACCGATGTATGTTATGTATGCATTAAAATGAGACATATTGCTTGATGATTCCCGATCCTGCGCTCGAGTGGTATGATATTTGACATGTGAGTAGCGGTATCGTACGCCATAAAAGTGCCAAAGGGGATGATATGCTATATTTTGGTCTCATTCAAATCTATCAATCTCAAATTTAAACCAATGGGGTCCGAATAATAACAGTTGGGCGTAGCAAGAATGAAATGATCTGTGAAATTGACAATAATATCATAAAAAGAATCTGCGTAAGTAACCACATCATCATAAGTCTAAAATCCTAAGATACGTTTGATACAGCTCTTCTGTCGATTCTCCTGACAGCTGACCACATTGTCATTTACGTCATTCTTCAATTTCACATCCCCAACCTATTGTTTTATATATTGTTCTACGTATCTCATACGAGGCCTGCATTTGCCATAATTCCCGTTTACTTGTCCCTCGAAGATTGTCGTCATGTGGACATCATGTCTCTAGATAAGGCCGATCAAATTGTCCCGTCCTCTTCTTAAGGCTTTTAGTCTTAAGTCTTTTCTCCCAATCTTCTTCAGACTTCTTCGTTAGTCTCTCCGTCGATCCTTCTCAATTTCATTATTCCTCCGTAGCACCACATTTTAAAATACTTCCAGCCTTGACTTCTCTACTATTCTCTAGATGTACGTTCTAATTGAATGTTTCATTACTTCGACACTTGTATTTCTAGCTGTTATCTGATTCTACTTTGGGTAAAATATCCTCTTCGTCTGTGTTATTCTACTGACTATTTCTCTCTTTGTTCGTCCATCGCTGGTTACTCAGCTTCCCAGGTAACACTACTCTTTCACTTCCTCAAGTTTTGTTTTCCTAGTTTAATGACGGTCTTGGCCTTATCTCTTCTACTGCATACCTTAGCTTGATTTCTATTGATCTGATCTGATATTGATTTGATTGATTCAGTTGATATCTGGCCATTATACTTTCTATGGCACCTTCTTTAAGTCTCATTCTGTCTCGGTCACGACTGCTATTTCATCGGCGAATCGCAGCACGCTAATTTTTCCCCACTTTCACTCCCGAAACGCCTTTGTATTCAATGATGGCCACCTTGAAGTAAACATCAGAAATTTACGGAAGACAAATCACAACCTTGTTTCACTCTTTCCCTTATTCTTGCTTTTCCACAGTGGGAACCAGATTTATTCACAGCTTCTTAGTTTTAATATAAACTGTGGACAATTCTTTAGTCATCGTAGGACGCACCGATTACTTTCAGAATTCCATTGGTTGATTTCCAATCCATGTTGTCTAGAAAAAATACGTCATTTAAATTTATATCTGCAGCATTCTCTCTATCGTATTGATAGCGTGAACAATAAAATTCGCACAAAAGAAAGACAGGTCCCGATTGTTGCTAAAGAATCACTTGTATTTATCATTTAGAGCTAAATAGCTCTTTACTTTTATTCACGTATGAAGTCACGATTCAAGGTACATACCTACTCCTCTATTCTAGTTTCCTTGGGCGCGATGGAGGTGTTCTTTTGTGAACGTTTATTGTCTTTGCGAAAGGAAATGTCAATGCGAAAGAAAAGATCAATGTCCTATTAAATGTATGAGTAATGCTCAACTTCGTGAAACCTATATATCACCATGGAAAAATTACAAAAAAATCAAAAGTGTATTTAACCATAAAGAAAAAAATTAGTTACACCATCATGATAACCAGTCATCAATCCTAAAAGTAATGCAGCTCTCCAGTTTCCAATAAATTCTTCTATCAGCTAACCTCTATCACATCTCACATCTATCTGTAACTGCTGAGTATCCTGCAAGCTATCTCGAGTGTGTGTGGCAGGGTGTGAGATATTGCTGGACAAATTCCACGTCCATGCACTTAAGTATATTTATTTTGCATACCTAATGAGAGATTTATATGAATATATTGCGCACACTACAACTACCATTTTTCACACAACGTGTATGTAAACATCTGAGAAATACTACAAACGGGCATTATACATATAAGTATTTCATGCAGGAATGATCAAAAATATTTATGCCAATTGCCTAATAAATATATTTAAGAGAAATCCAACAGCTTAATTTCATATATGTCCGTTTCGTTAATATGTAATGATTTAATGTGTGCAATTACACGTTAATGTTAACTTCAATTCATCCTCCAGTTAACTAGGCAAACTAATAGCAGATTATCCCTTTTGAAGGTCTTATAATACAAAATCTATCAAAAATTCAATTTACAACTTGAGTTTTTCTTCCTTGGGTCTGAGGAGGTTAATGAAGGTATAATAATGCCATCAGTGTGTGAGAAGTCTTGATGTTGTTATGGTCGCAATTTATTCCAGGGAAGAATTAATACTTGAATATTTCTCTGGTGCAGTGTATTCTCATATCTTATCTGTGTGGTCCTGTTTACCAATGTGGTGTGGGGACATCCTTAACTACTAGATCCATGTAAATCGTTCCCTTCCTTTCCCATTCTCCCCGTTAATTTTTCTCTAACAGTTCTTAACACCGTGTGCCATGCCGTACTATAGTGTCTCTAACGCTTTGAATGATCATGATTGGCGATGGAAAAATACAGTGTGGTATTTACCTTGAATATTCGTTTCATTTCACACGTTTTTACATCCTTCTAGAAGTGATGACCAGACTGGAATTCGCTCCGTGTGACTCCTTCGGCTATAAATAGTGTCTCCACCGATTCTTCTCTCTCTCTCCCTCTCCATACGGGAGGCTCCCCCGCGAATACGTTTCCCCATCTCGAAATGTTCCACTCGTGTGGGTTGTTCCCCGGTGGGCGAACGGGAGGCCTCTTCTTGCCCTGCCCGTGTCAGCCTCCCATTCCTGTCCCACCCACTTTGAGAGACGAAACGACGTCGAACTCCCTGAGTCCTTACCAAAATTAGATTTTTGGACTTGGATACTCGAATTTCTGTTTCCATTAGTTTTATGTTTACGCTCCAAAAGTCTTCAACGCACTTAAAAAGAAAAGAAATGATCAAACATCCGGTGAATACAAAGGCAAATTTTCCCTCTCTGGTTTTGATGATTCCATGTATTTGAGAATTTTAGATCTACAAAAGAGCCCGTAATGTAGTATCTAAAGTACGATTTGAATTCTTGACATTACTGAGTGACCGGTGATAGTTCACTCCCTGCCACACTCCCACGCGGTGGCATGCAGGGTATTTTTTTTTAGGGTTACGTTGCATACTTTTATTTTTTTCCATGGTAGTCTTCGTAGATGTATACGACTTTTAAACTACAACCGAAAATTTTATCTTATAATCTTAGCTGCCTCCTATATAGCGGATGCAGCCGAATCATGGTTTATTCGCGTTGTAAAAAACGACTTTATTTGAAGATGAGGTCGGTCAGGTTTGTACCAGTAAGCCCAGCAATAACCAAGCCCAATGGCATGTGGAATTCACCTCCTTTCCCTCTACTCCCTGTGGCTTCCCAGAAAAAACGGAAAACAGGAAATCGGAAAACAGGAAACCTCTCATCAGCAGGGATTAGCCTGATGCGTCCAAAGAATTGTCTCTCGGTTTTAAACCCGGGTCTTCTGCTCTGTGAACTTGATCGTCAAAAGTTTTTTTACCTGAATGGAGGCGTAAATCATCCAATGTACTGTGATTTTCTTTTTCGGTCCATATAACAGAAATGTCACCACAAAATCATCGAAGTCCAGTCCCTTTTATAAATATATATCAGTCATGCGTGCCGTCATCGTCACAGGTCTGTAATCCTAAAATTAGTTTCTCATGACTATCCACTCGATTCTCTCATTTGCTTGCATCTTATTACTTGCATGTATATTTTGGTTTACTATTAAGTATTTGCCCAGATCTTTAAAAAGAAGAGGGGACCAATTATTCAGCAATTATATCCCTTAACACATGATGGTCTGTTGAAGACAATCCACGAGAGAAAAGCGAATGGGAAGGATGACAAAGGAAAGTCTCGTGTATGAGATATATGGGGCAAGTAGTGTAGGATGCGAGAATGAAAGACTTGAGTAGATATGAAGAGGTTAGCTGATAGCAGAAGCAATTAGAGAGCTGCATCAAACCAATCTAACTAAAGATTGTTGACTGATGATGATGTTGGTATCCATTGCCAGTCTTCCCATTAACTTTTCCCTCGACCACTGTCTTCCTCAGACCATCATTCCGCAAATTATTGTTAACCAGGATGTCCTGTAGTTTAAGTCAAATTTATCATAAACACTCTTTACCCTATCTTCCTTGAAATTCTTCTGGCAATATGTCTATCCATTTAATCTGAATCATTCCTCATAAAGGCAACTGTCCAACGCTTCCAAACCTGAATTTTCGACTGTCGTTATCCTCCATCACGGCCATAAAGCACTTTGCTCCAAACGAGCATACATCCTACTGAAGTGTTTCTTCACTTTCAAGGTTTTTTGCAGCTGAAATCTGATTAGTAAGTAGTTTCGTTTTCTGATAGATTTTACTATTCTTGCCTTTGCTATTCTAATGATCATCTCCTTCTTACATCGTTCTTCGCTAGTCATTTCACCTCCTAGATACCAGTATATACTTTTTAATACTGTCCCTTTTTAGTGGAATCAGCTCGAAAACCACACGACTCCAGATTGTGTTTTGCTGCTCAGTCCAGATACAGCGTTCCTAGAAATGGCATGGGATCACGTAACCATTTAATGAAACGACCACATCAAAATTGATCCTTATACCTGAGAAAACTCCCTCCAACTCTTTCCCATCGCCCTACCTAAAGTGGAGGTTGTAGAGGAAGAGCAAAAAAACAGGAAGAAATGAGCGGGTAGGTGCCCTCAAACCTAGACTCGGTCGCCACAATGGGAGACGTCACGTAGAAATCACGCGGTCAATCACGCTCGGCGTGGTGTCTCCCGTTTGCCCCTCTTAAATGCGCGTAATTGAGCCCAGAAAGATCCCTCGACGTTTTCGGGAGTGATTTCCACTCCTTCCAGTCATCGTGGATGCATTAAAAAATCCTCTGAAGAAGGATAATGAGTCCCGACCGCCGCCCGAAACATAAGCGAACGCCTAGGAGGAGATGGTTGGGCGGAGTGATGTTGGGATCGCCCCAACAAAACTCCGGGTTCCATCAAGATGCGTGGAAGAAATGCTAGGGTTACGAGGGAGGAAATGTATATATTTTATAGGCCACTGATTATTGTGTAGTGGGCGTCTTAATGCTTTGACATCCGACTCTATTCGAAACTATTTTTTTTTATACATATGTAATCCTTCCTGCGTTTTATCCCCGATTTCCCGTGCTTTAGAGTTCCCTAAAAGCAGTTTTCATACCCTGGCCTTGGCGGCGGCGGGGTAAATCCCTCGCCAGTCAATCCCAGGGTCGCGGGTTCGAATATCGCCCTGAGAGGATTTTCATTTTCCGGGGCATGGATGTTTGTATCGTCCAATCTGTTGAGTGGAAGAGAGGACTTTGAGTCCTAAATTAAAGATTAAAATAAGGCAAAAATAAATAAAATAAAAGCAAGAATTGCACCCCAAATGCTCTTTTGTAGTTAAACATACTTGATTTAAAGAGTTCTGCCATAAATGCACAGATCCGAATCAGGATTATTTCACAGTTACATGGAGGAGGATGATTGGCGTAGCAAAAATTCAACTTCGCTTTGCGTGTCCAACCTAGCAGTAGTACTTATCTATTGAATAATATAGCTGTAGTATAGCAGTAGTACCTACTGTTCATAGTCTGTACTTTTAAAGGGATTTGTAACCTGATGGAAACTTTTCACTGTGGGTGTTTATTTAACACGGGTGCTCTTGGGCGTTTCTAAAGGAAAAATATCGTTAAAAACTATAATATTTAGAAAAGCGTGAGTTAATTAATTTTCTTTCGACTCTAAAAAATCTTGCAGGTGACTTTTTTATTCATTATGCATATTGAAGTGGATATACAGATTGTTAAAGTTTTTCTAAGCTTTTTACTGACATGTTACTTTTATTAATGGAAATGACCATGAGTATATTATTTATCGTGCAGCTCCACCAAGAATAAAATTTAATATTGCATACCTGTTTTTATTAAAGAAGATTGGCAATTTTCTACAGAATAAACATAAAACCGACCGGTTTCGATGTACTACATCATCATCAGGTAACAAATATCACTCAAAGTGAAAATCACTCATCTTGAGTGATATTTGTTACCTGATGATGATGTAGTGCATCGAAACCGGTCGGTTTAAAGTTTATTCTGTGAAAAATTGCTAATCCTTTTTAATTATGTTATTCCACCACATCACGCCTTAAACGATTCTTTTTATTGCATACCTGATGTTATCAGGTTAATCCTTCATTTTTAGAAGCGGACAAAAAATACCATTGCCCATGAAATTTCTGTTATCATTTTGATACTCCGGTTGCAACTTTTTCCCCCATTATTTACTTTGGTTTTAAAATGATATCTATTTCAGTATGTTTAGAATACCATAACTCATGGTTAATGAAATATATTTTTTGTACATTTCGTGGTGTGGTAGCCTATAGAGCCTAAAGCGTTGACCATCAGACCTGAGACCTCCGGCTTGACCAGAAATGATCTATTAGATACACCCAGCCAACCCAAGCTGTTTGATTTCATAAATGATTTTTCGAAAGTGGTAGAGAACTCCCAACCATATTATGACGTATGAATATCACCAGCCGTTATAATTGCTGTAAATCGAGGTCAGTCATTAACTCCCAGATAGAAGGAGTTCATGTAATAGTGTTAGAATGTATGCTGAAGGCAGCATCGTGGGTTATTTGAGAAGCAAGATCTTTCATCATGGAAACAAGCTACGACATTAGTTTTACGCTCCGAGGATCACGCATCAATTGAATTAAACCCTAAATCTACATTACATATGTCATTTTTCGCCCTGGTAGCTTTCAATTAATCTACTTCGGCCCTCCTTTCATGCGGAAATATTACATGTTAAATACGCCTCAGTACCACCGAACTCTCCTCTCATGTTGATGATAAAACCTACCGTATTATGTTATATCATCAACGCTGTGGTCTAGAGTGTATTTCAATATCATAAGCAAAGGTAACCGCCTCTAATCTCTGCAGAAAATAGTATCTATACTTCAGACAACGAAATGATAGTGATCCCTTATATAATTTTTATAATAAATTAGTAACACCTGAAAACCTAACATTAAACTTTTATACATTCCTAGTCTTTCCCAATTTTCAGTATCAATTCAAGTTCATTAAATCTGGATCCCATATAATAGGAACTGTACGTTCTAGACTGGACGTAACTGGTAAAAAAGCGGCTCTCTCGTCAATCCAACACATTTCAAAGTAATATTTAGAAAAATCCGAGCCTTCCATGGATTTGATCGAATATTTCCCGGGCCTGATTCCTTCACGCACGAAGTTTTTCATTTTGCATATATCTATCTGGCGGTTTCTTCTAGCAACTCCTGAGAATGTGAAGTTGGATCAGTAGTATTAGAACGCTAAACATTGTCGCAGGAAGGCCAATGAAGATCTATTGTTTGCTAATATATGGCTTGTATGTGTGCGAAGGTTTTCACTAACGTCATTCATCGAACGTTGCCTCAAGGCGGCAACCATGTTTCCTCCAAACGAAGATAGGTTGGGTTGCAGGGGCGTATTCCGATTGTGGGGCTAGGTGGGGGCAGCAATGCCGAGAATAGCGGTTTCAAGGGGGGTGGGGGGGGCGTCGGTAGTGTTGCACCCTATTAACCGCGTGGCGGGAAAGTAGCAGCGGGTTGCATGGGAGGTGGGAACGGGAGGGGAAGGAAAGAATAGTCGTCGGTATTGTGTGGGATGGCCTGGGGCAGGGAGCGTGGGAAGATTCTTTTCCTCGGGGGCACGGGGTCAAGACGCAGAGGCGGCGGGCCTGGCGAGTGGGAGGGTCAAATGCATAGGTAGGGGCATTTCTTATGGGGCCGGTTGCCCATCCCCGTAAAGCCTGGCACCCGGTTATTATATTATCCTTACCGGGCCGAGATTAACGCCGCCTCAGTTACGGGTCTCCCCCGCCCTTTCCGTTTCTCTCGGAAGGAGAGACTCGTGTGTTCTTGGATTGGAAGAATGAGGTACCACTTGATTGTGTGGGATCGGTTAGCCCGACCCACGCTTCACTAACCTCCCAACCTATGTGGAGAGGGTAAGATATGAAAGAATCTATCGATATATGGGAAAAACACTCAGGCGAGTTATCGATATTGAATCTGTGAAGACGCCAGATGGAATTACGAGGAAATCGCCGCCAGAAAGCCTGGACCAAAGCGGTGAAACTCGGAAGAATGACAAATAATTTTTTGCATGGAATGATAAAGTACATATTTACATTCAGTAGTAGTGATGATGTAAGGAGAAGGGATTTTTAATCCAATCAGGAGTAAACCAACTCAACATTAAAATTCTATGGACCATTACGTAGTAGCAAAGTTCAAGCATTGCTTCATGCAGGCTGGCCTATACCGATATACAGGAACTTTTCATCTACATCTATGTATTACCCTGAAAGCCACCACGAGGGTGTGTGGTAGGGGGAAAGTATCTCCTAACGTGTGCTACTTACATGCATCTAAGAACTACTTCATGGAAGCATGATATATATAAGAAACGCGTGGAATAGATGGTTAGTATCTAAATAGTATCGAAGTGATTACTGGATAGAAAATAATATATCTAAATATATTTATCTGTATTTCCCTAGCGTGCATGGTTTATTGATGTTAAAACATACATCTTCCACCTCAGACTACTCTAAGAGTATTTCACCTACCTGTCACCTTGATATGCTTTTCGCTTACGGTACTCGGGGAATATATTTTAAATCCATCGGCACGGCAATCTCTCCCTCTAAACTTGCTTCTCTGATCAAATCTGGCATAATACGTAGAGGTTAAGGCAGAAGGCCAAAGGTCCGTGGATCGATTCCCGGTCCAGGTGAATTTTTTCACATGCAACTAATGTGAATTTCACCGCCGTTCACGCGGCAGGTTTGAAATATACTAAATTTACCGCCAAGCGTGGCTTTATCGCTGGAATGAGGTTTATCTTTGGTCGTGGCTTCCTTGAAGCCCTTTCTCCCTTGCGTTGCCATCCTTATTGGACCGCGAGGGCTCAAAACCTAGCACTATGAACCTCGGTAAAATCGCCCTGTGAATTATCGATCCTGGATAGCGTAGTGGTATGCGTAGTGGCCCGTATAGCTAAAGAACCGTGATTCCATTCCGGTTCAGGTGAATTTCTTCACATGGCAATTAATGCGAATTTCACCGCCGTTCACACTGCAGGTTAGAAATATACCACATATTTTAAAAACTCCTGCGTATTGTCCTAGATTCCGGGTGATAAATAAGATTAGAGAGATAGATTGTCGTACCGATAGACTTAACATATAATTTTCCCCCGTACTAGAAGAGCATAGCAAAGGGGTTAACTATTATTATGGGGGTAAATGATAGATAGGTAAAATATTATTAGAGTAGTCTGTAGTGCATGAAGCATGTATTATCAACCAATCTCTTTATTAGTATGTAGATACTAACTATCTATCTGCGTGTGACCCTTATATCTAGCATGGTTCCAAGCAGTAGTTTGTTTGCATGTCATTAGTGCATGTTTGGTGATCTTTACCCCTTGCCACACACCATATCGTTGGCTTGCAGGGAATTGAGTAGATGTAGATGATATATGGACTCTGGTAAATGATGATGAGGAAGGAGTTTGTTTTGGAGGAGAATGGAGAAAAATTTTAGATTACTGAAACGAGGGTAGTTAAGAATAATATTATCTCGTTTGGAGTCGCAAAAAAGAAGGTGAGGGAACTCTTACGGTTGGTTGTCCAGGAGAGAGATAATTGGATCTAATTGGAGGGTGCGTGTCTCGAGTGGGAGTGGGCAAGTGCGCCGAGTGAAGAAGGTGCAAAAAATACGGTACTCTGTCATTGGACGGTTAGAGAGGCACGAGTAATTGGTCCGCTTTTAGAACACTCAACATGCCTTCCATTCTCATCTAGCATGGCATCTGCCGAAGACGGAAGTCAATTACACTCGTCATCAATTTTGTAACTCGGTTCTCCTCGTGTGTGACTGGTTGCTTTTGCCCTAAAAATGAGTAAGAATACACTGTAAAAAGTAGATCTGATTTTAAGGTGCAAAAGCGATCTGAATTTCAGATGCAACAATTTTAAGACAGGGTATGTTGAATTTCAGCAGTAATATCTTGTCTAAAAATAAGGCAAGTGAACGACTGAAAATCAGACCAGGTGGGACTTATTTTAAGATAGGCCTATGCTGAATTTAAGACAACCCTGGTCTGGTCGTAATGCGTGTTACTACTGAAATTCAAGCCTACTTTGAGGGGATGCCTTATTTTAAGGCAGGTGCAGGACTGAAAATCAGACCAGGTGGGACTTATTACTAGATAGGCCCATGCTGAATTTGAGACCAGGGCTGTCTTAAATTCAGCATGGGCCTATCTGAAAATAAGTACCACGTAAAAATGCGGGTTGCTATTGAAATCAAAGCCTACTTTTATGCGATGTCTAATTATAAATACTAGATATTTAAACACTTCACACGAACACAAACCAAAACCCTAACGTTTCATATTTTTATTCGATGATACTGTTTCACTGACTAAATTCTTCAATAGAGCAAACGTAAGTCATAGAATTTCCATTGAAATAGATTTCAGGACGGAAATGGGAACATATTGACAATAATTTCAAAGATAATATGAAAATTTGTACTTTTATTGGAAACAAAGTAATCCATACAAAGACTTCAATACCACAGATGTGTGCCAGTATCTACAAACCAAGGCAGGAACTGTCACTTGATGAGGGCGACTATTTATTAGTTCTTACAACGCTGCCACGTAGACAAAATAAGGAAGTTTAGACTCAGGATGCGTCACTCAGATATAACTGGCTCCCTTCTGCAAACAAACGAAGTATCAACGCTACATTCTCACACCATTAATTCATAGCACGAAACTTATTCCCCCTAGGTACTTATAATGTAATTTGACAACTTTGAAATCGACATCTTTACACATCGTAATCCTTGTTGAGAGCAGAGGTATGCCTTCCCCTCCAAGTTTCCTCCCCCATGCGCCCCCTCCCCTCCACTCACCACCGCTCGGCGCATTTAGGGGCCACGAGCTTTCGGACAGACTCTACGCCGTTACGCTCCGCCCGTCAGTGAGCACATTTCTCTGCTATTGGAAGGTTGTATCGTTGTATCTCGCAACCTCAATCATCCAAATAAGTAACGTTTTACGACTCATTTCAGGTTAGGAGTGTTTTGTAAATTAGAGTGTGGTGTGAAAATGTTTTGGTGAATTACAAAATTAGTGAGGCCTGTGGCGTGTTATGAGGAGTGCGTAAATCACGGAATATTTATGTCCCCTTTTGTGCTTGTTTTGGAGGGAGGGTAATGGAGAGGAAAAGTTTGGTGTTGACTTAAATCATAAGATATATAGCATAAGGGGCTATTAGTGCGTACTGGGGATTATTTCTTATTATATTATTGTCTTCTTTGTGCATGTAATACTGAAGTTAGTGAATGTACAAAGTTTGCTTACATAATGTTTGTTTACATCGTGTTGTTCATGATAGTAAAAGTTTTTCAAACGCCTTGTAAACATTTAGGGACACAATGTAATGTGATGGGTAGAATAAAATCTCACCATGATTATTAATAGATAGATTAAGGAAATAATTTTTATAGGTGTTTGCTTTGACCAGTGTGTTTGTTGGGTAAATATTAAAGTTATTGTTTACTGGTATGCACTTGATAGTATTGTGTGGAAGTGTTACATTTATTAGGCAATCCTACCGTTGATAGTGCTTGAATTTTGTGTGTTTCAGTTATTGTCGTTTTTCCTATGAAATTATGTGTGTAGAACCAACCGGTGGATTATTCTTATAATACATAGGTAAATTGAGTAACAATGAACAACAACTCTCCACCTTAAAGTTCACAGCTACACATAAAAGATGCTTGTACTATGACATGCAAATGTTTTCATTTGCTTTTGTGAACTGGCTTGGCTCATGGCTTGTGTAGTGTCAAAACGCATGATTTTCAATTTAAATTTGTAGACATCAGCTAACAATCTGTAATTTTCCCTCACTCATCCAGTGTGAAATATTTCACAAGTGATCAATGGCACCTAGTGAAAATATATACTTTATTGTAGTTTGGCAGCATTTCTTTAATGCAGCACCTTTTTGCACAACATATCCCAAAACGAGAGTGCCATGAATAGGATTTACTTATTTCCAGTCTCATTTTGCTTTTATCCCTCACATTGCCCAACTGTATTGATATGTATTTATATGAAACTTCATATATATAGTACACATATGCCCTCTCACATAGATTGCAATTTCTTTATTCAACATTAGAGATAATCCTCCAACAATCCCTAAAGGAAATGTTTCAAATCAAATAATGCTTAATATTCAATAAGCATACTATAACTATAGTTAGATTGAGTGTAAAAATTTGCAAACAGTTAACTATCACAAAAATTAAGGATGAAAACTATTTTTATAGCTTGTGCCTATTTCAGAAATTATCTCCAGCTCTATGACAAATATATTTTTTTCTTTTGCTAAGTGATTTTGCTGTCAGAATTTCAGGTTTCTGGCAACAAATATACAAAGGTGTATAAATGCCACTACATAACTTTGAATTCCATTGGCAATACTAAGAAGTAGATGACAAATTTTACTTGAAGCAGTAACGTTATATATTTCATATTGTAGCATGGCAATAATATTCTTGGCAACATTATAATGAAGCTTCAAATGTGAATAATGGCTAGCTGCAGACTTGTTTTCACATTAAGCACATATTCGTGTGTTGTTAATGTAACAACATTACATTTGTAGCTTTGTTACTCTACATGAAATTTCAGTTTGACTCTGCTTCACAAATTTGTCTTATCCTATACAGGAATGTCACTTTTTTATATTCATACTGACAATGTTTTCAAATTTGTCAATCCTTAACACCTGGATTTAAAAACAACCTCGACTTGCATTCTACCAGAATATTTTCAACAAGCCAACTAATGAAATCATTTTGCTTGAATTGACTGATGACCTCCTAGCGCTCCTTCCACCGAGCAAATTACTGTTTACATAATGTTGAAAACACCATTACTGATGTGATGTAATAGCTTGAAATAGATGGTTGACATGTGATCTAGGTAATTTATTATTATCATATCAGTTAGTAATGTTCTGATTACCATGTCATGGACCACTTATCCAGTATGCAGTAATTACTGCACATTAATGAAGATCTATCACATGACATTGTATCAATTCCTTCCCAGCATCATCATTCTATCCTTAACCTATGTCCTTCTTAATTCCTCTTCGTAATCCTCTTCTTAAGCAATTTAATAGGAACACCAAGTGTTTAGATAATACCTTTATTGTAAAAGTATAATGCCTTGGCATTTATCATAAAGCAATCATCTTTATAAGGAATGCACCTTTTGTGAGAATTTTTGGTACTAATGCTTGTTCTGAATAAAGTTAGATCAGTTTGACTCTGCTTCACAGATTTTTCTTATCCTATAAAGGCATGTCACTTTTTTATATTCATTCTGACAATGTTTTCAAATTTGTCAATCCATTAACACCTGGATTTAAAAACAAACCTCGACTTGCATTCTACCAGAATCTTTTCAACAAGCCAAGTAATGAAATCATTTTGCTTGAATTGACTGATGACCTCCTAGCGCTCCTTCCACCGAGCAAATTAGTTTACATAATGTTGAAAACACCATTACTGATGTGATGTAATAGCTTGAAATATATGGTTGACATGTGATCTAGGCCATTTATTATTATCATATCAGTTAAATTGTCATGGACCACTTATACAGAAGGCAGTAGCAGTGTTATTCTATTAAGTTGGAAAAATACATGGAATTGAATTTTGGTTTCTTGTATTCCAAAGTATCACGTATGTGCTATATATATTCCAACGTATCACATATGCTATTGTATCAATTCCTTCTCCCAGGATCATCAATCTACTTTTTTAACCTTTGTTCTCCTTAAGCCTTTTAGTTATCCTCCTCTTAAGAAATTTAATTCATCAAGTGTTAAGAAAATACCATTAATATAAAAATAGAATGGCTTGACATGTACCTATCATTAGTGTATCATGTTTTTAGCTCTTCCGAATTAGATTTGCATTCAGTAAGTGCACATATGTACATTATAGGCTTCACAGGAAGACTTATGCATTGTTTCCTTCATATATTTCATATTTTAGTAAGTATATAACTTTCCACTGTTTGCATAGGAAGCATTTAAGGTTTCAAATTTTATGCAACCTAAAGTCTTAAAGTTCAACTTTAAATTATTATGCTAAGCACTGCATTTCCTTCAGTGAACATTCCAGGAGAATAAACATTTCTGCTTAATCAATTATCCACAGCATTACTTCCAGGGCTTATTTGCTTGTTACATTTCCTACATGCACTAAGGTACTGACAAAATATTTGAATAGTATTTTTGTTGTAGAAAAGCTAATAAACTATTCAAATAACAATATTCAGAGTATAGGTTCCTATGCATTTAGGTGAAGTATTGGTTCATCGTTTGTACATATAGTACGATGGCACAGAATAACTATCACGGATTACCCATAGCGTGATTTTTTAACATCTGGTCATACAATTTCACTTTTCTTGCTATGTTGAATGTTGGTTTGTTGTCTCAACTTTCCCAGGAGCAATCAAGGTTTAGTTACGATTGAAAATTAAATAAATATTACACTCAAGCTTAAGCAGCTGAAGAGTTCTTTCCACATGTTAAGTTACTTAAGAGCTGTTAAAGTTAACGCTGTTTAAGAACTACCTACTTCGCTTACCTTTTTTCCTTCCCAGTTAATGAATAAGTATTGATTGCTTAAGTGAACTTCTAATAGCGAGCATCTAAACAACGTGATCTCTTTCCGTTAACAAGAAGTATATCGGAGTGGGTTCTAATGTAATTATTTCTTTGCTCGGCACGGTATTTATTAGACTGATCATAAATTAGGCGACTCTGGATGACAAATACACAATGAAAATTCAAATTTTTCACCTGTACACGATCGAGTAGATTAATATTAAACATTAAGTTATGCAATTTAAACTATTCGCATTATTGAAACTAAACACACAAAGGTATACACATTAAAATAACATTCTAGTCGCTAACTTTTAAAAAGTATTATCAGTGAAGAGTACGACGCTGGTTACGCTCCGCCCATCAGTCTCTGCTATTGGCTGGTTAGCTCCAATTGCGGAGCAAACCAAGGCCTGCTTATTTTCAGCGCGGCCGATTTGAATTTCAGATCACAACCATCTTATTTTCTACATGCAATGGTTATGGTCTTAAAATAAGACGGAGGTGTGTCTGATATTCACGCATCATGAGTGTTAAATTCAGACCACTACCTTAAAATCAAACAGCGCTTATATTCAGATCGCACTGAAAATCAGATCAACTTTTTACAGTGTAAAATAACACGTTATAGCGATGACGCCAGCCTGAAAAAGGGAATCTAAGATCTCGCATACTTATTCATTTGCAGTCCTTACCACTGACACTTCATCGAGTCAACACTCAATGGCATTAGGGGTATGGATTGGATTAAAATAATTAATTGAAGCCTTTATAGAAAAACCTAAGCGATCTGTAATTATTAAATTTCTTTTTATCTACTATCAATTTAATTACACTAGTCTCGTAAGTATATATCCAACATTTTATACAAAGTAGTAGCATTAAACTTCTCTGTTATATGCTATCGTGGTTAACATTGGCTAATGTTTTTTCACGCCTGTAAGATAGTTATAGTAAATTAAATTCTCTTTTGATAAGTTATGCATCTCTGGTGATGGTTCACCCATTGCGTCACACCCGAAGATTTGTCGAAAAAACTGTTTTTGGGGTTGTTTTCACCCCTTTAGCCTAGTATGAGGAGGGTATGTATTATGTACAGTATTGTATATATAATGGTTTTACATAGTACCTACTGAACAGTACTATGCTAATTCACGTATGCAAAAACATTTATACAGGCAAAATAAGTGGTTAGGCGACTTTCTATAATACTGAAATAACACAATTGGTTAAGAGGAGGTTCACTCATTAAAATAATTTTTTCGAAAAACCCAAAACATATAAACTTTAAAATAAATTTACCTTTACGAAATTGGTTAATTACATTTGGATTTATTTTAGGTCAATTTGAAGGATCCAAAATGTCCGTTAAAATTTGGATTAACCAAAATAAAAAATAGGGGTTGCAACCCCAGAGTATTTTAATGATGTTAAACGAAGAGTAATGTAATTACAAATGATACTCTTTGATTTTGAATTTTGTCACTTATGCAATATGTCGAAAAAACAGTTTTTGGGGGTGAATTTTAGGGGTAGTTTTCACCCCTTAAATCCGCTTCTCCGCAGATAAAACACATAAGTTCCATAATTTTTCTTTCTCTTCAAAATGAGTGGAATTCCAATAAAATTTATTGAGACACACCTGAGATACCTTCTTTGTCAGCGTAGTCTAGAAATACGCACGGATCGCACAGTGGAATTTTGCGATGATGCACACCGCAGCTTTATTTGTTGCTAGAGAAATAAGGAATTATGCCTGGGGTACTCAAACGTAGATGTTTGATCGACAGTATACGTCAATACGTACAAGGAAGATTTTGGATTAGGATAGGTATATCCACAATTCATGAGCTAGACGAAACGAAACGAAATCTCTTGACTTTTTGACTGGGGTCCAGCATAGGTATCAGGTGAATGTGGTGGCTAGAGAAATAGCTTTCTAATCCGAGAGCCCAGACTTGAGTTCCGGCAATGATAGATTTTTGACGTAGAATACGTCTTTCTTTCTGGCCAGCTGGCCCTTCAACCAGAACATCGTGCATTACGTTGTCATGTAACGCCTGAAACAGAATGCCCCCTGAACAATATAAAATGCACCGTTAAACAACGTATAATTTTGGCTATTTCGTCTATTTGCCGATGAAAAAGTAGTGTACGGGGAAATTCTGACAAAAGAATATTTAAATGATGCCCTACAAGCAATTGAAAAATGGCTTTATTCATGGCATTTAGAATTAAATTTTTTAAAATGTGTAGCAATGAATTTTTGGAAAAAGAATTGTTCTCCTCCAAGCACTTGCAAAATAATTAATAATGAATTAACAAACGTGGTATGCATTAAATACCTCGGAATAAGACTGACAGATGATCTTTCCTGGGGTAAACATATACGTGAAATAATGGGTCAAGCGAATCGTAAACTGGGTTTCATTAAAAGAGTATTGGGTAAATGTGACGATCATGTACAAGAAATCAGCTACTTTTCCCTTGTTAGACCTCATTTGGAACACGCCAGTATATGGGATCCCTACGAAATTGGCCTAAATAATGAACTTAAACGTGTTTAGCGAAGATCGGCAAGATTTGTAAAGGGACGGTAGGATAACTATATTAGCGTAACCAGTCTATTAATGTATTAAAATGGGAATCATTATCAGATCGAGGGTTGAAATTTAGACAATCTCTTAAATAAATTCCAAGGCAATTTATAACTGATGGCGTTAGAAATATTTTGCGAACCCCAACTTACCATAGTAAGTTCCATATATCTCATACGAGGCCTGCCTTTTCCAATCTTTCCGTTCACTTTTCCCCCGACAAAAGTCTTCATCAGACCATCGTGACTTTAAGATATGGCCGATTAAGTTGTTCCGTCTTCTTTTTATAGTTTCCAGCAGACTTTAAGGAAGGACGGTACGGTAACTATGTAAGCGTAGCCAGTCTATTAAATGAATTAAAGCGGGAATCATTGTCAGATCGCTGGTTGAAATGAAATAAATTCCAAGATAATATTTTCGGTGATGACGTTAGAAATGTTTTGCGAACCCCAACTTATTATGGTGGACTGGACCATAATCACAAAATTAGAGAAATTGATTGCCGAACTGACGGATTGAAAATGTCCTTTTTTCTTCGTACAATTAGGGGTATGAATAGCGGTAAACATGTCCAATACGAGTGAATCAACATATAGCATGTTGGTATCAGGACTTGAAGGTAACCCAACTATCAGCATGTTTTTGCATGCTGTCATACAGTATGCTTACTTTGCTATTTTTTATCTTTTTTAAATATTGAACTTTAGACTAATATATGAATAATAGTCATTTTTTATACATAATATATAGTGCATGTTTGGTGAGAATTCACCCCCTGCCACACAGCTTTATGATGGCTTGCAGGGTATTATGTAGATGTAGATGTAAAGGCGCCACGTAAGGCGTCCTGTAGTTACCAAATTATACCTTAAATGTGCTTTCATTGTGTCTACTTTAATTTTTGACAATACTTAATGTATATATGCATTTATTTGCCCTGGATATCAATTTTAAATCGCTAGAAGCGAGTCACGAACAAACTGCCACTGGCTTGACCCTGATCACGTGACACCGGCAAGGAATGTAGGAAACCGACAGCACCACCAACACCAAGGAGTTTTAAAGTCTCGTAGTTAGTTAGGTATTCAGGGGAGGCGACCGGCAGCTGAGGTCATTTGCGCCATATAGGATAGGTGGGTAATTGGATAATGGTAGGAACATTTCAGGTAATGGAGGAAGGGTGGAGAGAAACCCGGCGTCGGCATTACCCTACTCTTAACGACAGGCGTCAATAAGGACCAGGGCTTAACGTCCCATCCGACGGACAGAGTACTGAACCTGAAATGCCCTCCACTTGGCACACAAGTAGGGACCGGTTTGCCACTGAAAACCGCCACTGCCGGGAATCAAACCCGGGTCCTCGGGATGGGAGGCCAGTACTATAGTCACCGCACCAACCCGATCCCCTTTAGAGTCTCGTTGCTCTGAACCACTCCGCGTTTGTCCCTTCCCGTCGTGCATTTCGCGGAGAGATGAGGGCATGGGCCGTGGCAAGGCAAGTAGTCTCGAGTGGGAGGAAGAGGAGAAAGGCATGAGCGAATCATCATGGCCGCGGTGATCTCAAGATGGCGAAATGCGCTATTTGTGTGGCATTTACCTCATCGGCTGGCCGTGCTCTGGAATGGGGGAGAAGGGTGGGTGGGGGTGTGGATGTATTGTGAGTGTTGTCGTCCAGAGTTCGTTGGCTGGCGGATGGCTGGGAATGTGGCTCCTTCACGTGGAAATAAAAAGATCAGTGGTTGAGGGGTTTACTCTGTGAAAATCCAGTAACCCTTCCGCGACTTACCCTGAAAAGTTCCAAAAACATCCGTGTGGTGTACATGGGTACCCCAACGCTTTTTTTCCCGAATATTACTTTATTTTTTTGTTTTTATTTTACTTAGCCTTTAATTATGTTTAAAAACACAAAATTTTTTTGTTGACATAATCTTGAATTTTTGTAATTTATTCCCTCAGAAATTTGCTTTGAGTAGGCCTCTAAAGGACTCCGCACGGAGCTTTCATGCCAACCCAGGTATACCGAAAAACACATTTCTGTATGTGAGATTTGGGATAATAATGTAATATAATTACTGTTAATGCAATAAATGATGAATCAATTGAGAAATCTGACTGAGTTTCCACACTCACACGGCAAGACATTGTGTGTATAGCAATCCAAGCGAAAATGGCTGTGCGGGGTATTTGGGCACCCTATTCAAAAACTAAAGATATTTTGGAAAAAAGTAAACGAAACAAATTTCTTCCAAATTCATAATATAAAAGAAACGTTTATGCACAATTGCATGGAATGAGAAACACATATGGTTAAAAATAAAACTTTTCTATCAAATTTAGTTATTTTGGGATCCTCGAGTAACCCGCACCATAACGGAAGGGTTAATTAGAAACAGAACCGTATTTTCTGCACTAATTATTGTTACCTCTACCGGTTTAGACGTTTTCTCGTCTTTTTCAACAGGAGAATCATTATGCCGACGTCGGTTTTCTCTCCACCCTTCTTTCTTTTCATTAAAATATCCGTACCTTTAGCTAGCTACCCATTATCCTCTTGCAAATAACGTAAACACATAGAAACTGGTCTAGGAGGCGAAATTAGCGTCCATATATTAATAAGTTCTGTTTCTTATTGTGTAGAAACAAGTCCTTTATATCTCTTCCCGCATGAATCCGAACTCAAAGGAGTAGGTAGTGAAATAAACTTTTATTTTATGCGTAACTTTATGATACCAATTGTAGCTGCAGAATTATTTTAGGGAATTTTTTAAACTCGATAATGACGTTTAACGAGACGTGTAACAAAGTGATCTTAAATTGATTCACTAATCTAAGTCTTTTAATTGCAAATAAATGGTGAATCTCTCATGGTCTTTCAACAAATACCAATAATAGTCTGCTGTTCGTCGTCAAAGAAAAAAGGGTTCGAGTTTTGTAGTGTCTAGATGAATAGCTTTAAATTCCAACAGTTTAGGCACAAATCAGAACAGTGACTGATGTTTTTCCATATAATTCCGGTCCTTCCTCCAGAGTTATGTGGAGAAATCAATTGTTTGAGTACTCGAATTGAGTTCACCGGAATACTCCGTCCGTCAGATAGACGTTAAACTGTAGACTCATTGGTGCCTTACTTATGCCGAATAAGGATATCTCTCTACCCTTACTGATTTTCCTGAAATATTCCTGCCTCTATCCACCTTTTATAAATGGCGCAAATAACCTGATCTGTCAGACTCCTCTCCTGAATAACTACTAACAATCAAGGAAGGGGATAACATTATTTTGGGAAGCGTTGGGAAAGGGTTAGCCATATTAAGGTAGGGCTGGGAAAATTTCTGGAGAAACTAGGATGTTGTTTAGGGATGGGATGGAAAGTAGAGGGTATTTTGAAAGCATTGATGAATAAAAAGTGTTGGGTATGCACAGGGAGAGAGAAAAATAGTTCAAATTATATGATGCGAAAAAGTTAAGATCCTAATAATATTGTAACTTTGAAGGGAAGACGGGTACCTATTAAGCCATATCTTGAAACAATAGTCCAGAGTAAAATGATCAGGAGAAATGGTATCGGCAGGCTTCGGAAAAAGATGTTTTGTAGCAAGTAGTGTATGTAGGTAAAGGAAAATTATCAAGTGAATATGAAGCACTCACCCAGTAGAAGAATCGCCAAGAAACCAATCTAATTTGCAGTGGATTGGATGGAATGTCAGCGACACTTGATCATTGATCTACTTACACTTATGTATCGAAGTTTATAAAACTAACATCCACAGGTACAGAATACGTCCAAGGTATTATGTACCTGTGGATCAAGGGATTCTGTACCTGGAGGTACCGCTCAGGTTTGTGGCTAGGGATAACTAATCCCCAAACAGCATTACGTGCATGCAACTAATAGGTAAAAATATTACTTAATTAGAAAAAAAGTGTTGGTAATGCTTCATATAAGCATACCTAAGCATAATAGTTGTGCTTAATGTAAGGCAAATGATTAGTAACTTCGTAGAAGTAGGATAATTATTAATAGTTGCTTAGTAGTGCTTTTTGAATTTAATCACTTCTGTCATTAAGAGTGCTATGGTGTTGCAACCGAAACGAAATGAAAGGAACGGAGAGATATTAATAGTAAGTCTCGGTAGGTTTAGGGGAGGGAAGGAATTAAGTTTCGTAATACTTGTCCTTAGTTCACTACAGGAGGAAAATATGGACTGTAATTTTCATGCATATTGAATTCAATTCCTTACGCATACGTTCACTGCCTTATCAAATTTAATTATAGTCGTTAATGTCAGTTCCCACCTCAGTATGAAAGCTTCCAACACCAGTGTTAATATTTTCATAAAAGCTTCAATGTAGCTTCTGTTGCTCACCAAAATATTACTTTACAAATTTTTCCTCCTGCTCTTGAGTTTATCTTTCTTCTCCAATATAATCGAGCCTTTTTGTCCTTGATGACATATTAGCGGTCTTGATTCTTACTATTTACTTTTTTCCTATAATTCTCGGCTAGTTTGTACGTGTTCATCAACTAGCTGCTGCAATAACAATCAAAAAAGGATTTGTGAAGTGCAAAAGTAATATTAAATAGGCTTATCAGTAAAAATCATCTATAAAAACTGGTAATAAAATAATCTCCATGGTCTGATGAATGGATATTACAGACTGCATGGACTTGCGCAAGGTTAAGCGCAAAACTAATTTAATCAATAAGCGAATCCGTGAAGTCTAACATCACAATTGGCAACAAGTGGGACTGTTCAGCAAATGCTCCACAAATATGCTGGAATGAAAAATGCCCTTGACAGAGGGGTTTAATGAAATATATACTTCAATGTGGCGGAAGGATACCTAACTCACGAACTTCGGGATGTTAAAATCCGTGGCCTCGTGTGAATTACAGCGGAATTGATTATGCGGGCGGTTCTGACGGTGGTCGACGCAAATGGAGTTTGCCCACTGGGTGGAACCTCACTCCCACGTCCCGCCTTCAGTCTCGGCGAGATCAAAGCAAGAGTGCTCGGAGGAAGCACAAACAATGGACCCATTACTATCGCATCCTTTCATCCACCTGCAAAAATAGGCCCTAAGCGTTCATAAGCATTTAAGACTCGTTAGGGTGAATGTTAAACGATCTTGATACACACAAATTATTTCCGAGTTTCCTACGAGACTTGATGTCATTGGTTACTAACGGGAAAATCGTGTTGTTGTCACCATTAGTGATCACCATCATCACCATTATTGTCTAATCTCAGTATTGGTTTTGCACAGCTCTCCACTCGATTATTTTATCGGCCCTCCTTAGCAATTGCATTCTTCCCTTTTACGCCCTTCGCTACTCGTTCCATTGAGTGGGCGAGGTGAGTCGATCAATTGAAATCATCGACGATGATTTTAGTCAGCGCGATGCAATGAGTCACATCGGTGACGATGAATCTCGCCGACAGCGATGACTCTATGTGAACCATAGATGATGTTGGCAGATTGGCTGATAAGAATTACCCGTTTCATGCAAATTTGCAGATATGTTTATTAGGGTAGCAAGAAGTTCTAGCCCAGGCACGGAAACAAACAGCTAATATTATTTGTTCTATTTTTTGGTATTAATTTATATTGGTTTTAGAAAAACTTTAACTGAGAAATAAATACCAAAAGAAAACAGAAAAAAATTATATATGCTGTTTAGTTTGGTTGGGACCATGAAACAAATCTGCAAAATTTATCACCCTCAGTCCAAAAATGTTAATAAAAACCTTATAATGTGTTGATCAGTTTGATGTCCTGAAAGTATTAATTATCAAGATATAAAAGCGCACAGATGTTGATAACGATTATGTGCTCCTCCAAACTGCAGATTATGAACCATTGTGAATTTCAGCATATTTTTTCAGGAGGGTTCAGAAGTAGGTGATGCACGTGCCTAGTAGTTCCGTGTATCTCATACAAGTTCAGCCATTTTCCTGCTAAATTTTCCCTCGATAACTACTTCTAAGAGGCATAGCAATAGTATGTAAGTTTGTGGAATTTCGGCATCTTACAAAATAAAATAAAACTTTGTTGTGTTCCAAAACTTAAAGTTACAGACCGGTTCCGACCTCTTCAGGTAATTTTTCTCTGCTCTCGTAAATGATCTGAAGAGGCCGGGACCGATAGAGAGCTCTGTGATAATAATTGTATGGAATACAAAAAATCTTTATTTTTTTTAGATACTTCTATGATACCATAATATCTTGAGACCTAGCCGCTAGAATCCTTTCAGCTTATCTCTTCTAGTCTCCACTGTTTTGGGGCTATATTGACCCATAGCCAGATGCAAGTTCTAATGAAGTATTCCCTTACTCCCAAGCTTCTATTACCAGCTAAGTAGGAGTGGAATTTTCATTTGGTGTGATTTCCTACTCGGCTGGCATAATCTACCAATTTCTTCGTGTTTTGTCTACTGTTGGCTGTTATACATCCCAGGTAGTAATACTCTCTTATTTTATTGAACTTTTTTAACACGCGCATAGCATCGGTATTGACCTCTATTCTTCTACTGCAATATTTTTTCTTTTTTTTTTTCATTAAATATTTAGTCATAAATTGTCTTTTTTAATCCAAATAGTGTCTCTCTCAAACCTCTTTATATCTCGGCTATGACCGCTATTTGTTGTCAGCAACAAAATATTCTATTGCCTTGTTGAATTTAAATATCCAATCCACGAATGGTATTTTATATAGCGTTAGACCTGAGTATGTTTTATGGCTTACAAGTTAAAGCTTTATGCGTACATCACAAATACCTATTTACAATCATGCAACAGGAGCATATATACAAATATTAGAATCAAGCCGTCACATTTTTCCTTCATAATAATAATAATACTTGGATTTAAATCTAATATAAAACACTAACGATATATTGATCACTGGTAAATGACGAAGAAGATGACCAAAATAAGGCATCGAATAACATCCTGAATCTCTATCCGAGTGTTACCAACGTAAAACTTAAGTCGATAACCACTAAAAGCAATCGATGGCTCTTTATGCAGCTGTTGAATCCCCTTCTTCGTTTTCTCTCTCCAGGATGGAATAAAGCTATCCACCCTTGACTGCATTTACACGTATTGCTCACGACTCCTTCTCTGCACCCCACGATGACGCGTGAGACTGCACTTGGGATCTGATGATTGCATTTCGACTTCGTGATGCTTTTTTCTCCCCCGTCTTTTATGAGGGCGTGACTCCATCGGCAGTCACGATGCTCATATAGGGATGAGTTCAACGATCTGCCGCAAAAAGAAGGACCCTCATGACGGTTTGAAGTGCTCGGAAGGGTATGGTCATTCATTAATATTCATGTGGTCATGATTTAAGTTTTGCCGAGGCGTTTCAGGATTCCTACTTGAGCGTCAACACTGGCGCGGAAGATAGGTCCGTGACCTCGTGTGACTCATCTTTCCTCTCACCCTTGGCCTTTTTCACTCATATGCAGTCATTAAAGCTTGTGCAGATAGGCGTGAAAGCACACAGACGCTCTCTTTAATTTATCATCACGAATTCTTCCAATATCTGCGACTTCGACATATTTATCCCACACTGATTTCATTAAGCGTTATTTTCTGTTAAATTATTGGGCGTATTAATCTTTCGCCGTCGTAGGTCTGTGAGGGCAGGACCCCGCTGCAAGCAATCTTTTGGATTTCTATAAATTTTGCAGGGTGTTTTTTCACGTAAAATGCTTAGAAATCCAAAAATTATAAAAATTTTCAAAATTAAAAAAATACAAAATACTGCTATTTTGGACATAAAATTCCACATTCGGAAATGAAATGAGTTTGATATTTCATTTCATTTGATATTAGTTGCTGTCAGACTATAAGAGCTTCTCCGGTAGCGGAAGAGTGAAAGTTATTTGTAAATGGATTCTGAGGAAATGTATACTTATAAGAAACGCCTTTGATTGCGTGCATTACCTACATAATCCACGTTATAATCTAAAATGTAATTGTAGGTATTCAACAATGATGTGCTAAACTGAACGGTTGAAAACTCAGTCTGGCAGGAAACTGCTTGAGGTGGTTAGTTTACATTTATGACAGGCATTCAAGCAGCTCATATTTTATCTCCAATAAACGGAATGTATTGAGGACATTTTGCATAATTTTCTGATGTCATTCTTGCCACGAAGGTCAATGGTCTTGCCTCAATAGTTCGTTCTTTAGTCCAACGCTTTGGGCAACAGTATTTTTCTTACTTCCCTAACAGTACTTATTATTCGGGGATTAAATCTATAAAATATTTTTCAGGGATATATTGCATTGTACTTTCATTTGTTTTGGTGTAACCGTGGCTTCCAGTAAAAAAGATTTTTCCAATAAAAATAAAATCTTTATCATGCTGTAGTTCCACTAGAGTGTAGCTTATAATCCTCTAAAAGCATGATATGAAGTGCATGAATGGCGAAATTTCACCCCCAGCACAAACACATACACGCACAATATTTTGGTGGATTTCAAGGTATTCATCTACATCTACATAAAACCCTGCAAGCCACCATAAAGGTGTGTGGCAGGGGGTGAATTCTCAACAATCATGCTCTACATATCATGCATAAAAAATTAGTAGGTATTAATATACTAGTCTAAACTTCACTATTTAAAGAAGATAAAAATAGCAAAGTGAGCATGCAAAAACATGCTGTTAGTTAGATTAGCTTAAAGTCCTTATACCAACATTCAGCTACCTATGCTATACATTGATTCACTCGTATTGCACATATTTACCGCTATTCACATCCCTAATTGTACGAGGAAAAAATTACATTTGGAATCTGTCAGTTCGGCAATCAATTTCTCTAATTTTGTAATTATGGTCCAGTCTACCACAGTAAATCTGGATTCGCAAAATATTTTTAACGTCATCACTGAAAATATTATCTTGGAATTTATTTACGAGATTTAGTCTACATTTCAACCCACGATCTGACAATGATTCCCACTTTAAGTCATTTAATAGACTGGTTACGCTAATATTGTTATCGTACCGTCCCTTTACAAATCTTGCCGAACATCGTTGCACACGTTCAAAATTATTTATTAAGATGCAGTTGATATAAAAACAGCTTTTTCCAAGAAGGCGCCCATTCTCTCATTAATCGTATGCAATTTCAACTGCGATTCATGGAAATGCAGCAGAGCACGGGGGGATTTAGTTGGTTAATATCATTCTAATTTACTAGCAGACCTGCTGCCTGCCTAGCAGGCACTTATCATAAGCATTCCGTATGTAGAGAGAATGGAATGGCTATATTATAAAAAATTGAGAAATGTGTTCCACTCTAATTATCCCATATATTTTTGTACTTTTTTCTATACCATATTTTCATTATATGTCGTCTCCCATTCTCAAACACCACGTATTTTGCATTTTTCTCTACACCACAAACTGCCAAAAATCCAAAGCTACTACCAAAATATGCAGACAGAGAATCCACTCTCAACGCACCAAACCTCACACTTTTATCTCAAAACTTGGGAGAGAACATAATAAAAGGGATACTGACTGACTGACTGACACGCTACAAAATTAATTCGAATTAACCTGCTGATTTAGCAACGAACATTAACACATAAAAAACGTTTTATAACCTTCTTTCAACTATTAGAAAAGTTCTTCAAAACGCCTAGTTTTGAAATTCACAGTTCATACACAAGATTGGGGCCGGTAGGCAAAAATTATTTTATTTCACTATCTGCACATCGAAAACGTCAATTAATATTTTCGTACTCACAAAATTGATTGATGACTTTAATTACACTTTCTCTAACTTCTTTAATCCATTTTTTGTCCCTTTACCAAAAACGTAAACAAATTTGCATAGCAACTGGTTTCCTATGTTAAAAGATAGGGAAAAAGCAATTCTTCTCTTGCATTTTTCTCTGCACCACAAACTGCTAAAATACCAAAACTACTACCAAATCATACAGACAGAGAATCCACTGTCAACGCACTAAACCTCACTCTTTTACCTCAAAACTTGGGAGAGAACAAAACAAAACGGACCCAGAATAACTGACTGACACGCTATAAAATTAATATAGGTACATATATAGAAGGTAACTGGTCGATATTCCGACACGCTAAGGTTTCATGATTAATATAAAAATAACTGTTAGTAATACAAAGCCCAACATTTTAAAACACTGCCTGTGATATGCACAATGCTCAAAAATTTTTGTTTGATAATATCTGCACATTTTCGCAGTGACAATAGTTTGAATAAAAGTTGTAAAAATGTAGGAATTTGTGCCCCATGGCCCAAATTCCGACACAGCTACGGTGTGTGGCTTTTAAGTTTAAGAGCTAAAAAGCAAAAACATGAGTACGAAACCAAAATAAGTTCTATATACGCAACAGAAAGCAATAATTTCAAAATAAATTGTTATTGACATTATGACAATGCTTGAAAAAATTTACTAGTCATCGCATTCAGGACAAAAGAAAATTCCACGAATCTAGCAAACCAATAGCTGTGTATATAAGTAACACATAATTCAACGATCCTCGATATTTTTATGTGCTAGTTAAACGAAAATAAAGAGAAGCTTGTCCTCATTTTGACAACGATTGGAATTAGGGACCCCACGATCTTTCTAACTCATTCTTCAAATCCCCACTGTATCAATTATTTCTCTTAACTATTTATGCTGCACTATAAAGCAACAAATAAGCTTTAAAGCAATAATAAATATATATCATTTTATAAAAATTAAATACCGAAAATTGCTTAAAATGACACTTACCTCAAGACGCGCGCCTGATACACTAAAACACTGTGCTCTAATACAGGCAGCGCCACACCTAGGACAATGTAACTTTTTGTGTCTCCTCGTTGATAGACGCCCTTCCGATATTTAATGACCCTTGTCAGCTAATTTCAGTACTTTTAGTAATAAACCCGGGTGTCGGAATTACGCCCATGTGGGAATATGGCGTAGGTACCTTATGTATGCAGGAAATTTTCTATTGGCACCTAAAAAAATACATTTTATTTTACGATTCAACCTCCTTAAAGAACACTACTTCTCGAGAGCAATCAGTAGTCAAATCGGCCGTCGCCGCTGCAGGAGTGGGTGTTTTAGTCCCGCACGCCAGCGATGACTACATTAGGTGTCGAGCGGAGGAAAGAGAAAACTTCGCTAGAGCTCAAACGTACCGCGGTAATTGAACGTCATTTGCCTTTTTTGGACCCGTCATTAGTCACTCTCGATCGCCGAAGGGGAAGAACGGGCATTCGGGAAGGAGGAATGGTGGACTCGCGTCCATTTTGTCGTGATTTATGTCGCGGACGGCGCGGGAGAGGTAGAGACACGGAATGGCGGAAAATAAATTACGACACCCCCCACCTCTTCCGTCGGTCTAGCCGTTGCGGGAGGTTAATCCATGCCTGTTGGCGCTCGCCAGGGTCATCGAGGCGTGCTCGTAAGCTCGTGGTCATTACGTCAACGCACGCACTGATCACGACTGGTCAAGCAGTTTCAATCGAAGGTGTGGCAATCGAAAAATCAAGCAGGTTGAGACACGTATTCTTAATGAAGGAACTTTATAGGCATCCGTTGATTCCAGAGGCCGGGATTACGATGAACGTTTTCTGACGTGACGGAAACGGATGGTGGCGGTGAACGTTAACGTAGCGGCTCAATTGTTGGTGGTACTTTACGATCGACGGCGGTCCAATATGGTGGTGCGGCGAACACTCACCTCTTGGGTTCGAATTACTGTAAAACCGTAAGTTTGTACTTTTTTCCAAATATTTTCTAGCGTGAGTGAAGTGTGAACATAGCAGGTTGTGTTGTGAAAATTTCATCGAAAAAGAACGATTTTCAGTGGTCGAAAAAAATTTTGAAAAGTGTCACCCTCATCCGAACAACATTTACCCCTAATTGATTTTCAAGTCAGTCGTGATTGGCTGACGGAAACCAACGTGACGGGAAAGCTAAACCTTGACAAGCTTTCCTTAACGTCCTTCGGCGGCTCCGTCATCGTCCGGCCATCGTAATTAGCTTCATTGCGTCCGCATTCTTCTACGTAGCTTCAACAACGCCACCTTCCGTTTCCGTCACGTCAGAAAACGTTCATCGCAATCCCGACCTAAGCCTCATGCATGAAGGCAAAGTATTGTGTGTCCTCCAATCCTTTTCAAGGAGTAATTTGAGCCGCGCGACTAGAAATATCCCGGTGAGTTATCGTATCGTCACGTGGGAGGGGTTTCCGTGGTCACGTCATTTCAAGTCATCAATCCTAAGATTGGATTGACGTATCTCTCCACTCTTTACTCTAACTTCTTTATGCTCACATATTTCATCTATGTTACATCCCTCACTTCTTGTTCATAAAACAAATGCATTGCTTATTGAAAAAACCAGAGTAATGTGGTCGGTTAGAACATGAAGACAAATTTTGAGATAAACGGAGTGGTTCATATATTATTTTTTCTGCGCATAACTTGGGTCCATAACAGATTAAAGTGAAGGTACATTGAGAAATGGAACAGGTATCGCAGATATTGAAGTATAAATTACTATTTTTGAAGTATTTTTTTAACGTGTAACACAATGTTTTAACACTACTAACTCATGCATAAACTAGAAAGAGTAAGTTATTATTCTACTTTATCTAACGAAATGACTGACAAATCCATAACTATTGCATTTATTTGTATAATCTAATAATTTAGTGACATTTTTAGCCAACATCATAAGTGCCACACTACTGAATGCCTACTGTTTTCCTCGGAATACTATATTTTGTATGCCCTGCATGGTAGTCAGTGTGACCCTATTCTCTCTGATTGATAATGCATGCTTCCCCACTCTACACACCCTTGCGGTGGCTGGCGGAGTATTATGTACTTATAGTTTTCTGTAAAGGGTATGTGATTTATGCTGTAAGTCATATTTTTCGTAATCCTATGTTGTATTTTGGTCTGACTTTCTGGCTCCTATGGTATCAATTTTTTTTCTTATCTTTGTAAACACAACAATCCTTTTTACTGTTTTCATTATGTACTGAGTCAATTGGTTCTATGTTGTTCATTTCCGGTTACTTATTCTGAAGTTAGCCTAGTCACAGGCTTATTACCTTATAGGCTAACTCACTTCCCTGAACGGCAAAAAAACTGTATAAAAATATGTACGGAAGAAATAAATATTTTTTTTATATAGTTACGAGACGCTATTTTGTCAATCTTCCCGTTTACTTGTCCGCCGACGACAGTCTTCATCATAACGTCTCAAGACCTTGCCAATGAAGTTGCCCCGCCTTCTTTTCATGATTTTCAGCAGCTTTTTCATCCCATTTCCTTGCGGCTGTTTCGTTACTTTCCTGGTCGATCCACTTTATACTGATCATTATTCCGTAGCACCACAGGTTGAAAATTTTCAGCCGTGACTTCTCTAATGCTTCACTCCTCCATGACTCATTGTCGCGTGCGCCAGATTGTGAATCAAACCATTCGTTTATGATAGGTAGGTTTGGCATTTGAGGGGTACTACATACATACATTAAACAATATATTAAGTATAATATAGAGGGCTCCCCGGATTGGCAAAAACTGTTATAAGTTTTTAATGCAGTACTGGAAGGTTTTCATAGATGGCAAGGGAAGAATTTTTCACGTTACTTCACAAACGGTATATATCGCTTCCATTGCTTTCGTTTTTCTAATCGATTTAAGTGGCACAATCAAGAAGGGTCTTGTAGTCTCTTCCGTCTGCTCCTTGCGGTGGTGGATTGTGTGTTTTTAATGAAACAAAAGGAATCCCTCCTGTAGCAAGATATGTTTGCTTTAAAGGTAAGAGAAATATTAAGTTAGCCATGGGACTGTTGACGTTAGGCATAGGCATATTGTGCCATAATAATAAAATAACAAATCTACATTAGTAGCATGTGCTATGTGACGCTTAATTTCCATTTAAAAAATTAATGCAATGGAAGCCATACACAGTGTCCCATGTTTCGCTAAATAATTCTTTTTTGCATTTCGAATATTTTAACATTGAAAGCCCGTAAGGAAAATGTGGATTTTAGGTTGGACTTTATTTCTGGGGTCAAAAGGTCATATATTTAATATTTTGCTTAGACTCAACAAAAATTACAACCTTTTTCTAGCCAGGCACCAAATTTCATCCATTAGGCTCGAAAGAAGTGTCTAAAATATCAGGTCGAAAATGACACACGATCAGTGGGACACTATATTGTTTGTGACGTAACGGGAAAAATTCTTACCACGCAATCTCTGGAAACCTTCCAGTACTATGTCCAAACGCAATAATAGTTTTGCCTTATGCTGTGAGCCCTTTATACTTACTCTGAGATTAAACGTTTTAGTAGTCCATGCACTTCGCACAATAATAGTAATTTCGTCTTTAGTTTTGATCAAGTGGCATTTTCAAGGTAATTTTTCTTGAATATGGCACTAGGTGCCGTAAACATGGTCGGAATTTCAATGAATGCTTGAGTATAACCAGTATTTTTCATCCAAGAATGAATAATGAACGAATAATTTGATTTCGCCACGGGAACAAAGCGAGCTCTGTCTTTCTCTCCTTTGCCATTGTCGTCCCACGAAGCGATGCCTTCCACGACTTCATCCGCGTCGTCATCCATCAAAATTCTGGCAACTCCCGTCGCTTCTGTCACCAGTGGCATCACCCTTCAACACCCACCCACAATTGGCCCCTTTAATGACCTCGGCGCGGACGCTGCCATGGACCGGAAAAAAGGCGTCTGCACGCCTGCGAGCTCTATCGCCGCGATATCTTCGAAGTACACCCCTCCCCCGACGCTCTTCGGCGATTCGGGACGGGAGATGTGGGTGAGGACGGCGGTGAAAGGGGATACGGATAAGTTCGGAAGTTACGGCCCCAACGCATGGGTGCTGCAATCGCTTTTTGATTGGCCCCGATTAGTCTTCATTCCGTGGCGAGGGAAAAGGACGGCTTCGGCGACAACGGTCAATGGAACTCACAAGAGCCGGCGGCATTGTCGCGCTGAAAAGGCTTTTTGACTCTTTCTCGACAGCTTCGGTGTGAACACCCAACCAGCCTGCCAGCCAATTCCCTCTCCCCTTTCCGAAAACTCCATTCCTTCGAGTCAAAATGCCCACATCTCATCATCAGTGCCAGGAGGAGAGGTCGTAAAAAGAGTTCTCCTGATGCTCGGTGTGAAACGAATCCCATTTTCGTCCTGTCCATCTCCCGTTTCCTCTCTTTCATGTTTTTTTACGTCATGACAACTTCCTGAATGCGTGAGTTTGTATGAGTCTTCCGACCGTTATTAATGAGTCGAGTGCCCTTCCTCCTCCCACGTTCCTATACACTCTCACGCTCGCACTCTTGAAGGATTCATGTCCGTTCTCCATTATTACTAATCATTCGATTCCCGACTCTCCGAGGGTCTCTCTTTTATTCGTGCCCTTAGGGCTTGGGCCATCAGGGTTATCAAATATCCATCGAGGAGGATGCTGAACGTGAGGAAATGGTTTCCGGACGCTCTTAATATCATGCTCACTCCGAGAATGCAACTTTAATGCTTCGTTCGTTGAGGGGGCTCGTAAACATTTCGTATTCAATCTGGGAAGGGACAAAGCTCGGATCCCTCTCTTTGTCAGGGATTGGTTTTCTGGCCGGTATATGCAATATTTCTTTTTACCACGTGCAATGCACGAATAGAAGGGAAGTAATGGAGGAAGGAAATACCTAATAATCACACTTCATATTTATTTCATCAAGTTTTATCTGCAAATATCTTTTTAACGTCTGCTGACCTCCCACCCCGTTCCACACGACATCTCGGCGGTTTTCTGGGTTAAATGTGGGTGCTGATCAAGGATTCAATGACGTGGCATATCTGCCCTCCGTCATACACAACCAATGAAATGTTTCCTCATTCGAGTTTATATTTTAATCACGCTTCGAATTTTAGTATAGCTCTCAAGCGGGTGTAATATAATGCTTTGATTGTTAGCTATATAACTCAAATTGTCGGCCCCGATGCGGCGTGGTTAAGTCCTCGCCTGTTAATCTTAGGGTCGCGGGTTCGAGTCCCACCTGAATGGGTTTTTTCACCACTCAGGACATGGATGTATGTGCTCGTCTGATGTTAAATTGTTAATACCCCGATGTGAAGGCCACCTGTGCTGTTTTCGGTGGTAGTGGAAAATAAATAAAATAAAAATAAAATAGATAAATAATTGTTCAGCGAGCTGCTTGCAGGAAAGATTTCCAAAATACTGGAATCGCCCGTTAAAATGAATGAAAATGCTTAAAATCGCTTACTTTTGCGTTTTGAGGAAATTAAAATTTTATTTTTTTAGGGCCCGGAGTATTTTCAAAACATTTATTCGGAATCGTACGCTGGGAATCGCAGAGTTGTAATGCCTAATGGGTAGTAAGCTGGGCTACGGACCCTGGGGATCGGGGTTCGAATCCAGGCAAAGCCGTTTCGGACACCCTTGCCTAAAATCCTAGAAGCGCGATTTTATGACTCTCAGACATTTGTGGGGAATCACAGGTGGCACATGAAAATGTATTGCCCCTGAATGTGAGAATATTACACAACAATGGCTTAGTAAGATGAGTTGTACCCTCATACTCTCAAACCAACCTTTGTACATATCACTCACTTCATTTTCAACATGATGATCTTCAAGTAAGGATTGAATAAGTCAGATCGAACATAAATATACTTGGTTGTAATTTCGCGAGTGTATTTATAAGCAAAGATAGTAGCAAGGACTAGAAAGCAGGAATTTCCTGACCATTAACATCATCGGTCAACAATCCTAAGATTGGTTTGACGCAGCCCTCCACTAAATTATCCTATAGGCCAACCTCTTCATATTAATATAATTCTCCTCTTTTACATCCTTCACAAGTTGCTCCATTTATGTCATACGAGGCCTGCCTCTACCATTTTTCCCGCTCACTTATAGAGATTTTTTAACCTCTAGCTGACAAAGCGAAGCAGATATTCATCAGAGATGCTAGGTGGATAAGGATAATAGTTATTCCTCTTTTCTGTGATTCCTATGAAGTAAATGTCAGAAAATAGCACCATAAACCTCCATAACCATCAGCATTAGCCCTAAAGCTAATGTTGATTAAAGATACGTAAATTTTAACTCCTGTGACCCATGTCAAGTAGGCACGAAAAGTGGTTAGTGACATATATAAACCATGGTGTTCTGAAGTGCTCTTTGAATTTAGCGCTCACGTTTTCTTGCCATCGCACTGTGGCAAGATATTAAACTAATATCATTGTTATCTTAGTTCTCAGTTATGCTGAAATATTAGGACTCATTGCTGATAAGTTGCACGCAGCATAAAAGTTAGATCCTTTTATATCTACACCTTCACAATACCCTGCAAGTCACCAAAGAGGTGTTTGGCGGGGGTTGAATTCACACCAAACATGCATAAAATACCATGCATAAAAAAGGATTATTTATATTCTATTCTAAACGTTCGTAATTATATTCTAGTCAAAACTTTACAATTGAAAAAAAGATAAAAATAGAAAAAAACATGCTGCTACTTGGGTTAGCTTAAGGTCTTTATACCAACATGCAACTACCTATGCTATCCATTGATATACTTGTATTTGCTATTGGGTATATTTACAGCTGTTCATATCCCTAATAAGGTCGTTTACCATATTTTTTATTGCCGAATATGACAGAATTTGTAAAATAAAAAGACCCGTATGTTTCCGTTTCTTGATCCGTCAATTATTTTTCGAGTTATAAGCGGCGAAAAACTGATGTTTTAACCCTTTCGGAAAAGTGGGTGTGGTGCAACCTCGACTTATATCGACTTCGTCCAATCACAACTGAGCCCGCGAAGCTACTTCGCCTAATCACAAAGGGGGGGGACACAGCTGGCTGTCCCAATGGGAGCGATTGCGACAGGATCTGTGCAAGCAGACCTTCCGAGAATCCCCCTCCACTCCCTTCCCTTCCCATAAGAGCAGTCAAGGACGGGAGGTAAATGACGTCAATGTTATCACAGCAGCTTTTTCGGTGGGCGTCACCTTTTGCTTATTTTAATTTTTGATTTATGAGTGAATGGTTTTGGTTAGACGATTAATTTTTTCACTAAAATTATTTTTCGTTTCCATCTAACAATTTCGTGCAAAAAATTGCAATTGCGGTTCCGAGTAAACGCCCCCATTGTATGAGGAAAGAAGGACATTTTGAATCTGTCAGTTCGGCAATCAATTTCTCTAATGTTATGATTATTATCCAGTCCACCATAGTAAGTTGGAGTTCGCAAAATATTTTTAACGTCAACAGTGAAAATATTATCATGGAATTTAGTTAAGAAATTAAGTTTATTTCAACCTGCGTTCTTACACATATTCCCATTTTAGTTCATGTAGTGAACTGATTGCGCTAATAAAGATATCGTACCTCCCTTTACGAATCTTGCGGATCTTCGCCGCACACGCTCCACTCCATTAATTAAGTCTATTTCGTAAGGATCCCATATACAGGCAGAGTATTCCAATTTATGTCTAACAAGGGAAATGTTGCTAATTTCTCGTACATACATGGTCGTCACATTTACCCAGTACTCTTTTGATGAATCCCAGTTTACTATTAGTATGGCCCATTATTTCACGTATGTGTTAACTCCAAGAAAGATCATGTGCCAGTCTTATTCCAAGATATTATTGTCAGTTTATTTTTCCTTATGCATTTAGTGCTAGGATGAGAACTATTCTTTTTTAAAAAATTCATTGCTACACTTTTGATTGAAGCTGTGATCGGTAATTGATCTATGTGCCGGGATGTACAAAATGCCGGGAGGAATCCGGGAATCGACCCTTCGACCCTTTGCGTTTTGATTCAGATAATTACACCAAGGAATTTTGATTTCCAATGGAAATATTAAGAAACAATTCTCTTAGCAGTTGTATCATTCGGATTTTTGGTTTTCGGTGCCCGAGATGGCAGTGAGTTACAGATGATTACAGAAATAGATAATTTGGAACTGAAATCAATCAGTATGCGGTGTAATAGGAGAATGATAATAAAAAAATTGTATAAATAGAGTGACAAATGAAGAAGTCCTGAGATAAATTGTAGAAAAAATGTCTGCTGAAAACTACGAAAATAAGTTGAACAACGTAATCGGCCATCTCCTTAGACGTGATCCTGATTACGTGATGAAGGCAATTACACAGGGAAATTGAATGGGAATAATGGCAATGTCTCGCATGAGAATTAGTGAAGGATCAATAAAAGAAGTGTTAAGCGGATTTCAATAGGGTAGCCGAAGATTCGTATGGAGAGCTGACAAACCAACCTCAATAAGGGAGGGACCGTCAGTTAAGGTTATATGCGCCGTTTAGAATAGGTGGGTGAAAGAATAATGGTAGGAACATTTCAAGTAATGGAACAAGGGTGGAGAGAAACCCGGCGTTGCCTAGCCTAGTTTAGCATTAGCCTACTGTTAACGACAGGTGCCAAGGGGACCACGGCTTAACGTCCCACCCGACGGACGGAGTATTGAACCTGAAACTCCCTCCACTTGGCACTACTGGAAGTAGTGATCGGTTTGCCACTGAAAAAAAAACCGTCACTGCCTGGAATCGAACCGGGGCCCTCGGGATGGGAAGCCAGTACTTTAGCCACCACACCAACCCGATGCCAGTGGTTGAGGTGTTTTAAGAAGTCGTTATCTGAGGGAGGCGAACGACAACTGCCATTCACTATGCGTCAGAGAGGATAGGTGGGTAACTGGATTAAGGTAGGAGTTATTGGGAAGGGAGGAAGGGGTGAAGAGAAGCCCGGAGTCGTCATTAGCCTTCTATTCACGAGAGACGCAAAGGGGATCGCGGCTTAACGTCCTATCCAACGGACGGAGTACTGAACTCAAATGCTCTTCACAAAGCATCAAGTAGAAATCGGTATTCCAATGAAAAAATCGCCTCTGCCGGGATTCGAGCCTCCATCGGGCCCTCGAGATGTGAGGCCAGTACTCTAAACACCACACCAAACCGATCCCCGTAGGATTTTTTTAATTCAACTGCCTCTTGTACTATAAGTATTATGCGATATTAAATAAAAGATAAAATTGGCAAAAATAATGTAGCAGAGCCGTAGAGAGCGTCGAAATTTATAAATCAACAGCGTTGCGAGTGCCTCCAGCAGAAACGCTTACTCTCATGTTATCGATGGCGACGCTCCAATGGCTGCTTGAATTCAGTTTTGCAATATATAGGTCATCCAGATCGGTGCACTTTCGGTTTCACTCAGCGATCGCTCATACGATAGGATGCGATGACCTTCGCGTCGAAGCAGAACTTATGCCTGCGTGTGGGCAACCGACTGCTTTGTAATGACAGCCCACGCGATTAACGTCCCCTCCGATGACCCCTCGGGTCGAATGAGCTGTCAGTTCGGCTTCGGCGCCTGTGGATGAATGGGGAGTGCAACGGAGCCGATGACAATCCTCGCTTCGTGGCGAGCGAGCGCCGAAAGGAAGTATTATTCGAGACTGCAGTAATTCCTCTCTAATTGGATGGAATGTACGCGCGCCTGCGCTTTTGCCATGGCTTTTGAGAAGGCGAAAGAGAAAGCCATTGGGGGCAATTCGATTATTCGTGGCAGAGAGTTGGAGTTATTAAGGGAAATTAATCGAAATAGTAGACAGAAAAAGGCTTCAGCCAGTAATAACCAGGTTGGATTACGAAGATAACATTTGAAACAGATAGTAAAAGGAAAAGATTGAAGATTCATTTTTTCCTTGAACAATTACGATCAGTAGATTGCAGAGAAGATACTCTGGGCTATCAGTATTTGTGTCGTAGATTTTGACACAGGCACTATAATTTAGTGGTTACTTTAAATTGAACGTGCGCTGTTTTAACACCACTAAGTCGAGTATACTCTAGGGTACATGGGTTCACATTAAATTTGATTAATTTATAGAAAAGGCAAACTAATGAAAAACTGTCACATTTCTTCGTACTTCACAACATTTTATTGTCATTTGTAGCTAACATTTCACGTGTCAAGTAACTGCATACTTAATACTTTTCCTCTCTGTGACTCTTGGTATATTGTAAGCAGCGTATAAAAGGAGAGTAATTTTTGCATGCTTGTGCAGCAAGGTGTGCAGCTAAATTATCAGTGCTGCGAGGGAATATAATTATTATTGACTGGTTTCGAATTGAAAAAATGTATTAATTACTTGCTGAAGTTGCCCGTTGAAATTCAACGGGAGGGATAAATATAATATATACAAATTGTGCTAAGAAATTTTAACATTTTTCATGAAGGAGAGCAAGCATCAAGCAGAGAGCAGGCATACTCCTAAATGACGTTAGTAAATAGGCTTGTAAGCACGTTTCGTCACAAGTACCGTTGCCAATAATAACAATATACTGTAGCGCCACTTTCATATAACTAAGGCTTTTCTCTTTTTTTCGAGCAAACATTTATTAATATCAATTCAACAAGTGTGGTAACGAGAACAAATTTTTTACAATGCTAAATTCTACATAAAAATGCGCATCTTATGTTAGTTTTTTCTCAAAACGACATTTCTCTTTACATTATTAATCTGCTAATTTTACTGCAAGAGCCATGCTCTGCCGTATACCACGTATGAAATAGCCGATTTTCAACATCTTTGTTCTTCAAATATAGGATGGAAAGGCCTCATTATTTTATTGCCTATCGATAGAAGGGCCAAAAAATGATGTATCCTGAAATTTTCACAGAAATCATCTACTTCATAATTCGGTGGAGCCTCCTCAAGCATCAACGATGTTTTCATTTCAGAGAATACACTGGCAATGGCCTTAGCAACGCTCGGAAAATAATAAAAAAAAACAGTAACTTTCAACATAAATTACACAATGCTCAGAAATATGGAGAACAAGGAGTAAATCGGTTAAAATAATAAGAATGTCTAAACATTTTCCCATTAAATACCGAAAGAATGAAAGAAATCCACTGATATTTAGTAGTAAGCTCTTGCGCTACCATAAATTGAAAAAGTCCATTTAAACCAATTTAAATACATAATTGGCGCGAGGAATCGAACCCGAGCCCTGAATCTTTTTAATATAGTCTATAGTACCTTTTAGTGTAGGTACACGCGGGAATCCTACAAAATTCCATCTCAATCGGTTCAGTAGTTTTTGAGGAGATGCGTAACATAGGTCTTCCAGATTGACAGACAGACACCACTTCATTTTTATTCATATATTATTAGTATGATGATTCCAATTAGGCGTAAAGTGTTCCCTAAACGAATCTCAATTGAGAACCGCCAACCTACAGTATAATCTTCCACTACCGGGACTCGAATCAAAGCTCTGTAAGTGGATGGATATACGGCATTCTGAACCTCTTAAAATAACCATATCCCAATCATCTTAAGGAGGAACCATCATTTTAGGAATGCCCGAAAACCTACCCTGATTTTTACATATATTATAGTCCATCGTTTTTCCTATCGAATGGTGTAAAAATATTGCTATGTCATTGGCCATTTAACGAAGATATATGGATTTGAAAATGAAGGTTTTTCACGTTGAAATGCATTGTCCTTATGGGAGTATGATGACCTTCCTTCACATAAAAATTTTTATTTCAATTTTGGCCCGAAAAAATTCGTCAAAAAACTAAGGAAACGTGCACGAGATATTAAGGCACATAATATATTTTTTACAGCCTAGGTCATTGGATGTTTAACGTTAGTATTTAAGTTCAAAGAACATACTTCCGGTTTTCTTCCGAGCAAGGAGCCGGCAAGCTGCGAAGAACATGGTAACGTTGCTATGGAGGTCTTTCCATTTAATTACTCTTGTTCGAATTCTGTTTCTTATCATTTTTGTTATTATTATAAATTTCATTTATAATTTATATTTTATATAACTCAATGTAAAGGTCTTAGTGCTGTTTGTGGAGTTCAATAAATAAAAAAAATACGAAATGGGGTATTGAAATATAGCAGACGACTTGAATTTTAATCTTCATAATGCCTATGTATATGGAATTAGTATTAGGCGGTACTCATAGAAAATGTTCGCAACGTCCTCGTTGAAATTGATTAATTTGCACATACGTTGGTAACTTTTTTACGGCTGCCAGCCAACGTCAAATCAGAATGTTCAAACCTATGTGTTCAGAATATTTGGTGTTTTGCAGCACCACTTCTTTATCGATCTCATTTGCGGTAGACATTTTTCTTAATGTAAAGGTATCTGTATACAGTAATGTAAATGCACCTATACATGTACGTACATATTCATGCAATCACGTGTTTAGCATTTCGACTAGATTCAGATAAACATATGAGTCCTGCAGTCTCCTAAAACCGGAGAATGATCGACGAACGGGTGTCACAAAAATCGGGTCTCAGGCAGTAGCGAAAACTAAGAATAGCAGAAAGCCCTGAAATCATCTAAAGCTTTTATTAAGGTACCTTACCATTAGCGAGAATAGGAAGCAAACCTGTACATTAATCTCAATTTTAAAATTAGAATGCATAACTTGGCCTTATGAGTTCAGATAATTCAACAGTAGTAGTGCAAGCATAATTATTATACCGGTTTTATGCACGTAAGTACATCGCATGCGTAAGATTTGCCCTCCGTATATACTGTACCTTTTTTTCATTTCCTCTTTTGTTTTTTCCATAATCTCAGAAGGTAAGGTTTGCCTCAAACATTGATTTCGAACTCAAACGAACGTTGAAAAATTTCATAATTCAGTTATTTGATAATTTCTTGGTCTTATTTGAATAGCAATTAACAATAGTAATAACATTTATTGAACATTGGCCAGATTATATCTGAGTACTAGCTTAACCCGTCCACTCTTCGCTGTGGCTCAGTCTGATATGAAATGAATGGAAAAGTAAAGAAACGTATTTTAGCGAACTTACAGATTCACCGAGAAAAGACATCCAAGTCAATAGCCTACCGTGCGTTGCTGTGGAATGAAAGGAAAGGAAGAAAAACGATGTTTTTCACAGAAATTCATTTTTTTATTGTAAATCTTACGGATTGACTATACATTTTTTGTTTTTCCGCTTTCTGCATAAACATAACGATCAGACGATTTACCGACTCTGAAGTATGAGACGTATAATTGCCCATGAGAGAAGCAATCGTTTTCCAGATTCAAACTGCACACTTGCAAAGATAGCCCTTCCGCTTTATTTATACTCCTAACGATCACAAGGCATATTGCAAGTTGAAGTCCTTAATTCTAGTCCGTAAGTTATTAAAACTTTGAACATTCTTTCTTTTCATGAACCTACCCTTACGCCGAATAAGGCTATCTATTTTAAGAAATGGATTCAATATGTTTGATTAAGAAATGAGATCAATACGATTCCACCAAAAATGAGATGGCGAAAAAGTGATGATGAATTTTATGTATGAATGATGCCATGAACAAATGATTGAAGTGAAAAATAGTGGGCGATGAAAATGTAAATGATGAAGGCTATATCTATTACGAGAAGAAACGCTTCTGAATACTTGAAAACACAAAGGCTGCACACTTCTACCGCTGTCAACAAGATACCAAAAGGTACTGTACCGCTCAACTGTTTACGCAATCTCGGTGTTGCCATATGCTTCTATTATATATTCACAATGCAATTTATCACGAAAATAAACACTTTAGACACATTTTCAAACGTTTTACAACAAAAAATAATTATTTATTTTCCTTAGTTCATTAATAAATATTGTAATCACATTATGACTACACAGCAACGGATACTGGAGTCAATACAACATTTAGTTTTCATTACGTACAGTCATTTGCAAAAGTCTGTGGGCAACTTCCGCCGCGTCAATAGTGGCCAAGCTTTGAATCCACCAACTATGTTGGCACTAACTGTATAGTAGAGAAAATTTGTGCTAAGGTAACGGCAATACAAGATAGGTAAAAATGGCGGATTTTAATGCCAGGGTCCTCAAAAAAAATGATCGGTAACGAATAATAATGACGCATAGGATCAATGTTGCGCTATAATTAAGGCCCTACCACTTTTATTATGCAAAATAAATCTCGACAAATGCGTGCGACTGCTTAATACTCTGATTACGCCTGTGATATTGCCGCGAAGTGTCGTGCCGTAACACGTTATAAGATTCATTTTTCTCACTTAATAGTTCATTTTCAGTCCGTTTCTCTTTCTCATATGATATAGTTTCAACGGCAAGCTTGCTGAATGAAACTCCGAGCGTGCCCAGTATGAAATAAAGACATTTGTCGTCGTTGAAAGTTACTTGGCCTAGTCAAGGCATACGCATTCATTACGTAATTTATGCTCCATTGCATGAATAATTAAATAATGACACTGCTACATAAAAAAAGATGTCTTACTCGCTACGTGGATTCCATTTCACTATCCAAGACATCTCGCGCAATTAATTTGATGCAGTCCAATCAGTTCACCAATATAATTTAACACGTATTCGTGGAAGGTTAAATAATCATTTGAATATATGCGGTTCGTAGAATTTATTAAAGAAACCACTCTCATACACAATACGATAACAAATAATTTGCGGTCATAAGTATTTATGGACATTTTCAGTCATTTATCTTCCGATGAGTCTTGCTTCAATCAGGGTCCACCACCAACACTAGGTATCACCGTAGTCGGTTATTTTACCAGCAGCGCACCGAATATTCTTCTGTCAATCCTCATTATCACTACACCAGAACGTTTTCACTAATCATTTAGCGAGTATTCCTCCAAATATTTTACAAAATAGGATTAATGCCATACCTATGTATTCCTTGGGACCGGACCGCCATTCCAATGTTCACAGTTATCAAGGTAATGTTTATTTACGTCTTGTTGTTGTTGACGACGAAATAAATACACAAAATTTATGGAATTAGAGAACTACTCGTTGTTGCAATGCATTTTATGCCTTTAATTTTCATTTAACGTATTCGTGCTTGAACGTTCGTAGGGAAACCATCTCTGTAGGAGTCATAGGCGCTTCTGAGGTGGGTTTTATGTTAATAATGTGTCGTTTGGACTCCCATAGCATGTTTTGAGTTATTTTGTGCTTCAGTTTTTTGCAATAGTTTTTCGGGTGGCTTTTGTTTCACTTGACCACGTCATCGACTCACCGATCATTGTTGAATTCGAACGACTGAATTACCAGTGCCGAGGGAAATCGAACTGGGAATGGAAAAACAACCTGCTGATTGTTATCATTTGTAGTCAATAAGCAAAATAGCCATTTGAACAATTTCTTCAAGGAATTTTTTAAAAATGTTTTCACTTTGGTCAAGAAAAGCATATTTACTCGCTCTTAATCCAGCTCTCGTGGATTATTATCTGTATCTTTGTCATCACGCATGAAAAGGTTCCATTAAATCCTTGAAGTGGCTAGTAATACTTTCAATCATTTAACGTAATTGTAATTAAAATTGTCAATTTCGCGTAAAATTTTGTGATGGTCAAGTCAAATGATGCGTAAGTATCATTTACTTGCCCATCATCCGTTAGAAATCTTGAAATTGACGCAACTCTCTACTAAATACTGTAGAATAAGTGTAATACAGTAGTAAGTGAGAGGGGTACTGTCTGAGAACATCAAGAGAAACCTAGCGCGGAGGACGCGAGCGGATGCACATGTAAATGTAATCTGGAGGCTATCGTCTTTTTGGCGTCCCTCCTCCTGCTTCAAGCGCAAGATCCTACGGATTGGTATCATCATTGATGATCTTGGTTATCCAAAATGAAAAAACGTCTAGAATTTCCGGCCATTTTGTCGGCAATGACACCCGAGGCTCGCCGAATCAAAAGAGGTGGATGCTGCATTAGTAATGAAAATAAAAAATCTACATAACTGTGTATGAAACCGCGAGAGTCAGTGACATGCGAGATCTCTGCCTGGCATTAGTTTCAAGTCAGAAGGTATTATATACTCGAATGAATCAGACATGAGAAAATACTAGTCTGCACAAACTGCCTACATTTAGCAGAGAGTTATAGTGCTATTGATTTGTAGTATACATTAGATATGGTTCCATGAGACACGTGTAGGTGAAGTTTTATTATATGGAAAGTAATGTTTATCAATCAGGAATTTATGGAACTGAATTATTAAATAACATTTTCCGAAGCATGCATGAGATGGTAAAGTTAAAACATGAACTTGTTAAATCAATTCAGACTCTCCTAATTAACGTTGCAATATATATTCTAATTTCCACATTTATTTTTGATATTCTCTATTACTGCCCAAATCGTGTTCGAAGAAAATGAATCTTTGAACCGTCGCACAGTAGGGCCAAATCGCATGTTGCCGGACTAAAGTCCAAAACTGCTTTTTATGAGATAACGTCTTGAAATTTGGCACATATACACAAAAATGATTGCTGATTATGGAATGGTAAGTCATTTTTATAGGAATTACCCGTTATTTAGATACAGAGGCTCAAACACGACCAAATTTCGAAAAAAGCGCCCGCTCTCATTTTTCTTCGAAAATCTTAAAAGTTGAGCAGATATAGGAGTAAATAAAGGATTTTTATGAAATAAAAAACATTTCCATTTGTGAACAGGGTACTTTGCCTATACTATGCATACGTTTCAGACATTTTTTCCCATATTTGAGTGCTATTACGTCACAAAATGGCGGACCCTTTTTTTAGACAAACTTTTACATAAAGTACACAATATAATCCTTATTCGGAAAATGGCCTCTGGGATACTTCATCAGAGTATAAATTGAACATATTTCTAGGTTACTCCGTAAAAATATTTGAAAAAAGTTTGCGACGCCGAGATTAACTCGATTTTTCGATCGCGCGTCGCGGCCCGACTCCGCGCAGCGGGACCTGGAAATACCGAGACTCCGTTGGATTGTTCATGTTGTGTGGATAATAACTTCTCGAATATAACTTTTTCAGGCTTTGCATGCTGTCACTGATTTCTAAAGATTCTATACTGAAGATTTTTCGAGGATATTGGTTCGAAAGAATGGATCAGTTTGTATTGTCCATATGTTCTTCAGTGCACTCCATTCAGTTCACTCGTAACTGAGGTAAATTTGTCATTTGAATAATTTTGGAATCATTTTCAATAACAACCACTCTTAGTAAGGCAAGGAGAGTGCTTTCAAGTGTAGGAAAAGTCCTGACGTGGTGACGGAGATGTCACCTGAGGAGGTTTTGTTCTTACTGATCACTAGGGGGCTGACTGATAGTCAGTATAATACACTTAGAAGCTCCGTTCTTAGTCACGGACACGAGTTGTATCCCCGATTCGGATTACTCCGATGGAATAAGTATAACTGAAAACATGTGCCAAGTGAATCTTCAGTATTTATTAAATCACATGGTCTCACGGGTACTGCAGTGCGTATCTACATCGCAAACCTCCATCGATAAAGTTAATTCCACTTTAATATGCAAGTACGGATTTGATGGAAGTTCGGGCCACGCCCAATATGAACAACTGTGGGAAAGAGCAGATTCGTTAAATGAATTTTTATTCATGAGATCCCTAGTTCCTCTTACTTTGGTAAATGATTCTTCAGGTAAGAGATTCAAGCCTATCTATTTTATTTTTGGCTAATCCGCATATAGAACAAACGGGCAATATTAATACTTTCCCTGTTTTAGCTGTGATTATCTGGGCAAATCCGTGGCCGTCGTCCATCAGATTTTGCCGGCCCATTCGCCTTCAGTAACTCAAAGAGACGAAGGAAATAGCCAAGACAGAAAATAATTATTTGCAAAGGCAGATTGACGATTTATAAAATTGGATTTCGGGATGTTATTCATTGTCCTATATGCCGACCACGGTCCATAAAGTACTCATACATGGCGCGGATTTTTTGAAAGGGGCAATTCTTCCCTTAGGCCAGCTATCCGAAGAGGCGATGGAGGCCCACAATAAGGACGCCATGAAATTTCGAGAAAGATTCACGCGGAAACACTCCAGGAAGGCCACCATTGAGGACCTATTCAAAAGACTTGATCACGTTCGATCCGTTGCTTTTCTCCACCATATCATTGACTGCGAAGACTGATAGGAGGCTTCCGAAGGAATTACGAGAACTATTAGTAATAGAAAACAAAGAAGAAGCATAGAATCAAACTGAGATGATGGTTACGACTCGTCCGAGGACTAAGAATTTTTCTTGAAACGAACAATCGGCAAAGAAAGTTTGGTCAAAGGACGAATTGTAGTGACGAATTCGTGGGGATGGATGAGTGGTTAAGGAAAGGATAGTGAAAAGGCGATCGCATTGTCAGGAGCCCGCTACCAACCACCCTTTCCTTAACCGCTTCCTTACCCACCCCTCATTTGAACACCGCCGACCTAACTTCCTCTGTCGACCCTCCTTTCATTCTCTCCGGGTATTCCCTTCTTGCGTTTTTCCCTTCATTGGCGCAAACAGACCTCTTCTCACCCTTATCTCTCTCTCAAGGAGCGTATCGGTACACATACGAACAACCCATCTCCTCTAACTGTTTCTTCGCCTTCTTAACCATTCCCAAATATAAACATGGTGTGTGCTTTCAGAAATTTGTCACTACCTGAAGAGGACTCGGTGAGTTAAAACTAAGTATGCTCTGAGGGTGAAAATCATTTGGGATAATGATATTTATGTTCTTTTCAGTACCTTACAAGTAATGGCATTTCATTTATATTATTGAATTGATTTTATCGGTACTGACAATATCAAAATGAATTTAAGTCATTCTCGTTTATTGCCATCCTCTTTTCAAATTACTTTCTCTTTTTAAACCAGCAGCAAATTCTATGCAAAACAACATCAGTTTTCCAGTTTTATTTAATATATTATTGATTAATCTAATTGTGTTTCATCTATATTACTTTACTTTTCGTCGAGAGCATTGCAATTTGACATTATTACACTGTGTGATCAGCATTGCGAAATAAAAATGTAAAACCACAGTAAACTCAAGTTTAAATTAATCCATCCCTCAAACCTAATGATCCAGTATCTCACTCTATACAAACAGATGATAATGCGCACAACAGAGCTTTTTGTAAACACTCATGAAATCATGCTGATTTTAAACAGAATATTGAATTTCATTGTAAGAAGCTATAAAGAATGATATTGTGAAAATGATTCCCCTTAGGTAATCGTTAAAATTAAATATCAATTTTCTTATATTGTCAGTTTCAAGTTACTTATAGGAGAGTATCCACTAATATTATTTCTGACGCATCAAAGAGTCAGATAACAAAGAGCAACAACAAGTCGTAATTTGCCAAGCAGGCATTATTTTTTTTAAGACTGCACATTGTCATAAACGTTCCGTTTTGCGCCACCCTCCTCGGGTAGTAAAGGCGAAGGATGTAGTTCGGGGTGGAGGAGGAGAGGGTAAAGGGAAAGAAGGGAATCCCAAATGTTGCCTTTTTATGGAGAACATGCATGGTTCCCCGAGAACCGGCATTCTTGCTCAAGAGCTGAAAGACGTTCATAATTTTCAACATGATTCCGAAAATTATCCAAATTAAAAAATTACCGCAGTTACGAGTGCACTAATCCATTCTCTAGAACCAACGTCCTCGAAAAATCTTCAATATAGAATCTTTAGAAATCAGTGACAGCATGCAAAGCCTGAAAAAGTTATATTCGAGAAGTTATTATCCACACAACATGAACAATCCAACGGAGTCTCGGTATTTCCAGGTCCCGCTGCGCGGAGTCGGGCCGCGACGCGCGATCGAAAAATCGAGTTTATTCTCGGCGTCGCAAACTTTTTTCAAATATTTTTACGGAGTAACCTAGAAATATGTTCAATTTATACTCTGATGAAGTATCCCAGAGGCCATTTTCCGAATAAGGATTATATTGTGTACTTTATGTAAAAGTTTGTCTAAAAAAAGGGTCCGCCATTTTGTGACGTAATAGCACTCAAATATGGGAAAAAATGTCTGAAACGTATGCATAGTATAGGCAAAGTACCCTGTTCACAAATGGAAATGTTTTTTATTTCATAAAAATCCTTTATTTACTCCTATATCTGCTCAACTTTTAAGATTTTCGAAGAAAAATGAGAGCGGGCGCTTTTTTCGAAATTTGGTCGTGTTTGAGCCTCTGTATCTAAATAACGGGTAATTCCTATAAAAATGACTTACCATTCCATAATCAGCAATCATTTTTGTGTATATGTGCCAAATTTCAAGACGTTATCTCATAAAAAGCAGTTTTGGACTTTTGTCCGGCAAAATGCGATTTGGCCCCACTGTGCGTCGTGCTCCCATCCGTCTCTCTAACTTATTTTTACAATATTACTTGCCTTGGGACGCAGGTTTTTTAATATACTTGAATAATCTTTAGACACAGTTGTGCCTGAACGCATTTGAGTGCATGTGTGCGTGGCATATTATTTGTCACTTAAATAATATCCTAACCTTCGTGTTTTACCAACTTTTATCTGCATTATCTATCATCAATTTACTTGGTATATGTTTGTGAACCAATTAGCCTGTGAAATTATGACATTTAAGGTGATATTTCTGTATCTAATGTTTGCTTTGCACCCACAATTCATAAAATGAATTCCTTGAACTCCTCTTTCGTACAATTGGAATTTTTCTTGCCAAACGAGTCCTCCTCTTTGGTTTAAAATGCTTTTCAACGCCTAGGATCAATTTAGTAAGCAAAATATTTTATTGCCATTAATTCCAACACCTATAACTATATTTTCAGTTTGTTCGGTTAATTAACAGTTCGGTTTCATTACTTTCGTTTTCTTCTGGTTTATCTTCATCCCGTATCTTTCGCACTGTCCCTGCAACGCATCCAGCATTTTTTGCAAGCCACGGTCAGACTGGAATACTAGCGCTTGGTCATCCGCAAACCTCACTGATTTTATCGATTTCCCCCCGACCTTTACTCCTACCTCCAGTTCATCCCAAGCCTTTCTCACCATTTCCTCCGAGTATATGTTGAAAAGTACCGGCGATAAAGGACAGCCCTGCCTAACTCCCCTCCCTATTGTTGCCCAATCCGATTCTCCATCTGCTACTCTCACTTGCGCCTTCTGCGCCATATATAAATTCCGTATCAGTCTCCTGTCTCTCCAGTCTACTCCTATCTTCCGCAATATTTCCATAAACTTGTCCCACCTCACTCTGTCGAACGCCTTTTCAAAATCAACAAAGCACGCGAATACGTCCTGATTGTATTCTAGATTCCTTTCCACTAGTATTCTCATCACTGCAATCGCATCTCGAGTGGCCCTCCCCTTCCGAAATCCAAACTGATCCTCGCCTAGGAATTCATTTGCTCTCTTTTCCATTCTCCTATTGATGATTCTAAGCACTACCTTTGCCGCATGAGAAATCAAACTTATCGTTCTATAGTCTTATTATTTTGTCACCCTCTTTTTCGGTACAGGTATCAGCACGGTTTTTACAAAATCCTCCGGCCAAGCCCCCTTCTCGTATATTCTACGAACAAGTTCATAAAATCTGTCCCTTCCCCCTTTTCCTAGGTTTTTCAGAAGCTCAGCTGGGATGCTATCAACCCCCACCGCTTTACCTGCCTTCATTTCTCGCAGTGCCTTCTCTATCTCACTGTCCAGTATTCCGGGGCCCACGTCATCCTGATCTACGTCCTTTTCCTCTTCTATGTCCAAGTTGCTAGGCCTATTTTCGCTATCATACAGTTCCTCAACATATTCCCTCCAACGACGTTGGATCTCCTCTGGCTCCATTGCTAAATTTCCCTTTCTGTCTTTGATGCACGGGACCGTTTTCCATTTCTTGATTCCCGATAACATTCTTACCTTTGAGTACAGACTGCCTATTTCTCCTTCTCTCTGGAGTCTCTCCAGCTCCTCGCATTGCCGACTCCACCACTTTTCTCTTGCTCTCTTTGTTTCTCTCCTAAGCCTGTTGTTAATCTCCTTATAACGCCTTTTGCCTAGCTCTGTATTTACATTTTTCCATTTCCTTCTTTCGTCTATCCTTTCCATCATTTCCGCTGTTACCCATGGTTTCTTGGTCCTCCTAGCATCTACTGTTCCTATTGTTTTTTCAGCTGCTTCTTTTATACCCGTCTTTATCATTTCTCATCTTTCATTTATTGTTCCTCTTCCCTCCTCTTCCATCATGCATCTATCCACAACCTCCTGGTATTCTCTCCTCTTCCCTCCAATCAGTGCTCCTACATCCCACTTTTTTATTTTCCTTCCTACTTTCAACCTTTTTAGTCTCATCTCACATCTCATCACCACCAAGTTATGGTCGGAGTCGGCATCTGCACCTGGGAAACTATGCGAATTCTTTACGCTGCTCCTGAATCTTTGCCTAATCATGATGTGGTCTAGTTGGTACCTTCCAGTATCCCCCGGCATTTTGCACGTGTACCTACGCCTAGGGTGGTGTTTAAACCACGTATTTGTTCTCACTAAATTATTCCTCCTACAGAACTCCACTGCTTTCTCGCCCCGGTCATTTCTTATGCCCAGACCATACTCCCCTACTTCACTCCCGTCCCTCCCTTCCCCTACTACAGCGTTCCAATCTCCCATAACTATTAGATTCTTCCTGCCCTTTACTTTCCCCATTAATTCTTCCAACTGGTCATATACTTCGTCAACTTCCTCTTCTCTATGCCCCCCTGTCGGCATGTAAACCTGTACGACCTGTACTAAGACTACATTTTCCGGCTTAGCTTTGATTTCGATAGCTAGTATTCTATCGCTTACCTGTTCCACATTCAACACCCTTTTTCCTAATGTTGCATTCAATACGACTGCTACTCCCCACTGGCTCTCTTCCCCTCCACTGTATATAACCCAGTGCTTTTCACTCCAGAAGTCCCCCTGGTCTCTCCATCTTACTTCGCTTAGTCCCAACAAATCGATCTTTCCCCTCTCCATTTCACGCTTAATGTTCTCCAGTTTTCCTGCCCTTAACATAGTCCTAACGTTCCATGTCCCGATCCTTAGCATTGTTGCTCTCTTCTCTGGTTTATTCTTCGCCGCCGCTGCTGCTGTCTTTCTTTTCGTGCAAGGATTTCGTGAGATGACGACCGCAGAGTCCTTGCTTACCCTGCTGCCGGGCACGACACCCGTTACACTAATTTGGTCCCGGGCCCCGTAGTTGCCAGGATTCAATTCTCTATTGCTCAAGTCCATTGTGATCTTGGGAGAGTTTAATTGAGGTGGTTTCCAGTTGCCTGCCTCAATAGTGTTTTTAACGTGACACCATCACTTAGCGATAAAAGTGGGAGGTCAGAAGCTAGAGCAGGTAGAGCAATTTAGCTATCTAGGTAGTGTGTTGGAAGAAAAAGGGTATAGCAGCAATGAGGTTAGAAGGAGAATTGCATTGGCAAAAGAAGCCTTTACGCGTAGGCGTGAGCTAATGACAGGGGCCTTGAGTAGGGAAGTGAAGAAAAGACTAATGAAAAGTTTAATACGGAGCGTTGCACTATATGGGGCGGAAACGTGGGCTTTGCGAAAATAAGATGAAAATAGACTTAGGGCTTTTGAAATGTGGGTGTGGAGAAGGATGGAGAAGATAAAGTGGGTCGAAAGGAAGACGAACGATGAAGTGCTAGAATTGGTAGGAGAGGAAAGACATTTGATAGATGCAATTAGGAGAAGGCAGAAGGTGTGGATGGAAAAGGTAATAAAAGGGGATGGTGTTTTGAAGGAGGGGATTGAGGGAAGAGCGTTGGGTAAGCGGGAAAGAGGGAGAAGAAGAACGGGTAGCTTGGATGGAATGAAAGGTGGCAGGAAGTATGAGGGGCTGAAGAGGGACATCGTGTGAAATTTAGGGGGTGGGAAGAATTAAATTTCCATTTAAACCTACCTTCACCGGTAGAATACTTATAATAATAATAATCACTTGTTAGGCCGCCCCACTGGGGTCAGACGCCTTCTCACAGCCGTCTCACTGAGGAACAGACGCTGCGAGTACGATACGTGGACTACCTTTCGTCAGGCTCCTACCCCCTCGACCTGTCTGGCATGGGTCCAGGAGCAATATTAGTTACTCCCGCCAGTGTAGCTCTAGGGGTCACGGGAACACGCAAGCCCCAATCCCACCACGACAAGGCGTAGTCCATGGGGAAGGGAAATTATAATAGAAGAAAAGAAAAATGTAGTGTAAAAGATTCACATTTGCGAAAAAACGTGAGGATTGGAGCAAATATCCATCAACGAAAAAACCCACTGCAGGAAAACATAGGAAAGTGATAAAAATAATACATCGAAGAGCCCCATCACGCGCCCAAAACACTCAAGAATTCGAGGCAGAAGAAGACGAACGGGGCCCCGAGATACTGAGAAGCGAATTCGATAGATCCGTTAAAAACCTATAAAACTAGTGGCCAGGAGGGGTTAAAACAAACGGAGAAATCATCCAGTTACTCGGAGTCAAGGCAAAGGAATACTCTTTGGAATAATCAGAGATAGTAACTATTAAAAAAAGGGACATGATCATAATTCAGAAGAAACCAAGGATAGAGAAATGCGAAGACCTAATAACATTCCGCCTGGTATCACACACAGAAAATACCTACTCGGATAGTTAGATAAAGAATGGATGGAAAGATATAAGGGAACCTTTCGGAAAACCAAGTCGGATTCAAGGAAAATCTCGGAGCTAGTGAGACAATACTCAGCTTAAGGACACTGACCGAGAAAATGATACCCGTAAACAAGATGTTGTAGGTGGCGTTCACTTGGACATTGCCTTAGTCAGCGTCGAATAGATTAATATTTTCTAGTTATTTGTGGAAATTGAAATAGACTTCAATAACTATAGGCAAAATCTCATTTAATTGTGGTTTGAAAATAAAATTAAAACATGCGACCAGCTGCGGAGAGCTATTTGACTATGCCTCTTTGCTGCAGAAGGTTTCATAGAACTGCGAAATATCGCTAGATCATTTACGAAAATAGAGGTCGTAAGTTCATTTGACTGCATTTTGCTACGCTGTTATTAGATTGTTTGAACAGAGTGACGTTCGCATGAGGAGGAAAATTTTATCAAATAGTGAAGTACAGAGAAAGGATATTTGTGGGCATGATGATGAAAAAATTCGTATTCTCCAGAAAAATTGTAGATAAATTTATGGACGAGTCAACAACAGAGTCAAACTAGTTAAGAAGAACGTTTGGAGGAAGTATATGATACGGACGACTGGATATAGAGCACGTACTTCACACAGACAAATAAACCACTGGGTATATAAATATTGCATTGCGATACTGAGAAAGCATGGAATGAGAAAAGCAATAAAAATATCAATATCCAAAAAGTATTTCCAGAATATAGGAAAATTATCAATATCAAACTATCTATTGATATTTTCGTCAAATATTTAACCACATAGTACTTGCGCTTAGCTCAACGTAGTATGCCTCTTCTATGCCATGTGTGTTAGAATGCAGTTTTTCAATTCTACACTCACCTAGAATTCATTTCTATATAAAGTTTAGATAAAAATTATCATGGTATACTTTGAACCCTTCTTATTCCTTTACTTTCATGGAGATAAATTACCTCCTAATTGCATTTTTTCACTTGAGTCTACAAAGAACTTTAAAATACGCGAAATTAGAAATTTTAATTACAATTACGTTAAATGATTGAAAGTATTACTAGCCACTTCAAGGATTTAATGGAACCTTTTCATGCGTGATGACAAAGATACAGATAATAATCCACGAGAGCTGGATTAAGAGCGAGTAAATATGCTTTTCTTGACCAAAGTGAAAACATTTTTAAAAAATTCCTTGAAGAAATTGTTCAAATGGCTATTTTGCTTATTGACTACAAATGATAACAATCAGCAGGTTGTTTTTCCATTCCCAGTTCGATTTCCCTCGGCACTGGTAATTCAGTCGTTCGAATTCAACAATGATCGGTGAGTCGATGACGTGGTCAAGTGAAACAAAAGCCACCCGAAAAACTATTGCAAAAAACTGAAGCACAAAATAACTCAAAACATGCTATGGGAGTCCAAACGACACATTATTAACATAAAACCCACCTCAGAAGCGCCTATGACTCCTACAGAGATGGTTTCCCTACGAACGTTCAAGCACGAATACGTTAAATGAAAATTAAAGGCATAAAATGCATTGCAACAACGAGTAGTTCTCTAATTCCATAAATTTTGTGTATTTATTTCGTCGTCAACAACAACAAGACGTAAATAAACATTACCTTGATAACTGTGAACATTGGAATGGCGGTCCGGTCCCAAGGAATACATAGGTATGGCATTAATCCTATTTTGTAAAATATTTGGAGGAATACTCGCTAAATGATTAGTGAAAACGTTCTGGTGTAGTGATAATGAGGATTGACAGAAGAATATTCGGTGCGCTGCTGGTAAAATAACCGACTACGGTGATACCTAGTGTTGGTGGTGGACCCTGATTGAAGCAAGACTCATCGGAAGATAAATGACTGAAAATGTCCATAAATACTTATGACCGCAAATTATTTGTTATCGTATTGTGTATGAGAGTGGTTTCTTTAATAAATTCTACGAACCGCATACATTCAAATGATTATTTAACCTTCCACGAATACGTGTTAAATTATATTGGTGAACTGATTGGACTGCATCAAATTAATTGCGCGAGATGTCTTGGATAGTGAAATGGAATCCACGTAGCGAGTAAGACATCTTTTTTTATGTAGCAGTGTCATTATTTAATTATTCATGCAATGGAGCATAAATTACGTAATGAATGCGTATGCCTTGACTAGGCCAAGTAACTTTCAACGACGACAAATGTCTTTATTTCATACTGGGCACGCTCGGAGTTTCATTCAGCAAGCTTGCCGTTGAAACTATATCATATGAGAAAGAGAAACGGACTGAAAATGAACTATTAAGTGAGAAAAATGAATCTTATAACGTGTTACGGCACGACACTTCGCGGCAATATCACAGGCGTAATCAGAGTATTAAGCAGTCGCACGCATTTGTCGAGATTTATTTTGCATAATAAAAGTGGTAGGGCCTTAATTATAGCGCAACATTGATCCTATGCGTCATTATTATTCGTTACCGATCATTTTTTTTGAGGACCCTGGCATTAAAATCCGCCATTTTTACCTATCTTGTATTTCCGTTACCTTAGCACAAATTTTCTCTACTATACAGTTAGTGCCAACATAGTTGGTGGATCTAATCTTGGCCGCTAGTGGCGCGGTGGAGGTTGCCCACAGACTTTTGCAAATGACTGTACCTAAAACTTTTGTTTAACATATATGATATTTTACCCTATGGATCTTTCGAATACACATTTTAAAATACAAATGGCATCACTAGGCCTAAATTCAATCATTACGGGAAATGATATAAATCATAAGAATGCAGTATTTCGAAGCGCAGGTTCCTCCTTAACCCTCCCTACCTACCTGGGGTCTTTTTTGACCCCAGCTCACAGAAAAAGTTGAATAACTCATTAATTTTTACAGCTTTATGCATCATATTTTAGGAATTCTCCGATAAAACACTTTTGTATCGACTCCATTTTTCATTTTTAAAATATTTCTGACAATAAGCCTTAAAAAAAATAATTTCTTGCTTGGGGTCAAGTTTGACCCCAGGTAGGGTATGTGGAACCCGATCGTATTTTAGTACAAGGAGATGAATTTACATTTTCCTTTAGAAATAATTGAATAAATAATAGCCTTTGTCATGACTTTGTCATGAAAGGAAAGAATATTAGCATTTTATGTGATAAAATGAGTAATGCACGGAGTGTTAAAATTATTAGAAGAGAAGAAATTGTTGAGCTATGGATGTATTTCCCTCGCATGTGACACCAAGATAGATATTCCGGTAATATACACAGTCGTATCAACGTTACAACTTAGTGAATCAAATAGAGGCTTAGCTATTCAATTGCAAAATCTATTAAATGTCAGCAGTTTCCAAATGGGTGAACTTGGAGACTAACGCATAATAAGTCGATCACATTCACCTCACCCCATCACATAACAGAAGCTGAATACTGCTAAGTGATTGCTAGCGTACTATGATTTCAACTTGCTCTGCAGGTTTTAATCCAACTATTATCTACGGACAGCGGATTCGTCGTCAACAGTGTGTTTTCTTTGTAATCAGCAACAGTCAACGTTTTTTGACTTCGTAATTTTTGTCCTCTGTAACGAGCTTAGCTGATATAGAGAGAATTAGTAATTTGTGGTTGCTCCTCCGACGATTTTTGAAGCCATCATTGCTCTCCAACTTCTAATCTAACTGTTATCTTCGCAGAGCTCATCAACAGAGTCATCAATGCTGTGCTTTCTTTGTAATCAGCAATAAGTCAGAAAAAGCAGTCACTGTTTTCTCCACTCGTATTTTGACTTCGTAGTATTTGACCTCTGATACGAGCTAGGCTTTTACGCTGAGAATCGTCACTCGTGGTCACTCCTCCGACGACTGTAGAAGTCACATCTTTCCTCGCTCAAGCGTACACCCCGCACTGGGGATCCCGATGGGGAATTATTGGCGGTCATACAAGAACAATAACTGATTATGGCAGCCTTTAGAGTCAAATTTAATCCTGGATACAGCGAGAACGTAGCCGTTAACGATTTATTAGAATCGAAATATTAACTATGAAGAAAACATTCAAAATGAGAGTGATGGAAGTAAAGCAGAGGCAGGCAACAGGGAGGTGGAAATAAGGGACCAGGAGGAGGACGAGCTTCATGAGGAAATCCTAGGTGTATGTATCAAAGAAGACGATCCACGGGGAGTGAGGAAGGAAAAATAAAATAGGATGCTATAGAACCAAAGTCGACTGGAAAAAATATTATCCAGGAATATCATCAGGTAGGACGCCGGTTTTTATGGTCTGCTAAACATACGGCATTTGAAATTTGTTGACCTGAAAAGAATAAAAGGGAAGTGATTTTGTATTACAACTCTACAAAATTCGGTGTGCATACTGTAGATCAAATTATTCTGTAAAAAGAGGGACTAGAAAATGGCCATTGGCTTTTTTTTTGTTATCGTAGATCTTGCAGGTATAAATGCATACTACATGTATTCGAGATAATACCCCTCTTTCCGCGGAAAAAAATTCTAGGCTGCGATTCCTATTAGAATCAGCAAAAGAAATGTTAGCACCTGAAATTCATCGCTGAGTAGGAAAAACCGGATGCCAAAATAATAGATTTCGGACTGCGATCGAAATTGCTGGGATTGGCGGTATTCTGCTAGTAAATGACAGAGAAATTGTGCCCAGAAAATGGGTGGCAGATGTTCCATTTGCCCTCGTAAGAGAGACAAACAACCAATGATCTTTCTAATGCTTGCAACAGATACGTGTAAGGTGATTATGTTCAACAAAGAAGCGTCTGCAATGTGACATTAGTGAGTGTGTAGATGGAGATTTCAGATTCAAAATTTGTCACAATTCTTTTGAGTCATGAAATTTTGTAATTGGTCATCACGTGTTGGAACTCTGCTGCAAATGTTTAAATATTTTAAATATTATATTGTATTCAGATATTTAAACTATGTACTTAAATACGTATTTAGGTAATTTTAATCCTCATTATTCAAGACTCTACTATGAGTGCCATCTAAAAAATTGTAATAATTTTTTCTAAATTATGCAATGCATATTATACTGTGGTATTTTTCTGTTAATTTATCTGAAATGTATTTAACTAAAATACGAATGAATATGAGTCATTGGAATAATATTATCACTTAAAGTAATTAAAATTCACGATGGGGTCAAAAAGACCCCAAGTAGGGAGGACGTGATTTTTTTAATAACAGGTAGCGAGGGTTAATATCTTCTTTCATCAAATCTACCGGGAAACTATTGTACGATAATTATTTCATCATTACGATTAACAATCCTAGGAGTGGTTTGACGCAACTCTCCACTGGATTATCTTAACTGCTAACTTCATATTTGCATAATTCTTTTTTTTAACAATTTTTACAACTTCCTCCATTTGTGTGAGGTTTTGTTTTCCATTATTCTTATTCTCTTGTCTTTCGACGATTCTCATCATCTGGCCACCATTCCTCAAGTTCGCCGATTTACTAGCCTCGTATTTGTTTGAGGTTTTCCAAGGACTTCTCTTTTATCCCACTCTTCTTAAAATCTCTTCTTTAATCTCTCAGTCTATCCATTTTATCTTCATCATCGTTTTGTGACTTCACATATCGAATATTTTTAGCCTTGACTTCTCTACTGCTGCGTCTGTGACTCACAGCCATAAAGAAGCATGCTCCCGATGTATATTCTGATGAATTGTTTCCATATCTCCACTCCTGTATTTCCATTTGTGAGCAGAATCTTCTTTTGGTGGACTGCCTCCTTTGCCTGGGCTATTAAACTGACTATTTACGTCTTCCTTCGACCGTCACTATTTAGACTTCTTCCTAATTAGCAACACACGCTCAAGTCTTCTAGGTTTTGCTTTCCTAGTTAAATGTCGGTGTGGCATTTCGTAATTTTTAACAGACTTCAAATGAGGCGTTTCGATGGCATACCTTAATTTATTACCGTATTGTATGAAGAGGATTATTTTGATTCGGATATCGGAGAGGTAATTGGACGAAAAAAAGTGAGAAAGATTTTAAAACACACGGCCTTTTAATGAAACGCTAGCATTTCTAATTCCGTATTGCACAAGTATAGGTTGTTTATGGACGTCCAGCCTTCTTTCTTTGCCTCCAACTTGAAAGAACCTCCGGCAGGAGATTTTAGATTTGAAACTCTCATGCTAAATGTTTTGCTAAAAGGATGAATGACTCCTCTGCACTTCTGAAATGCAGCTCATGATCTTTGTTCGAGCCCTTTGACTTCTTCCCATCTATCCGATATACGCCTTGTTTAAACTATTTTTTATTACCACTACGTCATACCTGACAAAGCTATTTCCCTCCAGGATACAGTCATTTCATGCATCCTTAGCAACTAGCTTCATATATCTCATGCGAGGCATTCCTTTTCCATTCTTCGAATTCCCTTGTCCCTCGACGATTGTCTTCATCAGGCCTCCATGTCCCTAGATATGTCCTTATTAAGTTGTCTCATCTTCTTTTTAAAGTTTTCAGATAACTCCAATTTTTCCCACTCTCCTTAGGAATTCCTCGTTTGTCACTCAGACACACGATCCTCCTCAGTCTTTTATCTTTTCTCTATTCGACCCAGGTTTAATTAGAGCCACCTGTTCGTTATACAAACTGTATATAATTCTTCATTCTTACCAATTTCAATTCGTTCAGCATTCATTCAGTTCCATTGTGTTATTTTTCTCTTGGGCTGTAGGCGTTTGCTTCTCTCATTTCATCTCCAACGAGGTTGGGTGGGGAAAGTTATTGGTCGAATGATGGGAGGGGGGTCTTAAGGCTCTTGGGAGTGGGAGACCTTGGGGATGGGGGAGATCAGAGTTCCCGTGGGAGGGAGAGATTACTACATCGGGTGAACAAATTTGGTCATCGGCTCGGGGAGCGTTGTGGAAAGGGAAGTGGGCGAATGGAATATGGGGAGAGGTAATGCTGGATAGGGAGATAGCTATGTAGATATGTAGGTAATGCTGGATAGGGAGATAGATGTGTAGAATAACGTTTAAAGTCTAATCTTAATGCAAAGTAAAACTCAGCATCCCTCACTGACAAGGAAACTCGAACCAACCACCCTAAAATTGCAGGCCCATTAAGAGTCAGAAGGGGGTGAGAATTACCATAAGTAGAATTATAATAATGGGTGCTGAAACTGCACTATAACTTCGGTTAAATCCAAGGAGGTTGAACTGTGCCGAAAGAGGTATTGGCATACTAGCCTAGGGGTGACAATGTAGCCAGAATGGGATTGCTTGGGAAGGATTAAGCCCCACCAGCTCCGTACAAAACGCAAAACATACAACAAAAATTCGTACATACATTTTTGTGTTTTAATACGCATGCGTATTAAAACAACTACAAAAAGAAATCTTGCCCAAATTTTATCACAGCGGTGAATGCTAGACTTCCCAACTTCCCACAGGGAGGTATTAAAGCATTTGATTCCCCTGGAAGTTTTAGCCAAAAGTGGTTAAATTTTAACTTCCAAACTACATGTTGGAGTTTTTGGCGTGTTTTCGCACTGTTTCTTAGATGAATTTTATAAATGCATTTAAGTATTCACGTACTATTCTATGTTTTAAAATGTGCAAAAACCACTTCACCCTTACGATTATGGCTAACAGCGAGCCCACATGTCACGCCTACAGTATGGCTTCTTAAAACAATTGTGATGCCTTTTATAGTGCTTTCGAATCTCCTTGGTTACATCGCACCGCCTGATGTAAATTTAAACGTATTGAAAACGCAACATCAATGCCCTAGGCGGGGTTCAAACAGAATAACACTGCTAGACTGAATTCATGTCAATATAGGGCTGAGATCTGACGGAAAAATTTTGGGGGAACGCAGTAGAGGTAAGATATTCAGTGGCAAAGGTTTTGTGATTATTCCAAAAAAGTTGTAAGTTATGGTACGAATCCTCCGTTGTGGATGCTGAATACATAACTGAAATTGTTTAAGATATGATTTCCATGCATCTTGGGAATTTTGTGTAATAGTGGTGCAATATCTGTCCCACATGATTTTACTTTTATCTACATCTACGCCTCTGCAAGCCACAGCGAGGGTGTGTGGCAGGGGGGGAGATCACCAAGCATGCACTAACCACATGCAAACATGCTACTATATGTTCTCAGGCAACTAGATTGTATCCATTAATTAGTATCTACATACTAACTAAGGGATTGGTTGTTAATACATGCATCATGCACTATTGACTACTCTAAAATATTTCCCCTACCTATCCCTTTGCTATGTTGCCTATTGTGTTCTTTTATAGTGCGGGGGAAGAAATCATATTTTGAATCTATCAGTACGACAATCTATCTCTCTAATCTTATTTATCTGGTCGGATCTAGCATAATACGCTAGTGTTTCTAATATATGCCTAAAATCTTCAGTAAAGCTATCCGATTTCAGTTTCTGTATATTCTAAATTTTAATAATTGTTTTGGAGCTGTATTTGATGTGAAACTGTCACTGCCGGAGTGAATTCTGTTGTTAGGGTAATCGGAGAGATACATCAGCGTAATACCCTGTGATTTACCTCCAGAGTGTGGCAGTGGGTGAAAGATCACCGTACATGCAATACTTAGATGCAACTAAGATGTACAATGCTTCTACCTCACGGAAACATGTAAGATATGCATTCACGAGACTACATTGACAGTTAAACCGAGAGAGAAACCTCTCACCCACACATAATTTTAATGTAACGCAAAGAAAGCCTGTTTCAAGAAAATACGAATCACACTTTATACTTAGTCTTCTCTTTTGTATAAAAAAATTCTTGTTCAACAAAGTGAATATTTTAAAGCTGTTGACCTACCATACCCAGCTATGAGTCGTCGCGGTTCCTCGTAGGGTGACATGTGTATGTAGGTGCACATGTATATAATGTATGCCAGACATGAAATCACTTTCTGCAACACGCCCTTGAAGTGACTGGCAAGATACTATGCAGATGTAGACGTGTCAGCCGATCCAATCGAAGATTTTAATTATGATATGGTTTTTATCTGTGCGTGAAAAACTCTACGAGTGCGCTCTCCCAGAAATCTAATTCTACCCAATACCCAGCGTGCCACAGCTAGAGTGTATGGCAGGGAGTGAAGATCACAAAGCATGCACTACTTACATGCAAATAAGAGCTACAATGACACTAATACATGGAAAAATGTTATATAATACAGTCCGGTGCAACTAGATGACTAGTATATACATTTTAATAAAGGCATTATTGGTATTAATGTAATTTATCTAAATATATTGGCATACATACACATATGTATTTACCTATCATGCATGGCTTAGTAATGCGAAAACATGCATTATGCTCTACAGACTACTCTAACAATTACTTTTACAATGCTGGCTATTAGAAGCTCTTATTTCATGAGGGAAAAATGGCATTTTATAATATAACAACATATATTATATGTTGTTACTCTAATCTATTACTCTAATCTTATTTATCTTGTCAAAACTAGCATATGACGCAGGGATTCTTCATATAATTGGTAAGTTGAATTCCAGACCTCTTTATTATTAAATATATGGATGGTTTTTCGGGAGGTTAGGTCTTTTATTAAAAATGAAAACTATTCAACTTTTTCCCGACGTTTCGGAAATTGTATTTTTCCTTCTTCAGGGCTATAAATGGGATGAACCACCAGTAACATAACAATAATAAGTAACATGACAAGTTGAATAGTTTTCATTTTTAATAAAAGACCTAAACTCCCGAAAAACCATCCATAAATTCTTCATATATATAATTCTAACATCTTCAGTAAAGCTATCCGCCGGAAAAATCTGCAGGAGATTTAAAGGGTATTTTAACCTATGATCTGATAATGATTCCCAACCTAATTCTTCTCTTAATTTTGATGCGCTGCTATACCTATCATAACAACTTTCAACAAACCTTTCTGCTGTACTCTTCACATAGTCCAGTTCTGTGATCAAAATTAATTCATCCGTATCCCATATACTGGTTACATATTCTAGGTGGGGCATAGCTAGTAAAAATTAACATCGCTCTTATGTCTTATCGTTATATTTCTTTCTAACTTTTTTCATGAATCCCTAAAACTCGATTTTGCTGTTTGCTTAGTCCACTCAGCCTGCGTTCAGCTAGGTGTGTTGAAAGAACCATCACCACTGACACATTGTCGGTACCTCCGGTCTGAAGTCCAATGCATGATGGGTTGGGGAGTTAGCCCGACCCCTCCCCTCCACTTTTAGCGCAGCTTGGGCAACCCCTATCAGCTGGGCAACGAGATGATCGCTAGCATTTTGTCGAACGATACTCATCATCTGCTCTGACCGATTCGTTTTGCTCAGTTTTTCTGGGTCCCCTATTTCGTAACACAAACCCAATCAGCCCTGATTTGGCATTTAAACCGTCATTAGCCGAACATTCAAGTATAAGTTATCGCTGCCGAAGAGAAGTATCATTTTTTTAAGTACGACGTAAGAATGGAAGGTAAAGAGGAAGAGAGAGAGATTAAAGTATAATGTGATGATAGAGGAGAGCTTGTTCCTGAAATTTGGAGGATATCCATTCAAATAATAAGTTTGGCCTCAATGGTCGTCAAGGGGGAGGAAGCCGTAGGAATATCTTTTTTAACCTCGCCCTTATTTCCCCGTTTAGTTTTTGGACTGATTTTTAATGCCTAGAGGGGCCATGCTTGCTCATGCGTTCACCTAAAGGAACACTTATCGCAAAAACAAGCATACATCTACATCAAAATGTAAACAACATCCCGATAGCCACCATAATAATATGGTGAACCATCAACAGGCATACATTAAAGTCAAAAAAACAAACCATATTTTGTTAGTAACGCTATTTCGAGTTCTATTTTGAATCTATAATTTTAATACATTACAACGGCTGTTATTGAACGCATCGAAACAAGTCGTGTTGGTATAAAACGCGTTGAATAGTAAAAATTGTTAATGCTTATTCCAGTAGCATCATTGAATTGCGAAATGTTTTAAATTCCATTGAATGTTTTACGTGACTCCGCGAATTATATTTTTTTTTTAGTTTGCACACATAAATTCGTAATATTGGAATTTTATAGCCACACAGCGGCCATTTACCCAAGTATTTTCACTGATATCAAATATTTTAGTGGAAATTATCGATAGACTAGTTGTTACTGTCACATGCTTGACGCAAAGTGGATTTTGGTTTTAGGTGAGCCAAGGGTCAACGGCACCATTAAACCTATGATCTTTATCCTAATGCAACTCTTTTTTTGTCGATATGGAATTGAAGTTTGTTCATCATGCATAGTATCATAGAGTACTAAGTCTATGATAGTATGTTATTTTCCGAGACAATTTGCTGTAGTGCTCCAATTTGTAGGACTGGACCACACAATCTTTATCCTGCTGTGATTCGGTAATGATTCGGAATGAGCTCTCTCAAGACCTCCCATACTTTTTATCAACGGATTCCTTATAATAAAACCGTGGTGAAAGAAGCACTGCATTTCTTTTAATTGTTAAAAAAACAATTTTTCGTTACAATTAAATCGAGAGAAGGAAATGGATTATTTTTTGGGTGTGGCATTACACCACACCCTTACCCATCTACTTCCGGTGTCGCGGTAGCCTTCTCACTTCTTCAAGACGACTCGAAAGTCGAAATTGAGTTAACTTCTATTAATATCTCTGGAAAAAGAAGCTCATGTGACACGGGAGAAGAACCCGTTCTGAGGAAAGCGCGGAGCTGCATAACGCCTTCGCTTTCTTAGTGAGTCGCACGTGTTGCCCTCTTGACTCTCCTTCTCTCCCCATAAATGACACTGCAACCTTCGATCAAGGTCAAGGACATTCGCAAAGTAGAGCCAAGGCTAGTCTCAACTCCACAGATGTGGATTTTATTACGTTCTTTTAGCACTCTTCTAGCTAACGCTGAGGAAAATATAATCAGACTGAGAAAGAAACAGTTACTATGTAAATTATGCCTGCACGTAGGCATTAAAGATGTGAATCCGACTTAAATCCGCTAAAAAATTTGGAATTTTCCTCGTTCTCCGGGCCATAGAGATTCATCGATAAAAGTTATGTTTCAATGAATTGATGATATCGTTTCCCCTATGGCAGCATTTAGGCTGCTAAATGGTTTATCTGGGCGAGGCATAAAGGATTTAACTTCGAAAGTGATCGTATGGAATGACAAATGATTGAATTATAACGGAATCTTTGAATGGTATTGCTTGTAGGGCGCTCAGTGAGTCCGTCTCTAAATCTGAGGTCCTGAACATTCAAATCGCTATTCATTTAGTACGGTTTTTTAATTAATTTATTTGAATGTTTTTCCCAGACGTATTCTCATGCAATGCTTCCTCGGGATTCGCGGATCGTGATTTTTATTTCAGATCCTTCTGACATTCATTTCCTTGTTTATTGATCGATCACTTTTTGACGACTTCAGGCACCTTTTAATCCAATATATCATGGATTCCATTGCCTTAGCGAGGGATGGGCTTGGGATAATGGCTGGAGTGCTGAACTCCCATCCTAAGGGTCCGGTTTCGATTTCCGGCTGTGGCAGTGTCTTGTCGCTAGGATTTCTATCCTAAATAAGAGCTTGAGATGCAGTACTGACTCCGTATAATGAGACATCAAGTCCTGGATCCCATGCCACCTATCTTTAAGAACAGACCCCGACATACCTGTGGCGGGATATCTCCACCCTTCCTTCGTTCCCTGAGTAGTGCCTACGGTACTTCATTACTCACGTATCCTCTTTGACGCAAATGGCTTTATCTGTCGGTCGCCCCCCGAATTCCTCTGCTACACCGAACTACTTCTGGTGCTCCAATTCCTGGACGATTTCGGGCATATTTAGCCAGTTTTGTCCCCAACACTTTAGTACTGCAGTACCTGCATTTTCAATGGGATACAAATGGAACACGAATTTCCATTACAGCACTTTTTCTCTTCCAAAACGCTTATAAACATATTAGTTAATGTGGAAACCAGTTACAGAAGGATCTGAAAGAAAAGCTACGATGACTCCTGCCGTGATATCCAACGTAACATCGGAATAGAATACGTCTGTGACTAAAATTTAAATAGTTTTAATAATATTGTCAAAATATGAATAGTGATTTAAATTTTTAAGAGTTATATTCACCTACTAACTGAGCACCCTTCTAGCCACCTCGATCTTTGGTAGCAGGGGGTTAATAATCACAAAACGCCTACTAATAATTACAATATTACCTACTCAATTAAATGTAGTTATTAGTGCCAAATGAGATAGCTGATATATTTACATTCAAGAAGATAGCTACTATTAAGAAAGGGAGTACACATTTCACTTTACAGATCATGAGTGTAGTAGTTTTATGCATTCCCTTTCGTGATTGGATCGTAAAGGAAAATATTTTAATAATATTTGTGCTATATCTTCATACTTGGGCCAAGTAACTTGGCAGTTGTTTTTGGGATGAGTCTGTTTTGCCCTTCATGCTCCCAAGGTATATTTGTTTTTAAAAGTTAGGTAGACAGTGCTCTAGCCACTATTAGAAGTCGCCTTCGCGATGAAACTGGTTGTGAATAAGGATAAGAGTGGAAATAAGCTAGTTTTTAAAATTTGCCTAGTATTTCTTATACAGTGGCTTGATTGATTACTCGTGGGTAATGCATACGTGATTCGGTGTCACCTGCGTCGCGCTAACTCGTCGTTGGGCTTATTAACGAGTTGGTGAACCCTTTTCTCACCAACCAGACCAACCTCCCAGTTAAACACAAGTTTTCGCTGTTAACCGTGGCCTATTTTTTTCCACCGCTTATGCCCTATGATTTTCATTGACGACCGAAATCGTGGGTTCAAGTTGCTGAATAATTCATCTTCGCCTACCGAGTGGCTTGGCTGCTCCAAAATTTTTTCGTTTCCAAGGCAGTGTTTTCAAGAATCCGTGGGCCACGAGGCTCTCAGAAGCCTCCAGGGAATCACACTGTTGACCACCTAGTCTCGTAGAAGCAGATGATTGGTTTTACGTAAATTTCTTCGCTTCTCGCGTGGCAGACTCGCCAAATACTTCTGACGCGAGGCCCACGCTCGTAAATGAACCTCCGATCGGATTTTTCACTCAGAATGAATGGCGATTTTGTGCGCAGGACTAATTTTCGTCATCGTTTCAGTGAAACTATATGGCAGGGCGATCCTTTGGGTATTTACGGAACGAAATATCGTACTCGAAGACCAACCCTGGACTCTTAGTAACTCGAAGTATTTCTGACAGGCAGCACGGATGTACATATAAGTGATAATCTTTCAGATCTTAAATAAGCGTGTCAGAAACTTTTGTAGCTAGGAATTTCCCCTCCCACAATTATCATCTTTCGTTATTTTCTGCCGATACCGTGAGGTATCTCGATTCATTGCGAACCTGTTTGAACACTTCAGTCATCCTTAGTGAGCGTCAAGTTCTCTCTCAGCGCTAGACGATCGAACATGTGAGGTCTAAAATCTTTAGATCGGCTCTCAAACTATTGCGGAGGAAGATAGGGTTGCGTGTGTGTGTAGGTAGTGGCAGTTCCTCAGTCAGAGGGAGAGAGATTTGCCTGGAGGGAAAGTATGGCTGGCTATCTTGTGGAGGGGACGAAACGTGGGCGTCTTGCCGGAGAACCGAGACGGCGCGGCCCAAGATGGAAAGGGTTACCGTGTTTAACGCCCACCCTAAAGTCTCTCTCTCTTCCCCCCTCCCTACCTCTCCACCCCCCTCCACATCTCCCCATCCCTTCCCCTCCTCCCTCTCTCCATACGTCATCTCTCATCCCGAATATGAAGGCTCAGGGGTGACGGTCTGGAAGGAAGGGATTGAATCGTTCGATCGATCGAAAAAGGACTTCGATTGTTATCGAATGCATCCCCATCCTCTCCACTCTCTGCCTTGCTTCTCCTTTTTTGGGGAAGTCTTTCTTGAGAGTCGTTAGCACCTCTCACTCCTTTCTATTCTCTTCGGTATAAATAAGGCGGGGCACACCTGTTCTCTTCTTTATGGTCGCACGAGTACGCGATTCCTCACACACAAGGACTTTCATCATTTTAATACACTCTAAAGACTTTCCAATCTTCTGCCTGTCTTCCCAGTTACATGATTCGGTAATGTGGCACTTTTATGCAGGTACCCAATACCTACAAACATCGCAACCAAGGAGGTTAGAATATGTTGGAGGAGGCATCACAACTAAAAGTGACCCAGTGGCCATCATGGTAGGTACAGGGGCTGCATAGCATTAAGCACGGATATTTTGCCAGAAATCCTCTTTTGTTGTGCTTACATTCTGATCCTAAAGATTGCTTTACTCGGTCATTGCGATTACGCAGGCTAATATAGCATAAATTTGAGCAAACGTCCGTGAAAGTCAATGACGAAGAAAGAATTCTTGACTGCTTTACAAGGTACAGTCGTTGGCGAAATTTTTCAGTTGCAATGTTCTGTCAAGAAACCGTGGTTATGTCAAGATACCCGATTCTCTCGATCAGGAATAAGTAGCAGTCTTATCCTTATAAATGAGTGAACTATCATCGCCGCTATAAAATATGTTTCAGGACACATTTGCAGCGTCCCTAGCCCCGTTAACCTAGCCCACATCTCACATTGCGAACACAAGGCTGAGGACCAAGTTAAAGAATTAGGAGCCATGCCCTGTCGAGGGAAATCAATGCTTGATGCACCACCAATAGATTTAAGTGCAAGCAAAAACAACCCTTTCAGTTGTCAACAACCTATTCAATAGTTAGAAACTTCGGTGGAAGTTAGTTACCGCTACCATCTGGTGAGACTAGGACGTGAAAATTTCTCGCTTGCATGCACCAGATCAGAACCGGCTCTATCGCTTGGGACGCATTCCCTAAACATTTGCGCAGTTTTCCACGCAAGTCGTCGATTTTCGCGGCGCAATTTTTAGTACGCGAATGTTCTCGTAGTATCCTTCGCAATGTTAATGACAGCGTAAAGCGACCGCATGACTGGTGACCTTCAGTCCTCTCTTTCCTTTTTATAGCTACCTGACATATCTCTCTCTCATCCATCTCAAAAGACCTCCGGAGCATAGAATAGCCAATTAAAATATTTACCAAGTCAATCAAAAATGTCAAAAAACCAGCAAATTTGTGCCGAAATAAAACCAACCCCATTATTTGTACATTTTATAGGCGTGCGTATTTGTAGTATTAATCATATTTCGACGTCATCCTCCTACAATCACAACATTACAGGCAAATTCAATAGTGTCAACTTCCTAAGGCATTTGTAAGGAACTTTTAAGGGAAATTCTAAATATTTTTCTAATATAAGGAAATATAAAATCCTTTCACGAATGCCTTTAGTTCAGCTGACCCGTCCTGGAAATAGAGATGAAATATGCATCCCTGTCCTTATTAAACAATTTCATCAGTTTCACGCCAGACTCCTCCTTCTTGAGGTAACGCCTTCATTTTTTGTGCTCTGTTATGTTTTATTGATAATCCTAGTATATCTTATTTCATAGTTTTATTGATGTCATTGCTAGTCCAGCTAGGTAAGTAATAGACGTGGCATTACAGGTGAAATAAGTGTGGTGAATCCTTTGCTTTTCGTTTCCGGCGAAGTGGAGCTGCACTTAAACGAAAGAAAGTGGTAGAATGGGGGCGTTAACTCGGAAGCGTAATTGCTCTTTTGTGCACGAAACCGTTAGATGGAAACGAAAAATGAAGTTTAGTGAAACAATTAATCTTCTAGCTAGGAATATTTTATCATTACTCAAAAATTAAAATAAACAAAAGGTGACTGAGCTGCGTTAAGGATATCTACCTCATCCACCTCCCCTCCTTGACTGTTTTGAGGGAAAGGGAGTAGTAGTGGAGGTGGGGACGAAGGTCTGCTCGCACAGATCCCGTCGCATCCTTCAAATAACCCAAAAAAACTGGACCACGAAATATTTTCGTATAAATTTTGGTGTGACTAAAAGTGTGTTGAAGTTTATTTGCTTATTCACAAATTACGATGTAGTCGAATATGCAATGGTCTAGGAAATAAATCGAATGGCGTCCGACAACCATTTTAACTGGCAAGGCATCAGAGATTGAGCGAATGGGCGGCGCAGTCTCAAGTTGTGATTGGATGAAGTGGATGACGTACGAGTCCTTTGCACGCCCACTTTGCCGAAAGGGTTAAACACAGCTATTTTTCGCTGCTTACAACTCGAGAACGACTTGACGGATCGAAGAACGAAAAATACGTCTTTTTATTTTACAAACTCTAAGAGATTCGGCAGTGAAAAATATGGTAAATGGCCCCATTTCCTTTCTTTGAATCAATTTATGCATGACTTCCTCTGCAGAGTTCATAATCATCGGTTGACAAACTTCAGATTGGATTGACATAGCTCTCCTACCATTATCTTATTAATTAATCTCTTCATATTGATGTGATTCTTCTCTCTCGCAAACATCACAACTTGTTCCTTATATCTCATCTGAGACCTGTCTTTTCCACTCTTTCCATTCAGTCGTTACCTCGAAGCCGAGTAACCAACGATGGATGAAGCAAGGAAGAAATATTCAGTAGAAAAGCCCAGGCGAAGAGGGCATTCTATCAAAAGAAGAATCTACTTACAACTGGAAATACAAGCGTGGAAGTAAGGGAACAATACATCAGGACGTACATCTGGAGCATGTTTCTTTAGGGCAGTGAGGCATAGATGATGACGGAATCGGAGAAGAGAATGGTGGAAGCATTCGAAATGTAGTGTTACAGAAAAATGATGACGATAAAATGGATCGACCGAGTAAGTGACGAGGAAGTCCTAAGAATAGTGGGAGAAAAGAGAAGTGTTCTGCGTACCTTAAGAAGAAGACGGGAAAACTTAATCGGTCACATCATAATGCATGATGTTGATGACTAAGTTGTCCCGTCTTCTATTTAGAGCTTTCGGCGGACCTCTCTTTTCTTCCACTTTTCCTAGTTTGTCTCTCGATCACTCCATTTTATCTTCATCAATCTTACGTAGCTCCACATTTCAAATACTTTCAGCCTTGACTCCTCTGCTGCTGGTATCGTCCATGCATCGCTGCCATAAAGAAGCATGCTCCTGATGCATGTTCAAATAAAATGTTTCCTTACTTCCAATCTTGTATTTGCAGCAGTTAGCTGAATCTATGTTTGGTGAACGCTTTGGTTAAAGCCCGGGCTATTCTCCTGGCACTTTCTCTTTTGCTTTGTCCATCACTGGTTATTCGGCTTTCTTGGGAACATTACTCTTTCACCCCCTTAAGTTTTTTCTTTCTACTTCAACGTTGGTCCTTGTTTTTTTCTCCTGCTGCATACCTCTGCGTATTTAAGAAGGCTTAATTTTTTGGACGAATATTACTGTCAGATTCTCGGGTTTTTCTACCCATGGGACTGACTACGCTTCTAATTCTAAGCACTTAGTTTCTGGTGCCTCGCTTCTAAGTCTGGAAAAGATGAGTGTTTTATCTGCGTGTTTTATCGGTATTTATCTTTCGTCATCAACTTTTTATGGTATCTAGCAGTCCACTCTAATGTATATTCATCGCAATCAGCAGAAATTCAGCCATACCTACTCCTGATCAGTATGGCTTTATCATTAGCAAAGATAGAAATTTTCTCTCGCGTATGCAAGGTCAACCCAAAGGTTCGAATTCCGCTTGGGACGTGGATGTTATCTATAGGTTTAAGTTAAGGCTAGACCGCGCGGGATAGTCCTAAGTAGTTGCGGGATACCGGATTATGCCATTGCAGCAGTAGGATAATTTTCGTATGCCAGTCGTCAACTCACTCTTAAACTCCTGCATCAACTAACCTTCGACGGCCTTTTTCAGAATCGAGGCTCCGAAGCCAGCGATCCGCCCACGTTAATTTCCCTTTGACGCGTCGCGGAGAACAGTAGCACTCAAACGGGTGTGCCTTGGTGCTCCATACTTCTTCTGTCCTTGCCGTGTTCGCTCAGGGTGATTTATCGAGTTCGAAACAATTTCATTATTGGCAGTTTCTCTCATTAATTCGAGCCTGTAATGTAGGTACCAATCTCTAAAATTATTTCACCAAGTTGTATTTCTTCTGCCATGACTTTCCTTCGAACGTACCTTCTAAGATGATGGTCTAGATGTTTTTTTCCCTCTGGATGTTGCAAAATATGACCAAAGTAATTTTTTTGGATTTTAAAAATATTTTTATCATATATTTTGGTTCCCCCACACGCACCAATACCTGAATATTTCTCACTCGGTTGATCCAGCTCTGTTAATACAGGCGTTTGTAAACCCAGCATTCCAAATGCTTTAGTATCATTAGATGTGTGCCTCTGAGGGGCCAAATGTTTAGTTCTCAATTTAGTTCTAGTTTTCTAAGCTCGTGCCACCCTTAGCAACCAATTCCTTGAAACGTTAGTCTGGGAATCAATGTTAGATAATGCTTAACATAAAGGCAAATAACCTTCGGAAATGTAAGTACGTTGCCAATAAAATATGTTTTATAGGACGTTGAAATCTCTGACGTATGTACTTTAGTAGGTTAGATCTTAATTTTAGAGGTAGAGTGTAGGATTAAGGTGTTTTAAATGATATTTATTCCAGGTTCAATAGTATTAATTATCAACATCTCTTGCGACCACTTTCCTAATCCCTCCGCCTATCTAGTCTAAGGCAGTCTTAATCATTCTGAAACGTTCCAACACTTCTTCAGTTGAAGTACCCTGTCTTTTTTATTGGACTGTCTAAGGACTAAGAAATTCTTCTTAAGTCAACAGGTCGATACATTTTTCTCGTCATACTTCTTGCTAAAGGCCGTTTTACACGGTCATTGAAACTGTGCAAGTGGATGTTGCTTCCGTTTGAGCAGTCATCTGCGTAAGTCCGTGACGTAGAAAATTGCGAGGACGATTGCCTGACAGCTTTACACGGTGCCATCGCCGGTGCATTATGTCAGTGACAATATGCCATTCAGTAGCGGTAATACATACCGTCAATATATCGCATAACGTCAAGATATGTTAAGTAGCAATTAATTGAACTTGAACGATGCGATAAATTACCACCACTTTAAAATATATTTTAAGGCATAGTCTAAACATAGTAGTGGAGACCCTAGTCCCGTATACCTAGTCCAAAATTTGCACAACGAACGAACGGCTGTGGGCCAAGGTAACGAGTTCTTCCTTCACGAACGAAATTTAAGCTTCCACGTGATTAATCACCCAGCTCATCATTATTGCACTTTATTCACTACTACCAAAGGAGTTTAGTGCAAACAAAAACACCCAACTCAATCGTCAACAACCTATTTAATTACTAGGATTCCCCAGGCAGTTCGTTGCCGCTTCATTTGCACCATCTAGTGAGAGAAATATACTTCAAACTTGCGCGAAAGCATGTATCAGATTAGAACATGTTCTAATTTGCTCGCAGTCGTTCACGCAGTGAAGTCTCTCCTCGCAAGTCGTCGCTTCACACGGTGCAATGTTTCTTGCGCAAGTGTTCTCACAGCAGCCTGCGCAGTATCAATGACCGTGCAAAACGGCCTCATTAACACATTTATCATTTTTTTTCTTCCCTCCCAATGGCTGTTTTGAGTAGTGTTTTTAATCAGTCATTAAGTTAATGTGTTAGTGATCAATTCATGCCATTCTTTTACTTCCATGAACGTCGACTCGTTATTTCGAAGTCTACTGTGGCGTGTTATGTTTTGAGGTTCCTTGATAATGAGCTGTAAACTCTTAGGTAATTTAGTTTGTCAATATCAGTATCCGTATTAACTTTCAGCCAGTAAGGGTGTTTTCATAGAACATTCGTAATCTGCCTTTTGTTACTATCATCCATTAGATTGGCATACTTTCAGTCTTTTACCATCACGTTCAATGTGCTTATATTTCTTCCTCCCCCTCGCTTATGCGGCATTTTATTTTCGAAAATGGCACGAAATATTTCGCCTACCCAAACCAACAACTTTCTTTCTTCCCCAGCCATGCTCGAGTCTTCATCATCCGTTTCCCTCTCTCTTCGACCATCTCACGTTTTACATTCTACTCCACACCCACGTCTCAAAATTCTCTCCAATCTGTTCTCATCATCTTCTCCTGGAGTCCACGTCTTGAGACCATATAAGCCACGCCTGCTATCTCACCCTTTTTCAAATAATTTTTCGACATCTTTCTCCATATCACGGCCATTAGTTCACTCGGCGTTACAAATCTGCGAAAAAGACAGCAACGTTCACATGAGTGGATTTCCGATTTTATCTCTACACCCGTAACCTAAATTCTTCAGCAGACTCCATATTGTTTGATAGGTTAGGACCCACCACATAGAAGCAATTGTGAACATGACATTTCCTCTCACATGGCTTGCAAAGTCTGTGTCTCAGAGTAAACCGTCATATTTCTTGTCACATCATACTAAAGAAAACACAGATGAGAACCAAAGTCATACTAACATTTATAATTCAGACTGGATCTTAAAAGCATTTATCGGAAGCAGATCATTTTCCATTACGCTAAAATGGATTTATTGATTGCTTCCATAAATGGCGCGTGATTTGAGACATAAACAGCATTGCGGATGGGTTTAAAATAATATTCTTAAAACGAAAATTATGGAATGGGAAAGCGCGAGAAGATCTTACCAGTAGATAGAATGTAGTATCTTAGGTTTGACCTAGATTGTGCGTAGTGGTATGCATAAACACTTCAGTGTGAAATGGTAATGGACTAGTATACACAGAAAACGTATGATAACACCGTTAAGATATGAAAAAGGAACACTTATTTGTCTTCTGGGATGTATATTGTATAGAATGTAAACCAAGGTTTTGCATATCAATAATAATCACAACTTCTTTCCCAAGAGAATGTGGTGACTTCACTTATAATGTAGCCTTCTTCCGCAAACTAGCATCTAGCCAGACTAATATCCAAAACAATCATACCCATCTGTTCACACATAGAGACTCATACGCACACCAAAAAGGGCCTAAAATTTACATTATCTCTGCTTTTTATTTTTTTCCTGTCAACTTTGATGCAATGTATAATCATACCTTATTTTTCGCGGAAGAATGACATTTTAAACCTGTCCTACTATGTATTTATCTTATTTTAATATTCAAAACCTAACCAATCATATTACGCCGGGATTTTCGTCAAAGCTTTCATGTTTTCTACATTTACGCCTGCTTACTGAGTGCCCTACAAGCCACCTCAAGGGTGTGTGGCAGGGTGTGAATTATCATTGAACATACATCATGTATGGAGAACTAATAGGTTAGATCATACTTCACTACAGAGACGTGTTAGTCATACATTTTAAGGGGCGTACAAGTTAATGTCTAGTTTAATAAATAATAATAATATGTTTATTGCTCCAGCAAGTTATAAACAATGCCATAAAATAATATAATAACACTTTGGAGCTTTATGGGAACCGTAAGGCATTTGCCTGTTGTTGGGATCACCTTCAAAATACATACACGGCAATACTAGCGTACATTCTTGTGTAACAAATGTCTCCAGTTGGACATAGAAAAACTTTGTGACAAGAATTCACATATAGAGTTATTGAATAGCTTATAGACAATATAGTTACTGTTATAGAATAAGGATTACAAAATATTATATGCATAATGAAATAAAAAGCAAAGTATAAATATTGTGAGCAACCTCTAAATTAGCTCCATACTTATGCTTTCTCTGGTAAATAGCTAGATTTTCACCTGTTTCAGAAAAGTTTTGAAGTGTGTGCTAACTCGGATATTCTGTGACAAGCTATTGAAAATTTTAGGCCCCAAGTATAAAAAAAGCTTCTTTGGATTTGGGATGTATTTCACTGTAAAAAGTTGATCTGATTTTCAGTGCGATCTGAATATAAGCGCTGTTTGATTTTAAGGTAGTGGTCTGAATTTAACACTCATGATGCGTGAATATCAGACACACCTCCGTCTTATTTTAAGACCATAACCATTGCATGTAGAAAATAAGATGGTTGTGATCTGAAATTCAAATCACCCGCGCTGAAAATAAGCAGGCCTTGGTTGGCTCCGCAATTGGAGCTAATCAGCCAATAGCAGAGACTGATGGGCGGAGCGTAACCAGCGTCGTACTCTTCACCGAAATTACTTTTTAAAAGTTATCGACTAGAATGTTATTTTAATGTGTATAACTTTGTGTGTTTAGTTTCAATAATGCGAATAGTTGAAATTGCATAACTTAATGTTGAATATTAATCTAGTCGATCGAGTACAGGTGAGAAATTTGAATTTTCATTGTGTATTTGTCATCCAGAGTCGCCTAATTTATGATCAGTCTAATAAATACCGTGCCGAGCAAAGAAATAATTACATTAGAACCCACTCCGATATACTTCTTGTTAACGGAAAGAAATCACGTTGTTTAGATGTTCGCTATTAGAAGTTCACTTAAGCAATCAATACTTATTCATTAACTGGGAAGGAAAAAAGGTAAGCGAAGTAGGTAGTTCTTAAACAGCGTTAACTTTAACAGCTCTTAAGTAACTTAACATGTGGAAAGAACTCTTCAGCTGCTTAAGCGTGAGAGTAATATTTATTTAATTTTCAATCGTAACTAAACCTTGATTGCTCCTGGGAAAGTTGAGACAACAAACCAACATTCAACATAGCAAGAAAAGTGAAATTGTATGACCAGATGTTAAAAAATCACGCTATGGGTAATCCGTGATAGTTATTCTGTGCCATAGTACTATATGTACAAACGATGAACCAATACTTCACCTAAATGCATAGGAACCTATACTCTGAATATTGTTATTTGAATAGTTTATTAGCTTTTCTACAACAAAAATACTATTCAAATATTTTGTCAGTACCTTAGTGCATGTAGGAAATGTAACAAGCAAATAGGCCCTGGAAGTAATGCTGTGGGTAATTGATTAAGCAGAAATGTTTATTCTCCTGGAATGTTCACTGAAGGAAATGCAGTACTTAGCATAATAATTTAAAGTTGAACTTTAAGACTTTAGGTTGCATAAAATTTGAAACCTTAAATGCTTCCTATGCAAACAGTGGAAAGTTATATACCTACTTACTAAAATATGAAATATATGAAGGAAACAATGCATAAGTCTTCCTGTGAAGCCTATAATGTACATATGTGCACTTACTGAATGCAAATCTAATTCGGAAGAGCTAAAAAACATGATACACTAATGATAGGTACATGTCAAGCCATTCTATTTTTACATTAATGGTATTTTCTTAACACTTGATGAATTAAATTTCTTAAGAGGAGGATAACTAAAAGGCTTAAGGAGAACAAAGGTTAAAAAAGTAGATTGATGAAGTTGGGAGAAGGAATTGATACAATAGCATATGCGATATGTTGGAATATATATAGCACATATGTGATACGCTGGAATACAAGAAACCAAAATTCAATTCCATTTATGAGAACTTTTTCCAACTTAATAGAATAACACTGCTACTGCCTTCTGTATAAGTGGTCCATGCTAATTTAACTGATATGATAATTATAAATGGCCTAGATTACATGTCAACCATGTATTTCAAGCTACTACATCACATCAGTAATGGTGTTTTCAACATTATGTAAACAGTAATTTGCTCGGTGGAAGGAGCGCTAGGACGTCATCAGCCAATTCAAGCAAAATGATTTCATTACTTGGCTTGTTGAAAAGATTCTGGTAGAATGCAAGTCGAGGTTTGTTTTTAAATCCAAGTATTAAGGATTGACAAATTTGAAAACATTGTCAGAATGAATATAAAAAAGTGACATGCCTTTATAGGATAAGAAAAATTTGTGAAGCAGAGTCAAACTGATCTAACTTTATTCAGAACAAGCATTAGTACAAAAAATTCTCACAAAAGGTGCATTCCTTATAAAGATGATTGCTTTATGATAAATGCCAAGGCATTATACTTTTACAATAAAGGTATTATCTAAACACTTGGTGTTCCTATTAAATTGCTTAAGAGGAGGATTACGAAGAGGAATTAAGAAGGACATAAGTTAAGGATAGAATGATGATGCTGGGAAGGAATTGATACAATGTCTGGTGATAGATCTTCATTAATGTGCAGTAATTACTGCATACTGGATAAGTGGTCCATGACATGGTAATCAGAACATTACTAAGGGATATGATAATAATAAATGGCCTAGATCACATGTCAACCATGTATTTCAAGCTATTACATCACATCTGTAACGGTGTTTTCAACATTATGTAAACAGTAATTTGCTCGGTGGAAGGAGCGCTAGGAGGTCATCAGTCAATTCAAGCAAAATGATTTCATTAGTTGGCTTGTTGAAAATATTCTGGTAGAATGCAAGTCGAGGTTTGTTTTTAAATCCAAGTATTAAGGATTGACAAATTTGAAAACATTGTCAGCATGAATATAAAAAAGTGACATGCCTGTATAGGATAAGACAAATTTGTGAAGCAGAGTCAAACTGAAATTTCATGTAGAGTAACAAAGCTACAAATGTAATGTTGTTACATTAAAAACACACGAATATGTGCTTAATGTGATAACAAGTCTGCAGCAAGCCATTATTCACATTTGAAGCTTCATTATAATGTTGCCAAGAATATTATTGCCATGCTACAATATGAAATATATAACCTTACTGCCTCAAGTAAAATATGTCATCTACTTCTTAGTATTGCCAATGGAATTCCAAGTTATGTAGTGGCATTTATACACCTTTGTATATGTGTTGCCAGAAACCTGAAATTCTGACAGGAAAATCACTTAGCAAAAGAAAAAAATATATTTGTCATAGAGCTGGAGATAATTTCTGAAATAGGCTCCAGCTATAAAAATAGTTTTCATCCTTAATTTTTGTGATAGTTAACTGTATGCAAATTTTTACACTCAATCTAACTATAGTTATAGTATGCTTATTGAAAATTAAGCATTATTTGATTTGAAACATTTCCTTTAGGGATTGTTGGAGCATTATCTCTAATGTTGAATAAAGAAATTGCAATCTATGTGAGAGGGCATATGTGTACTATATATATATAGTTCCATATAAATACCAATCAGTACAGTTGGGCAATGTGAGGGATAAAAGCAAAATGAGATTGGAAATAGTAAATCCTATTCATGGCACTCTCGTTTTGGGATATGTTGTGCAAAAAGGTGCTTCGTAAAAGAAATGCTGCCAAACTACAATAAAGTATATATTTTCACTAGGTGCCATTGATCACTTGTGAAATATTTCACACTGGATGAGTGAGGGAAAATTACAGATTGTTAGCTGATGTCTACAAATTTAAATTGAAAATCATGCGTTTTGACACTACACAAGCCATGACCCAAGCCAGTTCACAAAAGCAAATGAAAACATTTGCATGTCATAGTACAAGCATCTTTTATGTGTAGCTGTGAACTTTAAGGTGGAGAGTTGTTGTTCATTGTTCCTCAATTTACCTATGTATTATAAGAATAATCCACCGGTTGGTTCTACACACATAATTTCATAGGAAAAACGACAATAACTGAAACACACAAAATTCAAGCACTATCAACGGTAGGATTGCCTAATAAATGTAACACTTCCACACAATACTATCAAGTGCATACCAGTAAACAATAACTTTCATATTTACCCAACAAACACACTGGTCAAAGCAAACACCTATAAAAACTATTTCCTTAATCTATCTATTAATAATCATGGTGAGATTTTATTCTACCCATCACATTATATTGTGTCCCCGAATGTTTACAATGCGTTTGAAAAACTTTTATTATCATGAACAACACGATGTAAACAAACATTATGTAAGCAAACTTTGTACATTCACTAACTTCAGTATTACATGCACAAAGAAGACATTAATATAATAAGAAATAATCCCCAGTACGCACTAATAGCCCCTTATGCTATATATCTTATGATTTAAGTCAACACCAAACTTTTCCTCTCCATTACCCTCCCTCCAACACAAGCACAAAAGGGGACTTAAATATTCCGTGATTTACGCACTCCTCATAACACGCCACAGGCCTCACTAATTTTGTAATTCACCAAAACATTTTCACACCACACTCTAATTTACAAAACACTCCTAACCTGAAATGAGTCGTAAAACGTTACTTATTTGTATGATTGAGGTTGCGAGATACAACGATACAAGCTTCCAATAGCAGAGAAATGTGCTCACTGACGGGCGGAGCGTAACGGCGTAACCCGGGAGCGGGAACTCAACAAGGATTACGAAGTGTAGAGATGTCGATTTCAAAGTTGTCAAATTACATTGTAAGTACCTAGGGAGAATAAGTTTCGTGCGATGAATTAATGGTGTGAGAATGTAGCGTTGATACTTCGTTTGTTTGCAGAAGGGAGCCAGTTCTATCTGAGTGACGCATCCTGAGACTATTCTTCCTTATTTTGTCTACGTGACAGCGTTGTAAGAACTAATAAATAGTCGCCCTCATCAAGTGACAGTTCCTGCCTTGGTTTGTAGATACTGGCACACATCTGTGGTATTGAAGTCTTTGTATGGATTACTTTGTTTCCAATAAAAGTACAAATTTTCATATTATCTTTGAAATTATTGTCAATGTGTTCCCATTTCCGTCCTGAAATCTATTTCAATGGAAATTCTATGACTTACGTTTGCTCTATTGAAGAATTTAGTCAGTGAAACAGTATCATCGAATAAAAATATGAAACGTTTGGGTTTTGGTTTGTGTTCGTGTGAAGTGTTTAAATATTTAGTATTTATAATTCGACATCGCATAAAAGTAGGCTTTGATTTCAATAGCAACCCGCATTTTGACGTGGTACTTATTTTCAGAATGGCCCATGCTGAATTTGAGACCAGGGCTGTCTTAGTAATAAGTCCCACCTGGTCTGATTTTCAGTCCTGCAACTGCCTTAAAATAAGACATCCCCTCAAAGTAGGCTTGAATTTCAGTAGTAACACGCATTACGACCAGACCAGGGTTGTCTTAAATTCAGCATAGGCCTAACTTAAAATAAGTCCCACCTGGTCTGATTTTCAGTCGTTCACTTGCCTTATTTTTAGACAAGATACTACTGCTGAAATTCAACATACCCTGTCTTAAAATTGTTGCATCTGAAAATCAGATCGCTTTTGCACCTCAAAATCAGATCTACTTTTTACAGTGTTGTTAATGTTACTTTCCAAGCGAAAATATAAATATTCTTAATTGCTTAGGCATTCGTTTAAAGGATTTCTCATACAAACACCCTTCTTTCGCCTCCGTGACCTCACTCCCTCTCCGACTCCTCCTCCCACTCTTTTTCCTTCAAAACACCCACCCCCCTACTCCGCTTCCCCCTCTCCCCATCTCCGCTGCCCACCGACAACCTCCCGTCGGGTCAGTTACCCTTCAAAGTCGCTGCCCACACGTCGCGAAATAATGATCGCTCTTTCGTCCCACTCCCCCCACTATCCTCACCTCCGCCACCTCACACCTCCGCTCCTTTTAAAGCCTCCTCCCATGGACTCCTCCCTCCTCCCCACACAACCACTACCTCCCCTCAACCTCCCTGCCTACACCCCAGCCGCGTGTCCTACGCACGAGCCAGCACGCGAGCTCTATTATCCTCCTCCCTGCCCTCTGCTCCCTCGACCTTGGATAAGGCCGCACCGCCCCGAGGGAACATAAAGCGAGTAAGACTACTCACCCGTCCCCCCTCGCCACTCGAATTGAATTAACCGATTCCGGAGGAGAAAACTCTCCGTTCCAATGGAAGGAATTATCACTCGTCAACGCAGCGCGAATCACAAAGGCTGGTTTGAACGAAGCGATGCATTGCACTGTTCAAAGCAGGGTTATTCCATGTCAACCCAAACATTTTTTTGAGGGTCCTCGCGCTCACCACCTCCGGTTTTCATAATTTTTTCCCACTGGCTAGATTTAACCTTAGTTAAGAAAAATCCAAAATATTTTAGCCAAAATGCAAATGCTATCTAAGATAATAATAATAATAATAATAATATAAATTTATTTTTCTATGACATTTGTCCAATTGAACATGTATTACATACATACAATCTGTAGACTCTGTGGTTTTACAATGGAGAACACACTTTACCGAACTGAATACAATGAAAAAGAATAGCAAAAATAAACAATTTGATAAATATAAAACAATAATATGCAAGATATGTTATTCAAAATGATATAATAAGAATAATTTCGCAGGAATTCTAGGTTTAACATGTGCAACAACTAACATAACAATTAAATCTATCATATGTTTTAGAATAATTTCATGAGTATGAGGGTTTGACGGCATTATGTGTTGAACACTGAGACATGACAGAATAGAATACAATAATCACAAAGAAATAAAAATAGAACAAAATATTGACAGGTGGCAATGGTAGTTAACAGAGATAATTAAGGAACGGAAGTAACAAAAAATCTAAGATATGAGTATTTGTACACACCAAGGCATATAGGAAAAATCTATCCACAAGCCAAATCGTTCTTATCAACCATTTCTGTACCCCTGTAAAACCTAATGTAAGTCAGCTAAGCTGATCAAACTTTTAGATGTCATAGACATGCAACTCCAGTCTTTAAAAAAGCTGTTACAAATATTCTTACTTGTAAAATGTTTTGCTATAAATATATAAACATGGCAGTTTTGACAAATTTCCTCCAAAAAATTGACATTTTGAGACTCATGAGCATATCACATTTAACATGGTAAAGCTATTAAAATTGGAATAAGCACAGTAAATATTAGCAACTTTAAATGGGTATAGGGTTTGGGACAATTTTTAGCTTATTTGTTGAACCATTTACTGAACTCCACTACTCCGCTGATTTTTTGTTGCAAAATACCACTTTTTCAACTTCTAATAACAAAAAAGGAACATCAAGTAGGAGACTGAGTTTTCAAAATAATATGCCCTAGTCTTCTTCTTTGAGCAAATTAAAATTTGAAGTTGTTCCCATGATTGATAATGTCTCAATAATTTATTTCGATGATGCATGCAAAACGGTAGGCCACCACGCCTGTGTTTGAGGGCTTCCACTTCCACTTAGTTGGATCTGAGTATTGAGTAGTGATCTGATCAGCGTAAAATCGTACACATTGTGCGGATGATGCGCGATGGAGTAGGAATCAAACATCTTGGTTCGAATGAGTAAATATTTTATTCTAGAACTGTATAAAATAGAAAGGAAAGCAGCGCTTATTGAAACAGATTCTTTGAACGCATAGAAAGTGTCACTCGGCCTTCGGAAGAGCTTGGTTGGGAAGCCCTAGAAACTAAAGGGTTGTCTGCAAGATTAAAGTTACGTGAAAAATTCATTTGTAACATTTCGGCACCGAACAGGTCAGACTGATTGGTTTCAAGTTACGCTACACTAGAATTAGCCCCCCCCCCCCCTCTTCCCCCCCTCCCCACATTGTGTCTACATTTTACCAGTAAATTTGTCGTATAAAATACCAACATTTATTGTGTTGTTGTCGGCAGTCACATGATGTTTATTGGTGGTCCAATGTTGGGATTCGGTATTTATTTATTTTATTAGTTCTATAGATTATTTTTGTACCTGTAAGTGAGAGATGCGTGGGTTTTGCAAAAATACTTAAAAAAATACTATGCATAGTATTTTAAATATTTTTTACTCTTTGAATTTTGGAAAATGGTTGATATCAATATCATTCTGTTGCTTTGTCAGCTTATCTAAGCGTAAATTGTACCTAGGTATATTTTGGTTATTACGGATGAATTAAAGCTGCTCTGATCTTTACTAAATCTTGAACTATTTCACATTAAAAACTGTTAAAGTCACGCATGTTTCATAAGTAAATATGGAGTGACATATGAATTCACAATGAATTCTTGAGCGCCGAAAGCCATCCGTTGATAATGTAATGGAATAATAATGATGAAGCGTTAATTATTTTAATTTTCTCTGCCATATGAAACCATTCATTTATTTATAATAAAATGTATGGAACGCTTGTCAGGTAAATCAATTAGGAATCCACCTAAAAATGAAATTATTTCAAACATGAATTTGCACTGGTCACTAATTTATATAATTGCTCCACTTGTACTCTTCCACGTACAGAAATCAACGCAAGAATTAGTCTAATGCAAGAGATTTCACTATCTGTATCCAGCCGTTTGTAAATGTGAATTTATGCTTACTCTACAAGATTATTTTTCATATCCCCCGGCCTAGTCTGAGAAAACCGGCGGAGGTGTTTTATTTAACCTTGCACAGGCATAGAGTGGGTTTCCATTGAAAAATGGAAAATTTCAAATGAAATTCCGGCCAATTTGGAAAGAGAATAAGTAAAATTGTTAATATATTTTCAGTTGGAGAGAAAATATGGCGAAGGACACCTTTGCAGCTTGATGTTTCGCTTGCGTAGAAAACTATCCATCATAATCTGGAGCACACTGATCACAGTCGCCGCATTACGGTAAGTTGAAGCATTTGTTCACAAATGCAGTCGTTAATGTCTAATGGGTATCGTAAAATCCAGTGGATTTTAGCTTATCTGAAACGAGCAAGGGGTATATTAAGAGAATCATGAGAAAATTTCTGTGGTTACCTCATGGATCACATAGTTTCGTTATTTCCGTACGAGAAAACAGGCGACTGATGCGTGCGCAAATTATCTAAAACATACCTGTTACGTCTTCATCTGCTAGGTAAGTTGGTAAGATCGTCGGAAAATTGCGCCAGAGAAACTTAGCTTCATTATCTTAACGTAATTATTAATCTGCTGATCTCTTCGCAGCTGAAAGTCCCATGTTTCCATCAAAGTCGTTACACACGCTCTATTTTCGTGACAAGCTTTTGCAAATCTAGGTATTAATCTCTGAATTTTATTGCCTTTCTCAAATCCTTTAATCTTGGGTGAAGGTTTCTCGAGTTTTCCACCGGTTTAGGTCCTTCAGGGCCAACATTTCGTGGGACGACTACTTTATCGTCTTCAAGGCGTTAAATATGAAGGAAGATTCGTCCCTGAAGCCTTGACACTGAATGACCTAACCCGGGGGAGAACTCGAGAAACCTTCACCCAGATAATATGACGGGAAAGCACCAAATACCATCCCTTCAATAGAATTAGTACATTCACTACCAAGTACGGAAACTACTCCTTTTTCCAACCTGGAACATGTCCTGGTACGCAGAACATTCGTTCTGAGCAACGCTTGGAAATTTTCGAACGTCTCAGGATGAGTGCGGGACGTGTCCCGGACGAAGGGGAAAGTATTCGGAAGAGCGTTCCGGACACTTTGTTGCGTGGGCCACACCACACGGTCGACGACAGCCTCCCCAACCCATAGCCTGGTCTGCGTGGGATTCCCTACTTCTAAGATAGTGCGCAAATCCGGCTGGATGACGCCGAGTCATCCACTTGTAGGCGGTATCCTTTCGGAAACATAGTCGGTGGCGCCAGTGGCGTAGGAAGGGAAGGTCACGTGGTTCCTCCCGGTCCCTCGCAACTTTGCTCCCGTTGCCCAAACCTCGAATATTGAGCTAATGTATGGCAACCAGATGGGATGAAAAATGTTGTTCTGTGACTAAGCATTACTCTGGCTTCAGTTGCCACAGTAACATCGCTGAACGTGTGAGGCCAACAAAGTGGAAAATAGCAAGGCCGAGGCAACCTCCAGATAAAAAGCCACCATTCAGATTTTCTAAGTGTTTGCTAGTTGAAGAGACGGAAGGAAGGGTGTGAAATACGGTGGGTATAATAAAGCGGAGATAAATCTGGTGAGCGAAAAATGTCGTGGGATGACAAACCATTGCGTGGCATCATTTGGCATCATAAGACCGTTAAAATTTGAGACTAGTAAAAAAGTTAAAAGGAAAACTTTCTACGAGGAGTGCCTAACTCTTTGATTCAATTTAAATATGCAGATTACGTTTCGTAGAATATGATGAAGCCTCTACATTAGCTAAAATAACACCAGAGAAAAATTATGAGAGCAACCGGCCTTATCAGCTTGAGCACCTAATAACCAAATTATTTCACTACTGCTCTTCTCACATTCCTTAACTTGCCCGTCAATCCTTCAGCGACATCAAACTAATGCAGAATAATTACTGTGAACCCCAAATTGATAGTGTTGAATCTGTGAAATACGTAGGTGTTTTGATTAATAAAAGCCTATAGTAGGGAAAACACATCCAGCAGATAGGCAACAAATCAATCAAAAATTTAGGCTTTATAAAAATAATATAAAACATTTGAAATATGGTGCTACAGAAGAATGTTGAAGATTAAATGGATTGACCGAGTGACAAATGAAGAATTCCTAAGAAGAGTGGGAGAATAGAGAAGTCAGCTGAAAACTATAAAAAGAAGACGGGACAACCTAATCGGCCATATCTTAAGACACGATGGCCTGATGAAGACAATCGTCGAAGGAAAAGTGAACGGAAAGAATGGAAAAGGCAGGCCTCGGAAGAGTTACATGGAGCAGGTCGTAAAGGACGTGAAAGAGAGGAACTACGTTACTATGAAGAGGTTGGCCGATAGAAGAATCGAGTGGAGGGCTGCGTCAAACCAATCCTAGGATTGTTGACCCATGATGATGATGATGAAAAATAATATATAAAAATATGTAAGAGATGATATAAGAGTGGTATTTTTTCACTAGTTAGGCAACCTCTAGAATAACTGCGAGTATATGGGATCCTTCGCCAAAAAAATCTCCTTCAATCTTTTTACTGAATCTGTTACTTCATTCATAATTCTTGCTTATTTTTCTCCAAGCTTACTCTGTCTCACCTCAGGGCCGGCTGTTGTAGTTAGTTAGGAAACTCGAAGGATAGGAAACTAGAAATTACGAATTTGAATACCGCCACGAATATTAATGTTTTCCTCGTATTAGAATTGAGATTAGGTTAATCGTTTGAATAATACTATAGTGGTTGAATCACCTTAATGTATGATGATTTTGCTGCTTAAAGCTCGCGTTAAAATCATCAAAAAGTAGAATGGTCTCATGTAAAAAATTAAATGCAAGTAAGGAATGGTATAATTTCTTATTTTATTTTGTGACCATTAATGTGCTCATGGTCTCTGGGTTGAAACTTGGAAGAATTGTGATCGGATTCAATGTGGATGGAATTTTATATCCTATTGCAACGGACAGCAAACTGGATGCGTTGAGCTGGTTGCCTGGATCGGTTCTCGGTTAACTATGTTTTCAAGTCTGTATTCGAACTAATAGATGCATCAGACCGGAAGGAAAGGTGCATACAAGGATGAGAATGCATGGGAAAGGAGGAAAGGTGGAGAGAAACCCGGAATTAACGAGGCTCCAAGAGGGTTTTGTCTTAACGTCCTATCCAACAGACGGAGTACTGTACTCCAATATACTCCTCAATTCACTCAAGTAGATGTCACTTTACCTCATAAAAATATCTTCCACTGCCGGGATTCAAACCCGGGCCCTCCCTGTGAGATGGCAGCCCAGCGACTGGCTTGGTTTCATCTGTGTTTTAAAGTCATTATCCGCACTAATAGGCACTTCAAACTGGTAGGAAAAGTGCAGGTATAGGAACGGAAGGGAAAGCAGGAAGGGTAGAAAGAAACCTGGCTTCGGTATTAGCCTGCTCTTAACGAAAAGGCGCCAAAGGGACCACGGATTAACGTCCCATCCGACGGACGGAGTACTGCACTCGAATCCTCTCCACGACTTCTACCTCTGGGCCTCACATAGCGCCTCTGGTGCCGTGGAGAATGATACGGCCAGATGCGAATGCCTCGCCAGGCTACGTGTCTCTCTTGACGTTAACGATTGGTCCACTGTCGTTCCTTTTGTACAGAAATGATATCAGAGGGTGACAACGAAGGCAGTGTGTGCCGGCGCATTGTCATGGTTGAGTTTCCACGCATTCCGGATCTTGGGTCGGACGCGGGCCACTCTGTAGGTCAATCTCATGAGCACTGACTTTTAAAACATCGTTTACGGTCTCTCCAGGAGGCACGCACTTATGATGTCTGTATCTGACTGAATTTGTAAACACACTCCCTTCGCTGCCCTCGTCCGCACACGGTGACGTCTGGGGTCAACGTCGTCGTCGAAAACATATGCTGGCTTCAGCCGATCTATGCTGATTGAGCTGTCCCTCTCTATATTCCGGACGACGAAACAATTAATATATCTCGTAACGATTTTAAAGGGACCATGGTACTGTGGCTATTGTACGCCTTTGATAGCGTTATTTAGTTCGAAAACTTTGGATGAAGTGGCCAAATCTTTCAAAATAAAAGTTCTACTTTCGCCGACCCGTATTAGTTTTGAAGGCCGCAATTTATGCATTCGACGTCGAAGTATTTCGACGAACGCGGAAGTTTCGGTCGTGCGTGGCTGCTATGAGATAGTGCAATGTCTCGCCGCAGACAAGCTTTGCCGCTGTTGAGGCGACATCATTCTTCAGCAAATGTATGTTCTGATGAAATGTTACCTCACTTCCTCGCTTGTATTTGCAGCTGCAGGCAGAACCTTCTTTTGTAAAATGCCCTTTTTGATTGGGCAATTAGACTAGCAATTTCTCTTTTATTTGCTGAAGAATGGTGGCGATAAAATGGATCGACGGAGTGACGAGTGACAAGTCTTAAAAGAATGGGAAAAAAGACATGTCTACTGAAAACCCTAAAAAGAATCTTAGGGCACGATGGCATAATGAAGACAATTGTCGAGGACAAAGTGAACCGGAAGAATGGTAAAGGCAGGCTTCGTATGAGATATATGGAGCAAGTTGTGAAGGATGTAAAAGAAAAAAATTACGTTGATATAAAAAGGCTGGACAATAGAAGAATAGAGGTGAATGCTGCGTCAAACCAAACCTAGGATTGTTGACCAATGATGATAATAATGACAACCTGCTATAGTAAGTTCGTGTTTTAAATATTATTATATCATCTTTACAGAACCTGATTGCTTTAAATTTTTGCACGAGATTCATTTCGTATTTTAACCAACACTAAAAGTGATTATCATCCTAACATACAAGCTTGATGCTAATTACTTATAATCTAGCCAGTCTCATGTGCATTTCATGCAGTAACGGTTTTCTCCATTTAAAATGAGGCCTGACGAGGATAAACTTTCAGTACCTACTTCCTTTATTTTATATTCCCATTCACCTGACACATTTTAATTTCGAATTATGCAACATTTAATCCATCAGGCCATTTTGTATTGGCTGAGTTGCCGTGATTCGTTATCGAAGACGTGGTCAAAAATGGACTCCCACTTTCAGAATTCACGGAAATATGGATAGCTGTGAACTGGAGGGGCGCAGGATATCAATTGGTGGGTGGGGGGAGGGGGGCGAACACAAAGGCACCTACATATCCGCGCATGCGGACAAAGACACACCTTTGACGCTGCTTTGCGATGACGGGAAGCATTTTCAAAATATGTACCTTTGACACTTCTGTGCGAGCAATGGAAGCATTTCCATGATATGTGACATTCACAAATCTAAACCTTTACGAAGGCCGGAAGCGTCCAGGTATGTGTATTTACCCTAAAAAGGGACCGCGGTATGATTTGATAAGAGTAGTAAGGTATTCGTTGTTAGCGGATACAAGCGATTCATGTCCGCATCCCGTGTCTTGTAGTCAAATGCATGGAAGCTGAATCCGAGAAAACAAAATAGAATCTTACTGTTCCCGAGACCATCCTCTTCAGCGTGAAAGAGCCACTCTTGTAGCCCATGGGTGTATTAAATACAATGGTCTCCGACTGTTCCTTTTTTGGGCTCTTCTTTTATTGGTACACCTGTGTCCAAATAACCTTCTGCGAAATGTTCCGCACTACATTCACATCTTCTTAATACCCTGCGAACCACCACAAGGGTGTGTGGCAGGGGGTGAAGATCACCAAACATGCATTGACTGAGATGCAAAGGTGCAAACAGTATTGACTGCACCACGGGAATTTGGATATTATGATATTTACTGCCGTGAAAGGAGAGAGAATTAAGGACATTCAGCGTAGGAAATATTTTCAAGGTGCTCGCAAATGGTTTTTTTTATGCGATCTGGGCAATACATCAGTAGCTTATCGAGACTGCTTCTTGGAGGGGTGATATCTGCCGGATATCACCGCTATATAAATACAGAAGGAAAGAATGCAAGGTTGGAAGTATTCCAAATGAGGTGCCTCAGATGAATAATGGAGATAAAATGGATCGACCGAATGGCACATGAAGTCTTGATAAAAGTGGCAGAAAAGAGGGATCTGACCATAACTTATGAAGGAGACGAAATAACTTAATCGGTCATGTCCGATGGTCTAATGAAGGCAATGGGGGCGTTTACTCGGAACCGAAATCGCAATTTTGTACACGAAATTCTTAGATGGAAACGAAAAAAGAAATTTAGTGAAAAAATTAATCTTCTAACCATAACCATTCACTCATAAATCAAAAATTAAAATAAGAAAAAGGTGACGCCCACCGAAAATGCTGCTGTGATAACATTGACGTCACTTTCCTCCCGTCCTTGACTGCTCGTATGGGAAGGGGAGGGAGTGGAGGGGGATTCTCGGAAGGTCTGCTCGCACAGATGATGTCGTAACTGCTCCGATTGGCAGAGTCAGCTGTGTCCCCCCCCCCCCCCCCTTTGCGATAAGGCGAAGTAGCTTCACGGGCTCAGTTGTGATTGGACGAAGTCGATATACGTCAGAGTTTGCACCACGCCCACTTTTCCGAAAGGGTTAAAAACATTAGTTTTTCGACGCATATAACTCGAGAAATAATTGACGGATCAAAAAACGGAAAAATACGGGTCTTTTTATTTTACAAACATTATCATATTCGGCAATAAAAAATATTGTAAACGAGCCCATTGTTGATGTAAAAGCGAGAAGAAAGGAAGGGCTTGTTTACGGTACGTATAAAGAGCAAGTTGTCAAGATATATATTGTCAACATAATCAAACAATGCAGGGCATATACAAGGAATATATAGGAATACTAGCTGAAGGAGGGAGAAATATAATAAATACGAATTGTATTAAGAAATTTAAACATTTTTTATAAACTGGCGAAAAAAACTTGTGTTATGGAGTTAGTTATGGCTCCAAGTCAGTATAGGAAGGATCATCATCATCATGGATCAGCAATCCTAGGATTGGTTTGACGCAGTCCACCGCCCGATTCTTCTATTGGCCAGCCTCTTCATATTGACGTAACTCCTCTCTTTTACATCCTTCACAACTTGCCTTGTGTATCTCATACGAGGCCTGCCTTTTCCATTCTTTCCGTTCACTTTTCCCTCGACGATTGTCTTCCTCAGGCCATCGTGTCTTAAGATATGGCCGATGAAGAGTTTTCTTTTTAGAATATTCAGCAGACAGCTCTTTTCTCTCACTCTTCTTTAAACTTGACATTTGTCAATCGGTCGATCCATTTTATCTTCATCATTCTTCGGTAGCGTGATTTTCCAAATGCTTCCAGCCATGACTTCTCTGCTGCTGTTATCGCCCATCTTCGATGCCATATAGTAGTAGGAGGCTCCGAATGTATGTTCTGATTAAATGTTTCCTCACTTCCACGATTTAATTTTCAGCTGTAATCAGAACCTTCTTTTGGTAAAAAGCCAATTTCGGCTGGGTAATACCACTGGTGATTTATCTTTTATTTCGCCCTATCGCTGATTACTTGTCATCCCAGGTAACAGAAATCTTCCACCTCCAAGATAATATCTTTTCCTAGTTTAACATTTGTCCTGGCATCTTTTCTCCTCACTCACTCACTCAGTGATTCAACCCGAAGGTTGGTTTGGATAGGTGAGGGTAGGGCTCACCCCGGACTAACCCACATGCGTGTGAATTTAACACATTCAGGGTAGGGGGGCCAGTTCCTTTCCCTGGGCCACCTCGCATTCCGATGATTTTTCGTTTGGGGTCGTCCAAAGGCTTCAGCGGCTATTAAACTCCTGTGTTAGATTTATTCTCGATCTCCGCAAAGATGAACATATCTCTCACCACCTACGCAACCTGTCATGGCTTAAGATATCTTCTAGGAGGAAATACTTACTTGGCTCTGTTCTTTATGCCCTTTTTCACAGTAAAAGCCCGGACTACCTATATTCTATGTTTAAACCTAGGTCAGTCTCTGTTTTTAGACCCTCCAGGACTGAACCCTCCTACCTGATGCGCCCAATACCTCGAACTAACGCATATCTTAAATCATTCCTCATATCTGGCTCAAATCTCTGGAATTCATTGCCTTTGCCCATAAAAAACTCTGCCTCTCTACCAATCTTTAAGGGAAAACTTTTCGATTATTGTTTCAATGAAGACTTATAAATCATAAATGTAATTTAACCTGTGCATAAATTTTCAACAATTATTGTCTCAATGAGGACTTTAAATGTAACCTAACTATTGTATTAATTTGTATGAAATTTATAACATTATTGTAATTCAGTCTTTTCTGACAATATTGTTATTGTTTATAGTTTTGACTTATTATTTGATGACTTGTTTGCTAGCTATTTCTGTTGTGTTGTTTTTGTTGAAAACTTTATCAATGTTTTCTTTATGTACAGCTCTTATGGGGAAACCCTGAGCATGAAATAAATTCAATTCATTCAATTCAATTCAAAGGCTTCACCCGGATTTGAACCCGGGACCCTTCGATCAGTAGCTAAGCGCGCTACCCACTAGGCCACCACGCTCCCTTATTTTCTCCTACTGTATACCAATACCTTAGTTTTCTGGCTATAGTCTTTTCCATATATCCTAGTGTGGCGTTCTCCTAGTAATCTCCTGCTTCAACCGTGACTGCTATGTCGTCGGCCAAGCGCAGCGTGCTGATTTTCTCCCCGTGAATATTCACTCCCGGAGACTTTCCTTTGACTTCTTGGATGGCTTTCTCAATGTAGACATTGCATAATACGTGAGACAGTGCACAACCTTGTCTCACTCCTTTCTTTGTGCCTTCTTCGGGTTTTATCATGAAAAAAATTAGTGTGATGCATAGGTGCAAAAATTCATTTTTTCCGCGCACAGTGGGACAAAAATTGATTACAGCGAAGGAACATGGGGTAATCAGAATACGCAATCGTTACTCGGCTTTCCAGGTAACAAAACTCCTCCACTTCTTAATCATAAGGGCCCTACACTACATTTGTACAGAGGACCTCAGGGATTAGATGAAATACACTGCAGCACAGACAGATTCAAATATTCGTTTATATTCTGTGCGCTGATGTTGAATCTATTATTGTCGCTTACTGTGCGCGGATAAACGGCATATATTAACATCTCTCTCGCTCCATGCGTCCCCACCACTGGGGGACTCCTTTCTCCCCTCCCAACCCAACACTGCCCCCTCCTCGCACCGTCCCACACGGGAAGGGTTAAACACCCCCGCGGTCCCTACGGAGGACGTGAACACGTCACGTCGCCCCCGTTCCACTGCGAGGGCCTTAAAGGAGTGTCGTCGCTGACGACCAAACCATTCGTCACGCCCCACCGTAATTTTCCGTGACTCATATGCGTCATCATCCTTCACATAATTCTCCTCTCAACGTCTTCCTCAGGCCATTAAGTGATCTCCCCTCGGGAACCGTGACTTCAATGTCATTAGCTGCGGGTATATTTCGTCGCCTAGTTCCACGGTGTCATCAGATTCGACCTCTGTGCCCACAATTTCTCTTCATCTAGCGGATGTCATACAGGCTACCTCCAGGTTACGTTTGTACAACTAATATGTAAAATACTTGTAATTAGAGAAAAATTTGAAATACAAGTCGTGAATGCACGTATAACTAAATAATTCGTATGTACGTAGGCACTAAAGATAGTTAATTGATCAGTCATCTATTAAAATTCATTGATTTATATATGTCGTGTCAGCCGCTTATCTTGACGTTATTTGTCCAAATGTCAGCGAATGTCATGCAGGCAACCGTGACTTCAATGTGATTAGCTGCGGATATATTTCGTCGCCTAGTTCCACGGTGTCATCAGCATCGACCTCTGTTCCCACAATTTCTCTTCATCTAGCGGATGTCATACAGGCTACCTCCAGGTTACGTTTGTGGAACTAATATGCAAAATACTTGTAATTACAGAAACATTTGAGATATAAATCGTGAATTCTCGTGTAACTAAGTAATATCTACGTAGGAACAAAACATCGTTAATTGATTCGGCACATATTAAAATACATTGATTTATAAATCTCGTACGCATTAACTTACGTGATGTTGTCATGATGTATAGTCGTGGTGAGAATGTATATCAGTTGCCCTGTAAAATCCCCTACCTGCATTTCATCGGTCTATATTGCCTATTATAATGTCTTATTGGTCGGTGGCATTTTAAATATATCATACGACTTTCTCTACATTTTCTTTTTCTTAATTGAATCTAGCGTAATACGTAGATTTTGTTAATATATATCTAACTTCATAGCTAAAGGACAAATGTTTGTCAAAAGTTAGCGGAAACACAGATTTAGCATCTCATTTTACTCTTCAATTAATGTAGGAGAACTCTTTTATTGCCAGAAAGGTCGAGGGAGTGCTTCTTTTAAATCCACTGTGCATAAAATCAGATGTTTCTTAAGTGACAAAATGTGCATCAGATAGATATTGAGACGTTTCAGGGCTCGATCTAAAGGTAATGAACGGCGCTTCAGAAATCCTGACGAGCTATCCGAGCCCAGGAAGAGAATAACACGATGGAACTTGGTGAATGGTAAATGAATTAAATATGCATGAATTAAGAAAGTGATTGGGAATGAGAGATTTACAATTATTGTTACTTAACATGTTCTATCAAGAATGTCCAGGTAGTAAAAAGGGCTAGCGATCAAGATGACTGAAAAGATGAGCGTATCCAGGTGGAAGATTTCAGTGTCAGGCATAGCGTAGTGCAATTGATCCATAATAGTTTAAACCCTTAGACTACCAACGAGGCATGTATGTCCCTGTAAAGAGAATGGAACTACCATTTGGGATTAAGGCTTCGAGAAAAGCCATCGGTTTTGTCCCAATTGTACCGGATGACATTTAGGTTGGATGACCTACAATAGATTGCAGCTCCTACCTACCGAACTCTTGCCCGAAAACTTAGTTACAACCTATACATACCAGAGGGACACATATATCCCAACCTATAAGACCAGTGGGACTCGTATGTCCCACTCAGCAAGACCAATGGAACAACCATGTCCGACCCCTCACCGTAGCCACCCCTGACCTGATGGTGTAGATACCTAATTTGGAGCAAATGAAGTATAAAAATAATTTTAAAAAGTTAGAATTGATAAGGGAAAAAATGGTAGGCTAAAGGTTAAACAATATGCACATTGGACAGAGGAGGATATGTTTCAGTGCTCGAGGGAAAGACCATGAACAGTGCAGAACAATACAGAGGAATAATTCCATTTAGTAAAACATTTACCATGGGATCGTATATCTCAAATTTCCTACTGGATTTCCTCCACGTGGCAGGCAAAAGCAGAAGGGTGAACGTTCTTGAAGAATGTGAAATTGTGCAATACAGGACTAGAAATGTTGAGAGTTTTTTTTTTAAATGGCCCTGTATATTCAAATCCTTTCCCTCTCCTATATCCCAACCCAAACAGTCCTTTCATTAAAACACTCCCATTCTTGTTATAATCCCTCCCCTTTTTCCGATTTAAACGTCGGCAGCCGAGAGCATGAATTAATCTTTCTCCCCTCTTCATCTCCCTGATTAAGGACCTTACTCCCCCTCCTCTATAAAACCTACTCACTCCCCAAAATACCTCACGTACCGGGACTCGATGATGACACTTTCAGTATCTTTCTTGATGCTGACGCCAGACCAGTGGTTCCCAACCGATCTGCCGCGACACTCCAGGGTGCCAGGAAAAAAAAGTCAGGGGAGCCACGGGATTATTGCGGGAAAACGAAATAAGTTTGGCACTTTTACCAAAAGTAGTACTTTTTGTACATATTAAGTTAAGCATTTCCATTCACTGGGCGTCTTTGGACATCAATCGCGTATTATGGGAAAATAATTTTGGACTCCTGGAAACGTAGCAGCCGTCAGTCAACCAAGCATTTTTATACGCCTATGAACTACCTTCAAACTATATCGAAGGTACAAAGCAAGGGGTTTATAATCATTATAAACAACTTATGTACTACATACAAATTAGAGATGTAATGATAACTGCAATAGGGAAATGTGTCAGTTACACAATCTAAAGACATGTGGAGCTAAATAATTTGCACTCTAATACACACGGAATGTAATATCTCATAATGGTTCAAAATGTTAAACGATTAACACAAAAACCTTTCATACAACTTTCTGACTCATCTGAATAGCGTATGCAAAGGAAATCAGCTAGAGCAGTAGTAGTTTACTGATTAGTGATTCCCACCCTAATTCTTGCATTAATTCTGTTACACTACTAAACCTATCGTAACACCTTTTAACGAACCTAGCTGCTCTAAGCTGCACACTACTAGCACTCGAAGTTCTCTAGCTAAAGAGTGCTCCAGATGTGTTCCGATGGATTAATTCATTTCTTCCATTAGAACAGATGTCTGGACCTCTCATCTTTATGGAAAGGACCTGTATAAAATTACAGCTATTGCCACTGACTTCAACCTGAACCATTGATGCAGGCACGTAGCCAAGTGGGGGGCTTCTGGGGCTTCCTCCGCCCCCGAAATTTTTTCCCAGTCATTTTTATATTCTGATTTTAACTGGGCAACACAATCCGGATTAAACTGCATGTGATTCAAGTGTTAAATTTCTTGAAACTTGATGACTAGTTTGCTTGTGTGTGGTTAATAATTGTTCTGTTCATTGTGATACATATGTATTGAACTTCTGTTCTGGAGCCGGTGAAATTAACTGCTTCCTAACAAGGTAAGCAGTAAACTTTACCAGTGAGAAGAGATAGGAATGGGCACTGTGAAAGTAAATACCAAGCACTGAAAATTAAGGGAAGAGATTTGTAACATTTCGGCACCGAACGGGCAAGGCTGATTTGTTTCAAATTACTACGCTGCACCTGACTTAGCCCCCCCCCCCCCCCCCCAAACAAATGTCTTGCCACGTGCCTGCATCGATGTATGAGGTCCGTTTTCTAATCAATACGCCAACCTTAATCAGTTACTCACCAGTAACTGATGAAGGTATTCATTTACGAAAAACTGGAGATAGAATACTTGGTGTAGTCAGAGTTGCTGAAGAAGGTCTACAGTACCGAGAAACTGGACAGAAAATAACTGTTTTAAGCTTACCAGTAACTGATGTAGGTCTCCAGTTACTGAACAGTGTTGACCAGTACGTAACTGATAAAATCTTACAGTTAGTGAGCAACTTTCTCCAGTACTTTTTCTTAAGGGACCGTTGTGGGTATCGGAGCCAAGGTAACTCAAGATTTTTTAATCACAGGGCACCGGGTGGCGTCTCTTTCTTCGGCGTGCTCAAAGGACACGTCGCGGCATTGTAATCACAGCGCTCGGCAACCGAGTTGTGAAGCAGCGTCCTCTCGTAATACGAACGTGAAATTCGTTACGTGATCCTCGGCGGCAAGTGTCCGCCCATCTCCCTTAACTCTTGTGCCCCCCTCCATTCACCGCCCCCCTCCTCCCCGCTCCAACACCTTTCAAGTGTACCGAGCCGACGAACCGGGCCCACGCCCCAAGTCCCGGGCACGATGGGGGGTGAGGGCACTCGTATATTTTTTTCCGTGAAGACCAGTAGTGGTGAGGACGGAAGGTAAATGGATGTACCTTTTTTTGTTCTGCCCTGGCGTAAATGTCACTCCGGCTGGGTGCTTCAAAGGGGAGAGTATAAACATTTGGATGGTTCGACGGTAAAGTAAAGAACTTTGGCGGCTGATATCGTCTCTGGTGTGGATGGGAAGGATGGAGATGATGGAACATAGGTGGGAAAGTGTTGGGATGAGAGGGAAATTGGAAAAGCAATGCCAAGTTTTTGTTTGATCTGGTAGCACATCAGGTTTTTAGTTCACCGCACGTCCGGCTTCCGTGAAATGAGTTTCTCTTTGCATTTCTTCGTGAAAATCTACAACACTTCATTCTTAGTATGATAACAACTTATATTGCTCTTGATATTTTTTGCTTGCGTTGAACTTAGGACTACTTTACAAGCAGATATGATGTCCTTATTCACTGCATAGCAACGAAGAAAATAAATAGGTCTTGCTAAAGTCTCCAATAAAATGGGCGGTGTTCGGCCCTTGAGATATAGTTTGCAGAGATTTAACAAGTAAATTTGATTTCAGATATCGGTAACACACCCGGTAGTAGACACAATTTATCAGTTTAAATTATTAAATTTACATGTTTTTCCAGCCAACAATATTGAAGAAAAATACGCCGTCCAAATACTGTCTGATTAAAGTACATTACCGTACACTGATAAAAAAGGTATTCTTAAATTAAAGGGGAAAATATTCTTACAGCTGTCATGTAAGACGATATTCTAGATTTTAGAGGATTTTCTTACTTGAGTGAGTCGGAACTACTGCCATCTAGCGGTCACGGCCGGAAACTTACAGGGTTTAAGAAAATATTCTCAATGTTAGAATATTTTTGTAATCGCTATGGTTGCTAAGGGACTCACATGCGCGAGGGAATGGGGAAAGAAGGGGAAGGTGGGCAAGGAAATGGTAGCGAGAAGGGGATCAGGGGAGTAACGGGCTACGGTTGGCAGAGGTACCAAAACAACTGCATACATAGTTTAGATTAAACCTTGTCGCGTGATTCTCTTCAATTGGGCGCCAAATAAAAATTGTGAGATAGCGACATAATAAGCCGAATCATAGGTGGATTTATCTATCAGTCCAATTCCTTTTTTAGAATTTTTTTCCTCCCAAGATTGGCAATTTAGATGCAAGCCTGCTGCAAGTTTGCCAATATTGACACGTCTCGTGCAAGTTGCACTCGACTTGCATGAAGTGTGCCAACCTAGGCTACTTTGCTGCAGGACTCTGGCAACATTGGTAGCAATAGTGCAAGTTCCAAGGCAATTGCAACTATAGGGTTCCTACTAAGGGAGGAGTACAGTTACCTGAGCTTGAACGCCTACGGCTTATTTCCCGTAAGAGAAAAACAATTCGAGTTAAATTGAAGAAAAGCGAGTTAATAGAAAAAATTAGCGCGAAATTAACTTAAGCACGTAATAATAAATTAACTGACAAAGAAGAACAAGGTTGTAAAGTTCGTGAATACAGATTGATAGAGTACAGAACACAGTGGTATTGACGTCAGGGTTCCTACTTGTATCGCCAAGGATACCGCGGCCCGTCCAATGAAATTGGCGATTGGCGTACATTTATGAGGAAACTTTTATTTATCTCTCCTGGACTTGAAAGAATATCAGTTACGCATATTCATAACGGTCATGCTTACTTTTAGCCACAAAATAGTAATTGGGGATATGTTTTAATGGTGCAAATACCCGTGTCCATATGTTGTAAAGTTAATTCTCACTAACGAATCCATGCAAGCCAGCAGCTGTATATATACGATCTCCCCTCGCTTGGTCGTTAACGAAGAAGCGTTATAGCTAGGTACATGGGTACAGCTCCTTTGTACAATTGCATTCCATAGGCAATTATTTTGTGTGTGGTTCATGAATGATTTCATACCCTCTACTTTTGCAGGGTTGAAGCTTGCACAGGACTTGGGTGAAGCATGCACAGGACTTGCGTGAAGCTTGCATTAAACTTACTTGCTTTTCTATGTGGGATACTTATCTCCCAAGAGGGTATTCATAATTTAAGAATACAGGACGCTATTCGATGTTAATAGAATAATTTAAGAATATTTTTCCTGTGGCTAACACTCTAGTGGGATCCCCTCTTAAATTAAGAAAATATACTGGGCACCTATTCAAGTGGTATCTACTCTTGCCTCTTGATTTAAGAAAATCTTTTTTTCAGTGTACTGAATACATGTCACCAGGATAAAAATATGATTAGGTTTAACTTCTATGCTGGGAAAGTGTTGCCTATTTGTGAAAGGTAGTTATGTTAATTGTGATGTTATTACCATCTTGCAAGAAGGAGGTAATAGTTATCAGACTCAATTTAAACAGACTTTTTAGACAATTGAGAGTCGATCTGTTTGCCGATGGCTTTAGAAATATTTTAAAAATACCCGCGTGTCATGCTCAATTACATCAAGAAATCAAGTATGTTACTTAGTTTTTTGGGCGAGGGTACCAACAGCTCAGGTCATTTACTCCATCGTACATACATACATGGAAATTTTTCAAGGAAAGAAGCAAGCACTGAGTGATACACGGCGTTGGCATTAGCCAGCTTATAAGGAAAGGCGCCAAGGGGGCATGGTCCCATCGAACGGACAGAATACTAAACTCGAAGTGCTCACCACATAGCACTCAAGCATAGAGCGTTAGGTCAACTTAAAATCTCATTAATTCCCGAGATTTGAACCCGTGTACTCGGGATGGGAAGAAAAGTCAGTGCACTAGCAATCACACCAACTCAAAAGTTAGATGGACTGCCATAGATTCTAAATGGTTAGCTACTAATTGTCTTACACTAACAAGGATAAATCATAATCAGCAGCGCAATAGCCGGAAAGGACTGCATGTCTGCATACAAGCTCTGGGGAATTTAGTTAAATAATTCAATCTATTCGTAGAAATGATGGACTAATCAATAATTAGGGCATTACTTTTTACAAAATAATAAGTCAGTGTCATTTATATCTAACTTTTCACAAGTCTTGTAACTGCATGTCCAATATTTTCCTCGGGGTGCTAGCATATCCCTCTGAGTTACAAGTAAGTAATGCATGCAAGGAGTAGCATATTTTTCTGTATGCCTTCATGGTAGTATGTAGGTGTAAACTTGTTCTCTGATTTGCATGTTCCAACCCCTGCCTCACACCCTTGTGTGAGCTTGCGGGGCATTATGCAGATGTTATAGGTGGGTATAATAAGTCGAATAGTGAATAGTCAACTGAAATATCTTCTTAACACTACTAAATTGTGTTACATGCACCGTTACAGGCATAATAGAAATCGCAAATACCTAAAACATTAATAAACATTATTTTCCTTCGCAAATGCTGATAATGTCATCTACATATAACCCTGCAAGCCACCATTATTGTGTGTGGTAAGAGACATACATTATATATCATGCATCAAAAAGTATTTGTAATAATATACTAGTCTAAACTTCATAATTTAAAAAAGATAAAATATCAAATCAAGCATTCAAAAACATGCTGTTAGTTTGGTTAGCTTAAAGTAGTTATACCAGCATGCAACTACTTATTCTGTTAATTAATACACTCGTATTGGATATATTTACCACAATTCATATCCCTCACTGTACGAGGAAAAAAGGACATTCTGAATTTGTCGGTTCGGCAATCGATTTCTGTAATTTTGTGATTATGGTCGAGTCTACCATAGTAAGTTGGAGTTCGCAAAACATTTTTCACGTCATCAATGAAAATATTATCGTAGAAATTATTTAAGAGATTAAGTCTGACTTTAAACCGACGATTTGACAGTGATTTCATTTTTAATTCATTTCATATTCTGGTTACTCTAATATAGTTATCATACCGTCCCTTTTCAAATTTTGCCGATCTTGGCTGCACACTTCCAAGCTCATTATTTAGGCCTATTTCGTATGGATCCCATATCCTGGCAGCGTATTCCAAATGAGGTGTAACAAGGGAAAAGTAGCTGATTTCTCGTACATGATCGTCATATTTACAGAGTACTCTTTCGATGAATCCCAGTTTCCGATCAAATGTTTATTAGCATGTGCCTGGTACGTGCTTGAAAAAAGCATTTCTAGATCAAAGTAACATTTTATTGGCTTTATTTCTATTTGTGCATGTTCGTGAATATGCCACCCTCGAGGTGGCTTTCCCCGAACTCTGCAGATGTAGAGGTATGGTCAGAGGTCGGCGGACCTTGTGGTCTCTTCGAGTAATGATCCACGCCGTTTACCTGACCTACGGTAAGATGCGTTACTGATGGAGGCGGGGGAAACGGCAGTGATTTTAGTTGAAAAAAAGAGACCCTTTATGCGTAGCGTTTCCAACTCTTCACCCTCATCCTCGGCACCATCTGTTTGTCGCGAGTCAATTGGAAGAAGCACGGGAGCACCCCCACAAAACCTGTTATTTGGGGCTGTAAAAATGCCCTGGGGAGACGAACGTGACAACTGGTCCCCAGAAAAAAAGCTTCGCTTTTCCCCGACACCAATCTTAAGAAATGAGACCTTTCGTTTCACCCTTGGGTGGTTTGAAACTGAAAAGTTTATGATTTTCCGTCCGCAGGGATTTTTCTCCGTCCGAAGGAATATACGCAGAGTGCCTCGGTCCACACTCCGTTTATTTCCCATTTCAAGAAGCTCACGCTCCTTCAAGACGGTGGACTAGCACTATACTTAGACATCGCCGCTTCTGTGATTCTCCCCCCTCCTCCAAGAAGGCCTCGGATTTCAGAGGTATTTCTTTCGCGATGAACTTCGCGGCTTATGGAACACTGAGAAAAAGCTGAGGACCTTTTTAACTTTAGAAAAAATCTCCATTTTCCTCCGACACAGGTAGCGGTGTATTTACGAGAGTATGGTTTGGCTTAATAGCTTCTTTTTTAGGAGTTGGTGCCAGGTTTGGTGCACCACTTCAAGCTGGTTTCGTGCTTTTCATGCGTTGAGCTTATTAGTTTGAAGCCAAATTGAAGGTCGTTGTACGTAGGTGGAAAAGCAATTTTGTCTCGGTAATTGACTTTGGCTCTGATTTTCAGTTTCTGTCTGGTCACGAAAAACCCCTTGCGCTGACATAAATTCACGATACACGTATGCCCCCCTGCCACACACCCCAGCGTTGGCTCACAGGGTATGACGTAGATAACTATATTAGCGTAACCAGTCTATTAAATTAATTAAAATGGGAATCATTGCCAGATCGCAGGTTGAAATTTGGACTTAATCTCTTAAATAAATTCCAAGATAATATTTTCAGTGAAGACGTTAAAAATGTTTTGCGAACCCTAACTTACTATGGTAAACTGGACCATAATCACAGAATTAGAGAAACTGATTGCCGAACTGACAGATTCAAAGAGTCCTTTTTTCCTCGTACAATTAGGGATATGAATAGCGGTAAATTTATCCAATACAAGTGTATCAATGGATAGCATAGGTAGCTGCATGTTTGTCTATGGGCTTTAAGCTAACCCAACCGACAGCATTTTTTTGCAACCTACCTTTGCTATTTTTATCCTTTTTAAATGGTGAAGTTTAGACTACTATATTATTACTAATCCCTTTTTTTGCACGATATATAATGCATGTTTGGTGAGAATTCACCCCCAGTCACACACCTTTATGCTGCTTACTTTTATTATGTAGATGTTGATATAGATCCATCTACAGTTACATACACCCTGCATGCCTCCGCAATGGTCAACAAAGTGGATGAATCTAAAATAGACGTATACTCCCTTTGCACACACAATCGCTTTGTTATTTACTGCATTACGAGTGTACTGATAAATGTAATAAGTTTACGCACGAGAAAACTAGATTCACTCGCAGTAAATCTTTACAATTCCAGCTATTATCACGCTGATGTCGTCTTCACTTCACTCATCTCTAACCTCATGCACAATTTTGTACTCACCCTGCTTACATAAAAGATGAGAGTGAATTCTGTGCTGTTTATTCCGCGTGATAATAATAGTAATTTCTAGTTGTTAAATATTTTAACTATTTGTGCATGTACGTACATCTACATTCTACATCTACTTTAGATTTGTAAAGGGACGGTATGATAACCTTACTAGCGTAACCAGTCTATTAAATGAATTATATTGGGAATCATTGTCAGATCGCAGGTTGAAATTAAGACTTAATCTCTTAAACAAATACCAAGACCATATTTTCAGTGATGATGTTAAAAATATTTTGCGGACCCCAAATTACTATGGTAGACTGGACCATAATCATAAAATTAGAGAAATTGATTGCCGAACTGACAGATTCAAAATGTCCTTTTTCCTCGTACTATTCTACATCTACATCTACATAATACCCTGCAAGCCACCACAAGGGTGTGTGGCAGGGGGTGATTGCTCACCAAACATGCACTACATATAATGCATTAAAAAGGAATAATATTAATATAGTAGTCAGAACTACACTATTTAAAAAAGATAGGAATTGCAAAGAAAACATGCAAAAACATTCTGTTAGTAGGGTTAGCTTTAAGTACTCATACCAACATGCAGCTACCAATGCTATTCATTGCTACTCTCCGATAGGACATATTTACCGTTATTCGCATCTCTAATTGTGCGAGGGAAAAAGGACATTTTGAATCGGTCAGTTCGGCAATCAATTTATCTAATTTTATGATTATGGTCCAGTCTGCCATAGCAAGTTGGGGTTCGTAAAATATTTTTAACATCATCACTGAAAATATTGCCTTGGAATTTGTGGAAGAGATTAAGTCTAAATTTCAACCTGCGATCTGACAATGATTCCCATTTCAATTCATTTAATAGACTGGTTACGCTAATATAATTATCGTATCGTCCCTTTACAAATCTTGCCGATCTTCGCTGCACACGTTCAAGTTCATTACTTAGACCGATTTCGTAGGGATCCCATACACTGGCAGCATATTCCAAATGAGATCTAACAAGGGAAAAGTAGCTGGTTTCTCGTACATGATCGTCACATTTACACATTTACTATTAAGGATATGAATAACGTTAAATATATCCACTACGAGTGTAGCAATGGATAACATTGGTAGCTGCATGTTGGTGTAAGGACTTAAAGCCAACCCAACTAACGGCATGTTTTTGCATGCATATTTTGCTATTTTTATCTTTTTTTAAATAGCGTAGTTTTGAACAGTACCTATACAAGTACTAATCCTTTTTTATGCATGATATGTAGTGGATGTTTGGTGAGAGTCACCCCCTGCCACACACCTTTATGGTGGCTTGCAGGGTATTATGTAGATGTAGATGTATATCCTGCTATCCAGCGTGAGAGTTTGTAGCAGGTGGTAAACCATCACCTGGCACTTATTTAAATCACGAGGTCAAATCTAATGCCAGTTATAACAATTAGTGTTTTCTATTAGTCCAAAACATATTAAATTGAAGAAAATCTCCTAAGAAATATCCTTTTTTTACTTTCAATCTACGGTGAAAGTGAGTGGGACATCGTACATATTTATAATACACAAGCTGACCCGGCCACGCGTTGCTGTGGCTCAATCTGGTTAAATGGAAAGCGCACGTTTATAGTATGTCTAATTTCACAATTCTTATGGGTATACAATATATCTCAGCTGATCGATTGTTTTGCAGCTGGACACGCATATTTGTACATAATTTTAACGTCTTTACATGTCGTCACAAAGTAGAATATTTCAGGCAAGCATTTATTTCATCCGCTAGTGTCAATCGAGGAATTACAGGTAATGTGTGCCTGAAATGTCGTGCAAGCAATATTAATGCTTTTCAAATGGTCTCAGGATTCAACAGAAATCTTGCAATGATCGATCCAGAGCCTCGAGCGATGCTTTGTGCACCATTGTGCATTCATCCCAAGCAATAAGTTGGCATTTCTGAAATATTTGTCCCATGCCGGATGATTTGAATATGTTGCACGTGAGTGTTTCAATGAATTGCAAGTTCAATGGGATGCACATCCCGTCTCCAGTGTCGATATTGTATTCTCGATATTGTACAAACCTTCATGGAGTGAACAAAACAACTAACCAAAGCTTCATGGAAATTGGATGAATGTTGTGGTAATGCATGAAGTTATCAATATTGTATCGATACAGTATCGATATTGTAATGATACTTTATAAAACTTTGATAAAAAACACCTAAATAAATTCACCTCAATTTTGTATCAACAATGTATCGATGTATCCATATTTTATCGATATTATATCGATACAGTATCGACATTGAATTATCGATTTTGTAGAAACCTTCGCGGAGTGTACTCAATAACTTTCCAAAGTTTCATGGCGATCCGATGAATAGTAATGCATAAAGGACAAACAATTTATATACATTCGATACAGTATCGATATTTCAACGATACATTCCTTTTGAAAAACTAAATAATTTCACCTCAATTTTGTATCAATAATGTATCAATTTATCGATACTTTAGCGATATTATATCGATAAAGTATCGATATTGAAAAATCGCTTTCATAGTCCTCTTTTCGGGAATGTACTCAACAACTTCCCAAAGTTTCATGGCGATCCGATGAATGGTGTAGTAATGCATAAAGGACATACACACATACACACACACACACACACACACACACATACATTCATTTTTATATATATAGATGAAATTTCGGTGAATCACGCACTCGAAGCATGGTATAGTTGTTACCTCTTTCTTATCCTGGAGCATAATGGAAGAAATGGATGGAAATCACTACCAGAACGCACGTTAAAATTAGACTAAATCTATTCACTAAATTTGAACTTTCTAATTATTTCGTGAAATTGAATCCTTTCTTTAATGAAATAAGAAAAATACCCAGGACAACCGCGTATTACGGTAGTTTTGATGAGAAATAAATACAAGAGTAGAGAGATAGTCGTGCCGGTAGTTTGTCAATGCTACTCTTCCCGCAGACCGTCAGAGTACCTACATTATAGATAACATAGTAAACGAATAAATTGATGAAATATGGTTAGAATAGTATGTAGTGCATTTAATATATGTTCATGACAATACCGACGCATGAATTCCTTGGGAAACATTAATTAACATACTTGAAGTATAGCCTGAATTTTGAATGGTTACTTCATTATTATATCGTCGAGGGAAAGGTGAACTTGAAGATTGGAAAAGGCAGGCCTCGTATGAGATACATGGAACAGGTTGTGAATGATGTAAAAGAGAAGAATTACGTCACAATGAAAAGGTTGGCCGATAAAAGAATCGAGTGGAAAGCTGCGTCAAACCAATCCTAGGATTGTTTGCCAATGATGATGATGATAGGGATACTAAGTATTTTACTGCATTGCTTCGTAAATATATATCTAAAAATGCGTTTCTAAAAAGTATTAGCATAGAATAAGTATAATACTTACTCTATGGTGTTAGTAAGTATTATAAGTATCACAGTATGTATATCACGAGTCAAAAAACCTAAAACTGATTTCACATCGCTCTTCGCCACTGGATTTTCCTATCATTTTACCTCCTTAAATAAAGAGCGTGTAACACGAAGGTTCGTTTTTGATATGTGAGGGTAGATCTTACCCTGTACTAAGCCACTGGCGTTCGACATTCACATATTCAGGGTAGAAGAGCCTTAGCAATTTGCAAAAACATAAGCTGCAATTCCATTTTCTCTCCCATTAATGCTGTTCTCATATTCCTCGACTACCTTCCCACCTGTGATGAGTATTCGACTAGAAAACGAATTTTATATTGGGCAACCCTATCTTAAAAGGGTAGTTTCCTATTATTTTTTTATTGTCTTGATCGAAAGTTTATAACCTCTGGAGTACGTGTTTTAAGCCGTTCGATTTTTAAATGACGTTAAGTATTTTTCCTCATTAATTAAAAAGTGAAAAAAATCAATGGCGCGAAAACGCGACGGCAAACTATTGCATGCCGGTTAATCCTACGTGTGACATCAAACTATTTCCTCTACCTGCCAACAGGTGGTGCTGCGGACGCTTCCAAATAGACGCCGCACTCCGTTAAAGCTTATGAACAAGTATTGGAGGAATATTTATTCCGGTAATTAATTATAATTAACTTTTATTTATTTATTTAACATTACTTATGCAGTTGATTCATTTAAAATCAGTTAGTATTCCTTTCACAAGGATATCATGTAGTTCGCCTATCGCCGCACGACCTTCACGCCATGCTTCGTCGTAGCGGTCGTAGCAGAAGACACAACGAGCAGGACGTCCTTGAGCCTATAATATGACTAATAATACCATGTTTAACTGTGAAGACTTTTCCAACTTTGTTAGTTTTCACAGGCTACTACTAATACGTATTCACTAGAGCTGAGGGGCCCTGAAATACAACGGTAAGGTCAGGAGACGAATTTTCCTATGCTTCGCAACGTAAACTACCTACCTGTTACGTCAGCATGAATGCAGCGGACCCCGCCATTTCAGAGCCTTTTAAAATGGCCTTAAAATTAACATTTAATTCTCTAGTAAACTGGGATTTCTCAATACAAACTTTTTGCGTAAATTAAATACATTAATGGCAGGGCACAAATCGCAATTAATGAAGTCTGTTTTCTTTGATGAAGGAAACTACCCTATTTTGGTGTGACGATTGGACGTCATTTTCCTTAGCATAAAATGTACCCATATACTCGGTGTCGTTGACGAAACAAATCGAGAATAATGCTTGCCCTGCCTCCCAGGGAGCTGTGAGTAGACGAGTGCGAACTCCGGACAAAGCCAACTCTGTCCGCGGGCATTCCGAACCGTCACATTTTCTACCGTGGTTTGACCGGTAGGCTTTTGTATGACTCTGCACACGATTGCGTCAGGGAGACGGCCATTCTAACGTTTTTGCAAGTCATGACGAGCACGTCAGTTGTATGGTAACCCAGTCAGGGTGGTCCGACATCAAAGGATTCCCGAAAATCATGTTACAATATCCAGTTGTCGCTTGCCACTTTTAGCACGCTTGGCACTATCAATACCCACTTTTCGGATGTGTAAATGTTGACAGTTCCGCTCATGAAAGAGCGCTTTTCATCAACCAAAAATTCTATGGAATGCTGCAGACATAGTTATACTCAATCTCTTAAATAAATTTCAAGATAATATTTTCAGTGATGACGTTCAAAATATTTTGCGAACCCCAAATTACTATGGTTGACTGGACCATAATCACAAAATTAGAGAAATTGATTGCCGAACTGACGGATTCAAAATGTTTTTTTCCTCGCACAATTACGGATATGAAAGCGGTAAATATGTCCAATACGAGTGAATCAATGCATAGCATAGGTAGCTGCATGTTGGTATAAGGACTTAAAGCTAACCCAACAGCATGTTTTTGCATGTATGCTTTGCTATTTAATTTTTAATTACAAATTTTATGCATGATATATAGTGCATGATTGGTTAGAGTTCACCCCCTGCCATACACCTTCATGGTAACTTGCAGGGTAGTATGTAAATGTATATTTTTAGTTATTTTTAATATACAAGAAACGAATAAAAAATTCCAAGGTTTTTCTTCCATTTTCTGGCTGTTGCATCAGTAGATTTATTCAATTTGATATTCCGTGATGTTTTCCTATTGTTAACCCCTTCACCGCTAGAAATATGCTAAAAATCTTATATAAAAGGAGGAACAATGGAATGATAAATGAGTCATTATTATAAATAAACACTCCTAAAGATTGGTTTCACGCAACTCTCCGCTAGATTCTTCAATCGGTTAACCTCTTCGCATTAACGTAATTCTTCTCTTGTACATCCTGATAAAGCAATATACACTTTATATATGTGTTTATAAACGATTTTTTTCTTTCGTAATACATAATTTCGCTAGCATTATTAATATACACTGTAGGGTATAATCCATATCTGGTCCCTATCTTTAATATACAGCATGTGTATGGGATCCAAATGCATTACAGATAGGAAATACAGAGTTTGTTTGTGAATGCTCATGAAAATGTTAGTTAGAAGGCTTTCCGAGCGAATATCCAAGAACGAAAAGCGAGGACGTCGCATTTTTTCACCAACAATTATGATGACACAGAAAGTAAAAAAGAACCAAATCCACAAAAATAAACTTTACTACGACCCCGGGTTTCACTGTATTACGGCATCGTCAGGTAGAGTATATAAAAGATGCACCAACATATATATGAAAAAAACTGAAATGGGGTGGAGGAAAGGGGAGGAGCGTGGGAGTAGACGGTTATTAGTGGTCATCAGAAGAGTGTGGGGCAAGAATTGTGGGCGACGTGGGAAGGAGTGGGTTACAGGGGGTGAGGTGGTTACAAATGAGTGGCAAATATGAAACAAAAGTCTCAAACTGTTCTTATACAGTGAAACCTGGGACGTAGTAAAGTTTATTTTTGTGTATTTGGCTCATTTTTTCTTTCTGTGTTATCATGTTTCGCTTCCACTCCACATCGCCTGAATCTTCAGAATTACCAACAATTATATTGCGTCGGAGAAATATTTAGTCTTTGTTGAGCCTGCCTCATAAAAAACAGTATGGACTCATTTTAGATGGCGGCATCTCTTCTTCTCTAGAAAAGAAAGTAATTAAAGATTTTATTATGAACTTTGAACTGCATTAGGTACAGTTAATAATAATAGTAATAATAGTTTCTTTATTGCTTACAGATTCCCCCAATTACAAGCAATTTAATATATGGACGTAACACATTTAAAAACACCCATGCCCTGGACAGTTGACTGTTACCCAGGCGGGACTCGAACACGCGACCTTCGGTTTGGCAGGAATTTACCCTACTGCCACCGAGGCCGGCACAGTTGCCGCAAACTATTAATACCTACTTGGGAAAGTAATGCTGAGTAAAGAGGAAAAATACTTCTATATCCGATAAAAAAGCATCATACCGTTTCTTTTAATCTGTCGAACGTAATGTATGGAGCTAAAGGAGTTCTTCGGTTTTAAGTTCGGATCATACTTCTTTCTTTTCTGTAATAGAGCCACGAAGAATAAAAGATGAAGAAACTGAAAGACCAAGAGTAAGTAAGCAACCATGATGGAGTGGTTCAGAAGATTTATGCGTGTCAAACACACAGGTTGTATAACAACTGCTGAATCTCTGAGCATTAAAAATAACTGAAATGGAGAAATATTACTATCGGGTGAGACATGATGATCTCGCATCCGATCTCATTGATAGAGAAGTGAATCACAAGTACTGTGGGTGTGGATCGGGTGGGTATTGTGGCTAAATCACTAGCTCCTAATGTCAAGAGATGGGGGAGGTGGGGGGGGAGGTCAAATTCCGGCAGTGCTGGGGATTTCTCAGTGAAATACATGACTCCTAATAGCTACTTCAACCCCCAGTACGATAATACCAACTTCGACATTAACATTTTGGTAAAAAAAAGTCGCCAAAAGGTCCACAGTTTTACGTCCCATCCGACGGACGAAGTAATGTACTTGGAATGCTTTATAGTCGGTATTCAAGTATTGAGTCCATTAAAATATATGTCACCATGAGAAACTCGGCCGTAAGTGCTGAAAGTTGCCAAAGAAAAGTGATTGCTGGGACGGGAGTCGAATTACGGACCTTTGTCTTGCTGGTCCATCGCGCAGATCACCACGTTAACCAGGATTCCTGACCCCAAATGCTATTTTCAGGTAGGTGTATAGGAGCTAGGTCTCAATGACGATTGCAGCTCTTCAAAAACGGCAGACGTAAGGCGCAATTGGGCTTCAAGGAAGACGTGAGGATGTTCATGAGGATAGTTCCTATAAATCCTATCCTCCTCGCGTAGGACGATACGACACCAGTGCAAGTTTACTCAGCCGTTGTACCCGAAATGTGTCTTGAAAATTAACAAAGGAAAAATTTTTTCTGGACCAAGAATCGAACCACAGTGAATGGGACGTAGAGCCTTCAAAACTTGCCTTTGGGAAATGGGAATCCTAGGTTGAACGAAGGTCTGCGAACCGTCCCTATAAGGTCCGTAGTTTAATTCTTTTTTCCTCTGGTAGGAAGCCTATTTTCCTCCGGAAATTCTCAGCACAATTACTTGCCGTGCATAACGACAAAGTACAACCTGACACCCCATTTCCAGTATTCTCTTACACACGCTGGTTTGAGAATCCTGGACTCGGCCCACAATGGAACTCACCTGCGTTCAAGGAGGGAAGTAATGGCCGGTGTTAAAATTTCGAAATCACTTACTGTGTACCAAATCTGATTAATCTCTCATATGGTCGGCGTGCCCAAGAGTGAAATATGTTCGTCACTTCTCGATGCATACGGACCAGCGTTCTCATGAACATTTTTGACTCGTGTTACCGGCCAACCTTGGTCAGCCAACCGCGGTTGGCTCTAACCTGAGTTTCCACTACAAAAATGTAACCAACGTCAGGCCTAACCGGCGTAAGATGAGTGTAGTGGATAAGGGGTATTTCTCGTTCTTAAGGATGGGAACTCTTGCTCTAGAAGTCCACCTGGACCGGGAGGGAGCTTGCTGACCAATCGCTCACACTGCCGGACACTCGCCTCATTTGACCAGCACCCGTTCACCTTTCTCCCCAGTTGGTCAAAATTCCATAACGGTAATTTCCCTCGTGGTCAAATCCCGTTATGACATTGTGCGGCGGGCACTTCATTTTAGCCCGAGGTAGAGAGAGGATTGTAGTGAAGATGATTCTCTGTTAAATCTTGAAGGGATTATCGTTAGCGGCGGTTAGTCTTGTCCTTTGGACACCCGAGGACTGCCGTCGAGGAAAGGACGAAGTTGATGTGTGCCTTTTAAAGCGATTAACCCACGGGGGGTTTTGGAGAGTGGTAAACGCCAGTGAGCGGGGGAGGGTGGCGTATGTGGGAAGTTGTCTCCGGGGGTGGGGGGAGGCACGCGACTGAGGGAAGCCGAGATAGGGGTAGGTGGTAGAGGCTTCTGGGGCGTGCTAGCAAGGTGGCAGATGGTCTGAGTCGCGTGGTTCCCACCACGGGGGGGGATGGAAGTGAAAGGAGTTTTTGTCGGAATCGTGCATATGCGTTGTCCCTACGGAAAGTGCCGGCAATATTCGTGGCATTGTTGAATGGACTACAGAAAATCAACCCTCTTTTCCCTTCCGTTTTCACTGAATTAGCCGTATGAGTCCACCCCTTTTGGTGCCCTAATGTCCTGCCCATCATCACTGACGGTGGCCGCTTTCCTCACCCTCCCCTGGTCATCCACATTCAATTGACGAAAAGGTGCATATTTCCCTTTTCATCCACTGTAAAATTCGTACCGAGGGAAAAGAGTACCTAATTGATAAAATATGGCTGCGCAAGAATTTATTACTAATTTTATGAGCTTTCTCTCAGTCAGGATGAAATTTGATGAAGTGCTACTATTCAGTGCATTTACGCTGTGCTTTATCCTTCTTTTATACCTCCTGCCTTTCTTAAATTATCCTCACTGCACATTGTCCTACATTGCGCAGCTCACTTATGCATCAATCGCGGAGAAAATTAGAGAGTAAGAGAGAAGAGTTTGAATTTCTGAATTTTATGTCAACATTCACTGTCAATAATACGTTAAATCGATGTCGAAATAATACCAGATAACTAATGATTGAGTTAATTCCGGTTAGCAGTTTTGACTTACGCTAAATAGTATCTCTACGTGAACGTGTGTGCAGTGTTTCTTTAGAAAGTGTGCATGACAAAAAATAAAATCCTCTCGGAATTATCTTTTTGGTATTACATCACTTACGAAACATTTATTCACCAGCAATATGGCATTTACACACTACATAGATAATACTTGTGCTTAACTTACTTGTGTACTTACCCGCCTCTGCGCCATGCCGTCCATCAGTTGATTGACTATCGACACGTGTCCTGTCTAGGAAGCCGTTTATGAGCAATGCTAAATATCAACCAGCACTTATTTCTCGTGTCTCCCAATAATCATCTGCTCAGCATGGTGACCCTAGACCTCTCCTCGTCCCACTTTTACTCGCTGACATCTCCTATGTCAAATTACTCTCCGAGGGACCGATTGGCCCTTCGACTCACAGTGTCACATGGCCCCTCGACCTCGTAGTCACATCACTGTTAACTGCCGGATGGGCTGATGTTTTCGTCCATCGGAGGAATTCTGTTCAGTCCTGATGGGACGTTCAAATTATCGCTTCACCGAGGGGAGTGGAGGACTGGTCAACCATTTGTGGTGCCATATGGGGTTTTAATTTTTGGAAACCGTGGTAAAGGTTTGGTGGTAGGGGGCTTCAATGGATCCCCGACGAAGTGAGGGCAGAGGAGAGAGTTACTTCGAGATTCAATTGCACTCGATATCGCATAAGTGGTGATTAATCGAATTTGCCATTCAATTGATTATTATGCATTATGCATACAATACTCTCTTATACGAGTCGTTTTTTTTTTCTTTTTTCCCCTTGGGATTTTCCTGGGGTAAAAACATACGTGTAATAATGGATCAAACTAAACGTAAACTAGGATTTATCAAAAGAGTACCTGGTAAATGTGAAGATCATGTACGAGAACTTAGCAACTTTTCCCTTGTTAGACCTTATTTGGAATATGGTGCCCATAAACAGTCTATTAAATGAATTAAAATGGAAATCATGGTCAGACATAGGTTGAAATTTAGAAGGATCTCCATCATGGTTTCATAGTTGCTCTTGGTCTTTCATTTTCTTCATCTTTTATTCTTCGTGGCTCTATACATCAAAGAAGGAAGTATGATCCTAACTTAAAGCAAGGAAATGCTTAAAATAATTACACTTTTACCATACGCATTCATTCTCTCATGTAGACGCACAAAATAAGCCTTAAACCCTCACAACTTGCATATATGTAATAGTGAATTATCTGCGTGATAACTTCGTTCACGTATGTTATTGTCTTTATTTTACGAGGTAAACATTAAATTTTAAGCTTTCATCTTACTTCTCTTGCTATATATTGTTGATCGAAACTAACCTAAGCTATTTTGTGTGGCGCTCTGCACTCCATTTCTACATCACATTCAGATAGCGAAGTGTAATAACTCATTATATTTTTCATATACGCTCCCTAGGGCTCATGGGAAAGATAGATATTCTCCATAGTATAATAAAATAGGTTGGCTTCCGTTTCACACTGTAATAATTACCATATAAATGTAAATGAAGTGGCAGTGATTTTAGAAACCACTATTTAAAAAAATATTTAACATGTAAAAACTAAAGAAGTTAGTTCAGGAGTATAGTTTGAAATTTTCACTCTGTACATATTTTAATCAATTACCCAATTTTAAATTATTTAAGCGATAATGCATATGAATTGTATATGTATCAAATGTATATGCATTGTATATGTGTCGATGTAAAGAAAAACATGTAGTTTTAAGGAAAAAATAATTATAAACGAAATCCAAGGAAAATTTACAACTTCTAGGGTGAACAACGACTAGTATAAAATTATAGTGGTCGGGACAGCCATTGAGCAACCACGAACCTAGGAAAATAGTAGCACAGATAAGAGAAATTAATTACATCACCAGCAATGAAATATTAATTTTTCCCTTGCTGTATTCATGATCATGGGAATAATAAGGAATGTCACCCCGAGATGCGTAAAAAAAAACTTCCCTTAGCATGGTAATACAGTTTCACGCAGTACCTACACATGATAAATTATATTTATTTTCCAATGTTATCAGGAATATGATCGGAAAAGTGGATTTTAAGTGATTGAAGCATGTCTTGAAGAACCCTTACAATGCATAGCACAGGTTTCTAGCATTTATTAAATATTTCAATGCATGTCGAGCGAATGGTTAATTTGTCATATCTCGCTTGATATTAATAACAATATCTTATTCAGTCGTAATACAATCATCAATGCATTAACGTTGTGCACCCTTGGTGATAATTTACCATTATAGCCTCATACCATTTACACGGTAGTTAGTGGATGTAGATACAGATGTATTCTGCCTTTCAAGCCAGTACTTCCTTCATTACTCTGTAGACACTAACCATCTAAGTCCTTCGCTCTTATATATAACATGTCTCCACTATGTAGTACCATTGTAGCACTTAGTTGCATGCACGTATGGTATGTGGAAGATATGATAAATGAATTAGAGCGTGTGGAAACGAGATCAGCTTAATTTGTTCAAGGCCATTATGATAATTGTATTACGGTTACCAGTTTGATAGAAGAACTAGGAATGTCATTTTTCCCGCGTTCTATAAGAGGGCACAATTGACAGCCTAGCGAAGGGATAGGTAGGTGAATCATTATTTGAATAGTCTGTAGTTCATGATGCGTGCACTAACAACCAGTACCTGCATGTGACCCTATTATCTAGCAATTCGCATATAGAGGTCTTGTTGATTTTCAAAAGTTCATGTTTGGTGATCTTCACCCTCTGCCAACCACCCTCGTGGTGGCTGGCAGAGTATTACGTAGATGTAGATGAGATATAGATGCTATTTGTTGATCTTTCACCCTCTACCACACAACCTAGCAGTGGCTCGAAGGGCATTGCGTAGATGTAGATTTAAACTTGATCAAAGAATGCTGTTGACACATTCTCCTTTAGCACAACCATTCCTCACTTAATTGCTCTATGGAGAACAACTCAAGTTCCGTATCCCGTCTGTTAAATGTGACGTTAAACCGATACCTTGGCGTCTTTCATTAAGAGCAGAGTGATGCCGATGCAGGGTTTTTTTTCCTGAAAATATCCTACCTTTACCAAATTACCCACAATGGATATATGGCGCATATGACCTCAGTTTTCCGTCGCCTCACCCGAAAAATCACTGCTTACTACCGATTTTACTATGAAGGCAGTCGGTAGTAGTTCTTAATATTTAATATTTTGAGAATTTTGCGACGCGAAATAACTCGCATTAGTTTGTTCGCTCGCATGAGAGTTCCTTCCCGAGAAAATTTGCTCAGCTCGAAATCGATGGACGACGGATTGAAAAAATTGAGTTCGCACACTCACACGCGTACGATGTCTAGGGATAAGGGCACTCGAGAATGAGGACTCGGGCGTTTGTCACCCGGCAATTAGCGCGCTGAAAGCCCCAGAACGTTATTCTCTCTCTGGAATGCACAGACCCACACACGCACAGCAACTCTATACCACTCAGCTGGAACTGACCGCTCGCCTCAAACACTCTTTCCCACCTGCGAAACCCCCTTTTTAACCTCCCCCACACTAATCTTCGCCAGCTTTTCTCGACCTGCCTCCCACACCTCAAAGACCAGCACTCCCCCTGCGAGGTCGGAACGCCTCTAACCTTTTGTCTCCTTAGGAACGCTCCTTATCGGCGGATCAGACGTTTCGGCCCTTCGTTCCACATGGCATACGTTCAAGGCGACGTCCGTTCCTCCACCGCTGTCACATACTGCCACGTCATCAACAGTGGCGAAGTCTTCAATATTTTGGCGCGGGGATGTAAATTCGAGACGACCACGTAAGACTGGGGGTGTGACGTTGGAACACTAATCGTGGTTCCCGGGTTCGTAACAGTGAGAAACCTTACAAACGCGTACGAAAGCTGTAAATGGCTGACATGATCTAAGATATCAGTCGTATCCCCCGATCACGTAGGATGAGAATTACATCAACATCTACGCGATACCCTGCGAGCCACCACGAGGGTGCGTGGCAGGGGAGGTGTCATTTTCCCGCGTAGAATAAGAACAGATAATAACCTACCTACAGCTACCTGACGATGCTGTAATACAGTGAAACCCGGGTCGTAGTAAAGTTTATTTTTGTGGATTTGGCTCGTGTTTTCTGTCTGTGTTATCATGTTTCAAAGGTAAGTAAACTTTTGCTATTTTCCTCCAATCGTGGCATTCATTACGGCTCCACCGACTGGTCCGATGTCAAACGCAAGGCTTCGTGCCGCTACCCGAGGCTTGCGAACATATAAATGCGGCCTGGACGGCTTCACTGGATTCTTTTTTGTCATAAAGTGCTATTATGTACGGCGAGGACTTTTTCATTGGCAGACTGAGTTAATTTTATTAGTTAAGGTTTTTAATTTTGGCGGCGCACCGTAGAGAAATAAATACGGAAAGAACCAAATAGCGGATTATCCGTGCACCCTTTACCAGGCATCAGCACGGAAAATCGGGAATTTACTGTAGTTCGTGGAAAGGGTTGAATAATAACTGACCTTACACTACCTATGTAGTATGTATGTACCTATGTAATAATACTTAAATTACACGTGTGCATCAAGGTTCCATCGATTTCGAGCACTTATTCTGTCGACTCTCTAGGACAACATCAGCGATTCAGCCCTCATCCCCCCGATAAGACACTTCCTTTCACCCGCCACGCCGCCGAGTACACTGACTAAAAATGAACTCGTTCATGTCGCGCACCTAATGTCCCCAGCCCGCATGCAAAGCGCCGATTCATGCCGCCAACGGACAAAATCGAGTCCTCTTCCCTTTCCCCTTGGCTCGAGGGCCCTTCCGCCCTTTGTCCTTGCACATATTTCTATTCCGCAACCCTCCTCCTCTTCTCTCTTTCCCCTTCAGCTTGGTGAGTGCGGGCCCACATGCTGAGCGGGGGCCGCGGGCCTTTTATGAGGGCTCTCTCTCCCTTTCATGCCCGCCCTTCGCCTCGGCGTCGTTCTCCGGTAAAGCTGCGAAACCGGAAGGGCACACACGCGGGCCTTTTTAAATTTTAAAGCGGCCGTGGGCCCCATAGCCCTTTAAACCTTTATAGTACTGGGGGACCGTGCTTTACTCAATGGCGTATTTAATTTCAATAATGATACATTTCTAAAGAAAAATAAAAAGTCTTAGCAAATGCAAGATTATATTTGGTAAAGAAATGGACAATAACGGTACCTATCTTTCGAGTACTTATTAAAATTAATTTGTGTTATGGAACGTGATATTACAATAATTATTCGTTAGAAAACATAAAGAAAAGCTTGGCATTCATTTGTAATATTTGTATTACAACTGACATCCATTACATTTTAAAATCTCATTCTATTCTACATTACTTGTATTCCTAGGGTTTTCTGGCTTTAAAAGCATTTTAAAGTTCTTTTTACGGGAGAAAAACATCGCATAACATTCTAATCATAAAAATTTGTATTTATAAGTCAACGTCGACATGTTTACGTTTGCCCTTTGGCCTTTTGTACCGTCATAGCAAGAACTGGTCTTACGGAAATTGATGTCGTTGCATGATACAGCCGATCTGACCGATGTTTTTCTTGGAATATGTATTTCTCGGCCCGTTTTCACTCAGTAAAACATGTTTACATAATATGTAAAGGTTCACTCAATGAACATAATCTCGTGGTCGCTATAGGAAGTTACATCTACCTACAGTGTACAAACATTGTACACCTACCGATTACTCTGCGCACCACCACTATGGCGTGTGGAAGGTGAACCGTGACCATTCATGCACAATATCAATATCATCTACCGATGTTCACTAAGGAAATAAATGACTTAGCAATGAAAAAGCGTTAGTCATGCAAGAACCAGCAAAGTGCAGCCAATTAAATAGAATATGCGATATCTCTAGATAAGATGACAGATATGTAAAATGGCAAAAAAAGTATTTATAAACAATATAGCGTTAGGCTCAACTTCGTGGAAATTCACCTTCAATGAAATGAAAAACTTTGTATATTATGCAGGAGGACATCATCAGGTGAGTATACAGAAAATGAAAGTCCTAATTTTCTGTATATTCACCGATTGATGTCCTCTTTTGGAAGAAACCGGTGGTGTGTTACCATTAAAGTGTGGATTTTACAAAGTTTTTGATTTTATTGAATAACGCATCTATTTGATTTGTGCATAAAAAGAATGAAAAGGAGTGAAATCAGATATAATCAAATATTTGAAACTAGGCTATACGACTTGATGCAAAAGTGTGTCCTTACTCGTTTTTACTATATCGTCTTAGTATACAAATAAGTAAGTAAGCAAATATTTACTGCTTTCAACAAACATGCAAAAAAATTGAATTAATAACAATAATAAACAAGAAAGCCACAATTATCCCTCAAAGGAGAACCTTTGCTAAAGCAACCTTCATGATTTTATATGCATTGCTCATGCATCCATTTTTTTCATACAAAGTGAAAAAGATTAACAATAAACAGAAATTCCATTGATATCTGAATTATCATTAATATGAGTACAAGTACAAAATAACTAGTAATTTTTTTACAAGGTGAAAAAAATCTGATGACATCAATAACAAATAACAACATTATAATTACATCACTTCTGGAGAAAATCTATTCATAACTATAGACAGAAACAGAGTTAAGTGAAAAAAATGATCATGGCAAATAGAATTCTAATTTTAATGGAACATAAACAATAGTTTAAGATATAATCAAAGTTCTCTTTTCTAAAACTATTGCGTGATAAATTTAGCAGTGTATCGAAACATTATTGTGTTGAACATGGAAAAAATTCCCTACACGCCACCGCAAGGGTTAATGGAAGGGGTTGATCAACACCAGAAATGAATTAATGCCAAAGAAAAAAGGTTTTGTATACTAATTTTGGGTTATACTATATTGTGGGTTCTTGTGTTAACATAAACTTCTAAAATAAAACTAAATTATCTCTGAAATATTATCTTCTCGTAAATAAAGCTACTGTAGAACAGCTATCACCCTTTACGACCGACACAGCACATTTACAAATATTTCATTTTATATGGCAAGCGTGCCAAAAAAAAAGCAAAAGTGTACGTAGTTACTCTCATGCAGGTATGAACAAATGGAAAATAATCTACATTGCCTCTCCCAATTATCTCCTTGGTAGATTCGATCTAATCCCTTACTGCACGCTGAAAAATGACATTTTCGATCTCTTTGTCATGCTATCTTTCTAATATTATTTTTTTGATCTATTTTACCATTCTACGCCGTAACTTTCAATGTATCTTTGACATATTCAGAGAACTCGCCCAACTTGTAGCTTGGCGTGAGATATTTTCTTTACTTCAGCCTACGATTTGATGGTGAACCCACCCTTCTTCTTTTAATAATTTTTGCGAACCGTTAAGTCTATTTTCCCATCTTTTGACAAACTGTTCCCCACAGCAAACTACCCAATTCTGCAGGAAAAATTTCTATCCCCCCATATAGGGTGAAGTATAAAGAGACTTGAGGGAACGTAATGCAAAAGAATTACCCCAGTAAGATTACGATTGGCAGGTCTACTTCCACAATTTTCTCAAGGAGATTATGCCTGTACTTAAATCTACCACTCGATGATGATTCACAATGTAGTTCTTAAAAAGATACTTGAAACTTTGCACCCAACAGGTGCTCCGCTTCAAAACCGGTCGCGAATGAAGGATACTTTGTGTTGTAGCAAGGTTTATTTTTCTCTCACAAGTTGGGTGTGTGTGTGTGTGTGTGAGAGAGAGAGGCCTTTGTGGGAGGGTAAAAGAGATTTGCGGGGGTGTTGCAGGGATGGGAACAAGTTTACGTCGCTTCGAGAATACACACAATGCGTCGAAGGGCACAGAATGTCGCCTAACGCGAGGGTTTTTGCGAGAGATAAGATATGCTCAGAGTGTGGGATGAATGGAGATGTTGGTGTCCTCCAGAATTGAGAGGTTTTGAAAGCTGTGAGATGAGGATTAGAAAAAAAGAAGAGAGAAAAACATTTTGCGTGGGGCACCTCACAGCTGTTTCCGTCGCAGGGTTATCGTTGAGGTCACGCCAGGAATCAGAATGCTCCTTTGTCCGCAGATTTGCTGCGTCAGTGGCATTCAATTGCTTGTATCTCAGGCTGCACGACGGGAAACGCGAGTGTTAGCGCGCAAGGGATTCATTCATTGTCAGTGACTTCCTTTTTCGCGGTTCCGTTCATGAGAACATTATCGTGAGGACGACAGTTTTGCGTCATACCTCGTGTTTTGCACGGATTTATGTGTTATTTGCCCACTTTCCGACGCATTTATGAATTTATTTTTCCCTATATACATCTATTTATTACTATAATTATTAATACTCTGTAGATACTAACCATCTAGCTACGTGTGACCCTATTATCTAGCTTTTTCCATGTAGTAGCCTGTTTGCATGTCAATAGTGCATGTTGGGTCATCTACACCCCCTGCCTCGCAGACTCGCGGTGGCTTACAGGGTATTTCGGAGATACATCTTGAGCAACCTACAAGGAACCATGAGGGCGTGCAAATGGGGGTGAAATATCACCGAGCATGCAGCACGTCTGTGTAGTCGTTAATTATTGATTGATTATCTTCTGCCTGTTAGGGTTCGTCTTGATGGAGTGACCCTTATCAAGTGACCCTTATCTTTACTATTTTAACTATTTATCTTGCATGGCTTTCAATAAAAATTACATATCTACATACGTACTCAGACAGTCCCGTAAATTAATGGGTTATCGTTAGCATGGCATTATTTCATGTAATGTACTGTATTTCTAATGTGAATTGGATTTATGTTAACATTTTGGACACACAAAATAGTATAATTTAGTTACTAACATAGGATTTGACCCCTATGGCATTAATGCACACCTGTTGATGGTTTACCCCCTTACACACACCCTTGCAGTATTTTTATGCATGCCCGTATGAATATAAATTTAACATTTGAACAATTTAATTAATACTGCATGACCGTGAATAAATGTTAAATATTGGTCATGGGTCTTCATGAGCATGGTATTATTGCATTACAGATGCAATTGCAATAAAGTATCTGAGGATACTTTATTTCGCTGAATCGAATTTATTTTGAATTGCAGACACACAAAAGAACCATAATTTAGTAACTAACATAGTTTGTGACCTTGTAGTTTTAATGTATTCCTGGCGATGGTTCTCAACCTGCCACGAACTCCTGCGGGTACATTGGAAAATGGCCTGATATTTAAATTGATGCCAATTCGGCGATGTCTGGGTTTGTGACTGACAACGGAGCTCTGTTCCCTCTCTTACGCGTTCTTGAAAACGAGGCTCAAGAGGTCACTTTGATGATACTTTCCGCTTCCCATAACAACCCACCTCGCCAATAAAGCGATTAGTCCTCATGGCTTCCCCGATGGTGGCTCGTCTAATGCATTTTGGGGAGGGAGGTTCCTTCAGGTATTAATATTCCGTCTGCGCCATTCGGCTTTCAATCAACCAAGGGCCACCGCGGGCAATTTCCGCCCGTCGCGGTCCGCCATTGCCTCTTGCAAGCCCATAAACACCCGCTTTTTCCCCCCACTCTTCCCCGCCCATCCACATTCACCCCCCCCCCCCCCCACTTTCACTCTTGCGCGATGCCCAACGTTCTCCCCTCTCCCCCCTCCTGCATTTTCTGCTTGGAAAATAAGCGATGGCACAGGATGGGCCGAATTAAATTTTCGAGACTCCCCCGAATGCGTCACGTATTGGGGTAGCGTGATCTAAAACCTTCTGGATCGTGATCACAAAGTTAGAGAAATCGATTGCCGAACTGACAGATTCAAAATGTCCTTCTTTCCCCGTACAGTTTGGAATATGAATAGCTGTAAGCATACCCAATAGTAAAAATACAAGTATGTTAATGGATAGCATAAGTAGTTGCATGATGGTACAAGGAGTTTTGGCTAACTCAAGTAACAGCATGTTTCATGCATCCTTGCTTTGCTCTCGGCGAATTTTTTAAATTGTTATTTTTCAAACAGAATATATCTGCTAAAGCTTTCCGTTGTCTCGGGCGTGACAACGTGGAATTTTCTATTCATTTTAAATTATAAAAATGTCTTTGTTTTTCCACATATGTTTATTAAAATAAAATAAGACGACATAGGTTTCGACGAATCTCGTCATCATTATGTTGATGACGAGCTTCGTCGAGGTTAAATAGGATTAGTAGATTTGGAAATGATAAAAATAACTTTGATTTTCCACATAGGTTTATTAAAATGAAATAAGACTACCTAGGTATAAGTACCTAGGATTGATGACGAGCTTCGTCGAAACCTAGGTAGTTTTATTTTATGTTAATAAACCTATGTGGAAAAACAGTTATTTTTTTTCATTTACAAATCTACTAATCCTATTCGCAAAGATAGTTAAAGCACGTTTGATGTAAATATCCTACTGCCACACACATTTATGGTGGTTTACAGGATATTATGTAAACGTAGATGTATGTAGCATGTTTCCATGAGGTCTCTTAGCTTCATGTAAGTAGGGCATGTTGGGATCTTCACCCCCTGCCACACACCCTAGTGGTGGCGCGCAGGCTATTACTTAGATGTAGATTTATTTACGAAAGCGGAATATTTTCTTTAAAATAAGCATTTCATGCTCGGACCCTATTCTCCCGCCACAAAACACATTTTCCCCACCATTTGTCGTCTGACACCCGTCTACCTCCCCCAAACCAAGCTGATCCCTTAACTCCTCACCCCCTGACCTTCCACTCACGCGCCCCCCAGTTCCATGAACGCCATTGCTGCCCATTGGGCGCTAAAATGACTCTCGCTACCATCAGATAAGGGCCGACCCCTGGCTTCCTGCAGCATCGCGGGACACACCATTCCGACCACCCTTAACGTAGATAAAGTCGCGTGAACAACAGGGTTGTGTGTGTGTTGGGGGGGAGGGGAGGGTTGAAGAGCGTGCCGAGTCTGGCCGGCAGCACAATGACCGAATTGAAAAAGGCGTACAGGGCTCGAGATGAGTGGGGAGGAACTTTGTGGAGTGTGGCAGTGGGTGTGAGGGAGGGGAATGGGTGTTTGGTCCTCCACACCCTTGTCACGCTCAAAGGGAGCGAACCCTCTTGCGTGACCGGAATCCGGAGGCAGGGGGAGGGGAGGGTGGCGCACGACTTGCTCGTGACCATACCATACCCACTTCCCGGCGATCATATGAGGTGTCCCCTCGCGACAAGAGAGATGCTCCCTAACATGTAAAGGCGATCGAATGAATATCTACATCTACTGAGTATAGTTCTTATATCAAATTCTAATCAGGCTGGGGCTTGAGCCTCCCCCCACGAAATTTTGTCCCAATAATTTTGTGGTTATGAACTGGGCATGATAATCCGGTTTACACTGCGTATAATTCTAGTGTTCTAGAGTCTAGTGTTTTAGTGTTCTAGAGTCTAGAAGTCTAGAGTCTAATTCTACTGTTCTAGAGTCTAGAAACGTGATCACTAGTTTGATGCATGAATATGATTAATAATTGTTCTTTTCAATCTGATAGGTATGTATGCGTTGAACTTCTGTTCTGAGGTCGTTTAAATTAACTGATTCATAGCAAGGAAAGCAGTGAACTTTACCAGTGAGAAGAGATGGGAACGGGAACTGTGAAAGTAAATACCAAGCACTGAAATTTTAGGGAAGAGATTCGTAACATGTTGGCAGCGAACGGGCAAGGCTGATTTCTTTCAAGTTACGCTACTCTAGACTTAGCCCACCCCCCTTCCCGACTATTCTTCGTCTTCGTATTTTCATAGCCCTTAGGAGGGCCAGAACAAATGACAGCAACCTATTCTTAAAGTTTCATGTGGGCTTCGAGTCGCTAATGTCCAATGATAAAGCGTATATATCGTTTTAGATGGATATTGCGAGTGTCGTTTATGGTGGAATTGATGGCGGTGATGACAATGCGGAAGAAGGATTTATGTTCCCAACCCAGAAACGTCGCCTAAACTATGTTGGGGTAGATTATCCTCTGGGTTCATTGATAAATTCATCCTAGTCACACCCTGAGCACGGAATGGAATGGGCATGTACCATCCTTGAAATACTACGTTTGAAGTGATCGCGAAATGACCAGTGGAAACATTGGCAGATGGTGACATGATCCATCGCTTAAATTTATCGTTCATGCCTCCAATATTTTCACCATTTTAAACACTGAACAGTGCTTAGGAGAATTTATTGATATGCTACAGTGCTTGTGTCATTCCGATCATATTTTTTTCCAGAGTTTCTTATCTGACTCTATGTCAGTCATGATAATTCTGGGCATAGGAGATCGTTGTCGGTCTGACAGTGAGAGTGATTGTCTGGGTAATGTTTCAGACCGGTGATTAACCCACCTGATTGCAGCTGTGGCCGGCTAATCGTGATAGAGTTAACTCCCGATTTTCCGAGCTAATGACTGGTAAAGGATGCACGGATAATTGGAAAAAACGGATGATCGGCGGTTTGGTTCTTTCCGTATTCATTTCTCCACAGTGGGCCATTTCTCTACGGTGCGCCGCCAAAATTAATAACCTTCACTAATAAAATAACACGGTCTCATGCCAATGAAAAGGTCCTCGCCTTACATAATAGCATATTATGACAAAAAAGAATCCAGTGGAGCCGTCCAGGCCGCATTTATATGTTCGCAAGTCCCGAGTTCATCTACATCTACATCTACTCGATACCCTGCAAGCCACCGCGAGGGTGTGTGGCAGGGGGTGAAGATCACCAAACATGCACTACTAAAATGCAAACAAGCAACTATAGGATCTCATGCAACTAGATTGATAGTATCTATAGTATTGAAGGGGTTAATACATGCATCATGCACTACAGACTACTCTAAAATATTCCCCCTACCTATCCCTTGCTATGCTGCCTATTCTGTTCTCTTATAGTACGGGGGAAAAATGCCATTTTGAATCTGTCGGTACGACAATCTATCTCTCTAATCTTATTTATCTGGTCGAATCTAGCATAATACGCTGGTTTTTTTTAATATGTGCCTAACATCTTCAGTAAAGCTATCCGATTGAAATTTCTCTTATAGAGTTAATCTGTACTTTAACCTACGCTCTGATAATGACTACCACCCTAATTCTTGTATTAATTCTGTTACACTACTAAACCTGTCGTAACAGTTTTTAACGAACCTAGCTGCTCCACGCTGCACACTGTCTAGTTCTCTGATCAAACCTAATGAATTAGGATCCCATTCACTGGCTGCATACTCAAGATGGGGCCTAAGGGTTGCGGCAAGAAGCCTGGCGTAAGACATCGGACCAGTTAGTAGTGAAAGTCAAGAATGGAGAAAAACAACAAAAGTTTACTTACCTTTGACACCACTGCCGATAGGCTAAATAGAATGGCGATGCACGGATAATCCGTAGCCCGGATAATGCGCGCACGGATAATCGGGAGTTAACTGCAGCTAGTACATTTCCCCTCCAACTGATGCTTCGTGATCTATGCTAGGATACGGCAAGTCATGGGTAATTCTGGTCCTTAAATATACCAAAGCTATATAGCAAACGACGTTTGACATTTATCAGCCGTAGCTCATTTCCTTTTTGCTTTTCTTTCACAAATGCAACCATTTTTTTAAATTTTAGTACACATTTCCCTCACTAGCGTGCTTCGTTCTTCATCATTTTCTTTAGCCATGAATCATCATAAAATGTCCTCGCCCACTTTGTTGCGTTGCTTGTTAACTTTTTTTCAACACTCTCTTAGGAAATTATCTGTGTTCTAAAGGCAGTGATCCAAGAACTCTCAGGTAGTCTAGATACTCCGTACTATGTTTATTGAGGGATCGCTAAGAGCAGGAAAGGTGGCCCTATTTGTTCTCGGTGAATTAAATATCCCTTTTCAAAGGGAGGCATTAATTAATCCCGCAATTCAGTCACCAACCAGTTTAGGGAGCTTGTGAGATAATTAAAGGTACTTTAAGATTGTGATGATGTGGATTTGGAGAAAGGGAGCGTCTTCATCTACATAATACCCTGTAGCCACAACATGGGTGCACGGCCGAGGGTGAACCATCGCTAGGCATAAATTAAACCAAAGGATCGAATTCTATGTGAGTTAATTCAGAATGTTTTTTGTTATTTGTCCAAAACATCTAGAAATAAATAGATTTCTCCGAAAAAATTAATAATTTTCATTCACAGTACTGCATTGAAAGCAATCGCCGTAGAGTCATATTTTCTCTCAGCCACCCCCAAACATCCACTCGAGAACTTAACCCCCGAAAGCAGTGCCATCTGCCCTATCCCCTTCACCGACCACCCTGCCCCCCCGCGGTGTAAATTGTCACCACAGGGGGAAGAATTAAAGATGAAGGCGCGTGTCTCTCGGTGTGACTCACATGGAAAAAAAACATTCACGGGTGATTGGCCAAATAAGGGGGTCTCTGGGAGGGAGAGAGGGTTAGCGTCTGAAGGCAAGCCTCGCGTCCCAGGAAAGGAGCCGTGGAGAATACTAATTGCGTAGACACACAGAAAGGAAGGTGGGGATTTCAGCCGTGATCCTTATTCGGGCATGCTGATGGAATCCTCCCTTCGATCATATTTGCCTCTCTCCGCGGCCAAAGCGGGTGTTCGCGCATGCTAATCACAGCATAATTAATTTGGTGCGAGGATGTTGTCTTACTTAAGTGGAATCTTGGTGTCCAAGCGGATGATGATTTCACGGTCATCGGATTGCAGTTTGTGTAACGCACAAAAAATGCTAATGTTCAATATATTGTTTAACAAACATAAACGGTGGCTTAATCCCCCTCCCTAATTTGGAAGGCATTAATATTTATGGCTTTTTTAGATATTTGTTCATTTGTACATTATTCAATGACAAATATCTATTATGTGTACTAGAGTAAGCATTTACCCTGGACAAAACATAGCCTTGTCAATGAAAATATTGTTTTTGTTATTATTATCTGGGGTGAAAGAGAAAGTAAAGTCATTTATGCCATCAACTTCCCAATACATGGTAAAAAGATAAAAAAGGGAATAATAGACTGAGAAGGTAAAAAAGATCATAAAGTTCCATTGTCTAAGGGGATATCTGGTAATAGTAAGGGATGTAGGGAATAGAAGAAGGGTGGAGAGAAAACCGGCGTCAGCATTAGCCTGCTCGTTACGAAAGGTACCAAGGGGACCACGGCTCAACGTCCCATCCGACGGTCGGAGTACTGAACTTTGAGAGCTCTCCGCACATCACTATATTAATATTATATAGTGGTTTTGATTGTAATGGATATGTAATTATTGGTTCAACCAATGAATGGTTTAACCAATTAATAGTTTAACCAATAAACATTTACCAACTAACGGTTATGTATTCATTACATTCGTATTTATTATTTACTGTTAATTTATATGTGTTATATTGCTCCATTATGCAGTTGGTACGGCTGTTGCTTGACTACATTCGCTTTATCTTTTTTTCTTTCTTTTTGGCATGTAATATTTTTTTTCGATGTTCCAGGGGACTTATAGTTCCAGAACAACAAAGAACCTTTTCAGTTTCAAAATTTCAATATATTTGGACCCAGTATAACAATGGAAAAATCTTTGCCACTGCCGTGGTTTGAACCTCAGCCTTCGGGTTGGGAAAACCGTTCTCTAGCCACCACATTCACTTGATGCTCAAGAACATTTTATCCACGCATTCGTATTGATAGGTGATACCTTCATATTTTTTCTTGTCTGGTGATAAGTGGTCGTCAATTCAATCTATGCCTCTCGAAGTAGTTGCTGATGATGGCATCAGGTATCTACATATACATAATACCCTGTAAGCCACCATAAAGGTGTGTGGCAGGGGACGGTGCCTTTAAAGTTTTCCATTATGGATATATTTCCACCATGTACAAGTTTGATGTACTGCATAGGAGTAGCGGAGTCTTTAGGGGAAGTCAACTACTTCAGCTTTCTTTATGTATTAGTGATACACAGCGATGTTATTGACAACATTTCCCTTTGAAATGATTATTAATAAGTGAAGAGTATTATTTTTACTTATAAGATGAAAACATGTAAAATATTAAATAATAACTGAAACATTTTCAAGCGTACATTCGTCTTCATTTTCTGTGGTTTAAGCCTTACAACTTTGTTTGCGGTAGTCAGTTTTTAATGCAATAAATTTACATAGTTTAGATCGTTCACACAAAAAATCACTTAAAACAGACTGCTTCATTTTCTTACTGCATAAATGTTCTCTCTCTACGTCATTTTTACATAACATAAATCCATATGTGATCATACATCTATATTGCATCTAAGTGTGTCCACGAATCAACACTCGTATTTAAGTAACCAGAAAGTGTTTGGGAGTGTAGCGGAGACTGAACCAGTTCCAGGTGTCTCATAAAATACTAAGTTGATGGAACCTCTCGTTACTTGAATGACTTTGATAAAATCTGCATCAAAGCATATTTCCCTAAACCCCTCGTCAAACATTGCGGAACTGAAATTAATCGCTATTAATTTTAGCTATTGATTTTTGGATGAGCAATAATTCGATAGAGCGATCCTATAAAATTAGTAACACGAAGATCGAGAGCGTTGAAACCATAAGGTATTTAGGTGTAACAATCACTTAAGATTTATCGTGGGGAAGACACATCCGGGAAATATGCGGCCGAGCGAAGAGAAACCTAGGATTTATAAAAAGAATACTTGGGAAATGTGATGAGAAGACAAAAGAGCGATGTTACTTTTCACTAGTTAGGCCCCACCTTGAGAATGTAGACAGTGTATGGGATCCGAATGAATTTGGTTTGATCCGAGAAATAGACAGTGTGCAGCGTAGAGCAACTAGATTCGTTAAAAGGTGTTACGATAGGTTGAGTAGTGTTTCAGAATTAATAAAAGAATTAGGGTGGGAGGGGTGGGAGTCATCAGAGCGTAGGTTAAGGTTCAGATTAAATCTATTAGAGAAATTTCAACCGGATAGCTTTACTGAAGATGTTAGGCACATATTAAAAACACCAGCGTATTATGCTGGATTCGACCAGATTAATTAGATTAGAGAGTTAGATTTTCGTACTGATTGATTTAAAATGGCATTTTCCCCCGTACTATAAGAGAATAGAATAGGCAGCATAGCAAAGGGATAGGTAGGGGAAATATATTCGAGTAGTCTGTAGTGCATAATTCATGTATTAATCTCTTAAATACTATAGTTACTAACAATCTATTTGTATGAGACCCTATAGTTGCTTGTTTGCTTGTCAATTGCTTGTCAGTTGCTTGTCAATAGTGCACGCTTGGTGATCTTCACCCCCTGCCACACAACCTCGTTGTGGCTTGCAGGGTATCGCGTAGGTGTAGATTAATCTCTTACTTTATACAAACTATATATATATATATTACTTATTTATTGTTAGCATGCATATATGTAAATATTAGCCATAATGGATTCTAAAGCTAAAAATAAAATACAGGAATCCTAATGAAATAATCAAAATTTTTAAACCTGTTGTAATTGAATGATAGATCTCTGTCGGATGTATTATCCATGCCTTGAATTTAATAATTTATGGACTCAATCCCTACGCTTATTCTCTCATCAATTCTGTATATTTTCTTAACTTTCTTTGTCGTCGTGACATTTTGGGTAAAATAACAAGCTGTTTTGCCTGAGAAGAGCCCTATTACCTACGTACATTTGACATGCACTGTATGTACACTTTCCTGATAAGATGGCGTTGGATCGGGAGGGGCGGGGAAGCGGGCGGCTGAGTTGCTGCTCGTGGCCGACAGAGCCAAGGATGGGAGATTGGTCAGTCCTGCGTATGCCGACTAGCCGGGGTGCGGGGAAGGCTTTTCCTGCTCGTAGCCGATGGAGCCGATGTTTAGGAGTCTCTCATGGTGGAGTGGATGCGGCTACAATCCATTCCACACACTTGTCGGCCCGCTGCAGGCGGGTTGGACCAGACTCGACCGCGCGATTGAAAAACTAATGTGAAATTCGGCATCGCAAACGGTCACAGCATAACTTATCGGATTCGCACTATGGAAGCTTTTAGAGTTTCGCAAGCTAGTTACTTCGTGATGCTTGGCGACGCAATTAACTTTTCTCTACATGTATTAAAAAATTACCAAAAATGAGGGTCCGACATTTTGTTAAATATCTTTGGTAAATAATTACATACTTGTCAAACTTTTAATAAATTAATAAAATTTTAATAAAGTAGGCTGCATTAAAACAAAGATGAAGAACCGTTTCATCCAATTACATCACTTTTCATTCCAATTATTTCCCCATAAAGGTTCAGCAAGGATTTGATTTTGAAGATTTCGTGAGAAAATTTAGTGTAGGCCATTTTTGCGAATTTTTTGCAAGTTTGACCTCATGCAAACTGTTAATTTTCAGTAGGTACTAAGGAACATGTCTTGCATCACCGCAGGCACAGGTCTTTCGAGAATACTTATGCTGACTTTCAGGTTCCTTGCTTGAAAAATTCATTTTTGAATTCGGGCAGGTTTTTCGGTTTCAGCCCACAGTGCGTCGCATCTTCTCCTTGTATACCCATTTTGTTGGTTCCGGGGGTGGCGAAAAGCTGTGCAAGGGGTGGTGAGGAGGCAGGAGGTGGTGACCTACCCTGGTGTCATGGGAGGATGGATTGCGTTGAGACACTGACCCGCGGTCCAGGTAGACCCACCCTGCCCTGTCGCTTCTTTCCTTTGTCTCAACACCTCTCTGCAACCCGAGGTATCGTTCACCCCGACCTCTTGAGTCCGGAAGGGGTGGAGAGGGGTGGTGGCTCCTTAGGGCGTCCCAGAGCGGGTGCTTCTTGAGCTTACTAGTAGAACCGGAATCGGAGCCGAGGCCAGAAAGAATCGGCACCAAAATAATTGGCGCGAAAGCCAGTTTTAAGTCTACTCACTCTTTGAAAGTGGAGGATTCGCATTAAAACCTGTTGAAATGCCGTACTTAGATTCATCAGCGTTCGCGCAAATTAGTCCAATTGAGTCGTTAAAAGGATTACATGATTTATTATGATACATCTAATTCTAGTAAGTGATAAAATACCGTCGTAATGGGGGCGTTTTCTCGAAACCGAAATCGCAATTTTGTACACGAAATCGTTAGATGGAAACGAAAAAAGAATTTTAGTGAAAAAATTAATCTTCTAACCACAACCATTCACTCATAAATCAAAAATTAAAATAAGCGAAAGATGACCCCCACCGAAAAAGCTGCTGTATTAACATTGACGTCATTTTCCTCCCGTTCTTGACTGCTTTTCGGGGAAGGGAAGGGAGTGTAGAGGGGGGTTTTCGGAAGGTCTGCTCGCACGGATGCTGTCGAAACTGCTCCTATTGGCAGAGTCAGCTTTGTTCCCCCCATTGCGATAAGGCAAAGTAGCTTCGCGGGCTCAGTTGTGATTGGACGAAGTCAATATACGTCATAGGTTGCACCACGCCTACTTTTCCCTAAGGGTTAAAAACATCAGTTTTTCGCGGCTTATAACTCGAGAAATAATTGACGTATCAAAAAACGGAGAAATACGGGTCTTTTTATTTTGCCAACTCTATCAGATTCGGCAATAAAAAATATGGTAAACGACCCCATTATGATACTCTGATTGATATGTGTTACGACTACCTCCTTTTTAGATGCGTCCCCTCATATCGTTTTTGTAAATTATATCACAATATAATTTAGAAAACTTCATTCGTGCTTTAGAAATTACACGCAAATTATTCGTCATTTGTACAAGAGCACTAAATTCGAACATTAATGGAGAATATCTAAATACATGGTCGAAGAGCACTAACTTCCCTCGTGAAAGAGAAGCTATCTTTCATGCTCGAGGGTCTCTAATCGGTTTAGCGTCGCCGTAGGCAGCGGACGACAATCGGCTATTTGAAAAATGGACATCGCTAAACCTGAGCGCAAAGATAGCCGGAAATGAAAGGCACCCGCAATATGCGGTTAATTAGAACTATATTGTTTTATCAAATTCCTTCTTCTCATGATGCAAGGGTTGTGCTCAGCCATCAAGTACTCATCAAGCGTTTGCCATTGACCATCCAGTTTTCTTGATTAATTGGCTATAAATGGGATATCATTTCAAAAATGTTGGGTTAACTGGTCATTTTTAATCTTAAAAATGTTTGTGTATTGAAACGTGAAGGAAAACACACGTGTCGGATACAAAAGCGGATATCGGCATTATCTACCAATGGGGTGCAACTAAGTATTTGCAGTAATATACCTACAAATCAAAATATTTTATTTTATGGGAAACATGTTGGTAATGACAAAAACCGTGGTCCAAAGTACGCACTCGGTTTATCTTACGCAGATCGTACTTAACAAACGTATCGCCGTTACATAAAATCACTGCATTGGAGACACCGGATAGATTCCGAAATGAAATTGGAAAACAGTATCTTTTGAAACGACGTAAATGGTGCTCGTAAATTTATGTCAACGCCTGTCACACTCAACGAATATATAATTGAGCTATAAGCCAATGGTGAAAAAATCAATCACGCAAGGTAGTGCCATGTTACCATCGAAAGGCATGGCATACGAATTAGCACTGTTAGCACTTCGTATATGCCCAGATGAATGCTTCTTTAGTCAATTGTCGATAAATGAAGTGTAATCGAAATACGATATACCTATCGATATTGTATCTTACCTATCGATATTATAAACATATCGATAGCTAGTAAAATTACGCCTTACTTTACTCGCGCGGTTGAATCCTTCGCAATGTCTTCCGAAGTGTGGAAATACTTCACGGTTGATGCAGCAAATGAAATTTTTGCGAAGTATTATATTTGTCATTCCGTAATTTCCAGGGATGCATGTAAATCTACCTCTATCCTGAAAAAGCATGTGCAAAAGAAGCATAATAAATTTTTTGCGGGAAGAGCCCAGCCGTGTCTTCTAAAAAACGGAATTCTTCAATAAATACGGCGGAAATGTTTGTGACCTCCCATCCGAAGCCGAGAGCTAGGGCTGGGCGGTGCAGGAAATACTGAACCGGTTCTCGGTTCAGAAAAAAACAGTTTGCGACGGCGGTGCACCGGTTCAATGGATCAAACCGGTGTTTTCTACTGAACCGGTGTTTTCTACTGAACCGGTTTTTTCTTCTGAACCGGTGTTTTCTACTGAACCGGTGTTTTCTAATGAACCGATGTTTTCTAATGAACCGGTGTTTTCTAATGAACCGGTGTTTTCTACTGAACTGTAGTTTTTCTAGTGAACCGCGTTTTTTCTCATCCAAAATATTTTTTGGTCCATTTTTTATGTATTATACAGTTTTTTGAAGATTTGTTTTTTTCTTAAAGAAGATACTTCTTAATAACGGGGGTATGCTTTCCTAAACTGAACAGTAAAATGTGAGAATGTTTGCGAGAGCCAATGGCTTTTGTACAAGGCCTGGGCGTACACATAAATTGGTTTTCTGAAGTGTTAAAAAATGCAGCTATATTTGTTGATCTGCCGAATTCGAACCTGCCGCGTGAACGGCGATGAAATTCACATTATTTTTTAATGAAGACATTGCAAAATTTCCTCGGATATTTATTTATTTAGCACGACGCGTTTCGTTGGTAAAACAGCATTAGCAATTGGCTTGATCAGCCTCGATGATATTGCTATTGTAGCAACAAAACGCGTCTTGCTAAATTAATAACTTATCCTTGGTGAATGAAAAGCTCCCTAGAGGCAGAGCGACTGGTGTCTACGTACGGACGAAATCTTTTCACTTAATCTGATCTGATTTAAGTGCTTCCAGAGAGCTGAGATGTGTGGAGAGGCTGAGTCCTTTCGTCTGTGATTCATAGTTATCTACCTTTCTTAGTCCACATTTCCTTTCTCTTTCATAATGGCAACGATTACGAGTCGAGGGTCTTACTCTGACGCCTTGTGTTTTCTTTGGTGGCTTTATTCTTTTCCGCATCGGGATCGTCTCTTCACTGATTCCCTCTTAAATTGGCCATGACTTCTAGCTCATGTGAGTTGTCCGACAAGCAAATGCAAGGCGCTCTGGTAGAGAGGAGTGAAGTCAGTTCAGATACAATTTCCAAGGATTTAATTGGGTACCCTCTGGTTTCCTGCTCCTAGCAGGAAGAGGAAAAAAATCTCAGTTAATTTTTAATGCAAGAAAATAATTGGGAAGATATCGATAATGCTTATCATCCTTTGGCTTTCGCGTGTGATTTAGTTGCTAAATAAATAGTGCCAGTTCAGTGTTCTGAAATATTTCGAGTTAATTTTCCGTGACGGTTTTAATACAATTGAGGTTGCTGAAACAAAGTGATCGGAACGGTGGATATTGGAAAAGCTCAAAGGACAACCCTCAATTACCGAATTTGAATGCAAGAGATTGACAAGCCAACAAAAAAACCCAAAACTGGAAGTCGCAAGAGCCATCGATCCGCTAAGACGTTTGCGTCAAAGTCTGCACTAAGTCTTCAATGCCTTCCCCATTAAAGCACCCTGAGCAATTAAAATAGCTTCGATTAAAGTTACCCCGAGGGCATGGAATTGAATGGACGCATATACTGCGTTGCATACTCTTGAGGAGTTAAAACGCAACCATTCTTTTCTAAACTGAACAGTAGTAGAGCATGTTTGGGGAGCCAATGGTTTTTAGGTGAGGCCTGGGCTTATATTTATCTTCACAATTTTAAAGTTCCAAACGATGCTCCTATATGTCTGGTTTTTGTTTCGGTAAACATCCCAGTGACTTCTTCAAAGAAATAAAATGCTGTTCTATTAATGCCACATGGAGCTGTATTTTATCAATTACTGAAAGGGTGTGCTGAAGGTTGAGAACAAATTGATTGTCAAAATTTACATTTTAACATAAGTGCAGATGCTAAATTACAATTTTCAATTACTACTAACTTAAATCTAGAAATCGGCTGGCATATGGCGCTGGTTCATGGAAATTAAAATAAGTTCTTTGGCGTGTTCGCCTAGTAAACACGTTCGCAATTTATTTATAACAAGTCCTTCCAAACTGAAAATTCTTACGGATTCTGCTGATGTTGCTGGTATAGCAAGATATTTCCTGGCCAGCCCTGCAAGCAAGGGGAAGGTTGCCTCATGAAGCCTCCACCAACTGAGAATGTCTTCATTACGTTATTGTACATTAATAATCAACGTCAAATAGTTCAAATTTTGTTTGAATTTGGCGCTTCTTATGTACGTGTGGCAGGGGTAGATAGGAACTTGAAACAATGCTCCTTCCTCCACAAAGTCTCCCCAAATCAACAGCATTGGTTTAATAAAAAATGCTACTGCACTAACTTGAATGATTATGAACTGTTTGGTTGTTCACCTGAACGAACTTATTCGTTGTAATCGTCGACAAAACAAAATAACATAAAAATACGGAAAATCCCGTATAGTTACTTATGTGACATTGCTTTAGATGTGCGAGTGTTCGCTCTGCACTCTAGTGGCCGATTATTCGTGAGACGATAGGCAGACAAATTATAACATAGAGGGGATAGGAAAGTTCACAGGCGTGGACGCAAGTCTACCCGGCTACGAGCAGAGACGGGGAGGGAGGCAGTGGCGTGAAAGCCGAGCAGCGAACGATCATCGGTGTTTCAGAACCGCTTCCCCAGTGCACCGGTTTAGAACCGCTTCCCCGGTGCGACGGTTCAGAACCGCTTCCCCGGTGCGACGGTTCAGAACCGCCTCCCCGGTGCACCGGTTCAGAACCGCCTCCCCGGTGCACCGGTTTTTTACTAAATCTGAACCGGCCTGCCGGTTCTGCAAAAAACCGAACCGCTGAACCGGTGCACCGGAGAACCGCCCAGCCCTACCGAGAGCCATCAGTGAGAAAAAATTGAGTGAATTTGAAGGTGATCTTTCAACTGGTTAAGTTTCAAATACGTCTGAAACACCTCCACTTGAAATAGCACCAGTCTTTAGCCGTAAGTCCATTGTACTACCAACTCTCTTGAAAGTCTATCTTCGCCAACCTTCCACATCGGCTGCTAATTATCCTAAATACATGCAGTGTGTTTATATGTACTTATCTTTTCTTGTTTGTTCTTTTTAAGATATTCAGCAACAAGTTTCTCTTATTTTAAGGAATTTAGCATAGTCTTGTCTCTTATAATGTAGCAAATTGTATGGTCGTATGAGTACAATTTGGTAGGTTAACTTGATACATTACTTTAGATATGCACAGTAATCAAACAAAAAAAACATCTTACCACTGAGAAATGCGAAGTAAGTGGTAAATTAAAACCGGAACCGGAATCGAAAAAGAGTGGAACCGACCCATACCTAGTATAAACCAGATGAAAATAAGGATAATTATAATATCAGTCATTGTAATTGAATTAGGAGTGCATGCTTATCGAGAACAATGCAAGGTAGGTGATGAGATTGTTCGCATCCTGCCCAAATTCAATATCCGTGCCAAATTCTATATTTTTATTGTCCGTTACCAGCATATGGCAGTAGGATCCTGGTGAAACTTACTGGTGAATACCCACGAAAACCGAATAATATCATCGCCTCCCCACACCCCTTTATATATTAATTGCCTCGAATGCATCCGCACTTTCCGATGAGGGTCATCACTTCCGCAAGGCACCCGTGGGCGGTCATTGAATGGTCTGCATTGCCGTCCATGGATGCGCGCACTCAAATGCCGGGTTGCCGAAAGAGGATATCCCTTTCGGTTCATTAGCCCACTTTTCGCCTTCGGACAACCCTTTTCCGGGGGTCGTGTGCCGAGGGCGGTGTCGTATTTCAACCCCCCCTCCCTCAACCCCCGCCACTGCAGAGGTGTCTTCGCGTGCCCTACCAGAATGCCCCCCTCCCCCAACCAGCCCTGGATGGCACCAGCCGTTCCATGGAGTGGTGCCGAATGGGCGTCGCGTCATCACCATGTCTGAGGGGAGGGGGGATGGGGTGCCCAGCACCTGGCACTGCGCCTGCGACGGTATGGTGCCTGAGGGGTTGGGGAAGAGTTTTGTGACGAGTCGGGGATGAAAGGCGACTTACGACCCGGAGGCAAGGATAAAGAAAAGATCGGACGAGACCGGATCCAATTTAATCCAAGGGCGATATATACTGTCTGCTGTGCGATGTCACCTTAATTTCCCATTGCAAAATGGCCACTACATCTACATAATACCCTGCAAGCCACCATAAAGGTGTGTGGCAGGGGGTGAATTCTCACCAAACATGCACTACATATCACGCATAAAAAAAGGATTAATAATAATATATTAGTCTAAACTTCACTATTTTAAAAAGATAAAATTATACAAAGAACGTCGTTACATGTTCATTACACAGCAGAACACTATAAATATATTGTGTGTATAGTATAGTGTTATAGTATGCAAACTGCCACACACCCTCGTTGTGGCTCGCAGGGTATTACGTAGATGTAGATGTACAAACAATACGATATACCTATCTCTGAGCGATATTATGCGATATGAAGCAATATGCGATGAATAGTGATGTGCGACATCATGCGGTATAATTCGATCTACCACATCATGCGATCAGAAGCGATTTGCGAAATCCCGTGACATGCGATATCAGGTCATATGCAGTACCTAACATTCCACATACCTATGATACAATGCATTACCGTCATATATTGAGAATGAGCGTGGCTAACCCGATGTGTTGATGTCTTTGAGATCTTCATCAACAGTCAGAAACAACTGTTAGATTGGTTTGACGCTGCTTGTACTCAATTTCCAAATTTGTTTCCCCTTTGAAGTGTCTCTTCTGTGACGGCGACTGCTAAAAATTTAATGCTTGTTGCTCCTTTCGATGTCCTTTTGCTTGAGACAATTATTATTTCTGGTGGTGCTATCTCCCTCCAGACATTCATAATGGCACATTCCTTCAAATTTAATCCAAGCTGTCTATCACACAATTATTGCTAATTGCTTCTGAGTTTTTCCAGGGACTCTCTATTATCGCCATTTGTGGTTTCGTATTGCACTACTGTAGTTAAATAGTCCTCTTGTTAGTAACCACATCATGAGATTGGGTATAGAGACTCCATTACCGCTATGTTGAAGTATTCTTTCTAATATTATCACATATCTGAGTGAACCTGTTTTCCGTTAGTGTGGGACTTTAATTATTCTCTCGGTGTCGGAGGTAAAACAAGTCTGTCCTGTAACGATGCAAACGCCTTAGTCTGGATTGTTGTCTACACGACTGAAGTGTCTCCTGTCCAAACACTCCAGCAAAACAGTTTCGCGTACTCACTTATAATAACATTTTTTTTATCTTCCGATGCTTCCTGAATATAGTAGATCTCCTTTATTTCTCCTATGCAGCCGAAATACTAGCGTCAATAATGATGGTCGCTTGCTCCTCGTTTGAACATTTGCAACTAATTCCCCCATCTTTGAGGTACTTCGTGCTTCGCACACGCACATGCCCACTGGTTGACACGCACGCACGTGCTTTCCACTTGGTCGCGTGCACCACCATTTCCATAAAGCCCCTTCCTCACCCAGCACCACCCCACTCACCTTTGTTCACCCGCAGGTGGCGGGGGTAGGAAGGTGGCCAACCCCTCTTTTTTTTTAATTCCCGCTTCCCCACCCCTGAATATCCCAACCCCTCCCACCAACCGCCGACCGCAATAAAACAAGGGACACGCGCCTTGACGGAAACGCCCATCTCAACCAACCAGGCGTAATTATTTTATGGAACCGGTATACTACATAGGTATATATGTATGCATATATGTTCATTTGGTCGAAGAATAGCACCTACGATATTCGAAGGAAATAGGAGTAACAATCCCAGAACATTTATCATAAAATACTGACAAAGTTTTTTGCATAAAGGCTACGAGCTTTACTGAAACGTTAAAAAATATGCCAAAACATCAGCGTGCCATGGAAGGTTATCCTTCATCACTTGTTACATATATCTCAAACGAGGATTTCCTTTGCCATTCTTCTCGTTCAAGTGTCCTTCAACCATTGTCTTCACCAGGCCACCATGTCTCATGATGTGGCCGATCAAGCTGTCCCGTCTTCTTTGTAGGGTATTCAGAAGACTTCTGTTTTCTCACACTCTTCTTATGACTTCCTCGTCACTTACTCGGTCCATCCATTTAATCTTCATCATTCTTCTGTAGCACCACATTTCGAATGCTTCCACCCTTTTGTTTTCCGCTGCTGCCATTGTCCATGCCTCACTGCCATAAAGAAACACAATCCAGATGTACGTTCTGATGAATTGTTTCCTTACATCTATGCTTGTGTTTCCAGCGGTAAGTAGATTCTTCTTTTGATAGAATACCCTCTTTGCCTGGGTTATTCTGCTGACTATTTCTTTTTTACTTCGCCCGGCGTTCGTTACTCGTAATACTGGTTAAAAATTTATTTTTCCGCATACGATAAGGAAATATAGTAGACTAAATCAGTTCCGTTATATATTTTATAAAGCCTATATGTAATCATGCACGCATGACCCGTGTTCAATGTCGTTCAGATGCTTTCTTGCGTGGTGTTTGAGAAGTGAACTTCCGTAGTCTATCCCACATGATGATAATAAGTTATCCCATGCTTATAAGTGTTCTATCTATCATTACGTAACCATGGAACAAGTGTGGTGATATATATTCACCCCATTCCACTTATCCTTGGTGGCTTAAAGGGTACTCGGAACATCATTTCTATTCCCTATCACCATGGAAAGGTACTTGGCTGAGACAACATGCTTACTAAGTATTGTTAGCGTTGCTAAAGCCGAATTATACATAAAAACTGGCTGTTACTTTCGTCATTTTAACACCTCTTCTAACTACAATTCACTCGATTCTCGCCTTGTACCATGCAGGTTATATAACCTTTATCATGAAATCAATTGGAAATTCATTCTCACCGGCGCTAAAGAAAAAAAAAACGCGTCGTTAAAATATCTCCCACCTGGTACCTTTCTGGTGAAACAATCCACGGGGTTGTGCGGCTCTCTTGCTGTGGAGGTGGAGAGGGTGGGGAAAAGGGCGAGAATTTCTCGTGGGCGCGCGAGAGCGAATGGGATTATGCGGCCAGGTGAGATTCGCACCTCCCTCGCGTAGGCGCAGGACAAGTGCACAACCCTTGGTACTTAAAGAGACACGCCCCCCCCCCCCCCCCCCGCTCCCCCCTTCCCTAAACGCCTGCCTTCATTCAAAGTACCGAGGAATTCAATGAATGTTCCGCAGATGCAGCTGCGAAACCCTCTGGCTCACCCTCACCTGTTCCACTTAATGTGTAATGGATGCAAATTGTGTTATCAAATTAAGGGAAAGTCTGTTTACGAAGGCATATTTGAGTGGCTCACCTCGTTGTTGTTGCGCTGTCAATCGTACATGAAGGAAGCAACTATTTGAATGTATTCGAAACGGTTTTTATTTCTCAGTTCTCATCTGTTTGATCCTTTGGTTCGTTATAGTGTGCGAGCCTGAATATTCACTAGGTTTCTGAGGAAAGCTTGATAGCCTTGTACCTATTCCAATGACAGTGATAGCCTTAGTGACAAGTTGGAGTCGACTCTTCTCACTATTGTTCTGCTCGCTAAATACTAGTTTGCTAGTATTATTATTTAGTCACCTCTCGTACGCCCTTAACCAGAAATTCCTTATATCTCAACAATGTTTTCCTTAGTGATTCTCCCCCTTCACTTTTCCATTACTGTCAGTATTTATTAGTGCATGATTGTTTTTCCTTGTCTTTAGGCTTTTTTATGCAAACACTTCTCTTAAACCGTGTTCTTCATTTTCCCGGAACACCATATCCCAAATGCCTTCAGGCATGCATGCTCTTCTGCGGGTCCTATCGTTCATGCTGCACTGCCATAAAGAAGCATGCTCCAGATATAAGTTCTGTTGAAGTCGGACATAAAGAATAAACTTCGTAAGGTTTACAAAACTAATTTAATGCCTACGACCTGGACTTCAATACTATGCATTGATACCCAGATGATCCGGGTCGGAAATCTCGGAAATTTTTCCGATCCGGTCCGGATCGAAATAATTTCCGATATGGAGAGGTTCCATATACTTATTCCTGAAAACATCTATTATATTTTGTTGAAGTGCATCCTCAGGTTTGTAGTTATCAGTTGTGTTCTCTCTTTTGGTGGAGGAATCTCTTCCCAGGGATATTTTACTATTACCATCTTACTCAGTCCATCGCTGGTTATACAGGTCCCTCAAAGAAACTCTTCCAGCTCCTCTAATCTTTGCTCCTCTAGATAAAAGCTCATATTATTCTCTGACCTAATACCGTATCATCTGTTTCTTAGATTTCTATTGCCTTTACTACTGTCGATTTTATTCATTATAAGTAACTCTTTAGTTTCTAATAAGCCTCTATTCCAGATTTTCTAGCTTTTCGCTCTTCAACCTTCTACACATATAATTATTCTATTTAATGCTTTTATCGAATTGACATAGGAAAAGAAAAATGATATATCAAAGAGGGAAGATATGTGTACGCGAAAGAAAAAAACGTGGACTAAAATAATTGGAACTATGGATGTCATGAAGTCACGCAGAAAATAGGAAGATTTTCAGAGGAATTTAATGCAGAAACAATGAGTTGATTGCAGAGGGACAAGGTATACATTTGAATACTAGAAGTCAGGAACAATGCATAACGATCAATGTTGGCATAGTAGGTACTCGTAATGATGAATGTGGAAACCACTTTTCAAATAAGTCATACGATAGGTCCCCCTGATATTTCTTGATACACTTGAAAGATTAATCCTTGGACAGTTCGTACCTGATCCCCTCCGCTTTACTCTCAGAGCATCTGTGGTTCCTTTTGACATCTTTCTGTGCGCAAAAAGTGTACCTACTACTTCCGTGTTAATTCTCTAAGGGTTTTAGTTTCCATTAGGCGGTCCAATATCCTAATTCTTTTCCTACCTCAACCATTGTCCTCAGAAATTTATAATTTGTTGCTTCATAGCGTATCTACATAATTACGAGTACCTACTGTCCCATGAATTTGTTCAGTTACGAGCACCGGCAACAAAATATTTCTAATAAATTTTAATCACCAAAATATCACTTCCGACATGTTTTCTCCATGGTTCCTTGCGTAAATAAATTAAGATCATTATCCCAAGCCCGCATTACGATACATAAGGATTCCAAGCTCATATGCTGAAATTTACACTCTTCAATTCACTCTCCATTCTATCGTTGTAATAAAATAAAACTTAAGATTACAATTATAAGCAGTTTGCGGAATAAAATTAAGATATTTCCGGCAACACGAATTTGTCGGAAGCAATCGCATCGCGAATTAGAAAGATATTATTTTACATTCCCCTGCGTGTGGGTACCCGAATGAAAAAATTAGCTCGGAAATTGAAGTTGAGAAAGATTGCTCAATGCCATCGAAATCACGAAACACTCCTGGCTGATAAGGTAGAATAAGTTTGATGTGCAAAGTAAGTGGAAGATCTCTGCCTTAATTCATATGTAGGTACAATACAATATGTACAATGAATACTATTGTACACAATGGCAAATATGAAATACCTTGATTATTGGGGAGAACGTATTCTAGAGAAATTTTAAAATGCTCATACGACCTTGTAATACTATTTTCATACAATGGTTCCAATGTTAGCACATTATACTCAGGGTTTAATAGGTTGAAAATGTCTTAATTTAAATTACTTAAAATTTTAGTTTGATCTTAGTCACGGATTTGTTTAAGTAGCGCAGCCTTTCTGAAAAATTCAGCCCGAAAACGCATAATAACTTCTTGATTATCTTTTCCAGTGATCACTTCCCTTCCCCGAGTCTTGTTTTCAATCCTGTCTTTCAGAAAAGAAGCTTAACCCTATGCATCACGTATTTGAGGCAAATGCCTAGCCAGCCCTTCGTATAACATCAAAAATTTTTCGAAGCAAGCTGCAGGCGGCTGGACGAAGTGCGAGCTATTTATAATCATGTCGTTCGCGTGCCTGGGCAGCTTTCGGAGGAAATTCCTCCCTCTCTTTGCATATTATTCTTTTGCTTTAAATAGACGTCTTTCTAAAGGACGTGGGCGAAAAGTCTTTTGTGAATGTTTTGTTACGGGGTGACAATGTATTTCATCTCTCTTGATTAACTTGTGGGAGGTGATAGACAGTTACAAATAATTTTTCAATTTACATCTAGATCAAAATAATCTCAATCACAAAATTAGAAAAACTGATTGCCGAACTGACAGATTCAAAATGTCCTTCTTTCCTGAATGAATAGCTGTAAGTATATCCAAATGCATAAATACGAGTGTATCAATGGCTTCCATAAGTAGTTGCATGTTGGTATAAGGACTTTAAGTAACCCAACTAACAGCATGTTTTTGCATGCGTGCTTTGTTATTTTTGTAAATTGTGAACTTTTACTAGAATACAATTACTAGTCCTTTTTATGCATGATATGTTATGCATTTTTGTGTGAATTCACCCCCTTCCACACACCTTTATGGTTGTTTGCAGGATATTATATAGATGTAGATGCAGATATCAAGCAAGCCACTGTAAATGTGTGTAGCAATGGCTGAACCATCACAAGGCTGGAATTTAAATCAAGATGTCTGATCCTATATTAATTACAACATTGCGAGTTTTGAGTCATAAGGCTTGAATCTTGAATCAAGTGTTCATCTCCTGAGAAATTAAGCATTTTCACGTGCAAACTTTAGTGAAAGACGTCACCGTTTGTGCCAGACATCACACATAGACTAAAACTTCATATATTTTGATCACAGTATCAGGCGCCACGTAGTGGAATTTATACATATTGGATGAGTAAGAAACTTTAGCAATTTTCCACAATGTACATTGTGGAAAATTGCTAAAGTTTTTTACTCATCCACTTCATATATTTTGTCAATCACAAGAACTAAAAATAAATTTACGTTCAATATCATGCAGGAGAATTACCAGACAAAAAAACTACTGTTTCCATCCTTCTTTCTCCTTTGTAGCTTCTTTTTATCTATTTTTATTCCTGATTGTGCGAGAGAGTAATGGGATATTGACCCTTTCTGTCTTGCTACCTATCTCCCTAATTTTGTCTTCATGACTAACCTGCCCTTGTACGCTGGAACTTTTGATACATATGCTACAATTTCAGAGAATCTGTCCACCTAAATTCTAGACGAGATATATCCTGTATGGTAATTTACGAATGATTCCCTACCTAATTCTTGTAACAATTTCTTCGTGTGGCTGAACGTCTCATAACACCCTTTAACAAACCTACCTGCTCTTCGCTGAAAACGGTCTATTCTTGTAATCAAACATAACTTATAAGGATCCCACACACTCGCTGCAAATGCAAGGTGGAGTCAAGCAAGTGAAAAGAAACACCGCTCTTTTGTCCCCTCGTCATATTTACCACGTGCCTTTTTTTATAAATCCTAGTTTTCCGTTGGCTTGATGTATATCTTATGGATATATCTTACCCACGATTAATCTTTAGCCATTGCGACATTCGAGTACTTTGCGGATTCTACCATAACTACTTTGGTACTATTTATGCTATACTATCACTCAGGTGAATTTTTCTTTTTTTTTCTCAAAAATGTATTGCTGTACACTTTTTTTTTGTCTTTCCTCCGTTCTTCGCACCAAGCTTTAAACGTCTAAGACCTGTGGGGAATATTAATTCATGAGATGTAATATTTGTGAGAAATCTAAGTAGTTTAGTGTTTATATAAATCATTAGGTATCCTTGTGTACTTAAGCAAAACGAAACTTTCAATCATTACTGACCCAGTAATTTTAATCAGTATTGACCCATTAATTTTCACGCAGTACCTCAATCCTCGATTGTATTGTGTAATATTTCAAGCTGTTATTATTCTAGTTCAGTGGAGGTGGACCGACAGCTAAGTTCATTAGCGATAAGTGTCGTAAGTGAGTATTTAATTAGGATAAGAAAATTTTTAGATACGGTGGACACCATACCAACCCGATCCCCCTATTGATTTGAACCCGGTCCCTAGGTATGGGAGAGCAGTCCTATAGCTACCACACAAAAACTGATCCCTACACTTTCAATTTCAATCTCTTTTGCTCCGGGAAATTTTTTCTAAATAACCGTTCCTGTAGAAAATCTCCAGGGTTCCTTCAATTCACCTCTCCCCCAACTACTTTTATTCTTCTAGATTCATTCACTTTATCTCTGAAATCTTCATTTATTATGGTTATCATTTTTTTCGTAATTATATTTTTTTAGTGTGTATCGTTTCTTTATTTTATGCATACATACAGTAATAATACCTTTTATTTCCTCCTGAGGTTAAATGGCGCTTCAGGAGGTGCTTACATAAAAGTGATATTTTTTGTTATCCATCTTTACTGAAAACAAAAACTACAATGTGAATCATGTTGAATTGAACCTTTTTCCCGAGCATAACCTTTTTGACCTTTATTTTAACCATATCTGTACTATTTACCTGTGCCACACCAAATGTTAATTAAGCCTTGTGGTAACTGTGTCTATAATTGTGTCTTGGCACCTCAACGCAAAATCTTCTCTCACCATATGTAATGGTGAACTTTGAAAAATTGTTGTTTGTATATTATACATACCCATTCTTCTTAATTTCATATCAAGCTGGTATTGCCTATAAATTATATATTTATCACTTAAGTAGTAGTTAACATATGGAGTGTAGTCAAATGGCATTTCAGTAGGTAGGTATTTGATGGATATTTCGGTGTATTCATAAGACGCGTAACTTAGTCCTGAGACAAAGACCGTCAATATTGTTTTTCGGGTTCAGCTGCGTGTGACTCTTCGTTAGTGGTCTACCTTTCGCGGCCATTGCAGGGACCATCTTCTTCCTCCTGAAGAAGCACCCTCCAATGGCCGCTGAAGCTCGACCACTAACACATGCCGCCGAACCCTAGAAATATTATTGATGACAGTACTCGCAGCGAAAATCTCCGATCCTGAGACAAATACCACATCCATACCCGAGGCGGGATACTAACTCACGACCTTAGACCGTGTCTACATCTACACCTACATATAACCCTGCAAGCTGCCATAAAGGTGTGTGGCAGGGGGGGAATTCTCACCAAACATGAACTACATATCATGCATAAAAAATTAGTAATAATATACTGTCTAAACTTCACTATTTAAAAAAGATGAAAATAGCAATGGAAGCATACAATATAATGCTGTTATTTGGGTTAGCTTAAAGTCCTTGTACAAACATGCAACTACCTATGCTATCCATTGATACAATCGTATTTGATATATTCACCGCTATTCATATCACTAATTGTACGAGGAAAGACGGACATTTTGAATCTGTGAGTTTGGCAATCAATTTATTTAATTTTGTTATTATGGTCCAGTCTATCATAGTAAGTTGGGGTTCGCAAAATATTTTTGACGTCATCTGTGAAATTATTATCTTGAAATTTATTTAAGAGATTAAGTCTAAATTTTAACCTGCGATCCGACAATGATTTCCATTTTAATTCATTTAATTGACTGGTTACGTTAATGTAGTTAGCGTACCGTCCCTTTACAAATCTTGCCGAAATGGAAATAAATTCTTGTCGTTTGGCTGTCTTGGTTGCCGCGACCGACTTGATTTATCCGTCTGTTATTTTGTTCCCTTGTCCCCTCCCTCATTTTGCGCTGGTTAAAAAAATAACGCATCGCATGCCAGCGAGAAGGCGGGTGACGCGAGTCTCTGGCGTCGCGTGTCGTCACCACCATCTGTCGGAAGTTCCAAAAACATGCAGAGTGCACCATGTCCCTTCTCCGGAAATGTAACAGCCCTCTCCCACCACCCTGTTTCACCCCCTCTCGATTAGCGCGTGCCATCCTCAACAAGGATACGCTTCCAACCCCCCGTGTGGGAGGATTTCCTGCCGCTCAATTTCGCTGTCAAGGTGCCAAGAATCCCCGGTCATCCATCCCGCAGTCAGGCTGTGCGATATCTCTACTCTTGTTTACCAGCCTTACCCTGGGATACTCCTGTAATCGACCCTCGAAACAAAAAACAAAATGTTCCAGGTGGTGAAGATGATTATCAGGTGTTTTTCAGAGTATCGAAAACATTTCCCCTTATATCGTCCAGGCGATAATTACCACGCGTGCGATCACGCTATCCTATAACGCTATCCTATCCTATATCCATGAGAAGACAAAAGAGCGATGCTATTTTTCACTAGTTAGGCCCCATCTTGAGTATGCAGCCAGTGTATGGGATCCTAATGAATTAGGTTTGATGAGAGAACTAGACAGTGTGCAGCGTAGAGCAGCTACGTTCGTCAAAAGGTGTTACGAGTAGCGTTTCAGAATTAATAAAAGAATTATGGTGGAAATCAATATCGGAGGGTATGTTAAAGTACAGATTGAATCTATTAGAGACATTTAAATCGGATAGCTTTACTGAAGATGTTAGGCACATATTAAAAAAAACCTGCGTATTATGCTAGATTCAACCAGATAAATAAGACTAGAGAGATAGATTGTCGAACCGATAGATTCAAAATGGCATTTTTACCCCGTACTATAAGAGAACAGAATAGGCAGCATAGTAAAGGGATAGGTAGGGGAAATATTTTATAGTCTCTAGTGCATGATGCATGTATTAACCCCTTAAATACTATAGATACTAACAATCAAGTTGCATGAGACATTATAGTTGCTTGTTTGCATGTTAGTAGTGCATGCTTGGCGATCTTCACCCCCTGCCACACACCCTCGCGGTGGCTTGCTGGGTATCGTGTAGATGTAGATGTAACAATTTAATTTTTGGTCTTACTCTACATCCACGTAGGTAATACCTATCAAGCCTTATTTAGGCTGTGTGCCAGGGGGCGAAGCAACTACAGGCATGTATATATGCGTAAACTACAAAACCTCGTGTTAGTAATTACACAGCATGTTCTATTTTAGGACATGAATTAATGTTACTTTGCATTATTCCACACAAAACTTTTATTTCAAAGGAGTCAACATGTGTCACTGCACCGCAACATCGTCAGGACTATGCTGCAGGATGATGTTGCAGTGCAGTGAAACATGTTGACACCTTTGAAATAAAAGTTTTATGTGGAATAGTGCAAAGTATCATTAATTCATGTCCTACAATGGATTTCCACAAGGTATCGACTTCACCATTCATTTCATGTTCTATTTTATTCTAAAATTAATCAAGTTCGCATAGGAAATAAATAATTTTCTCATGCAATATTGCTACCGATGAAATAGCAACACTGTCATGGTCAGGCAACGTATGTATACAAATCAAATTAGTTTCTGAACAGTCAAGCAAAAAATGAAATTGTTTACATTCTGTCTCATGCGGGAATGGGGAAAGGGCCAAAATCTACAGCACTAATGAATATGTCCCCCTGGTGGCTCCGATTTTAACTATTTTTGTCCCTGACCAAAATAAGTATGAAAACAAAGGCTTGAGAAGGCGAAAGAGTACTCTCAACTGGGAATCCGAGTCACCAAAACGGTGGACGAAGCGAGATAAAAATAGCCAGTAGAATATCCCATGCGAAAATGTTATTTTACCTAAAGCAAGTTCTTCTGAAAGCAGGAAATTTAAGCGTGGAAATGAGGAAACGATTCATTTGAGCATACATTTGAAGCATGCTCCTTTATGGCAGTGAGTCATGGACTTGAACAGCAGCAGAGAAGTCGAGGCTGGAAGCATTCGAAATCTGGTGCTACCGAAGACTTTCGAAGATAAAATGGATCGATCGAGTGAGTAATTAGGAATTGCTAAGAAAAGGGGGAGAAAAGAGAAATATGCTGGAAACTTGAAAACACGACGGGACATAATTGGCCATATCTTGCGACAGGATCTCTTCAGGAAGACTTATTGATTTAAATTATAAATATATAATGCATAAAAAAGACTTTAAATTTTTGATTTTTGTGTGAATGCCTCTGGTTAGAAGATTATTTTTTCACTAACATTCATTTTTCGTTTCCATCTAACAATTTATTGTAAAAAAGAGCGATTTAGATTCCGAGTAAATGCATGCCCCCATTCCTGCAGAAGATTTATCGCGTCATTTATGAACTCAATTTATTTTCTAATTTTAGATTGAGATTTCGTAGAAGCCCCATTGTATTTGCCAACCAAACTTCACATAAATGCATGACTTGTGTTGCTTCACCCCCTCCAATCCATTCCCTTTTGGTGGCCTGCAGAGTATTACGTATATGTTGGTGGATGTTACCACCAACACTCACGTGTACATTATCCGTGTTGACCACTGACCATCTCCCGGTGACTCAGAGCGCTTTTCCCTTTCCCTCGAGCGTGAACTGATTTACGATTTCACCTCATCTCCTTTCTCTCCTACCTTTGCCTTCGCTCCCCGCCTTCCCAGTTTTAAGTGAATTCCGCCTCTCTCCCCTCATCTTATCTTGGAGAGGATGTACGCGGCCTCGTGATGAGCCGCTCTGGACGTTGCCTTCGATGGCGGGAAATTGGATGCGCCAGGTGTTCGTATTCCTCGGTCTCCCGGGTCCGTTAATTGCCTCGCACGTGCTGACATGGCACGCGCGCCATTTTATTCGTCTGCCGGAGGAAATCTCGAAGAAATCTACCTTAAGGTGGCTGGGTCGAAATTTACAGGTGTATAGATTTTCTTCATAATTGCAATATTTGTTCCTTTAATTATGCTCCACAATTCTACGAGAAATTTTTTTGGGGTTTTCAGTGTAGTTTTTGAGATATTTAAGGTTTTTTTTTAAATGGGGTCTTATGGCGCACCCCGCTTCTTAACGGTTAATTATGTATTATTTACGTTTCTACCATAAAGATTTTCACCAAAAACTTAAATGATGTGGATATTAGCCAACAATCTTTATTCTGAGAAAATTAACCAGTGTTATCGACTTATTTCCTCCGTATATACGAAAGAAATAAAATATTCCTTAAATTTTCAAATATCGCGCGCGAAGTTTTGAGTGCATTTGGCAACGTGGAATCACAAATAAATGGTTTAAACAAATTTTATAAATGTTTAAGCGTTTAATCACAATTATTTCGTCACTTCAAAGTATGCGAATACCCATCGTACAAAATTACATACTTCTTCAATCCATACATTAAAACAAACATCTCCAAGGTCAAAGGATATGCACAGAGTGACAACGTTAAGGTTGCCTAGAAAGCGAGTCAAGTCAAGTTTTATGCTACGTTTCATGCCAATATTTAAATTCAAAAGGGCAATGTTTCAATATGACTTGAGAATTTGAGGCATCCGCTTAAAATGTCGTGTAATTTAATCATCTCCAAGCAATTTTTTAGTGCCACTGAAATTATATGAGCACTAGTTCTCAACGACTCACGATTACCGAACCAGCCACCTTAATACTTTGGTTCGAAAGAATATATCGTGCCGTTTGGCCATGCTATGTTTTAATATATAATTTAATTTATTGCCATTATTTTTAGTGATTTGCCAACTAAGATAGGTGTACACGAGCATCAAATTCTTACCGCAACCCCTACATTTCATTACAGTACGTTTTCCAGTTCGGTACGAAGGATTGCACAACGAAAAAAGACGGTTCAAACTGCATCCATATTGAATTTAACAGCAATTTAATTGGCAATTGTTTTAATGCTTACATTTGCATTTCTTTTATTCCCCTTATATTTAGGGAAGTTATGCTAAATACTACTGTGCCTGTGGGAAATAACTTTATAGTTTTGTATTTTGTTTGTTATTAATGTTGCTACCTATTAAGTAATTCTTTAAATTCCATATGATATTAAAGTTGAATTTTGAGTTGTGAAGCATAAGCAAAACACCTTTTGATGGGAGCTTTACTACACGTACAAGGCCGCCGAATGTTACTCACAAATTGGTGATTTACATCTACATAATACCCTGCAAGCCACCATAAAGGTGTGTGTCAGGGAGTGAATTCTCACCAAAGATTTTTAACGGAACCTTTTAACAGATTTTTTGAAAGAATTTAATGAAAGCATAATTTCTATAGAGCAATAAATTTATTTTATTATTATTGTACCTATTCCATCCAGTCCCACTTCCTTCAACTTCCTTTCCTCTCCCACAATCTCCTGCATTTCCACGTCCTTCCTCCTTTCTAACCAACTTACTTTCTCCAACCTCCTTCGTACCCACATCTCAAAAAGCCCTAATTATTTTTTCATCCTCTTTTCTCAAATTGGATATTTCGGTGCAATGCGTTTCCGCTCTTCATCTTTTCTCCGGTCCTTTCTTTGCGCTCCTACTCGACTACCCTGACATTAGTTCTCTTCTACGAGCAAACGCCGGTTTTACTAACACAATGGGGAACTTGCATGATTTTTTTAAATTTAACAGGCGGACAGAAAATTATTTTCTCGATTCAACAAAGAAAACTGCATGTAAATCAGAGTTTTCCTTCGCGAGAAATTGAATGCTAAATATAGCGACATTTTAAAGCGCGCCGAAAACTCCCTCCCCCCCAAGCCACTGCTGAAGAATACCCGATGACGTCAACAGTGCCGAACAATCGCCCGAAGTAGCTGGGCTAACAGCGAACTAACACGGGTGATTCAAGCGAGCCTACTCAACCCAAAAGTGAGCCCACCTCTGATTTTTAATTGAGTAGGTAATCACTTAATGGTATACAGTTGATATTTCACGTCAATAATGAGTAATATGTAGGCAAGATAGTTTAAATCTCGAAAGTTCATCTTACTTTTGCAGTGCCCGCTCCATACATTGACCCAACTCCCTAGCATTGTAATTAGCCAGCGAGATGAGTTCGAGGCATAAGTATTGTTTAACACCTGGCTGTAAAAATACCTCAACCAAGGTGCCTAATAAGCTATTTATTAGGTTGCCTACAAACGCAAGAAGAAACGTATGTACAATGTCAATAAGTGACTGACTAACCCAGACTTCTATCAAAGGTGAAGTGTAAGCGTCCCACTCAAGAGCCCGACGTATCTCTTTCTCCCGTGGAGAAAGTGCGCATCTCGACAGTGATTTGTTTATTACTTCCAAAACATTCATTGCTCTGCGAATCGTCAGAAGCAATTTTTCGACCCTGAGTGGTGTTTTAGTAATTTTATTGGCAAATTAGGTGACAGATAGTATTGTTACTCGATACGAGTTACAAGTTAGAGTCAAGATAGTTTAATTTCCGAATCCTTTTACGTGCCAGTTGAGTTGAAATGTACTCACTGTGCGATGTGTTTCTTTGAGAACGTGTGTATTAGGTCTGATGCTCTCAAGTTAATAAAACAATGCCTTTACAAGGTAGATATATTTTGCTATTGATTTTGTGCCGAAGTTTTTTTATCGTAATACAATTACATCGATCTGTAACGTTATGTAGCGGCGTAGTGCAGTGCTCATCATAATCTCTTTAGAATGACATAAGTATAAGACCCAGGGTCCTTGTGTCTTTTTATATGTATGTAATCGAGACTTGGGAATGGTTTTATGTTTCGGTGGTGCAGTTATAGTGTTGATGTTCATGAGAATTACATTCAGGTAATGCTATGTTCTCCACAAAAGTTGTTTGTGGCCCACATAGATATTTAATTAAAGGGCTACAAAGTACATTTGAAAAAATTCAGGTCTTTGAATTATTATAGCCATTTACAAACTTTATGCTGGCATTGAATGTGATATGGTGATGATTAAAGAACACTGTTTAGCTAATACTAATGCCTTTCCATAGATTGCTGGGAGTCGGACGGTAATGATTTTTAAATCAATAAGCGGGTTCATTTGTGTTGAGTGTTTTGAATAGCAGGTGCTACTTTTCCTTATTCCACTGCCATTTAATGTATGGGATAGAATTATGGGATCATGCCCCAATGCCCCCAATGTATTTATTCAGCAAAGAAGGACGATCAAGATCAGGTTTTATGTTTTACAATTGCACTTTAAATTCCTAAATGAATTTACTGAAGGTAAAAATATTGACATTTCCTTCTGATATTGATGTCAGTGTTGTTTTTCTTGACAAAGACTATTGAAATGTATTTTGCTGAATGTCCGATGATAATAACTAAATCATAGCACAGCACTTAAACCGGTGAATTTTGGTAGAGAGGTAAATGTGAGCATAAGGGTTATGACTTTCAAAATTCAGTGATACTTCTGGCGAAAATAAAGATATGTAATAAGATAAGTAATGCTACAACTTCCTTTTACCTAACATCCAACAGCATGACGTGGATAAACGTGCTTCGTACTACTGGTTTTGAAAACAAGACAACTATTCTTGTTATAACGTAATTAATTATTACCAGTATACTATTTAGTTTCATTGAAGAAAATAAATCGTACGCTGGGAAGTCCATTCCCTATAATGAACTTCATACGGACTATTAAATCAAGGGTAAGTCATTCCCGATAAGGCCAATCCTCTAGATTTGTGCCTCGCTCTGATAAACTAACCTTCATTCTCAGCATTAAAAAGTATTATAAACAAAGGATTCAAAGTAAATATCTCTCATTTATTCTCGTTGTATTCGTAAAAATCGAAATTTTGAGGCAAACGACGGTAACTTCAACCGCTGGCTTTAAATGCACACATGTCCACGATGTCACACAAGTATTATCGAAAGCAAATAACGAAAAAATCACTCGCATAACCTCATTGAGCTACATTACTTCTTGTCCAAAGGTTTGTTTGCAAAATTACCGAAGCAAAACAGCTGTAGCCACCATCATTTTAAGGTACGAGACTTTCCATTGGTCCTTACGAAGTTCCTCAGCTTCGCCTTACAAATTTTTCATAACGAGAGTTTTCTCCCATCCGGTCAGGAGAAAAAGTTTTCTTTTTTCCGCCGACGTACAGCAATCATTTGTCATAACAAATGCCATGAGGGTCATGGCATCAATTTCAGGAATATTGTCCGAACGAGCGGCAACGTAATCATCCATTTTTTTACCTGAAATATTCGAGGTAAAAAGTCTATTTTATCATCCCGAAAGTGCATTTTTAATATCCCAAGTAATAATCGTGGCACAATAACAATAGGAAAACTTACCCAAGAATAACAGCACATGAACAAGTGACGGTGAGCGACTATATCCTCCACCAAAACAATGTTTACAGCATGCGTTGGTGTTTTTCCCTTCTCATTGTCAGACAGCAGATTAGGCACGGATGACGTCACACCTAGCCTCGGCAGAGCTCGGGTGTCTTCGCGCAGTGGTCGGCTCAGAGAAATTTTGCTTGATTTTTTAAGTCAATTTTTTATTTCTTCTGATGATGAATGGAGATAATTTAGGTATTTTTGCGAGCTAATATTTCCGTTTTACCTGTTCAAAATGGTTTTTATAGCAATCGTCGACCCATGCAAGTTCCCCATTCTCCTTCGAACTTCTAAGCTGCTACACCATTTTTCTTCCAGCACGCAACTCAGATTTCTAAATTGCCCCTCATGGTCCAGCTTATGACATGTTTATTTTAAATTTAATCACACCCTTATTGTTCTTGAAAGTTGACCTTCATTTACTTCCATTTTCTTCTCCGTAGTTCCGTCGAAATTCAGGGATAGGTTTAGTGTGGTCGTTAGTGTACTTACTTTCCTCCTTCCTGTGGTTTTTGGCTCGAATACAGGCAGAGACAGACTTTGCCAACATTGGTATGCTGGTCCCCGTTTTGGTGACCAGTGGAGACCACTTTCGAGTTCAGCCTCCGTCTGTCGGATGGTGGGTGGACCCCTTGGCGCTTTTCGTGAAGAGGACATTGCCGATGAAGAGGGCCACAGTTTAACGTACCATCCGACGGACGATGTACTGAACCCGATTGCTCTTGCATAATGAATGAAGAATCAAACCTGGTATTTCCAAAAATCTCTCCATCTCACATTACGACCACACCACGATCACACCACAAATCTCACCATCTCACACTACGACCATGGTTTCGATGATTAACGTCATCATCAGGTACAAATTACAGAAATGTTGTCACTTATATACAGTTGATGGTGGGGGTAGAGGTTTTCTGCTCGTATAGGTGTGAGGGGGGGGGGGGGAAAGAAAGTGGTGGGGTGGGAGGAGGGAGAAAGGGAAAGGGGGGGGGGGCAGTTGAAGTAGAGCCTTCAGTGCAATTACCAGTGGGTGGAGCGAAAGGATTCAGCAGTTATTGCTCTTCATAAAGCCTTCAGGTAGGGAAGAATATAATCTTCTACTCCGAGAACCACGGTCATCGGGGTGGGAGACCAGTACTTTATTCACTTCGCTGACCCAACCCCCGATTATACTGGTTACCTTAAAGATTAGAATCTGCGAGGGATAACAGCAATTTTCATCCATAAAAATAAAAGCTAGTAAATAATGCATGAATATGAATAGGGTTTATTAATACATGAAAAGGGTTTTTTTGAGTTTTATAAGCCTACTACATATTTTGCAGTTTTGTTATTAAAGCAAATAAACCGTTAGTAGAAGTTTTGGTTGCCTTAATTCAATTTTTCCGCTGCTGTGACAATGTGTGGTTTTATACATTGAGCTCTTTGCTGTGCTGTTATAATATGATTATTCATTGTGCATAAAGTGCTTATCAACAGTTCGAATTCAAATAACCTCAAATAAGTTTTAAATACTTTGTTTCATTTTTAGAAGAATTTTGGACAGGAATATAATTCCATAACTGTCGCCCTTGAAATGAGAAACCGAACGTGTGATAAGCCTACGTAGGAAGATATGATTCCCAGAAAATCGCTCTGTTATGGCGTGTTCGGACGTCTATAGAGGGGATCGGGTTGTTGTGGTGGCTAGTGTACTCCCCTCCCATCTCGAGGGCCTGGGTTCGATTCCGGCAGTGGCGGATTTTTCAGTAGAAAGCTGGTCCCCACTTGAGTGCCCGGTGGAGGGCATTTCAAGTTCAGTACTCCGTCCGTCGGGTGGAACGTTAAGCCGTGGTCCCTTTGGCGCCTTTCGTTAAAACTAGGCTAATGCCGACGCCGGGTTTCTCTCCACCCTTGCTCCGTTCCCTGAAAACTCCTACCATTACACAATTACCCACCTATCCTAAATGGCGCAAATGACCTCAGCTGTTGGTCGCCTCCCCTGAAAAACCAAAAACCAACCAACGTGTTTAGAGGTTTCTCCCGAGAAAGAAATCAAAAAATGAAGAAATTTCTCTCTGGTTCTCCACCGGGTAAGTTGGTCCATGGCCGACGTTTCGGTGCTCGACTCGTACACCGTCATCAGGGCAGATGAGTGTCGTTCCGGGGGTTTGGCCACCTTATATATCCTTCCCAGTAGATGAGGTGCCACGCGATTGGTCGCCGTGTCGGAGTGGTTCCTATCAAAAAATATATGTTGTAGTATCAAAAATATGGAGTGCCTATCAAAAAACAATATTTTTGAGTTTCTTGCCCATTTTATTGTGTTCCCAACTAAGAATTTGAAGAAGGATAAAAATGTCAAATGGATGCGTGGTTTATATTTATAAATCAATTCAAAATTTCTTGTGAAATTTTTCTACTGAAAGGCACTGAAGCGAATGAAATAGCCCCGGCTAAAAGGCACTCTTTCTTCGCAATCATGGCCTCCTGCTTTGGCTCCGAGTCAGCTTTGCGTGTCGCCGTCCCGGCTTCATGCACCGACGATCCCACGAAACCGCGTCGGCCGTTACCCCCGAGAGCTCTTTCTCGGAGGGTGTTGAGGCGTTGCAGTGCCTTAAGACAAGACTGAGGTTGAGGCTGTTCAAGAATCTATGCACGTCTGCATGTAGTTAATGTACCTATATATTGCACGTTTGTTGGATTTCTCAAATTTTTCCTGTTATTTTGGTTTGAAAGTGATATTTTTGCTGTGTCAGTAGTAATCTCTCATTACGTAGGTAGTATCTACAAACGCAAGTGAATTTGCTTACTCAGTAGGTAAAGATATAGCTGTGTATGCATAACTATCTATATCTGTATCTACTGACTTCCTGCAAGCCACCTCGAGGATGTGTGGGAGGGAATGAATTGTCACCAAACATGCATTAAATACATGCATGATTCAATAGGACCATACTGTAGACGATGACCGTATGAGAATTTCTGCTAGAAGTACTCTTGCTTTAGGTAAGTCTCAATCAGACACACACAGCACATTTTTTATGCAGCTGCGGACTTCATCTTTTAGTTGTTGGTGCATGCCCAATAAAAATTCCCCGTCTCTCATACAACCGTCTGTTGCAACGATTCTCCCAATTTTTCTGTGCTTTCAGGTCCTGTAATATGCTTAGTGCTAGCGGTAATGCCCAGAACCATAGATGACAATTGGCCAGAAAATTGCGGTGTATAGTAGGTTTCCTTAATTTTAGTGAAAAGACGCTTTACCTATAATGAGGTCGTTCACCTTATTTTTTTAATTGCCGAATCTGATAGAGTTTGTAAATGAAAGAGACACCTATTTTTCCGTTTTTAGATCCGTCAATTAGTTCTCGAGTCATAAGCGGCGAAAAATTGATGTTTTTTTTACCATTTCGGAAAGTGGGCGTGCGTGGGACTTTTTACGTCATCCATTTCGTCCAATCACAACTGAGCCCGCGAAGGTACTTCGCCTTATCTCCATGTGGGACACATAGGGACACAAACACTCTGCCAATGGGAGCGGTTACGACAGGATCTGTGCGAGCAGACCTTCCGAACCCTCCCCCCTCCACTCCCTTCAGTCAAGGATGGGAGGTGGATGACGTTTATGGTATCAAAGCAGCTTCTTCGGTGTGCGTCACCTTTTGCTTGTTTTAATTTTTGAGTGATGAGTGAATGGCTCTGGTTGGAAGATTTATTTTTTCAGTAAAAATCCTTTTTCGTTTCCATCTAACGATATCGTGTACAAAATTTCGATTTCGGTTCCGAGTAAACGCCCCAAATAACCGATGATGAAGGATATGCGATTTGCTTCAACTTGGATATAATATTTTACTCAAATCGTAGAATACTTGAGAGGAACGGGGTCTGATCCTAGAATTTACCGAGGTGGAAACGTTGTGCGCGGGCAGGTGGAGACAGCCGTTAACAGCCGCGCCTCCATGCATAACACTCTGCCTTCTTCCCCGCCCGCTTGTCACCGCCAGCGTAAGGGGTGTGTGTCCAGTGGTAGGAGACTCCCTCGAGAAAGCGCAAGAAGGACAATGGGATGGAAGGGGAGGGTTGATGGCTTGGTTGAAGGGATCGGGTTACCGCGCTTACGGGTGGTCCAGACCCGCCCTTCGCTCCACCACCCGCCCATGATATTCATCCGACGTAACCCACCCCATCCTCCCTCCCCCCGCCAGGCAACCACAGATCCCCTCCCACGGCCCACAGGAGAGGAGAAAAAAAGAGGGTCAATACATCTACGGAGTGCCCCAGTACATCTACGGAGTGCCCTGCAAGCTGCCTCGAGGGTGTGTGGCAGGGGGTGAACAGTCAGCCAACATTCGCTGGGAAAGTGCAACGCAAAAGTCGGAGCGTTGTTACTTGGCATTAGTAGGGCCAAAAGTGGAATACGCCCAGATTTAGGAACCAGTTGAAAAAGGGATTAAGGAAACAATTAGATAAATTCTGAGTTTTCAGGCGTGATAAGGTGGAAACAGAACATTACTAAACTTGAAAAATGAGCAACTTTCACAGATAAAAATGTTTATTGCAACCGGGTTTCGCTTCTTAAAGCCTGAAGATGCTGTAAAAAAAGCGAAACCGGTCGCAAGAAACATTTTTCTGTGTGGAAGTTGCTCATTTCTCCAAGTACAATTAGATAAAATTGAAAGGGGATCTGTTAGATCAGTGAACAGACGTAATGATAAGGGGGTAAGTATAACTTCATTACTTGAGACAAAGGGATGGGAGAACCTTCAAACAGGAAGACGGCAAGGCAGACTACGGGTTTTGCATAAGTACTGGGTAAATGAGTTCATCTCCGACACTGAATTAATCAGAAGATCCCAGCAATACATTCGTAGACAGGACTAGAAGGATAAGATAAGAGAAATATACTGAACTGCAGATGGATTCATATATTCGTTCTTTCCTAAAACAAATCGTTACGTTATGACAACTTCAAGACTTATTATTCCATGATACCTTCACAAAATGAAGTAACCAAAACATGAGAGTAAAATTGCAACATTAGACTAACATAGATTAATGAAACAAATAGAGTTGAAAGTATGTCGATGTTTTTAAAATATTACGATTTGCCTACATAAAATACTAACATGTGTAATGCATATCTGTAGTACTTCCCAAATGATTCTTTGCATTTTGGATGAAAATAGTATCTGGTATTATGTGTCCCGCGTGATATTCATGGTAATATCTCCTTTGGTAGAGTAATGTCCCGGACGGGCGCATGAATCTTGATAGAATTTTGTTATTTTAAATTTCACTTTCCCAAAAGATATTTGTGTACTGTTAATGGACGTCGCTCAGAATAGCCAACAGCCAATGTCTCGAGAGTAAAGATTTCACTTTCGACTTCTCACTTCCCCTTCTCTCCTGACCCTTGACCGAAAAGCATCCTCCTTTGGCCTTCTATATAATGGCGAGCACGGTGGCTTTTGGGGGATTGGTGAATCGGTTGTCGTCAGAATGTAGTCCATCATTGGAGACCGATGCGCGGACCGTTGGGTCCGTGCTCTAATCCACCCGCGTACTGAACGCTCATTCACTTCTATCCTCCCGAGCTAGAGGTAACATAGATTTAACAAACGTGGAATCGATTAAATATCTTGGAATAAGACTGGCACATGATCTTTCCCACATTCGCGAAATAATGGGTCAAGCGAATCGTAAACTGGGATTTGTCAAAAGAGTACTGGGTAAATGTGACTATCATGTACGAGAAATCAGCTACTTTTCCCTTGTAAGACCTCATTTGGAATATGCTGCCAGTGTATGGGATCCCTACGAAATCGGTCTAAGTAATGAACTTGAACGTGTGCAGCGAAGATCGGCAAGATTTGTAAAGGGACGGTATGATAACCTTATTGGCGTAACCAGTCTATTAAATGAATTAAATTGGGATTCATTGTCAGATCGCAGGTTGAAATTTAGACTTAATCTCTTAAATAAATTCCAAGACCATATTTTCAGTGATGATGTTAAAAATATTTTGCGGACCCCAACTTACTATGGTAGACTGGACCATGATCACAAAATTAGAGAAATAGATTGCCGAACTGACAGATTCAAAATGTCCTTTTTTCCTCGTACTATTAGGGATATGAATAACGGTAAATGTATCCAGTAAGAGTGTAGCAATGGATAACATTGGTAGCTGCATGTTGGTATAAGGACTTAAAGCTAACCCAACTAACAGCATGTTTTTGCATGTATGCTTTGCTATTTTAATTTTTAATTACATATTTTATGCATGATGTGTAGTGCATGTTTGGTGAGAGTTCACCCCCTGCCACACACCTTTATGGTGGCTTGCAGGGTATTATGTAGATGTAGATAGATGTAGAGGTAACGTGTATAACTCTCTTTTGGCTATTCGAGACGCTTTTGGTTTAACTCTTGATTATGAATAAATTCGGTCTTTTTTAACCAACCTTTTTATTTATTACTTGTTCCCGACACCAAGGGCAAGAACCCACAAATATGTTGGAAGGTTCGAGCCCCTGCCAAGTCCGATTCCTACAGTAGTTAGTATAAGTAACTTTGTTGCATGTACGTAGGGCATGTTTGGTTATAACCCACCCCGTCAAGCACCCTTGAGGTGGCTAGCTGGGTAGGATAATAAATCATCGTTACACTAATGATTACAATTCCACTTTGCTTTATGAATCATGACTAGGTCTAGGATTTTGAAGGCAGGTATATATTAATTTTCTAACTATATCAGCTAGGGTTCTACAGAAGAATCATTGAAATAAAATAGATCGACCAAGTGACGAACGAAGTAGTCCTAAGGAGTATGAGAGAAAAAGAGAGTTCTTCTGAAAACCATGACAAGGAGATGGAGCAATCTAATTTGCCTTAAGACATGATGGGCTTATACGCAAAGTGGTCGAGGGACGAGTAAAAGAAAATAATGGAGTAGGAAGTCTTCGCTTGAGAAACGAAGAAAATAGTAAGGGTGTGTAAGAGGAGAGTTATGTTATCATGGTGAGGTTAACCGATGGAGTGGTGGGAGGAGAGTTGCGTCAAATCAATCTTAGCATTGTTGACCAATGATGATGATGACCTGCATCTACGTAATACCTTGTGAGCTACCACGAGGGTGTGTGGCAGGGGGTGAAGATCACCAAACGTACACCATTTACACGCAACTATGAGCTGGAAAGCCATGCGGCCATGTAACTAAGAGATACCCTGCAATGCTAATCATACAATTAAGAGCTACCATTACAGACTCATCTAACAATATGTCACCTACCTATCCCTTTGCTATGCTACCTATTATGCTCTCTAATGGTGAGTGATAAAAATAACATTTAAAAGATATCGTTATGACAATCGATCTCTCTAATTTCGAATGATCAGATATAGTAAAAAGTAGCGTATTAGTACATAAAAGTCTATGCAAGTTTTTAGAGCATGTAACGTGAACTTCTAGGTGATACGACATACACCAATCCTAAATTCAATATCATAATGCACTCGCTGGGCAATGCACGATCGATAGCAGCCACTGCATGTTCTATTCTTTTATGCACTCTCTTCCTTAATTTGGTAATATACTGTGATGGTCATGACGAATGCAAATATGCGTAGTGTCTACATGTACTGGTAAGCCACTTTTGCTGTCACAGCCTCAGATATTGAGTAAAATATCTTCGAAACCCCTGAGATAATTATGAATTCTTTATTAGAGATTGCTGTCAATGCCATGCTGGGTAGACTCTGCAATACTCACATTTTACCCGAAAAACAGGAACATCTACATCTACGCGAAACCCTGCAAGTCACCGCGAGGGTGTGTGGCAGGGGGTGAAGACCACAAAGCATCCACTATTGACATTCATACAAGCTACTATAGGGTCTCATGCAACTAGATTGTTAAGGCTAGATTGTGAGGAAAACACTCAAGAAAAGCTATGTAGTGTATTGTACTTTTTATTGTTTATACAATTATGTAAAAAGATCTTCAAAATCCCCCGTGCTTCTCACAATCATCTACCTGTAATTTTTGGTAGCCTATTTCAATTTTTTTTGCGTGTAGTGTGTGCAATTTCATTACCTTATGACGGGAAGGTGTTTCATTTCATTATCCTATGAAGGCGCATTCGTGTGGCAATCCTTGCTGCAAATGTAGCTGGGCCACAATACCAGTTTCATCACCTTCACGCCTTCGAAAACATTCGCCTGGGTTTCGAGCCCGGGCCCTTGGGATGTGAAGCTGGCTCTCTGACGACCGTGCAAACCCGATCCTTATTTCGGAAGGCGCACGTTCCGCCAGCTCGGGTGACCCCCATGGGACGTGGAAAAGAGGTGGAGGATAGTTGTGTGGCGGCTTGTCTGGGAGAAGCCAGTCTTGTCTCCCTCCAAACCGCAGGATGGGAAGACCGCAAGGAAAATGGAGGAGGTCGGAGAAAGGCCCCTAGGGTTCCGTGTCACTCTACGCCACGTGCCCAACACCCTCTTCAGGTCAAGCCCTTGGAACGGTACATGGTCATTTCACATGCGAACACAAACATACCAACCCTCCGTAAACATATTGCGGACCCGTTTTGCCGGAGGCAGGGAAGGCTGAGTTCAGGATTATGGTCTCTACCATATGTATGACATTAAATTGGTTTGAACCGAATTTACTAGCTCTTGCTTATTTTTGTAAAGTTTTCTTTTTTTAGTTTTTACGACCCGATAACAGCGCGGATGGCCTTTTCCAACGTGTACATTAACTAATATCAATTACGCAATGCGTACAGCAATGTCCTGAGTGGTGAAATTCCGAACCAGGCGGGACTCGAACCCGCAATCTCAGGAATAGCAGGCGAGGAATATTTGGCCCTTCGTCAACGAATTTTGAGTGAGATACGTTCCGCGATCCATGCAATTACCGCGATTTGACGCCACTTAAAGCAGCGCAATTCATTCATCTACGTCAAAATCTACGCAATACCCTGCAAGCCACCGCGAGGGTGTGTGGCAGGGGGTGAAGATCACTAAACATGCACCATTGACATGAATTCTGTGAAACTGTCTTTCATATTGAAGAGGTAACTCGGTAAAAATCCACACTTTTCCATCCAAACTGTCTTCCGAGTTATATTTATGGCTACATTGAACTGTCTTTCTAATTATCCCTAGCTGGATGGTGTCTGTAAGAAATTCATCACCATCATCATCATCTTTAGTTCGTGTTCCGTTTCATGAGGGGATCGGGTTGGTGCGGTGTCTAGAGCACTGGCTCCTGAAGACATGGTTTCAAATCCCGACATAGGCAGAGATTTTCATTCGTACTATACTTGTCTCTACTTGAACCCTGTGTGGAGAGCACTTTCGAGTCCAGTACATCTACATCCACTCAACAACTTGCGTGCTACCCGGAAGGAGTTTAGCATGGGGTGAATATCACCATACGTGCACTACTGACATGCAATTATGAGCGACAATTATACTACTTCATGGAGACAAGTTAGGTATAAAAATATCGTGCAACTACATCTACATCTACATCTACATAATACCCTGCAAGCCACCACAAGGGTGTGTGGCAGGGGGTGATTGCTCACCAAACATGCACTACATATCATGCATAAAAAAGGAATAGTATTAATATAGTAGTCAGAACTACACTATTTAAAAAAGATAGAAATTGCAAAGCAAACATGCAAAAACATTCTGTTAGTAGGGTTAGCTTTAAGTACTCATACCAACATGCAACTACCAATGCTATTCATTGCTACTCTCCGATAGGACATATTTACCGTTATTTGTATCTCTTATTGTGCGAGGGAAAAAGGACATTTTGAATCGGTCAGTTCGGCAATCAATTTCTCTAACTTTATGATTATGGTCCAGTCTGCCATAGTAAGTTGGGGTTCGTAAAATATTTTTAACATCATCACTGAAAATATTGCCTTGGAATTTGTGGAACAGATTAAGTCTAAATTTCAACCTGCGATCTGACAATGATTCCCATTTCAATTCATTTAATAGACTGGTCACGCTAATATAATTATCGTATCGTCCCTTTACAAATCTTGCCGATCTTCGCTGCACACGTTCAAGTTCATTACTTAGACCGATTTCGTAGGGATCCCATACACTGGCAGCATATTCCAAATGAGGTCTAACAAGGGAAAAGTAGCTGATTTCTCGTACATGATCGTCACATTTACCCAATACTCTTTTAATGAAACCCAGTTTGCGATTCGCTTGACCCATTATTTCACGAATGTGTTTACCCCAGGAAAGATCATTTGTCAGTCTTATTCCAAGATATTTAATGGATTCCACGTTTGTTAATTCATTATTACTTATTTTGTAAGTGCTAGGGGGAGAGCTATTCTTTTTCCAAAAATTCATTACAAGACATTTCTTAAAGTTTAATTCTAACTGCCATGTATCACACCAAGTTTCAATTGCTTGTAGGTCAATATTTAAATATTCTTTATCATTCGGGCATAGAATTTCTCTGTACACCACCGCGTCATCGGCAAATAGACGAAGCTTACTTTTTACCACCTTTTGGATATCATTAATATACAAAAGGAATAGGAGTGGACCTATCACACTACCTTGTGGGACACCCGAAGTGACTTTAATTGCCGGTGAGGAAACACCGTCCAAAACAACCCTTTGAACCCGATCATGCAGAAACTAGGTGGTTAGTATCTTCATAGAAACAAAGTATTTACTGATTAGAAAGATTTTCACCAAATATATTTATCTTTATTTCCCTAACATACATAGATTAGTATTGTTAAAATATGCTTCACGCACTACAGATTACTCCAATAATTTTTTACCCATCTATTCCTTTGATATGCTGCCAATTTTGTTCTCTTATGGTACCTACGCGAGGAAACGTATATTTTAAGCATATCGGTACGACATACGACATCGGTACGATGGTATCTCTTTAATCTTGTTTATCTGATCAAACCAAGCACAATACGCCGGGGTTTCGAAATATGTATCTAACGCCATCTGTAGACAAATCAGCTTTGAATTTATTAAAAAGATTTAGCTTAAATTTCAGTACTCCGTCAATGGATTGGAATGTTGAACTGTGGTCCCCTTGACACTTTTTTTAGAGCAGACTTCTGCCGACGTCGGATTTCTCTTCTCCACCCTTCCTCCATTCCCAGGTAAACCCTACCTATGTCCAATTACCCCCCTTTCCTAAAATGACGCGCCCATTGTTTTCAAGAGACGTCGATTCGTCGGTTCCATGCAGTTATCTCTCCTTACTCCTTCAATTAATCAAAGGAATAAGCATCCGAATCCAAATATTTATGTCTTAGTAGAAATATAGTTCTTAACATACATTTCCATTTGATCCACACTTCGCCTTAACTTTGCCTATTATTATGCGTCCTTCGGAGTCCCACCCATTTGTCTGATATTACTGTCTGATGTGGATTAGAACACCTCTTCCTTTGCATCCACTCAAAATCACGTCACTGTTTGGAAGCATTTCTTTCTGCTATGTCTGTTGATTTATTTACCTTCGCAGTTCGACGATACGTAAAGGGACGATACGATAATTATATTAGCGCTACCAGTCTATTAAATGAATTGAAATGGGAATCATTGTCAGATCGCAGGTTGAAATTTAGACTTAATCTCTTACACAAATTCCAAGGCAATATTTTCAGTGATGATGTTAAAAATATTTTACGAACCCCAACTTACTATGGCAGACTGGACCATAATCATAAAGTTAGAGAAATTGATTGCCGAACTGACCGATTCAAAATGTCCTTTTTCCCTCGCACAATAAGAGATACGAATAACGGTAAATATGTCCTATCGGAGAGTAGCAATGAATAGCATTGGTAGCTGCATGTTGGTATGAGTACTTAAAGCTAACCCTACTAACAGAATGTTTTTGCATGTTTTCTTTGCAATTTCTATCTTTTTAAATAGTGTAGTTCTGACTACTATATTAATACTATTCCTTTTTTATGCATGATATGTAGTGTATGTTTGGTGAGCAATCACCCCCTGCCACACACCCTTGTGGTGGCTTGCAGGGTATTATGTAGATGCAGATACGTAATGGGAAATAAGAGACGAAATACTCTTTAAAGAGGTTTCAGATAAACCCAGTGATATGGGATCATCTAACTCTGAAGAGCTAAGTATGAGGAGAGATGACTCTGTTATCATTTTTCTCTTTTTAAACTTTAAACATAAAAAAGACGGGACAATCAAATCAGCCATATCCTGTGACGTGATGGCCTGATGAAGATAATAGAGGACGAGGGAAAAGTAAATGGGAAGAATGGTAAGAGAAGGCCTCGCATGAGACGTATGGAGCAAGTTGTTAAGTATGTGAATGGAAAGAGTTATGAAGGTATAGGTAGACGTCCACCGTAGTAAGAAGATAACATAGTAGGTAGGGTTAAAAAAATATTTCTGACGTACGTGACTAACATTTCATCTTCAAATTTATTGAAAAATTTAGCCTAAGTTTTAACCTAAGTTTCGATAGCGATAATAGGTATGCTTCTAGGCACTAGGAGAAATGTATGACTTATGCATGCACTAGACTCGAGCGAAAGCATTTACTGATAATTCTACTTGTAGAATCTTCTCTTTTCTCATTCGAATACAAATTTCTTCGCCCGAATTATAATGATGTTTTGAGATTTAGCCGTTACCCGAGTGTATAATTATTTCTTTGAGAGTTGTCGGTAAAGGTATCGGAAGATATTGGCGGCATTTGTCATCTATACTTAAGAAGGTTGATCCGAAAAGTGAAAGTCAAGTCATTTTTTTATATTTTCAGCACTTATAGAACTAAAGTTCCTCTGTATAATAAAGTAAAGATAATCATACCAACCCATACTCCTTTTTGCACAAATTGCATTTGAAATTATATACGATTAACAGCGAGAATGGCCATCACATGGGAATATAACGTTTAAAAATACCATAGTGACAATTCATTTTTGCAAAATACTGATATTTTATGCGTAATTTCACAAGAAATAAAATGGCACGAAAAGAAAGGCATCAACCCACCGTATTTTTCGCTAAATCCACCAATTTCTGCGCTTATAGCAGACGAAATGCGTTAGTTGTCTTCAAGTGGCGCTGCGGTCGCTCTAGCCAACATTTATGGCGTATGAATAATGTCATTACTAATGAGATATTAAAGCATATTTCAGAAAAATATTATAACATAATGCTTGATAGTAATATTCTGGTGTTATAAATTAGTGAATTCATTGAGTACATGAATTTATTTCTTTAAAGTAAATGCTGAATTGACTCCATAGTTGAACTGATTAAAATTATCATAAAAAAGAAATCCTTCTACTTTCCATCGTATTTCTTGTGATACGTATGACTTTCAATAGCTTAGGTGATTTTCTTTGTGAAGTAAGGATCACTTAGCAGGCATATACTGGTACTTAAATAAATAAGATTCCTCGGACAACATGACTCAAGCAGTCGCGAGCCAACCTCCTTAATAAACTTCCAGCATCGATTCACGTCGGAAGACATTGTCCCTTTTCCCTTTTCCCCTTCCGTATATGGGCTCAGTCCGAGACGCGGGCCGACTTTTTAAAGAATCCATTCTTTTTGGATTGTCTCTTCCTCCCTCATTCCACAATCTCATCCAAATTGACCACGTGCTTCGTGAGGAAGAACACCTGTTTCCCCTCTTCAAATCCATTCTATACAACTCCTCAGCTCCGCCCTCTGTTATCGGATATCCGACTTGCTTCCCATCTTCAACTCTCCCTCTCCTGGTGTCTGAGACGGCATTCAGTCGGCAGACCTCAAAAAGGGCTGTTCTCCCTCCCACCATCCCCCTTCTGGGCTCGGTGAGATCTTTCCGACCTTAACTGGTGGGGGGATGGGAGTAATGATTGATACTCGAGACGGTGTGGAACGAAACTGAATTGAACGAGTTTATTTCATAACTTTGGGTCCAAAAAGCCTTTAAAACAGCAGAGTACGTCTATACTCGGACGTTATCTAGTGGAAGGGATTCATAATAAATCAGCAAACACTTAGTTTTTCTAAAGCGTTTTTTTTAACCAACCGGTTCGATTTCTTAGGTTATCTTCTAGTGTAACTAAAGAGGAAAAATGCAATGAAATATATAATATGAAAAAAGGTAGGGAGGAGTCTACCTGGATTATTGGGTTGTTTAGAATGCAGTAAGGTCGAGGAGGGGTGAGTAAAAAACATACAAATGGTCATTTACAATATTACGTTTTGAATTAACGCTCTTAATAATCTCTACCTGTATATGATGTGAGCTAATTCCCAGCAGCAAGGCAGTAAACCTGCAAAGTACTTAAGAAAAACTCTCTGTAGGTAAGGTGCTACGTCTTCTTCGAGTTCTTTAAGTAGTCTTGCAGGTATTTCATCTGGGCCAGCGGACTTGTTAATCTTTAGGTTTTTCACGAGTTTGGTGATCCTTGTTTCTGAAATGATTTTTTCGATCATTATTTCAATCGGTTTTTAGTTTTGTCACAATTGATTCGCTGTTATTTTGAAAATAAACGCTATGGAAATTTGGTTCAATATGTTGGTTTTATCCACACTGTCCCAGCAACTTCACTTTCTATGTTCTTCAAAGATTTTACTGATGGTCGCTTCTCTTTAAATTCCCTAGCGTAAAACCAAAATGATTTTGGGTTCTCCTCTCAGGTATTGCATAGTATTTATCATTTTATTGCCTGCAATGCATTACGCATAATCTCCTTGTTGTTTCTGCGTATTTCACGAGGTTTTTAGTTTGCAGTTTCCTTTAGGTGTTCATTGTTTCCCTAAAGCTACTTTTGTACTCGTCGTGCAGTATTCTTTGTCGTCTCAATGCTGTTCTTACGTCTTCCTTGTACCATCTGGCTTCTTTAGTATTCCGCTTAAGTTTGCAGGGGACGGGAATATCTATATAGAATGCTACGATATGATATCTTTCTTAACAACACAATGCGAGAGACAGTGCTTCGCTCTACGTTCTATCTACCATCCGAATCCAGTTCTCTTTTCTTCCCTGTGGTATGGAGTCACGCGAGTGTGAAACCCTTTGCGTACAAGTGTGCCGAGACTTCTTCCCTTTCCCTCTCTTGAGTCAGAAGCTGAGGGTGTGAGTGGAGAGGAAAAAATCAGGCGTAAGACCATCGTCGTCAGCGTCACCCCCAGCCGTCACGCACGTGCGCCTCTCCCAACTCACACCCGACTCTCCCCTTCCTCAAAGGGTGGAGTTTTTATTCTTCCTCTTGAACGCACTGCAGACCTGGGAAGATGGCGTTGGTGGGAAACGGAGTCAGTAATTGTAGGAACTTGGGCTTGACTTCTTCATCACCGTCGAGTGCTAAAGGAATTTTGTCTAACTTTAATAAGCCATGTCAATAAATAACCAGTGGAAAACGCCCACGAATTTCGACAGAGAAGATGGCTATCCCCTAAAAACACTGCGTGGAAAAGAATCATCCATCCCGACCATTCACAGTGCAGCACGGACTCGACCAGCCCTATACATATAAGACAAACAGCTTCCATAACTTCATCTACATCTACATCTTCACGATACCCTGCAAGCCACCGTGAGGGTGTGGCAGGGGGTGAAGATCACCAAACATGCACTACTAACATGAAACAAGCAACTATAGTGTCTCATGCAAGTAGATTGTTAGTATCTATAGTATTTAAGGGGTTAATACATGCATCATGCACTACAGACTATAAAATATTTCCCCTACCTATCCCTTTTTTATGTTGCCTATTCTGCTCTCTTATAGTACGGGGGAAAAATGCCATTTTGAATCTATTGGTACGACAATCTATCTCCCTAATCTTATTATCTGGTCGACTCTAGCATAATACGCAGGTTTTTTTAATATGTGCGTAACATCTTCAGTAAATAAGCTATCCGATAGAAATTTCTCTAATAGATTTATTCTGTACTTTAACCTACGCTCTGATAAAGAACCCCACCCTAATTCTTTTATTAATTTTGAAACGCTACTCAACCTATCGTAACACCTTTTAACGAACCTAGCTGCTCTACGCTGCACACTGTCTAGTTCTCTGATCAAACCTAATTCATAAGGATCCCATTCACTGGCTGCATACTCAAGGTGGGGCCTAACTAGTGAAAAGTAACATCGCTCTTTTGTCTTCTCATCACATTTCCCTAGTACACTTTTTATAAATCCTATCATTCTCTTCGCTCGGCCACATATTTCCCTTATGTGTCTTCTATCTTCCCTTCCCTTATGTGTCTTATACCTGCGACCTGAAGACGCTAGCAGGACGGTTAGCGAAACTGTTGTCACCCCTAGTCAACATACGCGGACGCAGAACCCGATATGCAGAGAACATCTGAACGACGCCGCGGAAACCTTTGCTATAAATAACCAGTGGACTTGCATTTTGAATTTTCCTTATGCCAATATAATAAGTCTCTTTTTTTCTTACATAGTATATATTTATGAATTTAAACCGTTATGAAATCCAAAGAAAATATACTTACATGATGCAAAAGCAACATGCTGCAAAAACGATCATTATCATCAGTCACCAATACTGAGATCTGTAGATGCATAATTGATCCCTCTGAAGGATAACCATTCCGATGTAGAGAAAATCATAAAATTTAGAGCAACTTGGGTGGAAAGAACACCCATATAAACTACAAAACTTTTTCGCTACTTGAATGTTTGCTTCCCAGTAAACAGTTGGATTCCAAATAAAACTTTCGTTACAATCCTACGTCTCAAAAATGAAACTTTGGCCTATACCTAATGTATTAAGAGCATCTGCATTTTGGATTACATCTACAGTTAAATCCACGTAATACCCTGCGAGCCACCTCAAGGCTTTGTAGCATGGAGTGACATATCACTGGATAGGCAGTACTTGCATGAAATTAAAATGCATAACGCTACTGCTTTACGTAAACTATTTAGACATGCATTCGCGAGACACGTGTAGCTAAATGTTTGATATCGCTAAAATGAACGGGGAAGGATCATGCCCACTATTACAATACGGTATTGACCAGGTGCGTCCAGAATTCTATTACGTTGAGATGAGTATGCATGGTCAATGAATTCTTTGTTTTGATGATGATAATGATAATAACTATTGGCGATTAGAAGAATAGCACTGAGAAATAAATAAGATAAATAATGAAGGACTATTGTCGTTTTTATCAACCAACACAAGAGATGGTTCAGTGGCTGTATTAAATGTAAGTAGGCAGTAGAACATATTATCAGGGATGGTACGAAAAGGAAAGTTACTGAGCGTCATTAGAGGGGAGATGTGGCTTGAAAAGAGCCGAAAATCACAGTTATTTAATGCATGTCTAGTCCATGATGCCTTACATACTTCCGGCTTTGATATGGCTATTTGAAAGGTTAGAAACGTTTTAAGTTTGACGTTTATAAGTCACTATTGTTCTTAATCCCCGACGAAATATCTAGTTCCTCATTTGGATCAGTGACATATACAGCGCGTAACTATTCTAAACTACTCTACACTACTCTAAAATATTTCCCCTACCTATTCCTTCGCTTTGTTGCCTATTGTGTTCTCTTATATATACTATAGTACGGGGGAAAAATGACGTTTTAAATCTAACAGTTCGACAATGCATCCCTCTAATCTTATTTATCTGGTTGAATCTGGCATAATATGCTGGTGTTTTTAATATATGCCTAATATCTTCAGTAAAGTTATCGGATTGAAATTTCTCTAATAGATTTAATCTGTATTTTGACCTACGCTCTGATAGTGATTTCACTCTAATTCTTGTATTAATTCTGATGCACTACTCAACCTATCGTAACACCTTTTAACGAACCTAGTTTTTAACTGTAAGATACAAGTTTATGGTAAAATATCTTATGTGTTTCGTAAAAAGTGAACTTTGTCATGTTTGTCTCGACCTCCGCCAACCGTGAGTGGGGGGCTGGTGAAAATCTCAACAGTTTCCGGTGACAAAGCGATACGACCGTGAGGTCAAGGAAAGTCCTCTTCCCGAGGAAGCAGTGTGTCTGTCGGTAAGGGGAGGGGAATGGGCGGGAGGAATTCAGTCGCAGGAGGAGGAATTGAGGTCGTGCATTCGGGTGCACTGTGTACTCACATGTTTCACTTCGAGTTGCATCACGCTGAGTGGCTGAGAGGAGTTGAAGCCGAGGAATCAGAAAGTCTCGAGCGGCTGTCGAGAGCTGTCTCCCGTCGCCGTCTCGAAGTCAACGGGCCCCTTGAGTCGAAGTCGAGTTAGTCCGGCGAAGTGTTGCGCCGCGACCTTGGAGAAGGCGAATTTAATTATTAGCTTCTCGTCCTGTATTAAGACTGCAGAGTCAGAAAGTATATTTTCATCATTATCAATAGTATGTACCCTCCCTACACTTAATACATAAGGTATACAAATTAAGAAACGTGGACTCCATTAAATATCTTGGAATGAGACTGAGACATTACTTGGGGTAAATATGTACGTGAAATAAAGGGTCAATATAATCGTAAAACGGGATTCATCAAAAGAGTACTGGACTAATGTAACGATCATGTACGAGAAATTAGCTACTTTTCCCTTGTTGGTACTGATTTGGAATACGCTGCTAGCATATGGGATCTATACGAAAAAGGCCTAAATAATGAACTTTAACGTGTGCAGCGAAGATCGGCAAGATTTGTAAAGAAAGGTTTGGTAACTATATTACCGTAACCCGTATATTAGATAAAGTAAAATGGGAATCATTATGAGACGGTAGGTTGAAATATAAACTTAACATTTTATCTAAATTCCTAGGAAATGTTTTCATTGATGACGTTAAAAATATTTTGCTCAGTCCGACTTACTATGGTAGACTGGACAATAATCATAAAATTAGAGAAATTGATGGTGGTACCTACAGATTCAAAATATCCTTTTTTCCTCGTACAATAGGGTTTTGAATAGCAGTAAATATGTTCAACAATATATATGTATGTACAATAGGGTGGGCCGAAAAAAGGTTTTTTTTCCGGATCAAATTTGCCCTATGCGGGAAAGTTGTGTACTGATATCAGGATCTTGCATGCAAAATTTTTTCGAAATCGGATAATATTAACCACTGCCGCCCGAGCTCTAAAGTTTAAAATTTTGCGAAAATTCAGGCGGAAATGGGAAACAAACGGTTATGGAGACTAATTTGTTGCAAATATTGGAATATTGGTAAATATTAACGATAGATACATGTTTTTAGATTACAACACTGAAATGTGAAGTTTATTTGACGAAATCTATGGCTTACACGCTGCCTAAGAATAAACAGCTAATTTAGAGTGCAGGCCACCCGCACAACAACAAAAATTTTTACACGCTCCAAGCATCACTTCAAATAGATCACTTTTGGGAGCCGTATTTGGGATAAATTAATATTTTTTCGAATGCAGTTCCTTTATAAATGTCTCATACTTCATTTGGGTATAAATAATATTTTAAAACAGACGAAAAAGTGGTACGTTTTGAAACTAACTTAAATTATGGCGAAGAATCACGGCCTGATATTCATCACAAAGGTGATTCAAACATTTAATTTCCTCGGCATATTCTGCAATATCCAATAATTGGCTCTTGCCCCCCTGAGCTGCAGATATTCTTCGCAAATCCAATGAATTCGTGTGTCATAAATGCTCGTGAATTAGATTGCAAAAGGAGTGGGTGTTCACTCGGAGACAAAGCGGGCTGCGCGCTGGGAAAGATACTACTAATCAGACATTTTAATACACTAGTGGAGTCCAAATGAATTCTTTTGTTAAAAAAGACTGATATAACTACGATCTACTCATCAGAAGATAGTAGCTTTTTCAAAGAATTTTGATAAATTGTAGTGGTTCACTGTAGGAAATGATAAACCGAAAAGTTCCATAATCAACGAATTATCTCTGTGTACGATATATACGTGCTCCTCCAACCGGCACTATCTTGGAAAATCGGGAATTAATTAGTCCCTAAGCGATAGTAGGTACTTACAGCTAGTTCGACGTGAGTCAGGTATGATAAAGATGGCCAGTGGTAGAGCTGAGGAAAGTATGAATGAGACAGAGGACGGAGGTTATCCTTATCTGGCCCCAGCGATGAGTTGATCGTGAATACATCGGTGATAAAATGGCATAGAATTCTCATACAAGACATACTCCATTGTAAACCCTCGTAACTGATGTTTAAACTCCCTCATCTCATTCTGTTACTATCGTTACTCATTAACTCACCATATTCGTTGCAATATTTTATTTTCCTTGGGATTCCCATCCGTTGTCGGGCAAGATGCGTATTTCACTTCATAAGCTTGAGGTAGTCAGTCAGTTGGTATTCATTGCTGTGAGTGAATAACTACATTGTGCAGCGTACTGTGGTTTCGGTTGCAAGAAGATTAAAGCAATGGCGAAAATACAGACAAAGCTTAAAAGGTGTGGATACGAGTGCCTGATATTTGGTGCACCCGAAAAGTTCGCGGGTAATGTTTTGCCTACTTATGAGGAGATGATGAAAAAGTATTTTTACTATCGGTACATTCAAGAAAAAAGTGGAAATACCGATACATCTGTGCCTGGAATCGCGGAGACGGTGGCTTATGCCATTGAAGACATCTGGAATAGATCCTCTATACCAGTTGTCGGACATAAGCAAATTGTGAGACGAATTATTCAATACCATGGAAAATACCGCAATAATCTTCGATCTGTCAACAAGAAGACTTTCGTTGATCTGAAGCAAGACTTTCTTCGTCACGCGTGTCAGCTGTTTCATGTTGCGGCATGTGAATTCTCTAGTGGAACTGATTGGGTTTGTGATAATACCACCAAAGTGCCATTTTTAGAACGTGTATTCCTTCAGGACCAGAGAAGTGATAGAAAACTAAATATCAGTGCCATTTATGTCCAGGAAACTAACAAGAGGAAGAGGAAATGAAATAGGTGAGAAATAAAAAGATCATTAGAATGTTCCACGCTACCTGAGCAAGAAGTTCCCGAGATTTGGAAAGACTCAAATAATGAAACGTCTGCAGATGAAGAATTACGCGACGCAAGTGATGCTGATGATTTTTTGGAAAAAAGGTGGGTGTAAATAATTAAAATTTGTCTAGATTTGCGTCTGCCTGTGAAAGATTCTGTATATGGAAACTAGCTGCTGCAGCACTCGCATCCGTGCTTCTAGTTGATATTGGGATGGTTTCTCAAGGAAACCACGTGCTTTTTCAAGTGGAGAATGCCTGGAGAGTCTTTCAGCGAGAAGTCCGGGGAAAATGGTTCACTCCAGGTGGACCACTACAGCAATTCATATTCTTCGGTTCTATGTTTCAACTGAAACTCATTCAAAAGAACAGATGATATTGACAACTTTTGTGATGAAAGTATAAACTCCTATGTGGTTCGCGATAAAATTAACACCACAATGCACGGAAGGTCCGAAGAATATCATGAACATGATTAATTTCATGAAATATATGAATCGAGACATCAAATTACGCCTTTACTCAATCATTCAGGGAAACGCTCTTTTTGCTCACCCAGAGAATATTCTGCTTGCAATGCTAGCCGAAAAGAGAAGACCGATCCGTGAAATGGCCGTCGAAAAAATATTAAAATTAGAGGAAAATCAGAAGAAGGAATTTAGGAAATTCGAACTTCCAACTATGAATTTTGATGCACAAGATTACGTCTACTTAGTTGACTGGAAAACAGTAGCGGTAACTCAACCACCTTTAATAGCTGATATCATAAGCAAAGCTTTGGGAGATATTCTGAAGGAAGAGGCTTTGTTGAAAGTATGCCACACACAAGCAGTTGAAAGGATGGTACAAATGATCACGGTGGCGTCAAAATCCATGTGCAGGCCAGAAAGTAGGCATGGATGGGCAATGTCATGCATAAAAGGCCGAAAACTTCAACCAAAATTTGCAAATAAAGCACAGCATAAGGTATAATAAGAACCGGTGACAGCCAGATACCTACAAACGTGCCCCATGGAAGGGTGGTTTGGGAGGGCACGGGCGGAACTCGATAGTAGCCACCTCCTCGTGGTGAGTTCTGGGTAATTTCTCCACGAAAATAGCGAAGAGCTACTTAAATAAATACATGGTGATCAGGCTGTGCCTTAATCCTACCTTAATTAACTGATTTTTTTGTGGTAATAGCTCAACATGCATAAAATTCTTCATCATAATTGAGGTTAGTTTTAAAAAATTTAACTTTACCGTCTGTTTTAATGTATTATTTATACCCAAATGAAGTATGAGACATTTATAAAGGAACTGCATTCGAAAAAATATTAATTTATCCCAAATACGGCTCCCAAAAGTGATCTATTTGAAGTGATGCTTGGAGCGTGTAAAAATTTTTGTTGTTGTGCGGGTGGCCTGCACTCTAAATTAGCTGTTTATTCTTAGGCAGCGTGTAAGCCATAGATTTCGTCAAATAAACTTCACATTTCAGTGTTGTAATCTAAAAACATGTATCTATCGTTAATATTTACCAATATTCCAATATTTGCAACAAATTAGTCTCCATAACCGTTTGTTTCCCATTTCCGCCTGAATTTTCGCAAAATTTTAAACTTTAGAGCTCGGGCGGCAGTGGTTAATATTATCCGATTTCGAAAAAATTTTGCATGCAAGATCCTGATATCAGTACACAACTTTCCCGCATAGGGCAAATTTGATCCGGAAAAAAAACCTTTTTTCGGCCCACCCTAATGTACAAGTGCATCAACGGATAACATAAGTAGTTGCATGTTAATATAAGTGCTTTAAGCTAACCCAACTAACAGTTTGTGCGTGCATGCTTGCTAGCCTATTTAAATCTTTTTTTTAAATGTGTTAAATATTTTCGTCGAAAACGTAATTTTCTACCCTCGAGCCTGCCGCTTTTTTTTAACCTAACATTACATTTTTTGATAAAATTTTTAAAGAATGCGAGCAGGTTAAAAACACAAGGAGTAGTGATCGAGGGAGAATGTGCAATGCAAACAATTCGAATTTGAAGTAAAAAGGTCTGCGTTTTTTCAGGAGAGTCCGAAAGGAGGCTGCATGTCCCCAAAAATATGGAAATTATTTTTGTTTTTGTTTATTTTCTTGTTGTGTCGCCACATCTGTCTGCCCCGTGATTTTTTACGAGTATATTTATTCATAGGTGAGCCTCTAGAGAGGGAAGGGGAAGGTGGTAAGATTGGATGAAGTGAGTCGGATAGGGCGGCGGAGGAAGCGTAAAAAGGAACCACCCTCTAACGTGGCTTGGGGGAAGCAAGGGAAGTGAAGGAGGGCGAGGGGGTTGTAACCCATATGGAGTCCCTCCGAGGAAGGGCTATCTATCTTGATGATCATAGCAAAGATTTTATGGCAAGCGTATTGCATAGGGCAATGGGCACATAGGACGCATTGCAAGATCTGTAACGCAAACAGGCAGGACTTCCAGACAAATTTAAGAACACTGTGTGTGTTAAAGATGACCTTTCGTCAAATATTCCTAAACACCTTTTAGAATGTGGACGCAACAGAGATTTAAAACCTGTAATAATGCACTATGAAAGCAAGGGAGAGTGGGTAATTGTTTTGGAAATGTTCGACATTGTCAATTAAAGGCAATGCTATTATACAACGTGTTGTAGTTGCATTCTATTTTTTACGAGCTCTTTTAACTTATTTTGACTTCGGAACATGACTCATCTCTTGCTGTCACGCTTAATTTACAAAATGAGAGTACATGATCAATCTCGCTATTACGTAGGTATTCTAAAATAGGTTAAACATTTTCTTACTTAGCTTTAAACTATTCCCTTGTAAATGCACCTCTTTTTTATTTTAATATTCATATTTTTGAAAATTGCTTGGTATCAACGACGCCGCTACCATTTGGAAGCATTGGTATTAATTACACTATGTCAACAACCAATAAAATATTTAAATTACATAAAAAATATAAGAAGGACCTTGGTAAGGTATACTCCTAAATTAAGTTAGTAAATAGGCTTGTAAGCACGTTCCGTCTCAAGCACCGTTGCCAATTATAACCAAATACTGTAGCGCCACTTTCATGTAAATGAGGTTTTTCTGATCTGCAAACATTTATTAATATCAATTAAACAAATGAGGTAAGGCTAAAACTTTTTACAGTGCTAATTTCTTCATAAAATTGTGCATCATATATTATTTTTTCGTCAAAACGACAATTCTCTTTACATTATTAATCTGCAAATTTTACTGCAAGAGCCAAGCCGTATAACCACGTATGAAATAGCTGATTTTCAACGTTTTTTTTCTTCAAATATATGATGAAAAGACCTCATCATTTTATTGCCAATCGATAGAAGGGCCAAAGAATGATGTGTCCTGAAATTTTCACAAAAATGACATCTACATCATAATTGGTGGAGCCTCCTTAAATGACCATTTGTACGACTGACATTCTACTTTTTCGTCGTTGTCCTTCCTCAAAGACCCCGTATCAGTTGCAACGTCCTTCTCTTTCCTTACCTCCCCCAATCAACGTTAGAGTGTTGTTCCTTTTTACAGTTACTCCGCCGCCAACAACTCAACCCCTGACACAAATCATCGAGGTGGCTTGCGGAGTAGACACTAGATTCAGAAGCATGTATAACAGAGCTCATTGTCTGCTGAATTCACGACGCTGTCCTGGCGACCAGGGTACGAGCCGAATGAACTCCCGCAGGGACGTAATTGTACTCGTAAGGACCTCGTTTCTCGTTCGTTCAAATGGAGAATGAACTCAAGATGCAGTGCAGGAAATCTTTAATGCGATTATAGAGCACTTGATTCCCGTGGTGCATTTGACTAACGTGGGTGATCTCTGCATCACTCCCGGGAGAATTACTCTGAATAAACGAGTTATTAAATAAAAAAGGAGCTACCTGTGCAGTTACGGAATAGTGTTCCATGCAGATGAGAGAAAGAATAAAACTATTTACTTCTTCTTTAGAAGTAACATGAGATTGATTGCACTACAATTGGAATTGTATGAACTAAGTCGCTCATAGCATGTTATATGCTAGGGAGTCACACTAACCACCAACCTTGAATGAGAAATACACGCTGGAAGGAATTAGGAAACTAAATTATTGTAGATAAATAGCTATATGTATATTGATTTCGTAACGGATACCTGAAAACTTATTCTCATGTCTGACAAACTTTCTTCTCATCTCAAAAAGTTTTTCTCGTCATTCTCGCACTGGATACTATCCAGTACTCTAAGGAAACAAGATCTCAATGGTGGTCATAAAAGGCATTCGTTGACTTCCTCATCGAGGAAGCTTAAAATTATTACTGAAAACACGGTAGTGTACAGGGAAATTTATATTGACGAATATAACGAATAACTTCATAAGGATTTATATGAAATTCAAGCTTGTATAAATGGCAGTTACAACTAAACCTGATATATTGCAGTGCTAGGACGAAACCTCCTCAGGTGACATCTCCGTCAGCACATCAGGACTTTTCCTCCATTTTGAAAGCACTCTCCTTAACCTACTAAGAGTGGTTGTGATAGAAAATGATTCCGAAAATTATCCAAATAAAAACAAATTTACCGCAGTTACGAGTGTACTGATCCATTCTCTTGAACCAATATCCTCACAAAATCTTCAGTATAGAATCTTTAGAAATCAGTGACAGCATGCATAGCCTGAAAAAGTAAAATTCAAGGAGTTAATATCCACACAACATGAACAATCCAACGGAGTCCCGGTATTTCCAGGTCCTGCTGCGCGGAGCCGGGCCGCGACGAGCGATCGAAAAATCGAGTTTAATCTCGGAATCGCAAACTTTTTCAAAATATTTTTACAGAATAACCTAGAAATATCTTCAATTTATGCTCTGATGAAGTATCCCAGAGACGATTTTCCGAATAAGGATTATATTGTCTACTTAATGTCAAATTTTGTCTAAAAAAAAGGGTCCGCCATTTTGTATCGTAATAGCGCTCAAATATGGGAAAAAATGTCTGAAACTTATGCATAGTATAGCCAAGGTACCCAGTTTGCAATTGGTAATGTTTTTTTATTTCATAAAAATTCTTTAATTACTCCTATATCTGCTCAACTTTTAAGATTTTCGAAGGAAAATGAGAGCGGGCGCTTATTTCGAAATTTGGTCGTGTTTGAGCTATGACTGAACGGTCGTGTATCTAAGTAACGGGTAATACCTATGAAAAATGACTTACCATTCCATAATTACCAATTAATTGAGTGTATATGCGCCAGGTTTCAAAAAAAGCAGTTTTGGACTATTGTCTGGAAAATTTCGATTTTATCCCACTGTGCATCGGTCTGTCTCTCACCATGAAGATGGATTAATTATAATTATTAAGCGAAGAAATAAACAGGAATTGAAATCATTTCAGCCATATTCAAACAGTCGTCCTCTCGTACCATACGCGACCATAAAAACACCAAGATATGTAATTCCTATGTAACTATCTCGTAACAGACCCTTCATATGATGATATATTTACACACTATACGTAATTATGTTGATTTAGGTTGCACCGAGGTTTCCAGGGAGATGAATAGGATAAGTTTATGTGGATATTAGCCTTTTTTGTACCATTATCTTTATCTGTATATACTGACTGCCCTGCAAGCTCGAGGCTGTGTGGCAGGGTATGATTCATCATCAATCAAGCACTATGTACATGCGCTAAATTGTATTTGTTTTAGCTAAATATGTGGGTACAAAGAATATCGTACGGAGTGGAAAACCGTGATTTTTATGCATATGCATCGACATAATAGATTGAAAGCCACCGCAAGGGTGTGGGGCAGGGTTTGAACTGTCACCAGGCATATATTTTAAATAAAGGAATTATTAACATGCTTTATCCCTTACTAACATGAGGCATGTAAAAATATTACTCCGAGTATGCACTAATTCCGTTCTTCTGAGCTTTACGTTCAACGATACTACTTCATGAAAATATGTTAGGCATACATTCATTAAGCACATTGTTAGTATCTACATCGACATCTACATAATACCCTGCAAGCCACCATAAAGGTGTGTGGCAGGGGGTGAACTCTCACCAAACATGCACAACATATCATGCATAAAAAGGATTAGTATTGATATACTAGTCTAACCTTCACTATTTAAAAAAGATAAAAATAGCAAAGTAAGCACGCAAAAACATTTTGTTAATTGGGTTACAAAGTAATTTACTAATTATTGAGTGTGTCGTAAGTCGTTTCCATCTTCCCTTGAGTCCTGATCGGAACGGAGTGACCGTAGGTAAGGGATATTTAGGTACACCCTCCCAACCATGCCACTGCGCCAATGACTGGGCCGTACAACGATGACTAAGGAATCAAGAGTGGACCAACGGCGCTGAATTGTTGTCGGTACGCCCAGTAGACTCAGACTAGCATCTGTGCGCGACCACCAGCGAAACCACTCTCCATTCGTCATGCTCGCTGTGACTTCCCGCCGTCCCCTTCGGCGTCTGGATGCAAGAATTCGACTCTTGAGATGAGGGAAGGGTCCTGAGATGGTATCTATTAATTGATTCTTGACGAAGGGGAATCAGTGGTGACGTATGCCCATGAACTGAGCGGTCGTGTTCTCCACCTTTGTCCCGAACAGCTGTCCGTCTGTCCTTTCCAACCTAAACCTTACAGTTCTAGCCCTTTTGAAAATCCTCGACAGTCACTCGCGCCCTTTCCGATGCCCTCAGCATATTGACCAACGGGATTGTACTCTCCCCCCTCCTCTGACCCTTAGGGGAATAAGTGGTCTTAATTAACTCACCTTTATCCTCGCTTGCATGCGTTGGGTAGTACTCCTTGCATGCATTAATTCCCGCCTTCGGTCCGTCAACCTATGAAGCATAGCTACCCCCTTCGGGAACTTGAATATGTGTATTTTGCGTGGCCGACCCGTTACCCGTCCCGGAACAGGGAGGGGAAGGGTTTTATGTATGCCTTGAGTACGTCTTTCTCGCGGAGCGGACCGAATGCGATTTAAAAAAAGGGGTGTGTATCCCATACCAGGGGTCGAGTCCTCATTGGCGCAGTGCACGCTCTGCCCTTTGAATCGCTTTTTTCTTTTCGTAAGGAAAAATGCCCTCTATTCACCGGATCACTTTTTCTCGCTGCGCGGTCCCTTAAGCTACTTTCCCCTTAGATTTTCGCTTTACGATCAAAGATCCTCGCAGTTTGCTCCAGTGCTGTGTAACCGTCTTCAATGAATCCTCTGCAATTTTTTTCTCTCGTTACAATTGTGTTCCAATTAATTTTTTCAAGAAAGTTGGGGAATGAAAGGTTATTAAGCATGAACATAGTTTGTTTTACGATTGACCATTAAATAATTTGTATTACCGACGAAAGATGGTATAACTCGTCGTCTTTTTCCGTGCGCGCAACGCGGGATAGCAAATGGATTCAATGTACATATTTTTAACATCTTCAGAAAGTTTTCTATCTCAAATTCCAGCTGGAGAGTTATCTGTTCTACGAGCTGCGATATGATAGTGATTCCCAACGTTGTTTCTCTAATAAATCGAAAACTTGTTTCTCTATGTTACTAAATATATATTAATATATAGGTATAGTATTATATTACAAAATATATTACTAAACCTGACCCAATATTTTGTAGAATACAGCTGCTCTCCTCAGCAGACTATTCAATCATAAAGTGGGTAGTTGCTCAAACCGCAAACGCGATCTGTAGCGGCCCGGGGGCCGGAAGAGAACAGGAAGGTGGTAAGCGCACCCTGTTAATGAACCCATCCTACCCTCAACCCCCCAAACCTCTCCCCCCCCCCTCGAACCCCATTCCATTGTCGTACACTAGACGCGGAGGGCAGTGGAAGACCTGTTGACAGGTCAGTGGATGGATCGGTGTCGTCCGACCCGAATCCATCATCTCTCGCGGACACGAGGGTCCAAGCGTGTCCAATCGTGCGCAATTAAGGGCGCATTATGTAATTGCGGCGGGCCCACCGAGTCGGGATTGCAAGGAAGGGGAAAGGGTTCATTCTTTCCTCCAAGTTCTGCGGTCAGGAACACCGCAATGTGTGCTCCTTGCACCCTCCAGGTGGCAATAGGAGACGGTCGAGGGGTTGAGAATGTTCTCCACGAGGAGGGTTGAAATGGGACCGCCGAGCTTAGAGCATTGCTCGCAGGGCGTCGCCACAATCAGTAGATTTAATTTGTATTTCAACCCGATTGAGATTATAACGCCTTCACTTTCGCGTCCTTTCTCTTCCATTATGCTTTCTCTAGTATATTTCTCCATTGAAATTACCGTACATTCATCCACCTTTTAAGTATGCAATTGAAATGGAGGTGCTAACCACCTAACTTACCTGGGAAACACATGTAAAATAAATTTGTGTGTTCTACTTTAAAGAAGCTTGGACTTATTAGACGTGTAGTGGGAAAAGTGTAATGAAAAAGTGAAGGAGAGGTTACTTTTCTTTATTTGGTGAAAAATGTAATGCGCGGCAATTAATTCAGAGGAGATCAGCTAGATTTGTTAGCGATTGCCACGATAAGGTGTAAATTGTAAATTAGTTGCAAGAGTGTATGGGATGGGAGACTTCCTTCAAATGCAAATAAAGCAATTCAGACTAAGGATTTTGCATAGGTACTGGGCAGACGAGTTTACCTCCGACAGCCAGAGAATTATAAAGACCCCCACACTGCTTTGGAAGACAAGATCACTCAGATAAAATTAAAGAAATAGGCCGCGTACAAATTGAAATATTTATTCTTTCCTCCAACAATGCCCGATAATAACAACGTAAAAATTTCCCACTCTATGATCCCTTCATCAAATACACTTCCCTTAACGTGAACAAGCAACCGCACACCATACACTAACGCTGATTAATGAAAGAAACAATTAGACTGAGATCGTGGATGTATGAAGATTTAAGCGCCTGCATGAATTCTTCACATATCTGTGCATGTTAGCAGTATTTCTCAAATACTTCCTTGCAGGTATGTTAGGTGATAATTGGAATTTTTAGTTTATGTTCTGCACGATATTCCCCTCATCAGGTGCGTAGTACATATATACCTACATCGGTGCATGTCTGCAGTGATTGTTTGTTGAAAGTCACCCCGTGCCATACACACCCGAGGTGGCTAGCAGAGTAGAGAGTAGATGTAAATTTTGTCCCTCTCCTTTATTTATTTCATTATTCCGACTACTTCTACATCCAGTCCATGATGTTAGCTTGTAATGAACCCACTCTAATTTCTTCTCGGTTAAGTTGCATCTCGAAAATTCTTAGATATTCTTTATCTCTCTTCCTAAAGCCATAATTCAAGTTGCCATTCAAGTCACTAGAAAGGTGCGTGGCAGGAGGTTAAAGCAAATCAGACGTTTATTATTTTGTCGAACCAGACGACCATTATTTTGTTAGAAATTTCAAAACAGTTTTTTATGTAAAACTAACTGAATTCTCATTAGATACATGATTGCACCACAGGCTTGACTGCCTTCTACCTCAAATTAACACCATGTAAGACAGACGTTGTAAAAAGAGGCAGATTCTTTCATCAAAGAAGAGAGAATTCACTATTTGCGATTCGTGGCCAACCATTGTACGCTTGTATTTCCAGCTGAGAAGTAATAAAAAAAATTCATCAGAACGTACAAACATGCATCTGGAGAATGTTTCTTTACGGCAGTGAGGCATGAACGATGACAGTAGTGGAGAAAAAAAGGGTGTAAGCATTCAAATGTGGTGCCACGGAAGAATGGTGATGATAAAATGGATCGACCGAGTAATTAACGAGGAAGTCCTAAGAAGAGTGGGAGAAAAGAGAAGTTTGCTGAAAACTCTAAAAGAAGACGGGACAACTTAATCTGCCATATCTTATGACACGATGGCACGATGAAGACATTCGTCGATGAAAGAGTGAATGGGAAGAATGGAAAAGAAAGGCCTCGTATGAGATGTACCTATGCAATAAGTTTGTGAAGGATGTGAAAGAGAGGAGCTACGTTAATATGAAGAGGTTGACCCGTTAGAAGAATCGAGTGTAGGGCTGCGTCAAACCAATCCTAGGATTGTTGACCCCTGCTGATGATGGCCCACCATTAATTTATGGAATGTACTCAAATAATTTTGAGTATTAAATCCCAGTTTCCAATAAAATTAAATGCAATTTTCAGTTCATTCGAAAAAGTAGAGAAATAGTGTCACAGCGACAGCCATATTCATGATTTCGCAGATACGTAGTTTATATTGCGACGCATATGGAATTTTCATTTTCTGAACTTACAATTTTATGAAAATTCTTAAAGCTCTTTAAGTTTCCTCCTTTGAATATGGTATCACCTAATATTCGTTTTCTAACTTTCGTTCCCTACTAGTAGTCCTACTGGTCATTACTGGTACTAGTCCTACCGCGCCTAGGCAGCGCTCCATTTTAGTAAAGTAGGAATTATCTTAGGCCGCACTTTTCAAAAACCAAACCACATTTGATATTTACACATAAAACCAATTGTCTAACAATAAGAATATTAAATTCGTTTTTGTAAAACGTAAAGCAAAGAAACACATCACGGCAACAAGAAAGGGCCTCACCAAACAAGTATATTTAATTTTACATTTTATGTAAATAAAATATTTACAATGAAACATTGATTTCAGGCTGAAGTTTATAACAATCCATGATTTCGGAATGAGGAAACTTCGAAGTTTTCACAAATCCAGGGAATTTTTTAAAAAATGTTTCTCAAATTATTTTTTTAATTGCTTATTACATTCGTTTCACTTAAAATATATATGCTAGCCCTTCTCTCTGGGCCAGTTACGTAATCATTATGGGCAGCGTGGAGACTGCGGGACTAAGGTTGTACACCTTTGATCTACAGTAAAGGTATCACCTTAAATGTGAGCAGTAGCGTGTTTCCAACTTCAGTATTGTGATTTGGAGCTAACTTCTCCGGAAGCTCTGCTTGTCCGGCGGCAGATGTTCTTCCCCTCTGCAATCCACGAAGCTTGGGCCGTGCATTAACACCGAGGTCGCGGTTGGACGGGGTCGGAAGTGATGGGAATCTAGCACGAGCCCACATCATCTTCTCTTCCCTCTTGGTCGTCCAGGATCCCGGAGGAGCGTGTCGGAGCGTGGAATGGAGGAAAAAAAAGTGGATCGTGATTAAAAAGTAATTCCCGCAGCTGCCGCGGTGGCACGAGTCCGTCACGGGCCTGTTCTTGGCGCGAGATCCTATCAGGAGGGATGATTCTTTCTCTGAATGACCACTTCACGCTTAGTAACTTTGCTTTTCGACCGGCGGGAAAGCATAACTGTGTCGTCTACCGACCGTAAGGAGGACGACTGAGGTAGAATTTTATTTTCATTCGCTAATTTGTCCGTAATAGGGTCGTTCAACATATTTTTTTATTGCCGAATCAGATAAGAGTTAGTAAAATAAAAAAAACCGTATTGAACGATTCGTCAATTAGTTCTCGAGTTATAAGCGGCGAAAAACTGATGCTTTAAACCCTTTCGGAAAAGTGGGTGTGCATGGAACTTAGTGCGTCATCAACTTCGTCCAATCACAACTGAGCTCGCGAAGCTACTTCGCCTTATCACAATGGGGGGGCACACAGATGACTCTGCCAATAGAAGTGGTTGCGACAGGATCTCTGCGAGCAGACCTTCCGATTTCCCCCCTCCACTCCCTTCCCTTCCCTAAAAACAATCAAGGACGGGAGTTGGATGACGTAGTAGTTCTCAAAGCAGCTTGTTCGGTGGGCGTCACCTTTTGCTTAATTTAATTTTTTATTTATGGCGAATGGCTCTGGTTAGAAAATTAATTTTCTCACTAAAACTCATAAAATTCATTTTTCATTTAATCGAACGATTTCGTGTGCAATATTGCGATTTCGGTGCGAGTAAACGCCCGCATTGATAATATTCGTGGATAATTGTATAATTTGCATGTCGTACGTGGAATTCTCCTTTGTTTTATCAAGTCTGTACTTGCAGTTATAGGCGCTTCACCCGGAGGAAAATTATAAGGATGGTAATGGAAGGGAAAGGAGGATGGGTGGAGCGAAACCTGGCTTCGGTATTACCCTGCTCTTAACGAAAGGCGCTAAGGAGACCACGGCTTAACGTCTCATCAGACGGACGGAACATTGTACTCCAATGCTCTTTGCAAAAAAAATCAGTAGGGTCCGATTTAGCAATGAAAAATATCTTCCCCTGCCGGAATTCGATTTCGGGCCCTCACGGTGAGAGGCCCGTATTCTAACCACCACGCCAACTCGTAGAGTCATCTACAGTTAGGTTAATAAACCGCGTGGCCTTCATTAAACCAGGAACCACCAGCTAAGAACAAATAATAAGGATAAGCGTAGAACAAGATTGGTCACTTTCTTCCATATTTCTTATTACCTACATCGAGAAAAAAATTAAGAATTCAATGAGAGGACATTAGGAGTCCATGGGGGATAAATTAGCATACTTTGAATTTCTTTTGGCTTACTGGCCATGGTGGAAGCAGAAAGAGGTCACAGAAAGATTCTAATTAACATTAGGCAGATATTAACAGGATCAATTTGAAGGTCATTTGAAGCTAACAACATGTAATAGAAGAGGAGAAGCAAAGGCCAATAAATGACTGCTTAAGTTCTTGAATAAGTTACAAGGCATTCATTGTTATCCATGAAGCAAGATAACCAGGGATTGACAATGCAAGAAGAATATATTATGCATGTAGAAGAATACTGGCAAAACTTACATTAGCATTCTAACGGGAAAAGAGTTTACTTACAGTTTGAAATGTAAACTCAGAGATAAGGAACACTTCATTAGAACTTACTTCTGGAGCGCTCTTATTTTCGGTAGTTAGGTATGGGCGATAACAGTAGCAGAAAATTCAAGGCTGAAAGATTTGAAATGTGGTGACTCTGAGTCTAACATTGGATTTTACGAGGCAAGAATTTTATGAGTCACTAGTTGAAGGCACCCGTTAAAATTCAACAGGAGTGAGATAAATGAAATGCATGCATAGTATTAAGAAATGTTAACATTTATTGCTAAGGGACGAAACAACTTGGATTATGGAGCTACCTTTTGCTCCAAATCTCAATCTCATTGTCAGTCGTAAATCTATTATGAACCGGTGTTAATACATAAATACTGTTAGTATTCGAACATGCACCTTTACATTAGTGGGAATAGTATTCCAAACCTTCCAGGCTAGAATGAGGCCAGGGGATACTTGGTAAGGATAGGACCCGCCTCCTTGGCGAAAAAGTTTTCTATGGCCTTTTGTGTGGATTATGAGTGCCTTGATTCTCTAACTTCATTACATTGGCAACATAAACATCATGCGGATAAGAATAAAAAGAAATACTTGGTATATTTCACACTATTTTATTCTAGCACTTAGGTTTATAAAACATTTATACACAATTACAATTAGACAATACAAAAAAAACACAATTAGGTTTATAAAATAGTGTGGAATATACCAAGTAAGTATTTCTTTTTATTCTCATCATGAATAAATTCCACAAAGTTACACCTGAAGGCATCTCTTCAATTCATACGGATACGTAATTATGCTTTTATTCCACTTAGAGTATATTCTATTGTTATGAACTATTGCGAATTTAACATATGTGTACCAAATACTTTCGGTCTGGTATATTTGTACCCTCCACGGTTTCTTTCATGCATATTTATATTACATATTATTTATCGACTAACTACTCTCATTTTTACTAGACTACTTTCAGGTTCCTCATCACTTTTGTCCATCTCAATTAACGACAATTTCGTGAACGACAACGTGAAACGCAGTTTCTTTCGTTTCTCTCTTCCCAGAGAAGAGAGAAACGAAAGAAATAGAAAACTTTGGAATACTATTCCCAGCTCTCATCCATATATCCCAGTTCGGTTCCACTGGACAAATGCGGAAAGAAATACGAAAAACATTCACGATTTGAGCCCCGCGGAAGCCTTCGTTTAAATTCTCTTAGGTTTACCGGATGGAAACCGACTTGATCCGCGAGTAGCAATAGTACGTAGTAAGCCCATATGATTGTGCCGAATAAAAGGGCCGATCTAGCTTCACGAATTAGCCGCAGTGCCTCATTTCGCACCTTCCAATATCCTCGGGAAAAGCACAATGCAGTTTGCGACATCTCTTTTAGACACATAATTAAAGTGGTTTAAGCATCAACATTATTCGGAAGCAACTATGTAAATGGCCTTGGCAATGCTCAAAAAGGAACCGAGAAAACTACAAATCTCAACTTAAATTACAAAATTTACAGAAACAGTAGATCGGTAGAGAGAGAAATAAAGTTTAAAATATTTCCCATTAAACACAAAAAGAATGGAAAAAATCGATTAACATTTAGTTATTTTACTGAGCGAAAGACAAAACTCTTGCGCTTTGGTAAATGGAAAAAGTCGATTTAAACCAATGTAAATACATAATTGGCGCCAGGAATCATTCCCGGGTCCAAAGCCTTTTTTATATAGCCTTTTTATATAGCACCTTCTATTGCATATGCTAGAATCCTACTAAATTTCAGCTCAATCTCTCTAGTTCTCTAGTTTTTGAGGTGTAACGAACATATAACAGACAGGCAGACTCCATTACATTTTTATACATTAGTATATTTCTCTTCTCGAATAAAGTTTAGGCCTGTTATAGCTATGATGATAATATCAATATGGGATATTTTAAAATGGGTGGTCAATATTTTCTAGGTGTTAATATAAATATTGGTTATATTGGTTATTGAAACTGATACTTCAATATTGTAGTGTTAAAATATCGGTTTGATACGTTATTTCAGTAATGTCAAAAGTTGAATTAGAAATCCACTTAAAATTATTATAAATATTTGGCGAGAATTAAAATATTCATGACATTTATGCAGGCATGCAAAGCATTTCATATATGAAACAAAAACGTCATTATCGCAAAACAAGCGGTGCCATATGTCATATATCGTTGAGAAAAAAATACATTGTTTGCAGAGTTCTGGTTTTTGAATTGTTAGCCCCGATTTTTTTTGCCAACAAACTTTCATGAAACTGACGATTCGTGGCCCTTTAACGCGATTCATTGCGCGCTTTGGACACGTTGCACCCATGGTACGCGCGGCCCTGCCGACACCCCTGGCTAGTAGCCGCTGATGTAGGTACATGAATTGTCCCGCGAATTGATTTCAGTGGACCAATGGTGATTTCCGTCTTCGGGTAGCGGGTCGTTTTAGTCCTGGCACCGCTCCAAGAAATGGGGATTCCAAGGCATGCATCAGGTCCGCGGAGGTATGATATGCGAGCCGCCTCGATTCGGAAAGCCGTTCGCGGGCCTTGGGAATCGATCGATTTCCCCCACCCCAGGTCCGACTCGGGGAGGGGATCTTGGGTGAGGAAAGTGGCGTTCCGAGGCCGGAGGAAGGGATTCTCCCCTCCCCATTGGCTGGACGACGTCACGTGACCGAGTCCGTTCCCACCACCGGGCGACCGGGGGAATTTTCGTAGAGCGTATGGCGTGCGAGATACCTAACAGACAACCATGAGCGGACAGGAGTGAGACTTTGCTGGGCTTTCCTCTGTCTAGAGCCGGAGAAAGGAGAATGAACTGCAGAAGCGCGTGGGAATCTGTGTAGGTACGTCACTCATGGTATCCTAATGTCGTTCTTGCGCGGGGTGGCGTGCTTTGTAACCTAGACGGAGGACTTTTCAAAGTGTGTACCACTCAAAGTAATAATTAAGACACCACTCTATTAGAAATTTGCTTCGTGAGGGGGGGAGGGCTAAGTCTAACGTATCGTAACTTGAAAAAATAAGCTTTTCCCGATCGTTGCCGACATATAACAAATCTCTTCCTTAAATTTTCAGTGCTTGATTTTTACTTCCACAGTGCCCATTCCAATATCTTCTCACTGGTAAAGTTCACTGCTCACCTTGCTATGAAGGAGTTGTTAATTTGACCGGCCCCAGAACAGAAGTTCAACGCATGCATACATATCAGATTGAAAAGAACAATTATTTACCATATTCATGCATCAAACTAGTGATCACGTTTCAAGGCACTTAACACTTGAATTATACGCAGTGTGATCTGGATTATTATTCCCAATTAAAATCAGAAAGACAAAAATATTGGGAAAAAGTTTCGGTGGTGGGGGGGCTGAAGTCCGAGAATCCCGCTCCTCCTTGGTTACGTGCCTGTTCATATAAGAAGGCTAGATCACCTAGATAATGACTCCGGTACATATTCATTCAAAAACTCGTTCTTCCCTCACCAAAATTCCGGCCATAAAAGCACCAAGATATGTTACTCTGATATGATCTCGAAGAAGTATCATCCCTTCATATGAAAATGCAATAGCACTCTACTCATAAATGGATTAATAGTGATTAATACTGAGGATCGTTGTGGCCTAGTGGGTAGAGCACGGAGCTACCGACCGGAGGGTCCAAGGAGCCCTTCTGGACACCTCCCACTTAAAATCCTCGTGACTCGATTTTCTGTGTGTCAGAACTTCGTAGGAAATCACAGGTGGCCAGGGAAAGGAACTGGTCCCCCTACCCTGAATGTGTGAATGTCACACTCCAATGGCTTAGTGTGGGGTAAGCTCTACCCTCACCTACCAACCCTCGGGTTGAACACAAGTTAGTGATTAAACCGAAGTTACTGGAAATATATTTAGGATAGGTGATGTGAATTTTGCTGGCGGCTTAGCATGTCTGCTTGAAACATTAGGCTTACAGAGCATAAGTGGGGCTTCGAGTAAATTTATTTCTTTCAACTTAAAACTAAAAAGTTAATTTTCATCTCATTTTAGTAAATGAAAGCAAGGTTGCCTTGAAGGAAACCTGTGCTGAGGCAACCGTCATTGAAAACTCTTACACTAGAAACAAATAACATAAATAGCTGCATGGTAGGTACTTTGTATAATCATCTGCTTTTACATGAATAAACTGAAATATTTTGCTTTCAAGGTCTCCACGCTGCATAGTAAACGGATTAATATTATTTCCGGGAGTTTTAAAGAATTAATGTTACATAAACATTGATATCATTACATTGTGAAAGTATTGTTCATATGAGGAGGCATATCGCACAATATTTCCAAGAAATTATAGTATCTAACATTTTCCCTGTATGTCTTCATGAGTGTCGTGTAAGAAAAAAATAGTAAGCAATGAGAAAACTGAAAGGCCTCGTATGAGATATTTTGAGAGTGTGTAGTTAAGGATGAAAAAGAGAAGGATTATTATTTAGACAAATGTTAAGAGGCTGATTATAGGAGAGGTTATACTTATAGGAGAATCGAGTGGAGATTTGCGTTGTGCCAATCTTAGGATTGTTGACCTACGATGATAATGTCGTGTAAAAGATAAAATTCAATGATATCCTTCCCATACGATGGAAAAAGTAATTCCTTAAGTAGCATAAACATTAGTGTAATTTAGTGATAGCATTCCCATCCTGTCACACTCCCTCGAGGTGGCTAGCAGTTTATGTACTGATCAGATTTAGATCGGGCAATGAATTCTGCAACTCGTTGAAGCGCCAAACCGTGTAAAATTTATTTATGAATGCGTGTAAATAGAACGGTGCCCGTTATCCGTAGGGTCGTTCATGCATTTTAGTAGTTTTCCATGCGATTCGTGGCATTACAAGATGCCATTGCGCATCTATCCGAGCAACAGGCTGCACGGCTAGAATTGCGTAGGATGGTCGTGAACAGCTACATCTACATAATACCCTGCAATCCACCATAAAGGTGTGTGGAAGGGGGAGAATTCTCACCAAACATGCACTACGTATCATGCATAAAAAAGGGATTAGTAATAATATATTAGTCTAAACTTCACTATTTAAAAAAGATAGAAATTGCAAAGCACACATGCAAAAACATGCTGTTAGTTGGGTTAGCTTAAAGTCCTCATGCCAACATACAAGTACATATGCTATCCATTGATACAATCGTATTGGACATATTTACCGCTATTCATATCCCTAATTGTACGAGGAAAAAAGGACATTTTGCATCTGACAGTTCGGCAATCAAATTCTCTAATTTTGTGGTTATGGTCCAGTTTACCATAGTAAGATGGGGTTCGCAAAATATTTTTAGCGTCTTCACTGAAAATATTATCTTGGAATTTATTGAAGAGATTAAGTCTAAATTTCAACCTACGATCTGGGAATGATTCCCATTTTAATTCATTAAATAGACTGGTTACGCTAATATAGTTACCGTACCGTCGCTTCGCAAACCTTCCCTGAAACCGTGACTACTGAGCCGTGGACCGAGAGAGGTAGGATTTGGACTGCCTCTCTCTCTCTCTCTCCCCGGTGATGCAATTCGCTCCCTCCTTTCGGGTTCCCGTGCACCAGGCGCTGATGAGTAGAGCGGAGGAAAGATCATGTGAAGGCCGTGACGTTCACGCCCAAGCTATCAACGCCGTGGCCATTCACGTTCGAAGGCAGCGGAGGGTGGATCGGATTGATTTCGGGAGATGGCGCCGGATATCTCGCTTTTCTCCTTTCGGTACATTGTAATTATTCGAGGATGCGGAAGTGATTTTCGCCATTTAGGATAGGTGGGTAATCGGGTCATCATCATCAACCAAAAATCCTAAGGTTGAAATTTAAAACTGCCGGCTTAACTTTATGGAACCCTTTCACAGGGAAAGAATTACAACTTGGTACGTTCCACAGCTTATTCCTGCCATTCACGTTTTCGACATAAAACGCCATACAATGATAATATTGGCTCTCCGCACGATTCTCTTGATAGCTAATCTCTTCATGTTTACGTAAATCTTCTCTTTCACATCCTTCACAGTTTTCTCTTCCATCCTTCCCATTCGATTTTTCCTGGACACCTTCACCATGATATCCCACGGGATTGATATTGATATTCTATTTACTCCCCCATGCTCGATACAATTGAAAGTACAAAAATATATCGCGAGCTTTAGGTGGTCTCCAAGGTCAGGACCTGAATTGAGCCACCACCAATATGAAAAACTGCATGCTATTATAAAAAAAGCAGTAACAGTTATACAATTAATGAAAAAACAATTAAAACATATGTTCCACATTTTTTGGAAGTAAGCCAATCTTTGACCAGTTTTTTTTTTTAATTTTAGTGGGCAGTACATTATATATATATATATATATATATATATATATATATATTTGGCCCCATAAACTGTTCCGTCTTCTTCATAAGGTTTTCAGAAGACTTCTCTTTTCTCCCACTCTTCTTGGGACGCCTCCTTTAGTCAATCGGGGTAATCGGTTAAAGGCTGGGATTTTTCAATGTACAATGAACGGAGGAAGGAAGGGTGGAAAGAAACTCAGCGTCGGCATTACCCTTCTCTTGACTATAGGCCCCGAGGGGTACGAAGTTTGACGTCCTGTCCTTCGTACGAAGTTCTGAATTCTAAAAATAAGTGCCCTCCGCAGAGTACTCCAGAAGGGAGTAGCATGCCTATCAATTGTCTACCATACAATGTACTCGAACACGGGTCCTCGGATTGGGGATCCAGTGCTATAGCCACAACACCAACCCAATTCTATTTTCGTTAAGGGCAGGCTAGTGGTCACTACAGGTTTTTCTCCACCCTTCCGTCGCTCCTCATTGCTTGTCACTCCTCCCACAATGTTGTTGCGGCATTGAAGTTAGTAATAAAAGAATACTTATCTGGATGGTCCATTCCCGGAATGTACAACTACGAGAAATGTATCCTGCTTCAACATGTAACAATGCAACAGTAAAGAGCTGCGAAGGCTCGCAGATCCTCTCATTAGCTCACCTCCACAATTTCCTAATCCATTAAACTTTTTAATGCATTAGGTTTGCTCTTAGGGGTACCTTTTAATGAATTTAATTAGCCCCCTTTGATAACATCATTTTTACTTAAAACTAGCGGATTATGTGGAAAGAAGGATTAGATAATACCTATGGCGTTTTCCTACTTATGAGAACTTCTAACGAGAATTTTTGACCGGGGATGCAAAGGAAAGGTAAAGAAGAGCTCACGATTCAGAGCGTGGCCTACTACGGATCTAAAATATGAGCGCTACGGAAAGATGGCAATAGAAAATATTTCACGCTCTGCAAATGTTGTTATGTCTTAATTAGTTATTGCCCTGTATAGTCATCGCATCAACAGGAGAGACAGTGGTGACAAATTAAGAAGATATAAAATCTGTCGGACCAAGCTACAGTGCGTGAATTCGTTTTTCCTACGCACAATGCACGATTACAACGCAAATTGAGTATAAATATTTTCAAGCACGTTACACACCTAACTTTATTATTAATTAACAAGGTTTTCGACGGATAAACTCAACTTCACGGCTAACGATCTATCTCCTCCTGCAACAGGACCTTGAGGCGGGTCTCAGGGTAAAATCAGAGGCATATGTAGATGTAAGTCATGCCTAGTGAGGGACAAGTAGCATGTTTAAGTGTTGGTAAACCCTCTCTGAGAGCTTGATAGCTTAAAGGGTATTGTCACTGATCTGAGATATTAAGATTGAATCCTAGATTTCATAACGGAAATTGAGTCTTCGATCAACCATAGCGTGACGATGGTGGGACGCCAAATCTTAAGAAAGAAAGAAAGCTTGCATCACGTGATAAACGCTGGAGTCCGTTGGCCGACTTTATATTTGTGAGTTCCAACGGTTCCCACGCTGAAATAACATTCGAACAGTCGTCGGAGGGACCCTTTTATCCGATTTTAATGTCTTCTCTGACGGAATCGTTCCTTCGTACCCTCTAGAAGCGGGAGGAAACGTCTTTAATATCGAACTTTTACGATGTCCTGGGTCGTCAAAATTCGACCTTTCCCATTGACCACCGCGTTGGCGAGCTTTGACCATTGCCGCTTCGGGACGGGGGGGCGTATCCCGGGACTTCTCAAATGGACCTTTCTCTTCCCCATAAACCCTTTGTCTCCCGTCCAAGGTGTGCCGGTGGTCTTCCGTAAGGGGGCGTTTTTATTGCCAAACCCTTCCCGTGCGGAAAGGGAACGGCGTTTTCACGCGGTGACCGGGTGTGTTTTAGGTCGTAAAATTGTGGATATCGGGTGCGACCGTTGTGAGTGACCGGCGTTAAATGGTTCACCCGCAGACCAGAGTCGCTTCAGCTGATGCACTTTTATCCTACCATGGGAATCGCCTTGGCCCGCCAGAGTCGTCATCAAATAGGAAAGGAGTTGCATAATTCAGGTTGAAAATTCTTTTGGCCATCGACATGAGACGGGTAGATATAAAGCGAAAGGTGAAGCAGCAAAAGATTGGAATAAAATATGGACACGCTGGAAAAAATGGAATACTCTCCCACTTGGTCCTCCCCAATATTTAAAATCGAGTAGAAACATTGAATATCCATAGTAAAAATAAGTTTTTGAAATGCTTCAATTGCACAGTCAAATCATAATTTAGGGTTCCATTCTCAAAACGAGCTAATTATTTACAGAACCTTTATGCATAAAAGTTTCACATCTATAGGTACCTACTGATATTGAAATTGTCGATGTAGATTGCTAATAAATTGAAATTCAATTACAGTCGATTTTAAGATAGGTCTACAAGTTTGTCCAAATTATTAGAAGGATTAAGTTGGCAATCACTATCTATAGGAGTTTGAATTAAAGACCAAATATCTCGCACAAATTTTAGGGAAAACACTTATTAACACTGAAAATAGCTAATGACCAATAAACATCAATAAAACACTGACATAAAATTCCTTGAAAAAGAAACCTTAAGTTGAACAATTTTTCACCATCGATGAATCCCAAATCGTCAATTACGAATCTGATTTTAAATACTTAGGCGAAGGTGTATAGTGAACTCGGAATCCATAAGCTATTATATATGAGCAAATATCACTGGGAAACTTACTGAAAGGCGGTGGAAGAAGCAAGAAAGAATTCATCGGTAGAATAGCCCAGGAGAAGATGGAAAGAAGTACTCATTTACAACTTGCAATGAAAGCCTGGAAGTAAGGTAACATTTCATCACAACATTAATTTGGAGCACGTTTCTTTATGGAAGTTGGGTACGAAGGATAACAGAAGCAGAAAATTCAAGGTTTCAGCCATTCGAAATTCATGATTTCAGCAGAATGATGAAGATAAAATGGGTCGACCGAGTGACAAAGAAAAAGTCCCAAGAAGAGTATAAGAAAAGAGGAGTCAGCTAGAAACTTGAGACAGTGCAATCTAACCAACCACTTCTCGAAACATGATGGCCTGATGAAGACAGTTGTCGAGGGGAAAGTGAGTGGGAAGAGCGGAAAAGGAAGGCCTGGTATAAGATATATAGAGCAAGCAGTGAAGGATGTGAAAGAGATGAATAATGTATATACGAAGAAGCTAGCTGATGGGATAATCGGGTGGAGAGCTGAAACCAATTTCTAGACCGACCAGTCTATTAAATGAATTAAAATGGGAATAATTGTCAGATTGCAGGTTGAAATTTAGACTTAATCTCTTTAATAAATTACAAGATAATATTTTCACTGATGAAGTTAAAAATATTTTGCGAACCGCAACTTACTATGGTAGACTGGACCATAATCACAAAATTAGAGAAATTGATGGTGGTACCGACAGATTCAAAATGTCCTTTTTTCCTCGTAGAATTAGGGATATGAAAAGCGGTAAATATGTCCAATACGAGTGCATCAATGGATAGGTAGCATAGTTAGCTCCATGTTGGTATAAGGACTTGAAGCTAACTCAAATAACAGCATGTTTTTGCTCTTTTTATCTTTTTTGAATAGTGAAGTTTAGACTAGTATATTATTACTAATAATTTTTTTCATGATATGTAGTGCATGTTTGGTGAGAATTAACCCCCTGCCACACACCTTTATGGTGGCTTGCAGGGTATTATGTAGATGTAGATGAATTTTTAGGTATTTTGACCAATGATGATGATGGTGAGGTAATGTAAATTTTTTCGGGCTTTAAATGGATTCTACGTGAGCAATTACACATGGTATTTTTCCGGGCGTTTGTTAGGTGGTTTTTCATGAAATCACATGCCCAACTTTTCGTCTACACTTCTTGAAGCCTTCCTTACCTGAGTTTTTAAGAATTACTTCTATTTTAGGTAATTTAATCACCATCAATGGGTCTTTCACACTACGTCAGTGCATAGTGAGGTAAACAGTGAGGCAGCGAGGTTGAAAAAGAAATATTTTCTACTTTAAATAGTGACATTAGCAGATTAGGTAGTAGCTGCCAGAAGAATTATCAGTGGAATTGATTTTCGGCACTCCAACTACTTGAAGTCACGATTAAATTCGATTAAATTGAATTGGAAACCGTGACCCTTGGATTACCAGGCAGGTACGTTCCAACCTCACTACCGCAGTAAGGATATTTAAATTAACCTAAATGAGATATGCAATGTAGATTTTTCCCGTTTTTGTACGCTTGTATGAGACTAAATGTACCTAAGCCATATCATTTTTAAATGCAATGGTAAAATAACTTGAAATATTTACATTTTTAAGTGGTGTCCGTCCTACAGGATGCCGGCTTTCACTAGTACTTGTGTTACATGCGAAGATGCAAGAAGTTTTTTTTATGAATTTCATTAATATTTGAATTGTAGACAGTTCACTTCCTATCGCAGACTTTTGAGGTGGTTAACAGCTGTAGTTGTAGATGCATCCTTTCATAGAGTAACCATCCACCACTAATCCTAGTCGAGTAAAACTGTGAAGATACAGATATAAACCGAGCTATGCTTTGTGCAGTAACTTGAAATAGGCTTTCCCGAACTAAGCAATGTTCTTTTCATATCTTTATTTCAATGAACCATCCTCTCATTGGTTGAAGGCCTTTCATGGATCGCATCAACTATGGCCTACCTGATGCATCTTGTTGGTTCATCAGTTTTATATCGTTTTAGCAAGTTACGAAATATTACTACGTATTACGAACATCCCTTGATTTGTGCCTGTAAGGTAGCGACTTTTCGTGTGCTGCCATGAGAAGCTCATTCAGGAATGGAAAGTGTAGGGTTCCTAGGCCATCGTGACCTTTTTATTCCTTCGGCCTTTTCTTTTTCCAGGGCTAGATACAGATGTTCGGGATCCCGAAATGGAAACCCAAATCTTATTCTTAATAAATTACTCAACGCGGCTTTAACCAACTGAATCTGTCGACTCCTTTGAATCCTCCAAGCGTCTTCACCTACGCTCGTGAGAAAGGAGACCTCGTCGAAGCTCCGGTATTTATAAGTCTGGGCAATAAAATTAAGGCTAAGCTATTAAATGAGGGGTTGTCCCTTGTCTGCTTAGTTCCACCCCTCCCCCTCCCCCCACCGCGAATGAATAGATCGGTAGCCAAAGGTCAAAGTGTGGGTATGCAAACCGGTACTTACAATCCTCGGACACTAGCGCACACAAGTCCTGGGCAGGCCAGCACTTCGTTCGCTACCTGATCCATCCCGAGAGGATGACTATCCATTCAGGGCTCTGTCGCAATAAAATCTCGTCAATATACCTTAGACGGCCGCATATGTCCACGCAAGGAAATGCGATAATGGTCCTCCTCGCATCGGGTTTAATGTTCGAGGATTGAGTCGTGGTGGGCAGTGTCCGAAGGTGAGGAAAGCCAGATTAAAGCCCGGGCCCGATACGCACTGCGATGAAAATTCAATCGGAAAAAAATTGGAACTGGATGTCTAGTTTAAATGCACCGCTGTGAAAATTTGAACCAAATATTTTCCGTTAGGGTATGCTGGGCGATGTAGCTTGTAGATGTAGGCAGAGGTGTATTAAATGTTCCTCCTAATACTCGTTTAAAAATAAAAGCATCATTGAATGCAAAGCTCCCGTTTTGATTTTTTATTCGTGGATTACGTTGACTAGAGAGTGAGTGAAACCGATTAGTTATTTAACAAAAATGAAATTCATTGCTCGACGGTAATGAGTGCTTGACGAGGAGTGATCCTTTGCTACAAACACTTGCTGTAGGTTGCAGGAAATTTTGAAGATAAATCCAGTGCAGGGCGGTGTATCGAGCCAATATTCAGCAGCAAACATCCGCAGTTATTGGTTGTCATGATAAAATCAGTACCTGATATGGTACGCTATCCTGGATTCCTGATCCCAGAGACAGTATTTAGGGGGATATATAGCAACCATCTCTCAGAACCACGGACGGACCTTTGCCAGGCCATAGGTTCATGTTTACATTCCCCTTCTGGAAACCTTTATTCTCTTGGCAATCATAATCAAACCTGCTTGACTATCATACTTGACGTCAGCAAAATTAAAATCTTAGACCGCATATTGTAAATTGAACGTCAAAGTATATTGAGTGTCAATATTTCTTAGAGTAAAAACCACCTCAAAATTAAAATTTTGGTTGACTTAGGCATACGTGTGGCAAGTGTAATTATATATATGGGCATCAATTTAACTTCTAATCTGCTATGAGGAGAATCATATTCGAAATTTTTGTGATATGTACAGTGCTGGTGGGACATAAGCTTATCAAATGAACACTGGGAAAGTACTTGGATGGAAAAACAAAGAAAAATTTATTTCGCAATTATATGGACTCGCCTGAAAAATATATCAAGCATGTTGTATCTCATGAAAAAGGATAATAAAGCTAAATAAAGTGCAAAATAATGCATCACGTTTTGCAACATTTTCCTTTGACCGTACGTAAAGTGCCACTCGGGCATTGGAAGACCTTGGTAGGGAAGCGACAGGGACTAGAAAGTAATTCTCAAGATTCATGTTACTCGAAAAATTCAAATCTCACAAATTCGAATCTGACACTTCAGACATATTTCTAGACCCACCTTATATCAGCAGAACAGATATATGCGATAAAATAAGTCAAATTTAGAACCGAGAGATACAAGGAATCTTTTTTCTCACGGAAATTACACGTCAATAATGAAAATTTTACTGTTCTTTCAAACATATAACACATCATTCTGTACTTATATCACGTTCAACAAATCAGCAGAACGTTTTTCAGCTAAAATTACATTTCATGGCTGGTAACCTATCACTCCCTGCCACCCGCCCATGTGGTGGCTTGCAGGGAAAGAGATAAATGCTGTGTTTCAACATTAATTATTGAAATCATTATTTTCATCATTACACCGATGGAATATTGCTTTTTTGTTCTCGTTAGTGATGTTCTATGGGTCAATTGTTTGATAGGTAGCTGGTTGATTTCAGACATGTAAACCTGCCGTAAATATGTATTTTAATATTGAGTGACTACGAAAGCGGTAAATTACTCATGAAGATAACTAGGGCATTACACAGGAATAGTTCTAAAGCCTTCATTGGGCACAACGATAATTAATGTCTCTTGTGCTCTCCAGAGAGCGAACTCAAGGTAAATAACTAGACTTAGATAACACGCTGGTGCGTATTTTCTCATTCATTTCATCTTTAGCTCTTATCTAATTGACAATATCTATGCGACAATTTAAAATTTTTAATATTGATACTTGGAATATCAATGGTCATTATTTAGCATTGATTCATTGGTATGCATGGAATCAATCTCTTTACCCCTTATTTGACATTGAAATTTCATGAGGCCGATACTAAAATGTAAATATTTAAAATATATAGTTCTAAAAATCAATATACTGAAATGCTCCCAGCTCTAGATTTACCATGGGTATAGATATTGTTTACATGATTTCTCTTAAACTTTTCTTCCTGGTTAACCACTAATTTTGTTCGAATACTATCGACCACCTTAGGTTTCCTAGCCATTATTTCCCTTCGTGTCTTTTCTATTTCAATGTCTAGTAATCGTATTACCCGCTTCATGTATTGGCAACGAAAGTGTCGACGAAAGATCATTGGAGAATACTTCATTTATTTTGCAGAATGTATTTAAGCTGTGCCTGCTTTTCGGTTCATACAACTTGAAGTCTAGTACTGGCTTTTACGGGGAAGGAACGGTATTGCACAAGGGAATATTATAATGTTCCTCTAGATACATTTTTAACTGCCCCCAACCGCCCATTTATCACCAATATTTAAGACGGTTAGAAGATCCTTTTACGTTTTACAGCGGCAGAATGACTCGGAGGGTACTCGTAAGCCTCACGGAGAGGGCCATTATTTAATAACTATTTCCTGTCCCTCACTCCAGTCCAGGCCATAACCCTTCGCCTCGAAATGCCCTCAGGCAAAAAATTGTGATAAAAAAAGGACTTCCCATCGGCCTCCGCGTGCGGAAATTGACCTGCCCATAGTCCCGCGTCGGACGAAGTTATGTCCACTATTTCGCTTCGTTCTCTTCAACTGTTTTTTTTAATGAGCTTTTCTATTTTTTCCGTGCACCCAACACCACCGACATGGCAGTGAGGACTGGTGACGTATGCGTTAGCTTCTACGTGCAGCTCGTTTTCACGGTGTTGACCTCCACTGGCTGATGATTGCGTGAAAAAAGTTGGCCTACCTCTCCACCAGTTCATTGCCGGTCGGGGATTGGACTCGGTTTAGTGCATCCCCATGCTAAATGCGTAGTTTTTTTTTCACTTAAGTTTTCGACTCACTGACTGAATCGTTTTTCTCAAACGCCTTTTAATTTCCTGCCCCGTTGATCTCCACGAAATACCTGCAGTGACGAACGCCACTCGTGCTAATGGTTATGTTTCGTTGGGCACACTTTGCATCCAACTGGGAGCAATTTGAACGATTGAAATGGGTAGTAATGTAAATAAACGTCTAAATATGTTACATTTATGCAGACGAACGGATGGCAATAAACGAGTTGTACCTTATATTAGGTCACATAGTCTATTGGAGTGCTTATGAATTTAATGTTGTTTGAAATAACACTCATTCCGGCTTTCTGTAAAAAATTCTTTTACATTTAGTCTTGCGCGGAATATTTAGAGAATTTTTTTCTTGGAGTTCTTCAAAAACGTGTATATGTGCTTGGTTTAAGGCATAAAACAAGTGACGTATGACATCTTTATTCCTTACGAGCCATGAACTTCATTGGCACTAATATTTATGTTCATTGATGTGTAGTATTGCTGTGTTCAAATAAGTCTGCGGTATTATTCTTCATGTCAAGGATCCTAAAAACCAAGGCTTTGTAGTTCGCAGGAATATTGGAGTTTTGGATTACCCTCAACGTATTCTCGTTTAAATTTCTCAGTTATTTATACTATGAATGAAGAGTATATCAATTCAAAACCTCTCAGTGATCACAGGTATTCACTTAAAAGATAGATTCTTCGAATTTCACAAAATTATACAGTATTTTGTTTCTTTAAAAATACGCCATGAAGTCCAATGCACAGCGTTATACCTGGACGGACCGAGCGCTTATGTTGCCGCTCTATGTCCTAACTCAATCAGCTCAATTAATTTCGTTGTGTTTTTATCGGCATTTTCTTCAATTGCCATCATAGAGCAACAAAAATTACCGCTTCTATACAAAATTATTTATTGGCCAGCCGTAGTCACGGAATATATATATATGTTCTATCAAAAAAGGAATAGGAACTTCAGTTTGACGAGAGGAGACTTTCGAAAGTCTAGAAATGAAGGCGGGTCATTCCATGTCAAATTGACCAGGTGATTGCCCCTAGGGCCACCGATTTCGACCAAATTTGACATAACGGCTCCATTTGATAAAATGAAAACCGCAAAGCCGTTTGGCTAAACAAGCAACCGTTTCCGAAATATTGCAACGTTTAAAAAATTCGAATTTTGCAAAAGTTACTACACATTTTACGATATATCTCCAAGACTATTAAAGCTACAGACGTTCTTAAGGGTTTAGACACAACACTCTTCTACAAATAAAAAAAGTTTGCCAGAGGTTATATTTCATTTAAGAAAGAAAAATATTTTTGAGTGAAGGCTTGACGCCCGCCGGTCACAGCGGCGCACAACTACCATATCATATCATGCATTATACTCATTTAAGGTGTAAAGTATCGCCCAGCGGCAATTGCAATACTGCTTATAGCTTGCCTCCTGAGAAAAATGATGCCGCAATTTCGAAATGCGCATCGCACATCATCTCGGCGAAAAGATGGATGACAATTGAAATCACTATGTAGTACCTCTTCCTGAATAATATAGCTTCTCTGGTTAGTACGGAAGTTTAGCATAATGTCGTTGTGTCGAGGATGATACGAGAAAAAATAATAACTACAACTACACAAGCAACTACTATAGTTGCTTGTTTGCATGTCGGTAGTGCATGATTGGTGATCTTAACCCACTGCCACATACCCTCGCTGTGGCTCGCAGGGCATCGTGTAGATGTAAATGTAGGAGGGGTGATCAGGTTAGTGTGGTGGCTAGAGTACTGGTCTCCCATCCCGGGTTCGATTCCCGGCAGTGGCGGATTTTTTTCAGTGGAAAACCGGTCCCCACTTGAATGCGTAGTGGAGGGCATCTCAAGTTCAGTACTCCGTCCGTCGGATGGGACGTTAAGCCGTGGTCCCCTTAGCGCCTTTCGTTAAGAGTAGGCTAATGCCGACGCCGGGTTTCTCTCCACCCTTTCTCCGTTTCCTGAAAACTCCTACCATTACCCATTTACCCATCTATCCTAAATGGCGCAAATGAACTCAGATGTCGGTTGCCTCCCCTGAATAACCAACCAACAAGGGGCTTTCCATTGACTTCATTTGTTTTCGTTTGCTTTTATTTTGCTAACCAAAATTACATTCAATCAAAAAGTTCGTCACTGGAGCGTCCAACCGGTATTTATTCATCAACCACTCATTCCAACTCCTTTCATCCTACTTTTCCCACAAACACCTAGCAGGTACCTACTTCTTTTCAGCTGCATTCGGTCCAACTTTAAAGGGGCTGGACATCTCGCGAAAAAATCTATTTCCAAAATGTCCACTTTTCTAGTGCTACGATGGATTGGTAGCAGATAAAAAAATAACGTTTTAACGATTCGCGGTTAATGCTATGTCGCTATGTCACAAGCTATCTCTTTTGTGCGTGACTCCTATCTTATTGTGTATAAGTGATAAACGCGTTTATTTGATCTAAATCAACCATTTTCGTGGGTGTAGAACTTTGCTATGAGATTGACTTTTGGGGCCATAAATGTCTATTACATGGAATGATTCTTTCTTTGGAGTCACATATACATCTACATAATACCCTGCAAGCCACCACAAAGGTGTGTGGCAGGGGGTGATTTCTCACCAAACATGCACTACATATCATGCACAAAAAAGGAATAGTATTAATATACTAGTCAGAACTTCACTATTTACAAAAGATAGAAATTGCAAAGCAAACATGCAAAAGCATTCTAACTAACAAGTAGGGTTAGCTTTAAGTACTTATACCAACATGCAGCTACCAATGCTATTCATTGCTACTCTCCGATTGGACATATTTACCGTTATTCGCATCTCTAATTGTACGAGGGAAAAAGGGCATTTTGAATCTATCATTTCAACAATCAATTTCTCTAATTTTATGCGTATGGTTCTGTCTGCCATAGTAAGTTGGGGTTTGCAAAATATTTTTGACATCATCACTGAAAATATTGTCTTGGAATTTATTTAAGAGATTAAGTCTAAATTTCAACCTGCGATCTGACAATCTTTCCCAATTTAATTCATTTCATAGACTGGTTACGCTAATAAGGTTATCATACCGTCCATTTACAAATCTTGCCGATCTTCGCTGCACACGTTCAAGTTCATTATTTCGACCGATTTCGTAGGGATCCCATGCACTGGCACATCTTTCTATGAAGAATATTTTCGATGCAATTGAAGCAATCGTGTAGAGCGCAAACCTTGTCGCGCTTCTTCTTCTGTTTTCTGCTGCAATTGCAACGCCACAGGCTAACTTGGCCTCTGCATCCTCCCGATTTCCTCGTGTTCGCCGCGTATCACGTTCTCCCCCCACCCCTGCCGACATTTGAATCTTTAGAGGTCTCGATTTGATTGAAGGTGATGACGACCTGCTAGATGTATATTCTCTGTATAAGCACGACCCAGTACTGAGAGGTATGTTCTTTCGACCAAGCTTTCCCTTTTATTCACTCCTTGTCGATTAAGTTCACTTACCTTAACTAATTTGACCATACAGGTCAGATAAATTAAATTAATCTCTGAACGTTTTAACGCTTTTTTTGTTTTAAATAGTTTTTACACAATTTTTGGTTATGAGCTCTTAGTTTTACTAAATTTACCCCTAGTCTATCATCCCAGTATGAAGACTGGAGGAAAGAACTTGAAGACTATCTTCAACCGTCGAAATCCTCTAATAATGTAGTCATATTGAATTGGTGGAAGGTAAATGAGTCCAATTTTCCACTGCTAGCAGAAATGGCGACAGACTTCCTTAGCATTCCCACTACATCTCTTCCAGTGGAAAGATTGTTCTCACGGGAAGCAATGACGAGAAAGCATAGAAACCGCTCGGGCCACGAAACTGCAATAAGTTTACTCCGTGTGAACCCGTGGATGATGTGCCATTTGGCCAGTAAAATATAACACTTATCTTGATTTAACTGTTTTAAACCTGAAAATTGTTCAGACTACTTTTTGTAGCAAAATTGTTCATTCTATCTTTAACTTATTACATTAATTTTACAGTTATATATTTTAACATTCTCTGGATTTGTGTACAAATATTGTTACTACATACTCATTTTCACCTATTTTATGTTTCATATTTCTAGTTTATTCGTTGAGTATCAATATAACCATTAATTTACATGCAGTTTCATGTGTTCGGTGTCCAATTTAACATATATTAAAAATTTTTATGAATGTCATTGATATTTCGAGTGTACCGATTCAGCGATTACTTACGTAATGGTGATGGCTTTCAATGGTTCTTAATTTATTTTCGGGTAAACGAGACGAGACGAGAGTCTCGTCCGAGACCGAGGCGAGACTGGGGTCCATGAGACGAGACTCGAGACGATACCCGAGTTCAGAAAACGAGACCGAGACGAGACTGGCACAAGTGTCGTTTCGTCTCGTCGCAACACTAGCCCGGCCACGCCCTCCTGAACAACCCGCCCTAAACCGCCCGACCTGCAGAGCTGTGTTCCGAGGGATCTTTTGAGCCTTATAGGCATCTGCTTCATCTTGAGGGTGTTTATCCTCGCTAACGCACACATTTTTCTTATCTTCTCTATCACGCATATGGAACAGAACCCCATAAATCTGTCACATTACGCCTAATTGCTCGAAGGGTCGAATGGTCTAGCTTGGCCGGCATGTCATCTTTTGGGAAGTAATGAAAGAATGGTCTCTGGCCGAGGGTCCATTTTGTGGGGACCATGTTCGAAGATAGGCGATGAATGAGGCATCTCAGTGTCTTCGACCTCCGCAGGACGCAAGTGAGAGCTGAAATCTCCAGGGTTGGCTTCAGAATCACAAAAGAATATTTCTCCCTGTGTGGTCACGGACACTGACTGATACAACATATCTTATCCCACATTGAGAGAAGCTTAGTCAGAGCCCAAGTGAAGAATAAAAATATTTTCCCATACGCCGCCCTGTTACATTAAATTATTGACTTATATATCCTAAAGATTGCATTAGTTAGTAGTGTTAAAACGTGTACACGGTAAAAAACCACTGCATTCTAATTTCTTCATCAGTATCTGCAACACCAATTTACCTTCACTGTAAAATATTACTGTCTAAAATTGTGCGCGGAAAAAAAGAATTTTTCGTCCTCTCCGTCTTACTATCTACCTCTCTAATTTTATCTTACCTGTCCTAACCTGCCATAGTACCCTGGTGTTATTAATATACTTATAACATGTTTTATAATGCTCCTTAGTGAATGTAGGTAGATTATGTTTATGTAGTGCATGATTGGTGATGTTTCGACCCCTGCCTCACAGGTGGCTCTCAAAGTACTGTAGATTTGATATCCTGCGAGCCATCGCGACAGTGTGTTGTAGAAGGTTAAATCTGACTTGAACTACGTATATGTAACTAAGAGGTGCATACAGTGCGACTATGGAAACTTTATGGAAACATGTTCGATATATATTCACAAGACACGTGCAAGTAAATGGCTTGTATCCAAACATATAGTAATGTAATAATTAACAAGTCCGGCATTTATTTAAATGTATTAATTTATGTAATCTTAATCGTGCATTGGTTCGATGTAGATATGGATGAACCCCAATATTTGAATAACCTACGAACTCCTAACCCTACGCATGGTCATGCTAGCTATCTCCGAGGGCGCACTGAAAAAAATGGTCCCCGTTGGGCCTGGCTATAAACTAGTATGAATGGGAAACGAATCGCTGGTTGAGGGCCAGGTAAGAGTATTTAATATCACGGTAGGATAGCTTGAGTACCATTAACCCTCTGCCCAGTATGTTTTATGGGGGATGTACTGCCGTGGACACTGGTCTAAGACCCACTATAGTGTAGTGTTGCTAAAGTGAGATTGAAAACCTTACGGTTACGAGGTTAAGCGCAATTAAAATCTGACCTGGGAAAAAAATACGGTAGTCGGCATGATCTGCGGACAACCGGGTGATTTTTCCGGGGTTAAAGTAGGTGACCGTTAGCCATAAACATTTAAAGGGGCAAGATGAGTTCACCTGCCCACGTAAGTTTGTGACGAATTAGAAGTGGTTCCCATGAAGCATTTCGGTCGTAAAGTCCCACGACCTTTCGCGTCCTTAGCGACAGCTTTACCGCTTGATTTCAAGCGCATACGTCCATGATTGCGGTTGGGCGTTCTTTGCTAACTATTTTCTGCGATTGGAGACAATCTCGACTTCCAGTCCTTTGCTTATCGTGACTCAACTGTGTATTTAAAATTTACTAATCTTTTTCACTTTATATGGACCCGTATTTTTGTTTATTTCAAGGTGTCGAGGACCGTCCATGCTGATTTCATCTCACCAACCTCGACCATCGAAGATGATTTAATTCGGTCCACTGCCTTCTGCTGTGAGGGTAAGTTAGTATTCTTCAGATTTAATTTTCAAGTAAAATAGTACTCTCTGTTCTTACTTAGCTGAAGTTAGAGGAGAGGACTAATACTTATAATATAATACCAAGGGACGAGTATTGAATTAATGTTTTGCTAAGTTATGTAGGGTTCTGGCAGGGAATCGAACTGGAGCGGAGCGTCCCGTATCATTGCTCCTCCGCTCCGGAGCGATGAAGAGGTTCGCCGGGGCTTGGATAATCGATTCATCTACATCTACTCGATACCCTGCAAGCCACCGCGAGGGTGTGTGGCAGGGGGTGAAGATCACCAAGCATGCACTAAAAACATGCAAACAAGCAACTATAATATCTCATGCAACTTGATTGTTAGTATCTATAGTGTTTAAGGGGTTAATACATGCATCAGGCACTACAGGCTACTCTAAAATATTTCACCTACCTATCCCTTTGCTATGCTGCCTATTCTGTTCTCTTACAGTACGGGGGAAAAATGCCATTTTGAATCTATCGACAATCTACCTCTCTAATCTTATTTATCTGGTCGAATCTAGCATAATACGCTGGTTTTTTTTAATATGTGCCCAGCATCTTCAGATTTTCTAATAGATTTAATCTGTACTTTAACCTACGCTCTGACAATGATTCCCACTCTAATTCTTTTATTAATTCAAAGTTGATCATTCAAAATTATTTTACGCTTAAATACGCTCTTATTAATTCAAAATCGATTCATTCGCTCCGCTCAGGAGCGGAACCCTCGTAGTGTCCTCTACGGTTCGGAGCGGAGCGCTTGAAGGAACGCTCCGGTTTGACGGAGGGAAGAGCGACTTTGACCAAAACAAGCTGCATAGGGTGGCTAAACACCAGTAAGCCTTGATAATAAAAGGTTTTCTCAATTCTCAATTTAATTTAACTTTAAAAATCACAACACTCGTTATATACGATTACGAATTTCATAAACCTGCGGGGCAAATTGATATAATTAATTGGCCCTATGTGATTAATTGTTCTCATTATGTAAGCTATGTTAGCTCGACATAATGGATAAAATCACTCATACTTCCGAAATCAATGCAATATTTTTCTTTCTCATTAATGAAGCTTCATGCCCTCTTGCAAGTTGCAAACAAATATTACTATTACCCTGCATATTAGCCACATACCCCTGATACTTCTCCCTCACCTTTCAGAATCTGATTTCTTATCTTTGCCTTCGTATTCAGTTCCTACTCCTTCAAAAAACGTTTGAATATATTCATTTCCTACAATGGCGAATCTTTAAGCCAAAAGAAACCCATTCACTCATGCAAAATCAGACGTAATTGGAAATTTGTGTATCGTTTTTTTTTTATGGTAACGCCAAGCCACGGGCTCAACAAGAGCTGGGGGCCGATTGTGTAACTAGGCTTACGTTCGATCGTTATTGACCCTTTCACTCTCGATCGAGCTCACCGTCTTCAAACGAGGATGAAATGTGCGATTGTTTAAGGGCGATCGTCAGCAGCCAATCGAACGTTACGATGTTGTCAGATTTATAGTATATTTCGCACTTGTTTCTCTGTGCGCTTGCGCAAAGAGCTTTAATTTGAAGTGGTTGCATTTTTTTTTAATATTAAGAATTAATAATAAACATAACATTGCCTGCAAATTGAAGATAACTTCCTCACGAGTATTATACACTGGCCTCAATGCGTTCTCATTTGATAAATTAATTCATAATTACTTGCCATACCAAAACTTTACGGATAAATAAAAAAAACGTCTGCTTAAATTGCCACTCATAATATTTCATTATCACTCAAATCGTGTTCAATATACCTGAGAGTGGGTAAAAAAAACACTGCATCCTGTTGAAATTCCTTATATGAATACCACTTCTGATATTCTCGTCATCTAATTTAACTTATGTTCTACGGTTCAATTAAAATGTCATTTACCAAAACCACGCTCAGACGTATTGGCATATACATATATAAACACAACTTCAGACATAAATTAATTAGGTTATTTATTGATACATAATTAAATACCATCCTCAAGCTAGTCCCCAGCATTAAAGCAGTAATCACCCTTTATTACTATTGAAACACTTTCACAGCCTTCCCCATCACATCGAAGATAAATGCCTATGAAACTCACTTTTACAAGTCCGTTTTCCGCTTGTCTTTCGTGGAATTTCTTGTAGCATATATGATAACCTACCGTGAGATATATAAGGCAGCATTAAATCATTTCCACTATTTTTACAGGCACACACAGCGGCACACAAATAAAGGAACAATCCTAAGGCTAATAACATCAAGGCGAGTGAATAAAAATATCATCTTTTAAGGTGGCAACATTTACTGAATGAATCATAACGAAACAGCATATATTTCATAGGTAGGCAAAAATAATCACCCTTTCACCTGGTCGTAAACAACCAGTCACAATTTAAAGGACTCTCAAACAACACAGTAATCCCTTACGAGGGCAAATCCTAATGCTTATTAGACATTACATGCATTAAACGTAGACGGATTATTTATTTCAACACAATCACATTGGACACCACAATGCAATGAAATAAAAGGATGGCACTTGGGGTAGGATATTTCACTGAATAATAATAATGTAATGTTATTGTTCAAGGATTTACATCCTATATGAACATATTATCTTAAGTCATACTGAGCTCAAATGAGCTGAGTGAAGAATAATAAAGGACTACACTGTTCATCCTTTCACTGGGACGTAAACAACCACACTTAATAGACAACAGCAATCCACCTAGTCACCAACTTCAATTCACATAGATTCCAAATCTTAATTTAAGGCAATAAGTGAAGCAACGAAATAATTGCCGACAGCAATTTTCTCTGCAACGACGCGCTCCGGAGTGATTCTTGCATTCGGGTTCGGAGAGGTGATAGCCCGAGTCTCCGCTCCGACGGCTTTTTTTTTATAGCCGCGGCGCTCCGACAATCGCTCCGCTCCGAACCGGAGCGCTTCGCAGTTTTTGCCGCTCCGCGCCGAACCGCTGCAGGGGTCCGCCATTGTAACAGATTCGTAAAAAACCGCCGGAGCGGTTCGTTTTTAGCGGTTCAGCTCCGATTCGATTCCCTGGATTCTGCGAAAATGCTGAGTAGGGCAAACATTATAATTTTCTAAAAGATGGTTACTCAAAAGCCAACAGTTTTTTTTTAGGGACACTCCTATACAGATATTTCGGATACCTAACGTGACCATCAAAAGGGAAATAGGTATGAGTGGAACTTGTCTCGGTAATAGCTCAGTGTTTGGCCACTGTGCAAGAGCAATTGAGTAGTAGTTGTGGCCGGTAGAGTGGGAGGAAGCGAGGGGGAAGGGGGATGTAAGCTATCTGATTGGTCATTGTGGGGTGAGAGGGGAGGAGTCTGACTTAATTGGTTCCTTTAATTTTGAAATTAAATAATGCACTGTTGATAGTTTAGGGCTCATTGTTCGTAAGCAGATATGATCAGACATATTATAGTTTTATTCTAATCTTTGCTCCTTGTTATAAGCGACTTTTTTTTCTAGTATCTCTTTCATGGCTGTCACTAAGCAGAACCTTCATCATCATCATCTATCAAAAATTCTAAGATTTGTTTGACGCAGCTTTCTACTCGACTCTCTTATCGGCTAACCTATTCATATGAATGTAATTCTTCTCTTTTTACTTCCTTAACAGCTTGTTCCTTGCATCTCATTCGATGAATGCCTTTTCCATTCTTCCCGATTTTTTGTCCTTTGACCGCTGTCTTCATCAGGCTATTGTGTCTTCAGATATGGCCAAATAAGTTGACCCGTCTCCTTCTTAAAGATTTCAGCAGCCTGCTCTTTCCTGCCGCTGTTCTTAAGACTTCTTTATGCTGGACCATTTTATTTCCATCATTCTTCAGTAAGAACGCACTTCAAATACTTCCAGCCTTGACTTCCCTGCTGATGTTATCGTCCACGTAATACTGCCATACTCCAGATGTATGCCGTAATGAAATGTCTCCTTACTTTCACGATTGTATTTCCAGCTGTAAGTAGATTTTTCTTTTGCTAAAATGCCCTTTTCACCTGAGCTTTTCTATTGATATATTTTCACGCTTCGTTCATTGATGGTTGCTCGGCTTCCCAGATACAACTGCTCATTCACCTCCTCAAGTTTTTTTTCGTAGTTTTATATTGGTTTTGACCACTTTTTTTTTCTTTTATTCATCTTCATGTTGTATCTGGTCATTGTCCTTCCCATGATTGCTGGAGTGTTCTTGAAATCCCTCTTTGCTCCTGCTATGACCGATATGCCATCGGCGAGTCGTAGCATGCTAATTTTATTCCCGTGGGCATTCATCCCTGAAGTTTTCTCTTTGACTTCATTGATGTCTATGCGTTTATACTTATACTCATATCTTTTTCGTCGATTTAAAGCTTATCTTTTTGCCGATGACGTTATAAATGTATTTAAAATACCCTCGCATTATGATATATACAATAAATGAAAAACGAGATCAGTGGAGATGGTCACTGTGATAGTTTTAATATGTCATTAACTCACGAACAATTAGCAACACCCTACTACTAAAAAAAATATCATTCCTACTGTCCTGTTGGTAGCTCATTCTATTTGCAGCCTTGCATTCCTAATGGGAACCATAATTCAAATATTAATTAAAACAAATGCCTAATGTTAACAATTATTGCAGGCATAATTATAATTATTGCATTACATCAACGCGATACCCAGCAAGCCACCGCAAGGGTGTGTGGCAGGGGGTGAAGATCACCCAACATGCACTATTGTCATACAAACAAGCTACTTCATGGACACATGCTACATAATAGGGACACAACATAGATACGACATTAAAGCGTAGACATTAATCGTTTCTTAAAAAAGTACCTCGTGGATGCATACATAATCGTCCTAAAGTAATCGTCGAAGGAGGTTAAGGAAATGGCGTACACAATGGTGCGACCAATATTAGAGTTCGCCACTAGCTCATGGGATCCGCGCGAGAGAGGGTTGATTAAAAAAGAGGAGGAAGTGGAAAGGAAGGCTGCTCGATACGTCTTATGTACGCATGAGAGGTGCGACAGCGTGAATGGTATGCTGAAACGTTTGAGCTGGGAAAGCCTTGAGAAGAGGCGGAAAGCATTGAGGCTAGGGAATCAGTAAAAGGCGTAGAGAAAGGAAATGGGATGAGAGGAAATCAGCAAAAGGCTGCTCGAGCCACATCAAATAGAGAAACATAGGTTTGAAATAAGGGCTCAGCAGCAAAGAACAGATACAGGAAAGTTTTCCTTCGTAAACAGATATATGGATGTGTGGAATGCTTTACCTGCAGAAGTTAAACCCTTTCCCAAAAATTCATAAATATTTCAAAAAGAGACTTCGTCTCATAAATTGTAAACTGTGACGGAAATTTTTATATTTTTTTAGAGTTACAGTTTTTTTCAATGTGTTTAAAGTTTTATTTGAGAAATTTCTACTTCTTAAGTAAAATGAAATGTTGACCATTATCACCGGGCATAATGCCTAATGTAATGTTGTGAGTGATAAATAAATAATGCGTTTCCGTAAGTAATAGTTCTTAACTTATTAGATGCTGGCTCGTAGTGCATGTTTGACGATTGTTCACCCTCTGCCACACACCCTCGACGTGACTTACAGGGTGATCATCTGATGTATATTCGCAGTCGTGTCTTGAACAGCGTAGCTTTTAAATCCCGACCCTCTGCTCCAACGGGTGTCCCTGACTGCAATACAATAAAACACAACGAATCCTTTTAACTTCAGCCTTTGGGGACGGAATGCGACGAGATGGGAACTTGATGTTCGGGCGCGTGCACAACCCGCCCCATGCCTTTTGTAATCTCTTCAACCCACAGATGTCTCCCCAATCAATCTTTCCCAAGGCGTCAAGTTCATTCGCCGCGCCTCATCGTGGGGACCGGTGTTTGCTGTCTGTTGCGTCGGCGTCGGCAAGAGTCATCGTGACGGATCATTAGGCGACGGATGGGGAAACGTGAAGGAGGTTGTTTTTTCGGGGAATCTTACCCCAGAAGCGCACGGTTGCCAACCTAAAGAAATGTGTTCTAAATGGCGGCAAACAAAATGTTTCAAGATTATTGCCAACATAGGAGCAGTGTAATCATCGATTGACCAGACAGAGAGTATTTATTATGTATGATTAGGGGTCGAATTGGTTTAGTGATTACAGTACTGGCCTCTCAACTATAGTGTCCGGGTTCGAATCCCATAATTTTTGGTGAAACTGCCCCTAATTTGTGGAGTGCTATGTGGTGAGTATGCGAGTACAGCACTCCGTTAGTTACTTGTTATTCAGGGGAGGCGACCGACAGCTGAGGTCATTTGCGCCATTTAGGATAGGTGGGTAACTGGGTAATGGTGGGAACATTTCGGGCAATGGAGATAGGGTGGACTTGACTTGAGTTTTATTTTCCCTGGGAGGGATAGGACGTTACCGTCCTCTCAACCCCCCGCCCAGGGTATAATAGGTACATGTATGTGTCGTATTACATTATTAGGTCAAGCACAAAGTAAAAATTTAGAGTTATCACATTGTAAAATCTACAATTGAAGAAGTATAAAACATTTTACCTTACATAAATGAAAGATCTTACAGGCGGGATTCATTGAATTGCACATGTGAAAAAAAAGAATGTTATTAAAAAAAGGTACATCTGTAAAAAAGCATATCTACCCTTAAGTACACAATTGATTCTATTAAAATATTACAAGTATATGTATAGCCCTATAAAGTGAGTACAAAAAGAACAGAAATCCGTTTTAAAACTGAATGAAAATAAAACAGTGGAGAGAAACCCGGCGTCGGCATTAGCGGCGCCAAGAGGACCACGGCTTAACGCCCCATACGACGGACGGAGTACTGAACCTGAAATGCCCTCCACTAGGCACTCAAGCAGGGACCGGTTTGCGACTGAAAAAACCGCCACTACCGGGAATCGAATCCGGGCCCTCAGGATGGGAGGCAGGTCTCTAGCCACAACACCTACACGATCACCTAAAGGGATTATTGGTTTAAAAGGTGATTAGATAGAAAACTGGTTAAACGCTAACCTTAATTTAACTATCTATATTTCTCTAGGATTAGTGCTAAAACATGCTTCATTCACTGCAGAATACTCAAACAATTTTTCACGTTCCCTTTGCTATGATGCCACACTCCCTCGCTGTGGCTGACAGCGAATTACGTTGAATAGTCAAGTAGGGGCCGATTTGCCAGTGAAAAATCCGCTACTTCAACACACCACTCCTTCCGTTGGATTGGACGTTAAGCCATGGTTCCCTTAGCGCCCTTCGTTAAGAGCAGACTAATGTCGACAACTCGGGTTTCTCTGGTTGGTGAGGAGATGAACATGCACTAACATCAGCGGTGTATGAAGATATCCTGGTAGAGGAAAATATTTCGTTAAGACCAGGCTAATACAGAAAGCGGTTTTCTCTCCCCCTTCTTCCTCCCTACCTTTCCATTTTCATACTTGTACCTTTCCTACTTGTCTGGAGCGCCTATAATTTCGGATGCAGACTTGAAGACACTGAAGAGATGTATAACGTCCCATGCTAATGGCCATTCTAGCAAAATAAGAATCTACTTACAGCTGGATGTACAAACACAAATAGAAAGAAATTACAAGAATTATTATGCTTAATATTTACAAGGCAAGTGATAAACGCAGAATAACCAGCCATTGGCGAAGTAAGAAGTTAATAGTCAGTAGGGCATGGCAGGAATAAAGGAATGATAACAAAAAAAGATCTACTTTCAACTGGGAATACGACCATGGGAGCAAGGAAGCACTTACGTGCCAACTGTCCGCGGCATAATCTTGTAGACTCGAGTTTAAACCTAAATAACTCCGAAACAGTTCATCGGATTTCCACTTTATTTACATAGCATTTAGATAATTTTGTTGTTGACTGACTAAATTGTTAGAATAATTTTTAAAAAGGTATTTTGGACCAGTTTCGTAGGTTAGAGTAAAAAAGGGCCCATTTTTTTAGCGCTACGGCGCCATGCGTCACTTTGAAGTCTAATAATTTACAAGAAAAGCGTTTTACTAAAACTAATTTTTGATACAAGGTGAACTTTATCTTTATTATTATGACTGCGAAGTTTCAAGGTTTTAACTTTAGTACTTATTGGTATGCTATTCCATTTATAACCGCACTTTTTCTCGGCACTTTGCATCATGGCGCCACGAGACAGAAACTTTCATCTTCCTCTTTAAATTTCCAGAGCGAATCAGATATTATCATTTAGCTGAAGTTAGCACCTTATTTTATATCGAATTTTATGTTTCCTGAAAAAAACGCGCGAGCCCACAGCAGGACACTCCGCCGGCATCGCTGCGCTCTTTCTGCGCTGCGTTCTGAGAGCGTTCCTAGTAAACCTCTCCTTTATATCTGTGCTGCCATAGGGTTCGGGTCACCATAGAGCTCAAGTAAATGAAGGATACGAGGGAACCAGGTTGTTGTGTCTTGAGTACTGAAAACTAATCCCGGGAATCCGATTCAAACCTGACTGTGGCTGGAGTTTTTCAGCTCATTCCCGGAAAAGGAATTTCAAGGGCATTGTCCGTCGAATAGGACGTTAAACCATTGACCCCTTGGCGCCTCTCGTTTAATTCCGCAATTGGATACACCGCGCTAATCCCTACCCTTTGTGCATTTGCTCTAAATTCCACCCGCCCCCCTCTTAGCTAACAATCCGTACGGCGATAGTAATATCAGCTGTCGGTCGCCTACCCCGAATTACTGCTGTGATAGCAGGAGATAACAGACATTACTATGTGTATCCCATATTGTATGGAATTGTGAATATCTGTAAATCCAGCGATAAAGATTCGCCCAGTTTCCATTTGCAGTGAAATGAATATTTTCATAAGAAATGTTTCAATGTAAACATGAACGTACCTTGCGCACAATTCTGCTAGTTCCCGATGAAAATCTAAATAAACGGTTTAATTTAAGGGATGAATCCTGCGTGTTAAAGAACTTATGATCAATACTAACCTTGATGTGTCTCATGAATAATGTGGTTTCCGTAGTGTAGTGGTTATCACGTGCGCCTCACACGCGCAAGGTCCTCGGTTCGATCCCGGGCGGAAACATTTTTTTTCAAGGTACTATTTATATTTACGTGAGTTTATGAGCATATTCCCACAACGGTTTTGAACGGAAGCTCACCGTAGGTTTTTTACACATTTATGTCCCATCTCATCAAGAAGTCATTCTTCGCATAATTCCTTCTTGGTGGATTGCTGAGTACCGCTTGTACGTAAAAGAAAATGAATCTTCTACCAGTGAGGTTAGGTCATAATAAAATACCCTTATGCCAATTACTGTTTTTCATGCCTTAACTTTAATGAATATGGATGTCATTTTAGAACCTCCAACAAAAATGGATGTGAAATGGTGGGAAGAATTTAGGTTCCCCACCGTGAAAAGGTGGGACATAAATGTGTAAAAACCTACGGTGAGCTTCCGTTCAAAACCGTTGTGGGAATATGCTCATAAACTCACGTAAATATAAATAGTATCTTGAAAAAAAATTGTTTCCGCCCGGGATCGAACCGGGGACCTTGCGCGTGTGAGGCGCACGTGATAACCACTACACTACGGAAACCACGTTCTTTGTGAGACACATTAACATTAGTATAGATTATAAGTTCTTTACCACGTAATATTGATCCCTTAAAATTTAAATCCCTTAACCAATTTAAATGACTTGAGATATTATTATGTGCAGAGATAACTATCAATAATATCCTTGACTACATAAGTTCGTGTTGAGGAATAAATTTCGGTGCTGAACAAATTCCTATTCCGTGTTGCTTCATAAACATTTTATTAGAGAGATACTACCTAAGGCAGAGATATTCAAAATACTTTTTTCCGTGTACTTACAGCAAGAGACATTAATAGATTAAATTGATACTACCAGAGGAATAAAAAGGGTAAGTTATGTAGTTTATTGCACGCCAGTCTATCTGTGCGGCTAAATGTACTCAATTTCACTTTTTAGTAATTTTTTTCTTTGATTAACTTCAAATAATTGTCAAGTACCGTTTCCATCAAACAAAATAATAAATTTTCATCAGTATTTGTATAGTGGGGAAGCGATCAACATATTTTAAAGTTTAAATAAATAATAGAACCAGGATAGTTGTTACTGACAAAGGTTTTGATTCCTTGGCATTAATAGATGCCTGGTGTTGCCACATACCCTTCATCTCCGCCTACATATTATAATGCCGTTCAATCCACCGGAAGGGTGTATGGCAGTGAGTGGGCCATCACTAGACCCGCGTTTCAGAGGGAACTGAAAATATACTATAAATAAAGTAAGTGGACGAACTTTATGATCCGCTGAAAGAAATAATCATGAAAGTTAGGGGTAAGAAGGATCTAATAATTCATTCATATACCAAATACCCTGTACTCCATCGTTAAGGTGCTTGATAGAAGTGGATTTTCACCGAATATCCTTCACCTATCATACTTTAAGAATTTTTGAATTTCAATTTTGAATTTATTTTTCTCCAGCAGTATTGAATAAAACATAACATATATATCCATATACTTGGCACATGGAGACAATTAGGGTGTCAGAAGGGTACCTGTATATGACACCCTTTCTACCTTTGGTACATGTGAACTCGAAAGAAAATGAGAAGAAAAGGAAAAAAAATAGTTTTAAACAATAACAAAAGAACGTATTCCTCGCAACAGTAATTAAGTAAAAAACCAGATATAATCAGCACAAGTATGAATCTACTGCCTCTTTTTCTAACAACTCTTTTGTTAGTCTTTTATGAAAGACAGGTGTAATATTTACATGAATTTTACATTATATATGATTATTATATTATCATAATTATATATATTATATTTTTATAATTATACATGATGATGATTATATATGATATGGCAACAAATTGTACATTTTGTGTGCAAAATACACTAATGATCTTTTGCACAAAGATATGTTGGGTTTGGTATACTTTATAAAATGTTTGTCTCTCGTATTATAAACAGTTTTCAAGAGGATCAGTAGCTATATTTTTATCGAACTACAACTTTCAATCTTCGCTTCTTACACTCAAATTCGTTATATAAGCCTGTCTTCTAAGTATAAACCCTTATATCCTTATGATGGCTTCGAGTGTATTTTGTAGATTTAGATCCGAAACCGCGTTGATTCTCCGAAATATTTCTCCCCGCCGACGTATTCACTCCACGGTTGGCAGGCCTGGACTTGGAAGGCGTCCTGCTTGGCTCTACGGATTCGTTCCGCGGGTCGTACCGAAAACACGTTCGTGTTCCATCCGTCACAGTTACAGCACGAGTCGCGGCAAAAGGTGACTTTTTCTATCAATAGTTCCCTAATTGAGAGGGATGGGGTGAGGTGTAGCTAAGGGGAGGGGAAAGTGGTATTGATGAGGTTCGATTTTAATGAAGGAGGGATAACTCAGTCTTTTTTTTTTTGTTCGGGAGGTGTGTAGACGAAACCTTGTCGGCCGTCATAGGTCCGATGCCACCACGTATCCATGGGTGTTTTCAAGTCTGTTTCCGCACTAATAGGCGCTTCAGACCGGGAGGAAAGGTATAAGGATAGGGATGGAAGGGATAGGACCGCCACCACGTATCGCTCGGCAACGGAGTCCTTTTCACCTGGATTCACTTCCTCCCTCCTTAGTATCTCTCCGCGAGCCTTCAGAGATTCAATTTATATCCCTGTTGTACAATTAAACGCAGAATTTTCTTGGAATATTTCTAAAAACCAACTCTTTTCTCCAGAATCATTTCTTTCTAAAAAAAAATAGATATTTTTAATAGGTATCTATCTATCTTTCTATTCTATCTATTCTATCTTTTTTAAATAGTGTAGTTCTGACTACTATATTAATACTATTCCTTTTTTATGCATGATATGTAGTGCATGTTTGGTGAGCAATCACCCCCTGCCACACACCCTTGTGGTGGCTTGCAGGGTATTATGTAGATGTAGATGTAGGTAAATAAGATTTTAGAACTTATGTAACTGCATAGTCTGACAACCCTGCCATCTACCTCGAGGGTGTGAGGTAAGGTGACTGATAATCAAACATACCCTTCATTTATTCACTGTCATTTATAGTACTGCTAAATTAGAGATCATTATTGATGTAATTTGGAACAGATTTTATAAAGTCTAAATTTTTAATAACACGCAGAGAGATATTTAAGGATAACTAGGCTGCACATTTGATGTCCCAGATACGTGAGCGGTATAACTTTTTTCCTTAATATTCTTCGCTACTTGCTTCATCTCATGCGAAGCTATTATTTTACATTTTCCCAATTTTTATTCAGCTACTGTCCTCCTAATTTTCAAGATATGGCCGATTGCATCGTACCATTCTCTATTTAAAGTTCTTAGCTGATATCTCATACTTTTCATGCTTCTTTAATACATATTTTTTTGTTACTCGGTCCATGATTCCATCCTATGCCATGACACTTCAGATGGTTCTAGTCTTACCTGTTGCGCGACTATTGTCGTCCATGATGAAAATAAAAATGACTTGTTATATTCCACACCATTTATTTCACCAACCGACCGCCGTCTCGACGACTAAAGGCAAACAAAATAGTGAATTCACTATTTAGTTTGCCTTCAAGAATAGAGGTTCACTATTTGGTTTGCCTTGATAATGGCGCTTTAGTCGTCGAAACCGCGGTCCGTTGGTGCAACAAAAGGTGTGGAATATACCAAGTCATTTTTATTTTCATCATGTTTCCATTGCACAAAATAACGCCTGAGGGTATTTCTTCGATATTGTCGTCCATGCTTCACTGCCATGACAGTATATGCTTAGATACAAAATGTCATTTTTCCCCGGTACTATAAGAAACACAATAGGCAGCATAGCAAAGGATTAGTTTGGTGAAATATTGTAGAGTAGTCTGTAGTGCATGATGCATATATTAATTACCAATACCTTAATACTGTGTAGATACTAACCTTGTAGCTGCATGTGACCCTATTAGGTAGCATGTTTCCATGTAGTACCCTATTTGCATGTCAGTAGTGCATGTTTTGTGATCTTCACCCCCTGCCACACACTCTCTTGGTGCCTTACAGGGTGTCGCGTAGGTGTAGATGTAGATGATATGTTCCAACCTTACGTCCCAATTGTTTCCTTACTTTCAAGCTTGCAATACGTAAGGAACGGTTCTTCTTTTCGTAAAATGCCATTTTCGACTGGGACATACTGTCATAAAACAGATAACATTTGCACTGTTCACTGAGCATGTAATGCACAACGCGTTTCAACTCAGGGAGTCATTTTCAGGTACAGGACTTGTAACTGAGGAGTTAGAACAGGAGTTTTTTTAAGCACTACACGCTTTCGCGTAGAGCATTAAACGGAACGGGCGGAACTTATCGAATTCATCCTCGGGTACATTGTCATCTCTGGGTACAGTAAGTCCTGTTGTACCTGAAGATGATACTGTGAGTTGAAACTGTGTTAAACGTGCTCCTTACAATGTATCAATCTTGAATCTATTCATCTGGATTCTTCTAGTGGTTCTTCATAAATATCCAATGTGCTCCCTAGGTGAATAGTATATCAAAGGAACCTTGCCAGTTGATGTGGAGATTACGCGTGCCTGTAACCAGTGTTTGGTGGCTCAGAAAGAAAACCTCGACTGGGTCGTATCATTGGTCCATGAGAAAACGACCCCTGAACCTACTTCATTCCTCACTCGTATGAGACTGATTGTATTTTATTACCACCGACAGGGGTGTCCCGAAATGCATCGCTGGTTGGTTGTTCGATGTTCAGGGCCGTTAGTTCCGGTGCTGATGCTTCGTTTGCACAAACTGGGCTCGGAATGAATTTTATGACCAAACGCAGGAGGCGTGATGTGCTCTTTTCGATTTGCTTCGGTGAAATCATGATATGTGGCTCAAGGGCAGACATCCGGAGCCTGATGCGTCCTTCGCTTTTTTTACGGATACTCTCCCGATCCAGGATAGTTATTGAATGGACCGACAGTTTTGTTTCGATCTCAACATTGTTTTGACGGCAATACAAGTGAAAAATTGCAAATATCACTCCTCTCTTATCATGGAAATTCCACATTTGTGATATCTGCTTTTTGTTTATGATGTATATAGGTATTTTTAATTTCTTTTTAGTTTTTTGTCAGCTGAGTAGAATACCAATATTGCACGGTTTTGTGGTTTGTTTCAGCGAAACATAAATTACAGTTATTTGGCTAGTAAGGAGGGCCGTTTTAAATGTTATTTGGAAGTTAAGTTCGACTTTTTACTGTAAACCACATTTTTCTTTTTTTCGGATGCGAAATCAACATAGCATTTTGCATCAGAGAAATTATGTTTATTGATTTGGATCACATTTGGTTCTTGTAAACACTAAAATGTCATCTAGATTTTTTATTCAGCCCTAAAATTATTTCCTGTTGAAATTATCCTAGGTGGAATTTCCACCTATGTAATTAATACTATTCTTGATAGAAGACATTCGCTTTTATATTTGAAAAAACCGTATTGATCCTCTCTCTGGATGCAATATACGTTCATTATTTGGATAGAATATAATATACCGATGTAAGCTGTTTCAGTTGCTTGCTTTTTTTTAACAGTACAGGACTGCAACGGAGATCCTTGGCTAATAAGGTAGAGGTGGATCAGAAACTAGTTTACCTACTTCATTGGCAGAGTATTGATGATGATACTTATACAATTCTTCGGTAAACCTCAGAGAGACAATACTGGGACCCTCTACGTGTTTTTTCATGAACGTTACGATAATGCGCGTTAGTGCTCTTTGGACGAGTAGCGAGTTGAAAGTTTTTATAGCTTCCAGAGAGTATGAAATTGAATGGTTGCGGCGGTTTATGTGCTTCTGTCTCTTGAAATGGCTCGGTGCTACCACGCGAAATGATTATTTTTTTATGCTTCTGGGAAGCAAAACCACAAATTGACTTTTTACTCTCCACCAACTTCGTCCTCCAAAGCTCAAGTGATTTGAGAAAACACCAGGTAGTATAGAGTGTACTGGGGGAGACATTGGCACGGTAGCCAATGGGTAACAATGAAGTCAGAACGGGGGTGCATGGGGACGACAAGGCCTTACCTACTCCGTACAAAATATGGCCTTTGTATGGCCTCTTATGGAGGCTGCATGTGCATCAAAGTATAAATAACAATGGAATCAGACCAAAATTTCATCTCAGCGTCGTCAGTTCATCTTCCGAAGTTTATGTGAAGCACGCATAAATGGATGTGAATACACTGGGAGGTGATTTAGGGAGTTAATTGGGAACGATAAGCCTCCGCCAACACCGTAGAAAACATTGCGTTTTACATGGCTTCATATGGAGGCTGCATGCGTAGTAAAACGTAAATAACAGTGAAATTTTACCAAAATTTCATCTCAGCGGCGTCAATCCATTTTCATAAGGCTATTTAAGGCACGCGTTAATGGATTTGATTTCTCTGGAAGTTATTATTGTCAGTAAAACTGATTCTATGTCAACTTATTTAAACTACACATTCTGCGCTTGTTTACTTGTTTTCGCACTTTCCTCAGTTTTCATTGACGAAATATTAAAAATTAATTCCATGATTCATCCCACTACTGTTAGTTTTACTACGCGCTAAAGCAACTTCACCTGTACGACTCTCGCAAGTAGCAAGCCCGCATATCCGTGCCTACCAAGATGGCCGCTGGCTTCTCAAATCAGCTGCGATGCCACCTCCATTCCTTCTAACCTCCTTCGGTATAGCCCTTTGTCTGCTCTTGGTTCCAACCTCCTTTTTGACAGTCCAAAATAATTATGTCACGCACTTAAAGATGGTGAGAAATACTTATTTAATTATTTATGTATTTGATTTATATAATGTATTATTGGTTTTTTATAATTACTCAGTAAGGATTCAATCAGTCTCAGTTTTCTTTGACAAGTTTAAATTCCAACACCCCTAGCGGAATTGAAAACCGCGACTTCTGTGTTACATGTTCGCCTCTTTACCAGCCACACCATGTCGGTAAACTAGCATTCGTTTCGTGTATTATTTTTATGAACTTAATGTATTGTATTGTGTTTGTTGAATCATTATTAAGCTTAGTACTAGTATATGCCGGCCAATACTATTTAACTGCATTGAAATACCTCAAATTCCAATTCTACATCTCACCGGACATGGTCCTCGAGTAGGCGTGCAGGTAAATGGGTTGATTTGAGCAAGCGTTTATTGTCGGCCGGAGATTTCGGAAAACAAATTGACGTTGCCATCACGCTTGGTTGACCCAATGAGTTTTCTCCTTTCCCGTCGGAAACCGTAGTTTTTCTCGCCTTTCTCGACGATCTCACGAGGAAAAAGCATAAACGCTGCTTCGCCAGATTACATTTAGTTGGATGGTTGCAACAAATTTTGTAGAGTGTAATATTGAACAGCAAAGAGCTGCAAGGTTTGTAAAAGGATGTCGTTGCAGACTTGCTGTATGCCAAAATTGTTAGAAGAACCAGGTTTGAAATATCTGTCCAAATATAGGTTGAAATGCAGAATAAATATTCGAATTTGAAGTTGGTAACTTTAGTCAAGACGTTTCACTCACTCAGTGATTCAACCCGAAGGTTACTTTGGATAGGTGAGGGTAGATCTCACCCCGGAATAAGCTACAGGCGTGTTAATGTCACACTTTCAGGGTAGGGGGGGCAGTTCCTTTCCCTGGGACACCTCGCACTCCAAAGATTTTTCGTTCGGGGACGTCCAAAGGCTTCACCCGGATTTGAACAGTAGCCAAGCACTCTACCCACTAGGCCACCACCGCCCTCAAGACGTTTATGTTATGTTAAAAATTCCATTTTACCACGTCGGGTGAGATCGTACATCTACGCGATATCTGCAATCCATCGCGAGTGTGTGTGGCAGGGGGTGAAGATCACCAAGCATGAACTAATGACATGCAACTGGGGTACTACTTGAAAACATGCTAATAGTATGGGTCACATGAAGGACCCATATTATTACTAACCATGCAGCCATTAAGGCTACATGGTTAGTATCTACGTAGTCATAACGGGATTGGTTGTCTACATCTACATCTACACGATACCCTGCAAGCCACCGCGAGGGTGTGTGGCAGGGGGTGAAGATCACCAAGCATGCACTACTAACATGCAAACAAGCAACTATAATGTCTCTGGCAACTAGATTGTTAGTATCTATAGTATTTGAGGGGCTAATACATGCATCATGCACTACAGAACACTCTAAAATATTTCCCCTACCTATCCCTTTGCTATGCTGCCTATTCTGTTCTCTTATAGTACGGGGTAAATAAGTTTTGGATACCAGCAATTTCGAGACGACGGTATGGAAGCACTTCGTCAGGACGTAGATCAGAAGCATGCTCCTTTCTAACAAGGAGGCATTCACGATTACAAAGGAACTAAGGGCAGACCGAAAACATGTGTAATATGGTGTTAAAGAGGTATGATGAAAGTAAAAGGGATATGAAGAAGTTCTAAAAAAAGAGGGAGAAAAAAATTTGAAAAGTAGACGGGATTACCTTATCGGCTACATCTTAAAACCTGAAGGTCTCGTGAAGAGATCACCCAAGGGAAAGTGAATGGAAAGAATGGTAAAGGAAGGCCACACATGAGAAGCACTTGAACAGACTCCATCTTCACCATTTGTTTACAAATTTGCTCAATGTCACAGCTGATAAAATGTGTCGAAGGATCCCATTGGATTTTCTTATTTTCTTATCTATATCTACAACCTACCCTGCAAGCCACCGCGAGGGCGTGTGGCAGGGGTTGCATCCACACCAGCAGCAATGACACAACAAACAAAAATGAACAGCACAAAACAAAAACCACACCTGTAAAAGTAATTAGGGAAAAAAAGAGAAAAACTACCAAATCCCAATCATGCGGGACACCCACGTAGTCATATGTTGTTTTCGTACGTTGGTAGTCTTATGACTACCAACATACGAAATTCTAGATTTTCATGGCGATGCGCAACTCTTCACTCGTCATCCGTCATATGTCGTATGACGGTAGCTTATTGAATCGCTCGAATGTCATAGACGTATTAAGTTGCTCGTCAAAGCTATCACCCTTATGACGCCTATGACATTTACAGAATTGACTCGCAGAGCTGTTTCGCTGTCTTGCATAGCCATAAGTGTCGGTCAGGTCACCAATGATTGCTGTTTTTTTTTTAGGGATGGTTTATGGGACATTGTTGGGTATTTGATCTTGCCAGAGGGAAAATATTAAGCCGTTGTTTGAGTATTGAATTGATTTTGTAGCGGAGACAATGCCTCTCATTGTCCTCCTTCAGCTTCCATCCCCCTTCCCACTTCGATGGCGTCTGGCGTAGGAAAGTAATTGAGTGGTTTTATCTATTTGGCTTTCCGGTCGATCCATATCCTTTCATTATTCTTGGCGGTGTTGGAGCAACGGGAAACCAATGAGACACGCGCGTCCTCACTGGCTTCCGATCGATGGCGTCATTGCGAAACAAGTGAAAAGTTTCGCAATCATGCTAACCAGCGGATATCGAACGCGGAGAGGATATAATTTGGTCATCCTGGAAATAAGGCAAACGACTTCCTGTGTGAATTATACTGAGGAAAGCCTCCTCGAGAGTGCAATAAGATTCTATGCCCAGACTATAAAGAATATTTAAATGATGATCTACAAGCAATTGAAATATGGTGTGATGCATGGCAATTAGAATAAAATTTTTAAAAATGTGTAGTATGTATTTTTGGAAAAAGAATAGTTCTCCTCCTGGCACATACAAAATAAGTAATAATAATTTAACAAACGTGAAATCCATTAAATATCTTGAAATATGACTGGCACATGATCTTTCGTGGGGTAAACACATACGTGAAATAATGGGTCAAGCTAATCGTATATTGGGATTCATTAAAAGAGTGCTGGGTAAATATGTCAATCATGTACCAGAAATTAGCTACTTTTCCCTTGCTAGACCTCATTTGGAATATGTTGCCAGTATATAGGATCCTTACGAATCGGCCTAAATAAACTTGAACGTGTGCTGCGAAGATCAGAAGGATTTGAAAAGGAACGGTATGATAACTTTTTTAGCGTAACCATTCTATGAAATGAAAGGGAATCATTCTCAGATGGTCGGTTCAAATAAAGACTTGATCTCTTAAATGATTTCCAAAATAATATTTTCACTGATGACGCTAACAATATTTGGTGAACTCCGTTACTATGTCCACTTACCGTTCGTTACTATGATAGACTGGACCATAATCACAAATTCAGAGAAATCGATTGCCAAACTGACAAATTCATGATGTCCTTCTTTCATCGCACAATTAGGGATGTGAAAAGCTGCAAACATATCCAATAGTATAAATACAAGCAAATCAATGAATAGCATGGATAATTGCATGTTGGTATAAGGACCTTAAGCTAACTCTTGGCTCGATCTAGAGAACTAGCCAGTAAACCACTAAGACGGCTTGAAATCCCGAAAATAAATTTTGGAGCATCAGAGTATGTCGATATGATTGTTTGTAATTATGTGGAAGTGACAGGACCACCTCTCTCAAGTCATTTGACAAATCAGGATTTGCAAAGGTTACTGGAAACCGAGAGTGTAAACATAGCTTCTGAGTGCACTCTTTTTGAACTCCCATCACACGCTCAAGCGGTAGAAGGAGCCGTCAAAGAAGTCACTGCTTCCTCAAAATTGGTCTGTGATCAAAAGAAAAGAGAAAGCTTAATCAAAACTAGAATGTTTGATAGAAATATCCGTCCAATATATGACACAAAGAAACAATTTACCTGCTGAAGACTTTTCTTAAAGATGTAAATACATGCTCTCATGGTTGGGTGGTTGGGAGGGCATGGGGGGGACTCGAAGTGCAACCACCTCCCCGTGGTGAGTCCCGGGTAGTTTAATATGAACTAGCGAAGAGTTGCAAAATGCAAAGTTGATTTACGAAAGCTATATAACAAGTTTTGATAACATTATAAGAGGATATCAGAAATTAGTTAACGTTAAAAATATCAGAAATTTACGAATATTTGGATAAGTTTAAGCCTCATGTGCAGACTAAAACCACCGCCTAAAAATATTTTTAAAAATCCTGTCTTTATATAAGGTCTTGTTCAACTATTTAGTGACTACCAGTCAGGGTTTTGTTTGTTTCAAGTACTAAAAAAATTTGTAAAAATGCAAAAAATTTCAAAAATTTTCAAACTTTAAGCCAAATGTGCAGACTCAAGAAGACGTCGTAAAAATTCAATATTTACAGAATTGTTACTAGTTCTCATACACAGTCATTTATGGGGACCCGTTTCCGAAAAAAAAATATTGACTTTTTTCACTCCAACCTAGTGTAGATGTATATGAAATTGCTACAAGACGACATCCGGTTGAATACATTTCTTACCCGTGTCTGCAAGCCTTTCATATATGGCCTGTGACAGAGGCACCAGCCTTTCATTGTGTTCATACGGAGTGTGCGTTTTTACAAAACCACATGATAAGATAATTTATCGAACTAATAAGAAAACTAAACTTCTTCATCGGACAATTCACAACACGAAACGACCGTCTAATTCGAGGTGACAAATAGCTCACATTACCTAATATGCCATTCCTTCATACGATATTAATTTGCAAAATAAAAAAAATAATCTTAATTAGAGGCGATTTAGATATTTAGTGTGGGTTTCTTTGCATTTCTGCATGAATTACTAAGTGTACATTTTATGTATGTACCTAATAGTTTTTCACGGCCGCATCTTAGCAAAACATTTTAAAAGTTAATAATATGATCTCTGTCTCGCATGATTTTAATCCCAATATATAAATGTGAAGTATTGTAACTACTAGTGTATATTAGGTGATCATGCAACTCCTTCTACTTACTTTCGAGGTAGTTGGCAGGGTAGGTACTCTGTAGACGCAAGTGATAATGAAAATTGTTAAAATTCGTAGTTCAAGGCAGAAACTCATACCATGCATATGAAGTTTCGAAACCTTGCAAGGCGTAGCCATCTAAGTACATATCATAATCATCATAAATCATCAATCCTCAGATAGGTTTGATGCAGCTAATCTCTTCATATTTACGTATTTCTTCTCTTTCACGTCCTTTACGACCTGTTAAGATGATAGAGGAATAGAATAGGAATGATAGAGGAATAATAGTAGGCGGAGATTTCAATCTCCCTTCGATAGACTGGAATACTGGACTAGACTGGAGTTAGAGAGTTTTGGTATAAATAAAGACGTTGTATGTTGGGTAAAAGAATTCTTAAGTGGGCGAGAGCAGAGGGTTGTCATAGATGGTATCATGTCGGACACAATCGAAGTAACATCGGGAGTTCCCCAGGGTAGCGTAGTAGGTCCGCTTCTATTTCTTTTATACATAAACGATTTGGGTACCGTAGTTAGTAGTAACCTTAGACTTTTTGCAGACGATGCGGTGGTGTACAGGGGTATATCAAACGAAGAGGACACGAAATCACTTAGCAAGGATTTAGATGCAATTCAAGAGTGGTGCGACAAATGGCAGTTAGAACTCAACCTTAAAAAGTGTGTAGCTATCAATTTTTGGAGGAGGAATAATTCGATAGAGCGATCCTATAGAATTAATAACACGAAGATCGAAAACGTTGAAACCGTAAGATATTTAGGTGTAACAATCACTAAAGATTTATCGTGGGGAAGACACATAAGGGAAATATGCGGCCGAGCGAAGAGAAAGCTAGGATTTATAAAAAGAGTACTTGGGAAATGTGATGAGAAGACAAAAGAGCGATGCTACTTTTCACTAGTTAGGCCCCACCTTGAGTATGCAGCCAGTGTATGGGATCCTAATGAATTAGGTTTGATGAGAGAACTAGACAGTGTGCAGCGTAGAGCAGCTAGGTTCGTCAAAAGGTGTTACGATAGGTTGAGTAGTGTATCAGAATTAATACAAGAATTAGGGTGGGAATCATTATCAGAGCGTAGATTAAAGTTCAGATTTAATCTATTGCAGAAATTTCAATCGGATAGCTTTACTGAAGATGTTAGGCACATATTGAAAACACCAGCGTATTACGCTAGATTCGACCAGATAAATAAGATTAGAGAGATACATTGTCGTACAGATAGCTTCAAAATGGCATTTTTCCCCCGTACTATAAGAGAACAGAATAGGCAGCATAGGAAAGGGATAGGTAGGGGAAATATTTTAGAGTATTCTGTAGTGCATGATGCATGTATTAACCCCTCAAATACTATAGATACTAACAATCTAGTTGCATGAGACCCTTTAGTTGCTTGCTTGCATGCTAGTAGTGAATGCTTGGTGACCTTCACCCCCTGCCACACACCCTCGCGGTGGCTTGCAGGGTATCGTGTAGATGTAGATGTAGATGTAGATGTAGATGAATACGTGTAGTTTCATAACAGGAGGTAAGGATAAGGAACCTGCGAATCACTGTTGAACACCTTTACGTCACATTCTTTACAACAGTTAGTAACAAAACCGACCAGGGGAAACAACATTCAAGACTTATTAGCAAAAATATACCCGAAAGAGTTCTAAATACAGTTACAGACACAGGAATTAGTGAGCATTAAATAGTGCATGCGAAATGTATTGTAGGCGTTGAAAGACATTATAAACCAAGGAAGAGGGTATACTTATTTGGCAAGGCTAATTACGACGTTATGAAAGAGGAATTAAGGGAGGCGTTTAATTTATTTAGCGAACAAAGCAAAGAATTAAATACAGAGGATTCGGGGAGAGAATTTCTTGAGGTCACCCGTAAAGCAGTTAATAAATACATACCCAGTAAATTTATTAGTGATAATACAGAGCCAAGGTGGTAAAAGGCGGAGGTTAGGAAATCACTAAAGCGACAAAGGGTATGCCACGCTAGGATGAAAAATGCAGGACGGGATATATCGGTAGAGGAAAAAAAATAGTTAGTTCAAAACTATAAAAAATCGAGAGCATTAGCAAGGAAATCATGTCGGCAAGCGTTATCACATTTCAAGAGCAAGATGTTAGGAGAATATTTAGATAGCAATCCTAAAGCGTTTTGGTCATATGTGAGAGAGCTTCAGGGAAATAAGTCCACAGTGCACACACTTAAAAATGATAAAGGAATCAGAGTCACCAGCAGTGTAGAAAATGCCAATACTTTAAACACCTTCTTCCAAGGTGTATTCAACTCATCGTCACAAAACGCAGTGGAACCACCGCCGAACACTTTCAGTGAGCAAATGCCCGAAATAAACATTTCCTGTCGCGGAATAGAGCAGCAGTTAAAAAGCATAAGTAAAAACAAATCACCAGGTCCCGATCAAATTCCTTCCAGAGTATATAAAACATTAGCTTCTGAAATAGCCCCCTATCTAGAAATAATATTCAATAAAACACTAAAGAACCACACAGTACCCAAGGATTGGAAAGTAGCTAACATTACACCTATATTTAAAAGCGGTGATAGGGAAGAACCTAGTAACTACAGACCCATTTCACTCACGTCAATGTCTTGTAAGATATTTGAGAAAATTTTAGTCAGTTCGATCATGGGGCATTTGGATAGTCAGGGATTACTCATAACTAGTCAACATGGGTTCCTCAAAGGTAGATCTTGCGAGACAGAATTAGCTTTATGGTTGGTTATTTAGGGGAGGCGACCGACAGCTGAGGTCATTTGCGACATATAGGATAGGTGGGTAATTGGGTAATGGTAGGAGTTTTTAGGGAACGGAGGAAGGGTGGAGAGAAACCCGGCGTCGGCATTAGCCTACTCTTAACGAAAGGCGCCAAGGGGACCACGGCTTAACGTCCCATCCGACGGACGGAGTACTGTACTTGAATTCCCCTCCACTAGGCACTCCAGTGGGGACCGGTTTTCCACTGAAAAATCCGCCACTGCCGGGAATCGAACCCGGGCCCTCGGGATGGGATGCCAGCACTCTAGCCAGCAAACCTAGTGTTACGATAGGTTGAGTAGCGTTTCAGAATTAATAAAAGAATTAGGGTGGGAATCATTATCAGAGCGTACAGTTTAAATCTATTAGAGAAATTTCTATCGGATAGCTTTACTGAAGATGTTAGGCACATATGAAAGAAACCAGCGTATTATGCTAGATTCGACCAGATAAATATGATTAGAGAGATAGATTGTCGTACCGATTGATTCAGAATGGCATTTTTCCCCCGTACTATAAGAGAACAGAGTATGCAGAATGGCAAAGGGATAGGTAGGGGAAATATTTTAGAGTAGTTTGTAGTGCATGATGCATGTATTAATCTCTTACATACTATAGATACTAACAATCTAGTTGCATGAGTCCCTATAATTGCTTGTTTGCATGTTAGTAGTGCATGCTTGTTGATCTTCACCCCCTGCCACACACGCTCGCGGTGCCTTGCAGGGTATCGTGTAGAATTAGATGTTCTATGTAACTCATACCAGACCTGCCTTTTCCATTCTTCCCGTTCACTTTTCCTTCGACGATTGTCTTCATCAGGCCATCGTGTCTTAAGATGTGGCCGATTAAGTTGTCCCGTCTTCTTTTTAAAGTTTTCAGCAGGCTTCTCTTTTCTCTCACTCTTCTAAAGACCATTTGTTTGTCATTTGGTAGATCAATTTTAACTTTATCATTCTTCTGGAGCACCACATTTCGAAATCTTGCACCCTTTTCTTCTCCGCTGTTGTCATCGTCCATGCCTCAGTGAGGAATGGACGATGACAGCAACGGATATTGCCTCACTGCCGTAAAGAAACATGCTCCAGTTGTACGTCCAGATGAATTGTTTCCTGACTTCTACGCTTGTGTTTCCAGATGTAAATAAGTTCTTCTTTTGGTAGAATGCCCACTTTACCTGAGGTAACCTACTGACTATTTCTTTCTTGCTTCCTCCATCGTTGGTTTCTCGGCTTACCTAGTAGCAGAACTCTTTCACCTCTTCCAGTTTTTGCTTCCCTAGCTTCCCTAAAAACGTTGGGTTTGGATCTTCCCTTGTGCTGTACACCAATATCTAAGTTTATTCTTTTTGACCTTCAGATTATATTTGGCCATTGTCTTTTCCATCTAAGTACATGTATAATTATTTAGCTTATGATACACTCGGGAAACAATAGTTAGAAGGTGTGAAAGGCTATTGTTGTTCGGAAATCAGAATAACCAACGATAGGTGAAGAAAGAAATGATTAGTTTTGGGCCTTGTAGGGGTGTGGTGGCTTGAGCACTAGCTTTATATTACTAGGGCTCGCGTTCGAATCCCGGCTGAGGCAGATTTTTCCATTAGCATACCGATCCCCTCTTAGGAGAGCACTTAGTTTTCAGTACTCCTACCTTAGGATGACATGCTGAACCTTGGCCCCTTCAAGGGGTTTGCTACAGATGTGTAGGAGTAAGGTTGGAATAGTAGTTCGAGAACTTACCTCTCATCTCGAGGACCCAGGTTCGAATCGGTCAGATATTTTCATTGGTATACTAGCCCACTCTTGACTGCTTTCTGGAGGACATTCGGCTATTGTACTCTTTTACGATTTTAAGTCTACAATTGGCTTGACCAACAATGATTTCTCTTATTTGTTTACGTAAATAACGATGACATTTCAGTCTTATTCCAAGATATTTAATGGACCCCTCGTTTGTTAATTCATTATTTTTAATGTAGTAAGTGTTAGGGGAACTATTCCTTTTCAAAAAATTCATTACTACTTATTATTCAAAATTTTATTCCAACTGCCAAGTATCTCAGCAATTTTCAATTGCTTTAAGGTCATCATTTAAATATTCACTGTCGTATGGGATATGAATTTTCCTTCACACTACTGCGTCATCGGAAAATAGACGTAGCTTACTTTTTATCTAATTAATGATATCATTTGTGTACAGAAAGAACAAGAGAGGACCTCTGACACTACCCTGTGGTACACCTGAGGTGGCTTCATTGCCTGACAGGTAACTCGTCCAAAACAACCTTTTGCGCGCGATGTTGTAGAAAATCTTTAGTCCATGACATAATATTACTGTCATACTGGGACAGACTTGAAGCCATGAAAGAGAATCATTCTGTCCTGATATCCTTGAGTGTTTATTTTCGACACCTAGGGCAACGACGCGAATCGGCTCACGATCTCTCCCGTTCTAGTGAGGAGGGAACTAATAAAAGCGAGGGAAAGTAATTAAGGCGTATAGGAAAATCTGCATCACCACAACACTGCACGAACTGTAGACATACAGGAAAGGCTGAAACCGGCATTGATCATCATCCTATCATTACTAATCATCCTTCCACTATCTCCAGTTTACTCTAATTGTTTAAAGCATCATTTGATTGCAAAACTCAGGAAAACAATTTGCCTCATTTTATCCATGAGATTTAGTTTAGGTTGTTAATCCCAGTCTAGTTCTTGTAATATTTTGGGCACATTCCTGAACTTATCATTACAACCAACCTAGCCAGATAAAAGCTATCTTTATGCCGATCGATACATTTTACTCTTGTACGTCGTCGGTTGAATGTATTTTCTTAGCTCAGATTTTCTTCTCCTCATTCCAACCTCAGTCCTGTGGTCGGTTGGGCAAGCGTGATTTCTTCACCAGAGCGAGGAAACGCGATTGTGGGGGCCTCTTGTGGGAAGGGCGAGAAGATTCACGCTCCCGTGGCCACGAGTCGTTGGTTGTTTGGGAAGTTGAGAGGGATGGGGGATAGTTTTTTTCTTTCTTTTTTAAATGGCCGACTTCCGGTTAAATGCCAAGTTCAAATCCACCGAGCAACGTTCTTTCTTCCCCTTTTAAAAACTCGCCCGAGCCTCATCCCATCACTAAACCCGCCTTCCTAGATGCGACCCTCCCGTTTCCACCTACATTTTGACCCACAAGCAACCATTAGTGCGAGTGGCAGGGGGTTCATTCCGACACCCTCATAAAATGCCCACAACCATGCAACTACCCACGCCATACTGGCCATGTCGATCGCCACGCTCGTGAGGCTACGCAACCTTGTCATGATGTCACTAACGTATTCAGTCTTAACACAGGACTTTCACAGTCTTGCGTAAAATTAAAAGAGATCATAATAGGTAGCGGCTGTGGTTTCAAATCTCACGGAGAGAATTGATGTCGAATCTGTCCTCGGATTAAGCTTTGGTTTAGGTTAGATTAGTTCGCTAGACGGACGGTAGTACGATATACGTTCTATCATAGAGTAAGTATAATTTACACTATGGTTCTTTCTCCCAGAAGCCTATTTTACGTCACATAATATGAAATTTTTTTAAATCATGGATCAAAAGATAACCTCCCGGGTCTTACATGCTACGGTTTGGCCTCATGATTAACAGGAATAATTCTGTAACTGCCACTGTTTAGTCCCTACGCTAAGATAGGCTGTAAGGTATATGTCGTTTGCCTTGCTTCCACGATATCGAAAGGGGTGTGAGGGAAATATCAAACAAATTTATCAGCACAAGCAGCGGTGAATTAGAGCGGTTTTGGGCCCGAGTTTAAGAAACAGAGGGGGAACGGGAAAACCGGGACTCCGAATTCGTGAGCTTTGTAGAATAAAGCATGAAAATAACAAATAAATTTCTTACCGTACATGTACTAATTTTTCGAAAGATTTCCTTACATCTCTCTTTCCATTCTACTGCTTTTTATCGTAGTAAGTATATTCGATGAGTTTGTGACACCAAGCAAGTGTATTGAACATTGCCAAAGGAAAAAGATTTCCAGAACTTTTCAGACAATTATCGGGCGATCGTACAGAAAAATTTCTTATTTGATATACTCCGTTTGGTCGAATGAGAAAGGGGGTAAGGATTATGGAACGGAGAACTTCATATACAAGATACCGTGCAAGCCACCGCAAGGGTCACAGTGCACAAATGGGGCAATGCAGATGCGGAGGTCGAGCGTTTCCCTGTTAGTAATAGGTTCGATGGGCTGGCGGAGGTCGGCGCATCGAACGCTCCGTCTCGGGAGACTTCGCCGACTGGGGGTCGGGAGGGCAGGGAGGGAGTGTTATTTGTAGGTAGCACCAACTTCCGCCGGGTAGTGAACTCGATGCATACCAGGGCCCGTCGGGAAGGAGGTGGTGGTGAATCCCGAGGGAGAGGTAACGAAGAGCGGGTACGCTCCTGGTGTATACCAGGAGGTACGGTGCCCCTGGTGACGAAGGCGTTGAAGGTAACGGTCAGAGGCACTAACTGCTCTAAGCTGCACGTAGTCGCCCATGTGGGCACTAACGACGCCGCGAAACGGGAGCCCGAGAATATAATGGATTCCTTAAGGGATCTATGCTCCGAGTTCCACCGCGTTCGTGGTTGTCTGGGTGTCAATATGAGGCTGACTGTATGCAGCTTGGTACCTAGGACGGATCGGGGGTCGATGGTTTGGAGACAAGTGGAAGGCATTAACCGGAGACTCCGTGAAGTCTGTGGGAGCGAGGGATCTGAGTTTTCGGACCCCAGGCCGGAGCTGGATTCGTGTCGGGTGCCCGTGAACTGCTCTCGAGGTGAACAGACGAGGAATCGTCTAGAGTAGCGCGTAGGATACTGGAGCATACACGTAGGGTTTAGCTCAGGTGGTAGCCCAGACTGCAAGTCAATTAGCAGGGGAATGAACATGGAAGAATTTGACAGAACATGCAGAGTAGATTTAGAAGATCAGAGAAAACACATAAAAAAGGACGAGCATGCTAAACAATCAAATCAATAGTTAAACAATCAACTCAATGTAATAGGTAAATTAAATAGTGGGTCGGTAAAAGAATTATCGAGGAAAATTTTAGTTGGAAAAAAGTACCAAGAGAGTAGCAGACTGGGAGAAAGAATTTCCGTGATAGTAGTGAATTGTCGTAGTTTAAGAAATAAAGTAGCAGATTTTCACCACATCATACAAAATACTGATGCAGATATGATAATAGGCGCAGAAAGCTGGCCAAGGTAGTATAATGCGGGGGTTAGGAAATCACTAGTGTCTAAGGGTATGCCACGCTAGGATGAAGAATGCAGGACAGAGTCTGTCGGTAGAGGAAAAACATGAGTTGGTCCAAAACTATAAAAACTCGAGAGTATTAGCAAAGAAATAATGTAAGCAAACGTTATCCCATTTCAAGAGCAAGATGTTAGGAGAATACTTAGATAGCAATCCTAAAGCGTTTTGGTCATATGTGACAGAGCTTCAGGGAAATAGGTCCACAGTGCACACACTTAAAAACGATAAAGGAATTAGAGCAACCAGCAGTGTAGAAAAAGCCAATTCTTTAAACACCTTCTTCCAAAACGCACGAGGTGTGTTCAAAAAGTAAGGTGACAAAAAGTAAGGTGACAAAAAGTAAGGCGGGCAACATACATTCGATTGTTTTTGTTTTTTTTGTGTTGGTACACATGTCCCAAACATTTGTTTACAGTTTCAACAATAAAGCATATTTAGTTTGTTATTAACAATACAAATGCTAGACGTGTTTTGGTGTGCTCGGCGATTTTCTGCTATCAAAAAAAGTGGATCAACGAATTTGCATCAAATTTTGTGTAAAAAATGGAATAAGTGCTCCAAAATACTTGAAATGTTGTCAATGGCATAAGATGAGTCTGCTCTAAGTAATAAAATGTTTATAAGTGGTACAGGATCTTCCAAGGCGGCCGAGAAGATGCCAATGACGCCCCAGCACGTCAACAACAGATGAAAACGTTGAAGCAGTGAAGAATATTGTTTTGAAAAATCGTCGAAACACTATTAGAGAAGTTGCTGAGGATGTTGGCATATCGGTTGGCTCGTGCCGTGCAATTTTTTCGGATGTTTTGGGCATTAACGTGTGTCAGCGAAGTTCGTTCCGAAACTGTTCAATTTTGACCAGAAGAACCGTCGCATGAGCATCGCTCAGGAGCTGTTGAATTACGTCAATGATGATCCTGATTTGCTCAAAAGGATCATAACTGGTGTCAAATAATGGGTTTATGGTTATGACGTCAATCCAAAACCCAATCGTCTCAATGGAAGTACCCAGGAGAACCAAGATCGAAAAAAGCACGCCAAGTTCGATCAAATGTCAAGGTTTTGCTCACTGATTTCTTCGATTTCCGTGGCGTAGTGCATCAGCAGTTCTTGCCACAAGGTCTTACGCTCAATAAGGAGTATTACCTTGAAGTTATCCGCCGTGTGCGCGAAGCAATACGAAAAAAGTCCGGAATTGTGGAAAAACAATTCATGGCTATTGCATCACGAAAATGCACCTTATCGTTGCTTGTGAGAGATTTTTTGGCCAAAAACAACACCAGAATCATGCCTACCATATTGACCGTATTTGGCGCCCTGCGACTTTTTCCTGTTCCCAAAACTGAAGAGACCTATGAAACGACGGAGATTTGCAACGATTGAGTTGATAAAGACTGTATCGCTGGAAGAGCTCAAGACTATACCAAAAAGTGCTTATCAGAATTGCTGAGGGGATTACTTTGAAGGGACAACTTGAATATTGAAGAATGAATAACTATTTTTTTCATAAATATATGAAGTCAACTTACTTTATGAACACACCTCGTATTCTACTCATCGTCACACAACGCAGTGGAACCACCGCCGAACACTCACAGTGGACAAATGCCCGAAAAAAAATTTCATGTCGCGGAATAGCGGAGCAGTTAAAGCACATTAGTAGAAACAAATAACCAGGTCCCGATCAAATTCCATCCAGAGCATTAAAGCATTAGCTTCTGAAATAGCCCCATATCTAGAAATAATATTTTTTAAAAACACTAAAGAGCCACACAGTACCCAAGGATTGAAAAGTAGCTAACATTACACCAATTTTTAAAAGCGGTGAAAGAGAAGAACCTGGTAACTACAGACCCATCTCACTCACGTCAATCTCTTGTAAGGTATTTGAGCACATTGTAGTCTGTTTGATCATGGGGCATTTGGATAGTTAGCGATTGCTCATAAACAGCGAATATGGGTTCCGGAAAGGTAGATCTTGCGAGACACAATTAGCTTTATTCGTACATGTTAATTTAGCCTACAGCGAAAACAGTACTGAAGTTGATGCGATATTTTTAGATTTTAAAAAGTCATTTGATAAAGTTCCTCGTTATAAATTAGTTTTGAAGTTAGACAGTTTTGGTATAAATAAAGACGTTGTATGTTGGGTAAAAGAATTCTTAAGTGAGCGGGAGCAGAGGGTTGGCATAAATGTTATCATTGCTTGTTTGCATGTTAGTAGTGCACACTTGGTGATCTTCACCCCCTGCCACACACCCTCGCGGTGGCTTGCTGGGTATCGTGTAGATGTAGATATCATGCCGGACACAATTAAAGTCACATCGGGAGTTTTTCAGGGTAGCGTAATAAGTCCGCTTTTATTTCTTCCATACATAAACGATTTGAGTACCTACCATAGTTAATAGTAAGCTTAGATTTTTTGCAGACGATGCCGTAGTTTACAAGGGTATATCAAAAGAAGAAGACAGGGAATTGCTTGGTAAGGATTTAGATGCATTTCAAGAGTGGTTCGACAAATGGCAGTTAGAACTTAATCTTAAAAAGTGTGTAGCTATCAATTTTTGGAGGAGTAATAACTCGATAGAGCGTACCTATAAAATTAGTAACACGAATATCGAGAGCGCTGAAACCATAAAGTATTTAGGTGTAACAATCTCTAACCATTTATCGTGGGGAAGACACATCCGGGAAATATGCGGCCGAGCGAAGCGAAAGCTAGGATTTATAAAAAGAGTACTTGGGAAATATGATGAGAAGACAAAAGAGCGATGTTACTTTTCACTATTTAGGCCCCACCTTGAGTATGCAGCCAGTGTATGGGATCCGAATGAATTAGATTTGATCAGAGAACTAGACAGTGTGCAGCGTAGAGCAGCTAGGTTCGTTAAAAGGTGTTACGATAGGTTGAGTAGTGTATCAGAATTAATACAAGAATTAGGGAGGGAATTATAATCAGAGCGTAGGTTAAAGTAGGTACAAATTAATTCTATTAGAGAAATTTCAAACGGATAGCTTTACTGAAGATGTTAGGCATATATTACAAACACCAGCGTATTATGCTAGATTTGACCAGATATATAAGATTAGAGAGATAGATTGTCGTACTGATAGATTCAAAATGGCATTTTCCCCCGTACTATAAGAGAACACAATAGGCGTCATAGCAAAGGGATAGGTAGGGGAAATATTGTAGTCTGTAGTGCATGTATTAATCCCTTAAATAATATAGTTACTAACAATCTAGTTGCATGAAACCCTATAATTGATTGTTTGCATGTCATTAGTGCATGCTTGGTGATCTTAATCCCCTGCCACACACCCTCGCGGTGTGCAGGGTATCGAGTAGATGTAGATCAAGTGTGGTTGGCAAGGGTTGATCCATCACCAGGCAAGTGTTATGACTCTGAGAGTAAATTTACTTATTACTATTGAGATCCCTAATCGTACAAAGAAAGAAATTCATCAAAAATCAACTTCGTACGGCCATCCTCACACAGATTCGTTTCGAAAAATGGGTGTGCGGTGTTCCCTGTTAAGTAAGATCTGAGTAATGATCTTCTTGTTTGATGAGAATATGTTGCATCACAATATGGCATTCCAGCAAGTATATTCCACTCCTGACGAGTGACACTATTCTGTCCTTGCTTGTGTTCATTCATACGCCCCTCACTTCCCTTATTCTCCCCGATTGTTATGGTAAGGGGGTAAGTGTATCTTCGGGCATGAGACAATGGAATGTGAAAACCTTCAAACACGAAGACAGCACGCTACACTACTGTTTTTTACTGTTTAGACACAGAAGTATAGGGCAAACCAGTTCACCTCCAATACTGAGGTAATTAGAAGAGATCCACACTACATAAGCAGACAGAACCACAAGGATAAGGTAAGAGTAATACTCTGAACCATAGATGGATTCAAATATTCGTCCTTTCCCCAAACAATTCCTGACCATAAGAGCATTAAGACTTTTCACATCATGAGACTTAATAAAATAAATTTCCCTTTACATTAAATGTAATTTAAGAGATTAGGTTAATGTGGATTAACGAAAGAAAACAAAAACAGGGGTGATATCAACATAACCATTTTTTTAATCATTTAAACATCTCTGCATGAAATCCTAATAAGTAAAATGCCTGTTTGTAGCACTTCTCGAATGTTTCCTTGCTTGTTGAATGAAAAGTAGAATGGGTAATGTGTGTCCCGCATGATATTCATAGAAATCTCTCCTTAGGCAGGTAGTGTATGTAAACTTTAGTGAACGCTTCGTGAAAACTCACCCCCTGCCACACACCCTCGAGGTAGCTTTTAGTGTCGCCAGTGTATAGATAGATTTCTCCCAACTCCTATTCGCTCTCGCCTTTTCTTTCACTTCCCCCTATCTCCCTCTTTTGCCCCTCTCCAACTTCCGTGGCTGCTCCCACCCGCTTTCAAGCGGCCTTTCTGCGCGCGTCGCCATGTTGTTTTAACCGAGTCGGAACGTCATTCAATACGGCTGTGAAAACCACTCTCGCCCGGTTGCGCGGTCAATTAGGTGTAACAAGAAGGATGGTCGCTTGGCTACTCGTGGCGCCTCTGCAGGTGTGGGACGGGCGTCTCTTCCTTCCTGCCAAAGCCTCGTCTCGTCCTGTTACCCCGCCCTCCTGTCCAGGGTCGAGTGGGAGAAAAATATAAACATGCTCACGGGGAAAGTCTTCTCCTCGCTTTTAAGTGCCACAGAAATCCAAGCTTGCTCATAGTCTTTTCAACGTGGCGGGCCTAATTCATAAAATCGTTTGGCATATGGACTTGGTATCTTAAATAAACTCCAAGACTATTTTTTATGGTGTTTTTATAATGACCTCACGAGTTTAGCTTGTCATTGTTGCCTTTGGCGAAGATAACTACGAGTGTATCCTTTACAGAATCGATAATTGGATTGATGTGGTGATGTTGGTACGGACTTCCTATCCCCAATACCTTGAATCGAATACTGGATGTGACATAGTTATTTTTTTCGGAGATATGACCTTGAGTGCCATTCGAAGAGTAGTTCAAGTCCACTACTCTGTATCCTTGGCCCCCCCTTGGCTTCTTTCGATAAGAGTAGGCTAACGCCGATGCAGGTTTTCTTTCTCTCCGCCCATACTCCCTTCCCAAGGAAATTCCTACCACTTCCCTAGGAAATTCCTACCACTTCCCAAACATTTCTGCCCACTTCCCGTAATATAAGAAGATGAGAGAGATAGATTGTCGTACCGATAGATTTAAAATGTCATTTTCCCCGCGGGCTATAAGAGAGCACAATGGGCAACATAGCAAAGGGATTGTTGTTGTGTTCAACCCCTTGGTTTTTGATAGGTGAGGGTAGAGCCCACCCCGTACTAAGTAATTGGCGTGTGAAATTCACGCATTCAGGATAGGGGGACCAGTTCCTTTCCCTAGGCCACCTGCGATTTCCTACGAAGTTCTGACACAGAAAATTGAATCGCGAGGATTTTTAGGTGGCAAATCAACACTTGAAATACAAACCTCCAATGCACGCAAAATGCATCTACATCTACATCTACATCTACATAATACCCTGCAAGCCACCACAAAGGTGTGTGGCAGGGGGTGATTGCTCACCAAACATGCATGTAATGGGTCAGGTGAATCGCAAACAGGGATTTGTCAAAAGAGTACTGGGTAAATGTGACGATCATGTACGAGAAATCACCTACTTTTCCCTTGTAAGACCTCATTTGGAATATGCTGCCAGTGTATGGGATCCCTACGAAATCGGTCTAAATAACGAACTTGAACGTGTGCAGCGAAGATCGGCAAGAATTTTAAAGGGACGGTATGATAACCTTATTAGCGTAACCAGTCTATCAAATGAATTAAATTGGGAATCCTTGTCAGATCGCAGGTTGAAAACAGGACTTAATCTCTTAAACTAATAAATCTGCTAAATTGCATAATGGAGACCGCTCCTTCACTTCAAATGACTATTCACCAATAACCTGTGAATATTTTCCAAATCTCTGCCGTTATCGCATATGTAACCTAGTATAGGAATGAGGGACTGTTATTAAAAATGCCAGGGTACAAAGGTAGTTTTGATCTGCCCCTGACACTTGAGGTTTTCATCAGAAACACAAGATAAGGGAGATAAGCGTTCGTGCAGCTAGATTTAAAATGTCATTTTTTCACGTACCATAAGAGAACTTAATATCGTAGGCAGGGGATAAGCATGTGAAATATTATTAGAGTGGGCTGTAGTGAAGTGGTCCCCTACCAGGGTGTCGCGGCACTTCAGGGTGCCGAGAAACAGATATGGGTGCCGTGAGATCATTGTGGGCAAACGAAAAATTTTTAGCAGAGCCAACTTCTGAATTGATTACTCTCACGCCCGACAGATGGTGAAAGAATTCGAAGCACTTCTTGCAACCGAATGACTAATTACTGTAAAGCCCTGATCATCCTTGGTAATGGTGAGAGAATTGGATAAATAAATAAATATAGTAATGGTGACCCAAGATTTTAACGTCAGTGTAAAGGATTCCGCGAACATTAAAATGTTAGGAGGCACTGATGTAGTGCATGAAGCATGTTTTAACATTTAAACACTTGTGAAACATAAAATAATGTAATTAGAGATCCCTTCCATCCCTATCCTTATACCTTCCCTCCCGGTCTGAAGCGCCTATTAGTGCGGAAACAGACTTAAAAACACCCATAAAAATGTAATTAGAGAATGTCCTCACAAATCGACAATTGTTACACTACTATGAAGATACTAACCACTAAGTCACACGTGTTTCGTGAATGCACATCTACATCTATATAATACCCTACAACCCACCATAAAAGTGTGTGGCAGGGGGTGAATTTACCTCAAACTTTCATTACATATCATGCAAAAAAAAACGATCAGTAATTATGTTCTATTCTAAACTTCACAATTAAAAAAAAATACAAATCAATCATGCAATAACATGTTAGTTCAGTTAGCCTAAAGTCCTTATACCAACATGCAATCACCAATGCTATCCATTGATATACAAGTGTGTAAACTATTGGATATATGTACAGATATTCATATCCGTAATCTAACATGTTTTCACAAAGTAAAACCATTATGCCTCTTAGTTACGTGTAATTAAGGAATGCACGGTGATCTATCACCCCCTGCCAAACGCCTTCGCGGTGGCTCGCAGTGAATTTCATAGATGTAGATGTCTGCACTATAGACACCACTCCAGCACGACTCTTTAGTGACTGAAGGTATTGAGCTCAAATCCGAATAAGGAAGCTGGGCATGTTGAGTTATATACACAAGTTATATTTTCTGTTAATTTCTGAGCACCAGAACCCCTCTTTGAAAACCATAGGTGACACGACAATTAAAGACCGGATACCTCATCCGTTTCCGGGAATAGAACCAAGACACTTGAAGTAGGAAGCCATAACTTAAACCGCACCAGCCTGATTTCCCTTGTGCATTGTATCTACGCTCTATGTATCAGCGACATTTTGAGTGAAATGATTTTGACGCTGGTGCCACATTAATCAGGATAGAGGCTCCAAAAAAAAAAGAAAACGCTTTTTAGGGAAATACTCCTTGGGAAACGTGGGGTAGCCGGGAAACATGGAAAAACCACCCACGGTAAAGAGTGTGGAGTAGATAAAGACGAAACCTGGAATTCACTCCATTTATCTGGTCGTCATCTCCCCTTTTAAAAGCTTTCAGAATCGGTGGGGAGGGCACGAAATGACTTTTGGCGCCTTTTGCTCGGTTTCCTACTCCAGCCGCTGTCCAGTGGCGTCGCTTCCATTGCACGAACGTCACCCGGAACGGATTGGGTAGGAAGACGGACCCTTCAGAAAGAGGAAGCGTGTAGGTACTTACCTTAGAGGGTCCGTGGAGAGTGGGATGAGGATGTTTTGGATTCCAGCTCCCCAGACCAGAGTGGAAGAGTTAGTTGGAGGTTGTCAGGTTTTGGAAAAGGTCCGGAAAAGGACTATGGTCCAAAGAGAATGAAGCATGGCGCCAAACTACTGAGTGACGCCGTGTAAGTGACATGCCGTCTGCTGCCTTTTTACGAGTTCCATTTAAACATACATGCTAACCTTAATTTTTTATCAGATCGTAGATTGAAATTTAGACGTAATATCTTACATAAATTTCAAGATAATATATTCACTGATGGCGATAAAAATATTTTGCGAACTCCAACTTAATATGGTAACCTGGGCCATTATCTCATAGACTTGGGCAACAGGCTACTTCATTTTTCCATTTGAAATAATTCTGTAATAGGTACCTAATTTCTATGTCATTTCCTCAAACTTCAACGCTGGTGATTCATCTTGCTGATTGCCAAGTACGAGATGGATTAAAGGTTCTTTTAGTCAGTTTCTCTACTTATCCTACTCAAATGCACCATATCCTAATCAAATGCACAATATCCTAATCAAATGCACCATAGCCTAAATGAAAGATTCCTAAGTTTTTTTAAATAAGTATTAGAGGACAACGTGGACGTTCTAAAACAAAGCTTTGTTAATGTCATGCTACTTCGAAGAAAATATATGCAATTTCCCCTGTGGCGGGCTCTACTAAATGATTTGAATGATTAAAATTTTAATTTTGTTAAAGACTTAGGCTATATTTAAATTTCTGTAGCACTTTTCATGTAAGCTTTTAAAGTAAAGGTGATTGTATCAGCTTTTTGCTTGGGTAGAGTTACTAGTGCTGCTATTAGTTCCTGCTTTCGCCACGGCCTCACTATTCTAGCCATTTTTCACGAGTGGCAGGGGCCTTGTATACACCTATGCCATTTAAATGCTTCATGAACATAAATGCATTCCGTAATTCGTAATCGCCACCACCAGGCAACTACTTCACATGGAGACCAGCACATACAAACTATGGCACCAACAGCTATAATTTTCAATTATCTCAACAAACTTGTATTTTATCCAGTTAGCTGGTATGCACAAGAGCAAGAGTTTCACTCACTAATTCACTCGTCTTGACCGAGATTTGGCACACTAGAAGCCTTGATAGCCGGTTGGAACACCTGGCCGGAAATCAAGAGATCGAGATTCCTATCCCGATCAAGATGGGTGATTGTTTAATCTACATCTACATAATACCCTGCAAGCCACCATAAAGGTGTGTGGCAGGGGGTGAATCTCACCAAACATGCACTACATATCATGCATAAAAAAGGATTAGTGTATATATATATACTGTTCTAAACTACACTATTTAAAAAAGTTAAAAATATCAAAGCATACATGCAAAAACATGCTGTTACTTGGGTTAGCTTTAAGTCCTTATACCAACATGCAGCTACCAATGTTATCCATTGCTACACTCGTACTGGATACATTTACCGTTATTCATATCCCTAATAGTACGAGGAAAAAAGGACATTTTAAATCTGTCAGTTCGGAAATCAATTTCACTAATTTTGTGATTATGGTCCAGTCTACCATAGTAAGTTGGAGTGCACAAAATATTTTTAACATCATCACTGAAAATATGGTCTTGGAATTTGTTTAAGAGATGAAGTCTAAATTTCAACCTGCGATCTGACAATGATTCCCAATTTAATTCATTTAATAGACTGGTTGCGCTAATAAGCTTATCATACCGTCCCTTTACAAATCTTGCCGATCTTCGCTGCACACGTTCAAGTTCGTTATATAGACCGATTTCGTAGGGATCCCATACACTGGCAGCATATTTCAAATGGGGTCTAACAAGGGAAAAGTAGCTGGTTTCTCGTACATGATCATCACATTTACCCAGTACTCTTTTGACGAATCCCAGATTACGATTCGCTTGACCCATTATCTCACGTATGTGTTTACACCAGGAAAGATCGTGTGTCATAATTAGTGCTGGTACCTTACGTTAGCAATTACAACTTGTTCGTTTACTCATGAAGTGCTTTAAATTCGAGATACATCCGCGGCTGAAATGCTTGAATATTACAGTTCTCGATAAATATATTCCGCCGACGTAAATCTCAGCTTACCGTCGCCGCCCGGTCCGTCTTCCCTCGGCCCCTCAAATGAAACGGCCCTGGTTTCGGCGCCCACCGTCCGACCAGAACGCCTTATCCGTCAGACCGTGTCGCCGACACGCACTGTCGAGCTGCGCCCAGCATCGGAAGTCGCGGATGTTGGCTGTGATCGACGCATCGTGTTGCTAGGAGCGGACGCTGGGAAGTGGTAGGCTCCCCTAGCGTGCGAATCAATATTTGTTTCACCGGCTGAATTTTTTCTCTGAGAAAAACTCTTTGTCATTCCAGATGCTTAGAAGGAACAAGGTGACGAACGAATTGCCGTACATTATAATGCCACGAAGAGGCGATGTTCGGGCGGTGCGGTTACACATTACAAATTCTTTTCTTTCTCCAACATGCAAAGAAAAATTTGAGGAAATTGAATAGAATCAGCCGATACTTTGTGAAAAAGTGACATGATGTAAGAAAAACCTGGCGATGTATTTTTTCACACTTTTTATTGAGAAAAACCCTTCCGGTTTCGACACTCTCGTATCACGGTCAATAATGAAAGTACCCTTGACAATGGTACGAGATTGTTGAAACCGGTAGGGTTTTTCTCAATAAAATGTGTGAAAAAATACATCGGATGTAAAAAGTTTTTCTTGCATCAAAATTTGAGGCTACGACAATGCGTCATACCTATCAGTATTTCATGCTGATATACTCGAATTCTAAAGCCTTCACCATCTTCATCTCATCTCTGTTTGATTGTTAGTTTCATTAATATGTATTAATCCAATGTGTTCAATTTCATTTTCGTATTGAGGGAAATTTATTTTATGAAGGCATCGTGGTGCGAGAACTCTTGATGTGGTTGTAGTCACCAATTGTTTGAGGAAAGAGAAAATATTTCAATTTAAACTGCTTATTATAACACATTCCAGGAATGTGAACTAGCCGCAAGAAAACCCTAATCAAAATTACCCGCTGATATGCACAATAGCAGAATTTCCTCGGAGAAAATAATCATCCGACTTGATCGGTGCTCAAAAGTTCTAATTTCCCCCTTTTTCACGTAAAAAGAATGTCACTTTTATAGCGTAACCCTGCAGAGTATGAATTTCCAAGCTCATGTATTAAAAACTTCACCGTAAAACATGACTCCCTTTCACATAGTCTTCAACTCTGATTGAAATGCTGCTTAGTGGCTTCCCTAATAACCACGCAGTTATAGCAAGGAGTGTTTCATATCTGATGCACCATGCATTGATATCAGTGATAATAATGAGGAAATGGATGTTCAGGATTAACATTGTGGGTTATATCCACTGTGAATAAAAAAAGAAATTACTTTGTAAATTCCATGACACTTTTTGGCGCCAAAAAATCAGCTGTGGAATCTCCGCAGTGATTTCTCATTTTATCCACAGTGATAATGATATTTACTTTCACTTTACATATGTCATATCATACAAAATTTTGCATGCGTAGGTAATGATTAGCTATATAAAAGGTGAAATATAGAAAGCTCATAGAAACCATGAGAGAGCACAATATGCAGCATAACAAAGGAATGAAGTAGTGAAATATTGTTAGAGTAGTCTGTTGTGCTTGATGCATGTATTAAAAACCAATCCCTTTATTACTATGTATATACTAACCAACTGACTGCATGTGACACTATTATCTAACATGTCTCCATGTAGTAGCCTAGTTGTATGTCAATAGTGCATGTTTGGTGATCTTCACTCCCTGCCTTACACCATCGTGGTGCCTCGCAGGATATTGCGTAGATGTAGAAACAATGTCGGAGATTAACATAAAGTTCACTTTTAAGGAAGAAGTTTATCATTTAAGGCCCTCTGTAAATCATTTTAATGTTACTATATTAAATGTTGACCTACTAACATAATTATATCGTGACGCACACACTGTATATACATCATAAATGTTTGTGTGTCGTTAAAATGGTTATATACAATATGCATTCAGATACTTCATATCTACTGTGATGCGAAAAACGTATTGAGAAATCATCTAAAAAATTGAACAGCAAAATTGCAATCCATGCGCATACTGAAACTCAGATTTAGCATGAAAATATGCAATAGGTATTTATCAAAACATTTTCGGAAACTGATTCTTAATGGTTAAGGTATTGTTTGCAGTGTAAATTATTGATATATTTTCATTGGGAAAGTAGAAATAATAGCGGAACAAACTGAATAATTGAAGAAACTTGCAGAAACATACAAAAAGTCATGTGCTGTGTACTCAACTGTGCATCAAGGCTGACTCACGTGATTGGAATTTTAATTTTTTTAATATTTTCATCTCAAGTAGGCCGGCAGGATTTCAAGAACTGGGTGTGGTGCCGAGGGCGAAGGAAATACCGAGAATCTAGCATAACTGGGTTTTGGCAGCGTTGAAAACAGAGGGGAAGATTAAGCAACTTCCGTTGCAACGAAAGCAATTGGTCGCTGCGCAACAACGTTCACTCCTACGCCCCTATTTGGGTTAGTGAGCTAAGTCGGCGACCGCGTTCCTGCTTGCAGCGCTGAAGTGCAACGGATGTTGTGCTCCACTTTTTGAGCGCATGTGTTGAGCTTCTCCCTTACCTCACAGGACCTGTTCAGGCATGAAGCTGCTTGCATGTTTAGTTTGCTATTTTTATCTTTTTAAATAGTGCAGTTTTGACGAAAATATTAATACTAATCCTTTTAAATTCATGATATGTAGTGCATGTTTGGTGAGAATTCACCCCCTGCCACACACCTTTGTGGTGGCTTGCAGGGTATTATGTAGATGTAGATGAAGCTGCGCTCTCGGCAACGACTCCTTGGCACGACCATTTCCAATATTTGATTTGGTTCATATCTAATACCCTTCCAGCCTCAATAAGGGTGTGTACAGAATGTAACTCTTGACCATACATGGACTACCTATAATGCTCTAAGAGGATTACTAGCTATATTTTAGTTGAACTGTAATAATTGAAAAAGAAATTAAAAAGCAGAACAAGTATACATAAACGTACTATTAGTTTTCTTAGCTAGAATTCTTTTTACCGACTTTTTAGTATCTAGAATAACTTTTTTCAATGTTGTGCATATATTATTGGATAAAATCACGTGAATTCAGATCCCTAATGGCACAAGGAAACAAGTATATGACATATCTGTCGGTTTTTCGTCGATTTTCATAATTTTGTATTTATGGTCCAGAATATCATAATTAGTTAGAGTTCGCATAATATGGTTAACGTCATCTGTATAGATACCATATTGTAATTTAATTAGAGATTAATTCTATATTCAACCTACTATCGCTGTTTCAGTTCTTCTAATAGAATGGTTACGTTTCAATGATTATCGTACCGTTTACCTACAAATCTTGCCAGTCTTCGCTGTAGGTACACGCTCCGGTTTGTTATTAATCCCTACCTCGAAAGGATCCTATATACTGGCAGCATATTCTATACGAGGTCTACCAAGGGAAAAGTAACTATTTCTTGTAGATAATCGTAACATTTGCCCAACATCTTTTTTTATAGAGTTAGCCGAAGTTGAGCGATGTGCAGCAAAAATCAGCAAGGTATTTGTACAGGGGTTACATCTACATCTACTGATTAACGTGCAAGCCCTCTCCAGGTTGCGTTGCTGGGATTGATTTGTCTCCAAATGTGCTCTAATGTTTACATTACTTCTAGGTAAGAGTTTATTTGGAATATATTACGGTTTCACACGCTTAATGTGTCATTATTCACCTGCTATGTAAGTAAGTATTTAATGAATAACTAAAACATGCAGTACTATTTGTATTAATGGGTAGTTTAGACCTATATATGCGTGTAAGGACTGGCTAATAGTTCCGGGACACCTAGATGGCTTTCCCTAGAAAGAGAAGTCTTAGCTTGGCCTAAACGAGGGGTGTAGTAAATATCAGCAGGGAAATTTAGTTTATTGAATTGCTTTTTGGACGCAGAAAGGGCTAAGTACTAAAGACAATGGAAGGGGAATTAGAACAGTAAAGCAGATATTTTCCAAATGATGAGAACTTATGCCTGGAACCTTGAGCAACAATGACAAGAAAAAGATAATATAAATTAATGGCCTCGAGATTCTTTTGCTGGAATTACTGCATAGCGCCGTAAAAAGAAACTCGGTAACTTAAATATTTCCATCGTAAATATTTAGTCGTGCAACACGGATTTCGTCACTTATTTATTTATTTATTTGTCATTAGATGGTTATCACCACAATAGACATCGTCATGCATGTAAACATTCTCACAATAAGAAAAGAAGTATAATTAAAATTACAAAAAAATGCTAACAAAGTGACAACAGTACACAATAGAACATGAACTATCATATTGTTAGTCAGAACACTTGGTCATTAAGATCATATTCAAGGTATTCTTGCAGTGAGTAAAATGGCTTCGACAATAGCCACTTGTACAATTTAAATTTAAAAATTGTATTGCTCATTGTTCTTCCAATGTTGGGCAATTTGTTAAAGAGTTTAATGCCCATATATCTATGTGCCTGTTGGGTTTTAGACATTCTACAAAATTCAGTTTCTAGTTTACCATTGCTTCTAGTGTTATAATTATGGACATCAGTCCTAGTTAAAAGTTTGTCAAGATTATCTTTCATTTCAACCAATTGAACATATATATATTGAGAGTATACAGTCACAATCTCACTGCTGACAAATAGGGGTCGACAGTGTTCATCATATGCCACATTGTGGAGCAAACGAATTGCTTTCTTTTGGAGTAAAAACACATTTTTGACGTCCTTTGCATTGCCCCATAGTCTCAATCCATATAAAATATGGGAATGGAAAAATGCATAGTAAGCATTACGTAGAAAATCATGTGGTATCTGTGATTTTAGTTTTCTTAATAAATACAATGCCCTTGATAATTTATTACACACAGTGACAATATGTTCATCCCATTTCAAGTAAGGGTCGATAACAAAACCCAACAACTTTACAGTTTGATCCAAAGTTATATTTGATAATTTACATATAAGATGTTGTGTTTTACCCTTATTTAACAGTAATTTATTGGCTGAAAACCATATTTCTGCTAGATTGATATTTTCATCTGATACGTCTGTTACTTGATTGACAGCTCTCCCCCTATGTACGAAGGTAGCATCATCTGCAAACAAGACTGTTTTACCAGTAACATTGCTAGGTAGATCATTTATCATGACCAGGAAAAGGAAGGGTCCCAACACCCATCCCTGAGGTACACCACATTTAAGTTCACATACACTTGATTGCTTACCATTAAAATAAACACATTGTTTGCGGTTGGTGAGATATGATCTTATCAATTCGTAGGGAAGGTCATGGATTCCATAGTACTTCAATTTATCAAGAAGTACCTCATGAGAGACACAGTCAAAGGCTTTGGTTAAATCACACAAAGACAGAGATGTGCATTCTCCATTTTCAAAGGCTTCATGAATTTCATCAAGAATAGTTTCTACAGCCATTACAGTTGATTTACCGGACCGAAAACCAAACTGAGTAGGAGCGAACAAGTTGTTTACTTCGAAGTATAGGTTCATTTGTTCTTTAATGACTGTCTCAAAAATTTTAGCTAAGATTGGAATCAAAGAAATTGGCCTATAGTTATAAGGCATACTTTTATCAACCCTTTTATATATAGGTACACTTTGCTAATTTTAAGATGATCAGGAAAGTTACCTGACGTTAGGCATTCATTAATAGCATCAGCCAGCGGTCCAGCAATAAAACTGCTAGCTTCTTTTATCAGGTTATTTGAAAAACCATATATGTCCTTACTATCACTAGACTTAAGCTTCTTAATGATTCTAATTGCATCATTACTATTAATTAGATACCATTTTAATTTGTTGTTTGTAATGTAGTATTTACTGAGCAAGTCAGTAGCATGTATATTCGGAGGTTTAATTTTAGCAAGAGTAGTATAACTATGCGAGATAAAATAATTATTGAACCTATCTGGCGAGATATTAACGTTACCCTGTTTAGTTGTACCAGTTTTGGTTGTTTTATGTATTAATTTCCAAGCTGCTTGACATTGATTACTGGCTTGCTCGACATAAGACAGATATGTGCTATAGTGTTATAGTGTTAATAGTGTCGAAACCATGATCCTTCAATTACATGTTTCCGGTGGAATGAAAACGGTGTCCGAATTTAATTTATAACGTTTGATTACTACTACAACACGTATGAGTACTAGATCGTCCGCGGTTTTGCGACCGGGTCATTAGGAATGAGGAATGAAAAGTATTGGATGCTTCAGAGGTGGGAATGAAGAACGGAGAAAGTGCAAAGCTCAGAAAGAAAGACAAAGATGAAAGTGCCAATCAATGTTAAGGATGAAAGGAAGTGGATATATTTCTTAGGAAGGTGGAGAGGATGCAATGGACAATGGTGTTCTGAACTTTGATATGATATGATAGAATACTAGACATAGATAGGACGAGGGAGGAAGAGAAAGCACAGTTTAATAATTAAAAGATAGGTATACTGATCTATAATAAATACAAATACACCAGTCAATTAAGAATAATTTAGCAAAGTCTCAAACGCCACCTCAAAAATAAAAAATACATTTGTTGTACGATACAGCGTTGGGCGTAACTTTATGGATTTCATTGACGGTAGGTTTGTAGGAAGAAGACCCTAAGTTACCATTCCACAAAAAAAACTATTGATTATGGCCAGGATTCGTCCCAGAGCAGCATATTCAGAAACATCCAAATTTTTTGCTCTGAAAAAAAGCTTGGCCGTAATTAATAAAGCTGTGGAGTTGCAACCTTATGTCCTTTTCCTAGCAACCTAACACTTTTGGGATAGCGGTCACCCATTTTTCTATTTCAGCCCAGAGTTTGACGGGTCAAACTATCTGGAGCGGAAGGTACGCGATGAAGTATTTCCGCATCGTGTTTGCACTTCGAGCGGCAAGGGTGCGCAGTGTCTTTCGCCATCAATCCTTTGCCGGTCCCCCAGCTTCCTGTTCTCCTCCGGATGTGATGGTATCAACTGTTTTTTTTACACCAATCTCCACTTTCTTCACGGCCCGTTCACCTGTTTCTTCCCTTCCCCTACTCGAAACACCTCCATTTCAGCTTCCATAAATACGAACACATGTGTAATGTGATTAAAAAACGAAGGAACTCTTTTACTTTTCTCTTCTTTGGTCTCATCTACCCATTACTCTTAAGTAATAAATCCCATAAATGATGAAGATGAATTAGAAGGAAACTAAAATACTAATGCTTGGTAAAGAGAAGCTGAAGGCAAATGTTTCGCCATAAGGAGAGGTGCCAGAGAAAGTGGAATCCTTCACGTATTTGGGAAGCAGCATAACATCGGACGATAGACGTTCAAGAGGATATCAGGTGATGAATAGTCCAAGAGAAGAAAGCATTTATGATGGTAAAGCAACTACTGTGTTTAAAGAATAAATAATTAACAATAAGGAAGCAGTAGGTGAAAGCATTCGGGTGGAGTGTTGCGTTACATGGCTCGGAAACATCGGCTGGAACACGATAAAATAGAAGTGTTTTAAACTTGGCGCTGGAGGCGTATGCTGAAGGTCAAATGGACGGATAAGATCAGATATGAGGAAGTGTGCAAAAGAATATAAGAGGAGAAAACAAAATGGAATACTACCAGGAAGACAAGATACAGATGTATAAGCCAACCATATAAGTATAACGAAAAGGAAAATATTGGAATGGAAAACACTACAAGGAAGACTGAGGGACAAATACACAGATGAGGCAAAACGAGAATATAAAAAAATAATAGCCAAAACGGCTTAACGGACTTAGCAAGGGAGAGAGTAGAATAGAGGGCTACAGTCAACCAATCTTGGAATTGCATGAGTAATATTGATGATGTCTAATCTTAGTATGTAACGAAAATCATCGTCATTGCTCAAAATAACTTAAGGTTAGTTTGATAATATTCTCCATATTGCTAAAGCATAAGCTAATTGTTTTATATTTGTATAAGTTTTCACTTTTACACCCTCCATGGTATTTCAAGTCAATTCCTACACTTTGAAGCGCTTCCGATCTAGACGAAAGGTACACAGATAAGAATGGGAGGGTGGAGAGACATCCCGTGTCGACATTAGTCTACTCGGAAGATGCAATGGGGACCACTGATTAACGTCCCATCTGACGGACGGAGTATTGTTCTCGAAGGCTCCTCACAAAGCACTCAAGAAGGTTTTTCGTTACCAATAAAAGATACCTTCCGATGCCAGGATTAGAACTCGAGCCCTCCAGGTTAGAAGCTAGTACTCTAACCACTTCAAGAACCGCACTCTCTCGTATACATCCTTCCCTGCTTGCTCAAATATTTCATTCGATACCTTCCTTTGCCATTATTACCGTTCACTTTTCCCGACGGTGGCGTCAGTCGCTATGTCTCGAGCGTCTCGAGATATGGCCGATTATGTTTTTTTCCTATTCTCTTCAAAGTTTAAGATTTCACCAGACTTTTCTCTCCCACTCTACCTAGGATCCATCGTTCTTCTGTTTGGCCTATCCATTTCCTACATTCTTCTGTGACACCACCATTGTATCACCAGCCTTGACTTCTCTTCAGCTGTTGTCATCTACGCTTTACTTCCATAAAGAGGTATACACCAGATGTAAGTTTTAATTTATTCCTTATCTTCTTTTATGGGATCTAAATGGAGGTGGTTCTTTTCCAGAATGTTATAATTCGCAGTAGTGTAGCGAGTTGTGTAAAATAAAGTGTTTGGGTACTTTTAGCTGTGTCCAGATTGTTTAGAAAAATTATGTTTGGATGCACTAAGGATATTCTTAAGTCTTAAAAAAAATAGAATATAAGTCAATGCTGTCATCGTAACTTACAGTAGAGCTGGAAAATCGCTTTTATCTAGTAACGCATAGTAACACTTCTTTGCATACAAGGTGTGATGGATAATGCTTTTAAAGACAACAAATGTTCAATGCACTGTTTAAAACCTTATGAAATAAAATTTTATCCTACATAGCTTCTAAAATCTTATCCCCGTGTGCTTAGTAGATCAGTGACTAAGTGACGCAAGTACTTTAACAAGTGGTAATATTAAGTGTTGACTGCATCATGTTTGTACTGGCTGCAGTAACTTGGTTGATAATATATCGATCGCGATTATGAGAATATAGACTAAACGTTGAAAGAAATTATTTGTTTTTCGCCTCATGCCCCCTCATAGCGTTCCATAAGCAACACAGTTGAGAAGCTATGGAATGATTTCGTGTTCTTTACATTCCTTCCTCGCCTTTTCTCTCTTTTCCTCTCCTTTTGACAAATCTCCAATGGATCACCCATACCTGAAGATGACATTATCAATATCTCGTTAAGATTAAGTATACGTTTGTTGGAAAAGGAATAGCATTTTTTATTTTGATTTAAAGAAGACACGAGGAAAGCTTGGGTTCGGCATATGACTTGTCTTAACTTAAGGCACGCGTGAGGCCTTTGCCATTCTTCCCTTCCACTTGTCCCTAGACGATTGTCTTCATCAGGCCATCATGTCTCATGATGTGGCCGATTAAATTGTCCCGTCTTCTTTCTTAGAGTATTCAGAAGACTTCTCTTTTCTCCCACTCTTCTTAGGACTTCCTTGTTACTTACTCGGTCGATCCATTTAAGGTTCACCATTCTTCGGTGGCACCACATTTCGAATGCTTTCACCCTTTTCTTTTCCACCGCTGTCATTGTCCATGCTTCACTACCATAAAGAAACACGCTCCTGATGTACGTTCTGATTAATTGTTTCCTTACTTCTACGCTTGTATTTCCAGCGGTAAGTAGATTCTTCTTTTGATAGAACGCCCTCTTTGCCTGGTCTATTCTGCTGACTATTTCTTTCTTGCTTCGTCAATCGTTGGTTACTCGGCTTCCAAGGTAATAGAACTCTTTCACCTCTTCCAGTTTTTGCTTTCCTAGTTTAACGTTGGTTTTAGCCTCTTCCCTCTTGCTTCACACCAATATCTTAGTTTTCTTCTAATTTTCTTCAGATGATATCTAGCCATTGTCCTTTCCATAGTTATTAGAGTCTTATTCAGAGTCCTGTCTGTCTCTGTTATGGGTGCTATCTCATCAGCGAATCGCATCATGTTAATTTTTTCTCCGTGGATATGCACTTCAGAAGACTTCTAGATTTTATTGATGGCTTTCTCGATGTAAACATTAAAAACTACAGGAGACAGTGCACAGCCTTGTCTCACTCCTTGCCTTATTCTTGCTTCTTCACAGCTGGGTTCAGATTTTATTATAGCTACTTGGTTTTATACAAACTGTGGATAATTCTTCGATCTTGATTCTTGTAGAAGAGGAAATAATACGACTACTGTGGCATTTAAAAATATGAGCAATGCTATGCTAGTTCCAGGATGTAGGCACGCGGCGTCGCCTCAGGTTGCAACCTCAACGATATCAAGGAAGCAGCTATCTTGGCTGTCGGCTTGCGGGTTTACTTAAGTAGGCCGTTGACGTCACCCACCTTCCTAGCTTTAAAAATTCGGAAATCCCGGTCGAGAAGCGTACGCCGATTTTTAAGGCGTGTCATTCGCAAGTTTTCGACGAATATAGCTTGGACGGCTGTGTTCTACAATTCCACGTATTTTCAAAAAAGTTTCGTCATAAGGAATAGTATCATCATCATCGGTAAACAATCCTAGGATTGGTTTGACTAAGCCCCCCACTTGATTCTTCTATCGGCCAACCTATGCATATTGACGTAATTTTTCTATTTTACATCCTTCACAACTTGCTCCATATACCTCATACGAGGCCTGCCTTTTCTATTCTTCCCGTTCACTTTTCCCTTACGATTGTCTTCATCAGGGCATCGTGTCTTAATATATGGCCGATTAAGTTGTCCCGTCTTCTTTTTGGGGTTTTCAGTATACATCTTTTTTATCCCACTCTTCTTAAGACTTCTTTGTTTGTCAGAAATAGCATTTAGATTAATTCTGTACTCTGATAAATCTAAGTATTACTATCATAGCTACGAAAAGGCAAAGAAATAAAGATAGGTAGTAAGGAGTGATGGACGAGGCAAGAAACCAATGATCGATAGAATGGCTATCTCAGAAAGAATGGTCTATCCGAAAGAGAAAGCACCAAGAAAACGTGAGCCGGCCGTAAAAAAATTTTTTTTTTTTAAACCGGATTTTATTTTTCACTAGAGCATGCTTTTTAAAGATACCTTGCTAGTCAAGGACAATAACAAACACAGAAAAGGCAGGCGTGTGATCATTTTAAAGGTGCTTATCATTCGAATTAAGATCAATATGCACTTGATTAAATTGTGATTGAATTTTTTTCTTCTGTACATTTGACGAATTTTAACAATTTTATCTATTATAGGTTATACTGCATGCAAAACCAACATCATCTAAGAGTATTGAGAGTGGTAAGACCGTATGTCGACCAGGCTGACCAACCTTGCCTCTTATACTAGCCGCAATTCCGTCTACAGTGCTTTCTAACCTCTGTGCTACGAGAATGATTTAACCTACCTAAGTACGCTCTCTTACATTTATAACGTATTCAGATAACTTGACCGCCTAAGATTTCTCTGGAACACCTGTAATAAAAATCTAGCGGGTGATCGATGTTACTACTAACTGCATACTTAATCTCTTAAATAAATTCCAAGGCTATATTTTTACGGATGAAGTTGAAAACATTTTGCAAAATCCAACCTACTATGGTAGACTGGATCATGATCATAAAAGTAAAGAAACTAATTGACGAACCGTCAGATTTTCAATATCTTTCTTCCCTCATACAATTATGGATATGAATAGTAGTATATTAGTTCAATAATATATACAAATATACACACAAAGTATCTATCAATGGATAGCATAGGTAGTTGCACGTTGGAATAGTTGGGGAAGTTACCAAAAAAAGTTCTCTGATTAAAGTTAAAGTTAATCTCTCCAAAAAGTAACTAGTTAAAGTTAAAAGTTACTTTTCTGAAAACTGATTAAAGTTAAAGTTAAAAAAGTAACTTTTACGTTAAAAGTTACTTTTTCAGTTACTTTGCAAATTGGATACCCTTGCATTCGTAGATACCGTTTCGTGTTCCCATTTGTCTGCTGGGCAACCTTTGCGCCCTTAACTGAGGTTAGCTTTGTATCAGTTAATGCAAAACTTTAAGGATTAAAAGTTAAAAGATAACTCTTCTAAAAAGTAACGTTTAAATTAAATGGTTAACCACATTTATAACGATTCATTTCAATCGTTAATGTTTTTAATCGTTGATCCCAACTGTGCACGTAGTGCAAGGACTTTTAGCTAACCCAGCTAGGAGTATGTTTGTACATTCTTGCTTTGGTATTTTAATCTTCTTTTAAATTGTTATCTTTCGACTGGAATATAGTTACAAATCCTTTTAAGCATGATATTTAGTGCATACTTGGATTGAATCTACCCCCTGCCACACATATTTATGGTGGCTTGCAGGGTATTACGTAGATGTAACAACGAGTATTGTCGCTCTTGATTTAGGGTATCTAGGATAAACGACTTTGTGTTGAGTTCCAGCGATTGCAACGATGCAAGGGATTTTAAAAATGGAGACGGTTGCAGCAAAAAAAATCTACGCGGTTTCCCATGCGTGCCATCCGCCGGATGGATGCAACTTCCTGGATGTGGTGGGATTGACGCGGTGGGGAGAGAGGGGTAGGGCACCGAGGAAGGGAGAGGAGGCCGCAAAGAGGTCACGGGGGTAGGGGGAAAGGAAGACGAAGAGGAGAGGGGCAGGAGGTAATGGGAGGAGGAGGAGGGGGTTTCCTCGGAAAGACTCTCATCAAATTCTCCAAGCTGCATTTTGGATTCTCTGATAGTTCACTAACATCATCGATATCATAAGTCTGCAGTCCTAGGATTGGTTTGATCCTGCTCTCCGCTCAATTTTCCTATCGGCTAATCTCTTCAAATTTACATCTACATCTAAGCAATACCATGCAAGCCACCACGTTGGTGTGTGGCAAGGGGTGATGATCACCAAACATATACTATAGACAAGCAACTAGGCTGCTGCATGGAAACATGTTAGATAATAGAGTCACATGAAGCTAGATGGTTAGTATCTACATTGTAATAAAGGTATTATTGGTTATAATTGCATTTATCCAAATGCCATTATATCCAAATATATCTGTATTTACTTATCATGCATGTGTCGGTAATGCTAATACAGGTATCATGCACTCCAGACTACTCTAACAATATTTCACCTACTTGAAACTTCTTTCACCTATTAACTTAAAATATTCTATATTTATTAATCCATATATATTCTATACGGATGTATACAAATTCACATAAAATTCACTTTCACCTACTTCTTGCTATGCTACCTATTGTGTTCTCTCACAGTACGGGGGAAAATGACATTTTGAATCTATCGATACGACAATCTTTCTCTCCAATCTTATTTATCTGTTCGAATCTAGCATAATACGCTGGGATTTTAAAAATATATCTAACATCTTCGGTAAAGCTATCCGTTTTAAATTTCTGCTATAGATTCAATCTGTACTACAACCTAAGATCTGATAACGATTCCCAACTTATTTCTTCTATTAATTCTGACACACAACTAAACAGATCGTAACACCTTTTAACAAACCTAGCTGCTGTAAGCTGCACTCTGTCCAGTTCTCTGAACAAACATAATTCATCCATTTTTAAATAATATTGGCAATTTTCCACAAAGAAATCTTGACTACGACCGGTTTCGATGTGATGCATCATCGTCACCTGATGTATCACATCGAAACCGGTCGTAGTAAAGATTTCTTTCTGGAAAATTGCCAACATTATTTAATTATGTTACTCCACCACATTACGCCTGAAACAACTCTTTTGATAATTCATCCAGATCCCATATACTTACTGTGTATTAAAGGTGGGGTATAACTATTGAAAGGTAACATCACTACTTACATGATTGACAATGGACATATGTTTCTTCTGTCAATAACTCCCTCTTTCAGCAACACTGTGTATTGAAGAGAGAGTTATGAACTCCGTTAACGTTCCATAAGCATAGTTACACTGAAGTAATAAACTATCACGGACTAACTACAATTCATTTTCCACTGTATATTTATTATACTGTAGTATCAACACCATTTATTAATCCTAAGATTGATTTGACGCAGCTTTCCACTCGACTAGCCTCTTATACTTACAAATTAATCCAAAATATTCAGTTCAACTTAATTCAGATTGAAGATATCTTAACCAACAGGCTGAGTGCAATTCCCACTCTAGTTATTTTAGTGAGCATTACCACAATTTTGATGAAGCCCTTTAATTAATCCCTCCAACTTTTTTGCCTATATCCTAATTAATTCCCTGAATAAACTTACCTCGAATAATTCCATTTAATACAGGCGTATTCTAAATAAATCTGAAGATGTAGGATCTTTATTTTTACTCTAATGGATCCTAAGTGCTTTGGACCAAAGGAAAACGTTAAGAGAGAGATTTAAAGTTTTAAGGGAGTATTAAAAACACCACATATGAGTGGAAAATCCAGAGCGTTCATTTTGAATTTTATATAAGATGCGGTTGGTATTCTCTTAGACAAAGAGAGGAGTCTCTATTTTGCGCAACTACCGCATATGATGGTTATTATCGAATGGTATATGCATATACTTTCTTATACATTTTTACATAATTCTTCACTTTATCATCCCTCTCTGAATTTTCTATTAATCTCATGTGAGGCATTCCTTTTCCATAAATGTTCACAGCAACCTTTCCTTCGATGAATGCCTTCATCAGGCTATCGTGTCTGAGGATATCACGTGATGAAGTTGTATCTTCGGAATGTGTGAGCCGCAAAATGGGGACCTCTTCACGCTGGTCTCTAAACACTGGACTATTCCCGTCGTCCATTCCGTGGGTGAAAACGAGGCATTATAACGGATCGTGAATTTAAAAAGCTGCTACCAAAGTGGCGGCATCCATCAGGTTTGGATTTCGAGAGGAATTCAACGATAAAAAATATGTTCACAGTAGTGGAGTGAAGAATGGTATTTCTGCCATGGAAAACTATACTCACCTATATGTATTTCTCAAAAGGCCATTTATTCAGAAGATATATTCCATAGGTGATTCCTTGATTAGCATTGGAAACCAGGTAATAAACTTCTAGTTAATTAGAAATTAGTAACAAATTTTTGTTATTAATTAAACATACTAAGTTCACAGTTGACTTTTTTCAACTGGCGGGGTTGGGGAAGAAAACATTTGGATTGATCGAGAACATATTGTTACATTATTCCATAGTGGAAATACTTGATAAAATATCACAACAATAAAATAATCTTCGTCCCTTTCGCAAAACTTCTCATTAATTAAATTTTAATTTGGTATGAACGAATCTCAATGCCGAATCAGCCTTAGGGATATCACAGCCTTAAATGCAGCACTGCTTCTTATGGAAAGGAATCACCCTGTGTGACGGAGGTCGCACATATATTTTACATTATTTGACAACCATGCAAAAGAAATGAAACAAATATTGTACATTTCCTGATAGCCGTGCAAAAATAGGGTGATTTACAATTTCCACAATAAGGTTTCGCGATGAGCTTGTACACCTACTCGAATCGAATCATGGAATACTCCGTGAGAGTGCTCTATTTTCTTTATTTCTTTAAACATCGTCACGAATCACATAATCTACTTTTCCCGTTCGAGATTCACCATCCAACATCACGGTCTCCCACGAAGATGACGCCGTGCTATAATTTGCTCGACTAGGAATAGCTTTCAGGTCGTGTCTTTACGTTATTTTGCTCTGGATGGAGACTATGCTTTTCTCTCCTAGAATTTCCTTCCCCCAAGAGATCATCCCGTTCGTCTAATTTGCTCTAATCACGGCCTGCGTGCCTCATCTCTTTTTTGGGAGAAACAATCATCTGTCATTACTCCTCCCCTTCCCTAGTCCTCATGGAAGCTGTGCATGTGTGCTTACATCTTTTCGTGGGTAGCATCTATCTGGGAGAAGAGATGATACCTAGGTAGTTATAACTTCTGGCCTCAAATCCTTGTTTTTCCAAGGAACGCATTCTCTTTAAAAATAACATTATTTTCGCCAAAGATCAAGATTCCTCAGGATGCTGGTTCAATTTCGAGAGTGCATATCCAACTCGTTCATTTCATGGAGTACCTATATCATTCCAGGCTTAAACGTTTGAAGAAGGGATATATCTACCCTACAAGCCATCGGTGTGTGGCATAGGGTGAAGATCACCAAACATGCACTATTGACATGCAACTAGGCTGCTACATGGAAACATGATACGTAATAGGGTCGTATGCAGCTAGATGGTTAGCGTCTTCGTAGTAATAAAGGGATTAGCTGTTAATAAATGCATCATGTACTACAGTCTACTCTACAATATTTCACCTACCTATCACTTTACTAAGCAGTCTTTTGTGTTCTCTTATAGAACGGGGGGAAAATGACATTTTGAATCTAACAGCAATGGACTTCTATCTCTCTAATCTTATCTATTTGCGTCTTATAAGTATATACTTCATTTTCAATCATTCCATAAGAAGTGTTTAGCCACCCTTGAAAGGGTGATAGATAGTTCCTGTCTGCTACTTTCCTACCATTTAAGTTGTTTCTTACTTAAATTATTAATCAATCACTAAATATCATTTTGAATCTTTATCATCAATTAGCTTGTTACTCATGTCATGAGTATTTTATCTCACATGATAGCCAGTCAAACACTCAATAGTTACTCCCCAGTTTTTTTTTTGTAATTCATTTCTTTTTCAGCATATCTTTCCTTTACAACACTTATCATTTCATGGCTGGTGACCTAACATCCCCTACCCCAAGCAAGTTCACGCAACACTTGATAAGTGGCACTAATGTGATTGATAAGTACTAAGCAGAGCAATTAAATGTTTTCCAAGATCGTACGTTCCCCGGCTATTATTGTTACAGAAGGTGTTGGCAGAATAAGGCTTCGAAACCTTGGTACCTGTCAACTCCCTCATCCGGCTGGAAACCCTTAGAGAAAAATTGTTCATAAGTAAAATAGACTTTCCCTTAGGGTTATTTTCTTGATATAAACATAATTAGCTTCTGTGAAATATTAAAAAGATTATTCCGAAAATCCACAGCGTCACATTCATGAGCAATAATTTTTTGCACTAAATGTATCCCCCTGCCACATACCCTGATCTTGGCTCGGAGGGTATTACGTAGATAGATGTATCTACATTCGTGCAATACCCTGCAAGCCACCACAAGGGCGTGTGGCAGAAGGACGATTGGACGCCAGGCATGCATTAAAATGAAAAATTCATTTGTTAAAATAGCTATAAAAATCACGGGGTTTTTTGTCAGTCCATTTTTAAATAGGATGAATTCACCGTATAACTATCTGCGCAAAAACCGCTACTATTATGAAAAGTCACCACTCTCTAGGTCACTTGCGCAACATATGCATCATCTCCTAACAATTATACAGAAAAATGAAATTGTTTACATTTAGTAACATGCAGACGAGCGAAAAACATAAAATATCCACATTAACTATTTTCTCCTCTGTTAGACTTTATTTATTGTGCTGATTCTACTACGTAAAAATGATTTTTTGAACCTTTTTGACTCACTATCTCTCTTATTTCTTTTTATTTCTTTACTCACCATAGTACGCGTATTTAGTATTTTTTAAACATTTTTAGAGAATCTGTCCGTCTTAGATTTTCGATACACTGTTAAACATATCGTAACATCTTTGAAGAAACATAGATTGATTTAAGAGATTAAGTATAAATTTCAACCTGCGATCTGACAATTATTCCCATTTTAATTCATTTAATAGACTGGTTACGCTAATATAGTTATCGTACCGTCCCTTTACAAATCTTGCCGATCTTCGCTGCACACGTTCAAGTTCATTATATCGGCCTATTTCTTATGGATCCCATATACTAGTAGCGTATTCCAAATGAGGTCTAACCAGGGAAAAGTAGCTAATTTCTCGTACATGATCGTCACATTTACCCAATACTCTTTTGGTGAATCCCAGTTTACGATTAGCTTGACTCATTATTTCGCGTATGTGTTTACCCCGGGAAAAATTGGTCCATGGGGGGATCGAACCCACGACCCTCTTATTAGGATGACGTTTTGAGCAACTGAGCTAATGGGTCGTCGTAGATATAGATGGCATGGTGATAACCTGATGAGCTATATTTGGTTAGCGCTGATTCATGTATCTCCGACGTCTTGGCAGTTGAATGAAGCCTGCTTGGAATGGAACGCCGTCGACGTGGCCTAACCTTAAATAGAGAGCTTCATTTCCTTCGCTTATGCTGCCTGCCGCCTCTTTGTTGACTCATTGTGAGCACAATAAACCCTGAGTGAACCCTTTGTGGTCTGTAAAAGGCCGTAGGACCGGAAGGAGACTTATTCTTACAAAAGAAACGTGAGGCATCGTGAGCATCTTAACTTTCACGGCCGTGATCCGAGACGCAAGGAATACACGATGAGATATTGGGGGTCTAGGATTCTTCGAGGTCACGGAAAGGAACCAATGCCCACAAGTTAATCTTAACACGTAACTATGATGGAATTTGACTCTTGAATATCATATTTATATATTCATTTAAATTACATACATCTCTGCAAGCCAACGTGAAGTCGAGTGGCAGGATGTGACTCAACGACAGGCCGTACCCACGGTAGCCAGGTTGATATCGCACTGGCCTGGCAAAACAATGGTCGCGGTTTCGAATCTTGGAAGGTTTGGATTGTGTGCTTTTATCTTCGGATCAAGACCTTAGGGCGGTCAGACGGTGCGATATATCCTTAGCCGTTGATCCAAGAAAATTACTACTGTATATTATCCTCGAGCACGCAATCATTAGCTAACTAAGCAATTTCATTTAACGTTAACTAATTTCAACGAGGAAATGAGGAAATTTTCAAAACAGAATCACGTTACAAGTAGTAAGATGATGGACGGACAAATACAATTTTGGCGTAAACATATCACATACGCATAGTTTATGTTAAAGTTTTTGTTAACGGACTGATAATGATGTGCTAATGTGTATCAATGATGTTTAGTTCGTTGTAACTCTATTACACGCTAATATTTCCAGCTGTAAGTAGATGCTTATTCCGGTGAAATGACTTCTTCGGCGAGGTTAACTTATTTCATTGAGGAAAATATGGAATTTACGATGAGGAACGGACAAATGCAAATCGTGTGCATTCATGCTACATAACTCATAGTCATAGCTTATGTTAAGGTTTCAGTAAAGTTCAGATTGAATATTTAGACAGAATTTGCTGTCAATGTCTATCAATGATCTATGCGTAAACATATGTCTTGGAAACATAAGGTAAGGTTTTTATTTTCACGAAGCACTATTATACCTATGTATTACGTTAAGTTCGTCGTAACTCTACTTCACGTGAAGATAAAGTGGAAGAATTTTGCCAGTGTATTCTCACTGATGAGTAGAGTGCCTTAATTCATGTAGATATATCAGGAAATATTTTCTTTCAGGAAAGGTATTTTGACGTACTCTTATTTGATGTACTCGTTATACTGCTATATATAATGTTAGCGCCGCGTGTGGCATGTTACACTAAACTACATCTAATTAATTATGTTGTCTTTCGAAACGTTCATAGAAATGTCTAAAAAGGACAAAACTATGAAAAATCAGCAGTCAAATCAAATCTTTCTAATTTTGTTTTTTTATATGCTAGGATGGCTAGAGTGATATTTGAGCCGCCTGAAATAAATTAGACAGGTAGGTCAATATGCACCCGTGTGCATAGGTCGGCCTTGAACTGACAGTATACAGCTCGGAAGAGCTACCGACACCCAGCCACAATTGAAAAGCTCCCTTAGACTTATCGCTATACTTCGCCATTCACACTTAGTTTTATTTTTTAATGTAATCATCTGTAAAAAGTAATTAGATTTGATTAGATATTATAAATTAATAAACACACTTATTTTACGATTGTGATGATAATACTAACAAAATGATTATGGTAAAATACTGCCAAAGTAGAGCGAAGTAGGCCAAGCGAAGAGAAAGCTAGGATTTATAAAAAGAGTACTTGGGAAATGTGATGAGAAGACAAAAGAGCGATGTTACTTTTCACTAGTTAGGCCCCACCTTGAGTATGCAACCAGTGTATGGGATCCGAATGAATTAGGTTTGATCAGAGAACTAGACAGTGTGCAGCGTAGAGCAGCTAGATTCGTTAAAAGGTGTTACGATAGGTTGAGTAGTGTTTCAGAATTAATAGAAGAATTAGGGTGGGAATCATTATCAGAGCGTAGGTTAAAGTACAGATTAAATCTATTAGAGAAATTTTATTCGGATAGCTTTACTGAAGATGTTAGGCACATATTTAAAAAAACCAGCGTATTAAGCTAGGTTCGACCAAATAAATACTATTAGAGAGATAGATTGTCACACTAATAGATTCAAAACGTCATTTTCCCCCGTACTATAAGAGAACACAATAGGCAGCATAGCAAAGGGATAGGTAGGGAAATTATTTTAGAGTAGTTTGTAGTGCATTATGCATGTATTAATCCCTTAAATACTATAGATACTAACAATCTAGTTGCATGAGACCCTATAGTTGCATGTTTGCATGTCAAAATTGCATGCTTGGTGTTCTTCACCCCCTGCCACACACCCTCGCGGTGGCTTGCAGGGTATCGTGTAGATGTAGATGTAGAAGTATTCTACATAAATGTCTTAACTGCAATAATAATACAATTTCATTGTATCTTCCTATTTCCACTATTTCCTCGCATTCCATTAAGGTTATCGAATGTTTCAGTTTGTGATGCGCTTTCTCCTTGAAGAGCTAATTGATGGGGAATACGATATCATCCAACATTCTCCGGGAAGTGATCAAAATCCATCCAGCGTCGATTGATTCAAAAAGCGAAAACCGTTGAGATATACGTCTTTGAAAAGAAAATAAAGTGATAAATGCCTATCAAATCATGTCCGCGCTCGTGTGTGAGTTCTGTAAACGCGAGGCCGGGAGTTCGGGTGAATAAACAGAGCGAAAGAAAAAAGTCTCGAGCTTGTTTTTCTAGCTTCATTTGTATTATCCTTATCTCCCCGCGCTCTTGTCTTGAGAGCTCTTGGTTTTATGGCGCGCGCCTGTTCAAACTCCCAGCGTGAATGAAGTAGGCGAAGGGGAGAGGGGATTGATATCCCAGCGTGCAAGGAGCCCAGTTAGATAACGTCACTTTTAATTGGTGGATGCGCCCGCGTTTGCAGGAGAGAAAACCGTTGAGGAGAAACGATGCGTTTTTGAATTTTCAAAAAGAAAAGAGGAGGTTATCTCCTGATTCGCTCGCAGTGCCTCATTTGTTTGTTTCTGATTTCGCCGCTCCCAACGGCTACGCTCTTGTGATTTCATGAGCGGCGGTGATACCTTTACTCGACTCAGCCTTCTAAGGAAGTTCGGAATGTTGGATGAGCTTTAAACATTTTTTCCTTCGTTCGTTGTGCCACTCGTGTGGCATTGTGGATGTACAGGCTGGGCGCCGCAGTTTATTCGATAAAGTCCCGTTTCCGCTACGTTCTTTGTCATGTGGGTTAGAGAATGCTAGTGTAATCACCTGAGGTCAAGGAAAGATGTAATGGTGAGTGCGTTAATCTCAATACCTTCTACGTACGGCGCACCCAAATAGATTAATCACTCATGTGGTTGGCGTGTCCAAGTGCGAAATACGTTCGCGACTTGTTGACGTATGCGGAACTAGCGTTCGAATAACTATTTTTGATCCGCGTTACCGCCTGACCGGGGTCGGTAACCGTTGTTTTCACTAACTGGCGTTTCCATTACAAAATGTAACCAGCGTCAAGCCTAACCAGTAAGATTATCTTAGCGGAAACGGGGCATAATATACTTTTCCATCAGTCTAGTAATGCAGCCTAGTAGAGTGCTGCCTAAGGCATAAATGTTTCGTTTGACTTCGGATTACCCTCACATCACACGATACGATATAACCACATCTTAATCTACACGCTACCCTACAAGCCACCATAAAGGTGTGTGACAGGAGATCTGAACTAAATATGCTTTACTTAACATGCTTAAAGAGGATAGCAGATATACTCCAGTCGTCCCAGAGCAATTTTAAAAATATCTAAAGAACAAAGCAAGCACGCATAAACGAGCTGTAAGGTGGGCCAACTCAAGGTCCCCACACAAATATGCAGCCTCCTAGGCTATGCGCAGATACACCTGTATTCAATGCCATTGAATATATTTTTATAACTGTTCATATTCCTAATAGTACGAGAAAAGAAAATCGAGCTAAATCTGCCTTTTCAGCAATCAATTTCCCTAACTTATTGTTTGTGGTCCATTCAACATTAGTAGGTTAGAGTGCGCAAACTTTTTAACGTCAACAGTAAAAACCCCGTCATGGAATTCACTTACGAGATCAATTCTGCATTTTAAGTATGAGAAAACAAAGAAAAAATTTCGTCTGTCAATATGTCGAACGCGGCTCAACAACTCACATCACCGCCATGGTCACAATAACTCACATCAAATCCGGGAGCCACCATTTATGAAACTTTTACAAGAACGAGTTCTTTCGCTGCATGGTTTTCATTTTAAAACCACTAGACATGTGTGCAAATCGTGTGATTTGTACCAATGATCGGTATATAACAGCTGTTATCTTACGTAGTCCATTGTCTTCGAGGGTTGGGAAAAGATAAGATAGCCTGTGTTTTATTACCTACAGAACGGATCTCTACGGTGCAAAAGCTGATGAATCATTTCAGACGTTATCTCTCGAGTGTTTTTAAAAGGAATCGTCAATAAAGGCAGCATAGTTGGGATTAGCAGGTGGGTGCAGCAGTTTGAATTTTTAACGGTTTCTTCGGAGACGCGTTCCGTTTAAACTCCCAACGGACCATCCCATGTCTTAATTTTTCTTGTTTCATATCATAAATGATTAGCTATCAGTGTATTTTAAATGGAATTGAGATTAATGACTGCAACAGATGGAATGAGAGCCGAGTTTGATTTCAAATTTAACGGTTTTTGTCGATGCATTCGATTTAAACTTGCTGCTGGATAAGGACAGCAGTGGATCTCATTCAAAGATTTTTTATGTATACACTTGCTTCTCTGTGTCTCATATTTTCTTTTGGATTTCTTTTGAAGGGCCGATAAGGCTCCATATACGAGCCGCTCGTCATTTAACCAAAGCACCAAACTCTTAAAATGCATTCTGGAACGCTTCGTGTTCCGCCTCATCCATTGTATCATTGAGTCATCATCATTTACGAGAGAATGAGATTCACTGGAAAACTGCTGTGATAAAGGCTCCATTTTTTTTACTTAGTTAGGCAAATATTGGTCAAATTTCGGGTATTAATTTTATTTACTCTGGTGGGAGAATGAATAAAAATGTAAATTTTTATGCATTAAGTATTTATGAATTCATTGCATAATGTCTGCTATTTCCGCATGCATCAAATTCAGAATGTGTCACGTAACTTATTAAATTACTTCTTTTTTCCTGTAATTTGTGGTACTTGTAAACCAAATGGCATAAGGTGGATGAAATTTCTCATACTCAATTACCAGTATAACCTTTTTCTGGTTGTGTCTCTCGGAAAGTGGAATTCTTGCATATCTGGATGGTTCTTTTCCTACAAAATTATTGGACGGTGACAAAAGTTAATGGACCTCGAGGATTAGCCGAGCATCTGGAAAGTAGCCGATGTAACACCCATTTTTAAAAGTGGTGATAGGGAGCAGCCATCTAACTACAGACCAATATCTCTCACATCCATTTCATGCAAGGTCCTAGAACATATAATTGTCAGTTCAGTCATGGGGAACCTAGATAGCCAGAATCTCTTGTCCAACTTTCAGCATGGCTTCCGGAAGAGCAGATCATGTGAAACTCAACTTGCTCTCTTTTCCCACGATATTTTAGTTTCTGGCGAAAATAATATTCCAGTGGATGCTATTTTTCTAGATTTCAAACAGCTTTTGACAAGGTGTCTCATAGCAAACTTATAGGTATTGAAATTAAAATCTTATGGGCTAGACAGTAAAATTATATCATGGATAAGTGATTTTCTACATGATCGGGTCCAAAGGGTTGTTTTGGACGGTGTTACCTCACCGAAAATTGAAGTCACTTCGGGTGTCCCACAAGGTAGTGTGATAGGTCCACTCCTGTTCCTTCTGTACATTAATGATATCAGTAAGGTGGTAAAAAGTAAGCTTCATCTATTTGCCGATGACGCAGTTGTGTACAGGGATATTCTAAGCCCAAACGATAAGCAATATTTAAATGATGACCTACAAGCAATCGAAAATTGGTGTAATACATGGCAGTTAGAATTAAATTTTAAAAAATGTGTAGTAATGAATTTTTGGAAAAAGAATAATTCTCCCCCTAGCACATACAAAATAACCAATAATGAAGTAACAAACGTGGAATCCATTAAATATCTTGGAATAAGACTGACACATGATCTTTCCTGGGGTAAAAATATGCGTGAAATAATGGGTCAAGCTAATTGTAAACTGGGTTTCATCAAAAGAGTATTGGGTAAATGTGACGATCATGTACGAGAAATCAGCTACTTTTCCCTTGTTAGACCTCATTTGGAATATGCTGCCAGTGTATTGGATCCCTACGAAATCGGTCTAAGTAATGAACTTGAACGTGTGCAGCGAAGATCGGCAAGATTTGTAAAGGGACGATACGATAATTATATTAGCGTAACCAGTCGATTAAATGAATTGAAATGGGAATCATTGTCAGATCGCAGGTTGAAATCTAGACTTAATCTCTTAAACAAATTCCAAGGCAATATTTTCAGTGATGATGTTAAAAATATTTTACGAACCCCAACTTACTATGGCAGACTGGACCATAATCATAAAGTTAGAGAAATTGATTGCCGAACTGACCGATTCAAAATGTCCTTTTTCCCTCGAACAATTAGAAATACGAATAACGGTAAATATGTCCTATCGGAGAGTAGCAATGAATAGGTAGCATTGGTAGCTGCATGTTGGTATGAGTACTTAAAGCTAACCCTATTAACAGAATGTTTTTGCATGTTTGCTTTGCAATTTCTATCTTTTTTAAATAGTGTAGTTCTGACTACTATATTAATACTATTCCTTTTTTATGCATGATATGTAGTCCATGTTTGGTGAGAATTCTACCCTGCCACACACCCTTGTGGTGGCTTACAGGGTATTATGTAGATAGATATAGATGATTACTTTTTTTTATTTTGTTTTTTGCCAATGAAATTTCCAAAATGGTCATTTATGCATCTTTTCAGCAAGCTAACTGACCATTTTTACATTGCTTTCGTGGCTGAAAAACCATCAATTCTATCAGTTTCATTTAAGTTTCCTGCACCCTACCCCCACGCCCAAATACATCAAATGAAACTGCAGCGATCTCGTAAACTGTACATTTTTATGAAAAAATGTGTAGAAAAATGAGGAGATTAATGTTGTGCCCCCGTAGGGAATGATGGGCATAAAATATTGGCGAACGCTCTGATGCTGATGTTATTGCGTTGGTGAGGTGACTTTCCATACCGAGGACCCAATTACAAGTCCCGGCACTCACGTGGGGAACTCGCGTTCCTCACGTGAGTGCTGTGTGGTGAGCACTTTGAGTGCAGTACTCCGTCCGTCGTTTTGAACGCGAAACCGAGAACCCCTTCCTGCACACTACCCCCCCGCCCAAATACATCACATCAAATCCCTTTTCCTTTCACTACCTCGCGTACTCAACACTCGATAACCTTCGTTAACTGCCTTCAGTGAGGCCAGATTACTTATTTCACACACTCTGAACCTTCCTTATTTCTCTTTACTCACACCATGTTTAATAATTCTTCATTCGTCTATTCGTCGTTGCCCAGTCTATTAAATGAATTAAAATGGGAATCATTGTCAGATCGCAGGTTGAAATTTAGACTTCATCTCTTAAACAAATTCCAAGACCATATTTTCAGTGATGATGTTAAAAATATTTTGCGGACCCCAACTTACTATGGTAGACTGGACCATAATCACAAAATTAGAGAAATTGATTGCCGAACTGACAGATTCAAAATGTCTTTTTTCCTCGTACAATTAGGGATATGAATAACGGTAAATGTATCCAGTACGAGTGTAGCAATGGATAACATTGGTAGCTGCATGTTGATATAAGGACTTGGAGCTAACCCAACTAACAGCATATTTTTGCATGTATGCTTTGCTATTTTAATTTTAATTACAAATTTTATGCAGGATATGGAGTGCATGTTTGGTGAGAGTTCACCCCCTGTTACACACCTTTATGGTGGCTTGTAGGGTATTATGTAGATGTAGATTCGTCTCTCTTTCCGGGTATCGCACACTTTTCCATTTCCGCAGACACCCACTTATCTAAAACTATCATTCTCTTCTCATCATCTCCCCCCAGAGTCCATGACATGGGTCCACGCAAAGCCACACGCAATGTCAGGCTCTTCACATTTTTTTGCTATATTTTGTTCCTCAAAATTGCCGTCACAATTTCTCTTCCGGCTTAGCAAAATCAACCCTTCTGCTAACAAATTTGCGACATCGCCTACCCACAAACATAATGCTACTCAAGTAACAAAGGTATCTACTCTCACTGTTCTATGTCTGATTTACTCTAAATTTTATATTCAAATTTTGTCTGCTTTCTTGGATATTCTCTTAATTTTAGTTTTCTTGTGATTGACATTCATTCTATTACACTGGATTTATAGATTAGGAATTTCAAGGGAAGGTAAAGGACGTCAGAAAATAGACTAAGATGGGTTTGAGAGAAATCGCTAGTTTTCCACCTTCGCTAGTATATTTGTAGATGATAGTCACTGCCTGCTATTTAAACCATATCGCCATTCCGATCAACGTTTTCTATTTTAAATTACTGCTTTAATCTTCATATCTCCTGTTCCCCTCTTGCTATTCAAAATATTATCTTTCCCTTCCACTTCCTCGTATACCTAGTATTATCTACTTAATCATTCTCTACAACATTCCGTGAGTTCATTTTCCAGTCCATCTAACTCGCTCTAATCAAGGTCTGCGTGGCTTCTTTTTTTGAGAGAACTAATCTTTCATTCTCATCTCATCTGTGGTTTCAAGCCTGTACTCCCACTTATAAGCGCTTCAGACCGGAGGAAAGGTACAGGGATGGGGATGGAAGAGCAAAGAAGAAGGCTGGAGAGAAACCTGACGTCGGTATTAGCCAGATCTTAACGAAATGCGCCAAGGAGACCACAGCTAGACGTCCCATCCAACTGAAGTTGTAAACAACTAGAAGTGCCTTCCTCACAACACTCAATATTGGGGACCGGTTTACCGTTGAAAATTTTCTACCGCTGCCCAGATTCAAACTCAGGACATCTGAATGGGAGGCCTGTACTCTAGCCACCGCACCTTACCGATCATCTATTTTTCCCTCGTTTTTTTCGTTTTTCCCTCTTCATCAGCATTCCACGCTATACCTGCCTTCAGGATACCATAGACTCTAATTACTTGGAATGTCCTGGAATAATCCACAGTTATTGTTCCCTACATTTATTAGTCCTCGTGGAAGTTGCATTATGTGCTTACGTATCCATCTCTTCGTGTGTGAAGATCATTCTGGTTCTCCACCGGGTCAGGTTTTTCAAGGCCGACGTTTCGAGGGACAGCTCGTCCATCATCTTCAGGGTGTTGATGTCACTTCCAGGTTCCCTGCCATATTATAATTGTTTTCACCAACTTATACCACATAAATACGATGCGTCGACCCTGAAAGACCTGATCCGATGGAAAATACGAAAGATCTTCACTCAGTTAGTACGCCGGGAAAAACCAAACCCGACTTCATCTCTTCATGGTAATCTCTCTAGGCGTTTGACTCTCTGATATGGGAAAATCGATGGAAATATTATTGATGATTGGAGTGTATTAGCGGTTCCCGAATCCGTATATTATCAAAAAGGCGCATGTCAATTGTACCGGGGGGGAGAATCTGATTGGGAGGTAATAGACTTACTCCATGGGAAATTAGAAAAGTAGTTAAGCAGGGCTGTCTGTTAACGGTGACACTATTTTACATATATTTGAAGAAAATGGCGAGAGAGGCGTGGGATGGGTTTTATACGAAACAATGGCAGAGGGAAATTTGATTAAATATGTAATATTCTGGATGATGAAGTGACAGTTAACCAATCTTCTAAAAAAATAATAGAAGCGTTGCAATATCAAATCAAAATGTAAGGAATCAATATAAGGTATAAGGAAACGAATCAATGAGATCTAATAAAATAAAATGGATGTTCGGCAAATTTACTTGGTGGAATGTAGACAGTAAAGAAAAAATACTTGGTTGATTCCACAATTTATTTCGACTCTACTGGTTTCAACCTTACAGGTCATCCTCAGGTCCACTGAGAACAACAATTGACTACTGAGAACTGCTAACTTTTTCTTTACTATTACAATGAAATCTCACCGGACATTTCATTAGTCCATGGCGCGCTTAGCTGGTGGCGCGCGCCACAGCTATATAAGCAAGGTTAACTGATCAAAGAGATTTTCTCTTTTTTTTAATTATTTATTTTTTTGCTCCTTGTGAGCATATATTTTTTTATTTTTTTTATTTTTTCATTTTTTATCTTGTCTTTTTTTGTGGCCATTTTCGGTATTTTTCTTTTTTTTAAAGAGAAAGCCTGCTGCACACTTATTGTGCAAGCCAAAAAAATACTAAAACAACAGGTGACCTCTCCTAAATGGCTAATTGTTTAAATTTTTTATTTTATTTCTTAATCTTGTTGTAGTCCCACCATGTTCGGGGCAATTGTTTATAAAAACCATGTAAATAAATGTGTACATCATTAGACTAAGTTTCTCTTTCACACAAACAACTCAAACATAAGACACAGTACTCTTCAACGTCAATTCCCCCTGGTTGTTCCCAAAAAACTGATTAAGGTGAGCAAACTCTCACCGGGACAGTACTTTTGATTGCGACGCGCTTCCGCGCGCCGCTGCTATGCAAAGGTGTCTCAAAGAGATTTCCCAGTATGAAAAGAGTCAGATTAAATTCAAAGGTAGGAGGTCACAAGTAAGAGCTGTGATCTCCGACAGCAATGGAGCTACGAGGAGAAAATTTTGGCAAAGTGTCACCCAAGCACGAAGGAGAGAAATTTTACACGTGAAAGTGAAATGAATGGAGTGACGTTGCGTGAGTAAGCAAAGAAACAAACATTAGAAAGTTTACTGAAGTTTGATATTGTACGGTGCCGAAACATTGTATTTTGGGGAAGATTATAAAGATTATAATGAAATGACCTAGAGCTTTTCAGATGTGGATGTGGAGTAGAATGGAGAAAGGAAAGTCGGAGGAAATGAGGGCGGGCGACGGAATTCTGGAGATAGGGGCAGATAAATGGAATCTGATTGAAAAAATAGAAGGCAAAGTGAGTGGATGGGACAGGTAGTGAGGGCCGAGGGTGTTTTTAAAGATGAAATCGATGAATGACTGCTGGGCAAGCGTGATTAAGTGGTAATGAAACGGATAGTTTGGACACATAAATACGAGGTAGGAATTATGTAGATCTAAAAAAGTGCATCATATAAAGATAGTGGCCGTGGGAAAAGTTTTGTTCAGCTAAAGCTATCTTAACTGGTGGAACTAAAATATTCTTCATCCCATACTTCTCAAACTGATCATTTAACATGTTTAACAACAAGAAGGTTATAATGTACTTGTGGAGGAATTGGTGTGCTAGTCAATGGGTAAAAATGAAGCCAGAATCGGGGTGCTTGGGAATGATTACAATTTAATTGGAAATAACAATTAAATCGTACCCAACTTGCATCGCAGCGGTGTCCATTAATTTGCATAAGGCTATTTAAGAGACGTATTATTGCATTTTCGTCTCCTCGGAGTTGATTTTATTAGTAGAACTGGTTCGAACCTAACCTTTTGAAACTACGTATTTGGCGTTTGTTTGCATGCTCACGCTTTTTCTCTGTTTATTTGACGAATTTTAAAAATGCCTTCCATTATCCTACTACTGTAAATTTTGCCGTGGACAAAAACAACCATCTGCACGAGTCACGCGAGAAGGAAGTCCGTATGTCCGTGCTTACCAACATGGCCACTGTCTTCTCAAATCAGCTGCAGTGTCTTCTCCACCACATTCTAACCTCCTTTGCTAACAATGACTACAGTCGTTTCGGTGATTGGTTAATCTGCCTGGTCATCAGAATCTAATTAATTTCTCGAACTCCGCGCATCTCTTTAGTTCTCTTAATCAAGATAATTCCATTATCTCACATTTCCTCCACGCAGAAGAATGAAGATGTTGATGTAGTACAAATCCAATCTCGGACATTGATTTTGAATCCAATTTCCTCAGCGACTGGTAAAATAACTGTCGAGATATGATTTCCAGTCTCGTGATGTTTACAGTGGAGAAAGGGATCTGCAATTTGAAGGCGAATTAGGTTTAAATAAAAAGTTTAACATTACGGTCGAGGTATTTAAGCTTTAAATTTGTTGTTCGGGTGTACCCCGCGTACTTAATCATCAGGGTAACACACATGATTAAGTACGCGGGGTACATCCGAACAACAAAGTTACAGCTATAATGACCTGCGAAAGTTTCAACCAAGAAGTATTTAAGCTTGTTGAGTTATGAGTTAACTTTCCCAGTTATACTTAAACGTATCACGATTGAAAACGATTTACTTGGTTAAGGTCGCCCCATCAGTTCAATTGCTATCATCATCCTAAGTCGGAGTACAAAACTTACTCTGTGTAGAACATTTTACTACGCACTTCATAAGTGTATATATGAAAGAAAACAACCAGGTATTTTACTGTATCTGTGAAAGAAAACAATTAGGTTTATTTTTTTAACTTAATTTTATTCATTTTTCCGGGAAGCTGGTATTTTGTCATGACAGTCCTTCATGACTCTCATTATATTTAGTATACATAATACCTTCTTCAGACATAGATATTTTTTCTCTTAGATCGTCAATTTTGCCATTTTTAATATCCATATTAAAAGATAATTACTATAAAATATTCCAAAACAGTTAACGTCAAATAACAAGTTACATTAAATTCCATAGTGAAAAGTATGTAATAATTAGCTATAAATACAACATCGATATATAGTTTTACTACAACAATTTATATACAAAACCATCGCTCCAAATACTGAAACGAAGTTTTTGTTTGCTACATTAGTAAGGTTAGTGTTGTATTTGGTGTTTTTGACTTAGTAGGTTAAAATTATAGTTAAGCTTTTAACTTCCCATCAACTTAAATTATGACTAGGATTTCACCAAATTAAATATGTAGAAAAGAGGCTCATTAGTACATACAAACAACAATGAAAAACAGACTAATGTTTCAGTCTTCATCCAAGAGAAGAAACTTTGAAGAATTTTTATAGGATTTTCCACTCCACGAGGAGATTGCACTTATTGTCCTTTCACCTTCCCCAACGTTTTTAGTCCATTCGTCACTTTTGCTTTCTTAAGTTTTTATCGTTCCACGGGCAAGTGCTAAAGGCGCTGGATTCTGGAGAATTCACTTCACTATGCGGTATGTAGGTGTTATAAATGGGGTAGAGAGAGAATGTATTTTTTACAGGCATGGAAATTTTTTGCGGCAGTTGCAGCGTTTGAACAGACTGAGAAAGACGTTTCTCCCTAAGAGCCGGAGTTTTCTTCCTCCTCAATGATTTTCTCTGAATTGGTACAACGTATTCACTTTATATTGAAGTACCAAGAATTTAAATTAGCTTTTTTTCGCTCATGCCATGTTGCATTTCAGGCCCTCAATTATGGTAAACCGTATGGTAAATTTACGTTCGCTACCCCAAAAGAAGACTCCAGGACTGTTGGAGAAACGTCGGTTCGCATTAATTTCGGCTCGGATGATGTCCAAATTAGTTGTTACTGAAAAGGCCCGAAAAATCTTGGTCACTGGGCCAGGAAAGTATCCCGAGTGCTGTATATATGGTTCAATGAGACGATGTGTGAAAGTTTTGACATGCTGATGTTTTCTTTTCGAATCTCTGAAGAAGGTACATGTGCGTGAGAGTGGCAAGAAAGAATCACAGCTGTGCGTGCTCTGTCTCTAAAGAGGACCGCTCCTCTCCGTCGCCTATAACCGTCATGTTTGGCCCCTGACCGTCTTCAGTACACACCCCGTCTTCATCGGCACTCCCTTCTTCCGCGACCTCCTGGGGTCTTGCTGGCGTAACCACCTCCGTTTCCGCCCGGGGCGGCCTCGACCTCGCTTCTGCCCCGCTCAGCACCGCTTTAGCCGGCGGCGGACTTGGCGGCGCGACCCGCACCCACTCGTACCGGCCCTCGAGGGGCACGCCCTTCTCGAAGTCGAAGTTCCACTTCTCCCGTGACTTTCGCTGCTCCTCGGCAAAGAAGGCCTCGATCGCCGTGTTTCCTTCCCCGGTCGGGTGCTCACCATCGTTGTCTGCGAAGAGCCGGCGACAGCACTTTGGTTTCCTCCCCATCTCCATCGTCGTTGTCTCGGCACGGCAGGAACAAGGAGCTGGCGGCCTGATCAGTCGGGAGAAAGGGGAGAGAAATCATGAATTCAACTTAGCATGAAAATGAAAATTTCACACATTGAATTCATGCGGATCAATGAAGGAAAATGAGATGAAATTAAGATGGTGATTTGATTTAGGATTGCGACATGCATTTATTCGTTGTTCGGGTGTACCCCGCTTACTTTACCAAGTGTGTTACCTGACGTTTCGTGTCCGTTGCTGGTCACTTTCTCAATGGAATGGAGTATCTGTGGAGTTGGTGGAGTTTATATTTGATAAAGCCATTTGATAAAGTGACCAGCAAATGCCACGAAACGTCAGGTAACACTCCTGGTAAAGTACGCGGGCTACACCCGAACAACGAATATACAACTACTTATAATGACCCGCGAAAGTTTCAACCAAGAATTAGGATTACAGCATGTCTGCTTTGTATACAAATATATGTCATGCATCTGTGTAGTCGAACAATTCTCAGCTGTTAGATAGTGTTTGTTCCGCGTGATATACATGAATATTTCTCTTTAGGTACCTATGTAGTTTAGGTAACCTTGGGTATATGTACGAAGCACATATTCGGTGACAACTCTCCCCCTGCCACACACCTTCAGGACTTCAAGGTAGTCAGTAGATGAGTACAATAATACCTTCCTCTCATCGAAAGTTGGTCACTTGACTAGGTTGATAATAAAGTGTGAAAACCTTAGATACCTCGATATATGTAATTGATGAGTGTACCGAAGTAGGGAAGTCCTCAAAAAATCCACTAAAAAAAGAAATCAGAGAGGAGAACGAAATTCCTCGAGAAAGAAGGAATCTACTACTAATTATGTTGCTTAAACTAACGCACAGTGATTCTCAATGCCACGGCTACATCATCGGTCAACAATCCTAGGATTGGTTTGGCGCAGCCCTCTACTCGATTCTTCTATCAGCCAACCCCGTCATAATAACGTAATTCCTCTCTTTCAAATCCTTCACGGCCTGTTCCATATATCTCATACGAGTTTGATTGTAAACACCTCTCAGTGGTTACGGTTTGAAGCACTTGACAATGAAGTAGTAGCATCGAAACTAGTCGACATAAAATTTTGTTTTTATTTTATTTGGAAAATTGCAATATCTTTATATTAATATGGAACGTTTCCACCACATAAAACCTGAACCTGGTTTGTTTATCTCATACGAGGCCTTCCTTTGCCGTTCTTCCCCTTCACTTTTCCCTCGTCGACTGTCTTCATCAGGCTATCGTGAACGGCCACATAAGAAGAAAAAAAATTTTTAACATTAACGCCGCACTAGGTAATTTTACTTGGGAATACTTACGGTGAATCGCCAGCAAGCGTGTATTACTTGAAATGATAAACATGCCGAACTCCTTCGAATGGCTCTTCCGCTTTTTATGTAACTCTGCGGTGGCCATTAGGGTATTATGTAGGTATAGATTGAGACACCAAGCACGTACAATAAGTTATCAACATCTTGTAAATAATGTAATGCTTATCATTTGGTTAGAAATACGTTGAAATACCTTTATTTATAATAGGGTCGTTTATCATACTTTTTATTGAATTTATAAGATAAAAAAACCCGTATTTTTTCGTTTTTTGATCCACCAATTATTTCTAGAGTTATAAGCGATGAAAAACTGATGTTTTTAACCCTTTCGGGTGCGAGCAGACCTCCCGAGAACCCCCCTCCACTCCCTTCCCTTCCACGAAAAGCAGTCAAGGATGGGAGGAAAATGACGTCAATTTCATCAAAGCAGCATTTTCGGTGGACGTCATCTTTTGCTTATTTTAATTTTTGATTTATGTGTGAATGGCTGTGGTTAGAAGATTAATTTTTTCACTAAAATTCATTTTTCGTTTCCATCTAACGATTTCGTGAACAAAATTGCTATTTCGGTTCCGAGTAAACGCCCCCAATCCCATCAGGCTTGTACTGTTGCAGAGAACTTTACGTGGACATGACCCCAATCTTGATGTCTTAAGGACTTAAAGTGGAGTTCCCTTCGCGCCGTCTCCTAAAAATCCAACTGATTCGGAGTTCTCAAATGCCTACGCAGATCCATTTACCGGGGGCGTTTAATTTTTCCGGGGGTTCCTGTGCGTTCTCGCACGCCAATTGCCGGGTGTCCCTCACGCATGGTGGGGGAGTGTCGCATTTTATTTTCTACCAAGAAGATGAGCCGCTTGGTGAAGTGAAAAAAAGATGACGACAAGGCGTGAGCTTGCTCGGTGACCACAGAAAAAAAATGCTGTCGCCACTCGACTGGGTCTTGACGAGTTTAATTGGCGAAGCCTCCCGCCATGGACCATGCTAGTCCGTGCTGTTCTCACGAAACCTCTGTACGGGCTTCAGTTGCTGGAAGGAATTAAAATTCGTGCCATGTTTCACGGAAAAACAAAGGGCTTACTTTCCGAGCTCATTTCGCTTCCCACGACACTGCAGACTTTTTAAGGCCCTTCAAATAGGCTTCAGCAATATCCAAATGAAGGGAGGGGGGGATCGGGTTGCATTGGAGGCTGAAGTAATAGCTTCCTATCTCGATGATCACGGTTTGAATCCCGCCGATTTTTTATTAATGTTGTAGTGTGAGTGCTTTGTGGAGAGTAATTTAAGTTTAGCCTTCCGTCCGTAAGATAGGTGGGGGGGGCTGCTCTATGAACCACTAGGCACGTTTTGTTGAGAGCATGAGCTGCAGGCTAATGCAAACGCTGGTTGTCCCTCACCCTTCCTCCACTTTCTATAATATCCTACCCTTTCTCAAAATTTTGTCCTAACAATAATGTTGCAATTGACCGTAGGTGTTGGTTTCCTCCCAATACAACGGTGGTAAATGAAAATAGTTATTTTATTATTTTGTCATGGAAAAGTTTTTCCCTACCGGTTATGTTATCCCTCATATACTCTCATGGTGAATGCCTTACTGCGCCGTTCTATCTACTGCAATGCCGTTGTACGCTTAATGAAAATATACGTTAATTTATGGTAGACAAGAAATAGCAATGAAGGAGTAGATGTATTTCCGGTGAACAATGCGAGTGAGTTTTTCCTAGAACCTTCACGTAGTGGAAATTTTCCATAACCGAAAATAATAATTTTTTTAATTTTCCACAAATATTTTAATCTCCCAACTGATTTCAACTGAAGTCCCTTGATGATGACATTTGGGTGTTGAAACCGGTTGGGAGATTTAATGTTCTGTAGAAAATTACAATGTTTCGTTATTATTTTCGAGTGAATTCCTCTTGGGATCCCCAACGGGTTCGTAGTTCAGGTACCCACGACCTTTCGATAGCTGACTCTCTAATCCACGCCCTGAAGACTATGACGGAATCAATGGTCGAACCTCGGCACATGAAATTCCAAACAGGTGAGAATCGTGAGAAGAATTCACTCGTAATATGTAGCAATAGCATAAATCAAGTACAAAGTATTAGGAGTAAATATTCATAGGGAAAAATTAGTTTATTGCGGTTTTCCGATAGCATAGCGGTGGCGACAAGGACTGTAATAGATTTGAGAAAGACTAATTAACATGAAAAAGTCATTGGTAAGATATCTCTAGTAGGCCTTTTAAAAAAACGAAGACCGAAAAACAACAACAAAGACAGAACAAAAACCAGAAATAGAGATAAAATAAAAAAATCTGGAAAGCAAAATAAGCAACGATGGCAAAGAAATAAATGGTCGGTAGAATAGCCCAGATAAATAGCGATTCGTACCGAATGAAGTCCCAACTTACAGATGGAAATACAAGATTAGTATTAAGGAGGTTGGCTCGCGACTGCTTAAGTCAAGTTGTCTGAGGAATCTTAGTAATTCAAGTACGAGTAAATGCCTGCTAAGTGATCCTTACTTCACAAAGAAAATTACCTAAGCTATTGAAAGTCATAAGTATCACAAGAAATACGATGTAAAGTCGAAGGATTTCTTTTTTATGATAATTTTAATCAGCTCGACTATGAATTCAATTCAGCATTTACTTTAAAGAAATAAATTCATGTACTCAATGAATTTACTTATTTATAACACCAGAATATTACTATCAAGCATTATGTTATAATATTTTTCTGAAATATGCTTAAATATCTCATTAGTAATGATATTATTCATACGCCATACATTTTGGCTAGAGCGACCGCAGCACCACTTGAAGACAACTAACGCATTTCGTCTGCTATAAGCGCAGAAATTGGTGGATTTAGCTAAAAATTCGGTGGGTTGTTGCCTTTTGTTCGTATCATTTTATTTCTTGTGAAATTACACATAAAATATCAGTTTTTTGCAAAGATGACATGTCACTATGGTATTTTTAAACATTATATTCCCATGTGATGGTCATTCTCGCCGTTAATCGTATGTAATTTCAAATTCAATTTGTGCAAAAAGGAGTATGGGTTGGTATACTTATCTTTACTTTATTAGACAGAGGAACTTTAGTTCTATAAATGCTGAAAATATAAAAAAATGACATGACTTTCACTTTTCGGATCAACCTCCTTAAGGAAACGCTTCCCTAGAACTGATATCTAGAGGATGCTTCTTTATGGCAATGAGACATGAATGAAAGCCGCCACAGAGCACTGAAAAAGTGGAGTCATTCCAGTTGTGGCATTACAGAAGAACAAAGAAAATGAAATGGATGGACCAAGTAACAAATGAGGAGCAACTTATGAAGTTTGGAGAGAATGATGAAGTCCAATGAAAATATGAACGCCTAATGTGACTAATTTTTAGGTATGTTTGAATGATGAAGATAGTCGTCTAAGAAAATCTGAATGGGAAGAATGGTAAAGTAACGCTTTGTATGAGTTACATGGAGCCAGTAGGGGGAAACGTGAAAGATAAGAATTACACACATCAATATGAAGACGTTAGGTGATGGGAGAATCCATTGGATGGATGTGTCAAAATCAATCTCTTGATTTTGACCGGTGATGATAAACTTAAAGTGTTGTAGTGAATTTAAATAAACCGCCACGTAAAAATATTAATATCGTGAAGCACCCAAGCCAATATTTGTCATTTCAGTGACAAAAAACAGGAAGCCAGAGAGTAAAGCAATGTATATCCATTCTGATTGTATCATATGCTCTCTGCTTTCCGCAAAATCTCAGTGCATGAAGTCAATATCGTAGATGCCTCTCCACTATCACCAGGGGGGTTATTTTGTAATCTCACCTTTTTAATGACTCTTTGCGGGAAGTCGGGAGATCCGTTTCGCTCTCTTAATGATCGGCTCACGAACGGTTCGTGAATTGTTGAAGCTTCTGTCGTTGAATAAATAAACGAGTGCCTGACAACGGCGACCGCTTTCTTCAAAAATAGAGGTACTATACGGTGAAGGTGAGTGAAAAATTGTTTGTCCATATCATTTTAATTATTCGGATGGCCTGTCAAGATAATTCATGTCCGATAATTTCCTATATACCAATATTGGAATTTTCATTTGTTTCTCGCTACATATTACGTTAATAGTGTTTCATCATTTTTCATTTTCTCAATAGTGTTTCATTCAAGAAATCATTTGTTGATAATATACAATTCGTGATTTAAGAAAGTTTAAGTTCTTCACGTTGTGCAAATTCCAAAAATACAATTAAAAATCGATTGTATCTTTCCCGCTCTTGCTTTTTTTCCAACTCAAGCTTCAAGTGGAAACGATGGTGGCTCCATGCCACGTTATTTATGTAGATGAGACGGGAACTAATGGCAGGCGGAGATAATAAAACGGATCAAGAGTCGAAAGATACGGATCAGAGCGGATGAATCGTCTAAAAGACCAGCACATGACCAGCAGTTCACCGCTTGAGATCCGTAGATGGTCACGCCGCCTGGGTGGCGGAGTTTAACTACGAAAAAGTGACATTGTATGACGTATTCTCACTAAAGTGAGATTACAAAATAACCCCCCAGGTATGCTGTCGGATCACAATCAAGGAAGCGATCATAATATTTGTAAATTTAGAGTGCATCGTATGATAAATTTTCCCAGTGTTCTTTTCTTCACATGAACGGGTCAAATTAAATAGCTCATGATATCTGTCGTGGTACCAACTCTGCAATATCCAAAAATAATGTTCTCCAAACATGGTCTCGTTGCAAAGCGAAGTAATTAATTATACGTGCAAAACTGTAAATTGGAGGTCTGGGCGGGGGCCTTCTGGAGCCCCCCTGGCACTTAGACCTGTTTAGATCCATTGTGCCAACCCACATTTAACCTGCCCGCCAGGGGACACGAGCACCACGGTAGAGGTATGGAGGGGGGCTACCTATCCAACCTCAGTCCGGGCCCAACGTTGCTTAACTTCGGTGATCTGACGGGAACCGGTGCATTAACGTGGCTAGGCCCATATACGTGCAAAGGTGCAAATGATGATATTGCTTCGCATCAAAACCTTGGGCATAGAAATTTAAAGTATTTGTGAAAATTGAAGTGCTTTTTCCTGCACAAACATTATGTGTATGTAGTGCTGCCATCAGGTGTTTCCAGGGATGGTTCCAGCATTAAAGTAAATAGCCTAATTATACTTTTTTCTCCGGCTAGCAAAAATATAATTCAACCAAAATATGCCGGCTGGAAAGAAGGAGAAACTATTCACTCAAACGAATAAATGTGGTGAGAGCACTACAAGTTCAGAACTCCGCCCATCGAATGGGACGTTAAAATGGTGGGACACTTGCCGCTTTTCGTTAGTAGTCGGCTTAATAGCGACGCCGGGTTTGTTTTCTCTAAAGAGAGTAGAGAACACTCTTACTACACTCCTTGGTCTCCACCCTTTCCCTTCCTATCCCGTCCACCCCATGTTCCTCTACTTCCGGTTTGAGGCTCCTAAAATAGACTCGATACCAATGAAGGAGATGAAGCACTCGATGCCAGCGCACCGCGGAAGCCATCGCACGAAATCCTACAGCAACATCAACTGGCTACGCTGCAAGCTACTTCAAAGACGTGTGGTATGGTGCGAGCTCTTCATCTTCATAATACCCTACAAGCAACCTTAAAGGTGTGTGGAAGGGGTTAGTTTGCAACGAACATCCTTTACTCATAGTTCTTAAAGAGCATTATTTGCTATATTCTGGTGGAACAATAACGATTTTTAAAAAAATTTTAAGATCAAAGTTCCTTACATCAACATGCAACCACCTTCGTTATTCTTTGATACACTTGTATCTACTCACAACTATTCATTTCCCTAATAGTACGAGGAAAGAAAGACATTAAAATATATCGGTTCGGCAATTTATTTTATCAATTTTATGTTCCCGTCTACCATGCTAAGTTGGAGTTCGCAAAATATTTTTGACGTCATCAGTAAAAATATTTTCATGGAATTTAATGAAGAGGCTTTACTTCAAGTTATCACCAAACATGTCACTAATCCTAGGTACACGTTCGAGGTCCTTAATCATATCATACGTTTGAATGAAGTGTGAGTTATATTGTGAAAATGAATCGAAGCCGAGAAGAGTGATGGGCACTTTTGGAGGGGCGGGAGGATTTTTTCCGTGCCGAGGGGGATTCTGGAGTGCACATCCGCTCGCTGGTGAGGACGGCGTCCGTGGGGGGAGCGGGCACGTCGCGTGTGAAGTGCTACGGGCCGTGATGAGTCGTTTCCTGAATGCTCGACCCGATAGGGCCCCGTTGACGCGAAGAGGGAAACACCTCTCGTCACCCCTACAGTGTGGACTACGTGGGCGCACAAATGCGAGTCAGCCGTGCATACGACCGTATTGTAAGTGGAGAAGAGTGAGGACAGATTTACACTACGATACGACATGCGGTATGATGAGGCAGTCAAGCAGTCTATATATCGGTGGTTTTCAAGTTTGTCCCCGCACTTATAGGATATCTCTACAAATAGAAGAATTAGGTTGGGAATTATTATCAGTTATGGTTAAAGTACTAATGAAATCTCTTGCAGAACTTTAAAACAGATAGCTTTACTGAAGTTGTTTGATATATATTAAGATCCCCTGCAAATATGCAAGATTTGACCATATAAATAAGATATGAGAGATATTTTGTCATACCGATAGATTTATAGCATCATTTTTCCCGCGTACTATTTGAGAGAATAATAGGCAGCATAGCAAAGGGAAAGGTAGGTGAAATATTGTTAGAGTAGTCTGTAGTAGTAGCTCTTAGGTGTATGGTTAGCGTTGCAGGGTATCTCTTAGTTATATGGCCATATGTCATGGAAGCTCTTAGTTGTACGTAAATTGTGCATTTTTGGTGAACTTCACACCCTGCCACACACCCTCGCGGTGGCTCACAGGGTATTACGTAGATATAGATGTATGAGATTTGTTTTTTTGAGGACTAAATCCGTATTTATAAGGCGGTTGTAACCGAGAGTAAAAGTACAAGGGTAGGGATGGAAGGGTGGAGCAAAACCCCGCTTCGGCATTAGCCTGCTCTTCACGAAAACCGCTAAGAGAACCACAGTTTAAAGTCCAACCTAACGGACGGAGTGCTGAAATGGAATGCCTTCCACAAAATATTCAAGTAGGCTAGAATGCCCTCCACTCAATCACTGAAAAATATCGTCCACTGTCGGGATTCGAACCCGGGCGCTCGAGGTGAGTGACCTACACTCTAACGATTTATACCAACCCAACCCCTGATGGTAATTCTAATTGTTCAAAAGTTGTGCAACATCTGTCCCATTATGTGCGTCTACATTAGCTAAAAACGAAAAGTGCAAAGGAGACCACGGCTTAAACGTACCACTTCGACCGGTTTGCCGATGAAAAGTCTTACTCTGCCAGGATTCAAACCCGGGTTCTCAAAGTGAGAGGCTAGTACTCTAGCAATGGCACCAACCCAACCCTTGGTAGGAATTCTATTTGTTCAACAATTGTGCGATGCGTATCCCGAAGGCAAACAAATGAGAAGCAGGAGGAGTTAAAGCACGCGTAGCCACCTGGTTTACTTGATGAATTTGATTCCGAGAGGTTTTATTTCCTCCAACAACGAGATTACTTACTTGTTCATAATGCATGAAATTCTATACATCGAGTTTTACGATGCATGACTTTGAAACATTTGGAAGAAGAGATAATGCTTTCGGGATTTGAGTGTGGAGGAGGAATTGGAAAATAAAATGGTTGGATAGAGTAAGGAACGAGGAGGTACTAAGAAGAATAAGACCGGAATGGATTCATTTTTTTCATTTGAGAGAACAGTGGAAGGAGAAAAGAGCATGGGAAGGAGGAAGCTTATAGTCTAAGTTACGAGAAGACACTACGAGGAGACCAAAGAAAAAACAATTCATGGGACCCGCAAATAGGCAGAATACCAGATGATGATGATAACGCATGCTTAGTGAGGAGTCCCCACTGTCACCAATGGCCTGTGGTGGCCTGCAGGGCATTGCTGAGAGGAGTAGGAATCGCTGTCTCTGTTGCAGTCCCATTATTGATATATATTTGATTTGATTGGTTTATCCTCGCGACATTCATCTCTGATATTAAAATAGATGTCTTGTGTTCCTAATTTCCTCATAGAAAAAGTATTTCCTGGCTGGCAAATCTCAGGATGGGGTATGTGACAACATCTTTGGGACTTTTACGAAACACGTTAAAACTCTTCATAGCCCTGATAATTGCCAACATCTGGACCGATTAAGGCAAAAGGAAAAGCATTTCCTCAGGACCGTTTTAAAATGCTCGACAATTCTTCTATTAATTACTGTCACCAAATTAATCAATTTGTCTTTGGTGATTGTGAAGTTTTTGGCGTTACTTCTTTTTCTATTTTTACTAAACACCCTGCAAACCATCTCGAGAATTTTTGGCAGAGAGTCAGTTGTAACCAAACATGCGCTACGCGCATGCACTAAACTTATGCACTTGGACTTATACTTCCAGATTTTCCAGATGCACTAAACTTATGCACTTGGACTTATACTTGGAGATTTCTATCAATATCATCTGGAACACACACTACTTTCAATGCATCATTTAAGGAAACGTGAGAAATACTAAAAATATGAATTATGCATCTTATTATCTCATGCAGACAGGCTTAAATCCTGAAAAATGCACCATCTTAATTCCATATCTGTTCGTTTCATTATTCTATTTCTATCTAATTAGCGTACTTGCATTTTCATGTTGAGTTAAATTTATTATGTGAAGGCGTCATGGTGTGAGAAGTCTTACAATAGAGAATTTGTCTTTCAGTTTCATGCCAGCGTGTCGTTTTTTAAATAGTTCTTTTTTTGCTGAGCAACAGCATTATCATTTGAAGCAATCTTGACTTTTGATAATACGATGAGAAATAAATCAGAAGCAAAAGAATTACATCATTTACAGGAACATCAATTTGGACAAACAACACGTATTGATTGAATTTCATTGATAGCTTTCTCCCAGTTAATGTTATCTTTAATGGAGTATACTCACTCTTTTTTTCATTGCATTTTACCTAAAGACTCCTTCCATACGCTATTTACTTCTTCGGAATAGTATATTTAGTACACAGAGTACTCGTGTTTTAAATTCCTTTTTTCCTACCTCGTCCTCTCTATCCCACCGTTCTACGCCCAACAGTCTTTGGCATTAAATTTTCCCTAATTGTTCATCCATCCACCTACTCTGCATCTTTATGAACAACGCCAGCAACCGCCTTACCTCCCCCTCAAGGCTCAAAAGCTTGATTCACATTCCTTTTGGTCTACCACTCTTTTTTCATTATCCTCTAAGCTCACATATCTGAATTTCCTAATTCTTTCTTATGATCCAACCTCATGCTCCTAGCCTCGCACAATACAATACACGCTGCGTATCAAGGTCTAACCGTAAAGATAATTAACGATAAAATACCATTAGGTGGGATATTCTTAGGAGCCTAAAAAAATTGGAGTACTTTAGAAAACTTGGAATATCAGCTGTCTCCCTTGTCACCCAGGTGATCTACAGTTTTCTTTTTCAGCAGAAATATATATAAGTGTATGTTCACTGATAACCAACCCACTGCCATAAACCCTCGAGGTAGCTTGCAGGGTAGTCAGTAGATAAAATGTAAGGTCACCTCTGATTCTACTCTTCCAAGGCTAGATACAGCATAAAATAACACCATAATTTGTTTGCTGTCCGCTGGTTTCATTTAAATAGCAATACGTTTCAACTCTTTGGACGTCTTCATATAGACAAATCGCAAGGTTTGATTTATAAGTATTTATTTATAAAGTAGCACATTTAAATTAAACTATTGAATATCACAAATGTTTGGCAATATTTTGCTCTTTTATACCCGATTTTCCGAAGGAATATCGCCTCATAGGCTGAAATAAGCTTCTCACAGCATTTAAATAAACTTATTGTTAGTTAGAATACGCCTCATAAAAATTGGAGTGTAACCAACTTCTACATTGGTTTTGCATCGTAAGTGAATTGGAATTGTTTCGTTAGTGCACTTATCCGTTAGTAGAGAGAATTGTTTATTTACTGACACTGAAAAATAACCGTTTCATTTCAAGTGATTTAAAACATTTACTTGAAGTAAATGTTGTGTATACCTTGAATATGAGGCATGCGCTTCAAAACCAGTCATGATTAAACAAAACTGGGAGATGCAAATTTATCTTTTTTATAATTTGTAATAAGACTATTCTGACTGGAGTGTTTCCGGGGTAAAATACATATTTGATTTCATTGACTGCACCGATTGGCTTGAAGTTATGACAATACAGACCAATAGGAATCGATTCGGGTATCGTGTTGAGTTGGCAGCGATACTACTGGCTTCTCATCCGCAGGATAGGAATTTGAATCCCGGCAGTGGCATTGATTTTCCAATTGAATACCGGTATATCATATTTGATATTGACGCCGTGTTTAGCTCTCCGTCTCCTTAAAAGTTCTACCCACATTCTTTACGACCCCTCTGTATTCTAATTGGCGCCCAAGACCTTATACATTCGTCTCTCCGTCGAATAGTTACTCGGGTATGCTAATGAAAGGCTTCCAATACGATACATGAATCAAGGCATACGGTGAAACGTCCTCGAAAAGTCCTTGGGGAATCCATTTCCGTTTATGCCGTCCGGCAATTCAGAAAAGGCTGATGACCTCTTTTTCCGTATGAGAGGATTGTGGTGGGTGGGACAGTTTTAAGTGTGGTGTGGTGCAACGCCTGATGCGGATCATATCTGTAATGGAAGCACCGCAATGAGAGCACCGAGGAGAGTGCTGAGTTTTTTCATTCTAATATATAGAATTCCCAGCAAGTGTATTTTATTTCGTAAAAGATAAGAGTACACAAGAGATAGGTGGGCAGTTTTTCTCAATGGTGCAATGCTTAGTCCAAGTTGTAGGAATAATTTGCATGAGAATCACTATCGGATCGTAGGTTCATCCACATCTACATAATACCCTGCAAACCACCATATAGGTGTGTGGCAGGAGTGAATACTCACCAAACATGAAATACATATCATTCATAAAAAAAGGATTAGTAATAATATACTAGTCTAAACATCACCATTTAAAAAAGATAAAAATAGCAATGCAATCATGCAAAAAATTGCTGTTTGTTGGGTTTCCTTCAAGTCCTTATACCAACATGCAACTATCTATGCTATCCATTGATACACTAGTATTGGATTAATTTCACACTATTGATATCCCTAATTCTACGAGGAAAAAAGAATATTTTGAATCTGTCAGTTCAGCAATCTATTTCTATTATTTTGTGACTATGGTCCAGTCTACCATAGTAAGTTGGGGTTCGCAAAATATTTTTAACGTCATCACTAAAAATATTATATTGGAATTTATTTAAGAGATGAAGTCTAAATTTCAACTTGCGATCTAACAATGCTTCCCATTTTAATTCATTTCATAGACTGGTTATGCTAATGTAGTTATCGTACCGCCCCATTACAAATCTTACCGACCTTCGCTGCACACGTTCAAGTTCATTATTTAGGCCGATTTCCTAGGGATCCCATACCATGGCAGCGTATTCCAAATGTCCAAGCGTATTCCAGTTCAAGTACAGGTACGTCATATTGCTTTCCCAAGAAGTTAAAAACATCTGGAGGACCCTACTGTGTCACGGATACTTCATCAGTATAATACCCTGCAAGCCACCATTAAGGTGTGAGGCAGGGGTTGAACTCACCCCAAACATGCATTACATATCATACTATAGGATTAGTACATAGCTATATTCTAGTCGAAACAACAATTTAAAAAAGATTAAAATAGCAAGGCTAGCAAAAAAAATTGCTCTAAGTCGGGTTAGCTTAAACATCTACATCTACGTGATACCCTAAAAGCCACCGTGAGGGTGTTTGGCAGGGGGTGAAGATCACCAAACATGCACTATTGGCATGTAACAAGGCTACTACATGGAAACATGCTACATAATATGGATACATGCAGCTACATGGTTAGTAAACTCCGTATACCAATACGCAACTACGTATGCTACCCTTTGATACACTTGTCTGTATCGTATTGAATATATTTACAGCTAAACATATTCCTAATCGTACGAGGGAAGAAAGACATTTTATATCTGTAATTTTGGGCAGTGAATTTCTCAAATTTTAGGATCGTGGTCCAGCTAACATAGTAAGAGGTAATGCTGAGTTGCTGGATGATTATGCTAAAATCTTGCCTCCCGCCTTTATTCTCACTCGGTTGTCTTTAATTTAAGGACATTCGTTCGATTTCCCATCGGGAATCGATGTTATTTTCTCGTATGTTAGATAAGACGCTACGATGTAACTTTCGTAGTTGGAGAACCTTTGCCTCCCGTTATACTTCATGTCTCTCCATTATATGCCTTCATTCTTAACCCTAGTCTTATGCAGACTTCCTTTTATTGAGTAGCTGTAGTCTTGGGTTTCAAAGGCACTTGCAATTTTCACATAATCGTTGTAGGAAGAAAGTATGATTGATTGGTAAAGTCATTGTTTACATGTTTTAATTTATAATTCCAATTAGCCATGCGAGGGCGGTGTTAAGCATGTGTTCGTAGCGTAGAGGATGTACTGAATCGCATTTCACCAACCGATCCGGTTATCATGTATGTGCATTATAACGCTCTCTTACTGTTCGCAGTAAGGACGATATCTTAAATGTATAGCGTGCCATTTCTTAAAGGAAGATTGGAAGGGGAGAATTTTTGGCCTTGGTATGGGTCGAACCACATCCAACGTGTAGCTTCAGACATCCTGGAATGCCGAGAAACAAACCTCTCCCCTTTTTCCGCATAACCACCCGCATTCCTGTAACCTCCCATGTCTCCTCCATTCTCTTCCCTACCTTCCCGCTCTTTCGCGCGCTGTGTTGCGGGCCTAACCGGGCCACAGTTTTTTTCTCACTACACATACATAATTGCCTGCATGCCACCATAAATATGTGTGGCAGCGGGTGAAGTGGTTGCCCTAATATAATTATCATACCGTCCTTTACGACTTAGCCCTTTACGAATCTTGACTATCTCTGCTACACTCTCTACAGTCTTTGCTATTTTTATCTTTTTAAATATTGCAGTTTAGACGAATATATGAATACTAATGCTTTTAAATGCGTGATATGTAATGCATGTTTGGTGAGAATTCACTCCCTGCCACATACCTTTGTGGTGGCTTGCAGGGTATTATGTAGATGTAGATGTACAGTTCGTTATTTGAGTCTTCCGTAAGGATCCCACGTACAAGTAGCGTAAAATGAGGTCTAACGAGGGTGATGAAAATTATTTGTCCTACGTAATCGTCACATTTGCCGAGGACTCATTTGATGAATCCGTCTACGATTTGCTCCACCAATGATTTCACGCTTGTTTTACCCCAAAAATATTATGTCAAACTACGCGGTTACACATCTTTCAATTCCACCTGCTTTGTGGATTCTTGCTGATAATTTTCCCCCTGCCACACATTCTCGGAGCTCCTTCAAAGGCATTTAGGCGGCAAAGGTCAGTTGAGATCATTTGTTCCATTAAGGATAGCGGTTGGTGTTTTGGGATAGGTGAAAATAGTGGAAGCGGAAGAGGAGGAAAAGTTGAAAACCGGAAGATTCGAAACCATTGATGAATCTCTGCCCCTGTCGGGATTCGAACCAGAGCCCTCGGAATAAGAGGCCAGTACTACCGCGCCAGCTACCCTTGATACAATGCAACTGTCGCCGTTATAAGACCGAAAACCAAACATATACTACCACTGCTATAGCTAATCCTTTCCACATACCCTACAACCACCGGATTTATCACTTAAAATGGCGATTATCTCGGCACGTCCACATTTCGCCTATAAATAATGTTTGCGAGGGGTCTGCTCTAACCAATTGCTACTTTCTTCATCTCCGTCAAGTATTCATTCACTGTTAAATCCACTGCCATCAACCTTTCCACCTTGCGCTAGCACAACCATTTTAATCAAATTACTTCGCCAATCACGACTCGCAAACACCATTTGTTCGTTCTATCACCATACTGTATAGGATCATTCAATTCTCCCTCTCGACCACATTGCTTGAGACTTTTGTTTTCTGTAAACTTGCGAAGCAACACAGGAAGTTGATATGGATATATTTACCGGTAGAACAACACAGGAAGTGGAAATGGATATATTTACCGTGCGATAATGGATGTCCCAATGGGCAGGAAGACGTTTTGGTGATCACTCGAAGTATTTCGCTTCTAACTCACGGCGGCTCTCGTTATCGAAGCGTCTATTGGAAGAGAGGCCCGCTGCGATGTCCACCCTGTTCGCTTGAGGCTCATGCAACACTGGAGCCTGCGTCTTAAAGGGTCGGGGATGGTAACGGAGAGTGTTCCGCCGTCGAGTTCACTCACCCAGCTACCTTCTTGAGATCGTTTCAACAACCTTCACTCTCACACACACGAATGTTGCGTCACTTTTTTCGCCCTTCCTTTCGACGTTTCTTCGGCACACGGAGCGAAAACTCTTGCGGATCCTGCGTGACGTGATCGTGTACCGGGTCACTCCTCAGACGGACGTGGTCGCACCAGTCGCACGGTGTTAGCCGACACGATATCTCTCACCCTTTCACGGCCGGAACGCCGGAGAGATATCGTCGACTTATCGAGCCGCACTCCTCTCGAGCCTGCCGGCAAGTCGATCGTTGGGAATCGGCGCCGAACCAAAACGATCCCGCCAATCCTCTCACCTATATCCGTCCATGTTCCGGTGCGAAATCTTTGATCCGGTCAAAGGTACGATCCGGTCCTCGGGTACCAGCTCACCGTTCCTGAGGGAGGTCCGTAGACTCGTCTTGGGAGACTCCAAACTCAAAGAAGAAGTTCGCTATCCCGATAGGAGGGATCCAGGTACTGAACGATTCGCTCGACAAGCAGGGTAACGTCCTCCGGGAAGGGAAAAACTACACTCAGCTGTCTCCGACCTTTTCTTTTGCTCCGTTTCGTTCGATGCTTCGTCGCTTCTTTGGCGGGGTCTTCATACACTCCGGCTTGGGAAGTCGGTGTCCGGCGCGCTTGTATCGATCCGTGAAATAGCGAACCGATCGATAAGAACGCGTCGAGGGTGGTTTCACGCGAGGGCTAGATGTAAAAGGGCCCTCTGGATAAGGGGGTAGGGTAGCGTCACCAAGGGGTCAGGAAAGGCTCAACAGAACAAGAATGATGGTCGCGGGGGTGGAGAACAGCGGAGTGAGGGGGGGTCAGGCGTCCGGGACGGGTTCCTGGGGCGAACGGCTGATTCCCGGGAAGGAACGGGCCCCGCGCGCACGTCGCGAGATATCACGCGGAATACCTCGCCTTAGCGCGACGTGGGACGTCAACCCGCCGTGAGGTTGCAATGCGCACTGAAGGAGAGAGAAACGGGGAAATGATACGGGGGGGGAGTTGGGTGTGTGGGAGTGAATGAAAGGGGAAAGATAGGAAGGTGGAGAGGAAAGTCGGGGGCTTGCGGGGGGGGAGGGAGGAGTAGCTGCTGGAGGGGGAGACTGCGCAGTAGGCAAGAGGACCATTTCGGCGCAAGGGGAAGAGGCGAGCGGGCGATGAGGGGAAGGAATCGGAGAATGTGTTCCTTAGACGGCTTCGCGCGGGTAAGTGGCGACGAGCGCCGTCAAGAATACACATACCTCAAATGGAGTGGGGGGGAATTGCAAGGGGATCGGTTGGTGTGGTGGCTAGACTACTGGTCTCTCACTTGGAGGACCCAGGTGCGAAACCCATCAGCGGGAAATTTTTCCATTGGGTGCTTTGTGGAGGGCATACGAGTTAAGCACACCGTCCGTCAGATGGGACGTTAAGCCGTTGTCCCCTTGGTACCCTTTGTTAAGAGCAGGATAATTCCGACGTCATGTTTTTCTCTACCTACCCTTCCACGTTTGCAGTCAACGACTCTATCCACCTCCTCATTTCTGACACTTAATTAACATGATATGGTATGTTACTTAAATATACCCTCTTCTTACTTTTATTGGAATTACTGCGGCCAAATAAAGCGTATATTTCGTTTTATTCTTGTACGTTTCTTATATGAGATATCGTTTTCCGGTGTTTTCTCCGCCGGAGAAAATGCTTGGCTCAATACTATTGTTGTGCGCCGGAATTCGGAGATAGAGAGAGAGATAAAAAAAGCACAAAAGGTTATTCCTTTCCCATTCCTGCCCTCTTTGGGATTTTCACCTTTTGCGGATTTTGAATGTCCGGGAGACAAATACCTATTTACGTTCCAAGAGACGGAAAGTTTCACCTCCGTTCGGCTCTGAAGTGCAGCCAGCATTTAGGGAGTACGGCGCAGGAGATCGCTTCGGGAGTTCATTCCCGAATGTCGGGTCGGTCGACAGGAATCCGTCATCGGAAGCCGTTCTTGCTTCCTTGGTAAGAACTAAGCTTTGCTTCCAAATTCCCCCTCTCTCCCTCGGTTTTTCCCGTGTAAAGGTTCATTGCACACTCACCCACTGCTTTGTATCACATTGCTATTTGTTATAATATAAAATCTGAGAAACTCAATATGGTGTACTTATTCTGACCATTCCGACGCTAAGGGCAAGAACCCATTTTGTTGGCGTGTCGCCGCGCCTAGCAACCTCGAAGGAGGAACGATCGGGTGCGGGTCGGATGCAGCATAACACTATGAGGACTGATAATTTACAGTATATTTTGGAACGAGATGATTTTCAGAGTATTATGATGTTCTCAACGAGTGCTATTGACTCAATCAAGCCATATGTATTAAATAAAGATAAATAAAAAAACAGTGAATATTGACTACAGAAATGTAGTGCTAAATGGCCCGCTTTTCCTTCTAGACGCAATTTACTGGTAAAAAATGGGTATTTTCTACTAATTTGTTTGCTAGACGTCAGTCATATCTAGGCATAAATACCTTTAGTTTACAGACAACACATATGAGAGCGTTTGCTATGAGATCGATGAAATGAAGGTTTTGCTAAGATTTGTGATATTATTCGAACGTTGAAGCTGAATTGGGAAGTAGGGAAAACCTTCACATTCTACATTCAAGATAAATAAGAAGATATTAACAACAGACATGTCTTAGAAGGAAATCCTGAAAAGGCTAAAACATAAAAAAAAACTTTAACACGGCTACGGCAAAATTGAACTTAATGGACATATCAACACTACCTAGTTCTATCTTTTACCAGTGATATTAACATGGATTTCCCTTTACTGAATTAATAAACGCTACATACATACGTCTTTCAGAGCAGTCATCAGTCTCGTCTTTTCAGGAGAAACACCATACAAGTATGATTCGCCGACAAAATAGTCCATTTGTTTTGCAGTTAAAATAAATTCCGTTCAAACAGCAAATAAATCTCTGCTAAACTGTTTTAAAAACGAGTGAAAGTGTGCTTACTGTGTTCGTTATTGCGGTAGCTGTTCAAGCTGCTTCCTCCGCCGTCTCCTCATTGTGTCCTGAGGGACGAGACACCTTTTAATCGCAGTACACCAGTCTCACTCTCTGAAGGCAACATTTACAACGCTGCGCTTGTCACCATTCACTCCAACTCCACATTTCAGTCCATTTTCCGCGATCTCTTCAATGATGCCACCAAACCAAGGGTGTCATTTGTGCCTGTTCCAACTGTTTGGCTCCCCCACCCTACTTCCTGCTCGACCCTCTACAAATCAAGCGTTACTGATAAGCAAGAAAATACAAACGAAATCTCTTAGGTAATTTACGAGACGATATGTTTTCTAATTACGTTAAATACACCTTAGGAACTCCTAATTAGTATGATAGACTGGACTACAAACATAAAATTAGGAAAATGGAGTCGTTTACCATATTTTTTTAATTGCCGAATCTGATAGAGTTTCTAAAATGAAAAGACCCGTGTTTTTCCGTTTTTTGATCCGTCAATTATTTCTCGAGTTATAAGTGGCGAAAAACTATTGTTTTTAACCCTTCGGGAAAAGTAGGCGTGCAACCTCTGACGTATTCGACTTTGTCCAATCATAACTGAGCCCGTGAAGTTACTTCGCCTTATCACAATGGGGGAGACACAGCTGACTCTGCAAATGGAAGCTGTTGAGACAGGATCTGTGCCGGCAGGCCTTCCGAGAACCCCCCTCCACTCCCTTCTCTTCCCCTAAAAGCAGTCAAGGACGGAAGGAAAATGACGTCAGTGGTATCAAAGTAGCGTCTTCGGTGGGCGTCACCTTTTGCTTATTTTAATTTTTGATTTATGAGTGAATGGCTGTGGTTAGAAGATTTTTTAACTAAAATTCATTTTTCCTTTCCATCGAACGATTTCGTGTACAAAATTGCAATTTCGGTTCCGAGAAAACTCCCCCACTGAATGCCAAACCGATGGATTTAAGATGTCTTTCTTTCCTCGTATAGTTAGGGACTTGAATAGCCATGATTATATTCAATAATATGTATACAAGTTTATCAACCGTTATCCTAGCTAGGCTTATGTCTGTTTTAAGGCTTTAAGTAACCCAACTCAGAGCACGTTTATGCATGCTTTCTGTGCTCTTTAAGTATATTCTTCATTTATTAAAGTACTTTCTACTCAACTCCCTGCAGATCAAGCGCCACTGATAAAAATCTCAACTGCCTTGCCGTCCCCGCGACAATTCACTCGGCACCTTTCAAAACCAAGGAGATTCGGATTCGTTGAACGAGGCATCGCAGCCTGAACATGCCACTGCGCGGGGCAGAGAACATAGCGAGAATATATTTGTGTTTTAGAGAATAAAAATGCGGATTTATGCGAATGACCTCAATAAAAGGAGAGGAAACATCCTTTAGTCCCTTGCTGACATGAACATAATGATTATGTCGCAGCTGTCGACTAACTCCTGAAGGGAGAAGACAAAATCATTCACTCTACATGACTGTCCAATCAAAGAATCGTACCCCACCTCAAATCAGAACAGGGGTGTCGGAAAGACTTTCGCTGGGAGGGTTGGCGTGGGGGGGGGGGGTGGCAACCATGAATTGGGCCTGGTTACTAAGAAAAGGGACCGGAAGCCTAAGAAAAGGGCCCGGCGCCTAAGAAAAGGACCCGAATTTTTTTGCGGATACGAGGTGGTAGAGACTAGAATTACGCTAAAAGAGCGTATGAAGGTGTGACAATACGTCTCAGATGGGAAAAAGCAAGCTGGAAACAAGTGAAATTTAATTTTTATGGATGAAGACTACCCATTTCTCAAGGACCCGGGGCAAATTCTGGGGGAGGGGGGGAATCAGCCCCTCCTGTTCCCCACTTCCGACGCCGCTGAATCGGAAGAATTAGTCGAGGAGTTAATGTCTGAACACGGCATCGTATTAGCAGAATACGGGGGTTTCTGTCAGAAGATTAATTACAAATGCGCAGAAGATCATTTTACGACATGTTTCCCCGGAAATTCTCGACGGCGGACTAGTTGAATTGCTCCGATAAGCAGGTTGAGAAGTTTCGCTAATGTTCACCGTAACTTATCTATATCTATATCTACGACATACCCTGCAAGCCACCTCGAGGGTGTGTGGCAGGGGGTGCATCCACACCAGGAACAATGACACAACAAACAAAAATGAACACAAAGCAAACACTACACCTTTCAAAGTATTTGGGGAAAAAAGAAGAAAAACTACCAAATCCCAATCATGCAGGACACACCCACGAATACCATGCATGCCTTGAAACCCGACACCAATTTCATAGATACTCATGCAGGCAAAAAAAGGCATTGCATGCAAGTCACACGTTGATTTGAACATGCAGGTAATAAAAAAAAACTATCGACCTACTCTGAATATTACCTCTATAATTATTACCGATTTACGCGATGTTTAACGTTCTGTACACGAATCGTACGCGGAAAAAATGACATTTTAAACCTGTCCGTCCTGCAATCTATCTCATGTCTGAACACGGCATCGTATTAGAAGAATACGGGGGGAATCAGCCCCTCCTGTTCCCTACTTCCGACGCCGCTGAATCGGAAGAATTAGTCGAGGAGTTAATGTCTGAACACGGCATCGTGTAAATTCCACAAATTAACTTAAGGTATTTAAAAAGATGAATGCGCCTATAGCCACTCAAGAAGGCGTGCAGTACACACAGTGTCGAGAGAAGGTGATAATCTACAGAAATATTTCATCATTGACGTACGTAGCATACACCACCGCATTTTTATTCAACTAGATGCTACAGAAGAATGATGAAGATTAAATGGATCGGCCGAGTAAGTTACGAGGAAGTCCTAAGAAGTGCGGAAGAAAAGAGAAGCCTTCTGAATACCCTAAGAAGAAGACGGGACAACCTAATCGGCCACATCATGAGACATGATGGCCTGATGAAAACAATCGTTGAAGCACAAGTGAACAGGAAGAATGGTAAAGGAAGGCCTCGTGTGAGATGTATGGGACAAGTGATGAAGGATGTGAAAGAGAAGAAATGCGTAAACATGAAGAGACTGGCCGATAGAAGAACTCAGTGGACATCTGCGTCCAACCAATGTGAGGATTAATGACTAATGATGATGATGATGATGGAAACTGGCACATTTGGTTGGTTGTTTATTCAGGGGAGGCGACCGACAGCTGAGGTCATTTGCGCCATTTAGGATAGGTGGGTAATGGTAGGAGTTTTTTCTTTTTTAAGGAACGGAGGAAGGGTAGGGAGAAACCCGGCGTCGGCATTAGCCTACTTTTAACGGAAGGCGCCAAGGGGACCACGGTTTAACGGACGGAGTACTGAACTTGGAATGCCCTCCACTAGGCACTCAAGTGAGGACCGTTTTTCCACTGAAAAATCCGCCACTGCCGGGAATCGAACCCGGGCCCTCGGATTGGGAGGCCAGTACTCCAGCAACCACACCAACCCGATCCCCTTTGACATGTTTGTGGTCAGAAAGTGCCATGCAACGGTAGTCCGACAAAAATATAGCCACTAGTCCTCTTTTTGCATGATAAGTAGTCCATGTACGGTGAAGATTCATTCCCTGCCACATATCTTTATTGTGGCATTTAGGGTATTATATATAGTAGATCTGTCAGACTCAAAAGAAGTCAAACAGTGAGAGGTAATAGGAATTGGTTCTAGGCGTAACTTTGTGGAAATTCTTGTGCCCATGATGAAAGGTTTGTTTGATGAACAGTAGATCAAAATAGGTAATCTTATAATCATGGATAGTAAGAGGAAAGTCGCCTTCGTTGAAGCGCGGTACAACAATCTCTTCTGTAAAGAAAAGCGCGCGAATCATGGGGCGATGCCCTGTTAATTCAAACGTATGCCGAATTCCACCTCACTCTAGCTATCCCTAACGGTATAGAACAGCATTGACAATCCCAGTAAAGTTCATGACGCATGTGTAATTTTTTATTCATTGAAGTCCTCGAAGATTATCACCACTATCGTAACGTTGATATTAAGTCAGCTTTTGGTATCAACGTCCCACAGGAATTGACAAAGCTTTCTTAACTGCTGCACGTGTATTTTCATTTCCGTCAATTTCCACATTTCCGGTGACCCCAACCAAAACAATTTTGTTTTTCTTCTTTGTAACGGTATACACAAGCTTGGAGTCCGAACCATTGACATGCTTTTCTAAACGGCGGTGAAGCATAGGCGATATCACCCACAGAAAAGGGAATACTTTAGGCAGTTTCAATATGGTTCGTTGTACGAAAGAATTATCTGCTAGTAGATGATGTGGATACATCGAGTAACGAATAAGCTTAAATGATTACATAAGAAAGAAGAAATCCTATGAAAATTTTGAGCACTGAACATAAGTTCGGGATCAATACAAAATAGGCCTAAATAATGAACTTGAACGTGTACAGCGAAGATCGACAAGATTTGTAAAGGGACGGCATGATAACTATATTAGCGTAACCAGTCTATTAAAGGAATTGAAATGGGAATCATTGTCATATCATCGGTTGATATTTACACTTAATCTCGTAAATAAATTCAAAGATAATATTTACGCTGATGACGTTAAAAATGTTTTGCAAACTCCAACTTACTATGGTAGACTGGACCGTAATCACAAAATTAGAGAAATTGATTGCCGAACTGACCGAATCAAAATGTTCTTTTTTCTTCGTAAGTACAATTAGGGATATGAATAGTGGTAAATATATCCGATACGAGTGTATAAATGGATATCATAGGTAGTTGCATGTTGGTATAAGGACTTTAAGCTAACCCAACTAACAGCATGATATTGCATCGTTTCTTTGTAATTTTTATGTATTTTAAATTGTGAAGTACTGACTAGTATACTATTAGTAATACCTTTTATGCATGAAATGTGGTGCATGTTTGGTGTGAATTCACTCCCCGCCACACTCGTTTGTGGTGGCTTGCAGAGTATTATGTAGATGAAGATGAACTTAGCGTGAGCATTTTGAGACTTAGTGGCGTCATGAAGACATGAAGACGGAAGAATTTGAAGACGAGGATAAAGTAGGTAAAGGATGGCCAAGGAAAACCTCATGTGAGATACAAATGGTGTAAAAGAGTAGAAGCATTAAATTGTAAAGAAACTAACTTTAAGAAAAACCAAGTTGAAAGCCACGTTAGGCCATTCCTATACCCCGTAAATATTTCAGCATATTTACACATTATCTGCACTATCTTCCATCGTGAATTCATTTAGTTATTTTGTCGTTCAGAGTAAATTATACTCTGTGAGACATAGAAATGGCCTGTAGAAGTGGCTGAAAAGAACTCACCCCTTATCCATGGCGTTGTACCTGCATTGATAGAAGACGCATGAGTCCACGTCCCGGAGATGAGAGGCTCCGAGTAGCAGCCGAGCAACATCGTTTCCATCTTCAATTGAAACGGACTGTATTAGAAAAGGCACTCACTTTTATCAATTGAAAAAATAGCTCATCAATTATGAGGTCGTTTTCTGGGCAACAATTGAAATATGGCACGTAAATAATCTTGTTTGTGGATTCCATGGCGCGAAGTTTGGGAAGTCAAAACAACTATCCAAATCTTAAGAAATATTTTTCAGTACTCAGTTCATCCCTTTAGCTTTTACAAATTCTGAAACAGAGATCTTTTATCGAACTTTAGATAAGAAACAAAAATGACGGCAATACATTGGCAAGCTTACAAACTTTTGAATGGTTTGAGGAGAGACTTTAAGAAAGCATTTTTTCCCTAAATACTCTGTAATCACTCAGAGTAATTACTCTGAGCGATAATGGCTACAGTTAATAGTAATCTGCCTTATATCGTAAGGGAGGCATATCTGACGTGCATGCATTTAATGAATATATTCTTCAATAAAGTTATCGTGAAGAGCGAACGTTAAATGATAGGAAATAAGTCGATAATACATATATCTCCATCTTCGATTCTTATGAGGTCTTGTTTGCCAAAAACTGTGATTTAAGTCTTCTGAATGTCACGAGTATGCAGTGTTATGTTGTTGAATATTTCTGCGTGATTGAATCGCGAAGGGCATATAAAAAGGGCTATTGTACGATTATATTTTTACCGTATACCCTTAAGACTTCTATAATGTGGAATTTGCTAGATTCAACCAGATAAATAAGATTAGAGAGATAGATTGTCGTACTGATATTTTCAAAACGTCATTTTTCACCCGTACAATAAGAGAACAGAATAGACAGCATAGCAAAGGGAGAGGTGGGGAAATATTTTAGAGTTGTCTGTAGTGCATTATGCATGTTTTAATCTCTTTGTTACTATGTAGATACTAACAGTATAGTTGCATGAGACTATTATGTAGTATTTTTCCATTTACTAGCTTGTTTGCATGTCAAAAGTGCATGCTTGGTGATCTTCACCCCCTGCCACACACCAATTTTCGTTTTACATAAATTCAGGAGAGGACTTTCAAATTTTTGTTTGCATATTAGTCAAAATGGTTTGCGATTCGCACATTTCTTTAAAAAAGAGCACGTCAACTTGTTGCTGGTTGAAAGACCTGCTTTGTTATATACATCAGTGTGAATTCCCCGTTTGCGTGCTGTGGACTATTTAATTATTTAATAATTGCCAACGCATCCTCTCCTGAGGGAGAAGTAGGGTCACTAACTTTAGTGTTGAGTCTTCTGCATTAATAATTCATTCCCGAGGGAATAATTTTCATAATCATCGCCGTAAATGTCACTCTGGAATGGAAGGCACAAAGATAGGGGCCACCCACCATCCGATACTTTTCATCACCATCCACAGGATACCCTGCAAGCCACCGCAAGGGTGTGTGGCAGAGGGTGAAGATCACCAAGCATACACTATTGACATGCAAACAAGAAACTATCGGGTCTCATGCAACTAGATTGGTAGTATTTATAGTATTTAAGGGACCAATGCATGCATCATGCACTACAGACTACTCTAAAATATTTCCCCTACCTATTCCTTTGCTATGTTGCCTATTGTGTTTTCTTATAGTACGGTGTCAATTTTAAGGAGGCTGGATCGTAAAATGTGTGTGTCAACTTTTTCACAGTTGCGGTACGCTGAAAAAGTATCTGCGACGTAATTAGTCTGACTGATCCTTCGTTTTCTAACTACTGCCCTACCCAAACTACAGGTGAAATAACTTTGATCCCAGGAAAGAAAGGTTGTGATGCAGGAAAACAATTATTAATCCCTTTAAGCCATTATTTTCTGTACAAAGTCAATGAAAGCTGTTATTCCCTAGGATAAAATTTTTATGAAATATAGACCCACAGTCATCGCACTTGTTGAGATCTTATGATATTACAGATACTATTACATCTACATAATACTCTACAAGTCACCGTAGGTATGTGTGGCAGGGGAAAAACCATCTCCAGGCATACATTCAAATCAATAGGTTGAATCCCATGTTAGTCACTAAAACAAGAGCTTTTTTACTATTCCAAAATATCTAGAATTATGTGAAATTCTTTCGGGAAACCAACTACTGAGTGAAGAGCAATGCTTACGTGAGTTCCATGGTCTATTGATCCAAGCACCGTGCATATAAATATTTGACATTTAACAAGCATTAGACAAAATTAAATCTACATTTATTATCATTCAGGGATTCAAAACTATCAAATGTCTACTATATGTTTGCCATGTACCCTATGGTAGCCTTGATGTAATCTTTTACTGTCTCTAGCTGTACACGAAACACATGAATGTTCAAACCTTTCTAACTTACTATAGATGCAGATTAGTCTATCTACAAGTGAAGTAATTATTGTTTCAAGGTAAGGGGATTGCTGAAGTGGTGGTTCTATCGATCTAAATTCTTTTGGCAGCAGTTGCCATTATTATCACTTGTGTTCTATTGTCGGAGCAAGATTACGATGGCTACGAAGTACATACATCTAAATAAAACTAAAATATTTCATACAGCAGGGCACTTTGGGAATTGGATAGGTGTGGTGGCTGGAGTGCTAGCCTCTCACTCCGAGGGCCCGAGTTCAAATCCCGACAGTGTGAGAGACTTTTCAGCTATCCCTACTTGAGTGCTGTGGAGAGAATACTTCAAGTTCAATGCTCCGTCCGTCAAAAGAGACGATAAACTGTCTACCCTTTGGTGCCATTCGTGAAAAGCAGGTTGATGCCGTCGCCGGGTTTCACTCCACTCTTTCTCCGCACCTTATAAAATCCCCTCACAGCAACCCACCTATCCTAAATGGGACTAATGACCTTAGTATGTCAGTAGTGCATGCTTGGTGATCTTCACCCCTTGACACACACCCTCGCGGTGGCTTGCAGGGTATCGTGTAGATGTAGATGTAACTGTCGGTCATCTCCACCGAATAGTAATGGGCTGCTCGTATCCTAGCAATTTTGGAGGCACATAAAGTTCAGCATTCCGTCTGACGGACCGTTGACCCCTCGATGTGTGCTAATACTAGCAGGCTGATTCCGACATATCCATCGTTTATCTCCACCCATAATAGGTTTTCTGTAACATTCCTGCATCTGCCTAATTGGCCATTTACTTTTCAACAGCTCAAACGGCTTTAAGTTATGGGTTGCCTAGTCAAATAATTATCGTGCAACGGAAACCAAGGACTTTAAAATACACTAGGAGAAACTTTGACATGCTAGTCTTTGCGTGCCAATGAAGTCAACATGGGAGTGCTTATGAAGGATTATGCCGTACCTACTCCGTACAAAAAATGAGTTTTATGCGGCCTCTTATTGAGACTGCATGTGCATTAAAGTATAAATATCAATGAAATCGTGACCAAATTTTATCGCAGTGGCGTCGATTAGTTTTCCTAGGGCTAGTTCAGGGATGTGTTCATGCATATGATTCCCCTTGGAATTAATTTATTTACTAAAACTGGTCTGATTTTAATATATATTTAAACTACATGTTTAGCGCTTGTTTCCGGGTTTTCGCACTTTTCTTTGCTTAAGTGACAAATTTTAAAATTGGGTTCCATTATTCATCTTACTTCTCTAATTTTTCTGCGCACAAAAGTTCATCCGTCCGAGAAACGCTAGCTATAATATTCTAATTTTTACCACGCGCATAACAAGCCTGCATGTCCTACCTACCAACATGGCCGTTAAATTATCAAATCAGCCTCGATGCTCCCTCCAATATGCTCTACCTTCGGAGGAAACGCGGTGGATCCGCTTTTTTTTTTTAATGTTTTCGCCTGTTTGCGTGCCAGATAGAGGGCGTGTCCGCCATGATGAATCCGTGGAGGAAGTCTGTCCCGTCATAACATCAAAAGTTAGGCGAGCACGAATCCGAGCAGCCCCTGTATCGACCTATGTGGACCCGAAAAAAGGGGGAATAAATAATAATCATTTATTTTAGCTTATGGCGAAAATAATATTCCAGTGGATGCTATATTTATGGATTTCAAGAAAGCTTTTGACAAGGTATCTCATAGCGAAGAAATTGTGAAATTAAATCCTTATGGGTTAGACAGTAATATTATATCATGTATAAATGATTTTCTACATGATCGGGTGCAAAGAGTTGCTTTGGACAGTGTTACCTCCCCGGCAATTGAAGCCAATTCGGGTGTCCCACAAGGTAATGTGATAGGTCCACTCCTGTTCCTTCTGTACATAAATAATATCAATAAGGTGGTGACCGATGACACAGTAGTGTACAGGGAAATTCTATGCCCAAACGATAATGAATATTTCAACGATGAGCTACATGCAAATGAAAAATGGTGTGATGCAATGCAATTAGAATTAATTTTTTTAATGTGTAGTAATGAATTATTGGAAAAAGAATAGTTCTCCTCCTAGTACTTACAAAGTAAGTAACAATAAATTAACAATCGTGGAATCCATTACATATCTTGGAATAAAACACACATGATCTTTCCTGGGGTAAACACTTACGTGAAAATATGGGTCAAGCTAATCGTAAACTGGTATTCATCAAAAGAGCACTGGGTGAATTTGACGATCATGTACGAGAAATTAGCTACTTTTCCCTTGTTAGACCTCATTTGGAATACGTTGCCAGTACATGGGATCCATATGAAATAGGTCTAAATAATGAACTCGAACGTTTGCAGCGAAGATCGGAAAGATTTGTAAAGGGTCGGTATGATAACTATATTAGCGTAACCAGTCTATCAAATGAATTAAAATGGGTACCATTGTCAGATCGTAGGTTCAAATTTAGGCTTAATCTCTTAGATCAATTCAAAGACCATATTTTCTGGGATGACGTTCTAAATATTTTGCGAACCCCAACTAACTGTAGTAACTTGACCATAATTTCAAAATTAGAGAAATCGATTGCCAAACTGACAGAATCAAAATGTTCTTTTTTCTTCGTAAGTACAATTAGGGATATCAATAGCGGAAAATTAATCCAATACTAGTGTATCAATGGATATCATAGATAGTTGCATGTTGGTATAAGGACTTTAAGGTAACCCTACTAAAAGCATTATATTGCATGCTTACTTTGCTATTTTTATGTTTATTAAAAAAATGAATGTTTAGACTATTATATTATTATACTAATCCTTTTTTATACATGATATATAATGCATGTTTGGTGTGAGTTAACCCCTGCCACACACCTTTATGGTGGCTTGCAGGTTATTATGTAGATGCATGTTGATAGAGATGTATATTGGTGACGCGGTGTTGGTAGAATTCCCTTGGTGGCTGAAAGGGTTGCCACCTTGTCGGGGGTAACTTAGCGTTACTGGAAAAAAGAAACTCTGGGAGATTCCGGGAGACCCAGCAGCTTCTACCCGGACATAAACTCCTCGAGTTTATACTGGTGTACAAGAACGCTGCTACTGCGGCCGTGCATCGGCAGTTATTTTTGGAACTCATGGGGGGTACATCTGTAACCTGGGGCGCCTCGTTTGGGAGAAAGAGTTCTCGCCCACAGTTTTCTCCCGACCGGAGTCTCTAACTGGTGAGCGAAAACTTTTTCTCCGTACCGATTGGGAGAAAACTGTTGTTATGAAAAATATTATAAGCGAAGCTGAAGAAATTTGTGAAGACCAATAGAAAGTCTCGTACCTTATAATGATGGTGGCTACAGCTGTTTTATTTCGGTAATTTTGCAAACAAACCTTTGGACAGGATGTGATGGAGGTGAATAAGAAGGTTGTGTGAGTGATTTTTTCGCTATTTGTTTCCGGTAGTATTTGTGTGATATCGTGGGCATGAGTGCATTTAAAGTCAGTGGCATGAAGTTTTCCGTAGTTTGCCTCAAACTTTCGATTTTAATCAATGCAGCCAAAGTAAAGGAAAATGTTAACATTGAATGCTGTGTTAATAATACTTATTGATCGAAAACTGAAGGTTAGTTTATTGGAACGAGGCACAAATCTGAAGGACATGCCATATTGTGAATGACCTACCGCTCCACTATTGCTTTTCCCATTTTAATGCATTTGCAACGCTTTACTAAACGCCCATATGTGGATAAGTTTCAACCAGGTATTGAGGACTATTCCTTGAAGTTTTTAAGGTGGTTGCATTACCAGAAACATTAGGGAAAGCTAATCAGCCCTGAGGTGAATGGGTACAGTGTGCGAAATATTCTGTTAAATGAAATCGCATGGACTAAATACGTATCAGGTAAAAATTAGTTAAGTTTTAACAAGGATAATTGACATTATGTTTTCAAGACCAATAACGTGAAGCATTCGTCCAAGCCATGCTATGGGATGTTTGCTAAAAGGGAATTGAAGCATTACTGTGAATTTATATTCGTCAGAAGTATCATTCAATTTTGGTTAATAATGTAAGCTTTATCGAAGAACATAAAGTTCACACACTTTGGGCTGGCTTCATTAAAATATAATATACCTCTTTAACAACGAAATATTCACTGCGAAAATTGCTTTTAACTTTAATGAAGGACTTTGGCGTTAAAATTACCTCTTGTGCGTAACCATCTTCTGTTTATAATTCCGGGAGGCCATGTTTACTTGCCACAATATTAGCATCTGCTACTCAAAATACTGGCACAAATCAACCAGCTTATTTATTTAAAAATCTTTATTCTCCGACATACATCCACCTTCTACCGAAAGGAATTTGCTGCTGAAATAGTGGTTGACCCATTTCCAAATCATATTTAATACCAGCATAAAGTGTATCTTGTAAATGGCTGCAATAATTCAATGCCGTAAATTTCTTCAAAAAGTATTTGTAGGCCTTCAGTAACTTTGAACTGAAAACTGAACGTTTGTGGCAGAATATGGATATGAATTACCAATATTAATGTAATGCTCATGAACGTTAACAACACAACACCGCACATACAGTCATTCTCAAGTCGCTGATACATAGTAAACAAGACATAATGACCCTGCGCCTTATTCTTGCCTCGTGTCATGCAAAACAAATTATAATGAGCACTGCACTACGCCACTACATTACGTTATAGAGTGATGCAATCGTATCAAGAGAAAAAACATCAAAATACTTTCGGAATGCATCGAAACATTTATTTGAGAACATCTGCACTAATACACGCGTTCTCAAAAGGATAAATCGCTCATTTCTATACCTCAGCATTAAATATATATAAAAATAACATAAAAGAATTCGGAAAGCAAACTGCCTCGACTCTTATAGTTAACTTGCATCGACTAATATTTCTACCTGTCATCTAATTCAACGTGCTTCTTAAAAAACTGAGGGCTGAACATTAGTTTCTTTAAATTCGCAGGGCAATGAATGTTCTGGAAATAATCAACAAATCACTGTCGAGATGCGCACTTTCTCCATGGAAAAAAGAGTTACGTCGTGCTCGCGAGTGGGACGTAACTGAAGCCCCCCATCTCGGACACATCGAGGACTTACAGACTTGGGTCAGAAGACTAGTGTTCTCCAGGGTGTTGTCCTTTCTCTGGCAGAAAGCGTTAGAGACTTCGCGCGGGCAAATCACGAGTATCATTTCTTCCGTGTTCGGGAGAAAACGGAGTTACAGACCAACCCCCCCGGGCAAACATTCTGTCTTCACCCTCGGATACATGGATCGGTCCCGGTCGAAATCGGCCGGTGCTTGAGGCTTTCGTCTCTTCCCATCATGGGGTGTTGAAGGTGAGGTACCGTCAACATAACCGAGCTCCTCGCCATAAAAATGGTATTAAGTATCGCCAATGGGGGCTTTTACTTGGAACCGAAATCGCAATTTTGTACTCGAAATTGTTAGATGGAAACAAAAAACGAATTTTAGTGACAAAAATAATCTTCTAACCACAACCATTCACTCATAAATCAAAAATTAAAATAAGCAAAAGGTGACGCCCACCGAAGACGCCGCTTTGATACCATTGACGTAATTTTCCTCCCGTCCTTGACTGCTGTTAGGGGAAGGGAAGGAGTGGAGGGGGTTTTTGGGAAGGTCTGCTCGCACAGATGCTGTCGCAACTGCTCCTATTGCCAGAGTCAGCTGTCCCCCCCGTTGCGATAAGCCGAAGTAGCTTCGCGGGCTCAGTTGTGATTGGACGAAGTTGATATACGTCAGAGGTTGCACCACGCCCACTTTTCCGAAAGGGTTAAAAACATCAGTTTTTCGCCGCTTATGACTCGAGAAATGATTGACGGGTCAAAAACGGAAAAAAGGGTCTTTTTATTTTACAAACTCTATCGATTCGGCAATAAAAAAATATGGTAAACGACCCCATTGTAGCAACAGTTGTTTTCAAGTACACTCAGCCTCCACGAGCGTCTCTTTCGAGTTATCCCACCAATGTTCTCTGCATCATTTAGTTCAGTACATCCAGTATATTTTGGTGGTCCAAATTAAATAGGCCCTGGCTGTCAATTTCTCTTGGGTCCATGGACACCTACGTGTGTTGGGAAATAAGAAAACTGATGCGGCCGCTATAGAATGCGGCTGGATGAACGGGGACCCTAAGCATTGGTACACTGGTGCCCCTATAATGCCATTGGAAATTTTCTGAAATTACTGTAGTTAGAGGTGACCGACGACTGAGGTTATTGATTCTTGAGGTAATTTATGATCGGAGGTTGATTGGATGTTAGTTGGCATATTTCAGGGAACGGAAAAAGTTGGATGGTAACCTAGCGTCGACATAGGTCTACCATCAACGAATAGTGCCAGGAAGCCCACCAAAAGGACGGTGTACTGAACTCGAGGTGATCTCCACACACCACTCAATTAGTGACCGGTGTACCATTGAAAAATAACTGCCGCAACCGGGAGTCGAATTTGGGCCCTTCGGATGGAAAGGGGAGTGCTCCCACCTGCTCCCTTTAAAAAAATACAAGCCCCAGAAATTTGTGGGCCACTTTGGTCCGGGGCCTAAGCGAAATGACTGGTTTGGCTCCCTCCGCGGGGGGCCCTGATTATGCGTAGGGAAATGCAGACGCCGCACAGTTGGCGGAAATCGAAAAAAGCAGACCAAAATCCCAAAAATGTTTTTTTTTCAGTTTGCAAGATGAAACTTTGCATGGTAATTCTAATTTTGAATGTGATGTCTGATTTTTTTAAAATGACCATTGCGCATTAATAAAATTCTACAGTTTAGTTGAACAAAATACACAATAACACAGGAATTCTATTTTCACTGAAAATGTCCAAAATAAAGAGGTTGCAGAACCTTTTGCGGTAGCTATACGGAATAAAAGATGACAGTGTGTCACAGAACAAACATTAGTCTTTGACTTATCATAGTTTTAGTTGAATTGTGGGGATATTTTCTCTGTTCACAGGAAAATATGGCGAAAAAAAATTTAGTTCAACTTTCATCACCATCATCGGTCAACAATCCTAGGATTGATTTGACGCAGCCCTCCACTCGATTCTTCTATCGGCCAAACTCTAATTTCTTTCAGAATCTAGATCAAATTTAAGCCCTCGAATATTGTTAATGCTCAATTATTATGAAAAATGAAATCATGTATCGTATGCAACCCTTAAATTAGAATTACCATGCAAAGTTGCGTCTTTCAAACTGAAAAAAAATTTTTGGGGATTTTGGAGAGATATTTTCGATTTCAGTCCACTCTGCCCCGGGTTTCTTTCCGCGCGCCCCTCTGTTCCAAAAAATTAACCCTACCCATGGTTGTCCCTCCTTCCAAATTATCGGAAGTATCCCGAAATTGGACAAATTTTATTGTCTCTTCCGACGGAAGCCAGATATATCCCGGAAGTCAGGTATCTGCTGACACGATCTCCATTTACTTGGGCGAACTTTGCAAATATAGTTTGAACGTTGCTTTTAATTAAAAGCAACCGGTATTTACTGCAAGGGATTTTGCTTCGTCAAAGTCACTCCCATATTCCTCTCATTTGAAACGACAATATTTCTATATTAACATGTTTTCAAGTTACTGCTAAAACCAAAACTTTAAAAAAAATCCAAGATACCTTTTATATTTAATTAATTAATGAAACTATTTGGAATAATACTCGCTTTAACATTTGTTTTAGTTATGAGAGAATATAATCAGTGACCAATATAATGGGTTTTACTAGCCACTGGTCAGTACATGAAAAACTCCCATAAACAAATTACTCAGTTGAATTTTAACGCAGATATTTCATTTCGTGCTAGTAATCATATCATGAATTATCCTCAAACCTTATACTCCCAAAATTATCGCCAGCTAAATTTAATATCTCCCGGAATGGAATGCTTGCAAGTTATTTACCCTAATACTACTTATACCCTGTTATATATAATATACATGCATATGCCTATCTAAAAACCTAACCACCGCATATGACCTCATGTAGTAGTCGGCTACTCTAAGACCAAAGACCGCAACGTGTCACGGGCTACGTGATAATCTCATTAAAAGTCCAGGTCGTCGGCCTTTTTTAGACTAAAGTATTAATTAAGAATATTCCTAATGGGAGCTTTACTTGTTTCTCGAGCAGCATTACGTGACTTGATGGAATTATTTTCCTCTATCTTGTTTTATGGCTGCCTGTCAACTTACTTTCTACGAAAAAGAACAGAGTGGCTAACTACATGGAGTGACATTTATAATCTGCTACCTCATGGCCACCCTCAGGAAATACCTCTAGAGCTAAATTCAATCATAAAACATTTAATCTTAGTAATATATAATCTTTGCTTTTCTTGTAACTTAAATTAATAATAATATGACACATCTTGGTATCTTTGTAATTTTACTTAGTTTCAATAGTAAATATATCATATTTTTTGTTATTCTCTTGTAAGTAAGAGATTGTTAATCCTCTATGTATTTTACATTTAAATCCAGTAATTTCGTGCCAATTGTGCCAGTATTGAATTAGGAAGTCATTACCACGCATTTGTAAGCACTTCATTACTGCCGGTGCATGCAGGTTTGGGAGGAAATACACCTTTTTATTCTAAATTTGATGAACTACGAATGAAATATTTGATTGTATAAAACGAGAATTACCGCTCTAAAGACCGTTTCACAGGATGCATTTTAATGTACAAACGAATCTATGAAACTGAACAAAATTGTGTGTTTGCCTGAATGAAATTAGAACGGGTTCTATTTTCCGTTTAGTCATTCAGGCATTCGCACAAGCTCTCACACAATTTGCCGCTTTACACGGTTCAATTTTCTCATACAAGCGTTATTACAAGAAATTGTAGAAAAACTGTACCGTTTAAAACGGCCTTAACACTCACTGCTGCTGTTTAATGGCTAAAGAAATTATTAATTTCTTAGAATAAATTGGTTAAATGACATTGAATGGAGAATGTAAGCCACTCCATCATTGGAATATAAGTTTCGGAATTGCTCGGGGTGCTAGGAAAATATCAGGAAGCAGACTTCGGTTTTAGGTGTACCATCCAGGGTTTTTACAGACCTTTTTCCCCTAAGCTCTTAAACCTAAGACACAAACAACAGCCGTTCAGGATTGGGACATAGGACGAGATTCAACCAAGTAACGTTTTATTTGTCAGGCCGACCGGCTACCAATCTGACTTGAGATGTTATGTCTCCATCCGTAGGCATGACGTTGGAGTATACTATATGTATTTATTCGTAGCTACATCACAATCCGAATAAACATGTAAATGGGTGCCAGACGAATACCTGTATATAAATATCCAGATGAGCTGCATACTGCGGACAGGCGAACAGATTCTCTAAAGGCTAAGGTGGACAGGTTATCAGGAGATGTTATAAATATATTAAAATCACCAGCGCACTATGGCAGGTTAAATGATGAAGTTAAAAATTCGAGAGGGATGTAGTAATACTCTATAGGTAGTAGTAATAGTATATAGTTAGTTCGAAAATTCATTTTTTCCGACCACAATTAGTCACAGTGTAATAGATATTGTAGATTTTTATGTAGATTCATGTTCTGTTGTGACTTTTTCATACTCTTCATGTGTTACTCTTACTAACTCTAACGCTTAGGGAAACATAAATTAATTAATGTATTTAAAAATGCCTGACTAATCAATCATTATTATATTACTTTGTAGGGACTGACAATTTAGTGATATCTCTCAGTTGCTTGTAGGTTGTGTAAGTACGGACTAGTGTTTTTTCATGTATGCGATACATGCACGACAGTAAGCGTACATTTAGTTATTTTTTGGTTTAAAATGAAAACCTCATGATGGTTCACCAATTGCTGAAAACCCTTGCGATTGCATACTTGGTATTATGAGTTGTGGATTAAATGCGCGAATTCACGAATACTTGTACTCTAAGGCGAATTGTCTAATTTCACGTTTAATACACCTGAATACGAAAACTGGAATCCGGTTATACCTGCAGGCTTTTTTAATAGTGTCGACAGTAGAGATCATTTACACCTAACGCAATGCTATACATAACCCTTGGTAAAATAAATTATTTCCACTCCCATATAGTTATGTTATATTAAATATCCCTTCTCTATCCGTAAATAATTTTTTAATTCATAGAAATTATAAACTTTAGCATCTACATATTTACCGTTGATATGGGTATCAGCTACTTCAGTTAAAAAGCAGTCTCTACACAAAAATAAGTAAGTAGAGTGAACAATTCTCACGCTAGAACCCTGATCTTATTGCAATTTACAAATCACTCAGTAGCAAATTCTCGCTTTGGTAAATACAAAATGATGAGTTTTTTGTGAATTTTGTTTCCTGAATCCTTTGCTTGTGATTTTTAATCACATTCGAAAAAGAAATTCCATCAGATCGTTCACACCAGTATAAGTTCCAAAAATATATTCCCGATGTTACTGCGTACGTTCAGCTTCTACATAGAACTCTATAACGCATATATTTTATGGCTCGCTTTACGTTTAGCTGCAAACCGTTATAGAGGAATGTTAACGAACCTCTGGACTTGTGCGTGCCGACGATGCTAATTGGAAAGACTTTTTTAGGTTGCTAACCCCCTCGGGAATACCTACCCTTCATTCCAAAAAAAAAAGTATTCTATCCATCTCCAACTAGCATGGCCCCTACATATGAACTAATTAGTGAAAACGAAAATACAAATCCATCAAGTCACTATGGAAGAAGAGGCTAACACATTGGAAACAGTCACATAAGACTCCCTATGGTTAATGTGAAATGACGAGACGAACAGGTTGTAATTTTAGATTGTAGTTAAATGGGATGTTATCCATAGTAATTGCATACATTTGATACGGTGTCATCTCTTAAAAACTCTTGCAGGTTCACCCTCTCACAGTGCATTCGTGTTGCATGTCGTTTCTTCTGTTTAATTTGTTTAATTGCTTATTGGTGCATTATTATCAGTGATAAAGATGCAAATATTTTGCACGCAACCTATATTTCATAAAATGTTCTTTTTCAGTTCTGTCGCGCTCCACATTAGTGACCACTCGCCTTTCCTGCCTATCAAACGTTCCATTTCGTGAGTGCGCTCCAGTTATCCTCTAATGATGAATAAAAAATGCTTGGTTAATTAACATGTTCCAGTAGTGGAATTATGTATTAAGATATACTGCTAGAAAAACGCTGGGTAACTTTTGCGGAAATGACAGTGCTCTTTTCCCGCTGTGTGGCTACGGACTTCCACTTCGTCAATAAGCCATTCTCTTAATCCCTTGGGCTTTAAGATGCACCAACCGTTGAGGTTACATCACACTGTCTAGCCTAACGTATTCATTCACTCAATCCCAAGACAAATGTGACATGCATGTCCGAGGTGGGATCCAAAGCCGTGGCCTTTGGATTGCCAGGCTGGTAGATATGTTACCGACCAGACTATAACTATGGCTGTTGAATATGTTTTGAGTGCATCAAGTTGATCAGATGGAACAGTTTTTGTGTGCATAAAGGTCATACATTGGCTGAAAATAGGCTGAAGTAATGAGAATGTTTTAAAGCGTCATTTCCCGTAGAAATGAAACTATTAATAAAGAAAGGAAGAGCTCGGATACCATATGATTTAAAGGCAAAGATTGGTGAAAAAGGTTCGGAATCATCCATTTCTAAACCATCTTCCCTGAAGAAAGTGACTGAGACTTTTCGGATGTAAGCAAAGTTTGAGAATGTAAGCTAACTGAAGGAGACTATGAATCGGTATATATTTTGGGTAAGGAATGCGTATCGATATAGGAGAGTCCAAGGGGAATAGTAACTTTATGATTGCTCAATTAAAACGCAGAAGGAAGAAATATTTGGATTAGGTTCCACCGCACAATGAAAGGCATGTCATTGTTTCATACTTTTTGGGAAATTAAAAAATACTTCATGTATTTACACTAATGGAACCGTTGCATCACTTATTATTTCGGGAAATCAGACTTTAAATGGTAAAGGTTTGACTTGTAGATTGTGTGTATCGTAGGAAAACACTGATTTATGTGTTAGGTGGAGGAGGGGACTTTACAGTCACAACCTCACCCGAATAAAGACACTTTATTATTACTATCATTGTTAAAGCATTGAAAGAGAATTTCATATTTGCAAATATATTCGAATTTTATGAGAAATTTTCTATGCTTTGAAGAACGGTATCGAAATCGAGATTTTCGAGTTTCTCTTTATTCAAGAAACTAAAGAACCGCAGGACCTTCTACCCTCTGTCAACCCTAACATGAGTCAATTCACAAAATTGAGAAGAATGTTCTTCTTTTGATGTCTATATTCCATGCTTATAAATTGTGTAATAATTCGTGAATTGTCCTATCGAGTTATTTAGATCACATAGTTTTCAATCATTAAAATACTATTCTGGTGTGTCAAAAGCGTCTTGTTGACTGAGTTGAACCTTTCATATGCTCAAATCTACATGCTGCGACTCAGATCCATCGTCTTAAATGAATCACTTTATCAATTGATATCTTTAACTCGTTATTCACATTTCTCAGTCAATCAGGGGAGCCGTGTTAAGCACATTTGCACGATTTTAGGCTAAATGAGTTATTAGGCTCAGGTGGAAACGGAGGAAGAGGGTGGAGAAACACGAAGAAGGTATAAGCCTGCCGTTAACGTCAGGTGGCAAGAGGTCCATGGCTTCATGTTTTGTCCATTGGACGGAGAACTGCACTCGAAGTGCTCTCCACACATTACTCAAGTAGGGACCAGTATTCAAATGAAAAATCTCATCCACAATCGGGATTCGAACCTACGCCACTATGATAGGAGGTCAGTATCTACTCTAATCATCCACATGAACCCGGCCCCTTCTGTAGCTTGAAGCACGAAATGAAATTTCGTGAATGAAAACGGTCACATTTTTGTTCTCCTGCACCTGCACACCCAATTAGGTGTACATCTAAGGAGTACCCTGTGAGCCACTTTGTAGGGTGTGAGGCAGGAGATATAGTCACCAAAATAATTACTTAATAATAATTAATGAATATCTACGAAGTAATATTAAAATTATTAAATGGCTAGGTATTTGTTAAAATTAATGGTGTGTAGTCCCCGTCAGGCATGGGCAATTGCAGTAAAAGCATGAGTTAGCAGTTTATAACATATTTCAGATGCCTTACATACATTTTTCTGCCTACATTTTGCCAACCTATAAAGTTACTATGTTATCTATTGCAATTCATTTATTATTCTTGGGAAGAAAGAAATTTTAAAGCTATCCATAAGACAGATTATGTCTCTGAGCACGTTCCTCTATCCAGCGTAGTACGCGGGCATTTTTGATACATTTGTAACGTAATCGATACTGATCAGCTTCAGTTTCATTTAAAATACACTGTCCAGTTTTCATGAACCTACGGCCTGTGTTACCAAAATCTTAACGAGTTCCTCTAGGTAGCTTTTAGCACTAACGCTATTAATTCAAACTTTTAAAAATCTCGCCGATATTCTTTGGATGCATTCCAAATTCTTGATCGTACCTTCCTCGTAAGTGGCACAAAATAGATAGGTATAGCTATCAATTCCGTGATTCAAACCCGTGCCTTTGGGGTAGGAAGCTAGTACTGTAGCCACGAAATCAACCAAATTCTCTGGATTTGTTTCGAAGGCGCGTCTAATTGTACGTACCTTTGCTTAGGTTCCCGCTGTCGACTCCAGCATTTCCGGCGGGTATCCCCGCAGGGTCGAAGGTCGTCCGCCGTTTGGTACAAGGCCCAGGCCATCCCGCAGAGAGGTATTGACCACTCTACAGCCCGGAATCCGTATCTCCGAACTGCCTTCCTCTCTGCAACCGCGACACGAGCAGTGCACAGCCCAGGATGACGACGAGCATGACGATGATGAGAACAATGATCACCAGCAAGTACATCATTTTTCTTCTCCTCCTGTTGATGTTGTTGTTATCCTCTCCCGTGTCACTCACTAGACTCTCACGAGGACGCTGGCCGGACTGGCAAGTAAAAGCGGTGACGCCCTGACTCGGGGATACAGGGTCAGAAACCTCCCCCTCTCCCCTCCGGCCGCTAGAAAGAGAGACACGCGACGGGGAAGTGCAAAAAAAATACCCAGCACACTATTGTTGTGCATATGTGTGTATATGTATCTACGGAGTGTCTTTCAAACCAACTATACTGTCGAATTCAAAGTTTTGTTTACTTGGATTTGGAAACAAATGACAATATAACAGGAAGGCCTACATAAAAACTAATCACACCGTAAATTTCCTTATTTAATTCGGCGTTATTTGACAGTAAAAATAAAAAAGAGGGGTGGATTAACGTGGTGGCACTGCACCGCTTAATACACGTGGTTCGCCTGCATTTGAACTGGCTCTCATCAGTATAAATACCAATCGATATAAGTTTAGCAGGTTTATTGAACTACTGGAAAATCACATATCAGAAACGGTCGGGACATGCGAATTACAACGCTACCAATACGAAATTCTACGATTCCCCAGTTTGGAAATGCCAACTTTCTATAAAATTGATATCAACTTTTTTTTCTTTCAAAGATACGAACTTGAAACTTGTAGCATGCGTGTAAAACATGTGTATCTGATATTTGATAATTTTGGCTGTAATTGAATAGTATGTTGTTGGGTTGCGAATTATTAAAGTCGGTGCTGTGATCAGAAGCCGTCAAAAACCAGTAGATTTTACGTTTTACCCATTGCAAAAAAATGCATCTCAAAAATTGCTGTGTACCGTTAATAACGTAGAATTAAACAACAAAAAATGCGATGTGATTAGTTATTTCGTAGGTCTTCCTGTTATTTTGTCATATGTATCCAAACTCGAGTGCACATAGTTCTGCGCCGATAGTAGGGTGTGTGGCAGGGGGTGTATCATCATCCAGCATCAAGGAGGTTAGAATATACTGGAAGAGGCATTGACATACTAACCTACGGGTTACAATTAAGCCAGAGCCCAGAATGGAGGTTTAGGGGAACAATTAGGCTCCACCTACTTCGTTCAAAACATTCATTTTATAAGGTCGTGGTGGCCTAGTGGGTAGAGCACTGAGTTACTGACCGGAGGGTCCCAGGTTCAAATCTGGACACCCCCACCTAAAATCCCCGCGATTCGATTTTCTGCGTGTCAGAACTTCGTAGGAAATCGCAGGTGGCCCAGGGAAAGGAACTGGCCCCCCTACCCTGAATGTGTGAATTTCACACGCCATTGGCTTAGTACGGGGTGAGCTCTACTCTCACCTATCGAAACCGACCTTGGGGTAGTATCGCTGTGTGTGAGTGTGAAGGCCTCTTATGAAACTGCTTGTATATGTACGCATGAATTATAATTAAATCGTATACAAATTTCCTCGCAGCGACGTCAGACAATCTTCCTAAGGCTATTTAAAAGAGATATTAATGCATTTTATTCCCGCGAGAATTAAATTTATTTCTAAAACTGGATGGATTTAACTTATGTTAACGACACATTTGGCGCTTCTTTGCGCGTTTACAGACTTTCTTCTGTTTGTGTTTAAAAATCTCTCGGGTTTCGAAGCGGGTCAAGTTCTCCAATTCTTTCTCCAACGTTTTGATGTGATACTCGTCCATCGTCATCAAGAATCCAGGAAAATTTGTGAATTCGGCATTGAAACCATCCATCTGCGTCGGTCAAAATTGAGAAATCAAATGGTGAAAGCAAAAGTCCTCTTTGGACTTAAAACACCTGTAGTCTACGCCAGTCCCTGTGAATGCGGCGTATCCTACATTGGAGAGACGGGCCGTCGAGTATTGGACGATCGAGACGAGACTGAAAGAACACCGCAGACATCTCGTACTAGGGCAACTCGACAAGTCTGCAATAGCCGAGGAAAATGACATGATTCACTGGGAAGAAACAAAACTTCTTTGCCGATCTTTGCCAAAACTGGGATTGCATTGTAAAAGAAGCAATCCAGATAAGACTGCACAAGAATGATATTAACAGGGACCCCGGGTACAATATAAGCAGAGCATGGGACCACTTTTTAAAAATCAGAGGGAACGGCCGACCAATCACGAGACGCGGAGAGCGAAATACGACGTCCGACGAATCAGCGGCCACCTGACCCACGAAAGGAGAGTATATTAGCTGCCAATTCTGAACGGAACGAGAAATATATTCTGCCAGCGAATCTTCTACCGGATCCTGCGCTTCCCCCATGACCACCAAAGAAGAGAATGAAGAGGAAAAGGACAGTCAGCCCATCTCAACCCCCAGTGCTTCCAGAAAGTGAAAAGCGATACAGACTACCCAGCAGTCATGATATAGTTGTAGTTTTGTTATTTTATTATAATGGTGCGAAATGCCTTTACCTAACGTCAACAGTCAGGTGAATAAGTTAACATCTCTCTCACTATTATAGCAAACATATCTTGTCCCAGGAGGGATTCCTTGTTGTTTCATTAAAAACACAATCCACCGCTGCAAGAAGCAGACGCAGCAGACTACAAGACATTTCTCGATTTCGCCGCTTAAGTCGATTAGAAAAACGAAAGCGATGGAAGCGATATATATCGTTTGTGACGTAAATTCTTCCCTCGCCATCTATGAAAACCTTCCAGTACTGCGTCCAAAACGTATAACAGTTTTGCACTATGCCGTGAGCCCTTTATATTATACTTACTCTATGGTAGTATCTGCGGGAAAATAAAATAATTATCAATCGGATGGACATATTTTTAAGAACATTGATTTATAATTCCCTAGAGGCCTAGAAGAGAGGAGTTAACATGAGTTAGTGGCATTAAAAGATAATATTTTTAGGTCCACTATGGATTACTCTACCTCCATTTCGCCAACTTATGGAGTTAAAATGTTGTCTATTATGTTCTCGTATTGTTCATGGCAGGCATGGCATTTTTAATCTATCCGTACGTTAGTAGATCTCTCTAAGCCAGTCTGATTGATTTTAGCGTAATATGGGGCTATACGTGACATATATTTCTAACATCATCGAGGAACAGATTAGTTTCATTATTGAAATTGTAACATGATTTGATTGTTCCACATAAAAATTGTCTAATCAACGCCCGGATTTCGTCGAGGATCGACATCTTCAGGTACCACATTGACATAGTGCATGGTTTATATAGTACTTCCAAAGGGGGAGGGAGGAAAATAATTCATTCGAGCGAGGACTAGGTTGAAAGGAAAGTGGGATTCTGGAGCTTGGGAAGGTATGGAGGTTAAGGCAGGGGAAGGAGGCATCACACGAGGTAAGATAAAATTGTTCTTACGTAAGAGCTTCCCAGGAGGGGGGAATGGGATGAGTACATTACTTCACTGAGTAGAATACTTTCTTCTGTTAATGTCTTTAAAATTTCCATTTTATCCAGGCATTTGAGTCTGGGTCCCTTACTTTCGCTGTGCAAAATCTTAGGGCAAAAATTGCTCCCGTATTTTTTCTCCACGTGATGTTTAGCGAACAAAGAAATTGAGTTTTCCTTCCCAAAACTTACCTCATGCTCTTTCATCCTATCTTTGTATTTACGCCCTGTTTGGCTAATGCAAATAACCTAACAATCATCACATTTGAGATCTTGATCCTCGACGAAACCCGGGTCGTGGCATAAATAATTTTAATGTGAACAATCAAGCTACGTTTCTATTTCAATAATGAAGCAGTTCCACAAAGTTACGTTGGATACATTTAACTAGATTAGTTTCAGTTTATGTTAAAAGGCTCAGATCACATTTTAATATATGATCTACCTGTCTATTCCAATCCGAGTTCTATCTAGCATGCTTGTAATGCTAGGATAATTAATGTAACGACCACGCACACATATCTTACCGATCCCTGATGGTAGGTCTGAAAATAAAAATAAAATTCGAGTGCCTTCCGTGGATCTGCAATTTCTGCGTTTGGTATTCGGTTTGATGAGGTTTGTGAGTGGGAGGTACAAAGCGGTGCTTCGCGTGTCACTGGAGTGGGGCGTCCATCATCATATCTCCCACACCGCCCTGGTTGCTATCACTCACCACCCACCCTCCGCTCATCAAAAGTCCAGGCTAATGAGTCGTCCGTCATTTCCAATTCCAGCGATGGGGGGATGTAATTTAGAAACCGTGGAGATAATCTCGAATAGGTAGCCAAGGAGTCACGAGGTATAAACACGAATGGTTCGCAAATTTATTGTGTTAAAACCGCTGATTACCACCTTATTCATTGTTTGCACTTCTATTTTATCTCATCTGAATGCTCTTTAGTCGAGAAAGGTGAGAAAAACTATAGTAAAAACAATTAATGATATTGTAACGAACTATTTAGACATACTTGGTGCATGAAGTCACACTGTTGCCGGATATCGCTCAACGCTGCCATTCTCCCATCGGGGGGGTTATTTTGTAATCTCACTTTAGTGAGAATACGTCATAAAATGTCACTTTTTCGTAGTTAACACCCAGGCGGCGTGACCATCTTCGGATCTGAAGCGGTGAACTGCCGGTTATGTGCTAGTCTTTTAGACGATTCATCCGCTCTGATCCGTATCTTTCGACTCTTGATCCGTTTCATTATCTCCTCCTGCCATTAGTTCCCATCTCATCTTCATAAAGAACGTGAAATGGAGCCACCATCGTTTCCACTTGAAGCTTGAGTTGGAAAAAAAGCAAGAGCGAATAATAATGCAAATGATTTTAAATTGTATTTTTGGAATTTGCACAACGTGCAGAACTTCAGCACACTGAGATCGGCCAAAGATAGCGCTACCGACCGAAGCTTCGACAATTCACGTACCGTTCGTGAGCCGATCATTAAGAGAGCGAAACGGATCTCCCGCCTTCTCGCAAAGAGTCATTAAAAAGGTGAGATTACAAAATAACCCCCCGGATCCGGGAACAGAACCTAGTAGCTTAAAATGTACTGGAGGGAACACCTTAGCTGATTTAAGAATCTAGCGTCCACCTTGGTAGGTACCGACTCTCGGGCTTGCTACCCGAGTTACTCGTACGGATGAAGTTGTTTTGGCGTGTAGTAAAACTGAAAATAGTACCATAATTAATGAAATATTATTCTAATAGTCGTCAAATAAACAGAATAGAGTACATAAAAGCGCAAATAACCACCAATATGCAGTTTCGTTAGGTTATATTCGAACCAATTTTAGTAATAAATAGTTTCGGAAGATAAATAGTGATGAGTCGATACCAAAATTTATTGATTCTCGATACCGATTCCGATCTCTAAATAACCGATTCTCAATGCCAATATCATCGAAGTATACATATATACCTTTTTTCCAGTTTTAATATACATTATTGTAAAAATGTTCCATATAAATCTAAAAATACTATTTTACAATACAAAAATTTGAATATACTACTTACTGTAGGAAAAAACTTGCGATATGCACTCAGAGAACATTCTGAAAACAAAAACTGTTCGATAACACAGAGGTATGCATTTTTTCTTACAAGGGCGTGTTGCACAACAAATTTCATGTTTAATAACAAAACATGTGTAGCATCACATGAAAAATGTCAAAAAAGATTCATAATAACATGAATGTCATGTCATAATTTTAATATGATTAATTATTTGTTATAACAGTAATAAAAACACTAAATTAAATTATAAATGGTAAACGGTCGTAAAATTACGCCTTGGTGTCGATAGTTTTCGCAAGGTATATAAAAAAATAAGTAGAGTGTAGTTGGTGGGTACAGATAGTTGCTGGCACCATATAGCAACTGCCTGTACTGTTTAAAGGCACTACCGAAAACATAAATCATCCGTTAAAGAATTCCTTATGGCAGAAACTGCTATATACTGCTGTAACTCGGATTTGTTTGGAGAAAAAGATGGCGATCACCATGGCAACCAGCCGTAGTGAAATCAGAGTTTAAAGCAGCGTTTACACGTAGCAGTTGACTGCAATGACAGTGCGCGATGTATCTATATCGCTACTGCTATGATACGTCTGCGTTAACGTCTATGCAGCTTAAAGATGCTATTTAGGCGTTGGCACAACAAATAAAAAGCGTTTTATTTCAATAGTTAATTTCGCTTAAATTTTCATTAAATTCATCAAGCAATAAAGTCCATTGACGATTATCTTTTGTTCCCATTCTTTGAAGCTTTGAAGAGTAGAATCTCCCCTTTTGGGAAGGGGAGATTCTACTCTTCAACAAGGGAAGAATCTCCCCTTGTTATTATATCCATATTCCGTCGTGTATTGCTTTACGTTGGCGACTGTTGCGATTGTGTTGGATACATTTCAGCTGGAAAGTAGGCGGGCTTCAACTTTGCTAATAGCTCGAACTATGATCGATAGCGTTCGACATGTGTCCACTATCGACCTGAACTCGCATCGCAGTTGCTATTTACACACGCGAGTGGGGATTAACAGTTGTTAGCAGTTGACTGACGTAGCAGTCAACTGCTACGTGTAAACGCGCCTTAAGATTCATGTTTCATAAAGGTATCGCCGGAATCGGTATCGACTTTAGGCGATCGAGTCTCGATACCGATACCAATCCACAAGAATCGGTGGTAAAGAATAGTTATCGAGAATCGGTATAGAGAATCAACACATCCCTAGTAATAAAATTAACTCCCAATGGAATGGAGTCGTTTATCATATTTTTTAAACTTCAGTACATTTTTAGTCACCAAAATATACGAGGGTAGTTTGATAAGTCAGTGACTTTTTGAATAAAAAATATTTTTTCGGCAAATAAGCGCTTTATTTCTGAACATTGTCTCCTTTTAGCTCTATGCATATTGTCCAGCGTTTTTCCGATTTTTTTATTCCTTCCAAATAATAGGTGTTTTCAAGGCACTCAAAATAGGCGTTTGTTTCTGTGATGACCTCTTCATTCGATCCAAATCTCTTACCGCCCAGCCATTTGATCAGGTTTGGAAACGGGAAATAGTCGCAGGGGGCTAAATCTGGAGAATATGCTGGATGGGGTTGCAGTTCGTAGCTTAATTTATGGATTTTTGCCATGGTGACTACAAATGCTTAATCAATGCTTAATCAGCACACTAAATTCACACTTTTCCATTTTTGTTAAAATTCACGAGGTTGTCTACTTTCAATGGCTGTCAAACACAAACTAAATGGCGCAGCTTGCTCAAAATTTTACAGTAGTCTATTAATAGATAGCAGTTGACGAGAGCAGCGTTGCATTTGCAGTTACTGCGCGGGAAATTTAAAAAGTCACTGACTTATCAAACTTCCCTCGTATACAAAATATTTTGTGGTACTCTTGTTTTAAGTTTTTTGCAGGTTGCGACAGGATCTCTTCTGGCAGACCTGCCCTCCCCACCTCCGCTCCTTTCCCGTTCTTCCTCAAAACAGTCAAAGACGGGAGGTGGATGACGTAGATATCATTAACGCAGCTCTTTCGGTGGGAGTCACTTTTTTCTTACTTTAATTTTTGATTTATGATCGAATGGCTGTGGTTAGAAAATTCATTTTTTCACTAAAATTCATTTTTTGATTACATGGGCAAAAGAGCGATTTCAGTTCCGAGTTCCCATCATATCCATAAATACTTCCCTTATATAGCCTTATGTAGATTATCAGACGTCGATGCGATGTAATTTGTGTACGATTTTATTGTTATTTATGTTTTTACCATCCATTCAGCCTTCATAAGATGTCGTATAAAATGCAATGTTTTTTTACCTAGGGGGTGGGGTCTAATGCTTTCCATGTCTTATCCCTGATGTTGATAAATATACTGACAAAGGATTTGACAAGTAAACTGAAGGAAAAAATGTCAACAACCATATTTTTTCGGTACAATTGTTATCTCTTGGCAAAAAAAATATCTGCCATGAAGGATTCTTCCATTTTACATGAAATACTAGATTTTAAGTGATAATTCAAGGATTGTGAACTAGCCGCGAATACCTCTGCGGAGTCACCTGCTGAAAATGCGCAATAGCTGATAACACCATAACTCGTTCGGAGTATACCATGATTGTAAAAGCTAAGAAAAAATCATTAAAAACATATCTTATATTTGAGAAAATTAAATGTTTATTCACTTTAATGAGTAGCATTGAAAAATTAGAATATGGAGACGATTAACAGAAATAAAAGTGATTTTATTTCTAAAACGTGGTATACGTTTTTAAGAAAAGGATAACAGACGTTTTTAATATTGCGAAATTTGGCTGAATACTCAAATCCAACAAAATTACACTAAATATTTTGGCCTTTGTTACTATTATGGCTTTCCTGCGCTTAATTATGCCAACACTCCATAGTGCAGAACTATCCTACAGTGCAATAGATCAGTTGTTATGGAAGGCGAACTACAGCTGAGGTCAGTGAGAAATTAAATATCGGATAGTTGAAATATTGGGAGTGGAGAAAAAAAGACAAAAGAAAGTCCGGACCTAGCCTAGTTGCAATTCAATAGTGCATGTTTGGTGATCTTCACCTCCTGTTTCGTGGTGGCTCGCAGAGTATTACGTAGATGTACATGTAGCCTTGTATTGTTTCCAAGAAGCGCCAAGGGGTCCACGTTTAAACGTCCAATACGACAAACTGAGTATTGAATTCAAAGTGCTCTCCACAGGGCACTCATGTAGGGACCGGAAATCGAGAGAAAAAGTCCACTGCCGGGACTTAGAAACCGAAAAGCCACCACACCAACGCGATACCACCATAATCAGCGCTTTCGCCAATATTTTCTACAATTAATTCCCAATGTGCTTTACAACTAAATTAACTCTTTCATTTTTTCGACCTCTTACCGCTTGAATTTCTTGCTTGCGAAATTGCTAGAGTCTTAGGTGATATCTTTGAGCGTGGGGGTAATGTGCATGAAACCTAAATAAAATTGATACGATAACTGCAGTGATATGGTATGTCAGCCACGTAAGCAACGTGGACGCGGTCCGTTCACTTGCTGAAAAGATGCATTAACGAATACAGAGGAATGCTCATTGGCAGAACATAAATATAAAAATAATCGTCAAAGACTTATGTCATTTTATATCACTGCTTGGTAAGTTTTAAGGCTAAGAATCATCAAGAGCAAGAAGAATCCCACATTCCAGTAACTAAAATCAGCAAAAACGAAATTGGTAAATGCTTGTGAGAATTTCATCCTCCTGCGCCACTTGGTTAACAATCGTTATAGTTAAAAATCTGATAAATCCACGATCATCATTCATAAACTATAATCTCCATGCATTGCAGAAATTGTGCATTTCGTTCATAAATAGTGGACGCATAAAAATGCATGGGTTTCCCTATGTCTCTCATTTTTTTTCGAAGTCTGACTCGATGGTTCGATAAATGAGGCGGAACACGAAGCTTTCCAGAATGCATTTTAAGAATTTGGTGCATTGCGTAAATGACGAGTGGCTCGTAGATAAGGCCTTATCGGCCCTTCAAAATAAAACAAAAAATATATAAGATAAAGAGAAGTAAGTGTATGTATAAAAAAAGGCTTTGGATGAGATCCACTGCTGTTCTTATCCAACAGCAAGTTTAAATCGAATGCATCGACAAAAACCGTTAAATTTGAAATCAAACTCTGCTTTCCTTCCATCTGATGTGGTCATTCAGTCCATTCCCTTTAAAATACACATGATAACTAATCATTTACGATATGAAACAAGACAAATTAAGATATGGGATGTTCCGTTGGGAGTTTAAACGGAACGCGTCTCCAAAGAACCGTTAAAATTCAAACCACTGTCCCCGCTTACTATTCCTAACCGTTCTGCCTTTATTGACGATTCCTTTTAAAAACACTCGAGAGATAACGTCCGAAATGATTCATCAGCTTGAGCACTGTAAAGAGCCGAAGCGTAAGACACAGGCTTATCTTTTCCAACATCTTATCTTTTCCCAGTCCTCGAGGAGAATGGACTAAGTAAGGTAGCACCTGTTATGTACCGAGCATGGGAACAAATCACACGATTTGCACACACGTCTAGAGGGCTTAAAAATGAACATCATGCAACGAAATAAGTCGTTTTTGTAAAAATTGCACAAATTTCGGTTCTCGGATTCCATGAGCGTAACTGGTACAAGGATCGTAAATGAAATACTAACTTTGTTTCCATCCACAGATTTACTTTCTTGGTACGACATGTTTCGACACATCGGTGTCATCATCAGGTACCTCATTTTCGAACATTGGTGATGTGTCGAAACATGTCGTGCCAAGAAAATAAATCTGTGGAAGGAAGCGAAGTTAGTATTTCATTTACGAAATTAAGGTTCCACCTAGTTGATACTACGGAATGGTACAAGGATGGGTATGGTAGTAGTTTTGATACGTTTAACATACTGACAGAAGAAGATATGGCTTGGTTTTACTCATAGTTATATCATGCCATTTGATGAAGACAATCGTCGAGGGAAATGTGAATGTTAAGAAGAAAAATGGAAGGTCTCGCACGAGATATATTGAGCAAGTGTCCCGTCTTCTTTTTAAGGTTTTATGCAAAATAAAGCAAATTAGCATCATTTTATCGGCTATTCAGCTATTGACAGTATTTCATAATTTCTTTGCTGTGAAAAAGGCAGAAATTAAAGTACCGGATAAAATCAAAACCCAGCAGTATAATATGAATTTAAATTTTAATATTTCCCCTCCGTAGCCTATGATATTAATGAAAAGATCATCCAATGTTATCGAGTTGGATACACATTAAATAACTAGATTTGAAAATTCGAACTTGCGTGAGCTTATTTTCTCATGCCGAAAAATAGAAAGGGGAAGAGCGTTCTCCGGGTGAGAATCAAACCACATGCATTTGCCACGTATCACTACACAACACTTGCGGTTCGTCAAAAACAACTCACTTTTTACGCAGAAACGGGCTTCAAGGGTCACTGCCCATCAAGTCAAGTCAAGTCCAAGGTGTCTTTATTGTGACCAACCATAACAAGTAATAAAATATTCACAAAACTTAACAAAAACATAATTAAATAAATAATAACAAAAAAGTTAGTCACGGCCCTGTTTGGGATTTCTCCCCTCCAGGGCTCTGTGAATGTCATTGGATGTAAGCTTTCATTAATGTGCACCTTGCAGAAATACTGCCCATCAGATTAGAAGGCCTATATATTATAGCAGGGAACCATTAGCCAACACTGTCAGCTACTAGGCTGCCGTTATTCACGGCAAGTAAGTATGCTGAGAATTGCGACAGGAAAAAGGCTTCTCGGACCAAGAACAGAACCCCAGTCTTCCGAATGAGACCTAGGTCTTAAAAATCATCCTAAAATTTTCCCTTATAAACAGGAAACCTTGTTGATGTATTTTTCTCTGCATTGGAGTCATGAAACATAAAATTTTATGTCACCGATCACAATTGTTAATATTTTAACTGGTTAAATATCTGCATTTTTGTCGTCATCATCATTCGTGATCAATCCTCAAATTGGTTTAACGCAGCTCTCCACTGACTTCTTCTATCGGCTAATCTCTTCATATTTACGTATTTCTTCTCTTCCACATCCTTCATCACTTGTTCCATATATCTCACACGAGGACTTCCTTTGCCGTTCTTCCCGTCCACTTTTCCCTCGACGATTGTCTTCATGAGGCCATCGTGTTTTCAGATATGGCCAATTAGGTTTCCCGTCTTCTTCTTAGTATTCAGAACATTTCTCTTTTCTCCCACTCTTCCTAAGACTTCTTCATTACTTACTCGGTCGATCCGTTAAATCTTCATCATTCTTCAGTAACTCCACATTTCGAATGCTTCCACACTTTTCTTCTCCGCAGCTGACATCGTCCTTGCCTCACTGCCGTAAAGAAACATGCTCCAGATGTACGTTCTGATGAATTGTTTCCTTACTTCTACGCTTGTTTTTCCTGCTGTAAGTAGATTCTTCTTTTGGTAGAATGCCCTCTTTCCCTGGGCTATTCTACTGACTATTTCTTTCTTGCTTCGTCCATCGTTGGTTACTCGACTTCCTAGGTAATAGAACTCTTTCACCTCTTCCAGTTTTTGTTTTCCTTGTTTGACGTTGGTTTTGCCCTCTTCTTTCTGTACGAGTAAAATATAGCAAGTGGTTGCAGGTTTGAAAGCGAATAATTATGAAGAGGATAGCGGGCAGGAGAATCGAGTGGAGAGCTGCGTCAAACCGATTTCAATATTGTCCACACTCGAGGGAATGATGTTTTTGTATATTTTCTTTTAAAAATTAAGTCTTCGTTTTGTAAAAATATTACACATTATATTATGCTATTCTTTAAGTTATTTTGTTTTGATGATGTGGAAGCGGGATAAAATGAAATAAATTGACTGCATGAGGGTCAGCCCGAGAGTGAGTTGCTTTATTATGCAAAGCCTACTTGAAAAAACACATAACACTGCGCAACAGCGCACTTCAGGAATACCAACACATATCTTCTTCTCTATATATAAAAATGAATGTATGTGTGTGTGTGTGTGTTTTTTATTATTATTATTATTATTATTATTATTATTTATTGATCGGTAAAATCAAATACGTTTTACAAAGTGATTAAGTTTTCACATTTTGATCAAAGGTTTTTTTTTTTTTTTTTTTTTTTTTTAAAGCGGTCTGGCCAGGGATAGTATGCGCCCAGGGGGTTGGGACCCCTGCTTGCAATCTTCTCTCCCTGGCTCCTCCATAATAAGCACGTTGTTGATTGAAGAAGAAAGAGACCACTCCGCGACGATCATCATTGCCTGATCCTTTGTCTTTGGGTTTCCGACCATGGGCACGTAATGTCCTTCACCATGTCCGTTAGCCTTAGCATTATGAAAAAGATGCAGTACGGTTGATGTACACAGTCCTGGGTGAGATATTAAAATAACAATGAGCCTTGATTTCAACAGGATAAAGTGTGGAAATGGAGGGTAAAAGTCCATAGCAATGGTATTGGATAAAATAGGACGATTAGGGTGGTTTAAGGAGAGACAGGAATAAATGAAGTAAATGAGTGAATAAATAAATAAATAAATAAATAGGTCAGGTTGAGACGTTTTAAAATACCGCAACATAAATGAAGGCATTGATTTATCAAAGGGGCCCGTAGTTTGTCGGCGTAAATATTTGGGGGTGTATTTTATCTTAAGTACTGTTATGGTGAACATATGACATTTTTATAGCCCCAAAAAGCATAAAAGGAGTCAAGCGATCCTTTAAATTGATTGTATTTCATTTCACGGTGCAGTCTCTTTTTTAAAACTTTTAAGAAAGTCTCCCAATAGTCTACATAATTGATTTTGCCTTTAAAATACAATGTGATTCTCCTGTATATTACACTTTTTGCAAGTGTAATTATGTAGTTAGCAAGCTTATTCCCCTGATTGTCCCTTTTATCAAAGGGAAAACCTCCATAGAGTTGATATAAAAACACATTATTTCCTCCGGTTAAAACCTTTAACGGACTTCGGAGGTTTTTCCATATGTCTTTCACCTTGCAACAAGTGAAAACAAGGTGCCATGCATCCGCTTCAGTACCTGGGCACCATGGACAATCTTCACTTTCAAGTGTACCAACTGCTCGTAGAAAACGTGCATCAGCCCATCTCCCGAGCACCAGACGCCATGAGATGTCTGCATCCATCCCGAAAGTAGGCCACGCTCTAATAGTCAGCCAGTTTATCTCTTCGTCGCCATATCGCCCTTCCAATGGCCATTGATGTCCATTGCGAAGGTATCTGATTTCCTTGTACACCGAAGCCTTTGGCAGCGGAAGTTTGGTTTCGGTTAGTTTCCTCTTACTCCAAAAGTAGAACTGTGCGATGGGCAAAGGTGGTGGCCATCCAGTGGGGTAGGGGCGACAAACCTCACCACTTGGTGTATCCTCTGGCGTTGGACTCAGAATCGACCAAATCTTCATCAAATTATCATAGAAGAGTCCACAATTTTCACACATGTGATAAGGCGTACTATAGAAGAAAAGGCCGAAGGATTGCCCCATACCTCGGTACCTGGATAACCTATGTGCCGCCATGATTTTCCACGGATCTGATGGAGAATCCTTCATTAGCCTCTGTATGAAGATCATTCTGAATGCCAGCACTTTATCTTCAATATCTATCAGGCCAATTCCCCCCTCAGATAAAGGGGCAGATAAAATAGCACTCTTGACCCAGTGCCTCCTATTCAGCCAGATGAAATCGACTATTTTGGATTGAAGCCGTCGGAGGAATTGCAGTGTCGGTGAGTGACATTGTAGGATGTGCCATAACCTTGGTGCAATGAACTTATTAATGGCAAGAGCTCTTCCTCTTAAAGACAAAGGTGCTGCTCTTGGCTTCCACATCTGTAAGGCACTTTCTAATTTTTGATTTAACTCGTCACTAATGAGTCTGTCTCCTTCTTGAGGGTTGTTGGACATCCACACCCCCAGGAATCTCATCCCTTGAGAATTCCAGTTTAAGGTCACAGGTTGTTCGATTTTATTTCTCCAAGCACCTACCCAGAGGCCTTTACTTTTAACAGTGTTCAGTTCTGCTCCCGAGACTTCTGCGTATTTTTGAAAGGTTGGGATGACCAAGTCAAAATCCTCTTCATTTGTGATGAAAATGTTTACGTCATCGGCGTAAGCGGCCAATACAATTCTCCTTTCATAAGCCCCAGGCAGTGCTAGTCCGGTGAGTGTGTTCAAAGTAAGTCTGATGAAAGGCTCGATAGAGATGGCATACAACATTCCAGACAAAGGACAACCTTGGCGAATCCCTTTTTGAAAGAAAAACGGGGCCGTAAGTGTATTCTGTACTCGCACCATACACGAGGCATTATTGTACATGGTTTTTATACATCCTATGAAGTCATTTCCAAGAGACATTTTTTCCATTACATGGAAAAGGTATCGATGATTTACCATATCGAATGCTTTGGCTTGATCCAGCGACAAAATAGCTAGCGGCTTGTTGGAGTCATTACACCACCACATTATATCCCTGATTAGCGATATGGTGTCAAAAATGGATCTTCCAGGCACACAGTAGCTCTGTTCAGGAGAGATTATCGAATTAACAACTGCTGACAGTCTAGATGCTAGTGCTTTGGCTATAATTTTGTAATCCACATTAGTCAGTGATAGTGGTCTCCAGTTTTTAAGTTCTAGAGGATCTCCTGATTTTTTCATTAAAGAAATGACGGATGTGGCAGTGCTCCTTGGTAGGTGCCCTTTTACAAAGGATTCCTTGACCATCAACGTAAACAACGGAGCTAATTCAGTCCAAAAGACTAGATAAAATTCTACCGTGAGGCCATCAAAACCAGGTGCCTTTCGTTTATTTAGACTCTTCAGAGCTTCAGTAAAATCTTCCTCGTGAAAACCTTCATTCAAGGAGTCCTTGTCACTTTCACTTAGGGCTGATAAGGTGTCCAGTATTTCGCTAGAGAAAGGGATTGTTTGATCTCTGCATTCGTGTTGGTCAGCAAAATATTTGCGAGTTACATGACATAACTCTCCAAGCTCTGAAATGTTACGGCCATTCATCCTTAACTCCATGAGGGGTTTTGGTCTGCACCATGTGGCCCATCTTGCCAGATGATTAGCTGAAGGAGCATCATTTTCAATTAGGGAGTTCCATCCCATTGTGGCCATTATCTTTTCCCCCTGGAGTTGGTATCTGTTTCTTGCAGCAGAAGGATATTCATTCCTACGTGATTTTTGATAAAGGACGACATAGTCTCTTATGGCTCTTTTTATTTGCTCCCATTCTGAGCAGATGTTCAGACTCGACATAGATTCTACAGTCAGATATTTTAATACTATTTTCATGTTTTCTACGAAACTTTCGTTTGATAAAAGAAAGTTAGGAAAACGCCAATATGGAGGTGTGATTGGCCTTCCGCTAAGCTTAATGCACATGGTGACTGCTTTATGGTCTGAGAATGAGTCAATCAGATTTACACTGTAGATATTTCTTATTGAATGGCATGAAGAATATATCCTGTCTAATCTTGAGGAAGACCTTGGAGAAAAGAACGTATGGCCTGAGCTGTCAGTTCTCATCTCTGTCCAGACATCAGCTAATCTGGTGTGGTCAATAAGTTGCCTTAATTCAGCTGCAAAACGTACGTTTCTTTCAACCCTGCCGGATCTATCTACACTTGGATTAATGGTTGTGTTGAAATCGCCAGCTAAGATTAAAGTCATATTAGCTGGTGACTGTTGCAGAGAGAGAGCAGTTAAGTGATTTTTAACCGCATCTGTGACATCCAGCGCTGTTTCTGTGTCAATTGGTCCATAAAAACATATTATACGAAGGGGTTCATTATTGAAGGAAAACACCACTTCTTGGGCATGCCCCGGAAAAATTATACTGTCTGATGTTACAAAATCAATCAGTGAAGCCTTCACGGCAACAGCCGTCCCCGTGCAAGGAGTTCGAGGTGGATTTAAAAATACTTTGTATCCTGGTAGTCCAAGACATGGCAATGAATCCACATTTGTTTCTTGCATTAAGGCTATGTCTGGCTTACGCTCATTCATGAAGGCGATCATTTGAGCCCATTTTCCTTGGCTTCTTATTGACCGTACATTCAAGGTAAGAATGGATATTCTTGACATATTCTTGAGTTTAGCGTATATTTCAATAGATAATATTATCGATATGTATATATAAAATTGGATATTTATGTACGAGGTGGCGGTTCTGAAGTTCAGCAATATTGGTTTAAGGCAAGATCACACGTTAACATTTGAGAGGTGGTTGATTATGCGAGCAATTCGCATTTTAAGTCTCTCTGTGACGTGTGGCCTAATTCTTTCTAATGTTTCGCATAATTCATCAAAATCTCTAGTTACGCATTTCGCAAGCATTAGTTGCGTGTTTACATTACGATTGTGCGTGTCTTCTAAAAACGTAATCACGCTTTCAGCCGTCAAGGGGCCTGCACTTGTGTCAGTTGACATGACAACATTAATGCGTTCTTTATCCGCATGGTCTAGTCGGTGCGTACTAGATTTTCCACCTCTTTCATCCTTAGACATCTTCTTTTTCACTGACAAATCCTCAGTTGAAGGCCGGCGCTTAGGTTTTCGAGTGTTTATGCTAGCGTCGTCAGTTAGGATGTCGGTGTCCGAGTCACACAGTGAGTCCAGCGAGAGTTGCGTGCTGGAAACACTTCTTGATAATTCAGTGACGAGGGGTAGGAATGTAGGGGCGGGAGGGGAAGGTTCAGGGTTGACGGCAGCAGGCTGCGAGCAAGCAGTATTAGATAAAGGGGCAGAAGAAAGTGGAGGGGGGGTCGAAACACAGTTCGATGGACTGGGATCGACTTCAGTCATTTGAGGCTCCACGTGACTTGAGGTTGAGTCATCAGCATGGGCGGATAGTGAAGAGGGCTCTTCGCCCTCCTCGGGAGCTCTTTCCGCTCCTGGTTGATCGCTAGATTCAGTTTCTGCCGAAGCGTCGAGGGGTAAAGCTTGAGGTGTTAATTCATTCACGTCCTTACTTGGCCCAGAGGTAGTGTTATTCTCAGCGGCGTTAGAAACAACATCGACGGGACTTTCATCAACAGTATTTTTAAATTGAACCTCTTTACTTTGTATTTGCGGGCAAAATCTTGCTACATGCCCTTCCTCCTTGCACTTGTAGCATTTAGGTTCTTCGAAGGTCAGATAAATTCTATGAAATGAACCATTAATGTCCAAAAGGACTGAGTCTGGTAGTACAGTGTTCTGTCTTTTCAAGACTGGTACCGCTCTTCTGAATGAGAGGATGTGATCATATCCATCTCTCTTCGCTCCTATTTTGTATTGCTTCATTTCACCGCAAACAGTTACCGCTTGCTGAGCGATGTCAATTAGTTCCGCATCTGGTACTTCTGGTGGAACATTCGAAATTACTAGTTTTTCCACCCTGGCCACCATTGTTCGTGCCTCAATAAAGCGATCTTGTAGTGTAATTCCACCGAACTCGTCAATGAATTTGTTTAATTCTTCTTCATTTTTAAAGTATATAGCGACTCGATCCTGTGAGATTTTTGACGCATGAGTAATACTTGCTCCACCGCCAATTAAATCGCCAACTGCATATACATAATCATGTAAATTGCTGTTAGCGATACACTGAAAAAAGATTCCTGTCTTTTTCGAGGGAGTATTGGTCAGCGGTGTGATTTTCCGTGGCGGCAGCGTATAACTCGATTGCGGACGCCTGGAATGGTTGGATGAAAGCAGAGGATTTGGGTCGGCAGGATAATTGGAAGTCGTTGGCATGTTGGCATTGCTGTTGGCAACAGAAGAATAACTAGTTGCACGACGTGGAGCGCGTTCTGCGCTTGGACGGTCATTAGTTGAATCACGAGACTGTTGAACGGCAGGCGTCAATTGTAGATTGCCTGCTACTCTCCTTAGGATAGTTGGTGTTTCGGTTGAGTCGAAAGCAAATTCACTGGAATCCGCTCTATTCAAACGTTCGAAAGATAACGTACGAGATATTTGAGTATTACGGAGTCCCGCATTTTCACGGGAAGGAGGGGAGGGGGTTGGAGGGCGGAGGGGAGGGGAGAGTCCCCCCGCACCCGCCCTCAAGGCCATCGCCGGTGACTCGGCGACGGCCTGGGGTGGGAGGAGTCACTCAGGGGAGGAGGGGGGGGGCACGTGCGTGCAATCAAGTGAAACAGTATTCAACTATTCGAGAAAATAAGGAATAATAGCAAAAATAAGAGGTTAAATAATAGTAAAAATAGGGTTAAGGAATAGGAAGGTAGGTGTCACAAAGTAACAATATGGAGAGATCTCACCGCTGGAATCGGCGAAGAAAACCTCCCAAGAAACCACACAGACCAGCAACGGCGAGGAGCTCAGCAAAGGACGTCCGCTCTCGACGAAGTCTCAAGTGTGTGTGTGTGTGTGTGTGTGTGTGTGTGTTTGTGTGTATGTCCTTTATGCATTACTAGACCATTCATCGGATCGCCATGAAACTTTGGGAAGTTGTTGAGTACATTCCCGAAAAGAGGACTACGAAATCGATATTTCAATATCGATACTTTATCGATATAATATCGCTAAAGTATCGATAAATTGATACATTATTGATACAAAATTGAGGTGAAATTATTTAGTTTTTAAAAAGGAATGTATCGTTGCAATATCGATACTGTATCGAATGTATATAATGTGTTTGTCCTTTATGCATTACTACACCATTCATCGGATCGCCATGAAACTTTGGAAAGTTATTGAGTACGCTCCACGAAGGTTTCTACAAAATCGATAATTCAATGTCGATACTGTATCGATATAATATCGATAAATATGGATACATCGATACATTGTTGATACAAAATTGAGGTGAAATTGTTTAGGTGTTTTTTATCAAAGTTCTATAAAGTATCATTACAATATCGATACTGTATCGATACAATATTGATAACTTCATGCATTACCACAACATTCATCCAATTTCCATGAAGCGTTGGTTAGTTGTTTTGTTCACTCCATGAAGGTTTGTACAATATCGAGAATAGAATATCGACACTGGAGACGGGATGTGCATCCCATTGAACTTGCAATTCATTGAAACAGTCACGTGCAACATATTCAAATCATCCGGCATGGGACAAATATTTCAGAAATGACAACTTATTGCTTGGGATGAATGCACAATGGTGCACAAAGCATCGCTCGAGGCTCTGGATCGATCATTGCAAGATTTCCGTTGAATCCTGAGACCATTTGAGGACGCATTAATATTGCTTGCACGGCATTTCAGGCAAACATTACCTGTAATTCCTCAATTGACACTAGCGGATGAAATAAATGCTTGCCTGAAATATTCTACTTTGTGATGACATGTAAAGGCGTTAAAATTATATACAAATATGCGTGTCCAGCTGCAAAACAATCGATCAGCTGAGATATATTGTATACCCATAAGAATTGTGAAATTAAACATACTATAAACGTGCGCTTTCCATTTAACCAGATTGAGCCACAGCAACGCGTGGCCGGGTCAGCTTGTTACATATAAATGCTTCAACACTTCCCCTTCTTACCCTTAATATGTATACGTGAACAAAGTAATTATAATACATAGCTCATACCTATACTTCCGATACATTTTACATGTTTTGGTGAGCACAGCGCTTTGTTCAGTAAATCTGCTGGCATTTTTTTCTTTTGGCGTATACATCATATGATCTTTCCGTTTCCAACAATTTTAAAATTGAGAATAAAAAATCATTACACTTTGTTCTCCCACAGGGTTTCTGATTAAACGATATCTCAAATCGATGTGTTTAGTTTTATTGTGTCAACTCACAACTCACAAATCAAATCCTGAAGATAGATAGCCTCTTTGCTACCTACAGGAAGTGATACATATTCAGACTCTCTGCTCGAAAAAGCAACCGAGCGCTACTTTTTGCTGCCCCAAAAGACTGCCGCACCAGAATTAAAAAACAAAACCACTAAATGAGAATCTGTCTTTTTCGTTACCACCCCAGTCAGCATCAACAAATATTGATAAAAAATAATGGTCAATGGTTGGTTTTAAATACCTTAGAATTATTTTTACGTTTCCATAATTGAACAATATAATTAGAATTGAATTAACTCAATGCACTTTAAGCAAAAGAAATACCAGTGCTTGTGCAAGTAGCCAAGTACATTAACGAACCAATCAAACTCATCTATGGCAAATTAGGCTATTCCTTTCTGGGTGAAGAATTAAGCTTTAATTTTGATTCCATGACAGTATTGACAGGTTTTTCATCTGTTTTATTTTTCTCCAACAACTATTCAATGTACTTTCTTTGGATAATGGAGATTTTTTCACCATCTCTAATCAACTCCATACCTAAACAATAATGTCCCCTCCCCAAGTCTTGTCTGTCAAATTTAGACATTAACTCAACTTCTAAATTACATTTCTCAGTGTTTTTATTTGACAAAACAATTAAACCGTCAAAATGCACTGCAACTATAAAAATGTAAACACCAGGCACTTTATAATAAAGAAAAGGCTCATGAGATAATTATTCTATCCCGAGTTTAATCAATTCTTCACGAATTTTCTATTCCATGATGTAGCTGCTTGTTTCAGGCCATATAATACCTTATTAAACAAACATACTTTATTTTCAACGCAGGATTCACTATTGGAATCTGTAAAATTTACACCGGATTCCATTGTTTTAAAATTCCTCATTCTTTCTTTACCTAAATGTCTTAGTCATCAATGCCACAAGCTATAAAATGACATTGGATTCGGAGCGAACATAACTGTATCGTTAACATTTGCATGAAGTTGATCCAGCTTATACATACCATTAGAATCGGACCTGAATCGGAATACATACCATTAGAATCGGAATCTAATTTTCCTCGAATGATACCAATCATTCTCATGAATTCTCATGAATGATTGTATCATTCGAGAAAAATTAGATTAAAAGGGCCAATTCTAATGGTATGTATAAGCTGGATCAACTTCATGCATGAGAATCATTCTCATGAATGATTGTATCAATTCATTTTACACATGATGTAGCCTTCTTTACTAAAGCCAACCACCATTCTCTTGCCAAATAATGCCTTTATTAACATTCACAGTACCTACATTACATACATTACAACGCTTCAACCACCGGTTGCTGCTTCTTTCCCGATACCCTATAATGTTTACTTTTCACCTCAGGCTTCTTGTCTGAACGATCAGCTCTCTTATGTCCCGGATGGTTGCACTTATTGCAACTAAACCAGAATTTCTTCCTTTGGGTTGTCTTCTGGTCCTTGGCTCCTAGGGCTGACTCTGCTTTCTCCTCCTCTCTGTGATGTTCTTCCATCAGCGATTTGGATTTGACTGTTTGGATCGTGATGGTATGGTCGCAGCTATTCAACGGCATGATCATAGGACCGTCGGATGGGGAGAGACAACTAAGCGATATCACAGCTTGGTACTCGTCATCTGCAGGGGCATCAATATCGGATTAACTCTGCGATAAGGTTCTGAGTTATTTCTGAAACATATGCAGACATGCTACTGAAGTTATTTAGTTCACAGTCGACTAATGGGGGCGTTTACTCGGAACCGAAATCGCATTTTTGTACACGAAATCGTTAGATGGAAACAAGAAAAGAATTTTAGTGAAAAATTAATCTTCTAACCACAACCATTCACTCATAAATCAAAAATTAAAATAAGCAAAAGGTGACGCCCAGCGAAAAAGCTGCTTTTATAACATTGACGTCATTTTCCTTCCGTCCTTGACTGCTTTTCGAGGAAGGGAAGGGAGTGAAGACGGGTTCTCTGAAGGTCTGCTCGCACAGATGCTGTCGCAACTGCTCCTATTGGCAGAGTCAGCTGTGTCCTCCCCATTGCGATAAAGCAAAGTAGCTTCGCGGGCTCAGTTGTGATTGGACGAAGTCGATATACGTCAGAGGTTGCACCACGCTCAACTTTCCGAAAGGATTAAAAACATCAGTTTTTTGCCTCTTATAACTCGAGAAATAATTGACGGATCAAAAAACGGAGAAATACGGGTCTTTTTATTTTACAAACTCTATCAGATTCGGCAATTAAAAAATATGGTAAACGACCCCATTGCCTCTGGAGGCTCAGCTGACCTCGGTGTTCGAAGGTTTTGGCCAAACTCGGCCAAGCTTCCTTCGCAGATTTCGTTTCACGCACATGGACATATAGGTCTCGTTTGATCATTAAACAAATCTATGCCAGTGCCTTTTCGTCCATTTTATGAATGAACTTATCAGCTATGAGGTTCCCAACTGTATGCTCCCACTAATGCTCGTACTTTAAATACGTCTGCGTCGCAAATGTCCAATTCTTGAAGTCGTCACAACCACTTAGCTTTCCTAGCAACAAACATGATGCCTGAAAAGCCGTAATAATATCACATCATGTATTACTTTCTCCGGCGCAACACCCGAGCAAATAACGCACGAAAAACTTTATTTGCCATGTTGCACGGTCGGCCTTAGTAAAACTGGGTGCCTGGGCCAATAAACAGATGAGGCCGTGGAAGCAGTAGAAAATAAAACAACTTGACTGCATGAGGATCAGCACGAGAGAGAGGTGCTTTAATATGCAAAACATACTTGACATAAAAAAAACTTCTGGAATACCAACACACAGATTACATATAAATGCTTCAACAGTTTGTTCCAGTATTCTTCCTTGCATTACCATAAATTTAAATATACTCTCTGTTAGTAATTTTCAAAAAACTTTTTGCCATCAATCCCCGAGCTAGATTCGACCCACAAAGTGGCATGTCGATCTCTGGGGGTTGATATCGAATATTTTGGTGACTGTTGACGTAACGTAACTAATACTAAACCTAAGAGCATAACTACCAATCTATTGGGTGATTAGAACTCACGAACTTCAGGCTGCGAGGTCTTTACCGCTTTGACTACCGCGGCATGATTCCCTTGATTGCCTTATTAATCCTGATTGCATATTTCACCGATTACAAAAACCGTCGATATATTTAAGTTGTGTCAGAAAGGATGCATTCCATGAATGTGGAAGGGGAAAAATTGAGCATAAAAAGAATACCGCATGCATAATTACCATTAGAGGTAGAAAATTAATTAATAATTAACTCTCCGCTAAGCTTAAATCCACCGATTGAGTCAAGCCGGTTTGCTAGAGAAATGTGGATGAAGGATATATGCAAAGACGTTCAAAATAACATTGCGCTTTGCAAAGTGGAAGCTTCCTATAGGATAGTGGTGAACTACTTCAAGGTATGGAGTGTAAGATGCAAGGCCAGAAGGGACAAGAATGGAGAATATTTTATTTAAAATGAAGAAAAAGTTGAATATGTGATAGAAGAGTTTGGAGAAACTATGCAACAGAAAAAATCTCAGTATGAAAGCTATTTATAAAGAAAATGGAGTCAAAAAGGATGAAATAAGAGTTTCAACTTAAGTTAGGAATTTGTTGCAGTAGTAATGAACCTGCGGATAAACAAGGCTTCTGGAATTGACAGTATTCCTGCAAAGCTAATAAAAAATGCAGGAAATAAGACATAACTCCAGCTATAAGAAACCATCTGTGATATGTACTCAAGAGGATATATACCCACAGACTTTGAAAATACCGTCATCACTCCTATTCACAAAAATAACATAGCTAAGAGCTGTTAAAAGTTTAGAACCATAAGTCTGACAACACTTGCATCAAAGATTTTGACAAGATTCATCTATAGAAGAATAGAACGAAAAGATGAGGATTTCCTGGATGAGGACCAATTTGGGTTCAGAAAGAACAGGGGCACAAGAGAAGCAATTTAGGCCCATAGGTAGAGAGAGAAAAGTCTTCTCATGGAGAAGAGAATAAAGAGGAACAAACTGACGTTCATTACGTTTGTGGATTGGGAGAGTGCTTTTGCCAACGTGAAATGATATTCAATACTTATATCTGAAAGTAAATAAGATGTTTTACAGTGACCAAAAAATTACCCCCAGTTTAAATAAAAACCAAGTAGCTGTGACTAAATCTGGGCCCGCTGTGAAGGATATAGAATTGATAAAGGAGTGATACCAGGATATGCACTGATTCCCGTAATTTTCAATGTTTGTATCGAGAAAGCCGACAGTTAAATCGAAGGGAAGGTTTCAGGTGTGAATATCAGCAGGGAAGAAATTGATTCACTGCGACATAGCAGTCGTAGCATAGACAGAGAGGGAATTGAGGAAGACTCTAGTGAAAATGGAAAGACAATGGCCGGATATCAGGGGAATATCGATTAAAAAGAACAAGAACATATGAAGCAAGACAAGATATGCAGCAGATGAGAAGAGCCCAATACTAATGTATAACTAGGAAACAAAAACTTAAGGAAGCGAAAAAATACTGTTATTTGGAAAGATGATATTAGATCAAGCAAGAAAGAAATACATAGTCAGTATAATAGCCCAGGCAATATAAGAGGTCATGCTACCAAAAGAGCAATCAATTTAAACTGGAAATAAAAACATGCCTGTAAGGAAATAATACACAGGAACATATATGTGCAGAAATCTTCTGCATGAAAGTTCGGCTTGATCAGAGAAGTCTAGGCTGGAAGCATTCAAAATGAGGTGCTGCAGAAGAATGATGAAGATTAAATGGATCGACCAAGTAAATAACGAGAAAGATCTAAGAAGAGTGGGAGAAAAGAGAAATATTATGAAAACCCTAAGTAGAAGACGGGATAAATTAATCGGCCATGAGACGTGATGGGTTGACGAAGACAATCGTCTAAGGAGACAACTGAAATGGAAGAATGGAAAGGGAAGCCCTTGGATGAGATATATAGAACAAGTGACGAATGATGTGAAAAAGAAGAATTACGTAAATGTGAAGAGATTGGCTGTTAGGAGAATCGTGAGGGGAGCTGCGTCAAACCAATCTGAGAATTGTTGACTGATGATGGTAGTGATGTTTCATCACACTTTTAAGCGATGAGTTTAATCAAAGCGAGATAAAAGGTATGTGACAACTTCTAAAGTGAGAAATATAAGGAAATACTCAGCGGAGGGACGAGAGTCAGAAGAAAGTAGCTTAGGTAACGAACAGAAAAAATGGTTGGGTAAGGATGGTCGTCGACCAGTGAGTAATTGGATATCATTAGCGGTGACCGAGGCAGATTCAACCAAATAAATCATAAAAGTCTGAATTATAATGAATGCTCAAACTGATGGAGAAATTATGACCAATTAAAAACATCTTGAATGCATTATGGGAAACATTCCTTGGATAAAATGTTAAATAATGATGGAGAACCGAAAAGCGTTGATCGTGAACGTGAATTTCAGACTGGGAGTGAGATATAAATGGCAGAAAAGTAGCCGATTTTGACTTTCCATTGAACCGAGACATATACTCCAAGAAGAAATGATTAAATAGATCGTATTCTGGTAAAAGTACAATGTAAGGATAGGAGGATAAATCATGAAGCTTTGAGCAATGCAGTAGGAAAAAAATGGTTGGCCGAAAGTAAGATGATGCAAAACATGTAGGTAGTTGTAATAAATGATTAATGACCCTTAGGATACGAAATGACGTAATTGAATGCAAAATGCTGCATAAATGAGGATCCGGGAAAGTATTTTTGAATAGTATGAAGGGAGTTAGGAAATATGCTGATGCCCTGAAAGAAATTGTTAAGGACTCACTAATAGGAAAGGAGGTACTTGTAACGGAGTTAGGATACCTAATCACATATTACCCTTATCGTTAGGAGTTGGATGATCAACCTGAGATGATCATACATTTGAACCAGGTTTCCAAACCGTTGGAGATTTATACTACCCGAATCACTATAAAGCAGAGCCTCTACATAACTTCACGGCGTAGGGCGGGAATGTTCTCCAATGGGCGGGAAAATGATTTGGCGGGAAAGCGCTGCGACCTGATGGTATATTGTTTCTAAAATCGTTTAATTTTATCGAAGGAAGTAAGTTAATAATGTAAATGGTATTATATTCTTGATTTAGTCATGTTTTATTGGGTGTTCCCCAAGGAAACATATTAGGTCTCATTAGGTCACATTAATGACACAGGCACGTGGCAAGTCGTAAACTTAGAATTTTTGCTAACGAGAAAGTTGGATCCGGGGAAAGTTCAAATGACGAAGATAGGGAATCATACACTAATTATCTGGATGCAAGTTAAACTTGGTGCGATAAATGGCAATGATGTTCCCAAAAAGATGTAGGTAACGGTACATTTTTGAAAAACGAAAATTTTACCAGAGTGATAGCAGCAGCACCAGCAATATCAAAATCGTTAGCAGTGAATCTATCAAATGTTGATGTTTTATCATAAATTAACATTTATAGTGAAGAAGCACTCCGGAAGTAATGCGGTCGTGCTATCTGAAGGCTAGAATTTACGAAAAGAGTACTGGGGAAATGTGACAAGAAGACGAAAGATTGGCTTTACTTTTCACCTTCTGAGCCCCACTTAGGATATGAAGTGAGTATATGGGATGAAAATGAAGTAGATTTAACTTACAAATCGGATCATAGTAAAATTATATTGCGATAGGAGTAGCAGTGTGTCGAAATTATTAGAAGCATACGTTTTAGAACCACCATTGGCTCGCAGGTGAAGTTCAGAGGGAGAGGCACAGATTATATCTACTGTAGTAATTTAAGTCGAACAAGTTCTCTAGTCGTATTGAAAATGCATTAACTCCAGTTTTATATATTGGGTTGGATCATGAACACAAAAAACAGAGAAAGAAGAGAAAAGACAGAGTTTAAAAATTCATTTTTTCGTCGTAAAATTAGGAGCGATATCGGAATCGGCCGATATTACGCGGGGTATAACTTTGATATTAAATGTAGTGTTTTGCCTGTATTCTACATCTACGCACTGCCCTGCGATCCACTGCGAGGGGATGTGGTAGGGGGTGAAGATCACCAAACATGCACTACTTGCATACCACTCAGATCTTCAATACTTGCATGGATGAATTTTTGGGAGTTTAAGTCCTTTTTTGAAAATTAAAAAAAAATATAACTTTTGCCGACGTTTCGGAAAATATATTTTTTCCTTCTTTAGGGCTTTAAGACGAATGACGACGACAAGACGAATTTGTTTTTTAAAATTTAAAGGTTAATTTTTTTTTCATTTTCAAAAAAAGGACCTAAACTCCCGAAAAAAATCATCGATATATTTTTAAAAAAGAGGCCTGGAATTCAACTTACCAATCTTCAATACTAAAAATTCATGGAAACATGTTAGGTGTAAAGGTCACGTGCAACTAGTAAGTTCGTTGGTCTACATAGTAGACCAACGAACTACCTGTATATTCCAAGCATGCTTGGTTTAGTAATGTCCATGTAAATTTCTTAGTAATTTCCCAGCTAAATTTCACTTGTTTCAAAATTTTGTATCAACAATAGAACCTGCAATTAAGTTACTTGCAAAAGGTTTATTTCCTCGACATCAGTGCATGCCTGGTATGGTGTTGGTTCACCTTTAGCCACGCACCCTCGCTGGGGCTTGCAGGGTATTTATTGTGTATGTGTAGATGAGAATCACCTGGAACCCCGGGAACGACTCAAGGTCAAGTATTACCGACTTGTTTGTGCTCCAAGGACAATTGGTTCTACCTGCAGCTGTCCAGTTGTGGTAACTCCCAGTTAGTCTAAGGTATTTAAATGGATCATCTACGGGATAGGATTTGTGTCGGCTCTCTATCCAGAGGCTGAGGTTTGATTCCTAGAGTGGGTTTTTTTATATGTGGCATTTCGGTTCCTACTTGGGCCCCGAGTGAAATGCACTTTGAGTTCAGTACTCTGTCCGTCGGATTACACTGAGACAAACCTTAGCACCTATGGTTAAGAGTAGACTAATGCCGACGCCGGGTTTCACTGTTCCCTTCCTCTAATTGTTGAATTATCCCTATCTCCATCAAATCACCCATCTATCCTTAATGGCGCTGATGACCCATAGCTGTTGGTTACCACCCTCAATTAACTTCTGTCGTAGAGTAAGTATGTATGCTACCGTTGCTTCTCCAAGAAAATACCCGGTCTTATTTATTTAATCCCTTATTTAGTTAATCCCCGGCCTATATTTATTTTTTACGCCATAAGACGCATTGGGTTAATTTTCAGTGTATGACATATATTCAGAGTGTGAATTTTCCTTGAGGAATCAATCTAATACGCCGACAAGTTTTACGGTGGTTATACATTTGCTTACTGACGTACACTTACTTCTTCTGCACTTGGATATTTATTAATACTGAATTATGATATATACCTACTTCTATTCATTTTAATTACTAATGACAGTGAATATATACAGAATATCCTACAAGCCACTTCGAGGATGTGAGGCATGGGGTGAAAAATCTCTGATAGTTTCACAATTGAATCCTTACATTTGGAGAGTTCTGAAATTTAGTTTTTTATCCTGAGCATTCGAAAAGCAGGGGGACATAATCATTTTACATTTTTACGTTGTATTTGCCGTTCGAAAATGATGGCAAGATTTCGCGAAAAATGGAAAAAGAAGACATTCTGTTGAACCAAAAAATGAAAAAAAAAGCAGAACTAGTAATAAACACGATAACAGAACAGTTCTAGTATAGGTGGTGAGACCTCTACCATGTTTCATTGAAATCAAACATTGCATCATTTATCAGGATGCAGGATGAGCACTGCATGATGCCTTCATAAAATAAATTTACCCCAACATAAAAATGGAATTGTTAGCATTAGGTTATACGGGTTAATGAAACAAACAGATGTGAAATTAAGAAGTTGTATTTTATATGTTATTTTACTTTTATTATTCAAGTAGGCCTGCATTAAATACCAATATTTATAATGCATGTTTGTAGTATATCTAAAATGTTTCTTTGCATGTTGGATGAAAAGTAGAAATTGTAAACAAACAATGTGAACGAATAGAACTTGAAACAAATGAACGTTTGAAAGATACGGGAAGAAGTCTGATAAAACCGAAGTAATTAGAGTTTCGAAAACAAAAAACACTAGACTAAATTTCAATGCAGGAGGTCAAAGCTGCAGAAGACAGAGGTATGTATTCTATCAGTATACTACCAACGAAGGTTGGATGTATACTGGAAGAAAAGGAAAATGAGAACTTACATCTTTATATTTACGAACTGATAATCTAATCTAGAATATTCCAACATGCCCATCATTATTTGAGGAAATTTATGTCATCAATACCACGTAACAAGTACAGCAGTTATAAGTTGCGTTCAACCTGAAGGTTGGTCTGGTAGATGAGGGTAGAGCTGATCAATTATTTACTGAGCCCATTGGTGAGTGAAATTTAGACATCAGAGTACGGGGACTAGTTTATTTCCCTATGTCGTAATTGGATTCCCAAAAAGATCTGGTTCCCAGAAAACAACTACACCTCGCTTTTTCTGGAACACGTCCAAACACGCCCTGAGAACTAGGAACCTGTGTTTAGAAGCGGTTAGCCACCAACTAGGGGCACCATGTTTCAGCAGATGAAAGAGAGAGTAATAGCAGAAACTGAGTTCTAAGAAGAATTGCGTTGACAAAAAGGGCGTTTACTCATAAAAGAGAACTTATGGTAGGATTGTTGAATAATTCCTTAAACAAAAGGCAGGCAAAAATCTTAAATAGAGCGTGGGATTTTACGATGTTGAAATGGACAGGTAAGACATAGGGTGAGATATGTAGAGCAAGTTAGTCGTTGGTACACAAGGAGAGAATTGTTTAATTATGAAGAGGGTAGACTGATCGAATGGATGGACCTATTAACTAATGGAGAAGTTCTTCGAAGAGTTGGATAAAAGATAATTCTGATGACATCTATGAAAAGAAAAAAGGACAATCTGACTTTTCTATAAACATGATGTTTGATGAAGAGATACTTTGACGCTATCCAGTTATCCAGCAGTGAAAAATAGGTGTCTATTGCAAACAACTGGTATTTATATTTTCATAATTAGTTTCCAGTATTTCTTTATCTTTCTCTTCAACTGAAAGTCTGGGTACAAACCATCGTATACCAATAAGTCTTCCTCCATGATATCTCATATCTTATTTACCAACACATTACTATAACAATGTCCTCAATGGCAATAAAAATGACAGCATTTGGTAAAAGGTAAATCAAATGAAAATGAGATGCTATTAAATTAATAAATACATAAAAAAGAATAATTATCAACCTACAAACCACCAGTTAATACACTTGACATGCGACAACGCCAAGGGCAAAGTTAATGAGAACTATGATAATGGTAGGCGTCGCATCAGGTATGAATCTAGTATTGAATGAGGTAATAAAGAAAAATTGTGTCAATATACCCAAGTAAATGGGTTTGCTAAAGGAATAATCGAGTTATGAGCCGCATCACACAGCAGTATTACGGTAATGGGTGATCAATCGCGGTCGGGAATGGTTAACAGGGCTCCAGTTTCCTCAGGCTAGAAACATAACCTCCTCCATCGACCAGTAGCGGCAGCTAGCGTGCGTTGAGTAGGTGATTTTCGTGCTGCCCTAAGGGATAGGCCAATAGGTTCCCTCCGGAAATAAGCCTTAAGATGGTGAGAGCGCGAGACCGGTTTCTTCGGGCCAACCTCCGCCGGCCTCACTCGGTGCCGCAGGCGTTATTCCCACGCTCCCGGCCACGCCCTCCACCACCAAAGATCAATCATGGGACCGCAGAAATTACAGACGACGCTAGGCGGACTAAAAACATCCCCGCATGCTGGACAAAGCCCATGGGAATGGCACGCTATCATCGCTGAGGACATAATCGTTCATGAAATTGGGGAAAGAATGATGGATCCTCCTCAATGGTGCAAGACTATACAAGTAGAGGTGCTCATTGAAGTTCAACTGGCGGGAGACTAATGACTAATAGTACTCTAGAGTGGTGGTGTCCAACCCGAGGTCCAGAAGAATGATGTACGCTGCCTCGGGAAAAATATCAATGCAGATACTTTATTTATATTCAATGCGAAAATATATGCATGACTCTTCAATTATGCCCTTTCGTTGATTTCCGTGATGAATTGTTTTGCTTTATTTTTTAAGGGGATAAATCTAAAATGATTTTCCCCTAGCATCGTTTTAACGCTAAAGATCGACTGTTTTTTTTTAGTGAACCCCGAGACATTTCTTTCTTCGCTAAAATGACCCATTGCTAAAATGACCCCTGATATAGAGTATTGAAATAATATTCAACTAGCACCGAGTATTATAGAGTTTTGAAGTAATTTTCAACTAAAAAATGGTTTTCTATAGCTAATATCAGTGGTAATTACCACTGCCACACATCCCTGCAGGGCATTGCGTAGATGCAGATGAGAGATAAGATTAGAGCTATTTCCCAAAATTCTTCCTTGGAATATTTAGAGTGCCGATTTTTTTTCTTAAAGTGAATAACGCTACTGATTATGGAGCAAGAGAAACTTAATATAGACTCAATTAAATAAGTCCCAAAAATCATTAACTTTAACTGGATTAGATGAAACTATTGAATTCGTTTGATTTGTTTTTGATACTTTAAAGCTTTATTTGCAAGTATTACATTGGGATAATGATTAATGGGGCTTTGAAGCGCAGCAAAATGTACCCCTTAATCCGATTATGTTCGACGCTAAGTTACACATCTTTGTAAAAAACTGATAGTAAAGCAGAAAACTGAACCGTATATTAGGATTAACAAAAAGGTTACTAGGCAAATGCGATGAGAGAGTACGAGAAAGATGCTATTTCACACTTGTCAGGCCTCATTTGGAATATGCCGATAGTATATAGGATCCTTACGAGGAAGGTCTGATAAAGGAATTAGAGGGTGTGCAAAGGAGATCCGCTAGATTTGCTAAAGGCCATAATGATAACTGCATCAGTGTTGCAAGTTTTTAATAGAAGAACTAGGACGAGAATTACCATCAAAACAGAGATTAAAATTTAGGCTAAGCCTTTTAAATAAATTAGAAGCTGATCAATGATACAGGAGTTGACATTGTGGAAATTTATCGTAATAAAAAGGAGAACTTAGTCATTTTCGACACTATTTAAATAGTGTAGAAAATTACAAAAGTCTCTCTTTTGATCAAATTAGAAGCTGATTTGTTTACAGGTGATGTTAGATATATATTAAGAATCCCTGCGTATTATGTTAGGTTTGATCAGGTAAACAACATTTGAGAGATAGATTGTCGTGCCAGTAGATTTAAAATGTTATTTTTCCGGCTTACCATGAGAGAACACAATAGGCAACATAGCAAAGGGAGGGGTTGGTAATAAGTGTTGGAGTAATCTGTAGTGCACGGAGCATGTTTTAATTACACTAATCTCTGCATGCTATAGACATACAGATAAATATATTTAGTGAAAATTAATAATTTAATTACACTAATCTCTGCATGCTATAGACATACAGATAAATATATTTAGTGAAAATCTTTCTAACCAGCATTCACCTTGTAACTTTGTTGACATTTACCATCAAGTTGCTCGTGGCTCCTATACCTAACTTGTTTTCACGTAGTAGTATCATTTTAGCTCTTATTTTTGTGCCAGTAGTGCATGTATGGTTATTTTCATCCCCTGCCATACACCCCTGCGGTGACTCGCAGGGTATAACGTAGATGTAGATGTGAACTTTTTCAAGAATATGTAAGATTGAAGTTTTATCCTACATTTTTAAGAAAGAGTGGAAGAGATATCTATACATTTAGTTATTTACGGAGTGCAATATGAAGGCTTTGCTTTATAAAAAGTTGTAAAAATCAAATGTAAATTAATGAATTCACATAAATACCCTCAAAAATCGAACACGGGCCTTAATCAAAAGGCCTACGGAATAGTTTTACCGCGTCATTAAGGTTGCTAGTAACTCGCTGCTGTTTACTGCATATCTCAATGACTTACCATTTCGAATATAGAGACATGCGTAGCCTGTTACAAAAAAACACACCCACAAACCCACATCAAGTTTAATAGAAGACAAATGAAGGGGTCTCAAAACTTCCAGTATAATGTCTGGGCATCGTTTTCACTTTCCATAACGGAAGAATGATTTGTTCCACCTTGCGTTTCCAATGATGTTAAATAATGTCCAGATATTTTACACCTATTTTGAGCAAGATCACAGGCAGTAGGAAGGTATTTGGTATTACTGAGTTTAGTCTGCGATAGGTTATGCAATGAACCATGAGAGGAACAAAGTATCGTAAATATATACCTAAATGTACACTAAACGCAGCTAAAAATGGTGCTCATGACGATTCTGTGAGAGTTTTTGCTTAATATCTAATTTCTTATGCATAAACTATATACACTTCGTATACATAAACTTCTTACGTTGATCCTAGAACGAGGTAAAGAATGGCTGTAGTTTCTTTGAAGAATTTTTTTCTCCCGCACGCCTCGTGAAGTCAATTTATTGCATTTTTTTCCTCCTAATCGCTAATGCCGTGCCTTTGTTTCCCACGAATATTTTCCCTCCAGGCACTGAATAAATTAGAGTGACCTGGCGGCGACTCCTTTGCATTCCGCCTCTAGGCTGGTGGGAACGTTTTGGGGCACTCTTGGCGAGGATAGGAAACCGTTCGTAGTTTCCGAAGGAAGGTAGACGCCTTCGGAAAGGCTATGTATTCTCTTTCAAATGTTGTGGGTGAAGTAACGACTTGTGTGAGGAAGATGAAAGTCATTTGAGGTATCTAGAGTTGCCTCGCTAAATACAACTTTACAATCGCCTGTCCCTGAATACATGTGATACGTCAATCATTCATGCGTGAAATTATTGGTGGAGCTCAAACGTGACGATCATATATGAAAAATAGCCACTTTTCCCTTATTATATCTTATTTGGGGTACGCTGATATTATATAGGATCCTTACGAAAAAGGGTTGAATAACGAACTGTTGCAAAAATTGGCAAGATTTGTAAAGGGACGATTTGGCAAGGTCAAGATTTGTAAAGGGTTAAATAACTATATTAGCATAACCAATCTATTAGATGAACTAAAATGGGAATCATTATCAGACCGTTGGTTGAAATATAGACTGAATCTCTTGCGTAAATTCCAAGACAAAATTTTTACTGATGACGTTCCAAATATTTAACGAACTCCGACTTACTATGGTAGACTGGACCATGAACATAAAGTTAGAGAAATTGCATGCCAAACCGACAGATTTAAAATGTCTTCCTTTCGTCGCAAAATTAGGGATATGAATTGATGTGAATATATTTAATGATATATATGCAAGTTTATCAACAGATGTCGCAGGTAGTTGCTTGTAGGTAGTTGCTTGTATAAGGACTTTAAGGTAACCAACTAAGAGCATGTTTGTGTGTGCTTGCTTTGCTCTGTATATCTTTTATAAATTGTTGTTTCAACTAGAATATAGCTACTAATCCTCTTTAGGTATGATATATTATGCATGTTTGGTGCGAATTCACCCCCTGCCACACACCTTTATGGTGGCTTGCAGGCTATTATGTAGTTTTAGATATATCCGTGTAATATCTTACGAGTAGGGCAGTGCAATATTATTTCATATCGGCCTGATTATGCTGCATAAATGTGATATTGTAACGCGATATTGAGAAGCACCATGCGTCTTATGTTATCAAATGGACCACCTAAAAATTCAAATGAACCCACGTTAAAAAAATATTGCTGCGCGATATTCAATATCACTCACTGTATCACACTGAATACGTGCTCGTGTGATATTATGCCGTACTATTCAATGCGATGGCGTATTAATATATTACGAATAATATATAAATATGAAGTACCAAGATACTTTATCCATATGTGCAATAGAAAAATAAGAGTCTATGTTCAAAAATAATTTAGCAATATAAGGCATGATTTCAAAAAAAATCTTTAAATCTCTGAGGGATGTTAAAATAAGAATAAAAGAATGGTTCTCATAATTTATAATGATAGTAACGTTTAGTAAGGTCACTTAGGTAAGTTTTAATAGGCGCCTGCTGACAAGCCAAAAATCACTAAACAGCAATAAAAATGTCGACATTTAAGTATTAAATGGATCATTTTTTAACATATAATTTTATTCTACCACCATTTTTTTACGGCGAGTTGGTAGTATTTGAATACATTAGGCAGAGGTTAGGTAGTACCTCTCCATAGGCAAAGCAAAAGAGGAATCTACTTACATTTGGATGTGCAAGGTTTCAAGTAAGGAAACACTTCAGTGTAGCTTACATCTGGCAAATGCCCCTTTATGGCAGCGAGATATGGAAGATAATAACAGCAGGGTAGTCAGGACTGGAAGCGTGGTGGTATAATGTTGAAGATAAATATGGATAGAGCTAGTAACAAATGAAGAAAAATTAAGAAGAGTTGTAGAAAAAAGAAGTCTGCTTGAAACTTTGAAAATATAACGGAATAGCTTACTCGATCATATCTTGAGACATGATGGCCTGATGAAGACAATCGTCGAGTGATAAGTGGACAGGAAGGATGGCAAAGTAAGGCCACGTATAAGATATGGTGCAAGTAGTGAAGGATGAGAAATTGAAGACCTTATAATTATGTAAATATGTAGAAGTTAACTGATAGGAGAATAGAGTTGATGGATGCCTTTTGCGGTGAAAAATCCAACCTATTTTAGGATCGTTGATCCATGTTAAAGATGAGTACATGTCCCGTAGTGGCAGTATCGTGAAATCAAGAGATAATGAAAAAGAAAGCCCAAAGCGATTTTTCAGTGAAAGTAATCCAATGCTTCTTCCTCTGAAATAGATGCTCGCTTTAAGGTAGTTCATTTTTACTGCGAAAATACTTCCCTATGGTAATATATCTAAGATGACTTCGCTTAACCTGTGCGAGGTATCAGTAAACCCTAAGTCAGGAGTGAGGATGTGAGGCTTTGAATATGAGGTTTGCCCTCAAGAAGCGATGGCCAGTGGTTATGGCCTTCGGGCGCCTTCCTCTATCTCGGATTCTATTGACTGATCTAGTTCGTATCGCCTCGGGGCGTCAATTATAATGGGACGGGGCTTCTGCCTTGAGTTCCTGATACCATAATTTACGAATCGGGATACGAATTCTCGCTAATTTGATTTCCCCGGCCGCTCCTGTTTCATATTCCCTCTCAGTTTACGAAGAGCGTGGGAATGCGGTGTTCGGTCTGGGACACTCCGTAGCCTTGAAGTATTTCAAAGGTCTTGATTTTCTTCCTCGTCCTCTACCGCAACGGTCCTTGTCTTATTTTATCTGCACGAGCATCTAAATATAATGATTACCCTGTGAGCCACCTCTTAAGTTGTATGGCAGGGGACGAATCATCACCAATCATGTGCTGCTACATCACCATCTGCATGCACTGACAGATATATTAAAACTTGCTAACGGAAGCATGTTAGCCATGCGTTCACCAGCCACATGTAATCTACTCCTTCTTATTTCCATTCCATAAATGCCTGCAATGTTTCTGTTAGTGTGGGTTAGTAGAAATATGATGATGCACTTCAAACTACGCTACTCACACTACATATATTCAACTGATTATATATTGCCTTTTATGATCTTCAATATAATAGGTTACTGGATCTCTCCATTTTCCGGGTTTGCGCCGCGTTGAAGGTCAAAGTTGACGACAGTTTCGCCGGGATTCCACCAGGCGTCTTCAGGTCGAAGGAGAGATCCACGAATCCAGAACGCCACGGAAAACTACGATCCAACATAATAGGTTACTATTATTTTTCATTGTCTTTATCGAAACTTTATTCCTCTCTATTACGTATTTTAAGCCGTTTTATTTTAAAATAATGTCAGGTTTTTTCCTCATTAATTAAAAAGTGAAAAAATTCAACGGTGCAAAAAAGCGACGGCAAACTGTTGCATACCGGTTAGTCATACGTATGACGTGACACTCTTTCCTCTACCTGCCACTAGGTGGTGCTGCGAACGCTTCCAAGCAGATGATGTACTCCGCTAAAGCTCATTAACTAGTAACGGAGGTGAGAAATAAAAATTAAAAAATCTCCAATGGCCGTAAGATTGACAACCCTCTTCGACAAATGGGAACGTTTACCATATATTTTTATTGCCGAATCTGATAGAGTTTGTAAAATAAAAAGACCCGTATTTTTCCGTTTATTGATATATCAATTATTTCTCGGGTTATAAGCGGCGAAAACTGATGTTTTTAACCCTTTCGGAAAAGTGGGCGTGGTGCAACCTCTGACGTCATCGAGTTCGTCCAATCACAACGGCCCGCGAAGCTACTTTGACTTATCGCAATGGGGGGGACACAGCTGACTCTGCCAATAGGAGCAGTCACGACAGCATCTGTGCGAGCAGACCTTCCGAGAACCCCCCTGCACTCCCTTCCCTTCCTCGAAAAGCAGTCAAGGACGGGAGGAAAATAACGTCAATGTTATTAAAGCAGCTTTTTCGGTGGGCGTCACCTTTTGCTTGTTTTAATTTTTGATAAATGAGCGAATGGTTGTGGTTAGAACAGTTAGTACAACTTTAGTTTAAATAATTCGACCTCGTATGAGATATATGGAAAAGGTTGTGAAAGATGTAAATGAGAAGAATTACATTGATATGAAGAGCTTGGCCGACAGAAAAAACCGAGTGGAGGGCTGCGTCAAACTAATCCTAGGATTTTTGACTGACGATGATGATAAAATAAATCGAGCATTGCATAATACTAACTGCACAAAAACGTGACAGGTTTGGAATTAACTTTTCATGTTGTAGAATAGAGAGGGGAAGTCGGGAATGGCAGACCACTACCACAGTCGGCTTAAACTGTGTTAGTGGTCTGCCTTGCAATCCAAAGGCCGCGGTTCGAATCCCTATTTAAGTGTGGATAATGTACTTGTCTTAGAATTAGGCTTAGGATTAAGTTAATATATTAGTTTTTGTATAAGAAAGGCAGCAAGAATACCTTAAAATTTAATTTACGACATGATGAGTAAAAGAACAATGATTTGCGCTAGCTCAATTTAGAAAGGTCATTTTGCACGTGCATATAGAGGGTGTATTCATTAACGAGGACACATGCTGGAGTAAGCGGAGTAATTAGTCCTCTTGAGTAAGAAGGAATACATTGCGCAACTGGAAGCGGCGTCGAATCGTGAAATTTGCACAAATGAACGCGTAGAATTAGAACAGGGGCTATTCCACGAGTTTTCCCACGCATTTTCAAAGTTTTCATGCCATTTGTTTCTTTACTTTCACTGCACTCTCCATTCAAACTGCAACGTATCTCTCCATGCATTAGACTTCGCAGTTACAAGCGTCGTGCAGAACGGCCTTCTTGCAGAAAAGCGACGTTAAACCGTGGACCCTTTGGCGCATCTTGTTAAGAGTGAGCTAATGCCGACGCCGGGTTTCTCTCCACCCTAACTCCATTCCCTGATAAGTCCCTATCCGTATCCAACCACCCATACATACTGGATGTCCTAAAGGACATAAAATGTCGGCCGCTCACCTCTGAGAATAACATTTTGCAAAAAATTATGACGTTGTTTTCGCAGTGAAACGAGAGTAGTAATTCTAAAATGTGCGATGAGATGATATATAGAGGGTTTATTCAATAAACGAGGACAAATGCTGGAGTAAGTGGAGTAATTAATCCTCTTGAGTAAGAAAGAATACAGGTATTTACGCCGGCGATGTTCGAAGGAGTGTCTCATTAGCGAAGGAAATGTTTACCTTAAATGAGAGCTTTCATTTCAGTATTCATAGACATTTCATTAAGGTACATTTAAGGCAGTAGTTTAATAATCTTAAACTTGTAACAGAGAATTAGTGACAGGGGCGTTGAGTTGAAACTTGGCAAAGTATTAGGTGAATAGAAAAGACTGGGAAGTAGCCTAATGTAGATGGCATGTTATGGTGCCCCGAAACGTGGGCGGATAGAGGATCAAAATAGTCACACGTTGTTAGAATTTTAAGAACCAGGTATGAAGAAAGTTGGATGTTTTGTGAATGGAGGAAGATGGAGAAGATAAGATAGTTACGCAGGAAGACAAGCGAGGAAGTGTTAGAATCCTGGTTTATTTGACGTGTACTTGAGAGCTTCAACATATAGTTAAGCCAGAAGTTATCAGTTAGATTCAATAAATAGTTTTTCTAGTTTATAATTCACTTCCTTTGCAAGATAAACTTACTTTGGATCCTCTCTTTGACGTGAAGCGACTCTGAACATTTTTGTTACGATTTTCTCAAAATTCAGTTATAAAATTATTAATTTGGAACATAAATTCTTTTAGGCTTAAAATAATAAATGGAAACTTCTGTGTCTACGATATTATTTTTGCTGTTTCTTGTCCCACCCTTCAATGATCCACTGTGACTTAGAAAAAAGGTAAAAAAATTAAACCTCCGTTATGGAGAAAAATCCTAAATTAATTCTTAGACACACCCACTTCCTCATCCTTAGGTGTTAGAAGTATTATATTTAACTCTTGCCGGACTTAAAAATTACCGCTCATCTAAACATTAGGTTGGCTCCGAATCAAGATATTATATATTTTTTCATGAAGTATCGTCCTGTATCGAAATGTTTTGAATCCACCGCGGAAAAAACGTAATATTTCCGAGAAGGATCAAATTGATCGGTCCATAAATTAAGCGTTTAAATACAGGAGTTGAAGACCTAATCGTCCCTTGTACCGGACAGAGTTTTAGTCTTTGAAGGAGCAAAAAAAACATCTGTAGGTCCATGATGCAGAAACAGTTTTCTTTCTTGCATTACAAGCCGGAATATCTGCACTGGGGAAGGTTTGTCGGCAATTCAGTCTACGGCAGCATATCACTCTTACCTTGCAGTGCAGTATCGTATGATAGATTTTTTTTATGCATTCATAATATGCAATAGAAAAAGTTATGGTAGCCTTGAAAACGATTGGTCAACCAACCAACATTGGTTTGACGAGGTTCTCCACGTCATTCTCCTAACCTCTCCATACTAATATTTCTTAACTATTACATTCTTCACTATTTCCCCCCTTAATTGAGGAGTGACTTGCTTTTCGTCCATTCTTTTTGACCGGCAGAATTCTGATTATAATCATAATGAATGGGCGAGAAGAGCTAGTGTGGAACAGTTTGAATTGTACTACTCAGCCCGCGAATAGCCTCCGTCCAACAACGATAGTGTCTTGTTTCCACGATATTCGATTGTTGTCAGTGCCCGGATCATAGCCCGGATGGCTGAGTCGTTGGCGTAACTACGATGTCAAGAACCTTAATCGCTTTTATTAATTTGCGTAGTACTAGATTTTGTGAATTTTGGTTTAAATTCTATATATTTCATCAAGTAACCTTGAAGCCCCTTGTAAGAGGGTTGGAGCCTTCTGTTTACCAAATTGAACCCAACTTGCTCTCAAGCAGACGTTCGGTTTCAGCAAACCCCACTCGAAGGTCGGACAAGGAGACTGGGACGATTTATGGGTAGGTGTGTGTTAAATTCGGTATGAATTCCCCGAATTGTGCAGAGCTCTATGCTTGTATAAATTAAGACAAAAAGTTCAGGTCGCCAAGTGAGTGGAAGCATTCCAAAGGTAAAATAAAACTCGGCTCATCTAACCCTCTAGGCCTCTTACTGATTTTGGTCAATGACTTCGTTTGACCATTGATGTTAGTCTGGTGGCCTTACGAGAAATGTTGTTTCATGGACGTTGCATGCGAGTTGTCGCCTGTGTTAATGGAATGTTAAATGATCACGAAAAATGTTTCCTACTTGTGAGCTCTGTTTGGGAAGTTAAAAGATTCGTTCTAATTGAAAGATTGGTGAATTCCATTGGCATGTTGAAAATAATTGTAATGGATAATAATCATCATCATCAATTTAAAAGTGTTGTCTATGCCTGGCTCATGAAAAAGGCATTTTCTCTATTGAGGAGTTCCTCACTTGTGGTAAAGGTGATTGATTTTTTGTAATTGAACATTTGGTGCATTCTATACTTGAACAGTGTATGTATACGTCTCTAATTTTGTATATTAACTAATATTATTGTATCTGTATTAGACGAATTGTATCTGTATACATGACGTACCTATTGTATCTGCTCATTACTAAGTGTTGCAGGACTTACAATGCATGAATTTCTAATCCATCTTTGTCACATGATGAAGAAAATCTTGAATGTCTAGCAATTTGTAGTTTACATCATTCAACGTATGTATTTTTTGACGAAGACTATTGCAAATCGAATTTTGTTCTTATGTCTAATAAATATTATTATAATTATCATTGGTTAACAATCCTAGGATTGGTTTGATGCAGCTTTCCTCTCAATTCTCCTATCGTCCAATCTTTTCATTGAGACGTAATTCTTCTCTTTAACATCCTTCACGACCTGTTCCATGAACAACTTCTTTATTAAGTAGGTACATACTCCAAGAAAGTTATTATTTTTTGATGAATTAAAAAAAATATTCCCATACTTATCTGCTTTGAAATTGAGCCTCTATTGTTTCAAATCGGCAAAATACCTATCTATATTAAAATCATTAACCTATGAACTTGGCGGTGAAATGCCATCATAAATGGCAGAAGTACCTAGAGAACTATGGCACCATCGTACACTGAACAATGATTTATGCTTTTTTGCCAAGATAATATCCATCCACATCCTTTTGTACCAATTTTGTGTAAGGTGGTATAACGGTAAAGAAAACTGACTTAACACATTCAGCACTGATGACTAAGCAGTCACACACTCCATAATGGTTCTTTGATTGGAAAACTAATTGGACACTTTCAAGTATCATAATAAAATAATTCAGAACTGAATGAATCAAAACTTAAATGGAAAAACTTATCATAATTTATTGCAAATTAGTTCACCTTCATTTCTATGGAAGTTTGTAAAAGAGTTATTTCTTCACCATCTACCAACTAATGAAAATAATTGTTTAATAGAATTAAAAATTTGTTCCTGTAGTAGAATATTTGTATATTTTCACGCAAATTTATGAATGTTTTCGCTTACACTCATCAGAATTATGGCGAAGACTTTGGAATGCTGAAGTCTATTTATAATGCTCAAATATTAGCTAGTTATTAAATACCGCACGTAGTTCACCTCTGATTGCTGAATAATTCAGTGTTCAGGCAATCTTCAAATTACTAGAGATTGTAAATATTCACTACTTCAATTGGAAAAGGACACAGGCTAATTTTGAAATAAAGGCATTTCTTCATCATCAGTCAACAATCCTAAGATCGGTTTGAGGGGGCTTTCCACTTAATTCTCATATCGGCTAACCTCTTTGTATATTTCTTCCCTTTCACATTATTGACAACTTACTGCATACATATATCTACTATCATATTGCATGTGAGACATTCCTTTTACATTCTTCTCATTCACGTTTATATCAGCAATTGTCTTCATCAGGCCATATGTATCAAGTGACATGGTCAATTAAGTTGTCCATTCTTTTTAATCCAGTATGATAAAACTATTAGCACTGAGTAAATACATAAAATCATATGTATACCATACATTAAAAAGCTTTTTATCTAATCTCAATGTTAATGGTTCTATTCAAAATTGATGAGGATTTTGGGGATAAAGAAGGACATTATAGCTATTCTGCCTGTTGAGCAGTGTTACTTAATATCACTGTCTTACTGCCAAATATGATCTTCCTTTGGTGAAGAATCTGTGTATTGTCATTTGCCTTACCCGTTCCAGACCCTTGGAATGGGAGACACAAGTACTCTAGCCATCGCACCGAACAAGTACCCCTCGGTGAAAATGGTGAAGGGGTTTCAAAATGGTTAACTGAGATATGCAAGTATGCATAGTTAAATTAATGGGATTTGTGTGGTGGCAACGTGACATTGCATTGAGGGAATGAGTTACCAATGGAGGATACCTTTTGAAGTGTTCTTGACTCAAACCTGAGATTTATACCTCTTTTGTGAGCCCTGTTTAAACAGGAGCAATTTCCATTCCTGTCCTAATAAATATAGATCCTTGCTGCCAGCATGAAGAGGCTATTAGTGCTCTGCTTACTTGAAACAACACTATGACCAGTGTTTATGTATCAACTGCATTAATAAATATAATTTATGAGAGGCTCATGCATTCTCTGTGATTTGATGGTGCATCTCATTGATTTTACTCATGAGTCACCTTGAGATTCTCAACAAGCTCAGAAACAAATCATTGTGATGGTAAATCATGCCAACCTTGTTCATGTTGAAGCAGTTCTGACAAATGTTTCCCCAGTGTTTTCTAACCTGTGACTGCAGGGATTATAGAATTCCGCTGGGTCTAATGTCTTCATTCATTGGCTGTTTCATTAGCTTTAGTCAAGTTCTAGGGAACATCAGCAGGTTATACTTAGTTCTGAAGATTTATTCTGGAATGGACACATGACTGCTATCACCCTGTGATAGGAGATATATTGTCATACCAGTCTAACAAATTTTATAATATCTTAGCTTGCTTCTGATTGCTTTCCTGGTTATTTAGATACAATAAACTATACATGGTGTGAATTTTATTTGTAATGGCGCTGAGAAGTGTCCTATTTTGTCTATTTCTACTGTAGTTTCCTTGTGGTATATACCAATATTTTTAATGATTCCAATTTTCAACTTTTAGAACAGTAATATTGTGTGCTAGGTATAAAAAGAAAAACCTTTAATCTGCTCTTTATGAAATTGAAAATTGTTTGTGTGACATGTACATATTTTACAATCAATTGATTGACAATAAAAACAAATGGGCATTGAGAATGGATACCAGCCAGTAGTCATTGAAAAATTTCTCAATCAAAATTCAAATCAATTTCTCAATCAAATCAATGACTGTGTGACTTAAGTCACACAGTCATTGATTTTGAGCCTTGTGACTTAAGTGTGACTTAAGTCACACGGTCATTCAAAGATCACGTACTAGCCGTGAAAACTTTAGCGGCATTACCCACTGAAATTGCACTATAGCAAATATTCCACAGGGAAAAAAATCATTTGCCTTGACCGGGACTCGAACCTGGACCCCCTGATTTCCAGCCAGGTGCTCCACCAGTTGAGCTACCAAGGCTCATTCATTTTCTCAGGCTCAGTGCTCAGTCATTTTCTGTCCAATGCATTTCATTTTTTCCTACTGGTATTTTGTTGACTATTATAAAACTTCCATGGATAAATATTAGTATAAGCTGTCAGTCATTCAGCATGAATAAGATCCTGGTTCATATGTGTACAATTTACTGTGTGCTAGAGGTTAGTTAATATTATTAGCATATTTCATGCTTCATATTTGTCAACCGTTTGAAGCCTTACCAAACAAATGAGAGTTCTTTTGATTCTCTACGCGCTGCATAGTAAATAGCTCCAGGAAACCAGTAGATTGTATAAAGAAACCTCTTATTAATGGCATGCATGCTTTCATAAAACTATGAATGTGGAAAATGAAAAGCCAAATCCTACATTTTGCGCAGTTTTCTTACATTTTCTTCTGGAATCTCCTTGTGTTCTTTCTTATATTTTTTTGTATATACATGATAAATTAGGAATGCCTAACTTTTGTCTTTTGTGAATTCTGTGAAATAATTGACTAACTGTGAATATTTTTTGCTAGGGGGTGAAGGTGAAACTGAAGTTAGAATTGAGCTTGTGAATCAACTGACTCTCTCCCGTGCCATACTCCTACGAGAAGGAAATAAATTTGTCCCTGCATCAGTAGTCTTTGCTGCAAAGTATGTTTGAGAAAATGGCATCGGATTACATGGTGAGTTTGAAAAAAAGCCTTCTCATTCTTTTCCATTTCTTCTTGCATTTCAACACTTTTGACCCTTTCTTACTATAAATATCAAGACAATCCCTAATCTTGGCAATTTATTTCTGTGGGTGACTGGTTATTTTAAGGGAACATAGTATGTTGTCTCATGCCTGTTGTTGTTTTCACATCAAATTTCATTTTTACTCTTCTACAAAACCACTCTGTACGCAAATTATACCTCTTCCATAGCTCTAGTTGACTACAGGTAATTTATTTAAATACACTTAACACGAAAGTGAAGGAAATGCAACAATGCTGCAAAAGTAATAACCTTGTAATAAATGAGAGCAGACTTTACTTTTTAAATTTAAAATTAAGAACTGCAAGAAAAATAACCTAATGATTGATTACAATGTTACTGGATAGAGTTCTTGGGGCTGCAAACAATGTATATCCTTGACTGGTCTCCCCATGTTTTTGAAACTGCAAAAAAAAGTATAAATATCTGTATGATAAGAAAATCAACTCCCATTGAGTCTATTATAATTTGAACAATGGTATTTTATGCTGAAGTTCATTCATATATTTCCTATTCTCTTACGATCCTGGGATGATTCAACTTTAGATAGCAGAGTTTTCTCTACTCAGAAACAAGCTACTAAAGCCATGTACCAAGTCTCTATGAGTTCCCATGGTAAACTTTTATTACAACTAATATGTATATTAACATTTACCTTGGTTATATTCGATCATTTGTCTGTTTTGTATTAGAGGATCCTGACATATTTGAAATAAATTCCGTATAGCATGGCCACTCTACCTGTTCTATTAACATTGTACACATAAGTCAGTACAGTTGAGCACCCTTAATCCGGAAACCCCTGATCCGGGAACGCCCATAATCCGGCAATTTTGCCATGACCAACTACCCCATACTTAGTGGAAAATACCGACACATTTTTAACCGGAACATTGCTTCATAACCCGCCGAGATATTGTTATTATATTAATACTGAGATACCATTCTTAACGTTAATTTTCCCATTTAGAGAATCAGAATAATTTAAACATATTCATTTCTGGTACTTCGTGTACACAGGAAATATTCTGAAACTTGAAGTAAAGATAAATTTGAAGACAGCGCCGAGATGGACTACGATTAATTTATAGATCGGCCACTTTCAATGGCACGCGCATTTTTGATTGACCACTAGACGTAATTTGATAAAAATTATTTGTTATCTGCTTATGTTTCACCCAAAACATGTCTCATCCATACAGTTGTGGCAACAGCACAAAACGTTAACCATCGCAGAAAAAGTACAAGTTGTGAAAAAGCTTGACGCCGTTACAATAGTAAAGCGTTTGACTGAGACATACTACGTGGGATCTTCAACAATATAACACATTAAGAAGCTGAAAGAGAAAAATCATCAAAATTTTACTGTTAAAGTGACACGAAGAAGTAGATAACAGAGAGAAAAACTTTGAAAGAAGATTTAAATGCTAATTTAGATAGCCTGGTTTCAATTGCGTCGAGGTGAAGGGCTTAGTATTTCTGGCCAAATGCTAATGGAGCAGGATAAACTATTTCAGAAATAGACGTGATCAATCCAAAAGACGTGATGTGGGAAATTTCACGTGCAGGCAATAGCATTTCACCGTCCATTCTAAAACACGTGTGGTTTAAATTGTGGACTGCTTTAAGGTTTGATATAGACGGAATAAGTAGGGATTTAAAAAATTTCATGTTTATGAGGATAAAAATATGATGATGGAGTTTGCAAACATCGTCCATAACCCTGAATTAAAGGAAATGGAATTGGTAAATTTAGACGAAAGGATAGTTATCGGCCACGATATTCTCACCACACAACATATCATAGATGATGAAATCATTGAAGTGGTAATTAATAACAATAACTCCGAGTGGGAATGAAGATGATCAGCCTGAAATTGTTGAAGGAAGACTTTCAATTGTTGTTCAATTGATGATAGTCTTTAAAGAATAATCCAGTCCAGTCGCCCGCGGCGACATAGTGATGGGCGGCTGTACACACGACACTCACGCGTTGACATCACGAGTCATGCAGCCTCAGGGGGGGAACGCATTATCGTGGACTTAAGTCCTTGGACACGGTTCTACCGGCGTCCCAAATTTACGCTGAAGGATGCAGCCAAGGCCATGAAAACTATCCCCTATAATGCATTATTGGCAAAACTTGATTTAAAGGATGCCTTTTGGCAGATTGCAATTAACCCTATACATCGGAAGTTTTATGGAATTTTTGTGAACAATGAGTACTATGTGTGGAATCGTCTACCCATGGGTCATACCCTGGCCCCTGCAATCATGCAGCGATTCTCCCGGGCGGTTGCCAACATTGTGTTTGATAAATTTCGTGTTCCCATGTTAGTATATTTAGATGATTGGTTGTTAATTTTGAATGATGATAATGCCCACTTAGTGTCTAATGTATGTGATTTTCTGACCAACGAATTGGGTATATGTTTAAATTTAGATAAGTGTATTTTAAAACCTGTCCATAGCCTTAAGTATCTAGGTGTCCAAGTGTGTACCCTTACCATGACCCTCACCCTCACCCCAGCCTCCTTAACCAGATTACACTACGTTATCTCAGTGCTTCGACGTCTGTGTGCAAAAGATATGCCGCGCGCCATTGGTTATGTGTCCTGGTGCACCTACATACGGGGTCTCCCGTACTTCCTGATCAGGGACACCGCTAAACGTTATACTAAATGGCTACAGGAATTGTGGGATGAGGGCATTTGGGCTATGCCCAGGTATTTTTCATTGTATTCCACTATGACTTATGTGTATTGTGATGCCACACCTTTTCAAGTGGCTTGGGTGGCTCCTGAGTTCGATGTGACTGAAATCTGGACCTTTGGAGAAGAAATCAAACCCATCTATGAAGCAGAGGCCTACGCCGCGCTCATGGCTGCCACCCATATGATAAGACTTACACCGCCGCATACAAAAATTATTGTTTATTGTGATAATCAGGCCGTAGTCTATGCTTTGACCAAAGGCCGAGGTGTGTTATTCCACATATATGATCTTCGTGTAATGTTTTTACAACTAATAAAGGATATGTCACATGATGTGACCTGGAGCTTCGTCACCTCCGAAATGAATCTCGCTGATCGTCCTTCCCGGACCGTCCTTCCCGGACCGTCCTTCCCTTTTATGCCCGCTCGGCGTCGTATTCGTCGGCGTCCGGGTGGGTATATAGGGAGGACGAGGCCTGGGGAGGGCAGTCGGCGGAAATCAAATTAGGAGAATGACGGGGCTCCAGCTCTCTACATAAGCACAAGCAAGCAACCATGTTACGCAAAGCACAGCATAAGAAATATCAAATTTTATACCCTTTTCCAATAATAATATGAAACTTTTACATGTGCAGAAATATGCACAATGCTTAAATTCCATTATTTTCACTCACTGTGCAACTTCGATAATTTTAAATAATAACTTTGTGAATTAAGAAATCATTTCTTTCTGATTATTCTCAATAACTCTTTAAAATATGTTCATTAAATGGCAAATGAATATATTTTGTTTTAAATAATTGACTCATTTCAATGAAAACATCCCTGGTGAAAATAAACCGTGACAGACAGTGTGACAACAATGTGTATCACACTGTACAAGTGTATTAGTCACAGTGTATGTACACTGTGCACACAGTGTGCTCCCTTCAAAGCGTGATGGACAGTGTGACCACAATGTGCTGCACACTGTACAAGGCTATTAGACACGGTGTACGCACACTGTGCTCCCTTCAAAGCGTGATGGACAGTGTGACCACAATGTGCTGCACACTGTACATGGGTATTAGTCACAGTGTCCTAACAATGTGTGCACGGTGTCCTCACACTGTGTGCACGGTGTCCTCACACTGTGAACACACTGTACCGTCACAGTGTCTATCACACTTTCTGCACGCTTTTGAGTCCCAATTTACGCTTTTGTCACGGTGTGTGCACACTGTAGTCACACTCTTGTCACATTCTAAGCACACTGTATTCACGCTTCTGTCACATTGTCTGTCACACTGTCTGTCACGGTTTATTTTCACCAGGGATATCCTGGACGTCAGAAATAGACCAGTTGCCATGCATGACCCATAGTCCAGCAAAATCCCTAATCGGGCATCACTTTGGTCCCGACTGTGCCGGATTAAAGATGCTCAACTGTACTCATACTCCCTTTGTGCAAAAGATACAAATCACTTATCTTCAGTTTTATTTAACTAATTACCTACCAAAAGACACAAAAAATTACCTCTCCTTCTGTCTTTAGAAGGAGAGACTTACGATTAACAAGTGCTATTTCCATAAAAGTGAATATCAAATTGATACAATGTGATACACGTTAGTTTTGTCACCCATCACTCATTTGCTAGGTTGGAACTCATTATATTTTGAAATTTATTATATTTTTAATATATTATATACAAATGTATTATATCATGCCATATTTGATTGATAGTGTAAGTTTATGTACCTATATTTCTTATCCATTATATTTAGCAAAACTATGCATGTGCTTTCCAGTAGTAAAGTAAAAGCTTTTATCATTACCCTGGTGAAAATAAACCGTGACAGACAGTGTGACAGAAGCGTGAACACAGTGTGCTTAGAACGTGACAAGAGTGTGATTACAGTGTGCATACACCGTGACAAAAGCGTAAATTGGGACTCAAAAGCATGCAGAAAGCGTGATAGACACTGTGACAGTACAGTGTGTTCACAGTGTGAGGACACCGTGCACACAGTGTGAAGACACTGTGACTAATACCCATGTACAGTGTGCTGCACATTGTGGTCGCACTGTCCATCACGCTTTGAAGGGAGCACAGTGTGTGTACACTGTGACTAATAGCCTTGTACAGTGTGCAGCACATTGTGGTCACACTGTCCATCACGCTTTGAAGGGAGCACACTGTGTGCACAGTGTACGTACACTGTGACTAATACACTTGCACAGTGTGATACACATTGTTGTCACACTGTCTGTCACGGTTTATTTTCACCAGGGTAACTTTAATCAGGGTAACTACCAGCCTTGAAAACCTGGAAAAATACAGGAATTTCATTTGAGCTTTGAAAACTATAAAATTAGATGGGAATTAAGGGCACTAACCTTGAATTTTGAAGAATTTCATGAAATTTTCTCTCCCCCCAGAGAAAAAAAAACTGTCATAAATTTTTGGCATCTGCTTTAGCATGAAAATTCAGTTGTGATTGATTAAAACCAGTTTATAAATACTAAAGAGCAAGAAATGACTCATTGTAATGGTAAACAGGTTGAGTTTTTGTAATGAAACATTTCAGCAGAGAGTGAAGTCGTTGGAATGTGGCAGTACTTATCGAGTCAATATGATGTAAGACATATATGTACAGCAAACGCATTAATTTTCACCTTCCCTCATCTCTTTATGATTTATTGTCACTATCATCACTCTGGTTAATTACAACTTACTTGGACGCTAACCGCTGAGTCTGAAGCTTTTATTCTATAATTTGTGATATAACGGTTCTTTCATGAGTCTTGGTCAATTTTCTTTACTATTTTACATGGTTTACCTACTTATTTTTCTCAGACAGGGACAAAATGGTTGATTCTTGAATCATATTGCTTATTTAGCAATTCGTAATGTGAAATTAGAATGAAAATTTGGTTTCCTGTTACCATTTTATCCAACTAGAGCGAACTTCAAGTTATTCTTGACTACAATAGTTTGGCCTATTGGCCAATGTAGGCAGCTGACATTGGAGGCTTATTAATCAGAGGTTTCCCTAGTGTATTCATTGTTCTCTTCAGTTAAAGGGTAAATTATGTATTTAAGTGACATGGATACTCTTGAGGTTACTGGGATTTAAACGTAATACTAATAAAAACATGATGCATCTGGTATTTGAACCGCAAACATTTGGGTTTCTTAGCCAATGTGTTCCTTACCCTGCTGCTGCAGCTGGTGTTATTAATTTGTACAACTTTTATTCTGCTTTAAAATTCATTATAGCATCATATTGTCAGATCAATATGCAAAATTCATACCTTTAGTGAATAGGCCTTAGTAAATAAATGAGTGTTCTACCCAAAGGCTGGTTTTTGATAGTTAGGGTGAGGCTGGTTTTTGATAGGTTAGGGTGGAGATCATCCCGTACCAAGCCATTGGCATGTGAAATTCATACATTCAGGTTAGGGGACCAGTTTCTTTCTCTGGGCCACCTGCAACTTTGCATGAAGATCTGACATGCAAAAGTTGAATAGCGAAGATTTTAGGTAGGGGTGTCCAGAAAGGCTTCTTCCCAGGCTTTGAACCAGGAACTCTCCAGTTGGCAGCTCAGCGCTCTACCCGCATCTTATTCTGTTCCTGAATCAATCTTAATTCATTGAATTCCAAGTGCTTGATACTCCAGGTGAGACATTGTCAGTGCGACATAAAATCTTTCTTTTTATCTATCACCTGAGCACTTTCCTGCAGTTCATTTTATAAATCCCAGCCTCTTTAGTGCTGTGTTACAAATATGTCGAACATGAATCATCCATGATAGTTTTTTACTTAAGAGTGATGCTCAGATATTTAACTTCCCTTGCCTCACCTGCGTCTATTCTGCAACATTATATTATTAAGGTGGCTGTTACTTTTTGTGCTTGAAGTGTATTATGGTGTATCGGTGTATCTTTAAATAAATTATTGACAAAATCCTTACACCAAAAATAAATATAATTGTGATCAGTTATGATGGACTTAGTCTGTTATTGTACTGTTTCTTGGTAGACAACCCCATCATCAGCACAATGCTGTAATTAATGTAGGGCACATATTGTTTTACTTCTGGCATATTTTCCAAAATCTTAATGATAAGTTTGGTTATGTTAAACTATTACTAGGACCGATTTGCCTGATATACTTGAAAGCATTAATGTAATGGCTGTCGTGAATTATGGCATAAGTGATGAATGTTTAATTAAGCATCACTGGTGTATCTGATTATATATTCTCTTATACAAATATAGCTATCACAAATATTAATCCTTTATAGTTCTTAACTACTTTATTGGAGGAAAAAATATTTTTTGGTGTTGTCATAGTAAATTAACACTACTGATATTATTTCTATCATTTTTTTTTAATTTTATTTGCAAAAAATTTGGGTGGTTGAGGAAAAAAAATTGTTTTTGCTTAAAAATTGATAATAAATGTGGTTACCATTTGAATATTAATTTTGACCTTAATATTGATTCAGAAATCAAATTTTTCAGGCATTAAAAATATTAAATTATTTTTTCCATGGTCACAGTTTTTAACACTCATTACCTTTCACAATTTGTCTGACACTAAAGTGCATAGGATTGGTAGAAATTATATCAGAATTAACATTATGCAGTTTAACACTATAGTTATATATATTTTAATAATTTTAATCACTAACTGAAAAGTTCAGGACATCATTTTATGAAGTGTGAAACAGATGATTGTAACAAGGAAACTTGCTTTATGTCAATAATGTAAACCAAATCATAGTTATAAAATGAACAAGGATTTCACAATGTAGTCAATATACATATATATTTGTATTGTATGAACATAAGTCACAATTATGTATGTAAATTAAAGCAATTAGAAATTAATCACATTTTGCAAATAATGGAAGTATGGTTAATTTAGCTGCATTATAGTTCCCATGCCATCAGCTTCATCCTGTCATGGACAAGTGATCCCCAACATTGTAATATCTTCCAAAGTTATCTGACGACAAAGTCACATTCTTTTTAGAAAGTAGTATATGACCAGCAGAATCCCACTCTTCAGCCTTGTCAGGGGAAAATTGTCTATTATTTAGGTACGAAGCAAGCATTGACCAAAATACCAGGGGCCGATTTCTATACACGCCTTACGACACCTGTCGGTATCAGTGGCCACCGACAGTCGTCACTTGCATGGACGATCAAGCTATTCTGCACAAGCCACCTACCGACAGTTGATGGTGCAAGCAACGAAACTCTGACATCATACATTTGTCAGTAAGGAATCGGTACCTGCTCGCGAGGTTAAAAGTTTAGACCAATGATATAGCATGACACAAACAGAAAAAATGCACTATCGGAATGCGAAGTCTTCCATCTGGACTTGGCGTAGTGTTGTCATTTGAAATCTACAGTGGACTTGACATGGATTATTTGTAATTCACATTCATTCATGGATCATGCATAACATTGAAGAGCAGTTAATACCTAAGGCAGGATGAAAGGTGGAATTAGTTGAGACTGAGGGGAATGCATGCAATTTGAATGAAATCTTTATTCATACTTTGTTACTGATTACATAGGATTGTCCTAGCAATAGTAGATAAGTTCAATTCAGGGTGAGAGGTAATTGCTACAGGGGGAGGAATGTAATAATAATATATTTATTATTATTTATGTGTTGAATTGTCTACACATTTTCGTCGAAATTACAAATAAAAGAGACATCACAGTAGTAGGTAATAGTCAGAATCAGAATGTGTCCCCGGAATCGCTTTTACAGACATATGTCGGATACCATTAGCTTATTATACCATTACCGATAGGTGTCGCTAACTCCCTCATAGATGATTTGTGTGGAAATCTTTGAAACAATTTTTGTTTTTTAAAAGACATAAATAAACATTACACTTCTCACATCTTGTTTTTGTCCTGCTATTGCATTGATTGTACCTGCACATTCTCGGCGATAGGATGTCATCAATCACTGAGAAATGGTTATAACCATCAAAACGCTTGTCTGAACAGTGAATGACACTGGGTGGATTGTAATACAGTAGATTCCGGTTTAATTGGGACACATTGGGACCGGTGTACTTTGCCCCAATTAAGCGGCTGCCCCATTTATCCAAAGTATCCCGTAAATATGTTTAAATAAGCATTTAAATGACAGTCAGAAAGCTAAATGACAATAAAAATGCAAAATGTTTGATTACATAGTATTTAAACAATAAACTGACAAGAAAACATACATTATAAACATTTTTGGAAACCTTGTGTCGTAAAAAAATCTCTTGGCATCGATCTTCTTTGGATAAATTCCCTATATGAAATCCTGAAAAAGAAGGATTTGTGATTAGATATAGAATTTATGATGGAATGTTAGATAAGAATAATTGATGATCTAAAGTTTCATTTACATTGAAACCAGGGAGTACTTAATATTTATTTAATGTGTAGCTCCTCGTTGAAGGAATTTGTCCAGGGTGTTCTACTCATCCTCTTCTCCCTCGTCGCGCATACAATGTCGGCACAGGCATCTTAATGATGACCTCGGTCTTCCTTTGTTACCCTCTTGCATGAAGTAGCATCACAATCTGTCAATAAACTTTCTGGCATCTGCAGAAGTCACTCGGCTACACTAAGATACGTCTTCATCTACATCACTCTCCTCGTCTTCAACCAAACCTTGTTGTGTAGTAGTTTCCACTATATCATCTTCACTGCTATCATTGTTGTCATAACAGTCTGTATCGGAGTCGATCCTTTCAAACTCCTCAAAGTTTTTTACTTGACGCAGCTCGGAAACAGATTCTTCTTCACTTTCGCATTCAAGTTCTTCCAATATTTCTGCACTTGAATGCTTAAAACCTCAATGAATAAAACAATTACTAATCGTTTTACTGGTGACATCTCGCCAGCTATCTGCAAAAAATGTTACCGCTTGCAGAATGTTCACCTTTGAGCTCACTTCCTTGGCAGTTGAAGACAATGTGAGAAGATTATCTTCTTTTGATGCTAAAATGTGATCAATCAATTTTGCACATTATATTGTTTTCAAATTTTTGATGATCCCCATGTCCATTGGTTGGACAAGAGATGTTGTGTTGGCTGGTAAAAATTCCAACTGAATGTTTTTTAAGACATTGGAGCAATTATGGTGTGCTGTACAGTCCAGAATAAGGATCATTTTCCTCGATTTAAGCACTAGTTCCTTATCTCAACTGCTTAACCAATGGCTGAAAAGGCCTGCAGTCATCCACGCATTTTTATTGGTGTAATATTCCACCGGTAAGCTGTTCATTCATAACACCATATAGCAGCGAGGGTTAGCACTTTTTCCAATCACCAAAAGTTTCCTTTTATCACTTCCCAGCATGTTTGAGCAGCACAAAACAGTAATCCGTTCTGTTGCTTTTTTTGGACACCCTTAATTCCACATAACTGTAGCAAACAGAGCCATTAGGTGTGGCTCGGTAATACAGGCTGGTTTCATTGGCCTTGTACACGCCATCTGCACAGAATTCCTGAAGTAGGGTGGGTAGCCTCTAACATCTCCATTCCTCTGCACTTGCAAAATCAGTACTATTTTTTTCCCCGTGAGCATTTTTGAACTTTATTTTCGTTTATACTCATCCATCTAGATAGCCAACCATCTGTTGACTTGAAATCAGTTTGGCCAAGCTTCAATGCCAACTCCTCCGACTTCTTTTTTAACACTAGTCTACTAGGTCCACTGACACTAACTCCTCATCCACTAACAATGAAAAACCATTGATTAAGAGCATCCTTGACATCAGAATCCTTACCTTGGCGTTGACATTTTTGAGGAACTCCTTGTTTCCTTTTACTGCTCCAATCTTCTCTAAGCTTATCCTGCGATTTCACCTCAACCCTTCTTTCCTCAAAATATTTTATCTCATGACACATCGCCTACAGCCTAACCTTCACTTTAATGGTATACTCCGCTAATGAAGCCAAGTTGTGTACCTACACTTTATGCAGCTCCGTGACCACATAACCCATATTCCCTTATAGCTGGACTACCTGAGAACGAAGGTGACTGTACAAATTGAAAGCACTTTCATGACTGACGTTGTTTAGCGACGGTAAATGAGACTGAAGGTGGGAATAGATTCCCTCATGGGGGATTGGTTCAAAAGCATAGGGAAAATGTACCAAACGATTTACCTTCCCAATTAACGAAGAAAACTCAGGGACTTTCTTCAATTGGGTTCTGTTCTTAACGATTTGTCGTGAATAAGCAGCTGCCCCAAATAACCGGTGGCCCGATTAACCGGAATCTACTGTATGTACATTTTTTCACTTTAGGAACCTCATCTGCCATAATTTCTTCATCAGTTCCATCAACCCTAGCTCATCCGGGAGTAGCAATGAGAGCTTCTGCTAGCTCAGTCCTGAACTTCAGGAAGTCCTTTGTTTTCCTTCAGGGACTCCTATTTTCTGTACATACTTCTTTGTACTGGAACCAGATATTTACGGTTGCTAAATCCAGAAAGTGTAGAATCACTTTGAGGGTCCACTTTTTTGTTTTAAACCAAATTCTGTAGTTCTCCATCATTTGATCAAATAGATCAACTCTCCCCATTGATTTATCATATCCTCGGACAATAGCTTGGCAAGATACATCTACATATTTTTTTTTCTTTTTTGGACCACCGCTGAACATGCTGCTGTGGTTCAACTCCACTACAGGTGGATGCTAAACCCACCTTGTTATTGTCCTTCCATCGAATGACAACAATATTATCATCACAGCGCACATATTTCAGTGACTCACCCCAATTTTTTTTTTCTATGAGCTTGATCTGACCCATGACTCGTTTGCTATTATGGTACCTGTCCCTTCTATCCCAATATTGTTTAATTTTTCCAGTAGTGGGAGAGTCGTAAACAGTCGATCACATTTAACAAAATTCCCTGCGGGGATAGTTTGAATCATGCGGAAAACCACAGATGGGCACGGGATGGGAATGCAGAGGTGTATTCTTTGTACACCCGAAGACGATGTAATGATGTAATTCTTTAAGCCCACAGGTCTAGGTTTGTTTTTTATATATTGCTTAAGTCCGGGACAACGGCCAGTAAACGGAATCATTTGCTCATCGATTGAATAATAGTTATGTTCTGGAGGAATATTACGGCATGAGTTATGCACTGCATTAATTATCGGTTGGTCGGTACTAGGGATGGGTCGGTTCCACTATTTTTCGGTTCCGGTTCGGTTCTTAACTTCGGTTCTCGGTTCCGATTCTCGGTTCCGGTTCTTAATTTACCACTTACTTTGCATTGCTCAATGGTAAGATAAGGTATTCAATAATCATTTTCAGAGACTGAATTAGAATAATTCGTGACTTTGAAGCATCTAAGTACACTATTTCACCAGGTTTTAACGTGAAGCCTCCACTTTCAGAGTGTGAGTAGGTTTCAAACTGGTTTTCGCACCAATTATTTCGGTACCGATTATTTTTGGCCTCGGTTCCGGTTCTAAGCTCAAGAACCGGTGGAACCGAGAACCGAAGAACTGAACCGACCCATCTCTAGTCGGTACCTTCCACAACTTGTTAATCTCAGAATTGGATAGAGGGACAAGAGTATCCACAAAGTGTAAATTCATCCTGATGGTCAGGAAATGATCTCTGGTCATGTTCTCCGCTATCTGAGGAAGACGAAATCCTTGTTTCAGTACATTTGCAGCCTTGGATATTTTATAACCCCCATGAGGATGCTGATTCCGAAAAACTTTTATATTTAGTTTGGATTGGTCTCTATTGATTTCCCTGATTTAGCAACAGAATACATATTGTTCCGGCTACAAAGACAAAAGTCGCACAAAAATATAGAACTGTCTGGGTCCCAGACACCCATCGTTGTAAGTTGTGAGTTATTTGTCAAAATCATGCAATCAATTCTGCAAATTTATGACTTGAGCAAGGTCATGTGGGGTATTGTTCCCCAAGATGGTCAAATTAAGTTCAATGTAACTGAAAATGGGAGAAAACAAGATATGCACTGAGTAATTGGAGTAGTAAATGAGCATGACCTCTAGAACCATACGCATGCAGCAACAGGAAACAAAAAAAAACATTCGAGACAAGGTTACTTTTTGATGGGAGGGAATGGAGGGTTGAGGAAAATATGAAAGGCTGTCAAGGCAATGGGGGGGATGGGACAAGAAGGTAAAGAATCGCTGAAAATGATATCGTAGTTTATGTACGACCCCATACGAATAAAATAGTAAATAAACTCAGTGTGGCTTTGTCCCACACAAAGTTTCTCTCAGGAATTCTCTCTAACAAGTTCATTTTATATTTGAAGAAAATAAAATCGTGATCTTAAGTCCTAATTAAGCCTGAACCCGCACAATCATGCCGGTACAATTTTTATCAGAAATAAATATATGTATAATATATTTTCATCATTGCTTGTTAATGTATTTTGATACATTGTCCCATCAATTTATTCTGTGACAAGCAAGAGGAAGAAAAAGAGAATTTGCACTGTATTCTGCAATTCTCTGACACAAGTATTTCAGTGTAATATCGCTTTATCATTGATTGCAAGTTCATGTACTGAAGGTTGCCCCATCAAAATATCATTGTGAAACCATAGGTAACAACTTATATGAATAAATGGGTGCTTGTCTATATAATAGAACATGTTGTAACTTCGTCCATCCTCACAAACCTAGAATCACACAGGTTTATATTTACATACATTATGTAACCAGACCCTATAAACAATGACTGAACTTGAAGACAACTATGCTCCACAAATGTATTATGTTGGTTTTACGAATTGTATATTTTTGGTATATGATGCTGCATTGCATTACCATTACGATTTACAATTTGTGTACCAGAAGCTATTATGCATGGGTGTAGAATATCTCAAGTTTCACAACTACTGCCATTCATCCACCTTTTAGTTCCCTCTATCAACATCTTTCTCTTCCACACTATACTTACTGAGAACTAATTACTTTGTTTTCTTTATGTCTAATGCAGCTTCACCTCCAAAATAATATTTCAAGCACCAACATCCCTTCATTTCATCCTGTTTACCTATGCTGGTGTTCTTCACTCCTCATTCCTGATGTCTCATGGCATTTTGTAAAATAGGATTTTTTTGGACCGGTAGAGGATTTGAATCTTCAAAATGTGGTAATCGCCCTTGAAAACCCTGAAAAGGCCAGGAATTTTTGTTTTCCACTTTGGCAGACACCCTGTTTGATTTAATTGTTAACATAGATGTTGATTATCATTTTTCCCCTAAAATATAACAAAAATTTACATTGTGTGCTTTGAGTTGGGAAATATAGTGCATATATTGTCTTCATTGCATGCAGTAAACATGCGTTTAAATGCAGAGGGTATCAAACCAGCGCAGTGGAAACCTTCGATCTAATAATGCATTTAAATGTTTATTTAACCTATGAGGTGCTGGCCAGCTGTATAACATGTTATGATGAATAATCTCGTGAATAAACACACCTTCCTCTAATTAACGAACACTTTATTATACAATGTCATTGGAACTATTGCACAGGTGTCTGTTCACGACCCTGGCTAAAGCGAGAGAGAGTAATCTCTGCCAACTCACCAAATCACCTAGTGGTGCCACGGAGCAGAGAAAAACAAATCACTTTCGAAGTGTCGCATGCAGACGACAACCAACAAAAGTAAAATAATAGACACTTCCATACATAACACATGTGAAGTAAGGGTAAATTTTTATATATAATGAAAATTAATGAAACTTGAAACACTAACACTTTTTTCATAATTGATGTAATCCCTCCACACCTCATAAATATTTTTATCTCAATGGACATGAAAAATCTTTGGTCATAATTTGCTTCCCTTCTGGTACTGATGAAGACATGGGCTGGATCTGAGGTTTCCACGGTGTTTCTCAACACTGGTAATGGCTTTCGGGCATTCCTCCGCGTAGTGTTGTGTCAAGGCGACGACAGTTTCTCCAGCCCTCCTGCTGGTGTCTTCTGGTCAGAAGTGTCGAGCGTAGAAATTGGCCGTCTTATATAGGGGCTTGGGTGTCGTAGGTCGTCTCTGATTGGGAATGCTATATTTTTTACAGTTCTGATAAAGCTTGCCCAGGGCTGGAAATACACTAAATCAGCTATAGCTTAGGAATGGCCTTATTTAGTGCATGGTTAACATTAAATAATCATTTCCTATGTGCATTTGATTGAGCTTCAAAAAAATGTTTTACCTCAGTAACTTGCTTAATATTAATCTGGCCTTATATGTACCAGTTGTTAAATATTTAGAAAATCAATACCAGGCATTGGCCTTCCCAATAGTTATACACTTTCCTACCAGTAAATGCCACTCTCACAGGAATCGGCACGCTTGCATCCTTCACTTACACATTACATAATATTGAAGTCCTTTAAAAGGGGCATTCACAATATCTTAACATTCCTGCAATTATTGAAAATTATAAATAACTGTAACAGTAAACAAAGAAAGAGGTGAACTTTGTACTGCCCACAAATTCAAATGTATTTTTGATGCATTTCAATGCCTTATCATCATCCTCAGGATTTTTATCCTGAGAATGATTCCGAGGCGTTGAAACATGTTGAAAATAAATTCAAATTTGTGGGCAGTACAAAGTTTACTTATTTCTTTTTTTTTCAAAGATGCTGCACCAGTACATCTTGCTTGGTACTAATGAATTTATCTGTAACAGTAAGTTAAAAGCCACCTGTCTCTTTTCATATTTTTGCAAGAGATATTGGCTCCTAGGTCCCTAATACGTAATTTAGTTTTTCCTCTCAGGAAGGGCAACCAACTGCTTAGGTCATTTTTACACTTACAATGGTGGCAGAGAAATATTTTTGCTGTAGATAATAAAATGTGAGACAAACATATGAATCACAGTCAAATTACAAACTAGGAAAGGAAACTAAAATGTGACAAGTCCCAGGTCTCCACTAGTATTGACTGTGCATCACATCTCTTCATCTGAAAAGAAAGATGAGAATATGTTAATTACCCCATCAAATCTCTTTTCTACTAATCTGGGTCCTGGGTGGTGTATTTGGGCTTTACAGAATATCTCCTGCCTTACATTCCTTTGAACCACAGTTTTTTTTACAGGACACGGCATATTTACTGTAATTCCTAACATTTGCCAAGTTGTATATTCTCTAATTTTGCCTCATCTTCTAATAACGTTTAATGAGCTATCATATATAACATGACATATATGTCAACAAAATGTGCATAGACAAAGTAAATGCTATCAATTAATAACTCTATGTAGTACTTCAGAGGGCAGAGCTTTGAGCTGTTTCAGCCATGTTGAGGTTTAATGCGAGGATAGACCTTTTGGTCACAGCTAGCTAAACTCAAACTGTTTATTTCTGGGATCTGGATCTTTCTGTTGAGTCTCAGGAACCATAGGGAATGGAGCAGGCCCCCTTACTTTGATGAGTGAATTTCATTTGCTCTTTGGCGTAGTAATTTGTTACTCTAGCCCCTAACCCAACTATCCTTAAGATAAAACACTGTAGTTTCATAACAGTAACTAGGAGGTAGAGTATATATACTCTTAATGCGACCACCCAATCTGCAATATTTAACATCAGATAATTATGTATTCAAATTTTCATTCAAACAGTAGTCTAGCATCCATTTGAGGGATTCTTTTGAGGCCATTTCGTAATGAGAAATAACAAAGCTTCTCTGGAACTGAAATTATGTATTCTATTAATTTACTAAATTCCATTTTTATGATTTCTTAAATTTTCTTATGCACATGACATTCACAAGCATATTTTCTCAGTATTTTTTACATTAAACTATAAAAAAATGTATGAATAAGATAATCCTCTGCATTCTTTTTTATTATACTATGTTTTTATATTATTCATGCAGGTTCATATGTAATATTAAATGTGAAACATATGCATACCACAAAAGGAATTTGGTTTCTAGAATATGATTTGGATTTGATGGAGAAAATGCCATTGGAATTTTTACGACAATGGAAGAATTCCTTGAAATGGTGAGGAAGAAAGGAGGGAAAGGAAGAAGAAACAGTAAGTGGATAATACATATGTACAATAATTTAGATGTAATTAGTGAGATGGACTACCATTTGTTAGTGTAGGGTCTGATATCAAATGTGAGATGATGCAAATTATAATGTTGGCAATCAGGGGCGTCGGAACTATTTCACTGGAGGGGCCAACCTTGAAAAGGGCCCGGCACCTAAGAAAAGGGCCCAGGACCTAAGAAAAGGGCTCGCATTTTTTTGCAGATAGGAGGGGTTAAAGACTAGAATTTCGATAAAAGAACATATTAAGGTGTGAGAATGTGTGTGAGAAAGTACTCGCTTGGACTGAAAAGTCCAGGGGCAAATTCTGGGGAGGCCTTTGGCCCCTAGGGCCCCCCACTTCTGACGCTGTTGTTGGCAATGTATGCCTGGTTGTATCACGTTTACAACCAAAAAAACAATATAATTAACATGGCAGTACAGCAAGTTGTGGTAGTAGTGTATTGAAGTTTTGCGTAAGGAAAGAGTTATGGGGATATGAAATGCCATGCAAAGGAAATTAAGATGAGGCAGCAAGGTTTTACTCCAACAGGATAGAAAAAGCAAACTTTCCGCCAGTTTTAACCCAGTACCACTGACAGTAATGGAAAAGAAAGGTAATTGTGTTGTACTTGGGGAACGGGATGGACCTCAATATAATAGAAATACTAGTGCAGTCAAACGTTATACAGAACCACCGCAACCCACTGTCCCTGTGGATCCTCCTAAACCACCAGACAGGACAGAGATTATGAATGAAGGAGGATAAGCTCAAACACCCATTGCTTCACCTATACAATCTTCTAATCCTGTACATAATACACTCACAGGGGAGAAGAGGACAAGGCCTATTATGGAAAGGTGTAGACCAGAATGGTTTAGGGATTATGTTGTACCTAACTATTATCCTAATGTGGCACTTTTCCAATGCTGTGGCACTGGGCTTCATTATTTCTCATAATAAGTCATAAGTTCATAAGACCTCAACACACATGTTATGCCGATGTTTGATACCTATTGTTGAACCATTTTTTAACCGATTTTGAACCTAGTAATCTTTTCTTCAGTAATATTCATAAAAGTTTAAAGTTTACAAGGCATAACACTTGAAAGTATCAGTTACAGTGTTCAATCGAACCTCAGTGACAATTACGAGACAATATGCCATTTCACCAGTTTCTAATTTAAATGGTGTTAATAACAAGTGATTGTTCCTGAAGCACCTACTAAAGACAATTATTCCAAGGTTTGTCTGAATAAAGAAAACACTAATATAATATATACCTATATAATATATATCTATATAACATATAGGTATACATTATACCTCTATAAATTTATACATAATTTGAACTTCATATTATATAGTATATAATTTGAAAACTTGATATCCTCAGTAAAATACCAGTATCAGTTAGTTACTTGACGAAGAATAAATACATATCCCTTTCCACCCGAGAATTTTTTTTTGTAAATTTTAACAAACTTTTGTGTTTTTCTGGTTCATAGACACTTATTTTAGTCATCAGGAAGAAAAAAACATTTTCAGACCAACAGTTATCGCGGAAAAGTACCCGCATAATCGTGCGGGTTAGGGTGTAATTGCGTAATCAGAAAAAATCCTCACCCGCACATTCGTGCGGGTTCGGGCGCAATTACGACAGAAAAATATTCTAAACATATTTGTTTTAACATGATTTATACCAATATGAATCACAAATCAATGCTGTTATTAACAAAAAATATTATTTTTCCTTGGAGAAACCAATATAACTAAAAATAAACTTATAAACACGTGATAAAAGGCAGTTGTATTTTTTATTTCTTTCTCAATATCCACCAAATAGAAATTAATTTAAGGAGGATTTGTGTGGAAATCTTTGAAACAATTTTTGTGTTTTAAAAGACATAAATAAACATTACACTTATCACATATTGTTCTTGTCCTGCTATTACATTGATTGTATCTGCACATTCTCAGCGATAGGATGTCATCAATCTTTGGGAAATGGTTATAACCATCTAAACGCTTGTCTACACATTTTTCACTTTAGGAATTTTATCCGCCATAATTTCTTCATCAGTTCCATCCACCCTAGCTCTATCGGGAGTAGCAATGAGAGCTTCCGCGAGTTCAGTCCTGAACTTCAGGAAGTCCTTTGTTTTCCTTCGGGGACTCCTATTTTCTCTACATGCTTCCTTGTACGGGAACCAGCTATTTACGGTTCCTAAATCCATAAAGTGTAGAATCACTCTGAGGGTCCACTTTTTTGTTTTAAACCAAATTCTGTAGTTCTCCATTATTTGGTCACATAGATCCACTGCCCCCATTGATTTGTTATGTCTTCGGACAATAGCTGGGCAAGATACATCTACATATTTTTTTTCTTTTTTAGACCACCGCTGAACATGCTGCTGTGGTTCGACTCCACTACAGGTGGACGCTAACAGCACCTTGTTATTGTCCTTCCATTGAACGACATTAATATTATCATCACAGCGCACATATTGCAGTGACTCACCCCGTTTCATTTTTTTTTCTTCGAGCTTGATCTGGCCCGTGACTCGATTTGCCATTATGGTACCTGTCCCTTCTATCCCTATATTGTTTAATTTTTCCAATAGTGGGAGTGTTAAACAGGCGATCAAAACAGACAAAATTCCCCGGGGGATAGTTTGAATCAGGCGAAAAACCACTAGGCCATGGCCTAGCTCCGAAAAGGGGAGAGGTGTACTCTTTCCCTGAAACACTTCAAAGTCCATCACTATACCCGAAGAAGATGAGAAGTCATTCACTGAAAATCAAACGTTGACTGAACCAATGAGTCCCAGGGACCCATGCAAAGGCGATTATTTTGTTTCATTGTTAAGGCTGGTTCAAGCGCAAAAATCCCCAAGAGTTAAATAGTAACACAACGTGGAGTACGAGAATACACAACACGGTGTAAGGGATCCGGCTACAAAGACAAAAGTTACACACAAATATGTAACTGTCTGGGTCTCAGACACCCATCGGTGGAAGTTACGAATTATTCGTCAAAATCGTGTCATCAATTCCGCGAACTTCTGACATGAGCAAGGTCGTGTGGGGTATCGTTCACCAAGATGATCAAATTGAGTTCAATGTAACTGGGAATGGGAGAGAAAGAGATACTAAGTAATCAGAGCAGTAAATGAGCTCGGCTTATACAAACGTACACGTGCAGCAACAGGAAACAAAATAAACATTCAAGACAAGGTTAGTTTTCGAAGGCAGGGAATGGGGAGTGGGGAAAAATGAAACGCTGTCAAGGCCATAGGGGGGGGGGGGGGGGGGGGGATGGGACGAGGAGGTAAAGAATCATCGAAAATGATATCGTAGTTGTGTACGACCCCATACAAATAAAACATTAAATAAAGTCGGCGTGGCTGTGTGCCATGCAACGTTTCTCTCAAGAATTTTCCCTAACACGTTCATCTTTGAAGAAAATAAAATCGTGATCATAAGTCATAATTAAGCCCGAACCCGCACAATCGTGCTGGTACATTTTTTATCGGAAATAAATATTTAGTAATACAACATACTAGACACTCGAACGAACAGCTATATGAATTGACATTTAAATAATTGTAAAATTAAGCACTAAAAAAATTAAACAATTATAAATATTAAAAAAATTGCAACTAACCTTAGAGCAACAAAGGAGCACGAAAAGGATCTCAGAAAAAAGTCATCAGTATGACCTACTGTAAACGTATTGAACTAAAACCTTCCCCATGCATTAGAGGGGGACCCGCACGATTGCTGCGAGCCGGTGGGAGCCAGAGAAACAGCTTGTGGACGGAGTAAAAAAATTTTTTTCCTTACCCACACGATCGTGCGGGTCAGGGTGGAAAGGGATATAATCAAACTAGTCTTGGCACATTAGCAAGTGCAATGATGAAATTTTTTAACTGCCTAATTAACCTTCAAATTTGCAGAAAAACAATCATTGCCAATGTCAAAAGTGTTCATTATACTTATGGATGAAGTACAGAGTAATTAAATGCCACATTGACATATGGAGGCCCACACAGGTCAATTTGACCCAAACCAATTTTAAACTGTCACTATTTGAAGAAATTGTGATGCAATGGGATGGCATTCTGTGACTTTTCAGAAATGAGGTTTTGTAAGTTCGCTTCATTTCTCTGTATATGCATTTGATGTCTTAATTTAAAATACAGACCCACCCCAACTTATGACATCCAACCTTAAGAACTTAATTTTTGAGAGGCATAGTTTTAAAGCATCATATTACTTTTTTTTTTTTGATGTCTTCAAAAATTTCACTGCAAACTTTGTGTTGGTGAACGTTAAATATTGAGCTACACTATGTTATTATAGGGTCCATTATGACCTAGATTCATTGAAAATTGACATCTGAAGCTACCATAAAAGTATTAAAATCTCCCATTGAGATACTCGAGTTCGTAAGCACAAATGTTTGGAGTAACATTGTAACAATTGAACCCGAAAACCATGCCTAGTGTTCCATCTCTAGCCTGTATAGTCAGATGATTTTGTGGTTTTCATTTGAAAGTCAGTGCATTCAGTGGTTCCTTGTCCTAGTCAGCTTTGGCTGTTGTAATGCGTTATTTACATTTGAGTCGACTGTTGTGTTATGATGGAACCAATGCCGTCAGGTGAAAATTCTCAATTCTGCCTTCTTGATTTTCCTGGATCATGATGCTTTTATGGTACTGCTGTTTCTCATAATTTTTTTCCCTGTTAATAATCTATGGAAGCCAAAGCCGATTGTAATTGCATATAGCATGTTGTAAGAGCATATGCTAATCAGAAGAAACAACAGCTAAATTGCTCCTGACCTTAAAATTGTAATCATTCAAAGGAAAATTCATTTGCAGTTCAAGATTTAGTTCAAGGAGTTCAAGGTTTGTAGACTATCCGGCAGTGGTAAGAGCACCATGGAAAGTGCAATAGACAAGATGTTGTCAATGTGCACAGGGGTGTCGGAACTATTTTTGCTGGGAGAAGCCAACCTTGAAAAGGGCCCGGCGCCTAAAAAAAGGGCCCGCATCCTTTTGCGGATAGGAGGGGGTAGAGACTAGAATTTCGCTAAAAGTGCATATGATTGTGGTAGAATATGTGTCAGAAGGGAAAAAGCAAGCTGGAAATAAGTGAAATTTAATTTTTATTAATGAAGGCTACTCATTTCTCAAGGGCCCGGGGCAAATTTTGGGGGGGGGCCTTGTGCCCCTCCTGCCCCCCACTTCCGACGCTGGTGAATGTGCACATGTATCAGAAACGAAATAAGGCACAAAAAATCCATCTTTGAAAATGGCAGTTCATGCTTTTTCTAAATCCAACCATGAACCACTAAACTTATAGTAAATAATATCCACTGGGTCAGCGTGACCTTGAATGAGTTTGAGCCATAGAGAAATCTGGAAAGATCGTGTTAGTCCTGTGGAATACAACAACTTTACTAAATATTAATGTTACGATAGACAATGATGGTGTGTCTTTGATGGCTGATAAAAATGAATAACTTTATTACTCAACTGTTATTGTTGTGAGCTAAATATTTGTTGGCCTACCTTCTCTAAAGATATAAATTTAATAAAATAACGTAGGTACCGCTGCAGACATACTTTCGGTAACAACGTACATCATAAATTACATGCAGAAATAACCTATTAGTGGAGGAACAGGAGTGACTGAGACTTCTAACACGTCGAGGGTACTCCCAAGTGATTTTGAATTCGAACACCCGCCCATAGGTTGCGGTAGAAGTACCCAAAGACGATACGAGATGGCGCACAATGTCAAATTTTTCCCAGATGGTCGACTGGCGCCCAACCTCCTTCGGATGCTGCGCACCTGTTGAAGTATGAATTGGAATTAACGATAATAATAATAGTCATTTATTTGCCCGAAGATCATGTTACATTAGATATGTAAGAGATATAATGCACGTCACAGAATGTAAATAGACAATACATTATACGAACACTCAGTTATACACAATATGCATTCAGATATTTAAAAATTCGAGTTCAGATCCGTCCTCGACAGCTTCAGACCACATATCCCTATCCCTTCCATCCCTATCCTTATACTTTTCCTCCCGGTCTGAAGCGCCTATTAGTGCGGAAACAGACTTGAAAACACCATGCGACTATTCGAGTTCAAAAATTCTTTTACAGAATAAAACATTTTGGAGCGAAAAAACTTTAGTACATTTTTTCTGAATACTTCAATATTAGTTTCAGATTTAAGCTCGAATGGAGGTGGTTATTAATCATTAAACCCATGGACATTGGTCCATGCATAGCAGTGGTGGTCCTTACAAATTTTGATGGAGGTCCATGTGCCTTGTGGTATTGTGACCATGAATACTGTTATTAGTTACGTAATTTGATAAGTTGTTCTTGGAAGACACACAAACAGCATGTATGTAAACACTAGGAATGGGCAGTAAACCGAGCTTCTTAAACTAAGGAAGACAGGGTGCATCAGCCGTACCATTACACATTAGCCTTACCACACGTTTTTGAATGCCGATTCGTTCTTTTAGGTTATTCCCTGTTCATGATTTCGAAACCTGAACGATAGAGAGTAGATGATTAGGTGAGAGGATGATTCACGAGAAACAGAGAACGTAAGGAATGTGAGTTTAGAGAAGGGGGGAGGAATAACGTCGGGGTTTTGCAAGGTGGTTGGAGGGTTGTACTGGTCTCCCACCTGGAGGGCCCGGGTTCGCATCCCGGCAGTGGCACATATTTTACTTGGATAAACCGGCCCCTACTTCAGTGTTTTTTAGAGAGCATTCGATTCCAGTGCTCCCCGCCCGTGGGATGGACGTTAAGCTGTGGTCCCCTTGGCGCCTAAAGTTAACGTTATCGTTACGGACTTATAGGAGTAGGCTAATCCGAACACAGCGTTTATCTCCTCCCCTCCTTATTACACTTCCATTCTTATATTGTTTTTTATATTTTTTTTTCTTCCGGTCTAAAGTGCCATAAAGTGCGGGTACATACTTGAAAACACAGGTGATCAGGAAGAAGGACGAAAGATAAAGGACATCTACATCTACACGATACCCTGCAAGCCACCGCGAGGGTGTGCGGCAGAGGGTGAACATCACGTGGGTTGTCGGGCTAGGGAAAAGAAGACTTCGAAGGAAAATAAGAGAAGGTGGATAAAGCAATAATTTAATGGATAAGGGAAAATGCTGTTTTTGGAAGGAAGAAGGGTGGGAAAGCGAGTGAAAGAGAGAAGGCTATTGTCATTTTTGGAAAAACTGAAAGTAATTAAGATGGAGAATGTATTTGGAAGGAGACGTTCATGCTGGGAGAGGAAGAAGTTAGAGATGAAGGTGTTTCATTTACATTACAGTGAATCCTCTAAACAACCGTGAGTGTGTGTGTGGCAGGAGTTGAAACATCTCCAGGCATGCTGTACGCTTCGCACTCGAAAATGATGTAAATTACCTAGGTATATTAGCGGTTTGATGATAAATGAATTAATTCATCAGGAAACAAGGAAGCTTCACTAGCAATATAGTTTCCGATTTTTAACCTAATTCTCCTCATGCGGGACAGACGTAGCTCAAATGCCTTTCTTGGAAAAATGTTTTCAGCATATTTGGCGCAACATACTCTGCACGCGAGTATGTCTGAAACAGCGGCCATATTGTGTAATAAGTTTCGTGCAGGCTTGCTGAGTAAGTCACTACCTGTATCCTAATTAATGCAATACCTAGATTAATTAATAATCTCGGTAACTTAAATCATTTATTATTTTCTCTTATTGTGAGCGGATATAATTACGTAAACTTCCCCGTCTTAGAATCTCAATCTTCTATTTTACATGAGTATCTTAAGAATCTCTCTCTGGTTAAGCCATATCCACTACGTTGTAGTTCTAGGTCTAGCGTTTAAACGTATTCCCTTGGATATTCACTAGTGAAGACCTCTGGCTTATTTTACAGATATCTCGAGACCGACATTAAAAAATACGGGAGAAAACGTTAGATGCTGTCTCACTCCTTTTTTTATTCTTGCTCTCCCATTCCTATAACATACCATGAATTCAACGCATGTGCGTCATTTTCAAGGGTCTCTGAACCCTTGTAAATGACACATATTTGGTGGAAAAGTGTTTTTTATGTATTTGTCTAAGATGTATGCACTTCCGCTACTTAACGCCCGAAGGCGTAGAAATACTTTGTATATAAATTCATTGAAATGTAGACATTCGCGCCATGACAAAAGAAAGGAAATGGAGTAGAATAGAGAACAGGTAAAAGAACAATTAGAGGGGAAGGCTGAAATCAGATAGATTTCGATATCAACGTGTATGGACCCATAGAGTAAGTATAATATAGCTGGCTCACGGCATAAGGCAAAACTGTTATACGTTTTGGACGTAGTACTGGAAGGTTTTCATAGATGGCGCTGTATGAATTTTTCGCCTTACGTCACAAACAATATATGTATATCACTTCCATTCCTCTCGTTATTCTAATCTATTTAAGTGGCACATAAATTATGCCATTGCTGTAGTTTTTCTTATTTGATTATAATGGTGTGATATGCCTTTACCTAACGTGAACAGTCACATGGATAAGAGGCTGTAAGGAGCAGATGGAGCAGACTACAAGACACTTCTCGATTGTGCCCAGTGTATGGGAACCTAATGAATTAGGGTTGATCAGAGAACTAGACAGTGTGCAGCGAAGAGCAGCTAGGTTAGTTAAAAGCTGTTACGATAGGTTGAGCAGCGTTTCAGAATTAATAAAAGAATTAGGGTGGGAATCATTATCAGAGCGTAGGTTAAAGTACAGATTGAATCTATTAGAGAAATTTCTATCGGATAGCTTTACTGAAGATGTTAGGCACATATTAAAAAAACCAGCGTATTATGCTAGATTCGACCATATAAATAAGATTAGAGAGATAGATTGTCGTACCGATAGATTAAAAATGGCATTTTTCCCCCATACTATAAGAGAACAGAATAGGCAGCATGGCAAATGGATAGGTAGGGGAAATATTTTAGAGTATTCTGTAGTGCATGATGCATGTATTAACCCCTTAAATACTATAGATACTAACAATCTAGTTGCATGAGACACTATAGTTGCTTGTTTGCATGTTAGTAGTGCATGCTTGGTGATCTTCACCCCCTGCCACACACCCTCGCGCTGGCTTGCAGGGTATCGTGTAGATGTAGATGTGCCTATTAGCCCCTTCAGTGCTATGAACTCATATATGCGTTTTGAACGTAATGTGTTAACCGAAATGCTTAGCACTGAAAGGGTTAAGTCGATTGGAAAAACGAAAGCGATGGAAGCGATTCATATTGTTTGTCACGTAACGCAAAAATTTCTTGATTGAAAATAAGAATGAACTTTGTAATTTTCCACACGTTTTTTTTAATAACCAACCGGTTTCAACACTCACGTGTCATCATCAGGGTCCCTGATGATGACACGTGAGTGTTGAAACCGGTTGGTTATTAAAAAAAACGTGTGGAAAATTACAAAGTTCATTCTTATTTTCAATCATGGAAAAATTCCACAATGTGACGGCCGAAGTTGTTTCATCAAAAATTTCTTCCCTCGCCATCTATGGTAACCTTCCAGTACTACATCCATAACGTAGTAGTAGTAGTAGTAGTATTTTTTTGGGGTTCGTCGACAACTTTGGTCATTTGCATCACGTCCAATCGTTAGTTTAAATCCTAAATTTAAAAATAAATAAAAATTACTAAACAAAGTTTGACTGGATTTGATTCACAACCTATTCCTGTGTGATACCTGTTTTTCGGATGAACGTCATAACGCGTCCATGAATAGTCGGGTCATCCCCCAAAAGTGTATAATCACACTAATTGCACTAGACCATCATTGCCTGATTTTCCCCAATCTATTCACATCAGCTCTCTTGTGATATCAGTAAACGAGCTAGTATCTAAACTTAAATCACTTGACACATCCACAAGTCCAGGACCTGATAACATCCATCCTCTGCTTGTAAAACATTGCAGTGGCTCATTAGCCTATCCACTTTTCATTATCTTTAACAAGTCTTTAAGCAGTGGAATATATCCTGATGCATTCAAAAATGGTTATGTTGTCCCCATTCACAAGAATGGTGACAAAAAAGATGTCAGTAATTATCGTCCAATTGTAATTCAATCTGTATTCGCAAAAGTGCTGGAGAGCCTAGTTACAGACAAAATTAGTCCACTGATTGATCAAATTCTGGTTGATGAACAACATGGTTTTCGTACTGGTCGATCAACTGCCACCAACCTATTGGTATTTCAGCATGAAGTTTCTCAAATGCTTGTACACAATAACCAAGTTGATGTAATTTACTGTGATCTCAGCAAAGCTTTTGATGCAGTTGTCCATCCCCTTCTCCTTGCAAAAATTCAAGCATATGGCATTATAGGCAACATGTTTAATTGGCTTGAAAGTTATCTTTCCAATAGGAGGCTTAGTGTTAAAGTACTGGGAACTACATCACTATCTTTTGGTGTACCCAGTGGTGTTCCACAGGGCTCCCATCTCGGTCCTTTGCTCTTTTCACTTTTTATAAATGACATTGGTCAAGTGCTGACTCCCATTAAATACTTGTTATATGCAGATGATCTCAAATTGTTTCACCAAGTGAGGACTGAAAATGATGCCATAGAACTACAAGCATACCTCACTAATGTCTCCCAGTGGTGTCTGGAAAATTTTATGTCCCTTAATTATAGTAAATGTTTTGTAATGACCTACTGTAGAGGTAATCCATCATTCTCATATGAATACGCATGTTCTGGGAACCTGTTGCCTAGAGTCAATTCCTTTAAAGATCTTGGGGTAATTTTTGATTCAAGATTGTGTTATGACTTACATGTTTCAAACATAACATCCAAGGCATATAGAATGTTGGGTTTTATTTGTCGTGCGTGTAAGGATTTTAAAAACATCCACTGTCTAAGGATATTATATATGTCTCTTGTCAGATCAATCTTAGAGTACTGTTCAATTGTGTGGAATCCATTTTATGGGAAATATGAATCATCCGTGGAGAGGGTCCAACAGAAATTCTTAAGGTTTGCTTCAATCAAATTTTCTATTCCCAGAAAGAAAGGAGATTATGACAGTGTAATGAATTACTTAAACCTGACCAGTCTTCGATGTAGAAGAAAACAATTTGGTGTTATATTCTTATATTATGTTTTGAACAATTACATAAAATGCTCAACTCTATTGTCATTTCTCTCACTAAGGGTACCTTCGGTAAACACAAGACTGAGCAATTTTTTTAATGTTCCCTTTCTGCCAAACAATTATTCTTTCTACATGCCACTGTACCATGCAATGAGAGATGCTAATGAAATATCGAGGAACATTGACTTTTTTACCTCCTCTTCAAGCACTTTCAAAAGATATGTGAGAAGCAATGTTTTTTGACTGTTTGCCTTCTTTTATTATGTCATGTCTATAGTCATATTTGAAATTCCCTATTTCAGTTGTGAATGTCTGATGTTCCTGTTAGATTAAGTTACATCTATTTTTTTTCTCTCTTACTCTCTTACCTTTATTTTGAAGTTTTCCTTTATATCCTTTATGTACCTTTATTTACTTTAAAGCTGCTATTCTTTGTTGCCTTAGTACTTGTACTCAATGTATAACTCTATAAAGGGTTTTATATCAACCCGTTTAATAAATATATTATTATTATTATTAATATGCGTGTAATATTGCCTCTGATTTTCTTCCTCTGTTGCTTCTCTCGGTAGGATCCACATTCTGTAAGAATATGTTTTATGCTCGGAGGATTTTTGCAGTGATCGGTTTGAGGGGGATCCTTCTCATCGGTGAATAGGTAAGGACACAGTGCCCTATCCTAAGCCGAGAAATAGCTACTTCCTCGAGGCAAATCATTCTCACAGATGATGACCAAGCTAACGCTACAGGTCTTATTTCCCTCAGCGTATTATTTTGAAGTGTCCTCCAAGATTCGTTCCACTCTCCTCAGGCCAAGTTTCGTAGAACACATTTGAGGTCGTCGGCGGGTATTATCTCAATCCGAGAACCAAATTTTTAAGGGCTAATTTGGCGGATTTATGAGTGCCTAGTGAATGGCATTTCAAGTTCAGTACTCCGTCCGTCGGATGGGACGTTAAGCCGTGGTCCCCTTGGCGCCTTTCGTTAAGAGCATAGGCTAATGCCGACGCCGCGTTTCTCTCCACCCTTCCTCCGTTCCCTGAAAACTACTACCATTACCCAATTACCCACCTATCATAAATGGTGCAAATGACCCCAGCTGTCGGTGGCCTCCCCTGAATAACCAATCCAAAACGTATAAAAGGTTTGCCCTTTGCGACGAGCCCTCTATATTATAGAATCCTGGATGAATCCCTGCGATTCGTGATCTTTCTAGCATCTTCGTAGACACTAGAACAGATTCGTAGAGAGGATCACGCCTCGAAAAATTGAAAGCACGAGTGGCTCCGGATCGGAACGGGCGAACTTTTTGTCCGCATGCCATAATTTTGGAGCGACTCTTTTTCTTCGATTGAATCATATCTCCTCGGATGCAATTTGAAAGTCTCGCCCGTCCGTGCGCGTACTTGCGTGATTTTACGCTTCGTTTCGAACTGGGCGCGACGAATTGGATGCAGTCGCAATAATCCTTCCAGGATCGATTTCGAGGCGGAGGAAAAGAAAAAGTTACGAGGACACGCCCCTGCACGAGTACGTCGGAGTGGGTGAAGTGGAGAGAGAGAGAGTGAGTAAGTGAGGGTAGGAGGGAGGAGACAAGAATACGACTGCACCTGCAGAAAATGATGGAGCGAAACGATATCGATGATGACGCCGTATCTGTCGACTGAAGTTGGAGCGCGTTCGAGTGAGGACGAATGCTTTCCCGGGGCGTGAGCGCAATGGAAAAAAGCAGCGCCCTTGAGCCGGATTGAAACAATTCCTCATCCTCTGCCTATCACCATTTTCCTCGGGATGGTAACATTTCTCAGTTGCATGCAGGGAGAAATATTTTTTTAATACCTGCGTACCTACAAGCGTAAGTACCTACAAGCAATCGAAAATTGGTGTGATACTTGGCAGTTAGAATTAAACTTTAAAAAATGTGTAGTAATGAATTTTTGGAAAAAGAATAGTTCTCCTCCTAGCACATACAAAATAAGCAATAATGAAATAACAAACGTGGAATCCATAAAATATCTTGGAATAAGACTGACAAATGATCTTTCCTGGGGTAAACATATACGTGAAATAATTGGTCAAGCCAATCGTAAACTGGGTTTCATTAAAAGAGTATTGGGTAAATGTGATGATCATGTACGAGAAATCAGCTACTTTTCCCTTGTTAGACCTCATTTGGAATATGCTGCCAGTGTATGGGATCCCTACGAAATCGGTCTAAGTAATGAACTTGAACGTGTGCAGCGAAGATCGGTAAGATTTGTAAAGGGACGTTACGATAATTATATTAGCGTAACCAGTCTATTAAATGAATTAAATTGGGAATCATTGTCAGATCACAGGTTGAAATTCAGACTTAATCTCTTAAACAAATTCCAAGACCATATTTTCAGTGATGATGTTAAAAATATTTTGGGGACCCCAACTTACTATGGTAGACTGGACCATAATCATAAAATTAGAGAAATTGATTGCCGAACTGACCGATTCAAAATGTCCTTTTTCCCCCGTACAATAAGAGATACGAATAACGGTAAATATGTCCTATCGGAGAGTAGCAATGAATAGCATTGGTAGCTGCATGTTGGTATGAGTACTTAAAGCTAACCCTACTAACAGCATGGTTTTGCATGTTTGCTTTGCAATTTCTATCTTTTTTAAATAGTGAAGCTCTGGCTAGCATATTAATACGATTCCTTTTTTATGCATGATATGTAGTGCATGTTTGGTGAGAAATCACCCCCTGCCACACACCTTTGTGGTGGCATGCAGGGTATTATGTAGATGTAGATGAATGTGTCAACTTAAAATTTCTGACCATCTACATTTTTCCTATCATCCTTTTCCCTACTCAAAAAAAGTACTCCCAATCGTTACTGTGGAGAAGACGTTATTTGGCCATTTTCTCTGGAAGTTCTGCTGAAAATTCAGTTCAAGCAAGATGCCTCCCGTAAAGAAAAGTGCCATAAAACTACAGAAACTAAAAGCTCCGATGAAGAAAATTGTGAAGAGGGTGGGCCAAAAATTTAAGAAAACGCAGTATGGATATTATTGCAAATATTAATACTCTTTAATTATTATGACCTTTTTGACATTACAAATTCAGGTGATTTTATTGAAAAAGCCAATCGAATGATGTGCTAAACCATTCCTTTGCCGGCACGAATTAGAAAAGATTTCACAAAGTTATTAAAGAAAGGCGAGAAAGTGACAATAGTGAAATGACTTCACCGAGAAAAGTCATGGACGATCTCATGTAGTGGTTTGTGTACACGACCTATTGGTGAGTTTAGGCATGAGATTCTGCAAGTTTCAGCTACAATTTCAAGGTACTAGCGTCTCGACATCACATGTACTGACGTTGAATACAACAATACTGTTCTGACGCTTGTCTGAAAATGGCGGTTGGACAAAGGGCCAACATAAATTTTTTGAAGCTAGATAAAACCATGCCGTAGAAATGTACGAAATGACGAAAAGTGTGTATTGTGGAGATTGCTTGAGTCAATTGAACATTTTTCGATGGCACGCTCTTTTTCTTACCGGGAGGGTGGACATTTGAAACGCTCCACGCGAAGTCAAGAACAAGTCGCACCGAGGAAAATGTGAAAGAAGTGACCGGAATCCTTGAATCAGAAGTTGTGTTTCTCCAACACTCATCGAGGAGCTTTCTGGAATAACGAAAAGTACGCGTGTGATTTGAATTTTTAAATTTATATTTATCATTTTATTTTATATGCACAAGTATATAACTGGCAAATGATCTTTCCTGGGGTAAACACATACGTGAAATAATGGGTCAAGCTAATCGTAAACTGGGATTCATCAAAAGAGTATTGGGTAAATGTGACGATCATGTACGAGAAATCAGCTACTTTTCCCTTGTTAGACTTCATTTGGAATATACTGCCAGTGTATGGGATCCCTATGAAATCGGTCTAAATAATGAACTTGAACGTGTGCAGCGAACATCGGCAAGATTTGTAAAGGGACGGTACGATAATTATATTAGCGTAACCAGTCTATTAAATGAATTAGAATGGGAATCATTGTCAGATCGCAGGTTGAAATTTAGACTTAATCTCTTGAATAAATTCCAAGACAATATTTTCAGTGATGCTGCTAAAAATATTTTGCGAACCCCAGCTTACTATGGCAGACTGGATCATAATCATAAAATTAGAGAAATTGATTGCCGAACTGACAGATTTAAAATGTCCTTTTTCCCTCGTACAATTATAGATACGAATAACGGTAAATATGTCCAATCGGAGAGTAGCAATGAATAGCATTGGTAGCTGCATGTTGGTATGAGTACTTAAAGCTAACCCTACTAACAGAATGTTTTTGCATGTTTGCTTTGCAATTTCTATCTTTTTTAAACAGTGAATTTCAGACTAGTATATTAATACTATTCCTTTTTCATGCATGATATGTAGTGCATGTTTTGGTGAGAAATCACCTTTGTGGTGGCTTGCAGGGTATTATGTAGATGTAGATATTATCGTCTTACTATTTTGCAGGAGATTTACACTGCACAATAGTCGGGTGTTTCCACTTCACTAACTAATGGAGCCATTTGGAAGCGTTCTCGTGAGCCCTCGGCTTGCGGCCCTCCCATTGGTCGGAAGTACGGAGAGGGGAAGTAGAAGCGGCGTGGGTGTCGCGCGGGCGATCTTCCTTTGTCTCGGCGCCGCGCCACGACCCTGACGCGGCCCTTCCTTCGTTTTGTTTTTAATTGTGCGCGAGCCGACCCACGTGTCGCATCGCGATTGTGCGCTAATGAGGGTGCGACAATGGCACTTCTCATTCTCGGTGTGCAGCCGAGGCCGTGCACCGAAGACTTCATGAGATGGCCGTCTCCTCGCCATGATCCCGGGTGCATTTCAATAGCGCGGGTTGCGCGTGAGACGGGACGACAATGAGGTGCACATTGCGTGTGGTGCCCACCAAGGAGGTTAGGATGTACTGGAGAAGGCATCGCAGCTGATTGGAGAAGCCAGCGGCCATCTTGGTAGGCACGGGGTAATACTTAGGCGTCTCCATCACCAAAGGGAAATAACTAGTGTAGCAAACCGTAGATTAGGATTCGTAAAAAGGGTTCTAGGCAAATGCGATGAGTGAGCACGAGAAAGAAGCTATTTTGCATTTGTCCGGCCTCATTTAGAATATTCTGCTAGTACATGGGATCCCTACGAGGAAGGAATGGTAAAGGAATTAAAGCGTGTGCAAAGGAGATAGGATACATCTACATAATACCCTGCAAGCCACCATAAAGGTGTGTGGCAGGGGGTGAACTCTCACCAAACATGCACTACTTATCATGCATAAAATTTGTAATTAAAAATTAAAATAGCAAAGCATACATGCAAAAACATTCTGTTAGTTGGGTTAGCTTTAAGTCCTTATGCCAACATGCAGCTACCAATGTTATCCATTTCTACACTGGTACTGGATACATTTACCGTTATTCATATCCCTATCAGGATAGATTTGTTAGAGGCCGTTATGATATTTCTATAAGTGTTACGAGTTTAATAGAAGAACTAGGATAAGAATTAATATCAGAACGAAGGCTAAAATTTAGGGTTAAACCTTTTAAGTAAATTCGAAACTGATTTGTTTACAGATGATGTGAGATATATATTAAGAACCTCTGCGTATTATGCTAGCTTTGATCAGATTAAGAAGATTAAAGAGATAGATTGTCGTACCGGTAGGTTTAAAATGTCATTTTTCCCGCGTACTATTAGAGAGAACAATAGGCAGCATAGCAAAGGGATAGTTAGGTGAAAATTGGTTAGAATAGTCTCTAGTGCATGATGTCTTTCAAAATGTCCTTTTTTCCTCGTACAAGTAGGGATATGAATAGCGGTAAATATATCCAATACGAGTTTATTAGGACCTTACCCTAACCCAACTAACAGCATTATATTGCGTGCTTGCATTGCTATTTTCATCTTTTTAAGAAAATGCTATTTATACTAGTATACTATTACTAATCCTTTTTTATGCACGATATGTAGTGCATGTTTGGTGAGAATTCACCCCCTGCCACACACCTTTATGGTGGCTTCCAGGTATTATGTAGATGTATGTATTAACAACAAATCCCTTTATTCCTATGTAGATACTAACCATCTAGTTGCATGTGGCCCTATTATCTAGCATGTTTCCATATAATACCCTAGGTGCATGTCAATACTGCATGTTTGGTGATCTTCACCCCCTGCCACACACCCTTGTGGTGGCTCGCAGGGTATTACGTAGACGTACGGGCATGCGGGCTTGCTGCTCGCGTTACTCGTACGGATGTATTTTATTTGCTTTGCGGTAAAACTTAAAATAGCAAGATCAGTAATGGAATGCATTTTTAAAATTCGTCAAAGAAGCAGAGGAAAGTGAGCAAACACGGCAACAATCACCAAATTAGTTAAAATAGGTTATTTTAGAACCAATTATAGCGAATAGCTCTCTTAATAGCTATCAAGCCACTCAAGGTATCAAATCTGTTGTGGTCAACAATGCAGGTTTTTTTATTCCAAAACACAAATCACCCAATCAAATTTAGTGGTATTTTTCTTAGAAATTTAGTATTTTCACACGCTGTACTATAGCGGCGGCGCCGTCATGGTCGGACATCGCGCATAAACAAATGTTCACATATTGTGTCAGTCACGCAAATAAGAAATAAATAGGCACTGATTAAGAACGGTGTAGATGCAAAAATATTTCATTTTTAACATATATTATGGCATTATTGTTAAATAGCAAGGCCAAAATCTTATTTTGAGACCAACTTCACGCTGATATCCGAGGCGTAATGGGGAATATGCATTGAATTTGTTTCTCGAAGATTAATGATGTACTTGATGCGACATTTTCTCACGAATTCAAATATATAAGCCAAAATTTTCTATGCCAGAATCAAATAGGTATTATTAAATGCAATTAAAATGTTCCCGAAAATTGACGAAAGTCACGTGACCTGAAACGCCTTCTGACGTCACTGCACGGTATACGTTCCATATTACTACGGAGACAGACATTTATTTTTAAAGTAAAACGAAGTGAATATATTGTTTTGAGGTTTTTAGCCGTTTCCCGAACGAAACGATGACTGAAAAAAGCACATTCCGACAATTTCCTTTGGTTGACTCCCTTATGGCGGCGTTCTTCTAAAAAAAAAACTAACGATTGCATAAACGTAGCTGAAATTCTTGGGCACTATACAGGCATTATATAATTTATGGACGATTTGCTCGTTACCATCCATACTACTTATATAAAAAATCGAAATACAATCGTGTATTGCATTAAACAAATGAGAAAAATACGTACGTTTTCGCCAAGTATTCATTTAGCAACTTACCTCCACACGTAAACAGATAAACAACGCCCAAAGTGATACCGTGCCGTTACGTCATGCGATGACGTCGCGTTTTTAAGCTGCCAAAAGGTACAATTTTCAAAGAGTAATATCTTTGCAACGTAACTTAATTCTTCAGAAAAATTTTCGCAAACCACATTATTGGTAATAAACTTCACATTCAAATAGTTATAAAAAATAGTGCATGTTCCCCATTGAAAACCTTGGCTGGCTAGGCAGACTATCTACCGATCTGGTTGCATCGGCCGCCCCGCGGTCCTTTTTGCTGTGCCCTGTAATAACGCTGACCACAGCGCATCTTCATAGGACACGGCCCTTCGTCCACAACTGGTGCCGAAGGCCGCAGATGTCGGAAGACTTTATGGGCCAGCGTGGACCATGTACCTTGTACGCCTCCACCAAGCCGTCTGCCTGCGTTCCCGGTAAAAACCCCAGGGGAAAACACTCCAAAAACAGGAAAAGGAGGTGGTGGGGGGAGGGAGGGGGGGTTGAGGCAGAGTGACCTGTTGGGTTAGATGTATTATGGATTTAGGGGGAAGGGGACGAGGATGGTTTTTGGGAAGACTTCGGCGGGAAACCAGTTACCACATCCCCCAACGGACCAGAAAATTGGAGGAAGAGAGAAAGAGAGAGACATCCTTCTCATCCAACCCGAAGGTTTGGTGTGACCGACCATTGCGGAAGAAGACAGGTCACACTCAAGAGCGGTGTTGCTTTTCACCTGTTAGGCCTTACCTTGAACATGCAGCGACTATATGGGATCAAAGCTTGCATGAAGCTTGATCTCAGAAGTAGACAGTGTGCAGCGAAAAGATACTAGGTTTCTAAAAAGGTGTTTACGATATGGTCTCTAGGGTATCGAAATTATTAGAACAGTTTGATATATACCTATATAATACCCTGCTACACCCCGCATGGGTGTGTGATAGGGGGTGACACATAACCAGGCATGAAATAAAGTCCTATCCGGTTTAAACACTCCTGCTTAGTAGGTTGGGCATTATTAGGATCGTAGGAACAGACTTAAGCTGCAGAAATTTAAGGCGGACAAGTTCACTCAAGATTTTATAGACATTAAAAAAAAAAAACCAGCTTATTATGGTGGATTGGATCATGAAAATAGGTCTACATAATACCCCGTAAGGTATCATTAAGGTGAGAGGCAGATAAACACTAGAGAGATGGCTAGTAGCATATAGAGGTTCAGAAATTTATTTTTCCTCGCACAATTATGGACAGTAATAGGTTACAGTGAAAGAACGAAAGGGAAGTGATTAGTCATCATTCAACTAAAATATAGCTAGTAGTTCACTCGGGGTATGATTGGTATGGCATTTCTGGTGAATATTTCCCCCCTGCCGTACACCTTTATGGTGACTTGCAGGGTATTATGTAGCAAGAGATGTAAGTAGTGCAAATGTGGAGATCATTCATTACCTGCAACACCCTCGTGGAGGCTCTCAGATTATGATGTAGATATACATACGTAGGTCCTATCTATCTGACTGACTAGCTATCTACCGACTACCCTGCAAGCCACCATAAAGGTGTGTGGCATGGGGTGAACTCTCACCAAACATGCACTACACATCATGCATAAAAAGGATTAGTAATATTATACTAGTCAAAACTTCACAATTTAAAGAAGAAAAATAGCATAACAAGCATACAATATGATACTGTTACTTGGGTTAGCTTAAAGTCCTTATAGCGGCATGCAACTACCGATGCTGTCCATTGATACACTCGTATTGGATATGTTTACCGCTATTAATATCCCTAATTGTACGAGGTAAAAAGGACATTTTGAATCTACATCTACACGATACCCTGCAAGCCACCGCGAGGCTGTGTGGCAGGGGGTGAAGATCACCAAGCATGCACTACTGACATGCAAACAGGTAACTATAGGGTCTCATGCAACTAGATTTATCTATAGTATTTAAGGGGTTAATACATGCATCATGCACTGCAGATTACTCTAAAATATTTCCCCTATCCCTTTGCTATGCTGCCTATTCTGTTCTCTAATAGTACGGGGGGAAATGCCATTTTGAACCTATCGGTACGACAATCTGTCTCTCTAACCTTATTTATCTAGTCGAATCTGGCATAATACGTCTATTTCAGTCTATTAAATGAATTAAATTGGGAATCATTGACAGATCGCAGGTTGAAATTTATACTTAATCTCTTAAACAAATTACAAGACCATTTTTTCAGTGATGATGTTAAAAATATTTTGCGAACCACAACTTACTATGGTAGACTGGACCATAATCACAAAATTAGAGAAATTGATTGCCGAACTGACAGATTCAAAATGTCCTTTTTTCCTCGGACAATTAGGGATATGAATAACGGTAAATATATCCAGTACGAGTGTAGCAATGGATAACATTGGTAGCTGCATGTTGGTATAAGGACTTAAAGCTAACCCAACTAACAGCATGTTTTTGCATGTATGCTTTGCTATTTTTATCTTTTTTTAAATAGTGTAGTTTAGAATAGTATATACATACTAATCCTTTTTATGTATTATGTGTAGTGCACGTTTGGTGAGAATTCACCCCCTGCTACACACCTTTATGGTGGCTTGCAGGGTATTATGTAGATGTAGCAAGTTGGGGTTCGCAAAATATTTTTGTGTTCAACTTCATTTTTATGTCAAGGTAAATGGATAGATCCTATCTATGTAGTGAATGTTTGGTGAGATTTCACCCCCTGCCACGCACCTTTATGGTGGCTTGCAGGGTATTTGTAGATGTTGATGTATCCATCGAGATCCCAACCTATAATGGAGCGTTGGTGTTTTTAATATGTTTTAAATATCTTCAGAGAGTATGTCCGCCAGAAACCTCAATGATCACCACCTCTTGGTGGTTAGCAAGGTACAGCCAGGCGGATGCATTTCTGGATGCATTGCCCATCCGCTGCATGTGAGGGAGGGTGTGGGTCCTTCCCAACTTTCTCCACCCCCATTTCCCGTCAACGGTGACCAAAGGACCCTCCACCCCCTACTCAGGCCGCCGAGGCCCAATCTCCTCCTCCTACTAGCCCTTTTGTCGTCGAAGAAGCGAAGGAAGGAAGGTCGCACAAGGCTTTTCTTTGTAAGAAGAGACCCGTTTGTGACTGCTCGACTGATGGGGGGGAAGGGGAGGGAGGAAGGGATCGAAAAGACTTGGTCCTGCCCTTTTTCCTGGAACGAGGAAGACTCGCCAGACACTCCGGCGTCGTAAAATGAACTCGGGGGAAGGTCGTTTCTTCGTCGTGGCGTGTTCGGAGTAAAGGGGGGGCGGAGGACTTCTTCGTGTCGTTTGGGGGCGGCGGTGTTGCCATGTCGACCGATTGCTCTCCTCACTGCACTTTTCCTTTCGTTTCCCTCGATGCAGACAGAATTTTTCCCGCTCTCTCCATTTATTTCACTGGGGTGGAAATACGCATCTCCATAAGGGATGGATACGAAATTGTCCTAAATAATGAACTTGAAGGTGTACTGCGAAGATCGGCAAGATTTGTAAATGGACGGTATGATAACTATATTAGCAAAACCAGTCATTATTACCATATTCATATAATTAGCACCGTATATGAATAAAAATGGGAATAATTGTCAGATTGCAGGTTGGAATTTAGACGTAATCTGTTAAACTGATTCCAAGATAATATTTGCAGTGATGACGTTAAAAATATTTTGCAAACCCCAACTCAGGTACATATTTACTATGGTAGACTGGACAATAATCACAAAATTAGAGGAATTGATTGCCGAACTGGCAGATTCAAAATGTCCTTTTCTCCTCGTACAATTAGGGGTATGAATAGCGGTAAATACATCCAATGCAATTGTATCAATTGATAGCATAGGTAGTTGCATGTTGGTATAAGGACCTTAAGCTAACCCAACTAACAGCATGCTTTTTCATGCTTGCTATTTTTATCTTCTTTAAAAACATTAATGTTTAGACGTTCATTATTACTAATCCTTTATTATGCATGATATGTAGTGCATGTTTCGTGAGAATTTACCCCTGCCACTCACCTTTATGGTGCCTTGCAAGGTATTATGTAGATAAAGATCTCATAATGACTTCATCTACATCAACATAATACTCTGCAAGCCACCACAAAAGTGTGTGGCAGGGGGTGGATTCACACCAAACCAGGCACGTAGGCCCCTCCCCCCCGAAATTTTTTCCCATTAATTTTGTTGTTCTGATTTTAGCTGAGAACTTCACCAGTGAGAAGAGTTAAGTATGGGCACTGTGAAAGTAAATACCAAGCACTGAAAATTAAGGGAAGAGGTTTGTAACATGTCGGCACCGAATAGGCAAGGCTGATTTGTTTCAAGTTACGCAAGACTTAGACCCCCCCAAAGCAAATTTCTGGCTCCGTGCCTGCACCAAACGTGCATTTCATATAATGCATAACAAAGGGTTAGTAATAATATAGTAGTCTATACTTCACAATTTAAAAAGAATAAAAGTAACAAAACATACTGTTACTTGGGTCACGTTAACGTCCTTATACCAACATGCAACTACCTATGCTATCCATTGATACACTCGTATTTATGATATTGGATATATTTACGTCATTCTCATTACGTCATTCTCAAGTCTGTGAAAATTTTCATAGGTGCATCTTTTCATTCAGCATGATTTTTCACCTCGTTAAAGCCGAATCTATCGATTTCATGTTTAGAGCTATTCATATCCCGTATTGAACGACGAAAAAAGGACACTTTGAATGACTCTTCGGCAATCAATTTCTCTAATTTTGTGATTATGCTCCAGTATACCATAGAAATTTGGGTTACGCAAAATATTTCTAAAGTCATCTCAGAAAATATTGTCTTGGAATTTATTTTACAGATTAGGTCTAATTTTTAAACGACGATCTGACAATGATTCCCATTTTAGCCTAGGGCTTACATCTACATCTACATAATACCCTGCAAGCCACCACAAGGGTGTGTGGCAGGGGGTGATTTCTCACCAAACATGCACTACATATCATGCATAAAAAAGGAATAGTATTAATATAGTAGTCAGAACTACACTATTTAAATTTAAATTAGGGGCTTAGGGCCCCTATGGTTTCTCAACATTTTCAAGGTGCGCACCGCTGACGACAAAAGAAAATATAATCTCAGTAGGTACATACATCTACATCTACACGATACTCTGCAAGCCACTGCGAGGGGGTGTGGCAGGGGGTGAAGATCACCAAGAATGCACTATTGACCTGCATACAAACCACCATAGGGTCTCATGCAACTAGATTGTTAGTATCTATGGTATGTAAGGGATTAATACATGCATCATGCACTACAGACTACTCTAAAATATTTCCCCTACCTATCCCGTTGCTATGCTGCCAATTCTGTTCTCTGATAGTGTAGGATATATTTGTTGCTAATAAGTCTAGAATGTTGATTCCCCCGGTAGTTCTGTTACTAATTGTCGTAAAGAATGTGGCGTAAAGGTGTTCAACAGTGATTCGCAGAGTTCCTTATCCTTACCTCCTGTTATAAAACTACACGTATTCCAGTCTATCTAAGGGAGATTGAAGTCTCCGCCTACTATTATTCCTCTATCATTGTTCCGAGAAAGTAATGCACCTATCTCTGTCTCTAGTTCCATTATAGAATTGACGTTGCATCCGGTGGCCTGTAATAAGCACCTACATATATAATTTTTGCATTTCTACTTAACTGCTACATACTAGGTACGACTCATATACATCTACACGATATCCTGCAAGCCACCGCGAGGGTGTGTGGCAGGGGGTGAAGATCACCAAGCATAGGTTTCACGCAGCTCTCCACTCGCTTCTTCCATCAGCTAACCTCTTCGTATTTTCACAATTCTTTTTCACATATATTACTTTGCGCTCTATGTATCTCATACGAGGTCACTCTAGACCAGTGGCGTGCGGTGTCAATTAGTCTCCGGTAAGCGCTCGCACTTAAGGTAAGGTTTGTAATTCGCACGTCACTTGCGTATCCCCAATTAAAAACTGGATAACTATTACCGATAATGGAATTCTATTTGAATTATTGAACTATAAATTGAAACCTGATAATTTCTTTGTTTAATCACTTCTGATGCACATAAAAATCACTTTTCAGCACGTTCATCAGGTACCCAAAATAAGAAGCATACCTACCCAAAATGTTTTCTCGTCGAATACTTTCTTGCGTAAAAACTATTGGCTATCTAACTTGAACCATTCCAAAAGAAAAACTTGTCTGCGTAAAAGGTCTAGTGATATCTATTCCATGCGTAGGAAATGTGCGATTTCGCTGTTGCGTTTGAGGCCAATCATTAAACTGCTTCCTTCTACGAAGAGCGGACTTCCACCGGCTACGAAGAGGGGATAAATTTCACAGTCCTTTAGTTATTGCCAAATAGTTAATTAAAAAGTACATCATTTTTTACTTTAAAAATGCCTTTGTTGTGGCCCAGTATTTCCATTATTTTTAAGCAAATTGATACGGATGGTAAAAACCACCATGTCAGTTTTCAGCGTTTGCTTTGTTTGCCAAAGCAAAAAAAAACCATCAAGGACACCATTACCACTGCATCCAATTTTCCAAACTAACTGAAAAAGTAACTTTTAGCGTAAAAGTTACTTTTTTTAAACTTTAACTTAAAGCAGTTACTTTTTACAAACATTAACTTTAACTGTAATTAGTTAATTTTTTTTTGGTAACTTTCCTGACTATGACGCGTAGAGTAGTCGAAAAAGGCCTTGAGAAGGAGAAGTAAGTAGCATCGTTTCCTTGGATTATCCCCGAGTTCAAGGCTGTCACGGATGCAAAAGAGACCTCCTTAGTCCCTACTTAGGGATTTCACGTCGGGCAGAGTGTGAGAGCGATGGACTCATAGCACACGCCTACCTAACCTCTTCGTCAAATGCCTTTTTACGAATTCTCGGATTTTACACAGTGGGGCGGATGTCGTTTGGTAGAAAACCCTTGGAGGGGGGGGGGGGGGGGGGGGGGGGGGGGAAGAGTGGAGCGAACTCGAATACCGAACGCCCACCTTCAAGTTTATTTCATTCGGCGTCTTTTACCTCTCCCGATGCCCTCAGAAGAACCTGACGAGCCTGTGTGTGTGCATTCACTGCCTCTCGCTGTTCATCAACATCTTCAGGGTGCCTTGCAACCTTAGCGAGACTGGGTGGTAGGGGTTGACTAGCCCTAAAGCATGTATTTCTTTTGAGTGAAAAATGCTAACATTAGTGATTAAATTGCTGGTTTCACTGTTTATGTGTAAGAGTTTAGTTACATTATTCTCGCGATTGCATGTATAACATGTTTCCGTATAATAGCAGCATTGTATCTTTCAGTCGCGTGCACGGACTTAAAATAATGTCGCATCTACGTATTACATGCACGGACTAGTATTTTTGCATGCCTGAATGATAGTAAGTGCAAATTAAATTCTGTTTTGAATTTAAAACAATTAATGGTGATAGTTCACCCCCCGCCACACACCTGGTGGCTTTTAAGGTATTCTACATCTTCATAATACCCTGCAAGCCACCATATTGTAGATAGGGTATTATGAAGTTAGGTATTATGTAGATGTTAGTGAACTGAATTTGTTTTAGGGAATGCGGCGGCTCTATGTGATACCGATTCCAAACTGTCACCACGCAGGACAAACTATGTGTATTTCTAAAAATATACGCGTTCAAATACCAAACATCTTGCGATATATCTCTGAAGATGGTACAAATATAAAATACTCAAGTGTACTATGGTAGATAAGTTCATAAGGATGAATTTAGTGAGCTAGATAAAATACAGAAGCATCAAAAATTCCTTTTCTTCCGCTCACGATTAAGGTCATTCATATTCTACGAAGATGCTTGTAGAAATTAAAATAAGTATTGGAGATTTTGATGTATAAGAGTAGCCTGTTATGATTTTTCAACAAACTAATATTTTAACATTAGTTGTCCATACATGATTTTGAATTTTTTAATTAATTGTTGAATGTATATAAATGATTGACTAATCAATATTTATCGATGTACTTTTTGTCTTCTGACATTTTAGTCACGCGAGTTTCATGACGCATTCCTACATTTTGTGACAAAGTAGTAGCATTATGCGTCTCAGTGACATGTATGTAAATAGAACATGCACGGTCTAGCATTTTTTGTATATTAGAAAGTGTAAATTTAATTCTCCCTAATTAAAAATCCATGCCTCAAGATGTTTCACCACCTGACTCACACCCTTGCGATGGCTTAGGATTATGTTTATGTAGATACCTAAAACAATTGCTTTCATCCGTTGTAAATTTTTTAATTTCACGTAATCATACAAAAAGTATAGATTGCGTCTTGCAATTTAGTCAATGGTCATATGGTGTGATAAAACTTATGTATTTATCTTTATTGTACCGCGAATATTTGCGTAACGATCGGTAGGGTTAAGGGTGCATGCAGCTTTCGTTTCTTTTTCTGGAAATTAATGAACATCGTTTTTTATCGTGTCTAGAAAATGAAGTTGTCTGTGCTCGATATTACTAGTTAATTGTCTGCTTCGTGTCCACCTTTGCCAGCTTAAGTTCAATTACGAATGGTTGGGGACCCGTATCCCGTAAAGAAGGAATGCCGTCGACGCAAAAGATAAGCGACACTCTTTATTTTAATGCCATACGACGCGGATATGAAGGAGGAAAAATTTCATTTTACGATCCAACCCTCCAGAGCCGTCTCCTGCATGACTGGTCTCCCCATTCGCTCAGAGACACTATTTCATTTTTTTTTAAATTTTTCTTCCAATCCTACTGCGCTCCATGATAGCGTTTGGTTTGGTTGGGGGTTTGACCATGCATTTATATTTTTACGAGACCCTTTAGTAGGGAGACGCTGGCTTCTGCCCACTCGCTTTTGTGCGGCACATAATTTACGCGCGCTTCCTTCCCCTCCCTAAATCCCTTCAGAAAGGAGTCGTCCTCCTTACCTTCGTAAAAACCCGGAAACGAGGGCGTCGTAAAACGTCAATCTGTCGAAACCAACCCGGGTGTGTTCGAAACATCGGCGCGACGAAATGTTTACGGCCAGGCGTGCACTCTGATGGTGAAAGAACAATTTTTATGTTTTCGTGTTGAAATTCAACCGGTATTCCAGCTATTGCTTCCAGAAATGGCTAAGGACTCATGCTTGGTCATTGAGATATCTACGCCCGGAATTCATCTACGTTTTCTACGAAAAGCGAGAGGTATGCTCTATCTTTCATTTTTGTACTTTTGAGTATGGGAAAGGGAGGGAATTTTACTAAACCTCAGAGCCAACATAAACAGTAGCTTTCGGTTAGAGGGGTTCCCATTTTAATAAGTCCATTGCAATAAGTCCGAAACCTTGACCCAATGATTATGACTTATCATTAACATGACCAGTCATCAATTCTAAGATGCACACTAATTCCAATTCTAATTTGTGTGACAGAGATCTCCACTCAGTTCCTCTTGTAGCTAGCCTCCTCATATTTTCAAAAGTATATGTATTTCTTAACATCCTTCTCTATAGGCTTTATATAGTTAACTTGAGGCTTTCCTTTGCCATTCTTACCGTTCACTTTTTCCTTAATAACTGTCTTCATCGTGCCGACGTGACTCAAGATAAGTCCGATTAGGTTGCCAAATTTTAAGTTTTTTTTCTTTGTTACTGGGCCGATCCATTTTACCTTCATCGCTCTTATGCAACACATTATTACTAATTCTTCCAGCCTTGTCTCTCCTGTGTGCAGTTGACTTCCATTCCTCACTTTCATAAAGAAGCATACTCCAGACTTCAGTTTAATTGAAGCGTCTCCTTAATTCTAATCTTGCGTTTCCAGCTGTTCGAAGATTCTGATTTGGTAGAATGAGGTCGTTTGCCATATTTTTTATTGCCGAACCTGATAGAGTTTGTAAAATAAAAAGACACGTATTTTTCCGTTTTTTGATCCGTCCATTATTTCTCGAGTTATAAGTGGCGAAAAACTGATGTTTTTAACCCTTTTGGAAAAGTGGGCGTGGTGTAACTTCTGACGTCATCCTGTTCGTCCAATCACAACTGAGCCCGCGAAACTACTTCACCTTTTCGCAATGGGGGGGGGGACACAGCTGACTCTGCCAATAGGAGCAGTTGCGACAGCATCTGTGCGAGCTGACCCTCCCAGAACCCCCTCCACTCCCTTCCCTTCCCCTATAAGCAGTCAAGAACGGGAGGAAAATGACGCAAATGTTATCAAAGCAGCTTTATCGGTGGGCGACAGCTTTTGCTTATTTTAATTTTTGATTTATGAGTGAATGGTTGTGGTTAGAAGATCAATTTTTTCACTAAAATTCTTTTTTCGTTTCCATCTAACGATTTTGTGTACAAAATTACGATTTCGGTTCCGAGTAAACACCCCCATTTGCTTAGACTATTAAACTACTTCTTTCTAACTTCGTCCTTCGCAGGATGCTTGGCTTCCTAGATCAAATACCTTTTTACCTCCTAACCTGATCCTTTATTAATCTCGCTGTTACTATTTGTGCACGTTGTAACCCCAATTTCACACCTACCTGCACGAATATTATACGAGGCCATACGAGTCAGAAGTAACTAGTATGACGTAGGAGCTTATCAAAATGTACCGACTACCCTCAAGGGTATTAGACAGAGGGTGTACCAACAACAATATTGCATTGATTTCAGGAAATCAAACTTCATGTCATTAACTACTTTGCGGGTTGTCTTGTTCATCTACGTCTACAGGTCACTCTGCAAGCCGCTTTAAGTGTATGGCAGGGGAATCAACGGCCGAAAACGATTATGCAATTGTTCGGAAAACAATTATGCGATAAAATATCTACACATACAATGCGGCTTCTTAACGACAATCCATCGTCCTGTGTGACGGAAACCGCACACATTCCAATGGTTGAATTTACTTTGAAAATCTTGCAAACACGTCTGGGTATATTTCCCGATTGGTTGATAAGATTCTCCGGGCGGCCTTCTGTGCAGGAAACAAACCCGTGGGAAAGGAGCCTGGGTTGAGACTGATTAATCGTTCTCGTTCCTCCGGGAGACTTTTTGAGAAGTGCCCCGAGCGAATCCACCGAAAGGCAGGGGCCTGAATCATTAATTACTCCCGAAGGAGCATTTCGGAGTCAGGATCTGCTCCTGACTGCCGATCTTCTCCGCTCAAAGGTCCCGCCGGGAGGAGAGCCGATCTCCGATGCTCCCGTGCGCGGTCTTGCTCAATTTGTAATGCAAACCGAAAAGGGTCATCTGTCCAGGAGAGACTTAGTAGCCCCCCCTGAGATGCCCCGTCAAGGGAGCGGAGATTGAAGTATTGTCTGTACCATCTCTCCCCGCAGTTCCTTCCTGCCGTCTGCGATTGAGAAAGCATACGCTCGTGCTGTTGGAAGCTGATCAAATATTTCGGATTTTTTTGTGTTGTTTTATCGGTGAGGGTTATGTTTCAGTGGACCACTTGTGTATGCATTCGATGTTGATCCTTCTGAGCTTTCCTTTTCTTTCGTTATTCAACTACTAGTGAAAGCACTTCGGTGCATCAAAAAAAGACGCACGTTAAAGTTACCCTACGAAAGATCATCTATCTATCTGTCTACTAATTCCTTTAAAAAACCTCCAGGGTGTGTGGCAAGGGGTGAGTTTTCACTAAACATGACTACTAAAGAGGAAATCCTCAGGCTTCACTTGGTGGAACCGCATAGTAAATAAAGGACCTTGATAATGATTGCCAAACAATCGAAACCTAGGTCGGGGAAAAATAAATTTGTGGAATCTTACCAAGTTATCATTTTATTTAAACATGACTACCTTCATACACTAAAGTTTCCTTGTACTACCCACCTAAGGAGAGATAATTATCCTTCGAGACACTCGCTACAAATTCTACTTTTCATCCAGAATGCAAAGAAACATTCAAGAGGAACTACATTAGGGAACATGCATTATACACATTAGTATTTAGTGCAGTCAAGGAATGGAAAATTGTGTTTCTAGCTACATTGTAGGTTTATTGTCAATATGAAATTATAAAACACATCTAATTCAACTAATTTTATGCACATTATGTACGTTAACTAGGGAGTTATGCCACTTTGTCTATATGTGACATTCCAGCCCACTTCAATTTTCTCCCTCCACCGTTACTTTCCCAATCTTTGACTGTTTTTCTTTTGGTGGTATGTCGTCAACTTTTCTCACGTTCTTAAGTTATTAAATAATAATTAAATTTTCAAAAGGAAAATAGTGTTGCATGTCGAAAAACCGATTATACCGTGTATTCTTATGGGAACTTATAGAAGTACGTAAACTTGAACCCGGGTCTTTCATGAGAATAAAAAGTAGCCCATGCTCGGAAGGTTGATATAGTTTAACGATTTTCCAAGTTTCAAGCCCTTGCAACTCCTGGTTCTTAAAATAATCGAGCGTTTCATAAAAAAATGTGGCAAATACACGGCGGTTTGACCTTATCTTTTTATTTGAATTAAAAATAAGTGTAAATACCGAGAAATTCCATGTTCTAAAATTCGTTACTCTAAAAATTTTAAGCTTATTCTCTGGCGTCATAGAATATAAAAGTGCCTTTAAAGTTTACATGTCGGTACATTTATAGAAATGTTCTACCTCAAACACTCCGTATTTCATTGCTTCGTTATATCGATGTTTTGTGACCACGAAGTAGTATGCGCGTGGCACATGTCTACGAATTCTTCGAAATACGAAACTGTAACGGTCGTGACTTTGTGGAAACCAATCATCTTACGAAGGTTTGAAGGAATTGCGACTATAATTCCAAATCTTCACTTTATTTTTATCGTCGACCATTAAATATATATTCAGGTGAAAATGCTACCCGGTAACGAAACCATTATCGTAGAAAATAAAGTTATATGAGAATATATGTTTAAATTATCCATATCCTTCGAACCATCTCAATTTTAAATCTTAGTTACAAAAAAGTTACTTATTTCAGTTGCATGTATGTACCATAACAAAATATAAATTAAAATAACGTATCAAGCTTAGTGCCTAGATGGTAGGGTTAGTGAAATCCGGCCAAGGCTTGGAAACTTTTAAATATGCAATGAAGGATACGGATATTCTCAAAATGTAACATGATCGTGTGAATACATGGCTCGGTGTTGATGATGATTCACCTCCATCTTACACCCTCCAGGTGACTGGTAGACGCAGAAAAAAGTTAATATAAATATTACTCAGCTGACCAGTAAAAAGGACCAAAGTTAAAGGAATTGGTAAATCAAATCTGGGATATTAAAAGAACATCCCAAGATGTCTTCTATAAATCCTTCGGATAATATAACTCCTGTGATCTTTGTCAAATTAAACCCTTCCGAGTTTCTCTGGTAATCTTGAGGCACTCATCATCATCGGTCAACAATTCTAGGATTGGTGTGAAGAAGCCTTCCACTCGATTCTTCTATCGGCCAACCTCTTCATATTGACGGAAAGCCTCTGTTTTACATCCGTCACAACCAGTTCGAAATATCTCATACGAGGACTACCTTTTCCAATCTTCCCGTTCACTTTTCTCTCGATGATTGTCTTCATCAGGCCATCGCGTCTTAAGATATGGCCGATTAAGTTGCCCCGTCTTCTTTTTAGAGTTTTCAGCAGACGCCTCTTTTCTCCCACTCTTCTTAAGATTTCATCGTTAGTCACTCGGTCGATCCGTTTCGTCTTCATCATTCTTCTGTAGCACCACATTTCGAATGCTTCCACCCTTTTCTTCTCCGCTGCTGTCATCGTCCGTGCCTCACTGCCGTAAAGAAACACTCTCCAGATGTAACGTCCTGATAAATTGTTTCCTTATTTCTACGCTTGTATTTCCAGCTGTAAGTAGATTCTTCTTTTGATAGAATGCCTTCATTGCCTGGGCTGTTCTAGTGACTATTTCTCTCTTGCATCGTCATTCGTTGGTTACTCGGATTCCAGGGAACAGAACTCTTTCACCTCTTCAAGTTTTTGTTTTCCTATTTTAACATTGGTTTTGGCCTCTTCTCTCTTACTGCACACGAATATCTTAGTCTTCTTCTTATTGTCTTCTTGAGGCACTAGCACAACTCAATTGCAATGATAACCTATCACAAATCTCGCCGATCTTCTTTGTAATTGTTGTAATTCCACCATCAAACTTCTCTCAAGCAGCATTCTGAGCAATATGGCTATCGCACTGGTCGCAGCTCACTTTTTTTTGCCGACGATTTTAACATCAGGCTGACACGTTCGCGCAGCCGTGCGAGACGGTAATACTGAGGCTGGACTCGATGTTTTTTTGTTGTTTTACTTCCAAGAGAAAGATGGAAATCACGGTGCTTGTGTGAGCGTGGCGGCCACATGAATCTGGTCGGGTGCATCTCGAAGGATAGAAAACAAAAAAGAAATGGGCGGCGGTGCCTCGAAACGGGTCATGGGAAGGATTTCGTGGCGCGGAGCACATCCGGAGGTAAAAACAAAAGAGGGGGAGTGCTCACCGAATAGGTGGGGTGGAGTGGGAGGAGGGGACGTCCAGGGCCAGCCAATGGTGGGAGCGTGGGGGCAGGAATGAATCCGAGCGTGGGAAGGTCGTCATAAGGGCTGGGATAGCCCTTGCACACTGTGACGGAATTAATTATGACTTGACTCAGTTTGATGGCAGTCGGAGAGGTATGTCTATCATTATGGTACTCGGCGATATTATTTCTGACTCATGTAGAGTCTTCTTCGACATCTATGTAGTACTGCTAATACCCACCGAGCCTCCGAATTATATGCAGCGAACATATGGGACCGAAATGAATTAGATTTGATCACAGGACTAGACATTGTGCAATGAAAAGCAGCTAGCTTATTTTATTTATTTATTTTATTTATTTCTTTCTTTATTACTTTCTTCATTTATATATTCTATTAAATCGTTTTTTAAAATTTTTATGTGTGTATTTATTAAATTTATTTCTCTTGGCAACAATATCGTTCCGTCAGTTATTATTATTCTGTCTACGGGACATAGATACAACAATCTATTTAATATTGGACGTTCTACATAAAATTTAGTTTTATTCGCTGCTAAGGGTTCTTAATTATAATAAATAATGATAAAAATGCAACTTTAACAGAAAATTTGAAATTGAATGAACCAAAAAATGCATTTAAACGAGTGACAAGTAGCAAACAAAAAGATGATAAATTTTTTTACATTTCGATCAAAAAATTTTTATGATTTATCCTTGGTAAAACTTCTTAATTTTCATAGTATTAGTCTTAAGTGTTTTCAAAATATATTCCATAGCAGTGATAGATTTGGAATAATATAACGATTAAATCTTTCTCCACATTTGTTATTACCTCTTGCCACAACATAAAATGTCCCACTCACAACATAATATCTCTCTGGGCTGTCTAAGATCGATCGTTTTGTGATTAAATTGTGTTTCAACAGCACAACATGGAATATTGGTTCATCATGGAATTATTAGAAGTATCGAGTTCGAAAGCATTATCAGATCGTAGTTTAACTTACAGAATGAATCTTCTGCTGCAATTTAAGACAGACAATTCTCTAAAGATATATAATAAGGTGTTCTCTAAGGATTTGATTCTTTGAAGTTATATAAATGGGATATATGTATCATTCTTTAAAGATATATAATAATAATGAACTGCATTAAAACACCAACCTTCTATTGCACCTTAAATCATGAATAACAAATTAGAAAGATAAAAATTAAGACGGAGAAGTCCAAAATTCTTTTTTTTCTCGCACGATAGGAACGTTAATAGATTAAGGCGAAGATAAATGGACAAATTAGAATAATTAATCTTGATTTTGAATAGTATTTTTGCATCCCTGCGTGGTAGTTAGAGTAAATTTAGTTATCTTTGATTTGATATACATAAATGGTCATTGTTCTCCTCCTGATACACACCCTTGCGGTGGCTTACGGAGTAGTTTTAATAAATACATCCCGTAATGTAGGATTTTGGAACTGAATGATTAATATTATTAGTAGTAGTTGATTTTGTAGGGTGCACCGACGACAGGGTCATGTCGCACCTCTACACATCAGTTATTTTTCCATTAAACTTTTAAAATTTGGGGTAAATATATGCTTAATAAACCGTTATGCCTCGGATAAATTGCGTTTATTGACAGGCGCAGTATTTATATTTTAGTCATAACGCCAGTGTTTTTGAGAAATAAAATCACACGGCTTAAGACATTGGAGTCATCACCTAGGATTTTTCCTAGGTCGCTGAATCAAAGTGTGAGAAGGTTAATGTAAGGTGCGGGGTCAACTAACCACGATAATTGCACAATTTAGCTTTAGCGTGATGCTGAAGTTTTAGTGATTAGTGAAAATTGCGAGTCTTTGGATTGATGAAAATATCAGTCCATTTTTTCGCGTCAAGCTAAATAGCACTTGAAATTGCGAAACATGATTCATGTTGCTTTCATATTTGGAGAAACCAGATCTTTCGTTATTTTCAACACTGTAATCTACGTTCATCACCTATGTACTTTCATTTGCGTCCAATTTGTTGTGTATATTCTATTCCATAATCGCAACTGTCCAATTTGTTCGCATTAATAGTTTTTATACCTTCCTGCCCTACTCACGACCTACTAGATTAATCTGTACGATCTCCTTGTCTATATCATATGTACACTATATAATGTTGAAGACAAAGTGAAGAGATGGAAAGAATATCTGTAAGAGTTATACAACGGAAAAAATCTCAGCCCAAAAAGAGGAAAGCGAAGTCGAAGAGGATGATATGGGAGCATCAATATTAAGATTGGAAATTGACGCAGCAGTAAAGGACCTTAGCATGAATTGATATTCCTGCTTCTGGATTTGATGATATTCCTACAGAACTAAGAAAAAATGCAGAAGAGAAACATTAACCCATCTCTACAAGACCATCTGCGACATGTACTCAACAGGAGAAATACCCGGGGACTTCGAGAAAAACATCATCATTCCTATCCCAAAAAGAAGAGAGCGGATAAATGCGAATATTTTAGAACTATAAGCCTGACGTCACATGCATCGAAGATACTGACCTGGATCATCTACAGAAGAACAGAACGAAAAACAGAGGAGTTCCTGGATGAAGATCAATTCGGATTTAGGAAAAGTAAGGGTACAAGGGAAGCAATATTGGCCCTTAGGCTACTCATAGAGAAGAGAATGGAGAAGAACAAACCGACGTTCATTGCATTTGTGGACTTAGAGAAGGCTTTTGACAATGTGGATTGGAATTCAATGCTTGGACTTCTGAAAGGAATTGGAGTGTCCTACAATGATCGAAGAACTACCCACAGTTTGTATAAAAACCAAGTAGCTGTGATTAAATCTGGACCAAGCTGTGAAGAAGCAAGAATAAGGAAAGGAGTGAGACAAGGCTGTGCACTGTCTCCCATGATTTTTAATGTTTACATTGAGAGAGCCATCAATGAAATCAAAGAGAAGTCTTCTGGGGATTAATACCCTCGGAGAAAAAGTTAGTATGTTGAGATTCGCTGATGACATAGCACTCATGGCAGAGACACATCTGAATAAGATGCTGATGATCATGGAAAGGACAATGGCCAGATATCAGCTGAAGATCAATAAGAAGAAGACTAAGATACTGGTGTGCAGCAAGAGAGAAGAGGCCAAAACCAACGTTAAGCTAGGAAAACAAAAGCTGGAAGAGGTGAAAGAGTTCTGTTACCTTGGAAGTCGAGTAACCAACGACGGACGAAGCAACAAAGAAATAGTCAGCAGAATAGCCCAGGCGAGGAGGGCATTCTATCAAAAGAAGAATCTACTTACTGCTGGAAATACTAGCTTAGAAGTAATGAAATAATTCATGAGAACGTATATCTGGAGCGTGTTTCTTTATGGCAGCGAAGCATGGGCAATGACAGCAGCGGAAAAGAAAAGGGTGGAAGCATTCGAAATGTGGAGCCACAGAAGAATGATGAAGATTAAATGAATCCTCCGAGTAAGTAACGAGGAAATTCTAAAAAGAGTGGGAGAAAACAGAAGCCTTCTGAATACCCTAAGAAGAAGACGGGACAACTTGATCGGCCACATCATGAGACATGATGGCCTGATGAAGACAATCGTCGAGGGACAAGTGGAAGGAAAGAATGGAAAAGGAAGGCCTCTTGCGAGAAATATGGAACAGATGATGTGAAAGAGAATAATTACGTAAATAGGAAGAGATTAGCCGATAGAAGATTTCAGTGGAGAGCTGCGTCAAACCAATCTGAGGATTGATGACTTATGATGATGACTATATAATGTGCACTAGATATAGATAATAGATATTATATAGAAGAATATTTTTAATATAACCTATCTATATTTACATAATTTGCTGCGTCTTACGCAAGGGTGTGTGACGGGGTAATCACCACCATGCATTCGTTTAAATCGAGAGGTCGTATACTCTATTAGTTATTACGGTACGGATTTTTTATTAGTCCAAATTATCTAAGGTTAAATGCAATTCTGCTAAGATATAAAGTATTTTCACACGTAATATAATAGTGGAAACCACATGGACTTGGTTGGTTGACGTGCATGATAAAATATTTATGTATTTTGTCAGTCATCCAAAAAATAGATTTTCACTCAGTATCATGCAGACATGCAAAAACAGAGAGAAAAATTTACATTAAATATTTAAATTTCCTTCTGGTATATTCGTTGCAATCTGTTATTGTCATAATTACACGAAAAAGAAAATAAACGTTTGAAATAGTCTAAATAATTTTTAAGGTTATCGTTAAAAAAACCGGTGTGGCCGGATGTAATCAAATGGAAAAAATATTATTAGCATAGAACTTATCCATAGTGGCCGATGTTCTTTGTACAATTAATAACTATATTCTAACAAAATATAAACCCAATCCAGCATATTCAATGGAGGTAAACGTAAATGGCATACGATTTTAAGCTAAAGGCAGAGAAAAATTTAGAGAGCTCGATAGTTTATAGAAAGCTACATTCGACGAGTAATATAGAGTAGAAAACTATATGTGAAAGGGAAAACACCAAAAATTTTGAACTGTAATAAATTTGAATCGCACACTAACATAAACTGTGCAAGTAAAATAAAAAATAGAAGGGGATTTAATGATCGGATAGGGACTGTGACTCACTTACTCAGTCTTTAACATCTTCCTTAAAGGATTGACAGGAGATAGCTTTACCCCGCCACAACCTTTTACTGGAGCACCTGAGATGAATTCTGCTGCTTAAAGTAACGAAGCTGTGTCCGCAGGGGCGTGGGATGAAGCAGTTACACCAGTGAATTATTTTATCCGGGAAACGAGCAAGACAAAGGTGGAGGACCGTAAAAATTGAAGTAAAAAAAAGGACGGCGGAAGCGTTCGGCTCACCACATCTTCCTGGCGTATAAATCAGACGAAGCCTAAATCCGTTGTCGAACTGGATTTCACGACTTTTTCTTCTTCGAAAAAATTTTACTTTCCTGTCGTTAACACCCCTCACCACTCCTCCGCGCTTTTACGACATCCGGGGTGTCTGGCAAATAAGTAGGCGGATGACCGGGAACTTCACGCAATCAATACCCTTTCCCCTTACGACCGTCCCGCGTCAGGACTAAGAGATTGCTGATATGCTCTCAAGTAGAGCCGTGCAATATGGTCGATTCCTTTGGGATCCAAGGAAGATAAAGATTAAATTCAGCAACTTGATAAATGCGAAAGGAATGCAGCACTTGTCATAACATATTTATGTGAACATGCAAGCATTGTCCGTTCGGCTATTGCAAGAACATAGGGAAATCTGGAGCAGGAATGTCAAACATCTAAGTGATGGAGTGCCAAAGTTTAAGAAATTAGAGAACATACACTCGATATAAAGAAGTCGAAGATAAAATTAGAGAGGTAGATAGTAAGACAAGAGGTTCAAAAATTAATTTTCTCCGCGCACGATTAGGGACAGTTACGCTGAGCAAACGACGGGGTTAAGCGGGCTAACGGCACTAATTGTTTTATTAAAAAAATTAGCACTCGGCGTTTCGCCAACGACATAGCACCCATAGCTGAGAAAGAGATGGATCTGAATCAGATTCTAATGACTATGGAAAGGACCATGGCGAGATATCAGCTGCAGATCAATAAGGAGAAGACTAAGATATTGGTTCGCAGTAAGACAGAAGAGGCCAAAACCAACGTTAAATTAGGAAAGCAAAAACTGGAAGAGGTTAAAGAGTTCTCTTACCTGGGAAGCCGAAAAACCAACGATGGACGAAGCAAGAAAGAAATAGTCAGTAGAATAGCTCAGGCATTCTATCCAAAGAAGAATCTACTTACTTCTGGAAATACAAGGGTAGAAGTGAGAAAACAATTCATCAGGACGTTACATCTGGAGCGTGTTTCTTCACGGCAGTGAGGCATGGACGATGACAGCACTGGAGAAGAAAAGGATGGAAGCATTCGAAATGTGGTGCTACAGAAGAATGATGAAAACGTAATGGATCGACCGAGTGACAAACGATGAAATCTTAAGAGGAGTGGGAGAAAAGAGAATTCTGCTGAAAACTCTTAGAAAAAGACGGGACGACCTAATCGGCCGTATTTTAAGACACGATGGCCTGACGAAGACAGTCGTTGAGGGAACAGTTAACGGGAAGATTGGAAAAGGTAGGCCTCGTATGAGAGAGATATGGAACAGATCGTGAAGGATATGAAAGAGGAATTACGTTGATATGAAGAGGTTGGCCGATAGAAGAGTCGAGTGTAGGACTGCGTCAAACCGATCCTAGGATTGTTGACCGATGACGATGACGACAGGGAAATTTTCATAACCGATCCATCCCTTATTAAAACGAGTATCAATGGGGTCGTTTACCATATTTTTTTTATTGCCGAATCTGATAGAGTTTGTAAAATAAAAGGACCCGTATTTTTCCGTTTTCTGGTCCGACAATTATTTCCCGAGTTATAAGCGGCGAAAAACTGATGTTTTTAACCCTTTCGGAAAAGTGGGTGTGGTGCTACCTCTGACGTATATCGACTTCGTCCAATCACAACTGAGCCCGCGAAGCTACTTCGCCTTATCGCAAAGGGGGGGACACAGCTGACTCGGCCAATGGGAGCGATTTCGACAGCATCTGTGCGAGCAGACCTTCCGAGAACCCCCCTCCACTCCCTTCCCCCTCCCCTGAACGCAGTCAAGGACGGGAGGAAAATGATGTCAATGTTATCACAGCAGCATTTTCGGTGGGCGTCACCTTTTGCTTATTTTAATTTTTGATTTATGAGTGAATCGTTGTGGTTAGAAGATTAATTTTTTCACTAAAATTCGTTTTTCGTTTCCATCTAACGATTTCGTGTACAAAATTGCGATTTCGGTTCCGAGTAAACGCCCCAATTTATGTTAATCAAAGTAGCGAATCGTAAAAAGAAATGGAAAAGCTATGCATTATTATAAAAAGTCAACATCGTAGCTGTTGTTTATTTTCCTAATAAAAAAGAAATGTTGAGATTGAACTACTATTCGCGGAAATAAAGCCAATATTTCCGCGTTCGTCCGATTTCAGTTTCTCCCCTAAGCGACCTAAGACCGATGCCCTCTGCCGCGTCTACCTTGAATACGCTCCAAATTATGCAGTTTTTATAACGACTTTTGCGAAAGGATTGCTTCTTATGATTAGTATAAACATATTACTATCCAACGGCGTTAAAATCGTTTCTTTATTGTTTCAGTTTAGTGGCTGTGAATAAAAAATTTAAAATCCTAACTCGGCTCCTATTAACAAAGAAAATAAAACTTTGTATTTCCACATGGACTGTTTTACACTACATCATCAGGTTATACAAGGCATCATCAGGTTGACGGAACATCATGGTACATTGTACCTGATGATGCCTTAGCGGGTGAAACCGGTCGTGCGAGTGCATAACCGTTTCTGTGGAAGTACAAATATAGTGGATAGTTTCACTATCTTTGTTTATATGTTGGACTTCCATAAAGTTACGGTGGAAACAGTTAATTTTATTATCCACTCCTCTAGGTCACAGAGAACTATTATTAATTAGCTTTCAATATATCTACGTAAGAAATCCATGTGACTAACTGAAGCCTCTCTTGCTTTATTTGTTTAATTCAAAATTTACCCCTTTTTTAAAATGTAAAAATAAAGGATTATTTACTAATTTTTCGAGTTGTTCTCACACTTGCATAAAAATGCAAGCCTTCAAGAGTTACATCCGCTTCGATTCCTATCGAAAACTTCTTCTTCAAAGAGCCGGATTCCATTTCAGTGAAACGCCTTGGGATAAACACATTAAGATATCTCAGTAACCAATTGACTCATGCGTGTAACATATTGTTATATTATTAATTTTAAGGGTTTCCTTTTAAATATATGAAACGTGCGATTAATTTTTATTTTAATAAAATTTAATTAGCAGAAAGCGCCCTTTTTTGACGGATTTTAGGGTTTTTTTGTCATAACTAATGAACAAAATTTGGCATTTTAGGTATTAAATTCAAGGTATATTACTTATTTCCTTTTTGCCATGTGCAATTTGTGTCCAAAATTATGACCTCGGCTGATAGGCAAAAAAACTGAATTTTTGCAGTTTTGGACGTTAGTGGCTCAGCCTGTTTAGTCAATCTCGAGTGACACACATGTTGGGGAATTCTCTTTTATTGCCCTTTACACATCAGGGAGAACAGGCTGTAGGTTAAGATTATTAGTAAATTCAGGGGAAAGTCTTCGTTTATGATTTCACACATAATGCTAGAGTATAAAGTAACCATTTAATGCTTGCGACTGAAACAATTTCTAACTGGTGAAAAGTAAAACCAATCATATTACACTCGTCTTTTCAACATGTCAGCTGGATTCTAGAAGATGCGTTTTAACCTAGTAATTAAATTACTTGACAATCTAATGCTGCTCCTTTGTATCGATATTTCATTAATATACATTCTTTAACGTAAAGCATTTTAGGCTTTCACATGCAGTAGCACCTATTTTCAACATATTAATAAGTATTTAAATAAAATATTTTGTTGAAGCCCTTTCGATTAATCTTTTGTACACCCTTTAATGTTAAAATGATCTAGAATGCTAAAATGATTTTTAAATAACATGCTTCTTTTTTGAAAAAAGCAATTTTATTATACTGGATTTCTTTCACGAAAATACGAAAAATCTCTTCTAAAAGGGGCACAATTATAAAATTATTTTCCGAAATGCTTAGTTACTGATAGATTAGTCTTTCGGGCTGAATCATACTTTAGATGTCTTAGTAATAAAACTCGGTAGGGGAAGCAGGTGATATACGGGGTAGCGGAGCCAGACAGGGTACCCGTATTTTTTGCCTGTAAGGTGATGCAACCTAGCCTAAACTCCGTTAAATAGGTTTAGTGGTTAAGGCTGTTGTGTTGGGAGCACGGAATGTCATTCCAGGGTCGTGATACGTGTTGTCTGCAAGTTGTGTGTCATTTCACGCTAGTTCATTTTATAATATTTCAGGCTACTATTTATTGATTTACTGATAAATACTCTTGTTATTTCTTATTTTCAATACATATTACCATCTTGTATCCCACACCATGAAGATATAATAAAAGTGATATATAACATTTTTGGTGAATTTGGTTTCTCATAGGCTTCGGTAAACTATCCAAGATGGACCTGGGTCAAGACGGGGTACTACCCGTCTTGGATAGTTAAATTCCTCCGAAGCCCAAAGCAAAGAAGAAAATGAAGATATGCCTATCTAAAAAGACTGCTATGGTTCCTCAAGACAAATTCTCGGAACGAAACAGAAATGTCTCATGACATTGATGATGAGGACAACGAATGTCTTCATTGCAATGAATATTCGGAAGAAGGTTGAATTCGACGCGCTGCTTGTAATCGGTGGGCACACAATTCATGTGCAGGCGTAGATAGTGATGAAGACGTTGTCCATGTTTGTGTTCTTTGTGAAAAATAAAGAAAGTAAATATGCAACCCATCTTGCCCCCAGCATGGGGCAAGATGGGGTGAATGTACTTATTTCGAAAAAAAATGCATAATAATTCACAGGATAAGAAATATTTACTTTTGACAGTGTTTTTATGTATAAAATTACTATCGTTATCCTATTTTATGACGAGGAAAACTATTTTAATAATTACGTAGTAGTCTTAAAATTAGCTTAAACATTAAATACCCCCTTGCCCCTGGTTCCCCCCTATTGCCATACGTTAGGCGTTGAATGTACGGAACGGATCTCGATATTTCCGTTTTTCTCTTCATTTTACAAGATGCCACGATTTTAAGTCACATAACCTCGTGATATTGTTAACTAGTTGACCTCACTCTTGTCGTCATGACTAATTTATAATCATAGATGCGTCGTTTACTTGATTACTGATCATGGGTCATGTTTAGAGATGCACTCATGTATTACCTGTAGACGAAGCATTAGGTGCCTATGTGGAGATGAGGTGACACGGATATGATTTCTTTTCTTTTCTAATTTGGCTTCTCCGGCGCCTGTCGCATGTTTGTCTTCGCGTCCCTCATATCACGGGCAAACAGCCGGCGGTTGTTTGCCGCCGAGCGTTCCAGGGTTGGGGGCGGCTAACTGCAGGTTTTTATGGCTACGGGTGGAATTCAGAGCGGGACACCCTGGATGCGAATCTCCGCCACCTTTGGCCATCCGTCGAATGGGAAGGACTCGGTTCTTAATCAGACATATTTCTTTCGTTCAACACAGAAAAGTTTTGGACCTGCTGACCTCAATATTCCGTACTTGAAATGCATGCTTAAGAATATTTTAAAATGCATTCCATTACGATATTTTTACTGATGGCTTTAAAAACATTTTGCGATCTCCGACTTACAAGGGTGGAATAGATTATGAACATAAAATTAGGGAAATTGATTTCCCTACGGATTAACGATGCATTATTTCCTCGTTTAGTTAGAGATTTGCATATCTGTGAATTCATCCAATATATACGTAAGTTTATCGATAGGTAGCGTAGGTAGTTGCATGTCGGTATGAAGGCTTTTAGCTAACCCCACTACCAGCACATCTATCTATTTGCTGGTAGTTCTTGTATGGATACAGAGTAATAAGCTTCCTCTATGATATAGGTAATAGAATTATTTGATGTTACCAGGCGAAAAAAGGAGAAGATTTCCTAAAAAATCCAATAAAAATACTCGAGTATATTACAAATTAAATATGGCATTAAATTGTGACATAGTATTGGCATCCACATTTATTTTATCTTATCGCTCGTGAATTAATCAAGTCTGCAACGAAGAGCCAAAAAATTGAAAAATACTTCATCTACATTTGCATACTACCATCGTTCAACGTAGAAAACCTATTGGGCGTACTGGCCACAATATTCCGTAGTTGAAATGCAAGCTTAAGAATATTTTAAAATGCATTCCATTACGATATTTTTACTGATGGCGTTAGAAGCATTTTGCGAACTTCGACTTACAAAGGTTGATTAGATAGTAACATAAAGTTTGGGAAATTTATTTCCAAGCCTACAGATTTAAGATGTATTCCTTCCTCGTTTAATTAGAGATCTGAATATATGTAAATATATTCAATAAAATATATCTACGCAAGTTCATCGATATGTAGCGTAGGTAATTGCATGTCGGTATGAAGGCTGTTAGCTAACCCAACTACCAGCACATTTATGTATGTACGTTTACTGTGCTTTTTACTTTTTTTGATTCCTGTAACTTGACTGAAATATACTTACTTATCTTCTTTGAGCATGATATCTAGTGCATGCATCGGGAAGATTCACCCCATGTCAATCATCTTTATGGTGACTTTCAGGGTATTATGTAAAAGTAGAATATTCTGCTTTTTGGATGGGCAGCTGAAGAAATCTGTTGATAAACTGGGTACCGTTCGAGATGCCCTTTTTATTTTATTTATGAAAGTATATGTGACTCCGTAGTCGAATATTGAAGGAAAAATGAGCACGATTGGCTGAGAATGAAATGTTATTGTGTTGACGCGAGAAACCCGCTGGACATAATGAAGTACTGAATGCTGGTACCTGGCTCGCTGGCTAAGAAGGAGGGAATGGTAGTCTTGCTGAAGAGGCGACTGAGCCCATGTTCATCCAGGACGGCAGTCAGATAAAGAGTTGACTAGGCCTACGAAAGGACAGGGTGGCAAGCTTAAAGAGTCGGCTACACCTAGGTCAGGTCTTGTGTCACCTTAGACTAATGGCTCCGCTGTATAAACCCTTTCGGTAGTTTCAAATTCCATAAATAAGTTGGGGAAATAGAATGGGGTCGTTTACCATATTTTTCTATTCCGCATATCCGAATCTGATAGAGTTTGTAAAATGAAAAGACTCGTATTTTTCCGTTCTTCAATCTGTCACGTAGGACATTAGTTGTAAGCGGCGAAAAACTGATGTTTTTAACCATTTCGGAGAAGCGGGCGTGCGGAACACTTGTACCTCATCCCCTTCGTCCAATCAGACTGCACAGTTCCTTCGTCCAAACACATCATGAAGACACGCAACCGATTGTGCCAATAGAAGTGGTTGTTAGACTCCATTAAGTGTATTTCGAAATTATTAGTAAATTATCAGTATTAGTCATATTTATGGACCGCGAAAGTTTTAGCAACTTGATATAGTACAGTCGGTCATTGGACTTGAGGATTAACTGCAAAATAAAATGTATAGTATGGATAAGTAGCACAAAATTAAGCCTGACACCATTTCATCGTTGATTTTGTCCACGATGGTTCTGATTATATTTACCTAGACGTAATAAAGACGAATAATGATGAGATAAAGTACATTGACCGAGTGACAAACTAAGAAGTTTTACAAAAGTATAAGAAAAGAGAAGTCTGCTAAATACTTTAAAAATAAGTCGGGGCAACTTAATCAACCACATCTTAGGACACGATGGCCTGCTGAAGACAATAGTTAAGGTACAAGTGAACAGGAAGAATAGAAAAGGCAAGCCACGGATAGGGTATATCATGGAATAGGTTGCAGAGAATTCTTTACACGATACAATTTTCTCTACAAACGAATGTATGAAACTGAACGAAATTGTATGTTTGTGTGAATGGAATTTAAACAGGTTCTATTTTCCGTTCAGCCAATCGCACAAGCGTTCACACAATTTGTCGCTTTACACGGTACAATTTCCTCATACAAGTGTTTGTAGAAGAAATTACACAAAAAATTGTATCGTGTAAATCAGCCTTTAGATTGTTGGCCGATGATGATGAGACATAAAATTGGACTTACCTAGAAAATCCTCCCTCGCGGTGACTAACAGAGAATTACTTAGATGTAAATGTTGGTGCATTCATATACATTTATTAAGTACCATCATATGGCACCAAGAATATGTGTCTTAAAAGAGAGAGGATGCAATAATAGGTGAAATATGTAACAGGAATAAAAGTTTGTGTTATATACGCCAAAAGAACGTGCAACTTGATGATTATTACTATAAATTACAATACAATTTTTATTTCTGGATTAGACGTCTATCAATTAAGTACTTCGGTGACGTGCAATGTTTTTTAAATAATTATACTTGGTTCGCGTTGTAGCCGTTTATTGTTCGTAGGAAACACGAATTCTTTCATTTCTCAGTCCGACTGACGCTTTCTCTTCATTAGTCGCTTCTGTTTGCCCTGCCCTATGTAGAAATGGGGGTAGAAATATGTCTGCAGTTTTAGATTCAAATTTTCTGGTGCCTTAAATCTTGCGAACAACGTACTAGTCTATATGGTTTCCCAACCAAACCCTTCCAAGAGGCGAGCCACACTTGCTGAACTTTCAAAAGAATGAGTTACAAAACTCACTGCTTTCCTTTATATATCATTCAGTTCTCGATTTAAATCTGAATTCATTGGATCCCAAATACTTAACGTATACTAAAGGTGAGACATTACAAGTGGGAAATAATTTGTTTCTTTTAGTATTCCACTTGAACGCTATGCCACACCCCGTTTGATAAATCCCAGTCTATTCAGCGTAATGCCACAAAAATTTAGCCGCAACACCTACCCGATCCCCTAAAGGGATTATTGGTTTAAAAGGTGGTTAGTCGTATTCTGTCTCTTCCCTCCTACCCTCACTTACTCTCTCTCTCTCTCCACTTAACCCACTCCGACGTTCTCGTGCAGGGGCGTGTCCTCGTAACTTTTTCTTTTCCTCCTCCTCGAAATCGACCCTGGAAGGATTATTGCGACTGCATCCAATTCGTCGCGCCCAGTTCGAAACGAAGCGTAAAATCACGCAAGTACGCGCACGGACGGGCGAGACTTTCAAATTGCATCCGAGGAGAAACTATTCAATCGAAGAAAAAGAGTCGCTCCAAAATTATGGCATGCAGACAAAAAATCCGCCCGTTCCGATACAGAATCAGTCGTGCTTTCAATTTTTCGAGGCGTGATCCTCTCTACGAATCTGTTCTATTGTCAACGAAGATGATAGAAAGATCACGAATCACAGGGATTCATCCAGGGTTGTATAATATAGAGGGCTCGCCGCAAAGAGGAAAACTTTTATACGTTTTGGATTGGTTATTCGGGGGAGGCGACCCTCCCCTAAATAACCAATGAGGAGGGATTGGTTATTCAGGAGAGTAGAGGGTGAAGATCACCAAACATGCACTATTGACATGCATCTAGGCTACTATAGTTCATACTATATATATATATAGTATGAACCTAGTATAGTATATACTAGGTTCACATACAGTTAGATGGTTAGTATCTACATACACTGTAAAAAGTTGATCTGATTTTCAGTTCGATCTGAATTTAAGCGCTGTCTGGTTTAAGGCAGGAACACGGATTCAAGGTGCGGAAGAGGCAGGAACATGGATGGTTGATACAGGAGCAGTTAAGCAGGAAGCAGAGGAAGCAGGATTCTGGATGGTCTGATTTTCAGTCGTTCACCTGCCTTATTTTTAGACAAGATATTACTGCTGAAATTCAACATACCCTGTCTTAAAATTGTTGCATCTGAAATTCAGATCGCTTTTGTACCTTAAAATCAGATCTACTTTTTACAGTGTAGTAATAGAGGGATTCTTACTAAAATGTAATACGTAGTATGTATTATGGACAGCCATTATATCTCATTCGTTGTATAAAGATATTTTATGATCTCCAACTAATATCGTATCTTCTGGCGAAGCTTAACGTTTCGACAAACACAACTTTAATGCCCGAGGCTGTATTAGAACACGCGACCTTTGCTATCAGTCAGGTGTATACAGGACGTACCCACTGCGGCCGGCTACATTTGATGGTTAGTAGATCGTGAGTATATAAATATTAATAAAGGAATTTTTGGTTATAATTGCATTTATCTGCATATTTTTATCTATAAATATCTGTCTTTGAATCATTTTCGCTAGATCAGGCATGATTTAGCAATTGGACGAGTTAGTAATTATAGATGCAGATGAAATTGAGAGCTGGCCATTCGCCTGGCAACGGCGAAAAAGCGTAGGTTCCCTAGCTAAAAGCCGGCGGCAGAAAAAAGTGAGTCACTCGCGAGATGATGCGCGGAATGAGAATGATAAGAGTAGGTGGAGGGGGGGGCGGGGCTGTGTATATTATAGTTGCGTTCTTAGTTTACTCTGGGAAGGGGGAGGATTGTTTGGAAGCGAAACTCTCCGCCTCCTCTCGTTTCAAGCGAACAAAGGACCCCATTGAGGCGAAAGACCACAGCACGGAGTTTAACAGAAATTGCTCCCTGATTGTGGGCGGTGGTACGGGAGATAGGGCCTGGCGTACCTTTGATACTCCTTGGAATCACGCCAATTCGCACGCGACTGAAAGGTGTAAAACCGTGGTTGGATGTGGAAAGTGCCTTCGTCCGCCTAGAGGAAAAAAATGTAGCCAGCCCCGTTGGATACGTCCTCTATACACCTGACTGGTAGCAGAGGTCGCGTGTTCGAATACAGCCTCGGCATGAAAGTTGTGTTTGGCGAAAGGATACTTCGTCAGACGATACGATATTAGTTGGGGATCATAAAATATCCTTATACAACGAATGAAATATAATGGCTGTGCATAAATCATACTATGTATTACGCTTTAATAATAATCCCTATATTACTATGCAGAAACAAACATCTAGCAGTATTTTGTCCCTATTGTCTAGCATGTTTCCAGGAAGTATCCTAGTTGCATGTCAATAGTGTATGTTTGGTGATCTTCACCCACTGCCACACACCATCGCGGTGGATTCAGAGTAGATGTGGAATGCACTTCTATTGATTACGTTACGTTCACGTAATACACCGAGAGCCACCACAAGGGTGTGAGGCATGTGGTGAAAGGTACCCAACCATGCACTACTTAAATTCAATAGTATCAGGCGAGATGTAGTGGTACAGCATCTTTGAACAAAAGAAAAAATAAGTAAAGAAGTAAACTTTGTCCTGCTAACAAATTGGAATTTATTTTCGACGGTTTTCAACGCCTCGGCGTCATCCTCAGGGTAAACGGCCGAGATACCCCAATAGGCCTTAATATACATACTCCAAGAGGGGAGTAAATGGGAGGGGGTTCAAAGAGGAGGTACATTGTTGAGTGGAGGATGGGGGTGGGGTATGGAGGTTAGTTGAGCACAAGAATTACTCATTCAGTAGTGAGGCCGTCAGATGAGGTAGGTGTGAGGAAAAAGGGAGGGGGGTCAAATGACCTTTTACACTTCATCAAAACATTCGTATGGTGTAAGTCTATGGATCAGAGACATGGAACATACATGGTAAAGCAGACCAGTGAAGAATTGAAGCCTTCGAAACATGGTGCTGGAGGAGAATGTTGAAGATTAAATGTGAGATAAAGTGAGGAACGAAGAGGTGTACTGAAGAGCAGATGAAGGAATGACAATATGGAAAATCCAGGATGGCGATCGTCAGGGAAAACCGGGAGAACCTGGAATTGTCAGGGAATTTTGCATTTCTGGAAAAGTCAGGAAATTATCGTGTAAGTCAGGGAGAAACATTGAATTCTCGCTATTTTTCTACTATTACGGTTATCGGCCAGTCTTTCCCACCCTTTATTTCACCAACTAAAACTAATATCCGTCGCTGACGTGCATGGAATAAGCCCCGTCAATTTGCGGAACATTCAGTTGTGAATCTTATTAGTTGTGTCTCTTAGTTACTTACAATTAGTTGTGAATCAGACGTACAATATATCCCTTGTGTACATCCTTAATGTGATATTTGCCTAGTAGTGTTAAAATTCATGATCACATGCATTCCGCTCATCACAAGGAATCCAAGGTTATGTTGTTCGGAAAATTTTACCTCTCGTTTTTTTTATTTCTGAGACTCGGATCTAGAGGCAGGTGGAGCACAATAGCTCGTAGTAAATACGTGCTTGCAGTTATAAAAATTCGATACTATGATTATTAGAATGGTAATACAAGTACGATCGCTCGTGTAAACAAAATCTTACGTAAGATCATCTTTGATTCCCATACCCCCGTTCGTGAGACAGTAAGAAGAGTCATCCCCCCATCCCCACCTTTCACGCTTGACGTAATTATTGAATGGTCCCGTTAGCTCCCTCTCGAAGCAATTTAGTCATGTCACAAACCACCTCAAATATGATATTCCTGAATAATGATGCTGCCGTTGCTAATTGCCTTGTTCGCAGTGACGCGATTACGTTTTTTTTTTGTTTATACAAATATTTGTACATTTTTGGTTCCCTCTTACAATCTAGGGGTTCTAACCACGTTAATCAATTTGTTATTTGCTTCTGAATGTCAATTGTGCCACCCGAGTTTGATCCAGTCCAACAAAATGGATTTGGTTTGTATTTTTTTGCGCTCCTTAGTGATACTTGTACCGGAGTCCGCCAGTAAATCGGCCATTAACTTTCTCTTCGATGCCTTTTCAGTAATCCTCAACTTCCCAGAACTACCACGACACGCTACTTCATTGTTGAAGGATTAGACATCTTCATTGTAATTTTACCGAAGGAAACATATACGGCCACGGAAATACGATACACGGCCGCGTATCCGCGGCCGCGGAATGTGTATGAAAAGTGCGTATAGTTTGCATGAGGGTTTAACTTAAGAAGGTTTAATATACTTTTTCATTAGGGGTATACTTGTAGCTTTAAATGTATACATAATCAATACATTGATTTCAGCTTTTAACATTTTCTGAGTTTTGACGAAAATTGAATTCAGCAGAAATAAAATATTCAGATAATAGGAGCCCTTTTGGCGATCGGTCAGGGAAGTTTGTGAGTCCGTCAGGGAAAAGTCAGGGAATTTAAAAATTGGGTCTCAGTAGCCACCCTGAAAATCCTATGGCAAATATACCTTAAGGCCCCAATGAATTTGTAAGAAATGTAATAGAAGGGATGGCCCTGCGAGGAAGATCAATGGACAAATATATAGGGGAAATAAAGAAGGACGTGAAAGAGAAAACATGTCTGGGCGTGAGGGAATTAACAATGAATAGGGCTGAATGGAGGGATTCAGTAAACCATTCCTAGGATTGAAATACACTGTAAAAAGTTTATCTAATTTTCAGTGGTATATGAATTTAAACGCAGTCTGATTTTACGGTAGTGGTCTAAATTTAAGACTCAACAAGCGTAAAAATTATATATACCTCCGCCTTATTTTAAGAACCTAACCACTGCATATTGAAAATAAGATGGCTGTGATCTGAAATTCAGATCACCTGGGCTGAAAATAAGCACGCCTTGGTTGGCTCCGCAATGGGGTGTTTGCATAAATTCTTTTTTATAAAAAAATATCTTTAATGTGTAGAGGAATGAAAACGGATGAAGAAAACAAAGTTCATATGCAGTTAAATGCTTATTTATATAATAAGATTAAAATAAAATCGCTATAATACCGAAGATTTTAGCAGAAGAAGAAACGTCCTGCGATTCGTCGACTGGTCTGTGACGTCATCTGCTCGTAGTCCATGTGAGCGTTGAGTTGAGAGTGTAAGGTGAAGGAGCTGCTAACAGAAAGGATTGAGAATTTAAATCGATTGGCAGCCAGCATTCTAGCTGGATATGTTCCACATGGATGGATAATTGTTCCACAAGATTGAATATAACGCTTTAATTTATATTACCAACACTCTATTGTATCTCAAACGTTTTTCCCTCCTTAATAATTTTTTCTCCGAAGTATTCAGTCTTCTAAATTTGTTTTTCATCTAATTTAGTCTGACGCGCATGTTCTCTTAAAATACTTGCATTTTTTTGGAAAATTGAACAGTAGGTATTGAATCTATTAAAGGCCATATTCCGCAAATAAATGATAATGTGGAGCTGTGCATCCTTCTACTAAATATTAACGAAGATGAAAATTCAATTTTCAAAGTCTTTACGCTCGTAGCCATCATGGAAGATAATGTGTAGATTTTTCTACTTCACTAGTATTTATTGGCAGTCCACCGTTCAGTTACAATCCTTTATATTGCTGCCAATAGAATAGGCTCACAAAGGATGTCATATTCCATCATAGGAGTCCAACTTATGCAGTAAAGCAGAAATTAACAGAATTACGTCAGAAGCCAAAACAAGGAACGATTGAGAAATATATAAAATAGGCACATTGCTGACACTGAAACCTCATTGATTGATCGGTCAATCCCAAGTCATTTACCGCTAGCAAATAGATCACAGTTAAATCACAGTTTTTGACTGTCCTTGTCCGATTATGGGTTCAATCAATTCTACTACCCGCTTAAACGAAAGGAATGCACTCCCAAGTATTTCAAGTACGTATTGCAGTATGGCTTTTTTGAATTCAGTCTTTGCCGTAACTCATGGCCTGTCGGCGGTTTCCATCCAAATTCTTCTTGTAAGTCTATGCTTTTTACGGGGTGAGAAGAATCCTCCACAGTCAATCCAAAATAAGGAGAAATTCACTCTTTTATCCGAGTTTTGTCGTTCCAATGATCAATCCGCGAACCGAATTCTCTTTGTAGTGTGCCGTCATTTTTCACCTCAGGAAGAGGAAGTGACCTTCCGCTTGTGTCCCGCCTCGTCCTAAAAAGAAATATCTATATGATTATTGGTACTATTTAATGGCTTGACAAATGCGGGTAAACACAAAGGCTTCCTCGGAATACGATTTCCGTCCCTCCGGTTTCCTTTTAATGCCACACTGGAACCCTTTTTTTTTTTGTCGAACGAAGGAAAGGGGGAACGCCTTTCTTATCTCGATGCCCTCGCTCCAGCTTTCGAAAGATAGTTCTCGAGGAACGAGAACACCAGGTTCAATATTTGGATCGACAATGACAACGTACAAGGGGCGTGCAGCACTCGTGTCCCGTCGATTCAAGTGTCTAAAGACCGCGACTCCCCTTATCTTATCTCCATTTGACCGTGCTGTGGGGATAGAGGGCGTGGAGTTGGCAAGGGTGTGGGTTATAGGTTCGGCTTTCCTTTTTATTATTTGAGAGCTCCTAACCCTTTCCAACCCGAGAAGGGAGTGTCTTTTTGGCGGGGATGGGGAGAGGGCAAACAATGCCTCGAGGAAAGAGAATCCACACGCTTACCTGGTTCGGATTTTTTTTCCCTTATCCTTCGTCTTCATCATCATCATCATCAGTCAGCAATCCTGATATTGATTTGACGCAGTTCTCCGCTGAATTCGTCTATCAGATAATCCCTTTACATTTACGTATTTCTTCTATTTCATATTCTTCATCACTTGTTCTTTTCTCGTATGAGGACTTCCTTTGCCGTTCCTCCCGTCCACATGTCCTTCAACGATTGTCTTCATCAGGCCATCATGGCTCATGATGTGGCCGAATAATTTGTCCCGTCTTCTTCTTAGGATTTTCATAAGGCCTCTTTTCTCCCACTCTTCTTAAGACTTCTTCGTTTGTCACTCGTTGCTGTCACTGCTGTCATCGTCCATGCCTCACTGCCATAGAGAAAGAGGCTTCAGATGTACGTTGCAATGAATTGTATCCTTATTGTCCCTAGGCAGTACTCAATGTGCCACCGTGAGGGTGTGAAGGCACGGGATGTTAGGTCCCTATACGTGAACTACTTACCGACAACTACAAGGAGTCATGCGTTTACTTTGTGCGAAAAAATAGATACTTTCCGCCTGTTAGACCAAAATTAGAATACGCTGCTAGTATATAGGATCCTTTGGTGGTAAACCTAAATAAGGATCTGGAGCGTGTGCTGCGAATATAGGCGACACTTGAAAAGGAACGGTACCAAAATCAAGAAAACGTCACCTAACTATTAGAAGAACTAATACGAGAGGCATTCGAAATAGCAAAAAAAAACCTTTAATAAGGAAGTTGGCTAACCTTATAGTCGAACGGTCCTTCCGGCCACTCAGCGCGCCCCTGACTATATGTATAACGGTCATGGATATCTAGCAGGTCATAGATAGGCCAGTTTGAAGTAGTGTTTGAAGTACTGGCCTCTCACCGGGAAGGGCCGAGTTCGAATCCCGGCAGTGGGAGATATTTTTAATTTACGGGAGAGTTCTAGACTAGACCCCACCTATGAACTATAACTATGGTATTAGAGTATCTTGTGCAGAACTTTCTAGTACAGCACTCCGTCCGTCGGATGGGACGTTAAGCCGTGGTCCCCTTGGCGCCTTTTCGTTATGAGGTCCACCCTTCCTCCTTTCCCTTCCATTTCTATTCTAGTACCAAGGATGGGATAGGTACTAGACCTCCCATACTAGTCTACACCAGTTCCATCTTTGGTACTAGACCTCCCATTGTAGTCTAGACCTCTACCATTCCTGGTACCACGGGGTGGGTACTGTGGGATGTATAGACCCATTGTCCCATCCTTGGTACTAAACCTCTCATTGTAGTACCAAGGATGGGAGATGTCTAGACTACAATGGGAGGTCTAGAAACTTAGTTATAGTTCATAGTTGGTACTAATCTAGACCTCTCCCATACATAATTTAAACCAGCCTTACTGCATAAATTTAGAAAAAATGAACAAGAGTAATTTTTCCAATCCTCTAAGTAATCCTCTCAGCGACAGTGGATAGGATTGGTAGTAACCTCTTCTCACGTGCATGCTGGACCAGTCTTGCTCCCCGCTCCTGTAGAAGATATAGTAGTAACCAGCAAAGTATTTAAATCATATACGCCTCGTTTAACAACATAACTTCTTGGCTCCTCGGAAATGCAAATGATTCATTATCTTTTGAGAAACCACTAACATAAACAGGATATACCTATATTCAAAGATAATGGCGGGAAGATTGCGATCCATTAATTCGACTTCGATTCGATTCGACCCATTAATTCGACTACAGGAAGACCTCAAATGAGTACCGTTTTCAAACGCAATTTGATAATTATTTCGAAATTTTCAAGTATATTTTATCAGGGTCTGTTTTTGGATTAAAATATAAATATTTATGAAATACCGCGTTTTGCGGTCGAAGCGAATACGAAAACAAAACGATGATATGCATGCGCTGCCGTAGGGTTGGATTTGGAAATATTTTTCTTCTGGCTAACCTCTAAAGATTATAATTGGTACCGGATAGGAAGGTGAAATGGAGGTAGGATAGCCTGTAGTGCATCTAGAAACTGTTCTTCGCATTTTTTTAAACTACGTCAACTGCACCTATGCATGCTTTATGAGAATTATTATTTAATATATTTTAGCACCTGCCGTATAAATGAATATTCCAGATATTCAAATGTAAATACTAATTATTTCGCTGCAAGTTACTATTCGACGCATAACTAACCTCTTTCTCTTATTTAGTGGCCATTGTACTGACTACTAAACTATATATGATACTCCTATATCTCCGCTCCCTTGGGTTTGGAAAAATTACTCTTGTTCATTTTTTATAAATTTATGCAGTAAGGTTGGTTTAAATTTCAATTATCTGGAACAAAATTTGTAGATTCCAATCGGTTTTTCATTCAAACGTGTATCAAATCTCAATCAAAAATGATCCAGCCATGAAAACGCGTCAAATTCGCGCGAAAAGAGGTTGTATATTTTAACTGTCACAAATGTTTGAATTTATTGTAAAGCTCGATTATTGTTCCACAATGTTGTAAACATGACCAAGTTGTTAAATTGGGTGTTTTACGGTGTTTTGTTTTGATTCATGGTGACTCACATAGAGCCGAAGGATGATATCAATTCAAAATTAATGTCATCTAAAGGTAAATCTTTTCTTTCTCCAACAATGCATAATTTTCTACCAAACATGCAAAATGTTCACAAGGAATAGAGTTCAACGTCAATTCTATTTTGACGGCGGTAGTAGTTGGTAACTGGCCTCATGACAACCAGCCTCCAGGTGCTCTAGGGGTTCGTGGTATGGGGTATAGCAAGAATTGAAAAATTATTTCAATTATTATTAAACTTACGCTGATATGAAAGGGTTGGCCGATAGAAGAATCGGGTGGAGGGCTGCGTTAAACCAATCCTAGGATTTCAACTGTTGCAGGCTCTACTTTGTGAAATGACGGCATGATGGGAGAAATGATTCACTTTTTACTTATTCCCCGAATTTATTGTTAACCCAACCGGTTTCGACGTTAGCACGTCATCTTCAGGGGTACAATCTCAATCAATCAAGGGGAAGATTGTACCCCAGAAGATGACGTGCTAACGTCGAAACCGGTTGGGTTAACAATATATTCGGGGAATAAGTAAAAAGGGAATCATTTCTCCCATCAATCCTAGAATTGTTGACCGATGATGATGTCCACAAACTGTTTCTATAGGTAACATTCTAACATTTAAATTCTATTTTAAAAGGAATTCACCTGAAAATAGAGTTTTTTCATGCGCAATAGTTTAATGAAAATCCCTCACATATTTCTGGGCAGGACATCAAACATTTACAAATATTTGACACATTTTGATAGCCATGCGAAAAACTGAATTCAGTCTTGGAGGTCAGCATAACATGGGTAATGAGGTCCTTAGGTGGGAACTTTCACTCTCTTTTTTGCCCGAGATCATCGTATAACTTTTATGCATTTATCTCCGCTCGCGGTCTTTAGATTTTCCCCTCATGAACACCTTTCGTTACGCCTTGGTAAGTCCGCGGAATTCGGGGCAATTAGCCCCCCTGAACTGATTCGCCCCAAACCCCTCGCCCTCCCCGCCCCTTCGAGAACCTCCGGCCCCCGGTCACTTCCGCCCCTCTCGCCGTGGGAACGTTCCCACGTCGAGAGGGGCGGGAAATCACGCCGTCGCACAGTGGGCTGAAATCGAAATTCTTTGGACAAAATTACAAAATGGCTTTTTTGGAGATAGAATCATGAAATTTGGTACAAATACTCACAATTGATTGGCAATCAAGGAACGACATGCCATTGGCCATGTTTCGTTGCCGTTACCGAGATACAGGGGCTCAAACAGAACCAAAATTCCAAAATTACACCCGACTTTAGTTTTCTCCGAAAATCTTCCTATTTAAGTGGGGGGTGACGCTGTGGGAGGAATTTGATCGGCTAAAAAACTATTAGGTCTGTTAAAACAACTCTTTTACTTAACTGTGCTTAACTTTGGGGTTTTTTTTCGTAAATTTAGGTTATGTTACGCAACAAAATGGCGGACGCTATTTTCACGCTAAATTTCATATTAAGTAGTAAATATCTAGCGTTCTACAAAAGATCCTGTCAAGTGACTCATATTAAATCAATTGTTGAAGCTTTCTAAAGGTAGATCTGAAATCAAATTGAAAATTCGTTTGCGACGCCGAAAATTACATTTGATTTTTCTTACGCGCGTCCGGAGCCGGAGACGCGCGCCGGGAGCTGGAAATGCCGTGACCCGAGTAAGTTTTTTCAATCCATAAGGAACACAACGCTTCCAATTCGTCTGTCTTAAAATACGTGGATTGATATCGATAAACACAGGCTCTATGTGCATAAAATAATGGGGATATTGAAATATTAAGGTTTTAAAGTGTACGTGAAATCACTTTCAAGGTTTCACCTCTCAAAAGTAAACTACTCTTTCACAACCTTGAAGTCTTAAAACTGCAGTTTTCTTCGCACCAAACATGATTTTACCTTCCAGAGGAAACTATTAAGTACTTCTTTTCGTTTCTTTGCCCCTCCGTCCCAGCAGTCCAAGCCTTTGACTATACCATGAGGTTCATTCAGAAAACTACATTTTGGACGCCGCGGAGTTTTTGGTTGTTCAACGAGAATTTCTATACAAATCATTCATCTTTTCTCCAATCCAATCTGCATATCCCTGATTTACACGTCACATAGACTTTGTTCACCTAGTAAAACTTTAGTTTCTTCTTTACTTGAATTATGCTCACAGTAAGGAAACAAATTATCTCAAATAGCTTAATATTGAGGCAAACAATATTAATTCTGTTCGTCAAAACCCTTAACTTACATTATTGTTACTCACTTCCTGCTGTTTTGTTTGATTGAGATAGTTGTATTGTAACCAAAGCTTAGTATAAGTTAATACTCTTTGCATTCTTTATACTTTGGGGGTAATATAATTATCTCCGCATCGCTCTACTGTGGCCCGCGGCGCGACGGTAATTTTCTTTCAAGTGAACCACTAATTGCGATTTGAATTTCATTTTAAGGGAGTATTGTAGCCATTTAACAAAAAGGAAATTATAGATACAATTCATTTTTTTGAACACTTATTTTACATTGTTCTATGTTTTTCAAAGTTCCTACAAGGAATCGTCATCACTACTTGATTCCGTTTATTCCTCACTTATTTCTTCCAAAACCAATAATACCTTCAATTATTCTGGCATGTTCATATTTCTTTGTTTTGGGAGATTGCTATAGGAAATAAATAGATCGCACGTAAACAAAAGCCTTTTAAATTGATCCTCATTTGTGGCCACTCTGGAGTACTTTCTAGTAAATCTCTCTCGAAATTTCCGAACGCCCTTATTTCTAGACTCCAATGCATCTCTCGATAGCTGCCTTAACAGTAGGGCTACTCCTTTGGAAATTTCCCCTCCATGGAAGAGTACTTTATGTACTGTAGGTGGCATGTAATACCATGCGTAGTGCTCCACATACACTTCAGCAGTTTTGAAGCAGTACTGAGTAAATTCCTCGGCGTTAAGTAGCAGTCCACTTGAAATTGCTCTCAAAATTATTGAAAATCTCTGTATGAGATCTAGGTTAATCAGGAGTAATACTGACTCTTGATCAGCTCTGTATATACATCAGAGACAACGCCTTCTCTACAGGCATTTCTGATTGAATTACATCACCTTTCCACCATTTGGATAAGACTCTCTTGGCCCTAGTAGGTGTTGTGGTTGTGATTTCAGTCCCTAACTTAGCAGCCACAATATTTCCTTCCTCCCTCAAACTCAGAGGCTGCTATCGTAAGCTCGGCGGTGGAATCAATGTCCTAAGAGATTCAATTTTACGTTTTTTAGTTCTTTCAGATGAAACTTGAAACTCTTTTTCTGGTCTTCCGGGTGCTCCTGTGTAAATTTCATCAAAAATGTGAAATCCAAGGCTCTAAGTGACTAATTGTGGTAAAGTAAATTGTGGTAAGTGGTAAAGAGAATATGGAAAGATAAAAACCAAACGTTGGCCTTTTCTCGATGTACATGGTGAAAATATAATCACAATTTCAGAAAAATACATGCACTAATCCATTAAATTTTGCTTTCTGATCCTAAACCTCTCATTATGGCGGGAGCTTTCTTCCCACCGTATCAGGAACGGAACAAAAAAACCCTTGCGTGTACAATCCCGGGCAGCTATTTTGGCATCGACATTTGATTCTATATTCAACCTTCTGCATAATTAATTGTTCAAGAACTCTTTCCTATCAGTCACAGATATAGCCCTCGCTTCTATTACTTGATCATGGAGCAGTCGATATATTTTTCAGCGATACAGATTTCAGATAGTGACTCTAGAAACCTGTGCAAAATTTCAAAAGGGTTAAGAATGATTTAGTCTAATTTTGGTAAATAAATACGAAAACAGCGAGGTAATGGATGAAAGTACTAGGGCTCAACGATTATTATATAAAAAACTATAAAATACACTCCAATGAAAATATTTAAAGACAGCTTCAAAGAACAAAGTAATTGGCGGCAAAGAAATAATAGGAAAGAGCATACTTTATTGAAACTCAGGAATTGACAGGTAAAAGGTTTTCAATGACCGCCAAATCCGACACGCCAATGTGACATGAATATGATGATGAGGGTATTGTACAGTCACACGAAAAATGGTAGGATCCTGTAAAGTCGCTACAACAACACCACCACTCAACAAAACCTTTTTCTCTCTTCTCTAGCCCCTGCCATGCCTGCACTGAGAGTTAAATACACAATGCAATAAAGGGTTTGAAATCAAATCGCCAGCCGACAAGATGCACGATACTCTACATCCAAACACTCTCGCAGTTGACACACTACTACCTACTGAAAATCCCAGGCTTCACCCACGCTAGGGAACCAGACCCGGAGGAAAAAGGTCACGGCACCCTTGGCCTATGGTGTCAAAGAATTCCAACGACAGAAATAAAATGCGGAAGGCCCCTTTGTTAGAGGCAGAGAGCAAAACAGTTTCGCTAAGCCAAGGAAAACCCCTGGGTTCGGCGGCAGGAGCGGGTGGTTATTATTCCCTACGCCGCGCTGTACAGGGCAAGGATGTAGCCCGAGTATAAAATAAATGCAAAGGAACTTTTACTTAGCTTTGCGTTCACCACAATTTTCTCAATGAAACATAACACCTATGAAGTGTGTAAAAATAAAATAAGTTAAAAGTTTTTACGAACAGGACTTATTTGGATGTGCCTCAATATTCAGCTATTTTCAATAATTTATTTCATTTCTCTGGGCATATATAAGCGATTTTATACACATAGAGCCTGTGTTTATCGATATCAATCCACGTATTTTAAGACAGACGAATTGGAAGCGTTGTGTTCCTTATGGATTGAAAAAACTTACTCGGGTCACGGCATTTCCAGCTCCCGGCGCGCGTCTCCGGCTCCGGACGCGCGTAAGAAAAATCAAATGTAATTTTCGGCGTCGCAAACGAATTTTCAATTTGATTTCAGATCTACCTTTAGAAAGCTTCAACAATTGATTTAATATGAGTCACTTGACAGGATCTTTTGTAGAACGCTAGATATTTACTACTTAATATGAAATTTAGCGTGAAAATAGCGTCCGCCATTTTGTTGCGTAACATAACCTAAATTTACGAAAAAAAACCCCAAAGTTAAGCACAGTTAAGTAAAAGAGTTGTTTTAACAGACCTAATAGTTTTTTAGCCGATCAAATTCCTCCCACAGCGTCACCCCCCACTTAAATAGGAAGATTTTCGGAGAAAACTAAAGTCGGGTGTAATTTTGGAATTTTGGTTCTGTTTGAGCCCCTGTATCTCGGTAACGGCAACGAAACATGGCCAATGGCATGTTGTTCCTTGATTGCCAATCAATTGTGAGTATTTGTACCAAATTTCATGATTCTATCTCCAAAAAAGCCATTTTGTAATTTTGTCCAAAGAATTTCGATTTCAGCCCACTGTGCGTCGGGAGGAGAGGTCACACACGAGGGAACGCCGCCCGCCCCCTCCCTCCCCTTGCACGCGGCCGCCGCCCCTGCTTCCGTCAGTGGTCGACGCGGTCACACACCACTCTTCTCACAACCCCCGAGAGGAGTTTTGAGGGTGGAAGAATGGGGCCGGGCGGAAAAAACAACCTTCCCATCCTCCCTCAGTCACTCCTCCTCACTTTCGCCCCCTGCGACCCTGTCAACACTGCGGGAGAAACCGATCCATCCACTCTCGCTTCACTAACCTCCCTCCAAATCCCGAATATTGCCCGCTTGGGGTGTGATGCGCTTGTGATATATCGCCTGAGATGGGCAATGCGAACGTGATATTGAGGCGGTAACCAACACTTCCAACTATTGATGAACTTTATTTTTCGAGATTTTTCCGCGTTGGTTCATGTTGAAGACTACAGTTTCGCCGGCGCTCCATCTATTGTCTTCAGGTCTGAAGTGAGCTATTAATCAGTGGTTGTATGCTTGTTTTTCGGGTGTACCCCGCGTTCTATACCAGGTGTGATACCTGACGTTTCGTGGCCGTTGCTGGTCACTTTATCAAAGGGAATGAGGTATCTGTCGATTTGGTGGAGTTTATATAGGGGTTTCATGGAGGGAAAAGGATGGGAAGGGAAGGAGTGGAAGGAGTAGTCATTGCATTTTATTTAGGTTCAAAGCAGGGTCCCACGTGTGGCTGACTTGGAGGCCACAGTCCCTATTGTAATTTTGCTGGCATTTTCTTATTTCCAAAGCTTCGCGGATCAGCCGGGGCTTGAAGTTTTTCATACCTAACGGGTCGAATAGTTGTACATTTTTAACGATTTCCTTATGTCAGTATGAACGTCCGCAGGCAGTCGTAATAAAAATCTGGACAAGAAATTCGACAACTTAAACTGCACTACCATCACACATCTTACTGAACTTTATGTAATTTAGAGCTCTGGTTCCCGGGATAAGTTGACCCCAGCGCTTAATTCCGCCCAAGTTAAATAAATGAAGTTCCAAATGTATCTGCAATGATATTCAACACAAGGCGTTTACATGGGGTCCATCTCGCATCAACGGAATGGTAGCTTGAAATAATAACTCTCATTTTATTGGAAATTGATTTATTTTTGTGTATGCATTTTAATTAATATAACATAACAGTCGGGAAAGGTGACCGACAGCTATTGTTATTTGTGCCACATAGAATAAGTGGGTGATTCAGCAACGTAGGAATTTTTTAGGGAATCAACCTACTCTTAAGACGAAAAGAGCCAAGGGGGCAAACAGTTCAATGTCTCTTTCGACGAACGGAGCACTTTCCCTTAGTGCTCTCCATACAGCGCTCAAGTACTACACTTATTACGCTATATTTGATCAAAAACGAGTTTATAGAGATGACTTTAAACTATAGACTACCGTACGGATGGTTTAAAATGTCATTGTTTCCGCGAAAAATTAGAGAACATTATATAGTACATTTTAACCGGATAGTTATGCTAAAAGATTGTAGAGTAAGCTGTGGTGATTCTATTGCTTTGCACTATTGTTAAATTTATATTAACTACACCTTTGAATGTCTTGGGAAACATAGATTCATATATTTTAAGTAATGCCTAACCATTTAATAATAATATAATATTACATAGATACTTTTATTTAATTGCCCGTTTCTCATGGATCATGCGTAATATTTTTCCGTAAAAAGGTAACATTTTATCTCTTAGCTGCATATATCTACATCTGCAGATTACCCTGTGAGCCACCTCTAAGGTGTGTGGCAAGGGGTGAATCATCGCCAATCATACACTTCATCAGTATCATCTTCCTACATGCACTAAAGAACATAATGGCACTTTATACTTAAAACGTGTTAGCGATGCAGACTCCGGCCACTTGCAACATATTTATTGAAATGTACGGTATAATCTCTTTCTTATTATTCGGTTAGGTATTTTCATTTCCGTCAGATCACCGAAGTTAAGCAGCGTTGGGCCCGGACGGAGGTTGGATCGGTGACCCCCTCCATACCTCTACCATGTGGTTCTCTTGTCCCCTGTCTGCAAGTGGCGGGCAGGTTAAATGTGGGTTGGCACAATGGATCTAAAGAGGTCTAAGTGCCAGGGGGGCTCCAGAAGGCCCCCGCCCACACCTCCAATTTAGGTATTTGCTGCAATGCAATAAATTCCATTCCACGTGTGCTTACAAGGATGCAGTTATATGCGGATTAGTAGTACTATGGTCGTGCACTTTAAACTACCTTCAGCTACCTAACCGCTTTTTTATATTGCCTTTTCTAATCTCTAATTTTTCGCGGCTTCATTACGTAGTGCCTGTGTATTGATTATATTTCCCTTGCTAAACACCCTCTCGGTGGCTCACAAGGTATTCCGTAGCAGTAGAGGTAGGGTACAATAAATTGTTGAATAATCAATTAATAAATAAGTCTTGGGTTTCAAGCCGAGTAAGAATTTGGGTTGCTGACATTTCGATGGAACATTCCTCCTTCATCCTTATCGCCATCGGCCTTTTTAAGGAGGCAATTGAAATCAGGCTGGAAGATAAAACCTTAAATCGGGACTCTGGGTAGGTACATCCTCAGTAGGGAATGGAAACAGTTAATTCAAAAAATAACGTAAAAAAGACTACACAGCCCCCTGGATTAGACGGCTATATAAGCGCAGGCAAAATGTCCTGCCAACTATATTGCTCTGAGGACGATGGAAGAGTGTTCCATCGAAACATAAGCAACCCAAATTCTTACTCAGCTTGAAACCCGAGATTTATTATCTGTATCTATATCTACGACATACCACTGCAAGTCGAGGGTGTGTGGCAGGGGGTGCAATATAATTCGCCTTTATTTATATAATTCGCCGAGAGAGAACGAAATCCTATTTTGGATAATCTCTGTCACTGCTGAGACTCGAACCCGAGGCCTCCAGATGAGAATCCAGTATCCTATCCACCGCGAAAATTCGATCCCATTAAGGATAGCAGTTCAGTGAAGCTGATCTCGGTGCGATTGTGTGCCAGACAGTGGTGCTTGACTCGCGCGAAGTCACCCTCTGCCACTCACCCTGGCTCTGCAGGTTGCTATGCAGATGAATGAGAAATGCGCCGGCCGGCAGGTGCTCCACCCTCGCAGTCCCGCTTTCATTTTCCCGCGCAGCGTGAGAAAGGGTGGCCCCAAATGTTATTCACGCCCTTCGCGTTCCGTGGAGAACGGGAGCGACCTTCGGAAACTTTCCCAAGCTCTCTTCTGCTCACCTGTCCGTCTCCGACGAGCGGTTCGCCACCCCGGAACCGCATCGAAGCGGTGTGCAAAGTGGGGGTGGGGAGTCCAGGGGGCGGCAGAGACAACGACGCGTCCAGGGGCGGCACCGTGATTGTCGCGGGGATCTTTCTTTCCGGATGCCGACGCGCCGCGGTCGGCAGTTCGAGAGTCGCTTCGGGAAGTCGGTGAGCCTTCAGAAGTCTCCCTTTACGCTGTTTCCATTCACCCCTTGGTTAGTACGTACGTTTCACCTCAAGAGGTGGGGTCACGGTGAATTTTGGAGGTTAGGTAAAATCAATGCTTGACGGGCTCACTTTGTGGATTAAACAAGCGATTTCAGGCTTCACGTTGTAGAACTCTAGCATACTGAAAAAGAGAGAAAAACTTGAAGTAGTATTATTCACGCAATTTATTACACCACCGACCAAGGTTTTAATGGATCACCTTGAAATTGACCGTGATCCATTGAAAGTCGTCCGTGGAAATAAAAGTGTGGATATGTGTTGTGGATACTATGTCAAGTTTTTCTCACTCGGGAAATTCGTCTTAATAGGTATAAGATAAACATTTTATTTATCCACACCAATTTTCCCGTATACTCATGAGAATATAGTCTCTTGAAAATGACATTAAGACGTTGAAACCGGTCTGGATTACAATAAAAATGGTGTGAAAAGATCCATAGATTTATCTATTTTAAGAGGATGGGTCTTTATTGTTGTTTTTTTAGGGGAAGTGACCGGTAATTTAGATCACTTTCGACGGTAAGGATAGGTAGGCATTTCTAATGCACTTAGGTAGAAGTTGGGGAAGCTCGGTTATTGGATGGGAGCAGCATGGGAAATTCATATTTAATGTTAGCTTTTATCATTATTACTATTTTTCTACTGTTTGAGTAATTTGGGACGAAAATACTTTTCACACAAACTTTCACATGATGTACTCCTTTGGTCGTTCATCCTTTGTACCGATCGTTATTCAATTCAATATATTAATTTCATCCCTCTACTCCGCTCACCTAAATTTCTTTCCTCTTTCACGTCCTTTAAAATACTCTTGTACATTACCTTTCGTTGTTCTCTCGCTTTGTCTTTTCCTCATTTCTTCAATCCTCTTTCTTTCCTCCCCCTCTATGTCTCCTAGAAGGATTATTACGATTTATGAGAAGGGTTCTATTTTCTGAACATAATGTATAACTCAAGTTTTAATATTTTTTAAATACTTTTTGGGCCCTTTTTTTACCTTGCACAATATTCATGGCGCGTCGTTAAGTGTAATAGAATTCTTTAAATTTGGACTGTTAAATACATACTGAAAAGGGAGGCGGTATCCAAAGTTTTACTCTTAACGAACTAAATTTGTTTCGTCGTAAAGGCTGCTGTACAGGGTCATTGAAATTTTACGTGCAGCCGTAAGAAACATTGCGCAAGAAAAGTTGCGTAATGTAAAGCGACGACTTACAAGGAAAAATTGCACAAATGCGATAACGCCTGCGCCCGCAATAGAAACTGTTTTAATTCTCACCATTCACTACGCCCGGACGATTGCTCAAACTGATGATACCTCAGCTTGCGCGATTTCGATGATCGTGTAAAATGACCTAAAGTTAATGGAACTGACTTCGAACTGGGCTTGATTACACATAGGCACTCCAGGGGGCCGATTGTATAACTTTACGTTCGAACGTAAAGAGCCGTATTCCGTGGTGTTGTGGGTAATTCTTCGAAAACAATTGAAGGCGCGATTGTGTAACTTTACGTTCGAAGGTTTTTCGGCTCACGATCGAAGGAAACCCGTCGACTGCTATATACTTGACGTTACGGCCATTTTCAATCGTTGGAAGGTTTGTTTTTGTTTGCATTTTCATGTATAAGTGATAAATTATCGTTGTGAGGAACGTTGTTTGAACTATTACGGAATAAGAATGTGATTTGAAGTATCACATTGCTTAAAAAGCTGTGTATGATGTGACAGAGTGAATTAATTAGAATAATTATAGCAACGTTAGGTGGGTGAATATAATGAATAGCAATTTAAAACAAGCTATCGGACTGTTACATATAATTTCAACTTTTAATTTCAGCATTGGCATCAACAGTTTCACTTGAGCAATGCCACTTACGGTGAGAATAATACATAGTGAAGATATAGCGTGTGTTGTGACTACACATTGTGGCAATTCAGCGATTGACAATGTTTTTAGTAAACTGTGATGGATTGCATGTATTATAGTATCTATACAGATGTCAGAGAAAATTGTTGTCGGCAATTATTTCGTCGTTTCACCTATTGCCTTAAATTAAGATTTGCAATCTATGTGAATTGAAGTGAGGGGGATTTCTCTTGTCTTGTAAGTGTGATTGTTTACGTCCCAGTGAAAGTGGTGAAAGGATAAACAGTTTAGTGCTTTGTTATTCTTCATTCAGTAAAATTTCCCACCCCAAGTGACATATTTTTATTTCATTGCATAGTGGTGTCCAATGTTATTGTGTTGAAATAATTATTCCGTCTACGTTTAAGGTAGGTAATGTCTAATTATCAATAAGCATTACGATTTGCCCTCGTAAGGGATTACTGTGTTGTTTGAGAGTGTTTTAAATTATGACTGTTGTTGTTTACTTCCAAGTGAAAGGGTGATGATTTTTGTCGCCTTATGCAACACATGCTGTCTCGTTATGCATTATTCATTAAATTTTGCCTACTCAAAAGATAATCTTTTCATTCACTCGCCTTGATGTCATTAGCCATAGGATTGTGCCTTTATTTGTGTGCCGCTGTGTGTGCCTGGAGAAGTTGTGTAAATTATTTAATGCTGCCTTATATATCTCACGGTAGGTTATCGTGTACCTACGTACAAGAAATCTGGTTATGGGAAAATAGGTATGCTACAAGAGAGACAGGCGGCACGGAATTTTAAAAGTGAGTTTCATAGGTATTTATCTTTGATGTGATGGAGAACGCTGTGAAAGTGTTTCAATAGTAATAAAGGTTGACTATTGCTTTAATGCTGGGGACTAGATTGAGGATAGTATTTAATTGTGTACCTATAAATAACCTAATTAATTTCTGTCTGAAGATGCATATATATGTGCCAATACGTTGAGCGTAGTTTTGCTAAATGATATTTACAGTGAACCGTAGCACATTAGTTAAATTACATGACGAGAATATCCGGAGTGATAATATAGAATTTCAACATGACGTACCATTTTTTATGCATTATCAGCAATAGAGAACAAAATTTGAGTGATAATGAAATATTATGAGTTGCGAATTAAGCAGGCGTTTTTGATAATTATCTGTGAAAGTCAGGGTATGACAAGTAATTATGAATTAATTTATCAATTGGGAATGCATTGAGGCCACTGTATAATACTCGTGAGGAAGTTATCTTAAATTTTCAGGCATTGTAATGTTTATTATTAATTTTTGATATTCAAAACAAATGCAACTACTTCAAAATAAGCTCTTTGCGCATGCGTACAAGAGAAACAAGTGCGAAATATGCTGTAAATCTGACAACACCGTAACTTTCGATTGCCTGCTGACGATCGAGCTTATACAATCGCACTTTTCATCCTCGCTCGAAGATGGTGAGCTCGATCGAGAGTGAACGGGTCACTAACGATCGAACGTTAGCCGAGTTACACAATCGGCCCCCAGGTCGAGAAGTTCACCCTGAAAATATCATCATTTGTGAGTTAAGTCGCGGCCAACGGGAATGAATTGTTTCTTCTTGAAATCTTCCACTCCATGTTATGTCTCCTTGTTATCTTGTAATTTAATAGGAGTCTGAAGTTGTAATTGCTCCTAGTTGATGCTCGGATAATGCAGAAAAAAATGAAAATTCTTCAGCGACTTGAATTTAATCCTTTATCCATAATCTGGGTTTCATATCGCAATCGAATCATAAATCAGTCGAACCAATTGTTACAAATGGCGGCTTTAATCCCACCTTCAGGGCGAAGGAATATGATGTGAAACTACGTTCCACATATAGCAGTTAAATACACATGTTTAGGATCGAATTAAATGCTTATATTTGGAGCACACCCATCGAAAGTTCCTAAAGCCCTTGAAATACTTGTAAAAGGCCCTATGTGCCGATGACTCCTAAGTTATCACAAAATGAAACAGTCCCATTTTACATAGGCGTTCTAAAGTATAGTTCTAAACGAGCGAAAAAAACGTTTTCCCCTCGCCTTGGCTATAATTTTTGGTTCAAACTATGATTTAATTCTATGTAATCGTAGGTTTAATTATTGACTATTCATGAGTTTGATGTGGTTTGGAGTGCCCAAAACATCTGCGTGGCCAATTTCTCTCCATGTGCTTCCCAGCGCGCGATAGCGCGCCGTTCGCCTGCTCTTCAGCTCCATTGTGCTCCTAAGCAGTCCTGGTGTCGGTGACAGGATTCTCTTCAAGCGGAGGCTTGAAAAATTCGTTGATCGGAGAAAGTTAAGAAATTTTCCCGAACGTGGGAAAGTTTCGTCTCCTCCTTATCGACGGCGCCGGCGTTTTGTCGGCGGCTGGTCGTCATCATCTCCCGTAGAGGCTCTTGGACGTGGATGTCGATCCCACGGCTTGGGCGTCTCTGATGCGATGCGTCGAATTTCGGAGAATGTTGAGAATTCCGCTGATTGGTAAAAATTTTTCGATAAATTCTGGAAATGTTGGCGTAACGGCGTCTCTCCAGAGTATGCGAATAATTCGTCGTTCGACGGCCAAAATCCCGGTCTGAGTGCATGACGAAGACATTTTCTGTCTGCGACTTCGAGTTGTGCCATCGCCTTCTGCGTCGCCAGGCCGCTCCAGGCAGGCGCCGCGTAAGCTATTATGGGGCGCAGAATGCTCTTCCATAGCAGGAGCCGTGCCGTCCGGGAAATTTGCTGTCCTCCGAGTAGATGCCAGGGCCATGGTTTATAGGAAAATTTCTTCTCCCGCCAGTGACCCATTCTGTGGATCTAATTCAGATCCAAATTCTAGTGAAGGTTTTTTGAAACTCGTAAAAGTCCAGCTGCTCAACTTTTTTAAATTATTTTAACCGGAAAAACTGCCTCCAAAAAACGAAGAGCGATAAAACTCCAATAATTTTTACAAGCCTAGCGATATTGGATTATCTTTGCGCGCAGAATACGAAGAATTTATCTGATTTGCACGACAGAAATCACGTCGGAAGTCAAGTTTCCGTAATGTAGCGTACTATAGTGCCAACAATTCCTGCCTTTCGTATGCAAGAATTTTTTGGAAATCCGACCCTCATTTCCCAGTTTAAATGTGGTTTCCTTAGTGTAGCAATAACCACATTCAAATAACATGGCATAAAATGTAAAGTAGAGAATGCGTCTAAAGTAGAGAATTGTCTTCACTGAGTATTTGTCATCGCTGGTGGCTGTGAGGCGACATGCGCGTCATATTATCCATTGTGACCCGATAGATATACAACTTTTGTTTACATTTTACAGGTGCGATACACTGATGCGATGCATTGCGATATCGTCAGGGGGCTTGGACAACCTTTAACCAGCTGCAACGCCACCACCCCACAGAAATATGTACACACATTACCCCCACCTCTTAACGACTCCGATTTTACGGATAAACATTTATGTAGACGTCAGAAAATATTTATCCACACCCTTTGGCAGAGCCGAATATGTATAAATTCGTAATGTAAAAGAAATGCATAATCGTGGAAAAATTGGTGGTAGGGGAACTTACTATCAAGTCTTCTGATTTTTCTCCCCTCGTTATTCAAGTTTCCGTAGTGTAGTGGTTATCACGTGCGCCTCACACGCGCAAGGTCCCCGGTTCGATCCCGGGCGGAAACAATTTTTTTTCCAATTGTTAATGTTATATTCTATTTGCTTACAGAGCAATCGTCACCTACATCTTTTTCTAATGGACCCTTATTTATTTTTTATGCGAAAGTATTTCCGTAGTAAGACGTCCGTCCGTTTGCGCGTCTCTCAGCCTCCTATATTTCGGGGGTTAAGTCTTTTCCTTCTCTTAGCTGCTAGATGGAGTTAAACATTTTTGCCCGATTTGGTGAGGATACGTTTACGATTTGAATCCTTGGGATGCAACTCTGTCACCTTCCAGCACTTAGGCTCTCAAATGCAATTAGAAATATTTTGCGTTTCCGATTACACTCACTTTCTTTTGAAAATACATCTTGAACTTCCTTTTTTACCCTTTGCCTTGCGTATCACATTTTCCTGTCTTCCCCTACACTTTTTCGCCCTTCACCAGACTACCCTTGTTCACCCTCTACCTTGTGTATCACATTTTCCTGTCTTAGTTACTGTTTTATCTATTTTCCTTACTCCGTCCGTCGGATGGGCCGTGGTCCCCCTAGCGCCTTTTCGTTAAGGCGGTTTCGCTATGACTCCCCGCGTCAAAATCCCGTAATAGAGCTATTTTATTCGATGAATAAATTCCTATTCATAAGAATACTAATATGGAAATTCATTTATAGTCTGTTAACGCATACAAATAGCATGAGTATCAGTATGCTATCATATAGCACGTTGCAGTAGCATTCCATTTTCACAAACTCTTTTAACTCATTTTGACCTCGTAACATGGCTGACGTGTTGTTGCCTTGTTTACTTTCCCAAAGTAAGAATACATGCTCATCCCTGCTGTTACGTATTCTGTTACGGGTTAAATATGTTCTGATTTAGTTTTAAACTATTTCCTTGAAACAGTACTTTTTGTTTTGAATTTGGTTAAGAATAATATTTCGGAAAAATATCTGGCAACCATGACGCTGCTACTGCTGCTTTAGAAGCATTGGTTTTAATAACACAATGTCAATACCCAGTGAGCACATTTAAATTGCATCAAAGAACGAAGGAAGACCTTGGTTACGTATAGTCCTGAATTCTGTGAGTAAATAGGCTCTTAAGGCCTGGTTACACGATACATTAACACGTACGGGTTCATGTACATTTGCGTGAATGGTTTCAGCGCAACTTGTGCGAATGCATGAACCAAATAGATCAGGTTCTATTTTCTGTTCACGCATTCATTCATTTGTCCATTTTGGTGTGGTTACACGGTGCATTTTCGTGTTCATTCTCGCGTTCATTCATTTAGACATTAACTTGTACGTGTTAATGTATCTTGTAACCAGGGCTTTACACTCGTTCCGTCACCTTTACCACTTTCATGAAACTAAGGCTTTTTTTACTTTTTTCTAGCGAATAATTATTGATATCAATTAAACAAGTGATCTAAGGCCAACACTTTTTTACAATGTTAAATTCTACGTAAACTTATAAATCTTTTATTAGTTTCTCGCCAAAACGACATTTATCTTTACCATATTATTCTGAAAATTTTACTGCAACAGCCATGCTCTGCCTTATAACCGCGTATTAAATTGCTAATTTTCAACGTCTTTGTTCTTCAAATATATGATGGAAAGGCCACATTATTTTATTTGCAATCGATAGAAGGGCCAAAAGAGATGTTCTGAAATTTTCACAAAAATGACGTTTACTTCATAACTCGGTGGAACCTCCTTAAGAGCAGGATAATGCATGTTGCAGGATAATAATTATTCGCTGGAAACAAGCAGAAATCCCTTATTTTCATGAAAGTTGTAATGGGGTCGTTTACCATATTTTTTTTATTGCCGAATCTGATAGAGTTTGTAGAATAAAAGGACCCGTATTTTTCCGTTTTCTGATCCGACAATTATTTCCAGAGTTATAAGCGGCGAAAAACGGATGTTTTTAACCCTTTCGGAAAAGTGGGTGTGGTGCTACCTCTGACGTATATCGACTTCGTCCAATCATAACTGAGCCCGCGAAGCTACTTCGCCTTATCGCAAAGGGGGGGACACAGCTGACTCGGCCAATGGGAGCGATTTCGACAGCATCTGTGTTAGCAGACCTTCCGAGAACCCCCCTCCACTCCCTTCCCCCTCCCCTGAAATCAGTCAAGGACGGGAGGAAAATGACGTCAATGTTATCACAGCCGCATTTTCGGTGGGCGTCACCTTTTGCTTATTTTCATTTTTGATTTATGAGTGAATGGTTGTGGTTAGAAGATTAATTTTTTCACTAAAATTCGTTTTTCGTTTCCATCTAACGATTTCGTGTACAAAATTGCGATTTCGGTTCCGAGTAAACGCCCCCATTGTGACGGAACGATCGTGTACAGCCTATGTCCTCAATTGATTTAGGTCTATACCTAACCAAGGTCTTCGTTCGTTCTTTAATGTAATTTAAATGTGCTCATTGGGTATTGACATGGTGTCTGCCTGGTTTCTCTCCTGCCTGCGGTTTACTTTCGACTGTCTATTATAGCATAACTCCATTAAAGAAATGAACCGTTAAGTTGGTGATGGAAGTCTTGGTGGCTTAACTGACTAAATTACCTCTCGCTAATTTGGGGGACTCGGGTTCCAGTCCCGGAATCAAGGAAGTTTTTTTATCTCTCGAAATTTTGCTGTCGTAACAACTTTGTGCTCACCGAACTTATCTCCGTTCTACACCTAAGAACTACGTGATCAAGTCTGCTTCATCCGGTTCCCATATAATGTCTCCCACGGCTATTTTTGGCCCAGTGGAGCCCTTCTCGCCAAAATTCGCCTCGGGGTTGCGAAAAAATCGGCTCCATCCCATGAATCCCTTTGATCTGCCAACTCTCCCACGGCCCTTCCCGATATCCGGACGCATCCCCCTTGCTCCTCCCCCGTGCGGACACTCCCTGCCATTCATCCAAGCCCTGAAAAATCCCTTCCGCATCCCCTTTCTTCCTCCCCACAAACAGGGCCATACAACCAAGCCCAAGTGCCGCCCGCGCTTTCTGAAAAATCTGTCGACTTCCGAAAAGTCCGTTGCGTGCGCCCAGGGTGCCCACGTCTGCTACCTCCCCTCCAGTCCCCACTTCCGTTGCCGCAAACCCTCCCACCCCCTTCCCACAAGCCCATATCCAGCGCAGTCTCCCACGGGGTCGGCGGTGACCGCAGGGCCCAGGTGCACAAGGGTTGAAACGGTGGTGTTGTCCTGCTCCGCACCTTTCCGACCTCCCCCGTGGCTCTCCCGCCCACCCCCTCTCGCCTGTGCTGTGGAGGATAAAAGAGTGCAGGATTTTTTTCTACACAAGAGATATTGAGATTTATCGATATTTATAAAATATAATAGATATTGGAATTTATTAAATAACGATATACCTAACATTTATCGATCACATCGATATTTATTAATATCATTTTTAAAATATCGATATTTAATAAATATCGATTGTGTTGGATATATCAATATTTATTTCATAACGATATTTATTAAATATCTATATATCTCAATATATCGATTGCAGCGTTTACACGTTTGCATCCTATTGCCTATTGCAGCGTTTACACGTAGCAGTTGACTGCTATAAAATAGTCGCGAGATGCGCTATATATCTATATCGCTACTGCTATGATGCGTCTGCACCAACTTCTATGAGGCATAAAGCCGCTATTTAGGCGGTCTCATAACAAATAAAAAGAGTTTTTTTTTCAATGGTGATTGATGCTTAAATTTTCATGAAATTCCTCAAGCAATAAACTCCATTGACGATTATCTTTTGTTCCCATTCTTTAAAGAGCAGAATCTCTTCTTTGGGGAGGGATATTCTTGTTATTATATCTAAATTCCCGGTATCAGACGTCGTGTATTGCTTTCCATTGGCGATTGTTGCGATTGTGTTGGATAAATTTCCGCTGGAAAGTAGACGGGCTTCAACTTTGCTATTAGCTCGAACTAGGATCGATAGTGTTCGACATGTGTCCAGTATCGACCTGAACTCGCATTGCAGTTGCTATTTACACATGCGAGTGGAGCTTAAGCACTTGTATGACAGCCAACTGTTGCTGTTTACTCGCAAGTGCAAACAGCAACTGCCGTGTGAGTTCAGGTCGATACTGTACATATGTCGAGGTTATAATCTTGGGGCATCTTCCTTCGATATTTTTTATTTATCCGATTGGTTTTCCCTCTCCATGACCAAGGATAGCCGGCATTTCACAGTAATCAGTCTTTAGGTTGGGTGAAGTGCTTCGATTACTTTTACCATCAGTCAGGCGTGAATGTAACCAATTCAGAAGTTGGCCCTGCGAAACATTTTTCGTTTTCCAGTTTCGCGGCACCCCTAGCTGTTTCCCCCGCACCTTGAAATGCTGCTGCAGACCGGTTGGGAACCAAGAGAGCATTGGCCTCTCACCCGGGGTTCGTGGTTCGAGTCCCGGCAGTGAATGATTTTTTTTTTAATAATTAAAGTGTCCCATACTTGGGTGCTAGGGTAGTAGAGTTCAGAACGCCGTCCGTCGGATGGGACTTTAAGCCGAAGTCACCTTGACACCTGTCTGTAATGGCAGGCTAATGCCGAACACGGGTTTATCTCCACACTTCTTCTTTACCCTTCTATTCACATCCTTATATTCCCCTGACTCAGGAGTTCGTATACGTTTTTGACGGCCTGCTCCTTCAAGAATATCTCGACTTTTTATTGAAGCCCTGTAATCCTATTGATACATTTTTCTTATTTCGAGTGAATCAAACCTTAACAAGTCGCACCAAAGGTCCCAAAACTTAGTAGGTTGTTAGTATAATTTCGTCCTTGCATATAATATTTATGTAGCAATTCAAAAAAAAATATATACTGCATCTAATATCACATATATTTTATATCTAAGTCTTACTTTTGTGAAAATATTATATATTGTATTCTACTATTTTTTAAAACTATATTGATCTATTGTTATTTCATAATTTTATTAACATTTAAGCATGTATTGTGTATGTAATTTTTGACACTCTTTTCCATCGACTCTAGCCCTAACATTGCCATGCCAAGTAGACCCTTAGTGAGAGATAATGACCATCTTGTAGAGTACTGGTTTAGAGTATGACGGGTTCATCTATACTTTTCTTCTCCTCCCGAAAATCCTCACCAACCCGAGGAATCTTCTCACGTATCCTTAATTGCGAAGATGACCTCAGCTGTCGACCGCGTTCCGTCAAAGAAGTTGTCACCTCATAATTCCTCTTTCGTAGATTGACTTTTGACTTAATGATATTTTGATGAAATGCTTCGTTTGCAGAGATTACAGTACTTTTGCATGTTAATGAAATTCCGAGATAACCAACGCCGTTTCATTTTGCTGGATGATGTGTTAAATTTCAATACAGAGTTCTTAGATTAGTTACAGCATTTTCGCTAGAAGTCACCCACATGTACGAGACGTCAACAAGACTCAATTTGACAGGTCTGACGGTTATCGATTCGCATCATATGTAGTTTTCAAGTCTGTCCCCGCACTAAAATGTCTTTCAAACCGGAGGGAAAGGCGCAAAGATGGGAATGAAAGAGTATCGTATATGTTATATTGTATATTCTGCTTGCAATGCTAGCCGATGAGAGAAGACCGATCCGTGTAATGGCCGTCGAAAAAATATTAAAACCAAGAGAAAATCAGAAGACGGATTTTAGGAAATTCGAACTTCCAACTATGAATTTTGATGCACAAGATTGACTTAGTTGACTAGGAAACAATTGAGGTAACTCAACCACCTTTAATAGCTGATATCACTAGCATATATTTGGGATTTATCCTGAAGGAAGGGGCTTTGTTTAAAGTACCTCCATTTCCATGCCACACACAAACAGTTGAAAGGATGGTACAAATGATTACGGGGTCGTCAAAATCCGTGTGCAGTCCAGAAAGCATGTATGGATGGGCATTATCATGCATCAAAGGCCGAAAATTTCAACCACAAGTTGAAAATAAAGCACAGTATAAGGTATAATAAGAACGAGTGATAGCCATATACCTACAAACGTGCCCCATGGAAGGGTGGTTTGGGGGGGCACGGGTGGAACTCGATAGCAGCCACCTCCTCGTGGTGAGTTCTGGGTAGTTTCTCCACGAAAATAGCAAAGAGCTACTAAAATAAATACTTGATGATCAGGCTGTGCCTTTATCCTACCTTGATTAACTGATTTTTTTGTGGCAATAACTCAACATGCATAACATTCTTTATCATAATTGAGGTTAGTTTTAAGAAGTTTAACTTTTCCGTCTGTTTTAAAGTGTTATCTATAGCCAAATGAAGTATGAGACATTTATAAAGGAACTGACTTCGAAAAAAATATTAATTTATCCCAATTCGGCTCCCTAAAGTGATCTATTTGAAGTGATGATTGGAGCCTGTAAATATGTTTAGTATTGTGTGGATTGCCTATACTCTAAATTTGCTTTTTATTCTTAGGCATCCTATAAGCCATAGATTTCGTCAAATAAACTTCAAATTTCAGTGCTGTAATCTATAAACATGTATCTATCGTATATATTTACCAATATTCCAGTATTTGCAACAAATTATTCTCCATAACCGTTTGTTTCCCATTTCCGCCGGAATTTTCACAAAATTTTTAACTTTAGAGCTCGGGCGGCAGTTGTTAATATTATCCGATTTCGAAAAAATATTGCATGCAAGATCCTGATATTAGTACACAACTTTCCCGCATAGGGAAAATTTGATCCGGAAAAAATGCCTTTTTTCGGCCCACCCTGTACAATGTCCACCTCCACTTCCTAGTTAGATTCATTTTTCTTGTGTTGTGCGAATCAAGCATTTTACGAGTCCCACCGTAGGTCCCAACATTGGTGCAGTGTAGGTTTTAAAGACAATTTCGTACTTGCATGTAAACATTGATTTAAACTTGTCAGTGTGTTGTTGCATTTTTAATTATCTCCATGGTGATAGATATACGGAGACTGAGAAGGATGGGTTGAAAGTGAGTCGGCGTCGGCCATTGCCTGCTCTTAATACCAAGGTGACCAAAGCTTAACATCATATCCGACGCACGAATTACCACCCACAAAGCACCAATGGAATTTATCTACATATTCATCTACATAATACCCTGCAATCCACCATAAAGGTGTGTGGCAGGGGATAATTTATCACCAAACATGCACTACATATATCATGCATAAAAAATTTAGCAATACTATACTAGCCTGAACTTCATTTTTTTAAGATAAAAATAGAAAGGCAAGCGTTCAATATAATGCTGTTAGCTAGGTTAGCCTAAGGTCCTTATACCAGCATGCAACTACCTATGCTATCCATTAATAAACTCGTATTGGATAGGAAATGAAGATCCACTTTGTACGTTCCACACTAAGATTTTATTGGTTTCGACAATATATGTCATTATCAAAACCTTTGTGTGGAACGTTCAAAGTGGATTTTCATTTCCAATCGAGTGGTTCCACAAAGTAAACCTCAAACTTTGAATCGTATTGGATATATTAACCACTATTCATATCCCTAACTGTACGACAAAACAAGGACATTTTGAAACTGTAAGTTCAGCAATCAATTCCTCTAACGTTGTGATTATGGTCCAGTCTACCGTAGTAAGTTGGGGTTTGCAAAATATTTTTAACGTCATCCCTGAAAATTTTATCTTGGATTTCTTTGAGATTTTAAGTCTAAATTTCAACCGGCGATCTGACAATTACTCCCATTTTAATTAATAGAGTGGTTACGCTAATATCGTTATCGTGCCGTCCTTTCCAAATGTTGCTGAATTGATCACCTATGAGATGCAAAACCACTGAGAGGACAGCGTCGACTAGTTTGACCCCGGAGGATAATGAAGATTGAGTCAAAGTGATTATAAACGAATCCAGAAAAAAAATCGCCCAACGTGGGGCTCGAACCCACGACCCTGAGATTAAGAGTCTCATGCTCTACCGACTGAGCTAGCCGGGCTGATACAAGTTTACAACACACGGATGTCAATTCTCGACACTATTTTTTCCCCTGTGCTCACGCGCATGCTTGACCAGTCCTCCTCCCCGATCCTGTAAAAGATACATATAAGTAGTAGTAACCAGCAAAGTATTTAAATCACATACGCTTCGTTTAAAAACATAACTTCTTGGCTCCTCGGAAATGCAAATGCTTCATTCTCTTTTAATAAACCACTAACATAAGCAGGATATACCTATATTCAAAGATAATGGCGGGAAGGAAGGTTGCGACCGAATAATTCGACCTCGATTCTGTAAATGAGTGCAGGAATATTGAGATGTTTCGATATAACATAGAAAAATGAGTTTGCCGTTATGACTGTGAAAAACTATGCATTACAATGTATTGGAATGAAATGCATTTTGCATTAAAGGGAAGTGACATGAAACAGAAACGGTACGTGGTACGGGGCAATATTTGATTCGGGAGAAAAGGAATATCATTTATTTTGTTTAATATTCGAGTTTTCGTTATTCATAGTGGTTCTTTAGTACCTTTATTATTGGTAGTGTTTATGATTGTTTCGTTTCTTATGGGTCATCATCATTTGTCTTCAATCCTCAGATTGGTTTGACGCAGCTCTCCACTGAGTCCTTCTCTCGGCTAATCTCTTCATATTTACGTATTTCCTCTTTCACATCCTTCTTCACTTGTTCCATATATATTTTTATAGGTATCAGTTATAATTTCTTTTATGCTTTAAACGAAATGCTGTTTTGTTCATTGTTGAATTTGTTTTTTGGAAGAGGTTGTTAATAAAAAAAAGGAGAGGAGGAGGGATTCATCTACATCTACATAATACCCTGCAAGCCACCATAAAGATGTGTGGCAGGGGGTGAACTCTCACCAAACATGCACTACATATCATGCATAAAATTAGTTATTAATGAAAATTAAAATAGCAAAGCATGCATGCAAAAACATTCTGTTAGTTAGGTTAGCTGTAAGTCCTTATACCAACATGCAGCTACCAATGTTATCCATAGCTACACTCGTTATTTTACGATACATTTACCGTTATTCATATCCATAATAGTACGAGGAAAAAAGGACATTTTGAATCTGTCAGCTCGGCAATCTATTTCTCTAATTTTGTGATTATGGTCCAGTCTACCATAGTAAGTTGGGGTCCGCAAAATATTTTTAACATCATCATTGAAAATATGGTCTTGGAATTTGTTTAAAAGATTAAGTCTAAATTTCAACCTGCGATCTGACAATGATTCCCAATTTAATTCATTTAATAGACTGGTTACGCTAATAGGATTGTTGTGAGAGAGACTGTAGAGAGGTCGGAGATGTATAGTGGTCTAGAATAAAGAAGAGTCTGGAACTTTTGGAATATAAATAATTATGTTAAAACAAAAGATCACGCATTTGTTTGGTTTTTTCCTTAATACCATCAGCAACCATCATAAATATCTTTCTTAGGTTGACTAGAGACTATCAGAAAATCGGCGCATGCTAATTTTTCAAGTCTATATTCACAGTTGAAGCACGCTCTTTGACCTCGCTGATTGCTTTCTCGAGGTAAACGTTGACATGAACGGGAGATGGTTCTCTCTGCCTTGCCTCTTCATGATTGGTCCAGATGAATTACAGCTACCTGGTTTTTATTCATAACTCTTCGTTCATTCGGTATCAATCCAATTACCTCGTGATTTATCAGAATTGCATTCCAGTCGATTTTGTCAAAAGCTCTGCAAATCCACAATTCCAACTGCCGCAGTTTATTTTTCTCCATTCATTTCCCTGCGAGTGGCGTAACAACCGATATTTCCTCATTAGTAGGTACACTTGCTTTTCCAAAATCCAGGAACTCCGTTTGTATTCGTTCTCCTGATCTTTAAATGGTATTTTTTCTATATTTTAGGGGTATGTGTCTCATTAGGCTCATTGTCCATTAATTTACTCAGTTCTCGTCATTTTGGGAACAGGGAATTATGTCTTTTTCTGAAAATCCGTGAGTATCTATCCACTTGAGTCCTCTCCCACGCGAATTGATTTTTAACAGTTAAGTTCAGCTCCTCTGTCTAGCATTTTTAATTACCTGCACTCAAATTCTCAGATCTCGTACTATGAATATGGTCGACTGTTTACACCTTCTTTAGCAAACAAATCGGTTTCGGAGTTTGTCGAAATCAAAATAAATAAAAACTTGTCGCTATGAAACCGAGAAGACAGCTGTTCCACTCCTTAGGTATTTTAGCGGGAGATATTTTTCCGCCGTAGTGATGGGTCAAAAAGGATCCTATCCTGTCATTAAAAGGGTTCCGGATGGACCCTTCCAGAAGGTGTAAGGGGTGGACCACCAGTCAAAAAGCGGTCGCAGTTTCCCTAGTCTAGCCAATCATTCTCCACCCCCTTTCTGAAAAGGCTACTTCTGCTCCCCCGCTGTGACGTGTAGAGGTGCTCCGCTGTCACTCAAGACGTCATCCTTCACGAAAAGGTCGATGCGTGCGTATAGGTGAGTATGTGTGATTTATTTTTTTCCCCCTATTCGTGTTTAACCCTCTGGTTACCGAGCGGGGTCCTTCAGGGACCCCACACTCGAAATTTTTTGAATAAATTTCATAATTTTTTTTTCACGTTCATGGGTCTCCTGGTATGTGACCAACTTTTTTAGTCCATATTAGTGGCTAAAGTAGGATCAAAATTTCGATCATTTTGATTCTGTATCAATGAAAATACGGATGGGGTCCCAGAAGGACCCCACTTGGTAACCCACGTCCTAGACTGAATGTTTGATTGTTTTGTAAAATTGTGCATGTATAACTGATTCTGTTATTAATAATTGTAAATATATATTACTATTGTTTTATTAACTAATATAATTATAAAACAATTGTTATTATTATGTATTATTATTATTTATGACTGTCATCAAGCTTTGGATTTTCGCGATTTTTATGAGTAATATCTAAACAAGAAAATTTTTATCGTGGGAGTGTGTTTACTTAGCCTTTTGTTAGGCGTCTCCAACTGTATGAATATTTTTAGTGCAATATTACAATTAACGCATCGAAATAGCCTCTTCATAGCTTATCCCCACTTTTCTATATTTATTGTGGTCCTCTGTCCTGCTTTACGTTCCTTCACTCGGCATCTTTAGCACATGTCGTATAATCCATACATTTTTCCGTGAAATATTGTTTCGTCGTATATGACTATACAATATTGCTAAAAGATCTAAAATATATCTGTGATTGAGAGTGCGTGTTCTTTACATTGGCAGTTCTCTGCCCGTTTCAGTTACATCCACTATTACGGAGGTAATTCGCATTCGAAATTTTTTGTCTTCATTTTATGTTTCAGCTAATTTGATTGCTGGTAAATATCTGCGGTTCTTCGATCCAACTCCATTTACACATCGAAATATCGTCTTTACTCATCGATCGTAACTTCAGGTTTGACATTGCTTACCGTAGTGAAAATAGAGATCATAACTTGTGATGGACCACTAACCAAGTTATTCGTTCACGACCCGGGTTTCGCATCATTTCACGTCAGTATAAATACAAACTGAGAGTCGTACCGGTAAGAGAGGGATTGGGCATCCTTCTACGCCCAGTGTCCACTCCCTCTCCTACCGGAATGCACCTGAATTTGTACGTCTGCCAACGTGAAATGAGCATATTCAACAGTCCAATATTTATCTGAGGTGGTGTGTTCTTCACATGCAAAGCTTAGTGCCCGTTCCAGTAACATCCATTGCTACAGAGATACTTGCGCACTAGAGTTGCTTCAACTAACCAGTGCACTTAACTGATGGAAGATAATTCCTCGTTTGCAACACCTATAAAGGTAAGTTCATAAATTTATAGATAAAAAATGTACCGGTGTCACTCACAACTATGTTGCGTGTGCTGAAGTTTAACTTATTTACTATTTTAAATTATTTAACTTAATTACAATTTACTTATTTACCTATTGGTAAATTAGTCAAATTAATTCTCCCTACAAGCATCATTATAGAAAAATATTTTTTTTAATTGAAAGCTTTAGTCAAATATTTTACTCCATCAATACAATATTAGCAATATTTAAAATATTGTGACCTTTCAAATGTTTCCTAATACCTACTGTAATGGGACTTACAATGACATTCATATTGTGATAAAATTATTTTTTATTTACAAATCACTTCGAAAAGATTCCTAACGGAGGAAAGAATTGAGAGAATCGCAGATGACAGTGACTGAAGTGATAAAGTAGAGGAGGAGCCATTTGACCAACTGCCTACAGGGGAAGATATTGACAGTGATGTGGAGGTAATTAAAAAATACAGCTAACTTTGACGTTTTGAATTCAAAATCAGGACGTACATGGGAAAAAATCCTCCAAAAAAATTACGAAACAGGTCCTTCAACCAGGTCCTTCAAAACGTTCAAGTTGTGCAAGTTCAATTCGAGAAACTTTTAATTTGTTTATAAACGACGATGTCAAAGTTATTATTGTTGAATGCACTAATTTGTACGCCTAAAAATTCTACGATGAGTTGTTAGTGAAGCACCCTACATTTGAAAATAATTGGACTAGCTTGAACATTGATGAACTGGATGCATTTATTGGAATACTATTGACTGCCAGTGCTCTCCGTTGCTGAAGAGAAAATGTCAAAGAATTGTGGTCAACTGATACTAGAATTCGTAGAGATTTTTTCACAGCATCTATGTCCCGCTCAAGATTTCAACAAATCATAAGATTCATACGCTTTGATGCCAAAGATACTAGGGCCCAAAGAAATGAAAATACAAATTAGCTCTTATCCGCAATGTATGGGATATTTTCGTTGGAAATCGCAAAAAAAATGTTTGAACCGTTTGAATGTGTTACTGTTGATGAACAACTGGTGTCCTTTAGCGGAAAGTGTCCATTTAGGCAATATATTAAATCCAAACCCGGGAGATATGGGATAAAAATATGCGCTGCAGCTGATGTCAAAACTTCGTATCTCTTCAATTTGCAAGTTTATACAGGGAAATTACCTGGGCAGCGAGCTGAAAAGAACCAAGGGACTAGAGTGGTCAAAGATCTCATTGAGCCTCTATATAACACTGGCCGCAGTGTCACAACTGACAATTTTTTCACTTCCGTGGCATTGGCACTCTTTTTACCATCGAAAAATGTAACTCTTCTAGGAACAGTGAGAAAGAACAAGCCGGAGACTCCTTATGACTTGAATAGCACTAAAGATCGTGAAACTTTTTCTTCTAAATTTGCTTTCTTACATAAAGAAGGATTGGCTATGGTCTCGTAAATGCCAAAGAAAAATAAAATGGTGCACTTGCTAACTTCGCAATACTTCGATAACAAAATATCTGAGAGTGAGTGTAAGAAACCCCTTGTGATATTAGAATATAATAGAACAAAAGAGCTGTAGGCCATGAAGGCAAACTTATGAGAGAGTATATATGCGCCAGAAAAACTTACAGATGGCCATTCAGGTTGTTCATGAATATAATAGATATAGCAGCTAGTAATGCATTGGCATATTTATGTGCAAAAATCCAGGATGGAATGGCAAGATTTCGATTAGAAGGAGATTCCTTCTCAAGTCATTAGGGCATGAACTTGCTCTACCAAGCATGACAAAACGCGCAGAAACAACGAATAGTGTACTCGTTACTTCTGCTCTTCTGGCAAGTGGAGTAAAAAAAGCAAATCCAGAAATGGCTGAATCTGAAGCAAGTTACGGCAAATCCAAAAGGGGCAGATGCCATATTTGCCCATGAGATCTTGACTTATAGATAAATGTAAGATGCTCCGTGTGTAAAGCATTTGTTTGTTCAGAACATCGCAAGAAGACTGTCACAATTACATGTAAAAATGAAGGGTGTAATTGAATTTTCCTCTTTTTTATTAAAAAAATGTTTTGTTTATTTATAAATATTTTTATGAAAACATTGTTTAATATTCTGTATTATTATGGTGTGTTATAATCGTGTATTAAAAAAATCAATAGCTGAATTTTGTAACGGAAATTTTTATTTTTTTGTAAACAATTTTTTTGTTTATTTATAAATATTTTCATGCAAAAATTGTTTAAATTTAGGTATATTTATGGTATTTTATGATGTTTTTTCAACAAAATCAATGCACTGAGGTTAAAAATTGATTTCATTTAAAACGGTACATAAAAAAATACGATGGGGTCCCTAAAGGACCCCAACGGTAACCCACGTAATAAAATGAGGGTCGGTAACCAGAGGGTTAAGACCGTGGGAGGGTTGAAGAGTCTCGTCCCTTTCGAGAGGATGTCTCGCGAGGCGCAGGTCCTGGCGTCTTGGTTCTGATTCGGAGCTATTTATTTCTCCCGTCAGGTGGAACCACTTGTCCTCGCACCCGAAAACCACTTCAGGACAGCTGTCAGGAGTTCCGCGCGAGGAAGAGAAGTATTTTCGAAGGTCTTCTACGGGGAAAGAAAGAGACTGGGAGTTCTTAATCCCCCTGTACGTTAGGAAGGTTTAGGAGGTTGGCTTTCCATCCCGAGGGTCCGGGTTCCAATTTCCGGGGACGAGCTTCAAGCCAAAGAGTGTACGTGCTTGTTAGAGGATGGTGTCTCGACCTCTAGACATCTAAATAATAAATAAATAATTTATTTCTTCCTTTTTTGCAGAGTGTTTTACAACACATTTTAAACAATACAAGGAAGCTTTAGGTTAACACAAAGATAAATACCTGTACGGGGGTAACCATAAGTTACCGTGCAAAAATGGAAAAGTAACAAAAAAATATATGTACCAAGTTGAAATCAGTGCTACACCACGCAAATTCACTATTTGCACGGCCGTTTCTGTTCAAAAGAAGCAATTTCATGAGTTCTATTGAAAATTATTTCATAACCATCCAATTTAAGGAGCAATATTTTTACTATCTTAAAAAAAACATAACCTTTTTTTCATTTTTACATTCTGTGGAAGTAGGTAAAAGATATTTGCTTATATATAAAATATTTGCTTATATATTATAAAAGGTTGGTGCTGTATATTAGTTAGCAGCGAAATAATCGAGTTTGCACCTTGAACATTACACACCCTTGGTCTATCTCGCAGTTCTTTCCTTCTACTTTTCCGTCAATGATGTATCATGCCTGGTGCCAATTCTCCCCCTTCAAAAACACCCTTTCGGTAGCTGGCAGGGTATTATATAGATGTAAATGTCACTAATACATATACTTACATCTACCTACATTATATCATACAAGCCGCCATAAGGTGTGGGCGGTGGTGAAGTTTCACCTGTCATGCATAGTGTGCTTGCATATTTTATTTTGCTATATTTACTTGCTATATTTTATTTTTATTTTAACAGTTAAAAAAGGTGAATTTTTTCACATAGCAATTAATGCGAATTTCACCGCCGGTATGTTCACGCGGAATGTTAGAAATGTTCCACAGTTCAAACTAGATTTAAAAAGCAGAGAGGACGTGCATAAACGATCTCTAAGTTGCGTTAGCTAAAACCCATTATACCAAAATTGAACTACGTCAACTTCCTATTGATAGCCTTGAGTATATATTGGTTTCCCACCGTAGTCGTTGAGATGATAACAGGCGTCTTCAGGTCGAAGATTGTGTATATATTGTTGAACAATTTCGTGGCTCTTCAGATCCCTAATAGTACATACTATGAAAGAAAGACATCAATAACCTGTGGATTGTGCAATCAATTTCCTTCATTATATGCACATTGTCGATTCCACCATAGTATGTAGGAGTTCGCAAAATTTGTTTAGCGTCATACGTAAAAATACCGAGTTTAAATTTAATGGAGATATTAAGAGTGGCCATTTAAGTTTTTCTACGGTTACGATAATATGCATATTACCGTCCATGTGCAAGTCTTGCCTATCTTTGCTGCACACGCCTACGAGAGATTGACATATTCCAGGGAAAACGGATGTTTACAATAGTTAAAATTTAATTAACAAAATTAAACAGTCCATACTGAAACGTAAGTAAAAAGGCAAAATATACTCGTGTAAGTAGCATCATCTAGGAAAAAAATAATCTCCCCGGCGGGGAATCGAACCCCGGTCTCCCGCGTGACAGGCGGGGATACTGACCACTATACTACCGAGGACCTGGTATTATCTCGTTAACTCACTTCTGCTTTATAATGGTTTTTCTTTTAAAGTCTTTGCCACACATGGTTTTATTGTGTTATTATTTGAAAGATAGAGTTTGTCGGCTGCATGTAAGTAATGCACGCAAGCCACCACAAGCCTGTGTGGCAGGGGGTGTTATATCACCGGTCGTACATTATTCATCAGATTTAACAGTTATTACCGTGCAGGAATGTGAAAAATATATCACTCCCGTTTATGCCCTACTTATTTGAAAGTAAGATTGGCAATGCTACCACCCCAAGGAAAATATTAACAATGCAGTAACGAAGCACGTGAAATTTTACGTATAAATGACTGTAATTGATTGGTAGGTACAAATTAATGGAATCGTTTTTTATTCATCATTTCTGTATTTTAAATAAATAATGAAGCAATGTTTCTTGGAACATGCATGATTTAGTATACTACAGTATACTAACTCACTAATATACCGTAGTGTAAAAACATGCACCCACGTCAGATCACTATATTCTAGTTTCTATATCAAAATCTAATATACCTATTCCGATATCGCCATGAATCTTCACTGTAATCTATTAGTATCTCTAATTGTGCATGGAAAAGTGAATTCTTGAACTTTTCCGTCTTGCCGTATGCCTCTAAAATTTTATCTTCGTATCCTACAAGCTGGAAACAACGTTTGAGTGTTATAGCCTTAGCAGTCGAAGCAGCTTAAACTTAAGTCTAAGTACCTCTACTCAAAGTGGTGCCCTATGTATTTCAAATTTCATCCCTCAATATGTATTTGGAGCAAGAGTTTATTTGAAGTGAGGCATTTATCTTCACTACCTTTGCATATAGCTACCCGGGCAGCATAATAGTGGAAGTAGTAGTTTTTCCGTTGAGGCGACCTACAGCTATACTTTGCCTTATTTAAGGATATATGAGTAATGTACAAGCGCTTGGGTTTTTTGAGAGAACAGCGGAAGTATGAAGAGAAACCCGGTATCGGCATTAACCCGTAAGGACTATTGTTTTACTTCCCATCCTTTATTCTTGTTGATTTATCGATATCTTATCGATTTAAAGTCGACGACCGGCTCTGAAGTCTCTCCCTTCACTTTGTTTTAATACCGTGAGGAAATGTGTAAGAATGGTAATGAAAGGATTAGGAATAGAGAGAAATCCTGCGTCGGCATTAGCTTGCTCTTAGCGACAAGCGCCGGGGGATTACGGCTTAACGTCCCATCCTACGGACGGAGTACTGAACTCCAGGAGACCTCAACTGAGCGCTCAAGTGGAGACCGGTATACCAATGAAGATTCTACCGCTTCCGAGAGTCGAACCCAGGCCCTCAATTTCGGAAGCCAGGACTCTAAGACGCCACACTTACCATATCTCTCCAGCACAAGAAGTATTTAAGGTTTTAAGATATAGTGCTGTGCCGTCTCGTCATGAGAGGATAGATCATTCGATAGGATTGATATAAGATGGAAATTTTGACCCTGTCTCCTTTATGCATACCAGAAGGTCTATGACCCGATTGCAAGTGCTAAAAGTTATGGACTGGCTAGAAAAAATATCGAGGATATGGTCATCTGCATGTGCGAATTTCAGCTTATGTTGAAATGAGTTGGATCACATATCCCTCAAATCGTTCGTTTGATTTGTTTCAGATGCGTAAGCGCAGACTAACCCGAGATTTTAATAGCTGGAATATTATTGTCTATAGCTGAAGGTGCCCGTTGAAATTCAACGAGAGGGAGAAATATAATAATTACAAATTTTATTAATAAATCTTAACATTTTTCATGGAGGGGCGAAAACAAACTTGTGTTGTGTAATTATCTATTGCTCCTAGTCCTCGATTATTCCCAATCATCCCCCGATGATTGCATAGATATTTTCATTTTTGTCGTGTGTGTGTCCTTAAAGGAGTTTTTTGCATAAATAAAATAATTTTTTTACCAGTGCATAACTAGTGTCCACATTAATTATTATCTCAAGTTATTAATCTCATTAACAGTAAATAACCTCCATAAAGTAGGACCTGAAACAACGTATCTAACTATCTATATCTGTTCAAATCAACGTGTGACTTGCATGCAATGCTTTTTTTTGCATGCATGAGTATCTATGAAATTGGTGTCGGGTTTCAAGGCATGCATGGTATTCATTGGTGTGTCCTGTATGATTGGGATTTGGTAGCTTTTCTTCTTTTTTTTCCCCAATAACTTTTAAAGGTGTAGTGTTTGTTTTGTAGTGTTAATTTTTGTTTGTTGTGTCATTGTTCCTGGTGTGGATGCACCCCCTGCCACACACCCTCGAGGTGGCTTGCAGGGTATGTCGTAGATATAGATATAGATAAAGTCAGTATGAGAACCATAAATATAATTTGAACCAATGTAATTATATAATTATTGCCTGGAATCATACCTAGGCATATACAAAAATAGGAATGTTATTTACAAACTTTCAGGCAAGAAGAAACAAAGGAGCTTATAAGGGGAAAACTTTTTTAGCATCTTTGCAACGGCATCAATGAACAACCTACGGATACGTGCTGAGACATTATGTGCCATTGGGACTTGAATTTTGTTCCCAGGTACAAATTTTAATCTATTTAAATTAAATACTTGTCGCTCCTTCACGTTTATTTAAATTTCCCATTTGACTCGTATCTATAACACAATTTATTTTTTACCTTACTGCTCACGATTCTGTTAAACTATCTCAAAACTCAAGCTATCTCCATCGACGACGATTTCGAAAGCATTCCATCTCTACTCTTCATGTCCCATGCCGGCTCTAATGCACAAACCCGTAAATAAATAAAATAAAACATTCACCATTTGATCGCCGCTGAAGCATTCATTTAAATACTCCTAATTTTAACTGAATGGCAAGCCTACTAAATCAGTGAGTAGCGCTAGCAGTCAGTACGTATCTTTGTGCGGAAAAATACGGCTGACCTTGCCTCACCAATAGCCTAAAATGCCTTCAGTACCTTCCTATATCCTCGCGAAATGCAAAATGCCGTTTACGGTATCCCTCTGCGACGAACTGTTTAACTTAGGAAGACTGGGAAAAGAAACGATGCAAACAGTAAATTTAACGCTAATTGCGCATTGCCCAGAAACCTCGAGAGCAAAGTGTAAAACGGTGAAGAGAAAAAAAAATTAACACTTTTCCGTTAAATACAGAAAGAATGAAAGAAATCGATTAGCATTTTGTTATTTTACTGAGGGAAAGAAAAAACTCTTGCGCTACCATAAATTTTAATCAATTTAAACCAATGACAACACATAATTAGCGCCAGGAATCGAACCCGGGCCTTTACCAAATCAAGAAAAGGACCTTATGGGGTCCTGAGCCTTTTTTATGCATATATCCTAAGGCACCTTGTAGGATATTGATATTGATAATATTTTATTGCTCCAACAAGTTATAATAGTACAAAAAATGATACAACAAGAATTTTGGAGCATTAGGTGAACCCTAAGGCTTTGCCTGTTGTTGGGTTCACCTTCAAATTACACATACAGCAATACTGGATTACATGCTCATAAAACAAATGTCACCAATTGAACATAAAATAACACTGCTACAAGAAATTACTTATAGTATTATGGAATGTTATATATGGACAATACAATTACAGTTATAGGTTGCTTTAAGGCATTACAACAAAGGATAAATATTTAGAACAGCTACTAGATTACCTCTATATTTATGTATACTCTCGTGAATAGCCAGATTTTTACTTGCTTCAAAAAAATTTTGAAGTGTATGGTATCTCGGATACTCTGTGACAAGCTATTGAAAATTTTAGGCCCCAAGTAAAGAAAGCATCTTTTGAATTGGGATGTATTTGGTTTCGGTACAACGTAAGAAATGTTAGTCCTCAGGTTATAAGAGTGAGGCTTATCCAAGACTTTTGGGTTATTTCCACTACGAAGGTAGAATAGCCTTAGCACCTTGTACATGTATAAAGTGTCTTAAGGGGAGTATCTGCAGGTACACGAACAATGGGAAAGAGGCTAAACGATGACCTACTCTGGCTATTATTCGTACGATTGCTTTTTGAGCTGTTTCTGCCCGTTTGATTGAATTTTTGAAAGCACTCCCCCAGCTTATGATACCATAGTTTATCGTAGAGTAAACAAAGGCATAATAGATCTTGTACATAAAGTTTAAAGTATATGTACACTAGAATCCTACAAAATGTTAGCTCAATCGGTTCAGTAGTTTATGAGGAGATGCGTAACGAACATAGAACATACAGACAGACAGACACAACTACATTTTTATATGTTAGTGTGATGAATTACCTCAAACCAGCTCCAACCTCAGTCTTTTTTCACCAATTTTCTCTCCCTCCCCATCAGGTCCAACAATTCTCTACTTCTCTGCTAAGCTTCTTACATTTGCATCTCCCCCTTTCTCACTTATTTCATGTCTCCGAATTTTGTGTCCGGGAATAAACAAATTGCCCTTAATACATGGTCACCGTTTCTCTTTTTGTGTCGCACGTGTTTTGATGTATATTTTTCTTTCCCCAATGCCTCCAATGAAAGGAATTTTTAGAATTTCAAGAGAGTGTTCATACAGTAGTTGACATATAATCCTCTCTCTCTATCCATTTCAGAAGCGAATATCAGTTTCGGTCCACTGTGACTTACATACGAGTCCCTCGAGATGGACATTACCCCCAGCTGAAGTTAAAATACGTGAAGGAGGAGCATTTTCAGCCTTGGTAAGTTCATAGTATTTTTGTATAAGTTAATAAGCTTATTTTCTTTTATACAATCCGAAAGTGTAAAATGGTTTCCACCCGGTCCTAGATAATATAATTGTTTGGTACTCTCAGCCTGAAGTGGTGGAAATCCTTAGTAAAATACCGATAAATTATCCAAAATTAATCCTGGGAATAGTGGATTTACTGCCGCAATATAGGTACCTTGCTTGGTATTTTACTATGCTACATCAGGCATGAATATTAACTTTTTGTGAAAACCCGTTCGATTGAATGCTGAAAACACAAACTACTTTATTGTAAACAAACTCTGTGGAAATTGCACTGTTGCTATTTCAACCTACATTCCTACGATGAAAGATTTCCACAGTGCTAAGCCCCAAAACTGTTAACTGCATTAGAAAAATATTCTGAGAACACCGGTTTCTTGCGCTAAATTCAACCACAAAAGCTGTATTACTGACATAGATTGCCGAGTGAATAGATTTAAACGGCTTTTTTTTTCTCCAGTGAAAAATAAGAGATCATAATAAGCAACATAGCAACTGTGGCAATGTGAGTATTTAAGTTCCTATTGCATTGAAAAAAGATACATCTACATCTACGTAATACCCTGCGAGCCAACACGAGGGAGTGTGGCAGTGGGTGAAGTTTACCAAACATGCACTATTGACATGCAACTAGGATATTTAATGGAGACATGCTATATAATAGGGTCAAATGCAGCTAGATAATTATTATCTACATAATGAGAAAGGGATTACTGATTGATATTAAATGCATCATGCACACTGTCTACTCTGACTATATTTCACCTACCTATCCCTTTGCTACGCTACCTATTGTTCTCTCGTATGGCAAGTGGAAAAAATGGCATTTTAAATCTATGGGTGCGACAATCTTTCCCTCTAATCTTGTTAATCTGATCAAACCTAGCATAATACGCTGGGGCTCTTGATATATATCTAACGTCATCTATGAACAAATCTGTCTCTAATTTATTTAAAAGGTTTAGCCTACATTTTAACCTGCGTTCTGATGGTCTTTCCCATCCTAGTTCTTCTATTAAACTCGTAACACTTATACAATTATCATAACGGCATTTAACAAATCTAGCGGATCTCCTTTGCACACGCTCTAATTCTTTTATCATACCTTCCTCGTACGGATCCCATATACTAGCGGCATATTCTAAATGAGGCCTGACAAGTGTAAAATAGCTTCTTTCTCGTACTCTCTCATCGCATTTGCCTAGAACCCATTTTACGAATCCTAATCTACGATTTGCTACACTAGTTATTTTCCTGATGTGTTTCCCCCATGACTTGTCTAGTTAGATAGTTACGCTACGACACCTTTGCAAAATGTAATATTGTACTGTATTTAAACAGAGGCATGACCGATAGTAAAAATATATCCTAAATATTTATTAATCATTTAGTTGCACATGATGATTGAATGTTTCCCTGACGCATTTATTTTAAAGAAAATGTAGCGAACACATTTTGACTGATCATTTCAAGTGCTCATTTGGTGGTGTATCAACCCCCTATCTCGAACTCCATTGGCTAGCGCTTGTATTAGTTAAAAGTAAATAAATAAGCCAAACAACGCTGGTATTACTTGCGAAATAGGCTTAAATAATGAACTGGAGTGCGTATAGTGATATTCGGCAAGATTTACAAAGGGACGGTATGATCATTATACTAGCGTAACCAGTCTGTTAAATAAACCAAAATAGGAATAAATTCTAAGAACCATATTTTTTAACTCAATATTAATCTCTTGAGTAAATTCCAAGGCAATAAATTCAGTAGTTTCCGGCGATAATTGAGTGGTATTCGAACATATCAAAATGAAAACAAAATTTGCATATTACCACAGAAAACAAAACAAACTTTAATCCGACCCGGGTTCATCTACATCCACATCTACACGATACCCTGCAACCCACCGCGAGGGTGTGTGGCAGGGGGTGAAGATCACCAAGCATGCACTACCGACATGCAAACAAGCAATTATTGGGTCTCATGCAACTAGATTGTTAGCATCTATAGTATTTCGGGTTTATCTATAGGGTTTCATTGGCACTGAAACATCATCAGGTGAAAAATAGCACCAAGGATGCGCTTATATAATAGCGCATCCATATATATGTACAAAAAGCGCACCGTTGATGTTATTTTTTACCTGATGATGTTGGAGTGTCAACGAAACTCGGGCCGAATTAAAGTTTGTTTGGTAATCTGTGGTAATATGCAAATTTTGTTTTCATTTTGATATCCAAGGCAATATTTTCACTGATGACGCTAAAACCATTTTGCGAACTCCAACGTAATATGGTAGACTGGACCGTGAACATCAAAATAGAGAAATATCGAACCGATAGATTAAAAATGTTCTACTCTCCTCGCACAATTAGGGATGTAAATAATTGTAAATATACAGCTAGTTGCACGACAGTGTAAGGACAGTACAAGCTAACCCAACTCACCGTATGTTTGTGTGTTCATGCCTATTTTCTCCTAGCATATTTGTTAAATCGTTATGTTTGTACTGGTATATAGCTACTAATCTTTTTCAGCATGTGAGATGAAGCATGCTTTGTGTAAATCACTCCCTGCTACACATGTTTACGTTAAATTGTAGGTTATTATATAGAGGTAGCAATCATGTGAGTCATAAGTGTGCCCAGCTGTAGATGAAATATATGTCATAAAAATGAATTGTGTAAATATAAATCCAACATTAATTATTTTACTCTAGTGAAATATTAATTTCTGTGCTTCAATGTGCCTTAACGTCTGCGAAAAGCTTAGTGCCAACCACAGTCACTAGTGATCGTGATGACCTTTCTCTGGATTGCTATTCCTAAGGTTGTGATCTTCGATAGTAACTTGATTAAGATCCTCATTTAATTTATCGCTATCTTCTCTTGCCTGGAATCAATGGCTCTCATTACAACCTGGAGTCACACTCACTCAGTGATTCATCCCAAAGGTTGGTGTTGATAGGTGAGGGTAGAGCTCACCCCGGACTAGGCCACAGGCATGTGAATTTCACACATTCAGGGTAGGTGGGCCAGTTCCTTTCCCAGGGCCACCTCGTACTCCGAGGATTTTTCGATTGGGGGCGTCCAAAGGCTACACCCGGTTTTGAACCCGGGGCCCCTCGGTCATTAGCCAAGCGCTCTACCCACTAGTCCACCACGCTACCACCTGGAGTATATTTTCATATTTTTCCTTAGTGAATATATCGCTGTCATCAAATTTCAATGTTAATATTGGTTGTAACAAGTAATTATGGTGGTATTTTTTCATATTACTTGTCCCTGGTTTCCTTGTCTTCTTTGCTTTTGGTTAAACCACGGTTTCGACGCGCTGTCGAATTAGTTTGCGTAAATAATACTCTTTTATTGACTACTCCATTTTGAAATCTCGCGCCGTCTAGTGCGTACACGTAGTCCTACTTTTTCTGGCAGAGATGGCGCTGGCTTCTTTTCGTTAGCCTTCAATTCCTTGAGCTACCGTCTTGCGGATACACTCTACAGAAGGAGAGACCGTGCAAGATAAACTCCGGCCAAGCCGTCGTATTCAGTGAAGACATCTCGTCTGCAAGGCGCGGATGACAAATGAATAGATGATGGATGAATAATGGAATACTGGTTAAAAGTGGAGCGATATTGTGAAATCACGGGTTATGCCCTGTACTCACCTTTATTTATAATTAAGTTTTTCCTTCGTCATTTGAACTGTGTGGCTTTGAAGTATCTGGTTAATCAAGGGTTTGAATCAAGTGCTCTGCTAACTTCCCACCCTGAGGTAATAAGTTTGAATCCCGGAGTATGTGGGCATTTTTCAAATATTCTCTGATTCCGTGTGGAGGAAAGAATTCTGCTTTACAGGAGCAATTTCCGAGGTCTGATTCATGTAGAGCTGCATGCTAAGTTACGATTGCATCGTGTAAAGAAGCGAATTGCAAGGAAAACTCCCAAAATGCATGAGCGACTGTACGGAAAATAGCCCCTGCTCAATTGCCGATCGTTCATTCCCGCGATTTCAACATTTTCCACCCATCTTGAGGTTATGCAATTTATTGCTCTGCGTAAAACGGCCTTTTACGATGGAGCAGGAGACATGGCACAAATAGAAGGAAGTGTATATTTATTTTTAGCCGGAATCTTTTGCTTTTTTTTTTTAGAACCACACCCGTTTTGTCATGTGTTTCAATTCCTTTGCGTGTATCACTGGTATCATTGACCATCGAGATTTCCCATATTATTAAATCATGGTTGTGATTTGCCTCGTAGGTAGCGAGATAAGTATAATTAAATTATCTGGCTGTTTTACTCTTTGAAGAGGCTGGAAAGATTATTTTGTCTGTCGTGTCATTGTTGGTTTTGCCGAGGTTTATTTGAATCGTGTTCATTGTTGATCTGCCGTTGGCCTTAATTTCAAATTTTATAGGAATACGATATAATTAAAATCTTGGTGAGGAATTAATCCCATTATCATCATTCCACTCGGAAGCATCTATTCTAATTTGATGCGCAATCGATGCACCTAAATCTTTTGAAATCTATCCAAAGTAACCTTGTGTAACTGTTTCATAATTGAAATAAAAACGTTACTTTACAAATTTTTATTTCAAATCTTTCGAAAGCGCTTCATAGCACATTATCTCTGTGAAGAAAAGTAATTTAAAATCGCTGGGTATATCTTTACCCCAATATTATAAACACTTAAAGATGACGCAATGTATCATGTGGTTAACTGTGTAGAAATAAGTTCAATCATTTTCGCGTGGATATATAGTTCGTACATGACTGCTATGGGTAAGGTGTGTGTGGAAAAAAATAGTAGGTAAAAGTCCGTAAAGACGGCTGTTGATGATAATCTTGGTATGTAATTATGAGTATTTTTTTTTCTCGTTCGTGTAGTCTGTGAAAAAGTCGAATGAAATTCCAAATCAGTGATAAGAATTATCTTTAATCCATATTCATTTTGCATCATAGAGTTAGTGACCATTTATTTATTGACTACTACCAATATAATTTTATTCAGGGACTTATTCCGCCTATATCAAGTGAAGAGTTTTTGCGGAGTTATCAAATATTTTACGCTGTAAGTTATAAGGAAGTCCGTAAGAAATATTAACTAACCTAGGCAATTTTAATTCCAATCTTTTAATCGTCTTTCTAGGAATGTTTGGCCAAAGAATTATTAATTAAAGTAGTTTGCCGCTTTAGTCGGATTTTTCTTCCTGGAACTAAGGATGGTAATGGTGGAGGGGTAGACATATAAGTGATAGCGTCAGCGGTTTGGGCACGTTATGTTTACTGTCGGTGCAGAATCGCAAATGCATATTTCGTTGAGATTACAGGAGATACTATCATTGGTTTTTAAGACAGTCACGAGGAGAAGAGATGAGCAAAGTCTTCTAAATATTATTTCGGAATCCGTGCGTTGAATATATAAGCACCCTTGTAACGAACGCAGTGATTTATTTAATCGTATATTTAGCGAACAATTTACTGAAGAGCGGAGCACTGCTAGAGCGAAGATGCGCGGTAGTTAGGAGAAGAGTCAACGGATGGCGCTGACTGTACTCCGCGTCCGTCGGCGGCGAACGATAGCCTCTCCCCGTCTCGCATGAACACAAGCGAACCACGCGAATGCTGACGGCTGAAAAAAATAGTAGGGGGAGGTGTGGGGGTCGCTTGGGTTAAGGAAGAGTGGGTAGGGGGTTGTGGACGTCTTCGAGGGAGGGGCCCCTTGAAGATAGGGCCCTTAGAGGAGCGGTAAGAAGCCAAATGGAGAACGGGGTGGGGAGAGAAAGAGAGAGGCTAGGACGGTTGTGTAGCTACGAGGCGAGGGGAAGGGGCGGGGAGGGGTCCGGAGTACGCTTCGACTGTACAAGGGGGGGCGGAGGGGGCGGCGTGGGTCCACGGGGGCCCTTCGAACCGGCCGTAGTGGGGTGAATAAGAGCGTGGTTTTTTTAAATCATGTCGGGCGGGAGGGAGAGAGGCTATAAGCACGGGGAGGGGTAGAAGCCAGCGGAGAGGGGAGAGCAGTCGTTGACGGAGGGGGGAGGGAGGATGGGGAGAGTAGGGGAAGTTAAGAGAGAGAGAAGGGAGGAGTAGGGGTGTAAGGGGTGTTGGCGTGGCTTTTCAAACTTGTGCCCGATGCTTGGTTAGTGTGGCGAGGGCGTCCGTCGGTGAAGGTTCGTCGGAGACGTGTGTGTTCGTGACCGTGCTCCTGTCTCTTCACCCCACTGAAGGGCGGGCACGTAGGATCGGCCAACGGACCGTGGAAGTGTGTTCGCAGTCTCCGCGCTGGCTTCATTTAAAAGCCCCCGTCTTCGGCGTGTGCCCGCTATCGTCCCAGTCTGCTGAGGATAGCAGTGCCACGAGGGAAACCAAGACGGCCTAGAGGAAACATTGATTCCTGAAACACTGATCTCTTTTTAAATCGCCGGACTTGATGAGAGTTGGATATCGGGACTCCCGTGTTGTTGTGCACATCAAGCCTGCGTCTCCCCATAGTTCAAGCGTGACGTTTTAGTAGTTGATTCGACACGACGATATTTATATTTTACCTAGGGTTGTTGTGTCTATATTTTTCTACCGTTGTTTATTTTTTTCAATTCGTCGAAGCCTGCTGTGCTTGTTTCACCTGTGTTCATTACCCGCCTGGCAGAAACCACTAGGCTGTCCATTCGAACCCTGATTGTTTACGTTACACGTTCGTTTATGTAACTATAAGACTACGATCTCTTCAAATTTCTATTTGTACCTCTACACCGCATCGTGAGCGCCGGGATACTTCGGGCGGAGGCGTTGCTTTTGCGAAGATCTCATCACACCGGAGCAGTTACGCCTACTAGGCCCACCAGCCAACGCCTTGTAGTTCTCGTCGCTGCGCTGTTTGACTTTCCTTTTCCCACTTGTGCCTGCAGTGCACATTGTGGGGTGTTCTAAGAGGAGGATCATATCACTGTGGCCTAGATTGTTGTGTCCGTTCTTCGGACCTTTTCCCCGATGACCGCCTCTGTTCGCACGTGATTTGGTTTTCGTCTTCGCCGACGAAGTCTATCCGGTGCGAGTTCTTTCGTGTCTTTGTGGTGGCGATTTAGATCACTTTTCGGGGTTGAAAAATCGATTCTTAAGAAATCGCCCCGCACGTCCTATTTTTGCTGGTTCGTGAAATCGGACGGCAAAACCGGCGTATGGTCAGGAGGAACGCCGTCGAACACTTGGACGAAATGAGCGCCCGTGTTTTCAGCGCCTTCCCGCTGTTCGAGATGAGAGGTACCATGCGTGGTGCCGGCGTTGACGGTTTCGGTGGCGATCGGCGCACCAGGATTAGAGCCAACCTGTTCGGGCCCGTGGACCACGAGGAGGTGAAGAGGGCCCTCAACAACGAGCTGGCCGAGCAGGCGAAGAGGGACGCGAAGAAGTATAACTTCGACTTCTTGTCCGAGAGGCCGACGGAGGGAGGCGGACGCTACGACTGGGGCGTCGCTTCGACGGTCCCTGCCCCTTACGAGCTCAGGGGCATGCCGTACATCCACTCGCACACCGCCGAGGAGGCGTCGACGGCCGTCGCGACGAGTTCGACGGCGGCGTCGGGGCCGTCCAGCGCCGAGGGGGACGTCGCGTCGCTTGCGGCCTCCGCCAGAGCGGCGACCCAACCGATGACCAGCCCTGCTGCGTTGAAGCAGTCTCGCATCACTGGTGAGTATTTTCTTTTCATTCCCACCCTATAATGGTCAATTATTTGCCTCGATATTCACGTTTAAGTTTTTACTGCCTCACTAGCTATTATCAGGAGTTCAAGGAAATCAATGCGACAATGGTTGTTTTCTGTCATAACTGACCCCGAAGATCATTTTTGGAAACCAATTACTTTACACAGTCTGCTAACTTTTTGGTTTATTGAATGTAATTTTCTCATTTTTACTTTATATCTAGTTTTATTAATTTTTTCTTTCCCGCTACTGGACAAATTTCCGTTAAAATGTCCACCAATCTTTTGCGTTATTTTGTATCGGTTATCGTTTAATTTTCGTCGGACAATTCAGCGCGCGAAGGAAAAGATTTAGTTCTTGGCAGCGCATTGCCCCAGTTTAAACCGTGGTTAGGTTCTAATTTTGACGGCATCCGACGATGAAGAAGTGAATTGATGTCGATCTTTTTCCGGATTTTGCGTCTAAAAATTGGTCTTTGGTTTCACTGTCGCGACGCTCAAAAATTATTTCCACCCTCTGTGGAAATTCCGTTCGTGCCTACACAGATCTTTCGTTCTGTTAATCGTGGACCGTGCGGCGCCTATTCATAATTCGGTAGCTCTTTGGGTCAGTAATTGCGTCTGAACAGCATGGTCATGTGTATAAACAACTCCTCGGCATTGGTTTGGGGGAGGAATTGACGGTTGGATTCGAAGCTAGCCCTTGCTTCATTGTGTCAAATCACCGTGTCTCTTGCAGTTGAACCAGCCGCCTTGTGTTTTCCGTTTGAGAGTCGCGCCTTTGTATAGACACTGTGTTCGGAGATATTGTGTATACTCTTCGACCGTTGGTCCCCTTAGTCAGATTTGAATTTCAAACAATAGGGCATCCTTTTTCCGTGATCGCGGAGACTCATTGCGCAGGCGTCACAAGCGAGGTCTTGGTCTGGAAAATATTTACGTATCCACGGAAGCGTGTTATCTAATTGGAAGGCTTATGTTGGAACGATTGTCTGATGGTAAGTCATCCATCCGCTCTTCGTGCTTGCAGTGTGAATTTTTTTTAACGTAATCGCGGTTTTTAATGTCGGGGAAATGCTAGTTATTTGGATCATTGCATTATTCTGGCATTTGTGATTCGAAATGGCACTCAGTTGCTCGTTTTACATGCCTTGGTCGTATCAAGCGTAGTTTGTTGACGATGATAAAGAGATGTCACAATTTTGTGAGCTATCTATCATAAAACCGTCATTCTCTGATAAGATCAAATATCTAGTTTGCCGATGAATGACTGATATAATTTTTATTCTTAATTCTCCAGCTTTTTTGTGGTTGATACTCTCATTTTACGTGGAGGGGGAGCAAGAGTGTACAAGTAGTCTCTCACTGTATTATCAGACGTGCTAGAGATGCGTGGATTATTACATGGCGAATAAGTTGGTCGTAGTTGAAACTGAAAGAAATGTCGTTGCGTTTAAAAAATCGAGGAGATTAATGTATGTACGTAATGCAAAGGTTGGATGGACACAGTGGAGGTTTTTAATGTTATGAGAATTTTTTTCGGGGGGTTTACAGCGTTTTTCATTTTGGGTTCGTTTGAGCCTTCGCCGTAGAAACCTTAGTTTAGGGCGGCGCGGGGAGAGGGTAGGGCGATGTCTTGACGATAAGCCGCAGGGAGTTTTTTCTCGTGTTTAAATTGCTCGGGACGGAACGGGCGCCGTGGCTTTTAAAAAAAGGGCGGGGTGTGAGGTGAAAAACCTTCGCCGTGCCCTGGCTGGTTGACTGGGGTTTGTAACTCTGCCTCTATCCTCTCTCCAGGCTTGTCTATCTTTCTCCCCAGGCCAGTAAAAACAATTGGGAAGGCGTAAGGCCTCTGAATGCTTTCCTCGAGTTGTGACGGGACTTTTTCTTCCTTAGAACCTATTTTCTCCCCCTATCCTCGCCGGTGTTTAATAAAATTGTGGTGTGCAGTGCCGGCATCTGCTACAAATGTCCCTCCGCCCTGAATCTCATCCTTAGTTCGCATGCTTATCCCAAGTTCGGCGCGGTTTGCTTACGGCGGGATATGAGTTATGTGGACGAGACTGTCAGGGTAAAGGGTTAAGTTTTAAATGGACAAAGTGTTTCTTAGATGTGCCTCTGTAGTTTCGTGAGTCAGCTTCACGCAGCCTTCATTTCCAGATTCAGCCTGGAGCTTGTAGTGTGTTCATCACTGCAAGGTAGGATGTTTAATGCCTCGGGCTCCGATTTCTGTCGTCCCAGAGACGCCCGACGCCCACCCTGTTTTTCGATGAGGTGGCCATATGGCCCTCGTGAACACATCGGGGTCGGGGGTCATAGTGTACCCTGGAAACGTAGGGTTTTTGTGTGGATACAGCGCACCCGCAGGGGTAAGCCTTGCAGTCGCGCACCAAAACGGGACCCTTTATGGAAGTGTTGACCTCATCTCTCTCCCTCTCTCTACGCCCTCGCTTTTCTGGGGCTGGGGCGGATGATTCTTTTGTCCGGGAGCGTCATAGATGTGACCCCCCCTATCAAAAGTGCTATTCCCCCTCCCCAAGTTTCCATCCTAGGACAAGCTCACAGCAGCATCTGTTCTCTTCGCCAGTGACGCCCCTAGATCGATCGATATCACACTGACGCTCTCTCACTGCTGAATTCAGGATGGCGTGGGTGCGTAGGATATGCGTTTTCGAACGTTATAATCCCCAGTCCTTGGCGTTTTCGACCGAAGAAACTTTAATTTGTATTTTTGCCGTTTGTTGTGCTTCTTCTAGTGCATGCAGGGGACGCTCCCCGAGTTCGTTTACGTATTTGTTGTTGTTTTAACTACCCAACGGACATCCCCATTGTTGTCGGCGACCAGTTTAAAACAGTTCTTATGTCGATAAGTTTCAATGTATCAATCGGCTTCTCTCGCTTTCGGCTCTATTTCGTTTCGACAATGCATCCATCTCTCACGGTCGGCGAATTATTTTCTCGTTCCCTTGTTTTACGCATAGGTCCAACGGTCATTCGCTTAACCGTTTTCAAAGACTTATTTTCACGCTCAGGTGATTGACTTGCGTATTAACACGCATTTCACGATTTTCGTTCGTCTTGCTGTGGAATCGCATTTTTGTCAATCAAAGTAATAGATCGTAAGAACTGTTTGCATTAGTTACACGTGCACCAGTTTGCAGTTATTTCCGGGGCTGCCGTTAAGAGAAAAAGACGCTCATTGCGGAGCGAGTTGATGAAACGGTTGACTAATGTTAATCGCAGGAGCGCGAGTGTCGTTTCGTTCACGGAGGATTGGTGCAGAGTGATATTCTGCCGGTCCTGTGTGTGTTCATCGGGAGAGACAAGACAGGCTCCACGTTCGTCCTTCTCCCCCTTTCCTTTCCATCCCTTTAAAACTAGCCCTGCGGTCGGGACGCAGGTGTTCCACCTTCCCGCCCCCACTTCAGAACACCGCTCTATTGGGTAGGGGAGTTCACCCGCCACCGCCCCACTACTACTACACTGCTTGCTTCGAATGGTGCGTGACTCACTCATCTCTTTACACCATCCGGGACTGCCTTCTTCAAAGAATGCTCCCTAGTCTTTTTCGACGCGTCCTTGTTCCCTTTCCAGGCGGTAATACGTTGTTAGTGGATATTGGGCTTGTGTGGTGGGTAAAGTACATCTACATAATACCCTACTAGCCACCATAAAGCTGTGTGGCAGGGGGTGAATTCTCACCAAACATGCACTACATATCTACATCTACATAATACCCTGCAAGCCACCACAAGGGTGTGTGGCAGGGGGTGAATGCTCACCAAACATGCACTACGTATCATGTTTAAAAAAGGAATAGTATTAATATAGTAGTCAGAACTACACTATTTAATGCATATCATATGCATACCATGCAACATATCATGCATAAAAAACGATTAGTAATAATATACTAGTCTAAACTTCACTCGGTATTTAAAATAGATAAAAAAGCGAAGTAAGCATGCTGTTAGTTGGGGTACCTTCAAGTCCTTATACCAGCATGCAGCTACCTATGCTATGCATTTATTCACTCGTACTGGGAAAGTACTGGCTTTCCGTTCCATGATTCCGGGATCGGTACCCGGACGGAGAGTGTTTGTTTGGTACCTTTGAATGATCATGAAATAAATCTCCTCATTTTGTCTTTACATTACTCATTCAGCAATATACGCGATTTGTGTCAGCTCTACTACATATTTTGTTCAGGAAACGATTGACTAATGTTAATCAAAGACGACGAACGGCGTTTCGGGCGCCCCGGATTGTCCAGGTTCTCTTTGTTTTATGGTACGTGCATGCCTATCACACATCCTTGCGGTGGTTTTCAGGGTGTTATGTACGGCATTTACTAACCTAAAACAAAATAACAGTACGCCTATAACGTCATTCATATACGCAATACTCTGCAAGCCACCGCAAGGGTGAGTGGCAGGGGGGGAGATCACCAAACATTCACAATTAGCATTCAACTACATGGAAATATGCTAGGTAATAGTCACATTCCGCTATATGGTGTCTATCTGCATAGTTATAAAGGGATTATTGGTTATAATGGCATTTATCTGTATTTTCCTATCATGATGTTAACACATGTAACGTGCACCACAGAATACTTAAACAATATTTCGCCGACCTACCCCTTTGCTATGCTGCGTTTTATGTTCTCTTAAAGTATAGACAGTTGGCCCTTCACGAAGCGTAGGTATATTACCTGGAGAATGGGTTACTAGAGTGAGAAAGAATGTTTTTTGGCTAAAGGGCCTGATGTCGTGTTCTGTATTTTTTCATGTTTGTTCGTTATTATCTTCGTATAAAAAAATATATTTCGCCTGCAGAAATGAGTTCCAGGAGTAGAAAAATTATGGGATGCAAGGGTATTACTGAGTGGAAGTGTCTTGCCAACCCGCAAGAGCCCTTATCTGAGCGCGGTTGCAGACGTCCGCTTCCTCAAAACTCATCCTCTGCCGTCCTCGACTCGTCTCGACATGTCCTTTTCCCTCCGGCGCGTGCTACCGCGTCGTATTTTTTATTCGCAAATGCTCCTGTCCCGCCTCCAACTCGTGCCGCTCTTGAGGAATGCGTGGCTGCGGCTCTTGCCGGACGTTTTCTGATATCCACGCCTACCCAATACCCTGCGAGACGCTAAGGGAGTTTATGTAATGGGTTGATGGGAGCATCACTACGAACAGGGAACGATTAGGTTCCGTGCAATTCCATTATAGATACATCTGCATGATACCCTGCCAGACACCATTAAGGTGTGTGGCAGGGGAATAATTCTCACCAAACATAAACTACATATCATGCATAAAAAATAGTAGTATATACTAATCTAAACTTCAATTTTTTTAAGTTAAAAATAACAAAGCAAGCATATAATATAATGCTGTTGGTTGGGTTAGCTTGAAGTCCTTATACCAATATGCAACTACCTATGTTATGATACACTTGTATTGGATATATTTACCGCTATTCAAATTCCTAATTGTACGAGGTAAGAAGGACATTTTGAACAGTCTGCCATAGTAAGTTGGGGTTCGCAAAATATTTTTAACGTCAATACATAATATTATCTTGGAAATTATTTAAGAGATTAAATCCAAATTTCAACCTGCGATCTGACAATGATTCCCCTTTTAATTCATTTCATAGACTGAGAAGTGTATGTTAAGCGTCTCAAAGGCACGTTTCACTGATTGGTTGGTATTCACGTAGGGATATAGTAATAGCATCGTTATTTTGGAGGACAGCAGATTCAGATTTTTGGGAATTGCTAGGAGACATGAAAAAGTGAATTTATTTCAAACTCTCATGTTACTCCTGAATATTTTATTACAGCATGACACGATAGCTCGCTCACGAAACATGGGTGTGCGTATGTAAAAGAATGTTTGGGAAAAAGTCCTTTTTCAAACACTATAGAGGCGCCTTTTCGAAATTCATGATTCTGTTGTTGATTTGTTAAGCGAATTGCATTCATGAAGTTCCCTGTCAGGCATGCATGTGCATTACTATTACCGTTTGTTATGTGCCAAGAAATAATAATCTCTCAAGGGAGTTATAACTTTGTATTTTCACGAATATGCCTAACCGGTAGTTATTATATTCCTGAGTAGACCATGGCCATTCAGTCCCTCGTGTGTTTAAGTGCGTGTTTATAGTGTTTATTCAACCCCTGCCACGTGCCCTCCCTTGCAGGGTAATACTGAGGTACAAGGCGCACGTGTTCTCTCTTTTCGTGGCTTTCAATGTTCGCCGCATCGTAAGCATGCGTTGAAAATCTCTCCAGCGCCAGCCATAGCTCGTCTCTGTTTATCTTCTCCCTTCCCTCGAGACAAGAACGTGGAGAACGTCTTTTCCCATCTGCTGGAGGCACTTACTACGGCTTACTCCACCTTTCTCCCTCCCTCCCTCTTTCATCCAGACGTGCCCGAAGAGTCGAAACTAGCAGTCGGCCGGGGGGGATGCTAATTTCTCCTCCGGCCAAACCAATGGCCGGCAGGAACTCTCGTGAGTGGAAAAGGGCGAGGAAAGGATCTTATATGTTCGTCTACGGTGGGGTGGGAGGTGGTGGTCACTTGCGTCCAATTCGTCTCAAGATGCCCTCACAATGTTGCAGACGCTCGTGGAGTTGTGCACGGGCTGTGTTTTCTTGTGTCGTATCTCTCTGGAAGACGTGCCGAAAGTAGGTTCCTTGTTTTCTTTCGTGGTCGGGGGGCGGTCTTCACTTTTCCAGGCATACAACTTCCCAACCGGTTCAAACTTGTAAAGCATTTGCGTTTGGCTCCGTTTTGACTTCTTTGTTCTCTGTACAAGATAATCCCTATGGTTTCATACCCAATACCACAGGGGTGCATTATCCACGATTAAACAATCCTGCTAGAATCCTGCTTCTAACAGTAACTGCATACCGCTACATCCATATAATACCCTGCAAGCCAGCAAAAAGGCTTGTGGAAGGGGGTGAATTCACACCAAACATGCATTACCTATCATGCTGAAAGAAGATTAGTAAATCTATTCCGGTCAAAACATAAATTGTAACTAACATAACTTAACAAAAGTAAAAAAAAAAGATTTTTTGAAACCCTAACAGGCAACTGTTTATGACTTCAGGGTATCTTGACGGCGTCAAATTTTGGAACGGTGGGGGTTTGTCTACGCAAACCTGCTATCTGCGTGCCTAGAATTTATAAGAGAGGTCTTAGAAAAACCACTTGCCCATGGGTCAGGCACTCATTTTCCATCGCCTTGGTGCCTTATTGGATATCTCCATGTCTTTATCACCTTGAACATCTTTTCGGAGATGTTTGGAATGGGGTATTGATAATAGTTATAACCTAACATGGCCCCACTGGGTACTACTAATGGGTGATATTAGAAAGGAGGAAGGAATATGTTTCTTCCATTGGTTGGTCTAGATTTTTTTTGCGTTCATTACGCTTAACTTCATTACAGCAGCCTGCAGTGTTGGATGAGTCGTATCCAAGTCGTTTTACTGGGTTTGCGAGGTTAAAAATTTCCCTGTGATTCGCTGTTTTAAGAGATTGTAGCATTTTTAAGAGATGTTCATAGCAATGCCACTGGTTAAAAAGTGGGAGTTCACAGATCTTTTTGTTTTTTTTTACTGTATCCATGGCTATGTGGGTGGCTCGGGCTCCTCCCTTCCGTGGTAGGGATCTTAACAGTTTTTACCCGAAAATGCACCAATGTTCAACTTAACTTCCCTTGCCCGATTTTTGCCTATTCACAATGTGTCCCGTGTATTCGCCGGGAAATAGGAAGTTCTTTCGCGGTTGGTATTCATCGTTAGATTTTGCCAAAGATTTATTCTTGACTAACAAAACAGGCAGAGTGATACCCCCCTTGGTTCCCAACCTTAACAATTGAGTATATTTGTTTTTTCCTCGTTTTTTTTAGTTTTTTTTCAACTCGCTTACGAGTCACGCAAGGAGACGCATGGATTCAACGGGCGTGACGTTTCTCGTCGCCCCCTTGTCACTATCCGTTTTACCCCTCTTCCTATTCGTCCGTTTGAGGAAAAGAGTCGCGAGTTGAGTGTCCTTGAGTCGACCTTGTCTACGACAGACAGTCCGCTCTTCCACCCCCCCCCTTTGCTTCGTCACGTACTATTACACATCCCTCGTGTCTTTTTATTACACTCGCGTTTTTTCACCCTCTCTCTCTCACGCTTCCACCGCTTTCTTTTGTTCGTTTGTTTTTTTTACCAAGGAAGTTCATGTGTGGATGTTTTTTATTCTTCGCCATCATCTTCTTCCTAGTACCGGGGGATGCGAGACGTGACGTTTGGCAACACCCGCACTTAATAGTGTGCGCCTTTCGTTCGTTGGTTGTTTTTCGCTCTCATGATTTTCCTCGAGTGTGATGTTCCCGGAACTCTTTGGGCTTTTTGCGGTATCGTTTTTGTAGGAAGTCTGGCCGTGCTAGCGTGTTTTTATATTGTTATAAATGCATCTATTGTATAGTATGATAGTCGCATTCGTTTCATACTATTGTGCAGCCGTTTTTATTTTTTTAATTAATTTTCTGGACGAAACATGCGTCGTGCTTTTTACATGTAGGAGTTTGTAAAGCCATTTTCATCGCAGGTAGGTAGGTGTCTTTGGGTCAAATATTAACTTTTCCAGCGTTATTTTGTGCAACTAAATTAGTGCAATAACTTAACTCCTTAATGCTCGCTTATTTCTTTCTTTATGCAATAACTTAACTCCTTATTGCTCGCTTATTTCTGTCTTTAATGTGTCGTCATGTAAGCCATTGACGTACTCTTCGTGTATAGGCTTCGTTCTGTTTTTATCATAATTTTTCTCGGATGGGGAGGGGTTTAGGTAGGTTGTGGTTTCGCGGCTACTTGTATACGTTCAGGCGAAACATGTAAAATGTACTTCCTTGTGCTGTGCATTGATACTTCAGTGCCTCTACCCTTAAAGCAGCAATCGTAGGGAAATTAGTCGAGTCGGCTCAATTAATTAGTGTGTGGCATTTCTGCCCGATATCAGTTGAAGCTAATTCCAACCGACGGATGAGATTGAATTCTAGTGTTGTTCAAATTAGGCAGAGTCTGTTGCCACTACTGTTTTGTCTGCGGAATTTCGGTTAACTTAATGCCACGTTCAACTGCTAGCGTCTTTTCCGTTCGGTATATGCGGCTTGGCTTATCATTTCGTCACAGAGCTGAAGTGTAAGTTTGCTCTCGTGTGGTCGTCATGAAGATAACGTCGGGTTGTAAAGGGGGTAAGGGGAGAGTCGGGGGAGACATCTGGGATTTAAATGCGTGCTACTCACAGTTGGGTTGCGAGGAGCGACGCTCCGAGATGCTTGGGAGTTGCTCTGGTTAAGACAAGCATTGCGGCCGGTTATCTCGCGCTATTTACTCTGGTCGGACCATGTTCGTTGCCATGGTGACACCTTCCGTGAGCCTCTCTGTAAACAGTTGAAGGCGTTATTGCTGTTTTGAACTCGTGCTTCTTTCAAGTTTGCTGTAACTGCCATGTTGCTGAATTTAAGGTCATCTTATGCTTCGTTCGTTTTTTATAGGTGTTTAATGTGTGGTGGTAAAAACATTAATTTCCTCATCTCTCTAAATCTCCCGCTGAAATAACTATTCCCGCCTAATACTAATATGTATTACGCTGCACATGGAAGGTATTTTGTATTGTGCATACTCGTTATTAATGTATGCATTAAGTTTGTGACTCATATTTCAGCTTTTAATTTTCTCTTGTCTTCTCCATAAATTGGCTTTCTATTCATACGTGATTTGATAGGCCCTCAAATAGCACAGCGGCTCATGGAAGCGAACAAGAAACCATGTCTTCCTCGCAATTATCGTTATATTTCACCCCTTATGAAGTCTTTCCATTTCAGTGGAAATTAGGTTTTCTTACATTCGTGAATGTCCCCTCAATTATTCACGTTGTTGCATTACTTGGTGGTTTTCTTTAGTCTACGCTGGAGAGTCACTTTATCCTTAATTACCGATGTGTGGCTCACTATCGGCCGCGTTTCTTGCGTTCGTCAGGAGGATCAATTTTCCTCTTTGGATCCTTTACGACGGGAAGAGTTCATTGTCTTCGATCGCGATTTTTTTTCCCTCTTCGAAGTCCGCTCTCGCTCGCTTCCCTAACCACCCACCTCACCCATCCCAGCCATCGGAATGGTATCTTCCTCTTTTAAATTCCCCCACTCGAGTCCGTGTCACCGCCATCACATGTTCTTCCCCCGAGCAGTCATTCTCTCCCCCCCCTTTCGCTCCCAGCAAGCGTTGAGCTCACTACGCTTCCGAGCGCTCGCACCAAGCGGGATGGGAGCGCTTCGCCTCCCCCGCTTATTTTGCCTCCCATTCCTGACTCCGCATCAAAGCGCCCTCAACTTGTCGGGGGCGGTATCGTATAAGGGAGGGGGGGAAGGGGGTTCTGCTTTTTAAACTAACGGCTTGGTCGCGCGCGGTCCATGAGAGGGAGCGAGGGAGAGAGACTTACTACTATCTCGTATAATGTGGCGGTTGGAGTGGTCGGTGGGGGAGAAACGATGCGTTCGTCCGACGGCCGCCAGGGCGGCGACACCTCGCGGGCGGTGCTTCCTTCCTTTCAATTTATATTTCTCTCTCTTGCGTGTGTGTCCGAAAGAAAACATTGCGATCTTGGTTTCGCGTAAGCACGGGGGCAAACGGCCTTCAGTCAAGACTGGACTCCATTTCTCCCGTTGCTACGTAACTTCATGTCCCCATCACTGTCCGTTTGCATTTATCTTTTGAAGGGCCGTACGTAAAATTCTCATTTATTTGATTATGGTTTACATTTACTTGAACTACTCTATTGGTCATGTCCGGCATAAGACGCTGGGCATCGCGGTAGTTGCACACTAATGCGCGATGGGCTTATAAGCTATTTTCATTGAATATAATGAAATCAAATGCTGTTTTCATTCGTGGTATTAGCGGATAAGTTTGTATTTTTTCAATGGCTGGTACCCATAAGAGAACAGAATAGGCAGCATAGGAAAGGGATAGGTAGAGGAAATATTTTAGAGTATTCTGTAGTGCATGATGCATGTATTAACCCCTCAAATACTATAGATACTAACAATCTAGTTGCATGAGACCCTTTAGTTGCTTGCTTGCATGTTAGTAGTGTATGCTTGGTGATCTTCACCCCCTGCCACACACCCTCGCGGTGGCTTGCAGGGTAGCGTGTAGATGTAGATGTACCTCTATTCGTGTGTTTTTCGGCACAATTTATCGCAGTATTTGATCACTCCCATCAAATCACTCCCAATTTGATCACTTTTTGTCTCGGAAGTGCGTGGTCGATGTGTCGGATGTGAAGAAAAATATTAATGTGTCGTAGTATATATTTCTGCAAACATTCATGGATATAACCTTGGATATATATATTTTTTCTTAGGTTTCCCCCAATATAGTTTTTTTACGAGCTGGAGCCGAATGTGCTAACTGCCACTGAATAACACATTCTTATACGTTTACGTTGGATTTAGAAGTCTAAGGTGTTAGCCAAATGTAACAAAGTTTTGAGGATGGGATTTGAAGTATGAAGTGAGGAGAGATGGCACACTTCGTTTCCTTTCTTCACCTCCTTCGTTTCCTCTGAGGAAGTGATTATATAATTTCTCTCGCATCACGAAGCATCTCTCGCCGTGGCAGCTTAGATACTGTCTTAGCGTCTCATCTTCTGTCGAGAACTGAACCTGGGTCCTCGGATTGGGCGACCAGCGTTCCTTACCCTCTCCTCTGGCTATAATCTGAAGTTCCTGCGAAGGGCGAGTTGCTTTTTTTTATATTTTTATGGCCGCTCCAATACCTCCCTCCAAGGTTCCCTCTCTTTTCCTCTCTCTGTGCACTGTGAGCAAATGGAAACCGCAAGCGTAAGCCGTTTTTGCGGCAGCCGACCGCGCTTGTGTAGTACGCGTTAATATGCTGGCGTGGGTCGTGACGTTCCAGCACGTATCTTTCCTTTTCCCCTCCTCCCCTATGACGACTTATCAGGGAAGCGGGGGAGACGCGACACACTCTCCCACCCGCTCTCTTGTGTCTCTTTCGCCGTCGAAGCTGTTTTGAAACGGAGATGGGGCCCCAGGTCGTTATTGAACGGAAAATCTTCCTTCCGGGGACGAAAGGAAGGAAAATATCTCGGAACTATTCGCGTCTAAGATGACGTTGAGCGCGCGTAAGTTTGCCGGAAGCTGAATGGCGGAGATAGCGTCAGGTTTTGGTGTGAAGGTAGCGTGGAGGTGGTGTAAGAAAATTAGTAGACTCGACACTCGTTTTTAAAATGGCTCCGTGTTCTTCCGTACACAAGACTCGTATTGTTTTCCGGTAATGTTTTTAATCGTTCCTAGGACTACAGTTTTGATACGAGCGCCTATAGCTAGTCAGCCATTACCTAATACCCTTGCACTCTATTGGTAAATCATACTGTAAGACTTAAGAAATTACCGTTATATCAGCTTCATTGCTATTTTACGCTTTGTGGGCAGATGCATTTATTGAATCGTTCGCGCAACCATAACATACGAAATGTGTTGTACAAGTCTGTACATGCCTAATAAGAAGTAAATTTCTGTCACGATACATGACGGCAATTCATAAGGATTTAATCGGGTAAAAATCTGCCATTAACACTGAATGTCATTCCTATGATACGATAAAATATAATTATAACTTTCTTTTTACGTTAAAGAATCCTTCAATTTTGTCCTAGCTATTTTATCTCCGACGATAAAGTTGTGTTTTGATCTCCATAGGAGGGACTAAATCTATTGTTTTAACCAGACAAGTCGCGGGACATCCTCAAATAAATGGGTATGTTGTGATTGTATGATATTCAAGATTTTTGTAGGTCTCACAATTGATGGGTAAAATACCGTCAACCTTAGCTCACGATTAGTTTGACAGATTTCTTTGTCCGTGTCGGCGTTCGTTGGTGGAAGTCGCCCAGTATTTTTTCCCCCATTCCGCTGCGCTCTCTTGCGAGGCGTCGCTGTGTCTGGCGGGCTCTCACACCATATCCAATTGCAAACTGCCGAGCGAAGCAGGGCGCATGAGTTGACTTCTTTGTCTCTTTTTCCGTGGGACGTCATAGACTCGGTTCCCCCCCTATGGCGCCGACCGAACGGCTCGATGTCATTCGCTGACGGGAACGGGGGCTCGCTCCGAGTAGTGCTGTGTGCGATTCGCCAGGGTGTTTTGGTTTCATTTTGAATTCTTTTGACCGTTGCGTGTTGCACCTTTCCCAACCGAAACGAGGAGTTCAAATAACACAGTGATGTAATTAGTCTGGAAGTACCTACATACCACTATTGCTTGGAAAAGTTAGTCGTATGTTGTTGGTGCTTGCTGATGATTGGCGATTTCGTGTCTGGCCTGCATGTGACACGGTGTACGTGTGTGTGCTTGGACATCTGGACATGCCTTCATAATAACCAATTTTTAACTCTATGTACGGTCAGTCATGAGCTGTAGTAATAACTCATTGTTACATTTTGACGCACGTAGTTTTGGAGTAGATAGTATAGTGTCTTCCTCTTACTACAGAATACCTTCGCTATTCGTCATACCTTCATCTTTCGTCATGTTCTTGCTCCCGGAATCTTCGGTATTGCCTTCCATTTTTTTCGACCTTTGTTCCGAGACTGGTCCTTTTCTTCCCTGAATATCTTCCCCGGATGTCGCGCCTTTAAAATAACCTCGGCAGGCGGGGGAAACAAGTGTATGGGATTGGTTCAATTTGAGTTTCATGCGGAGTCAATTGATAAAAGCATCCGTTTGATTTTTCCATCTCCTTACTCTTGTTTTTTTTCTTTTCCGTTCGTAAGGAGGTGGTCGAGTCGGAGGAGATGACGAATGTGGAATTATTCATGTGCTAGGTACGCCCTCGCTCTTGAAGCGGGCGTACGGATATGTCTTCGAGGTTGGGGGTGGAAAAAGAGGGCGGGGTAGTTGAAGATATTGTGGGGTTCGGGGGAGGGGGAGAGGGCGAGGAGGGGGAGGGTGGTGTAGGGGTCAGGATCCGGAGCGAATGCTTTGTTTCTTGTCGTGTATGTTGTCTTTTTTTTAACTCGGCCCGCTCCACGGCTTCAGGGGAATGATCTCTGTGGGTGAACGCTCTTCGTCAAGGTAAAAGTATTTCCTTGAGTGATGAGCAATCCGTATCCCCACCGGAATCCCTTTTTTTTCTTCCCATTTCCTGACCGTTTCGATTCAATATTACCGACCGGGCGAGTTTTATTTCTCTCCGCATTGCCGTAACTTTTCAATTTCCGTACAGGGGAAAATTGGTTGCCGCGGAATTAATTGGACAAATTAGGCTTTTCTGGATTATTCGTTTTGGCGCTAACTTCCGTGGTGTATTTTACAGTGAGGTTATATTAGCAGCATCCCTCTAGTAGTTAGTTTTTTCCCTTAGAAATAATCTCACACCCTAGTCTATGCATTCGTGAGTTCCAGCGAAGCCCTCTCTCGATAATTTTCTAAGGGTGAGGTGCCAAGTAAGATAGGGGAAAAATTTGTTTCGTTTCGAAATCAGTTTTTCGCGCGTTTATCAGACAAGATTTGTGGCTTTACCCGCGTTTTCTCTCATGTTTGTGTGGAGATTTAGGGACGTGTAAATGTATACTCCGGGAGAAAGGGCTTCCTTTCGTTGCCCGAAATAAATGCGGTTTTTATATCAGCCTGAGGATTCGATTTGCCTTCGTTATCCTCCGTGCTCTTCAGCGTGGGAACGCGTCGAGTGACCACTGTGGTGGTAGGCGTTAAATAAACCTCGGGTGTGTACCCCGCCCCTCGTATCTCTTACGCCCGCTCCCCCACCTCCCATCCATAATGCATGTTTCCGCCCCCTCCTGTTTCGTCCGAGTTTCGTTTGCTCTTTAAAAATGGAGATGTGAGTACGTGCAAGTTCTGAGGAAACCTTAGCGAAGGAGAATTGCTTCCTAAATTTCACTCATCCATCCACCGTTGCCTTTTGGAAGCGATTCCAACATATTGACGTGTATCCTCTACTTCACATCTTCACTTTGCATGCACTACGGAATTCGTTCTACGTCCCCACTGTCTTTTCTTTGCAATTTTAACACTAGTCGTTGCTCAGACTTGTTTCGGGTGTCAGTTTGATGTGCAGCCTTGTGTTCCGACTTTCCATCCCCAGCAGCTGGTTTTCATTCCTTAGTTCTGGTGGCGGTGGATATTATTTAATGCTGGTATTCGACGACTTTAGTTGAGAACAAATCGAAGTAACGTCCTCCCCTATATTGTTTGTGGATCACTTGGCGCCGATCACCTGGCGCCTTTCATTAAAGTTAATTGGTTAAATTAGTTTAAACTGCTGATGTTATCCTGTAAAGATTGAAACCGGTAGAGTCAATCTTAATAAATTGTGGAATCAACCAAGTACTTTTATCTTTACTAATAGGACCATAGCCGACGTTGGTTTCTCTCCACCTTTCCTGTAGCAGACTCCTGGTAATTCTGCTACTTCTTTATTGTTTTACGGACTATCTCTTGAGTTACCTCAGTGTAATAGGTAATATTATAACCAGCGCGATCATGTGGCGCTATTTCTTTAATTCCGCTTCATATTTAACTGAGCTTTTGTGTTATCTTGTCGACGACTTGCCTCTCAATCGTATTCCAAAACTCACTTACTGAGGAACCGGCTGCGTGTGTCACGATCAGTGCCTGAGACCGACACGGGCTCAGGCAGTAGGGATCGGGACACGTGCTCACAACTTCCTCGCTTCGGCGTTCTCTGGTTTCGGACGGGCCCCGCCCATTGTTTTCCTCGGCTCAAGTTTCACCCCGCAGCGGCGCACGTGCGTCGCGTCCGCCAGTGATGTAACGATCGAAACACGAGACGTTCGAAATATCGTAAACAATATGGATTTCCTTCTGTGCATGCCATTCTCTCCCTTTACAGTGCTATCGAACGAATGTTTTTGCTCCACGGAACAGGCTCTCCTCCTTGACTGGCTCTGAGTGACCCAGTATCTTCGCCTTCCGCTTCGATAACTCTAGTTTCGCGATCGTAATTACCGTTGAGCTAAAGCTTTTTCGCACATCCCTGTGATTTTTACCAGTTTTGCAGATTTAATACTAGTTATCCTTTGCAGGAACTCACTCACTGATCCGAAAGTGAATCGGTTTATTTTTAAATGTACCGCAACTGGCGTAATCCATTTCCGTGGAGGATGAGGTTAAACTATCCGCAAAATCAACCATGAAATATCGACTTGGGATAGTCATTCGCTCATGAGTAAATTAAGTTATCATGGCAAATTACTATTTATTTATTTCACCCGTTCTCCCATTCGGCTTGGTTGCTCCAACTATGTCGAGCTTCGCATTTCCACTACATTGCACTAGAACCATATCGGTATTTTGTCATTCGTTGCAGAGAAGATCGCTTACAATAAAATTCCTCTCTTCCTTGCTAACCATTCGTCCACCTTTGACGCGTCTTATTTTGGTTATCTTCTATTTTCTTTGTTTATTATCGTCCGCTATAGCAGGGAACGTTGTCATGGTGATGTCAGGATTGAGGCGATCGTCGTAGCTTACGTCTTCGTAACATCTTACAGTATTCACCCTTTTGGTTCGGCGCGAGTGTTGTGTTTTCTTCTTATTGTTAGTTATTCCCGATAACCTCCACTACTACGGTGTGGATGTCTCCTTGCGGGAAGACACGCGGAAAGGTGCGTAAGTTTTGAGTTGTGGTTGAGAGGGAGGATGTAGTTCTTCCGCGCAACGCTCCCCCCCCCCCCCCCCCCCCACCCTCCGCTCTTCTGGAAGAGGTCACTCAACCAAAGCCACAGGAGTCGTTCAACCCGGGCGCCCTCTCACGAGCCCCTCCCTCTCTCCCCTCCCACTCCCCCCCCCCACTCTCACCACCCCCCTCCTCATACTCCCCCTCCCTTCACTCCCCCACCTCCCCCTTCTCTCTCCCGCTGCCGAATATTTCCTCTTCCCCGCTTCCCTTCCGCGGATAACCAACCCATCTCAGTTTCCTCGCCTCATGTACTCCTCCCCCCAAAGCCAGCTTGCTCATCTCCCCCGCCTCTCTCTCAGATCCAACACAACTGTCAGTTTTTTGAGTCGTCGTCTACCTATTCATCGCTAAGTCCGCACGTGCAGGAAGGGTAATATCAAGTCGCGTCAAGTAATGAAGGCCGCTTCCCAATTCGAGTCATTATTTTCCTCTCTCTTCTCCTCCCCCCCCCCACCCATTCGCAAGTCTTCTCCATTTTTTTGGCGTGCCAAATGTTCCTCACTTCCTGCGAAGATATACGCCAAATTATCATCCCACTTTTTGAGGTATAACTTCCGACAACTCCTCTTCTCTGAGTTCTCTCCTTCATTCTGGGGACTCGTCTGTGAGGTAAGAGATCATTTCATGCAACTCGCGGACTGCTGTTAACGTAGATTGTCTTCAGAGGAGGCCCTGATCGCGTTTATGATGTCTATATGTTTATCTCCCACAAGCCTTTCTTTTCATATATAGCTTTGGTGAAGGGTGTGACCGACTTTATATACTACGACAGTGTCAGCCACCGGTTCTGTGTTATTTTCTTATTCCAGCCTTTTTGTCGCGATTCATGATAGTTTGAACAGATCCGTGGGAAGTAAACTCAGTTAAGCCGCGGTTTGGACGAAGGTGGGCTGAGTAAACCGCCACCTTTAGCGAAATGCGTTTACTATATATTAGGTTATTTAGGGAGCTTCTTATTATTCATATGGTTGACTCAGGAAACTCTGTATTGCGGTTCTCTTCACCGAAGACAGCTTTAGTGAAATCGATACACGAGAACAAAGCGTGTTGTTGCGATTTCGCGACCTGAGTTAGCATTTCCGGGAGGTATGAGATGCACTCATAACGGTGTTCGCGGTGAGCTGCCCCGCTTGGTGCTAACTCTCGCGTCATCGGGCCAAGGCGAGAGGTACTAACGGTGTGCAGGCGTTCGCCGACCTCTGCGTGTCTTTTCTTTCGTTCAGCCTAGGCTCCTCGTGGTCGAAACACGGTTTTTTCTAGTCCAGAACGCCGGGAGGTTCTTTATTTCATGGCATACATCTACATCTACACGGTACCCTGCAAGCCGCCGCGAGGGTGTGTGGCATACCCGACACTTAACTCGTTTTACGTGTAATTTAAGTTGTTGCGATTGCGTCTTGGTTCTGGGGATCAACACTATTATGTCAGCCTTAATAATGGCATTGTTTATAACGGCCCACGCGTTCTCCGAGGACATTTCCGTCGGGCGATAATTAAAAAATTAATAAGCGTGCTCGCGCCGTGTTGACATGATAAACACGTCGACCTTCCCGTGACGCGGATTCGTGACTTCCTCGACTTGGGGTAGAGCATTATATATTCCCTCAGCGCGTGGCCTGTGGGGCGTCAGTTGGCTTGTATCGGTTCGCCAACACTTCCGCTGTGGTTAAATCATGGTCCTTGACCCCAGCAAGACGGGCAGAGGCTGTTGTCGTTGTACAGATAGATTTACGACATTTAAAGTAATTTGTAAAATATTTATCACTCAATCTCAGAACATTTTCTTTATTTATACTTCAGCATACAATTTCTGGATATCACGAGTCACGTAGATAAATTAGGTAAATTCTTCAAAACCTAGCGAATTAAATCGTTACTTTGCATTGGAATTGTTATGCTACGGTGGGTATTAGGTCAGAACATACCTTTCGTTCATGGTAGAACACTTCAATTTTGTTAGAAGGATATTGCAAATATCTTCCTACATGATTCAGTCCCAGCACGAAAGGTCAGGAACAATGTTATGTAACTCAGAGCTTGTGGTATGTGTGGGAAATTTGACCTAGAACAATCGGTTAGTGTTCTATCGGTTGAAACGGTTACCTCCGCTCGTAGCTGCGTTCTTTTTTCCCCCCAAACTTGCCACGTCATGCTGCATCTTCGTACATTTTTTAACCATTCGAGAGTGTCTTCAGCTACTTAGTGTTCGTGGAAACACTAAACTTGCTATAGTTGGGGTGTTTCAGCTTCGTTTATTTTTATTAAATCGTTTCATAAGATGCGCTAACTCTTGAAGAGGGGTGGAAAGAATGGAATAACTTCTAAATGTGATTGTGGGTTTCGTTTTTGCGGTCCCGACAACCTTCTCGGCCCTTATGTTTATGTAGCGGCAAGGTGGTTGGACGTAGAGGTGTGGTCGCGAGCCCCCGTTCCCGCTGTTCCGGGTTCACCGCCCCTTCTGAGGTCCATGCCTTCCATTGCCGCTGGTAATCAAGTCCTGCCCATCCTTCACGCCCCATCTCTTGCTGCCTCCCCTATTACACCATCTTCCCGCGATCCAACTCCCCCATCCCCCATGGTTCTAAATCACTACCATTCTCCATCCCCAGGCAGTCGCGCGGCTTACTCTGCTGCCTTTAAATCCTTGGCGAATTCTCATAAGGGGGGCGATCAATCGCCGTTTGCATCGGTAAATAAGATGTGTAGGCAATTTCTTTCTGGTTAAATGATGTGGAGAGATGGAGATTTGTTGCAATGCCTGCAGAATTGCGTTTCGTAGCCCGACAGGTTTCGGCACATTGTAATGTCATATGGGGATCGTGTGAACCGGTCTTATAGTAATGTGTAATTTTGTGCGGGTTGAGTAATTTAATTTTTTTAAAGTATAATCTCCGATTCGTCCCTCTAGAGTAGTCTTTCTCCCCCTGCTGGATAAGGATTCTTTGTCCCGCTTTGTCAGGTCTGGATGGAAACGGTTAACCCGACTTATCAGATCTGAATTACGAGGATGGAGTACTGGATGTTCCCTCTACACAGCATCCTATGGACCCTAGTGCCATTAAAAAACCCGATTGTCTGGTATCGAACCTGGACCCTCTGGTGAGATCGAGTCAAGGGAGTGAAAGGGTACTGTGGCATTATTTTGCGACCCATTGCGTTGAAAAGGAGTTAACGTCATTACCACTCTCCCTTAAAGTCCATATTTTCGGCACTCCCCGATTTTCGGATCCCTTTTCAAAATGTGTGTCGCTCACCTTGCCATTTCCTGTTGAAAATTCGTTTTTGGCGGATATCAGCCCCGTGCCGTCGGTGACACGGGCCAGTGACAATGAAGGGGAGTGAGGGGGGCAAGGGGTCGGGAGTGAAGGCACGTCTTAGGGACGTGCCTTGTAGTTCGTCCGTGGTGTCATTGTCCTTCCCTCTCCTCTTTAAATCTCCCCTCGCACCCTTCCTTCCTTGACGGAAGAAGGCCCCGTGGAGGTGATGCCAACGCACTTGCCCAAGTGGGCGTCCCCTCTCTAATGTTTCCTCTCTCCCTCTCTCCTACCCTGCTTCTGCTTTCGCCTCTGGGCCCAAAATGGCCTCCTCATTCTCTCTCCCTCCAGCCCCTCATGACTTATTATCTTTCTTGAATAAATAAACTGCGAGCGTGTATGGGTGGCGAAATGTGTACATCCGTTCATATCTAAACTCGCGAATATTTATGTTGAGTGTGTTTTAGGGATTTGAAATAACCTTGAAATATAATCATGTTGTTTCTCATTTGTGTTTTGTTGTTTTGCGACACATTTAGGTGATTCGTTTTAAGCAGAAGTGTGATTTGGTATTTGAGTGGGCAAATAGAACTTGAAAGGCGGCTTCACATTTCCTTAATCCCATTAGCATTAACTCATTTAAACAATTTGTGGGTTTATTTTGTGTTTAGCTCCAAAGAATGAAAATGTATTCGATGGTTACCTCCGATTAGGTGTTTACCTTCGAGGCTACCTAAAGCTCCGCATCGAACTTCTTGTACTCGCTTTGGGCATTAAAAAAATCTTATCGTATCTTCAAGGAGTTCTGCTCTTTTCTAAGCCAGAGATTGGAACGGTACTCTTAATCCTTCTAATATCTAAAAATTGAGGCGGTGGGGGACTTTTTGTTTGGGGGATGTTTTTTTTATATGATTATCCAGGGTTAATAGATTCGTATTTGACCATTATTTTTTTTCCCTCTGTACCTCTTAATGTTGGCTGTGGGTTTGAGTGTCAGAAATCATTCGTGGACGATTGAAATGGCGAACTGAATGAGCGGAACCAGTGCGAGCGATTACGCAGGACACGTTCATACTCCCGCCTCGGAAGGAAGTTGCTTGCCGCTGACCCCCCTTTCTTAAACCCCCTCCCATGCCAAAGCACTTGATTTGCATCCGGCGGGTGTAACCTGGAGGGGAGGTCGTTGATCGGAACCTGTTCCTCCCCCCTTCCCCCACCATTTCTCCAGCCCTCCCCCTCCTCCCTCGTTGGACGAGTGAATCACGCATGCACCGTGATCCCAGCGTCCATCTATTCTCTACCCATTCGGTCACTCCTCTCGGGGTACTTCACGGACTCCCTGTTTTCCTGTAAACGAGGTTAACTCTTCCAGTCGCCGGAGAGAAAATCGATGGTGTTCCGGTTTTGGATAAAATTATGCCACCTGTCTGCTTGTGAGTTAGCTAGTGATCTTGGTGAGGTGGCCAACGGCTAAGTATACTTGTATCGTAGTTTATAGGCAGTTTATAAATTGTTTATGGTAGGAAATTTTCTAGAAGCGGAGGGAGACCTGGCTTTACAGTCTTGAAGAATTTAAGGAGGTCCATGGGTTCCAGTTAATCTGGGGGGCTGAGTGCAGAAGTAGGTATGCTCTCCACATAACATCCTAGTAGGGACCGGCATATCACAAAACTCCTTTGTGGAGTGTAGTGGCATTACGAAGGTCTTTTGATAATTCGTCATACGTTGGACGCTTGTTGACTTCAATTTGTCGTCCCCTGTGGCGGCGCGTTTGAGTCCTCGCCTGCTGACCTTAGGGTCGCGGGTTCGAATCCCGCCTGAGTAGGTTTTTTTCACCACTCATGACATGGCTGTGTGTGGTCGTCTCGTCTGTTGTTATATTGTTAATACCCCGATTTAAAGGCCACATGTGTTGTTTTCGGTGGTAGTGGAAAGAAATTAAGCGCAGATTACGTACTACGCCGGGTTTCTTTCCACCCTCTCTCTCCGTTTGCTGAAAATTCATGTTTTCCCTTAATAACTACATCTAAATGGCACCATGATGATGTCCTAAAACTTTCTTTTCGTCAGTATGAAGTCGTTATTTTGCGCAGCCCCGTGAATAGGCATTTAACTCTTATCAGATGCTGCCATCTCTTATAATCTCTCCAGCCTTTAGTTCCTAAGATCTGCAGCTGCTTAGAAAAACGTTCGTTTTCGCCGGGCTCTCCGTGGTTCCTGGTATTTGCATTGGTTTGCGTGGCGGAAATAGGATCCTGGCGGGATATGTGCTTCGTCGTCGTCATCTCAGTGCGACTCCATCCATTCTTCGAGTGCATCAAAACATCACGATTTCATAACACACTCTCTCGCCGTCGCAGCGTCTGTGGTGCCTAGCTCAGCCAACCTCCGACCCTCTTTCCCTCCCCTCCGTGCTTTCTCCGTGGATCTCGTTGCATTGTTTGGGAGACGTAGAGGGAGGGAGGTAATATAGGGGTCGCCGACCCCGGGGGGAATTACGAGAGCTGAATACTGAAATGTCGCGTCCGTGCTTTTACTTCGCTGGTTGTGACGCGTGATGACGTCTGGTCTTCTTTCGTCCCTCTCCCTGCTCCTCTGCGATTGGTCAGAACCTGTTTTTTTGTTTCGTGGATATCTGAAGGTGTCACAATTTGAGTAATTCGTTCCCCTGAGCGTATACGTCAAGTATGATCAATAATAGAGAAGTATTTTATGTATTAGTCCTTGTAGTTGGCGTGTTTGGTTAGTACTTATCCACCGCTGCTACCTACCCCAGAGCTGGATTGCAGGGTAATTCGTAGGTGTAGAATGGTATAGGCTAATTCATCCTTACAGGCATCCCAATTACGCTCTTTGATCGTTAAGTAATATTTAGGTGTCGTGTTTGCCATTTAAAGAGCATTCTATCGCTAATATAAAGTGTTGGAAGGTTTGGTTCGGGTGGGATTGATTGTTCATTGAGTAACAGAATTAAAGGACCTTTATCAATCATTAAGTTATAGGTATTTCATCTATCTATCTACATCTACACGATACCCTGCAAGCCACCGCGAGGGTGTGTGGCAGGGGGTGAAGGTCACCAAGCATTCACTACTAGCATGCAAGCAAGCAACTAAAGGGTCTCATGCAACTAGATTGTTAGTATCTATAGTATTTGAGGGGTTAATACATGCATCATGCACTACAGAATACTCTAAAATATTTCCCCTACCTATCCCTTTCCTATGCTGCCTATTCTGTTCTCTTATAGTACGGGGGAAAAATGCCATTTTGAATCTATCTGTACGACAATCTATCTCTCTAATCTTATTTATCTGGTCGAATCTAGCATAATACGCTGGTGTTTTCAATATGTGCCTAACATCTTCAGTAAAGCTATCCGATTGAAATTTCTGCAATAGATTAAATCTGAACTTTAATCTACGCTCTGATAATGATTCCCACCCTAATTCTTGTATTAATTCTGATACACTACTCAACCTATCGTAACACCTTTTGACGAACCTAGCTGCTCTACGCTGCACACTGTCTAGTTCTCTCATCAAACCTAATTCATTAGGATCCCATACACTGGCTGCATACTCAAGGTGGGGCCTAACTAGTGAAAAGTAGCATCGCTCTTTTGTCTTCTCATCACATTTCCCAAGTACTCTTTTTATAAATCCTAGCTTTCTCTTCGCTCGGCCGCATATTTCCCTTATGTGTCTTCCCCACGATAAATCTTTAGTGATTGTTACACCTAAATATCTTACGGTTTCAACGTTTTCGATCTTCGTGTTATTAATTCTATAGGATCGCTCTATCGAATTATTCCTCCTCCAAAAATTGATAGCTACACACTTTTTAAGGTTGAGTTCTAACTGCCATTTGTCGCACCACTCTTCAATTGCATCTAAATCCTTGCTAAGTGATTTCATGTCCTCTTCGTTTGATATACCCCTGTACACCACCGCATCGTCTGCAAAAAGTCTAAGGTTACTACTACTACACATTTCTTTACCCACGACCACGGAAACCAAGGAAGTAGGGAAAATAGCGAAAGACTGCTTATTCATTTTATCTATTTCTTGTGAATTATTAACATTTAAGTTGAAAGTGGTAATCGCTATTTATTTACTTTGTGTTCCCCAACCAGGCGACGTTAGTCATTAAGGACTCCCTCTAATTGTTCGTTTCATTTTCTGATAACTTCAGGCATAACTATGTGATACTTGCCATAATGGAAAATAAAAGTGTGAAACTTGGTTAGGTTCACCTTTTAGTATTCACTTCTTATATAAAGTGAACCTAACCTAAGTTTCATTCTTTTATTTTCCATTTCATTTTCACTCCATATTCGTTTTCACAAAAGCGTATTCCATCCTTTCATCGCCTTAACTTCCCTTACGCGTATGCTGAGATACTCGAAGTGTTCCGGCATATTGTGGAGGGATGTGACTTAATCACGCGTTCGACACCGTGACTCATGATCCACCCACGCACGCACTGCCCTTCGGAAGCTTGACTCAATATTGTAAGCGTCGGCGGCGCGTTGCGACCGGCATTTTTTTGAACGCTATCTCGTGACATCATTTGCTTGCGGGTGCTCTTTCCGGGTGATGATACTGTCCCGTCCCCTCCTCCACTCCCTAGTCCTCTTGTATGAGCGCATTTTCTCGTCTCCCTGTTCTTTGGTTCGGATCCGGTTCTGTCACTTGTGCGCTGCTTATCGATGTGGGATCCCTGCACTCCATTTCGTCGGTTAATGATGTCCGCTCCCTAGCGGGTTATTTTGTGTGTGTGTGAAATTTGCCCTAGAGGGTCTGCAGTTCCCTTTGCAACCGTTTAAATGAATTAATGCCTTTGCGTGTTATTCGTCAATGCATTTTTTACCATATCAATGCCGTCTGCAGCTCATGGATTCATCCATATATTTTAGTGTTCCCTCTGTCGGCAGATTCTTTTGGCCTGATTGAAATGAGTACAAGTTGTCAACGCATGATGGTGACTCTGTTTTCCTGAATGCTGAATTACGAGCTGTCATTAGGGTTTGAGGAGGTGAAATATTAGTGTTCCCATCTCAGTTTTTGCTGTCGAGAGTTTTTGTCACAGCTGGTAAAAGGTTTCATGGCTCAAAAGTGTTTAGTAGCATTAAAATTAGGCCAGGTTGAAGAGTTCACGTCTTGGTAGCAAGCGTGTCATCCTCCGTGGTCATTCATTGTCTAACGGTGGAAGACCAGCCCCTACCTCGTGTTTCGTGTAGAGCAATCGAGTTTAATACTCGTCCGTCGGATGCCGTGGTCCTCTTTGACGCCTGTCGTTCAGAGCAGGGTAATGCTGACGCCGGTTTCTCTCCATGCTTCCTCTTTACTCTTCAATTCCCATCCTTGTCCCACCTTTCATCCCGGTCTGAATCGCCTATTTGTGCGGACACATACTTAAAAACTACAGATAAGTTTAATTAATGCATTTTTCTTCTCTAATTTTCCTCCAGCATCCCGTTCGACTTCGTAGTCTCTCAGAGGTGTTTCCTCGAAGACTTGTCTATTCCTTTAGCGCCCTGAAGGCGGGAAGCGATAATAACGGAAGGTGGGCTCAGGGTCGCGCGGAAGCTAGCAGTGGGCGTGGTGAAGAGGTGACTGTGGGTGCGGGGGTGTCCATGGAGGTTTCAGGGGGAGAGCAGCAGCCGAATAGGGTTTTGGTGCTCGGGGGTGGCAGGAGAGGAGGGTTGTTCCTTGGGGAGATCAGAAGGGAGGAAGAGGAAGCGAGCAGGTGTGTCTATATCTCCCGAGGCGTCGGCGGATGCAGGGGTCGGAAGAGGGCGGATGTGGAGCAAGGAGCACTCCTTGGAAAGGGTCCGTTGGGGGAGGGCGGGGGTTGTAGCGTCCGGGCGGGAAATGAAAACAGGATGCTAGGAGGGAAGATGGTGGTTTGTGTGCGATCCGTATCAAGGAGGCGACCGTGTATGTATGTACAATACTTTACCTCCTCCACTCGTGTAAGTTTACGCGATATGCTTGCAAAAGATGGAAGGTTGTTTGCCTTGCCGAAAGTTAATGTATGCGTAATACAGAAACGAAATCGCATCGCCTCCTCATACAAATTCCTAAGTTATTTAGGTAGATCGTTGAGGTACAGTTCTAATGTCATCTACATCTACATAATACCCTGCAAGCCACCATAAAGGTGTGTGGCAGGGGGTGAACTCTCACCAAACATGCACTACATATCATGCATAAAAAAAGGCTTAGTACTTGTATAGGTTCTGTTCAAAACTACGCTATTTAAAAGAAGATACAAATAGCAAAACATACATGCAAAAACATGCCGTTAGTTGGGTTAGCTATAAGTCCTTATACCAACATGCAATTACCTATGCTATGGATTGATTCATTCGTATTGGACATATTTAGCGCTATTCATATCCCTAATTGTACGAGGAAAGAAAGACATTTTGAATCTGTCAGTTCGGCAATCAATTTCTCTAATTTTGTGATTATGGTCCAGTCTACCATAGTAAGTTGGGGTCCACAAAATATTTTTAACATCATCACTGAAAATATTATCTTGAAATTTATTTAAGAGATAAAGTCTAAATTTCGCCAACCTAAATTTCACCCACCTTAGAATGTCCTGGCTGCGTATCCAAATAACATTGCCACTTCATGGTCAGTAGAACTGCGGTTAGAGTACTGAGCTTAGTTATAATGTCCCGGTTTCGTGTCTTATAGAAGTCTCTTGGCTGGTCCATCTAAATCATTGAGGTTTGATTTTCGTGTTGAGAAAAGGGACATGGCTAGTGAGTGCCCAACCGATCCGGATGTGTGCATTTCACGCACCGTTGTGCCGTGTACCTACTTGTTGATCTTAGCCCCCACCCTCCCGACCGACCTTCCGGTTGAACACTGTTATGGTGACCACCTGTTGTTTCAGAATACCACTTGAGGAAGTTTTGTGGTCCATGTATGGTGGCAATTCACCCCATGCTACGAGCCCACCGAATTGCTTTTAGGAAACCCCACGTTGCAGTTTTATTTTTATTAATTACCGATATTTGAAGAGGCTAGTAAAGGTTTCTGGGATGTACTACTTTAACCTAGTAAATTCAGCTAGTAAATTCAGTAATCCTAGTTTAAGGTGTTAGATTCATGTAGGCCATACCACTTGGATGTTGCACTGGGGTTGGGAGTAAAATTAATGTATGTCCCGCGGTACTTCCATGACCAGTTCACTAGCAGAGTGCTGTACTCGTGTCCAAAATATCATTTTTCATTCCTTTTATTTTGTCTCTTTTATCTCTTTTCCGCTTCGCTTACTTTCCAAATACTTCTGCGTTAGCATCCTGTCTTTCGACGCTCAGTGGTATTGGATAACTTACGTAATTTTAGCGATTGGTGCACCTTCACATTGTTTGCACGTTTTAAGTGGAGCTTTATGAAAAAATTGTCTGGAGACACTGGCCTCAATCCCATTTTCACTTTGAGATTTATCTCTCTACTTAGCTCGAAATGGGAGGCGGTCTCTGGTGTAAGCTTTTACCCCACTCGGCCGCTCCTCCCCGGGCTAACTCCTTCCTCCCTCTCCACGGCGTCATAAACCGCGTATCCTCCGCAACCCACCCTCGGCTCACCTCTCCCGAGATTCCCTCCCCCCCCCTCCGCCCCGTCGTCCTCACCCTCTCCGCCCCCGACCGACTTCGAGGGCCAAAGGAGAGGAAGCAGGTGGTGCTCTCTTAGCATCAGCTGTGCCCCTCTTGCCAGACGGAGATCTGCCCCCTTCCCCCTCATCCTGCCCCAAGTCTACGTGTTCCTAGCCCCCCTGCCTCCCTTGAGTTTCTTCCTTGCGAGGAGACCGAAGACAAGGGTCGAACCAGGTCCAGGCGACGCTGCACTTGGGGCAGTCTTGGTGGTACCCTTTTAGCTACGCTCCGAGTATTTACCCTCCCGCCTACCTGTTGGTTGGGTATTGAAGGGCGATGGGTCGTAGAAATGCAACAGGTTGTGGGGGTATAAGAGTGCTGTGCTGTCCTTATCGTGGGCAACGAAGCAATGAAGAGATTTAAATCTCTGAATGTTTTAACTTTAATTCGCTAGACAACGATGATGTGCAGAATTTGTCCGTCTGGATGTTAGTTAAGAGTTAGGACACTGTTGCATGTAAGGTTTACGTGTGCTCGTAGTAAATTAGTGCTAAACAGTGAAGTTTGTCGTGTAGTCACTAGCTATATGAATGTTTATTCGTATTATACATGCATACATTATCGACTCAGGGTCAATCTTATAACAATGATGTGTCACCTTGGTGAAAAATCACTCCATTACGATTAGATCATCACACTTGCGCCCCCGCCATACCTGAGTGATTGCTCATTTTGCCGTTCGCTGCCTTTCTCAGCCAACGCCATGGGTCACACGCCCCTAGGGGAGGGCAGTCCCCTCCAGCATTTCAGTTGCCCCTTTTGTATTCTGCAAGTGAGCAGTGGTATCGTATTTAACACCGAGGAGAGTGAAGCGAGGTTTACGGTCCTCCACAACTTATGAGGAGTGAATGTTGTCGGACAAAAACGTTTTGTATTGGCGACGTAAACAAATAAATGTAGCGTTCGAGTAATGTCCGATTTGTTATCTTTAAATTATTTATCACCTTTAGTGAAAGATTTGTTACAAGCTAGTAGGTATTCTTTTCCTCGAAGTGCCCATAAAGTTGACTGTTTTATTTTTCAAGAAAATGCGTATTTGTTTCGTTAGACAATCATTGAAAGCTTTCGAGGGTATAAATGTTCAATTTATTAGGTATCAGTAGAGTTGATAGAATTCCAATTATCTTTCGTCCCTAGAGTTTTTGTAAATAGAAACTTGATTTCTTCGATAAATTTGCCATATCCACGATTCTTCTTTTATTGTGCAATGGTATTATTTGTGGCTGTGTATTTTCGATATTTTGTGGCTTTTTCGGTATTTTTAAAAATTCGTTTCAAATGAAGGATTCGTAAGAGATAATGATATAAGTAATGAATAGTGTAAAAATAAGAATTATGAAAGTTCATAGACGTGAACTGATTCGACGCAGCTCACCTCTCCATCTTAATTGTGATTGCTGAATAATTGTGATGGTGATGGGAGTTTTTCGCGATTAAATGCTTTCTTTCGGAGGGTAATAGATATAAGCCATCATCTTTGGGATGTGTTCAATGGTTGTACGCTCTAGGCCTCCGATAATATTTCATTCGCTGATCATCCCTCGAAGAAATCTCTCCTCGAGCTAGTAGCCCTCTTCCTGTCTCCTTGTGCGAGACGGGAAGAATATATCGCTCGAGCCCTGAGCTATCTCCCGCCGGTCCACCCCACCCCCTGCCATTTGAAGAGGAGAATCCCGGAGGACGAAGGGGGGGTTAGAGGGAAGAGGAACGTGTGGCCAGGGGCGGCAGGTGTTGTCCGTTTCGGAGCCCTTCCTCTCACTCTCTTTTAACAATCTTTCTCCTCCCTTTGGCTGCCTCCCCGGGACAACCCCTGCTCCTTGTAAGATCGGGGAGGAGGAGGTGGAGGGTTCTTTCTCTCAAGGGGAGGAGATGTTTCCGTCCCCACTTCGTTCTACCGTTTTACTCGCCTGCACACGCACGCACACTACTTGTTATTCGTATATATATGCCGGCTCCGACACTTACCACCTTTTTCTTCCTCCCGGTTTGGACCGACGGTGGCGATTACCAAGGCGAGAGTGTTAAGTTTAGTGCCCGATAACTACTCCGTTAATGAGCGGTGAGGAGTCCAAATGCTATTTGTGTGTGACCAAACTGCCGTAATACACCTTGGCGTCTTATCATGATTTCAGCTAGCTGTGTCCCGGGTGTAATGTAAATACAATGAGACCTTCGACCATATTAAACTCTGTGAAGGACTTATAATTAATTCATTAGAGGTTTAGGATTTAGCCTTTTTTCGTGTAGGTGCCTACTTTTTCGATGTTTAAAGATAAATATTTGTGGTGACAATTATTGATTGTTTCTTGAGGATGAATAACTTAATAATATCGCATTCTGCATTTTTTCATTGCATTAATTTTTAAATTAGTTATCACCTTACAGTTATTTTCAGAGTAGTTCATATTGCTGCACAGGTTTAGAAATCTCGGAATGCATGCCTGTGTAACATCTCTCATTTTTAATTTGAGATTGAAATTTTTCTCTCTTCGCCTTTCATGGATCTGCAAATTTCCTTCCGAACTACATACTTATGTACTGAATATGATAAAATTCCCTTACAGCAGTCTCTACTAGCCTCTTCGAAAATTTAGCCCACAGTATGTCTTTAAACGTTAGAACTTTGTATACACTCTTTATAAGGCATTGAAATTGGCGTTATTGCGTGTAAATATTACTCCTTACTTGTTCTTAACTAATGGATCATATTTCTTTGTGTCGTTCGAGGTCTGAAAGTGTAATTTTTACCTTGTGGCATTGGTTTCCTTGAACGTCCTTGATGTGTGCATGTCTCACATATTATTAAACCTCCTGAGTCGATTTAAAAGGGGAAAAAATCGGGCGGTAAGGCATTTAAATGAGGCAAAAAGAAATTGTGACCATTCCATTCCTTCTTCCTGTTCGACTGTTCTCTGGACTATCGTCATTTGACTGACTCTTTCCTCCTCTCATTTGCAGATTACCACCAGAAGCGAAAGCGCCTCTTGACGCAGGAGAAGAGTTCGTCCCCGGCGCCTCCCGCGCCGTCGGGCTCCGAACAGGCGGTCTTCAAGAAGGCGAGAGTGCAGGAGAGCTAAAAGCCCATCTCTTCACTTCAAAGCTGCCCGGGACTCCGCTCCACAAGTGGTGGTCGGTCGCTGGACTTTTATTTTGTAAAGTGTGTGCGGTGGACGAACGTGACATCCAGCATCTTCGATGCCTCGCTGCGCCCTTCCCCTGTTGTTTCCACCCCCGTGAAAGACGAGGGGGAGAGTTAAGAAACCCCTCGCGTCTTCCGGAGCCCCCTCCCCACCTGTGCCTGGCGCTCGGAATCCAAGATTTCTGGCGACGGAGGAGTAATGGAACTCTAATGCTAGAAAAAAAATTTCTCATTATCTCGAGTAGGAGAGAAGACAAAGTATATAGATCTCTTTTATGTCGCAAAAAAATTGTATTTTTTTGCGAACGCGTGCCTAATGGCGCGAATAGGACTGGCAATTTTTTTATACTGTCAGCGTTTTTATTTTATCCATATTTTTTGAATATTGAATTGGATTATTTTTTTAAATTGGTCTCGCTGTTAAGGCCTCATCACAGTCCCTCGCCCCCTCCCCTTTCCTCCCCTCCCATTTCCTCCCTTCCCATACTCCTCTTCCCCCTTACTTCAATCTCGACATTAACTTCCTCCTCACAAAGTTTCCTTCGGGTGGTACAAGAAAGAAAAAGAATGGGAAGCGAAAAAGAATGTCTTCAACTTTCGCCCAACCCTCTTTTTCTCCTGTTTTTGTTGTAAATAAACTTGTGTGCGTATTTATTTCGTCTCGTGCGAGTTTTCGGAAGTGGAGAAGAAGAAGGAAATTACGAGTTCAAGGGAGCGTCAAAACTTGATCATCTTATCCGGTCGCTAATGCCCCCCTCTTCCTCCGATTTTTGCTTTCCGTTTCTTCTCGTTGATCTTATATGTAATCTCAACCTTAAATACGTGCGCGCGTTCTTCCTGGACGCGAACGAGATAGCCGATTTGGGAGGTGATTTAATTTTTATCAACGGTGGTGAAATCAAATCGGTCGTATGAATTTTTCCCCCAAGAACTAAATTATTGGCTGAAAATCAACTCGTATTTATTAAATTAGGTGCATAACTTTATTGTATGTTCGCCTCGATGGAACAGCCCTTAAATCCCTCCTCTCAAACCAACATCTTTTTCATTGTCATTTTCTAGCCACATGTACTAATTTCCTCCCTCCATGCATTGCAAAGTAATCGCTCATATCCGGGCGCGCAAACCCATCCTCCCTCATTCCCCCTCCCATATTATCCACATATACTTGTTAGCCAAGGAAAAAGGTTTTTTTTTCAATACGAAGAGTTAAAAAAATGTTATGTTAATTAAAAAAATGGGAATAATGATGTGTATAGACTATTATTTTTTTGGTCACACTATTCTATGGGTGGGTGTGTTTGTATGGTATTAATTTGCAATTGGTAGGCCTAAGAGTGACAAGCGTATTTGGTGGTCCAGATTTTTTTTTCAATGGCCAGGTTAGCTTACATAGTGGGTTATACCTAAATGGTGGATTGGATTATTATTTATCAGTAATGAGGAAAACGTGAAGAGTATCCCAAAGCCTTTTTTTTTATTAATGATGAGTAATGTTGGTATTCAGTTATCCATGATGGCTTCGGTTGATCTTCCAAAGATATATATTAAGCTTTCTTTATTTTGTTCCATCTCACTTCTGTCTAATATCCTGAAAGAATATGTTACAACCTTTATTATTACTTCATACTTTTTATACAAATTTATGGTAATGATGTATGAACAAAATTTTCTCACTGTACCATTTGTCAATATTCAATTTTTCTCAAGAAATAGTCAAGGCTGTTTGTTATAGTTTCTAAGGGGGCTTTCTTTTTTATTTAATTAATCCAAAGACATGTGTAAGTACAAAGTTATAATCCCCCTTTTTTTTATAAATACAGGGCTCATAAAGGTGTTTGAAAACAGATTTTAAAACAAAAGATGCCATCGAGGCTATTAAAGATCTCTAAATCATGTTTCCGACACCTTTCTGATGCTTTGTCCTATCGAGAAGACCCATAATAACGTGTAACCTTTCATTATTTCATATATATAAATATATATATTTCAAATATAATTTTATTTTAATTACTGTGATGTATTACGATAATGATCTCAAACCAAGTGTTTTTTTGTAATGTGAAACTATGTTTCTTAGTTATTATGCAAACGTGTGTTTGGAAAAGAGTATCTGTAAAAATTCTGTTGTAGAAAAATGGTAACAAATATAAAAAATATGAGTGTGAGGACAGCAATAAAGCTTCTGTTGTTAGTAAATGAACTATTGTGTATTATTATAATGAGATTAAAACCTTATTTCTATCATGCGAGCGTGAACAAATCGATTTTGCTGTAACCGATTTATCTAAAGGTATTTATCTTGTATCTGCTTTTCATTTATTTATTTAAAACTGCAAAAAATATCCCTTGGGACATTTCTTCTGATTGTTGCTTGGCATCCGCTTCATCATTAACCTAAGGAATACATTGAAAACCACCTCGTGAGTATATGGTTTGAGATGAAATGTCGTCAAAACTGTTTCCTGAACTTATGCTAATTACTAGAACATTTACTTAAAGAGAGAAACATGGTAGTTATGCATACATCATGTAACCAAATGAATTTTTCTTTGGACGGATAGAAAATAACTCTAACCTACTAAGTAATTTATCAGCTGATCACCGTGTATGACCCCGCGCTTACGTGGGATAAATAATGTTAGTTACTCTCACTTGGGCCAATTACATGAATGTTTTGACAATTATTGAAGAATCTGGTGGACGCCAAGGATAGGAGCAGGGAAAAAATGGGGATACATCCTTGCATATGCAGATAATATCCTGAAGTCGCTGCTAGGGTGTGTGGCAGGGGGCGATCCATCACCAAGCATGCATTGTAACACGGAGATAAATTACCCATATTTCCATGCTGGATTGCACAAAACACTATTTACATGTAGTTACGAGACACGTGAAACGTTAGTTATTAAGGATACGAATTGGTCATTTATGTCATCATCATCGGTCAACAATACTAGGGTTGGTTTGACGCAGATCTCCACTCGATTTTTCTATCGGCCAACTACTTCAATCAACGAAATTCCTCTCTTTCACACCCTTCACGATGTAAGTTTGCTTAGGCATGATTTGATTAGCGACTGTTTTTTGTCATTCTTTCATGGTTAATTTCACTCAATGGAGTCTTTCAGTATCAGATCTAATGTGAAGTTACAACAAAAAATTATGATTTTATAACAAGTGGAAAAAAATAATCGTAAGAATCAAACCCATAAACAGTTTAAATATGTGAAGACCAGGCGCATTTCATGTGTCAACATTCGACGAGGCTGAGCCCTCTTTTGGTAGGAAGTAAAGGACAACTCACTTCGAACTCGTCAATCTTTGAAGAAATTCCTTCCAGACAATTTAGTCCTGTAGTCACTGAGAAAGTTCGTGAGCACGCACGCATGCTCGGGGAATTTAAAAGACCTCATTGTGGCGAATTTTAATCTAGAAAAAATTGTTTTCAATTTGGGTATAAGATGACCCTCCCTAATTATTTGCAGAATTTGCATTAATAAAAGCACGTTGTAATACTATTGTTTCTATGGAATCTTTCCATAGATAATTAGGCATTGCAACAACGAGTAGTTCCTTAATTCCATAACTTTTGTGTATTTGTTCCGTCGTCAATGACAATAAAACTAAAATAAACATTATCTTTACACCTGTGAGTATTGGAGTGGCGGTCCAATCCCAAGGAATATATATGTGGGAATGGCATTAATCCTATTTAGTAAAATTTATGGAGGAATAAGAGCACATTCGCAGTAAACAGATTGGTGATGGTGTTTACAACCGATGAAGTTTGAATGCATTGGCATGCTAGCCTATGCGTAACAGTGAAGCCAGAATGGGGATGCTTGGGAACGATTGGGCCCGACCAACTCTGAGCAAAGCTTAACGTTGCCTCTTACGGAGACTACTTGTGTAATAAAACATAAATAATAATGAAATCGTTCCCAAATTCGTCGCAGTGGCATCAGTGAATCTTCCTAAGGCTATTTAAGGGGCACAGAAATGCATTTATTCCCCTGGGAGTTAATTTTATTGCCAAGAGTCCGATTTTAGCCTACTACATATTTGGCGATTATTTGCGAGTTTGCGGAATTTCCTCTCAAAATTTTAAAATTCAACCCATTATTCGTTATACTTACCGGGAGTGACAAATCTTTTAGAATACGAAAATAATAAGTGCTAACTTAAAAATTGATCATGGGGAAAGGTAAGTAAAACGCTTGGTATGGAGTATGTGTATTGTACGGTTTTGGGACGTGAAACCATCTGAAAAACTACATTAACAGAATACGTAACATAACCCTGTGAGCCACCGCGAGGGTGTGGCAGAAGGCGAAGATCACAAAACATGCCTAAATTTATTTGCATGCAACTTACAATTAGACCTACAATGCTATATAAGAGTCACGTGCTGCTGAGTGGTCCTGCATAAGCAACGTGAGTGGTAAGGAAGTGATTTCTCATGAGTTCAAAGGCATTTCTCTAAATGCATTTATTATTATTACCCTACCATGTTGGTCAATAATGCGAAAACATGTGCCATGGAATATTGTTTTCAAAATAGACGACAGATCCCAGATTAACATTTATACAAATTTGCATTCGAAACAAGAATTTAAGGAAGATTGCAGAACATAAAATTTAGTCATAATATTCAGAAATGAAGAGTGAAGGAGAAAACGTTGGTTAGTTTACCCAACAAGAGGAAAAATATATGGATTGGCCACACACCCTACGAAGGAACTGTTTTGGAAGCCTGTGCAGGGAGGACTGTGGAGGTTGAAAATGACAGTTAATAAAAGGATGATGCAGAATTAGGTAATAAAGAAGAGGGCAGAGGATAGGGAGGAGTTGAATAAATAGACCTATACAAGAGGATTTTACATGATCAGGTTGTTGGTGTAAGTGAAGTGACATGATTTCAGATACCGCGGTGCTAAACTCTTCAACATCTCATCTACATCTACATAATACCCTGCATGCTACCATATAGGAGTGTGGCGGGGGGTGAATTTACACCAAACATGCACCTATCTACAGATTACCCTTCGAGCCACCCTAAGGTGTGCATAAGGGATGATAGGTTGGTTATTTAGGGGCGGCGACCGACATTTGAGGTCATTTGCGCCAAATAGGATAGGTGGATATTTGGGTATAGGTAGGAGTTTTCAGGGAACAGAGGAAGGAGAGGAGAGAGTGGAGAGAAACCCGGCGTCGGCAACGAAAGGCGCCAAGGGGACCACGGCTTAACGTCCCATCCGACGGACGGAGTACTGAACTTGAAATGCCCTCCACTAGGCACTCAAGTGGGGACCGGTTTTCCATTGAAAAATCCGCCACTGCCGGGAATCGAACCCGGGCCCTCGGGGTGGGAGGCCAGTACTCTAGCCACCACACCAACCCGATCCCCGTAATTGATAGGTGAAATATTGTTAAAGTAGTCTGTAGTGCATGGTGCGTGCATTAACATTTCTCACTCATTCATGATAGGCAAATACAGATAAATGCCATTATAATAATCCCTTTATTATTATTTAGTTATTAATCATCTAGCAGCATGTGACTCTGTTATCTAGCATGTTTCCATGTACTAGCCTAGTGGCAAGTCAGTAGTGCATGTTTGGTGATCTCCACACCCTCGTGGTGGCTTGCAGAGTATTGCGTAATTGTGAGTGGCGGGGGATCTGCCTACTTCCATTAAGGAACATAATAAAAACGTATTAACTATGTATGCACTACTAGCGACATGCAACCAATTTATTAGATTATGCGATGTTTTGTAATTATTATTATTTTGTTAATAATTTGATATCATAAATTCCATTCAATTTGCATTTCTTAAAAGGTCTGTGTTTACCCCAAGAAAGATCATGTATCAATCTTATTCCAAGATATTTAATGGATTCCACGTTATTCAATTTATTTTATCTCTTGTAGTAAGTTCTAGGAGGTGAACAATTCTTTTTCCAAAAAAATTACTATTATACAATTTTTCCAATTCAATTCCAACTGCCATGAATCACACCCGTTTTTAATTGCTTCTAGGTCATCGTTTAAATATTCTTTATCGTTAGGGCTTAGAATTCACCTGTACACCACTGCGTCGTCTGCATATAGTGGTAGCTTACTTTTTACCATATTATTGATATCATTTATGTACAGCAGGAACAATCACATTACCTTGTGGCACACCCGAAGTGAATTAAATTGCCGGGGAGTTAACACCGTCCTAAACAACCCTTTGCACGTGATCATGTGGGAAATAATTAATCCATGATGTAATATTACTGTCTAACCCATAAGATTTTTATTTCGCAACTAGTTTCGCAACCCTGCCACACACCTTTATGGTGGCTTGCAGGGTATTATGAAGATAGTTTTCAATGAGACACCTTGTCAAAAACATTTTTTAAATCGATAAATGTAGCTATATAGTGAGAAATACATTATTAAATCTAGGAATTAAAATTAATATATAATAAAATTGACTGCACTTTACTTAGATTAAATATTGTTCTATAATTGTTTATTAATTTAATTGTCGTATCGTATTTCCTTGAGGCTCGTAGTTGCATCTCAGGTGATCTTCGCCCTCTGCCTTACACCCTCGCCCTGGCAGGGAGGGTATTTTATAGCTGTAAAAGCTGATGCGGTTGTGTTCTTGGGTGATTTTTTTTATTTTTCGCTCCCCTTGTACGATCATAAGTGTGTAGTAAGTTAAATCACAATTACTCTAAATTTGCAGGGTAATTAGCAATTTGCATCGTGACTCTATCTATTAAAAGGTAGATTTTAGTTTGAAATTTGTTGCTAGTGCCGAATACTTTCATTATTTATTTAATGCTATTAATGCATATTCTAGATTGAATAGTTATATGTGTTAATCTATAGCAAGTGTAACTTATCGTACAGTCATGAAAACTCTTTACTCAGTGGTTCTTATAAAAAGGAAAATGGGAATATTAAGCTATTTAGAGCGAAAAAAGGTCTTTATTGGCGCAGAAAGCCGCTTTAATCTTGCGTTGAAAATATTTTGATGATACGCTTCGATTACGCCGAAAAAAATATGAGAGACGATACTCAAAAATCCCTCGCCCGTCGGCACGTTTTCCCGCCAAAACTAATCTCCAGTCGTCGTATCTACCAAACAGAAGAGAGACCGTTATTTTTGGCGGGAAAGGCTGACTCGGAAAAGGCGGGAAAGCGTGGGCGCAGCATTTGAGGAAAGAGAGAGAGAGAGTGAGCATAGGTTTTTCTCTACGAGGAAATCTTTGGAGTGGGAGGTGAAGGCTGAAGGTTTTCTCGGCTTGGATGGAGGCAGATGGCTCAAGGAGTTTTTCAACAGCGGGACCTGTCTGAATGAGTGGAAGGAGGGGGTGATGGTCAGCTGGCTCACACCCACCCTACACAACCCTCCTGAACCACCCCCTTATTCCTTCTGCCAAGCACACCAACCCCCTCTCCGGTCCTCACCTACCCTCTTCCAGGACAAACCCTCTCTCCGCTACTCCCTTTTTTGAGAGTCTCCCTACCCCGCGGGGGTGCAGGTGCAAAGGCCACCTTCTTCTGCCGAATGCGGTGAGTCTGTGGGCTGCCCCCACTATCCGCAATGAGTCCTTTCCAGGGTGGGGGGGCGAGGGGGGTCATGGGTAGGCCTTTCGCCCTTACAAGGAAAGGTCTGAGGCTCACAGAAGGGAATAAGGACGGAGGAAAATGGGGGAAGGGAAAGGGATTAGTGGAGACGTGGGGGTGAGTTGGCCCTGGCTCTTCTTCCTCTTCATTAGCAGTTGGCCCGCTTTGCTTTCGCCTACCTTTACGCAGTAGTATGAGGGATCGCGGTTGTTTTCCTCCACTAAGATGTAAGGGAATAAGGGCTTCTATATCGTGTTGAGGGTATGGGCGTCGTGATTACCGACGGCTCCGAACCGCAATCGTTTTCATAAACATCTACAAAATACCCTGTAAGCCATCATAAAGGTGTGTGGCAGGGGATGAATTCACGCCAAGCATGCGTTAGATATCGTGCTTGAAGATGATTAGTGGCTGTATTCTAGTCGATACATAAGGACTACATCATGAATCATCATACGCAGGAATCATCACTACATCTTTTCCCCCTGCCACACTCTTTATGGTGGCTTGCAGGGTATTATGTAGATGTAAGGACTATATACAATCTACATTGAGGATCTACATCTACGTAATATCCCGCCTAGCCACCGCGAGGGTGTGTGGTAGAGGGTGAAGATCACCAAACATTCACCGTTTACATCTACATGCAACCAATAGGTACCAGGACCTACTTGAGCCATCCATACAACTAATAGCTGCCATGAAATGCTAACCATGCAACTAAGGGGACCGCTACAGACTACTCTAACAATATTGACCTTTATATACCTTTGTTATGCTGCCTTTTATGTTTGTGGTTACATATGCCTTTTATCTTGTGGTAATGGGTATGTGGCAGGAAATGTGGCAGGGTGTCACTGCTCTGCAAACACGTAATGCTTACGTACATTTATATATATTATGTATTATTGCTTTATGCTTGCATGAATTTCTCCTGTAGCAAAATACCGTGCAAGCATCGCAAGTTTGGGGGTAACCATCACCAGATAATCATTTAAATAATTCTGTTCGAATCCTACGTTATTGAAGGTCAAATCCTACGCTACCTATTTATTTATTTTTCCATTTACCCAAAAACAACCCAGATGGATCGTTACATCGGTTTCTTTAACCATTAACAATTACACAAGCATAGAAATCTATGCCCCAGTGTGATAAATCCTCCCCGGGCGGGTTCGAACCCGCAACCCTGGGATTGACATTCGAGGGATTTACCCCGCCGCCACCGGAGCCGGTTTTGTACTACAATTCAGGGCTTTTTTATTAGTCCCGAACGTATACTCACCCTGAAACGATGGCAGACTACGCCTTCGAAACATCGGTGCTTATTAAAACCCTCACCCGGCGGTAAATCCGAGGAAACTTCATCATCAGAATTTGCCGGGAAAATCTTCGATCTTACTCTTTTTATGTGTGACTCCCGCAGATATTTCATAAAATATTGTTTGTATATGATATTTTATCCCTCTTAATATTACCTCCGAAGGAATAGCCTCCAATTCTACGAAGCCATACGCCCTCACGGTGGCTTGCAGGGTAACGCGTAGATGTAGATGCGTAGATGTATGTAAGTTGTTATATGTTGGTGTTATTGGAAAGTAGTTGAGATCTGAGGCTTCCTTAATAAAGGCCTAGAGTCCGTATTAAACATATTATCTCGTCACCTCATATAATTTATCTAAATCATCTTAAACGTCTAAAAATTTGGGAAAGTTAAAGAGTTAACCAGAGCCCGTGGAACCAAAATATCGCCATAGCTGGAAGTTAATCGGGAGTGGAGGAATAGGCGGAATTCCATGGGACAGGTGTAACCTTGGCTCCTTCCAATCGCTCTTCCAGATCTTGTTCTTCTCCCCTTGTGCCTCCGAACGACCACGGTTTCAATTTCATTGCTACCGGCCACCTTTCCATTTCGCCCGAATATTTGCCTCATTATTCTCTGTTCTACAGTATATTACGTCAATTTGAAATAAAATTCCACCGCGAGAGTGTGTGGCTGGGGGTGAAAATCACAATATATGTTACTGACAAGCACATTAAGAGCTACAATGATACTAATACATTAAAGCTAGTAAGGTGTAGGAGTCACATGCAACTAGATGGTAAGTGTCTACGAAGTTACGAAATGGTTACTGGTTAGACATTTTTTTGCTAAAGGTAATTTATCTGCATGGTCTTAGCATGCTTGTGTTCTTTTTAATATCTTGGATATCTTGGAATAAGACTGACACATGATCTTCTTGGGATAAAAACAAACGTGAAAAAATAAGTCAAGCTCTCCCATCATCTACATCCACACGATACCCTGCAAGCCACCGCTAGGGTGTGTGGCAGGGGGTGAAGGTCACCAAGCATGCACTACTAACATGCAAGCAAGCAACTTAAGGGTCTCATGCAACTAGATTGTTAGTATCTATAGTATTTGAGGGGTTAATACATGCATCATGCACTACAGAATACTCTAAAATATTTCCCCTACCTATCCCTTTCCTATGCTGCCTATTCTGTTCTCTTAGTACGGTGGAAAAATGCCATTTTGATTCTATTCGCACGACAATCTATCTCTCTAATCTTATTTATCTGGTCGCAACTAGCATAATACGCTGGTGTTTTTAATATGTGCCTAACATCTTCAGTAAAGCTATCCGATTGAAATTTCTCTAATAAATTTAATCTGTACTTTAGCCTACGTTCTATGGATTATTCCCACCCTAATTCTTGTATTATTTCTGAAACTACTCAACGTATCGTAACACCTTTTACGAACCTAGCTGCTCACTGTCTAGTTCTCTGATCAAACCTAATTCCATCGATTAGATACAGCAGACAGACAGAGCAGGTACCTGTGGATTACATCAATACCCTAGTGGATACCTACATCTACATCTACGTGATACCCTGCGAGCAACCACAAGGGTGTGTGGCAGGAGGTGAGGATCCTAGTAGTAGTAGACCCTACTGCCCTAATAGATTAGTATCAATAGATACTAACCATCTTGTTACACGTTGCCTCTTATATCTATTCTGTTTCCATGAAGCTTATCTTTTATTCCGAAGAAATATCTTTAATTACTCCGATATATGTAAGTTAGAGAGTTATTAAAAAGCAGTTGAGATTTGAGGCGTCCTTACTAAAAACACTTTGAGTCCATATTTAGCATTTTCTAGTCGCCTCTAATAATTTTTCTAAAGCATCTTAAGCGTTTAAATTTGGGATAGTTAAAGAGTTAACCAGAGCCATTGGGACCAAAAGAGTAGCTAGGTTTGTTAAAAGCTGTTACGATAGGTTTAGTAGTGTTTCGGAATTAATAGAACCATAACGTTTTTAATATGTAAGCAGAAGTTCGCAAAATGTCATGAGTAAAAATATCGTCTTGGAGTTTATATTGTGTATATTTAAACGTATGGTATTTTAGAGGTTCCCATTTATTTTCCTCGAGTAGTCTGAATACGTTAACAGAATTATCTTACCGTTTCTTTACAAATCTTGCCGATATTCGCATGTAAGTAGTGCATTCGCGGACAACTAGTTTTGCATGCATGCATGAAAGTAGGTGTAAATTTAATTCGCTACATTTACGGAAATTTACAAAGGTGGTAATTTCATTCTCTAATTCTAGCATTTAAATGTGTATGAAGAAATGGCATTCGAAGTTATGTGACAAGAAAGTAATGGAGTTTTTACTAGTTTTGCATGCCTGCATGAAAGTAGGTGTAAATTTAATTCTCTACATCTACAGAATCTACAGCAATTTACAAAATTGTCAATTTAATTATCTAATTCTAGCATGTATATGTATGTGAAGAAATAGCATTCGAAGTTACGTGACAATAAAATCGGTCTAAGTAATGAACTTGAACGTGTGCAGCGAAGATCGGCAAGATTTGTAAAGGGACGATACGATAATTATATTAGCGTAACCAGTCTATTAAATGAATTGAAATGGGAATCATTGTCAGATCGCAGGTTGAAATTCAGACTTAATCTCTTAAAGAAATTCCAAGGCAATATTTTCAGTGATGATGTTAAAAATATTTTACGAACCCCAACTTACTATGGCAGACTGGACCATAATCATAAAGTTAGAGAAATTGATTGCCGAACTGACCGATTCAAAATGTCCTTTTTCCCTCGCACAATAAGAGATACGAATAACGGTAAATATGTCCTAGCGGAGAGTAGCAATGAATAGCATTGGTAGCTGCATGTTGGTATGAGTACTGAAAGCTAACCCTACTAACAGAATGTTTTTGCATGTTTGCTTTGCAATTTCTATCTTTTTTAAATAGTGTAGTTCTGACTACAATATTAATACTATTCCTTTTTTATGCATGATATGTAGTGCATGCTTGGTGAGCAATCACCCCCTGCCACACACCCTTGTGGTGGCTTGCAGGGTATTATGTAGATGTAGATGTAAAGAAGTTTTATCGCACGTTATCAAATGATTCAGTCCACGAGTATGATGAGATGTGCACGGGCTTGCAGCCCTTCGAAATTGGTCACCACTTGGAAGGAGGAACCTTGGTCCTTCTCCCCGCCCGTACATGACTCACGGCTTCGCCCACGACAGCGATTCGCATCCCGGATGGAGGAAGACTCTCGTCTCTCTCTTGGGAGACTGGGGCGGGGGAACCCGTTTCCACGGATCGCCATTTCCGCCGAAACCTTCCCCTAGCTTCGGGGAGGGGAGGAGATACAGACAGCGCGCCCAAAACGGCTGCTTTTCGGCAGGGTGGAATGATTGGCCATTGTACGGGAGCCGAATGAATTAGGTTTGATCGTAGAGCTAGACAGTGTGCAGCGTAGAGAAGCTGCGTTTGCTAAAAGACGTTACGTAAGGTTTAGTGATGTATCATAATTAATACAAGAATTAGGTTTGGTATCGTTATTAGATCGCAGGTTAAAGTACAGATTAAATATATTTCAGAAATTCAAAACGGAGAGCATTACCGATGAGATTAGATACATTTTAAAAACCACTGCAGTTTTTTCTAGATTCGACCAGATAAATAACATTAGAGAGATTTGAAGTGTAATTATCCCCCGTACTATAAGAGAACACAATAGGCAGCATAGCAAAGGGATATATCTACAAATACAGGACACCCTGTAACAGGCACGTATCCAGAAATTTGCTTGGGGAGGGGCTAACTAAAAAGTGTGTAGCTATCAATTTTTGGAGGAGGAATAATTCGATAGAGCGATCCTATAGAATTAATAACACGAAGATCGAAAACGTTGAAACCGTAAGATATTTAGGTGTAACAATCACTAAAGATTTATCGTGGGGAAGACACATAAGGGAAATATGCGGCCGAGCGAAAGGAAAGCTAGGATTTATAAAAAGAGTACTTGGGAAATGTGATGAGAAGACAAAAGAGCGATGCTACTTCTCACTAGTTAGGCCCCACCTTGAGTATGCAGCCAGTGTATGGGATCCTAATGAATTAGGTTTGATGAGAGAACTAGACAGTGTGCAGCGTAGAGCAGCTAGGTTCGTCAAAAGGTGTTACGATAGGTTGAGTAGTGCATCAGAATTAATACAAGAATTAGGGTGGGAATCATTATCAGAGCGTAGATTAAAGTTCAGATTAAATCTATTGCAGAAATTTCAATCGGATAGCTTTACTGAAGATGTTAGGCACATATTAAAAACACCAGCGTATTATGCTAGATTCGACCAGATAAATAAGATTAGAGAGATAGATTGTCGTACAGATAGATTCAAAATGGCATTTTTCCCCCGTACTATAAGAGAACAGAATAGGCAGCATAGGGAAGGGATAGGTAGGGGAAATATTTTAGAGTATTCTGTAATGCATGATGCATGTTTTAACCCCTCAAATACTATAGATACTAACAATCTAGTTGCATGAGACCCTTTAGTTGCTTGCTTGCATGCTAGTAGTGCATGCTTGGTGACCTTCACCCCCTGCCACACACCCTCGCGGTGGCTTGCAGGGTATCGTGTAGATGTAGATAGATGTAACTTGTAAGAAATCAGCTTCACCCATTTGGTGCCAACATGTGACAAATCTCTTCCCTTAGTTTTTAGTGATTGGCATTTACTTTTACAGTGCCCATTCCTGTATGTTCTCACTGGTAAAGTTCACTGCTTACCTTGTTATGAAGCAGTTCATTTGACCGGCCCCAGAACAGAAGTGGAACGCATACAACCATTTCAGGTTGAAAAGAACCAGTATTAACCACACATGCATTAAACTAGTAATCACGTTTTGAGACACTTTAGACTTGAATTATGCACAGTGAAATCCGGATCATCATGCCCAGTTAAAATCAGAACAACAAAATTATTGAGAAAACATTTCGGAGGGGGCTGAAGCCCCAGAAGCCCCCTCCCTGTTACGTGCCTGCCCTGCAGGCCACCGCGAGGGTGTGTGGCAGAGGGTGAAGATCATCAAGCATGCACTATTGAAACAGGCAAACAAGCTACTAAACGGAAACATGCTACATAATAGGGTCTCATGCAATAGAAGTTAGTGTCTACGCAGTAATAAAGGAATTGTTTGTTAATACATGCATCATGCACTACAGACTACTCTAAAATATTTCCTCTGCGTATCTCTTTGCTATCCTGCCTATTGTGTTCATCTACATCTACATAATACCCTGCAAGCCACCACAAGGGTGTGTGGCAGGGGGTGATTGCTCACCAAACATGCACTACATATCATGCATAAAAAAGGAATAGTATTAATATAGTAGTCAGAACTACACTATTTAAAAAAAGATAGAAATTGCAAAGAAAACATGCAAAAACATTCTGTTAGTAGGGTTAGCTTTAAGTACTCATACCAACATGCAGCTACCAATGCTATTCATTGCTACTCTCCGATAGGACATATTTACCGTTATTCGTATCTCTAATTGTGCGAGGGAAAAAGGACATTTTGAATCGGTCAGTTCGGCAATCAATTTCTCTAACTTTATGATTATGGTCCAGTCTGCCATAGTAAGTTGGGGTTCGTAAAATATTTTTAACATCATCACTGAAAATATTGCCTTGGAATTTGTGGAAGAGATTAAGTCTAAATTTCAACCTGCGATCTGACAATGATTCCCATTTCAATTCATTTAATAGACTGGTTACGCTAATAAGGTTATCGTATCGTCCCTTTACAAATCTTGCCGGTCTTCGCTGCACACGTTCAAGTTCATTACTTAGACCGAAAGGTCTGGCACATCATTTTCCTTCTTATGCATAAGTGCACGATCTAAATGATCTAAATCTAACATTTCTAAATGATCAGCTTCAAAACAGGTTCTCTTAGGGAGAAGGAAGAGTCGAAAGGTGGGAGGCCATAATTTGGATTAGTGTTCTCTTACAGTGTGGTCGAAGAATTACATGTTGAATCTATCAGTACGACAAAAATAATTCTCTCATCTTATTTATCTGGTCGGATAGGTAGAATAATTTCTCCCGCCTTTCGACTCTTCCTTCTCCCTAAGAGAACCTGTTTTGAAGCTGATCATTTAGAAATGTTAGATTTAGATCATTTAGATCGTGCACTTATGCATAAGAAGGAAAATGATGTGCCAGACCTTTCAGGTAAAGTAGTACCAGATGGTGTCTATTGATATTCTTGTACCTATATTATGGCTATGATTGTACATTGTCTGCCTCGAGCGATCATAATTTGGATTAGATGGTTATTATAATGCTTTTGATTATTCTTGTATTATTTTCGTGTTCTTGGTTGAAAATAATTCCACGCCATTATGTGGTCATCAGATTCGAATGGCATTATTCCTTCTTATTTAAATTAAATGTTGTCTTTACAATACGTGGACCAGTGGAATTTAATGTTATCAAGGACTAAAATGTGTATTAAATAGGGAATGAAACTTGACTTTAAAGTTAGTCTAAACGATACCATTTACAATATATCATACCGTGCATCCACCGTAAGAGTGTATGGTAGGGAGGGGGCATGTATTTAAATGGAAAGAGAATAAAATTTACACTTACTGTTATTCGTGCAAAAATACTATTCTCTGAGTTCAGTACTATAAAGGACAGAGGGGTACAATTAAGTGTATAATCGCTACAAAGTGATGTGCAAATTGTTGATCAGTCAGGCATTAAGGGGAAATATTATTAAAACTCCAGCCATTTGTTGGTCTCGATACTAAGTCCCTCAATTCTTCTTCAATAATTTTTTTTTGCGAAACACTTTTACACATTTCGAAAAATTAATTTTCTCTTTTCCTCAGTCCTAAAAAGGATATTATAAGTAAGGTGTGTTGAGGAGTTTTATATCCTAAAATAGTATAGTGACTACCTAGAGAAAAGGTAGCGCATAGTTAGCGTACATTGGTCTGGGTATAAGATAAAGCAAGGAACGTGAGGTTTAGGGTGAGATGAAGGTAACTTAAAACTTGTTGTGCGTGCGTAGTAGGGGTTGAGATGAAGGTTACTTAAAACTTTTAGTGGTTAAAAAAAATTATTGGCTCAAAAAAATGTTATTGACAAAAACCATGGTTAATACTAACGAATCTACCGATATTACGACTCAAAAAAATTCCTCTCCGGCGGGGAATCGAACCCCGGTCTCCCGCGTGACAGGCGGGGATACTGACCACTATACTACCGAGGATGTGGTACCGAAGAATGAATTTTTATTAATTAACTCTTTTCCATTAATTTGAGGTGGAGCTCAGAAGATTAGATCATTGTTGTTTCCCTCCGATATTGCATTGCGTAAGCAACTTGGGTATCATTGTGAGAAAGAATGGTTGAGAACGCTATGAAAGTGGAAATTTACTGCAAGATATGTCAAACGGAGAAAGACTTTTCTGACACTTGGGATTGGAGAATCCTGTGGACGTCTCATAACATGCTTGTACTGGTACAGTCTAATGTTGGAGGATCAGAAGTAAGAAATGCATCGTGTAACGCAGAAAACAGCAGAGAAAACTTCCCGTATGCGTGGTAGACTGTGCCAAAAAAAGCTCGTTTTATTTACAGACATTCATTCTTTTATTTTGTCCAATTTGGCGCTACGTCAAGTTCTCCAATAACTGCGTCCGGTAACTCTGACGGATGCCTTGTTAGAGGCTACGTCTTGAGTGCATGAAGAAGAAGACGGAATCAAATAGAATTTTGGATGATGTGATTGTGGCGATGAATCAGAGTAAAAAATAATTTTAATTTGCTGAATGAGAGCAGCTTCAGTTGTAATCACAATTTCGAGTCAGTATAATAAAACTGGAATTACTTGAGTGCATATTTGTGGACATATAGGGGGAGTACTAAATGGCCAATTAACGAAGTTATTTGATCAGATTGTGTGGGTTGATTATGTGGAAGGAACATATTTATATTTCAATATTCACTTCAATAACACTCTCACTTTAATCGTCCACATGTGCATCTACGTAATACCCAGCGAGCTACCGCGTGGGTGTGTGGCAGGGGGTGAATGTCACGAAACATGTTCCTATTCCTCCGAATATATTCCCCCCCTTTTTGGCCGAAATCTTCGCGGAAAAAGTCTGGGGGGACTGTATTCGAGCTCAAGGTACTTAATTCCGTTATAAAATTCCGTCCCCCGAGTTTGAAGGCCAATATCTCAAAAATAGTTTGTTCAATTTTAAAATAAAGTATATCGAACTTAAGCTTGTTTATATATACGTTTATTAATTTCAAAAATATAATTTAATTTTTCGACCGAGACAGATAAAAAGGCCGGATTTTTTCCAAGTTCCGGGAAGCAAGTTTATCTTTGACGCCCACTTGAAGATAAACAAGAAAAGCCACTTCTTTTTTCTTCGCATAAGATATGGATCTTATATTTATCTAAGACTAAACAAAGTTTAAAATAGATTACCCAGTTAACAATTACGTTACGACAAATTTTAAAAACATGCGCTCAGCTTGAGGAAGTCGGAAATACATTTTTTTGACGGTATTCTTATGGTTTGAAAACTATGCACGTGTGAAATGACTTAAAAATGGAGAGAATTAGATATGCTTTCAACTTGTGTATATTTTTTTGTAAACGAAGCTCCACGCGACAGGACTTTCGGCCAGGAGAGATAAGCTACTAGAGGTTGCCAAGTTGTAAGCTACCGTAGGTACCGCGCGCACCAAACACCACGCGAGAAAATTTCTCTAGTATGCACAGGAAAAATATCCTTGCCTATGCTTGAATGAAAGTGTATAAGTTGCAGTATTCACCAAAATAAAACCAGCGATAAGTGAGATAGCTTTTGTCGCCACATTTCTCGGCTTCTCGACGAAAGAAACAAATTGCATTTTAAATTATCCTCAACTTCGTCTCCAAAAACTTTGCGCGAGGAGGCATACATTTACATCCAAATAATACCCTGCAAGCTACCATAAAGGTGTGTGGCAGGGGGAAATTCTCACCAAACATGCACTACATATCATGCATAAAAAAGGATTAGTATTTATATGCTCTTCTTAACTTCACTATTAAAAAAAGATAAAAATAGCAAAGCAAGCATGAAAAAATATGCAGTTAGTTGGGTTAGCTTCAAGTCCTTGTACCCACTTTGCAGCTACCAATGTTATCCATTGCTACACTCGTATTGTATATATTTACCGTTATTCATATCCCTAATTGTACGAGGTAAAAAGGACATATTGAATCTGTTAGTTCGGCAATCAATTTCTCTAATTTTGTGATTATGGTCCAGTCTACCATGGGAAAAAAAAAGAAGTTGGGGTTCGCAAAATATTTTTAAGATCATCACTGAAAAATTGGTCTTGGAATTTGTGTAAGAGATTAAGTCTAAATTTTAACTTGCGATCTGACAATGATTCCCAATTCAGTACATTTAATTGGCTGAAAAAAAATCCTCCCCGGCGGGGAATCGAACCCCGGTCTCCCGCGTGACAGGCGGGGATACTGACCACTATACTACCGAGGACATAAGTTGGCGGTGCATAGAGACGGTATGCTTCCGTCAGTTCTGACTGACTAACTGACAACTAACACTGACTTGCATTCTTGAAGACGATACTTTTTCCGCTATTGGCGAGTCATCATGACTCATTCACAGCGATAGGCTAGCTGCTTGCAGCGGAAGGTTCCACGCGCGCCCTACCTTTCTCTTCCAGGCTTGATCTGAGCGGTTGAGCGTGCTTTTATAGCAAAAATGAATGTATATCGATGTAAAATAACCAACGCATTCTATTGAGATTTCATAAGTATATTCATATAAATAACTCAAGAGCAACATAAAGGTCCAAACGGTGATTTTCGGAACGGAAAGCGTGCGGGAAGGAAAATTACGCAGTCTGAAAAATTCATCAATGACAAATATATTGGCGAACATAATAGTATGACACTTCGTATGACAATTAACAAAGCCCTTAGCTAAAACATGTGAAAAGGAAAGTTTGATATCTCAATCTGTGTTGTTCTTACGATGCTCCAATTTGATGGATCCATCCGGTGCAAAAAAATTCGCTAAAAATCCGTTCTTAAACACGTAGTTCTGTAAGAAAATGTGTAGAAATATTTTAATACTGTCAGTAAACCTAGAAATAAACAAGCTTTAATTTGATATAGTTTAATCTCTTTAGCCATCTTGGAGATATTGGTCTTCAAAGTAACGGGTGACAGAAATTTTGCAACGGATGGTAGGCATCCTAATAAGGGCGTCACGGATGATATATCGTATATAACTTATAAATTTTACAATTCCATTTTTTAATTTCCTATTTAGGATTATTAAATACGTAATTAATTGTCAAGTTCCTAGTCACAGCTTATCTATAGTAAATTTTTGGTTAAATATTTATCCTTAGCAATCGAAAACTTTAATCCACAGAACTCCGTACAAAATTCATGTACCTGCGCGCATTCATCCACGAATGAAAATTCATTGTTCAAACATTACTATTTTGCGTTAATGGGTATCGGAAATAACCCGTGCCTTTTACGGGTGTTCATGCATCGCGCAAACGGGGGTGATTGACCAAGGTCCTTTTTACGATTCTAAGTTCTGTGGCACGATTCTAAGTTCATGTTTAGGCAGAAATCCATCGATTTTGAAGATACGGTGTCACTAATTGGAAGAGGAAGAAACTATATGTTTTAACTGAAATAGCAGATATTCAGTCTATTTTTCTCGACGAAATGCATCTCAAAATATTATTCGGCCCCCAATACCAATAATAGAAGATACAAATAAAATAATCAGAATTAAACAAATACCATCCCGAGTGGAGAAGGCAGAGTACAATTATGAAATATTTGGTAAATGGACCCATGAACACCGGTGAAGATTAAATGTCATACTGCTGCCAAATATGTACTTTTGGACAATGGCTATTTCTGATTACGTGCACAAACGTGGATATAATGAAGCTTTTATTTGAAGAAAAAAACTACCCGCAACGTAAAGCAAAAATCAATGAAGAAGATAGAGATTTAGGAATTTTTGTACTTTAATTACATAGTCACTCCTTTTTAAAACAATCCTTCACTGCGATTTGAGTAACCTTGATTTCTTACAACCTATGCGAGTGATAACTACAGAGGGTGGCATTTTAAATGAAAAAACATTTGGTCGCCATGATTCCCAATGCACATACGGCAGTGCTTATATTTCAACATCGTGATTTCGCACGAATTCTCTTTACATTTCTTACGATGCCCCAATTTGATGGATCCATCCGGTACAAAAAAATTCGCTAAAAATCCGTTCTTAAACACGTAGTTCTGTAAGAAAATGTGTAGAAATATTTTAATACTGTCAGTAAACCTAGAAATAAAGAAGCTTTAATTTGATATAGTTTAATCTCTTTAGCCATCTTGGAGATATTGGTCTTCAAACTAACGGGTGACAGAAATTTTGCAACGGATTTTAGGCATCCTAATAAGGGCGTCACGGATGATATATCGTATATAACTTATAAATTTTACAATTCCATTTTTTTTATTCCATTTCCTATTTAGGATTATTATCTCACTTCTCCATTTCACCAAATTATGGAAATGTAGTTTCCCTAAATACAATAGCTAGTCAACTTAAATAGGTGAAATAATATTGAGTATTTTGGTAAATATATTAATTTGATATCCATATTGATATCTGAAACAATGGACATTTTTATTACTCAAGGTGCTCAAGTTGTTAACCTGAGAAAATTATGTGCAAGTCCGGCTTTGCATTTCAAAAAAAAATTTCCGAAACAGAACTTCAAAAAATGGGAGGGTGGACTACATTCTGAGGAATACGGTACATGTCAGTAAGAACTACCAATACAGGCTTGTCAAGCAATATTTCACCTACCTATCCATCTGCTATGCTTGCCTATAATCTCCTCTATGTTACACGGGAAAAATGACATTTTAAGTCTATCGGTATGACAATCTTTCTCCCTAATCTTATTTATCTGGTCAAATGTAGCATAATACGCAGGGGTTCTCATTATATATCTAACATATTCTGTAATACTATCCGTTTCACACTTCTGCTGGATATTTAATCGGTACTGTAACCTACGATCTGATAATGGTTCCCAACCTAATTCTGTTATTGATTTAATACCATGCTAAACCTATCGCAACTCCGTAGTATGAGTCGTGACGTCGTAGACTTTGCTTGGCGTTATAAATGAAAACAGTGGCTTCGCAATTCCTCATAAAAATGTTTTATTATATACGACATAGGTTTAGACAAAGCCTGTCATCATTAGGATGCCGTGGGTGTGGAATTACGAAGTCACACTTTTCATTTGAACTATCGTAACACCTGTTAACAAACCTAGCTGCTCTACGCTGCTCACTGTCTAGTTCTCTGAACAAACCTAATTCATTCGGATCCCATACTGTGGCTGCATGTTTTACATCTACATAATACCATGCAATCAACCGTCAAGGTATGTGGCGTCGGGTGAATTCTCACCAAACATCCACAACATAACATCCATAAAAAAGTTATTAAGAGTATACTAGTCTGAGCTTTAATTTTTTTAATACAAAAAATAGCAAAGCATGCGATATAATGTTGTTATTTGGGTTTGCTTGAAGCCCTTAAACCAGCATACAACTACCTATGCTATCAAAAAAATTCTCCCCGGCGGGGAATCGAACCCCGGTCTCCCGCGTGACAGGCGGGGATACTGACCACTATACTACCGAGGACCGTGAACATTGAGGCGATTTTTTTAGAATATTACATATATGAGACTGGTTTGAGGCGTAGTGCAGTTTATTTTTGTAATATTTGTCATGGTTTGATGATTGTGTACTTAAGTGTTCCCTTCGTAGAAAGGGAAAATGTACGCTCATCTTTTGACAATGAGTTTGGTCACTTGTTTTTATCGATTGCAAAGGTACTTAACCGTGCGCGTGATCGTAAACGACTGTGTCGTTGAGTCAGTATGTTTGCGATCCCTGTTGTGAAATGTTGATAATATATTCATAATGTTTTGCGCTACTCTGTAAGTTTCGAAAAAAGTATTTTTCAGTCAGCAAGTATTTACTCATTGATTTGACTTAAAAGTTTCGATCCGGAACCCGTTTTTTCGCATGGACAGTTGTATGTAGCATTTTCTTGGGTTCGCACTTTCCGTGATATTTATGTTTGTGTTAAAGAAACTCATAACCAAAAAGTTACAGACGACAACATTGTTACTTCTAATATTGTCTTTAAAGAAGTTTTGTAAATTGCGTGCCATTATTCAGTAGCAGACGTCATGATTGTTCCTACTGGTACCAAACTCTCTTGCCTGTATTGTATTCATATATTTCTCCAATTCTTCTGTATATCTCCTCGTTTCTCACCCTATCCGTCCATTTGATCTTCAGCATCCTTCTCCAGAACCAGGTTTTGAAGGCTTCTATTCTTTTCTAGTCAGTTTTTCCAATGGTCCATGCTTTGATCTGTATAGTGCCACTCCCCACACGAATGTTTCCTTGTCTCCAGTCTTATATTATGCTCTTCGAAATATGTGTCGATGTCTTATATTATATTATGCTCTTCGAGCAGAGTAGTGGCCTTTTGGCTATGAATGCCGTGTTAGCTTGGGCTATTCAACGCTTGATGTCTGTCGTGCTTCTTCCATCCCAGGCAATGGCGCTCCCGAGGTAGGTGAATGATTCCACTTGCTCCAATCTTTCTCCTTTGAGGCGGACATCGGCCACTGTTTTCTCTCTTCTGCACACAAGTATTTTGGTTTTCTTCTTATTGACTTTCATGTTGCATTCCTGGAACACTTTTTCAATTATGTTCTATGAGTTCTGTAGGTCTTCCTCGTTTCCTGCTTCGATAGCGATATCATCAGCGAAGCGTAGCATGTTGATTTCTTCTCCATTTACTTTGATTTATTTGGTACCTTGTTCTGCTATTTCTTTTGTCGCTTCCTCCATGAACATATTGAAAAGTGATGGTGACAGGCTACATCCTTGTCGGACTCCTTTGTTAATTTTTGCCTCTATATTTTTTCCGTCTTGCGTACGTATTGTGGCCACTTGGTCCTTGTAGAGGTGGTAGATGATTCTTCTGTCATTGTAGTCCAAACCAAGTTTTTCCATAACAATTTAATACTCCAAAATTAAAAAATCATAACATATAGTCCTTAGCAACCAAATTGTAAACAAATTCACCTTTAAAGAACTTAAATGTACCTATGTAAAATGTATTCCGGCCTAATTTTTTGTCGTTAAAAATTGTAAAATAATTATATTGTAAAACATTTGGCATTGTAAACATCCTGTAAATCATGTTACCTGTGTTCATTGGTGGTTCATCCCATTTTAGCCCTGTAAAAGGAAAAAATATATTTTCCGAAACGTCGGCCAAAAATTAAAAAAAAATTTTTCATTTTCACTAGGACCTAAACTCCCGAAAATTCATCCATGTATTAGATTAATTGTTTCCCCGCTGATATTGCATTGCGTAAGCAACTTGGATATCATCATGAGAAAGAATGGTTGAGAACGCTATGAAAGCGGAAATTTACCGGAAGACATGTCAAACGGCGAAAGACTTTTCTGACACTTGGGATTGGAGAATCCTGTAGCCGTCTTATACCATGCTTGTACTGGTACAGTCTAATGTTGGTAGATGAGAAGTAAGAAATGCATCGTGTAACGCAATAAACAGCCGAGAAAACTTCCCGTATGCGTGGTTGACTGTGCCAAAAAGAGCTCGTTTTACTCACAGAGATTCATTCTTTTATTTTGTCCGATTTCAAAAGTTACATCGTCTTCTCGTCACATTTCCCTTGTACCCTTTTGATAAATCCTAGCCTTCTCTTGGCTTGTCCGCATATTTCCCTGATATGAATTCAACGCTTTCAATTGTCCTTTTGCTTATGGTATATGATTGCTCTAATGGATTATTCCTCTCCCAAAATTAATATCTACACACTTTTTTAAGTTTAGTTCTAACTGCCATTTATAGCACCACAAGATCCCTCACGCAATCTATTATCTCCTCAGTTGTTCCGAGATTGCGCTACGCACCACTCACAAAGTCACGCTGTTGTCTTCAGGTACAACATGAAGACTACACAGCGAGTTGAAACTCGCTGTTGAGTAAAACTTCTGTGGGAGAGTGTTATGTAGCTGAAAATGGGAAGTTGTATAGAAGAAGGTATATGGAAGTGTGGTTGTATTCTAATATAGTGAATTGAGAGTGTATGCCAATATTTCTGTGGACCCATGTTGGCGTGAACTATCGTCTACGTAACACTCTACGAGCACCCGCGAGGGTGTGGCAGGGGGTTAAGATCACCTAACGTGTACTAATTACATTTAACCTAGAGATACAGTGCTACTAATACACACATATATCCCCTACATCTACATCTACACGATACCCTGCAAGTCACCGCGAGGTTGTGTGGAAGGGGGTGAAGATCACCAAGCATGCACTACTAACATGCAAACAAGCAACTATAGGGTCTCATGCAACTTGATTGTTAGTATCTATAGTATTTAAGGGGTTAATACATGCATCATGCACTACAGAATACTCTAAAATATTTCCCCTACCTATCCCATTGCTATGCTGCCTATTCTGTTCTCTTATAGTACGGGGGAAAAATGCCATTTTGAATATATCGGTACGACGATCTATCTCTCTAATCTTATTTATCTGGTCGAATCTAGCATAATACGCTGGTTTTTTTTAATATGTGCCTAACATCTTCAGTAAAGCTGTCCGATTGAAATTTCTCTAATAGATTTAATCTTAACTTTAACTTACGCTCTGATAATGATTCCCACCCTAATTCTTTTATTAATTCTGAAACATGTAGTCGTGTTTGTTATAATAATATATAAAATAATGTTGTGAGTATTTATATGTTTATGCTGCGACAGACAGTGGTACGATATTTAGGCGCAGACACGCTTTGTCAGCTCAGTGATCTAAGTTTACTTTGATGTGTTATATTTCGGATTCTCTCCTTTTTCTTCCTAAAGTGGTGTTCTGTTGGCTTTTTATGTTCGCTTATTTCTGCCTTTTTGGTTGCATTCCAAATAAGGACATTCCTGGTGGCTCCAGTGGCCAATTTCCTTTCCTATGCCCTTTTCTGTGTTTTACTCTGCCCTTCGGATCCTTTCTCATTGATTCCTCCTGCTCACCAAGAGGTCATGCTTGCAAAATTCATTCCAGTTACACTTGGTGATCGTGCTACATTGGTGCTCTGATAACTAACAGCCATGATGATAAATTTGTCTTGTACTCTTTCATGATTTCATAGTCGACTCTTATTGATAATTCATGTCAATAGTGAATGATTGGTGATCTTCTTCCCCTGCCGCACACTATTGCGTTGACTTGCAAGGTGTTGCACAGATGTAGATGTATGATTTCGTAGGTACGAGAAATTGTTGCGAAGATCCGAAGCAATCGAGTACGTATCGACTGTACTCGAAGTGCTAACTGGACGGCGGCTACATCATCTAAATATCGAACTCCGGCGTGACGGTGGTGGACTCGTATAGCAGTTGACTTCTACGACAGTCAACTATTAAGCCCTACTCGCACGTGTAAACAGCGACTGCGATGCGAATTCAGATCGATACTGGACAATAGTCGAATACTATCGATTTACGTTCGAACTATTAGCAAAGTTGAAGCCCGTATACTTTCCAGCGGAAATGTATCCAACACAATCGCCAATGTAAAGCAATGCAAGGCGTCTGATACCTGGAATTCGAATATTATAACAAGGATGCCCCTCCCAGAAGGGAAGATTCTACTCTTTGAAGAATGGGAACACGAAATAAATGACAATGGAATTTATTGCTTGAAGAATTTCATGAAAATTCAAGCATCAATCACTAGTGACATCAAATGCTTTTATTTTGTTATGACAACGGCAGACAAGTGGCTCTAAGCCGCATAAAAGTTGGTGCAGACACATCACAGCAATAGTGATATATCGCGCAGCGGCGGGTTCCATAGTCAACTGTTACGTGCAAACGCGCCTTGACTCCTACTTGTAATCTCCGTTTTATACGCAATCATCGAATCGATCCGTGCGCATGCGCGGTGGGTATCGTCGCTGGACGCCCTCTCTTCCAGCCTCTTCCAGATTTGCATGCAGCGTGTTTGTTGAAACTCCGAGCGGAGCACGACGCTGAGGGGTTGGGATATAAAAAAAATAAGCGAGCAAAACGAGAATCCCACCCCAAGGCCGCCTCTGCGCATGCCCAATTGGTGTCCTTAATCTGCGCAGGTGCGAAGTCGCGCCGGGGGAGGGATGGTTCAGGGAAAGGGGGCACCTGTTCGGAGAACTGCCCCCTCCTCCGCCCCACACCGAAACTCTCTCGAACCACAACCCCCGACGCCAAACCTCGCCCGGTTACTCTTTCGTCTGCAACTTCATAATACCCTGCAAGACACCGTAAGGGTGTGTGGCAGAGAGTGAACCAAGACCGAACAAACATCATCGATCAGAGACAACATTTACTACCACTTACTGCTTTCGCTTACCTGCATGGGGCGAGAAAAACTTATTACATTTATGCACTACTGACAAGAAAGCAAGAGTAACACTACTACCACCACTAGGAAAATATTAAGCATGCAGTTATACGGCACGTAAAATATTGTGTATAAACGATACTATATGTTAGCTAGCGAATAGCTCCGTAAGGGCTCTGCCGTGCCAGTACCTATCCCATCACCTGACTTCCTTCTCAAAGACCTCTACACCTAAGTCCATATCAAACATTACCAAACATGAGCCAAACGAAGATAATCTATAAACTAAAGGTAATGGTCTTACGCCCTATTTTCTGCACATAATTGCGTATACCGGGTTTTAAGCCTGGATACACGATACGTGAACTCATACAAGTTAATGTGCATTAACGCGAAAATTCACCGGTTAACGACACCAGCATGTACGAATGTATGAACAGAAAATAGAAGCAGTTCTATTTGGGTTCATGCATTCGTACAAGTTGCGCACTGTTTCAGAGGCAAACATTCGTGAAACCGTTCACGTAAATGTATATTAACTTGTGCATGTTTATGTATCGTGTAACAAGGGCTTTTGAAAAAATAATAACTTTCACTCAATCCTCTGTACAGTCCTCGGTCTGTACAGTCCGAAAAAATCGCCTCCGCTTTCGCGGTCCTCGGTAGTATAGTGGTCAGTATCCCCGCCTGTCACGCGGGAGACCGGGGTTCGATTCCCCGCCGGGGAGATTTTTTTAAACTGGAGATGGCTTTTTACTATCCTCTATCTGTTACCTCAGTTTTCATAATCGGTGTTTTTTTTTGTTTCAGAGCTGACGGTTATCGCGTTTCAATATTTTTCTGTTAACTATAAGTTATATTAATACAACATCCATGGCACCTCACCTGTAGTTTCATTCTTATTTCTCTTGTATCCATACTTTATCCGTTCGTTCCATATGAATCTACTGATTTGATTGGTGTGTCCACCTAGCTATTGACGATCCAACTGACAAATCCCTCGGAAACATCATTTTGAATTTCTGTTTGGCAGTAGATATTCGATTCGATATATATGTATTCGATGAAGATTTGGAGAAGAAAGAGATCTCGATGGAAAACATTCGTGTTTGACTGAATAATCGGATTTCTTAGCATTGATATTGGTTCACCATGGAGAGTATTTTTCATAGCAATAGTTGCGTCCAACGTATGTGGTATTGTCGTGACCTTTGGACCCGTTTCCGGCTTTTGCACAAATTATATTGTAATCGTTTCATAAACATACATGTTAGGTGTGTAATAATAAATATTTTTATCATGACTGTATTTACCGGGTAGCCGCCTTGTCTCCTTGAAAATTTTTAATTACATTAACATGACCGGAAGTGTTGTTACTAATAAATTTATCTTCTGTTCGTTGACACTACATATATGTCGTAGAGTAGGTATTGTGTAGATTCATCCACTATCACATATCATTTCGACATTTTGAAGGGAACACCTACGTCTCCGAAGTATCCTGCAGGCCACCTTGGGGGTACGTGGTATAATTTTATTAATCACCAAACCTGCCCTATGTACATACATGCACGACTGGACTTTACTGAATTGATCAGAGGAAACGTATTAGAACGACACCCGACTGGTTCTGTTAAATTTACGTTTTGCAATACAAGCTTGGAAATTGTCTGAGTAAAATTATGCACCTATGTTGTGCTTTTAGTTTCATCCAGACGTATGTCAAATCTACTTGAACTATATTCATTATCTCCCTGGTTACGTATACGTTTCCCTTCTTCGCCCCAAAAAAAGTCGAAATACGAGGAAAAAAGGTGTGTTTTCCTCCTGATATTGATATATAAATCTCTCTTTTTTCATCCATGATTTAACTTTCCCCAGTAATCTTGAGTTTTTAGTGTATTTTTATTGCCTACACGATAGGTACGCGTCATAACTTTCTGAGAGAGATTAAAATTTAATTCTTACCTACTTATTGGCAATAATTTTAATGGTCTTGGTGGCGGCGGGTTAAAAATCTTGCCCCTTAAAATTCGATGTGTATGATTATAATCACTTTCGGGGGCATGGGTGTTTGTGTATTTCATTAGATCCGTTGAAATAAATATAGGACTTCACGGTCGTAAATTATCTGAACACAAAAAAAGTTTAATTTTTGTTTAAAATATCTGATATAATTTCGAATTATTCCTGAACCTATTAAAAAAGGCCTAGTTCCTCTCCCCTACACCCCTAATAATATCGGTAACATACCAACAACATCTGGATCCGACGAACTGACCCCATATTCTTGGTGAGTTTTTAAACTGAAACAGCTTATTCCTCTTCTCTTCGTATTTGTACGTATTATTTTGATTGGACGTGGGGTTTTGTTGGCTATATCGCTTACATCCCAGACGTGTTTTCCCCACGTTTTCTCTTGGAAAAGTGTACTACGTTGATGTGTACTTATGACAAAAGTATGTTTCTCTTCACCTTTATCTGTTCGATATAATATCCTCACGTTTCCCACCCGCTTGTCCGATGATCTCAGCTGTCGCTCGACTTCTACGATAATAGCCGAACTTCCATCTTAGATTTATAAAAAAAACAGCATATAAATTTGGCAAAGGTAAGAAAGATGAGAGAGGGGTCTTTGACCCTGGAATTAGTTATCCTAATATGGTGACTTTTTGTTTATCTGATAATCAGACGAGCGGCACGTGGCTGTTACTATATTATATCCTTGATTGTCCAGCTGATAGAAGTGCGATGCAGCAGCGTTCAGTTTATCTGTGACCACGTGAGCTGATGAGGTTCTTAAGCCTCCTTCCGGAATGTTTACACCCTCGAGAATGGTCGACGCAGAACAGCTGCTGGTCGGTGAATTCTTCCTGTAATCTCTACATCATAATTCCAGCAGTGCATTCACCCCTGTCGCACAAAAGACGGATGATACGGCCAATGACCCATCACGCTGTCCCGCGATGGAGCATAATCATAATATTTTGCATTTCCAGCCTTTTGTTTTTTCCCGAGTTCTTGCGTCTTCCACCTGGCAAACCTATCGAACACCGGTTCTCCTCAACCGAGCTGGGTGGTTGACCCGAGAACAATTGAATCCAGGAAATCTCAAATTGTTCATAATCGGTCATCATTTCAATTTGCAATCTTACTGAAAGTCACGTCGCCTCACTGAAGGATATTAAGATCGGGTGTAGATGGGGAATATCGCAGGCCAAATTGGTTCCTGTCGTGATATTTTCTTTCCGGGCAACGACTTCCTCTTCCGTAGTTTTTTTGACGGCAAAAAGTCAGCGATAGTTTCCCCCCTGGTTTCCCCAATGATGCATCCTTTAGCGGACATCTCAGTGACCTTTGGTTCTAAACATGAATCGTTAAATAAGACCTCCTGCCATGCGTACAGAAATAGTTTTCTGCGTCGGGCTTGGTGAAAATCCATCATACTATGGATATTTGTCGAAGTAAGAACACTACTATTTCTGCTGATGTTTTAATTTTCCACAATCATGGTTTTCTTACAAGGTAACACCATCGGTTGATGATGAATATTTAGCTTTGATTGATGCAGATTTCCACGTATATTATTATTGTTCCATATACATTGATGTGTTCCTACTTCAACTAGCATCCCGCGATTATATGTTTTGAATCAGATTGAAAACTTCCATTTTCTAACTCCACGACCTGTTGACATAATCTGCATCTACATAATACCCTGCGAGCCACCATAAAGGTGTGTGGCAGGGGTCGAACTCACACGAAACATGTATTACAAATCATGCATAAAAAATGATTATTAATAATATACTATTCTAAACTTTAATATTTAAAAAAATATAAAAATAGCAAAGCAAGCATGCAAAAACATGCTGTTAGTTGGGTTAGCTTAAAGTCCTTAAACGAACATGCAACTACTAAGTAACTACCTATGGTAACCATCAATACACCCGTATTGGATATAATCACCGCTATTCATATCTCTAATTGCACGAGGAAAAAAAGAACATTTTCAATCTGTCAGTTCGGCAATCAATTTATCTAATTTTGTGATTATGGTCCAGTCTACCATAGAAAGTTGCGGTCTACCATAGAAAGTTGGGTTTCGCAAAATATTTTTTACGTCATCATGAAAATATTGTCTTGGAATGTATTTATGAGATAAGTCATAATATACTAGCTCTTCACCTGAAGAATATTATTTTACGTATGTGACTTCAGTATTTTGTCTCAAAATTCTTTCCACAGGTTATCATGGGGTGGCTTGTGAGCTTTTATGTATACGCAGCCTGTACGTACAAGCTCTTGGCTTAGCTAGCCAAGACAAGTAGTATGTTAAATAATGCTGTCATGGAAAAATGCAATCTTCTTTACATTGAGCATCTTAAAAGCCCTTTCCTGTCCTCCTCCCGCAAAATCTCAAGATTCTTCCGCCAACATTGACCTCCATTCACTCTCTATGCATTTCATCCACATCCACTTAATACCCTACGAGCCATCGAGAGGGTGTTTGGTAGGGGTTGAAGATCACCAAACATGCAGTTTTTACATGCAAGGAACTACATGGTTAATACTTCATGGAAACATGTCAGATGTAAGAGTAACGTGAAACTCTTTGGTATCTACATAGTAATGAAGCGATTACTGGTAAGAAAGGCATTTGCACAAATATATTTATTTGTATTTCCCTAGTGGGTTAGTAATGCTAATACATCATACACCTTTCCGCATCTTTCTTCAATACCTCGTCATTTCTCCACTCCAGCCAAATTATTTCGCCAATTCCCTCCAATTCAAATCTTAAAACCTCCAGCAATACTCCCATGATGATAACGAAAAATGACGGCCAAATTCTCGGTAATAATGATGAGGCTGTCTCAGCAAAATAGTTTGCTTTCTGGAAGGAACGAGGCCGTTTAATGCTATTTAAATAAGTCCACACGTTTTGAAGTTTTAGTTAATTTTATTTATGCAAAAATAAATGCTGTATGTATGGTTAGTACTCCGTACATTGATGATTACGCCCCAAATAGTAAAAATTCTGTTATAATTCAAAATATTGACTGAAGCGCCTATCAGCTATTGCAACCTTTGAGGATAAATACGGCAGGGAACAGTTTAAATATCTTGCTCATCTACTATTTTTTTCAAGATTCTTTGCAGAATCTTTTTAGCTCAATGGAAAAACATTTTTTATTCAGATCTTGTGCCAGCATTTTTTCGTCGTTTCTTTATTATTAGACTGTATGATACAAATAGTGATTAGGCAAAATTACTGTGAAGGTTTTCATGGCGTAGTGACGGAGAGTGGATTTCTCGCAGTTTGTCACCTACAGTGAACAAAATTGACGGCAGCTCGTAAGAAGAACACCCTTCTTGTGGTGATTTATTTGAATTCTTGCGTTACTCATTGTTCTTTGTGGCATGGAAAGTCATAAATATAAGTGAAGCAGTCTCCATTGATTTTGCGCATAACCATTCTCTGTCGTCAAGATAGTAGAATTCGGATTGAATGTGCCCATAAAGTGTAGGTTTGGAAGAGCATACCCGATACGGTCCGAATATTTTTAATAGCATACGTTGCACACAAGACAACGTAAACAATAAAAATAATCGTTCACGCCGAACTGAGCATCACACGCTACTGAACCGCAACTCGTAACGACAGATGATATATTTGTTGAGGCGTAAGTTAGTGAATATCCGTGGTAAATCATTATCCAAAAAACTTTCGCCCAACGTGGGGCTCGAACCCACGACCCTGAGATTAAGAGTCTCATGCTCTACCGACTGAGCTAGCCGGGCTGTTGTATTCATTGCGAATATTTTTCCATTGGATCATTTTCATTTTTCACCAACAGGACATGTCATTTCGTTGGGAATGTAGCTATCCACGGTGCCGCGATGGAGTTGTTTATAGTAATAGTTGTTTTCAGTAAATTATATGGCGATTGGATGCATTTTACCTGTGCTTATGTACTGTAGTGTTCTTTTTGTAGAATCAGTTTTATAGTTAAAAGCTACAGCCAGCGTATATATTGTCAATAATGTTGAGGTCACTCTACGTGTATTTGCGATGCTCAAAGAAGAGTGTTTTGAAAAGCTAACGATAGCAATCGTTTGCGGACATATCGATATGTTTTGCGAGTGTTCAGCTCTGGTGTAGTGCGTACACGCCGTAGTCTCAGTCGGTTTCCGGGAGCGACTCAAGCAACGACGTAGTTTCGTGCAATGCCGCTTTCTCTCGAAGTAGTGTTCTCCGTCTAACCCGGATGTGGTATCATGATTTCGTAAAATGAGTTCAATTCGTGGATAGGTTCTTGTGTCGACTCCAAACTTTTGTTTCCTACGCATTCGAGTGCAAAGCAGCAACATACCACGTGCATTCTTCGTGTTTCCCGGTCGAATGCACCACAAGTCATCGTTTTCCGACTGGTTATGCCCCATTTACAATCCTCCTGGCGACCTGCGAGACAACTTCAGCTGCCAATTGGACGGAAAACTCCAACTGCAGTATGATGCCGGAGCTAGCAGAGAGGACCCCGGCTCAGATTTCTTACTGGACCCATATTGGTTTTCTCTGAGGCCATTCGTGACCCTGGCCTCAGATTTAATCGAAGGTAACGTGAAGATAATTTCCGTAGGTATTTTTTATTAATCCTTCTTACATGTCTCGAAGAAATTCTAGATATAAACGTAAGGACGTATTTTTTAATCTATCGATGCATGATTGATACGTTACCAGAAATATTTTTATAAGAATTTTGTATTACATATCCGGCAGAAAAATAATTTTGGGTAGGAGACTGTATTCCAAGTGAGGTCATCTACATCTGCACCAATTACCTGCAAGCCACTGCGAGGGTGTATGGCGGGTCATTTGTCCTCTTGGTAGTTTACATTTCAAATGTGAAACCAGCGGTGTATCCACTAGCAATATGATTATTTTTTTCAATAATAAAATACTGGTTAGGGGTATCCACTGCCACACACCCTTGAGAAGGCTTGCAGGGTGCAGTCTAGGTGTAGGTAAATGAGATTTATGTTCTGATGCTACAACAAATAGGCGCTCGTGAGTCTCTCTCTGTAATTCTACCATTCTGTAGTTCCTTCGTGTACCAAGTAGGTACTATGTATTAAATACCGAATCTGCAATGTTGCTCTATCTGGTGAAAAGCGTTGTTGCCTGCAACAACGCGCTCTGGATTTTATATGGTTAAAGTGGATAGACTGTGTATAACTCAACGTATGTTAACTTTAAATTCACCTCTCGATATTGAGGACATAGCGTTAGTTTCAAGATGTCAAATTAAAGCTTAGCCGAGTTTTTATATGCCATCTATACCGTAAAATTTGGAGATCATCGACATTATAGATTATCACCTTCCTATGCTCATCTCTTTTGGAAACTGTTGCTAGCCAGATTTTGGTAAACGGAGGCTTGGTCAGTCTTTAACTGTCGTACCAGCGTATGCGTGTTGTGGTCAGCTTAGCATTCTTATTGAATTCTGCCCTTGGTTTGCTATTTCCCCTGAGCAATCAATGGGCAACCTTGTCGGTGAAGAAACAAGTTATATTATTAGCTAAAATAAGCTGAAAATACATTGCTAAGATCGGCCGGTGGGTAACATTCCAGTTGAGTTGATCTCTTTTGCAGTCACATTAAGGCCCGGGAACCCAACCCATCTTTTTTTTCTTCTTTTATTACCTATTTTATTCTCTTGTGTTCTGAAAGCCATTTCTATTTAAAATTTTCATAAACATGCAGAAATAATTTTTATTTTTGGTTTTATTCAAAATAACTACATGTACACTGATTGTATTGCTGTTACTTAAAAAAAGCTCAGTCGGTATAGTATGAGACTCTTAATCTCAGGGTCGTGGGTTCGAGCCCCACGTTGGGCGATTTTTTTCACATTTCTTTCCGTATACTTCAACTTATTTACTCTGCATAGCTCTCGGGCTTTCACCACGTTTGTTAGCTTCAGTTGACAATGGTTTCGCCAGCATACCAGTTGGCGTTCTCAGGTTATATGCTCTTATTTTATTCCTTAGAATGAATTCGGTATTACTTTTCAACTTTAGCCGTATTTTAGACTTTATTTTTTGTCACCAGCCTTCCATGGTAACAATGGAATTAGGTCGTTAAATGTTTATTGATGGCAAGATTTCCGAAGACAAAAAGTCATCTACCTTGACAGGAGTTAAACATTTGTAAATCCTGTAAAATGCAATTTTAATCCTTTCTCTGTATTGGTTATGTGTATTATATGGTCATGTATGAACATCCTCCGAGTAAGGTTTCCGTGGGTTGGAGCTCCACTCTCGTTTTTGTGATGTAATAAAGTTGAATTTAGAGTTCAAGGGGTAGTTGATTGAAATGGTTGTTTAATTTTTCTCTCACAAAACCGTCTTTAAGTCGTGAAGGATTTCTTCTGAATACCGACATACACTGTAATTCAGGCGCGTCATAAGGAATTCGCACGTGTAATGGATTGTTTTTTGTCTATTTTTATATGTATTATTATTTTTATTGATGTTTTACTACCGGGAGTAGGTTCTCTTTTACAATTTATACTCTCTTTTGCCATGTAATGACATTGGATTTCTTACCCTCTTTGCCTGTTAATAATATTTGCCTTGGTTAGTCCAAATTTCCGGCTTTCCCACCAATAATACTAACTAATTATGCACCAACTAAAACTAAATAATAGAACTCGAATATTACTTTGCATTAATGCATAATGGAAAGACATCGAAATAAACAAACACAATCGTCTTAGTTGCCAACTGCCAATTTAAATTAGAACCAAGGAGGCTACATATTATATAATATTATATTATTATATAATATTCGTGATTAGAACCTCATTGGCAGTTAGCGACCACTACCTCTGTGCCATCTACTGGTACGAAAACGTGAGAAATTTGCAACTGCATGTATCAGACTAGAACATGTTCGAATTTTCTCGCAGGCGTTCACGCATTTGCGCAACTTTTCCTCGCAAGTCGCTAGCTTTACGCTGTTTTTCTTGCGCAAGTGCGCAACAACCTCTGCTGTTTTAATGACCGCGTAAAACGACCTTAATCGTAACGTACGTATTGACGATACATACACCTATGTAGTGGTGGCATTAGAACCACAGTAATAAAACTTGGGAGGGGGTGATATACACCAGGAATGCAAGCACTACCTTAAAATAAGCAACCTGATCTATTTGTAATTTCACAAGTTCAAGAATTGTGGACTAACATTGAAAAAAAAGCTTTGCGGAGTTACCCGCTATCTCGGTTAAATTGGATTAATTTTCCCCATTTGGAAATGTTGCTTTTGTTAGTAAATACGAATACAATTTTCGTTAGCGTAGTATAATGATTTTCTCATAAATTTCATTAATTCCTTTGATTCTGAGGCTAACAAATAGAAACGACTGAACAATAGAACATCGTAAGAGGTCATATTAATTTTGATCAATTGCTGTTGGTGATATGGGAAATACGGTTTCCAGGTGTCGAACGCTATAGCCTTAGCTTTGAGGAGAAATCATCATATGCCCTGAAAAATCTGTATCAACTTCTAACAGTCTCATCGTTCGGTCAACGGACTTATCGATCGATTAGGCCATTAACACGATCCCACATCTTTACGCAGACGAAAATAGTACGGAAGAATTGTTTGAGAAGCGTATGAGTTTCTAATGCAAATATTATTTCTAAGCATAATTTTGTGAAATAGATTATCTTCTTTTTCTCTAAATGTATTCTTTTTCCATATTGTTCTGTGCAGGATTCCATGTATGATCTGGAATGCCGTGTGTCCCTCTTTCATCGCCCCGAATCAGAAGAACAGCCTTCCTCCAGATGAGTCTCTGATATCAGCGAGGTACGTCCTTATTAATTCCTTTGGATAATGTGTAATACCCAAGCTACGAAAAGTACTAGCCGCTGGGGGCACGAATAAAAAATAATCCCGGTAGTAAAAAAAAATTGTTTCCGCCCGGGATCGAACCGGGGACCTTGCGCGTGTGAGGCGCACGTGATAACCACTACACTACGGAAACGTTGATGACGTTAGCGAGAAATTTTGAGACTAAATCTGAACGGCTCACGAGCAATCGACCTTGTCATTGACCGACTTGAATTTTTTTCTCAGGCACGGCCTGACCTCGGATGTTCTAATCTTATCATCGACAGGGAGAGGAGAATATTTTAGTGACATAGTGCGGAGTATTGTGTTTTGTCTCCAGTTATTTTCGAATCCTTATTTCATGGGTTTTTTATCGCAAATTTACAGTCTACCCTGTAACATTGATTATGAGATTTGCTAACGTTCGTGTTCGTATCCTCGTGTTTGTCCTCCGTGTGTACGCTGAAACTTGGAGTACCAACCCATTAGTCCTGCTGTTTAATACTCTTTAATACTGTAGCCATAGATATCGATGTGGATTGTGAAGCTGGTTTGCTCTTTGATGAATTGTATTTGGTCCGATTACGTAATCAGACCAAATACTGTCAGAAAAAGGTAATTTTTTAGGTGCGAAAAATGTCTCCATGAATCTGCTACTAAGATCTTGATCGACATAACCTACAATGGGCAATAGCCGTAAGCTCAGTCTTCGCAGCTCACTTTGCCACCTCGTAACCGTTATTTTTCATTAGTGGAGCTTCCGATTGCATGACTAGTGCAGCAATGCAGTCAGCTCCAGCCGCCCGCACTGTAGAATCATTATTTTGTTACAGCCTCCCAAGCAGTGCTATTCCTCCCAGCTTTAATGTTTTTAACTGATCATGAAGGAGGCAGCCATGCAATCCTTCTTGGATCTCGTCATGCAATTGGGACAATGCATCAAATATCTATATTGATTTGTTCCCTGCTACGGTTGATTTTGATAAAATACTCCTCCTACTGCTTTCACATTTTCTTCCTTTGAACGCCTACTTCTCTATTTCATATTGTCAATATCTGTAAGTATTCTGAAGTCCTCTTCCTTGTCTTCCTGTATTTTTTCCTTCTATAATGGCGTAATCCTATCAACCTGAAACTTGAACTGAGGATATACCAGTATTGAAGAATAAACAGATTGCCCTACGAAATCGGTCTAAATAACGAACTTGAACGTGTGCAGCGAAGATCGGCAAGATTTGTAAAGGAACGGTACGATAACCTTATTAGCGTAACCAGTCTATTAAATGAATTAAATTGGGAATTATTGTCAGATCGCAGGTTGAAATTAAGACTATAATCTCTTAAACAAATTCCTAGACCATATTTTCAGTGATGATGTTAAAAATATTTTGCGGACCCCAACTTACTATGGTAGACTGGACCATAATCACAAAATTAAAGAAATTGATTGCCGAACTGACAGATTCAAAATGTCCTTTTTTCCTCGTACTATTAGGGATATGAATAACGGTAAATATATCCAGTACGAGTGTAGCAATGGATAACATTGGTAGCTCTATGTTGGTATAAGGACTTAAAGCTAACCCAACTAACGGCATGTTTTTGCATGTATGCTTTGCCATTTTTATCTTTTTTTTTAAATAGCGTAGTTTTGAACAGTACCTATGGAAGTACTAATCCTTTTTTATGCATGATATGTAGTGCATGTTTGGTGAGAATTCACCCCCTGCCACACACCTTAATGGTGGCTTGCAGGGTATTATGTAGATGTAGATGCCCTCTTCATACTTTGCATTCAGTAGCTCCTTCATATAATTTTCACTTGCCGCTATTTTTATTTGAGTAAAATATTTTAATCGGGATGATCAACTCAAGCGAGGAAGTTTCTTTGTTGATTAGTTTAAAGGCTTAATTATGTTCAACCATCGATCATTTTAGCTTGGATAATTCAAATGAAGAAAAAAGTGTCTGCAAACGTTCGCAGCGTTCTGATAATTTTGACTTTTGTGCTGGCCAATAAAAAAATTCGAGTTGGTAGCTTCGTCAGCAGGAAAATTACAACATTGAACTCTTATGAAGGCGCATATGATTCAGCAGAACTGTTTGATTTACAACCAGAGGACACAAAATAATTGGAAAATACCTTTTGTTTAAAATCAAAATTGACCGTCGAGGCAAGGTTGAGGATGAGTTTTGATTGTCCATTGTACAGTTTACCTTTAACATCAAACGCATTTATTTCTTTATCTGAAGATTTCATCAGATTCTAAAAATAAGTTTCAGGCGGGCGTTGGGCGCTTTTTCCCCTCCCTGCCAGACAGCAGAAGATCGTTTACATGGCGCACGTGTGGCAGTCGGTGTCGCGTTACAATCAGCTAGCTACTGGGGTCGCATGTGGAGTGAGTGAAACTTAGGAGCTATTTTTTGTTTTGATCCCCCTTGGTAACTCGAGACGAACTAAAAGATATTTTCGTCAATGATTCGTCAAGATTGTATGGGCGGGGCGAAAGACAAGGTGATGTGCGAGAGAATTTTAGTTTTAACCCTTTATTATCTCCTATTAGTATATTATTGTTTGTATACTCAGCGCCTATGCATAGCTTCCTTCTCACGTGGAACCTGCTATGGATGTGAATTTAAAATATCCTACCTGTTTCGCTCATGAATACGTTGGTATTTTGTTTAGGCAATATGAGTACACTTTTATTTTTCGTGCGGGGATAAAATAAAAATGGCTGGACGTATAGCTTATAGTAATTCGCAGAAAACGAAGGAAGACATATTGAATTAAAATAACATTACCTATCGAATCGTTACTATGCTCTATGAAAAATTAAATGGCAAGCGTATGATCAGTGTTAAAATTTGAAAAATATTGCATGATCAAAAGCGATTTTTTCTTCCCGGCAAATTCGGTTGTCTCCGCGTATAGTACATTGATACATTTACACTTTCGCAATAGGTACTTTGCGAGCCAACGCGAGGGGTTGTGGCAGATGATGAAAGGCCTCCGTTTATGAATTACGTACATGCGACTGAGAGGTACACAATGGTATTGGATGAAGCCGAGATTTCTAGGGTGATAATCTATTTATATTAATTTTGTAGCGTGTCAGTCAGTCAGTCAGTCAGTCCCTCCGTCATTCTGTATCAGTTTTGTTTCGTTCTCTCCCAAGTTTTGAGCTAAAAGAATGAGGTTTGGTGGTTGAGTGTGGATTCTCTGTCTGTATGATTAGGTAGTAGTTTTGGATTTTTAGCAGTTTGTGGTGCAGAGAAAAATGCAAGAGAAAAATGGCTTTTTCCCTATCTTTTCACATGGGAAACCAGTTGCTATGCAAAGTTCTTTACGTTGCTAAGTAAATGTGTTTACGTTTTTGTTAAAGGGGAAAACATTGGATTGAAGAAGTTGAAGAAAGTGGAAATTTTTTCATCAAACAATTTTGTGAGTGTGAAATTATTAATAGACGTTTTCGATGTGCAGATATTGAAATAAAACAATTTTTCCCTACCGGCCCCAATCTTGTGTATTAATTGTGAATTTCAAAGCTAGGCGTTTTGAAGTACTTTTCTAATATTTGAGAGAACGTTATAAAACGTTTAGTATGTATTAATGTTTGTTGCTAAATCAGCAGGTTCATTCGAATATATATTAATTTTATAGCGTGTCAGTCTGTCATTCTGTATTCGTTTTGTTTTGCTCTCTCCCAAGTTTTGAGATAAAAGTGTGAGGTTTGGTGCGTTGAGTGTGGATTCTCCGTCTGCATGATTTGGTAATAGTTGTGGATATTTAGCAGTTTATGATGCAGAGAAAAATGCAAAAAACGTGTTTTTTGAGAGTGGGAGACAACATATAATGAAAATATGGTGTAGAAAAAAGTACGAACACATAGGATAATTAGAATGGGACTCATTTCTCTAATTATAAAATAACCATTTCCTTCTCTCTGCATACGAAACTCTTATGAAAAGTGCCTGCAAAGTAGGCAGCAGGTCTGCTAGTAGGAATTGATAATGCAGGCGTTTTGAATTCAAGCCTGCGTAAACTTCTACATGTTAAGGGCATGTGTGTAATTTTATTTTGACGTCTTCTTCCAGGTTGTGTAAAAAGGTTACTTGAATGGTACTTTTTAGGTGTTAATGAGTTGACAAATGTCGAATCCTTATAGTTCTACGGCATCAAATTATATGCATGTACTCTGGAAACCTTTGGGTATTCGCTGAATTTATGACCAAGATACGCCACTAAATATTCATCTTACGTTTCATTTCCTTGCTGGTGGACTTGATAGACTGATAGAGAAGTTAATCACCTTACCGGATCAATTACTTTTTATTATATTCTACTTATGTCACCAATAGAAGTCCGTCATTAGGAAAAGATGTAAGTGCAAGTGAGATGTGGACTGGCAGAGAACCTGATGTTTCAAATATGCGAGTTTTTGGCTCTACCGCTTATAATCATGTTTCTAAAGCACAAAGTCAAAAGTTAGAAAATACGGGGAAGAAAATGATTATGTAGGATACAGTATTTCGGGATATAGACTAGGGTGGGCCGAAAAAAGGTTTTTTTTCCAGATCAAATTTGCCCTATGCGGGAAAGTTGTGTACTGATATCAGGATCTTGCATGCGAAATTTTTTCGAAATCGGATAATATTAACCACTGCCGCCCGAGCTCTAAAGTTTAAAATTTTGCGAAAATTCAGGCGGAAATGGGAAACAAACGGTTATGGAGAATAATTTGTTGCGAATACTGGAATATTGGTAAATATCAACGATAGATACATGTTTTTAGATTACAACACTGAAATGTGAAGTTTATTTGACGAAATCTATGGCTTACACGATGCCTAAGAATAAACAGCTAATTTAGAGTGCAGGCAACCCGCACAACGAAAAAAAATTTTACACGCTCCAAGCATCACTTCAAATAGATCACTTTTAGGAGCCGTATTTGGGATAAATTAATAATTTTTCGAATGCAGTTCCTTTATAAATGTCTCATACTTCATTTGGGTATAGATAATACATTAAAACAGACGAAAAGGTGGTACGTTTTGAAACTAACTTAAATTATGGCGAAGAATCACGGCCTGATATTTATCACAAAGGTGATTCAAACATTTGATTTCCTCGGGATATACTGCAATATCCAATAATTGGCCCTTGCCCCCCTTGAGCTGCAGATATTCTTCGCAAATTCAACGAATTCGTGTGTCATAAATGTTCGTAAATTACATTGCAAAAGGTGTGGGTGTTCACTCGGAGACAAAGCGGACTGCGCGCTGGGAAAGATACTACGAATCTGACATTTTAATACACTAGTGGAGTCCAAATGAATTCTTTTGTTAAAAAAGGCTGATATAGCTACGATCTACTCATCAGAAGAGAGTAGCTTTTTCTAAGAACTTTGATAAATTGTAGTGGTTCACTGTCGGAAATGATAAACCGAAAAGTTCCATAATCAACGCATTATCTCTGTGTACGGTATATACGTGCTCCTCCAACCGGTACTTTCTTGGAAAACCGGGAGTTAACTAGTCCCTAATCGATAATAGGTACAGCTAGTTCGACGTGAGTCAGGTATGATAAAGATGGCCAGTGGTACAGCTAAGGAAAGTATGAATGAGACGAAGGACGGAGGTTATCCTTATCTGGCCCCAGCGATGAGTTGATCGTGAATACTTAGGTGATAAAATGGCATAGACTTCTCATACAAGACATATTCCATTGTAAACCCGCGTAACTGATGTTTAAACTCCCTCATCTCATGCTGTTACTATCGTTACTCATTAACTCACCACATTCGTTGCAGTATTTTATTTTCCGTGGGGATTCCCATCCGTTGTCGGGCAAGATGCGTATTTCACTTCATAAGCTTGAGGTTGTCAGTCAGTTGGTATTCATTGCTGTGAGTGAATAACTACATGGTGCAGCGTACTGCGGTTTCGGTTCCAAGAAGATTAAAGCAATGGCGAAAATACAGAAAAAGCTTAAAAGGTGTGGATAGGAGTGCCTGATATTTGGTGCATCCGAAAAGTTCGCGGGTAATGTTTTGCCTACTTATGAGGGGATGATGCAAATGTATTTGTACTCTCGGTACATTCAAGAAGAAAGTGGAAATACCGATACACCCCTGCCGGGAATCGCGGAGACGGTGGCTTATGCCATTGAAGGCATCTGGAATAGATCCTCTATACCAGTTGTCGGACATAAGCAAATTGTGAGACGAAATATTCAATACCATGGAAAATACCGCAACAATCTTCGACCTGTCAACAAGAAGACTTTCGTTGATCTGAAGCAAGACTTTCATCGTCACGTCAGCTGTGTGATGTTGGGGCATGTAAATTCTCTAGTGGAACTGATTGTGTTTGTGATAATACCACCAAAGTGCCATTTTTAGAACGTGTGTTCCTTCAGGACCAGAGGTGATAGAAAACTAAATATCAGTACCATTTATGTCCAGGAAAGACAAGAGGAAGACGAAATGAAATAGGCTAGAAATAAAAAGATCATTAGAATGTTCCACGCTACCTAAGCAAGAAGTTTTTGTGATTAGGAAAGACTCAAGTGATGAAACGTCTGCAGATGAAGAATTACGCGACGCAAGTGATGCTGATCATTTTTTGGAAAAAAGGTGGGTGTAAATAATTAAAATTTGTCTAGATTTGCGTCTGCCTGTGAATGATTTTGTATATCGAAACGAGCTGCTGCAGCACTCGCATCCGCGCTTCTAGTTGATATCGGGATGGTTTCTCGAGGAGACCACGTGCTTTTTCAAGTGGAGAATGCCTGGAGAGTCTTTCAGCGAGAAGTCCGGGGAAAATGGTTCATTCCAGGTGGACCACTACAGCAATTCGTATTCTTCGATTATATGTTTCAACCGAAACTTCTTCAAAAGAACAGATGACATTGGCAGCTTTTGTGATGAAAGTATAAACTCCTATATGGTTCGCGATAAAATTAACACCACAATGCACGGAAGGTCCGAAGAATATCATGAACATGATACATTTCATGAAATATATGAATCGAGACATCAAATTACGCCTTTACTCAATCATTAAGGGAAACGCTCTTTTTACTCACCCAGAGAATATTCTGCTTGCAATTCTAGCCGAAAAGAGAAGACCGATCCGTGAAATGGCCGTCGAAAAAATATTAAAATCAGAGGAAAATCAGAAGAAGGAATTTAGGAAATTCGAACTTCCAACTATGAATTTTGATGCACAAGATTACGTCCACATAGTTGACTGGAAAACAGTAGCAGTAACTCAACCACCTTTAATAGCTGATATTATAAGAAAGGATTTTGGAGATATTCTGAAGGAATGGGCTTTGTTGAAAGTACCCCCATTTGCATGCCACACAAAAGCAGTTCAAAGGATGGTACAAATGATCACGGTGGCGTCAAAATCCGTGTGCAGTCCAGAAAGCATGCATGGATGGGCATTATCATGCATAAAAGGCCGAAAACTTCAACCAAAATTTGAAAATAAAGCACAGCATAAGGTATAATAAGAACCGGTGATGCCAGATACCTACAAACCTGCCCCATGGAAGGGTGGTTTGGGAGGGCACGGGTGGAACTCGATAGTAGCCACCGCCTCGTGGTGAGTTCTGGGTAGTTTCTCCACGAAAATAGCAGAGAGCTACTTAAATAATATTTGATGATCAGGCTGTGCCTTAATCCCACCTTGATTAACTGATTTTTTTGTGTTAATAGCTCAACATGCATAAAATTCTTCATTATAATTGAGGTTAGTTTAAAAAAAAATTAACTTTACCGTCTCTTTTAATGTATTATCTATACCCAAATGAAGTATGAGACATTTATAAAGGAACTGCATTCGAAAAATTATTAATTTATCCCAAATACGGCTCCTAAAAGTGATCTATTTGAAGTGATGCTTGGAGCGTGTAAAATTTTTTTTCGTTGTGCGGGTTGCCTGCACTCTAAATTAGCTGTTTATTCTTAGGCATCGTGTAAGCCATAGATTTCGTCAAATAAACTTCACATTTCAGTGTTGTAAAATAAAAACATGTATCTATCGTTGATATTTACCAATATTCCAGTATTCGCAACAAATTATTCTCCATAACCGTTTGTTTCCCATTTCCGCCTGAATTTTCGCAAAATTTTAAACTTTAGAGCTCGGGCGGCAGTGGTTAATATTATCCGATTTCGAAAAAATTTCGCATGCAAGATCCTGATATCAGTATACAACTTTCCCGCATAGGGCAAATTTGATCTGGAAAAAAAACCTTTTTTCGGCCCACCCTAATATAGACCCTTCAATACAGAAACTAATAAAGCAGAGATTGCAAGAAATCTGATATTCAATGAAAACTTTAAAGAAGATCAATTATTATACTTACCACTGAAAGTGGAGAAAGTTCTACACACGAAAGTAGGAGAACTGAGGAAAAAGAGCAGTAAACAGACAAACCAGAAATTAGTGAAAGAAACAAAGAACAATGAATTACAGAAGAGTCATATGAAAAACTGTTATGGAAGAATGGGAAAAAGGGAGTTAAAAGAAGCACAAATACACTAAAATGGCTAGAGGAATATGAAATAAATTTGAGTGAGAAGGATGATGAAACTCTATTTGTTTTAATGACTAACCAAGATGATGTACCGTCAAGTTATCGACAGATGGAAGAAATGGAGAACAGCCAAAATTGGAAAGTTAGTGTAAATGAAGAATTACGAGTTTTGGAATAAAGTATGACCTGGAAGATTGTACGAAAACCAATGAAAGAAAAACTGTTGGATACTAAATGGGTTTTTACAAAGAAATATATAGGATGGAGGGAAATATATAAGGTAAGACTTGTAGTACGTGGTTTTCAACAAAAAGAAGATTTGGGAGATATTTACTCTCGTTGTTAAAGTTACAGACTATAAGAATATTGTTGTCTGTTGCTGTCCATAGAAATTACCAAATTCACCAACACTTTTCAATACGGAGTCTTGTTGAACCGGCACTTCATCTTGCTGATAAACCTTCACGTTAAATCTATTCTAATGATAAGAAACGCATCCCTTTGGCATTTGTATGACCAATAACTAGTATTAGATTTTACTTACCTACTTATACATCAGCCCAAAACGATACTCTTTATGGCCGCTATGGAAATTACATGAGCAATGATAACAAAGGGTACGTTTCAGAAAAATCCACCTTTTACTAAACTTATGTATGTTTGAGATTTATATAGAATCATGGTCTCTATAAAGAATAATTAATTTTTCAAAAAATAACCGGCTCAAAATAATGGCAGTGGAGTTAATTTTATCCTGTGCATTTTTTTTAAATTCTGTCTCTTTCGTTTTATCTCATATCTGACCATAATTTTCAAGGCTGTGTTTTCCCTTCTCAAAAATTTTGTTTGGCGTGTATCAGACGAATTGTTTTTTTTTTCCTTTAAAAATACGGGGGGATTTCTAAGGTTACCAGTGTCCTATTACCAAACAGCTTGAAATCGTGACAATGGAACCTTCCTCGTGTTGCCGAGTCACTACAATGTATATATTTTTAACATGGTTTGCTGTCTCTTCCGGTTTTTTTTACCAGCCGCTGGTGTTGCCTAGCTACGAGAGCAATGCTTGAGGGAGAGTTCTCTCTTTAATGAGACAGCCATTTTGAAAATAGACAGCGTCGGAGGCAGTCGTATGTCGGAGACGTCCGTGCCTAGAAACAGCTTGGATAGATGTTCGATCATATCTTCGACCACGGGCGGATAACTTCTCCGAGTCCTTCGACATCAATGGTGAGATTTATTTATTTATCTAGTTATTTGAAAAAGTCCCCATAAACGGCACTAAGACTGCTTACAATGGTGGAATACATGGCAGGTAGATTTAATTTTTTTAACGTGTAGTAATGGCATTTTGAAAAAAAGAATAGTTCTCCTACTAGCACTTACATGCTAAGTAATAATAAATTAACAAACGTGGAATCAATTAAATATTTTGGAATAAGACTGACACATGATCTTTTTTGGGGTATACACATACGTGAAATAAGGAATCAAGCTAATCGTAACCTGGGATTCATCAAAAGAGTACTGGATAAATTTTACGATCATGTACGAGAAATTAGCTACTTTTCCCTTGTTAGACCTCATTTGGAATACGCTGCCAGAGTTAGGGATCCATACAAAATAGCCCTAAATAATGAACTTGAAAGTGTGTTGCAAAGATCGGCAAGATTTGTGAAGGGACGGAATGACAACTCTTATAAGCGTAGCCAGTCTATTGAATGAAAATGGGAATCATTGTCAGAACGTCGGTTGAAATCTTAAACAGACTTAATCTGTTAAATGAATTCCAAGACAATATTTTCACTGACGACGTTAGAAATATTTTGCGAACTCAAACTTACTATGGTAGACTGGACCATAATCGCAATATTAGAGAAATTGATTGCCGAACTGACAGATTCAAAATTTTCTTTTTTCCTCGTACAAGTGGGGATATGAATAGCGGTAAATATATCCATTGTCATAAATACGAGTGTATCAATTAATAGCAATGGTAGTTGCATGCTGGCATAAAGACTTTGAGTTAACCTAACTAATAGAATATTTTTGCATGCTTTCTTTGCTATTTTTATCTTTTTTTAATTGTGAAGTACTGATTAGTATATTATTACTAGGGATGGGTCGGTTCCACTTTTTTTCGGTTCCGGTTCCGGTTCGGTTCTTAACTTCGGTTCTCGGTTCCGATTCTCGGTTCCGGTTCTTAATTTACTAATTACTTTGCATTGCTCAATGGTAAGATAAGGTAATCAATAATCATTTCAGAGACTGAATTAGAATAATTCGCGACTTTTAAGCATCTAAGTACACTATTTCACCAGGTTTTAATGTGAAGCCTCCACTTTCGGAGTGTGAGTAGGTTTCAAACTGGTTTTCGCGCCAATTGTTTCGGTACCGATTATTTTTGGCCTCGGTTCCGGTTCCGGTTCTAAGCTCAAGAACCGGTGGAACCGAGAACCGAAGAACCGAACCGACCCATCCCTAATTATTACTAATACTTTTTTTTGCGTGATATGTGGTGCATGTTTGGTGTGAATTCGCCCACTGCCCACCTTTATGGTGGCTTGCAGGGTATTATGTAGATGTAGATATAGACATTGAAGCTAGGTATTTAAAGATCTACTTTAATTTGGTTAGTTGTTTTGGCACCTAATAAGCCATTTTTTGGACGACGTTTTTATGTCGTCACAATTTACTTCGCTTTTCATTATTTTTTTTACTTTATATCTGGAGTAGAAATTGGTTTTCCTAGGTTAATTATTGATTCTTTAATTTAGTAAAATATTATAATTGGTTAGAGTGGCTTCTATGGCTAGTGGTTATGTCCATGAGTCACATCCATCGTTCGACAGAAAAGGGAACCCAGCGGTACTTTCTCTCAAATTTTTCTTACTCCTTGCATACACTTTTTATATGCAACTGAGGAGCACCAATGTTACCATCCCCAGGTGAATACTAGACATGCATATATATTAATGAAGGCATCAATGCAGTGAAATGCCTTCTACTTGTGGATGTAATGGTAGTAGTAGTAGGTCTAATTTCCGCGTGTTATGCATCTAACTCGACGTAATACACTACAGGCCATCACGAGGGTGTGTGGTAGGGGGTGAATATCACCAAACATGCACTATTGACATGCAACTATAATACTGGATGGAAACATGCTAGATAATAGGTAACATGCTAGGTAACATGGAGCTCGATGGTTAGTATCTACATAGTAAGAAAGTAATTGGTTGTGATTACATGCATCATGCACTATAGACTAACAATATTTCACTCTCCTATCTCTTGATGATCGTCGGAAGCGAAGATCATCAAGATTTGTAAAGGGACGGTATGATAACTATATAAGCGTAACCAGTCTATTAAATGAATTAAAATGGGAATCATTGTCAAATCGTTGGTTTAAATCTATCGGTACGACAATCTATCTCTCTAAACTTGTTAAACTGATCAAACCTAGCATAATACGCAGGGGTTCTTAATATATATCTAATGTCATCTGTAAACAAATCTGCTTCGAATTTACTAAAAAAGGTTTAACCTAAATTTTAACTTGTGTTCTGATAGTGGGGTCGTGATGGCCTTGTGGGTAGAGCACTGAGCTACTGACTGGAGTGTCCCGGGTTAAAATCCCGGGCAAGAGCCTTTCTGGGTCTAAAATCCTCGCGATTCGATTTTATGCTTTAGGAAATCGCAGGTGGCCCAGAGAAAGGAACTGAATCTGTTAAATTCACACGCCATTGGCTTAGTACGGGGTGATCTCTACTCTCACCTATCAAAACCAACCTTCGGGTTGAATCACTGAGTGAGTGAGTTCTGATAGTAATTCTATTCTGATAGTTTTACGAGCTTAGAACAAATTTTTAACCCATCTATGGATGTGAATCCATTTGTGAATTGGGCCATTTACGGAATAACCGCTTAGAATTGACGTGAAATCTATGGTTTGGACCCCTGCCATTTTCTCAGTAGAATATTACGCCACGGAGCCCCCTTTCGCATTTGCCAATATCCCTTCCCTTGGTCGTATCCTATTTCGCCTGTCCCCCTGCTAAAATCTTTCCCTTTTCCCTTTTTGTCCAGTCTTTGGGAGGAGCTCCCTCCCTGCTTTTAGCTCCGTTTTAGGGAAACGGAGGAGCCTTCCCCGCCCAACGAAGGACCCTAGTTGCGCACGGCTTATCCGATAGTCTTTTCTTCTTCGAGTCCTGGGCGCCCCTGTGGAGGTAAATCCCGGCCCTTCCCACGCTCAGTCCTTTTATGTTTTCGATGAGACGCGCAATCCTGTACTTTTTCGCCAGAGGCGCAGTGGTCTTTTCACTTTTCCGAAACTGGATACGTTCCTTTTTCTCCCACTTCAGCGAGAGAGGACAAGACGGGACATTTCGACGTCCGTACAGCCTCAAGGAAAGAATGCTTGCTTATTTCCTCGAGGGCCCCTCCAAAAAGGAGATTTAATACGCGGGGTTCCCCCAACAAGTTCCTGGACGTATTGTGCACACACATTACATCCACAGAGGACTCAGAAACCCACAGCGATGGTGGGTAGCAGTGGGTGAACCATCAATAGATATTCACGATGGATCTGAGGTTTGCGCGGTACTTGAAACTCAATGGTAACTGCTTTCGTGCGTTCCTCAGCGATGTGCAACTAAACGCTGAAGCACTCCCAAAGTTGTTACCTTGAGACAATCACTGCACTCATAAAAATTAGATAAAACTGCTGATTTTAGTTTGGTCGTCTCCAATAAATTATATTACCGAGGTGCCTTCTTCCATATGGATTCCTAGGGACTTAGAAGGAGTTATATGTTGAGAGGAATTACCGTACGTTGAGAGTCACAAATCAGCCGTAATTGTGCGCTCTGCGCCACCGTCCTTGAGGTGATTACTTTTAATATACTTACCCATTACTTTTAATGTATCGATTAAATCTCATGCGCCTATTTAAAACGGATAGGTTTACTGAAGCTGCTAGATATACATTCATCTAAATCTGCACAATACACTGCAAGCCCCCGCGAGGGTGTGTGGCAGAGGATGAAAATCACCAAGCATGCAAGCACTTTTGACATGCAACTAGGCTACTATATGGAAACATGTTAGACTATAGAGTTACATGCAGCTAGGTGGTTAGTAAAAACCCTTGCGTATTAAGCTAGATTTGATCAGGCAAGATTAGAGAGATAGATTCAAAATTTCATTTTTCCCGCGTACCACTGAGTAAATAATAGGCAGCATAGCATAGGGATTGGTAGGAGAAATATAGATAGTACCTACGTATCGCTTTCTCTTTGTTGCTTTGCAACATGGTTAGCAATGTATGATGTCTCTTAGTTGAAATGCAGTTCTATGCAAGTAGATCTTGATAGTTATTAGTTGCATGTAAGTGGTGCATGTATCTACACCTACGTAATACCTTGCGAGCCAGAACGGGTGTGATGGCAGGGGGTGAAGATCACCAAACATGCACTATTGACAATCAAGTAGGCTACTACATGGAGACATGATAGATAATAGGATCACATGAAGGTAGATGGTTAGTATGTACGTAGTAATAAAGGGATTGGTTTTTAATACATGCATACACTACAGTCTGTTTTGATAATAATTCACTTCTCTATCCCTTTGCTAGGCTGCCTATTGTGCTCTCTTTTAGTACGCGGGAAAAATGATACTTTAAATCTATCGGTACGACAATCTATTTCTCTAATCTTATTAATCAGATAAAAAGTAGCATAATAAATTTTGGTCTACCGGTCTACGCTTCCATCTTCCATCATTTCTTATCATTTATTGCAGGTGATTAATCAGTTGAATAACTGCTTGTGTGAGCTATAGTTAATGCTACATTAAATTAACTAGGTTTCGGATAGCCTTAGTTTTTTACAGTCGAAAAAAATACATTTTAAAATACTCTTAAACGTAAGTTACCTACCAATGCGATTATTATACTCCTACTTATCTGATTATTATGACGAATCATTTTGTTCACAAAGAGAACGGCTTATAAAATTGTCTGGTACTTTTGTCATAATTAGAGCCGTAATTACCAAATATTATTACAGAACCTAAGGGTGCTGTGTTCCATATTGCCAGATGGAAAATATTACTGACTCTCAATTGATGTCAAATACTCTGCATAAATTCCACTGGTATTATTTAACAACTAATCTCTATCTTCTCTATGCCTAAACTGCATAATACCCTGCAAGCTACCACGAGGTTTGTGGTAGGGAGTAAACCATTGTCATCTAATTGTGGGCACTGTTAGGTAGCGATGTGTCCACCTTTGGATGAAACGGGACGTTAGTTTCCAAATAAATAATGTCGAAATTTACCAAGTTGTTTTACATCAATTGTTTTTGAGATTCCAAAAATTTGAGCCTGACTCCATCAAATCCAATATATTTGGTGTTCAGTCAAACAATACTTTGACTCGAGGTCTTGTACCTCTGTGAGTTGACACGCGTATAATGTACATTTAAAGCTCGGTAAAAACAATGTGAGGGTTGCTTGTGTGATTGAATATGTGTCCCTTCCACTACATCGTGCCTGAATATGTTCAGGATATTCCTACGGTGTCGATATTACAGTAGCACGGACGGTAAAAATGGTTATGTACGTAACCAAAAGACATGTTTTTAAAAATGTGGAAATAAAATACTAGAGCTCAATTAGGAAGCAAATACGTGAGGGAAAGATGCTAACAATAAGAGTTTGTTTTTAAAGTAAAATAAAGTTGTCATTCCACACCGTTTATTGGATACACCCCGACTGGTTTCAACACCCTCAACTCGCAGAAAATCGAATCGCGACGATTTTACGTGGGGGCGTCCTGAAAGGCTCTTGCCCGGGATCTCAACCCGAGATACTCCGGTCGGTAGCTCAGTTCTCAACTCACTGGGCCACCTCGACCCCATAAGCATATGCTAGCGTCTTATAACTCTACGGTTACAGTCGTCAAGCTTCAAATGTTGTTTATATTACGTGTACTGGGGTTTGTTGCCTACTTTTGTGTAGTTTCTAGCCTTATCACGGATATCGCATCGTTTGGAATAAGACTGACACATGATCTTTCCTGGGGTAAACACATACGTCAAATAATGGGTCAAGCGAATCTTAAACTGGGATTCGTCCAAAGAGTAGGTACTGGGTAAATATGACGATCATGTACGAGAAATCAGCTATTTTTCCCTTGTAGCAACTCATTTGGAATATGCTGCCAGTGTATGGGATCCCTACGAAATCGGTCTACATAATGAACTTGAACGTGTGCAGCGAAGATCGGCAAGATTTGTAAAGGGATGGTACGATAACCTTATTAGCGTAACCAGTCTATTAAATGAATTAAATTGGGAATCATTGTCAGATCGCAGGTTGAAATTTAGACTTAATCTCTTAAACAAATTCCAAGACCATATTTTCAGTGATGATGTTAGAAATATATTGCGGACCCCAACTTACTATGGTAGACTGGACCATAATCACAAAATTAGAGAAATTAATTGCCAAATTGACAGATTCAAAATGTCCTTTTTTCCTCTTACAATTAGGGATATGAATAACGGTAAATATATCCAGTACGAGTGTAGCAATGGATAACATTGGTAGCTGCATGTTGGTATAAGAACTTGAAGCTAACCAACTAACATCATATTTTGCATGTTTGCTTTGCTATTTTTATCTTTTATTAATTAGTGTAGTTTAGAACAGTATATAAATAGTAATCCTTTTTTATGCATGATATGTAGTGCATGTTTGGTGAGAATTCACCCCCAGATGTAGATGTTTGCTGGATGGGTTTCGTTCTTGGAGTGAATTGGGCAGGTGTAGCGTCACGATTGTTATAGCTTCTAGTTGTGCTGGGCGTGCACAACCCGTTTAGTTTTCACATATTACCTGCATTTTACCTCGACCCTTTACATTACGTTTGTTCCGCTTTCTGTTTATAAGAGTAGCTTATTTGCCTGTGTTTTTTTTGTTTAACTGATCTCCAGTCTCGAGTAATATTGAGCCTCCTCCATCGCCACAGTCATACCTCCTACTGCTGCTGTGGATTCTCATGTTTGGGTGATTCAGCAGCTTGCACCCGTGACACTCGGTATTATCATTGGTTAAGACGGCTCAAAACGGCTATGCTATATTTATCTTCTTTAAAAATAGAAGTTTGGACTCGTATATTATTACTAATCCTTTTTTAACCATGATATGTAATGCATGTTTGGTGTAATTCACCCTTGCCACTCACCTTTAGGCTTGCAGGTTATCATGTAGATGTAGAAAACCGTCGTGCCGTTATCAAAGAACAATATTGTCTCTTGATAATGGCACGGAAGTGTTGAAATCGGTCTGTCTGTACGGTGTGGAATAACAATGTTTACTTGAATTTTTTACTCGTGAATATGAACTTCCACAAAGTAAGCTCGTGACCTATTGACGAGTTGATTTTGACTTCAATACCTTAAATGGTCAGATATCACAGTTATATGCGTTTGAGGCAATCGCGGTTTAACCATCTGGAGTTATCGACTTTCAACCTATTATCGAATTTTAAGCATCTTCGTGGGAAAAAACTGATTAACAATTTCGACCATCATTAAAACCATTTATATTACACACACCTTGTAATGATATGGACTAAATTCGTATTATTTAATATAAGGATATATTAATGCAGATTATTCGTCGAGATTATTTTTAGGCCATCAAATTCTTTAGATACAAATCGAAAAGTAGGTGGACAACAGAGCTGAGATCATAATTGATGCATCATCGAGCTGTACTGGAAATGATAGGTGGGTGGCTACAAACCACACTGTAATCAAAGCGCTGAAATGCTGGGGAAAAAATTTGAATTCATAAAAATGGAATTGTTAGTTGTACAAAAATAAACGGACCTGAAAAAAAATTTGTTTCCGCCCGGGATCGAACCGGGGACCTTGCGCGTGTGAGGCGCACGTGATAACCACTACACTACGGAAACCTGAGTGATTTGGAGGTGAAAATTAAAATCAAATAATGGGAATGACCTATTGTCTGAAGCACCACCGGTAGGGAAGCTTACCGCAACATAAAAGTTTTTGCTATGGCAAAAATTTAAAGTTCATTGCTGGCTCTGCATTTTTTTCAAGTGAAGTCAACATACGCGGAGCAATCCCGAAAGAAATGAAACCTTCGAACGAACAAAAGATTATTGATATCTACATAGTACCCTGCAATCTGCCGGGTGTGTGGCTTGGAGTGAACTACAATTACATAGTTCCCTGCAATCCCCCGCAAGGTTTTGAACCTTCACAGGACATAGGTGGTCTATCAGACAGAACACCTACTACCCTGTAGGCATGCAACATAATAAAATACTACTCCGTTTTTCACTACTAAAATGAAACCAAAGGTCACGATGCTACCACCCCGAGGAAAATATTAAGCATGCAGTTGCAGGACACGTGAAATGTTTGCTATAATTCACAATAAATTGAGAGTTAATGTAAAGTAACGTAATACTAACCTATTAATAATGATGATTTAGTCATTTCTATAAATCATTTTGCAGGTGAAATGAAAGCTGAAACCTTTTAATTCCATATAAACTTTATCGACGACTTAGGTTACGACTTTCGTAGTTATATCAGGTCATATCGACCTGATGACTATCGACTATCGACTTCGACTATCGACTTTGACTATCGACTTCGACTATGGACTTCATAACTTGAAACGTAGGTCGTCAATAAATTTTATGAGGAATACCAGGTTACAGCTTTCATTTTACAATGTTGAGCAAATTCCACAAAGTTTCGCCTGACATAAACCAATCAAATTAACTTAAATTATAAACTATTTTTCCTAGGGAATAATTGGTTAATATAATTAAATCGTGTTCACGTTAAAAATGAATTCGTTATCATAAGGCATGAATTTGAAATCCAAAGATCAAATCCGGTTTTAGTTACCCAAACACGGGTTTTTATCAGCCCAAAATATTATGGAATAGATGAATATCTCTTAATAAGTACTTTCAATTACATACTGTGTTGAAGGCCGGACCGACTGAGTCGGGCACGACACATAGATTTAATATTTTTAACAACCATGGATAAATTAAATTCACACTAGGTATCTACATCTACATAATACCCTGCAAGCTACCACGAGGGTGTGTGACAGGGGGTGATTTCTCACCAAACATGCACTACATATCGTGCATTAAAAAGAAATAGTATTAATATAGTAGTCAGAACAACACTATTTAAAAAAAAAGACACAAATTGCTAAAGAAACATGCAAAAACATTCTGTTAGTAGGGTTAGCTTTAAGTACTCATAATACCATGCAGCTACCAATGCTATTCATTGCTACTCTCTGATAGGACATATTTACCGTTATTCGTATCTCTAATTGTTCGAGGGAAAAAGGACATTTTGAATCTATCATGGTAGGTATCATGCAGGCGTGCAAAATATTAGCCAAATATCTACGATGGCTATCTTAATTTCCCTCTGGAATCATCGTTGTATCTTTTCCTGCCTGTAATAAATAAATTTTTTATCTATATGCCTTCGTATCTGCCTCCCAAATTTTATCTTCAATTTGGGTTATTACTGAAGATTTTCTGCGAAAAGAACTGTCCTCATTTTTTTCCAGAGTGGCTGATTCTCCCACACGAAAGCCATATGCTCCGTCCGCCCACGCTGTCCCATCTGTGAGTTGCAAGGCGGATGGGGTGGGTAATAGTGAGCGTCCTGTCTACCTGGAGCCCATTTTTAACTTCTGGGTGCATCCACATACAAGCATGGCCGCGAACTTCCCCTCTCATTCCTTGTTTACCTTGTGTTGCACGTGATAGCTGAGGGTAATGGGGGGGGGGGAGGGGGAGAGTCTGTTTGGAGGGGGTTGCCTGTTTCTATGGCAACTCGGGCGTTGGGTCGTCCTCCTTGGATTGTTCAGTGCTCCTATAAATAGGCTTGCTATTCCTCGAGAGAGGGTCAACCTTTGCGTTTAGTCGTTCTTAGGTCTAGTTCAGGGCCCTTTCTTGCTAGGTCTGTTTGGCTCATGAGCAAAGGGATGCGCTGGGAAGAGAAGGACGCGGTCTCATTTTTTCGCGAGTCGACATCGCGGAAACTCCAAATGTTCACTCAAGCTGTTGACTCACGCTTGAGGAGTGGGGAAGATCTCGTCATCCCGAGCACCGTAAACGAACGCATGACACAGTATGATGTCAAACAACATATTGCGTTTTTTTAAACAGGATGCTCTTGATTGCACGTGACTCGTGCAAGATCACCAAACATGCACTGACTAAATATGTCTTTACTATGTTGTCACCTATATATGTCTTTACTATGTTGTCTTTATATATTCTTATGGTGCGCGGGAAAAATCACATTTTAAAACCATCCATGGATATCCATCCATCTCTCTAATCTTGTTCTAGGTAAATGACATGTCAAGTACTGACATGCATCTAACAATCGCTAGGGATGCATTATAAATAGGAAAAAATTACTTACTACCATGCAGGCACACAATAGAAAACACTACTCCGTTTACATGCTGACCACACGAAACCAAGAGTAATATGCTACCACCCCGAGGAAAATATCAAACATCAAGCATAAATATAGTTGCATGACACGTGAAATAATAGCTATAAATTATACTAAATGGAATTTGATACAAGGTAATGTATTGGTTTTTAATTAGTTAGTCATTTGTATAAATAAATTAAATAATTAACCTCAAATTACCTAGATCATGCAAAAATATATTATTCACGTACATATCTCTTTGCTATGTTGCCTTTAGATTCTCTTATTGTGCGCGGAAAAAATTACATTTTGAATCCATCCATGTATCTATCTCTCTAATCTTGTTCTTGGTAAATGCGACGAGGGTGTACGAAAAATGTGCTATTTTTCACTCTCCAAGTCACATAATATGCAGCTACACTAACTAAGCTCTGCGGGCCTCCGCAACGGTGTATGGCAGGGGGAATATTCTCGTAAAATACTTTTGTGTGTCCCTAGTAGATCTTCTCCGATAGATGAACATGTGGTTGGGACCATTGGGGGAAGGGATTATTGAAAGAAATAGATAACATTCTGATGTGATGAGACAGAGTTGTAAACATTTGTCATAACCAGGGAGTAAGTTTCCTTCGTTGCTAAAGGACTGGGATGGGAGTCGCTTCAAATACGAAGACAGGAATTCAGAATAAGTCTTTTGCATAGATACAGGGCAGACGAGTTAACCTCCGACATCGAGGGAATAGTGAAAGCCCCCCATTACATTGGTATACGGTACCGCATAGATAAGATTACGGAAATAATGACAGATACTTGTTCTTTCCTCGATTAAATCGTCATCAAAACAATATCAAGAGGCACACAATTCTCACACCATGATTCCTCCATGAACATAAAATTCCATTAACATGATACTGTCGTGCACAATAATTTTATTCAGACCAATTGAAATAAACGAGTTAACATTTTGGCGGTGGTACAGGTATCCCTCGTTTACCGCGGTTTTATATACCGCGGCCCTTGGTTATCCGTGGTCAACGGTTTGGGCACTACTTTTCTCAACCGCGGTATTTCCTGTCGTATGGGCGGCTCTGACCAATCTAATGCCTTTTTTTTAATATTCACAAATTTCACTATTGATTTTGTACACAGATACTACGCTCACAAGTGCTAAAATATATACACCAAGGAATGAAATTTGCCATGTAAAAATCATGTGACTTGACCGGGAATGGGACCCGGATCTCCCAGTGGCCGATTAGTAACACCAATAAGCCATCTACTAGGCGAATTTCTAAACAATCGAGTACATTTAATTCCAAAATTTCAACACAGATGGCGGTTGTGCTATTTTGTTTTTCTATGCGGATATCAGCTGCAGTACCCAAGATCACAACCTAATGGTCGGAAGGGAATACTTCTACATTTATATAAATTTATATCATTTGAGAAAAAATAAAATTGTGTAAATCTTAACTGCAGTTTAGGGGAACATGACACCTTACCCCTGATTTGCCTTATAATTCGTGGTTGACAAAACCGCGGTTTTGTCAACAGCGAGGCTTTTCGGGAACGTCACCCCCATGTTTGACGAGGGATGCCTGTATTTAGAAGAATTAAGTACGTCTGCATCAACCCGTAATATATGTAATGTACGTCTCTGATATTTATTTACATGTTTTATAAACATTGGAATTTGTGGTGAAAGTCCTGAACTATATTCAGAGTAATCTTTCATTAGGTAGGTAGTATATGAAAAACTTAGTTCATATTTACCAATATTAAGCCTCTGCAGATTGCCTAAAAGAAGCTTATAGGAGTGATATTCAAACAGCCAAACACTCAGCACTCGTTACCTTTATTCCAAACTTTTGATGTGCTACCAATAAGGTATCTATTTGTTTTTAAGGTGCTCAAGATATTTTATATTCGTGGTGGAGACAGAACAAAGCCAACGGAATACTCTGGTAAATTTAGGTCAAAAAAAGATATTTCGATGTTGGGTTTAGGTACTATAATATCTAAGCCCAGTACTGAAGCTTTTAAACAAACATATGTATATCTTGCACCAAAGTTGTTCTGCTCCCTTCCGGTCGAACTATGGAAGCAAAAGTCCACGGCTATATTTCTGGGCAAATTAAAAGAATGGTTGTTATCCAAGGAGAGTGATGAAGTGGAAAAGCTTTTAAAAGTTGTTGTGTTATCTCGGTGGTTTAAAATATGTACTTTCTTTTGTATTTAGATTGTTAAATTTTTTAATTTTTACACTGTCAGTACTGTTATATTGTTCATGCTTCATTCATTTCTTTCATTTATTAGTTTTTATATTTCATTGTTTTGAACGCAATGTTTGAATATATAAAGTGTTTATTAGCCACTAGGTTTAATACTTGTATAGATTAGCACCAGCCGCTGCTTTCAATAGTTGATGGTGGTAACCCCAACACAGGTTATCCTCTGGGGTACCTATATTCCCCTCTAAATTGATGTTTTTTGTATTCTATATCTACATCTATCTACATCTACATAATACCCTGCAAGCCACCACGAGGGTGTGTGGCAGGGGGTGATTTCTCACCAAACATGCACTACATATCATGCATAAAAAAGGAATAGCATTAATATAGTAGACAGAACTACACTATTTAAAAAAAGATAGAAATTGCAAAGCAAACATGCAAAAACATTCTGTTAGTAGGGTTAGCTTTAAGTACGCATACCAACATGCAGCTACCAATGCTATTCATTGCTACTCTCCGATTGGACATATTTACCAATATTCGTATTTATAATTGTACGAGGGAAAAGGGACATTTTGAATCGGTCAGTTCGGCAATCAATTTCTCTAATTTTATGATACAGTCCAGTCTGCCATAGTAAGTTGGAGTAGTATTCTTTGTATTTGTATGTTTTATTTTTTCTCAGAGGTGGGATAAAAATTATTATTATTTGGTGATAATTCACTCGCTGCGACACACCCTCAAGTTGGCTTGCGTGTTAGGCAGTTGGTAGACAATCTCTTTCTAATGATTCATCCCTTGTCGCACACCGTGGAGGTGACTTGCAGGGTTGTGAATAGATGTAGATAACTGGAAAATAGACGATGTGGAGAATCTCGAGAGGGCACTTCCGTTCTCCAGAGATTTCCAAGTGTCGGACAACATTCGCCCCAGCAGCGATGGCGAGGGGTGCAATGCACCTCTCGAGGGTCACCCCATTTCCTCTCCTCAGAGGTCCGTGAATCGCTCGCCGAGCAGCTGTCAGCTGTTGCCCGCCGTTCCACAGAGATGGAGGAGGATCGCGTAGCTCGAATTCCAGGGGCTTGCATCCGGAGATTGTATCTTGGAAAACATACCGCTTCAAAGACCAAAAATAGAGAGAAGACTTCGATTAAAAATACTCGGAGGACCTGATTCGTATTGGAGGAAATCAATGAGATTTGCGTAGTGGAAATCTATATCTATCTACATCTACATAATACACTGCAAGCCACCACAAAGGTGTGTGGCAGGGGGTGATTTCTCACCAAACATGCACTACATATCATCCATTTAAAAGGATTAGTATTGATATATTAGTCTTAACTGCACTATTTAAAAAGATAAAAATAGCAAACTAAGCCTGCAAAAACGTGCTGTTAGTTGGGTTAACCAAGTCCTTATACCAACATGCAGCTACCAATTTTACCCTTTGCTACACTCGTATTGGACATTTTACCGCTATTCATATCCCTAATTGTACGAGGAAATAAGGACATTTTGAATAAGTCAGTTCTGCAATCAATTTCTCTAATTTTGTAATTATGGTCCAGTCTACCATAGTAAGTTGGGGTTCGCAAAATATTTTTAACGTCATCACTGAAAATATTATTTTGAAATTTATTTAAGAGATATAAAAGTGTAAATTCAACCTAAACCCGTCGTGAGAGAAATGACCGGTCATAAACTGCTTAACTTTGTTCGTCTTGTTATTTGCGGAGACAACCGACATCTGAGGCCATTAGTGCGTTCTATTTAATTCTTCATTCATTTTCTTTAATTCTTAGCAACAAAGAATTCTTTCTGACGTTTATTTAACGGAGAAATATTTAGGAAAGCTAAAGAAGCTAATATTGCACTAATATGCAATGAATGGAGTGAAAATATGTGAGAGAATGTATGCATTTCGGACTATTCTGTCTAAGGTGTATGGCAGGGGGTAAAATATTGGAAAAGATGTAAGTATTATGCTCATACACTAATAGATATTGTACTAATATGTTGGAGAAATAAGTTATACATCTACTGGGTACGTTCAAGTAGAATATATTTATCTTATAAGGAATCTAAGGCTTATTATTGGCTTTATTAAAATGCATTAAATTACAATTTCCACTGGGCATGCGAAGGTGCAGTAAACAAAGGATAGGGGAGGAATTGGGTAAGGGTAAGAATGTCGGGAGTGAAGAAGGGTGGACAGAAACACTATGCTGTATTACCTTGCTCTCAGCAAGGGGTACACTGTTACACGTCGCATATGACGGTGGAAATAGTGAACTTCTACGAGTAACGTTCGTGGGATCGAGTTGGTGCGATGAGAAAAGTACTGACCTCCCATCCCAAGGGCCTTGCTTCGATTCCTGGCAAAAATCTTAACTGACGTACAGGTCCGCACTTGATTGTCTAGGCGGCGATCACTTCGAGCTTCGTCGAGCAGGTACTTCGTCCGTCGGATGGGACGTTGTCCTGTGGATCCCTTTGCGACCATCGTTGAGAGTAGGCTAATGCAAACGCCGGGTTCTTTTAATCTTCTTCCGTTCCTTGAAAAATCCTACCCTTACGAAACGATGAAGATTAATAAATTTATTACTTTGAAGTAATTGGAAGCTAGTGTGAAGCATTGGAGTTGGAATCAAATCTGAAAAAAATGCATCGTGATAAATGTTTGAGAAAGAATGGTTCTCCTTTAACATTTATCACACCAAGATTACCTAAATATCAAACGTAGAATCCACTAGGTATCTTGGAACAAGACTTACATATGATATTGTGTGAGATAAACGTGTATGGTAGAGCATTGGTGAAGCTAATCGTAGATTAGTACTTATAAAAAGGATATTGGGCAAATTTGAGTATCTTTTATAAGAAAATAGCTCCTTTCTCCTGTGGGACTTCATTTGGATTACGCTGTCAGTAGATTGGATCGTTAGGAGGAAAGACTAAACGGCGAACTAGTGAGTGTGCAGCGATGTTCTGCGAGATTTTTACAGGGACGATACTCATGTAAGCGTAACCATCCTATAAGAACTCAAATAGGAATTTTTATCAGAGCGTTGATTAATATACATATTTAAATCTGAAGTAAATTCCAAGGCGATATTTTTACTGATGACATTAAACACATTTTTCGAACTCCTGCTTCCTATGGTAGACTGGGCCAAAAACGTAAAATTAGGGAAATTGGTTGCTGTAACGACTGATAATAGCAACATCAAAGAGCATTCAAGTATAAACTGAACCTGGGCCCTCTGAATGAGAAGCCATTCTCGGAATTCAAGTCCACCTAAGTATCTTATCTGTAAAATACCCACATGTATAAAGTACCCTGAAAGCCTCCTCGATTGTGAGTTACTAGGAGTGAATAATCACGACATATTTTGTGATCGTTAAATCGCTAATGTGAATGGCAGTTGATGATAAGGACTCCAAGATATTAAAAAAATAAAATTATCAATTTATACCTTTGTTTGGCGACGATATCGTCGTTTTTTTATCGCAAAAGAGACATTTGAGGAAAAACTGGAGAGTATGGTAGAGAAACCAATTGTGGGGTAGAAAACTGGAAAATGATTATGCCACGAGTAGGGGTCATCATGTCACGCCTTACTCATGGTAAGGCGGGAAATAAGAAGCGAGGTAAAACGAGGTAAATAATGGATAAAGTGGGACTTAGGGGAGTGCTAATGACTTTATTAGAAGCAGGGAACAGGAAGAATAGTTGGCAGTAAACTGGGAGAAGTAAGGCAAAGGTGACATACCGGAATGCAAAGAGTGCAGCGAGGAAAAATATAACGGGTAGTACCTGTGTGCCTTCGTCTACATCTACATATTTACCTTCATGCAACTACGATGGTGTCTGGCAGTGAGTGAACCAGGCATGCCTTTTAACTCAAAAGGGTAGTAATTAACTCTATCATGCAGGAGCAAAAATAGTAGTCCATGCAAGCACAGCCTGCATGCTTCATGGTGAAAAGCGACTATTGAAGTAAACGTGTTAAATTTGCATTGCAATATGAGGCACGTGCTGCTTAAGCGTTAGTCCCTAAAAAGTGTAAAACTAATTATTGCTTAATGATTTTACAGATATTTTCTTAAATACATTATCAATAAATATATATTTCCCAAAGCGTGAATGAGCTAATAATATTAACACATTAAAATGTGTAAAAAATTGCCACAGACTATTCTTCTATATAAAATTTTACATTGTCTAATCTTATTTCCTCTTGGAATCTTCGCTCTAATCTATTAGTACACCTTACGTGGTGCATGCAAAAGCAGTCTCGTATCCCTGGAAATGTAATTACAGTGACAAATGTTAATGAAAATCAGTTGGCCGGTTTTAAAATATGGGGTGATGGATGAATAATTTTCTCCAGGCCTAACAGTAGGAACTTGTTCACAACATGTTACTGATGTGTTAAACAGATGCAGTTTTGATTTTTGCCTGAGGTGCTTCGATTATTGATGAAGCATCGTTTTTCTCGACCTGATAATTTAAAACGAGAATATTTCAAATGTACTCGATTAATTGGTATCGGACTATTAAACTTGTGAGATCGTTATATATCTTTCTGGTAGACTAGCGCGCGCTTCGATGCTTCAGTGAAAGAAAGTTGCGTATTAATCTTCCCATGGTTATGCTTGAAAAAATAATCGATACGATGTCATTTATATTGTTTGATTCTATCGTGAACCTCGTTCATATCATTCGGGATTTATCGAATTTCATGATACCGTTAATGATGCTAAATAATCGAATACCATTTCTTCCTCCGATGATGTGAGAATTAAAGGCATCACCGAACGAGCTAGACTTTTGTCGCCTTCTATGAATAGCCTCTTAATTTCCATGACAACTTGGCTCAAACGGTAGTCAATTTATCTTTCAAATTAGTAGCGATGAGAAGTTGTCTGATTGGAGAATCGATTGGAAAGCTATGTCAGAGGTATCTTAGAATTAATGAGCAGTGATGACAAAGAAAAATAATTGCAAACCCACTTTCAAACATAGACACTATACGAGTGCATTTTGAAAGCTTCTAAGTAGAGAAAACCATTCATTCTTATTGCTCATCAGTTACACTCACTGATTACACGGTTTTTTGCAACGATTAAATTCACTGTCAAGGTACGTGATTGAGATTCAACTTTTTTTTCCACACTAAAGTTTTTGTTCACACCGAGATATACCGTTCGTATAGTGACTGTCTCAATGGATTCCTCACGGAAAATAAATTATTAATATTTACGGTCAAGATTTGTATGCAATTTGACCTTGGTGGATTATTAAACGACATCCGTTATAACTGATTCCTTACAACGAATACCCAATTAGTCAATCGTTATATTGCATTTGTTTTCGGACACATTAAAAAAAATCGTAGCGAGAGATATTGTAACTATTAATCACGGGAAAAATAAAGTAATGAGATCTTCCAGAAGCAAGTGGGTTGTCATCGAAAAAAGGAAGGCGTAAGCCAGAAGCAGTGTGCAATTTATTTTCCTGGGCAAAAAAATAAAAATGCTCAAATGATTAATAGTGTTGAATTTAAGAAAGATGCATCTATTAGCTTCCTAGCTTGCCCAGCAAACGACGATGTGTTTTGCATAAAGAAAGCGGAAATGCTCCAAATACGTAAAACATATGTCTTTCGCGCAGGATGGGAATAAAGAACGTAAATTACGCCAGAGCTTTTGCTTTGGTATATGCACACACAAGTGCCTGTCTTAGGAGGTGGTAGGTCAAAACCTGTAAAGTTGAGTTAAGCTGAAAAAAACATTAATTAATAATTAATCTATTAGAATGGTGTGTATAGTGTTTGAAAGAATTATATTTTATTTGCTTTATGGTTGTGCGTTGTGAGTGAAATAACGAAATATTGTATCTACTTCTACGCAATACCCGGCAAATCACCGCGAGGGTGTGTGGCAGGGGGTTAAGATCACCAAACATGCACTATTGACGTGCAACTGGTCCAACAGAGATAATTTATGGTGAAATAACGAAAGTATCTTCATTTACATGATACCATGTATGCCACCGCAAGGATGAGTGTGGCAGGGGTGGAAAATTCACCAGACATGCTTCTAAACCATTGGGGCAAATCCTTTCTTAATAATTAGAATGCGGATGTTTTCATTAGTCAGAATATCTCGAATTAAATACAGATTCTCCAAAGAAATTAGTGAATTCACATGTACCTAATACTTTAGTGAAATTCTTCACCGTCTGGGTGAGACATCTTACATGATTATTCACATCATTTTCCGGTCTCGCAGCCGAGAATGAAATGTATACTTACTGTCATGCAGGTGTGTAATATTAGCAATAAAATATCACATTTACACTTACGATCGTCCAAGTATGCAAAAGTGCCTGCCTAAAACCTAAATGCCTATCGTAATTTCCCTATGATAACTTTGTTGTTATCTATAAAGCTGTAATAATTAATGTCTCTAATCGTTCGCGGGAAACTGAATTTTTGAACCCCGTCCTACTATCCATCTCTCTAATTTTAATTAATTAATGCAGCTCTCCACTGAGTTCTTCTATCTGCTAATGTCTTCATATTTACGTATTTATTCACTTTCTCATACTTCATCACTTATTCCGAGGGGTATGCAACTCTAATAAATGGTGTACGCTTGTTGAGAAATGGTGGAGAAATGGTCACTAAATGGAAGAAATAGCTGGAAATTGTCTTAAATGGACAGAAATGGTTGAAATGCTCAGGAATGGAAGAAATGGTCAGAAATGGTTAGAAACGGTCAGAAATGGCCAGGAATGGTTAGAAATGGACGGAAATCGACTAGGAATGGTTGAAATGGATCGAAATGGTCAGGAATGGAAGAAATGGTCAGAAATGGCCAGGAATGGGAGAAATGGTCAAAAATGGCCAGGGATGATTAGAAATGGTCAGAAATGGTTAGAAACGGTCAGAAATGGTTAGAAATGGACGGAAATATTCTTTCCCACATTTTTAATAATTTCGGCAGGAATATCATCTTTTCCAGAAGCCTTATTCATCCTCAGGTCCCTCACAGCTGCGTCAAATTCTGATCTTAAGATTGGGGCTCCCAAATCACCCTCATTGACTTCATTTTCCTCTTCCATTACATTTGCGTTAAGATTGCTTTCACTGTACAACTTTTCCAAGTATTCCTTCCATCTATTCCCTTTGAGGTCATGTTCTATTAAGATTTCTCCATTTTTGTCCGTAATGGTATTGCATCTTGCAGCCCGTTTCTTGAAGTGATTCATTACCAACCTGTAGGCAGCATCCACATTTGCCTAGCTTTTCTCGCTTTACGGTCTATCTCATTTCTTATACTTTTGTAGCAAAGTTGCCCTTCTTCATTTTCCACATTTTTTATTTTCTTGTCTGTTAATCAATTCTAAGACTTCTTCTGTAATTTATGGCTTCTTCTTGACAACTTTTCTTCCTCCCAAATCTTCTTATGCATCCTCCTGCAGCCCGATTTTGATTCTCTCCAATCTCTTCTCCACTGATTTCACAGTCAGATCTTCTTATATCTTATTTTCTACTGCCTTCTGATAGCCCAGTCGTTGTGAAGCTCCTTTAGTTTCTCTACTTGCAATATGTTCTTCAATGATTTCTTCAATGTCATGAATTTTAAGTGACCTTTCATCATCACTAAGTTGTGGTCACTGTCGATATCTGTCCCTGGTAGCTTATGCAGGTCTTCGCCTGGTTCCTCAACCTCTGTTTCAGTAAAATGTAGTCAATTTGAAATCTTCATTTCTCTTTGGGCACATTCCAGGTATATATACGCCGTTGGTGGTTTCTAACATTGTGTTTACCACCTCCAATTTTGTTGTTTGCAGAATTCTATTAGTCTTTCTCCTCTCTCCTTTCTATTTACAAAGCCATATTTTCCAGTTGTTCTTCCATCTTGATCTTTCCCAGCGACAGCATTCCAATCTCCTAAAAAAAATTAGGTTTTCTCCTCCTTTTACTTGCCCTATTACTTTCGTGATACCCGCATTGACGTCTTCCAGTTCTTCACCTTCGCGGTCCAACGTTGGCATGTAAAGTTGCACAGTGATCCGACAGCGCGGCCAAACGCTGAGATTTAAATCCGCCAGATATAGGCCCCGTGCACGGGGAGAACTTGCGCCGCGAGCCGCCAATTTCTACATATTTGTGAGGAGTCGTCTCGTGAGACCGGTAAGGTAATGCGAAATATTGAAAATATAAAGTTATATTTGCATTTTTGGCTATGGGCTAAGTCGGGCTCGACCGATCTTGAAGCGAACCGTCCGGGGCGGGCCGTGCAGCGTAAGGATATTTCCTTCACCACTTGAAGTCAGGTATGACGATTTGAGAACCCGAATGCCCTTCACAACAAACGGAAGTGATTCTCCTAGCAGCTGAAGTGAATAATACCGCCGGCTGCTCCATTCTACTCATTGACGCAGGTCAAAGGTGGATGTTTTCCAGTGAGGTAGCCCATTTTTCAGAATTAAAAGAGGGCGTTCAAGGGCAGAAATGGAGAAAATAGTCTGAAATGCGTGAAAACAGTTGGCAATGCACTGAATCAGTGAAGTGACGGGAACTACACGCAGAAAACATGGAAATGGAATAAACGGATAGAAATGAACAGAAATGGTTAGAATGGACAGAAATTGGCAGCAGTGGATAGAAATGGACAGAAATGGATGAAATGGAAATGTGGTGTACACTTGTTTTCGAAGTTACGTGCCCCTCGACTTGTTCCATATATCTCACACGAGGTCTTCCTTGGCCTTTATACCCGTCATCTTGTCCTTCAACTATTGTCTTCATCAGGCCATCATTTCTTTAGATATGGCCGGTTAAGTTGCCCTGTCTCCTTCTTAAGGCCGCTTTACACGATACAATTTTTTGTACAATTTCTTGTACAAACTCTTGCATGAGGAAATTGTACCGTTTAAAGCGGCAAATTGTACGAAAACTTGTGCGATTGTCTGAATGACTGAACGGGAAATAGAACGTGTTCAAATTCCATTCAGACAAACATACAATTTCGTTCAGTCGATACAAGAGTTTGTACAAGAAATTGTGCAAATAATTGTATCGTGTAAAGCGGCCTTTAGATTTTTCAGCAAACTTCTTTTTTTTTCCCACTCTTCTTAGGACTTCCTCGTTACTTTCTCGGTTGATAAATTTATTCTTCATTATTCTTCAGTAGCACCACATTTCGAATTTTTCCACCCTTCTCTTCTCCTTTTGCTGTCACTACCATAGAGAAACACGCTCCAAATGTACATACGTTATGACGAATTGTTTCCTTTCTTCCCCGCTTGTATATCCAGCGGTAAGTAGATTCCTTTATTTCTTTCTTGCTTCGTCCGTCGTTGGTAACTCGGCTTCCCAGGTAACAGAACTCTTTCAACTCTCCCCGTTTTAGTTTTCCGTTTAACGTTGGTTTTGGCCTCTTCTCTCTTGCCGCACACCAGTCTCTTAGTCTTCTTCTTATTCATCTTCAGATGATATCTGGCCATTGTCCTTTCCTTGGTTATCAGCATCTTATTCAGATCCCTAGAGTTGTAGTACTAGGAAGGAACGATTTCGGTAGACTGAAAAACACTTCAAAGATGCAAATTGGCAACCTGCATGCCCTACTTTCACGAGCACTCGACAGCCTCCGAGTGCATCCTGGGGGAAGCGTGATGAATATCCCCCAACTCTCCTTCTACCATTGGCGTGTGTGTAAGGGGTTCTGCGGCGTCGTATCCTGATGCTCCATCCGCTCCCTCCCCTGCTCCTTGCCAGAAGGGGATATGTATCCCTCTCTACCCAAGCCCTCCCTGACTGCACTACCGCCGGCCACCTGTTCCAACCCCTCCCTAACACGGAACCCTAGGAGATCCGTAAGCTGAGATGGAAGGCAGCGAAAAGGGGGCAGGGTTTTTAAATGCGTGGCGTGGTATCAGGGTGATGAGGGGTGCGTGGGGGTTGTGCCTTTCTGGAGGGAGGGGTTGAATCCCTCACTTTCCAGCACCCCTCGAAAAGCAGTGCATCCGAACGATGTCTGAAGCCCTTCCATTTCCTGTACCCACCGCAGCAGAGTTTAAGATTCGGCTCCAGAAAACTTAAAAATGCCGTCTCCGTAGCTCAAAAAGTCATCTCCCTTCCTTTGTCATCGTTCCTAACACTTGTAAGGGAAGGACGTAAAGGAAAAGATGCTCTTTTTTAACTGAGTAAATATTTTCAGGTGTGATATGATGGAAATTATCCATCACGGAAGATGAAAGTAACTTGGTGAATTCCGAAGAGAATTTTTATTCGGAAAAATCGGTTTTCGAAACTTTGTGTCAGGTCTGAAGAACAGCGTTGAAACCCGGGTCGTCCGAATAGAAATTTCGTTGTGGAATTCACCAAGTGACTTTCATCATGCTTCTTTTCCCCCGTCAGTCCTTATTTATAATATTTAAATTATCTGATTCTAAAGTAACCTAAAGTTTTACTGTCACATTATAGGACCATCAAATAGCAAAATTTTCTCAGCAACATTGAAATAAAATGCACTTGAGAAACGCACATCAGTTACTCAAATTATTTGAACTTCAGATAAGCACGAATCCATCATTTCATTTGATAGAGTATATTTACAGAGGATTTTCTCTGGATTTAGCACCTAGAGTAAACAAATCCTGGAAAATTGCTGGCCAGCAAACAGAAATGTAGGTTTAATTAAAGTATCGGCAAGAAAAATAATTAGCGTTTTTGAATTCCACTTCCGATTAAGGTGTTGCAAGAACGACCTAGTTTTCGGCAACTTGTGCCATCATCAGGTCACTATTATAATTCGGCAAAAAAAAATTCGACAAAAAAAATAATGTGAACATCAGGTCGAGCCGAAACCTATGACATGCTTAGAATAAATCTGAATTGGAATTTACAAAGTTAATTGTTTTTTCCACTGGAGGTACGTTTCTCATAGTCAAACTTAATTCCGTTCAATTCGTTAATTAAAATGCATTTAATATGTACACTTGAATAAATGAACGCGTTTTTAAAACACTTCTTTCTAATTCCTGTCAAAATCTACAACACCTATTCTAATTTCCCATGTCTCCTGCCGAAAATATTCCTTTCCTCTTCGTCGTTTGTTTACGTCTCCTTGGGGACGTACTTGTTTCGCTACGATTTTGTCTAAAAGATTTTAACTTCATTTATAAATAAATGGTGTTTTAACGTAAACTGAGTATGATATGCCAGAAGTCGGTAAAAATCCTATATACTAATCCTTTATTCATTGCTATTATAGGCCTGATATCAGTGAATAAAAAGGGATATTGACATATTATTACGTGTTGTGTTAAAAGTAAACTTTGTGCAGTTTATCCCACATAATGTTAATGGTGACTCTTTTATTGAATAGTATTCCAACCATTGGGGCGTGTGCATAGTTATATATATAGATGTATTTAAGAAAAGGAAAATACAGTCAAAATAGTTAATCTTTGAACTAAAATCCGTTGCCATACCAACAAAAAAGAATCGTATCGATGACAGGAGCGGAGTATCAGGCGTACTTCATTTCCGTTTACCTCCAGTGCTAATGAGTCTATTGACGTGAATATTTGAAGTTTACATAACAACCACTCGCCTTAGTGTTTGGGACACCCGAAATAGAGAACACTTCGAGAGTGATAAAAGGGAAATCAAACGTTCGTAACCTTGGCACGAGCGAGCGAGCCTTGGCGCGAGATGTCAAGTGTTTTCTTGTCTCTTGGGTCTCTTGGGAGTTTTCTCGCAGGGCGGGACTTAGAATTTACCTCCCAATCTGGAGATTATTAAGCGATAATAATGCATCAATTTTTTGTCGTAAAATTACTAATTACGTGGATATTGACTCCTGAAAACTTTTTATTTGACTTTTTGGGTGGTTCCCTCGATGTAAACATTGAATAATACTGAAGACCGTGCGCAGTCGTGTCTCACTCCTTTCTTTATGCTTGCTTCTTTACTGCTGGGTCCTGATTTGTATACAACCACCTGATTTTTATACCATCTGTGGATATTCCAATTTATTTCAGAATCCTCAGCATTAAGTTCAATCCACGTTGTCATGTGCCTTCTCCAAATCTATAAACACCACAAATGTCAGTACATTCTCCTCTTTTCTCTTCTCTGTGAGTATCCCGAGGGCTAAAATCGCTTCTCTTGTGGCCTTGTTTTTTTTAACCCAAATTTTCCTTATACAGGAACTCTTCAGCTTTTCGTTATATTCTTCTATTGATGATTCTTTTCAATGTCTTTGAGGCAGGTGTTGTTAGGATTATGGTCCTAAAATGTTCACAGTTCTCGGTCCTTTCTTTTTAGCAATAGGGATGTTGGCTCTCTTCTCAAAGTCCGGGGGTATCTCTCCTGTATAGTACATGTCGCAGATGGTTTTGTACAGCTGGGTAAATATCTTCTCTCCCGCATGTTTAATTAGTTCGGCAGGAATATCCTCTATTCCAGAATCCTCATTTATCCGCATGCTCCTTACAGTTGCGTCGAATTCCGATCATACGGTTGGAGCTCCCAAATCATCCTTATAGACTTCATTTTCGTCTCATAGTACTGTCATATTAAGATTGCTTACATTGTATGTACAACTGCTCCATGTATTCCTTCCTTCTGTTCACTTTATCCTTATGTTCAATTAAGATTTCTGCATTGTAACCTTTATCTCCATTCCCTAACGGTATTGTTTTTTGTAGTCCTCACAGGGATGGTAGCCCGAGTGATTCCTCTCCATCCTGTGGGCAACTTCCACATTTCCCTGTGCGAGGTTGCTTTGTACATCTTCGCATCTATCCTTCGTCCACAGTACCTTTGCTTTTCTCACTTTGCGGTTTATCTCATTCCTAAATATTTTGTAGCAAAGTTGCCTTTCTTCAATTGCCACACTTTTATATTTTCTTCTCTCTTCAATCAATTTTAAGACTTTCCTGTAATCCATAGCTTCTTATTAACAGCTTTTTTCTCCCCAGGACTTCTTTTGTGGCTTCTTGTTCCCGATTTTTATGTTCTTCCTTCTTCTTTTTATGTTCTATTACGTGAATATGAAAAGGTTGGCCGATAGAAGAATCGAGTGGAGGGCTGCGTCAAAACAATCCTAGGATTGTTGACCGATGATGGTGATGTAGGTATACGATTCTTTTGAGTATTGTATTAACAAGTAGCAATGAAATATTAGGACTTAAAAAGGAAACTAGGAATGAAAAAAAATGAATTAAATTATTTTCGGCGACACGTTTCCTTTTCCACTCATGCCATTCATGAATGTCTAATTTTACTGTTTTCTGTTGTCACAACCACCACTATCTGTTTAATTTTACTGTTTTCTGTTGGTCACAACTACCACTATCTGGGAAAAAATAAAACAAAAATGGCATGTATCTAACCTTTAAATAGTTCACTTCCGTATTCCAATAGATACTCATACACACTTCAGGTATAATCAAACTTATTGTACCCTCATGAGAGTTTGTTGAGCAATCAGGAAACGGTAATATCATGGATACGATTCACCCTTCGCTAAAAATCTTAGCGTGACAGCTAGCCGGAAACTAACTGTGAAATATCAATGTAATACCTATTGAGTCTTTTAGTTTTGACATTTTGAATCTGTCAGTTCGGCGATCAATTTTTATAATTTCTTTATTATTGTCTAGTCTACCGTAGTAAGTTGGAGTTCGCAAAATATTTTTGACGTCATTAGTGAAAATATTATCTTGTAATTTATTTGAGAGATTAAGTCTAAATTTCAACCTAAGTTCTGACTATGATTCCCATTTTAGTGCATCTAACATACTGGTTATGCCAATATAGTTATCATACCGTCACTTTACAAATAAACCCTTGATGGAAAACCTGAGATAAAATTTCTGTTTTCGCTCTCCCATGTTATTCATGTATATATTTTTTCCTAAGGCGCTGAATTCATATCAGGATTACAGCCTGCTGTGTTTGGATAGGTCATTAGTATAAGCGTTTAGGGGTTTAACTCTTGACAGATGCGTTCTAGAGTCTTCCTGTGTGCAATAGAAATCTCTAACTTCTCATTAACTTCCTCAATTAAGCCTGACTTTATGAAGTAGCCATCCTGATATCCAATTTATTTGTGGTCAGAGATATGGTTATCGTACTTTTGTTTTTTCATGCATATTCGACGCTTGTCTGGTTTAGATCCGAGTCCTTTATTCAAAATAGGTCATAGTTCTATATCCAACGCCAACATCTAGGACAATATATACTAGTAGTAAAGACACAATAAAAGAGAAATTGTAACTATCCTGATCCCTGTGGGTGTCTTTTTTACGTCTTGTGTCTTTGACCCACTTCCGTTACTTAGCCGGATTCCTCTCGAGAAACCTCTCCGAAGAGTGACAAACACGTAATGCAATTATATATTTTGCTGCCCTATAAGAACATTTAATTTTACCCCCATAGCCGCGGAGTGTTATTTACCAAGGTCATATCTGTGATTCGTTTGTTTGCATTACATACGTTGCATTCGTACGTTGCACCGTCTTACGTAAGCTCTAAATTCCTTCATATCATGATGGATATCAATATAGTGTTGCATATGAACATTCTATATTTATTCGGATAATTGCATTTCATTATAGCAAATTTGATATTATAAAAACCAGGTGGTGTCTAATATGGACATTGATATCATGATTTAAAAGCCTGGTGGTGACTCACCCCCTGCCACATACACTTGCGGTTCTTACCATAGTAAGAACAGCTTCTTACCATTGTAAGACGTAAGCTACTTCCTCATTCACACACACTCACTCAGTGATTCAACCCGAATGTTGGTCTTTGACAGGTGAGAGTAGAGCTCACCCCGTATTAAGTCAATGGCGCGTGAAATTCACACATTCAGGATAGGGGGGCCAGTTCCTTTCCCTGGGCCACCTGCGATTTCGTAAATCACAAAATGGAATCGCGAGGTTTTTAGATCCAGAAAGGCTCTTGCTCGGGATTTGAACCTGGGACCCTCCGGTCAGTAGCTCAGGGCCACCGCGACCCCCTGTTCTTCATTGTGTAGTTGTAAATGTCAGCAGCGGAATTCGAAACAGTGACCATCGTGGACTAATTTGTCTTCGTCGGTGATCAGCTGACTCTAAAAGAACCTGGCTGCGTTTGAAAATGATGATTTAACAAAATTGTAACTTGCAAAATGACAAATGTAAGAAAAAAATTTAAGCATACAAAGTGAAAGCGTTTTTTGTTTTTGCCCCGGAAAGGATGAATAATCATGATCGCTAGATTTTAGTCCTTGATTTGCGTTGGGGCCGTTGTCATTATTCCCTACATCTTTAAGAACGGTTTGATTTCATAATCTGAGCACCTTTCCCTAATTCGTTTTTTCTAATTTTTCTAATTTGGAAATATTCTAAATTTCCTAATTTTAGTTCCTTTTCCTAATTTGAACACCAGGGCTGAGGTAAAAGCTGCCGAGTGAGCTTGTAGTTAGTTTAGTGTGTAGTTGGAGCTAGTTTGCATGTTAGTAGTGCATGCCTGGTGATCTTCACCCCCTGCCACACACCCTCGCGGTGGCTTGCAGGGTATCGTATAGATGTAGATAGATGTAGATGTAGGAGTATTAACGAATGAATAAAATGTCATGGCGGTATATGACACAGTGACCTTAGCGGTCAAGCCAAATACATTGATCAGCTGACACTCAACGCCCGTGCCTACTATTAAAAATGATGCATTTAATAACATTGAAGTTATAAAATCGTTCTTATTACTACCTGAAATATCGAATATAAAACATAAACCCACCATTTATTCGTAATTTTTGTAGCATGGCATTTTGTAGTGTACACTCTAGTGTAACGTAACTTCCAACAAATCAGCCTTGCCCGTTCGGTGCCGAAATGTTACAAATCTCTTCCCTTAATTTTCAGTGATTGGTATTTACTTTCACTGTGCCCATTCCTACCTCTTCTTATTGGTAAAGTTCACTTCTTACCTTGTTATGAAGCAGTTAATTTGACCGGCCCCAGAACAGAAGTGCAATGCATGCATACATACCAGATTAAAAAGAACAATTATTAACCACACACATGTTTCACACTAGTGATCGCGTTTCAAGACATTTAACACTTGAATTATACGCAGTGTAATCCGGATTAGCATGCCCAGTGAAAACCAGAATAACAAAATTGTTGGGAAAAAATTTGGGGGGGGGGGGGGGGGGGGGGGAGGGGGGGTGCTAAAAACTCTGGCTACGTCCCTGTAGCATAAAAAGTGAGCATTTTTTTGTTTTCACTGGAATGGGAATGGATAAGCGGAAAAATGTTGGCTACATTTTATTCTTCGAGCTGGCGCGATTTACCTCCACACCTTTTAGAACAGTATGTACTTTGAACACTAGGGCTGCCGTCAGATTAATGCTGTCGAGTCGTGCGTGTCAGGGTATTAACGAATGAGAAAAATTGCTGCAAATATAGCGAGAAGAAATAAATATTGGTATTTTTTTAGGCATTTGTAGTTCATAGGGAATGCAGCAGGGATATTATCTCGAAAAACTTGTCCGCGAATATGATTATCCATCCATATTCCATCCTCATTTACTTTCCAACCTCATGTCTTGCTTTACATTTTTTTCTCCCCACCGTATCGTGATGGTCTTTTTTATTTGTTTTACCTCGCTGCGCAACTGTCCGAACATGGGGTCCACCTGCTCGCAGATGGAAGCGTCCCCCTTTTCAGGGTCTCCAATCTGATGATTCAAAAATCTCTGGCATCCATATTATGGAAGCGGAAACTTTCACTGCCATCCCACACACCCACCATCCACCCCTTTTCCAGTCATACGACGTAACTCAACACCACTGGCGTGGCGTGCCAATGGGTGAGGTCTCCCATCTCAACGGTCTCCCGTGCGTGGCAGAAGAAGGGGAGGGGGGTCACAGGGTGGTTGGTCATAAGAAGGGGTGAGGAGGCGAATAAGGAGTTGAAGGGGCGAGGGGGGAGGATAGAAGATGGGATTATATTTCCTCCCTCATCCTTCTGTCACAGCCACCAGATCACACTTCTCCCTACTCTCCTAAACGCTACACTTTGGACTTTTTTTTTGATAAATATGTGCACATATATCCTTGCTTTTTTCTTGGACGTTCAGAATGGCGAAACTCGTCATGTGTTCATCGCTTCAATGTCTGCGGCGTAATGGGAAATGACAGGCGCTATGTTCATGTTGAACAGATCAGCAATATTAATGCCATTAAAAGAGTGAGCGTTCATCTCGGAGGCGATTACATAAAAAATGCTCTGTTCGCATTAAACTGGACGAATCGACAGAGGCAAAAAGGCACGCGCTGTGTATCTCGATCCCTTAAAAGAATAACGTATATAATGTGTTTCATTAATGGTAGGCTAGTAGATGTACTTTCTATCTGATACTTAGCATTATCACAGAAATCCTTTGTAAATTTCCACAGTAAGTTTATTATGCAGACCGTGATATACTTATTGTAGAAATTTACAGAGCATTTTTGTGAATTTGCTAAGTGTCTCACATTTCCACAAATTATCGCCTGATACGTCAAAATCTGTTTCCGTCTGATATTGCCCACCCTTGTAGTTCGTCTCTTACATTTCTCCCGAAGTCATTGACTTCTCCCAAAGTCATTTACGTATCCTTCAACAAATCCCTCGTAGCTCTTAATGTTTCCAGCCTGATTACCAGTACTTTTCATCCTCCTTAGGCTCTAAGTTAACATTCATACTTCCGCTACTCGATTCAAAATTTGATTGCCTCTCAAGGCGTTCTCCAGCCATTTTTTCATTGCCTTGTATGAATGTGGAAAACTAAGTTTTTTCTATCACCGTAGCAAAATAACTGCATTTTCGTTCTGATAAAGTTGCGTTTTCATTCGCGTCTTATTCAAGTTTGGTTGAAAATTTCATTTCCAAAATGCAATTCTCAATGACTTTTTAGCATTTAAAGGGCTGAAGTACATACATCGGTATGCGCACTGAGAAACGACATTTGACATTGTGGATACAGAAAATGTCGCATTGTTTTTGATTATGGTCTTGCAGAATTTTTTCTGCGCATTATATCATTGGTAAACAACTGTAATCAAAAGTATTCACAGTATTTCTCTCGTGCCTAATGATATTTTGAAACTATGCAAATTTATATATATATGAGTTAAATTGAAAAAATTGTGAGAAATTTCACAATTTTGTAGCTCCCTTTTTCGTACATAATTGACGTTTTTTGACTAACCCTCTTCAGAAATTCTTCAAGTTATCCGCCCCAAATACTTGCCTAACAACCGTTTACCTATTTCTCTATATTTCAAGAGACTTACGTATAATCTTAATCAGCGTACCCCGTAGATTTTTCTAAATCACCCTATGTACATACCATTGATACGCTAATATTATTGCGCCGAAGTATAGTAAGTTACATGGAAACGCGACCAGAAAATAAAACTACGATTCAATAAGTAGCGTATAAGACCGCTTTCCATCCGTAGTAATGAAAAAAGTAAAGCACTTAAAATTGCATGTCATATTTCGGCAGAGAAGAAAAATTTTCGCCCAACGTGGGGCTCGAACCCACGACCCTGAGATTAAGAGTCTCATGCTCTACCGACTGAGCTAGCCGGGCGTTGCGTTGCTGTCGAAGTGATACAAATGTCAGTTATATCTCAAAACCAGTGGTAATGATTCTGTTGTTGATTACATGAAGCATATAATAGAATGTATACATGACGGGAAAATATATGACGAATTGTGAAAAAGAAAAGTTTTAAAGTCAGGGATTATTGATCGTGCTTGTAATAAGCACGTGAACTCAGTCATTATAATGTTGTTTGTATTATATGTTGGCGAAGCTAACTCTTTGAGAAAGGAAGACGGAGTAAGGTGGGATGCTTTCGAGATGTGAGTTTGGATTTTGAAAGAGGCAAGGTGAGTAGAGGATGCTGAATTGGGGGAGATCTACATCTACGTAATACCCTGCAAGCCACCACAGAGATGTGTGGCAGGGGGTGAATTCTCACCAAACATGCGCTACATATCATCCATTTAAAAGGATTTGTATTAATATATTAGTCTAAACTGCACTAATTAAAAAGATAAAAATAACAAACTAAGCATGCAAAAACGTGCTGTTAGTTAGGTTACCTTCAAGTCCTAATACCAACATGCACTTACCTATGCTATAGATTGATTCACGCGTATTGGACATATTCCTACCCCTAATTGTACTAAGAGCAATCACTTTCTCAAGGTTCACTTTGTGGTATTCCATCATGAGAGGAAGAAAACATGGTTTCACAACATCTTCAGGTGACCGAACTGAAGATGATGTGAAACAACATCGAAACCCGGGTCAAGTTTTTAAATAAATCTAGTGGTATAAGTAAAAGTTGCCTTTTCTTCCCCCTAATTGTACGAGGAAAAAAGGACATTTTGAATCTGTTAGTTCCGCAATCAATTTCTCTAATTTTGTAATTATGGTCTAGTCTACCATTGTAAGTTGGGGTTCGCAAAATATTTTTTACGTCATCACTGAAAATATTATCTTGGATTTATTTAGGAGATTAAGTCTAAATTTCAACCTGCGAGATGAGCGGTATAAAGAGGAAGGAAAACGAAAACGTGTTAAGTGGAGCGAGTGCGGGAAGGGAGTCGTTGAAGTAAACTTGGAGGAGGCAAAAGAAGGTAGATAGGGAGGAAGTTGGACTTTACGAGTCGACGAAAGGAAACTTAGGTTGCGATTGAGGCGGGAATATCGACTACTAGTAAAACAGTGAAAATGGATAGGGATTATGAACTGCTTGCGGGAATGAAGAAAACCTGAAGTTTAATTACGGTATAATAATGGTGTAGAGGGTAGGATTTCTGGTAACGCTACATCTACACAATTCACTGCCAGTAACCGCACGGGTGTGTGGCAGTGACTGAACTATCATGATACATGCAGTTTAAACAGAATGTTAGTTTCTATAGGACGATTTTCGTACGTTTTTTTTATAAGTCCAAAATTTAAGAAAATTGAAATCAAATCTCCTGAGAAGAAAAGTATTTTCACCTAAACTCTGGGCCGCGCAAGCCACATCGAGGGTAACTGACTGGTGTGAGAATTATCACTGGGCTTTGCACTTCTGAAATGCAATCATACATACAACATTAATACGTCAGAGATACCTGCTTATGTATCCGCCAAGTGCATACAACTAAAATACACATTTTTCCCTCGTACATTTAGGGATATGAATAGCGGTAAACATGTCCAATACGAGGGATTGAATCTATAGCATAGGCATATTGGTGTAAGGACTTGAAGGTAACCCAACTAACAGCAAGTTTTTGCATGCGTAGTTTGCTATTTTCATCTTTTTAAATATTGCAGTTTAGACTAATATATTAATACTAATCCTTTTACATGGATGATATGTTGTGCGTATTTGGTGAGAATTCACCCTCTGACACACACCTTTGAGGTGGCTTTCAGGGTATTACGTAGATGTATAGGGTTAATATCAACAGAAAGATTCTGCAATTTTCCACATCATCATCATCATCATTGGTCAACAATCCTAGGATTGGTTTGACGCAGCTTTCCACTCGATTCTTCTATCGGCCAACCTTTTCATTGTGACGTAATTCTTTTCTTTTACATCCTTCACAACATGTTCCATGTATCTCATACGAGGCCGGCCTTTTCAAATCTTCCCGTTCAATTTTCCCTCGACGATAGTCTTCATCAGGCCATCGTGTCTCAAGATATGGCCGATTAAGTTGTCTCTTCTTCTTTTTAGAGTTGTCAGAAGACGTCTCTTTTCTCCTACTCTTCTTAGGACTTCCTCGTTACCTACTCGATCGATCAAGTTAATCTTCAGTATTATTCAGTAGTACCACATTTGGAATGCTTCTACCCTTTTCTTCTCCGCTGCTGTCATCGTCCATGCCTCGCTGCCGTAAAGAAACATGCTCCATATGTATGTTCTGATAAACTGTTTCCTTACTTCTACCTTGTATTTCCAGCTGTAAGTAGATTCTTCTTTTGATTTTGATTCCCTCTATGCCTGGGCTATACTACTAACTATTTCTGTCTTGCTTCGTCCATCGTTGGTTATTCGGCTTCCTAGGTATCTGAACTCTTTCACCTCATCAAGTTTTTGTTTTCCTAGTTTGACATTGGTTTTGGCCTCGTCTTTCTTGCTGCACACCAAAACCTTAGTCTTCTTCTTATTTATCTTAAGCTGATATCTGGCCATTGTCCTTTCTATGTTAAGTCATAATTATTATGCTTTGGATTTTTAGTATCTGTTGTTTTGCTGCAAAACTTTTAATGTCATTTATGTATTACTCTTATGGGGAAACCCAGATCATAAAATAAATTTAAATCAAATCAAAAGTTAAGCCAAGTAGTGTGCAGGAGTCATAGCCTGGTGATGTCTTTCATTCAGTTTCAACATTGCATTTGGGTCAGCGTGCTACTTGAGCAGATTGCCTTGAAGTTCTTTCTAAATTGAAGATTCATGTCTCTCCAGTTTGCCTCTGGGACTAGGTCCCAGGAATAATGGACCAACGCGGAGGAAAACCCAGGTGACCTTATCTTCACTACAATCAACCCGCAGAACCCCACACAAGAATTCTTTCAAAATTGCGATACATATCCATTGTGCAGCTATTTCGCTGCACTTTTATTCAATGCTATGGCAATAGGCTTCATTATTAAAAGTAAAACTTCCAACTGCGTTATATGCCGATGCATTATACATTTTTTTGAACCAGGTTATCTATTTTTGTCTTTTTTCTGCACAAATTTTTATCAAAAGTGCCCAGTTTTTTACATAACACTCCAAAGTATCATCAACGGTGTTCCATCGAATTTCAGTGAGAAGTACAAGACAAGATGCTGCATTCCCAGTTTCTAATTTAAATTGCGATTATGCTAAGTGATTGTTCCCGAAATACTTAAACATTAATGTTACATGTACTGATATATTATTCATATGAAGATCTCCATTAAGCCAATTGAGAATATGAGCTGAACATCCATACGTTATTACATCCACTGAGTTATCATCTTCCAATGTTTAGCCAATTTCCAAAATCTGATTTAAATAAAAAAATCCGATTAAAAAAAAATCATCACTTGTTTTTTTAATAAAAATCATGATTTTTATCAACCCTGGTTAGTGGTTTTTTCGAATTTTTTCAGATGGAGTAAAAACTATTGTACGCATTTAACATGAAATAGTAAGTCTAAATTGTATTTGTTGTGAGGTAGAATGGGCTGGAGTATTATTGTATTGTTATCACCAGTATCATTATCATCAGTACATCTACATCTAAACGATACCCTGCAAGCCACCGCGAGGGTGTGTGGCAGGGGGTGAAGGTCACCAAGCATGCACTACTAGCATGCAAGCAAGCAACTAAAGGGTCTCATGCAACTAGATTGTTTGTATCTATAGTATTTGAGGGGTTAATACATGCAGTATTATTGGCAAATCGTCGATAATGGTGAATATACAGGAAGTTTTAATTGAAACTTGTGTTTACAGTTTTTTATGTCCTACCTGTATTTAGTATAATACCAGGACAGGTAATTTTTTGCATTTTCTAAATATTTGAGGCAGTTAAATACGGTTGAACGAGTACTTGAGGCTTCCGAGACAGGTGTCGAGCAGGTACATTTCTGGGTGCTGGAGAGAATTTCTTTAGATATCGGTTTCTGAACCGATGGTGGTCGTATCCACCACCTCGGGGCAGAAATTCCCACTTTTGAAACCTCCTTACCTGACTATATAGTCTCTTGCATGCGTCTTGGCCCACCTACCGAACCATGCGGTCATGAAGGTTATGCGATTTTTCTCGTCAAAATCCTCTCGAGATGACGTTGGTTATGTCGAGCGAAACGTAAAAGCGAGGGACCCAGCAGGGACACAATGGATTGCGAGGTCACCCAGTCAACCTCTTTGCTCAAGTCCGGCCGTCCCCGAGTTTGCCCCACTATCGCCGACAATGCGCGGGAGTTTCATCTCACGGACAGTTGAGCATCTGAAAGCGGGGCAATGCATCACTTGACGGACGCAAGTCCATTCATGGCAACTCGAGGAGGGTTTAAGGGGATAGGAAGAAAAATATCTCGTCAAAACGAAAGCTCCGCTCCGGGCTCTCCCGGCATTCCTGCGTACGCGCTCTTTCAATGGGATTCCGAAGCGCTGACAGTTCAGATTTTCCCCTCTTTTTTCCTCCCCCAATGGCGTGGGAAAGCAAATATGAGGGTGACATTTAAGGCAAGAATGGACCTGGGTTTTTTTTTTGAAAGCGCTCGGTAGCTACCTGTGTCACTTTAGTCCGAGAATGGATTTCACCTCATAAAATTGTGCTTTTTTTTCAGAAATGGCTTCTATGGTTGGCTCAGGGTCGATTTAGGGGTTGGGTGCTCAGGGCTTCCGATTTCGAAAGAAAAATATCTATCCCGGGATAATAGTTGGCAAATCCAAATACAAGACGAATGACGTGATACCTGAGAGTATCACGCAGGTATGGCGAAGGGTACCGTTTAAAGTGAAAATTCCAGACCTGAGTTGTGAAATCAAGCCGCGTTTATCCACATAATCACATAGCATAGTGGTAGGCAATCATCTGCATCTACGCATTACCCTGCAAGCGTCCTTTAGGGTGTGTGGCAGGGGGTGTAGATCACCAAACATGCACTATTAACATGCAACTAGGGAACTATATAAAAACATGCTAATAATAACTTCACATGCAGCTAAATGGTTAGCATCTACATAGTAATAAAGGGATTGGTTGTGAATATATGCATCATGCAATACAAACTACTCCAAAAATATTTCACCTATCCCTTTGTTATGCCGCTTCTTGTGTTCTTTTAAAGTAGGGGGCAAAACGGGATTTTGAATCTATCAGTACGACAATGTATATCTCTAATCTTATTTATCTGGTCGAATCTAGCATAATACGCTGGTTTTTAATATGTGTCCAACATCTTCAGTAAAGCTATCCGATTGAAATTTCTCTAATAGATTTAATCTGTACTCCTACGCTCTGATAATGGTTCCCATCCTAAATCTTATATTAATTCTGATACACTACTAAACCTATCGTAACACCTTTTTACGAACCTAGCTGCTCTACGCTACACACTGTCTAGTTCTCTGATCAAACCTAATTTATTCAGATCCCATACCATGGTACATACTCAAGGTGGGGCCTGTCTAGTGAAACGTAAAATCGCTCTTTTGTCTTCTCATCACATTTCCCATGTACTCTTTTTATAAATCCTAGCTTTCTCTTCGCTCGGCCGCATATTTCCCGGATGTGTTTTCCCAACGATAAATCTTTAGTGATGTTATTAGTTATGATTAAATTAATTGTTATGAATAATTAGTTATGATTATATAGTTAAATCTTTAGTTATGTTATCTCTCTAGTGTTATTTCTCTGGTCGAAGCTAGCATAATACGCAGGGGTATTTAAAATATACCTGACATATTCGGTAAAGCTATCCATTTGGAATTTTTGCATTAATTTTAATCTGTACTTTTACCTTCAATCAGATAATGATTCCCAACCTAATTCTTCTATTCTGATACACTACTAATCGTATCGTTATACCTTTTAACAAACCTAGCTGCTCTACGCTGTACTTTGTGTAGCCCTCTGATCAAACCTAATTCATTCGGGTTCCATTCACTGGCTGCATAGTCTTGTGCGACGTAATGCTGATTTTCCTTATTTTCCAAACCCATCTCCTACATGTTACATCTACATCTACCTATTTTTTTGCGATCCACGTCCAAGGTGTGTGATAATTGTGTGAACCATCTCCAATCATACGCTATCACCATCTACCAATGTGCATTAAAGAACGACACCATAAAACCTAGCAGTTAAAACGTGCCAAGGATTGATGCGCCAAACACGTGTAAGTAATCCATAAGATAAAATGTTGTAATGCTTTTATAATTATTAGGTTAGGCATTTGCTGTCGTGCAATGATTTCTATTCTATTTACGCTCGCAAGTATATAGTTAGAATGGGAAAGTAAAAAGTATGATCATGCACTTCATCCAATGCTATCTATATTACACATTTCTATACGTTTATTGTGTTGTGTATTGTGATACATAATTAATCGCAGAAAGAGATACATTTATTCATCTGTACGGCCCTCTACCTCCCTAATCTTGCTTTCGTGGTCGAATCGTCGTAATGCGTGGGTGTTCTCGATGTATGTATTTTTAACATCGTCGGTAAAAAGAGTATTTTAAAAAATCTTTATTGTATGCTACACAATTACGTACATATATTAAAAATATGAAAATAATTTGTGGAGAACATTTAAAATTTTTGTTTCCTGCATTTGACATAAAATGACAATACAATCCACAGTCTTACATAATAAGTTTTTATATTGACTCACGAATCCTTCTGAGCCTTAACAGGCTCATCAGAAGGTCCTCTTTTTTAACTCTATAAAATACCATATACTTACCTGTGACCACAGTAATTTACAAGTAAATAAATAAATACATTCAGTTTCTGAATTATGTCACATTTCCAACAAGTGCATCTTAGTTTTATTTTCACTTCTGAGTTACTTTTTAAATCATGCATGTCCTTTGGTAAATTGCTAAAAATTTTGCTATAGATACTTGCATTCTAATTTGGCCACTATCATTAAAATACTTTGGAACTTCATTATAGTTCATATTTCTTTTCCCCGTCATGTGGGCATTCTGTTTCTATTTTTTATATTTATTTGTGAAGTAATTGTCCATTACTAAAATATATTTCAACAGCTTTTCAAACGGTATTATTTGCAGAATTTTGTTTATATCATTTATACCACTAGTATTTGGTTTCGAGGACCTTATATTATCACCCTTTATATTAAAATAAGCCATTTTTACAATTCTGTTTTGTATACTACACATCTTCTGTTTGAGGGACTTAGTATATTTGCCCCAAACAGTAATGCCATATCTTAATAGAGCCTCATCCAAGGCAAAATAAAACATGTTTTTAACATTGACATGTACATGATCTCTAGTGCGATACATTTGATAACTAACTTTGCTTAACTTACTACTTGTCACATTGTCCTCTAAATATAAATGTTTTATCCACTCTGACACCAAGATATTTATACTGTGGAACTTGTTTTATGTTCGCTATTGAACTCTAACTTACTGAAAAGATGTAGTTTAAAATATTTACATAAGCTCTGGCCATGATCCCAGTTCTTCCAATAAACTAGTGACACAGAAACTCTCATCTTAACGATCTCTCTCAAACCTCGACGTTCTCCCTTGTACCGGTTGCAATACCTTGGCTAAACCTGCCTCATAGAGATCCCATATGCTGGCGACGTCTTCTAATTGAGGCCTGATGAGTGAAAAATAACATCTTTGTCTTACTTCCTCTTGACATTCACCCAGCACCGTTTTCAGGTATCCTAATGATATCCTATCCTTTGCTTGCCCAGTTATATCACTAATGTACTTCACCTACGATATATTTTGTGAGATAGTCACCCCAAGGTAAATAATACTTTATCGTTTCAACACTCGATATTACTCTTTGTTTAGCGCTATGTATTTGGTGAGGAACTCCTCTTTTTCCTGAAGCTCATGAGCGCGCATTTATCTTAATTTAACTCATGCGTCCAATCAAGTCTTCCACGCTAATTATCAATTGTTTATAGGTTCCTAACTAACGCCTGCGTAAACTTTTCTACGACACCCCCTCCCAAATTCCGTTACGCTCACAGTGAGCTTCTCATTTTTATGAGGGATAATAGAGAAACAGTTTTGTTAATACCTAATTTATTTATGTGCGCCATTCTTCATGCCAATTTATTGCTCAGTTAATTGCTGTTACTGTCATAATTAGAAAAACTGTTAGTATTATTCTTTCAAAAATCGTTAAGAATTAACTGGAAACAACGGGGAGTTAGTAAATGGAAGAAAATTTGCAGGGATTCAAGAGACACCATCATCTAAGAAGGCAACTGGGGCCGTATGAGGTAGGAACGGAAGAAAAGTTTTAGCCCCCCAAGATGTATATGATCGTTAAAACACGTACTGATGAGAAGCGTACCGAAAAGAAAATATTTCATCAACATTGACAAGAAAAAAAAATTCTCCCCGGCGGGGAATCGAACCCCGGTCTCCCGCGTGACAGGCGGGGATACTGACCACTATACTACCGAGGACTGCGAAGGAACAGGCGATTTTTTCGAGATAGTAAGTTCTTGAGACTCGGTCGAGGCGTAGTGCAGTTTATTTTTGTTATAATAGTTATGGTTTGATGATTATGAACTTAAGTGTTCCCCTCGTAGAAAGGGAAAATGGTCGCATATCTTTTGGCAATGAGTTTGGTCTCTTGCCTTTATCGCTTGCAAAGGTGCCTTTTAACGGTGAGCTAGATCGTGAACGACTGTGGCGGTGAGTCTGTATGATCGCGATACCTGTTGTTGAATGTTGAAAACACGGTCCCTATAAATTAAGGGACCGTGGTTAAAAATATCATCATAATGTTTCACACTAACTAGCAAATATTGAAAAAAGTATTGTTTCAATGACAAATACTGACAAACGACGGGAATAGAGGTGGATATCATCCGAAACGCTATGATTGCAATGAGCTTTTAGTAGTTCGTTCACAAGCAAATTTAATTTTCAGCTCTCCGTAAATGCTCTAATATTTACATATGCTATCTAATGAGATATCATACAGGACACAAACTAAGTATTCCCATTTACATCTAACGTGCAAGGAAACATTTGAGAAATGCTACAATAATGCATTAAACACGTACGGGGTCCAAGCAGGTAGGCTCAAACCTCCATTATCCACCATTTTAGTCTAATCTGTTACGTTCATTAATTTGTATTAGTATAATGAGTGCGGTTGCATGTTCATGTTAAGGGAAATTAATTTTATGAAAGTATTATGTTGTGAGAAATTTTTAATGTGCTATGATAACGAATAGTTCGAGGAAAGATAAAAATATTAGAATGTGTTTGCGGTTCAGCGTCTGCTTGTGTACTGCAATGGTACATACTTTCTGAAAATCTACTTTTCTTTAAATGTCACTTTATGTATTAAGTAGCTCTTCCCTGTAAATGTTATATACTAATTACCTCCATGGACGTTCTAAATGGCCGCTTTTCTTGCATCTTATCTTCAATTCGTGCAGCCTGTTCTAAACGTCAGTTACGGACTTAACTGTGTTTAATAATTTGCAGTTACTACTCAACATGCGTAAAGATACTTTGTGTAGAAATAACACCCATCACCTTCCTATACCTCTCTTACGTTTTGTTTTAATGCAATGAATAACTTGGAACAGCATACAACGCATGTTTGGCGTGAATTCACCCCACACCCTAATGGGGGCTTGCAGGGTATTATGTAGTATAATAGGAAATCTGCAGCAACAACCAATTCAACCTCTTTATCCTGTCACTTCCATTTCCCGTTTCACAGAATTAGAACGTTCGTAAGAGTAATACCGGAACAAACATTCACCACATCGTGCAGCAGAAATATTTGCCTCAATCGACTGTCGATTCTTCCGACTCGAATGAGTGGAGGCTCGACTCATCGGGTAAACAGCTTCTGTGCCAAATGGAACTCAGAAGATTAGTGACTCAAGTCAAACGGTACCCTTCGCGGTGTGATAAAAGTTTGTGCAAGAGTGTTGCGTGCCTGGACGTGCCGGGGTCGCTTTTTTTACTTTGTATGCTCAGGGCCCCCTTACTTTTTATGCTTGCGCGTCTCCTGTCACCTCTTTTATTTCATACCTGTTATTTGATATACCATGTTGAAATCAAGTTTTCATCGTGAAATCTGATAGTGATTCTGAAACCAATTCTTCCAGCGATACATTGTTACATGCGCCTCTCAGCAGTGGTAGAGCTGGGTCTGATTGTGAGACCGAGCGATACTGTTTCTTTGTATTTTCTGTATGGCTGCAACATTGTATAAACAGCACCGTCTGACTTCGTATCACAATGTCCCTGATCGTTTGCCGTCTGGTTGGAACGCGACTTCTTTCGAGGTATCTCACATTCGTGCCTTGTCTGTGCTTTCGGACATGAGGGACCCAACGCTAATCGCGTTGGGTCCCTGGTGGTGAATCGCTGGTGTTACTCTTCGGTGCAATTCTGGGAGTAATATTGTGGCAGTCTTAGAAACGGCATGGGAATGTTTGAATAGTAATTATGACAGTATTTATTGCCATTGGAAATATTTTGCTGGTTTTAGAATTCAGAGAATTGATACTTTTGACTCGAAAACAATTCTATTGCATTTAAGTGAGCCTCTACCCGAGAAGGATTTCCAAGATGATGAGAAAGAGTCAAGTGAAGGAGATACAGAGGGGGCTATAGGTGAGTGAGTGTAGTTTTTATATTGCAAAAGAAAGACGTGAAATAGCACAGTCCGCACAATTAGTTAAGACACTAGCCAAGGTCTCACGGGATCACCATCATTTTAAAGTTTACTATTAATCTTTAAAATTCTATTTCAAGTTTTTCTTTCTTTTCCAGCGTGATAGAGTTCTACAAATTAAAGCCTGAAATTATTTGCACTAGTGTTTGTACTTTAAATCGAGAAGTCTACGTAGTGTAATAAAAACTTTACTTTGTATTTTTCACACTTTTATAAGATCTCTGATAAAGAGAACACCCTTGACAATGACACGGGAGTGTCGAAACCAGTAGGGTTTCTCAATAAAAGTGTGAAAAATACAAAGTTAAGTTTTTCTTACACTTTGTCAATTTTTCATAAAGTATCGCCTTATTCCATTCAATTTAGAAGTATACGTAGGTCGGCAACCACCCGGGTTAATTGGATGTATACATTTTTCCAGGAGGAAATAGTTGAACTATTGTACTCTATTTCAGGTTCTGGAAGAAATCTGACGACTAATAACGATGAATAATATAATTGGTTCAAACGTTTTGCGTTAGTGGATAAATGGTAACAAAAACATGCACTCACTTCTGCTGGAACGATTCATAAAAACGAAAGGGTGCTTCGTTCAATACCATCACCTAGAAAAGGATGAGAAAATTAATTCTAGCATGGTGGACAAAAGGGAGAAAAATACTTTGCTGGTCCACAGGATAGAATGTTTGCCATGTACGTACCATCCTGTAAAATTTGCCAGATGATGATACGCTGTATCGAAACCGGTCGCAATAAAAATTCTATCCTGTGGACCAGCCAAGTATTTTTCTCCCATGTGTTCACCATGAAGGAGTTCCACAAAGTAACGCCACCCACCATTGCATATTCTAGCATTTTTGCTTTCTGAGGCAACTTCACCCTTGTTTCATATATACCAAAGATGGAGAGATTTGCGCTCCTGATTTCAACTGTGCGTAATGACTGTAGGAGTGCAATGCGGAAACCGGAAATTATCAGTTTTTATAACAGCACACACAGTGGGGTCGACCTAGTTGACGAAATTTGCGCGACATACAACGTTTTTCGCAGCACCCGCCAATGGCAATGATCGTCTATTTCTCTGCTATGTATATCGCAGCAACTAATTCATTCGTATTGTACTTGGGAAACAAAAATAAAGTTAATATGGGAATCCTTGAGCAATGGACGAAGCAAGAAAAAGAAATTGTAAGTGGAATGCCACTGGCAAACAGTGCATTTCACCCAAAGAAGATTGTCTTACAGCTGGAAATATATGCACGGAAGTAAGGAAACAATTCATCTGAACGTACGTCTGGAACATTTTTCTTAATGGCAGCGAGACATGAACAATAATGACATTGGAGAAATCATGGTTGTAAGCATTTGATAAGTGGTGCTACCAAAGTTGATGAAGATAAAATGGATGGACCGAGTAACCAACGAAGAAGTTCTGAAAAAAGTGGGAGAAACGAGAAATTTACTAAAAACACCGAAAAGAGGACGGGACGAATTGATTAGGTAGTTATATTATTTATATCAATCGTGTTGAGACATTATGACATGATGAAGGCAATCGTCGAGGGACAAGGTGAATGGGAAGAATGAATAAAGGAAAGCCTCGCATGAGATTTATAGAGCAAGTAGTAAAGAATGCGAAAGAGTAGAACAATGAGGAGGTTAGCCAATAGAAGAATCGAGTGGAGAGCTGCATCAAACAAATCATAGGATTGGTGACTGATGATGATTAGTTTTAACCCTAGAAAAGGGGACGCCAGGTTTCATTGATCGGTGATGTAAATTTATTAAAGTGAACGCGAAATATAAAATTTTGCAGTTCAGTCTCTCCTCTAGCTTCCTATTTTATGCTGCTTCTCCTATGTATTATCCAAAAATGAAATTATATGAGGTAATTGCTACGTGTAGCCGTTTTCGGTAGAACATACCGTGCGTCACCACTCTTGGCTTCAAGTACTACCTAATTGTAGGAGTGGTGACACCTGCTCTCATTCAACGAAATTATAATTTTTATACGAACGAAATTATAAATTTTATAAACGAAATTATAAATCCACCTGATGATGTTACCTTGCAATGAAACCATGGTCGTGGAGAATAAAACTGTGTGGAAATTACAGTGTTTCACTTTCGACCTTCATTCCTACGAAATTATAATTTATCAAAATATTTTCTGGAACGAATAAAGTGGTGCAGCTGTTAGGTGTTTTGGATTCCTATTTCAAGTCTTCATAGTTATATAAGGCTAAGAAATTATGGTAACGTGTATATGTCATCTCTTTGTGCAGTGAAGAAGAAACTTTTAACTATGTTCACTTTTTGTAGTAAAATGTGCAATATTTTTTTTTTTTTTTGGCATCCGGACTATTCTGTTGATCCATATGCCCCTGGGTTCCCAATAGGCATTTGCCTGCCATCAGGTTTCCCAGAGACTGAACCAACAGAGATTGACAAACATCCATGCCCTTGATGGAGAAAAAACCACCCAGGCAGGACTCGAACCCGCAACCCTAGTATTAACAAGCGAGGCGACTTTACCTCGCCACCACCTGGGCCGACAAAATTATTTTTAAAGTTCACGATTGAATGCCTTTATTGAAGCGATTGTCCGAGTAAATACTTATCTCTTTAAACACCGTAGTTCATATCGGTCCAGGAGACCGACATCATCACTCATGTCCGAAAAATTCGAGTCACAACTATGGAGTTAAAAGTCCTCCTGCTGATTGAGGGACGTAAGGTCGAAGGGATGGAGCCCTGTCCTTACTCCACCTTGTTTGGAGTTTTTAAAAACCCTTTCGCTCACCGGAACACAAACACGCGAAGGGTGCTCTCCTCAACCGGGTGACTCATCGCCCACCCGACACCTCTTCCCCTCCCTTCGTTTTTTCTTCGTCCCATCTTTCCTTACACACACGACGACTTAGCTCTCTCCTTCCTGTTCCTTCTCGCGAACCCACCCCCTCGTTCTCCCCTCGAACATCCATCTGGCCACTCTTTAACCCCTCCCTTATTCCATCCCACCACTCCTCCCTTCATCTGGTTGTCATTACAGCCTCTCCTCGTGTCCAACCCGCTGGAGCAAGTTGTGGTGGATCAGGCACGGTGGGTGAATGACGTATTTCATTGCGCGAAGGAAGCGTTTCACTGTGAAGGAGAGTTAAGTGACGGAGAAAAAAAGAATTTCTCTCATTGATTCGGCTATAAATTGCGATTTAATTCATGCAGGAGTAATTACAGGTAAAGGTAGTTGTTTCAAGCTTTCTTTCGTAGTAATTACAGGTTCAGGAAAAATTGGTAGAATTCCTCAATTTCTATTTGAATATTTAGGCTCTCCACATGTAGTATTATTTTTAGCTCAGGATGAAATTAATTGAATGTAGAAATACGATTCAGCTCTACTTGGATTTTATAAAAAAATTCTGTGGACTTAAAAAAACTGACTTTTTTCTGATCATCAAAAGTCATAGCGTAGTTTTTTTCTGAAACTCCTTACAATTGTGCAACATCATAACTTTCTGAAAAAGCTCGCCCAAAAAAATCGGTTTGCATTAAAGAAAAACTAGGGTAATAATAACTTAGATTCATTTGCTCGAAGTGATTCAGAATTCAGTTATTTTCATTCAACCAAACGTAATTTGACCATCTATATTTTGCTTTTGAATGATGCATTTAGGGTGGACCAGAGCTACCTTGCCGTCAGAGTTATAGTAGTACTGCTTCTGCTACCAGTAGTACCACGAGGGCGCAGGTTCAACTCCGGAGGGTGGATGATAATTTTTAGTGGCAAAACGGCATCTACTTGAGAACTTGGTGGGGAAGAGTACGAGTTCCTCACTTCGTCATTGAATGGGACGTTCAGCCGCGGTCTCCTTGGCGCCTTTTGTTAACAGCAGGCTAATGCCTACGTATCGTGTTTCTCTCCGCCCACCTCACTCTCCATTCCTATTCTATAATTATGAACGCCTCTGAATCCAAGCGGGTTGTAACTTACGAGTCGACTCTACCGATATCGACACCCTGTCGGCCACTCGTCCTTCATTCGGGGAGTGGTTCACTCCGTTCCATTCACTCTCAAGCGTCCCCTATACTCATTTCTACGGACTTCACATCTCTCTCTCTCCCCCCCATCTCCCTGATAACTTTTCCCACGCACCACCTTCCTCCTCCCCCAACTCGAGAAAGTCTTCAACCCTTCCCCCCTCCTCCCCAGTTCTCCCACGTAAGTCACTGAAGACGGATGAGCCAGCCTCCCCTCCCTCCACTCCACCATCCCTTATGCCTCTCCAGCCTCCAGTTCTCTTCACACAGGTGTCAGGTGGTGTGATACGCCGAGAAGGGGTCCAGGGAGGGGTGGTGGCGATGGGGGTGATTCGTAAAAGGGTGGAGGAGGGGTTCGCATGAAACCAGAGAGATCAGGGATGCGTCGTGAGGGTGGGGAGGAGTTTCCCCTGGATACGGCGTCCGCTTGATTGACGGGCTCCCACACCCTGATGTCCCCCTCCTCCCTTACTCGTAGCGGAGCATCCGGAGCAGGTGACTTGACTTGGACTCGACTGAGCGTCCGAGAAATTCCGGTTTGAATGCCTGCTCCACGAAAGGAGAACCAAACTTCCACTGACTACATATAAGTCCCTTTAACATCAACCAATGGGTCACGCATTAGATCAATGGAAATATTTTATGTAAAAATATTTTATTAAGGTATTGAATTAAAGTCCACTTACATTAAAATTACGAAAATAATTGTGATACATTATCAGAAGGAAACATTTAATTTTTTTTGTTACAAAACACATTTTACATGAAATGACAAAAACATCCCCAACCACACATATTTCAAATTTTTTTATTGCCTCACGAGTCCTTCTGGACCTTCACAGGCTCTCAGAAGGTGCTCTTTCTTTGGCTCTGTAAGATACCATAATATTGTGTCCATATAGTGTGATAGACAAGTAAATACATTCAGTCTCTCAATTATATGTGATGTCACATTTCCAAAAAATGCTTCTTTAGTTTTCTTTTCCTTCTGTATATGTTTCCAAACCATGCATGTCCTTTGGACATTGGTTAAAAATTTTAGGTACAGTCATTATCATTCTATTTCCCGCACATTCATTAAAATACTTTGGAACTTCATAGTAGCGCATATTTCTTTTCCCCATCATGTGTGCATTCTGTTTCATTTTTTATGTTTATTTTTGAAATAATTGTCCATTATTAAAATGTATGCCAACAGCATTTGAAGCGGCAATATTTGAAGAATTTTGTATGCATCATTTGTATGACTAGTATTGCATATACTACTTGAATATATGACTAGCATAAATCTGAATTCATTTCATCCATTTCATTTTCATTCATAAGTATGACTAGCATCTTAAGAAATGCGAGACAAATCAATTACAATTCCATCTAGACTTTCCATACGATCAGCTATTACATCTAGGAGGTACGTTGCAATTCACTATAAGGATATTTTCTAAAGTTTTAAGTTTATGTTTAATGAAGTTCTCCATAAAGTTGAATTAGCTAAAAGTGGAACAGAGACAAAATATTCAAATGGCCTTACTACAGTTTAAATTATTGAGCAACAAATTTGATTCATAATTATATGAAAAGCTAACTTTTAATGCCCAAACGACCAAGATATCTACCCTTGTAACAAAAAAATGTACATCCCTAAATACAGCATAGCAAAATGTTGAAAATTATTCTACATCTCGAACTGGAAACTATATCACTCCTTGCCAAATAATGTCAAATTATCTAGGAACGTCTCACAGTTCAAAAGGGGCGTGGCTGACTATTTGTTTACTTCGGTGTCCTGATTTTTTATTCGAGTAAATTGAACATTTGCTATTAGTTATTGTAATTATTTGTTGTCATTGGCTATCGTTTAGTTTTTTTGTTTTCTTGCGAAATAAAGTGGATAATTTGCGTAACAATTGTTTAAATTTTTTGTCCTAGATAATTTTTTTGTTTTATTTATCACAGTTTTACTGATTGTTTTCAAGATTTTATCAACTGCACAATGGTGACATGTATTTTGAATATAATTTTCTAATAGACATTGCTCAGAAAAAAATTATTTCTATTGCATTCTAATGATATGTGACAGTGCGTGAATTTTCACGCGCAAGACGCATTATGATTAGAGGATTTGTAGGTAAATGTTAGTCTAAGTTCTTTCTATCTCATGAATAAAAGAACATAATAAGCAAGGGTTAGGTTGGTAAAATATTATGTAGCATGTCTGCATTGTATGAAGCAAGTTTTAACATTATTAACTCATGAATACGTAGGAATTTCAAATTAGTATTTTAATGAAATTATTAACTAATAAGTAATTATCACATTACAGAATAGATAGTTATCATATCACATTAGTGAATGAATATCTAAAATATTTTTATGGCGTAGTAGCCCTATACCTTCTAGTTGCATTTGACATATGTTTTATTTTACTTTATTGCGCGTGTGCCGGTATATACATGCGTCACAAAATGTGTAGCGACGTCCTCGGAGAATTTAAGAGTGAGAAACGTATTCATCCGGTTATAGCAGGTGTTGAAGTCCAACCGGTCGAGGAACAATAATCGTCTTCACCAATGCCTGAGTCGCGTTAGTATGGTGGCTAGAGAACTACTGGCTTCCAACACCGAAGGCTTGAATTCCAATAGTGGCAGAGATTTTTCAGGGGACCGATGTCGGTCTCGCAGTCGGGTTTGTGTGATTTAACCGGCCACAGTTCGTGGATTTCATCTCTAGATTTAAAACGCTTGCCTGGTAATGGGTCACCCCCTTCCACAAGCATGGTAGAGATACTGCTGAAATCTTTTCAGCTACCAAGATTCAAATCCAGACCCTCAAGCTAGAATAAAATTATTCCGAACAACACGTTATCCGAATCATAGCGGTCGAGTTATAGAACAATATAGTTTTCTTTCAGTTTTAGAATCATTTAAAAAGCAAAATACAGCTTTTGGTGTCTCAATATAGCAGTCTTGAAGTGGATAAAGGTTCCTCAAAACATATGTTGGACGTGTAGTTTTGTGTGAACGTGAAACTTTGGCGTGTAAAATCATCTCTTCGCTAGCAGTAGACCTATTCCCCCTCAGTAGCACTGGAGAAATGCGACTGACATTTCAACTATGCTATTACATACGCAAGCAAAGTTATGGGTTTGCAGACAAATGTGGAGAATGAAGAAGTTTTCCAAAAATGGGGGGCAAAGATGAAAATTTCCGAAATCTAATAGATTCAACGGAACCCATCCGGTAATTTTTACAAGATCTTATATTCATCTTGAATACATAGTGGTTCATTCTTGAGACATATGGGATATATAGTTGGTATATTCATATTACTTGCGGGTTTCTCCGTCCTGTTGACTGTTTTTAGGACAAAACCGCTCACCCTGGGGCGTCTTGATGTGGAAGATGATAATACGTTGCAAATTAAATATTGAGCAATCAATATCATATATATCCCGCATGTTGACTTCTGGGTGAAATAGTACCATTATGTCATAAGTACTGTGATGTTATCTACATCTACATCTTCAAGATCGGCAAGATTTGTAAAGGGACGGTATGATAACCTTACTAGCGTAACCAGTCTATTAAATGAATTAAATTGGGAATCATTGTCAGATCGCAGGTTGCAATTTAGACTTAATCTCTTAAACAAATTCCAAGACCATATTTTCAGTGATGATGTTAAAAATATTTTGCGGACCCCAACTTACTATGGTAGACTGGACCATAATCATAAAATTAGAGAAATAGATTGCCGAACTGACAGATTCAAAATGTCCTTTTTTCCTCGTACTATCAGGGATATGAATAACGATAAATATATCCAGTACGAGTGTAGCAATGGATAACATTGGTAGCTGCATGTTGGTATAAGGACTTATAGCTAACCCAACTAACGGCATGTTTTTGCATGTATGTTTTGCTATTTTTATCTTTTTTTAAATGGCGTAGTTTTGAACAGTACCTATAGAAGTACTAATCCTTTTTTATGCATGATATGTAGTGCATGTTTGGTGAGAGTTCACCCCCTGCCACACACCTTTATGGTGGCTTGCAGGGTATTATGTAGATTTAGATGTAGATGATACCCTGCCAGCCACTGAGAGGGTGTGTGGCAGGGGGTGAAGTACACATGCATGCATTATAAACACGCTACTCTAGGGTCTCAGGCAACTAGACTGTTAGTATCTACACAGTAATAATGGATTAGTTGTTAATACCTGCACTACAGACTGAAATATTTCTAAAATATATGTCATAGGCGCCATACCCCGCTATATTTCTGCCTCCTTTGCCCTGAGTTAATTTAACCACGCTTAGCTACTCACCTGAAGTTTCACCTACGAGAACATATCGTCACCTGCATCGGTAAAGGCGACATTAAGCTATCATGCGATCATTAAGCTATCATATAATTAGTGTTTGAAGCAATGGATGGATTTAGATTGTATTATGTTATGTCCACGACAATGAGTATGTGGTTTCCGTAGTGTAGTGGTTATCACGTGCGCCTCACACGCGCAAGGTCCCCGGTTCGATCCCGGGCGGAAACATCTTTTTTATAATTATTTTTTCTCGATCGTTGTACGCTATCATATCTTTGATTTATTCTTTTCTTTTTTAACAGCTTCCAAGTCGCAAGAATGAGGGTAATAATCTTCGGTTTTTTGTCGTCCGCATCAGAAATTATTATGCTCTGCGGCAAGGATGGATATCAATCAGAGGATATAAGTCCCTATAAGCGGTAAGTTTAACTGTCTCATAATATTAAAACAAATATTCACTTATGTCTGGTGAAAAGATTATTGTTTCAATTTGTTTGACCACCTACCTCGTATTATTCTAATTTTAACGCTATTGTGAAATCTTACAGAATTGTGCGGGGATAAAATAATATCTGCTGTTCTTTCTATTTGATATTTTGTAACAACCTTTAACTAGTGTTTATCCCCGAGACTCTGGAAATATCTGCGCAAGCTTTTTCGAAAGCTCCGTGACAATGTTTGTACATGTATATCGTTTTCATGAAGGAATTTTGAATCGAAACGCGCATCTTTCCTTTGTATCTTTTTTGTTAATTCGTATTCTTTTGGTGTGTATTTAATCATTGCTGGATCCCATATACTTGCTTTATAGTCGAAATGAGGCTTTCATATGGAAAAAATTTCAGTCATACGTTATACTTGAACATATATGGAACTGTTTCGCAGTAAATTACTAATACAAATTTTCAATTCTTTAAGAGAATTTATTTCCCAGTAGTTTCGTTGCATAAAAACGTTTTAAAGAGATAAGTTTCTCTTGGAAAATCTTGTAATGCAATGGAACTAGTCGAAAATAAATTCTCTTTAATAAATTAGATGTTGTAATCCTTTGTAGGTATCTACAATGTTTTTCCTTCTTCGTCGGAGCAGTTTCTCACTACTCGAGTGTTAAATCCATCTCTCTTATAGTTAATATAAGAGTATCATAGTCCGCACAGTCGAGTAAATCATCTGTTTGTTCTAAAAAACGTTGATGTAGCAATTTTCCCTGCAAGAGTGAGTTTGCTCTTCGGAAGACGATCCATCCTCCTTGTTTACCCCTCAATGCCTTTCTCTAATGCCATGTAAAGGTTTGAAATTCTAAGAGAAGGACACGAGAAGATGTCTGCGTCTCATCTTGTGCCCATATGGCCTGTAGGGAAACGAGTAAGCTCTCAGGTCTCGAACCGGAGACCTCAGAGAGATGAGACGAAGGGTATGGGATACCCGGTGAAGGGAAATATTCTAAAAAAAGGGTTCTTTGGATGGTGGAGAGAGAGAGAGAGAGAGAGAGTGTTTAAAGTCCCTTTCTGTGTCTTTACCACCCGACCCTTCGCCCCGTGCGTATGGCTAGGGTTTCATTATTTTTTTGCGTCCTACTTACCCGATTCCCCCCCACGCCATTCGCTTGCAAGGGGGTAAGGTTTGGTTTGTAACAGGTGGAGGTGATCAGAGAAGGGTGTCGGAGTAAAAACTGGGGGAAGGGTTGGGGTGATTGGAGGAAGAGGGTTGTGTTCCTCGAGTTTAAAAGGGGTCGAAGGGCTTTACAACTCACGCTCTCAGCAGTGGGGGTTGGAAGCTGAGAGGTCTTTTTTTTTCTAACGCTTCTCTGATGCTCTGAACAGATTTGTATTGCCTCTTCTTTCGCCTAAGGCGTTGTTTAAAGGAGGCTCGATCTTGAGCTGCTCTAATGTTAGTTGACTACCACCTAGACCCAAACGCCTCACACATTTATGATTTTTAATCCGGAATATTGGTTGGCTGTAGCTCTCCATTTTACCATATTCATCTCTCACTCATTTCAATTCTGTTGCTCATTTCCTAAATTTTTCTTAGTGTGCCCATGTGCTTGGTCTTCCTGGTAGAGTTTTTTTAATTTTTACTAAGTTTTGTTGGAGTTTTTCTAATTTTTCATAAGTTTTGTTCCTCAAAAATGCATGATATGTCGCTGAGTATCCAATCTACCTGCGCCTTCTCTTTCGCACTGTGTTCCACATTAACCTAACATCCACAGCTGTTCTGTGAGCTTTATTCTTAATTTAACCAATTCATTTAATCATTAGCTTCCTGCGCCAATATATATCGCCATTAATTTGCAATCAATGCGAATCGCGGCTGTGGATGGAGGATGTCATAAGGATCCTGGTTCCCACGTGAATACCTTACGGAGAGTAGGTATGTCAAGTTCAGTATTCCGTCCGTCGTAAAGTTGTTGCCCCGTACGCTACGTAAAGTTGTGGCCCATTTGGCGCCCTTCTTTCAAGTGAAGCGTTTTCGCTAGATTTTAAACATGAGTGGTGAAATTAACAAACCTTTGAAGCGCGTTGGAATTGACGCGTTGCGTATAGCCCTATCCCTGTTAAATACGTTATTTCATTTTGAACTAGATCTCATGAAATTGTTGTTAAACCCTTGGCCTTGATAGCAGGACTGTTTACTTAATCCGTATTGTAAAGTACGAATAATCTGATCAATATCATACCTTTAAAATGTTTACTCCTATAATAATGGTCCCTCAATATCTAGTAGTGGTCTAGCGAAGTACAATGAGAATTTTACGTCTTTTTAAGTGATTTATAATAGTATAAGTACATTCATTATCATCTAAACGTCAAGCGTTAATTATTGATGTTTACGATAAAATCAAATATTACATACAGTTAGGTACATGTTATACATAATAGGTGAAGGATATCTATCGATATTAGGCTGTAAAAACATTGAGAGATTTAGGTGGAGGATTAATCACAAAATGCTAAAGTTACGATCACCCACTCGGTGATTCAACCCGAAGCTTGGTCTTTGATTCGTCAGAGTAGAGCTTCCCCCGTACTAAGCCAACGGCGACAGGCAGAAAATCGAATCGCAATGATTTTAGATGGGGGTATCCAGAAAAGCCCTTCCCCGGGATTTTATAAACCCGGGACCCTCCGGTCAGTAGCTCAGTGCTCTACCCACTAGGCCGCCACGGACCCCCTAAAGTAAATCATTATTGGGATTGGAACCTTGGGTTAGCGAGTAAAAGAAAAGAATAGGCAAATGAAACGGAATGAAGACACGTAAGATGCAAGTTTAAGAGAAGTTGAAAATTATGAAGGAGGCGTGTTCAGTAAATGCTAGGCTGAGTAGGGGTGCTCCTTCAAAACCTGTCTCATGTGGTAGATAAATAATACCCTGGGTAAAATTACTGATTTTAAAACTTCAAAAAACATAAAGTTTGAGTAGGAGATGGCAAGAATTCATCAGATGGAATTGGAAGGCAGTTTTACATGGACCATGGTATTTTGAAGTCCGTAATATAGTGAATCTGACGGGCTAGCGGGGATTGATTATATTGAATCTAGAAATTCAATTTGATAACTTGAATGGTTTTATTTTTATTTAATTAAATAAATGATCGACTCATCCTGAAATTCTATTCGTATATACACTTTGTCCGTCATTTAGCTACCCCCGGTGATGTGGCAAAATTAACGTAAATCGAAATATCTTTCAAGAGGAAAACAATGAAAATTCTTTATATCGGCACAAAGAAGAGCATTACTTGTTATAATTCTGCTGCAGAATGCAATGATGTGGGTAGATCGGGTGGCAATTGGGTATTCATGAGGATGGTTGCTAGGACGGTGGAGACCTCATCAAGTATTGAAGTCGAACGGTAGTAAATCAAGCTGATTGACAATCCAAGCCTGGTGATTATTGAATTCCTGTTACGCACCCTTGAGGAGGCTAGCAGGGTGTTATGTAGATAGTAAATCCTTATTGGAATAGGTTGGATGAACTCGTGCCTGTTGACCTTCCAATTGGACACGAATAGGCTCTCGACTTTGTGCACAACCGTTATTTCAGCGCCCCGAATCACACTGCAACACTTTCCATTTGCGCGTGATTCCACAAGGGCGTGAATTTTTAATTTTTGTGACTTCTCAACTGGGGAATATTCCAATGGCGTTGACAAATGCCTGAAACCCATGCATGTACGTACCTTCTCTTCTTTTTCTTTCGAAAAATAATTCCTGCTAGCGTTTTGAAATGAATCCCAAGGCCATCAAGGATTCGTGAGTAGGTGAGACACGTGTGCAGCGAGTATCGTAAATTAATCGCCCTAAATACCCAAAGCTTACGGTCGCTGCCATTAATTATTCACGTTGTTTACTGATCATAAATGGAAACGAGGTCAACGATATTTGTACGTGGTCAACCGCGACAGCCAGCGAGATATGTGGCTTTGTGTGAGGATGTATCACTTGCTGTTTTTTTGCATAGCTCAATTGGATTCCTACCAATCTCTTCCAGCACAGGGCCGTCAAGGAATCGTCCTCGATGGGAAGAGATATACGGCTCGAGTCCGTGTTGGCACATTTCGATCCTCAGGCGTGCATTCAGATCTGTGAATTGTGTTATGTGTGTAGAGTGTTATTCGGCATTATATATTACTACAATTAACAGTAAGCTTCGTAATTTTGCTGAAGATGCAGTAGTTTGTTGAGAAATTAGGGGTGAAAATGACATGCGGTCGTTAGCAAAGGATTTAGAAGCATTTGATGGTCGGTGCATTACTTGGAAGCTTGAGTTAAATTTGAAGAAATGAGCGGCACTTAACTCTAGCTCCCCTCCCTAAATACTTAATGTTCTGTTGTAGCTGAAAATGTTGAAGCCCAATAATCATAAGCCAATAATAATCTTTTCATCATTGGTTTATCTTTTAATTTACTATTAATCAGTTATCTATAATGACATTGTGCAATTTTATGTGGTTATATGTATGTGCTTCTAAAAGTAATGGGAAAAAAAAGCTTTTTTTTAATTTAGCATTTTATTTCTATCGAAAAACTCCTTTTTTTCCCCAGTTTTAAATTTATGATGCTTTTGCTCTGCCGTCTGAAGAACAGGCATATAATTAAGCAAATGAGATAATTTTCTAGAACCAAGTGCATAATAATAATATTAGGGTCGCTTTTAAATAATATTTTTGGTGTTAGATACAATGATATAGCTGGCACTCCATGTAAATTAGGAATCAAACTGAAAAACTTAAGGTGTTGTCCACTTTGCACATTAATGAAGTAACGCGAATAGCTGTTTAGCTGTCATACGCCAAGACGTGATTTATTTCCGCCAAATTTTGCAATGAAAAAATCCTATCAATTAATCTTTCGTCAACTTTACACTTTGCATAACATTTACTGATACACTAATAGTTTTCTTGTTTGTAAAAAGTATAAACTTATAATCATAACGTAACTATAAGAATTTTGCAATTTTCAGAGAGCCAAAAAATTAGTTTTTTATAAAATTTAAATCCCGGAAAATGTAAGTAACGTTTACGAAAAATATCATGCTTCATTTATGCTTTGCCTTTGCCGATTCCGACAAATTAGGATGAGTATGTACTTGATAAATTTCTTCCCAAGTTGAACCTTTGTAGATATAAAAATAAATGTTTTGATTTCGTTTGAGATGTTTATCAGTCATTAAAAGTTTTGTAATCATATGTAAAAAAAAGGGGGCCGTGGTGGCCTAGTGGATAGAGCACTAAGCTACCGCCGGAGGGTCCCAGATGCAAATCCCGGGCAAGAGACTTTTAGGACGCCCCCACCTAAAATCCTCCAACTTCGTAGGGAATCGCAGGTGGCCCAGGGAAAGGCCCTGGCTCACCTACCCTGAATGTTTGAATTTCACACGCCAATAGGGTAGTTTCCTTCATCAAAGAAAACAGACTTCATTAATTGCGATTTGTGTCATGCCATAAATGTATCTAATTTACGCAAAAAGTTTGTATTGAGAAATCCCAGTTTACTAGAGAATTAAATGTTAATTTAAGGCCATTTGAAAAGGCTCTGAAATGGCGCTGCCTTCATGCTGACGTAACATGTAGATAGTTTACGTTGCGAAGCATAGGAAATTCGTCTCCTGAACTTACCGTTGTATTTCAGGGCCCCTCAGCTCTAGTGAATATTTATTAGTATTAACCTGAAAAAACTATCAATGTTGGAAAAGAATTCTCAGTTAAACATGGTATTATTAGTCATTTTATAGGCTCAAGGACGTCCTGCTCGCTGTGTCTTTTGCTACGATGAAGCATGGCGAGAAGGTCGTGCGGCGATAGGCGAACTACATGATATGCTTGTGAAAGGAATACTAACTGATTTTAAATGAATAAACTGCATAAGTAATGTTAAATAAAAAAATGAAAGTTAATTATAATTAATTAACGGAATAAATATGCCTCCAATACTTGTTCATAAGCTTTAACGGAGTGCGGCGTCTATTTGGAAGCGTCCGCAGCACCACCTGGTGGCAGGTAGAGGAAATAGTTTGACGTCACACGTAGGATTAACCGGCATGCAATAGTTTGCCGTCGCGTTTTAGCGCCATTGATTTTTTTCACTTTTTAATTAATGAGAAAAAATATTTAACGTCATTTAAAAATCGAACGGCTTAAAACACGTACTCCAGAGGTTATAAACTTTCGATTAAGACAATAAAAAAATAATAGGAAACTACCCTATTGCTTAGCACGAGGTGAGCTCTACTCTCACCTATCAAAAACCAACCTTCGGGTTGCAATCACTTTTAAAAAATGTAAAGGAATAGAATAATTTAATAACGATCACGTCACCGTTCAAGAACTATTGAATGCGAGAGAGTGAGTTGGTTTGTAGTGGCGAGAGAAACTGCATGCACGGGAATCCTTTTATTCCCCCGTACCAAACCATACCTAACCACAATCTTCAAGAGTGAGGTTGGCTTGATGGATGTGCGTACAAGTCAGTTGGAACAGTGGCGTGAGAAACTCTCACGTTCAGGGTCGGGAAGGGGTAGTTTCTTTCCCTATGCCGCCTGCGGTTTCCCACGAAGTTCTGTTACCCATAAAAACCGCTCGGCTTATGTTTAGCCGGAGTTTGTCGCGGAGGCATCGCCATGGTCTCGAACCCACGACCGTACGCCGAGAGTTGAAATGAGAGTTGAGCTTGCCACTCGACCTGCGATTTCAATGATTCGGGAGCGGAACGATTGATTTGAGCCGGTGGGAAGATATCCTGCCGTTGACGTCTGTTAAAAAATATCGTTTTTCATTGCAAAGACACAATGTGCGAGGCGGATTCGATCTCCGATCAGATAAAACGTCGATTGGTTGAAACTCTGACAAAGTTCTACATCTACATTCACGAGATATCCCGCCACCGCGAGGGTGTGTGGCAGGGGGTGAAGATCACCAAAACATGCACCATTGACGTGCAACTAGGGTACTACATGGAAACATGCTAATAATATGGCCCACATACAGCTACATGGTTTTTATCCAGGGAATGGTTGTTAATACATTCGTCATGCGCCACAGACTACTCTGTAAAATGTCACCTATCTATCACTTGGCTATGCTCCCTATTGTGTCCTCTAATAGTACGGGGTAAAAATAACATTTTAAATCTATCAGTACGACAATCTATCTCTCTAATCTTATGTATCTGATCTAATGTAGCATAATACGCTTGTTTTAATATATATCTAACATCTTCAGTAAAGTTATCCGTTTTAAATATCTGTAAAAGCGTATTCAACACGTCGTCACACAACAAATCTTGACGACGGATCCGTTGCAATGGCGCAATTGCGAACTTTCCCATTTTTTTCTACTATGGCCGTTTTACTTATGGCCGCGGATTTAATTTTAATGCACAGTCCGATGCATGACGTGATCTGCTAACAAAATTGCATCATGTGTAGCAAATCGTTCAGTGAAAACTTCCAAAATTCATGAACTCCTGTTGGGAAAATAGTCCCCATTCTGTTTCAATAGTATTCATGCAACGCGATTTCACGAGTTGAATTCGGTTCACGTTGCACACCTGATTGCCTCGTAGGTAATGGCCTTTTATAGTTTGTATAAATTAGTTGACACGCCAAGTCTTTTGCCAACTTACCTACGTGTGCAAACATTTCGGGATTTTTTACAAAATTTTGCTGTTTACGGAAACTATTCCAGCGCAATTTTGGATCGAGCATGTACGAAGGATTAGGTTATTACCGTTATCCTTAGAAAATTTTAGCTTTTGAATGTGCATTCTTAGCTATTGTTACTGAAACCAAAGCAATGTTAAATTGGATTAAGTGCATATCCGGCACCACAGCAATCTGAATTGTTGTGATTTTATGTGAAATCGTTGGCACTTTGATAGAAATCGACTTGTTAAAGTGGGAAAAAACTGTGCAGCTTTGCTAAAAGAAACATTTTTACTGCCTTTTTGAAATGAAAGAAAAATATTTGAGCCGCTGTTATTCGTATGACGTCGACGACAGCCAAGGTAATATGCGCTATTTAGGATAGGTGGATACTTGGGTATAGGTAGGATTTTTTTCATGGAAGAGCAGAACGAGGCATTAGCCAGGAGCTCTTTCCCGAAAATTGGAACTCTGAACTTGAAGTGCTCTGCACAAAGCACATAAATAGAGGCCGTAATACCAGTGAAGTATCTCTGCCACACTCGGGTTTCGATACTGGATCATCGGGGTGGGAAACCAGTACTAATATCACCGTACTATCGACACATTTGCCAATTAAGGTCTTTGGGTCTGCTCTTTGAAACGTATTTTTTGTTATGGTTCGAATAAAATTTAGTTTCTAACCCTCTTTAAGCATGATAGATAGTGTATGGTGGAGATTGACCCCCTGCCACACACCTTTATGGTGGCCTGCAAATTATTTTGTAGATGTAAGTATAATACTAAGCAATGCAGCCCCTTGCATATCTTTTATTTCTATCTTGAATATGTCCGCTTCTTGCCCTTGTTAGATTCATTGACACATTGGGAAAACTCAGGATTAGTTTTAGTACCAAATTTATCTTTCGACAATTTTCTTTGCTTGAAAAATGAAACTATTTTTTGCAATTGTAGCCCTATCTTCTCGACGACCATACTTATTTCTGGAGATATCCACATGGCCGTTATGAATATTACATCAATTAATATGATATAAATGCATGGGATTTTTTTCGTAGTGGAATTGATGAGGATAGTTCGAAGAAATAAATTTGACCAAACCAATCAGTCATTGTTACTTAACAGCATTCACTATATCGTCAGTGCTTCAATATCCACAATACGGTAATATCCACCTCCTTTCATTAAAAGAGAAGCGATAAATATGATATCATCACCCTGCTGAATATTTCTGGCGTAAAATACTCGATGTAAGGAGTACTAGATTTGTGATACACGAATTATTTGATCGATGTGTAATATATTCGATGCACGATCGGAAAGGAGTTAAGAGCAAACAAATTGATGTGCTGTCGATCCTGACATTGCGGCATTTGGTCAACCGATTCTGAGATGATATATGACTGATCGATTACTTCTTTATATCTCGATTTTCTTTGAAATCATCACCACGTAGGCACGCTGTCATTGGCTGAATGATCGTACTTATTTATCGTGGGTAGTACGACAGCAGCTGAATATCTAATGACGAAGATATTGAGTCCTTTTTAAAGGATCTATTTGTAGTTCAAGTCCGGCGCGATAAATGAGTGAATACCTGGGTGAAATAAATTTGTGATACTAAACTTTTCAACTTTTACTTTTGTTCTCATAGACTAGTTAAAAACAAATAGTTCACTAGAGCGACAATGTAAAACAAGAGAGGGAAAAAGAGAACTTTTTAAGCTGGGAATAGCAAAATCAACCATTAAGCGGGTGGGCATTACGTTTAATTAATATTTAATTTGTTGGGTGTGTGTGAGGATAAGTGCTATTGGTAAAATATTAAAAATTTGTCTCAAGTTCACGTCTAATATAGATTATATTGTTGTGTATGGAATCAAGTTACTCCTATAGTTGTAAGAGCTTAATATTTTCCTCGGGGTGGTATACTGTGTTTCTTGGTTTCATGTGAGTAGAGTTCACACGAGCTAGTATTTTTTGAATTCCTGCATGGTAGTAAGGATTCTCTCGGATTTAGAATGCATATGTGGTGATGATTCACCCCTTGCCACCCTTCCTTGCGGTGGTTTGCAGGGTATTACGTAGATGTAAATAATTATGTATGACCATGTTGAGTTGGCACTGAACATCATAAATAAAACAGTGAATTGATTCACATTTGATGACGCCGACTTTTTTCAATAAATAGGCGTCACAACACTAAGAATCAAGAATCTATGATGGGGGAAAACGTCTTGGAAATGTGCAATCAAGCCATTGAAAAGCTTGGATTTAGCTTGAAAGTGAAAGCTTGAAAAGATTCGAGAAATGTAATGAGATTAAAAGAGTGGTGCTAATTTTTCTTCACTTGCAAGGCGATGCAGCTAAATGGGGGCGTTTACTCGGAACCGAAATCGCAATTTTGTGCACTAAATCGTTAGATGGAAACGAAAAACGAATTTCAGTGAAAAAATTAATCTTCTAACCACAACCATTCACTCATAAATCAAAAATTAAAATAAGCAAAAGGTGACGCCCACAGAAAATGCTGCTGCGATAACATTGACGTCATTTTCCTCCCGTCTTTGACTGCTTTTAGGGGAGAGGGAGGGAGTGGAGGGGGGTTCTCGGAAGGCCTCCTCGCATAGATGCTGTCGCAATCGGCTCCCATTGGCCGAGTCAGCTGTGTCCCCCCCCTTTGCGATAAGGCAAAGTAGCTTCGCGGGCTGAGTTGTGATTGGACGAAGTCGATATACGTCAGAGGTTTCACCACGCCCACTTTTTCGAAAGGGTTAAAAACATCAGTTTTTCGCCGCTTATAACTCGGGAAATAATTGACGGATGAAAAAAAGGAAAAATACGGGTCTATTTATTTAACAAACTCTATCAGATTCGGCAATAAAAAAAATGTGGTAAACGACCCCATTATGGAGTCCAGACAAGGAGGTTATAATATAAGAAATCGTGTCAGGCGTGACTTTGTAGAAGTTGCTAATATTCATAATGAAACACAGTAGTAATACTCCACACTTAATTTAATATCGGTCGGGTCGGTTGATATTAAATTAATAATTGTGGAGTAATACTTCTGTGTTTCATTATGAAAGGAGGTTAGAATTTACGGCTAGCTTCCGCTAATCGTAAATTCTAACCTCCCAAATTTTCGCTTCCCTGTGTCATAATAAGGTCGTACAAAATGGATTTTTCCCCATTTTGTATTATCTGGTGATGCTTTATTGTGCTGAAACTAGCTGTTCATTAATACATTCAAAAAGAGTGGAAGGGTTACTCTTAAACAGTTCTGCATGTGGTAAAGATTTTCCGGGATTCCATCCTTGTGGATCCATGTCTCTCGGTCTACATTTTCGCTGGAATTCTAGCTAGCTTCTTCAGATCTGAAAAGAAATAGACATTGATTCATCGTGGGGGAGACACATCAGGAAAATATGTGGCCGAGCGAAGTGAAAGCTAGGATTAATTAAATAAGATTGGCAATTTTCCACAAAGAAATCTTTTCTGCGACCGGATTCGATGTGATACATCATCATCAGGTCGATATCACATCGAAACCGGTCGCAGTAAAGATTTCTTTGTGGAAAATTGCCAATCTTATTTAATTATGTTATTCCACCACATAACGCCTGAAACGACTCTTTTAATTAGAAAGCCAGGATTTATAAAAAGAGTACTTGGGAAATGTGATGAGAAGACAAAAGAGCGATGTTCCTTTAACCAGTTAGGCCCCACCTTGAGTATGCAGCCAGTGTATGGGATCCGAATGAATTACGTTTGATCAGAGAACTAGACAGTGTGCAGCGTAGAGCAGCTAGGTTCGTTAAAAGGTGTTACGATAGGTTTAGAAGTGTAACAGTTAATACAAGAATTAGGGTAGGAATCATTATCAGAGTGTAGGTTAAAGTACAGTTTAAATTTATTAGAGAAATTTCAATCGGATAGCTTTACTGAAGATGTTATGCACTTATTAAAAACACCAGCGTATTATGCTAGATTCGATCAGATAAACAAGATTAGAGAGATGATTGTCGTACTGATAGATTCAAAATGGCATTTTTCCCCGTACTATAAGAGAACAGAATAGGCAGCATAGGAAAGAGATGGGTAGGGGAAATATTTTAGAGTAGTCTGTAGTGCATGATACATATATTAATCCCTTAAATACAAAAGATACTAACAATCTAGCTGCATGAGACTCTATAGTTGCTTGTATGCATGTCAATAGTGCAGTAGTGCATGCTTGGTGATCTTCACCCCCTGCCACACACCCTCGCGGTGGCTTGCAGGGTATCGTGTAGATGTAGATGGATCGGTGCGGGAGAAAACCCGGGTTACCTCCACCATCCGAACGACTCCGCTGAAGCCTCCGCTCCAAGATTAGTGCACTTTCGTGATGAATGTTCGGAGATTATTCACCCCCTACCACACACCCTCAACATGCAGAAGGAGTGCTCAGTAGGTGTGGCTGCATATCGCCTAGCCCCGCAATCTGTCCGCCTCTCTCTGCCTCCCCTCGGGTCATTCGTTCCCAATTGTACCTCAACCCTCCCATCTCTTTGCCCGCATTACGCATGCGATCACGTCCTCCCCCCGGCAGTGCCGCGAGTGAGTGAGTGATGGTGTGTGTGTGAGCGGGCCGCGTACGTGCTCTAACATTTCCCCACGTGCACGAAACGGGGAAGTCGTGATGCTGTGAGAAGCGGTAGTTCCACCGGCGACCGTCGCCGCTGCACCGCGGTGGCTTTGGAATCACTTTCTCACGCCCCGCGAACTCTCTCTCTCCCTCTTTCTCTCTCTTTTTATTTTCCATCACGCCTTCTGCATCGCCTGCGACGACTACACCACTCTCCCCCCCCCCTCCTCCCTTTCCTCCTCCCCCCTCTGCTCCTCCCCCTCCCTTTCCATAACCATATGTGTGCAATGCACCGCGGCCGCAGCCGAACGAGGAACGCTCGTGGAGTCGTCAAAAAAAAAAGCCGGAAACAAAAACAATAATACGCTAGATCTACATCTGCATCTGCACTTAGTGGATGTCAGCGTAGCGAGTGAGGTGAAATATCAGGGTAAAGTTCACGGTCTCTGACGTAACTCCACGGAATGTCATCATAAAAAAAATTAGGTTGTAAAATCAACTCCTCCAAGTAGTAAACCAAGTTCCTCAATACTAAGTTCTTTATTGCGTTTACGGTTCCGCGAATTAGGACATCTGGGTTGCTCTCGAAGATGCTGCAATCGTGAAAGAGTATTCGAACTCTCTAGAACATTACACATACTTTTATTTAAACAACTAGTGACGGTCGGTACAATCCTCTGCTATAAACAAGTTGAACTACATCCACGCAATACCCTTTGAGCCATCGCGAGGGTGTGGGGCAGGGAGTTAATATCGCCAAACATAATAAAATGCACGACTGACATCCAACTAGGAGCTACAATTCTACTACTACATGGAAACATGTTAGATAATAGAGTAATTTGCATCTATATGGTTAGTATATGCATATTAGTTAAGCATTATTGGTTATAATGGCATTTCTCTCCGTACAAATATTTATCTTTATTTCTCTTGCATGTTACGCGATGCGCAAGATATATTTTAAAAAATTGTGTAGTTTGCCAGCTCAGATAATGAAGATAAAATTAGATAGATGGACATAAAAGCTGAGAGACATAAATTAAATGTTTTCCACGTGAATAAGGGAAAGTAATAAATTATATCGAAGTCACTGAGGTCATGTTTCATACGAAGAAATAATGTATATTTTATGATATTTTTTATGCATGCCTTCTAAAAACTAAATTTACAACGCCTTAGTGTAATTGTTTTAGACATTTCCTAGTTTTTTGAGTCTGAAGCGAAAAACATTTGTGTGAGATTGATGCAGTCTGTTCCGCAAGCTGATGGCTGCAACATGAAAGCTGAATTGCATATGATAATGCAGTGTTTTTATTTATTTGATTTTACAGAAAAAATGTTATCCTTTCACTACCAATGAGCCTGTTAACTCAGAGCTGACCTATCCAGACTCTAACCCCGTCACCTACCATTGTCGTGGCTTTCGGCGTGCTATTTAGACGTTGATGTATGTATTACAGACTCATCGCATAAAATGTCTTATCTTCTTGGTGTCCATCAGTTTTAGTTCCTATAATTGCATGAATATTTATTTAGGTAGAATTATGAAAAACCAGGGAGAAAGTGTTTACAAGATATCAAACACATACATGATGTTAAAATTCGTTGTACTCGGGATAAAAAAAACAAAATCTACCGCCCTGATTGATGTTCTTCAACAGTTGGACCATCTCCTCAGTATAAATCTCCTCTTATAGAAATCTGGTCGTCTGAGCATGTGAAACGGCATTTCGTTCCTCGAACAAAAACGTCTATGGAAGATGCCCTTAAGTTTGGCAGTTGTCTCTCAAATTAGATAAACGATGCATATTACGGGCTGTTTCTTACATGTGTTTGGTGGTATCCCAAATAAATTTTCCTTGTCATGAAGTGCCACTCGACATTCTTAGACATGACACTGTACATCAGTATCATCGTTTGTGTTTAAGGGCCAAACCTCTTATTTATCAGAGCTCAATGTAACACTCCCCAATGGTTTCTAGGAGGGTAAAGTTTTTTTTAATTGTCGGCTATATTCAACACGCTAGAACGGCAGAATGAACTCTGTTATGCTCTGGAATGAGCTCTCTGGTACAAAAAAATTGGAGATTTCATAGCATACGATAAAAAGCATCTGCGACGCAGATAAGGGAACTTTCGTTGAAAAACTATGACATTAGACGCAGTCTTAGATGACCCTGAGAGGAGAAGGTCCTGGAGAGAAGACCCTCTCAGGGAAAATGAACTCAATTGCAGTCAGCGCGTCGGACTCATATCAGAATGCATTTTTTTATTGCTACGGTATTATTTGATTAAAATAATATCTCTTTGGATACATCATTAGCTTCCCTACCTAACCTATTCTCGGTATACCTATTCTATTATAATAGGGCATTTTATCTTCATTACTCGTTATTCTTCTGAAAACGGACAGATGGATTTTATCGTTTAAAAGAGTGTCCGTCTTGTTTTGGTGACCAAAGCGACCTTAATATGAATTAGTTCTCAAAATATTTCTCACATAATTAGAAACCAGATAAATCCAAAAGATTGATGTTAAATTGTGAGCCAGACACTGACAGTTCTTCGCTGCGATGAATTTTGGAGAAAATGATTACATCATCCATGAAGGGGTGGACCTTACGACCTAAGAGTTATTCACTAATGAGTAAAGCCTTTTCTGTGTTGTCTCATTAATTATTTCCTGCGTAAATTCTGGCGGGCCAGAGGTGAAATTGATGTGGATTGGAAGGTGAAAAAAATTCGCCCAACGTGGGGCTCGAACCCACGACCCTGAGATTAAGAGTCTCATGCTCTACCGACTGAGCTAGTCGGGCAGTTACAATCATCGTGAATTGTTGCTTTTCTGTTGACAGCTTCGGTTGCCGTTTAGCAAGTTACGATTCAATCAAAATACTCGTATTTTCTCTTTGGGAAAGGGGAAAAAAAGTTCTTAAAACAGGGCTCCCCAAAACTTTATGTTTTTGAGTTATATATATTTTAAGTGATGTTTTGTGGAAAAACATTAAATAAAATATATATATGTAACTCAAAAAAATAACATAACCATATTGGGGAACCCTGTCCTATGAACATCCTCTTCCCATGAAGGTAAAATAAAAGTATGTTGAATTGAATTTGAATTTTCTGAATGGCTGTTCTGTCTGCTGTCAGAAATCCAACGTTTCCATTTGATATTAAGTGCCCGGCTAGCTCAGTCGGTAGAGCATGAGACTCTTAATCTCAGGGTCGTGGGTTCGAGCCCCACGTTGGGCGATTTTTTTTCACCTTCCAAACCACAACAATTCTACTCCTGACCCGTCGAATTTTTCTGAATTTTAATTTTCACAGATTGATGAGACATTATACAGATTCCTCTCCCCCATACGTGAATCCTTGGACCTCCTTGATCGAAAGTCACTACCTTTCATTGTTGCCGTTTAGCGTTCCTTGCGAGTTAATTAATTTTGTTAAGTCTTTTTGTGTTGCTTACTTAACTTATAATTCAGCTGCCGAGTACTTCCCTATTCGCTTTTTGTGGTTTGATTTCTTCATTCAGTCTATTTTATTGAAGTGAGGATTGACCAGAGTCAAATAATGTTCCTTTTTCTTATCCACTGTAGCTGCCCCCATGGTCATTTCTTTTGGACGACTTACATGTTTCCTATTCTGATTCAGAAAGTAATTGTGAGTGCTTTTTACGAAAATTCCTTGTCGTCGAATAGAAAATTGGATCTTAGGTTGGGGTGGGGAATTGGAGTGGGTGGGGTATACCTGTATTGTTGCTATTCGGGAAGGCAGGATCGACAGCTGAGGTCATATGCGCTGTGTAGGATTGTTGGGTTAAGGGGACTTTGCATTATTTTTTCTCCAACTATTTGAATGTGAAGTTAATGAGCTAAAATGTGCTTGGCTTCTTGGCTATGTGCCTGAGAGTCAGGCGCGTAGCCAGAAATTTTCTTCGGGGGGCGCTTAGCCTATTATAGCGTAACGTGAAACAAATCAGCCTTGCCCGTTCGGTGTCGACATGTTTCCAATCTCTTCCCGTAATTTGCAGAGTTTGGTATTCCCTTTCAAGGAGCCCATTTCTATCTCTTCTTACTGGTGAAGTTCACTGCATACCTTGTTATGAAGCAGTTAATTTGACCGGCCCCAGAACAGAAATTCAACGCATGCATGCATATCAGATTGAAAATAACAACTATTAACCACACATTATTTAATGTAGTGGATCTAGTGTTCACGTTTCAAGACCCTTAACACTTGAATTTTCGCAGTTTAATCCGGATTATCATACAGTTTTATCACTATACTATACTATCATACATTCAAAGATTTTTTGTGATAATTAGAATCAGAACAACATAATTATTGGGGAAAAAATTTCGGGGGGAGCTGAAGCCCCAGAAGCCCTCGTGGCTTCTGAGAGTGGTTCATGTCGGGCCCTTTGGGCACAATTAAATATGGAGTCGTTTCCCGAGTTCCAGCTGGGAATTGAACAACGCAGTGTATGGGCATATAACGGGCAAATTAAAAACGAATACAAAGGAAATGACTTTTTTTCATTTTCTGCTGCAAAGAAAAAAATGGGAGGAATAGTTTATAAAATGGTGAAATCTTTCCCTCGGTATTTCGCCACGGTCGATTAAAAACGTCACACCCGGGAAAAACTTGTCTAATTTGCCTTTCCGTTCCTATACGCTCATCTAAATTTACGTAATACCCTGCGAGCCTCCGCGAGGATGAGTGGCAGGGGGTGAAGATCACCAGACATGTACTCCTGACATGAACCTGAGAGCTAAAATGCTACTATTAATGGAGGCATGTTAGATACAAGTATCACCTGCAACTAGGTGGTTAGTATCTACAGTATGACGCTCGTGAGGCCTTCCCCAAGATGAAATTGAGGGAATCTTGATCGTGTTGGCCGTATGTTATGGCCTTCTAGTTCGTCTCTTCTTGTACGTCATAACCAACGGTACTGCTCTCTCGTTAACTTATTTATTCAGGATGTGAAAGTATTTCATGCCATAGCTAAGTTTTATCAGCGTTTTACCCGAACGCTAGTGGACTGTACTGCTTTGTTGAGTCCATTAAAAGATACTATCACACTTACTTAGAGAAATGTGCTAATTTCTGACCGCTATATACGCGGTCCTCGGTAGTATAGTGGTCAGTATCCCCGCCTGTCACGCGGGAGACCGGGGTTCGATTCCCCGCCGGGGAGGATTTTTTTTTACACATGATCCTTCCTGGGGTAAACACATACGTGAAATAATGGATCAAGTGAATCGTAAACTGGGATTCGTCAAAAGAGTACTGGGTAAATGTGACGATCATGTACGGGAAGTCAGCTACTTTTCCCTTGTAAGACCTCATTTGGAATATGCTGCCAGTGTATGGGATCCCTACGAAATCGGTCTAAATAACGAACTTGAACGTGTGCAGCGAAGATCGGCAAGATTTGTAAAGGGACGGTATGATAACCTTACTAGCGTAACCAGTCTATTAAATGAATTAAATTGGGAATCATTTTCAGATCGCAGGTTGAAATTTAGACTTAATCTCTTAAACAAATTCCAAGACCATATTTTCAGTGATGATGTTAAAAATATTTTGCGGACCCCAACTTACTATGGTAGAGTGGACCATAATCACAAAATTAGAGAAATTGATTGCCGAACTGACAGATTCAAAATGTCCTTTTTTCCTCGTACTATTAGGGATATGAATAACGGTAAATATATCCAGTACGAGTGTAGTAATGGTAGCAATAACATTGGTAGCTGCATGTTGGTATAAGGACTTAAAGCTAACCCAAGTAACAGCATGTTTTTGCATGTATCCTTTGCTATTTTAATTTTTAATTACAAATATTATGCATGATATGTAGTGCATGTTTGGTGAGAATTCACCCCCCGCCACACACCTTTATGGTGGCTTGTAGGGTATTATGTAGATGTAGATGTAGATAACAGGGTCGGTAATGCACCAACCTGAAAAACGAAAGGTCTCCAGTTCGAATCCTTGCAAGGGCATGGGTATTATGCTTGTATTAGAATTAAGGTGTTAGGATAGATGGTGCCATGAAACCATGGTGCCTTCATAATTTCAATTCCATTGATATGAACATGCAACCACAGACATTAGATTAAATAAAGGTGCGTATAATAGAGAGCACAAGAGTGTATTTCTCAAAACTGTGGGTTAATTAGCAAGCAGTTGTGAGATGAGAATCTTGGATGTTTTAGGATTTAAGCATATCTGCATGAACCCTTAAAAGGTACTACATATAATGCATGTTCTGAAATGTTTCCTCACATATTGGATGAAAATGTGGATTTGTGGTTTTTACCGCATGATATTCATAGCAATCTTTCAATAGGTAGGCAGTACCTATATGTAACCTTGAGTCCATGTACGTGTTAGATATATATTTGATGATAATTAAATCCCTGCCACACCCCATCGACGTGGCTTGCAGTGTTTTCGTGTGAGTTATGCATGCTCCAAACCTATGCTATCAAATAATTAGTAGCTACATGTAAAATATTATTTTTTAATTAGTTCTGTTAATGCACCATTTTATGTTACTATTAGGAATGCAATAGTTCAATTAATAAGGGTAGGTAAGTAAAGTTAAGAACTTTTTTCAGATGCACTACAGACAACTCTACCTACGTTACCTCAAAACTTTCGGTTACTATGTTTTCATAAACACGATCTCTTATGGCTTGTAGAAAGCAAGACATTTTAAATCCATACGTGCGGTTTATCTATTTCTTGAACACCTTTCAGGACCTGGTAGTTATATTCAGTATTCAATATTGTTTTTGTTTAGCTCATAACAGCTCTTAGATTAATTTGAATCCTAGTAATGGTAGGATTTTTGGAATAAAATAAAATTCCAGAAGGAGTTTTTGAAAATCACGATCAGGTTTTCTTGAGGGGCTACATCGTCACCTGATGATGATGCTTTGATTAATAAAAGTTCCGGACATGTAGAATTGCAAGGTTATGCTTACTTCGAACAATCCTACTATTAAGTAAGTTCCATTCAGTTACACCTAACACTGCCCTATTAATGGGGAAATGTTAATTTGACCGGCCCCAGAACAGAAATGCACTACAGACTACTCTACGTTCGTAGATTAATTGATTAATACATAGATTTTTAAAACCTGTTTCTGTAACTAATTTGCACACTCTACGGTGGCCGTAGGTGTGTGAAGCAATTTATATTCCTGAGGACACCAGTTTTTACTTAAACTTAGCGTAAAATACGTAATCACAATAACTTAATTTAAAGACGCCGACTACGTTGATAATAATATGGGCCTATCTGGGAGATGCCTTGGAAGAACTGAACATTCCAACTCAAAATTTCACCGCTAAGACTTTCATAAAGAAATTACCTAATTATTTTTTTTCTAACACCCTAACACTAAGAGGTTCTAACGTATTGGCGAACTACATTAACATATGGAGAAACATGCTCGATATTTAAATTCCAGTCGACTGCTAATTGGAACGGGCGAGGTCGTTTAAAAAAAATTAGATAATATCAAACGGCATTAGTATTTGAAAGATCAGTGAAATAAGAATTGTAAATATTCCTCGTTGTTTTCAGGATTAATCGTTGAAACCTGTTCCTGTAGCTAATTTGCACACTGTACGGTGGTCGTAGGTGTGTGAGGCAATTTATATTCCTGAGGACACCAGTTTTTTACTTAAACTATACACATTTTATGCTATGAAGCGAAGAAAATCTCATGATTCGATGGTTTCAGGCCCTATATGGTGAAACTTCACGTTTAACAAAAAGCGTTGTAAATTTTAAAAGATTTTTAAAACATGAACCGGTTTCATCATATTTTTCTTTTGTGTTATTTTATTAACTATTATTCTCATGCTTTTTTATTTACGAATACACATTTGCCTAGTTTCTGAAATCGATACCTGCGAGTAGTAAATAACCAGAGAAAACATTCACGGACTTCATTTGATGAAATAATTATGCATTTTATATTTTATTCTAGTTTGCGTTTTTTCTATAATTTATAAGTCAGTCAATTGTTTAAACTCCGAGAAATATTGCACCGTCCACAAAAAGATAGCGTACATTAGTTTCGTTTTTTAAAAATAAAACATTTCAATTAATCTTGCATTGTCGTTAAAAAAATGATAGATACATATTTCTGAGTTGGCAAGTGTGAGAAGGTAAATAGCTTTACAGATGTTAGTCTTGGTGAAATAATGTCTTTGGAATTCTTCAATAAGAGTGTACAAATATACCCAAATTTTCAATTCAGAAATATTCCCAGTGAACCTTTGATCAAATTGCTTTGCGAATATTATATAACATTGAAACTTTGTATTCAAATAGATTGTTCCACATGGTGCCATCATTTTTTTTTGCATGAAGTAAACGTGTTAAGCTAGGTCACACGATATGGATATGCCCTTTTTATTTTTTTCCATCTCAACATGTGGAACAAGTGACGAAACAGGAATCCCGAACCAATGTCGAATAAACTAACAGTGTTCAATGCGTCACTTACGAAAGAATTCGCTCCAGACACAAGCGTCGAAGGCGATTGTTTACGCCTTTCGTTGGGTTTGTTTACACGCGTACAAGGGTGATGAAATATTTGCGCAAGTGTGTTTTAAGTTACTTCGGATTTATAAGCCTTAGAGCGAAGAGTGAGAAATATTTTTGGGAAATTCTCGGCGGTGGAGAAAATTCCTTCTGTACCTCTCTCTCTCTCTCATTCTCTCTACCTCTCTCATTCTCTCTACCTCTCTCACTCTCCATTCCTTTGTGATAGTAAAATATCTTTATAGCAACGTAAAAGTGAAATATCTGATATGTGAATCAACTACGTTTGTGCATGAAAATTGCAGAGGTTTACTGGCATAGAATAGATTACTTCGTCAAAGAAAAGAGAATTCATGAAATGCGATTCGTACCCAACCATAACTGTATTCATTATACGCAATTAATTTGGATTGAAACTTACCGTTTACTCGAAAATCAAATGCTAATTTTAAGACCATTTGAATAAGCCCAGAAATGGCGTGAGTGCGCAGCCTTGCTGCTGATGTAATAGGTACAGTCGGATTCAATAATAATGCAACAAATCGAGCGGCGCCACTTTCGCCGCGTTTCGGAATTAAGTTTCTATCTGTTCTATAAGTGATAAACTATAACGCCATTGACCGTTCCCTATTCATGTATTAATGATTAAAATGGGTAGGCAATGTGTTTTCCGTATAATGAAAACGGAGAGTAAAATTTCAAATACATTTTATCACTTAGCGCAATGAATATTTCTTCACGCATGTTTGTGGAACAACTTTTCCACAGGAAATTTTACCTGAGTTATATTCACGTATCCCCGAACGATCACGGCTGTCTTTTGCTCCTCCTGTCTTTTATTGTGATACTAATGATTGCATTAACCTTGTTCTAATTGCTGTGGATACCCGTGACTGCTTTTAAGGGAGACGACGTAAATCCATAGTTTGAAGTACTGATAGAAGATTCCGTAGGGTGATATTTTTTGCTCCGTGCACTACTCCTAACATTAGTTCTCTTACGTTATTTTTATGATAAGCGTTGGAAAAGTAATTTTTTTCTTCAATTAAAATATTAAACTCTTCAACTGAAACTCATTAGTTTAAGAAGCAGTTCAACCCTTATATTTTGAGAGTGTAAATAAAAAAAAGCTGGAAGTAGCTGAGAGCTGCTTTTTATTTGCGGCGCAGCTAATACATTTTTTCAATGTGTAGCTAATACAGTAGCTGTTATTTTTTTTGGAAAGTAGCTAAAGGTAACTAGCTAGTAGTAGGAGCTAGTTAGTTTTAGCTAACCCCAACCCTGATCCCAATCCTAAACCTTTTCAGTTATTTTATTAGTCAATGTTAATATGTTTTATATAAAGTGTGTGATTTTATGTTCTTGCTAAGGAAAATTTATTTTACGTACACAAAGTCTTTATGTTGCTATTACCGTGAATTGTTCGAGGCAAGAATGAATATTTGAGTCTATCTATGATGCAGCTTATCTCTCCATTATTGTCAGGGTATATCGATGTAGTGTGGAGCCTTTGTTATTATATTAGTGCCGGGGTAAAATCGTCTACCCTGAACCAATTCCAAAACCTGATGAAGCCTCTGACGAAAAAAACCATTACCCTCCGTGTCGACGTGGCGAATGCATGACCGCTGTATAGGTACTTCGCAAAAGCATGCGTTCTGAAGGCTCCACCTGCATTAGAGCAGAGACTATTGTCATCATACGATGATCTACCGAAACTGCCGAAAAATGGAGCCAATTTAAATGTAAAAATGTTCTTATCCTCCCCTCACGACTTAAAGTCAGACGTTTTACAATTTCTCTTATGTGGCATCCATAAATACATGGCACCCTTCAAGTCATCGCAGGAGTGAGTGGCAGGGGGTCACTTCACGCCTACGATTTATCGAAAATGCCGTACTCCACCCTCACGCTATAGAAAGACTTAATGCAACAAAGTGTATGTTAAGTGGCTTCACGATTGCCATGTGATAAACAGCAGTGCGGAGGAAGAAGAGTAGACCTTTATGAGTCCCCTCCCAGGGCAAATGAACGACTTTGACCCACTTAAGCTGGTTATGACGTAGGAGTAAGTGGCATTCTTGAGTGGGAGGGAGAGGAGACGCTGGTCGCATGCGCTTCAAAGCCTGCAAAAGGTGGATGGATGTCTGGCGGTTAAGTTTGCAGCCATAACGTAGACCTTCATTCACCCAATTAGAATACATATGCAGCTAGCACATGGGGCGCAGATGACGGCGGTTTGATCGAGAAATTGGATGGAATGCAGCAGAAGCAATCAGAGCTCTAAAATGATTTTATGATTCAGCACTGTATTCAAACTGTGCCCAAATGAAATGTTATGAATTGTGCCTCAATTGTTCAAAAAATTTAGGTTGTAAATCACCATAAGATCATAGCTTGAAATGCAGCCCCTAAATCTACATCTACACGATACCCTGCAAAGGGACAAAGGGATTTCTCTAAATATGCGTGCCCTGCTTTTACCTAGCATGCATACGTCAGTAATGTTAAAACATTCTTAGTGAATTACTGACTACCCCAGTCACTTTTTAACTACCTATCGCTTTGCCATGCTGCCTATTGGATAACACTTAGGCGTCAGCATCACTGAATGCATGTCACGGGGGAAACACATCTGGGAATTAACTAGTGTTACAAACCGTAGATTTGGATTTTGAATAAGAGATCTAGGCAAATGTAATGAAATTGTACGAGAAAGAAGCTATTCTACACTTTTCAGGCCTCATTTAGGATATGCCGCTAGTATATGGAATCCGTACGAGGAAGGTATGATAAAGGAATTAGAGCGTGTGGAAGGGAGGTCCTGAGACCCTATAGTTGCATGTTTGCATGTTTATAGTGCATGCTTGGGGATCCTCAACCCCTGCCACACACCCTCGCAGTAACTTGCAGGGAATCGTGTACATGTAGATGTAGATGGAGGTCAGCTAGATTTGTTAAAGGCCGTTATGATAATTTTATTAGCGTTACGAGTTCAATAGAAGAACTAGGTAGGGAATTACTATCAGAATGCCGGTTAAAACTTAGGTTAAACCTGTTTTTAAAGTTTGATCAGATTAACAAGATTAGAGAAATAGATAGTTGTACCGATAGATTTAAAATGTCATTTTTCCCTTGTGCCATTAGAGAGCACAATAGGCAGCCTAGCAAAGGGATATGTGGGTGAATTATTATTAGAATAGCCTTTAGTTCATGATGCATGTATTATCAACCAATTCCTTTATTGCGATACTAACCATCTAGCTGCTTGTGGCACAATTATGTAGCACGTCTCCATGTGGTAGTGTAGTTGCATGTCTATAGTTCATGTTTGGTGATATTTCCCATGCCATACACCATCGTGGTGGCTTGCAGGGTATTACGTAGATGTAGATGTATTGTTTTCTCTTATGGTACGCGGAGCATGGCGCGGTATAGTGTACTTACATTAATAATTATTAATGTAATAGTGTACTTACATTAATAATTAGATACACAATATATATTTGTGCTATTGTAAATTTTTAATATCCTTGCAGCCAAAAGGGTGTGTGGCACGGGGCGAGTTATTACCAAATATGCATGACGTATTTGCGCTAAAGGTGGACTTCTAGGTACCCTGTTTATTTAATCGATATTCGATCTAATATTTACCATTTTCATAGACCTTAACCTGCTTCTTATTAATGCCAGCATGCATACCAAGCCATTGCAACGATTCCTCTAACGAAAATCATTGCGTAGTTGGTCACCTTGTCGTTGTTTGGGTCCTCCGAGAGACGCCGGAAAAACAAACGCCAGTCGAGGGATCGGATTTGTTTCCCAGGCGCTGGCGTGGTCGCAAAAACTGCGGAAGTTTCGTCGTCGAGCTATGCGGAGCGTGTAGTGGGAAGATGTTTTGTTTGCTTGCGTTCGTGTGGGAATGGAAAAAGGAAGGAGATTGGTCGCTCTTTAGGCTGTAGTCAAGGCGTGAAACTCTGATGTCAGCTCTTCGGGACGGGAGAGATGGAGGAACTATACAGGGATCACGCCCCGAGAGAAGGTAAAAAGCGTGTATAAAAAAAGCCCTCAAAAAGGGGTCCAGTAAATGTTGTGCTCTTTGCAGTAAGGAATAAAACGTTCTAACTTTCAGTTAAAAATATTTATTAAACTACCGGATTAAATCGAATAACCTACATTAATATCGCCTTGTGCTGTCGACTAATCGATGAAACTTAGTCGTAAATACTGCATTATGTAATTCCATAATGTTACGCCCGTTCCTTATCTGAAACTGTTTGATTTCTTGTGTTTTTCTTTTATTTTAAAGGTTGATTAGAGTAACGATTCTGTGTTTTGGCCACCAGCTGATTTTTCTGCAGTCACCACCTTAGTTCAGACTTTTTCGTCAACTCCATAAAATCAGTAAGAATATTAATTTGACTGAGATGTACGGAGTCTAAGCTCGAGAGGAGTGTTTCAAATGAACGCATTGAATGAAAAGTCATTCCATTTTTAATATTAAAAATGCAAACGATGGATGCGTGTCGACGATTATTTTTCATTGACCACACGTGTGGCAAAAATGGCTTTCTAAAACATCTGGTAGAAAATTGTTGTGATAATTGCATGCCGGAATTATTAAATTGTAGGCACTGATGATTGGACGTTCACATTAATATATCGTATGATTGGCATCTTAAGCCTTAATGCTTCTTAACACATTTGCACCCCTGCCACACATCCATGTGTCGGCTCGCAGGGTATATAAAATATGAAGAATACTCTGAAGATGTTAGCAACCTCAACAACTATCGTCTGTGTGGGGTTTGAATAGTGCCAGTTGTAGGAAGCGCATTGAGGGCCCTAGTAAATTAATGGGAAATTTAACGTTCCTTGTCTTAACATTCACAAATTATATGTTATCATGTTAACGACTGGTAAGTTTCCTCATAAATAAAGCTCCGAAGTGATTCCCGTGAATTAACAGCATAATTTCTTTTTTCTAACTTTCATTTTATCTTTTATTGGAATGAAACTCCAGGTTGGACTTCTCATTATATCATAAAATTCTATGCGTATACGCGCGAATTTCAGGTGTCTAACAATAAATTATATCTTTTACAACCTTGTGGAAAGATAACTAACATTTGTAATCCGGAAATGAATAAAATTTTCCTTTAAGGCTCTAGCCTAAAAAATTAAAATTTCGAATACATCAATGATTAATGTCCTCTTCCATAGTTCCCTAGTCCTCTCCCTCGTCTGTACTTTTGTCGGTTTTCCGAAGTCACATAACTCCGCTAGCTTCTGGGCCTGTTCAGGCGTGACCTAATTCCGTCGCAGACACAAGTTGTGGCATCCTCGTCGCATATAACACGCCAGAACAGAGGCGATAGAACAAAAAAAGTAACAGTCGCTTTCCCCGTTTCTCCTTTCGACTTTCCGCGTTTCCCGCCCGTTTTGGAGGTTAATGGCCTTTTCCTAATGTTTCTTAAACATCTAAGTGCGTCCTCATCCGCTCAGTACCCTGCGAGCCACCTCGAGGGTGTTTTGCAAGGGTGGAAAGAAACCCGGCGTAAGCCACCGCTGAACCTTCAGCTGGGTTCCTCTTCTGTCTCTTCTTGTCCTCACTATCCAATTCGTAGCCAAGGGGTTCATGTGCGTTTTTTCAAGTATAGCACTTATAGCTTTCAGAGAAAGGGAGGAAAGGTACAAGAATAAGAATTGCCGGGTAAGAAGGAATGTGGAGAGAAACTCGGTGTCAACATTGGCCTGCTCTTAAAGAGGGGCGCCGTAGGGACCACTGCTTAACGTCACATCCGACGGGCAGAGTAATGCACTCGAAATCTTCGCAAAGCACTATGTAGGTGCCGGTTTACCTACGAAAATTAAATGCCACTGCCGGGATAAGAACCCGGGCCCTCATGGTGAGCGGCCAGTACTGTAAACACTACATTAACCCGACCTTTAATCTCTGGACACTACTCAATTAGGGACTGGTAAGTCCATCAAACTCCCTGCCATTGCCGGGATTGGAACCTGCGCCCTCTGGTAAGACTGCCTATTGCACCAACAAAGTTATCTATTAGGAGTAACTAAGTATAATAAAGTGTGATAGGATTATTCATTATTATCTCTGGGATTTTGAAGGCATATTATTTAAAAACTACAAATATAGCAGGTACAGTAAACTCTAGTATATCATTACAGAAAAAGACAATCCAAATTTGCCTTCTTCCTAAGCGACATCGAGTATTTATGAAAACAAAGAGAGGCTCGATTATGCAATCGCTTCTATCGATCGTGAATGTTGGAAAGCGTATGCCAATAAGTTGAATTCAGGATTGGTGTCTGCCGTGTTACAAAGAATGCACATGTCGAGCATATTGTACCTTCCTCTTAATATACTGATATACTACTTTTTACTGTATCTGCCATAGTTAATATATATTCTACATTTGCAAAATACCCTACTACTAGGGTCTGTAGCAGGGGTTCAATTGAAACCAAACATGGAGTAAAATGAAGCGTTCAAAACTTATGTTAGTTTCAAATTTACGAGTTTTTTTCTACGACAAATAATTAAAAATGGATGGCATAGCGGTAGAATTATTTACACGGGTAGGTCAGCCACATAACGTATAAATATAGGCAACATCCGTTTACTGCCACCCACAAAAATAAATGAATTATGTAAATTAATGAGAATGTTTAAATTCAGAATCATGCAGTCGTGCAAAAAAATAAGCGAATATAATAAAATATAAATAATATTTATTTGAGAGATTGAGTCTAAATTTCAACCTACTATCTGACAACGGTTCCCACCTCAATTCATTTAATAGACTGGTTAAGCTAATATATATAAGCTATTACCTTCGAGGAGCGTGGTAGCCTTGTGGGTAGAGCGCTTGGCTACTGATCGAAGGGTCCCGGGTTCAAATCCGGGTGAAGCCTTTGGACGCCCCCGAACTAAAAATCCTCTGAGTGCGAGGTGGCCCAGGGAAACTTGGCCCCCCTACCCTGAATGTGTGAAATTCACACGCCTGTGACTTAGTCCGGGGTGAGCTCTACCCTCACCTATCAAATCCAACCTTCAGGTTGAATCACTGAGTGAGTGACCTTTACAAATGTTGCCGATCTTCGCTGCAGACGTTCGAGTTCTTTATTGAGGCCTATTTGGTAGGGATCCCATATACTGGCAGCGTATTCCAAATGAGGTGTATTAGATGTATTTAGATAGGGTATTATGAAGTTAGGTATTAAGTAGATGTTAGTGAACTGAATTTCACTTTGAGTCTTACACGGGAAAAGCAGTTAATTTGTCGTACATGATCGTTACGTATTTTGATGAATCTCAGTTTACGATTAGCTAGACACATTATTTCACGTATGTGTTTCCCCAAGAAAGATCTTGTGTCTGTCTTATTCCAAGATATTTCATCTACATAATACCCTGCAAGCCACCACAAATTGAACCTCAAAATACTTCTGACATGACTACAGCTCTCCCTTGTATCCTTAATAATAGTCGAGGTGAAAATATTTCCGTTGCGGTAGTTAATTGCCGAAGTCTTAAAAACAAGATACCTGAGTTCCATCACCTTATTCATACTACTGATGCAGATGTAATTGTAGGAACTGAAAGTTGGCTGACGGATGACATTCCTGACACAGAAATATTCCCCAAATCTTTTAAAATATATAGAAAAGATAGACATAACAGAGCAGGTGGTTGTGTTTTCATTGCAGTCAAGAACTCAATCATTAGCAAAGCAGTAATATTTCCCGACAACCCCTAGGAATGTGTTTGGTGTTCATTAACATGCCCTAAATCTCTAAAAGGTTGAAATTTAGACTTAATCTCTTCAACAAATTCCAAGGCAATATTTTCAGTGATGATGTTAAAAATATTTTACGAACCCCAACTTACTATGGCAGACTGGACCATAATCATAAAGTTAGAGAAATTGATTGCCGAACTGACCGATTCAAAATGTCCTTTTTCCCTCGCACAATAAGAGATACGAATAACGGTAAATATGTCCTATCGGAGAGTAGCAATGAATAGCATTGGTAGCTGCATGTTGGTATGAGTACTTAAAGCTAACCCTACTAACAGAATGTTTTTGCATGTTTTCTTTGCAATTTCTATCTTTTTAAATAGTGTAGTTCTGACTACTATATTAATACTATTCCTTTTTATGCATGATATGTAGTGCATGTTTGGTGAGCAATCACCCCCTGCCACACACCCTTGTGGTGGCTTGCAGGGTATTATGTAGATGTAGATGAAATGTGTGTGGCAGGGGGTGATTTCTCACCAAACATGCACTACACATCATGCATAAAAAAGGAATAGTATTAATATACTAGTCAGAACTTCGTAAATATTTATATATTTAAATCGTATCATCCTGTCTTATAGATGTTAGTGCACGTAGACCGTGCGTGTTGTGCAATGATTCAACCCGTGCCACACCCCGTCTAGGTGAATTGCAGGGAACTCGGTAGAATCACCGCCCTCAGCGAAACCCGCGCGCGACAGTCCCCAGTGACTCCTCCTCCCCTTCCCCTCATGTGCACGAGTGCTTCAATTAGCGCCTTCCTTATCGCCCCCCCCCCCCCCTCCCACACCGAACCACTTCTTCTCCCGGGCGAGCCGAAGGAGACGTGGGGGCGGAGTGGATGGTATCGCACAGAAAAAAAAACGTGAGCATCGAAGCGCGCATTCGGTGCACTCCCATGCTGACGGATGGCCTCCTGCAGACCTTGACGGCGGCGTGCAGCCCCGTCGTTTCGGGAGATTTCGCCGCTGCACGCCCGCCCCCTACTTTGGGGCGAGCGCCCTGTTGCCATGGAGATCAACCCTCCTCAACGAGGTTAGATGTGCTGGAGGGGGAGGCGTCGAAGCCGATTTGAGAAGTCAGCGGAGCCATGTTGATAGGTACAGCTATGCATACGTGCCAGCTACTCGTGATGCTCTTAGGGACTAAGTTATTTTTGCGCTCGTTAAAACTTAAAATAGTAAGATGAATAAGGTGCGTTTTGCGCATCATTTGCGTCAAAGAATGGGAGGAAATTCGGCAAGCACGCAAATAATCGCCAAATGTGCAGCTTAACCCTTTTACTGCCAGCCCCTGTTTGGTAGACTGTGCGAAAACTGCCAAGCACATTTTCATGAAAATAGTTTGATTATGAATTTTAGATGTATTTGAAGCACTCAATTTTAATATAGAAATTATGCATTTATCTCAATGTTGAAAATATATTTCAGTTTTTATGAGGATGAAAAAAAAATTCATTCTGTCTCTGATCTGAAGGAAATATAATATTACAAATATGTAATGATGTAATGTAAGTCAGCCGATATATCGGCCCTCGGCCGTTTTCGCTTAACCATAGAGGACCGTTATATCGGCTCTCTTGCAGTAAAAGTGTTAAATAGTCTAAAACCGAACCAGTTTTAGTAATAAAATTAACACACGGAGGAATAAATGCATTCATACCTCCATTAAATAGCCTTATAAATATTTACTGATACCTCTTCGATGAAATTTGCGTACGATTTCGTTGTTGTTAATATATCAATGCACATGCCGGCACCATAAGAGGCCGTACAAAACACAATGTTTTGCATGGAGTAGGTGGGGCATAACCCTCACAAGCACCTCCATTCAAGCTTCATTGTCACCCGTGGACTAGCACGCCAATGCCTCCTCCATTGAATTGTAATTGCCTTGATCCTCCCTCGTCCGTCCAGAAGGCCGAAAATGCGCGAAGTCTTCATCCACTTACGAATTTAAGGAGGTCGAATCGTGGATTGGAAGATGTCATTTTTTCATATTTTGGATCATCATGATCATGATTCAACAATGCTAAGATCGGTTTGACACATCCCTCCCGATTCTACCATCAGACAACCTCGTCGTACCTATACAAAGCTCTTCTCTTTCATATCCTTCACTACTTACTGCACGGGGATTGGGTTGGTGTGGTGGCTAGAGTACTGGCCTCTCATCCCAAGATTAGATTCCCGGCAGTGGCGGAATTTTCAGTGGAAAACCGATCCCCACTTGAGTGCCTAGTGGAGTGCATTTCAGGTTCAGTACTCCGTCCGTCAGATGGGACGTTAAGCCGGGGTCCCCTTCGTGCCTTTCGTTAAGAGTAGGCTTATGCCGACGCCGGGCTTCTCTCCACCCTTCCTCCGTTCCCAGAAAACTCCTACAATTACCCACGTATCCTAAATGGCACAAATGACCTCAGCTGTCGGTCGCCTTCCCTGAATAACCAACCTAACTACTTACTGCACATATCTCATGCGAGGCCTTCCCTTTCCATTCTTCCCGTTCTCTCCCCCCTCGACGATTTCCACAATCAGTCCTCTTTTTCAAGTTTCAGCGTACTTCACCTTTTTCCCCCTTTTAGAGCTTCTTCGTTTGTCACTCTTTCGATCCATTTTATTTTCATCATTCTTCGGTAGCACCACATTTCAAATGCTTCTAGCATTTACTTATCTGCTGCTGTTATCGTTCATGCCTCACTGCCATGAAGAAGCTTTCTCCAGATTCATTTTCTGATGAATTGCTTCCTTACTTCCTTAACTATATTTTCTGCTGTAAGAAGATTCTTTTATTCTTCATGTTATGTGTATTTATAGTAAAAGTATACTCTATCTCTATTAGAATTAAAAACTCCTCATTTTGTACTGCTTATTGTATCAACAGCCGTGAAACTATATACGCTCTATTCAAGGAATGGGCAACATATTCGAAAATCTATGCTTTCATATCGCAAAGACAGGTCATTTTGTCAAATAACTGACATTAGATGACTATTTCCCCGAAAAAAATAGATGCATAATAAAGGCACCAATCTGTCTTAGTTTTCAAGATATTAACGTTTTTTTCTCTGTTATTGCGGACGAAATGCGTTGATGAGATTAGAATCTTACTGCAGTTGGCAGTGCCGGATTACTTTAAAAATAAATACATTCAAAATGAAAGATATTTTAATTTAGATTTTTGGGAATCATTTAATTTCATTTCTACTGGTTATTAGTTACAGTGTAAGCATTATATAAAATCATTAACATCTGAAGCAAAATCACTATTTTGACTCAATTTTCAGGCTGAGACATGTATTCACTAAAACTATTTTCTGTTACTACTCTACATCTTAGCTTCTGTTTACTCTAATACTTCTGTTTCTCGGCAGCTCTGGCATTTTGTGAGGAAGAGCAGTATTTTACTTCCTCGCAAGATGGTAGCCAAAAAATCCCTACGGTTTTAACCCACACGGTCGCGAGTCAAACTCCTTAAAGACAGTGGATGAAAATAGGATTAGAGCTTTTGAGATGTTGATATGGAGTGGGATGAAGAAGGTACGTTGAGTGGAAAGGAATGTGAGTGTGGAAGTGCCGAAGATGGTAGGGATGGATTTTAAGTTGATCGTGGAACTCGAGAGGAGGCAAAAGGAGTGGGTACCTAGGTAATAGAAGGCGAGGACAAAATGAAAAAACGAACACTTGAGCCTTCCACTGGTAAAAGACTTTGGGTTTCACTCTGTAAGAAGCTAGCTAATCTTTAGAAATAGCACGCGGTGATTTAGCATTATTATTAAATTGGAGTAATCCTAATAATGTCTAATGCATACGCTTGATGAAGCTTATTAACACTCACTAAAGATTTATCGTGTGGAAGACACATCCGGGAAATATGCGGCCGAGCGAAGAGAAAGTTAGGATTTATAAAAAGAGTACTTGGGAGATGTGATGAGAAGACAAAAGAACGATGTTACTTTTCACTAGTTAGGCCCCACCTTGAGTATGCAGCCAGTATATGGGATCCGAATGAATTAGGTTTGATCAGAGAACTAGACAGTGTGCAGCGTAGAGCAGCTAGGTTTGTTAAAAGTTGTTACGATAGGTAGAGTAGTGTTTCAGAATTTATAGGTAGGTTAAAGGCGTAGGTTAAAGTACAGTTTAAATTTATTAGAGAAATTTCAATCGGATAGCTTTTCTGAAGATGTTAGGCACATAATAAAAACACCAACGTATTATGCTGAATTCGACCAAATGAATAAGATTAGAGAGATGTCCACTGTAAATATGTCCACTACGAGTGATTGAATCCATAGCGTAGGTAGTTGCATGTTGGTGTAAAGACTTGAAGGTAACCGAACTAACAGCACGTTTTTGCATGCGTAGTTTGCTATTTTTATCTTTTTAAATATTGCAGTTTAGACTAATATATTAACACTAATCCTTTTAAATGTATGATATGTAGTGCATGCTTGGTGAGAATTCACCCCCTCCACACACCTTTGAAGAGGCTTGCAGGGTATTATATAGATGTAGATGTACCTACATCTTCTCTCTCTGCCACGTCAATGGTGCGTAATGAGGTTGTACGTAATTATTTAATATTTTATGACCGCACTTGTTCTAGGGTGTGAGTAGGGTCATTTTTTCAAAACATAGGTGTAAAGCGCGCGTTATTCTGTGGTAGAAAGAATAGAATAAAGGCTCTTAGCTATCAGGTTATCTCTAAATCACTACTTTTTTGGATGGAAGGCGTCGTATTTGTCTTTCATTTTTTCCATGCGAAATGATCACTTATACTTTTTGCTTTATTTTACGGTGGCGTTATTTTTGTAAAGGGAGATCAAGTATTATTGCATCTAATATATGATCCAAAAAATATGAGGGGACATTGCATATCGTGACTTGTAGATAAGCGAAAGCATTTCGTGTATGCTGTGGCAACAACGAAAGAGTGTGCATGATGGTTTTGGTATTTTCAAAGGGAACAATCTTTTCGTGTTTAACTACTATATTACTACTAGGGGATCACTATTGAAAGCGCTCCTAGAAGTTTAGGCAACAAGGTGATTTTTCCCGGCTCGGTGATACACGAAGCGTGCTGATCAGGATACCCCTTATTTGTCGTATTCCACCAGACGGGTACGTATTAGAAAGGAATGCCGAATAACAATTTTAAAGTGATATATTTTCGAATAGAGGGAATTTTATTAATTGTTTTTTAAATGATAGCAGCCGTCCGGCTCATATGATCTGAAATCACCGTCGTTTTTATCGTTAGGAGAATCGACTTTTAGCCTTTACGCAGGGAAGCAAATCAAATTAATTTTGCAAAACGGTCGTGTGGTTTAGCTTATGAGAGAGAGGTTTTCGTCAGGAAATCAGGAGAAGTGGAATTGTTGGTGAATTTACTAAGGAATGAAACACAATGTTTAACTGAATATAGATCTCGAGGATAGTAGGCTACTGAAATGAGGAAGAGGAAGAAATGGAGCAACTTTTTTTGAAGACATGGATGTAGATCATATATTCTGGACTTACGAGTGAAATGGCGTCGGAAATGGAATGTTTAGAAGAGGTGTGGAAAGAGATTACAAATAGACCATGAAACTCCACCAGGGCCGTTCGAACAAGTATCATCGTCATTGTATCACTTCAAAAATTAGTGAACATCACCCCTCCATTCTTCCCTATTCCATACAAGCTCGTTTACATTCCTGGAACTCGTTTTTATGACACCCATCTGGTTTATCCTAGGTATCCTCTTGCCTTCCTCGTGAAGCCTTTCATTACAATCTACTCTCCACTATGTTATTTACTCTATCCATATCCATCGTATTCTTCTTCTCCGTATGCTGCTCCATAGTGTCCTGTCTTCTTCGAAACTTACTTATTTCTTTACTTCATTTATTAACCTTTCCATGCATTTGATCTTTTTTATTAATCTTCTGTAGCACTGTTTCGAGGCCTTTTAGGTCCTTTCTAAACTACTTTTCCAATGGTCCACACTTCCGATACGTGCAATGCTACTGCCTACACGAAGGTTTTTAAATATTTCCTCCATAACTCCTATTTTATTTTCTATGAGCATTGAAGCTACTTCTTCATGAACACCTTATAATTATGAATTATTACTCGATTGATTTTCATCGTGATTCTTCCATCACATGTAAACCTGCTCCCAAAGTAGGTGACTGTTTCCACCTGCCCTAGTTATCCCTATTGAGGGTTGAATTTACGAGTTAGTGTAATATTAATTGAAATTATTTGAGATGATAGTGCAGTATGTAGTACGTAATTGATGTCAGTTCCTCGGTGCTCCAATGCTAAGGTTTGTTTGCCTGGTCTATCCCGTCTAATCCACCCTTGATCCTAGTAAGATAGATAGTAATAGTGGTGGAGTTCCTCACGACTGAGGCACTTAGACCTATTCGTCCATTGTGCCAACCCCTTGATCCTAAATATTAACAGAATATTCACTCCCGAGGCGAGATTCGAATTCGCAACTGAGTTCTCAGTCCGGCATGTTACCTAGCAGACTACTACGTTATCCACTCAATAGTAGGTACCTACCACAAGTGGCCCTATGATAAGAATCGATCAATATACCATATTAGAGATCGAGACCGTAGTGAGTCACCCCTTGTTCCAGCCCCTTGCGGTGGCTAGCAGGGTGTACATACCGTGTAGATGTCGATGATCTAATCGAGATAAATCAATTCAGAAACGTGTCGGCGTCCGTGACCAAGGATGGAGGGGGATGGTTGGAGATGGCTATTTGAGTTAGGGTGAAAAGAAGATGATCCCACCGATGAGGTCGATCGGAGCCTCGTGACATCTTTTGCGGCCAATTTTATTTCGACACCCCCACCTCCTCCACCCACCCACCCACCCTCCCTTCCCCCCCCCATCCTAATTCGATCGCAATCGAAAATTTTATTGGTCCCCGATGCGCGGGATTCGAGTCGGTCGCTCGTGACGTCACCGCACCTCAATTGGCCCACGACGGAGGTCCCGCTGCCGCCGCCGACGACGAGCTCGGAATACGATTTGACGTGTACGCGCTCCCGCTGCTGCCGTTGTGAACGGTGATTGGATGGACGGCGGCGTCACCACGATTCCTTTGACGACGGACGGTCATACGGATGTGGCTTTTACGCCCGGCTCGAGGCCAAGGACGTCAGTCAGTGTAGAGTACTCGGGAAGGAAAGGCCTCGAGTACATTGTTATGAGAGTGTCCGTTATCGTAATTAGGCTAGCAGCTAGTTTCGTTAAAAGGTGTTACGATAGGTGGAGTAGTGTTGCAGAATTAATAAAAGAATTAGGGTGGGAATCACTATCAGAGCGTAGGTTAATGTACAGATTAAATCTATTAGAGAAATTTCAATCGGGTAGCTTTACTGAAGCTGTTAGGCACACATTGAAAACAGCAGCGTATTATGCTAGATTCGACCAGATAAATAAGATTAGCGAGATAGATTGTCGTACCGATAGATTCAAAATGGCATTTTTCCCCGTACTATAAGAGAACAGAATAGGCAGCATAGCAAAGGGATAGGTAGGTGAAATATTTTAGAGTAGTCTGTAGTGCATGATGCATGTATTAATGCCTTAAATGGTATAGTTACTAACAATGTAGTGGCATGAGACCCTATAGTTGCTTGTATGCATATCAATAGTGCATGCTTGTTGATCTTCACCCCCTGCCATACATCCTCGCGATGGCTTGCAGTGTATCGTGTAGATGTAGATGGACCGTTTAGAGCTGGTTGGCGCTGATTGGTCGACTGTACAACCACAACCGGCAACCGCTAGTGTGATACGGCCTTGAGGCCATTTGAGCCGATTGGTGCTGCAGAAGAATGATGAAGATGAAATGGATATACTAATGATAAAGTCATCGGAGAAGTTGCATAAAAGAGAAGTCTTCTATAAACCTTAAGAAGAACAAGGAACGACTTAATCGTCCGTATGCTGAGGCATCACTGTCTAATAAAGACGAATGTGGAATGACAAGTGAACGAGAATAATTGAAAAGGAATGCCTCGAATTAGATACATAACAGTAGAAAAAGCAGTGAAGGATGTGAAAAAAATTGCGTAGATGTGAAGAGATTAGTTAAAAAGGGAATCGAGTGGAGAGCCACGTGAAACCAATCTAAGGATAGTTGAATGATGCTGATGACGAGGATTGATGGGTAATTGGGTAGGGATAAGATTTTTTCGGTGGAAGAAAGAAGGTGGGAGAGAAAACCAGCTTCGGTATTAGCCTGATCTTAACGGAAAGCGCCAAGGAGCCCGAGGAACAGAAAACTGAGCTTGAAAAGCCCTCCACCCAGCGCTGTTTTACCAAGTTACACGGTGTAATGTAACCTTGCTATTAGAGCTCCAAAGAACTGAAATATACTAGTACGGAATTATTGATGTAACACGATGAAATGGACAATAAAATAGCTTAGGCAAGCAGAGCATTCTACCTAGAGAAAAATCTGCTTACGGCTGGAAATACAACCTTAGAAAAAAGGAATAACTTTATTAGAAGTTACATCTGGAGCATATTTCTTCATGGGAGGGGGGCATGGGACATAGGAGAAGCAGAGAAGTCAAGCCTGAAAGCTAGAAATGTGGTGCTACAGAAGAATAATGAAGATAAAATGAATCTACTGAGTTGCCGATGAAACGTCCTTAGAAGACTGGGTGAAAAAAGAAGCCTGTTGAAAACCTAAAAGAAGACGGGTAACTCAATCGGCCAATACTTGAGACATGTTGGCTTGAAGAAGACAATCGTCAATTGAAAGTCAACGGGCACCTTCCGCTAGCTATTTATACTCTCTTGCCATGAACAACTGGTTGTTTTTGCATGAAGTATTTTCAAATTTTCACATTTTAACGGATAAACCTATCTTTTTCATCACCTCCTTCATCTCTGATGCTTCCTATGTCTCAACAATTAGTTAAACAAAATATTCTCTTCATCCCTTTCCCGCTTACCTAGAATTCTCCCTTCTATCACGCCGTACGTAACAACACTCCTCTTCCTTTCATACTCCGCTCAAATTTCCTACTTCTGAATTCCTCCGGCAAATCCCTCTCTTGCACTCCCCTTCCTTGGCCGTTTTTCTTGATTTTCTTCTTTTCCACATACTTCGCCTTATCCATCCTTCTTATCTCCCATACCTCCGTATTCATCCCATTTCTCTTCATCTACATCTGCACGATACCCTGCAAGCCACTGCCTTATCCATCCTTCTAATCTCCCATATCTCCGTATTCATCATATTTCTCTTCATCTACATCTACACGATACCCTGCAAGCCACCGCGAGGGTGTGTGGCAGGGGGTGAAGATCACTAAGAATGCACTATTGACACGCATAATGTTAAGTTCTAACTGCCATTTGTCGCACCACTCTTGAATTACATCTAAATCCTTGCTAAACGATTTCTTGTCTTCTTCTTATGATATACCACTATACAGTACCGCATCGTCTGCAGAAAGTGTAAGCGTACTACTAACTACAGTACCCAAATCGTTTATGTATAAAAGGAATAGAAGCGGACTTACTACTTGCATCTTCTTAAGCACATAGAGGATTTGTACTATCCATTGATCTCTTTTACCAGCTGTAAATGTTTCTACACACTCTAGTGTCATCATCAGGACACCTAGTGCGTTGAAAAACGTGTTCTTGTTAAAGTTAACCAGTGGACAGAACCTATCCTCAATTTCCGTATCATGCTGTTCCGCTATATAACGCCTGATACTGTTGATTCTATTTTTTTCGGTCAGTGTTGGCTCCGTATAGTGCAGCTTCACCATAGGGCCCTCCATACATTAAAGGGAGTAGGATTCGGGCTAAATTCAAGATGCATTATTGACAGGGAGGGGAGAGGATCCAGCCTTCATTGGGAGAGATATCAGTTGTTACTTTTGGAGATAGATTTATTATAAATTCATTCTTTGTTCATTTATTGATTATAATGCACATTATATACAGTGAATAATTGTGGCAATAAGCAATGTTTATAGGACTTGTCATTGGAATCATTTCATATTTGTTGGTCTTAGAGATTGCTAGGGATCGTTACATGTGGTGAGAAAGGGGCAGACCAATCTGGAAAATCGGTGTAACGTAATATATAGATTCCCCCTATTCAAGGGAATGTTTTATTTGTCTAAGATTAATCGTTGAATGATCGTACTATATAATTTAATGTAGTGTTTTGCATCGAGTTCCTTTAAATGAATTCTTGGAAGAGATCTCGCTGCTGACAAAGCTCGGTCGAATCTTATCTGACTGACTCCCTGCATGTGGAAGCGGAGTGCATGCATCAACCTCTTTCTCGTTGCCCCTACGTTTGACCCTTTCATTTCAACGAATCGCGATAAGGGGATGGTTTCATCATTAGGTGAGGAGATTGATGCGAGCGTTGACACAGCGCTGCGGACGCTATCTTCAAGAGCAAAAAAAAATCCGTAAAATATGTCCGTGTATGTCGTCGACGAGGCTGGCCGACCGACGGGTTATTTATTTTCTCATCAAGACCCATCACGAATGGGTCGTCGTCGAAGTCGATTTCGGCGCATCAGTCATGTGACTGGTGCAGTATATCGATACGTTATTCTGAGATTTATTCGGGTGATTCGCTTGAGACGGTTGAGTCCGTTAAAGCTCGGTAATCTAAGCGACCGCTTGGATGTGAATAAGTACATGATAGAAGAATTCGGTTTTGAGGTTCTCTAGCTGCTAAGGTTGTAACGCACTGAATAAATCAGCTTAATTCTTGACTTAAATCTTTAGAATAACTCACGTTCTCTGATCAGTTTTCTGGCCTGAAGTTATCTCCCGTGGTTCATTGCCTCTTTAGATGCGTTACAACGGGCAAGGGCCTAGCCACGTTGAAAAAACGGTGAAAATAGACACGAGAGAAAGAATGTATTCTCCGCCAAAAGAAAGCAGGCCTGAGACTTAAACGCCTCCGAAAAGGTTAAAATAATATTCTTAAAAAAGATAGCAGACATTACAAGAAACGGCGATAGAGCGAGAGTAATGCTACTAACGGGAAGCCTAACCAAGGCAAAAAAAATTGACTGCTGAAATTGCACTGCTGACATGCAAACAAGTAACTATAGGGTCTCATGCAAATATCATATCGCACTGTTTAACTTATAGGTAAGTTTAACACTAAGATATTATGAGAAAGTACTCAAGAACAGAAAACACCAAAAAATATATGATAAGGAAACCACAATTAAATATATCGGAGGCCCCCCCTCCTCGGGGAAAGAAAGCATCTACATCTACGCGACACCCTGCAAGCCACCGCGAGGGTGTGTGGCAGGGGGTGAAGATCACCAAGCATGCACTACTAACATGCAAACAAGCAACTATAGGGTCTCAGGGTCGCAAAGCGTGGGCCAATGGCCAAGTATGAGAAAGAAGTGGGATGTTTCTAACCTAAAATGACCTTTGGCCTACAAATGAAGTACGTTTCAATTTCGGCCTCACAGATTCCCCACTCTGTTCCATCTGCGGACGTCTTGACGACACGGCCCACCATGTCCTAGGCGGCCCTCCGGAATCCCCTGAATGGAAATCAATCACAAGAATTTTCAATGAGCAATTTTGCGCAAGGCTCGGGGGGTGGCACGAAGCCTGACGTAAAACATGGGGCCAGTGGGTAGGGCCGTGGTGAAAGTCACGATTGGAGGAAAAAACAAAAGTTAACTAACTTTGAAACCACTGCCGATACACTAAATAGATTGGCGATGCACCGATAATCCGCAGCCCGGATAACGCGCGCATGGATAATCGGGAGTTTACTGAACGTCAGGGGGCTAGCCATCTCCAAGTAGGCATTGGTAGAGGTGGACGTGTGTTTTTAGGCGCTCCAACGTCAAAGGTCATATCCACATGTACACGATACCCTGCAAGCCACCGCGAGGATGTGTGGCAGGGGGTGAAGATCACTAAGCATGCACTACTGACATGCAAACAAGCAACTATAGGGTCTCATGCAAATATTATATCGCAATGTTTAACTTATAATTTTAACCCTAAGACGAATGAATAAGTGCTAGAATTGTTGGGAGAGGAAATAAATTTGATTGAAAAAATTAGGAGAGGGCAGAGAGAGTGGATGGAGAAGTTAATTAAGGGCAATGGTGTTTTGAAAGACGGGATTGAGGGAAGAATGTTGGGTGAACGGGAGAAGAGGAAGGAGAAGAATGGGCAGTTTGGTTAGAATGATGGGAGGCATGAAGGGGTTGAAGATGGGCATAGTTTGAAATTTAGGGGTGTGGGAAGAATTAAGTGTCCATTTAGACCTACCTTCACCAGCAGAAAACCGATAGCAATAATGATAACGGATCGGAGCCACTGGGCAGTGTTGGGAGTGCGAAAATTATCTGTACAAGTCTACATCTGCAGAATGCCGTTAAAACACCTCGAGGATGTGATGCAGATGAATGCATTCTGCATTGTCGTTGCGTTCGGAGTTCCAATCACGACGACTGTATCCTCACTGGCAAAGGAGTTCATGTGTTCACTTAAGCTCAAACCATCACCACACACAACGCTAAGTTGGTCTCATGTGTGAGGACACGCCTTGTTCAAAACCACATGGGGTACTGAAGGTATCGGGAAGGGGGGCTCATTTCCTTTCCTTCACCAGCGGCTCCCAACTTTTTTCACTTGTTTACCCTTCGACAGTCAATTTCAACGTTCTGTACCTCTCATTCGTGAACCATCCTGTCGCATTCATTGCTTGTAGCTTATGTAGCTCTTGCTCATTTGTGGTTGAACCCGTAGTGTAACAGCTAGTGCAATGCTTGCAGTTTGCTATAGAACGAGATACCTCTGCATAGTACCCTGCAAGCCACTATAAAGGCGTGTGGCAGGGGGTAAACTCACACCAAATGTGTAGCACATATCATGTATAAAAAAGATTAGTACTAATAATATACTAGTTTAAACTTCAATTTCTAAAAATTTTAAAATAGCAAAACAGGCATGCAACATCATGCTGTTAGTTGAGTTAGCTTAAAGTCCTTATACCAACATGCAAATACCTGTGCTATCTACTGATACACTCGTATTGGATATATTTATCGCTATTCACGTACTTAATTGTACGAGGAAAAAGGGGCATTTTGAATCTGTCAGTTCGGAATCAATTTCTCTAATTTTGTGATTATGGTGCAATATACCATAGTTAGTTGGGGTTCGCAAAATATATTTAATGACATCACTGAAAATATTATCTTGAAATTTATTTAAGAAATTAAGTCTAAATTTCAACCTGCGATCTGACAATTATTCCCATTTTAATTCATTTAATAGACTGGTTACGCTAATATAATTATCGTACCAAATGAGGTCTAACAAGGGAAAAGTAGCTGATTTCTCGTACATGATCGTCACATTAACCAGAACTCTTGTGATGAATCCCAGTTTACGATTAGATTGCCCCATTATTTCACGTATGTGTTTACTCCAGGAAAGATCATGTATCAGTCTTATTCCAAGATATTTAATGGATTCCGCGTTTGTTAATTCATCATTACTTATTTTGTACGTACTAGGAGGATAACAATTCTTTTTCCAAAAATTCATTACCACACAGTTATTTCAGTACCCCGGCAACATCGCCATTTAATTTTACGACTATTTTGTGATTCAAAATAAACTTCGTGCCTGATGCTTTATTTATGGCTATCAGTGTCCAAGTTCATTTGCTTCTAGAAGAATAATCATTCGCCAATATGAAGGGCTTAACTATTTTACTCCAAGGCTTGCATCTAAAAGTACTTCGAGCTCGTCCACAACTCCCCATTACTGCCGCCTTTTCATTCAGAAAACAGACAATCACAGCACTCACTCACGTTCTCAGGCCTATTCATTTTGCTAGCCATCGCGTAGAACACTTCTTTGGAATCTTTTAATGTCCTTTTGTCTTCTTCATGAAGTGTGGGATATTGGCCTGCGCCGGCCTGCCGAAAAAGGCAGACCTCCGTCGTGAGGCATTGCTCATAAGACGCCAAAAAAATAAACTGTTATAAAAGAGGGCTGTGATTCGGGTGAGTCTTGGACGGCGACTTGGGTCCACTATAATAAAGAATCTCCGTCGTCGGTATCCTTATGTGTTTAACAGAATCTCTGCGGCTCTCTCTTGAGCGAATATGGCCAAGTGGGTGCTGAGTGGGTGTTGAGGAGTTCCACAACCAAATGGGAGTTGGAGGACCTAGGCTTTCGTGGCGGCGAGGAGTGTGAGGGAAATTGAGAAGGGGTCGGGGTAAGCCGTCCGTCGGCGGGGCTTTTGACCAATCGGCGCCTCTCATCGGCGAGCAATAATGACACTGGAAGACAAAAGAAAGGGGGATATGGCCGCCGCCACCTTCAATCTTCGCACGTAACCCACGACCAGAATTGACAGCGCGGGCGAGAGGGATATCTTTATGTGCTGATCATTTATTATTTTTTTGAGACACGAAGGGGTCATGGGAGAGGTCATGGGCCAATTCCTATCTCCTTTTTGACCTCTCACCCTTCTTTCAAAGTTGAAACTTTAGTGGTGATGCATCGATTCCTGAACGTATCGTGTATTTTTAGTGTGCACATACTTTTTTAGTGTGCATATACTTTTTAGTGTGCACTACCTACTTACTTAAAACATCGGGGGTTGAATATTTCTGGTTTGTTGCCTAAAGGGCTACATTGGATGTTAATTACGTCGAAAACAAATTACCTTCCTTAAACTCGTTGCACGTTATGGTCTAATGACAACATTTTAAATCATGAACTTGGATCTAAGGCTTTCGCAGTGAGTAGTGTTGCCATTAATGGCATTTTAAGCCATGGTAATTTACACTATTTAGGATTCGCTAGTTTTATGGGCTGGGTTTGGAATTTTTCATAGAACGAAGTAATAGAGGAGTGAAAACTGGAGTTGGCATTAGCCTGCTGCGATCGAGTCACCAAAGGGACAACGGATTAACGTCCCATCCGACGGACCAAGTACTGAATTTTTAAATGCTTTGCCCAGGAATCAAGAAGGGAGCAGGACATCAATGAATAATCTATGCCCGCACTGTGATTTGAACCCAGGAACTCGGGATAGAGAGCCAGTACTCGCGTCACCTCGACAACCCAAGGATTAAGCAAAAAACGAGGGCCACGTCTCGGCTGATTCGTGTAGCATGGTCGACAATTATGCATAGACGGCATACGGAATCGCTACTCTCGGTTACGGAGTTCCCTAGTGGATCAAGTAACTTTTAGACGCAATTAAACTTCGGCGAGTGAATAGAATAATTATATGATAGTTAAATTTTCGTAAAAATGACAGTAGGAAGGGCGCATATACGAGCAGATGCCAAATATGTAGTTTAAATAGTTTCATTGGAGGTCAGCTGCTTGTAATAGAATTAACTCAAGTGGAATAACAAATATTAATATACATTTCCCTATTATAGTCTCAAGAATATTAATTGATTCAAGGATTGTGAACCGTTTCGGAGCTCCCCGCTTGTACTTAACAGCTGGATTAACTGACACCGCTGTAATTATCTCAGTTACGATTCCGATATGAAGCATGTACATCTACATCTACATAATACCCTGCAAGCCACCACGAGGGTGTGTGGCAGGGGGTGATTTCTCACCAAACATGCACTACATATCATGCATCAAAAAGGAATAGTATTAATATAGTAGTCAGAACAACACTATTTAAAAAAAGATACAAATTGCTAAGCAAACATGCAAAAAAAATCTGTTAGTAGGGTTAGCTTTAAGTACTCATACCAACATGCAGCTACCAATGCTATTCATTGCTACTCTCCGATAGGACATATTTACCGTTATTCGTATCTCTTATTGTGCGAGGGAAAAAGGACATTTTGAATCTATCAGTTCGGCAATCAATTTCTCTAATTTTATGAATATGGTCCAGTCTGCCATAGTAAGTTGGGGTTCGTAAAATATTTTTAACTTCATCACTGAAAATATTGCTTTGGAATTTGTTTAGGAGATTAAGTCTAAATTTCAACCTGCGATCTGACAATGATTCCCATTTCAATTCATTTAATAGACTGGTTACGCTATCATAATTATCGTATCGTCCCTTTACAAATCTTGCCGATCTTCGCTGCACGCGTTCAATTTCATTACTTAAACCATGTACTCCCCTGCTACACACCCTAGTGGTAGCTCTCACGGGTATTATGTAGACGCATATGTTAATGGGATCGACCGAGTGACAAATGAAGAAGTCCTAAGAAGAGTGGGAGAAAAGAGGTCTGCTGAAAATTATAAAAAGAAGACGGGACAACTAAATCGGCCACATCTTAAGACACGATGGCCTGATGAAGACAATCGTTGAAGGAAAAGTGAACGAGAAGAATGGAAAAGGCAGGCCTCGTATGAGATATATGGGACAGGTCGTAAAGGACTTGAAATGAAGGAACTACGTTAATATGAAGAGGTTGGCCGATAGAAGAATCGAGTGGAGGACTGCGTCAAACCAATCCTAGGATTGTTGACCCATGATGATGACTTGTTTTGTCACTATTTTCAAAAATTTCATACATTTTATTCATTTCTGCCTATTTCTTTAAACTTCCGCCCATTTCTTCTCATTTATTGCATTTATCAGTTTTTATACTATTTCTCACATGTTTTTCTATTTCGACCAACTCCATCCCTCCGGCCTTTTCTCTCTATTTATGTCAATTTTCGACCATTTCTTCCATTCCTGACCATTTGCATCTATTGCAACTATTCCAAGCCCATTTCTGACCATCTGTAGCCATTCCTGGCCATTTCGGACCATTCTCCTATTACGCTGCATTTCTTCCATTCCTGACCATTTCGATCTATTTCAACCATTCCTAGTCTATTTTCGTCCATTATTAACCATTCCTGGCCATTTTTGACCGTTTCTAACCATTCCTGGCCATTAATTTCCATTTTTAACAATTTCTGACCATTTCTCCCATTCCTGACCATTTCTATCCATTTCAACCATTTCTAATCCAAGTTGACCCTTGATGATGATATGTTAATGCACATGCCTTCTCCAGGGAATTGAGCATGAAAAAGATTTTGTGCCGAGTAGTCGTGGCCTTATCTACATCTACATCATACCCTGCAAGCCACCTCAAAGGTGTGTGGCAGGGGGTGAATTCTCACCAAACATGCACTATATCATGCATTTAAAAGGATTAGTATTAATATATTAGTCTAAACAACAATATTTAAAAAGATAAAAATAGCAAACTACGCATGCAAAAACTTGCTGGTAGTCGGGTTACCTTCAAGTCCTTACACCAACATGCAACTACCTATGGATTCAATCACTCGTATTGGACATATTTACCGCTATTCATATCCCTAATTGTACGAGGAAAAAAGGACATTTTGAATCTGTCAGTACGGCAAGACTTATCCTTCCCATTAACTCCCATTCTGGCTTGGCTGTCATCCTTCGGCTTGGAGGCATATGTCCCTCCTATACATTCTATCCTCCTCGCACCAACCTGATTCCATTTGCAATGAGAACGTTTACGAATCCAGTGCCTTAGAGTTTTGGGGATGAAATTTAATCATTAGATAACTAAAATTATGAGGTTTTCATCTATCTACATCTACATCTACATCTACACGATACCCTGCAAGCCACCGCGAGGGTGTGTGGCAGGGGGTGAAGGTCACCAAGCATTCACTACTAGCATGCAAGCAAGCAACTAAAGGGTCTCATGCAACTAGATTGTTAGTATCTATAGCATTTGAGGGGTCAATACATCTACATCTACATCTACACGATACCCTGCAAGCCACCGCGAGGGTGTGTGGCAGGGGGTGAAGGTCACCAAGCATTCACTACTAGCATGCAAGCAAGCAACTAAAGGGTCTCATGCAACTAGATTGTTAGTATCTATAGTATTTGAGGGGTTAATACATGCATCATGCACTACAGAATACTCTAAAATATTTCCCCTACCTATCCCTTTCCTATGCTGCCTATTCTGTTCTCTTATAGTACGGGGGAAAAATGCCATTTTGAATCTATCTGTACGACAATCTATCTCTCTAATCTTATTTATCTGGTCGAATCTAGCATAATACGCTGGTGTTTTTAATATGTGCCTAACATCTTCAGTAAAGCTATCCGATTGAAATTTCTGCAATAGATTAAATCTGAACTTTAATCTACGCTCTGATAATGATTCCCACCCTAATTCTTGTATTAATTCTGATACACTACTCAACCTATCGTAACACCTTTTGACGAACCTAGCTGCTCTACGCTGCACACTGTCTAGTTCTCTCATCAAACCTAATTCATTAGGATCCCATACACTGGCTGCATACTCAAGGTGGGGCCTAACTAGTGAAAAGTAGCATCGCTCTTTTGTCTTCTCATCACATTTCCCAAGTACTCTTTTTATAAATCCTAGCTTTCTCTTCGCTCGGCCGCATATTTCCCTTATGTGTCTTCCCCACGATAAATCTTTAGTGATTGTTACACCTAAATATCTTACGGTTTCAACGTTTTCGATCTTCGTGTTATTAATTCTATAGGATCGCTCTATCGAATTATTTCTCCTCCAAAAATTGATAGCTACACACTTTTTAAGGTTGAGTTCTAACTGCCATTTGTCGCACCACTCTTGAATTGCATCTAAATCCTTGCTAAGTGATTTCATGTCCTCTTCGTTTGATATACCCCTGTACACCACCGCATCGTCTGCAAAAAGTCTAAGGTTACTACTAACTACGGTACCCAAATCGTTTATGTATAAAAGAAATAGAAGCGGACCTACTACGCTACCCTGGGGAACTCCCGATGTGACTTCGATTGTGTCCGACATGATACCATCTATGACAACCCTCTGCTCTCGCCCACTTAAGAATTCTTTTACCCAACATACAACGTCTTTATTTATACCAAAACTCTCTAACTTCAAGATTAATTTGTCATGAGGAACTTTATCGAAAGCCTTTTTAAAATCTAAAAATATCGCATCAACTTCAATACTGCTTTCGCCGTGGACTAAAATATCGTGTACGAATAAAGCTAATTGTGTCTCGCAAGATCTACCTTTCCGGAACCCATGCTGGCTGTTTATGAGTAATCCCTGACTATCCAAATGCCCCATGATCGAACTGACTACTATGTGCTCAAATATCTTACAAGAGATTGACGTGAGTGAAATGGGTCTGTAGTTACTAGGTTCTTCCCTATCACCGCTTTTAAATATAGGTGTAATGTTAGCTACTTTCCAATCCTTGGGTACTGTGTGGTTCTTTAGTGTTTTATTGAATATTATTTCTAGATAGGGGGCTATTTCAGAAGCTAATGTTTTATATACTCTGGAAGGAATTTGATCGGGACCTGGTGCTTTGTTTTTACTTATGCTTTTTAACTGCTGCTCTATTCCGCGACATGAAATGTTTATTTCGGGCATTTGCTCACTGAAAGTGTTCGGCGGTGGTTCCACTGCGTTTTGTGACGATGAGTTGAATACACTTTGGAAGAAGGTGTTTAAAGTGTTGGCTTTTTCTACACTGCTGGTGACTCTGATTCCTTTATCATTTTTAAGTGTGTGCACTGTGGACTTATTTCCCTGAAGCTCTCTCACATATGACCAAAACGCTTTAGGATTGCTATCTAAATATTCTCCTAACATCTTGCTCTTGAAATGTGATAACGCTTGCCGACATGATTTCCTTGCTAATGCTCTCGATTTTTTATAGTTTTGAACTAGCTCATTTTTTTCCTCTACCGATAGACCCCTTCTGGCATTTTTCATCTTAGCGTGGCATACCCTTTGTCGCTTTAGTGATTTCCTAACCTCCGCGTTATACCACCTTGGCTCTGTATTATCACTAATATATTTACTTGGTATGTATTTATGAACTGCGTTACGGGTGACCTCAAGAAATTCTCTCCACGAATCCTCTGTATTTAATCCTTTGCTTTGTTCGCTGAATACATTAAACGCTTCCCTTAATTCCTCTTTCATACCGTCGTAATTTGCCTTGCCAAATAAGTACACCCTCCTCCTTGGTTTATAATGTCTTTCAACGCCTACAATAAATTTCGCATGCACTATTTTATGGTCACTAATTCCTGTGTCTGTAACTGTATTTAGAACTCTCTCGGGTATATTTGTTGCTAATAAGTCTAGAATGTTGTTTCCCCTGGTCGGCTCTGTTACTAGCTGTTGTAAAGAATGTGTCGTAAAGGTGTTCAACAGTGATTCGCAATGTTCCTTATCCTTACCTCCTGCAATGAAACTACACGTATTCCAGTCTATCGAGGGGAGATTGAAATCTCCGCCTACTATTATTCCTCTATCATTCTTCCCAGACAGTAATGTGCGTATCTCTGACTCTAGCTCTATTATAGAATTGACGTCTGCGTCCGGTGGCCTGTAATATGCACCTACATATATCTTTTTTGCGTTACTACTTTTACTTTTAACGGAACACCAAATACTTTCTACATTTCGCTCTGAAATAAGTTCTCTTCTACTGACATACGGGTCCTTCACAGCTATGAAAACTCCTCCTCCGTTTCTGCTTACTCTATCCTTTCTGTATACTGTAAAACACTTCGGAAATACTTCATGATCTGATATGTCCTTCGAAAGCCAGCTTTCTGTACCTACGATTATATCTGCATTAGTACTCTTAATGAGGTGGTGAAATTCTGCTACTTTATTTCTTATACTACGACAATTCACTACTATCACTGAAATTTTTTCTTCCAATCTGTTTCTCTCTTGGTGCTCCTTTCCAACTAAAATTTTCCTCGATAATTTTTTGACGGACAAACTATTTGGTCTACCTCTTACCTTTGATGAATTATCATGTTCGTTCTCTCCATGTGTTTTTCTCTGACCTTCTAAAACTACTCTGCATGTTCTGTCAAATTCTTGCACGAGTTTTCCCCCGCGGATTGACCTGCACTCTGGGCTACCACCTGAGCTAAACCCTACGTGTATGCTCCAGTATCCTACTCGCTACCTTAGACGATGCCTCGTCCGTGTAGTGGACACCCGAGCGATTCAGGGGCACCCGACACGTTTCCAGCTCCGGCCCGAGGTCCAAAAACTCAGCTCCCTCGCTCCCACAGACTTCACGGAGTCTCCGGTTTATGCCTAAAACTCGGCTCCAAACCATCGACCCCCGATCCGTCCTAGGTACCAAGCTACATATAGTCAGCCTCATATCGATACCCAGACCTCCACGAACACGGTGGAACTCGCTGCATAGATCCCTTACGGAATCCATTACATCCTCGGACCCCCGTTTCGCGGCGTCGTTAGTGCCGACATGGGCGACTACGTGCAGCTTGGAGCAGTTAGTGGCACTGACCGTTGCTTTCAACGCCTTCGTCACCTGGGGCACCGTACCTCCTGGTATACACCAGGAACGTACCCGTTCTTCGTCACCTTTCCCTCGGGATTCACCACCTCCTTCCCGACGGGCCCTGGCACGCATCGAGTCCGCTACTCGGCGGACATTGGAGCTACCTATCACTAATACTCCCTCCCTTCCCTCCCGACTCCCAGTCGGCGAAGTCTCCGGAGGCGGAGCGTTCGATGCGCCGACCTCCGCCAGCCCATCGAACCTATTACTAACGGGGAAAGGCTCAGCCTCTGCCTCTGCATTTCCCCGTTTGTGTAGTGTGACCCCACGACTCCTCCTACGGACCACTTCCCACTCTCCCCCGGATTCGGAGGTAGGCTCCGCTAGAGGCTCGGGTGTGCGGGGAACGTCCTCAACCCTCCAACCCACGCCAGTGCAAGGGCTCGCCCCCGCACCAACGCGTGCGGAAGGCCTTGGCCGACCCCCACTCCCCCTCGACCGTTCCAACGTAGTCACCAGCCGTTTCACGAGAGAGCGAAGACTATCCACCGTCTTCTCGAGCTCATCGACTCGAGCCCGCAAGGGCTCGCTATCGGGTGAGTCACGGAAGAGGTTGACAATTGACCTAATGGGAGTCATCCTAATCTAACTCTAACTATCTCTCTCCCTTAGACTCGCAGCGGAGCTATCTGGTAAAAGAATCTACTATTTACTACACACTAATGAATAACTAACAAGCCTCTTGAAGAAACGAGCAAGCAAGCAAATACAGACCACAGATTATCACCAGAAGACAATTAACCCAAAGGGAACAGGGACTAGGAGTAAACTACTCAGGTAAAAAAAACTACACGGGTGAGTGGTTGCAAGGGTAGCGCTCGGTAGGGAGTCGCGATGGGAGGTGGGTCACGGTTGACCTTGGTTAGGCTGAGGTTTGGGAAGGGAAGCACAAGGGGGGGGGGGAGCTCTGGAATGTATACGAGAGGAATGTAGGCTGTAGGATGCGCAAAACCAGCGATTACGAAGAGATGAAGCAAAAAGTGTCAACAGTAAAGCTAAAGTAAATGTATTAAATATCTACTACTAAAAGAAGCAACGAAAAAGACGAACTAGATTAAGCACTAGTCAAGGAAATATAAATATATCTAAAAAAAAAAAAAAAACTATCACCAACTAACTTCAATAACAATAAGCGATAAAAAAATCAACTATATGAATCTACTAGGTTAAAATAAGTTACGCAAACTACAGAGTTAGTATAAACTATATATGTATAAATAAAATTTATGTGTATAAAGCTAATGTAAATGTATTAAATATCTACTACTAAAAAATCAACGAAAGACGAACTAGATTAAGCACTAGTCAAGGAAATATAAATATATCTAAAAAAAACTATTACCAACTAATTTCAATAACAATAAGCGATAAAAAGATCAACTATATGAATCTACTAGGTAAAAATAAGTTACGCAAACTACAGAGTTACTATAAACTGTATATGAATAATAAACACAAGTGCAAATTACACCTTACACGTTAGGATGGATTATACGGTTCTACACAGGACTATGAATAAATAACAATAAGATAATATTAAATTAGAAATTCACTTGTAGGAGAACAAGTCTATATATATCACGGAGATTAAACAGCGGTACGGAAGCACGGATATTATGAAACAATAAGTAATGCAGTGTAGATAGAACGAATAAAGTTAAATTAAAGCCGAGTGAAGTCTAGAAATATATTGTTAACAATAGATTATAATGAACGGTTCTATAACTGAGAAATACTTAGAATAACAAAACTATGGTGATGATAAAATATAAATAAGAAACGTAAATACGCTAACTATGGAATAGCCACAACGATGTTAAACAATAGTGGAAGATTTGTATTTATCTCAGTATATAAAAGTAATAAAGATACTGGTTTAGTTCTACTTATCGCTATCGGCACACACTCTCGGCAGACGCTCGCGGGATGGCAGGGACTACAGCCACAGCAGGCACAGAAAACTCACACACTAACACACTCACTTACTAACTAACTAAACACTCACTACTAAATACACCACTACACTATGAAATAGGGGATAGCCTAGGACGACAATTTTAGAGCTAAAACTACGGACCCAGCTAGGCAACGTTAAAGCTGCTACTGGCGACCAGGTAAAAAGTGAAAGTCACAACTCAAGACGAGAGCTCTCACCACGCGACCGTCCACTCTGAGCGCAGGTAGTCGAAATTCCACTCTGGACAGAAGACAATTAAAAGGTGAAAATTGTGAAAGGACACTCTGTATCGCGTGATATCACCTGCAATACATGCATCATGCACTACAGAATACTCCAAAATATTTCCCCCACCTATCCCTTTCCTATGCTGCCTATTCTGTTCTCTTATAGTACGGGGGAAAAATGCCATTTTGAATCTATCTGTACGACAATCTATCTCTCTAATCTTATTTATCTGGTCGAATCTAGCATAATACGCTGGTGTTTTCAATATGTGCCTAACATCTTCAGTAAAGCTATCCGATTGAAATTTCTGCAATAGATTAAATCTGAACTTTAATCTACGCTCTGATAATGATTCCCACCCTAATTCTTGTATTAATTCTGATACACTACTCAACCTATCGTAACACCTTTTGACGAACCTAGCTGCTCTACGCTGCACACTGTCTAGTTCTCTCATCAAACCTAATTCATTAGGATCCCATACACTGGCTGCATACTCAAGGTGGGGCCTAACTAGTGAAAAGTAGCATCGCTCTTTTGTCTTCTCATCACATTTCCCAAGTACTCTTTTTATAAATCCTAGCTTTCTCTTCGCTCGGCCGCATATTTCCCTTATGTGTCTTCCCCACGATAAATCTTTAGTGATTGTTACACCTAAATATCTTACGGTTTCAACGTTTTCGATCTTCGTGTTATTAATTCTATAGGATCGCTCTATCGAATTATTCCTCCTCCAAAAATTGATAGCTACACACTTTTTAAGGTTGAGTTCTAACTGCCATTTGTCGCACCACTCTTCAATTGCATCTAAATCCTTGCTAAGTGATTTCATGTCCTCTTCGTTTGATATACCCCTGTACACCACCGCATCGTCTGCAAAAAGTCTAAGGTTACTACTAACTACGGTACCCAAATCGTTTATGTATAAAAGAAATAGAAGCGGACCTACTACGCTACCCTGGGGAACTCCCGATGTGACTTCGATTGTGTCCGACATGATACCATCTATGACAACCCTCTGCTCTCGCCCACTTAAGAATTCTTTTACCCAACATACAACGTCTTTATTTATACCAAAACTCTCTAACTTCAAGATTAATTTGTCATGAGGAACTTTATCGAAAGCCTTTTTAAAATCTAAAAATATCGCATCAACTTCAGTACTGCTTTCGCCGTGGACTAAAATATCGTGTACGAATAAAGCTAATTGTGTCTCGCAAGATCTACCTTTCCGGAACCCATGCTGGCTGTTTATGAGTAATCCCTGACTATCCAAATGCCCCATGATCGAACTGACTACTATGTGCTCAAATATCTTACAAGAGATTGACGTGAGTGAAATGGGTCTGTAGTTACTAGGTTCTTCCCTATCACCGCTTTTAAATATAGGTGTAATGTTAGCTACTTTCCAATCCTTGGGTACTGTGTGGTTCTTTAGTGTTTTATTGAATATTATTTCTAGATAGGGGGCTATTTCAGAAGCTAATGTTTTATAAACTCTGGAAGGAATTTGATCGGGACCTGGTGCTTTGTTTTTACTTATGCTTTTTAACTGCTGCTCTATTCCGCGACATGAAATGTTTATTTCGGGCATTTGCTCACTGAAAGTGTTCGGCGGTGGTTCCACTGCGTTTTGTGACGATGAGTTGAATACACTTTGGAAGAAGGTGTTTAAAGTGTTGGCTTTTTCTACACTGCTGGTGACTCTGATTCCTTTATCATTTTTAAGTGTGTGCACTGTGGACTTATTTCCCTGAAGCTCTCTCACATATGACCAAAACGCTTTAGGATTGCTATCTAAATATTCTCCTAACATCTTGCTCTTGAAATGTGATAACGCTTGCCGACATGATTTCCTTGCTAATGCTCTCGATTTTTTATAGTTTTGAACTAGCTCATTTTTTTCCTCTACCGATAGACCCCGTCTGGCATTTTTCATTTTAGCGTGGCATACCCTTTGTCGCTTTAGTGATTTCCTAACCTCCGCGTTATACCACCTTGGCTCTGTATTATCACTAATATATTTACTTGGTATGTATTTATGAACTGCGTTACGGGTGACCTCAAGAAATTCTCTCCACGAATCCTCTGTATTTAATCCTTTGCTTTGTTCGCTGAATACATTAAACGCTTCCCTTAATTCCTCTTTAATACCGTCGTAATTTGCCTTGCCAAATAAGTACACCCTCCTCCTTGGTTTATAATGTCTTTCAACGCCTACAATAAATTTCGCATGCACTATTTTATGGTCACTAATTCCTGTGTCTGTAACTGTATTTAGAACTCTCTCGGGTATATTTGTTGCTAATAAGTCTAGAATGTTGTTACCCCTGGTCGGCTCTGTTACTAGCTGTTGTAGAGAATGTGTCGTAAAGGTGTTCAACAGTGATTCGCAATGTTCCTTATCCTTACCTCCTGCAATGAAACTACACGTATTCCAGTCTATCGAGGGGAGATTGAAATCTCCGCCTACTATTATTCCTCTATCATTCTTCCCAGAAAGTAATGTGCGTATCTCTGACTCTAGCTCTATTATAGAATTGACGTCTGCGTCCGGTGGCCTGTAATATGCACCTACATATATCTTTTTTGCGTTACTACTTTTACTTTTAACGGAACACCAAATACTTTCTACATTTCGCTCTGAAATAAGTTCTCTTCTACTGACATACGGGTCCTTCACAGCTATGAAAACTCCTCCTCCGTTTCTGCTTACTCTATCCTTTCTGTATACTGTAAAACACTTCGGAAATACTTCATGATCTGATATGTCCTTCGAAAGCCAGCTTTCTGTACCTACGATTATATCTGCATTAGTACTCTTAATGAGGTGGTGAAATTCTGCTACTTTATTTCTTATACTACGACAATTCACTACTATCACTGAAATTTTTTCTTCCAATCTGTTTCTCTCTTGGTGCTCCTTTCCAACTAAAATTTTCCTCGATAATTTTTTGACGGACAAACTATTTGGTCTACCTCTTACCTTTGATGAATTATCATGTTCGTTCTCTCCATGTGTTTTTCTCTGACCTTCTAAAACTACTCTGCATGTTCTGTCAAATTCTTGCACGATTTTTCCCCCGCGGATTGACCTGCACTCTGGGCTACCACCTGAGCTAAACCCTACGTGTATGCTCCAGTATCCTACTCGCTACCTTAGACGATGCCTCGTCCGTGTAGTGGACACCCGAGCGATTCAGGGGCACCCGACACGTTTCCAGCTCCGGCCCGAGGTCCAAAAACTCAGCTCCCTCGCTCCCACAGACTTCACGGAGTCTCCGGTTTATGCCTAAAACTCGGCTCCAAACCATCGACCCTCGATCCGTCCTAGGTACCAAGCTACATATAGTCAGCCTCATATCGATACCCAGACCTCCACGAACACGGTGGAACTCGGTGCATAGATCCCTTACGGAATCCATTACATCCTCGGACCCCCGTTTCGCGGCGTCGTTAGTGCCGACATGGGCGACTACGTGCAGCTTGGAGCAGTTAGTGGCACTGACCGTTGCTTTCAACGCCTTCGTCACCTGGGGCACCGTACCTCCTGGTATACACCAGGAACGTACCCGTTCTTCGTCACCTTTCCCTCGGGATTCACCACCTCCTTCCCGACGGGCCCTGGCACGCATCGAGTCCGCTACTCGGCGGACATTGGAGCTACCTATCACTAATACTCCCTCCCTTCCCTCCCGACTCCCAGTCGGCGAAGTCTCCGGAGGCGGAGCGTTCGATGCGCCGACCTCCGCCAGCCCATCGAACCTATTACTAACGGGGAAAGGCTCAGCCTCTGCCTCTGCATTTCCCCGTTTGTGTAGTGTGACCCCACGACTCCTCCTACGGACAACTTCCCACTCTCCCCCGGATTCGGAGGTAGGCTCCGCTAGAGGCTCGGGTGTGCGGGGAACGTCCTCAACCCTCCAACCCACGCCAGTGTAAGGGCTCGCCCCCGCACCAACGCGTGCGGAAGGCCTTGGCCGACCCCCACTCCCCCTCGACCGTTCCAACGTAGTCACCAGCCGTTTCACGAGAGAGCGAAGACTATCCACCGTCTTCTCGAGCTCATCGACTCGAGCCCGCAAGGGCTCGCTATCGGGTGAGTCACGGAAGAGGTTGACAATTGACCTAATGGGAGTCATCCTAATCTAACTCTAACTATCTCTCTCCCTTAGACTCGCAGCGGAGCTATCTGGTAAAAGAATCTACTATTTACTACACACTAATAAATAACTAACAAGGCTCTTGAAGAAACGAGCAAGCAAGCAAATACAGACCACAGATTATCACCAGAAAACAATTAACCCAAGGGGGACAGGGACTAGGAGTAAACTACACAGGTAGAAAAACTACACGGGTGAGTGGTTGCAAGGGTAGCGCTCGGTAGGGAGTCGCGATGGGAGGTGGGTCACGGTTGACCTTGGTTAGGCTGAGGTTTGGGAAGGGAACCACGGGGGGGGGGAGCTCTGGAATGTATACGAGAGGAATGTAGGCTGTAGGATGCGCAAGACCAGCGATTACGAAGAGATGAAGCAAAAAGTGTCAACAGTAAAGCTAAAGTAAATGTATTAAAAATCTACTACTAAAAGAAGCAACGAAAAAGACGAGCTAAATTAAGCACTAATCTAGGAAATATAAATATATCTATAAAAAAAAACACTATTACCGAATTATTTCAATGACAATAAGCGATTAAAAAAAACTGTATAATCTACTAGGTTAAAAAATAAGTTACGCAAACTGCAGAGATAGTATAAACTATAAATGTATAAATAAAACTTTATGTGTATAAAGCTAAAGTAAATGTATTAAATATCTACTACTAAAGGAGCAACGAAAAAGACGAACTAGATTAAGCACTAGTCAAGGAAATATAAATATATCTAAAAAAAACTATCACCAACTAACTTCAATAACAATAAGCGATAAAAAAATCAACTATATGAATCTACTAGGTTAAAATAAGTTACGCAAACTACAGAGTTAGTATAAACTATATATGTATAAATAAAATTTATGTGTATAAAGCTAAAGTAAATGTATTAAATATCTACTACTAAAAATCAACGAAAGACGAACTAGATTAAGCACTAGTCAAGGAAATATAAATATGTCTAAAAAAAACTATTATCAACTAAGTTCAATAACAATAAGCGATAAAAAAGATCAACTATATGAATCTACTAGGTTAAAATAAGTTACGCAAACTACAGAGTTATTATAAACTGTATATGAATAATAACACAAGTGCAAATTACACCTTACACGTTAGGATGGATTATACGGTTCTACACAGGACTATGAATAAATAACAATAAGATAATATTAAATTAGAAATTCACTTGTAGGAGAACAAGTCTATATATATCACGGAGATTAAACAGCGGTACGGAAGCACGGATATTATGAAACAATAACTAATGCAGTGTAGCTATAACGAATAAAGTTAAATTAAAGCCGAGTGAAGTCTAGAAATATATTGTTAACAATAGATTATAATGAACGGTTCTATAACTGAGAAATACTTAGAAAAACAACTATGGTGATGATAAAATATAAATAAGAAACGTAAATACGCTAACTATGGAATAGCCACAACGATGTTAAACAATAGTGGAAGATTTGTATTTATCTCAGTATATAAAGTAATAAAGATACTGGTTTAGTTCTACTTATCGCTATCGGCACACACTCTCGGCAGACGCTCGCGGGATGGCAGGGACTACAGCCACAGCAGGCACAGAAAACTCACACACTAACACACTCACTTACTAACTAACTAAACACTCACTACTAAATACACCACTACACTATGAAATAGGGGATAGCCTAGGACGACACAATTTTAGAGCTAAAACTACGGACCCAGCTAGGCAACGTTAAAGCTGCTACTGGCGACCAGGTAAAAAAGTGAAAGTCACAACTCAAGACGGGAGCTCTCACCACGCGACCTTCCTCTGCGAGTGCAGGTAGAAGAATCGTAGAATGAAAGACAAGCAATAGGTATATCGATACCGATATACCTATTGTTTATTGATGAATATATGCTTGTATATCAGGATACATTGATCAAAGATCTCCTTCAGAGAAGTTATTCCGCATGGGTATCGATATACCTATTGTTTATTGATGTATGCATATTAGGATATATGCATAAAAAATCTCCTTCAGAAAAGTTATTCCGTTCGTCCCCCCTGACCTCTCTTCCCTTGACGTTACCAAGAGTGGGTTGGTTCGTTCCGTCGGTTGGCCGATTCCAGTGACCCCGGACGGGGACAAAAAGCGTTGTTATGCCGATGCACTCATGTTGCATTGCGACGCGGCGCCGGGTCGTATCGTTACGATATAAATCTGTATCTCTTGGGTGATAAAAGGAGGAAAAAAAGAGCTCGCCTTTAGTAGCAAGCTCGTCCTTCTACCCGACTCCAACGACTGGCTGCGGACAACTGTCGCCTTCAGATAAAAAAACTGTCTTCTCGTGAACGAATTTTTAGTATTTTTTGTGGCTGTGGTGCATGTTGATGCATTGCGGACCGTTGCGTCACATGCATGGGCCTCTGAGGAAGTCTCGTGCTGGGAGTAGATATTCATCCCGTTTCTTCAAAGGGAGCCTTCTTTTCCCGAAATCTATGTCTTTTCTGTGAGGATGGAGGAGCTGAGAGTTGATAAAAAGAGGGTCTTGGTTTCTCAACGTCGCTGGACATCAAAAGAATTCATCGATTGGTGCAGCTTATGGCTGAGTATTGATGGCCAATTACAGTTTTAGGCCGCACTGAGGATTTGATGAAACGTTTACTGTTGAGGAAACGATTTATAGGAAATTGGTGGCGGGGACTCTGGAGAAATAAAAGAGGTGAGGAAATCTTTTGTAAAGACTTTGAGGTTACGTGCCTTTTTTGGATGCAAAATTGAGAGGGTTTGTCTAGTATAGAAGGTATCTTCTATCTTCTGGTTACTAACGTGTCCCCTTTTAACTACTGCACTTGTCTTATAAATTCAGTTTTGTTTGGTGGTGTGAAATAATTTTCATCAGCATCCACGTAATACCCTTCAAGGCACCATGAAAAGTAAAAGAATTCTTAAGTGGGCGAGAGCAGAGGGTTGTCATAGATGGTATCATGTCGGACACAATCGAAGTCACATCGGGAGTTCCCCAGGGTAGCGTAGTAGGTCCGCTTCTATTTCTTTTATACATAAACGATTTGGGTACCGTAGTTAGTAGTAACCTTAGACTTTTTGCAGACGATGCGGTGGTGTACAGGGGTATATCAAACGAAGAGGACACGAAATCACTTAGCAAGGATTTAGATGCAATTCAAGAGTGGTGCGACAAATGGCAGTTAGAACTCAACCTTAAAAAGTGTGTAGCTATCAATTTTTGGAGGAGGAATAATTCGATAGAGCGATCCTATACAATTAATAACACGAAGATCGAAAACGTTGAAACCGTAAGATATTTAGGTGTAACAATCACTAAAGATTTATCGTGGGGAAGACACATAAGGGAAATATGCGGCCGAGCGAAGAGAAAGCTAGGATTTATAAAAAGAGTACTTGGGAAATGTGATGAGAAGACAAAAGAGCGATGCTACTTTTCACTAGTTAGGCCCCACCTTGAGTATGCAGCCAGTGTATGGGATCCTAATGAATTAGGTTTGATGAGAGAACTAGACAGTGTGCAGCGTAGAGCAGCTAGGTTCGTCAAAAGGTGTTACGATAGGTTGAGTAGTGTATCAGAATTAATACAAGAATTAGGGTGGGAATCATTATCAGAGCGTAGATTAAAGTTCAGATTTAATCTATTGCAGAAATTTCAATCGGATAGCTTTACTGAAGATGTTAGGCACATATTGAAAACACCAGCGTATTATGCTAGATTCGACCAGCCAAATAAGATTAGAGAGATAGATTGTCGTACAGATAGATTCAAAATGGCATTTTTCCCCCGTACTATAAGAGAACAGAATAGGCAGCATAGGAAAGGGATAGGTAGGGGAAATATTTTAGAGTATTCTGTAGTGCATGATGCATGTATTAACCCCTCAAATACTATAGATACTAACAATCTAGTTGCATGAGACCCTTTAGTTGCTTGCTTGCATGCTAGTAGTGAATGCTTGGTGACCTTCACCCCCTGCCACACACCCTCGCGGTGGCTTGCAGGGTATCGTGTAGATGTAGATGTAGATGTAGATGAAACCGTGAGTGAGGAGTGAATCTTCACCAAACATTCACTATCTTTCACTACCAAACATTCACTACCCCCCTGCCACACACCTTAATGGTGGCTTGCAAGGTACTATGTAGATGTACCTTTCATGATTAAAGAGAATTATTATCTATATTTTAGTTAAAGTGCATCATCATCATCATGGGTCAACAATCCTAGGATTGGTTTCCCGCAGCCCTCCACTCGATTCTTCTATCGGACAACCTCTTCTTATTGACGTAACTTCTCTCTTTTACATCCTTCACAAACGGTTCTATATATCTCATACGAGACCTGCCTTTTCCAATATACCCGTTTACTTTTCCCTCGACGATTGTCTTCGATTTAAGTGCAAACATTTTTTTTAATATTTAAAAAGAAAAGCAAACGTACATCAACGTGCTGATAGTTGGGTTAGCTAAAAGCCTTTATACTGACATGTGTACCTATCGACATACATGTGTGTTTATTATTGATTATATATTCAGTTGTTCAGATCTCTAACTGTATGAGGAAAGGATGACATATTAAATCTGTTGGTTCGGCCATCAATGTCCTTAATTTTGTAATAATATTCCTGTCTACTGTAGTGCGTCAGAGTTCTCAGCATATTTTAATGCCATCATTCAAAGTAACGTCTTATAGCCATTTAGGAATTTCAGCACCTAAAACGCAGTTTTCCACTACTTACTACGAAAGTAGGTTGGAGCTTGTTGAGGTGTGGATTTATGGAAATTAGAGAAGGTGAGCTCGATTTAAACGAAGCAAACATTAGAAGCGTTAGGCTTTAGGGCTTGAAGTTTTTGGGCGTAATTTACAGAAAGTGAACTGTGGAAATATTTGAAAAAGAAGAAATAAGTAAACTGCCCACAAATTCGAATTTATTTTCGACGCGTTTCAATGCCTCGGTCTCATCCTCAGGATAAACTATAGCATCCTCAGGATAGTTTATCCTGAGGATGCTAGGAGTGGACAGTCAGTTAAACCACATCCTCGGTAGTATAGTGGTCAGTATCCCCGCCTGTTACGCGGGAGACCGGGGTTCGATTCCCCACCGGGGAGGGATTTTTTTGAGTCGCAATATCCCTCAGATTCGTTAGTATTAACCATGGTTTTTGTCAATAACATTTTTTTTGATTGTCGAACTGACAGATTCAAAATGTCCTTTTTTCCTCGTACTATTAGGGATATGAATAACGGTAAATATATCCAGTACGAGTTTAGCAATGGATAACATTGGTAGCTGCATGTTGGTATAAGGACTTATAGCTAACCCAACTAACGGCATGTTTTTGCATGTATGTTTTTATATTTTTAAAACAGCGTAGTCTCGAACAGTACCATACAAGTACTAATCCTTTTTTATGCATGATATGTAGTGCATGTCTGGTAAGAGTTCACCCCCTGCCACACACCTTTATAGTGGCTTGCAGGGTATTATGTAGATGTAGATGTAAACTTTACCTAACCCCCGTTTAAAAAAAAGAGACGCCCTTCGCTGGGCACTGCAAATGTATGCATTTAATATTGCGTCACCGTTCATCATCTACATAATTCGCGGCAAGCTGTAAGGGTGTGTGGCAAGGGGTGAACTTATCCTCAGCCATGCATTTTTTCATTGTTACACAATGGATTAATTCCATGAAGTAGTACCTGAGGCAGAGTATTACATGCATATATACCTAATTTACGCTGAAGTCCCCAATACATGACTAAACTCAACGAATAAGCTGATTTTTAACGATTTGGTTTTTTTAATCTTCCGCAATTTGCTTACTCCTTTCGAAGGGAGCACTTAGGCTCCTAATTGACAGACTGGAATCCGGCTTTTGTTGCTCTCTTAAAACCCTGGATGTTTCTCTCTACCCAATGAAGCTAGTGATCGTTCGACCAACTTGGATTGCGTTCAGATCGTTTCGCGTCCATTTATTGGTTGCAGTGGCCCGCCAGACGCCTCCCCCCTTCCTCAGCAACCCTCCCCCTCTCATCCCCCTAGCAGACGGTGGTATCCAAACAGAACGCATGCGACGAGGGAAGAGGAAAAAAATAGATATCCGAAAGCGCCGGTCCCGAAATGCAACTGCGTGTGCACTCACCCCTGCAATCCCGTTCCCTTCCCCCTCCAAAAAGAACTCGTCACTCTTGCACTTTGGCGAGTGTCTGGAAGAGATAACGGACTTATTTTTTCCTACCCTCCTGCGCATATTCATCTTTCTTTTTCAATTCGTCTGCCCCAAGTCGATGCAAGAGCGCTGCAGTCGTCGGCACTTCGAGGAAAGAGATAGATGGCGAGGTCAAAAGTTTTTGTTAGAGCGGTTTGATAGCACGTCGCGTTAATAATTAAGGGTGTTTGTTTTTAATGGGAGGCGATAAGGCTCGATTAAAAATCCGTTATTTCTCGCCCGTCATCCTCGGGCAATGGATGCAATGTGTGATTGCGCGTCAAATAACTCACGGAGCGGAACGCTCGGAAGGGGTCGTGTCGAGCTTTACTGCTTTTAGATTGTCCTTTCGAAAAGATTAGTGAGCGCGAGTGCATCGGGCATTGCGTGAAGTGACTCTTGGATTTAGAGGTCATGTCGAGCTTTACTGCTTTTAGAACGTCTCTTCGAAAAGATAAGTGAACGCGAGTGAATCTGGCATTGTGAGGAAGCGTCTCTTGGATTAGTTGGGAACAGATATATGCCCTGCAGCGTTGATTGACGGCTCAAAACACTCCGTCTTTGCTTTAGATTGTTGTTAATCGGTTCAAAAGTATAACTTCGGGTACTAGAAGAACTTCGGGATGTTCTCAGTTTCACCCGTGGTTTCAATTCAAGACTTTCCCCGCACATATAGGCGCTTCAGACCGGGAAGAAAGGATGTTTTATTTATTTATTTGTTTTTTTTAAATTTTTTTTTCGAAACCCTGCAAGCCACCGCGCGGGTGTGTGGCAGGGGATGAAGATCACCAAAGCAGGGGGTGAAGATCACCAAAACATGAATCTACATCTACGCGATACCCTGCAAGCCACCGCGAGGGTGTGTGGCAGGGAGTGAAGATCACCAGGCATGAACTATAGACATGCAAACATGCTACTATAGGGTCTCAGGCAACTAGATTGTTAGTATCTACATAAATGATAATGGAAGGGAAAGAAGGAAGGGTGAAGCGTAACCTGGGGCCGGCGCTAGATTGCTAGTAATGAATCGCACCTAAAGGTCCACAGTTGCTCGTCTAATCCTTGCGATAAAGTTCTAATATTGAATACCCTCCTCTCAGCCACTGAAAAATCTCTCCCAAGGCCCGGATTCGAGTCCGGGGCTTCGAAATGTGTGCCGAGTGCTCTAATCCTCGCACGAACCCGATCATTTGGCACTAGACATAATCCTCAGCCTCCACTATCATCACCATAATCCACTAGCCTCAGTGGTAATTTATAGAGAGAAGTACATCTAAATCAATGTGATACTCGGTACGCCAGCATAAAGGTGTGTTGCAGGAGGTGAATTAACACCAAATTTGTTTTACTTATCATACTTATAAAAGAGATTCCCTACCTTCCAATCTCTTCGCGTGTGCTAAATAATTTATCAAAGTCCAGCCATGAACCAAATAACGGGCATTGAAACTTCATGGGAAGAGTGACTGCAATGATATACTTCTGAATAAAAGCAAGCATCTACTTGTCTAAAGTGTTTCCCAAGTCGAAGATGCTAGTCTTCCGGGATTTCTGCCACGTAGATCCATGTTTTTTCGGAGAGAGGTTGCGCCGGCGTTGCAGTCGGCGTCTTCAGGTCAGGAGTGATGTTATGATCTTCACTAATGTTTTCGTAGTCATTTCTTGCTTTTCGCCGATTTTTTTGGGTTTAAATGGCAAACCAAACTTGCTCAATTCGGTCAAGGTCGTTTTACACGACGCGTGTCATTGTTCAGACTGATGCATGAAAAGGTCATGAGTGAAAATTACTTCGTGTAAAACAGCTAATTTCATGGAAACTTTTGCTTATGCGTGGTCGACTCAGCGGACAAATCTTGCTGTACATTTATATGCATTTTCATCAACATCTACATAATACCCTGCAAGCCACCATAAAGGTGTGTGGCAGGGGGTGAACTCTCACCAAACATGCACTACATATCATGCATAAAAAAGGATCAGTACTTTTATAGGCACTGTTCAAAACTACGCTATTTAAGATAAAAAAAGATAAAAATAGCAAAACATACATGCAAAAACATGCCGTTAGTTGGGTTAGCTATAAGTCCTTACACCAACATGCAACTACCAATGTTATCCATTGCTACACTCGTACTGGATATATCTACCGTTATTCATATCCCTAATAGTACGAGGAAAAAAGGACATTTTGAATCTGTCAGTTCGGCAATCTATTTCTCAAATTTTATGATTATGGTCCAGTCTACCATAGTAAGTTGGGGTCCGCAAAATATTTTTAACATCATCACTGAAAATATTGGCTTGGAATTTGTTTAAGAGATTAAGTCTAAATTTCAACCTGCGATCTGACAATGATTCCCATTTCAATTCATTTAATAGACTGGTTACGCTAATATAATTATCGTATCGTGCCTTTACAAATCTTGCCGATCTTCGCTGCACACTTTCAAGTTCGTTATTTAGACCGATTTCGTAGGGATCCCATACACTGGCAGCATATTCCAAATGAGGTCTTACAAGGGAAAAGTAGCAGATTTCTCGTACATGATATTTTAATGCAGAGTATATGATTTCACGCTGCCTCCAATTCCGCCATATATTTCTTAGCGTTAAACGGTCTCAAAGGTTCCTTGACTATCAAACAATTATTTCCGTAATTTAATACGTGGACAATAATCTTCCTTAGGTAACGAATCCATAAAAGGAGATGTCAATTGATTCCGTTAGTTTTCTAAATATAGTCAAGAATATCACTATTCCACAAAAGTAACCTCTATACTGTCACTCAGTAAGTTTTATAATATAGTCTTATAATCTAAATGACACTTATTAGATTAACACGGATTAATGAAACCAATGAGCGGAGATAAAATGAAGATGTTGGATTTTTTAGGATTTAAGCTTGTCTTCATGGAATACTAATATGAATACTGATGTTTACAGCTAGATAAATTTGAAGAAATGCGCGATACTGAACTTTTGGAAAAAGAATAGCTTTCCCCGGAATAATCATTACATCAAAGAAACGATCTAACGTAGAATATATTAAATACTCAGGCGTCACCATCACTGAAGACATGTCATGGGGGAAACACATCAGGGAAATAACTAGTGTAGGAAACCGTAGATTAAGATTCGTAAAAATGTTTCTAGGCGAATGCGATGAGAGAGTACGAGAAAGAAGCTATTTTACACTTATCAGGCCTCATTTAGAATATGCCGTTAGTATATGGGATCCGTACGAGGAAGGTATGATGAAGGTTTATACTTTACCATCTCCCGCATACATGAGAGTGTATTTCGCGAAATACACCTGCCACACACCCTCGCGGTGGCTTGCAAGGTATCGTGTAGATGAGTGTTATGCACGCAGCTTCAATTTTTTCTTTAGGAGAAGAATCGATGCTTACCTACTGTTCTGTGAGATCGGTGTCTTTGAACCTGATGATTCTTGTGTAAAGACACTACAACTACGTAATATCCTGCGATGTACTACGATGGTGTGTGGCAGAGGATGAAAGATAAGAAAACGAAGATTGTACTAAATGCAGTTCTAATGAGTGCGTGCAAAGGATACCCGCTAGATATGTTAAAGGCTGTTATGATAATTGTATAAGTGTTACGAGTTTAATATATCTATATCTACGACATACCCTGCAAGCCACCTCGATGGTGTGTGGAAGGGGGTACATCCACACCAGGAACAATGATACAGCAAACAAAAATGAACACCACAAAGTAAGCGCTACACCTTTAAAAGTAATTGGGGAAAAAAGAAGAAAAACTACCAAATCCCAATCATGTAGGACACACCCATGAATACCATGCATGCCTTGAAACCCGACACCAATTTCATAGATACTCATAATAGAAGAACTAGGATGGGAATTACTATCAGAACGCAGGTTAATATTTAGATTAAAACTTTTAAGTAAAGTGGAAACCGATTTGTTCTCAGATGACGTTAGTCATACAGGGTGCGGCAACATAACTTCCTTTTTTATATTGATATATCCATATAAAAAGGAATTTATGTTGCCGCACCCTGTATATTAAGAACCCCTGCGTATTATGCTAGGTTTGATCAGATTAGCAGGGTTAGATAGATAGATTGTCGTACCGATAGATTTAAAATTTCATTTTTCCCGCGTACCATAAGAAAGCACAATGGGCAGCGTAGCAAAGGGATAGGTAGGTGAAATATTGTTAGAGTAGTCTGTAGTGCATGAAATAACAACCAATCCCTTTATTACTCTGTAGATGCAAACCATCTAGTTGCATGTGACCCTATTATCTAACATGTCTCCATATCTTAGTATCTTATTAATATCTTAGTTGCCTGTCAGTAGTGAATGTTTGGTGATCTTCACCCCCTGCCACACTTCTTCGTGGTGGCTCGCATGGTATTACGTAGATGTAAAAGTTTGTAGTACTTCTCAAATGTTTCTATGCATGTTGAATGAAAAGTAGAATTTGTACTGTGTGTCCCGCATGGTATTGTTAGAAATATATCTCCTAAGGTAAGTATTACAAGTAAACGTCAGTGCATGTTTGGTGAAAACTCAACCCCTGCCACACGCCCTCAAGGTTTTACTGAAGGGTACTCAATAGATATACTTAGATGGATGTACATTCAGTGATCAATTTTTAGTCGTCTTCCTAGCCCAGTTCCTTTTCGATCAGTGGCACGTTTGGTTTTGGAACTGGAAGTGTTATTTATAGCGTTCTCAATACATATTCGATCTCAAGCATTTGTTGGAAGTGGATTCTCTTTTTGGTAGCAATTGGTAGCAGTTTTAAAGCTCTCTTGTTGTCGCGAAATAAATAATCATTCGTGAACCTAATGCGTAAGTGTTTAGGTCTTTCTTTGAAATAAAAAAGGACGAAACATCTTGAGCTATTGAATACGAGTGTTTTGACGAAAATAAGTCATCAGCGCGCATTTTATTCAATTGTTTCGAGCTGCACAGTTCCATCTCAGAGATAACCCTTCCGCGAAGTTATTGCTTCATGAGGCGTTGAATCCATAAAGGATTCGGTCGAATCCATGCATACATATCACGAGACATCCCCAATCCTATTTCCGCGCTTACTGTGACGTAGTTCCCTTTCATCGATCATTCATGCAATGAATTATGCCGTATATCTACTATCGTGGATGACCCTCGAGCGTACGAAGCTTCCTTTGAATGCATTAAGGATTTTGGCGCGATATGCTTGAACGACCAATCGAGAAAAACATCTGCTGTAAATTATAAGGCAGTGATGCCCTTATTCCTAGTTCTAGTTTGGGATATGAATTCTCATCGTAAATCGAAAGCTATTGTGACATGGGAGAGCTTGAACCCTCGTCCTGTTGGGAATACCGTTGGAGGCTTAGTTTTGACCTCCATGATCCCCAGAGTTGTAAAATGTTTGAAGCTCTAAATTATGTTTTTATCAAACTTACAGAAGGATATAAGGTAAATCTTGAGAAAAAGTCAACTCAAATGTTTCTTAGATAAACCTCATGAATGTATTAGAAGTCTTTTCTCATCTTTGTAATGAGAGCGAATACTATTTTCAGCGTGCATTTGCCAGTGTTAGTATTATAGGTGGTTTTCTGTTTATATTATTTTAGTATTGTTTTTCCCACCGCATTATCGATATTGGCCTTTTACTCAATCCATTTTCGGTCTGCCATTTTATGCACCTCTGTGCAGGGAGATATTCGTGCTGAATGCAGTCTCTGGACGCGACTAAACTATCTTTTTCATCTTTTTTTATCTTTTCTATCTTTTTTAAATAGTGTAGTTCTGACTACTATATTAATACGATTCCTTTTTTATGCATGATATGTAGTGCATGTTTGGTGAGCAATCACCCCCTGCCACACACCCTTGTGGTGGCTTGCAGGGTATTATGTAGATGTAGATGTAAACCAGAAGAGAGAGACGTGATTCATTCTTATCCCTTGTCAGAGAAAGAAACTTGCACTTTTTTCTCGATACCCATTCATTCATCACTCTATCTCGCCTCTATTTGCCACAAACACCTCGCTGAATACCAGGTAAATGTATCAGATATAGCTGCTTGCTTCGCAGCTTTAAAATAAGGATAGTCTCGTTGTATCCCCCGTCTTTTAGAGTATGCTTCCTGGTTTATACTTTACCATCTCCCGCATGCATGAGAGTGTTATGCACGCAGCTTCAATTTTTCTTTTAGGAGAAGAATCGATGCTTACCTACTGTTCTGTGAGATCGGTGTCTTTGAACCTGATGATTATAGTGTAAAGACACTACAACTACGTAATATCCTGAGATGTACTACGAGGGTGTGTGGCAGAGGATGAAAGATAAGAAAACTAAGAAAGGCATAAGACAGAAAGGTTAGCCAGTATTTCTCTAAATACATTTATCTGTATTTCATTTGTATGCATGGGCTGGCAATTCTGAAACATGGTTGATCCACTACCGCTATATCTGCGTAATACCCCGCACGCCACCATGAATGTGTGTGACAGGAGGTTAATCTTCACCAAACATACGCTACCTATGTCGGTTAAAGAATATGAAGTGGCTGTATTTTAGTCGAACTATAACAGTTTAAAGAAGATTTAATCATCAAAGCAGGGACGCATAAACGCGCTGTCAGTTGGGTTAGCTTAAAGTCTTTGCATCGACATTCTACTACCTAGGCTATCTATTGATGCACTTATATGAGATTTTTAACCAATCTATAAAATTAATTAAAATGGGAATCATTGTCAGATAGCAGGTTGAAATTTAGACTTAATCTCTTGTATAAATTCCAAGATAATATTTGCAGTGATGACGCTGAAAATATTTTGCGAACCCCAACTTACTATGATAGACTGGACATTAGTCACAAAATTAGAGAAATTGATTGCCAAACTGACAGATTCAAAATGTCCTTTCTTCCTCGTGCAATTAATGATATAAATAGCGGTAAATATATACAGTATGAGTGCATCAATGGATAGAATAGGTAGTTGCATGTTGGTATAAGGACTTGAAGCTAACCCAACTAACAGTATGCCTATGCATGCTTACTTTGCTATTTTTATCTTTTTTGAATAGTGAAGTTTAGACTAGTATATTATTACTAATTATTTTTTATGCATGATATGTTATGCATATTTGGTGAGAATTCACCCCCTTACATACACCTTTGTGGTGGTTATACGGGTATTATGTAGATGTAGATGTTATCAAGATACTGTCGAGAGAAAAGTGAACGGGAAGATTGGAAAAGGCATGCCTCGTCTGACACATGGTTTGTGAGATAATGGAACAGGTTGTGAAGGATGTAAAAGAGAAGAATTACGTCAATATGAAGAGGTTGGTCGTTAGAAGAATCGAGTGGAGGACTGCGTCAAACCAATACTAGGATTGTTGACCGATGATGAAGATATTTTTAAATAAGTTGACAACTATTCAACTGTAATATTATATTTATTTTAAAATTTATTCACTCTCGAGCCGTCGAGCCTTCCTTTATTGGAATCATGCTAAATGCTGCGGAATCGATTGTTCTTTCGTCGGAGTGTCAGCAACTCCTATTTACTTCGGAATGTCTATTTGTAATGGCTCATTGCCGTTTAAAATTTAATTTCAATTCTGGATGGCCGAGGCAGGTCCAGAGAGAAATGTTTGAATTCATCCTTTTTCTCTCTCCCGTAAAAGCTATATATGTAACATCTGCTTTCTCTGTGATCCAGTCTACCGGTGTTGTGTGGGCTCTCTAATATATTATCTCGCTTTCGGAAGAAAACCTTGCAGTTCTGTGTCTTTCCAGAAGCCTTACGTCTTGTTTGCCGCAACCACTTCTGAAAGGCTTCCCATTATAACGTCTCCTATGACGTAGTTCCACTCACCCGCTTCACCTTCCGTGAAATTATTTTACAAAAGTACTTAGCATATATTGAAAAATTTCTTCTAGAGTCTTTCACTAGGTTAATGCCTCCATGTCTGCAGACTTTCTAGCATGCATTTGAATTTTACCCATCCCTTTGTAAATTGCTTTTCTCATTGGTACCAGATAATTGCGCCATGGCGTAATTATCTGGAGTACCATATTTCATTTTTAGGCTGCTCACTCAGCGCATTATAGCATTACTTCTCAATCACCTCAATTCATCGCCATCATCGAAGAAATAATTTAAGCCTTCTGGGGGATGCAGATATTTTTGGTAGTGTTTAAACGGGATGGCGGCAGCTACGATGGTATGGAATCCTCATTGGTTTCCGCGTGCGTGACGTAACACTTCCGATTCTCATCTGCCGGCTATGCGAATCCCAGACGTGTCCCGAACGCGGTTGGCCCGGGGCCGCCTTCCTTCCTCGTCCGTTCGAGAGCCTGGCCGATCGTTCAGATTTCGTCTGAAACGAACGGATTCTCATTTTACGACCCCGTCTGACTCGAATATTATCTTAAGAGGCAAGGAGGGGTGTGTGTTTTATTACTCAGAGAATACGCCTCCCTTAAACCGTGGAGGAAGGCGGAAATAGCTTTCAATAACGGTCCCCGATCGGAATTTCCGTTCTAAGGAGAGAATAATGGATAATGGTCCGTGATCACATCACATTGGGTGTTTTTGGTCTCTGTTCTCGAATATGCAGTTAGGTCGCTACAGATCATTGTTGCTAGCTCTACAACTACTCCTGCATGCATTGAGTATCCTGCATGCCACTCCGAGGGTGTGTGGCAGGGTGGGAATTATTACATCCTTGAATGTAAGAATCCTTGTATTGGTAGTGTGTCCCGCATGGCATTCATATGAATCTCTCATTAGGTAGGTAGTGTATGCACATTTAAGTCCAATTAAGTGTTGAATGTTTAGTGATAACTCATTCCCTGCCACATACCCTCGAGGTGGATTTCGGGATTGTTAGTAGGTAAAGAATAACGAAGATGCAAGACGTGATTACACATATCAGGGGCGCTCCTAGGCCATTTGTGGCCCTGGAATTACGGTTCGCAGGCCCCGTAAAATATAGCCGTTCGATCCCTGAGTAATAAAATCAATTCTTATGATAAAAAGTAGCTTAATGATTTATGTATTACAATGAAATAAAAGAAGGAATAAATATTTTCATACTATTTCTTCTTCCTTGACTAGAGGTCCACCCGAATATGGGACACTTGGAGGTGCGAGGAAGGAGCATTTGAATTTTGTGGAGGCTTTTAAAACTAATATGTTTACAGACTATTTTTGAGTTACATTAATAATTCCGGATTATTGCGTGTTATTCTATCGGAAAAAATCAAGAATAGGGAGATGCTGTCGTTCTGATGACCCCCCCTAACATGGGAGTATTTAAGGAATGGACTTGTATTCTGTTGTACCTTGATAATGACATGTAAATTGTCGAAACCATGGTTGAACTCAATAAAAACTTGTGTGTGTGGAATGTGGTACATACATAGCGACGTTTCTTTTCCAAATTGTTTCTGAATTAATTTCTGAATCTCAATCAAGATGCTTGGGTCTAAGTATAGAGCCTAATTGATAAGAAATTCATAGTAACCACAGGGTTGATTTGAAATTGAAATATAATTAATCGAGGAATTTTTTGGAGTGATTTAAATAAAAACCAATGCACTTTGTAAGATTCCACTTAAATTTCTCGACCTCAAACGGTTTCAACGTAAACCAGCGCCATTCTAAAGAGGTCTCTCTTGAGAATGACGTTAGTTAACGTAGTAACAAGTTGAGACCAATAAATTTAAGTGGAATCTTACAAAGAGCATTGGTTTTTATTTTAATCAGGTCGCTGTTCCAATATAGTAAATCCATCTACGATTACCATAATTTTTTTGGAGACGTATGCTAAAGTATGTCGTGCATCTGACAGATAAATTGTCTTGTCCATATGTGTTAGGGAATCATTAAAGGCACTTGGGTTTGGGTCCCAAGTGGGACGAGGTGAGTAGCAGGAAGCAGCGTCGATTTGTGGACAATGAATGTCTGAAAGCATGGAAATAGATCTGGGGCTGTTTTCCGCGTTGTTTTTTATGCATTTTGGAAGTTTCGGGCAGTCTGGTGTTCAAGCGATGATATTTTCACTACGCATATCTCCGTGCAACAGACAGTGCTACGAGAAGCGTTTCGTAAAATGGCCATTTTGGTTAATCGATATCGTTTCGCGTATCTGTTGGACTCGGAAATAATTTCTTAAATAATGAAATTGTAGGCGATACTATGATTACATGGTTTCATAAGATTGAGAGGGTACCTGGGCAAAAACTAATTTCCAATAAATAACACGAAAGAAGTCGTATCTCTTGAATTCGAAATGATTTTTAGCAATATATTTTTCGAACCCTAACTCTTTTGTTTGCTGACCTGAACATTTACTACCCACACCATGGCTTTAGGGGTGCCAGATGGCCCCATATCCCAGGTAGTTGAATTGGCAGTGGTATCCACTGACGTATAGTTATTAATGTGTGATGCTGACATATATCATGCATTTCATTATGCGCCTGTCATACCTGATGAGGAGCAGTTTTCATTCAAAATCTTGAGTAATAACTTCTCCTTTAGTTAGTGTTATTCGGAAACTTGATTCAGTACTTGCGCAAGAGTCGTTTAAACGGAAGCAGAATTTTTACGATGGAGAATTTCAAATGGCAGGCTTTATTTCCATTCATGTTCTTTCATGTACCCCGCTCGTAAAGACCCATTCGGCACAAGGAACAGTATTTGAGGTACCATGGGGAGGGAATTGATGAATGGTGGAGATAAAACTGGCGTCAGCATTCGACGGCTCTTGCTGTTCGGCGTCAAGGAGTCCGCAGCTTTACATGAGCTTGATATTTCGGGACCACAAACCTCCCAACCAGTTTGACCTCGTTTAACACTGGTTAATTAAAAACACGTTAAAATCTCTCTCGTGCTATAAAGGTTAGGTCATAAATACCTAATTGTATTTTTATAATCTAAGCTTCTGTGAGAGAGTTTGGAAGACAGAAAGATTAAAATATTATTTCTTTATTAAATGAAACACCAATTACACTTTCCTCAAGATTTTTAATCTTATGACACTTTTCAACACATAGTGACATCTTCAGGTACAAGAATTCTGTGTGCACATACCTAAGAATGACTCTGTGAGTTAAAATGCATAATATTATCAAAATTCCTGTTGAAAAATGTGATTACTGTTTGATTTAATGTGTTCCTCCCTGTAAGCCGAACTCTGGTCAAATGTCTCTCCTTCGCGTATTGCAAACGGAAACAACAGATGTTAACGAAATCGCCTTGTAGATACGCAGAATATTTTTTTCGTAATTTCCATGCAATTATTTAATGCGACTTATCATTTCCATTTCGTAAACTAAATCTTTTTACCATTTTTTACCATTTACATTTTTACCATTTTAATTTTAGATACCATGTAAATCATTTTGTATTCTGAAAATATTGCTCCCTCCGTAATTTTTTTTTGCTAAGATCTTCTGCACCTTATGCTCCAAATCACCCACAAACTCCCAGCCTCAGGGACGTGAATGTGGATATCCATTTGTAAGTGTCCCGAAGTGACCTCTTACATCTGTGTGAGGGACCTATTATTGGGTATAGAATCGTAGTCTGTGATTGTCCCTGGCGAGGAAATATTATTTTACGTACACCACCTCAGAGACAGCAATCGAGAGTGCATTTATTATCGTGGCTGTAAATGTTAGCATGACTGAAACTTAGTGTACCTTAATTTGTTTGTCTCCACATTGTTTTCTTACCTCATCGCTTTTGGTGTGTAATATTTTAGGGGCATTGGAGTCTTTCTGTTTATTCGCGTCGATTTTGCTGCACTCCTTCCATCCTCTATTTTCTCCTTAAGTTGATGGAATAACTCATCCCACGCCTGAAAGAGTCGAGCTTATTTTTTATGGCCACTCTACTCCCGAGTCGGCGTGATTTATAGTGCGAAGTGAGTGGTCCATCGATTTGGAAATCATGACCAGCGCATTGGCGTGCCGAGTTGTAGGGGCTGATATAATCACTCTCCGTCAGGGGAGCAAATACGAGGCATGAATTTCCGGCGAAAGTCTTATAGTAGCAATTGGAATTGGATCAGTGAGTAATAATGATTAAAAGCTTGCGTGGTGCCATTCTTGACAAATAAGTTACATTGTCTCGTGATCGGTCTCATTTCTGTTTTTGTATTTTAATTTCATCTCATGTGATATACTCACTATGCTGCTATTCACCTTGAGGTTTGTGGCATCTACGTGCAAGCCACCGAAAGGGTGTGTGGCAGGGGGTGATATCCAGGTACGCATTTTAAATCAGAGATAGCTCTTTGCTATCTGGTAGGCAAGAAAATTAGTGCACTACTTACATTCAGCTGTGAGGTATAAAGCTATATCTTTGTGGAAAATGTTAGATATTCATTCAGAAGACATATATGACTAAATTGTTAGCATGTACAAAGTAACTAAATAATTATTGTTAAGTCAGGAACTTCGATTAAGATTTTAAACAATAAATTTACATTTACCAAATCATGCAAGAGTTAGTAATGTTAAAACATTCACAAAAAACTACTCTTTTACATCAAACTCTAAAATATCTATTCTTATTTCCCCATGTATCTTGCTGTAGCCTGATATGCTATTAATCGTATGTAGAAAAGAGGGAGATGGGTCAGGAAGCGAATGAAATGGAATGCACGTATAGATGTTCATATCTGAATGGTGTTAAGCTCTTGTATTCTGGTATCGAATGGTTCGTGGGAAAAAGGAAATGAAACATGTTCGAATATATCTGTTCTATTAGATCTTTACGGCAGTCTATTTAACTGCACTTGAATAATGTGCAACTTCCACAGAAATAACGTTTATTGCGAAGGGTTTCTCTTTTTACAGCATCTTCTGGCCTGAAGATGCTGTAAAAAGCGAAATCCGTTCGCAGTAAACTTTAGCTCTGTGGAAGTTGCTCATTATTCAAGTGCAGTTATGTTTCGTTTCCACTCAATCACGCCTGAAACCTCGGAATTTGTACAGATTTTTTAAATGCATTTCTAGGGCCGAATCTACGGATATTATGCGAGGATAGAACTACGAGATGGGTACTTCACTCTCAAAATAGCTTGAAATCTAGGGTTTAATCTTCGAGAATTTATGGCAGCGGTTGGGAACCTGCAGCCTCTTTTTGTCCCCAGTATGGCCTGTTATATTATTGCCAATACATTAGAGCTAAACAATAGAGCAAGATGTCGGATGACCTTCATCTACCTAGTACTGTGATAGCCATCGCAGGATGTACGGCAGGGGTTGAGCAATCACCAGGCATGAATCTTAAATAAGAAAATATTGAAATGTGCTGTTTCTATCATGCAGGCATGCAAAAATACAAGTAAAAAATCTACGGAATAATATTCTATTTCATTTATCTCTGACACTGTGTTTCAAATTTTATGTTCTTGGTCTTAAATTATCTTTTTACGCTAATCCACATTAATTGCTATGTAAAAAAATTCACCTGGACCGGGAATCGAACTACGCACCTTCTGCTTTCCGGGCCACTACGCTATCCAGGATCGGTAGTTCACTAGGCAATTAATGTGAATTTCACAGCCGTTCACGTGGCAGGTTTGAAATATACTACATTTTACGCTAATGTTTAATATATTTGTGGCGTCTTCAGAGAACCTAAATCTTAAATATCGGCAGGAGACCCAGAGAGTCTTAAATATCGGCAGGAGATTTATATCGTTTTTTAACCTAAGATCTAATGATGATTCTCAACCTACCTCTTATAATTTTTTCTGCTAACTGCTAAAACTATCGCACCACCTTTTAAGAAACCTTGCTGCTTTTCGCTGCACAGAGTCTAGTTCTTTAATCAAACTTTATTCATTTGGATCCCATATGCTCGCCACACATTCGAGGTGGAGCTTAGCAAATTAAAAATAACGCTGCCCTTTTGTCCCCTCGTCACATTTCCCTAGTACTAATAAACTCGTACTTTCGATAATATTGATAAAATGCGTCCTTTTATGTACCGATGCAGAATGACTACAACAATCGAGCATGGCTAATCTCCGTTATTTCTGTTTTGAAGCTGTGTAAATGTATAAAGCCAAGACTTAAAAATGATCTTTTAGTATATTATAAACGATAAACCTTTCTGTATGTGTATGATCGTCAATGCAGAGGGTGGCCTAGTATAATCTCCTTGGGGTGAATTTTTCTTCCGGTTCAAAATGCTTCTAGACATCTGTCCTAGACATTTTCATGCAAGCTTTCTCAAAATCCGTATGCATTCAGAGGAATCTTTAACGAAACATGCTCCTCTACATTTTTATATTATGTTTCTAGGTAACTGACGGCATGGTAGCTTAGTTCGCAGAGTGTTGTGGTACTAACCGGAGGGCCTAAGTTCAGATCCGGGAGAGGCCTCTTCAGACACATCCAGCAGACACGTGCTGTGTAATTTTGTGGATACTATGCCTTCTTACGAAACCACAAGCGGCACGAGGAAAGGTAATGTTCCTACCCTCCTTTACACTGATGCTTGCATTTCACCATTGTTGCTCGGTTTAGCAATGGGGAACATGCACTATTTTTTATAACTCTTTGAATGTGAAGTTTATTAGCTGAAATGTGCTTGCCGAAAATTTTGCTGAAGAATTAAGTTGTGTTACAAAGATATTACTCTTTGAAAATTGTACCTTTTCGACAGCTTAAAAACACGAGGTCATCGCATGACGTCACGGCACGGTATCACTATGGGCGTTGTTTATCTGTTTATGCGTGGAGGTAAGTTGTTAAATAAATACTTGGCGATAACGTATGTATTTATCTCATCTGTTTAATGCAATAAACGATTGTATTTCGAATTTTTATTTACGTAGTATGAATTGTAACGATCAAATCGTCCATTAATTATATAATGCCTGATTAGTGCCCAAGAATTTCTACTACGCCTATGCAATCGCTGGTTTTTTTAAGAACGCCGCCATAAGGGAGTCAACCAAAGAAAATTGTCGGAATGTGCTTTTTTAAAATATTTTTTCTGTCATAGTTTCGTTCGAGAAACGGCTAAAAATCCCAAAACAATCTATTTACTTCATTTTCTGTTAAAAATAAATGTCTATCTCCGCAGTAATATGGAACCTACACCGTGCAGTGACGTCAGAAGGCTTTTTAGGTCACCTGACTTTCGTCAATTTCCGGGAACATTTTAAATTCATTTGATAATCTTTGTGGTGGGCGTAGAAAAATTTGGCTTATATATTTTAATTGGTGAGAAAAGTTCGCATCAAGTACATCATTAATGTTCGAGAAACAAATTTCATGCATATTACCCATTGAGGTATACTTTATTCTCGCCAATAAGATCTGTGCGGTAGCCGATTTTTTAGACGTGCCTATTGGGATTTAGGAACTGCCTTCGTCATAACGAAAGTAATCATGCAGGAATATTATGTATATGGCTTGATTCCAGGTGTGGCCAGATTGTATTCTTCTTCAAATCAGTTTGTATTAAATTTTGGATGTTGTATTCGCAGTTAATGGCAGGTATGATGTGTTTCCGTTTCGCTGTACTTAGTTTGTACTGTACTGAACCTTGGCACTCACGTTTCCATGAAAAATCATGTAGAGTAATATAAGTGTTGAAGTGAAATCTGCAATGTATCCTCCTTATTCTATTTGTGATGTTAAACAAAAATTGCAGTCAACTAACAATTGTGATTATATTTTTTCAAAGATTTTTTCCGTGGAATTTCTCTGCCTTGAGTTATTTAGTGTTACACCGATGCCCATTTCCTGATGTCAGATTCTTGTAATGACCTAATGGCAGTAATTTAAGGGGAAAATCGACTAAAAAAAGAATGGAAGAGGATGATCATGGAGGATATATTTACAGCATATTCAGGAAAGAAGGGGAAGAGGGGATGAAAATATCTTGTGAAGTAAAAAAATGGCAGGAAACAGGAGCTACTGGCTGCTGGTGACAAGTATTTGCCTTTTGAATAGATAGGAAGCATCTCAGATGCTGGTCATCTCCTTATTCTGAACAGGAAATTTTTGGGAAGAGGTAAATAACTGTAGGCATGTAGAAAAAAGGGAAGTTTCAGGGGTAATGATGTTTATTCTTTGTTGAGGCTTCCGCGGAGTGCAGGATATGGAGATCCATTTCTTCATGTTGAGGGGACATACGTGGATGAAACCTTAGAAGATAGGATTCTCTTGATATTGTGGAATTCAAACATGATAAAAAGAATGGAATTTTCCTCTCGATAATTTAAATAAGTATCAAGTATTTCCTAACTTTCGATCTGAAACATCAAAACGCTTACATAAATCGCAAAAATGCTTATATAATGATGATCCTTCACAACGAAACCTGGGTCGCCAATAAATTATTCGGTGGAAATTTGCATCCCTTTTATTCACCTAATAGGAATGTATTTGGAAATCATGTTGCAATTTTTGATCAAGAGTTTCGGGAACATGCGATGCCGAAATTTCGTTCCTGCTTTATTATCACCAATTAGCATGCACTTTTGCTTTGGAAGGGTGCATGCCGTTTAAAACACAAATTGGTTTTCAGAAAGGCTTCTTCATTGGTTCACTACTTCGCGTGAACGCATGGCGGTTGACTTTCTCACACGAGGCAAGTTTGAAATTCTACGGCCATCAATACCCCTTTCCCGATAAATTATATTACTCGTCCTGCACTCGCGAGTTGTCCGACGATATTTGCGCATTGTCCGCTGCCAAAGCGGTCGGGTCGTACCTCATGTCGTTCGGTTTGTCCCTTTTTTAGCCGTTCTCTGTATCCGATTCCTCCTCGCTTATAACGGGTGCCATATTATTGCCCCGTCAATATTGATAGTCGGATTATTCGAAGTTGCCGTAATCCCTGAAAGGTTTTATGGCCCGAACCAGTCCCTGGAGATGAATGGAACGATCGAGTTTATTGGTTCCCTCGAACGATTCAACCGTATCAGGTCCAGCAATAGGATTTGGGCAAACTCGCGAATTAATCCCCAACGGTTAAAAAAAAAAAAAAAAAAATGAAATAGGAACGTATAAAAAAATACCACCCTCCCTGTGAACGATGTGCATATTTTTTTCAACGCATCGTCCTTTGGCCTTGTTTGCGGTGACGTATCGGAGATTAATGAATTTCCCTAAAGGAGGGGTGTCCCTTTACCCTTCCTCCTCCCAAGCTTCCATTATTTATTGCGGTAACTAAACGCTCGCTCACTTCCCCTCCCCCCCACCCTTTCCCGCCCTCTTCATCCCCGTATCTCGGTCTTTTCGGACTGCATGCGTCTGTCGCTCTCGTTATTGCCGTATAAATCTCATTCAAGAAATAAATTCCCCCGCCCCGTCTCAACTTCCCGCCAAAAACAGTCGTATGCCTCGTGGGGAATTGTGGGAAGGAGGCAGAAGGGGGGGGGGGGGGGGGCTGAAGAAAGGGGCCCTTGGACCTTGTTCGCAATATCTCGTTTTTCGTTCTGCACGCCCTCCCCTCCCCTAGCCTCTCCGGATGGACCCAGTTCAAGTCGCCCCGTTTCCTCTGCGTAGCATATATTTTTTTTCGGACGGGATATTTTTAATGCCCAGGGGTTGAGGGGAAAAGGCGGTTTCTTTACGCAGTATAAGGGTTGTTTGGGATGTGAGAGAGCAGTCGGAAGATATGGTGGGTGAAAGGGTTGAGGGTATTTCCACTCATCCTCTTGGTTCATCCATTGTAATTTGTGAGTGAAGCGACTTGTAGTGATGCTAGTAGCATCATGCTACTCGTTTCTCAGTAAGGTTATGCGTACACGTGTATCATACCCTCGTTCTTTAGCACTTTTTATATTTCAAATTAACTTTAGTACGAACATAACAAATCGTATGGTTTATGAATACATTATCTGCACATGATACAAGTCTATTTTAAATACGATGACGATTTAAGGTCAATAATGATAAAAACCTGATTATTTATAGATGTTTTCAAAATAATTGTTCCTGTGTCCGAGATCACAAACGTTAAATTACGTATAAATCTAAAGGTTTTTTTCAAGATTTTAATTTTTCAAATTCAAGGTTTTTGGGTGATAACGGTGGTACCAAAAATTAACAACTACGTCCGCGCCAAAATCTTGATGACTCGAGTTTAAAACTAAATAACTCCGAAACAGTTTTTCGGATTTTCACTTTATTTACATAGTAATTTAGATAATGTTTTTGTTGACTGACTGCATTGTTAGAATAATTTTTTAATGCAAATTTTGGACCTGTTTCTTACCTTAGAGTAAATAAGGAGCCCATTTTTTTAGCACTACGACGCCATGCGTCAATTTGACGTCTAATAACTTCCAAGCAAAGCGTTTGATTAAAACAAATTTTTAATGCAAGGTGATTTATATCTTTATTTTAACGTCTGCGAAGTTTCAAGGTTTTAACTTTAGTACTTATTGGTATGCTATTCCATTTATAACCGCACTTTTTCTCGGCAACTATGCATCCTGGCGCCACGAGACTAAAACTGTCACCTTCCTCTTTAAATTCCTCCTGAGCGAATCATTTATTATCACATAGCTGAAGTTAGCACCTAATGTTATATCGAATTTTATTATTCTTGAAAAAAATCGTGAGCCCAGAGGAGGACACTCCGCCGGCAACGCTGCGCTGTTAAAAAAAATGGGTCCTTTTTTACTCTAACGGCTCTAACGTAAGAAACAGGTCCAACATTTCTTTTTAAAAATTATTCTAACAATGTAGTCAGTCAACAAGAAAATTAACTAAAAGAATATGTAAATAACGTGAACATCCGATAAACGGTTTCGTAGTTATTTAGGTTTTAACTTGAGTCTACAAGATTTTGACGCGGACAGTAGTGAAAAGGAATCGCAAAGTTCAGTGATAAATAAATCATTGTCCGAATGCCTTTCAGAAGAAAAATAACTGTAGCTCCTCGACATTATTGAACAATGGGGTAGCGATTCGGGATGCAATTTTCTGCTCTTACTTCACCTAGTGAAAGTTAGCCAATAAAAACTGATGACGATTAAACTGCACAGTTTCAGGCGTAACTTGGTGGAACTGCATGTTTACGTAAAAGTAAAATAAAGTGCTAAGTATATTCCACACTAGTTTTAATTCACCGACCCGGGTTTCGTCTACTTGTGAAGTAAAACTAGTGTGGAATATGCATAGTATTTTATTTTACTGCTTCTGACGATTGTCTGTCATTACGCCTTAAGACCTGATGAACACCATTTGGAGGCATAGCTAATATTGGATGGATTTGGTAAACATGAAATTTTTCATCCAAAGAAAATCAAGACCAAAACAAATTTGCAGCAGAAGTTATCAAAGTATAAATGTATAAATGATCTTGCAACTTTTGTTGAAAGTCTTACTTGTTATTTGTCCTGGACTTTTTTATTCCCGTCAATATGTAAGGCATTTAATTCTGTTGTTGAAATTAACATATTTTCTACTATTTTCTTTGTCAAAACAAATTATTCTGGTTATATCAGTCATCATAAGCATTTTCGAGCTTTTTTTTGGCCCCTTTTCTCTTCTACACCAAAAATATCTTTCTCACGTAATCCACATATTCATCTTCAAGGCCCCCTCTTATCAGTCGTGAATTTTTATCCCTTGCTTGGCCTTTTGAGACCGACTTTCTTAATTCTAATCTTACACCCTCTTAGTAATTATCCGTTATGCATTAAGTCCAATTCTCTTGCTTCATGTTTGAAATCAAGTGTTCCTACCGGACATCATTTACTCTTCTGATTATATTTTCGTTTCTAATTACAGCAATCCTCCCTGTCTCAATAATCCTCGATCTCGGCTTTGCTTCGGAGTATTTTACTGGAGTATAGCCATTTTAGCTTGCTTTGGTCTTCGTCCGTGAACCGCTTAGTATCGCACTCCGTACAAATGTTTATACTTTCTGTGTCTGTGGCCTTTGACGTTCCGCGGGACGACATCAGGATTCTTCTGTCGGCCGGAATTACCATCAAATCCAACCGCCGTGAAAATATTAGTTCGTTATCTCTTTACACGAAAACAGGACCTTACTTTGTAGCGCCAATATGTTTGCATTATCCCGAGTCTATAATGTTTGCACAAGTACTCCGTTATAGGAATGTGATTCGATGAGATGGAGGGCATACACATGTAACGATAAATATGTGAATGTTGAGGCTGAAATCCAATAAAATCAAAAGGTTATAGTAGGTATATTAATACCTCACAAAGAGTATAGTTTTTCCCCCCAAGAAGTGTGAAGCTGTAATTGAGATAAAGCCGTGATCTTTTTGGATTAAAAAAGTCTTTTCCTGTACCAGGCTTGTTTAAAATGGCTATTAATGATAGGAAAAAAACCACCATCTAAGTGAGCATCGGACATATTTCCAGTAAAAAATAGATGCGAACTCCAGCTATGTAAAGTATTACAAAATCTTCTAGGACAAAACCCTGCCCTTGGATTGATAAATCATCCTGAAGAAACTAGACGAAAGTACCCAGGCGCTTGAAAAAAAAATCTCCCCGGCGGGGAATCGAACCCCGGTCTCCCGCGTGACAGGCGGGGATACTGACCACTATACTACCGAGGACTGTACTTTCAGGCGCGAGAAAGTTCCTTCCTGAATATAAATGTCGCATCGGTTGAAGTGGTTTGATTCTTCTCAATTGGTTTATCAGGGAAATAATATTCCACTTCTTGCTTTTCAACAAGAAAATGTTTTTATCTTCTCTCTCCCGATAAAATAGATTAAATGCTCTCGATTGCTCAACAGCACGTAGCAACCAGTGTTGGCAGCCAGGAGTCACTTGACTTGACTTGACTTGACTTGTGCTTTATTTTACCTGGGCAGGTTGAGGTTGACCGTATAATTTATTTATGCATTTACATGGTTATTTCTTGATTGCGATAATTAAGGCTCATTTAGCTGACATAAGGCATTCTTTTTCCTCCAAGATATTATCTCCTTCAATTCACGCATATGCTGATTTCTTTCATAAAATCCACATCTTCCATTTAATCATAACGTTATATAATATGGGGAAATATATTTTCACCAGGATCGACTTTATGCCTTATAGTGGGCATATGGATGCAGTCTGATTCTCATAAATTGGGAGTAAACGGCATGTTTCTATGAAGACATAAGTATTTGAATATGATGTTCCGGAAAAAATACTATCTACAGAACGGCTGTCTATCTATCAATATAATCAGTCTCTACAATTTTCAATATTATTCTAACATTCTTAGTATATTATATTACTTCTGGAGTTCTGTGCAGTTTATTTACTAAGTTCTTTGCGACATGGTAACTATTTAAGCGCCGACCATTTTGGCAATGTTAATTTGCTGTGAAATTTGCAGTTGATGTTTCATTCATGGATCGAATCGGTAATGGAAATAATCGTGAGTCTCGTTCAACGATTTTGGCAAATTAGTTAATGTATGCATGCCTTCATTAAATAAGCGGTGCAGAAATATCGTCTCATTTCTATAGCTTATTAACTATTTTCACTCATTAATGGTTGGATACCTATTTTTTAGCTCAATGTTGGAATGTCGTCGTTTATGATAATGGCACAGAAAATATCATGACGTTTAATCTCTTTATACCTACGTGTGGACATAAGCTCTCTCATTTATTCCCTCCCTTTCTCTGCCCTTTACTCTAATTTATTTCCCTCTGGCTTCGCGTACAAGTCCCCATTCCATCTCACTCCCCAGGTCCCGAAAGTGGTCGAGGTGGATAATGCCGTGACTCTCTCTCCGACTGATTTATCGTGTCCGAGCTCCATCGTGTTCAATCCGGCAGCAATAAAGCCTGCAAGGTGGGGGAAGGAGGTGGGATTGAGGGATCCCAATAACATTCCCCTCCCCACCCAAACGCGTATTTGCTGAGTTTTACGAAGCGCATTCCGTGCCTTATGTCTGGTATGTAAATGAGTTCCGATCTGAGAATTTCGCTATCTTTTTTTCTTTTTCCTTAGTCGTGAGGCAAGAGTTTCATTATGTTTAAACAACTGCAGGAAGGCAGTGAAGCAGGATGTTTGTTACTATGTTCATCTACATTTGCATAATACCCTTAATGTTATCATACAGGGGTCTGGCAGGTGTGAATATTCACACCTGCCAGATATGGTTTTTTCCCGGCGTATTAACTGACTGAACATCATTCTGGTTCTCCACCGGGTCAGGTCTTTCAGGGCCGAGGCGTCGGACGAAAGGCGTTGATGTCGCTTCAAAACATTCAGGTCCAGTACATATAAGGGACCATATCCCTGTATTGTCCTATATTTGGGGCTATATCCATAATAGAGGACCTCTAATCCAAACGTACCCTTCCAAGGTGAACAGTTCCTGTTTTTCCTTTGGAAGTGACCTCATTGCCCTGAAGACAATGGATGAGTTACCAAATTCCATCGTGGTGGCGGACAGTGGTCCCAAATGAAAAAAATTGCCAAAATTAAAACCGTGGTTTTATCAAAGTACTAACTGACAATAAGTAAAACCGTGGTTTTATCATAGTACTAACTGAATAAGTAAAACCGTGGTTTTATCAAAGTACTAACTGACAATAAGTAAAATGATTCATTCACAAGGTTGTTGGCCTGATTAATCCATTTATGAAATTATTTTAGTAGCATCTCTAATTGTTAAATTGTTAAGGAGATATAATTATTTAAGCAATTTACGAGTATTCTGCGGAAGTAATTATCGTGGTAAAAAGAAATCATTCATATCCTATCAGACCCTAATACCTACATAATAAACAATAACATGGTACTTCGAGATCCATCTAATGCTTTGATAAGGTCAATGACGGGATTCAAACCCGCGACCATCAGCTACCGACTTGCGCGTTGACTTTCCATTTGAGATGATGAAATGTTTTTAATTTATGCTGGATAATGTAACATGAGTGATATATAACTGAAAATAATTAGATAATAACAAAAGATACATTTGTGGTGTTCATATTAGCATTTTTATTTTGGCGTAATCATTTAGATCTGAAAAAATCTTCCGACAACACTGCTTCGAACCTATTGTCTGCGCTCTGTGTATCAGCCAGGGCGAGAAGATTATCAACTTCAGCTGGTATGTTTACCTCAGTTTTTCTTCGGCACGTCTGATGTGGAAATAAATGAAGCTGAGGCTGACTACAATCTCCGGAATAAATCTTCATTTGTTGCCAAACTCGAAGATTTTCTCGTGTGATACTATCGATGTCTTTTTATGTCCTTATTTCTTGCCTCTATTGATTCTTCTGATAAGTGTCCAATTGGAATGTATGATTCCTTGGCAATGGCTGCTCAGCAGTGGGTCAGCAGCCTAAGTACAGTAATACCATGCGTGGAGCCGGATATACAGTCCTTCTGTAGCTGAACAGTGCCGTAAACACATTGTTTTTGAGCCCGTAACCACGTAATAAAGTCTTTAAAATCGCAGGAGAGAGAATCAGTTCCTCGTTTATTGCAGCAGTGTAATGTTTAGTTTTATGAGAATAAATTATATCATTAAAAATTCCGCCATTTTGTGAATAGTTAATGACATTTCTGCATCAGTCCGATATATATACCACAGAGACTAAAATTCAGTTTCTGATACATTTTAGTGATACACTTTTTAGTGATTTCTGCGGACAACTTAGCGTACGCACAGAACGTTTAGTCGTAATTCCATAATTAACTTGCCCCGAAGCCTTGCTTTGGAACGTACTGATTAAGTAGACGATACATCTACATCTACATAATACCCTGCAGGCCACCACAAAGGTGTGTGGCTGGGGGTGATTTCTCACCAAACATGCACTACATATCATACATAAAAAAGGAATAATATTAATATACTAGTCAGAACTTCAAAATTTAAAAAGATAGAAATTGCAAAGCAAACATGCAAAAACATTATGATAGTAGGGTTAGCTTTAAGTACTCATACCAACGTGCAGCTACCAATGTTATCCATTGCTACACTCGTACTGGATATATTTACCGTTATTCCTATCTCTAATTGTACGATGGAAAAAGGACATTTTGAATCTATCAGTTCGGCAATCGATTTCTCTAATTTTATGATTATGGCCCAGTCTGCCATGGTAAGTTTGGGTTCGCAAAATATTTTTAACATCATCACTGAAAATATTGTCTTGGAATTTATTTAAGAGATTAAGTCTAAATTTCAACCTGCGATCTGACAATGATTCCTATTTTAATTCATTTAATAGACTGGTTACGCTAATATAATTGTCGTACCGTCCCTTTACAAATCTTGCCGATCATCGCTTCACACGTTAGATAAGTTCCGTTCTTGTTCTAAATAGACGCTGAAAATTTCTTTTCTTTCCTTCCATCACCAGTTTGTTCCCGTCGCTAGTTTAATCTGAAGAAAACAATCCAGGCAGGCTGCATATTAGCAATGTCTGGTAATTACAGTCCGTTGCAAAATCCAGTCACTCGAGTTTGAAGTCTAATATCTCAAAGACGACTCAATGAATTTTAAAATTAAGTACATTAAATTAAAGCTTGTTATTTTTGCGTTCAGTTGTGTATACAAAATTTTTTACCGTTAATATTAATTTCAGTGTGCTTAAAAAAGGAATTTCAGTGCATTTTTCCGAGTACCGTACGGTCGCATCGCATTTACGGCTACATCTTCATTCTTCTTCTCTTTGCTCTTTCGCTGGACTCGTCAATCTTTTTTCTGGCTCTCCTATTTCACCACACACTTGTGAATCTGCAAAATATTATTTTATTGGTAATAACTGAAATCAGGACGTTCATCAAGTGATCATAATTGTAATAATGGATACTCATCGGGTGTGCTGGTAAGATATTTATATACTCATGAAGGAGGTTTTAACGCTAGCTATCATCAGTTTTTGAACTTACTCCTGAAAACTCTATGCGTACACGAGCTCTATTCCTATGTTTTTAGATACTTCATTTTTTGCATGAAGCGCGTCGGAATGCATTTCGCAGCTTCATCTCCGTTTAATTGCAATTTAGCAGTCAAGCATTCTGGAGCGTATTTTATTACGATTCGCTTGATAAATGATTTTCCTTATGTTTTTATCCCACGAAGGATCATGTGGCTATTCTAGGATTCAATCATTTAAACGCTCCGTTCTCGTATATTACTCCCTTCTTTTATCCTTGCCTTATATAAGCCTTATAAAAAACACATTATAGTACTGTGAGAAATTTATCTCTAATTGTTTTAGGTGGTCAGGTATATTTACAGCAATCTGGCTTGAAGGAATTCGCAGATATCTTTTACTCACCGTAAGTAGCCTAGCGCCAAAACAATATTTGATGTGCATTAAAATTTACCTTAAACAGACAAATCTTCTGGTTTTTATATTTAGTGCTAAATAAACAAAATTTGTACAATCGGCTATCTTATTTTTGAAGGGAAAAAGAGGGATTTCGGAAAGAAGTACCTGAATGTACCTCTTTCGGAAAGGAGCTAGTAATTAATAGAGGAGAATGGAGTGTTGCAGTGAACCAATCATATATGATTTTCAAAACATAGTTACTGGTTTGATCATTCTTTACTAAACTTAAAAATCACTCACCATTTGCTCTCGTAAAGCTTAAAATATGCATGCAAATTAATGTGCCAGCAAGAATAGTTAATCACAAATTTGAAGTGTGCATTGCATAGTGAGGGGCCTCTGATAGTGATTTTTCTCTGATATTTTTAAATCCTCTAGTCCTGATTACGAGACCTGATAGTTGCGGTGATAGATTTTCCGAAGTGTGGTTTCGTAATAGATTCATGTATATCCTCTCTTTCACGAATTTTAATGTGTTTTCAATGTAAATTCTAATGCTCTCGTCAGGCCCCGTTTCCACTACTGACATTCTACCACGGTTATTTCAGCCCTCATAACCTACCTGCGTTCCAGTTAGCTACAATGTTACCCTTGTAATCACTGCTTTCGTCACATAGCGGTTACCAGTATTCCAGTTCAAAAGAAAATCGACGATCGTTATAGAAATGCGCAAAGATGGTAGCACATTGTAAGCACTAGTGTGTAAGCACTTGAAGTTTTATTCAAGAATCTATATTGATTGTTATAATCAAATGTCGTCGGGCTTATCGCGTACGCCCAAGGAGCAAGTCCGTCTCCTCGTGAGCAAAGTTTTTGCAATTCTTTTGTTCGGTCATTGGTCGGAAAATATAATTAAATTATGTAAACCATAGGTAATAACAACTCTGGAGCATCATTGAGCATACACAAAAATCAAGTATTAAGCCAAACAAAGCCACACCAACCACGTTTTCCTAGATGCATATGCCGCGATCCTTCACCGCTATCCGTGATTCAACTGTTTTCCCATAATTCTTACCAGGATTTTGACTAACTTGCGTTCCAATTACAAAAAAGACACAACGGTAACCACTATTCCCTGATCTAACAAGGGTAACTCAATGCTAGTAGGACTATCTACCATGGTAGGCGTTTTCGAGCGTTTCCATTACTAGCATTGCGCGGGTAGAGAGTTACCGTCGTAGAAATGTCAGTAGTGGAAACGGGGCCTCAGTGGTGTTTTTGGTGTGGAATTGCATGGTAGATAATACTGCAAGTATTGAAGATATTAATTAATGTGTACAAGAAGTCTTCATGACCGCGGTTGATTTATGTTTAATGCGTTTATACCCTTACGTATCTCCTATTAAAATTAAGTTATGCTTAATTTTATTTAGGGATATGTAGGGGAGAATGGAGGTGAGAAGTATTTTTCATAGCTGAATTTTTTATCCGCTTTTCACTGTAAATATCTCTAATGGTGAGTTTAATATAATAGAACTTTATCACCAGCCACACGAATACGAATGTGGCTCGTAGCGATCATTATTAGTTCTCTGTGGATTCATATGGAAGCGTTTCGCCTTTCTAATCAACTGCGGATAAAATTTGCACATATTTGTCACTGATTTCCGTCACCAGCCACTATGTGCTGTTGAGAAATCGAGAGCGGTTTATTAGCTTAATCGGGAGAGTGAAGATAAAAACATTTTCTTGCCGATAAGCAAGAAATAGAACGTTATTTATTTGATAAACCAATTGAGAAGGCTGAAACCACTTCTACCGATGCCACATTATGTTCAGGACGGAACTTTCTCGCGAATGAATGTGTAGTCCTCGGTAGTATAGTGGTCAGTATCCCCGCCTGTCACGCGGGAGACCGGGGTTCGATTCCCCGCCGGGGAGGTTTTTTTTTATTCTTATTCCATAAGTTTTGCCCTTGGTGATGCAGAGTTCTTATTCTATCATGGCTCTCATGGTCTTAGGCTTATTTTTCTCATATATGTGTAGTAATTTTAAATTTTGATACACATACCTACCATTATATTTTACAATGCTTCTTTCATTTGTGACGTATTTAACGTCGTAGAGTTAAGCGCTCACCATAACTTATGGAATTTGTTTCTTTGTGTATTTTATTCTACGCCTGTGGACCAGCTGCAAGGACAAAAATTATCGTCTAATTTACCATATTTGGCAGAGACTATGGAGGATGTTCTCATTGGAGTCGTAATTTATTGTGATCAGATTTATAAACCCCGTTTCAATGTTAATACGTGACTGCGAATGGAACATTTATTGGCTCACTATACGTATCACGTATAGCAACAGTTTTCCCAGTAAGCCGACTGGAAGTGTCTGGCAGGGACTGAGTTATCACCAATCCTTCACTCGGTGCATGCAACTAAAAGGTATGTCATTACGCAGCGAGGAAAACTGGTGTCTCGCATGACTCGGGCGCGTACAACCAAATGATTAGGACGCATATTTGCATGAATTTAAAATGCATTTCACAATCGATTAATTAGGATTTTTAAATATTTGTCATCGCTGGTGTATCATATTGCTGTGCATGGAACCTTTGTACCAGCAACGGATGCTGTTTTGCTACTCGATCAACCCAACAATAACGCTGTAGTTTTATTAAACTATGGCAAAATCTTTTGGAACATATGGCAGCGAGAACTAAAGTAATGAACAAAGCTTGCAAAGAACTTAAATGGAAATTCTAGGAAGAGCTGCTGCTCTACACGTAGGGACATGGTAGACTGTGTTATTACTATGGTAGACAGGACCATAATTACAAAATTAGAGAAATTGATATGCCGAATTGACAGATTCAAAATGTCCTTTTCCCCTCGTACAATTAGGGATATGATTAGCGGTAAATATGTCCAATACGTGTGATTGAATCCATAGCATAGGTAGTTGCATGTTGGTGTGAGGACTTGAATGTAACCCTACTAACAGCACGTTTTTGCTTGCGTAGTTTGCTATTTTTATCTTTTTAAATATTGCAGTTTGGAATAATATATTAATACTAATCCTTTTAAGAGCATTATATGTAGTGCATATTTGGTGAGAATTCACCCCCTGCCACACACCTTTGAGGTGGCTTGCAGGGTATTATGTACATGTAGATGACATGGAAATTAATAAGATTATAATACGAAGCTCGGTGTACTAAGGGTCTATGAGACCATTGGAGAATACATAAATAGATTTAAGGATCATCTGGAATGAAACGATGAAGAACGAATACCAAATAAACAAATATGGAATAATAGAGCGAGAGGCAGAGTATCTTTGGTATCTCCACGCAAGAGATGAAAAGACTAAGATTGATGAATGTCGTAAGAAGAATATTATCAATTTGTGCATTTGTGTAGTGCATTTTTAGTGCTATCTGCTTGTAGTACTGTCACACTTCCTCGAGGTTTTTGTAAGTGCATTCAGTAGGTCTACATGTACATATTAACCCGCTGTCCACTGTAAAGGTCGTTTTACGCGGTCATAGAGACTGCGCAAGTTTATGTAGCTTCCGTTTGAGTAGTCCACGAAAGTCCGTGTCATTGTAAATATCGAGGACGCTTGCTTGACAACTTTACATGGTTCAATCGTTGGCACATTAGATCGGTGAAAATGTACATACCTTCAAACAGCGGTAGTACCGTCAATTATTTCACAGAGTCAAATCTGTCAATAACGAATTGTTTTCTCGTAAACGAAGCAACTACTAACACCGATATAAAATATGTGTCTAAACCATGTTTTCAACTGAGCAGTGGCATGTACCTCTAGTCCCGTTTGCTTAACCCTCAGTACACTCAGCGGACGTATGGCTATTAGTCAAGCCAACGAGATAGGGGCCTCTCACTAAGAAGGGAAATATAATTTATTCACCACGATTAATCGCGCAGCTCATGATCATTGCACTTAAACAAGACCACCAAAAGATATATGCCGGCAATAATATCCTATATAATTTAATAAATATGATATTTTCAATCGAAATACTGCTTCAAATGAGAAATTGTTCCTTAATTCGTCATGTATCGCTAGTTTCATCCAATTTTTGGATACCTCAGGAAATAAATATTTTTCAAATAGACTCTCAATTTCTGAAACACACTCTTTAATGTTACTCAAACTACCTTGTCAAAAACCTTGAAATATGTAAAGCAAACAAATACACTCTAGGTACGTTCTATCTTCATTTCAATAGATGTTCCTATACCTGTCATACGATCGTCAATGACCATTGGTCATGCTGCTGGTAACCCCAGATCCTCTGGTATGAACACCACTAGAATAGTTGGCCTTTATTGGCAATCTTGACAAAAACAAAGGTGAATAAATTGATGTGGACGAAGACAATCTACATCTACATCCACGCGATACCCTGCAAGGCACCGCGAGGGTGTGTGACAGGGGGTGAAGATCACCAAGCACGCACTATTAACATGCAAACATGCTACTATAGGGTCTCAGGCAACTAGATTGTTAGTATATATAGTATTTAAGGGATTAATACATGCATCATGCACTATATCTCTAATCTCCTAAATAAATTCCAAGACCATATTTTCAGTGATGATGTTAAAAATATTTTGCGAACCCCAACTTACTATGGTAGACTGGACCATAATCACAGTATTAGAGAAATTGATTGCCGAACTGACAGATTAAAAATGTCCTTTTTTCCTCGTACAATGAATACGATATGAATAACGGTAAATATATCCAATACGAGTGTAGCAATGGATAACATTGGTAGCTGCTGGTATAAGGACTTTAAGCTAACCCAACTAACAGCATGTTTCTGCATGTTTGCCTTGCTATTTTTATCTTTTTAAGTAGTGAAGTTTAGACTAGTATATTAACATTAGTTTTATTTTATGCATGATATGTAGTGCATATTTGATGAGAATTCACCCACTGCCATACAACTTTATGGTGGCTTGCAGGGTATTATGTAGATGTAGTACGGGGGAAAAATGACTCTTTGAATCTATCAGTATGGCAATATTTCTCCCTAATCATATTTATTTTCAATTCACGAGTCACCGCAGCAACACGCTTCTCTGATACAGGACCCCCGTTTCGCTGCTCTCGTCGTTGCCTAAAAAGGGGTTTTAAACCGGAGGTCGTGTGGAGTGGGAAGTCCGCCACGTGCTTTCTCTATTCTTGTCCTCGCGTCTCTCCCCCCCTCCCTCCCTCTGCCCTCGCAGTCCTCTCAGCCCTTCGGACCCCAGCCGCGCCGACAATGGTTCACAAACACACTCGCGTGCCCGTGCGCCAAAGAAAAGGGGAGGAAAAGGATGTCGACTGCGAAGTACACCCACCCGGTTTTTCCCGTGTGGCTAAAAACACGTCCTCGCTTAAAAACTTGCGTAGCTAACGTATCTGGAAAAACCGCTGATTTGTATTGACTGTGTGTAACTTAACGTAACAGTTACTGCCTTCTGTTCTTAAAATAGCTACTTTTACATCGACATCTACTTAGTACCTTGCAAGCCATCTCGAGCTCCGGTTTCTTATGGTCGATTTGATCATGAAGAGGAGGTTGTTGTGTCTTGAGTACTAGCCTCTTACCTCGAGGGCTCGGGTTCTAATCCCGGCAGTGGAAGATATTTTTCATTGGTAAGAGCATTCGAGTTCAGTACTCTGTCCGTCGGATGGGACGTCAAGCCGTAGTCCCCTTGGCGCTTCTAGTTATAAGTAGGCTTATCCCTACATCGGGTTTCTCTCCTCCACACCCTTCCATTCTCATCCGTGTACCTTTTCTCCGGGCCTGAAGCTCCTATAAGTGCGGGTACTGACTTGAAAACGGAGATAATGGTCATGGCGTTGTGATCAGAAATACAGACTACCTAATAGTTAGATTAAAATTATTTTTTCTCTTTATCGACAATAAAATTGATGTCCTTGAGTCAAATGTTGATACAGTTGTTTTTTTATCCAGAATATTCATCCCAACACTTATTTTCCGAGTTTTTTGTTAAACAAAAATGGTCCACAGTGCAATGTAGGTAATTGTCCAAAACAGACGAACCAATGGAATAAGAGAAAATAGCAAACGATAAAAATGGCTGCGATAACCGTAGGTATGTGAAGAAGCCGTTGCAATTTTAGCTGTGGGGATCATGCAGACTTTAAATAAAGTTTTAGTAAAAAATTCGCGCTTTTGGTATCGCATGCAAATGTATCATTTCTTTGCACTCTTTGTGTAAAATAAATTCATCAGGGCTCCAGAGTTAAGATGATGGTTTCAGACCTTGCTTGGTGGAATTCCTTGCTATCAGGGAAAGAAGAATTAACACTGAAATTCCACATGGTAATTACTGGTGGTTCCGTATGGTAATGGTATTTACCATGTGGAATAGCAGTGTTAGCTCTTTTTTGTTAACTCAGGGCCAGTTTCACCAACGAAGATAATCTTTTTAACTCGGTTAATTTTGGGATTAACCGAGTTAATGTGACTTCTCTGTTTCACCAGTACCATTAACTCGGTTTTGGTGCATTATCTCGGTTAATATTTTTACCGGCCGTTTTCGCGAGGTGAAAGGATATTATCCGAGTTAATACTGTAAAAGCAACATGGCGCCCAGGCGATTTTGTCAGCTACTTTTAGATATTAGTCGAGACATTTGAGTTCAATTATCGTTATTCAAGGCAATTACTAGGTTGATTAAGGAACGCGCAATTTAGTTGAACCTAAAACTTGAGATTTGATTTATCCCGAGTTAATAAACGCTACGAAAAGCACTTAGCAACAATTCAGGTGAGGTCTTCTCGGGATTTCCACCGGGTTAAATATTTATATAACACCAACTTCACTCACCCTGAAGACGATGGACAAGTCGTCCGTGGAAACGGTGTTATATAAAGGATAAATAAAAGCAGATAGCACGTATCTAACCTCTAAAACTCTATCTTATTTAAATGTAAATAGTACACTTCTCACAATAGACACTGCTACACACTTCAACCATAATTAAACATATTTTATAACCCTCACGAATTCTTGCTGAGTAATCAGGGAACGTTATAGCCGCATACGGTCATGGAAACGATTTGCCCGTCGCTATAAAATCTTAGCGTGACAGCCAGCCGGAATCGGATTGTAAAATATCAATATAATTATAAACATGTATACCTAAGGTTGATCAAGTATCTCTTGTCACCGAAATTGCTTCTCTCGTCGTCGTGTCCGATCTTTCATAATCACGTCTGGCGAGATTTAATGCAGTACGAAATTGCTCCAATGTCTTTCTTAATAAATGACGATAGGCCTCACATTCCTATAAAAAGTTTATTTTGAATCACGCCTAACGTACCTCGACCACTATTTCTCCTCTCTCGTAGCTTTCTCCGGAAGACTTGTGGCTGCAACGGTGGCATGCCACCGTTGTATGGACACTAGCAGTAGATGCGAAAATTAAACCATACCGATTCATTATTAATAGCTCTACTTCACTTCCGATGGCCTCAAACCTCAATATCTAGAAAGCTTTGTATAATGAATATTATAATTACTAAATATACACCATTCTTTATTTCTCCTATCACTCATCACTTCTAAACAAGGCAGAAGACACAAACGTAAACAAACCATCGATACCGCTGCGTTGGTCGGAAATCTCCCGTGAATCGATATGTGCTATGGATACGCCTACACATACTTTCTGCACGTAACAGGGTTTCAAGGAATTAATTAAAAAGATCATTCGCCGTGTTAAACGCCCTAATCAGAAGCAATTTCAGGTCATCACTTAAATTCATTCGCATGATAATTCACCTTGACACCAATGACAACGACGAAGGAAATGCTAAGTTTTAAGTGATCGAAAGGTACCTATAATAGCAGTTACTGTTCGTTTTCGAGACGCTATAAATAAAGGCAATGTAATTTAAGTTCATTCCAGTATTTTATTTCTCTATCTCCCAAACGTAACAGTGAAGACAATAAGTGATATCTTAGGGGAAATGTTTAGTAGAATTAGGAAAAGCGGGGTTTGAAATATCTTATAAACATATAGACGATTTTTGAAAGTGATTATAGATGTTTTCTAGATTTACGTAGAAGATAATATAGATGTTTCGTGGACGTTTAGTTAATATTTTGTCCTTCATGGGTACATTGGAAATGCCTTTAGTTACAATAAGCACGAAGTTAAATCAGCTGCATTACAAATCGGTTAGGCGCTTTTATTTGTTTGCTAACGTCAGGAGTATGAGAAATTTACCAACCTAAACATTCTCAGAGAAATCTCGGTTTACAAAAACCGAGATAATAATAACAGTGGTGGAACGCAAGCAAGAGATTATCGAGATAATAATATTAACGGAGATAATGTAAACTGCGATAATGGGAAATTTTACCGTCGTTGGTGAAACTGGCCCTCAGTGTTAACTGAAATTCCACATGGTAATTACTGGTGGTTCCGTATGGTAATGGTATTTACCATGTGGAATAGCAGTGTTAACTCTTCTTTCCCTCCGTAGTTAAGTCAATTACATCTGTTACGTGATCGCAACAATCCAATCCAAGGAGCTCCAACGACACTGTCTCAGGCGAAACTTCGTGGAAGTCCACCATGCTGAGAGTAAATAAGCTGCAGAGTTAGTTCTTTTACTCCCAACAAAGAGATACAATAGATATTCACACTTTTTTCGACGCCTCTCACTGAAAGGTTTCTTTTTCATGCATTCAGATGGACATTTAGGGCAAAGCAAGCAAGTCATATCAGTTTTGTCCCAAGATTTGTCTACAAAAATATAAATTTCAAGTTATTTTGATGCAATTGCACCATGTAACCAGGTCAACATGGGTGTTTACAATTTGTATCAAAGTATGTATCCAAATTTGAACGTAGGTCAACTACATCTACGCCAATACCCTGTGAGACACCGCGAGGGTGTGTGGAAGAGGGCGAAGATCACCAAACCTGCCCCGTTTACATGCACCTAAGAGATACCAAGACCTACTTGCGTGCAACTACGGGTGATAACATCGGCTTTGGGCATCACAAACTGTTAGAATCAGTGAACTAATAGCATGGAATCATACCCTAATCGATTGCGAAGCGTCAATCTGCTTCTTGTATGGTTTTAATATATTATAACGCTTCCTTAAAAGCACTAAGAAACTCTTTAGTTCCAATCTTACAATTGCATAAACATCCGTACTCGTTTGTCCTTACGTTTCCTTCCTGCTGACGTCACAGAGTTCAAACCATGGGGATGGACCTCCAACCACATTTTAATAATAGAACTCAATTCTTCATCTAATTTATCTTTTTCAATTTCTTGTTACTTGCTTTTTTCTTATAGAGCACACATTCTTTCAAGATTTTTTAACGCTTGTAAAAAATGTGTATGCGGCTCTAAAAATATAGTGTTTTTTGTTATCAGTTTTAACAATGAAATCCTCACAGATTTTTCTTTATCCTCAGTGACAGAGTAATGACACAAATATTACGCCAATGGAAATAGTATGCACTGCCTTACGGGTCGTCAAATGCCTTTTTTTACCCCTGTTTATATGTTTAAATGGAAACATATCAGTGACCTGGGTTCCAAAGTACATGAAAATTAATGAATTAAGGAGGTTGGCTCGCGACTGCTTGTGTCAAGTTGTCTAAGGAATCTTATTAATTTAAGTACGAGTATATGCCTGCTAAGTGATCCTTACTTCACAAAGAAAATTACCTAAGCTATTGAAAGTCATAAATATCACAAGAAATACGATGGAAAGTCGAAGGATTTATTTTGTAGGACAATTTTAATCAGCTCGACCATGGAGTCAATTCAACATTTACGTCACTGGAATAAAAACATGTACTCAAGAATTTACTAATGCATAACACCAGAATATTACTATCAATGGTTATGTTATAATATTTTTCTGAAATATGCTTTATTATCTCATTAGTAATGATATTATTTATACGCCATACATTTTGGCTAGAGCGACCGCAGCGCCACTTGAAGACAACTAACGCATTTCGCTGATATAAGCACAGTAATTGGTGGATTTAACGAAAAATACGGTGGGTTGATGCCTTTTTTTTCGTGTCATCTTATTTCTTGTAACATTACGCGTAAAATATCAGTTTTTTGCAAAAATGACATGTAACTATGGTATTTTTAAACGTTATATTCTCATGTGATGGCCATTCTCGCCGTTAATCGTATGTAATTTCAAATGCAATTTGTGCAAAAAGGAGTATGGGTTGGTATAATTATCTTTACTTTATTATATAGAGGAACTTTAGTTCTATAAGTGCTGAAAATATAAAAAATAAATGACATGACTTTCACTTTTCGGATCAACCTCCTTAAACTTTGTATCCGAATGAACCCTGGGCTTGGGGAAAAGGGGGCCATGCGGCCTCATCAAGCCCAGGATAAATACACAAATGCCAAATGTCGCCGTACACGTCCTGTATGTTTGACAATCGATCTTCGTGATATGTGTGTGAGGGAAAAAAGCACACGCTGTTGGTAATTCCCTGGCCTTCGAGTTGGTCGTTTTGGAATCACGCGTGCGGCGTTGTTCTCCCCCCACCACTTTCCCAACCCCCGCCTCACACCCCTTGGTCCTAAGAGGGTAGAGAAAAGGCCCCCCAACTGCCGAATTCCTTCCGCGTTCAGCTGCATTGCCCGTTCCGAGGAGCGACATCCTCCCACCGAGATTTGTTCGGCTCCATTTTTAAATGAACCCCTTCCCTGCCTTCCCCAGAGAGCGGACGCAAAAAAAAAATATTCCACGGTGGTGGAGGGAGGTGGATTTTCAGAAAGCCAACGTCCTTTTCGTTCTCGAGTTTTTCTCCCCCCCCCCCCTCCTCCGACTACGAAACGCACCGTCTGTTGTCGTGCTCTGGAAATGTCTGTTTACTTACCGCATCGACGTAAATAAACACGGCCGGAGTGAAGCACTCAAGGGAAGACGTATTCAGAAGTGGAGGTTGATCGCCCCGAGACTCGTAAAAATAATTAGATCGAATCGCTCCCCTACGTTAGTTTTTCTTGGCCTGGACGTTCCGATTTAACGATTTTAAATTGCCGAAAAAGGTTTTTCATTCATGGCGTGAAAGTAATATTTATTGTCTAGTCTTTGGCAAGTTTTTGGTACGCATAAGTTTTGGTTTGTTTTATTATCGGGGTAAGTGACCGACACGGCCACTTGCGCCACTATGCAGAGGTGGGTAATTAAAAATAGGGAGGAATTTAGGGATTCTTCCCTCACCTACCTCATTCGAAATCCTGAGTATTGCCGTTTGCGAGGAATATTTTAGGCCCTCTAATATCTTTATTACTTTAATATGAAGAGGTTGGCCGGTAGAAGAATCGAGTGGAGGGCTGCGTCAAACTAATCCTAGGATTGTTGACCGATGATGATGATGAGGATGAATATCTTTGTTCCAGAGTTTCAAGCTTTAAGCCGTGTTTGAAATCCTCAGAGGATCGAGTTGGCGTAGTTACCGGAGCACTAGCTTCCAATCTCAAGAGCCCGGGTTCAATTTCTGGCATTGTTGGTATTTTCTTCGAAATGCCGTTCCCTAAAGTTCAATTCTCCGTCCGTCTGATGGGACGTTTAGTCGTGGAATCTTGGACGTCTTTCGTTAACACCAGGTTAATGCCGACGCCGGGTTTTTTCTCCGTCATGTGTCTCCATTGCCCGAAATATTCCTACCCTTGACCAAATACTTACGCACCTTAAATGGAGCAAATGAACTTAAATTTCGGTCGACGCCACCAAATAACTGCTACTTCTACCGCTGGTGTGTTTGCTTTCCATCCCGTGGGCCAAATTTCTAATCTTGACATAGGTTAATATTTCAGTGGTATAACCGGTCTTCATTCGATTGCGGTGCGGTGGGTACTTAAGTTCAATGCTCAGTACGTCGGATGCGATTTAAGCCGTGGACTCTTTGGGGCCTCTTATCAGGATTAGGCTAATGCCGACGTCGTATTTCTATCCCTTTTCTACATACCTTAATGCCTACTTTTTCCAAAATATCTGCCTATCCTTCGTGGCGCGAATGATCTTAGGTCGTTGGTTTCCTCCCATCGTAGCAGCAATGCCGCTTGAATTTACGTCACATCATTTGCCTTAGCGGTTTCTAACTTTTGCCTCTTTCGCACCCCTCAGCGCTTTATTTGCTTAATTTGTACCCCTTATCAATGAGTTATTCTTATAATTTAATGTAGCACCTGATTCCTTAGTGCCTTAAGGGTGTTGAATACCTACCCGGAAAACGGCTGCGCAGACTCTTGCGAGATCGAAGATTACGAGCGTAATATGACACATAGAGATTATCTGTTTTCACAGTTCGTTAGAACAAGGACAAATAATGTGGGAGAATGAAGCACATGTTTCGAGATTATTTCATTTCAAATACAACAGGCGCTGAAAAAGGTGAAAATATCTCATTTTCTGCTGTCTTTCTTACGATACACAAATCGTAATTGAAACATCTCTTCCATTCACCTTAGGGATTCATAGAAATATTATTATTTGCTCATCGATAATGCAATGCCGGCTGTTTGCCCGGGACTGGATGCAAATATTCAACGAATGAATGTACTTTCTGTTACCTCCATCATTACCAAACACTCCTCACGTTCCCCTAAATAATCAAGCGCGTACCGGTTGAGACATATAAAATAGAGCACCGGTTGAGAGCTGGTGCTCTTTTTGTTATGTTATCTTCCTAATTACATTAATTGCATATTATTATTATTTAAATTCCGTATTTCGCTTTGTTTTGTAAAAGCTTACTGTTGTATATTAGTGGGATGATTTCGCCAGTTTATCCATAGTACTTTTTTGTTAATAATATGCCACGATCATGTACTGTGTATTTCATTTTATATGCTCTCAATTTAAGAAATCCTATTTTAGCTGTTAGAGAGGTAGGAACAGTATTAAACAACACGAAAAATGGGTTACATTCTTTTCTCATTAATTATTTACGAGTGTGTAGATTAGATGACCTGGATAAACATTCGAGGTCTATAATAATTTATTAATTTACTAATTTTAGTGATTCGTTTATAACTTTTTCTGCTTTCTCTGCTTCGCACGTCTCCTGATTTCCTGTTTCAACCTATTTCAAAATAGCATATTAAAATATCATGAGCGGAGTAAATTAAACCATTTGAAATGCAAGCATTCTCTTGCTTTTTTGAAGGACCCTTATTACTATGTCACGGTCGCGTGATAGCGAAATGTTTTTTCGAATAAGGTCATTAAGTCATGATTTAAGTTGTGAAGCTTATCTCTATATTTGTATCTAGTCGTCCAAAAGCATCAAATTCTGGATCTGTCTCCACAGGGTCTGTTTTGACTGCGAGTTGCTGAAGATTTCCCCCCAACTTGGATTTTCTAAGGATGTTTTCCCCCACACCGGTCCCTCAGTTTTCGGACGGACGAGTCCTAAAGTATCTTTTTTTTTCCGAGCGCCGAAAAGTTGTTGGGAGGAAGGAGAATTTACCCTAGCGACCTCCCGGAGACTACCTCCATCTCTGTATCCCTCCCTCGGTGTAAAAAAAAGGAACGCTTGGAAAGAAGGTCGAGTGGAAGGACGGTATACGGTAAGGGTTCTTATGCCGCAACGCGAAGCCATTTTTAAAAGGCTTTTAACGTGTAAATCAGAGTTTAAGTAGGTGTTTTTTGTTCTTGTCGTCAGTTTTGCACTTGCTTTCTTCATTATCGTATGATTGCCATCTTAATGCATATTCTACCCTTTGAGCGTGAGGCATAAACCGGAAAGTAAACGGTAAAATTGCAAAAGCATACTTGATGATAATTGCCGAATTTATTTTTATGCTTCATCATCATTATGACTCAACATTCCTAAGATTGGTTTGACGTAGTTCTCCACTAGGTTCTCCTATCGAGTAACCTCTTTATATTCTCATGATTCTTCTCTTTGTTATTCATCCCATTCACTTGCCCCTCGACGATTGTCTTCATGGAGAGATAACTAATAGATTTAGGTTACTTTTCATAATGGATTTCTGAAATTTTTACAATTATCTGATAATATTACCTTCGCCAATCGTTCTACTAAATATTCTCATCAATATTCTATGGCTTCATTGAAGATAAAAATAATTTTCTTATGGCTTCACTGTGACATTGGGATTGTAGGAAATGAGAAGGCAAATTAGGCTTCAGAGGAAGCTCTTTGTTCTTTTCCCGCGGTGGATTCCGCGCTGGTTCTCTCATGTGACGGGAAGACTACCGCACAAATACTAATTTTGGATCAGTGGCGCGAAACGTGCCGAAATGTGGCACATAATAAGCTACACAGTGTGAAACTCTCAGCTAGTTCCACATTTACCAGAAGTAGCTTGAGGATTGGCCATTGTTATGTGACACAAACTAACCTATTCACCTCAGATAAGGCACTATCAGGCTGCAATGAGTGGGACGCTCCTATGAGCCAGAAACACCTAACTGAATGTGATCTTTTCGGAGACATACGACTCTAAGATAGTGAGATATTACCTTGTGAGCTATTAAAAAACGACCCTGACAGTATAGGACAAGTGATTTTATTTTTATAAGAAACCGGTTTAATAAATTGAATATAAATAGAGTAAAATTTTATCACGTCCTACGTATTTTATTTTTTTATTTGGACGCACAATTGACTGGTAAATCAATGTAGCATTTTTACTTCCATGCTCAGGAAATGCACAGGCATGGTGTAAACATGTAGGTTACTCCCGTACCTACTCTTTTTCATAGGACTTTGGCATTGCTTTTCCGGTGGCTAATTGAATTATGATAAGAAAAATTGTTTTAACAGTCAATTTTATCTTCTTGATATTCAACGAAAGAAGCACATCCTGTCGTAAATTCTCATATCTTTCGTAAGCTTTCCTCTTCGACGAGAAGCGTAATTATTTCTTACGCGAGGAACTTTTCCTTCTCTTTTCGTGGAATAATTTACGAAAGTACAATATTTTTTACCATCGGCAGGCGTTTATAGTGTATTTTTTAATGTTACCAAGATGAGGGTATTATGAATTATGAAAAATTATCAGCGTCATCATCGTCTTTGTGTTAATGTAGTAGGAATTAAGTGGAAAAAAGAAACTGATATTTCCCCACTTTGATTTATTCCTCACGGCCATGTTTTTATTGCTGTGCGACATCTTTTTCGTCGGTTATTCCTGCGATGAAAGATTTCCATATCGTTCAGCCCGAAACTGTTAAGTAAATTTAATGGAGTAATCAAAAATGATGAAAGGCTGTTAATTTTGTTATAGCTAATAAACTCTTGCTATCATTCTCCCCTTAAGTAGGCGCGTGGGGTCTTTTAAGACCCCAAGGGTTTAGCAAACGAAATATTTTATCTCATAAATCACTTTCAAAGCTATGAAAACTCATATTTCAACTAATAGGAAAAATTAAAGGTACGTATGTTGAATTATCAAGCTTTGAATATCTAGTGTAAAAAATAGCAATGTAAAATAAACAAATTTGGTGAAGATATAAACAATTCCACATGGGGTATTAAAAGACCCCACGCGCCCACTTACGTCACTAACAAGGAGACATCGCGAGATTGATGTTCGGGATCCGAATGCCGATGTTATTTTCTGAAACTGTAAAGGAAATGTAGAAAAAGTGTCACGGCTTTCTTCCCCATAGGCCCGGGTTCGAGAGATATTAGCAAGTAAAGATTTGGCGCATAATTAGTATCTTTAAGTAAGGGTCTGACTCCAACAACCGGCGTAGCCGCGTGCGTTAAGGCCCACGGCCGATGGCTTTTGCCCCGGGCGACCTGGCTTCGAGTCCAGGTGAAGTCAATTTTTTTTTCTTTCTTATAATTTAAGGAATCAATGCTACAACCCATCCCCATTCATTTAAGTCAGTTTCGTTAGTATTTATTCTATTTTCAACTCATTTTCTGGATTTTCAATGGACCGAGGACTTACGACGCGAATTAGGGGATTTTATTTTCCCATTACAGGCTCACATGCTGCCCGACGCATTAGGTTTGGATTTCAAAGATCCGTGAATACTTCTATGAATACCAAGGGCTTCAATTGTTCGCTGGACTACCTGAAGATAGTAAAGAATGAACTGAATGCTTATTACACTGCGACGGTTGCCCTCGTAAATTCCTCGGAACCGCCCTGGAATTTTCACTTTTATCACTTAATTTTTCCTTAAATAGTGAACATGATATCGGCGGTAAATAGAAGGGCATGTGAAACATATTTAAAATGATTTTCTCAAAGTACAACGTATTTTATTGCAGTGAACCCTTATCGTGGACGAAGGGAAGATTTTGAATTCCTACACATAAAACATGATGTAGGGATAACACTATTTTTCTTCCCACCTCCTGTTTTCTTTCGGTTCAATGAATGAATTTAAATTTTCATTCGTGGCAGGTATTTGCCCATTATTTGATTATGGGCATTGATAAAACTTTTGAAGTAAGGTATATTCCTTCATCGTTTTTACATACCCAATCCCATACAAATTAAATAGTATTTAATGTCAGTTACAATAGTATTTTTCTATCTTCAGCGTATTTTATTGATTTTTAAACGGACCTCCGAATGGTGACTTACCACGCAAATTTGGGGACGTATATAACGACACGTGAAATTCCAGGTAATGCGTTCTTCTACGCCCCAGCCATTGCTCCCTCAACCCCTTCATATATTTTTGATCTCAACTCTTTCTTGTCACCAAATAAACTCTACTGGCTATCCTCACATTCAGTTACTAACCCTAGCCAGCTTCCCCTTTTTACCCATTAGGTCAAGTGCAATGACCCTGCGTTCCAGTAGTCTGCTCAAAGCGGTCTCAAAGTCATCTTTGTCTATCTTTCGCACCCGTCTTCACACGGTTGGGCCTCGGTGCCTCATTGAGAGATTAGCGAGGGTCAGCTGTGGAGGAAGGGTTGCTGGGGGCGGAACTCTTTGAAGGGCGCAAGAAGGCATGTCATAAAGGAGACAGGGTGGACGGAAGGACATTCTGTAGTAAGGAGGGAGAATTTGTTCGAAAGACAGTGGGTGGGCTGTGGAGAAAATCTAACGGAGGGAAAACCCAGTGGAAATGATATTATGAATAAAAGAATGTAGGAGTCGGAAAATCCCGGTTTGAGACAACGTTTTAGTAATGGGAAGGGGTGTTCTCTACATACAGCAACGCGTGGCAGCTGTATTGGGCCGTCTATTTCGCCAGTTTCAATCCAGCTCTTGATCAGTGAAGGTAAAGTGAAGCGTAGCTCAAGTTTCCTGCAGCAAGTCTTGTGCATTATTTAGTTTTCACCTATCTGCGGCGTTGTGTCGGGAGTTCTCGGAAGCTAAATGAAGAGTGTTCGAGAAATCTGTCCTTCGTCCAGTGACGGCTCCTCATTGTCAGACAATGTAAATGACACTTCTCCATCGGTGTTGTCATCATACCAAGATGACATCACTGGTGCTGTGCATAGCTTTGAAGGTGTGTAAAGTAGTGATTTTGATAGTAAGCAGTGTAATAAGCATTTAGTTCATTCTTTACTATCTTCAGGAGGTCCAGCGAACAATTGAAGCCCTTGGTATTCATAGAAGTATTCACGGATCTTTGAAATCCAAACCTAATGCGTCGGGCAGCATGTGAGCCTGTAATGGGAAAATAAAATCCCCTAATTCGCGTCGTAAGTCCTCGGTCCATTGAAAATCCAGAAAATGAGTTGAAAATAGAATAAATACTAACGAAACTGACTTAAATGAATGGGGATGGGTTGTAGCATTGATTCCTTAAATTATAAGAAAGAAAAAAAAATTGACTTCACCTGGACTCGAAGCCAGGTCGCCCGGGGCAAAAGCCATCGGCCGTGGGCCTTAACGCACGCGGCTACGCCGGTTGTTGGAGTCACACCCTTACTTAAAGATACTAATTATGCGCCAAATCTTTACTTGCTAATATCTCTCGAACCCGGGCCTATGGGGAAGAAAGCCGTGACACTTTTTCTACATTTCCTTTACAGTTTCAGAAAATAACATCGGCATTCGGATCCCGAACATCAATCTCGCGATGTCTCCTTGTAAGTGAGGTGCGCCTACTTAAGGGTTAAAAGTGAATAAAAATCATGGAATTTCCTTCACGTTTGGCTAAAAGATTTTTATCTAATCTTCACTATCCGTTGTGTATATTTGCCAGTCTCGTGGACGGGAGTATAAGGAATTCAAGTAACGTGCTTCGTGGTTGCTCTATATCTTTTTGCCGTAGCCTCCAATTACCCTTATCCTTTATCTTATTACGTTATGCCCCTTTAAATTACCAAATTACCCCAAGCATTTCTTTTCCCAACCATTGATTTAATCAGCACAGACAAGACTGGAAACATTTGGATATCGCGTCATTGTAGAAAGACGAAGATCAAAAGCATAGTTGAGCACTGTGCGAGCAGGTTGTAAGAAAGATGGGTGAAACATATAATAGTCAAAGAAAATTTAAGTGAATACCTTTTGTGGTTCAGCTTTGAGTATAGCAGTTTCTTTAGAATAGATGTCTTAAATGTTGTTTTGTACGAATTCCTTAGAACTTCTTCGTTAGCTAATAGGTCGATCAATGTATTTTCATTATTCTTCCGAAACTTCACACAACTTCTAATGCTTGCAATCTTGATTTCTCCGTGGCTATAATCGTCCATGCCATTCTGCAATACAGAGGCATGCTCCAAATGTAAGTTCAGCTGAAGTATTTTCTTACTTCCTAGCTCGTGTTTCTGTCCGTAAGTTAATTACCTTGTTGAAAGAATGCTCTCTTTGCCTGATCTATTTACCAATTATTTCTTTCTTGCTTCAATCATCTCTGGTTACTCGGCTTCCCAGATAACAATGCACTTTTCGCCTCCTCAATCTTTAGTTTCTCTAGTTTAACGTTGGTCTCGGCCTCTTCTCTCTTACTACATATAATTTTTTGGTTTTCTTTTTAGTTACCTTTGAGTGATATCTCACAATGTCTTTTCCGCGTTTACTCAAGTTTTTCTTGAATCTCTTTCTGTCTTCACCCCCACTGTTTTGTCACCGGCGAACTGCAATACCATAGTTTTTCTCACTGGATATTTATTCCCGCAGGCTTTTCTTTGATGGCTTTCTCGTTTTGCATTATACAAAAATTACGGGAAACAGTTGCAAAAAAATTTATTTTTTGTTTTATTTATTCTTGCTTCTGGGTATGCTTCGATATATGTATTTTTGCAGAGCTGGGTATAGCTTAAGTTGTCCCGTCTTCTCTTCAAAGTTTGTAGCAGACTTCTCTCTTCTCCTACTCTCCTCAAGACTTCATTGCTTGCTATTCGATCGATCCAATTTAACTTCATCATTCTTTGGTAGTACCACGTTTCAAATGCTTCCAGCCTTGACTTCTATGCTGCTTTTATAGTCATCTACATCTACATATGCAAAATACCATTCAAGCCACCATAAAGGTGTGTGGCAGGGGAATGTCCATGCCTCCTGCCGTAAAAGAGCATTTTCCCGATGTATATTCTAATGGTATGTGTCCTTACTTTCTCGCTTGTATTATCTGCAGTGTGAAGAATCGTCTTATGGTTAAATACTATTTCACGTGAACTATGCTATGACTATTTCTTTCTTGCCCCGTCTATCGCTGGACTCATCTTCCAGAAGTTGAGTTTTAGGGATTGGGTCATCACCAAATGCCAAAAAGGTTCGTGAAACCAAGATATCGGATTGGTGTGGTATGTAAAGTAGGTACTGGTTTCCCGTCCCGAGGACTCGGAATCGAATTCCTGTCACCGGAAAATTTTCCGTGGCATGCCCCTTATTACTTCTAGAGCGGTGCGTGGAAAACACTTCCTGTCCAGTACTCCATCCGTCGAGCAGGACGTTAAACAGTGGATCACTCGGTGCGTTTCGTTAAGAGTAGGCCAATTGCGACATCAGTTCCTCTCCAACCTCCCTCCACTCTTTGATAATCTTTTCTTTATACCTAAGTTGTCGGTCGCCTCTTAATGACATCAGCAACACAACCAAAGGATAAGGCAATTCGCAATAATTCGGGAATAATTGTTTTGGTGATGGCTGTTGATTGGGAAAGCGGAAAGGATCATTAAGACAGGAAAGAGTTAATTGAGTTGCATAAATATACGGCAGCAGGATTTCGAAGAAACATTTTTTTTGTGTTCTCCGTCTTCTTTGTGATTTGTGGCATCGATAGTGGCTGTGGCCATTATCTCAGAGCAGATTGCGCAAGAAAACGGACTCGCGCCTGCGTACTTCCTACGCTGGAATTTAATTCAATCTCTCACTTCCTTATCGCTTTGAGGAAATGCGATAAGTGTCCTATCCAGTCCGATTCCTAGTGTTTTAGCATGCGAAACACCTGCATGTTCCTGAAATTAGTCCGCGAGGATTTTTGCGAAATTATATGAGGAAAGCGACACGTTTTTCAGCCAAGAATTCAGAAATAGTATAAGTGGAAGGCTCTCCTCCATTATAATAATCGTCTTCTACGGAATACTTTTTTCGAAATATCCCACCATCCTGTTCTTTAATAGGAAATAAATGTATATTTGACTTTCAAAGAGTTAGCTTTCGCATGAATGCCTAGAGCATGGCCATAGTGACCGTGGCCGAGAGACTCATTGTCATCATAGTCACCCCAAGCACGGCTTGGAGTGACATCTACATCTACATAATACCCTGATATGTGGAATTCCACGTGATTTGTGTACCTTTCTTTTGCGTTTCATTTGAATTGGGTTTTGAGTGATCGGGAAATTGATGAAAAAAGTTGATTTGTATAATTATATATTGCTCATGAAAGAGTAAACACATTTAATTGTTTCAGAGTACAGATAATATACCTTAAAATAGGAATATAATCACTTCTCATCTACATCTACATAATACCCTGCAAGCCACCACAAGGGTGTGTGGCAGGGGGTGATTGCTCACCAAACATGCACTACATATCATGCATAAAAAAGGAATAGTATTAATATAGTAGTCAGAACTACACTATTTAAAAAAGATAGAAGTTGCAAAGCAAACATGCAAAAACATTCTGTTAGTAGGGTTGGCTTTAAGTACTCATACCAACATGCAGCTACCAATGCTATTCATTGCTACTCTCCGATAGGACATATTTACCGTTATTCGTATCTCTTATTGTGCTTATCGTATCACTTCTGCGAATCAGGCTAGTATTATCGAGCTTTCATTAATGATCTATTCTTTTTTTAAGATTTTCAATTGCCTAGTTAATGTTTTTTTTATTGGCAAGTGGGAGACGATGTTTAAATATCATGCTGAAAATGATTGCGTTCACACCTCTGGCTTGCCAATGCTACGAACCGTATTAATTTTAACGTGATTTTTTTATTTCAAATATCATCATAATAAGCCTTTTTCTCTTCTTTGTTTCTCGTTTAGCAGCTACGGCTATTTTGCCTCTGATTGTACTCTTATTGCCCTCTGGTGCCGTGGAGAGTGCTGCGTCCACGTTGCATAGGCCTCGCCGCGTTACCCGACTTGCTTGACGTCAGCACGCCTCCATCCGACCAACGCCACACGAATGATTCCACTACCGATTTCAATGGTAACGTTCGATTCAGGAAGGAACCACAGTTGTGACACACGCTAAAGCAAGCTTCTCCTACCCAAAAATAACATCGGTCGAACAGGTTTTTCAAAAATCCCATTAAAGCAATTCTAGTAATGTACAAAACATACTAGGAGATGTCTAAAACATTTACGCTCTTACATATGTCTCAGAATTTTCTGCTGACTTGAATCCAAATACGTATCCTAATTCATCTCCGGTTTTTGAGACTGCCCGCACTTAGAGGTGCTTCAGATCGGGAGGAAGTAAATGGAAGGGTACGGAGTAAGGGTGGGGTGAAGCTTCGTCATTAGCCTGCTTTTATCGATAGTTGCTGAACGGATGAAGGCTTAACGTGCCATCCGACGGACGGAGTACTAAACTAGCATGCTCTCTACAAACATGCTGGGACCGGTTAACCCATGAAAAGTATCTTCCACTGCCGGAATTCACTCCGAGGCCCTCGGAATGAGAGGCTAGTACTTCTAGCCACCGTACCAAACAGAACCAAAATTATATCCTAATTATATTCACGTTACCTTCGATGTCATTTTAAACCTCTATACTGCTCTCTATCTCTCTTATTTCCTTTAATTGTGTCTGAACTATAATAGTGTCAAGTATGCTGTGAGTTTTCGTTCTTTGTATGCTTGCGGTCTGTCCTAGTCTCTACTAAATCTACATCTGCATCTACTGAGTACCCTGAAAGGTGCCTTAAGGATGTGTGGTGGGGGTAGACATTTACCGAGCATGAACTACATGCAGGAACTAATGTTCAAAATTTTACGATTTACATCATGTAGGAATTACTACGAAGTTCACCTTTGACACCTCATGCAGGTGGCTATTCAAGAAAAACTAAACACGTGAATTTGATACCTAATTTTCAATGCAGGCATGTAAAAAAAAATCGACGTTGCTTACCTCCCTGGTAGCGTCGGTTAAGTCTGTATCATTTTGCATCATATGCAGGGAAGGTCCGCATTGAATGATCTCATGCGGGTGGTAGCTTGTGTACTGGCCTCTCACCCCGATGGTCTGGGTTCGAGTCCCGTTAGGGGCGGATTTTTCATTATTATACCGGTCCCTACTTGAGTCTCTTGTGAAGAGCATCGAGTGTAGTACTCCGTTATTCGAATGGGACTCTAAACGGTGGACCCCATGGCGCCTTTCTTGAAAATTGGGCTAATTCCAACGACAGATTTCTGTCCACCCTTCCTCCATTCCCTTAAATTCCCATCATTGCTCATTTCCTCCCGGCCCGAAACGCAAATAAGTGCGAGTACAGATTTGAAAACACAGCTGAATCTTCACCTGAAGATGACATTGTCGGTCTAAACCAGAGCCGTTCTAATAAAAACTAATGTGGAATTACAAAGTAAATGCTCTTCGTTTCTACATGAATCGATTCCATAAAGTTACACCTGAAACTACCAATTATAAAAAGTCCTACCCTTACCCAATATTCCGCCTATCCTAAAAGGCGCAAATTATTTCAGCTGTCTGCATGAGTCTCTTTAGGGAGCACCTGCGTGTTGCGGCTTTTCGTTCGAGTTGTTGCGGCCAATGCAGGACCCTGATCACCAAATTACCTTGATGATGCGACCTGAAATGGCAACGACGGCTCGAACGACAAGGCGCCACACGCAGCTGCTCCCGAAAAAAACTTATGCAGATCATCCTCGATGCGAATATCTACGAACTTTCGTGACCTCAGATGCCAGTCACTTCCTCAAATAACAAACTACAATAGGGTAGCTTCCTTCATCAAGGAAAGCAGAATTCATTAATTGAACTTCATGCCCACCATAAATGTATTAAATTTACGAAAAAAATTGAATTGAAAAATCCCAGTTTAATAGAGAATTAAATGTTAATTTTATTACCATTTGAAAAAGCTCAGAAATGGCGGGGTGGGCTGGTTTCTTGCTGACGTAACAGGTATATAGTTACGTTGCGAGGCATAGGAAATATTCGTCTTCTGCACTTACCATTGTATTTCAGAGCCCCTCAGCTCTAGTGAATATGTATTAATAATAGCCTATGAAAACTGTCAAAGTTTGACAAGTCTTCTCCGTTAAACATGTTAAAATAGTCGTTCTATAGGCTCCAGGGCATCCTGTTCGTGGAGTATTCTGCTCCTGCGAAGCATGGCGCGAAGTTTGCGCGGCGATGGCCAACTTCACGGCATGCTTAGTAAAATGAATTTTGTTTTTAAACGAATCAACTGAATGAATAAGTTAAAATAAATTAGTGAAAGTTAATCATAATAAATTAACTAAATTACCTCCGATACGGGTTAATAACCTTTAACGGAGTGCACCGTCTGCCTGGAAGCGTCCGCAGCACCACCTAGTGGTAGGTCGAGGAAAGAGTTTGACGTCACACGTATGATGGCCGGGATTACGATGAACGTTTTCTGACGTGACGGAACGGACGGTGGCAGTGAACTCCAACGTAGCGGCTCAATTGTTGGTGGTATATCACGATCGACGGCAGATTGGAAACTGCCGTTTTCCAATATGGCGGCGCGCCGCGGCGTGGCGAACAGTCACCTCTAGGTTTCGAATTGGTGTAAAACCGTAATTTTTTACCTTTTTCCAATACTTTTCTAACTTGAGTGAAGTGTGAACATAGCAGGATGTATTGTGAAAATTTCATCGAATAAGGACGATTTTCAGTGACCGAAAAATGTTTTTGAAAGGAGTCACCCTCATCAGGACATTTACCCCCACTTCATTTTCAAGTCACTGGTGATTGGCTGACGGAAACCAACGCGACGGGAAAGCTAGAGCTTGACAAGCTTTCCTCAACTTACATACGTCGACGGCACGTCAACATCCGTCCGTCGTGATTAGCTTCATTGCGTTCCCATTCTCCTCTAACTTCAACTATGTCACCGACTGTTTCCGTCACGTCAGAAAACGATCATCGTAATCCCGGCTACCGACATGCAAAAGTTTGCCATCGCGTTTTCGCACCGTTGAATTTTTTCACTTTTCAATCAATGAAGAAAAATACCTAACGTCATTTTAAAATTTAACGGCTTTAAATACGTACTCCAGAGATAATAAACTTTTGATCAAGAAAGTAAAAAAATAATTGGTAACTACCCTATTCCAGATTGTATAAAGAAATTTTTTTAGATGTATTTTACAAAACGGATTGACTCCGTAGTTCCCTCGTTACTTTCCTTTCCTAAACGGTCGCGTGTCACTCATGAAAGCCCCTTTATTGGTATATCAAATGAAGAGGACAGGAAATCGCTTAGCAAGGATTTAGATGCAATTCAAGAGTGGTGTGACAAATGGCAGTTAGAACATAACCTTAAAAAGTGTGTAGCTATCAATTTTTGGAGGAGGAATAATTCGATAGAGCGATCCTATAGAATTAGTAACACGAAGATCGAAAACGTTGAAACCGTAAGATATGTAAGTGTAACAATCGCTAAAGATTTATCGTGGGGTAGACACATCCGGGAAATATGCGGCCGAGCGAAGAGAAAGCTAGGATTTATAAAAAGAGTACTAGGGAAATGTGATGAGAAGACAAAAGAGCGATGCTACTTTTCACTAGTTAGGCCCCACCTTGAGTATGCAGCCAGTGTATGGGATCCTAATGAATTAGGTTTGATTAGAGAACTAGACAGTGTGCAGCGTAGAGCAGCTAGGTTCGTCAAAAGGTGTTACGATAGGTTGAGTAGTTTATCAGAATTAATACAAGAATTAGGGTGGGAATCATTATCAGAGCGTAGGTTAAAGTACAGATTAAATCTGTTAGAGAAATTTCAATCGGATAGCTTTACTGAGGATGTTAGACACATATTAAAAACACCAGCGTATTATGCTAGATTTGACCAGATAAATAAGATTAGAGAGATAGATTATCGTACAGATAGATTCAAAATGGCATTTTTCCCCCGTACTATAAGAGAACAGAATAGGCAGAATAGGAAAGGGATAGGTAGGGGAAATATTCTAGAGTATTCTGTAGTGCATGATGCATGTCTTACCCCTTAACTACTATAGATACTAACAATCAAGTTCCATGAGATAATATAGTTGCTAGTTTGCATGTCAATAGTGCATGCTTGGTGATCTTCCCCCCCTGCCACACACCCTCGCCGTGGCTTGCAGGGTATCGTGTATATGTAGATGTATATTGGTGAATCCGTATTCATTTTGTAGTCACGTCGCTCGCTTCCCGGGAGACGAGGATTGGGGTGACGGAATGAGGAATGGTGCGAAGCAAAGTATGGATTGAGAGGAAAAGAAGAGCGGGGGTGTGGAGAATGTGGAGTGGGCGTGGGGGGAATGCGGGAGGGATTGAAGTGGATCCCACGTGTGGGTCCCCGTGACACGAACTTTGTCGAAGTCGCGTTCCCCAAGTGAGAGAAGGTTTTTTTTCCGCACCGCACAATGCTTTTCGGACTCTCGGAGCTCTTTTTCTTTTTTTGGGGGCAGGGAGGACGAGACCGGGGACCGGACCCAAAGAGTTCGTGTATATGGGAAGTGAGTGAGCGCGTGAAAGAATAGGGAGGAGGATATCCTGACATTTTGCTCTCTTGGACCGTGAAAACGCTGATCCGTTGAGGCGATAAAGGGATCAGAGTCCCTTTCGGTTCAAGTGCGGGGAGGGGTAAAGGGAGGAGGGCGAAATGTAGGGCTGAGCGCCAATGAGACGGGACTTGGGGGTTTTCGGAGGGGGAGGGGGATGAACCTTCCCACTCTCCTTCGACAAGGGCGTCAGAGCGGAAAACGTGAACGTCTCTAGGTGTGTACAACAATGAGTGTAGGACCTCAGGGAAAGTTTGGTGTTGTTGTGCTGTTTGGCATGGGGGTGCAGGGTAAGGAGGTGGAGGAGGAGCTGGGATGGTAGTGGGGATGTTATTTCTGCTTATTTATCCAGGTACATCAAAGTTATCTTCATCTACATATCACCCTGAAAAAAAACCAGCAAGATTGTATGACGAGGGGTACCTCATAACAGGCATGCATTATCGTCCATTGAACTGTCTCATTGCTGTTAATTATCATTGCCGCATTTACTGTCAAGTGTAATAAATTAACCAGGGGAACACGACCGCTTCACACGCTGTACAACTTCAGATTTGTGCGACGCAAACCTATCAAATTTGGTGGAAATAAATTTCCCTTTTCTATCACCCTTGACTAGGTATAAGTTTAAATCTCAATCTGAAGTTAGAATCTTTTCGTACATGTTCCAATGAAAAATTAAAATTTTGCGATTCCACCCACAATTTATTCGATCGACCAGTTTATTAGCATCTTCAGGTGATGAAAAATAGCACGCATTAATGCCATGCATTTCACGTGGGAAATCGCTTTGGAGCGGGACTAGAATACTGGCCTCATATCAAGGTCCCGGGTTCTAATACCAGTATTGGCCGAAATCTTTCATTGGTATACCGCTCCGTACTTGTACTGTGTGAGAACATGTAATTGGTGGAGGTAGGCAGTGCTCATTGGAATCGGGCGTAGAAAATGGTAAAATTGAAATAGCTTTGTTGACTACACTAGCTTTTCCTCTAACTATCGTTTTTGACACATTTGCCTCATTTTTAAGGTCAAATGACGCGTAGACATTTAAATTAGGCAATTAAATAGAAACCGATTTAATTCATTCTAAGTAGGTTTAATGCATGGATAGAACTTCCAGTTCAGTACTGAGTCCTTTGGATGGGGTTTGAAACGTGTAACCCTTTATGAATTTAGTGCAGAGTGGCTTACATTCGACCCTTTCTCCCTTCCTACCTCTACCCTAACTACTACCTACCTACTTATCCTAAATGGCACTAATGACAGTAGTTGATTGCCCCTTTCCACGAATTACTTCTGTTACTACTACAAAAACTCTTCGAGTTAAATTGTTAAGTTTACCCGTATCACAAAGAAGCGCAACTCGTGGTTGAATGAAATGGAAGCGATCATGTCGCTTGCTCTAATGCCACTTGTTGTAAAAACGGAGCTCAGAATGTAAATCTCAGATGGTTCCCCTACTATTAGTGGAATAGAAAACACTTATACAGAAAATAAACTATGCTTCCAGAAATCCGAACCCTTAACCTCGAGTTGGGAGGCTAATACACTAGCCTCCGACCGACCCGATCTAATTGAATTCAAATTAAACAAATTCAAAATTGACGCTGCAAACGTATTTCAGCCCACACTGTATCAGCAGGATAGGTAGAAGCGGCAAATGAAGAAATATGAACTTGATTTAATTATATCATAAAAATTAAATCAGCATACCCAATCTCTTCGCATATGCATTTCAATGGTCGCGTCCATTTCATCCACTTAATCTTATTTATAATTTTTAAACTGTGTGTAGCCAACGTCATCCAAAACTTTCCCTGGACATTTCCTCAGTCCTACGCGGCCGCGGATGATTTTTTAGATCTGACATTCCTTACCCGTATTAAAAGGTAAAGATGATGTGATTTAAGCTGCCCAGGATTCTATTATTCCCTGTGAAATTCTTCGGAAAACTGCTTCCAAGCAGGGTTTTCAAAAGCTTTGAGGAGGGGTCTTATGATGTTTACCACGTGCTTGGTCCGTCCGACAAATGTTTTCTTCGAGGTTTGACGTTCTCTCCGTTCGCGGCTCCACTCATTCAGTTGAGTTTCATTCCTACGGCTTCCGAACACCCTCTAGTCTCCTAAAGAGGACTGGTGTGTAGAGTGGATGGAGACCGAAAGGATTACGTTTCTCTACGGGAGGCCAGAGCGTAGAGAAGGCACTGGAATGTGGTGCTCTATTCATAGAGGAGTGAATTGAGTGCGAGGGTACGGATCAAGAGGTTCATTTGTCTTCGTGTTTCCTGGTCTCGCCCTTTGGGTTTTCCGTCCTAAAAGATATGGCTGGGGTCGATGCTACCCTCTCTTGGCGACGCTACGTTTAGACGACCGCCAACAACCGCAAATAAAATAGGAAAACCGTCACTTGCGCCGAACGGTGTTAAATGCCTTGATCCTGTTTTTATTGGAGTAGGTTTGATTCTGACATTAAACATATCGTCTGGAGTGAATATCGGCGAGAATTGTGAAAGGTCGTCATGATTCTTTCGCTAGCAGCTAAGTTATTGAAAAACCCATCTTAACGTAACCAGTCTATTAAATGAATTAAAATCGGAATCATTGTCAGATCGAAGGTTGAAATTTAGACTTAATCTCTTAAATAAATACCAAGGTAATATTCTAAGTGATGGCGTTAAAAATATTTTACGAACCCCAACTTACTATGCTAACTGGACCATAATCCCAAAATTAAAGAAATTGATTGCCGAACTGACAGATTAAAAATGTCCTTCTTTCCTCGTACCATTCAGGGTATGGATAAATATATCCAGTATCATAAATACGAGTGTACCTATCAATGTACAGTATAGGTAGTTGCATGATGGTAAAGAGACTTAAAGCTTACCCAACAAACAGCATGATATTGCATGCTTGCTTTGCTATTTTTACCTTTTTTAGAAATTGAAGTTTAGACTAGAATGTTAATAATCCTTTTTTATGCATGATATGTCGTGCATGTTTAGTGAGAATTCACCCCCTGCCACACACCTTTATGGTGGCTTCATATACATCTACACGATATCCTACAAGCTACCGCGAGGTAGTGTGGCAGGGGTTGGCTTGCAGGCTATTATGTATAATTAGATGAAGAATTATTATCCGAACTTTGGTTTATGTTATTATTAAATTAAAGGAGTAATCTTAGTATTGGACAAAGGGAGGCTCATGCAAGGGTGATTTTTTCCGCCAACCTTGAACACAATTAGCCGCATGCGAAGTAGGTAGTTGGTTCAAATCTTGTCACTAGCGTTTATGTCACGTTTGTATCAGGGTTGCACCTACATCCTGTTTGTATGCTTTTTGCCTTCGAAAGGGTATGTGGCAGACAGTAAATCTAAACAAGGCGTGAGTTAAATTTGAGTAATATACTTACCTTAAGCACCTACTTGTTTCGCTGTTAGCAACTGTTTTGCCTTGAGAACGCTGATACCTCATAAAACACAACCTTCTGTCTCAAACTAACGTCATATCTAACGAAAACGTTACTATTTTTCGCAAATATTTTAATTTATGTGCTATACATTCAAAGACATTTAAGTCTGAAGTTAGGATGTGTGATTTGTATTTAAAACACTATTTGCCACGATAATGCCATTTCTCTAAAACAATAATCTATGCTGAGAAAAAGTTAATGAAACGAAAGGGTATTGTTATCTAGGAAGTCGAGTCACCAGTGATGAGCGGAGTCAAAAAGGAATACTCAATCGAGCAGCCCAGACGAAAATGGCATTCTTCTAAAAGAAAAATGTACCTTTAGCCTGAAATAAGAGCTTGAAACCGAGGAATCACTTTATTACAGCATGCACCTAAAGTATTTTTATGGCCGTGAGGCGTGAGCAATAATTGACCGACTGGGAAGTCAATGGTGGTTCAGGGAAAGGTTCTGGTCTCCCTACCCTAAATGTGTGAAGTTAACTCGCCAATGGCCTAGTACAGGGTGAGCTCTACCCCCACCTATCAGACCAACATTCGGGCTGGACACAGTGTGATATAATTTAATTAGAAAAAAAATTATCGACGTAAATAAGGACATTTGTCCCGACTAGAAAATTTGCCAAGACGAATTTTTGCGCTGCCATAAATCTGAAGCTTAAAATATATGACCAAATGGAATAGAATAAATCAGGACTTTTTTTGCCCACGTAAATAATGAAAGACACACATCCACATTTAGACTTGTTTTCTGTGGCAGTGACGCGTGAACGATAACAGCAGCAGTGAAGTCAAGGCTGGAAGCATTCGAAATGTGGTACTGTAGGAGAATGATGAAGATAAATATGGAGCCTTCTACTATACGGCAGCAAAGCATGGACGATAACAGCAACAGAGAAGTCAAGGCTGGAATCATTTGAAATGTAGTGCTACCGAAGAATTGATTGATCGACCGAGAAGAAAAAGAATGGATTGATCGACCGAGTGACAAACGAAGAGTCTAATCATCTACATCTACATAATACCTTGAGTATGCAGCCAGTGTATGGGATCCTAATGAATTAGGTTTGATGAGAGAACTAGACAGTGTGCAGCGTAGAGCAGCTAGGTTCGTCAAAAGGTGTTACGATAGGTTGAGTAGTGTATCAGAATTAATACAAGAATTAGGGTGGGAATCATTATCAGAGCGTAGGTTAAAGTCCAAATTAAATCTATTGGAGAAATTTCAATCGGATAGCTTTACTGAAGATGTTAGGCACATATTAAAAACACCAGCGTATTATGCTAGATTCGACCAGATAAATAAGATTAGAGAGATAGATTGTCGTACAGATAGATTCAAAATGGCATTTTCCCCCGTACTATAAGAGAACAGAATAGGCAGCATAGGAAAGGGATAGGTAGAGGAAATATTTTAGTGTATTCTGTAGTGCATGATGCATGTATTAACCCCTCAAATACTATAGATACCTACAATCTAGTTGCATGAGACCCTTTAGTTGCTTGCTTGCATGTTAGTAGTGCATGCTTGGTGATCTTCACCCCCTGCCACACACCCTCGCGGTGGCTTGCAGGGTATCGTGTAGATATAGATAGATATAGATATAATACCCTGCAAGCCACCATAAAGGTGTGTGGCAGGGGGTGAACTCTCACCGAACATGCACTACATATCATGCATAAAATTTGTAATTAAAAATTAAAATAGCAAAGCATACATGCAAAAACATGCTGTTAGTTGGGTTAGCTTTAAGTCCTTATACCAACATGCAGCTACCAATGTTATCCATTGCTACACTCGTACTGGATATATTTACCGTTATTCATATCCCTAATAGTACGAGGAATAAAGGATATTTTGAATCTGTCAGTTCGGCAATCTATTTCTCTAATTTTGTGATTATGGTCCAGTCTACCATAGTAAGTTGGGGTCCGCAAAATATTTTTAACATCATCACTGAAAATATTGTCTTGGAATTTGTTTAAGAGATTAAGTCTAAATTTCAACCTGCGATCTGACAATGATTCCCAATTTAATTCATTAAATAACTGGTTACGCTAATGAGGTTATCATACCGGCCCTTGACAAATCTTGCCGATCTTCGCTGCACACGTTCGAGTTCGTTATTTAGACCGATTTCGTAGGGATCCCATACACTGTCAGCATATCCCAAATGAGGTCTTACAAGGGAAAAGTAGCTGATTTCTCGTACATGATCGTCACATTTGCCCAGTACTCTTTTGACGAATCCCAGTTTACGATTCGCTTGCCCCATTATTTCACGAATGTGTTTACCCCAAAAAAAATCATTTGTCAGTCTTATTCCAAGATATTTAATGGATTCCACGTTTATTAAGAGTGGGAGAAAAGAGATGCCTACAGAAAACCTTAAAAAGAAGATGGGACAACTTAACCTGCCAATCTTAAGACACGATGGTCTGATGAAGACAGTCTTCGAGGGAAAAGTGAACGGGGAGAATGGAAAAGGTAGGCCTCGTATGAGAGGTGTTGAGCAAGTTGTGAAGGATGTAAAAGAGACTAATTAATTTAATATGAATAGGTTGGCCGATAGAAGAATCGAGTGGAGGGCTGCGTCAAACCAATCCTAGGATTTATGACCGATGATGATGATGATAATAAAATGGATCTACCTATAGTAGTGGCAAGCGAAACAGGCCTTAAGAGATTAAAAGAAAAGAGAAAGTTTCTGGAAACACTGGAAAGAAGGCGGGACAACCTAATTGGCCATGCCTTGACACACGATGTCTGATGAAGAGAGTCGTGGAAAATGTTAACGGAAAGAATGAGAGAGAATGGTCTTGTATGAAATATTATATATGGATCAACAAGAGTGGAATTAAGCGTTTACTTATTCTGCTCCGGGTATCACCAAATGAGGAAATGTGAAATGCACAAGTAGGGTTCAACAATATAATTAAGTACAAAAAGGTAGTAAAAATGCCTTGTACACCGATGCACAAAAGAAATGCAGTTTATGCTTTTCAGCTATAGATTGGAAGCAATGAATTCCTACATACAATAATGGTGAGTTTAGAATAAGCCCGCATGTCTTATCTTAAAAATGTTTATGAACCTTTGGTTTGTTAAGTTTTGTGGTAAGGAGTTTAGAGTCAGTAATAATAGATTATTTTTTAGGGATATTAGTTCGGGGAATAGAAAATGTATTGAGAGAATTAGTACGATACATTTTCTTGAAGAAATGAACCCTGCATTTGAACATATACCTACTTATGTGAGTTATTTTGGGAATCCCTCCCGAAATTATGTGAAATTAAAGAAAATGTTTCCAATGGGTGAATACTTTTTCAGAGAGTGAAGAATGAAAAGGAAATGGCTTATCTGAATGAATCTAATAGAGGTTAGCCGAATGGAAAAATGATTGGAGAGGTGCATCAAACCAATCCTAGGAGTGATAATTGGTGAAGATTGATCGCGATCGATTGAGTCACTGTAAATTGGCAGAAATGCTGTATGTGAGCAGTTAAATAAATAAATAAATAAAGATGATCATGAAATGTGCAATTTTATTGGGGACTCCAATACATGGATTATCCTTCAACTGAAGATAACAAGATGAAAAAAATGAAAGAGGTGTTGGCTTTCTCATTGGGAAATCCCTCCCCCAAAAAAGGACTCTTGCATCCAAATCCAATCCAGTCTGCACAGCTTCAGCCACAAAATTTTATTGGTTTTATTTGCCCTTCAATTGCCCTTCAGACGGATTGCATTTGGTATAAATTTATGGCGTTCGCCTTTAAACTCCATTACACTGGACGCTTTACGAGCAGTTTAATTTGTCTAGACGTTTTAATGCCGATGCATAAATTCGATTTAACCGGATCGGAGGCTCCTCGTTGCCTTTTTCGGAGGCCCTTGCTGCAGATGGGCTCAAGTGCACAAGTAATATTTTATCAAGTGCGTCCTCGGATGATGTTTACTCCATGTCCGCGTCTCAGACACCCTACAAAAGCTTCTTATTCGCGAGGGAAGTCGTTATGATTTAAACGATACTGCAGGAGGCGAGATTCTTTCGACCGATCTCAACAACGTTGCTCGGGGATGAACCAAGTGGTGTGACATTTTAAAATTTTATTGCAACGCGGGATTTTAACCTTTGTGATTCTAAAAATGAATTCTAAAAATAATTCCAGCCCTTTGATGGTACGAATTGCCAGAAGAACTCCTATACATAAATTTGTTGCGCGAGGTTTGGTTTCATATGGCGGGTAGGGTGAAATCAAGCATGTTATATTTGCTGTTGAAAACTTGGGAAAATTTAAGCTCGCATTATTTTTATTTATATGGTATTTAGTACTTTGAGTAGATTTTTGATGGCGTTATCCTTGTCTGCTTCAATTGATAACTACTTCTCTACAATTCTCCTTTCCCTGCACTGTTTCAGATCAGATGGCTATCTCTTTCTTTTCCTACGAGATTTGAATTTTCTGCCTCTCCATTCCTCACATTTGAGAAATCTTCCCCTAACTGCATCTATACCCTGCAAGCCACCGCAAAGGTGTGATGCAGGAATCGAACCATCACCAAGCAATGCATTTTAAGCCATAGAGTACCTAATTTACCCCCACCGTCATTCTGGCATGCAAAAATACCAATCCGCGCACGCACCACCTACACGCGATCTGGATGCACAATGCCGTCACTTTGGTGATAATGTCAGGCATGCATTCACGAGGCACATGAAATTTACTTTAAATGACACTAAATTGTTTGTAGATGCAATGCAATGCGGCAATCATTAAATAGTCAGGCTTTTCTGTAAATACATTAAATAACTTATACTTTCAATAGCATACAGGTAATGAGTAAGTAATGTTAAACCATGTGCGCACCTATAACCAGCTTTGGGATGTTGTCATCTTTTATTACATGTTACATCCGCGTAGCCTTCCTGACTAATGACCTCTCGTAGCGTAGTTTCTTCGCTCGACAACCCAAGAACTTCTCGACCACCTTCCTTCTGACCTCATTTTCTACTCTAAAACAACCGTTCAAGCAAAGAGAAGTTAACAAGTTAATTAGAAGCGATTAAACATTTCATCGTGTCACTTGAATAATAAGTATATTTGAAGAATATTCACATGTTATATTTACTCACTTATTCCCGATAAATAGCACTCTTAACGTTTGTATTTCAACTAAATAACGTAACTTATTAATATTCAAGCCTTTGGTTGAAGAAAATGCAGAACCTGTATAAACCGTGTAGTGACATAATGATGCTATAAACCTACTTTTTATGATATATATTATGCTATAATCTTCATTCTTATTCTTTCGATGACGTTCTCCGATTCTGATTTGTTCTCTAGGTTTGATCTGCTACAAATATATCTGTATCTCATGGTGTAAATGCATCCATTTTCAAGTGGTAAAGAAAATAATCTAACCATTAAATGTCGAGAGATAATATCAACAATTATTTCCTTAAGCACCATGGATAATTCTATCAGGTGGTTTCTGCTTGCTATTGCTTCGAGGAGTAATTTAAATATGTCCCCTAAAATGTGATCCTTCTTCATGAATTTGAGTGTGATCTGGTGTCGTGGAAATAATACCGACTTCCTATCCCGAAGGTTTGGACTTGAATCCCAGCAGAGGTAGATTTTTCAGCGGATTACTGGTCCGGTTATAGGTGCAATGTGGTAGTAAACTTCATTCTATGTTTGTCATTACAGACTATCAAAACTCAGCCTTCTCTTTTAGGCAAGAACAGGCCGACGCCGAGTTTCGTTCAACCTGAGAAATTTCTAACTCCACCCCAATGGGGTCATTTACCATATTTTTTTACTGCCGAATCTGATAGAGTTTGTAAAATAAAAAGACCCGTATTTTTCCGTTTTTTGATCCGACAATTATTTCCCGAGTTATAAGCGGCGAAAAACTGATGTCTTTAACCCTTTCGGAAAAGTGGGCGTGGTGCAACCTCTGACGTCATCGACTTCGTCCAATCAGAACTGAGCCCGCGAAGCTACTTTGTCTTATCGCAATGGGGGGGACACAGCTGACTCGGCCAATGGGAATGATTGCGACAGCATCTGTGCGAGCAGACCTTCCGAGAATCCCCCTCCACTCCCTTCCTCTCCCCTGAAAGTCAGGGACGGGAGGAAAATGACGTCAATGTTATCAGAGCAGCTTTTTCGGTGAGCGTCACCTTTTGCTTATTTTAATTTTTGATTTATGAGTGAATGGATGTGGTTAGTAGATTAATTTTTTCGCTAAAATTCTTTTTTCGTTTCCATCTAACGATTTCGTGTACAAAATTGCGATTTCGGTTCCGAGTAAACGCCCCCATTATTCATCTGTCGTAAATCTTTTGTCATCTATTTCACCTATCCCATGGAGCAAAGGATCTCAGCTGTCGATCGCCTCTTCCAAATACATCCAGTACCATTTGCAGTTTTTACCTCCTGTATTCATTTCCACTCGCTTTACCTTCTCCATCTTTCTTGCTTATACGTTGGTGATCCTCACCCCCTGCCACACAGCCTCACGGTGAATCGCAGGGTAATGCGTAGATTTGGATTCAAAATTAAACACACTTTTCCAACGCAATAACTTTCGTTTCAATTTTTGTGACGGATTGGTAGCCAAGGAGGAGGAGCGTTGAACTCTTCTTAGAAGATTACAGGTTTTGGGTCGAAATCCCTGAGATTCTATGAACTTTTTCAAGAGTCTGAGGCCCCGTTTCCACTAATTTTTCTATGTCGCTTCGTTCCATATTCAGCAGCCCTAAAGATGAGGAACAAGTCGGACCTCGAAATGTTGACGTGGTAGGCCTGAGAATCAATTTTACAGTCCGGTATTGCACCAGATCTTTTAAATTCCTCATTAGTCACGTCGAGCTGAACACGAGATGTGTTATTTCCCGGCTTCAGACCTTCTTGGAAAATACAGAAAGGAACTGGTCCCTATTATCTGATATTTGAATCTCACTTGCCGTTAGGCTTCCCTATTAATAGTACATTACCTACGTTTCTTAATAGTACATTGTGAGATCCTACTTGGATATGAGTGCAATTAATTTGTCCTGAATAGAAAAAGAGTAAAAATGGTGCGGATAAACTAATCAAGAGATACCTATAGTTTACGTTGCCTAAGGACATAGTGATAGGGGGTGGGTGCGGATGGATGTAATTGGCGTTTCGCCATTGTTTTGGCCAAAAGTGGTGAGGGGAAAAGATTTTACATTTTTAAGTGGCTAATAATTCGTCGTGCGTACAGTGCGAAGTACAGCGTGCGAAGAGTCGAAAGAGGTAATTGTGGAATGCAAAGAGGAATGAAAGGTTTTACAAATACTGCAGGAATGAATACCTCCACCAGTTATCAGAGCTCATCCAATACTTATTCTTTTCCTGGCCAGAATGAAGACCAACTATTAACTAGACATGGGCCCTTCCTAGGAATGTGAGTGCGGGTTTTATAGCTCTCCGGGGACCCGCTTGGGGGCACTTTTATCGTCGATTCTTTTCCGAGTGGGCAGCGATGAATGCGCGGCAGTGCTTAGTCGTAGACAATACTCATAGGTAAGATTCCATCCCTCCCACTGTCCTCCCTACACTATTCTCCCTCCCTCTCCTATTCCAGTATAGTCTCTTTCTCCCTTCCTCTCCCTCCCCCTAGCGACAATGGACCTGCGTCCTGAACACCTGCACTGCATCCGCTAGCCTCTGGCCGCGGCAGTACATGTATAGTAGAAATGCCCACTCTCTGGGAAGACCCCACCTCCCATCCCCAAGAGCTTTCATTCCTCGCATGGTCCATGCAATTCTGTGTTGTTTCCAGTAGTGGATACGATTATAATTGATTGTTAGTACTCTACCGTAACGCGAAAGACTATTATTACTATTATTATCTGGGTTTTTGCTGGTCAGATTAGGTTTCGGTGCACATAAAATGACTTTTCCAATTGGGCAGGAAAGTTCACCTCGACACCGAGTTAATTAGAGGAGCCCCACACTGCATTAGTAGACAGGACCACAAGGATAAGAAAAAATAAAAACACTGCACCACAGATAGAATCAAAAGCCATTCTTTCCTCAATGAATTCGTGACCGTAAAAACTTAAAGAGGTCTCAGACGAAACTTTCATAAAATAAATTCACCTTAACATGAAAATGAAATGGCATTCATTAAATTAATACGGATTTATGAGGCAAAGAAAAAATATAGATGGCATGAAGATGTCGGATTCTTTAGGATCCAAGCATGTCCGTATGAAATATTAATATGTATGTGGTATGTTTTAGAACTACTCAAATGCTTCTTTACACATTGATTTGTGGTAGAATTTGTAGTGTACATCCAGAATGATATTCAAAGAAATCTCTCTTTATGCAGGTAGGGATTATGAATACCTATACTTTTGTCTGTGTACGTAGTGCATGTTTATTTACAGTTCACCCCCTGCCACACACCCTCCATGTGGCTTCCAGGGTATTCAGTATGTATAGATATAAAAGTCTTCCCACGATCCCTATTTTTCATATGATGTAATTCTTTGTTTCCACATACTCGAACCTTCCATCATTCCATCTAAATTATCTGTTACCCCACCTCGAGTATGTAGCCAGTGCATGGGATCCAAATGAATTAGGTTTCATCAGATAACTAGACAGTGTGCAGCATAAAGCAGCTAGGTTCGTTAAGGGTGTTACGATAGGTTGAGTAGTGTTTCAGAATTAATCAAAGAATTAGGGTGGGAATCATTATCAGAGCGTAGGTTAAGGTACAGATTAAATCTATTAGAGAAATTTCAATCGGATAGCTTTACTGAAGATGTTAGGCACTCATTAAAAAAACCAGCGTATTATGCTAGATTCGACCAGATACATAAGATTGGAGAGATAGATTGTCGTACTGATATATTCAAAATGGAATTTTCCCCCCGTACTGTAAGAGAACAGAATAGGCAGCATAGCAAAGGGATAGGTAGGGGAAATATTTTATAGTAGTCTATAGTGCATGATGCATGTATTAATCCTTAAAATACTAAAGATACTAACAATCTAATTGCATGAGACCCTATAGTATCTTGTTTGTATGTCAATAATGCAGGCTTGGTGATCCTTACCCCCTGCCACACACCCTCGCGGTGGCTTGCAGGGTATCGTGTGGATGTAGATATTTGCTCAGCATCTTGCCTCAGCGTCACTGACATAATTTCACTTCAACAGTTAAACGTATCGACAACGCTATTCTCCAATGCATGCACAAAATTATTCCCAGGCAACCTGTCTTTCACGGAATTTCCTTCAGTTCTGCATATTTCCTACCTCTCATTATGCCATCCAACAAAGTATTCTTCATTTTAGAACATTAGGAATCACCTTTTAATAATGTTACTCAAGGTTTTTTACAGTAATATTCTTCTCGGCGGATGGTGATCCACCACTCTCGCCATACGCCCTTTCCGTGGTTCGCAGGGTAATATTTAGATGAGCTTTCCGTTCTTTTCCTCCCTCTACCCTGCTTATCCAATATTATTACCTCTATCCCACCTATACCTCTATCCTCTTCAAAGCACCCTCGTCCTTGATCACCTCATCCATCGAATACCTCTGCCTTCCTCTAATGTCCTCAGTCAACTTCGTCTTCTAATATACCACCTCCTGTACTTATACGTTCGCCTTCCATTCATATTACCCTCTCCTTACCCGAATCACAAAAGCCCTAAGTCCATCTCCCTCTTTCCATAAAGCCCATGTTTCAGCGGAACCATGCAGTGTCAATTTCCATGCTAATAGGAAATGAATGAATCAGACTATATATTGATACATGTTCACCGTTTGGAATAGATTTTGATATTGCATCTCTGCATTTCTTTCGTTTTTTTTAACCCTACGCCTCGTTCCCCTCTGCATCTATCCTCGGACAGCTTGTTTTTTACCTATCTTCGTACTATCTGCTATGCCATTAAATTTCCTATCTCTTCCTCGCTCTCTTAGCTTCCTATCTTCGACAAGTGCCTTCAATATCTCATTTTCCCTAATTACCTCTGGTACTTGGCCTCCTAATTTCAACCAGCAGCCTTTATTCTTCCCCCATGATACTCAACACTTAATCGTTCGTCCTCCTTCCTGGAATCGCTCTCTTTCTCTTCTCTCTATACCCACATTTATATATAACCATGCAACGCCACGTTCCATATCAATTTCTATATCTAGCCCCTTTTTTATATCCCCTAATCGATGTTCTCCTCAAAGTTTATCTCATATTATTTAACTTTCGTACCGCCGAAGCAGCCATCCTTCTAATATAATTGCTACCACTCCCACTTTCCTCTATAATGCAACTTCTTCCCTCTATCCATGCAACCAAACTGGTCCACCTGTTCTAGTCGATATTCAGAGTACATTGAATGAGTGCGGAAATGGGATGATGTACATAACTCCACTATGAAACTGTAGCCGGGCAATCACAAGCTTAGAACATTTTCACGTAAATAAATGTGCTGAACGTCATCAACATTACTGTTAATCCTGAGAGTCAAGTCTTGAATAAATGCCGAGAAAATGATCTCAAAGTTTGTAAAAGGAGTCTAAATATTTTACACCTAATAGTACACTAAATAGTAACCGCACACCTTTATGGTGGCTTGCAGGGCATTATGTAGATGTACCCTGAAAGACAACGGAAGGGGGTTTGACTCCACATGAAGCATGCACAACTGGCAGTCATATTTTTGGCAATGAAATTGGAGATTGAAATTGTTTCGATATGTTTTAGTAACGGTACACGTATGCAAAGGTATACCTATTACAATCATTCTAATGTGTTTTACACTTAATTTTTCGATTCATTCTGCAAAAAAAATGTGTATTACACTAGTATGCTATTCTAATTAATTCTCCGAGCAACCTCGCTAGCATTAGTTTATTCTTTCTGTTGCACGTGGCAAAAAACACCTTTTGACTTCCTTCTATTGTCCTTTGAGCATATTTCTTTGAGAGTATGCTAATTTTGTCGCCTTCTGTCTACCCACAATTCCTTTCCCCAACAGCCCTCCCACCAAAATCGAAAACTCGCTATTTCCCTACGGTGCGAATGACCTTAGTTATTCGTCGCCCGCTCCGACCAATCCCTTCGTGTGACAACTGCGCGGGATAACCATGGAGATTTCCCTTCACCTGGGTATAAAAATATCCATTTTTTTCCTCGCATGAAGCGGCCCTATACATTCAGAAAGCCACTTTGTTTGGGGAGGAAAAAAAGGCGAAATGATATTCCCCCAGACGTTGACGGCCTCTCACTTGACGTCGGGCTTGGACCGTCTCGAAACCGAAACGAGACACGAGGTAAGAAGTTTCAATGCCCCGAGACTTCTTTTCATATGCTTCCCTCCCCTCCGCTTGAAGCGTCGACCTCGTCCTATCGAGCCCGAAGCGAACGTCTTGCCCGCGGAGTATTTTTTTTTATTTTTTAAGTTCGGATATGCCGGGCGAAAACTCATTTGATTGACGACCCCGTGTGGCATCGCAAGCTCATGAATACGAAGCCTTTTCGGGAGATGGGCGCGGTCTACGGTAGATACTTGTGTCTGTGTGTTGAAAAGAGAGGGAGGGTATAGATTGTCATGGTTAGCGTTTTCACGGTACGCCGACTTTAACCGAGCGTATGGAACGATCGTATTCAATGGACTTGGGGAAGTTATATGCTTGCCTTGGACAGAAGTCGAGAAGACAAGGCATCATCGCGCCTGTCACTCGGGTTTGGAGCAAGTGAACCATTCGGCAGCTAGAGAAGAAGGGAAATTGCACAGTGAGAAACAACTATAGCTACACATACGGTGAATACTTGTCTGTAGCCACGTCGTACGTATGAAGGCCCATTAGCTCAGTTGGTTAGAGCGTCGTGCTAATAACGCGAAGGTCGTGGGTTCGATCCCCCCATGGGCCAAGTTTTTTTTCGTCGTACAGTTAAGGATATGAAGAGCGAGAGCAAAAATTTTATCCGAATCGAGTGTCAGTGGATAGCATGTTTGTATAAGGACTTAAAGCTAACACAACTAACAGAATGTTTTTGCATGCTTGCTTTGCTGTTTTTATTTTTTTAAATAGTGAAGCTTAGACTACTATAGTATTACTAATCCTTTTTTAAGCGTCATATGTAGTGCATGTTTGGTGAGAATTCACGCCCTGCCACTCACCTTTATGGTGGATTTCAGGGTATTATGTAGATTTAGATGTAGAATATGGTTAATTAAATGGTTAATTAAAACGGTTTATGTATTATTTCTATTAATGTATATACTTGAAAAAGACAAAATTGGGTGTGATTTCAGTAATGTAACAAACTTCGAGAGATTTATCATGTTGTCAATTACGAAATATAATATGGCTATTATGTTTTTCATCAATGTACTTTACTATCTCTAATTGTTATTATCATTGTAAAAAAATGAAAAATTTACATTATGGGCAAAGTTTAAATGTTCCTAGCAAGCTGTTTATTCTTTCTTATGCTTTGGAAAACTGATTTTTGTAAATTGCCAGCAATGCTATTTAGTTACGGAAGGCAGTCTCCACACAGGTGACACCTTTGAGACTGCCTAAAGCTCCAAATCACCTGTTTAAAAATATGTATGAAACTGTGGAGTAAATAAATATTATTATATTATTATTATTAATAATAATCAATCTTTGATGATGCATATTTTACAGCCGTTACAGAAAGATAAAGTATGAGGTATCCTTATGCTCGACTCACTTAAAATGGGATCCGAATGAAATAGGATTGATCAGAGAGCTAGATAGTGTGCAGCGTAGAGCAGCTAGGTTTGTTAAAAGGTGTTACGATCGGTTAAGTAGTATATCAGAATTAATTAAAGAATTGTTAGCACTGTGTGTAGTTCATGAAGCTTGGTTATTCATAACTTGCTCATGCATGCTAAGGAAGTATAGATCAATCGTTTTAAAGATATGCCTGACTAATCAATAATTATTGCATTACTGTGTATGTACTAACTGTGTAGTTGCACATGACTCGTGAATGCAAATCTAATATCTTTCCATAAAGCAGTACATAGTACTGTACCTCTTATTTGCACGTAAGTAGTACATGTATGGTGATTTTTCACCCCCTGGCAGACCTCACGGTGGCTCACTGGGGTGTCTTGCATTGCGTAGATGTAGGTGTAGTCACTATAGGAATGCCATGTAGTTACTTTCAGTATTTATAAAATAGTCATCTACATCTATATAATACCCTACTAGCCACCGTAAAGATGTGTGGCAGGGTGTGTGAATTCTCACCAAACATGCACTACATACCATGCATGAAAAAGAATTAGTGATAATAAACTAGTATAAACTTCACTATTTAAAAAAGATAAAAATAGTAGGGATGGGTCGGTTCCACTTTTTTTCGGTTCCGGTTCCGGTTCGGTTCTTAACTTCGGTTCTCGGTTCCGATTCTCGGTTCCGGTTCTTAATTTACCACTTACTTTGCATTGCTCAATGGTAAGATAAGGTAATCAATAATCATTTTCAGAGACTGAATTGGAATAATTCGCGACTTTGAAGCATCTAAGTACACTATTTCACCCGGTTTTAATGTGAACCCTCCACTTTGGGAGTGTGAGTAGGTTTCAAACTGGTTTTCGCGCCAATTATTTCGGTACCGATTATTTTTGGCCTCGGTTCCGGTTCTAAGCTCAAGAACCGGTGGAACCGAGAACCGAAGAACCGAACCGACCCATCCCTAAAAAATAGCAAAGCAAGCATGCAAGGGTTAGCTTCAAGTCCTTATACCAACATTCAGCTACCTATGATACCCATTGATACACTCGTATTGGACACATTTTCCGCTGTTCATATCCCTAATTGTACGAGGAAAGAAGGACATTTTGATTCCGAATCAGTTCGGCAATCAATTTCTCTAACTTTGTGATTATGGTCCAGTCTACCATAGTAAGCTGGGGTTTGCAAAATATTTCTTACGTCATCAGTGAAAATATTATCTTGGAATTTATTTAAGAGATTAAGTCTAAATGTCAATCTGCGATCTGACAATGATTCCCATTTTATTTCATCTAATAGACTGGTTACGCTAATATGCTTATCGTACCGTCCCTTTACAAATCTTGCCGATCTTCACTGCACACGTTCAAGTCATTATTTAGACAGATTTCGTAGGGATCCCATATTCTGGCAGCGTATTCCAAATGAGATCTAACAAGGGAAAAGTAACTGCTTTCTCGTATGTGAACGTCATATTTACCCAGTACTCTTGTGTTGAATCACAGTTTACGATTAGCTTGACCCATTATTTCACGCATGTGTTTGCCCCAGGATCATCAAATGGATGTGATTTTTTTTAACGTGAGAGAGACGATATACGGAAAAGTTAAGTGCTCCTAACGCATTTGGTGTGGGGTCACTTTCACGTTCGTCGCAAATAGCTTTAGACGCTCATCAGCTTGGTGGGTCGTGCGCAGTAGTGTAGACATCTGTGCTTGGGATAAAAAAAAGCGTAGCATCCCACTCCGTAGCGAATTTTCAGCGCTTTAAAATCTAGTTTGGGTGGCGACTCGTTGGTCGTGTTCACCCCCTTCCTGTTTTTCTGGTGGCTCGGGGCTGACCTTGTTTTTGAGCCGCAGTTAGCGCTGACCCAAGAAGAATCTTTTACGAAGAGCTCCGGGTCACGTTATTGGTGTGAAATTAGACCTGAGAATCAAACGTTAAGTAATATGCTTGATTTGAAGGTAAATGAATTTAAGTGGGATCGAAAAATCTATCATTTTTAAATCTAGATTCCGGGGAATGTGACAAACATATGCCTTATTGCGAAGATACTATGCATATTATTTCAGTATGCAGTTAGTAATTGGTGAATTTCTTAAGAACCATCTATCCGTGAATAGTTGCTATGTTATACATTCATGCTGCGGGAAAAGGTTTCGCCTTAGTAATGATTCTTTCTCAAAAATGCTTGTATCATTACAAAAATATATTATCCTTGTCTTATATTCGTTCAGTTAATTTTGTATGTGCCCGGCTAGCTCAGTCGGTAGAGCATGAGACTCTTAATCTCAGGGTCGTGGGTTCGAGCCCCACGTTGGGCGAATTTTTTTCTAAGTGCCTTCTCCACATTCCCACCTCAATTCGTCGTGTTATTTAAATAGATTATTTTCTGAGTAATTTTTCAATTGCGGCATCATTAACTCTGCAATTTGTATTAGTCAATTTCTTAACAAGTTAAATATAATGATAACATGTTATATATTTTGCATGTACCCATGTAGGTAATGTATAATCTGTTGTCACACTTGTTATAGCGTCATGTTGTACCATCTAAGAATTGATTTTATTTGTAATTATTCTTTCTTTTACAGTTCATTCCACTCTTACAGGAGGTTGGAGGGGCATCGCATAGGAGCTTTTGCTACAGAGCTCAAAGCTTGGGTTTCGGGAAACCGACACTTCTCATGATGGAATAAAGATGAGGATAATGGAATATAACTCCAATTAAGGCGATGTAACCATCACTTGCCTCCTTAAGCTGACCTCAATAAGGTAAGAACTCCACAAGTCCATTGAGGATTTTAAGAGTATTGCAAAATATTTTCAGCAATAAAATAATATGAGGTTTAATCTAATGAAATCGACCTTTATCGGCTATGCTTTTATTTTTATGAAAAATAACGATACCTATTGCTGCTCATTTGAAGCCATTAGTTCCGAGAAGTCCGTTTGGTGTGAAATGACCCAAGGGCGATTTTTACCTACCTATTCTCTATCATGATTACAATTTTCCCTTTTGTCTTTCACCATATTTACGCCACGAATAGGTGCCAGGCTCGATTATTTGCCACTAACAGCAGCTTTGGTCTTAGTTGTTTATCTATTTTCATTTACCATATAGAAAGGAAATGATTCATCAAGAGTTCTCTCAATGCTTTTTTGTACTAGGTAATAAACATTGACTGACGCAACGAGATATTTTCTCGATATCCTGTACCGTGGGGATGGGGCATCTGATACTAAACACTGGCTAATGAGTCATTTAAACATTACATTGAACGCTCCAAATTGTCATTTCCTTTCCGACCTTTCCTCATGCTCGGTTATTGATCCAAGAATATTACTGCTGAACTTGTGAGAAAAGAACCACTTCCACCAGATTAAGACACCAACTCACCAGTTAAGAATCCAGATACTTTGGTTTACCATTCATCATCTTGTATTCCATGTTTTTTATCCATGTGACGTAGTGACGTACGCCATCGAATGCGTTAATACCATTTGGAAGAATTAATTTAATTTCTCTATCGTTAAATTGTTGTAGCATGACATGTGATCTGAAACTGGATAAGAGGAATTTGACTTTGTGCAAGATTAAAGAAAATTATAGGAGAAGTAAGTATATAGTAGGTTAAATAAAAGAGCGGACAAATGCAAATGCCAGATTTAACGCATAATGATATCTGTTACAATTTAAGTAAGGATTTTATATCTGAAGGGGAGAAATCCCGTCCGTCCGCTATTTTCTAGAACTGCGTTTACCTTTATTTGCGGTATTAAATACACCAAGAACGTGTTTTTCTGGGTTAAATGCAATCTCGTTTCAACTTTCTTATTGTTATATTAGTCTTCTAAAGAAGTTGGCTTTAAGGTGATTCGATAAGGAAAAATATCGTGTTTGGCCCACAGATAAATTAGTATCTGTTCTTTTGTCTACAAAACACAATTCAAAATCTCTTAAAAGTTTTTGAAGGTAGTTTGGAAATGTACTCCCTTCAAACTCCCTTTCAGACTCCCTTAAAATACTCTGCCCGTGTTCCAATTCGTCATTATACACCCTTAGAATTATTACCCGCACTTTTTGATTGCCCGCTGTCGGCGCTGACTTCACGTAGTGCGTTCCCAATCTGTTGAAGTGTGCAACAAGATGAGCGCCAAGGTGGTGGACGTTAAGGGTACGTCCATGCTCCTTTTTGTGCCCTACGATAATAGCAGAGGAAGTTCAGGAGACGAAAGCATTAAGAATGGTGGCTGACACTGATTTCTTTTGTGCAAACTATTATTATTTGTCGTTTTTACATCATAAAAACTTCATAAATTTCGGGAACATGAGCAAAATTTCAATGTGTAATATAGTCTACCTAAGTGAACAGTGTACAACTTGTTGTTGGTGAACTTTCTTTCGGAGAGGTAAATTGGGAATAGTAATACGCAGAATATGTAAGGAGCTCGTAAGTACATGCATATAGATCAAATCATTTTATTTCCGATGACAAACAATTTGATGTTATTGGTTGAGGATCCCCATATAATAATACCATATGAGATACAAGGGTAAAATAAACCATAATAGAGTGTTTTAAAAATATTCACGCTGACAAGATACAGAGGAAATAGTGCTCACGAAATGAAGGAATATTTTTACTCCTTTCTGAATGGTGCGAGGAACATGCCGAAAAATAATCACATAGGAAACTTACGTGTTGAACACACTGAAACAATTGTTAGGCTGTTGTGACTTATTGGTACATGAATGTTGGTTTAAACAAAGTATTGTAAGTTAACGAACCATACAATTGCATGTTCATGGATTGGCACATTGCGACATGCAGGAAGATAAACCAGCGTATTTGCCGTAAAAATTCAATATAATTTCCCCAGCACCCACATTTAATATTAATTACCTACGTACCGTTAATACTAATCGATATTATATTATCAAGATTGGTTTTGGGTACAAATAATCATATTTGTTTCTCTAATGAAAGTTAAACTTTATTTACTTAGTTATATTTCAAATTTCATGCGTACTCAGTGCGCAGCTTATGTACATTTGTTCGGATTTCATAACTGAACAGTATTGAATATTCGATAGCGATCCTACATAGATATAACTTGTTTAGCGAGACATTGATACAATATTTTTTAGCTCTTCTTGAATTTTTCAATTAATGCCTTATTAAATAATAATATTCGTTGTGACTCACGCTTGGTTAATATTTTGCACACCAACATCCATCGACACCAAGGCCAACACCATTTCGACTATTTGACTTTTAGACTAATTCGACATCCTCCCGACCGTTCAGTACCCGAATATGCCCACAGAGAACTCTTTTCCGACTCTACACGATATGTGCTCGTTGACTTTTTATAGTCATCACCGCTGCCACATAGACCATGCCGCTAGCGTCAGAAGAGAGCGAGAAAGAGCAGAAAAGGGTGAAAGTGCGGGTAAGAGCGTAAGGGTGTAGAGGGTAGTATACGCCTTTAGTAGATAGGAACACGCCCTCTGACTTATTTTTTAAAAATTCATTTCATTTTATTCCCCACAAACCTAACGTCCTTTGTTTCACTGCTAAGTTTGGTCACCAAACTTTAGTGACTCGAACACATCAATGTGTTCGAGTTACTAAAGCAGTTTCCGTGATATGACGCTTCACCTAGCTGTCCAATTATTGCTTCCTGTAAAACGGCCTTTAGGTGTGAGATAACTCGTGGTGATAGTGATGATTACCTCCTCCTCTTACATGTACGCAATGACCCTGCAAGCCACCGCGATGGTTTGTGGCAGGGGGTGAAGATCACCAAATATGCACTATTGACATACAATCAAGCTACTACTCGGAAACATGCTAGATAATAGGGTAACAAGCATCTAGATGGTTAGTATCTACATAGTAATGAATTGATTGGTTGTTAATGCAAGCATCATGCACTACAGAATATTCTAATAATATTTCAACTACCTATACGTTGCTGTGCTGCCATTTGTGTGCTCTTATAGTGCGGGTAAAATTGACATTTTGAATCTATCAGTACGACAGTACCCGAGTTGTATGTCAATAGTGCATGTGTGATGAACTTAATCCCCTGCCGCACACCCTCGTGGTGGCTTGCCTGGTATTGCGTAGATGGAGATGAGACAATCTAAAATTATCGAATTACTAAAATTACTGTATTTAAAAAAATAAAAGTCTATTACGTGTCTGGAAAAAACAGCGGCAGAAGAAGGAGGACGAGCTGCGAAACAAGAGCTTCCCTTCCGGAAGGAACCTCTGTGTGGGGGAAGGAAGTTGAAGGCGCTCACCGAAATTGGATGAGGGTGTTTTTTTTAGGGGTGGTGTAGTATGGAGGAGGTTGGATGTCTTTAAGGGTCCCCCGGATACGGGGGGGCTCTCTCGAATCGCTGTCCGCAAGACGGACTGCCCCGGGGACGCGTCTTCCAGTCGCTGGAAGACTCCCTTCGCTGGAGGGAAGAAGGAAGGCACTCCTTGACGACCGATCTCTCCATTCACGTGTCAGTCTCGGGAGCGGATGCGCTTTCGCCTACGCCCCTTTAACCCTCCGGGGGTCACCCCATCCCTTGTTTCCCTCCCCACACCCTACCTCTCCTCCCCCTCCCACACCATCTTCCTCATTCCAAAACCAGTGAGTGCAAAGAAGAATAGCTATATTTGTTAAGGACCGCTATGATGATTGTATTATAATTATTATTATTCTTCAATAGAAGATCTAGGATGGGAATTGCTATCAGAACGCAAGTTAAAATTTAGGTTAAGCCTTATATGTAAATTCGAAGCTGCTTTGCTTAAAGATGACGTTAGATGTATATTAAGAACCCCTATGTATTATGATAGGTTTCATCAGATTAACAAGATAAGAGAGATAGATTTTCGTACCGATAGATTTAAAATTTAATTTATTCCGCGTACCAAAATAGGCAATACAGAAATGAGATAGGTACGTGAAATATTTTTAGAGTAGTATGTTGTGTATGAGTCATGTATAAATTAGAAATCCCTTTATTACTATGTAGATACTAACCATCCAGCTGTATGTGACTCTATTATCTAGCATGTCTCTATGCAGTAGCCTAGTTGCATGATGCGGTGCATGTTTGGTGATCTTCACCTCCTGCCACACACTCTCGTGGTGACTCGCAGGGTATGGCGTAGATATAGATGAGAGTATTGCAAGTTTTGTGGTTGAGGCTGCCTACTCCTAAGGTTATTTTTATGATATTGAGGATTGGTTATTATTATTAAAGCTTAGGTCATGGTAGGTTCAGATAGGATATCTGTATAGAAATGTGAATAGGATACCCAGTCAATGAATCTGCCTGAAAGGCGATTGCTTCGCATGTATCGTCAATGTTGAAAGCGAGGGATAGATAACGAGGTGTTTAATAAATGTTTGAGGGCGTGGTTAGGATTGAAACCTTTCCGATGGATAGGAAGGAGAAGGCTGATTGCAGTGGAGAGATGCATGAATCCAATCATAGGGTTTTTTTTTCCTCGGTGAAAATGGGGTCGTTTACCATATTTTTTTTATTGCCGAATCTGACAGATTTTGTAAAATAAAAAGACCCGTATATTTCCGTTTTTTGATCCGTCAATTATTTCTCGAGTTATAAGCGGCAGAAAACGGATGTTTTTAATCCTTTCGGAAAAGTGGGCGTGGTGCAACCTCTGACGTATATCGACTTCGTTCATACACAACTGAGCCCGCGAAGCTACTTTGCCTTATCGCAATGGGGGGGACACAGCTGACTCTGCCAATCGGAGCGGTTGCGACAGCATCTGTGCGAGCAGACCTTACGAGAATCCCCCTCCACTCCCTTTCCTTCCTTGAAAAGCAGTCAAGAACGGGAGGAAAATGACGTCAATGTTATCAAATTAGCTTTTTCGGTGGGCGTCACCTTTTGCTTATTTTAATTTTTGATTTATGAGTGAATGGTTGTGGTTAGAAGATTAATTTTTTCACTAAAATTCTTTTTTCGTTTCCATCTAAAGATTTCGTGTACAAAATTGCGATTTCGGTTCCGAGTAAACGCCCCCATTCTGCTACAGTACATTTCAGCGGGTGACTCCGATAAGGTGTTCGCGGCCTGTTCTCAACCCTTGGATCAATCTTGGGATTGTTGACTGGTGATTAAGAAACCCGTTCTCAAACATATAAGCGCACTTGACAAAAATCGTGCGACGTGCATATCACGATGCAACCTCCATTCAATGTTTCACCTTCCATGCTGGTGCAGAAGGCCCTCCCCTTGCTCTCAAATGCGTGTGCGAAGGCCGGCTGTCCATTTCGACAATCCTTGCGTCGAATCGTAGGGTGCGCTGGACGAGCACGAAGACGTCTCACTCCCCCGTTCTGCACTGGAGGGAACTAATACGGGGAAATCGGAGCAGTTGCACTCGTGGCCTTCAACGCTTTCGCCACGAAGGGGTTCGCACTCGGGCCCGCCAGTGTGCGTGTCAGCTTCGGGACCTGCACGGTTGTTGTTCCTTCCGCCGTGTTCCTACGTTGTTCCTTCCGCCGTGTTAGAACTCCAGCGCTCTTGTGTTCGTGCCGGTGGATTGTGCTCGTGATTGAAGGAACTTGCCGCGTATCTTTCAGGCTGCGTCGTGGTTGTCTTTGTGTTTTTAGACAGTAGCTTTGTTTTAATTTCTCAAGTCACTTGCTGGAGTGTTGAAGACGTTTGGACCGTGCCGGAGCTTAGGATCCTTTGACTCGTTCAACACATTGCTGCTCATGTCCCTCATTGACGAAAAGGGCTTCTGGACGTTCCTCCGCGTTGGTTCGTCTCTGGGCGGCAACTGTTTCTCCAGCCATCCTGCTGACCTATGTCCCTCATCGTTCGGGGATCGACAAGGGTAAGCTCTACCATTCTCTGAAGTGAAACAGGATTATAGCAATATTCCACACTTCATTCGCTGGCAAATTCAATCCAGTTTTGAAAAAAATCTGTGGAGATTTTCAATAGTCTTTATGTTCTCTACAGACTATTCATCTACATCTACATAATACCCTGCAAGCCACCACAAAGGTGTGTGGCAGGGGGTGATTTCTCACCAAACATGCACTACATATCATGCATAAAAAAGGAATACTAGTCAGAACTTCACCATTTAAAAAAGATAGAAATTGTAAAGCAATCATGCAAAAACATTCTGTTAGTAGGGTTAGCTTTAAGTACTCTTACCAACATGCAGCTACCAATGCTACCATTGCTACTCTCCGATTGAAAATATTTACCGTTATTCGTATCTCTAATTGTACGAGAGAAAAAGGACATTTTGAATCCATCAGTTCGGCAATCAATTTCTCTAATTTTATGATTATGGTCCAGTCTGCCATAGTAAGTTGGGGTTCGCAAAATATTTTTACATCATCACTGAAAATATTGTCTTGGGATTTATTTAAGAGATTAAGTCTAAATTTCAACCTGCGACCTGACAATGATTCCCATTTTAATTCATTTAATAGACTGGTTACGCTAATATAATTATCGTATCGTCCCTTTACAAATCTTGCCGATCTTCGCTGCACACGTTCAAGTTCGTTATTTAGACCGATTTCGTATGGAAATGAGGACTAACAAGGGAAAAGTAGCTGATTTCTCGTACATGATCGTCACATTTACCCAATACTCGTGGGACTACCATTCGTGGGGATAGGGGTGGTATAATGGTTACGGCCGTATTCCGCTTTAACCTCCTTGAGCTCAATAAAAACGATGGAATTGGCGAATGGAGCCTCTTGAGAAGAATTGGAAATTTCGGGCGGGGTTATCAGTTCCTTCCGTTTTCGCGAATTCCATTTCTCCGAAATGGTCGACGAACGTCCTTCGCTCGCGTGCCCGTCGTCTTCCTGGGACTGAGGGAGGGGAAGGAAGTCTCCCTCCTTCCTCCTCAGCAACTTGGAGCCATTCCTCGAAGGCAGCAACCCCCTCCATTCTCCCTCCACAGCACAGACGGGTGGGCGCCTCGCTTCCATCCTCGTCATGCGCGCGTACCAACTTAACCGAACCAAACAGCATTTGAACTAAACTTATGCAATCCAGTTTATAATTAATCTCTCCCGCCGATAATGGCGCAACCAGTCTATTAGACGAACAAAATGTGGAATCATTATCAGACTGTAGTATGCTGTATTATCAGACCGTATGCTGTTAGTGTATGGGATCACTACGAAATCGGTCTAAATAATGAACTTGAACGTGTGCAGCGAAGATTGGCAAGATTTGTAAAGGGACGATACGATAATTATATTAGCGTAACCGCTCTATTAAATGAATTAAAATGGGAATCATTGTCAGATCGCAGGTTGAAATTTAGACTTAATCTCTTGAATAAATTCCAAAACCATATTTTCACTGATGACGTTAAAAGTACTTTGCGAATTCCAACTTACTATGGCAGCCTGGACCATAATCATAAAATTAAAGAAATTGATTGCCGAACCGACAGATTCAAAATGTTTTTCCCTCGTGCAATCAGTGATATGAGTTACTGTAAATATATCCTATGGTATAAATACAAGTCAATCAATCAATGGATAGCATGCTGTTATATGGACTTTAAGCTAACCCAACTAACAGCATGTTTTTTGCACCCTTGCTTTGCAATTTTTATCTTTTTTTAAATTTGTAAAGGTTAGACTAGAATATAATAACTAATCCGTTGTATGCATGATGTGTAATGCATGTTTGGAGTGAATGCAGCACCTGCTATGAACCTTCATGGCGGCTTGCAGGGTATTATGTAGATGTAGATGATACTGTTGCTGTTTAAACCACGACGCCGGTGATATCTTTTAAAATCTAATTTTGGCAGGTTGGTGTATGAACACTATGTGAGTTGATATAGTGATATATGTAAGTGAGATATATAGATATCTTTAACTGTTCCCAATTGTATCGACACAACCACTCACGGGAAGTCGGGGTGGTGTGAGGAAAGAGTAATGGACTTCCAATCCGAGAGTTAGGGTTCAAGTTCCGGCAGTGATCGATGTTTCATTGGTATGTAGGCTGAGTACAATACTGAGTGCTGCGTAGAGAGTGCTTAAAGTTCAGTACTCCGTACGTCTGCTAGGACGTGAAACAGCAAGCCCCTCGTCGAATTTCATTATGAGCAGGCTATTGCCGACGCCGGGTTTCTCTCCACCCGACATTTCCTATCTCTTTCCAAGTACCAACCTATCCTTAATTACGTTAATTATCTTAGTTGCGGAACGTCTTCCTTATAACAAAATGCAATCCTACCTCCCCATTTCCAGCTCTGATGCATATGCTATACATGGATTTACCTATAAGACAAACATTTTTTTGCCATTCTGATGTGGCTCCAAGAAGCACTGCAGATCTACATCTACATCTACACGATACCCTGCAACCGCGCCACCACGAGGGTATGTGGCAGGGGGTGAAGATCAACAAGCATGCACTACTAACATGCAAACAAGCAACTATAGTGTCTCATGACACTAGATTGTTAGTATCTATAGTATTTAAGGGGTCAATACATGCATCATGCACTACAGACTACTCTTAAATATTTCCCCTACCAATTCCCTTCCCTATGCTGCCTATTCTGTTCTCTTATAGTACGGGGGAAAAATGCCATTTTGAATCTATCGGTACGACAATCTATCTCTCTAATCTTATTTATCTAGTTGAATCTAGCATAATGCGTAGGTGTCTTTAATGTATTACTAACATCTCCAGTAAAGCTATCTGATTGAAATTTCTCTAATAGATTTAATCTGTACTTTAACCTACGCTCTGATGATGATGATGATGATGATGATAAGGGAAGAGAGAGGGAAGCTCCTGACAGTGCAGAGGAAGAGGTTGGGTAGTGATGGAATCCTCATCCTTGTGGGAGGAGGTTTTTTTCGGTTCCTTGGTGCATGCCTAGGGTGCTCGCCTTTTGGTGAGTTGCGCGAGGGGCGAGGGCTAAAAGGGCGAGGTATACCCGTGGGCAGTGTCAGTCAGTCTCGGGACCTGTGAAAGGGAAGGGAGGTGTCGGGGCGGGCGTAGAACAAATCCATGAATGGGAGAAGGAAGAGTGGCCTCGCTTTGCGTCAATAGGGGAGTCGGGACGGCATTTTTTTGGTCCGCCGGGCGTTTGGAATTTCTCCACCGCGGCTTTGCAGGTGTCTCTCCCGTTTTGGCGGGAGATTGGGACAATGGCAGCGGGTGCCTAGAAAGAGTCCATGGTGGGAGGTTGTTCCAGGGGGGGAAGAGGAGTGCGTTTGGTCCGGGGCGAGCGGGGGTCGCGATGTGTTAGGGCCCTCTATGGGGTGAGGGTAGGACGACTCTATGGCGTGGGCCCTGTTGTTACGTACCTCAGCGCTTGGTGCTACCTGCCAAAGATCTCGGAGATGCTAAGGTGGTGATCTTCCTTCTGAGGTTGTGGGTTTTTCCGGAGAACTAAAATCGATTTCCCATATGTAACGATGTTGGTTTGATCACGGAATAAGATGTTAATTTTCACTCGTTCGTCCCCACCTTGAATATGCAGCAAGTATATGGAATCCAGATGAATTAGGTTTGATCACAGAACTAGGCAGTATGAAGCGAAGAACAGCTAGGTTTGTTAAAAAGTGTTACGATAGGTTTGGCAGCGTATAGAAATTATTATATTGGAAATCATCATCAGGTTGTTGGTTAAAATTCGGAATAAATCTCTAGTAGAAAATAAAGATGGCCAGGTTCTCTGAAGATGCTAAAAATATATTGAAAATACAAGTGTACTATGGCAGTAGACCGTGAAGATAAAACATCATTAGGTAAGTTGATAGTAAAACACATAGGTTCAAAAATTCATTTTTTTCCGCGTACGACTAGGGACAGTAGTAGATTGCAAAGATGGTAAGTATGTGCATGGGGAAGATAGAAAAGGTATTGTGATTTTGGTGTAGAAGATTAGTCAGTAGTAATTTTTCTACTTTTATGTCAATTTCATAATCATCGTAATGGTCAGTATTTAGTTTTCATTCGTTCAGGCTGATGCGTTATCGCCATCGCTTTTTCGCTGAAAATAAAATAATTTGATGTGCAGCCGTGAGCGTGCATCTTCGGTGCATTTATTTTTTCTTATTTTTATTTTTCTTATTATTTATTTTTGCTTATAACAATTTATGAATTTTCTTCGTGTAACATTGATACTTCGGTAACATGACAATATTGGGGCCTGGTGGCCTACAAGATCAGTGGACCGGTATGGAGATGACTATCAATAAACTTGTATGAGAAATTAATATAAAAATCATTTCTACATAAAACAGTAATAGATTCACGTGATGACTGTAATCAAATATTACATATGAATAGAGTGGCTAATGACAGAAAATGAATAGATAGAGTAAATACACTTAGATTGAACTGCAATATTCTGACGGGACGACGGGAATAGCTTAAACTGTCTAAGGAATTTTTGACAACCGATACTTTCAGAGCTCTTTGGTAATTTGTTGAGCAGTTTTGGCCCTCTGGAAAAAGTACGCAACATGAGAGGCTAACTTTCTCCATCCAAATTTCGTCATATCGTGGTAGGCCTGTGATTACTTACGTTAGTATTCTAGTACATACAAACTCGCAATAGTATACTATACTCATGCACTCTGCATGCTTACGGATGCCATCGGACACCTGGATACTGGGACAGAATATAATGGAAGCCCAAAACTCAAGGAAGGAAGAAGATTTTTATCTTCTCACCTTGGACCGTTTCCGAAGACTTAGCAGATAAGGGTTGAGAGATATCGGCATCGAGTGAAAGAACACCACGTTTTGACACTCGAGAATCGTTTGTGTCTCAGAACCGATAGGAATGGAGATAAGACGGTGCTGCCATTGGTCGCCTCAAACTGGTACATGCAAACAGAAAACGCGCGTTTGAAATGGGAACTGAGGTGGACTATTGAAAAAATATCGAGGCGAAGAGGGTTGTGGCGAAAAGTACGTTTCTTTAGAGAGACTCTTGGAACTGTCGAAACATATTTTATGTTTCCCTGGAAATTCGGTAGGAATGGTCCAAAAGTTTTGTTTGCTTGTTCCATCCGACACATCTGAAACTATCGCATCTGATTGTGAGTTTGGTGGAAGTTATTCAAAGTGATATTGTGATTATAAAGCCTTGCTGTGTAAAGTGATTTGTGTTTGTCGTCCTTTCAATTATATCTTCCTATCGGCCTAACAAAAATATTTTAGGCCGAGAACCGTAGGCGAACCAGATGGAGTCTATTTTTAAAAGTTACTACCTGCGATCAGTTTGCAGAATTCTCGACTGTGCGAACGCATAGCCCATAGAATATAGATTTTGCCCGCACTTGTATTCTATACTTTTGCACTGAAGAGGGGAAAGGGTCCACGGTGTAACGACCCATCAGATGGACATAATACTGCTTAAAGTGCTTTCCACAAAGCATTCAAGTATTATATTGGTAAAAATTTAAATTGTTACCTATATAATAGCTTATAATAAAACCTAATAATTAAAAAAACAGAACTGCCAATTCTGTGACTTTTGAACCTCGGCGGATGGATGTAATGGGTTGAGCCCTGGCTTCCCACCTGAAACCGCTGTACTCTGTACATTTGACTAGGATTGCGCCTAAATATTCCGTAAACCGTCTGGGTTCCAAAACAATCACTGAGGGATGGAAAGCAGTACTTTAGCAGCCTCACTGAACCCCAATCACCTATTAAATTTATCTTTTTGTTTCAAAAGGGCTTATTAATTAGACGACCTTTAGATATGTATCAGGTGTATTTTTGTTAACGAGTATTCCATTTCTCGGAATTGAGCTGGTACTATACGTCTTCCCCATTGATAAAGTTACATAAATGAAAGATGATCTGTCGGAGCGCTTTCGTTACCTCTCGACTATTGCCCGTCAGGTGAGGCTTGGCTAATTACCTCGCCTCCTCTTTGCGTCCTTGTTGGCTAGAGTTGGGAGCTGGACCAGAGAGGTGGGAAAACCATCCTTTCACGTAAGTGACTGGCTTTCAGGGAGATAAATCTTTTTCGCCCAATAAGGCACCGGGAGACTATATTCATGGCGGTGACTCATCAGGAATGTTTGAATTCGTTGAAAGGTGTTTGCGGATACCTACCTCGTGGGCGATAGATTTCTCATGAGCAGGCAAGAACTAAATGAATTGCGTACTCACTTTTTTCCTCCATGGCGCTCCTTTAAATCAAGCGATAATGGTTAATTATTACCATATGCAGAATCTCTTCAACGAGTACGATAACCATTTCAAGGTTCAATAATTTTTGTAAGTGCTACTCTTATTACTCCTTAACAAACTCGAGCCTTAATTTGTTTATCGTTCGTATCATCCTCATCAGTGAACAAGCCTTGGATTAGTTAAGGTTTTCAGCATATTTCTCATTCTTTCCACTTTTCTTAAAACTTCGTCGTTAGTCACTCAGTCGATCCATTTTATCCTCGTCATTCTTCCGTAGCACCACTTTCGAATACTTCCTTGACTTCTCTACTGTCGGTATCATCCATGCGTCACTTCCTTAAAGAATTGTGCTCCAGATGCATGTTCTGATGAATTTTTTCCTTACTTCAACGCTTGTATTTCCAGCTGTAAGTAGATTCTTATATGTGTAATCAAAATACAGTTATTTAGAAGGATTTTGCCGTTGAAAACTGGTATATTGTTAATTCCTGGTTTTTATTTTCTTGAGTATTCTTGAGATTCCAAGAAACAGAAACTGAATAAATTTAAATAAATTGCGATTCATCATGTAAGGTACGTATTTCGATGAGGATTGTCGGCTATGGTATTCAAATTGGCATCGCAATGGTCTGAGAAACCCGAAGGCTGTGTAGGTTAAGATCATAGGATAGACCAAGGGTTGGCAAACTTCGAGACTGTATAGCAAAACCTTGTCCCTTACATAAATTCAAACATTTTTCGACACCCAAATATATATTTACTAGTAAGGAATTTGTTCATTAAAGCTATAGTATTGTCTGTATGTTTCCCTAAGTTCGAAGTTTCCTACAAAAGTTGTTCTTATATGATTTTACTGTTGTATCAACATAACACAACGGTGTGTATGTCTGATTTGTAAGTAGTTGTTCTTAAATTACATGATTCCATGATGGTATACTTTTAAAAATACGAGTCCGATATTTTTAGTTTGATTTCAGCGTTATTTCATAACAGCGTTTGCGTACACAAAGAGCCGTATGCAGCTCATGAGGCACAGTTTGTGGACCCCTGGGATAGTTAGAGTTGAATTTACCGCTATTTTACTCTACATAATATCCTCAAGCCACCATAAAGGTGTGTGGCTGGGGGTGAATTCTCACCAAATATGCACTACATATCATGCATAAGAAAGGACTAGTAATAATATACTAGTCTAAATTACAATTTAAAAAAATAGCAAAAGCAAGCATGCAATATAATGCTGTTAGTTGGGTTAGTTTAACGTCCTTATACCAACATGCAACTACCTATGCTATCAATTGATACACTCGTATTGGGTATATTTACCGCTATTCATATCCCTAATTGTACGAAGAAAGAAGAACGTTTTGAATCTGTCAGTTCGGCAATATAAATTTGTGATTATGTTCCAGTCAACCATTGTTGCTGGGGTTCGCAAAATATTTTTAACGCCATCAGTCATCGTCAACGTGCATTGGAGAATTTAAAATCCAATTCTACTGATCTTACTCGAAGTGGAATACGTTCCTGTAGACAAATACAGTTGCGATATCGTTTCAGGCTAACCTAGTAAAACTTTTCGTCCCATATTAATACAAAGATTGCAATTTTCCGGCAAAAGGGAAAATTGCAATATAATTCTATTAATATGGAACGTTTCCACCCCATTACATCTGAATCTGGTTTGTTTTTTCGTCCCCTGTTCGAGAAAATTATTCATTCCCACCATTTTCATTTTTTACCTTCACGCTTTGTCCTACCCACGCTGTGTAACTCCTTTCCTGTGTGGATAATGCGAATGCCCTGAGCAGCTCTTTGCCATAAGGACGGTGGCGCAAGATCACTGCCCTACCTCACCGAGGGAGGGAAACGACAGGGTAAGGGCGTTGTCGGAGAGAGAGAGGGTGGGGACCAGAGGTGTGTGTGTGGGGTGGGGATCTCTGACGGGCGGCTTCGCCGATCACAATGGAACTGACCTCGGTCCAGACGGAGGGGCTCAGGTATTTCCAGCATTCCTCCCTTTTCTTCTCCGGCCGTTCGCAAAACCTGCCATTGCGTTTAACCTCCCGGGAGTGTGCGCCTCGCCTCTCGTTAAAAACCTCTTCCAGCCGAGAGCGGAGACATCAATCTCGAGCCATATCGTCACGCTCAAACGGCGGGCGGGAATCTCCGCGCCATGTCTGTGCGAGTGGTAGCGCCAACCGCGGTTTGAGCGTTCCGCACACCCCCAACCAACCAACCGCCTGTCTCTTTTTTTATTTTCTCTACCTCAGAAGCTCTCCCGTCCGACGGTCCGCCCTCCCCCCCCCATTCGACTTCATAGTTCTCGAGAAGAATGAATCCCCGTGCTCGTCCCATTTCCAATCCCTCAATGCCTTGCACGTGTTCATGCGACCGTGGCGGAAAAAATAGCGTTCGGTCGTTTTCGATGTCCTCTTCGATCGGTCGGTCGGCCAGTTTAAAGATTGTGTATGGAGTGCGTCCATTCCTGTTTCCGATAGTGCGAGACGTGGGTGGAGTGACCAGATTTCCATCGTCATCACAAGTCAACAATTTTAAGATTGGTTCGGCGCAGCTCTCCACTAGATTATCGATTGACTTCTTCACCTTAGAATAATTCTTCTCTTTCACATCCTTCACTACGTGTTCCATGTATCTTATGCGAGGCATTCCTTTACCATTCTTCTCATTAATTTTTCCATCGACGATCGTATGCACCAGGCCGTCATCTCTCATTATATGACCGATTAAGTCGTTTTATCAGCATATCATGCCATAATTATCAGCAGACTTTCGTCTCTCAATCTTCTTCGTTCGTTATTCGGACGATGCATTTTATTTTCAACTCAAGATTTCAATGACTTAAAAATCAATACATTTACATTTCCGAAACCTCGCAAAGTCTGATGAATTACTGTTAAATGCCTATCTATGGTTTTCAATTCTATTGGCCGCGTTCCGAATTTCAGCAACTGTCTTGCTTCTACTGCTTACGTCCTAAAATCCCTATAACGAATCAAAAAGGCGGTGTACAGATTCTAACTGTAATTGTGGTTTTACTTCTCAGATTAGCGCTGAAAACTGTGTTGAGATTCTGAACATATATGGCATGTTCAGAATCTCAACTACAGTCTCACTTCTGCTGCTTGCATAATAAAACCTCTATTACGAGATCAAAAGGGTGTACAGCTGCACCTTGATTTGGTTCGAAGTAGTATGCAGCGTGTCGTTAAGAAGTAATACCAACTTTGCAGAGTGAATCTGTTCACCAATGAGACTCAAGTAGAGATTTTCGGACCTAAGTAGCAGAAGCGAGACTGTAGTTGGACTCTGAATACGACCCTAGATCCGCACTCTAGGCTCTTCAAATCGGGAGAAAAGGTATGTGCAGGGATGGTAACGGAAGGTGTGGAAGGGTGGAGAGAACCCCTGGGTTGGTATTAAGCCTGATCCGAATGGCTCACGTGGTCTGGCTTAACGAAATGGGACACGGAATAACGTCCCATGTGACGGACGGAGTACTGAGCTCGAGTGCTCTCCACAAAGCACTCTATTAGGGGCCGCTTTACCAGTAGTTCCCTACTGAGATTCGAATCGGGGCTTTCTAGGCGAGAGGGCAGTACTCTAACCACTACACTAACTCAATCCCTCCTCGACGATTGTCTTCATCAAGCCATAATGTCTCAAGATTCGGCCGATTAAGTTATTTCCTCTTCTTCATGCAGTTTTCAGCAGACTCCTTTCTTTCGCTCTTTTTAGGACTCCTTCGTCAGCAATTCATTCTATCCAATTTATATCCAATTCTTCCAAAGGGGAATGAAATTTGCGAAGAAAATTGGTCATATTTCACGCTATCCCATACTATCAAAATTTACATCGATCGATGTTGGCAGGGATCTCTACAGAATCTTGTCAAATGAGCGCTTCAAATTTAGTCTGGCGTCTGATGGATTAGTTTTTCAGGGTGCTTCTCCTCACAAAAGGTTTGAATGGCAGCACCATTAGGAAGGATTTCCAATTGCGTCTCTTGGTACAATTAACCAGTCCTCCACTCAACGTTTGGTAATTGTTTGTTTGGTAATTGGTAGTTTTTTATTAGCAGTTGAGTCGCGATGAAGGTGCCCTCAATGTTAATTTAATACCGCACTAACTTACCTGTAACCAGTCACAAAATATTCGCGTAATAAGTAAATTTCATTAGCCGAATTCGAACCCGTAATATTTATCTTCCAAGATGGTTCTTTGCCGACCTGACGGCTATAGCTTGATATATTATTTATACCCCTGGTCACAGAAGATTGCAGTTTGAAATCCCGAACCCTCTAGCTCTGATCAACTGCATTATTTTTTATATTATGAGAAATCAATGTGTTATATTTTGGTTTTTAGTTGCCTCAACTGATTAAGTTACATGATAACGTCTAACCTTATCTTCTACATCTACATCTATCTACATAATACCCTGCAAACCACCACGAAGGTGTGTGGCAGGGGGTGATTGCTCACCAAACATGCACTACATATCATGCATTAAAAAGGAATAGTATTAATATAGTAGTCAGAACTACACTCTTTAAAAAAAGATACAAATTGCTAAGCAAACATGCAAAAACATTCTGTTAGTAGGGTTAGCTTTAAGTACTCATACCAACATGCAGCTACCAATGCTATTCATTGCTACTCTCTGATAGGACATATTTACCGTTATTCGTATCTCTAATTGTTCGAGGGAAAAAGGACATTTTGAATCTATCAGTTCGGCAATCAATTTCTCTAATTTTATGAATATGGTCCAGTCTGCCATAGTAAGTTGGGGTTCGTAAAATATTTTTAACTTCATCAATGAAAATATTGCCTTGGAATTTGTTTAAGAGATTAAGTCTAAATTTCAACCTGCGATCTGACAATGATTCCCATTTCAATTCATTTAATAGACTGGTTACGCTAACATAATTATCGTATCGTCCCTTTACAAATCTTGCCGATCTTCGCTGCACACGTTAAACTCTTCTACCTTAGGCATACGCAAGACCCATGCCCGAGGAAGAATTGGAGCCTACGACCTTTTGATTGCCAGGGCTTACATTGCCATCTGCGGCCAAATCGAAGTGAATCGAAGCGGCCAGTAGTGGTCGTCTATTGAAAATTGCGAGAGGAGTAATTTTCTGGACCGAAAACCTTTCCACTCTTTTTCAATGCTCATACTGATAGTCTAGAGCGGAAGTGAACAACCTTACAGCAGTAGCAGTTATTGGGAATTAACGTTGGGGGTTGAGGTCATTTGACACTCGTTAGTACGTTTGTAGGTATATTGTTCATGTTTGGGACTTGTGTGTCTCGAGATTCGAATCCAAGCCTCAGTGATGTAATCATGTAATATATGGTTATAAATGGAATGGTTTCAAGAATTACACATTCACCACAAAGTAGATGAAGGATAGAAGACTTTCAGAAGGAGGAAGAATGTTAGGTGTTACTAATAGTTACAAATATGATGTGATTCACCTGCTAAGGTTATATTTCACCCTCGCGACCTAAGTGAACACAATGATTAAATCTTAATTGAACTTTCAAGAGCTCTCTACAGAGAACACACTTAAGGAACGCTGAAATATCTCTGACACTACCGGAATTCGAACCTACTCTCGACCGATGTATAATGTGCACTCGAGTTTGAAGGGTGTTCATGAAATAACCAAAATAACTGAAGACATTTAATCATATCATATTTTTGTCGTTTAATTCTACGTTAATTGTTGTGGGCTTTAATTTTCTTTGTTATATGTTTGTATTTTTTATTTAAGTTTGAATGGAAAAAATGACGGTTTTTTTACGTGTTCAACAGTTAAGCCGAATTAAAAAAAACTTGTTTCTCAATTTCTCTTCAACTTATTTAATCCAAATTTAAACACAATATGAAAATGAATCTCGGTCGATCAAATGCTGTTTCAATTGAATTGCAAACCTAAGATATTCTAATGTTACAATACATTGTTGTTATGAACGTAATTTAATCAACTAATTCTGTATCAGTTCATATTTGTATGGGTTAGTGTGAGACGGGTCCGCGGCTATTTGTTGCGGAAACGTCGCATTACTTCCCCAGCAGCAAATAACCGCTGACCCGTCTTAAAAGGAGGAAGGATGGAGATAAACCCGGTGTCGGCGTTAGCCTACTCTTCACGGAAGTCACCAAGGGAACCACGGCGTAACGTCCCATCCGACGGACGAATTACTGGACTCGAAGTGCTCTCCGCAAGGCTCATAATTAAAAATCCGTCAGTGCCGGGATTCGAACCTGGGTTCTCGAGATGGGAAGCCAATACTAAAACCACCACACCGAGCTTATCCCCATATCCTTTGCAGCTCCCGTCCCTCCTTCCCCCACGTCATATCGCGCGCCGTGACCAGAGAGCCCGATCATCGCCTTGTGGCGTAAAACTTAAAAGATTTCTTGCGTCTTTCGCATGAGGACGCGAAGGTGCGATCGTGCTAAGAATTTTCGTCGAGGGGGTCTCGGGGAAGTGAAAGGTCATGTTCTCAATGCGTGCGTTAAAAAAAACTGCGCGCGCCCCGAGTAGAAAAATGTCGAAACGGCCATATTCCGTTTTCGTCCCTTTGATTGCCCGTCCGTGGTGCATCTTGGGACGTGCAGGGGCGGCAAGCGGAGGGATGCAAAAGGTCTTTCCAGCGCGAGGGAAGGGTGCCAACCTATAAATATTCAAGCAGCGTCGCTCCCCCGTCTATTCGTACGACGAGGAAGGTAACTCTTGGCACGTCATCTCTCCGGAGGGATGCACTTCTCCAAAGAGAGAAATGGGAATCCAAATGTCCATGTATGGGGACACATTTGCGTATTCATGCCCATCGGACGTCCTCTCATAAGCTCCGGGAAGGGAGCGTCGTCGACCTTGTGCCCGGCAATAATTTTTCCTTCGTCCTTGAGTCTTAATCAAATTAAATCTAAATTACATATGCGTGTAAAGAGTGCACAGCAATCAACCTGAGGCGTGTTTGGTTGGGGGTGATACGTGGTCCTTGCGACATGAAGATATGTTATTACATAACTAGGAAAATAGGAGTTAGTCACACGGACTCGATTCACATGCTATATATTGGTTTATTAAAAGCAATAAAAAAATAAAATTTTATTTCATTTGAATACATATTCATTTGAGTTAGCAACTGAATTTTCTGCATCGGGTGTTCAGGGTTATATTTAATTGGTCAACAAACCCAAGATTGGTTTGACGCAGCTCTCCATTTGATTCCCCTATCTGCACAACCCTTCATATTCACATTATGCTTCTCTTTTTCGTCCTTGCTCTATACATCTCGTCCAAGGGCTTTCTTTTCCATTCTTTCCATTCACTTTCTCCTCGACGATTGTCTTTATCAGGCCATTGTATTTAGAATTTGTTTGTAATTAACTTTTTTTGAAATGGTAAACCAGTTTTAAGTTTAATATGGAGCGTTGCACTATATGAGGCGGAAACGTGGGCTTTGCGAAAAGAAGATGAAAATAGACTTGGGATTTTTGAGATGTGAGTGTGGAGATGGATGGAGAAAGTAAAGTGGGACGAAAGGAAGACGAGCGATGAAGTGCTGGAATTGGTAGGAGAGGAAAGAAATATGATAGATGAAATTAGGAGAAGTTAGAAGGTGTGGATGGAAAAGGTAATAAAAGGGGATTGTCTTTTGAAGGAGGTGAGTGAGGGAAGTGCGTTGGGTAAGCGGGGAAGAGGGAGGAGAAGAACGGGTAGCTTAGATGGAATGGTGGGTGGCAGGGGGTATGAGGGGCTGAAGAGGGACATCGTGTGAAATTTAGGGGGTGGGAGGAAATTAATGTCCATTAAAACGTACCTTCACCGGTAGAATACTAATAATTATAAACCAAGCTTTGCACCCTCCACCGCTTGCCTCTCCAGTTACCTATTATGACGCCTATCATAATATATATTTCCAGGAAGGAACACAATCCGTAGCGGAGGCGTTCAAAATAATTTCCAATCTATTTTAATAGAAGGAAAATTATTTCAAATAGTTTGAATGAGAGGGTAAAAAATGTGACATCTGTAGATGGATATAAGGTACGTACGTTCGGACTCCATCTTAGCGTTTGCTAACTACGGGAACTCTTTGAATTAATATGGCATGAAAACAGGTCTGCTGAAAATCTAATTAAAAAAATTCAATATAAATTGAAACCTACGGACTACCAGCTTAGGTAATTAATATAAAACATTACTCATTACTATTACAATCTATCGCTACAGTTTCATCGCTTTTTAACTGCCATTTCAACACGGAGTTCTTGAAATGTTTTTTTTTGCATCTTTGAAGAAGCTATCTAACTCATTTGTCCTCGAATGGTTCAGCCTATCATAAAACATATGATCTAAAAGTGATTCCCAATCTTGTACCAATACTTGTAACTGTTTGAATAAACAAATTGATCTAAGGAGACACCTTTTCACGGCCCTAAATGTTGAAATCCCTTTCTCCATTCCTTGAAACATCCCAACCCTAACTGGTGCATAGTAATAGAAAGATAATGCAATTTTCCACAAGTAAAAATTTATTTCGTCTAGTTTCGATGCTACGACATCATTGTCAAGTGTCACTTGACAGTGATGTCGTAACTACATCTACATCTACATAATACCCTGCAAGCCACCACAAGGGTGTGTGGCAGGGGGTGATTGCTCACCAAACATGCACTACATATCATGCAAAAAAAAGGAATAGTATTAATATAGTAGTCAGAACTACACTATTTAAAAAGATAGAAATTGCAAAGAAAACATGCAAAAACATTCTGTTAGTAGGGTTAGCTTTAAGTACTCATACCAACATGCAGCTACCAATGCTATTCATTGCTACTCTCCGATAGGACATATTTACCGTTATTCGTATCTCTTATTGTGCGAGGGAAAAATGACATTTTGAATCGGTCAGTTCGGCAATCAATTTCTCTAACTTTATGATTATGGTCCAGTCTGCCATAGTAAGTTGGGGTTCGTAAAATATTTTTAACATCATCACTGAAAATATTGCCTTGGAATTTGTGGAAGAGATTAAGTCTAAATTTCAACCTGCGATCTGACAATGATTCCCATTTCAATTCATTTAATAGACTGGTTACGCTAATATAATTATCGTATTGTCCCTTTACAAATCTTGCCGATCTTCGCTGCACACGTTCAAGTTCATTACTTAGACCGATTTCGTAGGGATCCCATACACTGGCAGCATATTCCAAATGAGGTCTACTAGTCGAAACTAGTCGAAATACATTTTTACTTGTGGAAAATTGTAATATCCTTCTATTAATATGGAACATTTCCACCGCATCACACCTGAATCTGGTTTCTTTAATAATTGGTGCAAATCACCTTAGTTGCAGATCAACTCCATCCGAACAACTAATTAACTTTAGCCTCATTTATAGTGTCTCACCAGATGGCGTGTATAGATATCTTTCGGGGAGTCAGACCCCGAGTTAGAACATCGTACAATAGAACTTTGGGCAATACTCAATCGAATGCTTGCTAGGAACGCGTAAGTGGTCGGAGAGAACTGCCTTCTTTCTGCTGGGGGAAAAAGAAATCGAGGCCCATCGGTCCCGCTGGACAGGTGCTTAAAATGGGTGCATTTTCTTGGGCAGTGGACCCTTGTCCCGCACATGCTCGCCATCGGCAGGGGGGATTTCTGGGAGGGACAATGGCGGTATTTCCTTCGGGATAACGTAACGCATCCAACCCACGAACGACACAGCACCGCGGGAGGGCCTGGGTGGAAATTCGGCGTGAAATTGGAGAGGGTGCGAAAAGTCATCGGGGCCGTCTTCGGATTCGTGCGGCAATGGGGGCAGTCCCTATCATCCATCAGACATCCGAGGTACCCTTGTTACACGGGGACTGAATTGAAAAGTCCTTGCCGTACTTATTGATTCAAAATTTCGTTTTCCCCCGTACTATAAGAGAACAGAATAGGCAGCATAGCAAAGGGATAGGTAGGGCAAATATTTTAGAGTAGTCAGTAGTGCATGATGCATTTATTAACAACCAATCCCTTTATTACTATGTAGATACTAACAATCTAGTTGCCCGAGACCCTATAGTAGCATGTTTGCATGTCTTGCGCATGCTTGGTGATATTCACCCCCTGCCACACACCCTCGCGGTCGCTTGCAGGGTATCGCGTAGATGTAGATGAAAAGGCGGCGGTAGCGATTAAAATCATCACCTTCTGAAGGCCATGCCTTTTCGCTGGAACCATCCTTCTCTGTTATCCTCTGCTATCTTCAATTCTGCAGAATTTTGTCATGTTACATCTTATTTTGTTATATTCCTCCGTGGTCTCCCTTTTCAAAGATGATTTATGGCTTAATAGGATAGTTTATTTCATCAAAGAAAAAATAATTCATTAATTGCGATTCGTGCCCTAACATTAATTTATTCATTTCACGCAAAAAGTTTGGATTGAGAATTCTCAGTGTACTGGAGAGTTGAATTATAATATTAAGACCATTTGAAAAAACTCAGAAAAGGCGGGGTGCGCTGCCCTGTTGCTGACGTAACAGGTACCTATATAGTTTACGTTGCGAAGCATAGGAAAATTCTTCTCCTGAACTTAACCATTGTATTTCAGAGCCCCTCAGTTCTACAGAATGTGTATTTCAGGGTGGCGATCGTTAGGGATAACCGGGAAAACCTGGAATATTCAGGGATTTTCGAATTTCAGGAAAAGTCAGGGAATTTTCATAACAGTCAGGGAGAAACTGGGATAGGAAATTCTCGTTATTTTTATACCATTGCGTCTATTGGGCAGTCTTTCCCATCCTTTATTTCACCAAAATATTGCACCAACTAAAACTAATGTCCGTCGCTGAAGTGCATAGAATAAGCCCCGTCAATTCTTTGAACATTGGGTCATGAATCTTCGTTATTTAGTTGTGAATCAGTCGTACAATGTACCCCTTTTGTATATCCGATATATATATATATATATATATATGCGATATTTACCTAATAGTTTCAAAATTCATGATCTCCATGTATTCCGATCATCACAAGGAATCCGTGACTATGCTGTTCGGAAGATTTTACCTCGCGCTTTTTTTTAACTTCCGAGACTTAGGTGGAGAGGTAGCTGGAGCACACAAGCTCGTGGTAAATACGTGGTTGCAGTTCTAAAAATACGAGACGATAATTATCAAAACCGTAATACAAGTACGATCACACGTGTAAACAAAATCTTACGTAAGATCATCTTCGATTTCCATACTCTTCTTCGCGAGACCATAAGAAGAGTCCTCGTCCCCTCCCCACCTTTCACGCACGACGTAATTATTGAATGGCCCCCTTAGCTCCCTCTTGAAGCAATTTAGCCAGGTCACAAACCACCTCAAATATGATATTCCTGAATATGATATTGCCGTTGCTAATTGCCTCCTGTTTTCGCTCGCGGTTACACTTTACATTTTTGGTCCCTTCTTAACATCAACGGGTTATAACCATGTTAATCAAATTGTTATTCGCTTCTGAAGGTCACTCATTCTATCCGATTTTTAACTAGTGCGACAAATTGGCTTTGGTTTGTATTTTTCGTGCATCTCAGTGATACCTGTGTCGGAGACCGCCAGTAAATTGGCCATTAACTTTCCCTTCGACGTCTTTTAAGTAATCCTCAACTTTCCAGAACTACTACGACACGCTACCTCTTTCTTGAAGAATTAGGCATTGTCAATTTGTAATTTTGCTGAAGGAAACCTTTACGGCAACGGAAACACGATACACGGCCGCGGAAGATCGCTCGCCTGGGTGAAGCAATGGTTCAGGGGACTCACCATAATGCAACACTGTCATATAGTAGAATTTCGATTTTACTTAAAATTTGATTTTACACCAGAGAATTAGCGGCACCGGCCGACTCCTTGAGCATTCTTATGGAATCATTATTTGAGTTCACGTGAATTCGTTGTGACGATTTTACGTAAGGGTATTTTCGTCCACGGTGATGGTATCAATTCGATTTTACAAGACACGAAAAGGTTTAACATATTTTTTTCATTACGGTGTACTTGTAGCTTTTTATCTATTGATTTCAGCTTTTAACATTTTCTGAGTTTTGATGAAAATTAACTTCAGCAGAAATAAAATATTCTGATAATGGGAGAACTTTAGGCGATCGGTCAGGGATATTGTTGGGCTGTTGGCTTAAGAGCGCAGTGTCGTAGTCACTTGTTTGAGCGCCTTTCTTCACTTTGTTGTTTAAATTTGTCATGCACCATGGGAAGAAAACATCACGTGATGAAAAATATTCGGTAGAAGTCTACTCCTTTTTCCTCCAGACTGTACGGCTGTTTTCTTCTACGCATATGACAAGAGATTTCCACAAACTTTCCGACAGTGAATGCTGAAGAATATGCTAAGCGCTGAGCATTAGCGATTAGTTCTAAAAATACAGATAGATGGCGTCTAGTCCACGGTAATTTTATTATCATTTTCGATACGACTCCAATTCTTTTTCATATTTTGTCTCTAAATGAGGGCCCAGGCAAAGAGGGCATTCTATCAAAAGAAGAATCTACTTAAGCAGGAAATACAAGCATAGAAATAAGGAAACAGTTCATCAGAACATACATCTGGAGCATGTTTCTTTACGGCAGTGAATCATGGACGATGACAGCAGCGGAGAAGAGATGGGTAGAAGCATTTGAAATGTGGTGCTACAGAAGAATGCTGAACATTAAATGGATCGACCGAGTAAGTAACGAGGAAGTGCTAAAAAGAGTAGGAGAAAAGAGAAGTCTGCTGACAAATCTAAAAAGAAGGGAAAACTTAATCGGCCATATCTTGAGACACGATGGCCTGATGAAGACTATCGTCTAGGGAAAAGTGAACGGGAAGATTGGAAAAGGCAGGCCTCGTATGAGATACATGGAACAGGTTGTGAAGAATTTAAATGAGAAGTATTACGTCACAATGAAAAGGTTGGCCGAAAGAAGAATCGAGTGGAAAGCTGCGTCAAACCAATCCTAGGATTGTTGACCAATGATGATGATACATTTTTATTCCCCGTTGATTAGTGAACGGTCTAAAGCTTGAATAAAAATCATGGATACTACGCACCGATTATTTGCCTTGTCTCGGACGAAGCTGCTTCTGCTTACAAATGTTTTCGCATTTTGTGGTCTTCTGGCGGAGGCAAGGTGGGATGATCCTTTAAAAAAAAAATAATTTGGGGAAAACTTTTCTCGTTTCTTTCCCTTTCTTCTTCAAGATGTTCCCTCCGTTTTTTTCCCCAACATTTTTTCACCGATGGAAGATCCTTCCCCCCCCCCCTCCAATGGGAATGGCAGATGTGTGAGTCAGCTGACTCGCTGCGGGTCCTTCCTTCCAGGGTCAAATCCCTCCCAAAGAGCTGGAGTAATACAAGATGTGAGAGAGAGAGGTTGACGCCATTTGGAGGAGTCATGACTGCTGCTGTTTGCTCCCGCTACCGTTGGTTGAGTCGCGGCTGACGCTGCACTTTTCTCGTACGCTGTTGTCTAATTCTCGATTCACCCGGTCGGTCCGAATTACCTCACCTCCTCTCGGCACAGTAAGCCGTCACAGTGATGAGCATGAAATTGTTCGCTCCCTTTAATGATGCTGACAATTCGAAATTCTAAATATTTTAGTCAGTTTTTCTACGAGTTAAATCCGCTTGAAATATGTATATGCCACATCATCACTGGGCATAATATTCATCGTTGCTTTCAGAAAGTAAGCCGCGAGTAATGAACTAAACAAATTATCATGGACACTGAGGAAGTTGGTTATTCAACCTGCACACGGGATTATCGGAACGTGGGATGAATTACTGATTAAATCTCATTTAGAAATTTCTTGCATATAGGTTCTCTTAAGATAGCGAAAAAAACTAAAAATTACAGCTTACTTTGGCAGGATGGACCATAAAAATAATATACGAGAAAAAGGCAGTGGGACAGAAGAATTCAAATATTCACATTTTCCGCGCAAAAATAGGAAAAGTAGCAGATTGATTAGAAGTTATCAGAGAGAAAATTGAGAAAGTTAATGTTGATTTCCGCCTATTTTTCGCACTCCTGCTTGTTGCTAACAGTAAACCTTTTCATTTATGTTCTCCATAGCTGTTAAGATATGTCGCATATTTTTGTGCTAAGATCGGTATCAGACCTAGAGGTTGATGGCTTTTCTAATCACAGCAATACCGATTGTTAGGACAGTTCTAATGTAAAACCGATCTATTTTAGAATGTTTGACCAACATAAGAACCAATAATTTTGCAACTAATACAAGATTTGAATTCATTTCGTCGCATGTCTGGCGTTCACTCACAACCTACCGCAGTCTCCCTTGAGGTTTCTTGCAGTGTTATGTCCCGATGTATAGGAATTATTAGTTTCTCCGTTAACCCTTTTTGTTTAGTGATATATTGCTGCGTATTCTTTCAGAATCTGTTGATTCCCAATGAACGGCAAATAGGTAAAGCCGATAGGTGATAGGTGTGGTGATGTTTTATCTGCATATCCCCGTAGTGCCGAATCCTAATTTACGTAAACAACCAATCTATGATCCTCTGCGTGATTTAGGATTCAATGCTAGTCTTTTTGTTTTTAATGCTCATAACCATTGCCTTCGTAACTGGCTCCTAAATATGGAGGACTTTTTTTTTGGTTGAGTGAATGTTTCCTTTCTCTGGTGAGTTGTCTTCCACTGGTATTATTATTTGATGAGGAGCGTCCCGAGTCTTGCAAAATCACCTATATCTGCATCTACGCGATACCCAACAAGCCACCGCGAGGGTGTGTGGCAGGGGTTGAATATCACCAAACGTACACTATTGAGGTACAACTAGGCTACTGCATGGAAACATGCTACATACATCTACGTAATCTACATAATACTCTGCAAGCCAGCATTAAGGTGTGTAGTAGGGGGTGAACTCATACCAAACATGCATTACACGTCATGCATAAAAAAGGTATTAATAAAAATATACGAATATATTGAAGTTTAGACTGTTAATAAATAATAGTCTAAACTTCAATTTTTAAAAAAAAGATCAAAATAAAAAAGGACGCATGCAATATCGTACTGTTAGTTGGGTTTACTTAAACACCTTATCCCAACATGCAACTACCTATACTCTCCATTGATACACTCTTATTGGACTTATTTACCACTATTCATATTTCTAGTTATACGAGGAAAAAAGGATAGCTCTAAAGTAAATAATGATTGAAACTTGTTCTGATTTAATCTATCGAATCAAAGATTCGGTAAGGCTAGCTGTCGTAATCAGGCACAGAGAATTCGGTTGGTTTTTGGTCTCCGTCCAGAAATCCATCCCCCAGATGCAAAAGGGATGGTTTGGAGGGAGAGAGAAAAAAAAGATATCCCCGAGGCCCCGCGTCCTTGGATCCCGCACCTGTAGTGCGAAAACCTTCTGGGGATCTGCTTCATAATGAAGTGTCGACGTCGGGGGGATAGGAGCATGTGCGTCGCTGGGCGGCAGGTGTGGGACCAACCCTCTTCGGGGAACCCGGTCGCCGCATCCAAGACGCCCCCCAAGCCCCTCCTCGCCCCTCTGCGGGGAAACAAGCGACCGCAACAGGTATACATACAACGCCCAGGGCCTGCGTCCAGGATTTTCCCTCCAAAACCATTTCCAGGGGCACGCGTCACAGCTGATTGGGTCTTGAGGTTTATCAATCTCTGGCCGCATTTCCGCGCGCTAGTAATATGTTACTAAATATCATCGTCATCATCATCGGTCAACAATCCTAGGATTGTTTTGACGCAGCCCTCCACTCGATTCTTCTATCGGTCCATCCCTTCACATTAACGTAAGTCCTTTTCACATCCTTCACGACCAGTATCATCTACATCTATCTACATAATACCTTGCAAGCCACCACAAGGGTATGTGGCAGGGGGTGATTGCTCACCAAACATGCACTAGATATCATGCATAAAAAAGGAATAGTACTAATATAGTAGTCAGAACTACACTATTTAAAAAAGATAGAAATTGCAAAGAAAACATGCAAAAACATTCTGTTAGTAGGGTTAGCTTAAGTACTCATACCAACATGCAGCTACCAATGCTATTCATTGCTACTCTCCGATAGGACATATTTACCGTTATTCGTATCTCTAATTGTGCGAGGGAAAAAGGACATTTTGAATCGGTCAGTTCGGCAATCAATTTCTCTAATTTTATGATTATGGTCCAGTCTGCCATAGTAAGTTGGGGTTCGTAAAATATTTTTAACATCATCACTGAAAATATTTCCTTGGAATTTGTTTAAGAGATTAAGTCTAAATTTCAACCTGCGATCTGACAATGATTCCCATTTCAATTCATTTAATAGACTGGTTACGCTAATATAATTATCGTATCGTCCCTATACAAATCTTGCCGATCTTCGCTGCACACGTTCAAGTTCATTACTTAGACCGATTTCGTAGGGATCCCATACACTGGCAGCATATTCCAAATGAGGTCTAACAAGGGAAAAGTAGCTGATTTCTCGCACATGATCGTCACATTTACCCAATACTCTTTTAATGAAACCCAGTTTGCGATTCGCTTGACCCATTATTTCACGAATGTGTTTACCCCAGGAAAAGTATCATACCTGTATATCTCATAGGAGGCATGCCTTTTCCATTCTTCCCGTGCACTTGTGCTTCAGCGATTGTCTTCATCAGGCCATCGTGTCTTAAGATATGGCCGATTAATTTGCTGTCTTCTTTTTAGGGTTTTCAGTATACATAACTTTTCTCCCACTCATCTTAAAACTTGCACTTCAAAACTTCGTTGTCCATTCGGTCGATCCATTTTACCTTCATCATTCCTCGATTGCACCATATTTCGAAGCTTCCACCCTTTTCTTCTCCGCTGCTGTCATCGACCACGCCTCACTGCCGTAAAGAAATATGGTCCAGATGTAAGTACGTTTTGATGAATTGTTTCCTTACTTCTATATTTGTATTTCCAGCTGCAAGTAGATTTATTTTTAGATAAAATACTCTTTGACTGAGCTTTTCTACTGACCTTTTCTTTCTTGCTTCGTCCATCGTTGGTTACTTGGTTTCCCAGGTAACAGAACTCTTTCACCTCTTCCAGTTTCTGTTTTCTAATTTAAGGTTGGTTTTGGGTTCTTCCTGCACTGATCATAAACATTTAATTCATTTCTTTGCATGACCAAACTGTCGCATTACTCAACGCTGGGGAAAACAGAGGACACGGAACGAAGACGCCTATAACAGTGCCAATATCACACCTATTATGATAGTTATTACATATGCATAATACCCTGCAAGCCACAATTGAGGTGTGTAGCAGGGAGTGAATTATCACAACAAATGCTTTACATCTATGCACTACTCTGTAAGCCACCGCGAGGGTGTGTGTCGAGGGGTTAAGATCATCAAACATGCAATCCTGACATGACAAATACTGAAAACTTCTAAGTTTAGGGATGATAAAATTCAAAATATAAAAAAGGAAGACCAATCAAATTAGACAGTGGCTGTCGGAACCTAAACGCGACCAACATGATAACACAGGAGAACAGACATCTACATTTACGCGATACCCTGCAACCCACCGCGACGGTGTGTGGCAGGGGGTGAAGATCACCAAGCTAAACTATTGACATGCAAACAAGCAACATAGGGTCTCATGCAACTAGATTGTTAGTATCTACAGTATTTAAGGGATTAATTCATGCATCATGCACTACAGACTACTCTCAAATATTTCCCCTACCTATCCCTTTGCTATGCTGCCTATTGTGTTCTCTTATAGTACGGAGGAAAATTGACATTCTGAATCTTTCAGGACGACAATCTTTCTCTCTAATCTTATTTGTCCTCTTCGAATCTAGCAAAATACGCAGCTGTTTTTAATATGTGCCTAACATCTTCAGTAAAACTATGCGATTGAAATTTCTCTGATATATTTAATCTGCACTTTAACCTCCGCTTTGATAATGATTCCCACCCTAATTCTTACATTAATTCTGAAACACTACTCAAACTATCGTAACACCTTTTAACGAACCTAGCTGCTCTACACTTCACACTGTATAGTTCTCTGATCAAACCTAATTCATTCGGATCCCATACATTGGCTAAATACTCTAAGTGGGGCCTAACCAGTGACAAGTAACATCGCACTTTTGTCTTCTCTTCACATTTCCCATGCACCTTTTTTATAAATCCTAGCTTTCTCTTCGCTCGGCCGCATATTTCCAGGATGTACTTTCCCCACGATAAACCTTTAGTGATTGTTAAACATAAATACCTTATGGTTTCAATGTTTTCGATCTTCATATTACTAAATTTATAGGTCGTTCTATGGAATTATTCCTACTCTAAAAATTGATAGCTACACACTTTTTAAGGTTAAGTCCTACCTGCTTTTTTCGCACCACTCTTGAATTGCATCTAAATCCTTACTAAGCGATTCCCTATCTTCTTTTTTTGATACACGTCTGTACACTACGGCATCTTCTGCATAAAGTCTAAGCTGACTGTTAACTACGGTACTCAAATCGTTTATGTATTAAATAAATAAAAGCATACCTACTAGGCTACGCAGTGGAACTCCCGATCTGACTTTGATTGTGTCCGACATGATACCATCTATGACAACCCTCTGCTCTCGCCCACTTAAGAATTATTTTACCCAACATACAACGTCTTTATTTATACCAAAACTCTGTAACTTCAACATTAATTTGTCACGAGGAACTTTATCGAATCCCTTTTTAAAATCTAAAAATATCGCATCAACTTCAGTACTGTTTTCGCCGTAGACTAAAATATCGCGTATGAATAAACCTAATTGTGTCTCGCAAGATCTACCTTTCCGCAACCCATGTTGGCTGTGTATGAGCAATCTCTGACTATCCAAATGCCCCATGATCGAACTGACTACAATGTGCTCAAATACCTTACAATAGATTGACGGGAGTGAAATGGGTCTGCAGTTACTTGGTTCTTCCTTATCACCGCTTTTAAATATAGGTGTAATGTTAGCTACTTTCCAATCCTAGGGTACTCTATGGTTCTTTAGTGTTTTATTGAATATTATTTCTAGATAGGGGGCTATTTCAGAAGCTAATGTTGAAATTTTTATTTCGGGCATTTGCTCACTAAAAGTGTTCGGCGGTGGTTCCATTCCATTGTGTGGCGATGATATGAATACGCTTTGGAAGAAAGTGCTTAAAGAATTGGCTTTTTCTACATTGTTGGTGACTCTAATTCCTTTATCATTTTTAAGCGTGTGTACTGTGGACCGATTTCCCTGAAGCTCTATCACGTATGACCTAAACGCTGAACGTTGAATATTTCATTATTATGAATATTATTTAATTTACTAAAACAGTTGCACTCTTTGAAAATGATATTTCAAGGAATAGATGTTTCATGAGTCGTCATTTTTCTCTATAATAATGTTCTATCTATCTATTGTTCTATATTTTCTACGCTGAAACTCATTGGACTTAATAAATATGGGAATGGTCTTGGAAATTTATTAGCGATTTTCAATCAGGAAATATTCTACGTATAGCCTCTAGAATTTCCACAGAGAAAGAGGACGCCTTGGTAGCGCAACTGGTGGAGCACCTGGCCGGAAATCAGGGGGTTCAGCGAGTCCCGGTCAAGGCGAATGATTTTTTCTCTCTGTGGAATATCTTGGCAATATTCCACGTCTTACCCGATACAATTATATGTCGTACATTTATTTAATAAAAATTCTTTTCGAGAGGTGTGTCGTGATTATACAGTAGAACATTGTTCAAGCATAGAATAGGAAAAGAAAGTGTACAAAGGGGAGCAAAAGGTATAGTAATTAACCAGGTATTAGCTTCGCAATGAAGCCGAGTGATAAGATGTTGTGTACGCAGCTTACGTCGTGAAGCCTAATCTTAGCTCGGGAGCAGATGGCATACTTTTGCTCACTTTTCTCCCCGTATAAAAATGATAGCCACAAAAAATATGGTATCTCAGCTTGGGTCTGACTGAACGTGACCAGAGGCAAAACATGGATTTGAATCCTTTCCCCTCCCGGCAACAATGGCAGGTTTTTCTCTCCGGGCAATCTCGTGGTGCCTACCTGTTATTCTGGGTCGCTGTTTACAGCATCAGGTGGCTCAACAGTGCTTGAAGGTTGCCAGGTGAAAATCCGAAGTATTCTCCGCATGCTAATGGAAAAGATTTTTTTCCGTTTTGCTTTGCACCAATCACATTAATGACTGATTTAAGGTTTAAGGATGTAACAGATTATTTTACGTTTGGAAAGGGACTAGGTTAAAAAAAAGTTCAATCTCATTTATTTTGTTGGATATGTTTCACTGATATAAATGCCTACGTAGCTGTCGTATAATTAGGTTTCTAAGTGCTCCAATTGGTAATGTCTTCAAGCTATTAAAAATGGTGTGATACTTGGCAGTTGGAATTACATTTTTTTAAATGTTTAATACTGAGTTTTAGGGAAAAAAATTGTTCTCCTCCTTGCACTTAAAAAATATATAATAATATTTTAATAATCGAGGAATACATTAAATATCTTGGAATAAGACTGACACATGATCTTTCCTGGGGTAAACACATAAGTGAAATAATGGGTCAAGCTAATCGTATACTGGGATTCATCAAAAGAGTACTGGGTAAATGTGACGATAATGTGCGAGAAATTAGCTACTTTTCCCTTGTAAGACCTCATTTGGAATACGCTGCCAGTGTATGGGATCCTTACGAAATAGGCCTAAAAATGTACTCGAACGTGTGCAGCGAAGATCGGTAAGATTTGTAAAGGGCCGGTATGATAACCTTATTAGCGGAACCAGTCTATTAAATGAATTAGAATGGGTATCATTGTCAGATAGTAGGTTGCTATTTAGACTTAACCTCTTACATAAATTCCAAGATAACGTTTGCACTGAAGGCATTAAAAATATTTTGCGAACTCCAACTTACTATGATAGACTGGACCATAATCACAAACTTGAAGAAATTTATTGCCGAACTGACAGACTCAAAATGTTCTTTCCTCGTAAAATTAGGGATATGAATAGTTGTAAATGTGTCCAATAGCATAAATACGAGTGTATCAATGGATAGCCTAAATAGTTGCATGTTGGTATAAGGACTTTAGGCTAACCCAACTAACAGCATGATGTTGTATGCTTTATCCTTATTAAAAACTGAAGTTCAGACTAGTAAACTATTGCCAATACTTTTTTATGCATGGTATGTAATCCATGTTTGGTTATAGTTCCCCCCCTACCACACATCTCTCATCTACGTCTATATCTACCCGATACCTTGCAAGCCACCGCGAGGGTTTGTGGCAGGGGGTGAAGATCACCTAGCATGCACTATTGACATTTATGGTGGCTTGCCAGTCATTTGTAGAAAAAGATGTTACATCGCGCCGTCAATCATAACTTAATTCTGAGATAAAGAAAACACCCATCTCCGAGGCAAAATTAGAACTTTCGACCTCCGGGTTACCAGATAGTCGTGTTTCCGTTTAGTCTGTAGGATTTCCATCTCTCCGGAATTACCCCAAGATTCTGCTTTTTGTGGTTCATCTCTGGTCTTCAGTTATTTTCAATCAATCTCCGGTCTCTGGATGTTTATAACCTATTGCTTTGAAAAGCAAGTATCCTTTTTTATATCCGTGGAAATAAATGTGTAGAACTTGCATGTCACATTATATTTTGTGTGACAGAAATTTCCAGCGAATTCAGATTTTTACCTTAGTGATTATATGGGTCGTCTTTAATTCATGTCAATAGGTTCTTGGGATTCTTGCGCCCTTCTCTCTCAGAAAGTGTTTTGTGCCTCTTTAAAATTTGTCATTTATGTTGACGAAGATGTGATACCTATTTGTTCATCTACATCTACATAATACCCTGCAAGCCTCCATAAAGGTTTTTGGCAGGGCGGGACTCTCACCAAACATGTTCTGCATATCATGCATAAAAAAGGATTAGTATCAATATATTAGTCTAAACTGCACTATTTAAAAAAAAAGGTAAAAATAGCAAACTAAGTATGCAAAAACGTGATGTTAGTTGGGTTACCTTCAAGTCCTTATACCAACATGCAACTACCTATGCTATGGATTGATTCACTCGTATTGGACATATTTTCCGCTATTCATATCCCTAATTGTACGAGGATATTTTGAATCTGTTATTTCGGCAATCAATTTCTCTAATTTTGTAATTATGGTCCAGTATACAATAATAAGTTGCGGTTCGCAAAATATTTTTGACGTTGTTTTAACGTTTAACGTGTTGAAATGCCCTTGGTCATCTTTTGAAATCCTGACGAGATCATAATCTATAAAATGATTCCCAATGGCAGAAAAATAATTACAAATTTTGGGGGCTTGTTACGGATCTCGCGGCTGAGCTTAAAGCCACCGAGTGCGTCCACCGGGTTGCGGATTGTGGGTCGACCTCTAGATATAGAGGGTAGCTGCGAGATAAGCGAGTTTACTCGTCGAATAAGCAGTCGTAGACAAAAAGCGACGGCATTCTCAGGGGGTATTTGATCTATCACTGGGTAAGGTAGGCCTCTAAATAATATAGAACTTTTGAAGACGCCGAGACTTGGCGTCGGAGGCCGCCAACAATTACACTTCCCATCACCTGGAGGAGAGGGCAGCAACTCTTCTTCACATGAGTGAAGGTGGAGACCACAGTGGTCGGTACAGCGACACTCATTTCACTACAGGCGTGGTAACATGTAACAGCCAGTGTATGGGATCCCTACGAAATCGGTCTAAGTAATGAACTTGAACGTGTGCAGCGAAGATCGGCAAGATTTGTAAAGGGACGATACGATAATTATATTAGCGTAACCAGTCTATTAAATGAATTGAAATGGGAATCATTGTCAGATCGCAGGTTGAAATTTAGACTTAATCTCTTCCACAAATTCCAAGGCAATATTTTCAGTGATGATGTTAAAAATATTTTACGAACCCCAACTTACTATGGCAGACTGGACCATAATCATAAAATTAGAGAAATTGATTGCCGAACTGACCGATTCAAAATGTCCTTTTTCCCTCGCACAATAAGAGATACGAATAACGGTAAATATGTCCTATCGGAGAGTAGCAATGAATAGCATTGGTAGCTGCATGTTGGTATGAGTACTTAAAGCTAACCCTACTAACAGAATGTTTTTGCATGTTTTCTTTGCAATTTCTATCTTTTTTAAATAGTGTAGTTCTGACTACTATATTAATACTATTCCTTTTTTATGCATGATATGTAGTGCATGTTTGGTGAGCAATCACCCCCTGCCACACACCCTTGGGTGGCTTGCAGGGTATTACATCTACATCTACATCTACACGATACCCTGCAAGCCACCGCGAGGGTGTGTGGCAGGCATGGGCGTAGCTAGGGGGGTCCCTGGGGGGGCCCGGCCCCCCCCAGAAGGCTCGTGGCCCCCCCCAGAAAAATTTGACAAATCGAAATTGTGGTGGCCACGCTTCACACAGCGGCTTCGCCTGCGACCGAGCCACAGCACGGCGGTGCGGTCCCTTTGGCTCCGTTCACACTACTAGGTTGGAAAGCCAGTAACCCGTACCTATATGCTAGTAACTTGAGTATCAAGTTCGTCCTATGAACGCAGGTTGGAGAAACGCTGGAAAACTGATTTACCAGCCTTGAGTTGCTAGGTTTGGCGCAGGTTACCTGAATTTGTGGCTTTCGAATTTCTGGAAAAATCAGGGAATCCTCGTATCAGTCAGGGAGAAACTGGGATAGGAAATTCTCCTTATTTTTCTACCATTACGTTTATCGGCCAGTCTTTCCTGCCCTTTATTTTACCAAGTAAAACTAATGTCCGTCGCTGACGTGCATGGAATAAGCTCCATAGCCGTAAGCCGTAGTAATTCGTGGAGCATTCAGTAGTGAATCTTAAGAGTGATTTAGTTGTGAATCAGACGTATATTTTGTATATCCGTGTTGCGATATTTACCTAGTTGTGTTAAAATTCATGATCACAATGTATTTCGCTCATCACAAGGAATCCGAAGCTATGTTGTTCTGAAAATTTCACCTCTCTTTTTTTTAACATCCGAGACTCAGGCCGAGAGGTAGCGGGAGCACACTAGCTCGAAGTAAATACATTCTTACAGTTCTAAAAACACGATTATTATTAAAATGGTAATAAAAGTATGATCTCATGTGTAAACATAATCTTACGCAAGATCATCTTCGATTCCCATACTCCCCTTCGTGAGGTAAGAAGAGCCCTCCTCCCCTCCCCACTTTTCACGCTCATTGAATAATCCCCTTACCTCCCTCTCGAAGCAATTTAGTCAAGTCACAAAACACCTCAAATATGATATATGATGCTGCCGTTGCTAATTGCCTCCTGTCTTCACTTGCAGACTGAGCAAACATCGCGCCTCGACGGCGCACGTTGTTACTTCCTTCACAATTGAGATAAATACATGATTTTTTCACTAAGTTAGCAGGCGACTACTTTTTACCTTACAAAAATTCAAATTTTTGTCAAAACGTTGTTACTCCCTTCACGATTGAGATAAATAAATGATTTTTTCACTAAGTTAGCAGGCGACTACTTTTTACCTTACAAAAATTCAAATTTTTGTCAAAACGTTGTTACTCCCTTCACGATTGAGATAAATAAATGATTTTTTCACTAAGTTAGCAGGCGACTACTTTTTACTTTACAAAAATTCAAATTTTTGTCAAAACGTTGTTACTTCCTTCACGATTGAGATAAAGAAATGATTTTTTCACTAAGTTAGCAGGCGACTACTTTTTACCTTACAAAAATTCAAATTTTTGTCCTTAAGATATTTACATCAGTATAACAACCTTTTAGCTCAATTAACCACAAAAAACATGTGCACTGTTACGAAGAAAATAGTACGAAAAACCTTTATGTACAAGTTTTAATCCAGCATGAGGAACGGTTTGCTGACGATCGAGTGAAGAAAATAAAGTGAAAAGAACCGCGTTTCTGGGGGAAGTTTAAGAAAATATTTTTTATATACTTTTTTACAAACTGTATCGAAAAACTATTGGCACCACTAAATGAAACGTCTCGTTATGCATTATGGCACATTTTTATACAGTGCATAGTGCAATATTAATTTTAATGCTGCATTTGACAACAGCGCACCTCCACCCTTGGGGAGATTAACATGGGAAACGAATCTCCATGAGAGCCCATACTGTCAACTAAATGCGGAAAGCACTATAGTGTTGTGCAGTTGATTAAGTTTCGCGCAATCTTGTGATTTTTCCCTTCTATTTTGTTTTTATTTCGGTGCAATGAAGAAAGTTTCAGATATATTCGATCATTTTTCAAGAAAACTCTCTCCCCCTCCAAGAAATGATCAATGTGAAGATGATGATTCTCCCAGAGACGACCGCACATTCTCCTCCTCTGAACCGTCAACGTTTGAAACTTCAACGAAACCCACAGATGAAAAAATGGAAGTAACCGAGGAAAGAGCATCTGAACCGACAGATCTTGGTACTTTGGAAACTGGACCGAAACAACGGAAAATTAATTTTCCGAAAACACTATTTGGAGACAGAAACCGATCATTTGCCGACACTTACTATGAAAAACACCAGTGGTCGGAGTACAGTGTGGAAAAAGATCGAGCATACTGCTTTGTGTGTAGACTTTTCTTTACCGGGGTTGCGCGAGACAAAAACGAAAAGTTTATTAGAACGGGGTTTTGCAAATGGAAATAATTAAAAGATGCGATCGAAAAACACGAAAAATCAGTATCTCGTTCGGATTGTCATCAAAAGTATCTGGGGTAGCAAATGGCTAACGCATCTGGTACTGTATACGAGAAAGTCATAATTCAGAGTAAAGAAGAGATTGCAGAGAAAAAAAACGTTACTTGACAGAAGTAGCTGACATCATTTCCTGTGTCAGTTGTCAAGGCATGCCACCGAGAGGACCTGATGAGAGCTCTGAATCTCAGAATAGGGGAAACTTTGTAGAATTGTGTAAGCTTTTTGCGAAGTATGATGACTTTTTTGCAAGACATTTTGGGCAGTGCCTTAACTACTGCAGCCCAACGGTTCAGAACGAAATAATAGAAGTTTCAGCCGGTCTAACTCTTCAAGAAATTGTAAAGGAAGTGCGGGATTGTGGGTTTTATTCATTAAATGTTACAAAGAAGAGCGGTTGTCAGTAGTTTTGAGGTACATACGTAAGAGGATTGGAGCCCATCGAAAGGTTTCTGGGTTTCTTAAATTGTTCCACAGCAAGAGGTTCCGAGTCGCTAAGCCAAATGATTCAAGATTTTTTAACTAAATACAGCTTGGACGATAAACCAATGATTGGACAATCATACGACGCTGCCAACGTAATGCCAGGAAAGAATGCAGGTCTCCAGGTGAAAATGAAAGAGTTACACCCACAGGATATTTATATCCACTGCTTAGCTCACAAAGTAAATTTGGCCGTTGTCTATTCCTGCAACGATATCCAGTCAGCTTACATTTTCTTCAATACTCTTGAAGCCCTCCATATGCACTATTCACAATCTGGTAATCATGCCATCTTAGCAGAGATTCAAAAGAAGCTAGGCATTAAGGGGGGGAAAGAAATGGGGAGCTTAAGTAGTACAAGATGGTGCTGCCGTTACAAAAATTGTAACGTTGTAATAAATAACTTCAACGCAATCAAAGAAGCCCTTGAGGAGGAAATCAACGCTGCACGAGATTTATACGGGGGTATGGTGGAGGCCATCGGTTTGTTGAGATCTATCCCAAAACCTGAATTCGCTGTTAATCTTTTCGTAATCTATTCAGTTTTATCGGTGACCAACCGGCTGAGTAAGTATTTGCAATGCCCAGATGCGACGCTCGGGAGAGCAAGTTCAATTATTGCCAGCATTCAAAATACTTTCGCAGGGAGCAGAAATAATTTTGATGGTTTATGTGCCGAGATAGTAGAATGTGCGAACAACGACATTTTGCTAGAGCCTGTATCTGTCTCAAAGAAAAGAAGGCAACAGCCATCCGCCATAATGAGTGATTACTATGTTGAAACTACCGTAGGAAAAAGCCAGCTGACCAACCCCAACACTTGAGATTACTGGAAAATCAATGTGTACAACAGGGTTTTGGATAATGTTATTTCACATTTTCAGCACAGGTTTGAGTCCGTTCCCCTGGCAAAGATGCCTTTACACAGTTGAACTAAACTGAAGCTGAAGATTTCATTAATAATTACAAAGAAATTTTGAATATTGATACCCATTCCTTAAATGCCAAGGTAACACTATTGAGAAATATATTAACAATCAAGGAACTAGAGGTCAAACTTAAAAATGTCTGAGCAGAAATAAATGAAGATATCATGCCGAATATTGACAGACTTCTCCAAGTAGCGTTCGGCCTGCCCGTCAGCTCGGGTGGATATGAAAGAAGTTTCTCAGTCATGCGAAGAATCAAGTCGTGGGTTCGGTCTACAACCGGCCAATCAAGATTTTCAAATCCATTCATTCTTCACATCGAAAATAAAACTTGTTAAAGAAAGGGTTCCCAGCACTACCATCATCGAACATTTTTGTCAAAAAAACAGAAAATTCCTTTAAACCAAATTTTTTGTTTCTTTTCTTTGTTTTCACTTTAATATTGAAGTTGTGAGTATTTAATTTAGTAGCAGATTACCATCCCAAAGTTTACTATGATCCCTCTGAAAATGTGTGAATCCTCGTTGAAAATAAAAGCTATTTTATTTTCCATCTCGGTGTGATCATTTTCTAGTCTACAACAATCCCGTTCAGTAATTTACAAAAATGTCATCAGCAATTAGGCTTAATTTCAGTTCTGAGAAGGTTAAATTAAAAAACAATTCCGGGGGAGAAACACCCCCTCTTGAAGTGGGGGTACCCCCCATGTGTGGAGGGTGGGTCGTCCCATGGCCCCGCCCAGCCAAATTCCCTGGCTACGCCCATGGTGGCAGGGGGTGAAGATCACCAAGCATACACTACTAACATGCAAGCAAGCAACTAAAGGGTCTCATGCAACTAGATTGTTAGTATCTATAGTATTTGAGGGGTTAATACATGCATCATGCACTACAGAATACTCTAAAATATTTCCCCTACCTATCCCTTTCCTATGCTGCCTATTCTGTTCTCTTATAGTACGGGGGAAAAATGCCATTTTGAATCTATCTGTACGACAATCTATCTCTCTAATCTTATTTATCTGGTCGAATCTAGCATAATACGCTGGTGTTTTTAATATGTGCCTAACATCTTCAGTAAAGCTATCCGATTGAAATTTCTCCAATAGATTTAATCTGGACTTTAACCTACGCTCTGATAATGATTCCCACCCTAATTCTTGTATTAATTCTGATACACTACTCAACCTATCGTAATACCTTTTGACGAACCTAGCAGCTCTACGCTGCACACTGTCTAGTTCTCTCATCAAACCTAATTCATTAGGATCCCATACACTGGCTGCATACTCAAGGTGGGGCCTAACTAGTGAAAAGTAGCATCGCTCTTTTGTCTTCTCATCACATTTGCCAAGTACTCTATTACATCTTATATTAGTATTATGTAGATGTAGATGTAGATTTACTTTAACGTTAATACTGCGATGTGGAAGGCAAGGGTAAACCACCACATTATTATACCGAAGAGTCGCAGCTACTCCACTCTTTTCTTTCTTATCAAGACGTGATGGAACCCTCTCGAGTAACATGTTCCGGAGGTTGAATAGTCACTCATTAGAATTTCGGAACCCATTAGAACGGACTACCCGAGAGACTACATCAGTCTAGTGTGATAGACATTTTAGGGTAGGAACGTGGAAAGACTGGAGAACCTTAAGGTGGAAATGCGGAGAATGGACCTCGATGTATTAGGAATTAGTGAGCGGAGCGCAAGATGCAATGCCATAAGAGACAAGAATGGAGAACGTTTGATTGAAAATAAGGACAAGGAAAAGAGATGGAAAGAATATCTGGAGGAGTTATACAACGGGAACAATCTCAACACGAAAGTGATTGAGGAGGAAAGAGAAGTCGAAAATGATGATACGGGAGCATCAACATTAAGATTGGAATTCTACGCATCAGCAAGGGGCCCTCGGATGAATAAGGCCTCTGGAATTTACATCTACATCTACATAATACCCTGCAAGCCACCACAAGGGTGTGTGGCAGGGGGTGATTTCTCACCAAACATGCACTACACATCATCCATAAAAAAGGAATAGTATTAATATATTAGTCAGAATTACACTATTTAAAAAAGATATAAATTGCAAAGCAAACATGCAAAACATTCTGTTAGTAGGGTTATCTATAAGTACTCATACCAACATGCAGCTACCAATGCTATTCATTGCTACTCTCCGATAGGACATGTTTACCGTTATTCGTATCTCTAATTGTTCGAGGGAAAAAGGACATCTTGAATTGGTCGGTTCGGCAATCAATTTCTCTAATTTTATGATTATGGTCCAGTCTGCCATAGTAAGTTGGAGTTCGTAAAATATTTTTAACATCATCACTGAAAATATTGCCTTGGAATTTGTTTAAGAGATTAAGTCTAAATTTCAACCTGCGATCTGATAATGATTCCCATTTCAATTCATTTAATAGACTGGTTACGCTAATATAATTATCGTATCGTCCCTTTACAAATCTTGCCGATCTTCGCTGCACATGTTCAAGTTCATTACTTAGACCGATTTCGTAGGGATCCCATACACTGGCAGCATATTCCAAATGAGGTCTAACAAGGGAAAAGTAGCTGATTTCTCGTACATGATCGTCACATTTACCCAATTCTCTTTTGATGAAACCCAGTTTACGATTAGCTTGACCCATTTTTTTATCATGTACGAGAAATCAGCTACTTTTCCCTTGTTAGACCTCATTTGGAATATGCTGCCAGTGTATGGGATCCCTACGAAATCGGTCTAAGTAATGAACTTGAACGTGTGCAGCGAAGATCGGCAAGATTTGTAAAGGGACGATACGATAATTATATTAGCGTAACCAGTCTATTAAATGAATTGAAATGGGAATCATTGTCAGATCGCAGGTTGAAATTTAGACTTAATCTCTTCCACAAATTCCAAGGCAATATTTTCAGTGATGACGTTAAAAATATTTTACGAACCCCAACTTACTATGGCAGACTGGACCATAATCATAAAGTTAGAGAAATTGATTTCCGAACTGACCGATTCAAAATGTCCTTTTTCCCTCGCACAATAAGAGATACGAATAACGGTAAATATGTCCTATCGGAGAGTAGCAATGAATAGCATTGGTAGTTGCATGTTGGTATGAGTACTTAAAGCTAACCCTACTAACAGAATGTTTTTGCATGTTTGCTTAGCAATTTGTATCTTTTTTTTAAATAGTGTTGTTCTGACTACTATATTAATACTATTCCTTTTTTATGCATGATATGTAGTGCATGTTTGGTGAGCAATCACCCCCTGCCACACACCCTTGTGGTGGCTTGCAGGGTATTATGTAGATGTAGATGTAGATTATTTGATGTATATGTTTACCCCAGGAAAGATCATTTGTCAGTCTTATTCCAAGATATTTAATGGATTCCACGTTTGTCATTACATTATTACTTATTTTGTATGTGCTAGGAGGAGAACTGACGGAGGATTGATGATATCGCAACGGAATTAATAAAAAAAGCAGGAGATAAGACATTAACCCACCTCTACAAAACCATCTGCGACATGTATTTAACAGGAGAAATACCTAGGGACTTCGTGAAAAACATCATAATTCATATTCCCAAAAGGAAGAGAACGGAGAAATGCAAACATTTTAGGACTATAAGCCTGACAGCATATGCATCGAAGATACTGACCAGGATCATCTACAGAAGAATAGGACGAAAAGCAGAGGAGTTCCATGATGAAGATCAATTCGGATTCAGGAAAAGTAAGGGTATAAGGGAAGCAATATTGGCCCATAGGCTGCTAATAGAGAAGAGAATGGAGAAGAACAATCCGACCTACATTGCATTTGTGGATTTAGAAAAGGCTTTTGTCAACGTTGATTGGCATTTAATGCTTGGAATTCTGAAATGAATTGGAATGTTGTACAATGACCGAAGAATTATCCATAGATTGTTTAAAATCCAAGTAGCTGTGATAAAATCTGGACCCAGCTGTGAAGAAGTAAGGATATGAAAAAGATTGAGACAAGGCTGTGCACTGCCTGTAATTTTTAATGTTTACATCGAGAGCCATGAATAAAATCAAGGAAAAGTGTCCTTGCGTGAACATCCACGGAGAAACAATCAGCATGCTACAATTTGCTGATGACATAGCTCTCATAGCAGAAACAGAGAAGGAACTGAATAAGATGCTAACAACCATGGAAAGGACAATGGCCAGACATCAGCTGAAAATCTATAAGAGGAAGACTAACATAAGATATTGGTGTGCAGAAAGAAAAAAGAGGCCAAACCAACGTTATGCTAGGAAAGCAGAAACTGGAAGAGGTGAGGGAGTTCTGTTACCTGGGAAGCAGAGTACCCAGCGATGGACGAAGCAAGAAAGAAGTAGTGAGTAGAATAACCCAGGTAAAGAGGGCATTCTATCAAAAGAAGAATATACTTACAGCTGGAAATACAAGCTCAGAAGTAAGGAAGCAATTCATTAGAACGATATCTGGAGCATGTTTCTTTACGGTAGTGATGCATGGACGATGACAGCAGCGGAGAAGAAAGGGGTGGAAACATTCAAAATATGGTGCTACCGAAGAATGATACTGATAAAATGGATCGACCGAGTGACAAATGAAGAAATCTTAAGAAGAGTGGGAGAACAAAGAAGTCTGCTGAAAACTATTAAACGAAGACGGGACAACCTAATCGGTCATATCTTAAGACACGATGGCCTGATGAAGACAATTGTCGATGGAGAAGTGGACGGAAAGATTGGAAACGGCAGGCCTCGTATGTGTTATATGGAACAGGTCGTAAAGGACGTGAAAGAGAAGAACTGCGTTAATATGAAGAGGTTTGCCCATAGAAGAATCGAGTGGAGGGCTGCGTCAAACCAATCCTAGTATTGTTGACCAATGATGGTGATGGTACGGATTTCTATCAAGGTAAAATTATTTTTCTCTCTGGAAATCTTGTTTTTTTCATATCGGTGGGTAACCCCATTACGATAAGGCTAGCTCGCCTTCCTGGAATCCGGCATAATCTATAGTTTTGGATGCTCCAGAAGAAAAATATTTCCAATTTTGGAATCTTCAAAAGTTGGCAAGCCTTCCTGTCAATCGAAGCCGTCCCATAAATTCCAAAAATCATTTCGCTGTCGAATTTCAATAATTCGAATCCTTTCCCAAATGGTCATCTTCTCTTGAGTTTTGGTACAAATGCTGTACCTTTTTCGTTATTCGTGAAAAATGATAAAACCTATATATTCAGGCTTTTAAAGTCTCTGGAAATATCTTTCCTATATTAACGTCGGTGAATAGGCAGTAACAGTCGCGGTGAAGAAGTTTTGTTTAGTAGAATGCTAATAGATGAAATATATCGTCGTGGAATAAAATGAATTGCTGAATGCGTTCTAGGAACGAGGATAATAGATCGTAATATGAGCTCGATTAATACCAATCATGGGGTGGAATTGCCTTTTTTTATTGCCGGATATTCAGCTCATGAATTTTAAATGCGTTCTCCCCCTTCGGTCAATCAGGGAGCTGTAGCCACGCGTTTGTCTCTATTGTGTTGTGGTTTCCCTCCCGGCTCCGTGCCATAAACTGGAAATTACGCAGGTGTGGAGGCAGACGTGCTGGCATGGTCTTCATAAAAAACTTAGGAGAGCTTCTATCTAGTCAGCCGACCCAGTAACATCGTCAGTGCATGCACATGCAGGATCCTGGGAATTCTGGCTGGTCATACGAGACGCTGGTCATAAGCTGGGTTTCATTAAAAGAGTATTGGGTAAATGTGACGATCATGTGCGAGAAATTAGCTACTTTTCCCTTGTTAGACCTCATTTGGAATATGCTGCCAGTGTATGGAATCCCTACGAAATCAGTCTAAGTAATGAACTTGAACGTGTGCAGCGAAGATCGGCAACATTTGTAAAGGGACGATACGATAATTATATTAGCGTAACCAGTCTATTAAATGAATTGAAATGGGAATCATTGTCAGATCGCAGGTTGAAATTTAGACTTAATCTCTTCCACAAATTCCAAGGCAATATTTTCAGTGATGATGTTAAAAATATTTTACGAACCCCAACTTACTATGGCAGACTGGACCATAATCATAAAGTTAGAGAAATTGATTGCCGAACTGACCGATTCAAAATGTCCTTTTTCCCTCGCACAATTAGAGATACGAATAACGGTAAATATGTGTTATCGGAGAGTAGCAATGAATAGCATTGGTAGCTGCATGTTGGTATGAGTACTTAAAGCTAACCCTACTAACAGAATGTTTTTGCATGTTTGCTTTGCAATTTCTATCTTTTTTAAAGAGTGTAGTTCTGATTACTATATTAATACTATTCCTTTTTTATGCATGATATGTAGTACATGTTTGGTGAGCAATCACCCCCTGCCACACACCCTTGTGATGGCTTGCAGGGTATTATGTAGATGTAGATGTAGATGAAACGGAAACTTACCCACCACTTTTACTGCGCTCATGCTTGATTATAATAATTTCAATTTTTTTCATTCAATTTATATTTATTCCTTTTGAAAACTCCTGACCGGTTACCATAGTAATTGCATAATTAAAATCTAGTTTCACAAGCCGGTGTGGAGAGACCGGTTTACTGCCTGTCCCGACAACTCAAAGGTCGTGGGTTCGATTCCCACTCCCGAAGGGGTGATTCATGCGTTCTTCATAGGAATAAGTCATGTCAGATGGTGCAACTGAACCTTTGCAATATAGTCGGAGCGTATCCAGATCTTCATCTACATCTATCTACATCTACATAATACCTTGCAAGCCACCTTAAAGGTGTGTAGCAGGGGGTGACCTCTCACCAAACAGGCACTACATATCATGCATAAGAAAAGGATCAGTACTTTTATAGGTACTGTTCAAAAGTACGCTATTTAAAAAAAGATAAAAATAGCAAAACATACACGCAAAAACATGCCGTTAGTTGGGTTAGCTATAAGTCCTTATACCAACATGCAGCTACCAATGTTATCCATTGCTACACTCGTATTGTATATATTTACCGTTATTCATATCCCTAATAGTACGAGGAAAAAAGGACATTTTGAATCTGTCAGTTCGGCCATCTATTTCTCTAATTTTATGATTATGGTCCAGTCTACCATAGTAAGTTGGGGTCCGCAAAATATTTTTAACATCATCACTGAAAATATGGTCTTGGAATTTGTTTAAGAGATTAAGTCTAAATTTCAACCTGCGATCTGACAATGATTCCCAATTTAATTCATTTAATAGACTGGTTACGCTAGTAAGGTTATCTACCGTCCCTTTACAAATCTTGCCGATCTTCGCTGCACACGTTCAAGTTCAATCTTATTCCGGACGGAAAGGATCGATCAGATACAAGTGAATGGTTGCACGGAAACTTGACGCTTGTTGGGTTTTGAGTTGGGGGAAGAAGGCTGAAATTTATCCTGATGAATTGGGTAAATAAGGAAGGGAAGTGAACATCTACATCTACGCAATACCCTGAGCGCCACCATAAAAGTGTGTGGCAGGGGGTGAATTCTCACCAAACATGCACTATATATTATGCATAAAAAAGGATTAGTATCATTATACAGTAGACCTCGCATAACGCGAGGTTAGCTTCCTTGAAATCGTCGCTTCTTGTAAAATCGCGCTTTGTGAAACAAAGAGTAAACAGGAAATACCGAGATTCGTTCTGTAATCTCAACGCCTAACGTATGGCAATACCGAGTTTCATTACTTAGTCTTAACACCTGACTTGTGATTGAGGCCGAAAGTGTTATTTTCAGCAACTATGCATTTCGGGAAATAATTTCGTATTTGTACCCCTTTTTAGAAGAGATTTTTCGTATTTTTGGGAAAGGCGTCCAGTTTAATAAAATTCCTTTTCAAATTCCTTTTCAAATCGCCTTTTTCAAATAAGAAGCATGCTATTCCATAAATCATTTTTGCACTGTGGGTCATATTATCATTACAGGGCGCACACAAGATTAAGTGGATTGGCTGCAACAAAATATTTTTAAATAAACTTAAGCACGAATTTTTTTCGCCTATTTTATGAGACCACGGAAAATAGAACAATCAGCCGCTTCTATCTTCGTAGCTTATCTTGATTAAAAGAAAGAGAAAAATCACGATAATTTGGCTTTTTACAAACTTTGCGTAAGGCACAGAAATTGAAAACGCTCGTCACAAAACTAGTTCAAGGCAGCATCATCAATTGACGGGCATTATGAGAATCAGACGGATTGCAACAATAATATTGCTTAACTTTTTGTAATGCAGATATTAATGCCATTTATTCTGACACCCGATTCACCCAAGGCTTTAATTACAGCTGAGTTGAGAGTTACTTTTCCGCGCTTTACAAGTTATCCTAGAGTACAGGATGTAGAATCGTTAGAACTCAGAGCTAACAATTAGCTGAGAAAAGATGCCTTTTAAAACGTAACCTCGAGGAAGTATGTAATACAGCTTATTTATGCGCTCTTCATTGTTTTCTATAGTTCACGGTTAGGTGGTAAATCTTCCTTCTATGTACGGATCGACTCGACGTAATTTTTCTTGAAATTCGTCAAGTGCGTTAAAAACACCCTCGTGAGATTTCACGGTCAATTTAATACACTTATTTTCATCGGAATTCACTAACCCTCATCAAAACTGCAGTTGTCAAAAATCATTGTCTGATCGATAGAGCTGCAGATTCCGTCACGTCCTTGTGATATGGTTCTTATAATTCTTCCACCTCTTTCTCCTGCTTACCATCAAGTCCCTGTCCCCCGTTAGCTATTACCATGTACGATTTCGGTGATTTCTTCTTCGAATGAAGAAAACCCGACGAAAGTATACACCACTTCTGTACAAAGGTTTATGCAGCAAGCATGTAATGTAGACTCCTTCACTTTATTCCATGAATCCAATATGATGTTAATTGCATCCATGATTTTGAGTGAAGACCAAAAATTCTTGATCAAGCAAAGGTGTTTATCTTGAAACGCCTGCAGCCATCTCTTGAAAGTCCGCCTGGTGTGGTAGGATTTGAAGGTTTTCATAATTCCTTGATCCAGTGGTTGTCAATGGATGTCGTACTTGGAAGGAGAAACTGTAGTCTGTGTTTTCGTCAGCATTTTGCAGAGTAACTGGATGTCCAGGGGTATTAGCAAGTGTTAGTAGGGGCTTAAAATTCAAGAATTTCTTTTTAAGATCTCGAAAACAAAGCTAAATTTGAACCAAACTGTATACACAAAGGTGCGTTCACCCACGTCTTTTCATTTGATTTCCAATGCACAAGTAGGATTACTTATTTTTTTCTCTTTAAAACCCGAGGATTTTCAGCACTAACAATTATCGGTCTACACTTAAAGTTACCTGAAACATTTGAAAAAAAAAATCAGTGTAAGACGTTGTTTAGTGGCCTTTAATTCTGGTGCTCATTGTTCCTACTTTGAAATATCTTCGTAATCCTGAACTCATCGTCATCTTTTTCCACAACAAGTCAGTCTCATTGGCGTTGGAAGTTGGTTAAGGCAGATAACCTCTTTCTTCAATAAGGGCAGAAAACTCTGGAATCAAATTTTGGGCTGTTTTATTGAGTTTCCCCATGTTACCATTACATCATGCTATGGTTATTGTATCGTTTTATAAGCTCCTAAAAACCATTTAAAACTCTCAATAAAAGTTGCACTGGTCGAAGGCTCCGGATTTTGCGCATTTTGCGATTTTGGTGTTGTCTTAAACCACTGCCTTAGCACGAAATACTGCTGAACTCAGGGTCACCATTATTTGATCTTGGTTACAAACATATTTCATTAAGCATTTTTCACAAACATCCATAGTAACAAACATTTTTCCACCGTACGCATATTTACACTTATTTTGGAAATACTTTTATTTTCTCGCCACTAGAAGTTCCTGCACTGTAGTGATATCTTATTTTACCTTCATTTGCTCGTATAGCACGTATGTTGACTCTTTTATTCCGTGTTTTATCCTTAGGGATGAGGTTTTTGGTCTGCTTTCAGTTTGTCTAAAATTTTAATTCCCCGGCCCAGCGTAATGGCCCTCATTCCTCCACATCCCTCCGATACCCCTGAAGATTGTCTCGAGGACCAATGTAATGGCTCCGTTTTGTGGCTGCGACGATATCACGAAACTAATCTGTTGTAATCAAAAACTATTTGATACAGTTGGCTGACCGAAATAGTTGCAGCTTCTGTCGTTTCGCATGGGTAACACTTTGTTTCACCGCAAATCCCTAATCGCGAACCTTGAAGGAAAAGGGATCCAAGGCTTTGAAAACATATACATGGTAACGCCGAACGCATGCATTGCCGATGAAGTCACCAATAACTAGTAATTGGCAGAAAGTTACATGTATCGTAATGAAATGATGAATACGCAGTAAATGCCATGAATGATGGCGTTCTTAGCTCACAATGTGGTTTGATTCGACAGGTGCACACCCATGAACATTAGTCCAAATCCTTGAACTAATATATGGGTCATTCCATACCATTTCACCAGATTTTTAAAAAAGTTGTTGCAGCACCATTTCAGAAAAAATTCAAATTTAACACACTTACTACTACATGTCTGTAATGCTCAAAACAAATTTTTGTTAATTTTTTTCCATGACCTCAAGGACTTGCAGGGCCGCGAAGGTCACAGTGCACTGTAAAAATGACACTTTCAGCGAGTATCGGTAATTAGAGTTACTCAGAAACTACGGGTTGTAGTAGAATGGTTTGAATACCATTTTGATGGTCATAAATTGAGCTTCCATTTGAAATATTTTTAATAACCTTACTATGTAACATCTATGAGAATGATGAGTACAAACTTTTGATACAAAATGCTGTTTTTTTACAACTTTTGCTATTTATTTTCTTATAGAAGGGTTGTGATCACAAGGTCTATATTTTTGTTATAGTATATTTGGGTACTATAGTAAATGTGTGTAAGAAAAAAGTTGTGTGTTTGTTAAGCCTTTAGCTGTTGCAAGCTTCCGCAAATAGGAAAAATTGAAAATTTACCATTTTCGGGCCCCTATATCTCTGGTGGGGGACTTATTAAAAATTTGAAATTTTCAGTACAATAAGCTATGATCCTATTAAGAATGCACTAAAAATTTGGAGTATGTGTTTTGGCTCGTTTGGAAGTTACACCAAACTGAATTTCCAAAAAATTTTCTCTCGCTCACCTTGTAGAAGCAATGTGTACATTTTTACATATAATTATATGTTGCCAGAAATAAATTCAAATAATAGTTATAACAATACTATCAAACTACTGCCTTGAAAGTTGTATATTTCAGCTCCAATAAGAAGTAGGCACGTGGCCAGAAATTTGCTTTGGGGGGGGGGATAAGTCTAGTGTTGCATAACTTGAAACAAATCAACTTTGCCCGTTCGGTGCCGACATGTTAAAAATCTCTTCCCTCAATTTTCAGTGCTTTGTATTTACTTTCACAGTGGCTATTCCTATCTTTTCTCACTGGTAAAGTTCACTGTTTACCCTGTTATGAATCATTAATCAAGCCACCACAAGGGTGTGTGGCAGGGGGTGATTGCTCACCAAACATGCACTACATATCATGCATAAAAAAGGAATAGTATTAATATAGTAGTCAGAACTACACTATTTAAAAAAGATAGAAATTGCAAAGAAAACCTGCAAAACATTCTGTTAGTAGGGTTAGCTTTAAGTACTCATACCAACATGCAGCTACCAATGCTATTCATTGCTACTCTCCGATAGGACATATTTACCGTTATTCGTATCTCTTATTGTGCGAGGGAAAAATGACATTTTGAATCGGTCAGTTCGGCAATCAATTTCTCTAACTTTATGATTATGGTCCAGTCTGCCATAGTAAGTTGGGGTTCGTAAAATATTTTTAACATCATCAATGAAAATATTGCCTTGGAATTTGTTTAAGAGATTAAGTCTAAATTTCAACCTGCGATCTGACAATGATTCCCATTTCAATTCATTTAATAGACTGGTTACGCTAATATAATTATCGTATCGTCCCTTTACAAATCTTGCCGATCTTCGCTACACACGTTCAAGTTCATTACTTAGACCGATTTCGTAGGGATCCCATACACTGGCAGCATATTCCAAATGAGGTCTAACAAGGGAAAAGTAGCTGATTTCTCGTACATGATCGTCACATTTACCCAATACTCTTTTAATGAAACCCTGTTTGCGATTCGCTTGACCCATTATTTCACGAATGTGTTTACCCCAGGAAAGATCATTTGTCAGTCTTATTCCAAGATATTTAATGGATTCCACGTTTGTTAATTCATTATTACTTATTTTGTAAGTGGTAGGAGGAGAGCTATTCTTTTTCCAAAAATTCATTACAAGACATTTCTTAAAGTTTAATTCTAACTGCCATGTATCACACCAAGTTTCAATTGCTTGTAGGTCAATATTTAAATATTCTTTATCGTTCGGGCATAGAATTTCCCTGTACACTACTGCGTCATCGGCAAATAGACGAAGCTTACTTTTTACAAAACAGTCTAGCCACTACAGTCAAGCCAATATATAGAATCATAATGGAGCGTGATTCCTAGGTTGCTGCGATCTGAAACAGCGTTTTACCGAAAATAAAGATCGCGTCTTGTAAAATTGGGTACATTTCTATGACTGCGTCTTAACGAAATCGCGTCTTGTGGAACCGCGCTATGCGAAGATTTACTGTATTAGTATAAACTTCACTATTTAAAAAAGATAAAAATAGCACTGTAAGCATGCAAAAACATGCTGTTAGCTGGGTTACCTTCAAGTCCTTATACCAACATGCAACTACCTATGCTAACATTGATACATTCATATTGGATATATTTACCGCTATTCATATCCCTAATTGTACGAGGAAAAAAGGACATCTGCTATTGAAAAACAATGATGGAAAGGAATGGTTGCAGGTGATGTGACCAAAAAAGCAGTCGAAAGGATAGCTTAGAGGCAAGAGACTGAGGAAGGCTACGATTTAGAGGAGAAGGAAGGGGGAATATTTCAGGAATTAATGACGAGAAGTGGCACCTATACAGGTTGCCGGTTGGAAGCGCAAGCTGGAGTAGTCATGTAGGTAATGTCCTGGCCTGTTTACCCAATGATCTCAGATTCGAATCGCGCGTTGTGCTAAGATATTTTGTGTACCTTAGATCAGTTTTGTATTGAGATAATGAATGCTTAAGTACATCTACATCTACGTAATACCCTGCGAGCCACCTCGAGGGTGTGTGGCAGGGGTTAAGATCACCAAACATGCACTATTGACATGCAACTAGGATATTTAATGGAGACATGCTAGATAATAGGGTCGCATGCAGCTATTAGCTGATTAGCTAATAGATGGATAATATCTACATAATGTTAAGTAATAACGTAAGTAATCTAGGCGATCTTCACCCCCAGCCACACACCCTCGCGGTGGCTTGCAGGGTATCGTGCAGATCGTGTAGATGTAATGTATTTGCTTAGCGTTTTGATTACACTAACACTGATAGATTCTCTTGAGATAGTTAAAGTAAAGTCTAATACATAGATTCACTGATTAGACACGAAGACACTTTTAGGGTTTATGGCAGGTAGTGATTATTAACCGAACTTTCAGTGCGTATATGCGCTATTAGTTACGATGTTAGGTAATCATTTTTGGGATTACTATTTATATTATGCGGAAGTGGCACTAAAATTTGATATTTTACTCGAACTGTAGGTAGATATTCAAGAAATACAAAACATGCATGTATAACGCTCTTATGGATATGTAAGAAAAGTCCAATAAAATCGCAGAATCTATCTTGTTTATCTTCTTTATAACTTCGGTTTCATTTGCATTAATCTGTTTATAATTATTCCGTGCGAGTCACTGTACTATAATATGAAGTGAATACCTGTTTATGAGGGTGTTATGTTTGACACATTTTGCTGTTGTTATGGTCGCAAATTGCTTGATGGGAGAACGAATATTTGATTTTGGGGATGGAGTTTTACCAGTCCTATTTTTTTTATGCAACCCAGTCTGCTTGTTGATTCCTTCGGTTTCGGAAGAAAATCTCATCAGCCCTGTACTTATGCAAAAGCAGTAGTCTAGCTTGCTGTTTCGGCGTCTGAAGGTTCCCTATGCCTCAAACAACAAACAGTTACCCTTAACCCCTTACTATAATTTTATTATTTTTTTTACAAATATGGTTTTTCATCCTTGAATTTAAATTAATTCTTTTACGAATCTCTTTCTCTACGGGTCCAGAGAAGCTTTCAGGAATATTCGTTTACGCATAAACTGTGTGGAACTGCAAATGTTTTCTTACTTGTGAATCGTCATGGAGGAGTTCCACCAGCTGAAGCCTAATATCGTGCCTTATTTCACCGAGTTGACTTTTCTACGGCACGTGCATGCCACCCTCACAAGGTATTCTTTTTCTTTGAGTAGTGTGCATTAAAGTTTTCTGAGCCGAAAAATGAGATGGAATTGAAAATACTGGATTGAAAAGCTCCTAGAGAGTAGAAAATACATACGAGGCCATCTCAACCGGTTTTAACAGGTTCACTTCAGTCGAAAGTCGGTAACTTTAGATTGCCGTCGGGAAAAGGAAAAAGGATGGTGTGAAAATCTGAGTCGGCAATAGCGTGCCCTTAACGAAAGTCGCCAAGGGGTCCACGGTTTAATGCCCCTTCCTATGGCCGGAGAATTGAACTTGAAATACTCTGCACACACCACTCAAGTTGGCGATCGGTATGCCGATGTAGAACCTCTACCGTTGTCGGGATTCGAACGCGGGGCATCGGGATGGAAAACTCGTTCTCTAGCCACCAAATTAACCGGTTTTCCTCCTTATCATTCTCAATTAAAATTCATCACTTACCGCGAAGAGAACGTAGTCTTTCTTTACATGCGATAATGGAAAAGTTTTTTAAAATTTAATCTCGAAATTCCACGATGTGAAATAGCTACTATTCAAGATTCCTGTGAATGCCTAGTGAGGGAGAAACACTCAAACCCGGGAATGCTTTCCTAAGCGAACCGCGAAAACGTAGACGTTCTTTTGTTCGTCTGCTTTTATTGTTCTCCATTGGGTGTTGACGGGATACGCCTGTGCTGTCGACAATTGAGCGTGAGCTCTCCAATCGTTAAAAAAATCTGAGCCTCTTGCTTACTCGTGTACCAGAAATGCATGCCCGTATTCTCGCCTCTTCTCCCCTCAGGGAAGGTGTGTGAGAGAGAACGTCCTCCTCCTGGCGTATTCTACCCTCTCCCTCGCCCCTACGAGAGGCAACCGCCCGCCCTTCCTCCAAGGCCATAATTCCATTCGACCTGACGCACCTGTCATGCCGTCATACCCACCTTTATTCCCGCGAATCGCTCCGGGGAGGATCCTCCCTTGCGTTTAACTTGGAAGTCCCTGGAAAGGAGGGGAAAAAAATTATAACAGTCCATTCCCCGCTTGGCTACACCAATGCACCCCCAGCGAGAGAGAATTGGAAAAAATTTCCTATCCCTGCGGGGAAGGCTAATTTTTTTTCTCCAGACAACCCCGTCGTGCAATGGTCACGGAATCTCGAATTGTTCCCAAAGTGTTTTTTTTTTGTTTGCTTTAGAAATCTAAGTCTCTTAACCCCCGTTCCTTAATGATATAGTAAGGGATTGGCGTAATGCGATGCGTGAAATGAGTGATTATGCACCTTCTCGGAACGATTCCCGTGCTACCAGGTACGGAATAACGTTGACCTAGATTCGAATTTACGATCTCAGCCACATTTCTGGAAATTTTTGGAATATTTCCATCCAGATTTGACGAGCCATCCCACTTATTACTCGTGAATTCGGAAGCTAGAGTTTACATTTTGTTCTAATGCATTCAAAAATATGCCAGGGAAATTTTGAGTAATAGTTCTTAAAATTGGTGGGTAATAATTTGATAACCCTCCAACGTTCTATCAACAAGAAGCCTTGTAATGGACTCCTTCTATTGGTGTCCCTCCTAAAATCAAAATTTTGTGTGACCACTTCTTGCAGTGGCACCATACCAAGATTTTTAAAGCAAGATTTTACGTCTTGTGATTCCGAGGGAAATCCTTTGATTATGGCTATCCTTCTCGTTTGCTTGAACGGTACATCTACATGAACACAATACCTACTCAGCATCCAACTATAAAGGGTATGTGACAGAGGGTCGATTCACACCAAACATGCATTAATATCATCCGAAATAGCTCAATCGAGTTTGCTAACTATGATATGGAGTAATTTCGACAGGGATTTGATATATTTTTTCGTAAGTAATTAATTTGCATCAAAACAGGTCTGTGTGTCCTATAAAGTTATGCTTTCACTAGTAGTTAAGAAAATATGAATCGGATTGGTAATAATCTATTCATTTCGGGTTAAATTCCAATAAAATTTTATGTGATGGTAAATTTTGAGCTGAACATGGGTTTTATTACAGCAATTGATGATACCGTATGGATAACATCTACATCTACATAATACCCCGCAAGAAAACATAAAGGTGTGTGGCAGGGGGTGAATTCTCACCAAGCATGCACTACAGATCATCCATATGTAGATTAGTATTAATATACTAGTCTAAACTTAAACTAAAAATGAGAAGCAAGCATGCAATAAATTGCTGTTAGTTGGGTTACCTTCAAGTCCTCATACCAAAATGCAACTACCTATGCTATACATTGATTCACTCATATTGGACATATTTACCGCTATTCATATCCCTAATTGTACGAGGAAAAAAGGACATTTTGAATCTGTCAGTTCGGCAATCAATTTCTCTAATTTTGTAATTATGGTCCAGTCTACCATAGGAAGTTGCGGTTCGCAAATTATTTTAACGTCATCACTGAAAATATTATCTTGGAATTTATTTAAGAGATTAAGTCTAAATTTCTATCTGCGATCTGACAATGATTCCTATTTTAATTCATTTAATATACTGGTTACGCTAATATAGTTATCGTACCGTCCCGTTACAAATCTTGCCGTTCTTCGCTGCACACGTTCAAGTTCATTATTTAGACCGATTTCTTAGGGATCCCATATACTGGCAGCGTATTTCAATGAGGCCTAAGAAGGGAAAAGTAGCTGAGAAATAAAAGTGTAATCTAAATCAATAAATACTGAGTACTCTCCAAGTCATCTTGAGGTGTGGTTGGGGATGAATAATCACAAAACATGCTCTTCTTACATGTAACAAAGAGCTACTATGCTACTACTTTATGAAACCTCTTACATGTAAGGGTCGCGTGCAACTAGATGTGTAGTGTCTACGTTGTAACGAAGTGGTTAGTGGGTAGGAAGGCTTTCTCAAATATATTTATCTGCATTTCTGTGGCATGCATGTGAGGAGTGAGGTCACACGTTAAGGAAGGTCAGTTAGGCTTACGCCCAGACGCGAGATCGCCCGTTTCTCCGAAGAATTTTATTTTCTTTCGTGCATAGGAATCGCGATTCAGTGGTGCGGCACCGAAAATCCAGACCTCTCTTGGCCTGGAGAGGCATTGAGGTAACCTCTATCGCTGGGTGGGCTCCCTGTTTTCTCCGCCGGCCCTGGTTTCGTGGTATCGGACAGCTTGGTGTTACCAACCACCCCACCCCTTGAATGGCACGAGGAAGATTTCTTTCCTTCGCACCCCTGAGACCGAGAGACAAGAGGTGAGGAGAGAGAGAGAGAGCCCAGCGCACCTTGCGTCTTGTGGCTCGGAAAGAAAACCCCTTTCTCCACGAAACCCAAAGAGAATGGAGTGGGACAGAGAGGGTGGACGTTGTTCTGTTTTGGCGGGAAAACCAAGAATGCCGGAGGACAGGTGTTTGTTTCCCTCGCGCGTGTTCTTTCGCATTCGAGAGTTGAATGCAGCACCTCTCTGCTGGGTGGCCATGAATAGACGCAAGAGTGTACATAACACCAACTCCCTTGTGCGCTCTCTCTATATTCGGCTTTGGTGTCCATTCACCCCGGTATTCGTTCCGGGAAGAAGATGAAGTCCTGTCTCCATTCTTGAACCATAGTCCCGAGTCGTTTAAAGCGTCCTCTTCATTGTTTTTATCGGGTTTTGCCCCTAAAACAGTCTGTTGTCAGCCCCTTTTTTTTCGGGTTGGCCAAGGAATGTTTTTACTGCGGGAGGTGGCCTGCCTGTTTACCCAACGGGGGGGACATCATAAAAATGTCTCCTCGGTTTAAGGATTGCCGTCATTGCGCGGAGTGTATATTCCTTCAATGGCGACATTATTCGCGTACAATGAATACCGGTATGCCCGCTATCGGGCCAGGGTTTGGTTGAGAGATGGGGTAACTTGTTGCCAAGGAGAACAACCTGGGGAAACTACCCATCCGAATCCTCGGCACTAGGTGAAAATTTAGAACTCTCCTCCTTTGACCCCAAGCTGTCACCAAGCACTCACTAAAAGGGGATTGTAAAATCTCTAGACTTGGTCCATTCACATATAGGTTGCATCAAAAGATTTCCTACACAACAGGAGGCCTCGAAGAATAGTTCTTGTGGGAGAACTTTGAGATTCTGAGTTGTTTGCTGAGATCTGTGATGGTCGTGAAATAAAGGATAAGGCAAAATTTGATTGGAGAAAATTATTATTATTTGCTTATAGCCTAAGATTGTAGCATTGTATCTCTCAGTTACATATGAGCAGTGAATGCACGGAAAAAGGCATGGTCAAACCAATGTTTCAATGGATGACCGTTTATGCAGCATAAAACAGAACAAGAAGAAGATGTGTATTCCACTAATTATTTACTTGGCAGGTTTTTAAGTACATAGTAAAGTTGGTCTAGGAGCCGAAACCGGTAGCACATCTCTCGTGAATAATCTGTGAAGTACATAAATTCCCCTTGTTCTGTTTTATGTTGGAAAAATTTCCCAAAGTCAACTGAAATTCGTGAACTGTTAATAGATGCAAATTTAGATGATGTTTAGAGAAACAATAACTCTTATGTTCTCTACCCAAACGCTGGGATCCTTTCGTTTGCAATCGAACTCTCTCATTTCTTGGAAAGGAAAAGTTAAGTCGCAGCCAGCACTCTTGTGTGCGCATATCTTAGATTGTAGCTGTGTGTCAATAGAGCATGTTCGGTGATCTTCACCCCCTGCCATACACCCTCGTGATGGCTCGCGGGGTATTACGTAGATGTAAATCGAAAGTCGCCGCAACTTGAACGCATCGCTGCCAAGGTCTATGGATTGTTGAATGAAATGTCCATCGTCTATGAAAGCAATGAAAAATCTTGTCCGTGACTCTTGAATGCAAAGCAAAGGTATAAACTCGCCTTTGACATTCATCGTTATTACGTTCGACCTTTCTCGAGTGGGAGCTTTATCGCATGTTGATGCGCATGAAGCTTTTCGTGGAGATCCTTGAGCGCGATAAATAGTTTGATCTTTGCTTGAACTATGCCATCGACGATGTTGTTGGTCATATATGCACTTTATCCCTTCCGTAAATTCCCAGCTCGTTAAACATTGTGGCTCACCCTTCGACAACATTGGTTGTAACACCCTTGGCATGTCGTATAGTCTTTTTTTTTTAGAAATGCTTATTGCTTGTCTCGCGGAAATTGTGACGGATAACCTCTACAGTCGACTGCCAAGGGGACTTCGATCGGTGGTACGCGACGGAGATGGAAAGTTACCGCCGAGACCGAGCTTACAATCCGACGGCAGATAGCGAAAGATGCTTACGGAGGAGAAAAATATCTTCGACGGACGATATAGGCAGTTTTATGAGCGCGAGGGAAAGTAACTGCCCTTGAAAGCATTGAGCAAACGCCTCTTGAGAAATCTAAGGAGAAGTCTTTCTACTTCATGACCAAACTACATCTTCGTGATTTTACAAAGTATTTTAGCATCTACCAACTTTTAATATTCATTCAAGGTGTGAAGATTAACGAACTATCATCGAGCACTTTGGATATATTTTTACCCCGACATTACATCGGCTGATGAGAGACTGATGCTACAAAGAAATCCATAGTCGGACTGAACGATGCGAGATTCTTTTTCACCATGCACGATTCTCTACCTCAGGTCAAACGAAGTATAATTTTTTCAAATACATTGCTCAAAATACCTCATTATTTATTAACAAATTTTTTTCAGCTTAATTCTGCTTCACGGGTTTTGATCTACCACCCACTGCACACCCTTGCGACGGATTGCAGCGTAAAATATAGATGTAAAACGCAGATAGGGCATACTTTCGGTGTACTATTTGAGTAGGAGGGGGATAGGTTTAGTACAGTGACTGGAGTTATGGCTTCCTGTTCCTAAGGCTTACGACTGGGATTATAAAGGCATTGGTTAGGATTGGTAGTATGGATTTTTTCTTGCCTTTTTGCGTGTCCGCATGAACCATGGTAAGTTGAAAGCTAGTTATGTTTTCTTGAATATCTTCCTGGAGGTTGCGTAAAAGATAAACTTTAAAGGGCCTGTCTCGCTTGATATTAACAGAAAACTGTAATCGACTGTTATTATTAGAATCAGTGTATCCTAGGTGATTATTTAACCCCTGACGCCCACTCCAAGTGGTTTGCAGGTTTTTTAAGAGATATAGATGTGATGCAGTTCATTCTGTTGCAGTATTTTACGCGCGATATCCGTGTATATTTATTGCGTACATCTGCATCTACGTAATACCCTGCGAGCCACCACGAGGGTGTGTGGCAGGGTGAAGATCACCAAATATGCACTATTGACATGCAGCTAGGAGATTTAATGGAGAAATCCTAGATAATAGGGTCACAAGCTGCTAGATGGTTAATATCTACGAAATAAGAAAGGGATTATTGATTGTTAATACATGCATCATGAACTACAGACTACTCGGACTATATTTCACCTACCTTTCCCATTGCTACGCTGAATATTGATTTCTCTTATGGTACGCGGGAAAATTGACGTTTTAAATCTATCGGTACGATATTCTATCTCTCTAATCTTGATAATCTGATCAAACCTAGCATAATACGCAAGGGTTCTCAAAGTATAACTAACATTATGTGTGAACAAATCGGTTTCGAATCTACTTAAAAGGTCTAACCCAAATTTCAACCAGCGTTCTGATAGTAATTCCCATCCTAGTTCTTCTATCAAACTCGTAACACTAATACAATTATCATAACTGCCTTTAACAAATCTAGCGGATCTCCTTTGCACACGCTCTAGTACTTTTATCATACCTTCCTCGTACGGAGCCTATATACTAGCGGCATATTCTAAATAAGGCCTGACAAGTGTAAAATAGCTTTCTGGGCGTCGAGAGTTTATTTTTTTACGTGAATTATAGGATGATGTTCTCAAAATATTTCATCCAGCGCCAACCATATGTACCCAGCCAATTCTTGATACATCACTGAATATTATAATACGCGGATGACCTCTCGCCGAATCGAGACAAGCTCGCCAAAAGGCGTTGATGGTGATTTCCCTTCGGTTGGGCTACGCCCTCTCTCTCTCTCCTCGCGACTCACGTGAGCAAGGTAAAGAAGAAGAAGAGTGGTCGCGCTTTTCAGGTTTTCTTGTTTGAAATCCTCCTCCGTCTAAAAATAGCCGAAACGTTCGGACGCTTGGCTCCGGCTTCAAGGATTCAAGAACGCGTCCGAAAAATGCAATAAAAGTCCTCCCGAGAGAGGGAGTCTCTCTCTCTCTCTCTTCCCTCAAATACGCCGGCTGCATGGATAAACTCGCCTCAGCGTTCGGTGGCTGGGTGCCTTATCGACTGGAAATATCTCTGCAGTCCAGTCTACCAGTGAAGCGATGCTGCAGCAACTTCGGTCTCATCGCTGATGGCGGCGGGGGAAATTGCGAGGCATGAGCGATAGTGCGGACACGTGCCCGAATGACTTTCGCGCCCTTCCTCCACAGAATAAGAAGGCTCTAGCCAAGCAGAGGAAAGAAATAAAACGAATGTCATGCGACCAGTGTTGGTGAATTTCATCGCTAGTCGTCAGATTTCACCAAACCTTGTGTGTTGTTAATATAATTAATACTTTTCCGGTTTGGGTACGTTTCCATTTGCGTAAAAACATTTATAAATATTTATTGATGTTCCTATCGACATTTACGTTATATATCTACATGTACATAATACCCTGAAAGCCACCATAAAGGTGTATGGCAGAGGGTGAACTCTCACCAAACATGCACTACATATCATGTATAAAAAAAGGATTAGTACTTGTATAGGTACTGTTCAAAACTACGCTATTTCAAAAAAAGATAAAAATAGCAAAACATACATGCAAAAACATGCCGTTAGTTGGGTTAGCTATAAGTCCTTATACCAACATGCAGCTACCAATGTTATCCATTGCTACACTCGTACTGGATATATTTACCGTTATTCATATCCCTAATAGTACGAGGAAAAAAGGACATTTTGAATCTGTCAGTTCGGCAATCTATTTCTCTAATTTTATGATTATGGTCCAGTCTACCATAGTAAGTTGGGGTCCGCAAAGTATTTTTAACATCATCACTGAAAATATGGTCTTGGAATTTGTTTAAGAGATTAAGTATAAATTTCAACCTGCGATCTGACAATGATTCCCAATTTAATTCATTTAATAGACTGGTTACGCTAGTAAGGTTATCATACCGTCCCTTTACCAATATTCGCTGCCGATCTTCGCTGCACACGTTCAAGTTCGTTATTCAGACCGATTTCGTAGGGATCCCATACCTTGTGTGTCACCGCGAGGGTGTGTGGTAGGAGGTGGGACATCACATATGCTCTAATTTAATGCAACTAGGAATGACTATTCTCCCGTTGTAGGGTAGGTATTCCGTTGTAGGGTATGCATTTACTTAGTCCCCTACGAGCCATATCGGCGGTGTGTGGAAGGTGGTGCATAATCACAAAGCATTCACTAATAGATACAATGATATTTAATTAGTTACAGCCTGCTTGTATAAATGTGTTAATTCTACTTACGTAAGGACTTGTAATTAAATAATTAGTATTAAATTGGAAACATAATTTCAATTTTAATTAATAGAGGAAACAAATTCCGGCGAGAAATGGAGGAAGTTTTCCATTATGGATCAATGGAAGAACCTAGTGGACTCCACTGTAAAGTCTTTCAATTATCCATAATAGTTTGAATTATTTTAATTTCTATTCCCATTAAGCGCACAAATCGCGGGTGAACAAGCCTGAGGAAGAAAAAGAAAATTTGTTATGGATATTATGAAGAGTGATAGAAAATATACCGACATGTAAATAGAACCAGAGTGGGGATGAAAGTAATAGGTAAATGAAATGCAGTTGAAATTAGTGTAAGGATTCTCCATCAAAACCTACCCCCTAATGGTTTGAGAAGTATCTATTAATTAGGCACATAAGGATACAGTTAAGATGGCATTTGATGATAAGAATATTTATCAGATGCTTTATAGACTTCTTATCCTACTCTGTACTCACCTGTCTAGCTATTTAGTTATCTCTTATCGCTGGAGTTAAGTAAGAAATTTAAAATCTATCCTCGCACGGAAGTCTATCTCTTTACATGATGCTCCTATCATTCCCAGAATGCACTCGTGCCACAGCAGATCGCTGAAGTGAGTGAAGTCAGTAAAGTCGGATTTATACTTCTTGTTTAATATTTGTCTCATTTTTTACTCTTCTTCAACGTGCCATTAACTGTTTTTTTTATTGAACTACAAATCTACGTCAGTTTTTTTTACCTTATACCAGCATCGATCTTAGGTTTTGTTTCCTGTCTGCTGGGAAATAAATCTATGACGCCGGTATATCACAGCATGGTGAAGTTCTTTTCCGCTAATCACACCTTTGGAGTTTTTTTCTTCGGAATCTCCATCTCATTCACGTTATCCGAGATCACAACAGTACTTAGGAGTGGCCTTAAAGAGAGTGGGTGGAAGCATTAACAACTAAACCTTAAACACGATTTGTTGAAAATGCACGAATAAAATCTGACCCTACGACATAACTTCCCATGCGCCCTACATCTACATAATATCCTGCAAGCCACCACAAAGGTGTGTGGCAGGGGGTGGATTCTCACCAAACATGTATATACTACGTATCATGCATTTAAAAGGACTAGTATTAATATATTAGACTAAACTGCACTATTTAAAAAGATAAAAATTGCAAACTAAGCATGCAAAAACGTGATATTAGTTGGGTTAACTTCAAATCCTTATACCAACATGCAACTACCTATGCTATGGATTGATTCACTCGTATTAGACATATATATTTACCGCTATTCATATCCCTAATTGTAAGGACATTTTGAATCTGTCAGTTCGACAATCAATTTCTCTAATTTTTAGTGATTATGGTTCAGTCTACCATAGTAAGTTGGGGTTCGCAAAATATTTTTAACGCCATCACTGAAAATATTATCTTGTAATATATTTAAGAGATTGTATAAATTTCAACCTGCGACCTGACAATGATTCCCATTTTAATTCATTTAATAGACTGGTTACGCTAATATAGTTAACGAAGATTCGCAGTTTGAAACGTAGGTGTTGATTCCAATTCAAGTGTCTTCCCTTTCCCTCCGTAAAACACACCCTCTTATTCAATATTCTCCTTTATGTAGTCGTCTTAAACGGCCCATGACGGTTGTGTTGAGCACGTTCTAAAGTTCCCAATAATTGGCATTTGACCAAGAAAACTGGCTCTGCTTCAGTAATCCCTTCCATTCTTCCTTGACTTTCCTTTTACTTCTATAACCTTGAGCTTCACTTTGAATTTGCCTACTTTATTCATTTTTTCATTCACATTCCCGTTCATTCTTTCTTGAAGCTTTTTCTCATTCTGACCACATAGGTACCTCTTTTTGAGGGCTCCATTAGCATTCACCATAATGTTTCCTAGACTGACTTTTGAATTAGTACAAATTCTCTACTGGGGATTTAAGTTCTTCCTTTTTCACTGTACTCTTCGGAAATTTATTTTAATATAATTGAGTTTCTCCCTATTAAGGCAAATTAACGTTGACCTGAGACACTTCTAAAAGTTCCTCGTCGACGGAATATACCCGTGTGTTTCTTTCACTCGGTGTCTCCTTGAACTCCGCAAACTTCCTTCCATCCTCTACTTATTCCAACTAAAAGGCCTGTTCTTTTCCCCCAGATTATCCTCTCTGTTACGGCCCTCGACTGCCCTAGCCTCTTGTCACCTTTTGCATCCACTTATTCTTCCTCTTTAATTTCCAACGACAACGCCCTCTCCTAACCGACCATGTCCATTACTTCGTTTGTTCATTGCGTTTTGCTATTCATCTTACTTTCTGAATTCTTGCCAACACCCTCATCTCAAACATTGCCAAACAATTTTTTTGTTCTCTCTAAAAAGCGGATACAAGGACATTCAAGAAATGAGAAGTCTTATTCAGATTGCAACACCAACGTTGAAAAAAATACAGTACCTATCTCCAGGTATTTGGTTTGTTTCTGATGTAAAAAAATATGTTTTCTATAGACATTTGCATTGTGACGACGACAATGCGAAAGGATATTTGTCCCTCTGTGTGTGGTCCAATGAACCACTTGGATGAATAATACGACATCCCCCTACGACGTCTACTTTTGGACGACATGAAGCTAGAGATTGTCTTACCGATAGATTTAAAATGTCATTTTTCCCGCGTACCATAAGAGAGAACGATAGGCATCGTAGCAAAGGGATAAATAGGTGAAATATTGTCAGAGTAAACTGTAGTGCATGATGCATGTAATAACAACCAATAATCCCTTTATAATTCGGCCCTGGTGGCGGCGTGGTTAAGTTCTCGCCTGCTAACCTGATGGTCGCGGGTTCGAATCACGCCTAAGTGGGTTTTTTCAACACTCAGGATATGGATGTGTGTGATTGTCCGTTGTTGATTGTTAAATCCCCCGATGTAAAATAAGTAAAAATAAAATAAAAATAAATAATTGCGTGTATACTAACCATATAGCTGCTTATGACCCTATTATCCAGCATGTCTCCATTAAATATCCGAGTTGCATGTCAATAGTGCATATTTGGCGATCTTCACCCCCTGCCACACACCCTCGTGGTGGCTTGCAGGGCATTACTTTGATGTAGATTTAGAAAAATATGTCTTCAGATATCGTTGGGCCACGTTTCCATTATTCATCGAGCTCTTTCGTTGTCCTCGCCTGCATGGGGAAAGCATTTTACTCACAGTTGAGACGTCCGTGCATACGGTTTTGTGTTGTGCTCGTATGAGGCGAATAAATACACTCGTCACTCTGTATACCCTCGTCGCTATGGCAACGAGCCATCTCAGTTGGCGGCGACTGGATGATTGAAGATAGGAGAATTTTTATTCATGAGCAATTTTGGCGTGGCTCTATTTGAGACAACTTGAACCCTGGCAATGGTAAATGGCATGTAAATTATTGCATGACAGCTAATGCCTAACCGAATAATAAGAAATAGATTAATTCGTAAATTCTAGTGAATATGTTGCACGTTACACATGTATGCATGACTAATACGTTTCAATCATTAAACTTGAACATGCTCATTAGTAAAAGTATTGAACGATTAGTGATTATCCCCCAGTCACGCATTTTAGAAGGGGTTTGCAGAGTAAGTGTAGATTTAGATGATAACTGCTCCCAAAAATGTCTTCAGAACGTGGTGAATTCTTTTCGTTAGGTACCCAAGAAGTAATGTATGGAAAGTCGCTTTTGCCCTCAATTTCTTAATCTACATCTACATCTACAAGATACCCTGTAAGCCACCGCGAGGGTGTGTGGCAGGGGGTGAAGATCACCAAGCATGCACCACCGACATACAAACAAGCAACTATAGGGTCTCATGATACTAGATTGTTTGTATCTATAGTATTTAAGGGGTTAATACATGCATCATGCACTACAAACTACTCTAAAATATTTCCCCTACCTATCCCTTTACTATGCTGCCTATTCTGTTCTCTTATAGTACGGGGGAAAAATGCCACTTTGAATCTATCGGTACGACAATGTATCTCTCTAATCTTATTAATCTGGTCCTTTGGTTCTTGGTATTCGTTGGTTAATTCTTTGGTTAATATTCAATGAATTCTTGGGACAGGTCACGTTCTTCCAATAACTTTCCAACAACAAGCCAACGTTGAAGATGTTATTGGCATTTGCCATGATGACTTCTTATTTTCTTCTATCAATCTTAATTTTGCAAGTGATTTGCCATAGAAATGTTCAAATGTGTCTGGTAAGAACACCAGCGATGACGCAGGAAAAGTATTTGCAAATTCATATATTCCGAAGATATTGTATGGAAATCGAATAAAAATGTGAAATGAACAATGTCATTTCCACGAAAATAAAACTTTACTAGTGGCCAAGATGACTTCGAAACCAAGGTCGTGTGTAAAGTTTAAATTTTTTTCATTACTTATTCCGAAACCAAATTATTTGATCAGAATACTATTTAAACCCACAGCAGATGAAATTGCTGGCATTGATAGATAGCGCCCATTTAGACTCCTGTACATTCGACCTGTCGATGCTATTTGACCTGTGATTCGATGCTATTCGACCTGTCCAAATGCCCATCGCCGGCTTGACCACGAAAATCCAATTGTATTAGTACAACGCTGTACCCATGAGGTAACTCTCTGTATTTTCGCTGGCCGTGGTAGCCAGTTAAAAATCATTTTACTCTTTGTTAATAACGGAATGGCACCTCACTGGGTAACATCAATACTCCACTCGACATGACAGAGTGGTCTGTAGCCTACGAGAGGCGGATTTTACTCCTCACTCGCGCATGGGTGTTGTGTTTGTCTTAAATTAGCAGCTTATGTTTTATTTCATTAATTCGGAACCACATTGTCATTGAAATTAAATTATAAAAGTCACATGCATTATGATTTTAAAAACATATGCTGTTAAAATTCCGAAACGATGGGTGAAGAAAAGGCTCCACCACTAGCAAGAAACTTTCTAAAAGTCTCAATTCTGAGATTCAGGCCGCAGTGAGCCAGTCACCCTAAATACCATATCAGTCAATTCTTAAAAAATTGCCATAGATTGCCAGAGTATGTTAGACGCTGCGAGATATCGTGTGCAGTGAAGATCGGCAAGATTTGTAAAGGGACGGTACGATAACCTTATTAGCGTAACCAGTCTATTAAATGAATTAAATTGGGAAACATTTTCAGATCGCAGGTTGAAATTTAGACTTAATCTCTTCAACAAATTCCAAGACCATATTTTCAGTGATGATGTTAAAAATATTTTGCGAACCACAACTTACTATGGTAGACTGGACCATAATCACAAAATTAGAGAAATTGATTGCCGAACTGACAGATTCAAAATGTCCTTTTTTCCTCGTACAATTAGGGATATGAATAAAGGTAAATATATCCAGTACGAGTGTAGCAATGGATAACATTGGTAGCTGCATGTTGGTATAAGGACTTGAAGCTAACCCAACTAACAGCATGTTTTTGCATGTTTGCTTTGCTATTTAATCTGTTCTAAAATAGTGTAGTTTAGAACAGTATATAAATGCTAATCCTTTGTTATGCTTGATATGTAGTGCATGTTTGGTGAGAATTTACCCCCTGCCACACACCTTTTATGGTGGCTTGCAGGGTATTATATAGATGTAGATATCTTTAACTGTTAGAACAGCTGCAAAAACCTTCCACTACCGAAATGCATTTCCTCAACATGCAGGTGCATAAAAGCATAAATCTGTTTGAATATTATCTTTCCGCTCATGCAAAAGGTCACCTGAAACCGTGAAAGTATTCAAGGTCAAAGGTGATAATGGATCTCCCTAATTCATTAGACGAAGGTCTTTGCAAATCAGGAATGCGCCAAGCAATCTTAAGAGAGATAATGACGGAGTGAGTCGGATGCGCCTTTCATGCGGACTGAGTTGTTCTTTTTTCCTCTTTTTTCCGCAGATGTCCGTGCGTTAGCACATAAGCTATTAATTTGAGAGTCGCGTCACGAGCGTCTCTCGATGGATCGCGACGAAAGAATTATGGCCCTCATCTCACTCGATCGTAATTTCTCGAAGAAGGCCTCTCCAACTCACCACCCTTCACGAGGCTATGCAGTTGATGCATCGGTGTCCTCTATTATAAAGTCCTGGATAAGGATATAATAGGTGCCGGATTAGGCGGGACAGTCCCGAAGGTTTGTGCCATATGGCGAGGAATCCGTGAACAAGCGGAACTCTCTCGACATTAAAATGGTGCGTCAGTAAAAATTGCAATGTTTGCCATTAATGTAATAAACTGTCGCCGAACGATGAATTGACTATACTATCGTTCATAATTATGGAGTTTTCAGTACATACTCAGTCGGTCGCAATCTGAAACTTTTACTATCGACATGTGAAATAGGTAAACCGTTAATTTCATGCCCGAGGTAAAAACAAGAAATATATCGTTTCTTGAACTTAATATTTTTGGGAAGACTTTTCAGGTAATTTTGCAATAATTCTTCATTGGCAAAATTTGGCCAAATGCTTCAACAGTATGCTGTTTTGTTGTGTACTCACTTTTTTACTCATTTGGGTTTATTTCGCTGGTCCCAAGCACGCGATTTGAATGCATTTTTTTAATTCATTAACAATTTTTAGTTTTATGTTTACTTAAACTTTAATATTTTTATGAATTAAAATGATTAGAGTGACTCTTCTATGTGCATTTTCTTTTAAGTGTTCAACCCGAAGGTTGGTTATTGATAGGTGAGAGTAGAGCTCACCCCGTACCCGCCGTACTAAGCCATTGGCACGTGAAATTCACACATTCAGTGTAGGGGGCCATTTACTTTCCCTGGGCCACCTGCGATTTTCTACGAAGTTCTGACACGTCCAGAAAATAGAATCGTGTGGATAAGGGTGTCCAGAAAGGCTCTTTGAACCCGGGATTTGAATCCGGGACCCTTCGGTCAGTAGCTCAGCACTCTACTCACCAGGCCACCGCGACCCCCTTTCTACATACATACTTATGATATTTGTAATGGGCTCATAAACGCATATCGTATTTCAAGGTGCCCCGTAAGTTCCGCATCTTAAGTCTTTATCCGATGGAACACCCAAGAAGACTTTGTGCAGATAATACTCTGGGAAAGCACCTGATCGTGAGTCCCGCCCTTAAATTCATATGTCCCGCTTCGGCAGCCCCAAAATCTGGCTGATGTACGTTTGAGTCCTACTATGTCTTATGCTTGGATAATCTGGCTGTCGGAATAGGATAGAATGCTGTGGAATATCGTATTTTCTCTGAAAATATCCCTGTCGATCGTCGAAGAGTATTTTCATTACCGCTAGTAATATAGCTATATACTTTTTATTCTGTTATTTTTTCATAATTTATTCACTAAGATGCTCAAAAAATACGTAAAACTACATACTACAAAAAAGTGAACGTTATTGAGCCTGCCCAAATGATAATGATATTAATATTTAATACAGTGGCATTGAAACTTTTAGAGCATGCACGAAACTCATGCTCGGTAATTATTCACCCCCTGTCACAAACCCTCGAGATGGATCACAGGTTAATCCTCAATGTAGGTGAGATATCTAGGGTTGCGGCGTTTTTTCTCGGTCAACGCAAATGTTATTCTGGTTTTTCTTCACATTGAAATTCTCTTATTTTTGTGGATATTCATAAGGCTCTTGCGAATGTACGTACCTGTGTGAATTCTACGGTGCCAGGTGCGGAGCTAAACGGGAAAAACAAGACCTAGGCCGGGAAATGTATGCTCCGGTGGTTTCCCTCGCCATTCCTCTTCTTCGAAGATGCGCCCACGCAAAGAGAGGGAAGGAGACGGACGGAGAAAAATATTGGGGGACGGATTTTTTTTGGGCACGTGTCTGGGGGAGGGGTTAAGCTTTTGACACCCTCAACCCCACCATTCCTGACCCACTCCTCTCTCTCTTTCTCTCTCTCCCTCTCCTTGGGTCCCTGCCGCCCACGCGAGCGAGATGTGCCGCTCCCGGCCACACCCCTGGCAACCCCCCGGGGGGACGGAGCACACGCCCGGACCGGGTGCCAACCCCTCTCTCCCCTGTGGCCCTTCGGCAGGATTCCGGGAAGTCATCTCCCGAGCGGCAGGGTCTCTTTCACTCCCCCCTTTCGTTTCGGGCGGCTCCTCTGAAGCGAATAAGGAGGTCCAGGGAACCTACCCTTCCTCCACTCACCCTACACCCCTACTCGGTTTCACCTGTCGAGGGAGGAGGTCTTGTTGAACTCTTGGCGAGAAGTGTTTTCCCTTGCAGAAGCAAGGAATGGATGGGATCCGTGGAAGGACGTCATAATGATCCTATTAAGGATCCTATCCTAACATCCTAGGGATCAGTGTTTATCAGAGTTTACATTGCTCGTGAAGTCTTCTCGGGTTTTCCATCGTATAAAAATTCGGTGACTTGCGAAGTTTCTACGACTGACACTGCCATCATCTTTAGGGCGTTGAGTGCAAGCTAATGAGAGTTTCCATTATAGATATGAGAGATTGTTATCACATTGCTTAGGATTCCCTCCCTCAGATCCTTCATATAAGCCTACCGTGGAATAAGATAAACGGATGTGATATGGCTTGGAGACTGCTAGTACTAGTGGACTAGACTTCTTGCAGAGTATTAACTTTTTATCCTGAGGACCTGGGCTCGTATCCCGGATGAGGGTGTGAGTTTTCATAAATATAATGGTCTCCACTTTGTGGAGAGCACATCGAGTGCAATACGCCGTCAGTCGGATGGGACGTGAAACCATGGACCTCTTCCCAGATCTCGTTAAGAGCAGGCTAATGCCGACGTCGGGTTTCACTCCACCCTTCTTCTGTTCCCCAGAAAATGTCTACACTCATTAAATTACCCATCTATCCTAAATGGCGCAAATGACCTAAGTTATTGGTCGCCTCTCCCGAAAAACTAACTGATTAAAGTAGAAAGTTGACTACGGATGGACCGAAGAGAATATGAAGCGTTTTTCACGGAAGAAACGGATCTTGCTTTTGCAAATTCAGCATTTTTTTATTTATACAGCAAGAGTTACGATGCATCTATCCTATGGATGTCACATTTTTAGATCATGAGTACCAATATTTTGTCCATACATACCGAGGGTCCGATGTGTGAGGAGTCTGTGGTGTGCCCAACCCGCGTGGTGAGATCGGGAAAGAAAAAATTGAGGGTCTTCATTGGATAATTCGAGGGAATGGGGGTAGGAGTCCTCAAATAAGAAAAATGGAACTTACAAAGTTTAATTTCCTCTGTTCTGGACAAATTCCATTTAGTACAGACCCAAGAGATTATTGAGGAAACTTAGTATTTGTTTGCGAATGGAAAGTTCAGATTGAGTTGGTCATCAAATCGTATTTTCGAGTTAGCGGGTGTTCGGGCTGAGTTGTCCCGTAGCTTGTAATCCCCCATAATTCCCATTAATCTCTTGCTAATTGTCTCGGTCCGTTGTGCCGAAGAAGCTTCTTTTGTTTATTCACGTAATTAGGTAAACTGTCTTCAGTCATCACATTGAAATTCCGCTTGGCCATATCGTAATCCTTCGAGTCATTTTACCCATTTTGGAATCTATCCGTTTTCTAATGACTTTAGATGTATATTTAGGATTCCCGCATGTGACGGTCGATTCGGTGGCAGAAATTATATAGTGTATTATCGTGCAGGTAGCTTTAAAGTCTGCCTTCCAGCGAATCAGAATCGACTTTTTAACTTTATGGCATTGTGTGAAAGGCGTACTGAATGTACATAAATGCTTTTTCCAGTTATAAATATTATTTATCTTTCTAGTCCTTAATCATTTCGTAAACATATGTTAATAAGATGTATATATTCATGCATGGGTGTAGATATAGATAGTATTATAATTTCTTTACTACTTAGCCTAAACGGTTGCCAAGTAAACGGGGCCGCTGAGAGCGTTCTAGAGCGGGAGAATTTACATTATCAATAATAAATGAGTCAGAAGGATCTGAAAAAGATTCTAGTAACCATGGAAAGGACAATGACCAGATATCAACTGAAGATAATTAAGAAGAAGACTAAGATATTGGTGTGCAACAAGAAAGAAGAGGCCAAAATAAATGTCAAACTAGGAAAACAAAAACTTGATGAGGTGAAAGAGTTCTGTTACCTAGGAAGCCGAATAACCAGCGATGGACGAAGCAAGAAAGAAATAGTCAGTAGAATAGCCCAGGCAAAGAGGGCTCTTTCAAAAGAAGAATCTACTTACAGCTGGGAATACAAGCTTGGAAGTAAAGAAGCAATTCATCAAAACGTGTATCTGGAGCATTTTTCTTTACGGCAGTGAAGCATGGCCGATGACAGAAGCGGAGAAAAAAAGGGTGCAAACATTCGAAATGTGGTGCTACAGAAGAATGCTGAAGATTAAATGTATCGACCGAGTAAGTAACGAGGAAGTCCTAAGAAGAGTAGGAGAAAAGAGATGTCTGCTGACAACTCTAAAAAGAAGTAGGGACAATCTAATTGGCGATATCTTGGGACACGATGGCATGATTAAGACAATCGTCGAGGGAAAAGTGAACGGGGAGATTGGAATATGCAGGCCTCGTATGAGGTATATGGAACAGGTAGTAAGGGAGGTAAAAGAGAAGAATTACGTCATAATGAAAAGGTGGGCCGATAGAAGAATTGAGTGGAAAGCTGCGTAAAACCAATCCTAGGATTGTTGACCAATGATTATGATGAATAATAAATGAAATTTACGTTTACAAGTTAAAGTTATTCAAATGGATTTTTTGTTTCGTTTCAGTATGATGTCATATTGGGGCTTGTTACTCTTGAGTGGCAGTGTGACTGACGTGCTAAGAAGCATGGAGGTAATCATCTTCGGCGAGTGAGACTCTGCGAGGATATACTCCGAACGAGGTGTTGTGGTAAGTTTTATCACAGAGTAAAGATAATATAAAGGGCGTACCGTTTAGGGCAAAACTGTTGTAGGTTTTGGATGTAGTACTGGAAGTTTTTCACAGATGGCGAGGGAAGTATTTTTCTCCCCCGTATTCCAACCCCAAGGGAAGTATTTTTTCCCTTTTACATTTGGAAACCTTCCAGTATATGTCCAAAGCGTATAACAGTTTTGCCCATGTGGTGAGCCCCCTATATTATACAAATCCAAGTTTTTGTGCAAATGTTCTTCCTTCCTTGCAATTTCCTGTTCGACTATCAGTAGGCTTTGGTCAATATTCATGCTGTAAGGGTAGAGAGGATTCGCTTAAACGATTAATTATATTACTCGTGCTTCCTCTCTCTCTACTGTTTTACCCAGTACTCTACTCCGTCTCAATCTTCAGTCTCTTGCCTCGCAACATGCGCTCCCTATCTATCGCTGCTTCCTTTGAAATTCCAATCCCACCTTATTTCCTTCGACATCAATCATCACACCTTCGATCCTCTCTTCCTTCCGTCCTAGAATTAAAACTTTTTTTTTTGTTCATCACTCAATCGATGCATGTATAACACTCACCTCCCTCAAATAGTCTTTCTAAACGATTTTAACACGCTGCTGCGCTCAACATTAGTCGTTATAAATATATTTATCTTCGCCTATGTGCTTGTATGTTGATGCAATGTGGACGACTTACTCTTTCTTTGCTTCTCTTGCGTGCAATAATTCTCCTTTTTGTTGTTCATTACATATATGTGGCCGCAATCTTCTCTTAGTCACTTGTGACTTCAAATACCTTGATTGCATGTTGTTGGATTCACGGGTTGAGTATTGAGGAGTCGGAGGATACATATCCCCGGGGTAGGTGGGTCGAGGGGTCCATATAATATTAAGCGGTATGAGGAACAGCAGATGCTCAGTTTTTTTCGTCCTCTCCATCCCGAAAAACCATCGTCGCGTGTTCTCGTCTAGGCTGCGAAACCCAAATGACTTCTCCCTTAGCCCCCTTTCCTTCTCCCTCGTAATTATTGCCCCGTCTCCCGTCTCCAGACCATCTTTTATCCTCGGGGCGGCATCGTAATAGCACACCAACCCCTGGAACATGAGAAGAGGGAGAAGCCCAGGAGAAGGGAGGTGCGGGCTAGGGGACTTTTATTGGAGTCTGTCTAGACCACCTTAGAACGGGAGAAAGTGCCAGGAAGAAATCATCGTGTGTGAGGGAGGAATTTTTTTTCCGGGATGAGGACCCGTACAGTGTCCGCTCTTAAAACGTGAGAACATTATTACGACTTTGAATGTGTATCAAGCGTCGAAAGAAAGTGAAATTGAGCGTGTGTAAAGTCAGTAGGAAGTCGGGATCCGGAATTAACTTTCTCGTGGTGGTTAAAAAGAAAACCCGTAAGATACCTCGGGGATGTGTGATCCTCGGAAGATCTTTTGACACAGCTTCCATAAATAATTGCAGTAAGAACAGTGTTGTGGGCTAAATATATATTTGATATCTGCGGTAAAATGTGAGGGCATCTTTCATTGCCGCTCACAGTTCCAGTAGAATATTTGTGATATTAGAGGAATTGTATGTGCTTAAAAGGGAATATATAGAGAGTAATGCGGGGAGGATGGTACTTAATCCTTTTGAAGAATTCGATTAATTTTAGTCGCCATTATTTACATTGCATGCACACACTATTCATCGCGTATTTCCTAATTCAGACTTGAATAGTTATTATCACCTATATAAAAAAATTATTATTCATAAGTTTAATAGTAAAATATGCGATTAAAGATTCAAAACAACTTATTCTAGGCATTGTAGCTACCTACAGTGCCTACCTACCGCTACAGTAAAGTATGTCATTCGTTTTAATTCACATCTTATCCTTATTGATAATAAGTTTGCTTACATTGTACCGGTATAATTTCCTTGGGCATAAGAAATGCTGCCATGTTTGCTCATATTATCTAGTAAATAATGAAATGCATGAAACAAATGCTATGTAATCTGGTACAGAAGATATGGGCTGTGACTTTAGACCGGGAGATTTCATGCACTAAATCATATTGTATGGTAATCATTTCTTCCGATTCATTTTCTCGGACTCGAAGAGAATATATATGTGGCTCCTCACAGCAGGACAGTCGGAGGAGATAAATTAAGGGGTCTGACGCTTTCGTCTGGACTTCGAGACTTCACGACTTCACTTCTGGATTTATCAACCACGACTTTAACTAACTTAGGTAAACATACTCTAAAAACATGTCTCTCTTTTCATTCGTTTTTTTCCGCCTTTTTTAGACACCTCAGAACAGTTGGAATGAATTTTCTCATGATAGGAATTAAGGATTAGAATTAATAACCTCGAGGGTGTGTGGCACAGGGCGAATAATAACCAAGAATGCGATGCGTAGATGCACTAATTTCTAAGAAAGTACTGAATTAGAGAGAGGGAAAGAGTATTATTCTGAAGAGTAATTCATGAATATCTTTTGTGTCAGAGAAAATTATTTTACCTTTTCACCGCGCGCTAAGAAGCAGCTGCGTAAATCTGCACGCATGTATTATTAATTTGATCGATGATGCAGGCCTGCATAGTGTCCCAGAAGTCCACTTCACCCATCTTTTTCCTACTTAACGGTCAATTCGGTTTAGTCTGTGATATTATACTTATTTTTAACGTGTGCGATTGTGTTATCAGGTTATTTTCCCGATGTATCTGAGAGACGTATCTTCACGCATATCTACATCTACATAATACCCTGCAAGCCACCATAAAGGTGTGTGGCAGGGGGTAATTGCTCACCAAACATGCACTACATTTCATGCATAAAAAAGGATTTGTATTTATATACTGTTCTAAACTACACTATTTAAAAAAACTCGTACTGGATAGCTAAGCAAACATGCAAAAACATGCTGTGGGTTGCGTAAGCGTAGCTATAAGTCCTTATACCAACATGCAGCTACCAATGTTATCCATTGCTATACTCGTACTGGATACATTTACCGTTATTCGTATCCCTAATTGTACGAGGAAAGAAGGACATTTTGAGGCTGTCAGTTCGGCAATCAATTTCTCTAATTTTGTGATTATGGTCCAGTCTACCATAGTAAGTTGGGGTTCGCAAAATATTTTTAACATCATCACTGAAAATATGGTCTCGGAATTTGTTTAAGAGATTAAGTCTAAATTTCAACCTGCGACCTGACAATGATTCGTAATTTAATTCATTTAATAGACTGGAGTTATGGCCTCCAATCGCTATCACGAAAAGGGAAGGATAAATAATTGAATCTATCGGTGATATTTCTCCAATCTTATGGGTTGATCCCGTTTTGGCCCCAGTATATTCGATTCCTCGCCGGAGATCTCCGTGTTTACTTCTGGGGGTTTGGTTTTTCGCCTTCCATCCCTGCCTATGGTGGCCTAGACAGGGAGTCTCCTAGCCCGCAGCCAGAAGGGAAGGAGTCTTGAGGGATGCAGTGGGAGGAGCAAGGCTGTTAGGGAGTAGGCGCCCGTCTCCGTGCTACCGTCGCCGCCTCCCTCGCCCACCCCCTGCCATCCCTCCACCCCTCGAAGGTCCACACACGCGCCCATGCACCAAGCCGGCGCCGTTCCCCCCCCCCGCCAGAAGAACCCTCATAAACCCCCCTCCGGGGCACCACCTCCCTACACACGCCACTTCCCTCCCTCCTCCCCGGGGGAAAACCAATTCCCCTGAAGGAGGTCCGTCATCCCTGCAGCCAGTGGCCACCTGTCTGTCCTCCAACCCTCCTCCCTTCAAGAAACCTCGGCGGCGCCGGGAATATTTCTACTGAAACCAACCCCCTCCACCTCACCGTTGGAAACCCCTGCTAGCTCCAGGGGTTCGTCCCGCTTCTTCCGAACCCTACGGACTAATAATCTTCTCCTCGTCCTACTTACACACTTCGGGTATAGTATCGGGATCGAAGTAGCGCTCTACCGGTAAGGAGATAATATCGGTGTCAGTATCGTGTGCCTTTTAGAGCATGGAGGCATCGTCTCACTTAATCTACCTGAGTGACGTAATCTAAAGGAAGTAACGGTCTAAAACAGACGCTAATAGTTCAGCGTATTTCTATATCTATTGACTACATCTACATAATACCCTGCAAGTCACCATTAAGGGGTAAAGGGGCAATAGGGGTAAGGGGTGAATTTACGCCAAACATACATTACATATCGTATCATAAATTAAAAGGGTTAGTAACTATATCCTATGGTGAAGGATCCATCGAGATCCGGCTAGCAAATAACACCTTCAACCAAGGCACAGGCTACTCTCTCAGTAACGCCTGGAAACCCGTAGTGAGAAGAATCCGATTGGCTAGGGAAATGAAGAAACCTTTCGACCAATCGGAAGACACATGACGGCCAAGGATATAAATATCTGGCAGTTTTCAACATGCGACACCAGCCCTGAAGATGGAGAACGACTCGGTCTCCGAAACGTCGGAAGTAATGGAACAGCTTACCCGGTGGAAGACGCGAATAGACTTCACCACAGCTATTGGCCGGGAGAACCTCATCTTAAATCTTTTTTGACTATATCCTAGTCTGAACTTCACAATATATGAATAAATAAATTGCCCAGTAAGTATGCAATAAAATGTTGTTTGTTGGGTTAGCTTAAAGTGCTTATACCATCATGCAACTACCGATGCCTAGCTAACCATTGTTACTCTTGTATTTATATGTACTATAGGATATATTTAAAGCTATTCAGATCCATACTTTTACTAGGACTACCCTCGAAGCTTCCTCGAGGCTGCGTGGCCTGGAGGTGAGTTGTTACTAAACATGCACTACGTTTATGCAATAAAGCTTACTTAAGCTACCTACATAAGGAGAGATTTCTGTTAATATCATGCGAAGCATAACCAAAATTCGATAAGACGCAGATATTCCATTTCACGTCGGCCTTCGGCATCGAGTGACATCGGAATTCGGAACTTGTGAAATATAGATTAGACGTTACGCTAATATCTCAGAAGTTGGTGGGCGCACAAATCAAATACACTACTGATATGATGGTTTTAAATAGTTTAGAAATGTCTTTTTTTATTCTTACTTCTTTTATTCTTTTTTTTATATAACCCAATAGAAAGGCCCTAGTGCTGTTTTTGATGTTAAATTAATCGGTAAATAGTTACATCGAAGTTACCGGAGAATTAAAAAGCTTAGTATTTCATTCTTTCTTTTATTTGACTTTGCGAGCATGAAGGTTTGTAAAAAAGAAATGAGTGTAATGGATTTAAGGACTGTGCAGTGTCTCCTGATTAATCGGGTGCGAGGATGACGTATGAAGCCGCCACTATTACTTATTTCCCCGGACTCTTATACCTAACACGTTTCCAGTGGCATTATTGCAGCTCTTAGTTGCATGCCAGCAGTGTATGTATGGTGATGTTCTCCCCTTGCCACACACCCTCGCGGCGGCTTGCATGTCATTACCAAGATATAGATGAATGTCTAGGTATTAACAAGTCTATTAAATGAACTAAAAAGGGAATTATTGTCAGATCGTAGGCTGAAATTTGACTTAACCTCTTAAATAAATTCCAAGATAATATTTTCACTGATGACGTTAAAAATATTTTAAGCAACCCATCTTACTGGACCATAATCTCAAAATTAGAGGAAATGATTGCCGAACTGACAGATTCAAAATTTCCGTTTTTTCTCGTAAAATTAGGGATATGAATAGCGGTAAATATATCCAATACGAGTGGATGGATAGGTATGGTAGTTGCAATAGATAGCATAGGTAGTTGCATGTTATTATAAGAACATTAAGCCAACCCGACTAACAGCATGATATCGCATCCTGCTTTGCTATTTTTATCGTTTTTAATAATTGAAGTTTAGACCAGTATAATATTACTAATACTTTTTTATGCATGATATGCAATGCATATTTGGTGTTAGTTCACCCCCTGCCACACACATATATGGTGGCTTGCAGGGTATTATGTAGATGTAGATGAAGGTGATGGTAGAAGGAGCCCTGAGGATGATGGCTAAGTCAGCCACCGAAACATTGGCAGCACATGACCTTACTTGGGGAAAACGCGAAAAAACACATCGCTACCAAATGCACTTTGCGACGATACCTGTAGCTCTTGAAAGAAATGTATCGTCCCTAACCACTCCGTACCTACCCCCGTCTCTCGAGCCTTTACCCGCAACCCCGGATGGAGGCGGGGGGTTGAAAACAAGTCCACCCCCCTGTCCAGGATGGGTGGTCAAAGGTGCCAAAGGGGAGCGAGAGGGGAGTGGGCGGAGGTTTCTTCAAAAAGGTCCACGCGGTCCGAGGAGGGAGGCGAGGATGGGGTGGGGGTTGGTTTGGGTTTTGACGCCCTACACCTGCTCCCTTTCTTCCCTCATCCCCTCCCAACCTCGCACGGCTAAACGTCACCTTTTCTTCCCGCCAATTTCCTCCAACCAAAAGCGACAGATTCGTCCGCCCGCCACTACGGATTCCATCAGACAATCAATGCTCTTCTCGACGAAACATGTGAGAGGATCAATAATGATATCGTGTTCCGAGAGTTCTCAGCAAGCGGCATTGATTGTCCTGGCCATGAAACATCTGAGGCAGTGATATATACCCGTACACGTACACGAAACGGAAACATACACGAAGATTTTTTTATTGATTTTCATCATCATCTTAGTTCAATCCTAAAATTGGTTTGACTCAGCTCTCCTCTCGATTCTTCTATCAGCTAAAATCATCGTATTTATGTAATTCTTCCATTTCATATCCTTCAAAACTTGCTTCGTATATCTAATCTGAGGACTTAGTTTTCCATTCTTACCATTCAGTTTTCCCTCTACGACTGTCGTCATAGGTCCATCATGTCGCAAGAATTAGCCGATTTATTTGTCCTGTCTTCTTTTCATAGTTTTCTGTAGATCTCTTTCGTTGAAATCAACTTACGTTACCTAGAATACACCTACGTGACGGCTTATTATATTACCTCTTATGATCTCAAATTATTTGTGGGAAGAAAGACAAAATCTATTTCTACGGCAATCTATCTCCATAATCTAACTTTTGTGGTCAATTCCAGTGTAACACACGATTGTTTTTAATATCTTTACAACTCCGTCGGTAAAAAGATCAGCTTCAAATTTACTTAAAATATTCAGTCTACATTTTACCGACGCTTTGATAATGATTTTAATTCGAATTCTTCTAATAAACCAGTGACGCTAACACTTAGCATTATGGCCTTTCCTGCCATTACGCTGTAGAGAAAGTATTAGTTAACTTTAGTTTTGGCGCTAACATTTTCTTTTTTAATTATTAATTTCAATCATCAGCTTATCCCTGCATACATATCGTAAAGCGCTATAATTTCGTAGTCTTTGTGGAGCCCATTGCAAACAGCTTACATGAGATGTCCAGTACGTTACAGTCCATTTACTTTCTTAGTTTCCCTAACACTATCCCCATTGTGATGAGGTATTCGGTAAATGTAAATTGATAATGAAGAAAATTACGTTTTTTTCACGTGGAATGTTGGGAGTAGTTTTTTGCGAAACTCTCCATGGCTTCCTTTCCAACACGGCAATGTTTATTCATCCTTCCCCATAAGTTGCATGAATACTGTCAAACCAGGTCTCTGCTCAACTAACTTTAATCTTTGTATTTTTTTCATTTTTTTCCCTTATCATTTTATATTTTTATGAACTCTTGGTTGGTGTAGTTTTGGTCAAGGTGGGGCTCATCACGCAAATAGCCCATCAGCGAGTGAGGACGGAGTTTTCTTTCTCTGTCCCCCCTGTGGCTTCTCAGTAGAAGTTCAGTATCCGGAAAATCTGACAGCTTGACTCAAGATTTACTTGTCCGAAAGGGTCCCTTACGATGTTGAGCTTGGGGGGCTTAGTCAATCTTCATCCAGGGGATAGTATACGTTAGAGTGTAGGACTATCCATACATGTTTCTAAAGTCCTATTCCCTACTTGGCTGCCTGGCCGTCACTATTTTGGTAAAGGAGTAGAATTTAATATGCACTCTTATATGAATAATTAATGATTTTCTGCGAGCAGGTCGTTGATACTTTATTTTCTTTACTTTCATTCGGTTTCATGATTAAGAAGAATCGTAATTTTTTATCAGACCTCTTCCTTCCGCAAAACGTACTTTTTCATAGTTTTATTCTTCCTCTCTCATTGAATGGGCAATTGTGTATGTAATATTGGCATTTATTTTTTCAATTTCTTGAATCATATCTTATGTCGCATGAATCCTATGTCTGCTTCTAATTTAAAATTTGTTTGTTATAATAATCGTAATTTATAAATAAATATTTTGACAAGGTGCTAGATAGCAGAAGTGACAGTTTTGTCTTAACCCTCCTCCCCTATAAAGACGCTTTGTTATTATTATTGTCATTGGAAATAGGTCTCTCCATCCCTGCGTAATTGTGTTCTTGTTCTTGTGTTCTTGTTCATTCGCATCTGTTGTCGAAAACCTGTCTTGGTGTGCGGAATTTTCAGTGTAGATACCATTCCATTAAAATTTTAGTGTTGGTACGTAACTGCTCTTTGCCATTCCTCAACAACTACTTAATCACTCAGTGATTCAACCCAAACTACTGACCACCCTGAAATCCTCCTCGAAGGTGTGTGGCAGGGGATGACATATCAGTAAATACGCACTACGTACATCCACTAATGTTTACATAAAATACCTACCTAATGAGAGATTGGAAAGACATATAGTTTTCACTTTTTAGCCAACATGCGAGGAAGCATTTGAGAAGTTATGCTGTATCGGACGCATCCTCATTTTTCTACCATAATGAGATTAAAACCCAGTTCGCCTATGATTATTCGTAGTTTTGAGATACATCGTCTTTATCTTACGTCATGTTTCGAAGTAAATACGTGGATTAAAATCTTTGGGAGCATATGATTGGTCTTATAATATCCTATTCTGAGTGCCCAACTACGACAACCGGTAGTGGTGGAGGTTTGGGTAGAGTTTATTCGGACACTGCTTGAATGACATATAAAGGGCACTTTAAAGACACTTGTCACCTTTCGTTATTTGTGTGGACAGCCGAAGCTGTGATTTTACTCATTCCATTTGGCCAAACGATTTCAGCTTCGGATTATGACTGCGTAATAAAACATCTCGGCAAATTTTCTAATTGGTACATATGTCCTTATTTGCGTTGCTAAATATTTTATTCATAATCTAATATATTAGTCAGTAAAAAAAGGTCACAATTTGGTTTAGATTCGTATTTTTCAAGCTGTGTTTATTTAAAATACTACGACGTACTGAGATTCCGGGGATCCCTCGCATATTTTCTCGCTGCTTATGATTTCTTTTAACTTTTAGACATCCTTAATACATATACATCCACGCGACCCCTTGCAAGCCACCGTGAGGGAGTGTGGTAGGGGGTGAAGATCATCAAACATGCACTATTGAAGTGCAGCTAGGCTACTACATGGAGACATGCTAGATAATAGGGTCACATGCAGCTTGATTGTTAGTACTTAGATTATTAGAAATACGGTTAACATTTGAGGATAAAATTTTGTGCTTTTCAGGTGTATTACACGCAGTTGTGAGCTCGCAGCTCGGCCTCAGTCTCCGCCACAGAAAACGACTCGTTTTCCATCAGGAAATTCACTTGAATTCCTTTACTGTAGTGGAAGCATGGCTGTATTTTTAAACATTTAATGTGGTATTGCAGTTGAAACTATCGTACAATACTGTTCTTCGTGATTTTCTGTTACTTCATGTAGGATTATATTTTTCCTGCCGTCTCTGAAATGAGCCAACTTGCTATTTTGAATTCTCACTATTGGAAACTCATGATGACCCAATCACCCAAATAACTAGGATCGATTGGACGTACTTGTAATTGAATTTCCCATGGCCTCTGAAAATGTTTGTAATCACTTTTCGAACATCCCGATTTCACCCCTTGTAACAGACCCTGCCCGTCACCTCCCATCCCTCCACTCACAAAAAAAAAACTCTTCGGCCAATATTGGACCCTTAGCGACCGTAACATTCTCATTCGGGCACTTGCTGAGCCGGGCCGAATGTGGGTGGTCCTTCAGCTCTGGGTGCTTATCCTCCGAAAACACGAGGAAAGCCTTTAAGAAGGAAGGCGGAGACCATGGTTTGGAGTCTTACATCCTTAGGTCATTTCGCCCTGGGCGGGGGTGAGCAACGATCATAGAGCTTATGCTCTATGGCAACGACGGTGTGCAAAGCATTGTGGGTCTCCCGTAACCAGAGGGTTTACCACGGTGGGTTTGTGCCGTTTCTGAATCTTCAAATTCAAATTCTACTAAAAACTCTAAAAAGAAGACGGTACAACTTAATCAGCCGTATCTTAAGACACGGTGGCCTGATGAAGAAAATCGTCGAGGGAAAAGTAAACGGGAAAAATGGAAAAGGCAGATCTCGTATGAGATACACAGAACAGGTTGTGGAGAGTGTAAAAAAGAGGAATTACGTTAAGGAGGTTGGCTTTCATCCATCTCATGTCCAAATATCCATTCTCAGTATATGGTGTTTCTTTGACAAAGATTCTTTGTTCTATATTTGGTGATGATTTATCACCTGCCACACCAGTGTATTTTTTCTGTCGTTAAACCTTCAAGTTACCATAATTTTTTAACTATTCTTTTACTATCCTTTCGTTTTCTTCTTTATATCATAGCTGGCTTCCTCAGATCACTTTTCTCGCGACGAATGTTTTCATTTGATCAGTAGGATATATAAGAGGGATATGCTAGTTTAAAGAGGTTGGCTCGCGACTGCTTGAGTCAAGTTGTCTGAGGAATCTGATTCATTTAAGTACGAGTATATGCCTGCTAAGTGATCCTTACTTCACAAAGAAAATTATCTAAGCTATTGAAAGTCATAAGTATCACAAGAAATACGATGTAAAGTTGAAGGATTTCTTTTTTATGATAATTTTGATCAGCTCGACTATGTAGTCAATTCAGTATTTACTTTAAAGAAATAAATTCATGTACTCAATGAATTTACTAATTTACAACACCAGAATATTACTATCAAGCATTATGTTAAAATATTTTTCTGAAATATGCTTAAATATCTCGTTAGTAATGATATTATTCATACGCCATACATTTTGGCTAGAGCGACCGCAGCGCCACTTGAAGGCAACTAACGCATTTCGTCTGCTATAAGCGCAGAAATTGGTGGATTTAGCGAAAAATACGGTGGGTTGATGCCTTTTTTTCGTGTCATTTTATTCCTTGTGACATTACGCATAAAATATCAGTTTTGCAAAAATGACATGTCACTATGGTATTTTTAAACGTTATATTCCCATGTGATGGCCATTCTCGCCGTTAATCATATGTAATTTCAAATGCAATTTGTGCAAAAAGGAGTATGGTTTGGTGTATTTATCTTTACTTTATGAGACAGAGGAACTTTAGTTCTATAAGTGCTGATGATATAAAAAAATGACATGACTTTCACTTTTCGGATCAACCTCCTTAATATGAAGAAGTTTGCCGATAGAAGAATCGAGTGGAGGGCCGCGTCAAACCCATCCTTGATTGTTGACCTATAATGATGATGATGAAATTTAAATTTGACCGCCTGAGTCGAAAATATGTCGCATCAGAAATATGTGCTATTCGTGCGACCACGTAAGCATTTCCTCCCGAACATTGTCTCCTATGCTGCGATTCACCGATGACGTAGTGGTCATAGCAGAAACAGAGAAGGACTTGAACGAGATTCCCGTAACCATGAAAAGGACAGCGGTCAGATGTTAGCTGAATATCAATAAGAAGAAAACAAAGAAATAAGTACGCAGCAGGAGAGAAGAGGCCAAGACCAATGTTAAACTAGAATAGCATAAACTTAAGGAGGTGTAAGAGTACTATTACTTGGAAAGTTGAGTAACCAGCGATGGATGAAGCAAGAAAGAAATAGTCAGTACAATAGCCCAGGCGAATTAGGCATTCTAAAAGAATAATCTACTCGCAACTGTAAATACCAGCGTAGAAGGAAACAACTTACATCTGCATGTATGTCTGGCTGCATGTCCTTTATGTCAGTGAGGTATGGACGGTGACAGCAGCAGAGATGACAAGGGTGGAAGCATTCAAAATGCGGTGCTACAGAAGACTGATTAAGATTGAATGGATCGACTGGTTGACTAACGAAGAAGTGCTAAGATGAGTAGGGGGGAAGAGGCCTTATTTAAACCCTTAGAATAAGACGGGACAAATTAATCGACCACATCATGAGACCTGATGGCCTGATGAAGACACTCGTCGAAGTAGAAGTGGTTGGGAAGAATGGCAAAAGCAAGGCCTCGCTTGAGATGCATAGAGCAGGTGATGAAGGATGTGAGGGAGAAGAAATACGTAAAAATGAAGAGATTAGCTGATAGGAGAATCGAATGGAGAGCTGCGTCAAACCAATCTTAGGATTGTTGACTGATGATGATGATGATGATCGTCTCGAATTTCGCCTTGACTAGCTAAATAGGTCAGTGGCTTCTAATTGTCAGATAAATCTACATATTCATCCTTTTACATTAAAACTTTGACGCTTTCGTAATGCTGGAGCACCCAATTTTCTACATGGATCAAATATTTTGAATGTTCCTCGTCATCTTCCTGTTGAGAGATGATTTATGAGGTCGAGTTTCGTTTTGTTACTGCTTTCATGGACATCTGCGTATTACCCTGCTAGTGGGGCTGTGCGATATGCTGTTTTAAATATCGCACGACGATATCATTCTGATATCGCGGATTAGCCGATATATCGGTTTCGCGATGTAAATAGGAATTATCGTGATATGGACATATCGGGATATGGACAATTGGGATATCGACATATCGGGATATCGACATATCGGGTTATCGGATATCGACTTATGATATAATAACTTTCGACGACAGAGCATATAATTTTAGATAATAGAGGTTCTCTTCAATTTTTTGATACGGCCCATATGAGCTGAAATATAACATTTTTCCTTGGTCGAAGAACAGTGAAAAATTTTTAAATTCCGAATTACGGTTTGAAAACAATAATTTTATGAACAAATTTGAACTTTTCTTGTTGAATTCGAGTTTTCAGTGTTGAATTAGCACCATGGCCATTCCATTCCCTGCATACAAATTTTATGATAAAAAAGTTGTAGTTAATTACAATAACAAATTAGACAATTTAAAATATATAATTAACGATTGAGGAAGTGTAATATTTTATAAGGAGACCGTTTACAGCACTTCAATCCGATCAACCATTACCGAGAAATTGCGCTAAATAGAGACATTATAAAGGGTGACAGAAAAAAACACCGGGATAAGGATATCGTCACATCGGGATATCGTGTTATCGGGATATCGTCATATCGGGATATCGCGTTTCGAAATATTGACTCCCGATATCAAGTGCATATCGAGTATCGTCGACGATATATCGTGGTGTTGCACAGCCCTACCTGCGAGTCACCTGAAGGATGTATGTCTCGGGTTGAATCAACACCTGGGAACATCAACCTACCCATTGGCATCTTCTTGTTTTGAAAAGTATGAAATGAGCAACTCTAAAACTGTTATAAAAGATAGAATGCTGAATAACCGAAGATGTTTGAGAGAAATAATGAGTATTGGCTATGTATTGAAGAAAGGAGGCAAATGTATTGACGTGAAGACAGACGTAGAAATGGGAAAAGAAAATACGTGGAGATCGTACGCTAAAAAGAAATTGTGTGTGGGTGCATCGGTAATCTATGTTTTGGTTCAATTATAAATTATGGTAACTTGAGCAGAATATCGCTATATGACCCCTGGAATATCTTTTTTGTTGATGCGTTACCCAAGAAATTGAAGTCTTAAGTGTTTCTGTGTGTGGTGGAGGAGTAAATATGTACTTATCATATCGCTGATTCAAGGCCGTGAGGCGCTACAACTTTATTTTAAATTCTTTCTACTGTTCACATGAATTAGGATCTCTTTGTACATATTTTATACACTAACGTTAATATATATGGCAACCATTTATATGCTTATGATGTCTTATAAAATATCATGGTTTAACTCGTCCAAATGCTAGCCTGCTCTAGTCATTGCTCATCTACGTATATGAACAATGACTACTTCTAGGCAATACCGTGCAAGCCACCCGAGGGTGTGTCGCAGGGAGTGAAAATCACCAAAAATGCACTATTCACTGCAATAGTGCAATAAGCCCAATTCTTTATCGTCACCGGAATTCCCATAACTAGTACGAGAACCAGGACAAATCATCTCAGAAGTGATTTATAGCATCCTAGTTGGAAGTATTCCTTCGGTTCAGCTCCCTGGCTTGTCGATGTGTCTTGTTAATTCGAAGTGTACGGCGTACGGGGTCCAACTTCCTATATGATCGCAACCATTGGCCTGGTCGACAGAAAAATAACTATTTTTATTGGTGGAAGACACGCAGAACTGACAAAAATAAAATATTATCAAAATATAAGCTACGGAAGACAATTTGCTGAAGTTGCGACGAGAAAAAAAATTTGGCCCATGGGGGGATCGAACCCACGACCTTCGCGTTATTAGCACGACGCTCTAACCAACTGAGCTAATGGGCCTTCGTGATGCGAGTGGGAGAATTTTAGGTATAAGAGTTCAGTGCTTCAGGTATTTCATGTATTTCGGTGTAATGCAATTCTTCATTGATGGATGTAAGTTAAAAAATTAATCTTACATTTCACTTTCCGTTTCAAGCTCCGCGAATTATTTTTGGCTCCCGTGTGTTCGTTGATATGTTTAAGTCGCCCGTAGCAAAGCCTTTTATTTTGAATGCGTGAATGATAGCATGTCGCTGATTGATTTCATTTCCTTAATCAGTTCATTTTTAAGACTTGCAACGATGATATATTCAATATACAGACAGTGGAATTTTGGAAGGATAAGGAACCGTAAAGGATCTAAGAGAAGAATGGAATGGTTGAGAAGGAAATGCTCGCGTTATCTCGTCGGTCGAGGCAGTATGAATTGATTTCTCTCGATTACCATGCAAATTTCAATCCGCGTTATATAGTCACAATCAAAATATACCCAATTCGGCCTCGCACCTTCAATGATTTTGCTCAGTTATCCGGATTTATGTTTTTTACGACTTTCAACGTTTATCCTCTGACGGATTTGACTCCTGTGCCCGAGATGGGATTTGAACCCGCGACCCATGGGTTCCGTAAGCAACCCATAGCTACCCGTTGAGGCCAGCATCCTTTTGGGTTTCGTCAGCTTGCGTTGTTTTCTCACCACAACTGTGCACAGGTTCGCTATTCACCTGCTGGCGTACTCAGGCGAAGAACCTGAGGTGTAAATAGAAATGTTATGCATCAATTTTCATTCATAATTCCATTAGACTATAGAATGATCCAAAATTAATCAACAAGAGAAGGCGAAGATTACCTATTGGAAGAAGAAACGACCTTCGCCGGGGGACGCATGCAGGAGAACTGGCGAAACCATTGTGAGAAAAACAACGCACGCGGACTCAACCCGAAATAATGCCGCGAAAACCTGAGATTGACCATGCCTACCCGGTTATCTTGCCCGGCTGATTCATTTTGGCCTGACGTGTCGTGACCCTTTGCAAATCAAATGGTTCATAATTTTTTTATAGAAATGATTATGGTAGCGATGAGCATAGAGTATGGAAAGCTTCATATTTCTTCTCCCCTAAATATTGTTTTAATCATAATTATTTTAAACCGGAATTATGTCAGTAAATTACAATGAATCTTCCCGAAGTACTTTCTCTTATCATCATTGGACAGTTGTTGTTGTATTCTATGTCGTTGTCTCCTTCTCGTAGTTAATTTTTAGCTGTCTCATGTTTATTAAGTTTGAATTATTCTGTAGTCTATTCGGATTATGAATGAAAATTTATCAGTAATTCATCAGTAATACTGGCACCGAATGTTGTTTCTCGTGGCTTTCTATTCTAACGTAGAGTAAAATATGATTGGTTGCCGTTTTATTTAGGTATGCTCGATATATCCGTAGTAAGTAATCTTCTTTGAATTGCCAGCATATTGTCCTCAAGTATGCATTTGATTCAAACTTAGCCAATGTTAAACATAATAGTGCACGCCAATATCCTAGAAATGTGGCTAATTATTATTAAGGGCTTGTTTAAAACTACGATATTTTTAATAGAGTAATCAGGATAAAAATATGAGATGATGGCGCACAAAATAATATACATAGTTATCTTGGAATTCATTACAGTGACTATATTGAATTAAAATGGCGATCGTTTTAATCGACGAATTGTTTAATTCAATAATACGTTAGTGCCGTAAAAGATCAGAGGTTGCCTCTGGAAAAAAATTGGGGTGGAGAATAGAAATAACGCTTTTGAATAACGTTTCATAGCGCTTTTGAACTCTAAATGTAGAATAGTACGCAGTGCAGAATGGTATGAATGGAAAATCCAATCCAGTTTTGGAAGTGTAAAGTGCAGGTGCAGAAAATATGTGAGTAAAATTGGCGTTGATGACTAATAAATTAAGATCATTGTAAGCATTAAATACGACTGAATGGAATTAGAAAAACGGATCGCTTAGTATCGACGCTAAAGGAGTCATCAGTTGATGGCTCCGCTGCTGAACTGCTGAAAGAGAACCCCGATGAGGACATATCTTACTCCTAGCCGTGGACTCGAAACTATATTCCTCAATATTCCGCGGGGTGCTTTAACCAGTCAAGATGCCGTAGTTTCCCGCTCTTCGCCCTATCGGGAACTTGGAAAAAAACCTTGATTTTGAAGCCTCGAGAGAATCATCTCAACCGACAGTTAAGTTCGTCTACAGCCTGCCCGAAAGCCATCTCGGAACGAAGTGTCCCGTACGATTTATGCCACAAATAAACTGTGTGCGGATGTATTGCACCAAGGAGTTTAAATGTTATGGAGAAGGCATTGACATGGTAGCCTTGGAAAGGATTACGTTCCACATACTCCGCTTAGTAGCTGCATGTTGGTATAAGGACTTGAAGCTAACCCAACTAACAGCATGTTTTTGCATGCTTACTTTGCTTTTTTTATTTTTTTTAAATTAGTGAAGTTTAGAACAGTAGGTACATAAATACTAATCCTTATTTATGCATGTTTATATGTAATGCATGTTTGGTGAGAATCCACCCTCTGCCACACACCTTTGTGGTGGCTTGCAGGGTGTTATGTAGATGCAAGCGGGAAATAGAGTCACGTGCGCGAGAGTTTGAATGAGGCGAAGCAGGAAGCAATTGTTATGCCTCGTATGTGATCCATTAAAGTTCAGTTGAAGTGAAGTGAAGTTTCGTTTAATCTCCTCTCGTATGTTTTCGCTTATAGAGGGACGATTTTGAAAGAAAAGAAAACCTCTTTAGCTGTTACGATGAAGACGACGACTCTGATATCCGGTTAGTCCTGGTGAATGAAGTCTTTACGGGTTGTCCACTGGGGCAGGGGTTCGGCGTCTCCAACGTTCCGACGGTTTCTTATTTACTAACAATCTAGTTGCATGAGACCCTATTGTAGCATGTCTATAGTGATCTTCACCCCCTGCTACACACCCTCGCGGTGGCCTGCAGGGTATCGCGTAGATGTAGATGTAATGAAAACTATATGCGTATTAAAATATAGATAGCAATGTAATCGTACCCAAATTTCATGCGAAAGGCGTCTGCTATTCTATCCAAGGGTATTTAAGGGACGCATAAATGCAATTTATGCCTGTAAAAAAGTTGTGTTCAAACCAAAGGTTGGTTTTTGACAGATGAGAGTACAGCTCACCCCGTACTAATCAATCGTGTGAAATTCACACATTCAGGACAGGGGGGTTCAGTTCCATTCCCTGGGCCACCTGCGATTTTCTACACAGTTCTGACACGCAGAAAATCGAATCGCGAGGATTTTAGGTGGGGGTGTCAGAAAGGTAATTGCCCGGGATTTAGACTAGACAGTGTGCAGCATAGAGCAGCTAGGCTCGTTACAAGGTGTTACGATAGGTTGAGTAGTGTTTCAGAATTAATACAGGAATTAGGGTGGGAGTCATTATCAGAGCGTAGGTTAAGGTACAGATTAAATCTATTAGAGAAATTTCAATCGGATACCTTTACTGAAGATGTTAGGCACATATTAAAAACACCAGCTTATTGTGCTAGATTCGATCAGATAAACAAGATTAGAGAGATAGATTGTCGTACTGATAGATTCAAAATGGCATTTTTTCCCCGTACTAGAAGAGAACAGAATAGGCAGCATAGCAAAGGGATAGGTAGGGGAAATATCTTAGAGTAGTCAGTAGTGCATGATGCATGTATTAATCCCTTAAATACTATAGATACTAACAATGTAGTTGCATGAAACTCTATAGTTGCTGGTTTGCATGTCGGTAGTGCATGCATGGTGATCTTCACCCCCACACACATCCTCGCGGTGCCTTGCAGGGTATCGTGTAGATGTAGATGATTTGAACCCGGGACCCTCCGGTCAATAGCTCAGCTCTCTACCCACTAGGCCACCACGATCCCTATACACCCTATAATACTCTCTATAGGTGGCCGTTTACATTGGCTAGTTGGGAATAAATTCCATGGCTACCTCCTCCTGACTCAGTAGCATGAGGTCCTCCATTCAACAAAACAATTTAATGCTAAAATTGTAAAAATCCAGGGTGTTCAACCTTCCAGGTTGGTTCTTTATAGGTAAGACTCACGTGCTAAGCAATCGGCGTGTTATATTCACACGTGGGGGCTATTTAATTTCTCAGTGCCACCTGCGATTTCCTACGAAATTCAGCACAGCGCTCTACCCACTAGGCCACCGCGGAGGAGATTATTTTATTGCTAAAACTGGCTCGATTTAAACCCATGTAAGTATATTTGAGCGCTTGCTTGCGTATTGGCGCACTTTCATCTGTGCCTTTGGAGAATTTTAAATCGAATTCCATTATTCGTGATACTCTTAGTTAACGACAAGCATCTTCATCCGTAGGGACGTAATACCTACTAGTAGTTTTTTAGTACCTACTAGTAGTTTCAGAATTAATAAAAGAATTAGGGTGGGAATCATTATCAGAGCGTAGGTTAAAGTACAGATTGAATCTATTAGATAAATTTCTATCGGATAGCTTTACTGAAGATGTTAGGTACATATTAAAAAACCATGCTAGATTTGACCAGATAAACAAGATTAGAGAGATAGATTGTCGTACCGATAGATTCAAAATGGCATTTTCCTTCGTACTATAAGAGATGAGAATATGCAGCATAGCAAAGGGATAGGTAGGGGAAATATTTTAGACTATTCTGTAGTGCATGATGCATGTATTAACCCCTCAAATACTATAGATACTAACAATCAAGTTGCATGAGACAATATAGTTGCTTGTTTGCATGTTAGTAGTGCATGCTTGGTGAACTTCAGCCCCAGCCACACACCCTCGCGGTGGCTTGAACGGTATCGTTTAGATGTGGATGTAATTGATTTGAATCCGGGTAATCTTCATAGTGAATTGGAAGCAAAAAAAATATGGAGCAAAAACCAATGCATCATATACGTGGTTTATAGGTATGATGATAACGTTCTTCTAGTTTTTCCGACCGTTTATAGTTTTAATGTCCTGTCTGCTCTTTTATATTTCGGTGTCCGAAACATGGTATCATTTCAGACACATTTGACTTTTCTATCTCAAAATTACTTACTAAATTTTTGTGCCTTTTCCAAATTTCCTCCTTGGCCTTTAATTTTTGAAAACTTAATAATTCCTTTCGTATTGTTTCTGTACCGTAATCAGCTTAAATGCCGAAAACAGGCATTTTCTTTCTATAACTTATAGATTTTGTGAAGTATATTTTCCTAACTACCCAACCCTAGCAGGCCAAGCATACCATATTTTTGATCTAATGAAGTCATCGTGAGTTATATATTTAGCCGTACGCCTATGTGAAACCAAACCGTTGGTTTTGAAGCCTCGGCTAAATATCGTAGGAACCTACTTTGAAGTGGCTCTTTGAGGTGTGCTGCCAGCCCGTTGAAGCCATCTCGTCATCCAATCTCTGCGAGAAGTGCCCGATATGCTTTGTGAAGCAAATAAACTGTGCGCACATGTATTACAACAATGTTCTGATCCTTTTTCTTCGGGGAGATCTCTTGAATGAGGGCGGAAAAGCCTTTGAGAATTCCGAGCATAGCTTTAGTCAACCAGCTCTTCGCTCACGGTTTGACGTACCAATACGTAGATATATATATATTTGAATGGACCGTTGTGCAACGAGGGGAGATTGAATTTTAAAGGCAACGCGGGGAGAGGGAGGTTGTCAAAATCACGCTCCCTTCCGCGTGATTGACGTCTCAATGCTGAGGCCTCGAGGGGCCCTTTCCAAGAGGCCCTTTCCAAGGGAGTAGCGTCATCAGCCCGAGGAGAAATCATTCAAGGGACCCATCTCCGCGGGTCATACACTTCCGTGGGACTCCCCGCGGACAAAAAAGTGAACTCCAATATTTCCCGTACCCTTTTTTTCCCCCGCTGAAAAACCACGAGGTTCTTGCCTTCCCATTCAGCATTCGATGGTATGAAAAACCTACGTGACGTCAAGATCGCTATGCTCAACTCCTATAGCTATATCGGTCGCTGCGATCATCTACGTCTAATAAAAGTAAAGTTCCGGGTCTGATCCCGCACCTTAAGTTGCATCAGACGGAGAAGAGGTTTTAACGAGCGGAATAGGATGGAAAAGAAAGAGGGAGGGAGGAGAGAAACCTGGTGTCGACATTAGCCCGCTTTTCATGGAGACCGTTGAAGGAATATAAATAACTACGTTCAGGCCATTGGAAAGGAGTAATGAGATTGGTGTTGTACCAGGAACAGTAGTAGTTACGGCAAAGGTAGATGGAGTAATAGAAATAGCTTTGTAGATTTTGAAATGGAAATAAGAATGTATGGATTCCTTTTTTTATTGTATGCATGTTTTAATGCTGGTAACTCTTAACATGTTCTTAACATTAATAAAAGAATTAGGGTGGGAATCATTATCAGAGCGTAGGTTAAAGTACAGATTAAATCTATTAGAGAAATTTCAATCGGATAGCTTTACTGAAGATGTTAGGCACATATTAAAAACACCAGCGTATTATGCTAGATTCGACCATCCAAATAAGATTAGAGAGATAGATTGTCGTACCGATAGATTCAAAATGGCATTTTACCCCGTGCTATAAGAGAACAGAATAGGTAGCATAGGAAAGGGATAGGTAGGGGAAATATTTTAGAGTATTCTGTAGTGCATGATGCATGTATTAACCCCTCAAATACTATAGATACTAACAATCTAGTTACATGAGACACTTAAGTTGCTAGTTTGCATGTTAGTAGTGCATGCTTGGTGATCTTCACCCCCTGCCACATACCCTCGCGGTGGCTTGCAGGGTATCGTGTAGATGTAGATGTAGATATATAATGGAGACATGCTAGATAACATGGTTACATGCAGCTCGATGGTTAATATCTACGAAATAAGAAAAGGATTATTGGTTGTTATTACATGCATCATGCACTACAGACTACTCGGACTATATTTCACCTAGTATTGCGCTATTCAGTTGAATGTGCATAATGTACACACGGAGTAGTATATTATTTTGCATGCCTGCATGGTCGTAGGTGTGAACTTGTTCTCTCTGATTTGTAATGAATGCTTGGTGATGTTTCACAACCTGCCACACACCCTTGCGGCGGCTTGCAGGGCATTATGTAGATGTACATGTTTACTCTCCTCATAGTACTCAGAAAATACCTAATGTACTGATCTCTGCTATTGTAGGGATGAAAACTCGGGCCTCGGGAATGGAATCCGTTACTTTAATCATCGGAAGCGATTCGATTCCCGCTTTTATTCCTGTCGACGATTTATATTAAGGAATTTCAACGTTGGAATCGGATTGATGCATCTGGAAAACTCTTGCTGGGTACCTCGTAGATATTGATGATTTTTCCATCAGTTAAATTTCATGTTAAACTTTTTCTTACCTTTTGCTGGCCTTTCATCTTGCTCTATGGTAATAACATCTCTGTATTCCATTTTTACGGTGACGTATTTATTCATGAGGTCAGTCTCATTGGATAGGTAAGAAAGATCTCTGCCACAGTTCGATCCCGTGACTCGGGGAGGAGAAGCTCTCTTACTCTTTGTACCAATCGTACTTCCCTGTATTTCCACAACAGTACAATCTCACTTTACAAATTGGTACTGGGCGTACACCATACCAAGAAGAACCAAGGATGGAAATTACTATCAGAATTCAGGTTAAAATTTAGGTTTACTTTTATGTAAATTTGAAGCTGATTTGTTTACAGATGACGCCAGATATATATTAAGAACCCCTGCGTATTCTGCTTGTTTTGATCAGAATAACAAGAATAGGGAGAAATATTGTCGTACCGATAGATTTAAAATGGCATTTTTCCTGCGTACCACAAGAGAGAACACTAGGCAGCGTAGCAAAGGGATAGGTAGGTGAAATATTGTTAGAATAGTCTGTAGTACATGATGCATGTATTAACAACCGATCCCTATATTACTATGCAGATACTAACTATTTAGCTGCATGCTACCATATTATCTAGCGAGTTTCCATGTAGTAGCTTGTTTGCATGTCAATAGTGCATGTTTGGTTATCTACACCCTCTGCCACACACTCTCGTGGTGGATTGCCGGATATTACGTAGATGTAGATGTAGATACCTGTCTCCGGATAGATGCCAGGCGGGCGGTTTTAGGTCTCTGATCAGAACTTAGGGAGAGAAATTTTGAAGTATTTCCGTTGATTTTGGAATGATGATTAGTGTGGTGGTATCTCACTTTCCATCCCGACTTCCTTTTCTTATCTGGCTCCACATCCCGGCAAACGTCGATATTGCGATGGTGTTCTTTTCAATCGTTGCAAATGGTGTTATTTGAAATTTAGAAATTTCTCTTCGAAAGGAATCCAAAGGTGTGAAATTGAAGTGGTGAAGTTTCATCCCGGATATTAATTTTTTAATCATGAGGAGAGCTGGATATAGAAGATAATATTTTGATGAACAATTTTGACCTCATGAAGTCGAATGCAATGACATCGAAAATGTTGTCCCAGAAATATAGACATATGCAAAAGATGTGGTGAAGTAAAACTAAGTCACAACATTCATTCTACCACAAGGAATACAGCTAAGTTTTTACTGAATGAAAGCACACTTATCAAGAGGAATCAGGGGTCCGTAAACAAACAAGGCTGGAAATTTGCTGGCATAAATCAATGATGGTAATCGTTGTGGGATTGAATTCTGTGCTGATTCCTTGGTGTTCTCTTCGCCAGAACAATTTCCCTTTCGATTGTACTTTATGGTTCACAAGCTAATTTTTCTTTCCATTGTTGTAATTTAAGCGCTGGAAATAAAATTACTGCGTAGGAGTATATAGAGGTGAGAGTGTTTGTCTATCAAATAGTAAATGTATTGAAGAAATAGTTTCATTAGAAAATTGGCTTGAATTCAGATGCCATTAACAGAAGCCACAATGGCTCATCATTGTTTGAAATTAGAAATTGTACTAATTTTACTACCATGGTGGTTCATGATTTCAATGATGAATATCTAAATTTGCTCATTCTTTTCTGGTTCATTAAGTCTCTAGTTAATATTTTCTTATTATTTTGAATTTGGTGTTTGCATGAGGATAAATAAAGAGAGAAATATCACGTGTTTTATCGGGTACATATTGAGGCAGAAAATACTCGTAATGAAATCCGTAGTGGGGATAGGGAACGGGTGGACTGGCAAAGAAAGAACTGGAATGAAACATTTAGACCACGTAGCGAATTACGTAGAAGGGATGAAATAAGTTACAATGAAGAGGTTAGTTCACATAATAATCTAGCTATGATCTGAGCCCAACTCATTTAAAAACAAGCATTGATGGTCAGCTTTTTTAATACCATTAACTCTACAAAGTTTGTTCCATTCATCATGTACCTATCAACTCCTTATCTACACGCGGTTGATAAAGGCCTGTATCTATATCTCATTTACATTTACACTATACCCTGAATTTCAAAACAAGGGTGTGTGGCAGGAGTTGACTTCATACCAGGCATGCATTATCGACAAAAAACAATCAAAAATGTTACTACTCATCTAATTACACTGTTAACTAATTGATCAAGTGACAAGGTGGTATCTCACCCTCATCTCTAAAATCATGCAGCGCATGCAAACTCACTTTCAAAAATATTACGCGCCAGACGTAAATTAACCAAAATTTCGTTTCCAGCAAAATAGCATATCCCTGTACCACCCCCTGCCACACGTCCATGGGGCATCAATCAAGTTTACGTGTATATTTAGATGAAATGTTATGCATACAAATATTTCTGTTTAAGTGGCGAACATATAAGGAGACGCCTAAGTTAAATTGCATCGTAACAGTACAGACGCAACTTCTCTCAGTGAGTGCAATGCACTCTGGTGCTTGGTTTTAAGTGTTGAGTTTGTGATATTGCTTCCGTGGATTGAATGAGGGGATTTCGACGTGCTCTCGATGTGATGTTATTGCATCGTGCTTTTGAGTACCAAAACAAGCATCGCTATAAAAGGACTTAAAGGATCCTCGAGTGGGCAAGAGTGAGGGAAGGAGTTTCCTTTCAATACCGACTTCCCTCATCTCTCTTTCTTTGACCATCGACCCGACAAAGGATATCGCCCCTGGGGGAAAAAATGGTTCCGTTTTTATGTCCATGTGTCGGTGCGTGTTCTTGCTTTTAAATCCCCCTTCGTTTTCCCCTTCGCGACTGGATGGAGAGTCGATGAATGCAAGAAAAAGAGTTATGAAATGCCCTCGAGATCCCTCTATCAACGCCCGCTGTTCCGTGGCTTTTCTTAGCGGACCCCCTTGTCCAGGGGGTTGCTACCCGTTCCCGATTCCCCGTAACGGCGAGCCGCTCTGCGTGTGTTAGAGCGGAAGCTCGCGACCCCCTCCCCCCATGGTTTTGCTGGTCAGCGCCGGAATCTTTTGGACCATCGCTCCTCATTCCTTCTCACGGCTGTCTTTACTCGAATTGTTAATGCCCTCACGTGGTCATCGCTCTCGTGGACATAAAGCGTTTCCAAATTCGTCGAACGTTTGGAATCAGTCGACTTCCTTTTGATATCTGTTTTAACAGAAATGCATCCACATATACATCTACATCTACATAATACCCTGCAAGCCACCACAAAGGTGTGTGGCAGGGGGTGAATTCTCACCAGACATGCACTACATATCATGCATAAAAAGATTAGTACTTGTATAGGTACTGTTCAAAACTACATATTTAAAAAAAGATAAAAATAGCAAAGCATACATGCAAAAACATGCTGTTAGTTGGGTTAGCTTTAAGTCCTTATACCAACATGCAGCTACCAATGTTATCCAGTGCTCCACTCGTACTGAATATATTTACCGTTATTCATATCCCTAATAGTACGAGGAAAAAAGGACATTTTGAATCTGTCAGTTCGGCAATCAATTTCTCCAATTTTGTGATTATGGTCCAGTCTACCATAGTAAGTTGGGGTCCGCAAAATATTTTTAACATCATCACTGAAAATATGGTCTTGGAATTTATTTAAGAGATTAATTCTTAATTTCAACCTGCCATCTGACAATGTTTCCCAATTTAATTATTTAATAGACTGGTCACGCTAATAAGGTTATCATACCGCCCCTTTACAAATCTTGCCGATCTTCGCTGCAGACGTTCAAGTTTGTTATTAGACCGACTTCGTAGGGATCCCATACACTGGCAGCATATTCAAAATGAGGTCTTACAAGGGAAAAAAGGTTACGGTTTTACGGAAAAAATACGGTTCACGCTGCATGCTATCTCGAGAGTGTGTGGCAGGGGCCGATCAATCAGCAAACTCTCAATACTCACGTGAAACTAATAGTTCAATATCAATAGGAACGGACTAGTTATGCTTCCACCAACGCGTGCGACTAAATGATTGGTACGTACCTAGGAATAATTATTATCAATTGATTAGGCAATTCTTTATTAATGATGATAGATATTCCCATTATAGGCATGCAAGAGTACAGGTAACATGAACCAGTAGTGTTAGGAACATATTTTATCCACTATATACTACCTGAATTAGAGTAAGTACATAAGTAGTGCATGATTGGTGATCTTCACCTCCTTCCACACACACCCGCGGTGCCTCGCTGGGTATTACGTATATGTAGACGTAAATTTGTATCCGATTACCAAGTTGCCCAATATAATGTCTTGGTGTTCATTGCTTTTAAAATACTCTGTAAGTAATTAACAATTTATATAAAAAGATGGTGGCTCAAAATAAACCCAAAATTAGCAGTGAAGACGCGAAATGGAAGAAATAAATACGGCAAGGATATGCACTCACCCCCGAGATTCCCAATTACTAAAATTAGATAGCCATAAAAAATTCTAGCAATAGGCTTTAGGAGTTAATAGCAAAATGTTAGGGTTGAAAGGGTTAGGCCCTACCTTAGTATTTTAAATTTTGGAGAGACCGCTGAGTCTATCGTTACTCTTTGTTGTTGACTAAGCTGCCAAGTTTGCTTCACTTGATGTAATTCTGAAAAAAAAAATTCTAACTGGATCCCATTTACTAACGGCAACTTTTAGGTGTAGCTCAATTAGTAGTTCTTACGCTGCCTGAACTAGTTTCCCTGTGGAATAATAATAATTCTTTCAAGTTTCCCTGTTATCATTTTAATGTAACCATGCTTTGTCTGTTAGATAGCTAATATATGTTAGTTGGTATTAACCCCCAAGAATACTCTCTTCCATTCACATCGTGCATGGAGTTATGATGTTAACTGTATATTTCCCTGCTGGTATGTTTTCTTATTATCGGGTAGCAATGAAGCGGCCATTGTTTTTCTACACATTCCCACGCCTTTAACATGGCTGAAAATGTAGTCCGTGCGCGTTGGATAGGTAGTTAAAGCGCATTCTAGGGCGATATTTCAATGTTGCTCTGCATTCGGAGTCGCCGTTGAAGTCTTGATGGGTTATTTGCAATTGAAAATTATCCGCGGGACTTTTCCTGGGCGTTGAGCGTGATTTCCCTCAGGAGGTCAGCGACCGCTGGATGTGTCCTTTTACACTGCCGGAAAGGAAAACCTTGTTACCCCGAATACAACATGGAATGGAATATTTTCCTGTTGTCGTTGAATCCAGTTGTGAGAATTCCCCCTTGGATTACAGTTAAATGTTTATAGTGGTAGAACCTCAACTTTGTCTCAGTTGTAATTCTAATGAAAATACACTATCTTCTCCCAAGGCGGGATTCGAACCCGTGACCGTCGGATTGCCATACCGGAGTGGCATTGACCTGGTTACCACGGTTTGCGCTAAATGTTGATTCATGAAAATTAAATCCCAAGTAGGCTTATGAGAAAATAAGCAAATGGCAAAATTCGTGTTGTTATATTGAGAGACAGAGACAATGGTGAATTTGTTTTTATCCTTCCAACATATTGGAAATAACAAGTGTGGCCAAATTAAGAACAAATTGAAAAAAATTTTCTCCTTTCAGAATAAATCCCAATCCAGATTGTTTCAAATTCTAAATATTTGCATCCCTGCATTGCATGCACTCGGATCCAATTACTTAGACTCGGACGCGGCACTGACTTAAAATTTGACCAAATTTGTGGGAACATGCTATGGTAAAAATTCAATTAGATATCGTGATTCGGAGGGAAAACCATGATCGGAGAATAAACAGATGTCATCATTTTTTTAGTTCCATAATTGGATTACTGGAGCCCTCCATTATTCCCTAGTTATTGAAACTTCAAATACATACGTGTACTTTTCTTATAAATCCCTTTTCATTTCGTCCTTGTACTTGTTATCACTTTAAGTAGCTTTTAACTTGCCTTATCTTTGAAAATACACATGGTAGTATTTTCGAATAGTAGCGGGATCTATGCAGTAGTGGTCATTTCATCGTGAATACTTTCTGTACATTATTTTTTATTGTGCATTATGTTTTAGAATCATTTAGCGCAAATCGTGTTAACCAGGCCAATGCCACTCCGGTATGGCAAAAGTTGGCATTTGAAAACCGCGGGGTCGTAGTTGTTGTTTGTGTTGTAAGTGGCATGTTTTGACCGTTTCTATTATGTAATTGCCCAATATTTCAAAAAATGCGTTCATTCTATATTGATTGATATTTATGCTGATGAAAGCGAGTTCATAAGAAAGGAAAACATGTTCATCCGACATAAATATTTTGCTTTGGTAGTGATAGAATAAGTTGTTGTTATAATTCATAACTACGAAATTCGAATGCAAATTCTGCGGTGATTCCTTGAACTTCATTTGATTTGTTTTCACTTCTATTTCTGGTAATCAGTTCTAAATGTCTTGACGATACTGTTCATTCAATTCTTTTATCAGTACACCTCTCTCTATATAGGGATAGTTTTCCACGTTATGTTTAAATACTTTGTCCGTTTTCCTATGTATTCCTATTTGTGTATCGAAATTATTAGAGTAAATAGGTTGTGAATCATTGAAAATTGATTCATTCCAAACTTTTTACAAATTACCTTAAAATTGAAAACTCACGACCCAGGTTTCGGCGCTAAGCACCATCATCAGGTCTGACCATCACCACCTGATGATGGTGGTTAGCGCCGAAACCAGGTTCGTGAGTTTTCAATTTTATTGTGGTTTGATAAAATTTGGGAATAAATCAATTTTCATGATGAAATCACAAAAAGTCACTTGTGAACTAATTTCATCTATGTGAATCATTGGGTTGAAATACAAAATGAATTTGCACAAATTTATGGTGGATAGTTCTCTAAAGATGTTACTTATGTGTTAAAAATACCAGAATACTAGAGGTTAGATAAGATTTAGAGATGGTAAAAGAGAGAAAGAATGAATGGGGTTGTTTACCATATTTTATTATTGCCGAATCTGATAGAGTTTGTAAAATAAAAACACCAGTTTTTTTCCGTTTGTGATCAGTCAATTATTTCTCGAGTTATAAGCGGCGAAAAACTGATGTTTTTAACTCTTTAGGAAAAGTTGGCGTGGTGCAAACTCTGACGTCATCGACTTCGTCCAATCACAACTGAGCCAGCGAAGCTACTTTGCCTTATCGCAATGAAGGGGACACAGCTGACTCTGCCAATAGGAGCAGTTGCGACAGCATCTGTGGGTGCAGACCTTCCGAGTACCCCTCTCCACTCCCTTCCCTTCCCCTAAAAACAGTCAAGGACGGGAGGAAAATGACGTAAATGATATCAAAGCAGTTTTTTCGGTGAGCGTCACCTTTTGCTAATTTTAATTTTTGAATTATTTGTGAATGGTTTTGGTTAGAAGATTAATTTTTCACTAAAATTCTTTTTTCGTTTCCACATAACGATTTCGTGTACAAAATTGCGATTTCGGTTCCGTGTAAACGACCTCAATGTTTTTTTTTTTGGAATGATATTTCGAATCTGCAGCATTGAGATACATTAAATCAGTATAAACGTGACTTACCCCATTCAGCGAAATGAGGATATGAAGTCCTCTCTCGCGTTGAACTCAGGACATAACAGGCACCCATTCTCTTGACAGCGGACATCATATCCGGGCGGGATTTGACTTCGAGACCTTGGGACGAATAGGCAAGGGACTTCACGCCACGGCGGGGTAACATCCTTGGCTGAAAGGTACTGGCGGCGCGCAGTCAACCGTGTCAGTTGGTTTGATAGCAATTGACGAAAAAGTGGAGAAATGAGGCTGTGATTGAGTACTGAATAGCGTACCAATGGGATACAGTTCCCAAAGCGTCGTCTAGTTGACATTTAAACAAAAACACATCGAACAGCACCTAGATGTGCATTAAAAATGAGCCATTATGGGCTTTTTACGACGTGTTTCAATTGTGTGCGATATATACGCTTAAGTGGCGTTCTCCGTGACCGGGTCTAGTACTTCATTAGGTGGTAAGAACGCAGAGTTACGCATTCCATTTACCTTCCTTTCCAGGGAGGATTGTGTTAAGCTGGTGTCCACGGTCCAATTTTCATTAATTTTTTTTCCGAACGCGTTTCATCCAAATTTTTGGATGGAACAGGAATAGTGCCTAACCGCTGTGCAGTTTTCACGGGTCATTATTAATACATATTCGCTAGAGCTGAGGGACTGAAAAACAATGCTCAGGAGACGAATTTTCCTACGCCTCGCAACGTAACTATATACCTGTTACGTAGGCAAGAAGGCAGCGCATCCCTCAATTTCTGAGCTTTTTCCAGTGGTCTTAAAATTAACATTCAATTCTCTAGCAAACTGAGATTTCTCAATCAAAGTTTTTTTTGCGTATAATGAATACATCTATGGTAGGGCACGAATCGAAAATAATGAATTCTGTTTTTTTTTTATGAAGGAAACCTCCGTATTCCACCAGGTCACACGGTTCAAATGCGTTGTATCCAATTCGTAGGCAAAAATTGGATCAAAATTGAACCTTGTGACACCAGCTTTAGGGGAATATGGGTGATGATGATTTACCGGGAACAGCGGGGGAGGAGGAAGAGGCTTGAACAGGGCGGGAGGGAGTCAGGAGGAGCGACTCAATTATGCAGCGCGCAGGAAGGCCGGCCTCCCCGCGCAGTGAGCGTCCACTTCTGAGCCATCAATCAAAGGGCATCGCGATCGCGCCGAAAAAAATTCCCACGGCCCTTGGGGTGATTGGTTCGTTGACCGAAGTCCGGACCTTTCGATGAGCATTGTTCGGCCGTTAATAGGGTAAGGCGTTGAATGAGATTAATGCAGCGGGGGTTTTTCGGAATGCACAGCCCCCCCTCCCCTCCACTGTCACCGGTATAGAGATATAAGGTGCGAAGGGGTTAGTGAGTATATACGGAACACGTGTGGTAGTTCTCAGTCCCTTCCTCGTATGGGTCACACTCCTATGATTTCAAAATTTGAACAAAACGTTCCCTACAGCGATCCTAAGGCCTCAGCGCGTCAGTCCGATATCAAAGGAACATTACGACCACACTATATTGTCTATGAGAAGATTCCATTTTTCCACGTTTTTCAATCCTGAGTCTTCCCAGTGATGGGATTAATAAATATCGTCCCTTAAAAAATCGCAGAAAATATTTTTCTTCCGTTTTCTCTTCTTAAGTTTTTTCTGGAAATACATGTTTTCAATGCTCTTCTTTTTGCAATGTTTTAAGTGCTTTAACATATCCCACTTTTCAGTTACGGTAATATTGAAATAGGGATTTCAATGTTTTGACAAATCTCGTCAATAATACGATAGGTAATGGGTAGAGGTAGAAATACTTCAGGGAAAGACAAAATGTTACATATAAACCGAAAGGCAAAATGTTATATATTCCGCCTTATTCTACTAATTAGCCTTTTTACACGAATGAATGAATCGAGCCATTTTTATTACCATGAAATCTAGAAAATTACATGGATGAATGTGTTAAAATAGAATGGTATATATTTGCTAATTCCTTTACACATTTGTGAAGTCATCCATTCGACTTCTTGCTGTCTGTCTATGTGATTTTCTTTGCGCACATCTCAGTGCATCTAACTGCACAACGACAAGACTCGTCTAAATCGGTCTTTAACGAAAGACTACAATGGAACACATTCAGAATCTCTACTGTGTACGGTGTCGCTTCTACTACCTGCGTCCTAAAATCTCAACTTCGAGTCAAATTAGTCAATAGATTCACTCGGCAGAGTTGGTACTACTTCTTAGCGGCATGTATGTGGTTTCGAACCATATCAAAAAAATCCTAATACCCTATTGCACTCGCAATAGAGATTTTATGGCGTAAAAAGTAGGAGTGAGACTGTAGCTGAGATTCTTTATATGATCCAGTCATATTCAGAATCTTAAATCAATTTTCAGCGTTACTCTGAGAAGTAATACCACTTTTGCTTGTAGATTCTGTGCACCAATTCGACTCGTTATAGGGATTTTAGCATTTATCCGGTAGAAGCGAGACTGTTGTTGAGATTCTGATTCTGAGGAATGTGTCCTCGTTGCTTACTATCCGACAGACGGAGTGCTGAGCTTCAAGTGTTTTCCAATTCACACCGGTACGCCGCAAAAATATCAAATATCTACTGCTCGCATTCAAGCGCAGGACCTCTGTATGACAGACTAGTTCTACAGCCACCCATTCAACCTCTAGATAATTTGTCCTGTTGTTAGGTAGTAGTTTGGCATTTGTAAATGTATCATATTTAATTTTTAGACTCCCTAATATCGGTGACTTAACGGGGGATGTTTTGAGAGAAAGCTGGATTTTGAAGAGAGTTAATGGAGGGGACAATGTTTCTGGTAACCGCCGAAGAGGGAGAAATAGTGGCCGTAGATGGCATATATAGGTCGCTTTACACGATACATTTTATTTTACAAACGAATGTATGAAACTGAACGAAATTGTATGTTTGTCTGAATGGAATTAGAACAGGTTCTATATACCGTTCAGTCATTCGCACAAGTGTTCACACAATTTGCCGCTTTACACGGTACAATGGGGTCGTTTACAATATTTTTTAATTGCCGAATCTGAGAGATTATAAAATAAAAAGACCCGTTTCTTTCCGTTTTTTGATCCGTCGATTATATCTCGAGTTATAAGCGGGGAAAAACTGATGTTTTTAACCCTTTCGGAAAAGTGGGCGTGGTGCAACCTCTGACGTATATCGACTTCGACCAATCACAACTGAGCCCGCGAAGCTACTTTGCCTTATCGCAATGGTAGGACACAGCTGAATCTGCCAATAGGAGCAGTTGCGACAGCATCTGTGCGAGCAGACCTTCCGAGAACCCCCTTTCCACTCCCTTCCCTTCCCCTAAAAGCTGTCAGGGACGGGAGGAAAATACGTCAATGATATCAAAGCAGCTTTTTCGGTGGGCGTCACCTTTTGTTTATTTTAATTTTTGATTTATGAGTGAATGGTTACGGTTAGAAGATTAATTTTTTCACCTAAATTCATTTTTCGTTTCCGTCTAACGATTTCGTGCACAAAGTTGCGATTTCGGTTCCGAGTAACCGCCCCCATTTTTTCATGCGAGCGTTTGTACAAGAAATTGTACAAAAAAATTTACCGTGTAAAACGGCCTTATAACTACTCTCACTATGCCACATAAGCGGATACGAAATGAGAGTACAAGAGATAAGGACTTCTTTGAACGGATTGTAACCAATTACTTGCAATGGTGAGAAAGAGAAGCCAGGGACCTACAAATGTAGACCTACAAGCGTAAACATTTTTAGTTAAAAATTTGTGACCGTCATGATCGACCGTATAGGCTTTAACTTCAAAGACTGATACTCACCCTTGCAAAGCGTTCATCGAGCATTGTGCTTGGTACAATCTTTAAAAATAATAGGTTGATCATTTCAAGCATAACTTGTCTCTAAAATATTAGAACATTCGTCCAGAGACTCATTACCAAATCGATTGATTAGCTCCTTAAGATAAAAAATATAGATTTAGACAAACATACGTTTTGTACGATGTCTACCACATGTTAAACGCATTGATATGTGTAAAGTATTTTATATCTGAAACTATAATGATGTACTCAGAAAATAATAGAGCCTGACAGTCCTTGTGATTCGATACCTAGTTTTGAAATCCGTCAACTTATTTTTCTCTTTCCCCAAAAAGCCAATACCACCATATATTTGGGAATATTGACAGAGAAAAGACAATTTTTGCTGTGGACTTCATTTTAATCTACGTCACCTCACGTACTCTATGTGCGACAGTCGTGGGGAAAAGTTGCATCAAAGATTTTACCTGAGTATAAGTTCTGATCCCCAGCATAGTAAATATTGGGGATCAAAATGTTCGATTGTTTCGTAGTATGCGTGCAGGTTTTTTTCTTAATTTTTCCTACTCCCAGATAAGAATCTTCCATGTACATACATAAGTGCTCATATATCTGTCCTTTTGCTCTCCGTACGGTAGTTCACACGTGAAATTCATGTACATCGACTGACTAACCTGAAAGCCACCGCGTGTGGGTGAATATCCACCGAATTATGTAATTTTCTTGTAATGTAATTGTGTAATGCAATAATAGGCAAAATACTAATTAAGTACAGATTTACATTAATCTCATGTGCCATAGTAAAATTAAGCCGTATAAAAATAATTTATTCGTTCATGTACTCAACGCCGACTATATCTTTTGGAATTCGAGTAGTCACTTCTAGACTAAAGCGAGTAATGTGGCTATTCCTAGAAAACTGGTTCTATTTAACCAATGACTGCCTTGCATACTTGCTTACTCTACCCTGCCGTCCAAAAATATTCAATGTGAAGATAGTGCCAATACCTTACTAGTAGTAGTCGAAGGTATATTTGAATTGTTCTTGCATATATATAAAGCGTAGAGCCTTTTGTGACTATCGAGGCTGTAAATGAGACATTTGCAAGTCTGTTTAGATCCTTGAAAGCAGAGTGAAATTTATATCCAGGATTATGTTTTCTTTCATATTAATGGCACAAAATCACCGAATTAACATTCGGGAATGTTTTACACTCTTTGGGTGTGCCATAACGAGCAATACTGCTTACTCTATTTAAAATAACACCTATAATCAATTAATTATCTTGTCGAATAGAAGACCTTACTGTCCTACATTTGTTTGCTAAAAAATAATTTTTGTGATGCTGATTTTGACAATGCACTCTCGAAAGAACCAAGTATGCCCAAGTACTGTTAGTTTCTCATCTCAAGGTGTGCAAAATAGGCTGTGTTGTTTGGTTAACCCTTGAGGGTCTGATTGATATTTCTGTTGAGTATCAAATGGATGCCTGTAGTTGGCAACTTAAGTCGCTTTTGCCACAGAGAAATGTCCTACCTTCCACGGTGCCCAGGACAGTAGCATTTCGGCCGGGCAGCCGAAGGTTCGCCGGTTTAAACCCCACCCTGGGGATAAGTTTTCCGTTTTTGGTGTAACAATCACTGAAGATTTATCGTGGGGAAGACACGTCCGAGAAATATGTGGCCGAGCGAAGAGAAAGCTAGGATTTATAAAAAAAGTACTTGGGAAATGTGATGAGAAGACAAAAGAGCGATGTTACTTTTCACTAGTTAGGCCCCGCCTTGAGTATGCAGCCAGTGTATGGGATCTGAATGAATTAGGTTTGATCAGAGAACTAGACGGTGTGCAGCGTAGAGCAGCTAGGTTCGTTAAAAGGTGTTACGATAGGTTGAGTAGTGTTTCAGAATTAATACAAGAATTAGGATGGTAATAATTATCAGGGCGTAGGTTAAACACAGATTAAATCTATTAGAGAAATTTCAATCGGATAGCTTTACTGAAGATGTTAGGTACATATTAAAAACACCGGAGTATTATGCTACATTCAACCAGATAAATAAGATTAGAGAGAGAGATTGTCGTACCGATAGATTCAAAATGGCATTTTCCCCCGTACTATAAGAGAACAGAATAGGCAGCATAGCAAATGGATAGGTAGGTGAAATATTTTAGAGTATTCTGTAGTGCATGATGCATGTATTAACCCCTCAAATACTATAGATACTAACAATCTAGTTGCATGAAACACTATAGTTGCTTGTTTGCATGTTAGTAGTGCATACTTGGTGATCTTCACCCTCTGCCACACACCCTGGCGGTGGCTTGCAGGGTATCTTGTAGATGTAGATGTATCCGTTATTGTTCAAAGCTTAGACTTAAGTAAGGCTAAATGGTGTTATGAAGCTGGTGGAAATTGGACAGTTACAAAACTATTTCTAAGACTAGAACGTCGCACTAATTCATCTGCCTAATGTAATATTAAAATTGAATTTAAGGATGTGTGACGTTTTCCTGGATTGGTGTTTTGTGTTATATATTTGGGATTTATTCTTATCATATATTGTTAAACTATTGTTACTTAGAAGAAATTTTTTATCCTGTTGAAAGTTAAAATGTTTGGCTGATTTGTGAGGAGGTTGTCGACGAGGAATGTTGGAGTACTCAGCATAGAGAACGGAGGAATAAGAAGTAGGTCTTCGTTCTTCAGTTGTGTTTCCTTGTCCCCTTGAATTGCAGAATTGATCAAAAGTGCTCCAACGTTTCGTCGAAAATGCTAGATTTGAGGAACAATCCCACAATTAAGTAAACCTGAATTAAAAGTAGAAGTGTGTCAGCCAAATCCTGCCATGTGGGCGATCGTACAGCGATCGTGGTGGATTTCATATTTTAATCGACCTCTCTGCGTCGAGGCCCGGGCACTGATCTCAACATTGGGGCCATTTTTCACCATTGTTTCCCTCCTATCCCCCCCCCCCACCCTCTCTCTATCATATATCTTCGCTCCGATTGGCAATTTAAATCGGAGAATTTTCCTTCATATCGTAATCTCAAACCAATTCATCTTCTCCTCGAGTCTTGGGTATCCTCATGTTTTAGAGATTGGAATGAAATTGTAATCGGATTCCGTTGTTTACCCGCGATGCTCCTCGCGAGATTGCTGGAGTGGAATACGTCACCCCGGCATCTAAATAACAAGGTTCTTCGGGAATTCTCCGAACTGTACCCGGTCTAAAAGTAAGGCTAACTCCGTTGTTTATTTCTTTTAAACTCTGGTGTCAGATATACCATTGGATTCCCGGAATTTTATGGTTGACAACCTCCTCAAGCATCAAACAAAAGTTAGCTCCCTCCTGGAGCAAAGAGAGTCTTTTTTGAGAACTCTGTCTTAACGCACTCAAATAGCTGAGGGTTTATCGTACTCTGTAATTGGGTTATATATACTTCACGATGACCAAGCACTCAAGTGCCGGTCGTGGTATTTAAATCTAGGATCACCAGATAAAGATGCTCTTTATTTATCTGCCCCTCTGAGAGCAGAAGTCTAGGAGGAAAATGAATGTAATGAAGGTCGTTTTGACAAATTAGGCAGCTTTCTTTGTGCACTAAATTTATCCTGATCCTCTTCTGCAGTCATGGATGCCTCTGTCCTCAGTTTTGTATTTGAGTTCAGCACACCTCTCTATTTTTCATCTCTTCACACCAACAGCGAACAAAACTACGCTATGTTCCACAAACCTTCTACGAGCCATTCCTAATTATTTGGCTCCATACATTCACTTGCGTCCTCTTGATTACCTTCAAATTCCGTTTCCATTCAGCCAAGACCTATAGTTTTCATATATATTTTGTCTTCTGTCCTTGAACATTCTCTTTCTCCAGACGTTGGGTCAGGTTACATAGCTGTCTGCTCGAAAAACTGAAGAAAAAAGGGTTCAAAAAGAGCCTTGGACTCGTTCATTGTATTTTTCTCAGCACTAATCTTAATTTAGACGTGTTTTGTAATGTCAGTAGATGGAATAATTAGAATGCTGCCTTACTGATTATTTTCGCACCTAATGATGCTAGAACTGACACCTGGTAGCGCTAAATATATGAGTAATTTTATGAGACGCAATTTTTAGGCAAAGACGAAGACAACTGCAACCCGAACACGGATGCAATTGTATGGTAAAGGTTTTGAGGAAGAAGAGAACTTGAAGTTGGAGGATATTACCGGCAAACAGGTCCTGAGTGTACAGGACCTGTATGGAAAATATAAATAAATGTGTTAAGGTTAGAATTGCGTGAATGTGAAGAGATTAGCCGATATTCGAGTGGAGAGATACGTCCCATTCTATGAATTGTTGACAAGTAATGATTAATAAAAATCAGTTATTTCAGCGAAAAACCTTAAAAAAAAACATCAAGAATGAAAAAAAGTAAATGACTATATGCTTTGAGCGAAACTAAAAATTAAGAAGTCTGAGTTTACATGTAACCTAGGAGATCGCAAAATTCAAATAAATGAAATTGGTAAGCTCTTGCGGCTTACAAATGCGATTGAGTAAAAAGCCTTCAAGAGCCGTGAACAAATACATCTTTACAAAATTAGGGCGGGGTATCGAAGTTATCATGTTATGAAATAATGTCCATACCCCGCCCCTATTTGGAAAGGTATACATGTTTATGGAATTTGGATTCATTTTACTTAATTGCATCTCTAGCGTCCATTCCCCTGGAGGTGAAGATCCTCGCGGACGGGATTCGAATTCGCGTAAATGGCAGGCAAGGAACGGCCGCCACTGAGGCCGGCTTGAGTGAGTGAGTACGAAAGACGGAAGAGTGTAAATGTATGTACGAAAGCGCCTTGCGCATTTACTTACTCATGCTCCACCTGTAGTGACATCAGAGGACCAACGCCCGGACCGAAGGCCGCAGGTTCGATTCCCACCAAAAAATTAACCTTTCTTAATTCTGACCCGAAGAATCTGTGCGCCCTCCGTTCCTATTATCATGTTGTTTTGTTCAATGTAAAACAGCGAAGAATACTGTATGCGAAAGAATGTGGAATACATGAATACGAATAAATAATTTATCACCCTTTCCACACACTCCCAACCCTCCACTATGAGGGGGAGAGAGAAAGAGAGGGCTTGTGATGCAGTCTGTTTCGAAATTCATCTATTGCTTGTGTTTGGTACCCTTTTCACAACAACAAGACGCTAAGAATTTTTAAGTTAAACCTTTTCCCTTTAAATTCTTATCCAATACTCTTGTCTGTAGTTGTTTATTTCATCCAAAGTCACTTGATTTATCTTAGTTACACGTCGTAATTGTGTTCGTTACTGTACATTGAATATAACAAATCCATAACGGTAGTTTGGGATATTGCACCCGCTCATGTTAATTATTTTCTGGGTAATAAACTGTATCACCTCTTCTGTTGCTCTACATGATCATCGTCACAATCATCGTCACTGCGATAAAGCAATCCTAAAAATAGTTTGACGTGTTCTTTACTTGGTTCTCCTATCAGATTATCTTTCCATACTCACGAAAGACAAATAATTGTTTGAAGTTTTTCACTTTATGAGTACTTTATACACTAGAAAACTGCAAAGAATTCTCTTTCGTGATGCTTAAGTTCCACCTCAAGGTCTCTGAAATGAAATCGTTAATTCTTCATGCTTACATACTTCTTCTCTTTTACATTCTTCATAACTTGTATCTCATGCGAGTTCATCGCTATTCGTTCGTTATTTATGCCTACGTCATAAGAATCCCATATATTGGTAGCGTATTCCAAATGAGGTCTAACGAGGGAAAATAGCTTTTTTCTCATACATGATCGTCACATTTGACCAGCACTACCCTTTTCCATGAATTCCAATTCCAGATAATCTTGACCAACGATTTCCCTTATGTGTTTACCCGACAAAAGATCATGTGCTTGTATTATTCCAAGATATTTAATGTTCTATTCGTATTTTAAGTTACTATTTCAATAAAGTATGAGTTAGGAGAGAATTATTCTTTTACTAAAAATTGAATTCAATGCATTTTTTTCAAATTTAATTCAAACGGCCAAGCATCGCGGATTAAGAGAAAGTATATCAGGATAAATATTGTTGAAATTAATTATTTGTTGCTATCGATAATAAGGTTTTTTTGGGCTCGAGAATGGTGGCACATTTACCACTCTGTTATCGCGACTGGTATCACTTAATTTGCCGTTACTGTCAGTTCTCCTGACGGTATGTTAGCAATACTCTCCCTGCCCCAATTACTTGTCTAACCAAGATATGCATGAGATCTTGGGGAATGGAACGCCGAAGGCGCGAAGTCATATAATCCCGGAGAGGTCTTCATTCACCTCAACTTGTCATTTAATGATGATGCCAAAATTATGTGTGTATAGCATTGCATGCACTGTATGCATTGCGGTTGCGTAGTTGCATGTTTGCGAGAGGACTAAGCTTCAAATTACGTTGCCTTTGACTTGACAACTACAAACTAGGTCTAAACTATTTAAATATCCACCCTTTCAAATGAATATGTGACAAAATTATCGCATCTGTGGTTTAAATGTGGTTTCCACATTTAAAAGAGCTTCAGACTGGTAGGTAAGGAGAGTAAAGGATTCTCTACTTTCCTTTCGCTACCTTTCTCTCCAATGTTGTTTTGATTTAATTCTACTCTCCGTCAGATGTCACTAGCATCTTAACGTAGTAATAAATAGTTGTCTGTTTGTCAATGAAACATAGCTACCACTGTCATGTTTTGAACCCGGGCCCTGAGAAAGGGAGGCCATTACTCTAAAACCAACCCGACCCCAATTGAATTATGAATAAATGGACCCCTAATAAAAATGTTCCACCCACCTTGGGACATCAGTGAGTTCTGAGCTTGCTAAATAGAATCCTTACACCTACGCTCGGGCTGGACGTAATTTTTCCTTCCATGTACCTTCACCATAGTTCACCTTTTAGTAAGTTCGAGTACTGTAAATACCGAAATGATTTTTTTTATCCCCACTCATTCACCTGTGGGATATTAAGGGAAGCTTTGCAAGAAACCCGGCGTCGGCATCGTCCTTCTCGTAACAAAATGCGCCAAGGGGACTAAGGATTAACGTACCATGTGACTTAGGCCAAACAAGGTGAAAAATATGGAAACAGTTATTAAAATTACTAATTGTCTTCATCATCTGTTTTCAAGCAGCGCTAATAGGCTCTTCAGACCGGGAGGAAAGGTATAAGGATAATGAATGAATGGGGAGGGAGGAAGGGTGGAGAGAAACCTGGCATCGGCTATAGTCTTCACTTAACTAAAGGTGCCAGCCAAGTGGACCGCAGGTTAACGTCCCATCCAACCGACGGGGTACTGTACGCGAATGCTCTCCAAAAAGTATTCAAGCAGGAGGTACCCATGAAAAATATCTTTCGCCGCCAGGATTCGAACCAGGGCCTTCTGGTGGAGAGGTCAGTAAGCTAACCACTATAAAATCCCGACCTCTTAATTTTCTATAACATTTTGATTGGTTGGTTATTTAGGGGAGGCGACCAACAGCAGAGGTCATTTGCACCATATAGGATTGGGTAATGGTAGGAGTTTTCAGGGAACGGAGGAAGGGGCGTCGCACAGTGGTCCGGATCGCGACAATAAGGGACAAAAATCAGGTTTCTTTCGGATTACTTTGAAAATTGTCCTTTTTATGTTTTAGGACACGCTGAGTTCATTTTTGCTGTTATTTTTAGTAAAAAATAATTATTTTAGAAAATATTGAGAATTTTAATGCTAAATTAACCGATAATGAGGAGACTGCAAAGAAAACATCTATTACTATTATTAAATATGCATATATATACGAAGTATTTGCATAATATAACTTTGAGACCTTTCAAGTAGTAAATGTTTTGTCAAAAAATGGGCGAATATAAGGCAGTTGGGGGAATTGATTCTAACGTTGAAGTGATTGCGATTATCAGCTGGCAGAGGTAGTGCCACTGAAGCTAAAACCTATGCTAGTATGAAATAAATATTAAAACAGTATTAAGTGCAAATTAGTTAATTCATTTCAATAATAACGTACTTATCTTGTTAACTTAACAATTTTTATAATTCCAAATCAGATTCTCCTGAATTCCACTCCTCCTCCTCGTGTTCACTCGCTGAGTCCGGATAATCTTACAAGAGTTCACGGACCTCTTTAGGCAGATCTTTTAGGCCATGGTATTTATTTAATTCAGCACCTAATGTACTGATTAATAGATCAGAGATCAGGATCAGCCTCCGGAAAACGTCCTAATTCGTGTGGAATCTTGAAATTTTTCTTACGTGATGCTCGCGGTATTTTCTTATATCTTTATTCCGCGATTCCTGTGCCTCCTCCGAAAGCTCTCCAATTGCAAGAAGAGCTGACTCAATAACATCTGCACCATGCAGCAGAACTTTATGTACTGTAGGTGGCATGTAGAACCACTCATAATATTTAACATAAAATTTTGCCGTGTCCATACAATATTCATTAAATTTTGGGGGATTGATTAGATGGCCACATGACAAAGCTCTCAAAACATTTGAAAATTTGATTATAACTTCTTCTTCTTCCCCTGAAAATCAATTTTCTATGTTATTTCATGTGAAAAGCGTTGAAGTAAAAGAACATTTTTGTAAAATAAATGGATCCTTACCAGTAATTTCAGCTGATTTAATTTAACTCTAATTTAATTCTAAACAAATTAAAAAATTTATATTTATTCATTAAAAAACATTGAAGTAACTACCTGAAAATATCGGCAAAAATTGTAGTAGCCTCGAGCAAGTGTGGTGCAACAAGGTTTGCAGTTTAACTTCACATTTCTTCTCTGAGATCTCAATACCATCCGGATAAGCAGTCTTTTTGGCATTCAAAATGGAATGATATGCCGGATACAAATGATGTCCATGATATCTTGCAGAATTTCTTATCTGCAAATATATTTTTTTGTCATATTTGAATTGACAACTAATGCTAAACCGTCATCAGAGGACATGGTAGAGATGGGTTTCTCTTCCCTCTTCCACTTTTTCAATATTCGTTTTGCCCGTGTAGGGGTGGTCATCGTAGCCTCCTTAACTAGAGACGCTTCTGCGCCATGTTCCTCCTCTCTTAGCTTCAAGGCTGTAGCAAAAGACAGTTCTGCAGGGGAAGTACTTTCTCTAAGGAATTTAGTTTTCCTTCTTTTTGATCGGATAGTGACATCCGAAAATTGTTTTCTTGGCCTACCCTTTCTTTTATGAGATGTACCTGATAAAAAAAGGCTTATTACTTAGACAATAGCCTAAGATATGTCATTTCACAATTTAAGCACTGGGAAAATACGAACCTGAGGTGCCTGGAAGGTTACGATACACAACATCAGGGAAATCAACGATTTGATCCAACCATGTCGCATACCTCTGTGCAAAAAAAGAGTTTGTTCGCGAGCAAGCTCGCCATCTTTTCTCGTAACTAACAAAAAAATTTACTTCCAAAAAATTGTTGAGCACATTTTTTCCGTCTTCATCTCCATGTAAATTTAGGCAATCCTCAAGAAATTCCGTCAAATTACTTTTCCGGACGTCCATTGATTCTTCCCTTTTCTCCTGCATTTTATCGTGAAGTTTCCTCCGCGTAAATATTAGCGATATAGCTGTGAGTTAAACATTAGAATCCTTAGTTCTGTGCAGATTCATTAGTTAAATGCTGAAAAAATCTTTATTCTAAAAAGTTAGGAGTTCAAACGAAAGCAAAAACAATGCCAAATTTACTGTTGTACCTCGTATTAAATGAACTTTGAACGGAAATTAAAAAAACCTGATTATTTATCCTTATCGCTTTGGTGGCCAGGAACCAAACAATCATTGAATCACAACACTATTCCGATATGTCACAACACTAACACTTACTTCAGATATCACTTCAAATAACGAAAACTACTGCCAACCGAGGACCTAACGACTAAGAACGCATGTGTAAACATCGACAGAAAAGGAGCAACTGAAGAGCACCAAAATGTCTCGAATGAAACATGGAGGAACCTGGGTGTACCCCTGAGGATAACCAGGAGGGATTTTTGGAGAACCGAATAAAGAGAAATGTGAAATTCCTGAATTTTGTGCGAAAATGCATTCGAGCTGCAGCCCTGCAATAAAACCCATCTAGAAAGAGGAGGAAAAACCGACATCTGTTAACACGTGTAACTTCACTTGCAGGTCAAAGAAACCGCCTATAGGCAATAAACACAAGTTGGGTGGTGCGCTAAGTAGAGATAGTAAAATATCCCGACTAAGGCCCACTTCCCTTCCCTTGGGTCCGGCACGTGTGCGGGTAACGGGTCTCTTACACTTTGGCTTTGAGGAAAGGGACAACCAGTAGAGGGTTTTCCCAGCAGCAGTGCATACAACCAGTCTTATATACTTCAAACGATTAACAAAATTAGATAGGAATCGTACTGGGAAGCGATAGAAGAAAATATTTTCCCTCTCTCCCAGCGTCACAATTTCGCTAAGTATCGCAGTCAGAAATTTTTCTCTCCCTCTTTCTAGAGTAAATTCGGGCAAGAACAGGTTATAATAGAGAAATAAAATAGTCTATTTCTTCATTTTTGAAATCCTAATCAATGAAACATAGGGAAAGACGTATAGTACAATGTGTCTCCACTGTGCCTACGCTCGCGCGTCAAGTGCCGACGCTTACTTCCGCGGCAGAGAGTCACATAAGTCATTGTTATTCACTTATTTGCAAATATTTGCAGCTGAAACCTTTACTAATATCTTTCTTATATATTCCAATTTAACCACCATAAGAATCTCCGTGTCACTCATTTTATAATCCAACATTTATGCGAAATTTGTGAGAAAAAATGATTCCTCTTGGGGAACTCCTCCAGCGAACTTCAGAATCACTAAAAGATTGAAACTTACATTTTGTGATAGTAAAATGTCCATATTATTATAGAGCATAGTCATTTTACCAATTTTTACTACGAAACCGACCAAAAAAATTGTTAAAAATGTGTATTTTCGAAAAAATTAAAAGAGCGTGGTTTAGCAAAAACTAGCTCTACTTTGAAGCAATTTACTAACCGTAACAAATTTTTTTATGCAAAAATAAGTGTGCAGTAAGGTTCCCCGGACATTATGCTACAAGAGCTGCATATTTAAAGTGATTTTCAAGAAAGTTGAAAAAATGATTTTTGTCCCAATATTCTCGGATCCGGACCACTGTGCGTCGGCATTAGCCTACTCTTAACGAAGGCGCCAAAGGGACCACGGCTTAACGTCCGATCCGACGGACGGAGTACTGAACTAAAATGCTCTCCACTAGGCACTCAAGTGGGGACCGGTTTTCCACTGAAAATAACATTTTGAGCTTAGTTTATTGTCATGCAATGATTCGGACAAAGTCAAGTTCTCAAAGTAGAATAAAAATGGTTTCTTGAATGTAGAGTGCTGTCCCAAACAGCTTCGCCCCAAATACAGGCAGTTTATTATTGCTATTAATCTCTCTCTTCTACATCACGTGCCTACTCCTAACGTTTTACGTGTGTCGCCTGAAGTTAACTTTCTCGCCGATCATAGTGACAACTCTCTCTCTCTGGTTTCGCGCCTTATAAACGCGTATGGGTGCTTGAGGCGGGTGACTTGGGCATCTGTATCCGAAATGAGTTAAGCGGTGCAATCGATCAGATACGACCAATATCGAAAGACGCACAGAGATTGTGTGGTGGGGGGGGGGGGTCAAATCGGGGGGAATGACACTCATGGCCTTGGTCGACTCGTGTTTTAATATTTCATCGAATCCGATCGGTATGCTTGCCGAGGCGTGAGGTCGCAAGGCGATTCCGTTCATGAATGTCGAAAAGCAGTGAAAAGGGGGCGTTCCGCCTGCTTCGACCGTCCAACCCCTTTTTACGGTGCAGAGGGGTAGGGGAAAACGATGGTTAGGGGGGGGGGGGATCCATGGGTAAGGGTTTTCCCATCCGGGCGCAGCGAACGACATCTGTGCACCGCCGTTCGAAACACTTCTGCCGGAGGCGAGCAGAGGCGGGAGCCCTCGAAACTCACGATCGGATGAATAATCGAGTAGTCCTAGTTGCATTATTGTCACGGCCGGCTGTTTTGCGTACGCAAACGCAATGCGTTATCCATACGTCAAGTTAAGCGATCCATTATATCGCATTGTTTTACCATTGAGATGTAAATTTGTCATTTCCGGTTTTAATTTGCGATGATCCACTCTTCGTGGAAAAATATATCGTGGTCCGCTTTAAAATTGAGTTTTTCAGGAAATTAAAGTAGGGGAAATTTTCCTTCTTCGATTCTTGAGGCTCCGCATAAAAGGCCCCTCAACAATCGAAGAATGTTGAGGGGCCTTCATCACATTTATCTCAAAATATGAATTTAAGATGATCATATAAAAATAAATAATATTAATATTGTATTCTTATTTCTACGTGGAATGCATGTTCTTCATTTTGCTTTTCATTACTCTACTTTACCAAGCAACACAAGTCACGTGCTGGAATGATATCAGTGTGTGAGGTGGTAAACTGCGTAAGGTAGCAACACGCAATCTGAAGACAGCGCTGTTGTTGACAACGCTCTCTCGCATTCATCTGTGCAGTCAGTCACATGAAAAAAAATTCTAGCTGTCAGTCTAATGCCAGTGAAATAAAACGAAATGTTGCGTAATACCTACCTCTGCAGTTGAATGGAATGAGGCGATACTTTATGAAAAATTGACAGTGTAACAAAAACTTAACTTTGTATTTTTCACACTTTTATTGAAAAACCCTACCGGTTTGGACACTTCCGTGTCATTGTCAAGGGTGTTCTGATATTTACACAATGGCAAGCCCTTATATATACTCCCAATGAGGGAAAAACTGCAGGAGTGGTTGGGGGAGGGCTTGCCACCGTGTAAATATCAGAACACTATTGACAATGACACGGGAGTTTCGAAACCGGTAGGGTTTCTCAATGAACGTGTGAAAAATACAAAGTTAAGTTTTTCTTACACTATACCTATGCAGTGTTCAGAATAGACACATTGACTTTATTCATTCCTCTAATTTCTTATGGGATACCGCGGGGCCCCAAGATTGTATTGTTGGCAGTGATCACCACAGGTATATTTGGGACTAGAAAATTGACGTAGGGGAATATGTCATCGCACGTATCCTAATGTGACATTCCGGAAATAAAAGTGCCCCCTGCCAACCGTGGTAGACGGGTCGGCCTAGCAACCCAAATGTCAGAGGTTCGAATTCCGCTCTGGACATTGATGCTTTGTTCGCCCCAGGATTGCTGTCTTAGGCTAAACGGTGTGATACAAACTCAGCAGGCGGAGTACCTAAAACCGAACGAAGACTACAGTAAAATATCCTACATGTCAATGGAAAACTTGCAATAGTATACTCTCCCCGAAAATGGTGTCAGTTTTATCCTTCATACACAATGGTGAATTGATTCATTTACTTATGTACAGACCTTTTAGGGCTTCATCGCCTGCACGGGCTCGTATCCTACTTATTCAGATTTGGCATTAAAATATTATTACACAAATCACCGTGCCATTTGCTGAAAAGTGCAGGAAAATTTTCTGTTCCGCAATTTGAAGTAGCTTTTACTAACAATTCTTTTCACTTCACTGTTGACTTTCTCCCAGCTTGGATATGTTTGGATAACTCACGGCTATTCTACTTTGACCTTACCTGGACGCATTTGTCTCCACTACATTTTCCCAGTACTGATAACACCCTAAAGTACTTCATATCATCATCAATTGTCTTCCTTTTCCTTTCCCACCCTAGCTTCCCAAGGGTTTACTTTAAACTGTCGTGGTTGTTAATGCTGGAAGAGTAAAGGCAGAATTCGATAATAATGCTTATTCTTCCGAAGGCGTAAAAAATTATCATCTAGGTCCGCAGGTCACACCGTTGGCTAAAGAATTAATTAAAAGAATGACCCACTTTTTCAGTACTTACAAATTCGTAGGGACACTTTAGGTAATAGGGGTGGCAATGGAATTGAAAATAGTCCGTCGGCTAAAGCTGATCTCCCACGGTAAAATTTCGGTAAAATGTTTTGGTACAAATTGGGTAAAAATTATGTGTTTACCGTGTGATGTGGTGGAGTTTTCAAATAGCTTTTTGTCCAAAATATTTCAAACTAGTCTTTTGTATGAAATAGACCTTGCTCTAAATTTTTATCTCAGTCTATGAAACCAACCAATGACAACTTCCAAAAAATGACCATCGATATCTGGTTTGTGATAGTGATTTAATCATACTATATTGAAATGACCTAATTATGGAGCCCTGTGGCAGTTATTGCACTTATTGATTGCATGGAAAATAAGCATTTAAATAGAGTAAATAAAGCACGATTTTTTCATTAAAACTTAGTTAAATTTATATTCGATCTTCGCAGTTAAATTGCCATTACAACAGTATCTTCTCATTTGGTCGTGTCTTTAGTGTATTACTTTCTCGTAGGTATTTCATTGGTTTCTCTATTTGAGACCAATACTACTTATCAAATTTTGACCCTGGAGTTCGGAGACCCCGGTCTTAAGGTTATATCGAATCGTCTAAGTCTTAGACGACCCAATACATATATGCCCGAGGCAGGATTCGAACACACACCCCTTTGGTTTTCTGTTTGGCGTGTTACTGAATAGGCTATCACGATTGGCTATAGTTGTTTAACCGTATATTGTCTCAATTGCTTTTTGGAGCTTAATTTTTATCGTTCTTAGGTACCGTCTCCCTATGACTCGAGCTTAAAAATTATCCTGGGTCAATGCCCTCCCCCACTCTCGTCTCGCTGATGCTCACCCCCCCCCCCTCGATTTCTTTTTTTCGCGAGGGGTTAAAAGACCCTCTTTGCCGCATGCAAATACGCCGCTCCTTATTCGAGTGGGCACACTCCAATCCGCTCCACGCGAGAGGGGAAAAAATGGGCGGAGAGAGAGGGAAAGATATGCGTCTGGCCTGGTGTGGGCAGATCCAGTGGCAGAGGAATGCGTGGGCCTTATTGAGAAGGCGAGGCGGGAGGTATAATGGTATCGGCGAGGAGGAATGAATCCCCCTCCAGCCCTACCCCAATCTCCCTCCTCTCTCCCTAATTCATCCCCCCTCCCCTTCCCACACTCTCAATCCCTCCCTCCCTACCCGGCCCCCTTTTATAATCTCCTCTGCACACACGCTTCCATGACCCTCGCAAAGGTTTTTTTCGAGGGTGTGTGTAGGATCCCCTCCGTCATTCCTTCTCCTCTCTCATATCCTCCCTCTCCTTCTCGTTTCCTTCCATCCGTCTCCTCTTCCCGCTAGTATACTTGTTTCCTTCCCTCGCTCTTCTTCTCCCATAGTAGTACCGTAAAACGGGGCAAAAGTTTTTGCATGTAATATTTTATTGCGCCCTAAATTCCAGCTAATTTTGTTCCAATAGAACAATGTATCCTTTAGTTATCAAATATATAGGCAGTCAAGCCAAAAGTCCACCCCATAATTTTCTATATTTTCCAAAAAAATTGTCAAAGTAACCTCGAGTGCGGGGTTTCTTTGACAAGGCACTGGAATTCATCTTAAGTCAAAGATTGAAAGCTTAAAAATTACTTTGGCATCATTTTGACTACAAATATTATATAGGTACCTATTTTATGCAATATAATTGGAATTAATAAAAAAAACAATTTTTGTGCAATCAAATTGTCGTCTTTATTAAGGAAACATTTTACATAGAAATATCAGACACATAGGGTACTATTATTATTATTAGTATTCTACCGGTGAAGGTAGGTTTAAATGGACATTTAATTCTTCCCACCCCCTAAATTTCACACGATGTCCCTCTTCAGCCCCTCATACCTCCTGCCACCTTTCATTCCATCCAAGCTACCCGTTCTTCTTCTCCCTCTTCCCTTACCCAACGCTCTTCCCTCATTTACCTCCTTTAAAACACCATCCCCTTTTATTACCTTTTCCATCCACACCTTCTGCCTTCTCCTAATTTCATCTATCAAATTTCTTTCCTCTCCTACCAATTCCAGCACTTCATCGTTCGTTTTCCTTTCGACCCACTTTATTTTCTCCATCCTTCTCCACACCCACATCTCAAAAGGCCTAAGTCTATTTTCATTTTCTTTTCGCAAAGCCCACGTTTCCGCCCCATATAGGGTACTATTATAGGCACTTAATTAGTCTTAAAAGTATCACTGAGATCAAAATTATCTTGAGTAACGTTACAGTCATTCGAAATATGGTGCTATCGATGAATGATGAAGATAAAATGGATCGACCGAGTGACAAATGAAGAAGTCCTAAGAAGAGTGGGAGAAAAGAGAAGTCTGCTGAAAACTATAAAAAGAAGACAGGACAACTTAATAGGCCACATCTTAAGACACGATGGCCTGATGAAGACAATCGCCGAAGGAGAAGTGAACGGGAAGAATGGAAAAGGCAGGCCTCGTATGGGTTACATAGAACAGGTCGTAAAGGACGTGAAAGAGAGGAACTACGTTAATATGAAGAGGTTGGCCGATAGAAGAATCGAGTAGAGGGCTGCGTCAAACCAATCTTAAGCAGCGTTTACACGTAGCAGTTGACTGCTATGACAGTCGCGAGATGCGCGATATATCTATATCGCTACTGCTATGATGCGTCTGCACCAACTTCTATGCAGCTTAAAGCCGATATTTAGGCGTTGTCATAACAAATGAAAAGTGTTTTATTTCAATAGTGATTGATGCTTAAATTTTCATGATATTCTTCAAGCAGTAAATTCCATCGACGATTATCTTTTGTTCCCATTCTTTAAAGAGTAGAATCTCCCCTTTTGGGTTGGTATGTCCTTGTATATATATCTAAATTCCCGATATCAGACGTCGTGTATTGCTTTCCGTTGGCTATTGTTGCGATTGTGTTGGATACATTTCCGCTGGAAAGTAGACGGGCTTCAACTTTGCCAATAGCTCGAACTAGGATCGATAGTGTTCGACATGTGTCCACTATCGACCTGAACTCGCATCGCAGTTGCTATTTACACATACGAGTACGGCTTAACAGTATAGCAGTTGACTATCATAGCAGTCAACTGCTACGTGTAAACGCGCCTTTAGGATTGTTGACCCTTGATGATGATGAACGTTACAGTCAACTTAATACGTTACTTTGAGTGAACCATCCCTCGCTACCCTCTACTCCCTCGTTACCCGCCGTAGGTTTTTAGGCGGGTAAGGCCCCTCCCCCAACCCCTAAGTTGGTAACGAAGTTTTGCACGACCCCTAACCACTCCTCGCACGTCTCGCCCGCCACTGAAGGTCACCCTGGCTCTCCGCACACACGTTTAAACCGTTGTTGGCGCTCTGTTAAAGTAGCCCGGAAACTGTTAAAGTTACCCTTAATGTTAATTTAACCCCATTTTACGATACTTAATGGAAGTTGCTATTCGGCGGAAGACTGACATCTTCTACATCTACACGATACCCTGCAAGCCACCGCGAGGGTGTGTGGCATCTTAGGTCGCTGGCGCCATTTAGAATAGATAGGTAAGTAAGCAGAGGTAGGAAAATTTTAGGGGTTGAAGGAAAGGTGAAGATAAACCTTGTGTCGGCTTCAGTTCTTCACTGAAGTTGCCAAGGGATCAAGCAGTGGTTTGATGTTACATCCGACGAACGGAGTACTGTACTCGTAATTCTCAAAACGGTGCTAAAATAAGTACTGTTTTACCGGCGAAAAAGTTCAGTCCGAACCGGGGCCATCAGTATAGGAAGCCAGTACTTTTGACGCCAAATCTACATCTATTCCTTCCATTTAGCTCAGGAGTCTGTCCAAAAACCTATTTTCATTCTTGCCAATTTCCCATTTATTTCATGTTTCTCCTAAACCAGTGCCTTCGACTACCCAAAGAATCTCAAAGCCTCCTTCTTAAAATAAAAATAAATAAATTGTAGGGGTGGACGGGGACCTTCTGATACCCCTCTGACACTTAGACCTCTTTAGATCCATTGTGCCTACCGTCATTTAACCTGCCTGTCACCTGCAAGCAGGGGACAAGAGCACCGCAGTAGAGGTATGGAGGAGGGTAACCCATCCAAACTCTGTCCGGGCACAGCGTTGCTTAACTTCGGCGATCTTACGGGAACCGGTGTGCCATCTTGGCTAGGCCCTTGTCCTGAAAGAGGGTATAGATTTCGAAATAGTAATAACACAGCTCTGTCAGTAATTTGGGGGAAAAATGCCTCCTTCTTACTCTCAACTTCACAAATTTCTTTTTGAAACACACTTCATCTCCATATCTCCACATTATGATGAGTGTGACTGTCACCTCAATGCTCTTATGTTTGCCTGACGGAGTGTGACAAGTTCTGAGAAGTCCCCACACGGTTAGACCTTGGCAGAGAACTAGAAAAAACGTTCTAGGAGTTATAGCATGCATCTTATCCCAAGTTCCTTTGTGATCGTCATTATATTAATCCGTGATCGCCATTTACTTCAATTTAAGAAATATGGATTGAGATGTGTGAAGAGAAATGATCTTAGTAATCGAGGCACCCGAGAAATCTCTAACTCCTTTTCCTTTATATGAGAGCGTATCGGCATTTACTTTGTGGAAATGGTTGATATCCATAACAAATAAAAGAACTGGTACAATTTCCACACTTTAATCCCTCCGACCATGGTTTCGGCACATTATACCATCATCAGGGTGATGTGCCCGAACCATTGTCGGAGGTGTGGAAGGGAGTTAAGTGAAAAAATTGTACCAGTGAACTTTTCATTTACTATGGTCATCCCTTTCCTATATTTTTGGTGATCCTTTCGTATATTCTTTGTAGTTTATTATGTCATCATATTCCTACACCTTGCATGGTAACTCAAAAGTTTGAACATGCATTGGTCTTGGATTCGTATCATGCCGGCAAATTCTCCATCGTTGAAGTCGATTTTCAAAATAAGAGCACCAGTCCTTTTGGCTTTTAAATATTACTGGCAACTTGTACTTGTTTTTGTGGGCCAACTTGATTTTCGCTTTCAAAAAAGGAGTCTCCTGGCCCCACTCCCATTCTTGTCTCGTACCATTGGGGCGAACGGCTGTTGTAGTCATTCTCCTTTCCCTGTCGCATGTGCTTAAGGGATTAAAGCTTCCCCACCAGTGTCAACTTTGAGGGAAAGGAGGACAAATCGTGATAAATACATATTCGCCCTCATTCGTCGAAGAGAGCAGTAGATTTTTTCTACGCCTCTGGTCTTCTTCCTTGCTTACGTGAGGTGTAATTTTTCATTCTGCCACCTTACCCATTGGACCTTATAATTCTTTATGTAGGTGCGTATCTCAAAACCGATGGTCCTTGCGACCTACACACCTTTTGTTAGCTTAGGATTTAGTTATTTGTCGCCCCTTGAGGAGAAACATTTTTCACTAGCCTCCTTTAAATGTCAGAAAGAAGATCGTGTCGTTTTGTGTGGCTGAAAGAAAGGTGTTTTCGGGGAGTAAAGTAAGGTTTCAACTAAGAAACGTCGATTTTGACCTTATTTTTGAAGGTTTTGGCGGGAGAAAAGCCTGAGGCGTCAATTCTTGCCGCATAAAAGAGCTGAGAAGGTTTCCTTCTTCTTGTGGGATACTCAAAGAATGTGATAGATTTTCCTCTCCCAGTCAAGACAGTGTTACCGCGATGTGAGTTTTGCCATGTTTTGGTAACTTATCAATTTCGATACTGATGGTTTTTTCTCATCTAACGTGAAATACCTATTTGATTATATTTGGTTCCTTCTCTTGTTTCAAAATATTGATCAAGTTTTTTCCGAAAAGTATTCTAAAGTTTTTTCCGAAAAGGATTATGCAGAAATAATGCAAAATGAACATGAAATTGCATATGTATCATGGCTACATTGTCGTCGTTAACTCTTGCATCATCGTACCGGTGGTCAAATTTTATTATCTCGCTCGTAGTGACGGTAATATCAACTGGAAGTCAGTGTCAATACACCAATGACTTGACCAGATATAAAATAGACCTCACGCTTCATGAAGGATTTGAAAGTAACTGTAAAATTAGGTGTTAGGACTATGCAACTGTTTAAGTTACATCGCGCCGTATTACGTAACTTATTTTTAACTTACACACAACATACGTAAAAGGTCACCACACCCCACGCCCTTTCGGCGGTTTGCAGGGTAAGATGTAGATATAGATGAACATCAATGTCCTGGACGGACTTTGAACTCATGGCAGTTTGTTCACTGATGTTAGGTCTGCGCTTTACCGTCTTGACTAACGGGGCTGATTATTGCGGATTTGTTTTAACAAATGTATACTGTGAGCAAGAAACAAAAAAATGACTAATAGCAGTAATTCCACAGAGAAAAAATCATTGTTGCTTCTAATGATTTTTGAATGATTTGAATGCTTTTTTCTCTGTGGAATTACTGCTATTGTGCATTTTGAGCGGGTAACGCCGTTAAGGTCCTCGCGGCTAGTTCGCGATCCTTCAATTTATTTTTTAAAAAAATGACTGCTTCAGTTATGAAACCAAGGATCCAGCGTTACCTGCGATCAAATGCTGTTTCCATTACGCTGTTTCTGTGACAGAAAAAACAGCAAGATGTCTCCAGGGATTCTTCTAACAGGAACAAATACCATGGAACTGGTGAAATAGCTTGGACGCTCTAAATTGCGTAAGATGAAGCCATATGTGATACAGGCTTGTGTCTCAGGGGATCGGCATCTTTAACGCAGCTGTAACTCGAATGGATCAGCTTGGTCCACTCCAGTTTTTAACGACATTCGCTCCAGAAACACGTGCAACGTTGAGAGATGTCCTGAGGAATGGTTGAGAAAAAAAGGCGACCGTTGTTGCTTCATTTCAGAGTCGACTCATCAATCAAGGATGCTCGTGTTGAAAACTGGACTCTGGACTGTAGTAATTTGGAACTTATAGCATGGAAAAATGCCTCTTCATATTTCCCCGTCTTGGCCTTCCGCAGCACGGCGAGGAGGCTTCCGCCGACGCAAGCTTTGTGTGGTGCTTCCCTTCTTACTTAAGCTTCGCGAGGGAATGGGAGCAATTTCACGCCTCCCAGGAGACACTGGGCAAAGGAGAAAGGTGAGACGGAAACGTACCTCCTCCTCTTTCATCATTGCCCACTGTAACCTCGCGTACTCCTCTTTCGAGAATGGCGTTGGATGGAGAGAGACAGCGGGGCAATTTGTCGTCTCTTTTCGTCGCGTTTTCTTTCTTCCTCCCCTCCCCCCCAGAGAGGTGCGTTCGTCGAGAGAACCACTCCCGTCCAAGTACGAGAATGTCCCTACCTCTCTCACTCCTTTGAATGAATAGCAGAGAGGGAGGCGTTCAGGGTCCTCTTTCGAGACGGGCATGGGTCACCTGCCTTTTTTGCGAGTGGTTCCCTTTTGGGGAAGACACACGTGTGGCTTTTTATGCGGTGGAAGAGAAATTGCGTGTGAAGGGCAGCAACGGGCTGGAGAGGAAGATAAAGGAAGTTTTCCGGAGGGTGAATTATTCGATCCGGAAGTCTTCCCTCTGGGTAAGCGAGCGGGAATGCCTCCGGGTGAGTGCCATAGCGGGGAAATAACAATATTTCGAGAGAGCGTGCATCCATGCACTTAACTTGCTTGGAGGATGTAGGAATTAGAAATGATGAAACGAAGTCACTACTGGGGCTTACGATTATAGTCTGTGTGTGTACCAAGGTCACTGGGGATAGTGTTGGAGCGTGATTCGTGATTACCGTGACCCGTATGTCAGTAGAAGAGAACTTATTTCAGAGCGAAATGTAGAAAGTATTTGGTGTTCCGTTAAAAGTAAAAGTAGTAACGCAAAAAAGATATATGTAGGTGCATATTACAGGCCACCGGACGCAGACGTCAATTCTATAATAGAGCTAGAGTCAGAGATACGCACATTACTTTCTGGGAAGAATGATAGAGGAATAATAGTAGGCGGAGATTTCAATCTCCCCTCGATAGACTGGAATACGTGTAGTTTCATTGCAGGAGGTAAGGATAAGGAACATTGCGAATCACTGTTGAACACCTTTACGACACATTCTCTACAACAGCTAGTAACAGAGCCGACCAGGGGTAACAACATTCTAGACTTATTAGCAACAAATATACCCGAGAGAGTTCTAAATACAGTTACAGACACAGGAATTAGTGACCATAAAATAGTGCATGCGAAATTTATTGTAGGCGTTGAAAGACATTATAAACCAAGGAGGAGGGTGTACTTATTTGGCAAGGCAAATTACGACGGTATGAAAGAGGAATTAAGGGAAGCGTTTACTGTATTCAGCGAACAAAGCAAAGGATTAAATACAGAGGATTCGTGGAGAGAATTTCTTGAGGTCACCCGTAACGCAGTTCATAAATACATACCAAGTAAATATATTAGTGATAATACAGAGCCAAGGTGGTATAACGCGGAGGTTAGGAAATCACTAAAGCGACAAAGGGTATGCCACGCTAAGATGAAAAATGCCAGACGGGGTCTATCGGTAGAGGAAAAAAATGAGCTAGTTCAAAACTATAAAAAATCGAGAGCATTAGCAAGGAAATCATGTCGGCAAGCGTTATCACATTTCAAGAGCAAGATGTTAGGAGAATATTTAGATAGCAATCCTAAAGCGTTTTGGTCATATGTGAGAGAGCTTCAGGGAAATAAGTCCACAGTGCACACACTTAAAAATGATAAAGGAATCAGAGTCACCAGCAGTGTAGAAAAAGCCAACACTTTAAACACCTTCTTCCAAAGTGTATTCAACTCATCGTCACAAAACGCAGTGGAACCACCGCCGAACACTTTCAGTGAGCAAATGCCCGAAATAAACATTTCATGTCGCGGAATAGAGCAGCAGTTAAAAAGCATAAGTAAAAACAAAGCACCAGGTCCCGATCAAATTCCTTCCAGAGTTTATAAAACATTAGCTTCTGAAATAGCCCCCTATCTAGAAATAATATTCAATAAAACACTAAAGAACCACACAGTACCCAAGGATTGGAAAGTAGCTAACATTACACCTATATTTAAAAGCGGTGATAGGGAAGAACCTAGTAACTACAGACCCATTTCACTCACGTCAATCTCTTGTAAGATATTTGAGCACATAGTAGTCAGTTCGATCATGGGGCATTTGGATAGTCAGGGATTACTCATAAACAGCCAGCATGGGTTCCGGAAAGGTAGATCTTGCGAGACACAATTAGCTTTATTCGTACACGATATTTTAGTCCACGGCGAAAGCAGTACTGAAGTTGATGCGATATTTTTAGATTTCAAAAAGGCTTTCGATAAAGTTCCTCATGACAAATTAATCTTGAAGTTAGAGAGTTTTGGTATAAATAAAGACGTTGTATGTTGGGTAAAAGAATTCTTAAGTGGGCGAGAGCAGAGGGTTGTCATAGATGGTATCATGTCGGACACAATCGAAGTCACATCGGGAGTTCCCCAGGGTAGCGTAGTAGGTCCGCTTCTATTTCTTTTATACGTAAACGATTTGGGTACCGTAGTTAGTAGTAACCTTAGACTTTTTGCAGACGATGCGGTGGTGTACAGGGGTATATCAAACGAAGAGGACATGAAATCACTTAGCAAGGATTTAGATGCAATTGAAGAGTGGTGCGACAAATGGCAGTTAGAACTCAACCTTAAAAAGTGTGTAGCTATCAATTTTTGGAGGAGGAATAATTCGATAGAGCGATCCTATAGAATTAATAACACGAAGATCGAAAACGTTGAAACCGTAAGATATTTAGGTGTAACAATCACTAAAGATTTATCGTGGGGAAGACACATAAGGGAAATATGCGGCCGAGCGAAGAGAAAGCTAGGATTTATAAAAAGAGTACTTGGGAAATGTGATGAGAAGACAAAAGAGCGATGCTACTTTTCACTAGTTAGGCCCCACCTTGAGTATGCAGCCAGTGTATGGGATCCTAATGAATTAGGTTTGATGAGAGAACTAGACAGTGTGCAGCGTAGAGCAGCTAGGTTCGTCAAAAGGTGTTACGATAGGTTGAGTAGTGTATCAGAATTAATACAAGAATTAGGGTGGGAATCATTATCAGAGCGTAGATTAAAGTTCAGATTTAATCTATTGCAGAAATTTCAATCGGATAGCTTTACTGAAGATGTTAGGCACATATTAAAAACACCAGCGTATTATGCTAGATTCGACCAGATAAATAAGATTAGAGAGATAGATTGTCGTACAGATAGATTCAAAATGGCATTTTTCCCCCGTACTATAAGAGAACAGAATAGGCAGCATAGGAAAGGGATAGGTAGGGGAAATATTTTAGAGTATTCTGTAGTGCATGATGCATGTATTAACCCCTCAAATACTATAGATACTAACAATCTAGTTGCATGAGACCCTTTAGTTGCTTGCTTGCATGCTAGTAGTGAATGCTTGGTGACCTTCACCCCCTGCCACACACCCTCGCGGTGGCTTGCAGGGTATCGTGTAGATGTAGATGTAGATGTAGATGTACCGGTGATTTCATGGATCCTGGTCACTTGGGTATTTTTACTGGAGTGTATCCTCCAGACATCCAGAGCAAAGTGGACGGGAAGAATGGCAAACAAAAGCCTCGCATGGAGCGAGTAGTGAAGGACGTGAATGGGAACACTTTCGTAAATATGAAAAATTGAAGAAATGGTTTTTGCGCGACCTTCTTGAACATATCAACTCTGGATAAAATGTAAAAATTACATGGTAAATTCCAATGAATTGTAGTGACGCTGTCTCGAGTGAAATTTACCATGACGTGAAGTTCCTACCAATTTTTGCATTTTATCCATAAGTATGAATATGTCAGCTAATAGGATAGCTATAAAGATCTGGTATTCAAATCCCTATTAGTACAAGGAAAGAAAGACCTCTTAAATTTGTCGGTCCGGCAATCAATTTCCTTAAAAAAGTTATACTGTTCTGGGATTTGACTTACGGACCTTTAAATCTCCGGGATGACGTACTGCATACCTTTACACAACCCAGCCGACATATGTCGGTAAAATAAATGTTTCCGCCAGGGATCGAACTGAGGATCTTACGCGTGGGAGGCGCACGTGATAAGTATTACACTATAAAAACAGCAGCAAATACTTGTGTCACATCATGTTTCAGTGGATTCGATTTTTGCTGTTGCTACCCTGCATGCCACTCGAGATTAAATCAGCAAGTTCCATACATAGTTTTTGCTTACTCTTTTCGGGGATGTACACCTTTTACTCTTATTCGGACTCTTATGGAGACTGTATATGCATTGCGATCTCCATTTCCCACCCGGTAAATTCTTTATTATTTATCGCGTAACATTTGTGTGCTTACATGTTATAGGTTATTTCAAAAACTGCCTATGATAGTGACATCAAATTACGTATTCTAGGATAATTTTGTCTGAAAAATCGATGTGTATTTATCCAAATGATGGTGCAATACAACCCCATCACATCTACTTATTGAGACATGACTTTGTGCACAACAGCCAATCGCTCTGGCATCGTTCACTAAAACGCAAAAAATAACATCGAAGTTGGACGTATTTCTTGCACTTTAAAAAACCAAAATAATATTTCTTGTTATTTATATTTTAACACTGTACGACATAGGATCAGAAATATTGGAAATTAAAGCAAAAATCTGTCGATACATGCTGCTACTTTTTGTATTGAAGATAATCCGTTGATTTTTAGGTTGGTTGGCACAAGATTTTATATGCAAAATCGTAGGCACGGGCAGCCTACGATTCGCTATCAAGGGAAAACTCCAGTATATTTGTCATATGTACTTGTTATCTTGCTAATTCTTCGCAGGGCAAGCAGTTTTTCTCAATCCCAACATCAGAATCAGTTTCAGCAGTCCCAAAAACTTATAAATATTTTTATTGTAGAGAAATGCGCTATGCTTTTCTATTTTGACCACATATTTGGCCCATTTGTGCGGCGTCTCATGGAGACTCCATGTGTATTAATACGTTAACAACAATGAATTCGTACCTATATTTCATCGCAGTGGGGTTAATTAGTTTTCTAAATCAATTCATGGGAGATATTAATGCATTCGATACCCCATGGAGTTAGTTTTGTTATTAAAACTGGTCCGAATTTTTCCTATTTAAACTACATTTGGCGCCCTCCCCTCCCCAATGTGTAAGACGTAACAATCGCCGATAAATTTAGGCTTTTAGATCTTACTTCTCAAACACATTAATACAGAAAAGACCTTCATTGTCTCTCACGAATGCCCGAAAATCTCCAAGATCATCGCTTTCACCCTAATTTATATTTTCTTTGACCAATATCATGATGCAATGTACTGCAACGGACGCCCGTTGGAAAATAAAAAGGAATTTTAATCTTTATTATTACAATAGATTACGAAAAGGCGGAGAGATTTCATTGGAAATACCTTTTTTGTTTTGCTAGTATTTGATTGAAGTATTCAGGTGACTTTTGTTGGTATTTCAGGACCCCTAAAAAATACTAGTCCCCGTTTGGATAGTAGATGGTTGCGGCACGTAGGAGCAGGCTGAATGTGAAAAACATTTTATTTGTGATGCGAGGGAATATCACTGTGTTGCTCTGGTATTTTGAGCTTTGTACTCTCCAATGTTCATACAAACGCAATCTATAGTGACTGGGTACCCTTGCTGCCTCTATGAATGCAAATCCTCCTTATTACGCATACATATATTCTATATTTCTCGACTTCAAGAAGGCTTTTGACAAGGTTTCTCACAGCAAACTAATTTTGAAGTTAAAATCTTATGGGTTAGACAGTAACATTATATCATGGATTAATGATTTTCTGCATGATCGGGTTCAAAGGGTTGTTTTGGACGGTGTTTCCTCACCGGCAATTAAAGTCACTTCGGGTGTCCCACAAGGTAGTGTGATAGGTCCACTCCTGTTCCTTCTGTACATTAATGATATCAGTAAGGTGGTAAAAAGTAAGCTTCGTCTATTTGCCGATGACGCAGTTGTGTACAGGGAAATTCTATGCCCGAACGATAAAGAATATTTAAATATTGACCTACAAGCAATCTTGGTGTGATACTTGGTGTGAAACTTGGTGTGATACATGGCAGTTAGAATTAAACTTTAAGAAATGTCTTGTAATGAATTTTTGGAAAAAGAATAGTTCTCCTCCTACCACTTACAAAATAAGTAATAATGAATTAACAAACGTGGAATCCATTAAATATCTTGGAATAAGACTGACAAATGATCTTTCCTGGGGTAAACACATTCGTGAAATAATGGGTCACGCGAATCGCAAACTGGGTTTCATTAAAAGAGTATTGGGTAAATGTGACGATTATGTACGAGAAATCAGCTACTTTTCCCTTGTTAGACCTCATTTGGAATATGCTGCCAGTGTATGGGATCCCTACGAAATCGGTCTAAGTAATGAACTTGAACGTGTGCAGCGAAGATCGGCAAGATTTGTAAAGGGACGATACGATAATTATATTAGCGTAACCAGTCTATTAAATGAATTGAAATGGGAACCATTGTCAGATCGCAGGTTGAAATTTAGACTTAATCTCTTCCACAAATTCCAAGGCAATTTTTTTTAACGACCTAGAAATTTTATTTCTCCACAATACCAAAGATTTAGTCTACCATTTTTGACATCCACTGGTAGACTTTGTTTTTGTGCTTAAGCATAGAGTAAGTATAGACTACTCTAGTATTGAGATGGTGGGGGGATCTATCGTACTCTAGTATAGAATAAGTATAGACTACTATGCATACTATAGTTTTAATATTATCCTTACTATCGAGTAAGTATAGGCTAATATAGTTACTTATAACTATACTTACTCTACGGCTTAAGTCCCTACCAGATATATTTTTCTTTCTACCCATTGTTGGAGTGTAAAACTCATTAAATGAATTTGTTGACCAGTTCTGATTGTAACAGCTTCGGATACTAAGATTCAAATTTTTATTTGACATCCGATCCGGTAAAGCCTGTTTTAGTGGGAGGACTTTATTTGAATTACAAACAAATTCGAATTAAATATCAGGAGAGTTAAGGTCGGTATATATTTAGGTGGTGAAATGTCTCACTACCTCAAAAGCATGTGCAGGTGACCTCTTCGAAGGCTAGCTGATTGTGAGCGCCGTTAGATAATTGAAATTAATACGGGGATATGCCATATCTTCATTCATAATTAATTGAACTGGAATAACTTAAAATCGTACCTGACTAGCGCACTAAAATGAAGCTTATCTTGTGTGCTGAAGCCATTAGTTCATGATGGCAATGAGTCATGAAAGTGTAGCATTTGTGTTGTAAAAAAACTCAAGGGTTTGAGGAAGGAGCAAATATTCATTCATCAAATTAAATGAGTTTTTCAAAGGATAGTAGTCTCATCATTTGAGAACGAACGAACGAAATAAGATTTTATACACTGCAGGCACGTAGCCAGAAATTTGCTTGGGGGGGCTAAGTCTAGTGTAGCCAGTGTAGCCTAACTTCAAATCAGCCTTGCCCGTTCGGTGCCTACATGTTACAAATCTCTTCCTTGATTTTCAGTGCTTGGTATTTGCTTTCAGTTTCCATTCCTATCTCTTTTCACTGGTAAAGCTCACTGCTTACCTTGTCACGAATCAGTTAATTTGACCGGCCCCACAACAGAAGTTCAACGCATGCATACATATTAGATTGAAAAGGTCAATTATTGACCACAATTAAGAACAGTTATTAACCACACGCATGCCTCAAACTAGTGAACACGTTTCAAGACACTTAGCACTTGAATTATACGCAGTTTAATACGAATTATCATACCCAGTTAAAATCTGAACAATAAAATTTATTGGAAAAAGGTTCGGGGGAGGGGGGGTGGAGGGGGCCCCTGAAGCTCCCCCCTGCCTACGTGCCTGATACTCTGAAGGCTGGTAGACGAAGGCGAAAACATCAGAAAAATGAGATTCACTGCGCGCAGGACGGTTATCGCGTCGATTTCGACAGCTTGCTGCGCACCTCCGATCTGGCAACGTTGCCTCCTACTCTCATCAGGTTGGCACCGCCGTCGCTCGGCGATCAATCTCCGCCCCTGCGATGCACGCGCTCTCGGTGCAAGGGGTGCACCCGTCGTGCATAATGCCGAGCAGCGTTAGCTAGCATCCCCTCGACGCATTTGGCCATCTTTTAAGGCCGACGGCGAGGGCAACAAATTGGACGCTGTCCAGCCGCGGGTGCCGCCCTATCTCCAGACTCGGTGAAGGGAGAGAAATGGTGCTCGCAAAGGGTGATATGACTTGCCTCCGCTATGGTTTTATCTAATCATTGCCCGTCAAACCACCTCGAAGGTGTGTGGCAGAAGGTGAGTTGCCACCAAACGTGCGCAACGCGCTTACAATAAAGTGTACTTACACTTCCTACATAATGAGAGATTCTATGAAAAGTGTGCGAGACACTAAAATTTCAACTCTTAATCCAAAATGCAAAGAAACATCTGAGAAGTAGATACTACAAGCCTGCATTGTACATCTATTGCATTATCCACATAAATGGTAGCAAACTTGCTTAAATATTTAAAAAATCTACCATCCTAATCTACATCTACGCGATACGCTTTAAGCCACCGCGAGGGTGTGTGGCCGGGGGTGAAGATCACCAACGTGCACTATTGACATGCAGCTAGGGCACTGCATGGAAACATGCTCCATGCAGAGTCACATGCATATACAGTTGAGCACCCTTAATCCGGGAACCCCTAATCCGGGAGCACCTATAATCCGGCAATTTTGCCATGACTATCTGGTACATAGTGGAAAATGCCGAAACGTTTTTAACCGGAACATTGCTTCATAACCTGCCGAGATATTGTTCTTATATTTATACCGAGATACCATTCTTAATGTTAATTTTCCCATTTCGAGAATAAGAATAATTTAAACATATTAATTTCTGGTACTTCGCCTACACTGGAATTATTCTGGAACTTGAAGTAAACATATAAATTTGACGACATCGCCGAGACGGAATACGACTAATTTACAGATCGGCCACTTTCAATCACGCATTTTTGATTGACCACTAGACGTAATTTGATAAAATTATTGGTTATATTCTAATATTTCACGCAAAACATGTCTCGTCCATACAGTTGTGGCAACAGCACAAAACGTTAACCATCGCAGACAAAGTACAAGTTGTGAAAAAGCTTGATGCCGTTGCATCAGTAAAGCGTTTGACTGAAACATACTACGTGGGATCTTCAACAATATAGCACATTAAGAAGCTGAAAGAGAGAAATCATCAAAATTTTACTGTTAAAGTAACACGAAGAAGTAGATAACAGAGAGGAAAACTATGAAAGAAGATTTAAGTGCTGATTTAGATCGCGTGGTTTCGATTGTGTCGAAGTGATGGCCTTATTATTTCTGGCCAAATGCTAATGTAGCAGAATAGACTATTTCTGAAACAGACGTGATCAATCCAAAAGACGTGATTCGGGAAATTTCACGTGCAGGCAATAGCATTTCACCGTCCGTTCTAAACACACGCGTGGTTTAAATTGTGGACTGCTTTAAGGCCAATGGTGACTGCCCCTGAAACGGTTTTTCTTCTCGCAGCTAGGCAAATAAAGTTATCGACATGAATCTTTCACCATCAACTTTTTTTGGCCAATGAAATTCTTTTTTGCTTTTTACATTTTGCAAAAAATTAAAAAACATGATAAAAAATTACCAAAATGGCAGAATGCGTTGTTATTTATAAAAATCGAAAAACTACGAAGTTTTCGAGTTTCTTCACCAATCAATTCCAATTTTCTAAATAATATTACGAGAAGGTAATAACTAGTAATTAGAATAATTAGAAGTCGCTAAAAACGCGCTGCTAGGAGCGTCACTTGCGGCGAAATCATGGAACCATTACGAAGCACCCGAGGAGCGATGAGGGAGGGGAGGGAGAGATGCCGCTGGAGGGATGAGGGCCATGCTGCTGGAGGCGTTTAAGGGGAGGGACGAACGAAAGACAAATCTTGCAACCTTGTGTTTTTGCTGAGAAGAGGACAGCGCGCAGGGTGTCGCAAGGTTATGCGTCCCTCTTCGTTGCTCTCAGTCCGTCTCGACTTTTCGTATCGAGAGCTATTTCCAATTGCCTAATATTTGCGTAAATCTTTCAAGAAATTTTTCTACATTCAGTGAGTCAAGAAATAATTTACAATTAATTTCTTCGATTTAAATTATCTCTGAAAAAAAGATTATCATGGAAACTGCCAGAAAGGGCCATCCTCGAAGTAAGAAAGACGTGGTCTATTCTCATCTGCAAAACGAAAGAAAAGGTCTGCCGGGAGTCTCAGTAAATGGCAAGCGAAGTAATTATTTGGTTGAGGACGACTACAATGAACCAATTCTTCAGATTTTGTACGTTTTTTTGTTTTCATCAAACCGATTCTCAGAAAAATACGTGTTTCTGCTAATGACCTAGCCTCACCGGAACAGATTAAACATTTAAGATTTAAGTATAATTGTTGTCCATGGCTGATTTGACTGTTTCACCACAGTATGTTTAGACAGTGGTTTCATCAGTTTCATCTTAACATACGAATGCGAAAATGTAGCCGTCACTTTTCTAAAAGTCATTTAATTGTTAGCGATATTATTTTACATTGCAAGAGACGCAATGTTTGTTCCAATTAAATCCGATGAGTAAACCGTGGTACTTTCTGAGAGAGTTATCTTCAGCCTGGAATTGCCACGTCCTATATTCCTGCATTATTTTTGTTTTTTTTTGTAATTACTAATTATATAATTAGTAAAACCCCCGGTAATCATAACAAAATGTAAATTGAATTTTAAATCTAATAACACTAAAAAAAAGTGATGGCAAACTATTTTATGGAGCAAAATCTGCGGCAAAATATATTTAGGCCTTCTCAAAGCATAAAATAAAGTTCTTTTTAATTTTGTTTACAAGAACTGCATAGCTTTTTTCTTTTTTGTTATGAAATTTTGCCGTGTTCTAAATCTCCCTTATTTTTGGTCAAGAATATGGAAATCTCCCTTATTTTCTTCAAATATAGTTGTTGGTCACCCTAAGTGGATCTACACGTGGCATGGAAGCTGACATGTCTGTTCAGGCATTTCGATAGAGCGAGGAGATGCAATTACTTTTCTTTCAATACCATTTCCTCGTAGGCAGTGGTGATTCGAGTGCTTTTGAAAAGGTGCGTGAATCCGTTCCATGTGGGAAACTGGTTAAGAAAAGTGATTGTTCTAGTCACGAGGTTACATGTTATACAAAATCCATCTTCAAAATTCTGGATGAACACCCTGAATTGAAACTAGTTCTAACAAAAGAAAGTAAAAGAAAAATATGGCTGCAACTCACTAGTTGAGGATCTAAAAAACGGGCCGCTTCGCGTATTCAACAGCACTCGAATTGCAAAGTATATAACTGCAATGATCAGGAGGGGAGGGAAAACATTTTCAACGACAAGGAGATGGGTGCCCTGGAAAGAGTCAACGAATTATTAAAACCCTAGGTATGGAAATCAATTATGCTAGCCATGATTGACACTAGTAATCTGGCGGAGAATTTTGTCGTTAGTGGCTAAGTTTATGGGAGGCAAGCAAGTGAACCGCGGAAAAAGTAGTTTGTATGCTCATCGTGTGCAGGGTGCAGGGGCTTGATTTTCAGCTGGGACCAGGGTGGAATTATTCTGCGTAGAAAATGATATGTGGAAGAAGCCCTTTCAAAAGTATACACAGACTTGGCGAGCGAAGGCCTAAACGCTAACAGTCAACTAGGAGGTGTCTTGCAAAAAAGCCTAAGAGGAAAGTTAGGGAAATTTATGAGGCATGAGGCAAGGATTATGGAGAGTTCTGTCAGAAATTGGACATGGACCAATAGGAAATGGATGTAGAAATCGAAGAGCTGATAAAGAAATTGACGGTTGAGGGGTCAATAGAAGCTCTAGAGAGAGAGAGAGACGCGGGTCCAAACCGAATGTGAGCAATGGTTTGATGAAAGACAGAATAGATTGACGTAATCAAATTTTGGTGTTATTTGTAGGAGAAGGGAAAATCACTTGTGAAAAGACAAAGAAAAGAAAAGTTTTATGCCCAGTCATCTGAAAATGATACAATGAGATACGGTAGCCTAAATGAATTTATGCGATTAAGAAATATGAGGAGTTAACGGGTAGCAGAGTTTCCATGTGGCCTTTTTGTTGATCCCGGACACTGTTTCCTAGCAGCCTCACCTGATGGAAAAACAATTGATGCAGCATCATTGAAGTAAAATGTCCAATATCATCGGAACATATGACATTAAAACAGGCAGCTGAGGAAATAAAGTGTTTTTGCTTGGATGAGGATCTTAAACTCAAGAAAACCAATGGTTTTAAACCATAATTATTACTACGAAATTCAGGGACAATTACATGTTTCCCGATATTCCTTTTGTAATTTTATGGTGTGGACTCCTATGGACTGCAAAATCCAAATAATCTTCCGGAATGGTGAATTCTGGAAGAATCGCATGGAGAACAAATTTCTTTAATTGTATAATAAAATGGAAATATGAGAACCGGAAATAAAAGTTTGAATAGTGTTAAAGTACATTTATTATTGCCATCTATAAAATGTTTAAACTTTCAATTACATGATACAACCGGCAATGTTGGCTCAAGAATAGGAAATTCATGTTAATGCACCGAATTACTCCTAAGTCATTAGCAGCCATCAATCCGAAAATTGGTACCTATGCTGTAGCTCTACAATCTGCACTCTTCTCAACGAACCTCTTTACTCCCTCATCTTTCTTACCTTAGCGTATCCATTTATTTGCTCACGATGATCTATCCTTGGCCTTCCGTGGTAATTCTATCCGTCTACTATTCCTTCAATGATTGTCATTAGGAGGCTGAGGCATAACAGCCTCCTGATGACAATCATTGAAGGAATAGTAGACGGATAGAATTACCACGGAAGGCCAAGGATAGATCATTTTTTTTTTTTGACCTCAGATTGTAATTGTTTTAAGTATTGACCACTATTTCTTTTATATATTTATTTTGACGAGGGGTTAGATGGCGGAAGGGACAGTTTTGTCTCAATCTCGCCCCAATAAAGACCTTTTATTATTATTATTATTATAGTATCTCCGATGAGATTATCTCCTAATGCAAATCATCTACAGAAAACGTCTTTCCCCAACTCTTCGTACAACTTCTTTATTCGTATTTCAGTCTGTACGTTTGATCTTCATTAATCTTCTACAACACCACTCATTTCCATCGCTTCCAATGTTCTCTATTCTGCTGCTGTTACTGGCCAAGCTTTTATGTGAAAACATCCAGGTTTTACTCCTGACAGTAATTAGTTGTGAAAGTTTTTTATTGAATTTTGCTACGAGTAGAACATATGCCCCGCAGCCCCTTCTGAGCAGGTCAAGGGGTTTCTGCAAGCATCGAATGCAGGGCGTAATATTCCATCGGGTCCAATTATTCTGGCCGGAATATGATCCGCGTGAGAACTTTGCTCCTATCACTCTACTCTCTACTACCCGTTTTACTATTCTGCATGTCACTCGAGTTCTGTTACAGCCGATTTGATATCAAGGAATGCCCACCTGAAGCCTTTTTTACTCTGTTCATTAGTATTTTATTCCAATTTTGCCTAGAATAAGCTGCGCTCTTTTACAGAGGGAACAAAACACGGACTCCTTTTTGAAATCCGTCCTGAAGTAACTTAACGTATGACACTTCAGTATAGAAGATAGAAGCAAGTATTTAGCACACATTAGTATGTTATAACATACCATTCAGGCTCGCCACCTGAAAAGTGATTCAGACATCTTTCGTGCCGTCATCTTCGTAGGACGAAGCGAAAAGAAAATTAAAGCGGATTAAGTGGACATTGGGGGAGGGAAGATATTTGGAAATCAGGATATGACAAAGCATGTCACTGGGGCGAGTAGGTAATAGGTGGCGAGAGGATGTTGAAGATAGCTCTTGAGGGTGGAATGCTTGGAAAAAGGAGAAGAGGGTTGTGAAGCATGTCAGATGAGGGGTGTTGGAAAGTGGTGCGGATGCAAAAAAAAATACGCCGAGATGAGGGGTTGACAGTGAATGGAGATGCTTTGTGAAATCCTACCTTTAGTCTGTTAAAAAACTATGATAAATGTTTTCATAGCAATGTTGATGTGTGATGCGCTGCTGGAAAGAAAATTCCTAATTTCTCTCCTGCCGACCTCTTTAACTCGTCTTATTTCCTACCTTACCAGGTGCTGTAGAATATTTTTCATTTAGTAAGAGCGATGTGGATTGTTTTCGAGGCTACCCAGTGGCTTCTGATGAACATCCTTGGGATTCGAGGCTTTCGCCGCATTGCTCTATTTTTAGGACTATCTTTTCGCCAGTCATCATGCAGTCTTCTTCCGATACAAATAGTGAAAAATATATTGCAGAAAACGATGAATAAAGAATAATGACCAATGCTTGCGACGGCTTCCCAGTTCCCACAGAAAAGGAAAAGGGTGGGTGGGTTGCCGGTTCACGCCAGAGGCAGCCGAGGCGAGATATTGTGGCTAGACGCAGTCCGAGCGAGACATTGTAAAACTGCTGCGATGTTGCAATGTTAGGAGTGGGGCAAGGGTATGGGCGATGTAGGGGAGGGTGCAGCCGGTGTCCGAGGGGAGACCAAGGCCATATTTGGGAATCCTCAGGTCACTTAGTTAGTGTCATGGAGCGCTGACAGTCATCGACTGTGGTTCCATCTTGGCAGGGGAGATTCACACCATAGGCCACTCACCATTCGCCTTAAGGTTTGATATAGAAAAAATAATTGGGGATTTAAAAAAGTTCATGTTTCTGAGGATAAAAATATGATGATGGAGTTTGCAAACATCATCTATAACCCTGAATTAAAGGAAATGGAATTGATAAATTTAGACGAAAGTATAGTTAGCGGCCACGATATTCTCACCACACAACATATCATAGATGATGAAATCATTGAAATGGTAATTAATAACAATAAATCCGAGTGGGGATGAAGATGATCAGCCTGAAATTGTTGAAGGAAGACTACTATTGATGATGGTCTTTAACAAGAATACAAGAATAATCCAGTCCGGTCGCCCGCGGCGACGTACGGCTGAATCAGCTGATAACAAATCGAGCGAGGTAGGAAATTATGTTAGGTACGCAAAGCACAGCATAAGAAATATCAACTTTTATACCCTTTTCCAATAACAATATGAAACTTTTACATGTGCAGCTATATGCACAATGCTTAGATTCCGTTATTTTCACTCATTGCGAAACTTCGATAATTTTAAATAATAACTTTGTGTAGGTATTAAGAAACCATTTATTTCTGATTAATACCAGTAACTCTTTTTAAAATAATGTTCAGTAAATGGAAAACGAATATATTTTGTTATAAATAATTAACTCCTTTCAATGAAACCATCCCGGATGTCAGAAATAGACCAGTTGACATGCATGACCCATAGTCCGGCAAAATCCCTAATCCGGCATCACCTCGGTCCCGACTGTGCCGGATTAAAGGTGCTCAACTGTATATGGTAAGTATCTACATGGTAATAAAGAGATTGGTTGTTAATACATGTATCATGCAATACTCTTCAATATTTCGCCGACCTATCCCTTTGCTATGCTGCCTGTTATGTTCTCTAATGGTACAGGGGGAAAATGACATTATAAATCTATCGTTACGACGGTCGATCTCTCTATTCTTATGCACCTGATAGAATATAACATAATACGCATATGTTTTTCATATATGCCTAAAATATTCAGAAAAGCTATCCGTTTTAAATTTCTGTTTTAGATAGATTTAATTCGTATTTGAACCTGCGATCTGATAGTGATTTCCAACCTTATTCTTCTATTAATTCTGATAGTCCTAAACCTATCGTTTATCACCCGACTATTATCTCTATTTGTTTAATAATATGTATTAATCTAAGCATGGAATTGCATCTTAACGTTAAGATAAAATTATCTTATGAAAGAATCATTGTGTGATAAGTCTTGATATCGTTGTATTCATGGATTGTTTGAGGTAAAAACCACTATTTGATTGTGGTACAGTGCATTTCTCTTACGAAGTTCTGGCTTTTGGTCCTGTCTTTCTAAGCAGTCTGGGGTTCATATAATTCCTTGTTGGAGGCGAACTCGTCTGCTCCGTACTTCCGTAAAAGCCGTAGTCTGGCTTCATGTCTTCTTGTTTGAAGGTTTTGTCTCCCTTGTGTCTAGAAATGAAGTCACACTTACCCCCTTATCATAACGATTGTTCACAAATCTAGATGATGTTCTCTGAATTTTATCTAATTTATAATTATTCCCTTTTCCCACGGGTCCTAAATACTGGAGGTATATTCAACTTTTGGCCTAGCGCACGCTAAATAAAACCTCTCCTTTACATTAGCGTTACGCTCAATTCTCTTCATCACAATTAATATTCTATTAACCTTGTGGATAGTGCCAGTCTGCTATTCCTCAAATGCGTACGTTGTCTATTCCGTCACATCACTATCATTCGTCATTTTTTTTACTACATCTACATCTGCAGAGTGCCATGCAAGTCGCCTAGAATCAGGGTTGCCTATTAGGGTCCGTGCAAAGGAACAACTAGCACCACCCGTGATCATATCGTTGCAGTGCTCGTGAAGTCTATCTAAAGTATTCAAGAGAATCCTTGTGTAGGCTTCCGCGGGTTGTCTTACTTGAAGATGCTTGTCTTTCGGGATTCTCTCCGCGTTGGTCCATGGTTGCTCGGACGACAGTTTCGCCGGCGTTGCAGTCGGCTTCCTCAGGTCAGTGAAGTGACTTCACTGAGTTCACTTCACTGACCTGAGGAAGCCGACTGCAACGCCGGCGAAACTGTCGTCCGAGCAACCATGGACCAACGCGGAGGGAATCCCGAAAGACAAGCATCTTCATATTCAAGAGAATCTTTGCGAGAAATCAAGAGAATTAATTTTCAATTGACAGAAAAAAGACTCCTTGAAATGGAGTAAATCACCTCTAATTTTAATTTAATCGTAGTCAAGAGAAACACATTCTCTTTGCTTAGTTCTGCCGATTAAGAATCGGGTACAAAAGTGACAGAAGGGAAATAAAAATATTTTCCCCTACATTTCTCTCGAGAATTTTTCTGTAGTTACAAGTTTGTACCCATGATCCCGAAATAAGCCCAAAATGAAGTAGCTGTTCAATTTTACAACCATAATTCTTTTTTCAGTGGTGTAATGTGCTTGATTATGCTATTTTTGTGTCTATAAAACTCGGATGGTATCGGAAATACCCTCCTTTTATCAAAAATGCACCCTGCACGTTCGAAAACAAATACCTTTTATTTGCAATTCTTTGATCCTTCCTTCAGGGGCGATTCCTCACATTTATGTCGGAAGCAGCCACTTTCGGTGCTACCTGTTGCCTTACCTAGAACTTGCATTTCTTTTCAGTCTATTGGAGACTCAACATGCTCGTTTATAACCGGTTCAACGGATAGCATATGTAGCGGCATGATTGTGTAAGGACTTTAAGCCAAGCAAACTAACGAATAGCATGTTTGCTCATGTTTACTTTGCTATTTTAGTATTTTTTTACATTGTTAACTTTGGACTAGAACATAGATACAAGTCCCTTTTAAGCATGATATGCTATGCATATTTGGTTTAAACACACCTGCCAAGCACCTTTATGGTGGCTTGCAGGGCATTATGTATGTACATGTAGATTTAGAAAAACTTAAGTTTCTTTAAATAGAGCACCGACACCTATGATTTTTATTATGCTTATCAAAATACTCCCTAGGCTATTTATATCACAAATCCCGACATAGACGCATGCTTTGCTAATAACTCAAAATATCTGGATCACGTGGATTGCGAAATTATATTTTAAAATATACTTTTTAATCAATAGGTGTTTGTATTCAAATTATGCGTTATTATTTTACATGCTCTGGGTTAAATAGCATCTCACCGTTTTTACTACATTTTTTCACAAATTCTATTTCACAAATAACTGTAGGTATGCTAGTAGCTTAGTAATTGATTTTAAAATATTTTAAGTTTTAAAAATGATTAATGTTATTTTGTATTATTTGTGATCCTTATACAATTGTATGACAGCATTTTCTCTTGGCTTTCAGGTGAGAAATCTATTACGTCATCTACCCGTTTTTTGGTTCACAGATTTTTGAAACTTTAAGGTACGTTGACCAATTTTTTTTATGGTTTTGTTACAGCATGTTCATTCGATTTGGGAGTTCATATGTGGACGTCTTCATAGTGTTTGTTGCGTATTAAACATTACTTCAGAATAATCATAACATTAAATCAGGTACCTCTTGCGAAGTCAATTGATTCAGTGACCGTATTTTTCTATTCTGCGCACTAACATTTCAGTGATTCGGCGACTTCTCGTTTTGAAGGTCCCCAATTGTCTGATGAGTAAGGTATCAAATGCAGTATTTTTATACGCTGGTATTTCCCGCACTTGTCCACAAAAACTAGTGACTTGGCAATAGTTTCCGATGCTTTCAAAAGGCATAAGATTCATAATTAAGGGTTAGTGGATAGTGAGCTCTCAAGATATATGGTTTTCATTGAGTACCAATAATATAGTGTATTGAGTCCGTCCTCTAAACACTCGAGAGAAATCGCTCATTGTAAACCCGTGTACAGCGTTGTAAAGTCCTCGTCAGCGAACCATAGTGTCGTAGGCTCGAATGACGCCCGTGTGGGTTTCTTCCCACCCCCATGTATGTTTGGGTAGCTGGCGACTTGTGTGTATTCTTGTTATAGAAAATGTTTGATTCTACCTTGCATTACCTGCTATATTATTTTACACAAAACTACCCATTGTTTGGAATATGATTAATGAAATGAAATTGATGGCACAGCGTGTCTCACAATATATTTTCTCATAATATATTTTGCAATGCTTTTTAGATTTGCTATGCAAGTAAGCTTGATACAGCTAAGCATATTCAATGAAATACTTCAGAAATACTGTGTGTGTTGATATGAGACGTAATTCTGAGAATAGACGGAGTACTGATATCAAGGTGCACTCTACACATCACTCAGAAGTAGGGCTGTGCGATATGCTGTTTTGAGTATCGCACGACGATATCATTATGATTATGCGGATTCGCCGATGTATCGGTTTTGCGATATGAATAGGAAATATCGTGATATGGACATATCGGGATATCGAGATATCGGGATATCGGATATCGACTTATAATATAATAACTTAAGGCGGAAGAGCATATAATTTTAGACAATAGAGGTTCTTTTTAATTTTTTGATACGGCCCATATGAGCTGAAATATAGCTATTTTTCCTTGGTCGAGGAACGGTGAAAATTTTTAAAATTCCGAATTATGGTTTAAAATACAATTTTATAAACAAATTTGAGCTTTTCTTGTTGAATTCGAGTTTTCAGTGATGAAATCGCACCATGGCCATTCCATTCCCTACATCCAAATTTTATGATAAAAAAGTTATAGTTAATAACAATAACAAATTAGACAATTTAAAATATAAAATTAACGATTGAGGAATTGTAATATTTTATAAGGAAGAGACCGTTTATAGCACTTCAATCCGATCAACCATAACCGAGAAATTGCGCTAAATAGAGACATTATTAAGGGTGACAGAAATAAAATACCGGGATCAGGATATCGGGATATCGACACATCGGATTATCGACATATCGGGATATCGGCATATCGGATATCGAAATATCGTGATATCGCGTTTCGAAATATCGACTCCCGATATCAAGTGAATATCGAGTATCGTCGACGATATATCGTGGTATCGCACAGCCCTACACAGAAAGGAAGCGATTTTACATGGGAAAATCCCCGGCACTTTTCGAAGCCGGGACCCTGGGATAGAGGGCTAGTGCTCTAGAAAACATAGCAACTCAATTCCCTCCGTAGTCCTTTGAACTACATATGTTTGGCGATGATTCACGGATAACTCTGTGAGCGCCATTGTGACTATAATTCTGTTGTCCTTTTATCATTCATGCTCATGGATCATATCAAAGTAAACTACGAGACTAAAATATAGGACTAAATATGTCCGATGCATTCAACAAGCCCTTCATCCCATCACTGGCATTTCAATCGTCCCCCTCCCACGTTCGCAATCTCATCTCTCACTTGTCTATCTGGCTTCCCGCTCATGTCTCAGTGGAACCAATTACAACGTCGTCCCTTTTTTACATCCATTGCTTTCGATCGCCACTCGCACCAATGGTTCTTAATTTCTCGGTCGGGCTCAACGACACACGCCCAATAATGTCCCGTTGCCATTCTCATCCGTGGATGGACACGTCGTTGAAAGATGAATGGAAAAACCCTACCGGTTGCCACAATTTTGGCGATTAAACTTTCTTTGGAAAGGACTACGGCATCCGCATTTCGTGGTGGTTTAATTTTTTAAAATTTAAATGCCTCCTGTTTTTAAAACATACTGCAATTCTCCTATTAACACGCTAACGAATATGATTTTGCAATTTACAAAAAAGGTAATTTTGGACAGCTATTTATAGAATCCATCCAAATTAGAAAGAAAAGGTTCTTCTTTGTGTTCGACTAAAGTTGTTTACAGTTGTACTAGTTGTAAAAATGTAATTACTATAGAACCAAAAACAGGATCGTCTTACATTCGGAAGCACAAGCTTGGAAGTATTGAAATACTTAATGAGAACTTACAACTAGGGCATGCTTATTTGTTAGTAGTAAGGAATCGATGATAAGAGCCGTATCTACATAATACCCTGTAAACCATAAAGGTGTGTGTGGCAGGGGGTGAATTCACACCAAGCACGCATTGCATATCATGCGTAAAAAGGATCAGTAATAATATTCTAGTCCAAACTTCGCAATTTAAAAGAGATAGAAAACCTGCTGAAAACTTTATAAGAGAAGACGGTACAACCTAATTAGGCATATCTTGAGCGGTAAAGTATCGCTTTATGTCTTGAATATCTCCATGAAGAAGTAGCAGTGTAGCTCTTAGTTGCATATACGTGGTGCACGTTTGGTGTTCTTCGCCCCCTGCCTGACATCCTCGCGGTGGCTCGCAGGGTATTACGTAGATATAGATCTGATTAAAAAGGACAATTCATCGAGGGAAAAATGAACGGAAAGAATAGTAAAGGAAGGCCTTGAATGAGATATGTGAAACAAGTAGTGAAGGATGGGAAAGAGATGAACCATGTTAATATGAAGAGTTTAGCCGATTGTAGTTTAATGGAGAGCCCCGTCGACGATTTTAGCCATCCCGGCCCGTCGAAATGAGACAATTCTTTGAAATGAGACAATTTGATTCAGCGTTAGTTTTGAGCAATCGTTTGCAAACGTCCGTGACGAAGTAAATTGCAGTAATAATTGCTTGATAGTTTCAGACGGTATCGGCAATTTGTTTTAGTGACATACTTTCAGGTAGCGGTATTAACTGCAATGTATCGTTTAAAGTCAAGATCGTGCAAGTAGCGATTGAAAGGACGTGAACGAAGCAACTACCACCACCGTTTTAAAATATGCCTCTTAGAAAATTAGTAGGATCTCTAGTTCTTGCTAAGCTGTTAACTTCTCACAGCAAAAGCGTGGAGGAAATTAAATCTTCCACGTGATTGATCGCCAAGTTTATGGTTATTGCACTTCATGCGCCACCGAAAGATTTAAATGCAAACATAAACAGCCGTCTTAGTCGTCAGGATCCTATGTGATCGTTAGGATCTTGGTAGTAGTTCGTTCCCGTTACTTTTGCGCCATCTGGTGGGAAGAAAACGTGAAAATTGCGCGTTCGCTTGGACCTGATTAGAACATGCTCTAATTTTGACGCAAGCGTTCACGCATTTTAAAAATGTTCCCTCGCAGGTCGTCACTTTACATGGCGTAATTTTAATTGCGCAAGTGTTCTGACAACATCCCGTGAAGTTACAATGACGGTGTAAAACTGCGCGAAGGTTGGTTACTTGTGATGATGATGACGATAATTACCAAATTCTAAAGCATATTTTGTGCAGTATTCTAGTCATTTTTTATCTGTCTAATCGGGTAAACTCGTGACTCCCTTCGCTGAAGGCGACAGGTGTTACTTAACCCTTTCAGACCCAATTAATTTTTAACCGATGAAAATTTTTTTTTAGTTCATACCTATTCTATATAAATTAAATAATGAGTGTATATAGTTTAAATACCCATTGCACTTATATTTGTCTAAATAATTTTATGTCCACGGTAATGCACATTGGGACTATAAGGTTACTTTTGAAATTTAGTGTCTCAACACACTACTAGATGGCAGCAGCCTTGGCCATCTGGAAGCAAGGTCCGTCTATATCAGGTCGTGACACGCATTTGTCTCATGTAATCCGTGATTTTGGGTCGAATTCGCGGCGGGAATTCGAATTTCCCATGCAAACAAACGTAGGAAACTGATGCAAGGAACCACAATTTGCCGCTTAACCATTCTTGTCTGGAAGCATATAGGTTAGCTAGGAGTCTATGCTTCTTATGACCGAAACACCAGAGAACCAGATATATCAATTTAAAGCTGGGAGTCGTACCCATTACCCTAATTGCTCAAGTGTGTTTGTCACCAAAACAATCTGGAATGGAAATGGATCACATATTTTCGGTTTGAGTTGCCATCCTTTGTGACATAAAATTTAACATACCTGCTAAATACCAGATTATACTAAGGGTGGATACGGAGAGAGGTCCCCCATCCCTTCCATTCCTATCCTTATACCTTTTCTCCCTGTCTGAAGCGCCTATTAGTGCGGAAACAGACTTGAAAACACCCATGTAATGTATGCTAAGGGTAGATAACTTGTTAATAATTTAACAAATACATACTTCTTCATTAGTAATTTAGAAACCTTTATCATAATACATAAAATAAATTCATTAGTAATTTAGAAACCTTTATCATAATACATAAAATAAATATGGGTAGCTATTGCAGTTTCTTAAATGCAAAAGCCTACGTTTTCATTGCTCAGCAAAAAATGTTACCTCCTGTAACTCCTGTCGCCTTCAGCGAAGGGGGCTGCGATTGTACCCGATTAGACAGATGAACAAAGACTATATTATTACACAAAGTATACATCGGGGGCTTCCTCATGCCTAACGAATGCGAGTACACTCCCAGACGGCGGCATTTAACACCTAATGGTAGATTTTGGAGTTTCTTGATGTGTAGGTCCCATTCTTTGATGTGCTTCTTCTGATCGTTGCGCAGTTAGGATTCGCGCCCAATTACATCTCTTATTTTCTCATTTAAAAAAAATATCATTTCGTCTCTTCCCCCCATTTCCCCAAAACCCAATTACAAAGTTGAGATGAGTGGACGTACCTAAGTTGCATCTTTCGTAAGTCTCGAGAGCGCACAGTTGCAAATGACGTAATCGTATTATCTGTTTAAAAGGATTCGCTCTGTTTTTACGTAATCCTGTCCGAGATTTCGTGGCTTTCTCTTTTTAATTTTCCGACCCTCGCTTCACTTGTTCTTCTCCGTATCGACCTTCCCCAAGCGATGAGACCGACCTTACCCACGCCGCGCAACTCTCCGACCGTTGGGATAGGCCGGCGCCGGATTTTGAACCGACGCACAGTGGGGCCAAATCGCATTTTGTCGGACCAAAGTCCAAAACTGCTTTTTATGAGATAACGTCTTGAGATTTGGCATATATACACACAAATGATTGCTGATTATGGAATGGTAAGTCATTTATCATAGGTATTACCCGTTACTTAGGTACAGAGGCTCAAACACGAACAAATTTCGAAAAAAGCGCCCGCTCTCATTTTTCTTCGAAAATCTTAAAAGTTGAGCAGGTATAGGAGTAATTAAAGGATTTTTATGAAATAAAAAACATTACCAATTGTGAACAGGGTACTTTGCCTATACTATGCATAAGTCTCAGACAATTTTGCCTATATTTGAGTGCTATTACGTCACAAAATGGCGGACCCTTTTTTTTAGACAAAATTTTACATAAAGTAGACAATATAATCCTTATTCGGAAAATGGTCTCAAAATGGTACTACACCAGAGTATAAATTGAAGATATTTCTAAGTTATTCCGTAAAAATATTTGAAAAAAGTTTGCGACGCCGAGAATAAACTCGATTTTTCGATCGCGCGTCGCGGCCCGGCTCCGCGCAGCGGGACCTGGAAATACCGAGACTCCGTTGGATTGTTCATGTTGTGTGGATAATAACTCCTCGAATATAACTTTTTCAGGCTTTGCATGCTGTCACTGATTTCTGAAGAGTATAAAAGCGACGGTCTTGCGCGGAAGTGGCGGGGCAAAGTGGGGTGCAGCGAGGGGGGCGGACGGGGGCGACTATGGGCAGTGATAGGCCCTCTCGAAAGAAAGGGAATGGGACGGTCTGGTAGGGAGGGTGGAGTTTGGTCGTCGTGGAATCGTGGTCTTTTGTTTCGCGCCGGATTTGATGCCGGTTCATATAGAATGTTAAATTTAACTAGTGGTTAACTCTCGAACATTGTTTCACGCGGTTATTTGAATTTCAGTGGCTGTTGAGAGACCACTTGCGCAAGAAAAATCGCGCGGCCATGTAAAGTGACAGCTTGCGAGGGAAACTTGGGAAAAAATGCGGAAATGCATAAACGCTTGCGGTCTAATGGGGGCGTTTACTCGGAACCGAAATCGCAATTTTGTGCACGAAATTGTTAGATGGAAACGAAAAAAGAATTTTAGTGAAAAAATTAATCTTCTAACCACAACCACCTAAATCAAAAATTAAAATAAGCAAAAGCAGACGCCCACCGAAAAAGCTGCTCTGATAACATTGAGGTCATTTTCCTCTCGTTCTTGACTGCTTTTAGGGGAAGGGAAGGGAGTGGAGGGGGGTTCTCGGAAGGTATGCTCGCACATATCCTGTCGCAATCGCTCCCATTGGGAGAGCCAGCTGTGTCTCCCCCTTTGCGATAAGGCGAAGTAGCTTCGCGGGTTCAGTTGTGATTGGACGAAGTCAATATACGTCAGAGGTTGCACCACACCCACTTTTCCGAAAGGGTTAAAAACACCAGTTTTTCGCAACATAACTCGAGAAATAATTGACGGATCAAAAAACGGAAAAAACAGCGTCTTTTTATTTTGCAAATTCTATCATATTCGGCAATTAAAAAATTATGGTAAACGACCCCATTGGAACATATTATAATCTGGTTCAAGCGTTCGCGATATTTTTACGTTTTAGCCCACTAGATTCGCGTCGAAATGCCTCCTTGGTTCTAATAATTGAATAGGTTGTTGACCACTGTTATAAGTGTTTTTGTTTGCACTTAAATCTTTCGGCTTGGTGCATGCAGTGCAATAGTGTTGGGATAGGCGATTAATCATGAGAAGCTATGATTTCCCTCTTAAAGGAGAGATTAACTTAGCCCACACCCTTGCATTCGCTGCATGTCATTTGGACTAACATCCCATGCGATGGACGGAGCACTGAACTTGAATGCTCTCCACAAAGAACTCAAGTATGGGCCACTTTACCAATGAAAAATGTCTTCCACTTCTAGGATACGAGCCAAGGCCCTCTTGATTAGAGGCTATTACGCTAACCCCTGCTCCAACCCGAGTGTAGTAAAAATATTATTTGTATTGCCATCCTGAGTGGCGCTCAAATGTTAATTTTGTGCAAAATTGATTCAAGAATCCTCAAGTTCCTGGAAAATTATGTAATCTCATGCCAAGTCTGGAGCAACTTTAATTCGCTCGCAATTTATTCTATGAACCAGACCTCAGCCATTGCCACACGCAGCCATCTATGTGAAATTCTCTGAACGGCATCCCTGGATAATGCCGGAGAGTTCTATAATTCGTCGGGAGGACATGCTCGTTGCTTACTTAAATGAAGTCCCCCTGTCAACCTCAGCCTGTTTTTCATCCCCACTAAAAGCCGGTAGGCCTCTTCATCCCATCCCCTTTCTCTCTGGACTCTCCCCCACGTCTTAGTCAACCTCCTTGAAAACCCCTCAGACTTTTGATGGGATAATGGGAGCGTTCTTTCTCTCCTCGAGGTTGTGTTCTGTGGTCGGGAACGCTTGCTTTTCTTCCCTCACCACCTCCCCTCCGCACCTCCTCGATTCATGTCGTTAACCCTTTAAAAGAGCACGTGACTACGTAGTTCGACTCACCCACTCCCGCTCCCTACGCGAGTAGGGATCGAGCTCGGTTCTCAGACAAGCGATGCCATGAAACGGGGAGGCTCGGATTTGCGTGGTTGCAAGAGTACTGGATCATCATCATCCACCTGCACATTATACCCTGCAAGCCACCCTAAAGGTGTGTGGCAGCCATTGAATCTTCACCAAGCGTGCTTTACCAATCATGCTTGAAGTGGACTGGTAGTGTTGTAGTCGAACTATAGCAATTCAAAGAACATATAAAAACGCTAATAATTAGAGATACGAATAACGGTAAATATGTCCAATCGGAGAGTAGCAATGGATAGCATTGGTAGCTATCCATTGGTATGCTGTTGGTATGAGTACTTAAAGCTAACCCTCCTAACAGAATGTTTTTGCATGTTTGCTTTGCAATTTCTATCTTTTTTAAATTGTGAAGTTCTGACTAGTAAATTAATACTATTCCTTTTTTATGCATGATATGTGTTGGATATTTGGTGAGAAATCACCCCCTGCCACACACCTTTGTGGTGGCTTGTAGGGTATTATGTAGATGTAGATGTAAAAAGTAAAGCAAGTATGCATAAACGTGCGTTTAGTAGGGGTAGGTAAAAGTCTTTATACCGACGAGCAACTACCTAGGCAATCTATTGACACACTTGTGCATACACACATTATTAAGTATGTTCACAACTATTCAGAACCCTAAGAGTAAAGGGAAAGAAAGACATTTTTAATCTTTCGGTTCAGAAATTTCCCAAATTTATGTTAATGATCCACTCTAGCAGAGAAAGTCGGAGTTTGAAAAATGTTATCAAACTCCGCGCTTGGCGCTTCTCTGGCGAATATTCTGGTGTGGAATCACGGATGCATCTTTCGCGTTATCGCAAACTTTATCGTTAACGCTTACCCCTAGAGTAGCGCAGGGTTAATCTGTGGAGCAAATTTTATAGGCGGTTCAATAACCGCCTATAAAATTTGCTCCACTGATTGTGATAAGCGATTTGAAGTGCTGTGCGAAAAATAAAGAACGGAGATCACGTTCTCTCTGACATAAGTTAAATAAAAAAAATAACGATATCGCTAGCGCACGCCTTATGAAGATCCATGATCGAGGCCCTGGTGGTAATTCTGAGAAACTTTCACCCTGTTTTTAACCTAATCTGTAAAAATAGTCTTGGGATTTCATCTACATCTACATAATACCGTGCAAGCCACCATAAAGGTGTGTGGCAGGGGGTGAAACTCTCACAAAACATGCACTACATATCATGCATAAAAAAAGGATTAGTACTTGTATAGGTACTGTTCAAAACTACGCTATTTAAAAAAAGATAAAAATAGCAAAACATACATGCAAAAACATGCCGTTAGTTGGGTTAGCTATAAGTCCTTATACCAACATGCAGCTACCAATGTTAACCATTGCTACACTCGTACTGGTTATATTTACCGTTATTCATATCCCTAATAGTACGAGGACTTGCTTGATTTCAAGTGACGGACTGAATAATTCCCTTTTAAGTTCTGATGGAGTGGTTACGCTTACATAATTGTCGTGTAATCCCTTTATAATTCTTGCCTATCTTCATGCTTACGCTCCATATCGTCATTTAAGATTTTTTCGTGAGGATCCTATATACCCTATATACTGGCAGTGAATGAGTTCTAAAAGAGGTCTAAGAAGGCCATCCCGAGGGCCTTGGCTAGCATCCCGACAATTACATAGATTTTTCATTGGTTTACCAGTCCCTGCTTTGAGTACTATTTGAAGAGCACTTCAAGTTCAGCACTTAGTCAGGCGATTGGGACGTTAACCCGTTATGACCACTTGATACATTTCGTTAAAAGCAGCCTATTACCGACTCTCCACCCTTCCCCAATTCCGTGAAAATTTTCTTCCTCGATCTATTATAAATTACTCAGCCGTCCTAAAGTGGTACAAACGACCGCAGCTCTCGATAGCCTCCACAAAAACAACTAACTTACCCAGAAATAGGGGCATATGGAACGGTATGATGAACGGTATAACTAACTATTCGACTTTTCCGAGCAGTGCGATGATATTAGTCCTGATGGGTTAACAGAGAGGAAAGCGAGCATATTTATGCGAAAATAATTTTAAAAGTTATCTTCTGGCGGTGCTGCTTTCCTTTCTATCTATTTAGGTTGATATTTTTAGAAATGTACTATCGTTCCTTAGTCTGAGGGAAATCTCCTCATCCGAATACATTCTTCAGTTAACTCGTTCATTGCATTGATGGTAGTTTGATTCAGTGTCAAAAAATCATCTTGCCTCGGCATGTATTAATACTTAGATAGATATTAAATCCATGCCCAGAGTGGTATTAAAATCCTCGTTAATGCACAATGGTTTCAGCTAAAACCATAATTTATCCTTTCCCCTATCCTTATTTCCGATTTTTTTTTTTATTTATTTATCATTGACCCGAAAACAACACGTGCGGTCTTTACATCGGGTACTTCAACTGATAACAATGACTCAAGAACAGACATCCATGCCCCGGGGAGAGAAAAACCTCCCCGTGCGGGATTCGAACCCGCGACCCTGGGATTGACAGGCAAGGGATTTACCCCGCCGCCACCCGGGCCGGCTTTAAAATTTAAACCCTTAGATCACAGTCTTTTTTTTTTGCGAATCTTCCGTCGTCTCCCGCGGTCTTTCTATGGCTGGAATTAGCGACCGAGTGCTTGCGTCCGTATAAACTGCCGGTGTTTGGTTGGAGAGGAGATGAAAAGAGGAATTCTGCCGGCGGAGAAATTCCTGCGCGTTTCCCGCAAAACAAAAGGATCGCGCACGCGGGGGGGTCATTAATTTCTTCGCCAGATGCTGCATTTTAACCCTTCCATTGTCTACAAGAAGTGGGATGGTGGAGTGCAAGTCCTATAATGCGGGTGGCCCGATGTTGAGGCAGGTTTGCTGGAAGTATTGTTATTCTACATGTATGCATTGTCCTACAAGCTCCCGCTATTAGTGAATGGCGCGGTTTGCCCTCATTGTGCATTGGCGTGCATTATCCTCGAGTGTACAATCCTGTTGTAGGAATGGGGGATCGGGTAGTAATGGCGGATAGAACATTGACCTCTCACTCAGAGGGCCCAGGTTTCAATCGCGTTTTCATTGTAAAGCACTTGGAGTCAGTCCTCCGTCCGGTGGATGGCACCCCATGGTACACCACCTACTAGTAGCCACCTACCTACTACTAGTACTACCTACTACCACCTACCTACTAGTATATGGTACCTTCCATTGTGAGCAAGCTTATGACTACGCCGGGTTTCTCTCCACCCTTCTTCCGTCCCCTGAAATACTCCCTATATCTGCCTAATTTATCTACCAAAAATCGCAAATGACATAATTCGTCGGTTGCCTTCACCGAATAATTACAATTACGACTGCAGGTAACTACTTGACCATTTGTTTGGTCTGTTGAAGTTCAACTAAGAGCTTCACATTCAATATAGATTCTAATTTAAAACTATCATCATTATACGGCAGGTTTCAAAGCACAAATCTTTTACAAATACTCGTGACTACATGCCAGTCAGGTAAGGAAATCTGAAACGATCACTGTTAAATCTGGTATATGCATAGTTCCATGATGGCATTCAACAGGGTGTGGCATCTTAAGTGTGTATCCTTTTGTATTGTCTCCCGGTAAAAGACATCTGTGAGACTCTATTAGATGTGTTCTCCAATAACTCCCTGACACAATTAGCTACAGCACCTAATAGAGGGGACAACACTCTTGATTTACTGGCAACCAATATCCCAAAACATGTGACAATGATTGACACGGTTGATGGAATCAGTGACCACAGAGTTATAACTGCAAAACTCTCGCTATCTTTAGATAAAAATTTTAAACAAAAAAGAAAGATTTACATTTTTAAAAGAGCAGACTTTGCTAACTTTAAAATTTATTTAAGAGATTCCTTATCGGATTTCAAAAAGTCTTCCATAAAGGTATGTACCAACGATTCATGGAAGTCGTTCATTAATATCATGCGCTCTGGGATCAACAGATTTATCCCTAGTAAATTCAAAAAAGAAAGCACTGAACCTAGGTGGTACAATGCCGAAGTGAGAAAATCCCTGAGACGGCAGCGAATATGTCATGCTAAAATGAAAAGAATTAGTAAACATATGCCCACTGATGAGCGTAATGTAATTATTGAAAATTATAAAATTTCAAAATCCACTGTAAAGAAACCCCTTAGTAATGCATTTGCAGAATTCAAAAGAAAAACACTTGGGGAACAATTCAAAGAAAATCCAAAAGTCTTCTGGTCGTACGTAAGGGAAGTGCAAGGCCATAAGTCTGCCGTCCATTCACTTAAAAATGATAGAGGTGAAATGACCACAAACACACTCGACAAAGTTATCTTGCTAAATTCCTTCTTCCAAACCGTTTTTAACCCACCTTCCGGGGATTCAACTATCGTGTTACCTGACCTCTTTCAGCGGTTGATGAAACCAATTGACATTTCCTGTAATGGTATTGAAAAATTACTTAAAGATATAAGCCCCAACAAATCTCCTGGCCCTGATCAAATTCCCTCCCGCGTATATAGAGAGTTAGCATCCGAAATTTCCCCCTACCTTGAAATAGTATTTAATAAATCCCTGACCGAACACGTCGTACCGATGGACTGGAAAGCAGCCGATGTAACACCCATTTTTAAAAGTGGCGATAGGGAGCAGCCATCTAACTACAGACCTATATCCCTCACATCCATTTCATGAAAGGTCCTAGAACATATAATTGTCAGTTCAGTCATGGGACACCTAGATAGCCAGAATTTATTGTCCAATGTCCAGCATGGCTTCCGAAAGAGCAGATCGTGTGAAACTCAACTTGCTCTCTTTTCCCACGATATTTTAGTTTCTGGCGAAAATAATATTCCAGTGGATGCTATATTTCTCGACTTCAAGAAGGCTTTTGACAAGGTTTCTCACAGCAAACTAATTTTGAAGTTAAAATCTTATGGGTTAGACAGTAACATTATATCATGGATTAATGATTTTCTGCATGATCGGGTTCAAAGGGTTGTTTTGGACGGTGTTTCCTCACCGGCAATTAAAGTCACTTCGGGTGTCCCACAAGGTAGTGTGATAGGTCCACTCCTATTCCTTTTGTATATTAATGATATCCAAAAGGTGGTAAAAAGTAAGCTTCGTCTATTTGCCGATGACGCAGTAGTGTACAGGGAAATTCTATGCCCGAATGATAAAGAATATTTAAATATTGACCTACAAGCAATTGAAACTTGGTGTGATACATGGCAGTTAGAATTAAACTTTAAGAAATGTCTTGTAATGAATTTTTGGAAAAAGAATAGCTCTCCCCCTAGCACTTACAAAATAAGTAATAATGAATTAACAAACGTGGAATCCATTAAATATCTTGGAATAAGACTGACAAATGATCTTTCCTGGGGTAAACACATTCGTGAAATAATGGGTCAAGCGAATCGCAAACTGGGTTTCATTAAAAGAGTATTGGGTAAATGTGACGATCATGTACGAGAAATCAGCTACTTTTCCCTTGTTAGACCTCATTTGGAATATGCTGCCAGTGTATGGGATCCCTACGAAATCGGTCTAAGTAATGAACTTGAACGTGTGCAGCGAAGATCGGCAAGATTTGTAAAGGGACGATACGATAATTATGTTAGCGTAACCAGTCTATTAAATGAATTGAAATGGGAATCATTGTCAGATCGCAGGTTGAAATTTAGACTTAATCTCTTCCACAAATTCCAAGGCAATATTTTCAGTGATGATGTTAAAAATATTTTACGAACCCCAACTTACTATGGCAGACTGGACCATAATCATAAAGTTAGAGAAATTGATTGCCGAACTGACCGATTCAAAATGTCCTTTTTCCCTCGCACAATAAGAGATACGAATAACGGTAAATATGTCCTATCGGAGAGTAGCAATGAATAGCATTGGTAGCTGCATGTTGGTATGAGTACTTAAAGCTAACCCTACTAACAGAATGTTTTTGCATGTTTGCTTTGCAATTTCTATCTTTTTTAAATAGTGTAGTTCTGACTACTATATTAATACTATTCCTTTTTTATGCATGATATGTAGTGCATGTTTGGTGAGCAATCACCCCCTGCCACACACCCTTGTGGTGGCTTGCAGGGTATTATGTAGATGTAGATGTAGATGTAAACTTTGATAATATCAATTATTGTCCCCTAATTTACCCGGAATAAATTCCGTTTTTTACATCTTCGCCTTAATTTCACGCTTTAAATTTTATTTTGTGACGAAACCAGCCATAGATATCGGTCATATTTAATTCTATTTTGAATGATCATGATTAATGCAATCTGTCATAAATTTCTGCGAGAGATTTGTACTGTTACGATTGTGATTCTGTATTGAACCTACGACTTCATTGTCATTCTTTGCACACAGCTTAGAAATAGCGCACAAAATGTCGTAGCACCTATGGTAATACAAACCTCGCTACTGTGGTCGTTATACCCTCCAATTTCAACGATGTATCCCATAATCTGTCAACGTGTTGTAGGTTGGGCGTCATGAGGATTAAAAGTAACCAGGAGAAATGATGGTGAGGTGAAGTAATTTGCATCTTTCCTGTGGATAATTGGATAGAGGTAGCATTTTCAAGTGCATAGTGTGGTACCGGGTGAGGGAAACCCGGTGACATTAAAGTTGTTTTGAACCTGAGCCGTTGATTTGTAGATCCAGTACTAATTAACTTCATTGAAAATTACAAAATAGATTTTTTAAGAAAACAGTTCGGTAATCGTCAGCGAAAGTTCTTTAAAAAGGTCTCATGATGTACGTATATTTAGCAAGAAGAATCCCTAGTGGCTTTCAGGGTATTATGTAGATGTAGATAGATGTAGAGAAGACCATTGGACTCTGGCCAAAAAATAACGATAAAAAATATAACGAACTTACTTCATTGCATCACAATTCTTATTCCTAGATGTTTCGCATATCACGGGGTCGCCCAACATAAACTTAGCTCTTTCAATCAATCCTATTTGAAGTCGAACAAGAAGCATAATCGCTCGAGTCGGCTTCCGCTCTACCGCTTGCAACCACTTCCACACAATGTTTCTATAAAACAGCAAAAAATCGAGCAAAAAATAGCAAAAAATCGAGCAAAAAATAGCAAAAAATCGAGAATTCTAACAAGATGACGAATGAAACGCAAGAAGTAACCGAAATGTGGGTTTATAATTGAAATCACCCGCCAACGGCTAACTAAACTTTCGCAGCCATCCTCCAATACTTTGACAATTGTTCACATGCGAGTACAGAACGTCATAACCACATTCAGATAATATGGCATAAAACATAAAGTAGAGAACACGTCTAAAGTAGAGAATTCTCTTCACTGAGTATTTGTCATCGCATGCTGACTGTGAGGCGACATGAGCGCCATTTTATCCTTGGTGACCCGATAGATAAACAACTTTTGTTTACATTTTACAGGTTCGATACACTGATACGATGTATTACGATATTGTCAGGGGGCTTGGACAGCCTTTGACCAGCTGCAACGCCACCACCCCACAGAAATATATACACACACTACCACCACCTCTTAACGACTCTGATTTTACGGATAAACATCTATGTAGAAGTCAGAAGATATTTCTCCACACCGTTTGGCAGAGCCGAATATGTAAAAATTCGTAATGTAAAAGAAACGCGTGATCGAGGAAAAATTGGTGGTAGAGGAACTTGCTATCAAGTCTTCTGTTTTTTCTCCCCTCGTTCTTCAAGTTTCCGTAGTGTAGTGGTTATCACGTGCGCCTCACACGCGCAAGGTCCCCGGTTCGATCCCGGGCGGAAACAAATATTTTTGCGATCAGTTTTTACATTTATTGTTATTCAACTTCTTAATTGAAACTCCAGATTTTCAATTGCTCTTGTGTCATATTTTTACTACCATACATTTCGGTGCCATTAACTTATTTCTACCTTCATTAGAACTGAAGGTATTTACTTGTTCCAATTTGAATGAATACGAGGAGAATTCGCATGACAGTCAAGATTGGGAAATCACAAAGGTAAACAGAATCACTTTACGCTATTTCATATTCATTTATGATTTATTAAGATCACCTTAAATTTGTTGGCATACTCTTGGACATAAGGGCGTGGTAACCGAGCAGGTTAGCTAGGAAGAGTTAGCTATCAACATAAGGTTCCTGGTGCTGACCCGGAAAAGGCTGTTGGGCACGCCTTGAAAAAACTCAAGACTTGTGATTTTTAGAGCATATTTACGGAGAACATAGATGTCGTAACTACTTGTACCGGCGTTCCTACTCTAATGAGTCGATTGTATACGCCGTAGCCAGTAACCTTATTAGCGTAACCAGTCTATTAAATGAATTAAATTGGGAATCATTATCAGATCGCCGGTTGAAGTTTAGACTTAATCTCTTAAATAAATTCCAAGACCATATTTTCAATGATGATGTTAAAAATATTTTGCGGACCCCAACTTACTATGGTAGACTGGACCATAATCACAGAATTAGCGATGTGGACATCCCCCATCCCTTCCATTCCTATCCTTATACCTTTCCTCCCGGTCTGAAGCGCCTATTAGTGCGGAAACAGACTTGAAAACACCCATGAAACAAAATTAGAGAAATTGATTGCCGAACGGATAGATTCAAAATGTCCTTTTTTCCTCGTACTATTAGGGATACGAATATCGGAACATTGGTAGCTGCATGTTGGTTGTTCGGAACTCCTGACTGAAGAGCATGATTCGGGGGAGGAGAGTCGGAGTTGGTATAATGTATACTCTTCTGGTACCAGTCACAGACAGTAGTTACATCTGGCATTTGGAGGTACGGTATAAGGACTTAAAGCTAACCCAACTAACAGCATGTTTTTGCATGTATGCTTTGCTATTTTTATCTTTTTTAAATAGCGTAGTTTTGAACAGTACCTATACAAGTACTAATCTTTTTTATGCATGACATGTAGTGCATGTTTGATGAGAGTTCACCCCCTGCCACACACCCTTATGGTGGCTTCCAGGGTATTATGTAGATGTAGCGCTTAGTGCTCTGTGAGCTCCATCCTCACACACCAACTCCAGGTTCACTACAAAGCCCAGGATATTAGAAGATATATGAAAAGAAAGACTCTGACCTTGATAATGATGGTGACTCTTCGAAACCTTGGTCGATGATTGTAATAACATGCGTGGATCATACTATTTGAAGATTTTTCTTTAAACTATGAAGGATTTACACAAAGTAAGGCCTGAAAAATCTGTTTGATAAGAAAATACCTCAGTTTCAGTGTTTGTTGTGTATTGGAGATATGAAGATTAAAGAGGGATGTATTTTACGGCCTCAGTACTGTTAGTTATCAGATATAAAGACTTTTGTATCTCATCTATCACGATATATAAGATAAAAAAGTCTTGTACGTGCTACTGTTGAAGACGATAGACTTGATAATATTTTTGAAGGGTTATCGTTTGTCAACTTTTCGGATTCACATTGAGTATAAAAAGGGCAACAAGTTTGTGAATCGTGTAACTTATACGCGTAATATCCATTCTCAGTATATGGTGTATCTTTGACAAAGATTATTTGTTCTATATTTGGTGATGATTTATCACCTGTCACACCAGTATATTTTTTCTGTCGTTTAACCTTCAAGTTACCATAATGTTTTAACTATTCTTTTACTGTCTTTTCGTTTTCTTCTTTATATCATAGCTGGCTTCCTCAGATCACTTTTCTCGTGACGAATGTTTTCATTTGATCATGAGGATATGTAAGAGGGATATGCCAGTTTAAATCTACATCTACGCGATACCCTGCAAGCCACCGCGAGGGTGTGTGGCAGGGGGACAATGATGATGGTCACAAGTGTTAAAAGAACCTGAAATAACTCTCATTTTGGGGTGGAACTTAATTTAAACGACGTGTAAGCGCTTTACATTACATAATACTCTGCAAGCCATCATGAAAGTGTTGGCAGGGGGTGAATTTGCACGAAATATGCCTTACCTAATATACTTAATAAGAATTAGAAGCTATATTCTAGTTGAATTATAACTATCTAAAAATATTTAAAGATCAACTCAAGCATGCTATTATTTGTGTTAGCTTAAACTAATTGTACTAATAAGGCTATTTGAACACCATCACATCACCACTTTAAATGACGCACAGGAGATGTAATCGGGATGCGATTTGATGCGCTTCGACGATTGCTCACGTGAGAGTCACTTTCTCCCGGGGACCTCACTCGCGGTTGCCTCGCGACTATGACGTGATCCTCGCTGCATTTTCCCCCGTCTTCGGAGCCGGTGGGAACAAAAGGGATTCCTCGCATATTGGCTCTCCCGGGGAGGGAATAGAAACGCACATACCTCTGGAATTCCTTCCTCCATCCCCTTGGCCGCTCTGAACGTCACCTGATGGATGAGTGACGCCCGTAATTGGTCTTGTCGCACAGCCTTTGTCGGACTACTTACGCGCGTGATTTACGCGCATTATCTTCCTCCTCGTGAGGGATAACCCCGGAGATCTGTCCTCATGGCTAGTCTCATGTATAGCGCGATTTGTTTTTGCGATAGCTCGGTGAGTTTTTGAAATCCTGCCAAGTAGGTGCATATAGACATATCCTTAAACGGGCATTTTCGTGAGCTTATTTTGTTTCGAGAAGGGTTTATGGAGAATGCATTCTCTTTCGGTCTTATCATAATCCCAAAGGGTAGGTAATATCTTTCCCTATAATTTTTAACCAATTTCTACCGAAAATGGGAGCTTTAGCTGTGCAGGTGTGGTGGAATATTTTCCACCTTCTCCACTCTCTACCACCTGATTGTGAGTATAAACATATTGGGACCAATATTTTCGCACATGAAAATATCTTTTTAACTCGAAGCCGGTCTTGCAGTGAATCAGCGTGTGAACCAGGAAAGTTACGGAGTGTTCATTATTCGTGATGCTTAAGTTTCACCAAATATATCCTATCAATGTGAGTCATGGGTTTCATAGTTTCTCCAACGGCTGAGGTAAAGAAATCCATCCTAAGACGAATTTTTACTTATATTCCATCCCGTTAAATTCTACATATTGAGCATTTAGGCCGAAAGGACATTATTGTGAAGAGAGTGAATTAATGTCAGGGCAGTTCATGAGACACCATCATTATTGTTACCAAATGAATGGAAGATGATTGTCAAATGATGGTTTTAGGGACTCCTATAAATGGTACGTGTATATCGTGTCATGTTTACGAACATGTCCTCGTCGACATAATTTTTTCCTTTTTTTACATTATAACTTTTCGGTGCATTTGCAAATATTTTAAAGAGTACTCTATAGAGCTTTTGATCCAAGGTACTCAATATGCATACTCCTAAATTTTATTTTAGCTATTGACATTTCACTAAATTGCTTCATGAACTCACCAGTGCACAAGGAAACACTTCCTGCGTGTTTATGAAAGCGCGTTTCCCAGTTTCCTACTCTGATTTGCTGTTGGTGCTTTTCGGAAGTGCGTTAAAAGTGTATTTTGGAAGTTTATCGAAATAGTACCCGTAAACGTATCAATCAGTAAGTTCTAATATAACATGGATCCGTTTCCTCAGCTTTTTTCCTACAGTAGTTTGTCCTTGACACAAAACCCAGCACCCGGACGTTTTCCATCCGCATATTTTTGCCTCTCCACGCCTCTGTTTGCGGGACTTGTGTGGTGAGGAGGCGCGGTTTCCGCGATGTGCCGGCGCCTGTCGGTCGGTGCCGCGGATCGAGAGCTACGCGGAGTTACAAGGCGGAGGAAAGTTCCTTGAGAGTTTCCAGGAGAGATTCATTATTTTTTTTAATCGCGAAGAGCGCATGCGCGGCCGTTTCAAACCCCGGCGATGGTGGCGCCTATCCGCATTTCCCCCACCCTCTCTCCCTTCTCCAGGCGGGTAACGGGCGACTAGAAGAACACCTCCTGTCCGCTTATGTCCGCCGCGTCGCGTCCGGGCCATAATGCCCCGCTGCACCATAGCCGCGGGGCGCCCGCCTCGCCCCTAAAGCCTGCATCCTCTCAGGGTTCCATACCCTGGGATGTAGACTATCCCCAAAGGCCGGTGTTGGTGGCGCCGCCTCTTCGCTGTCTTGAAACGACTCATCGCGGCGGGCTTTGAGTTAGGGGTTGAAACGACTCAGTATTGATAGCCTTCTGTTAGATTTTGATGCGTCGTGCCTCCTCTTTGCATTTCACTCTCTTACCGGCTACTTCCTTGCGCTATTTATTTTTTCAGATCGGAGTATGTCCTACCCGTCCTACCTCTCTCACTTTATAAACTCCACGGCTTCAGGCGTAACTTTGTGGAATTGAGAACTAAGCATGGCAAAAGAAGAACTTCATATATGCCACACAAAGAGTGAATACATGCTTAGTGCATTCATGTGGAGTATATGACGTTCTTCTAATACCATGAATAACTCTCTCTTCGTACCATCCACGATTCAGAATAGCGGAATTTTCATAGAGAATCATTCGCTTTGCGGATTTCGGGTCCCGCTTAAGGCAAGGCTTCTTCTCGGTGGAAATTATGGTTAATGTGCATTTTGGGGAGGTATTTACGTGAAGGTTTTCGCGGTAAGCTCGTAATCCTTGAATTAATTCAAGATTCCTTTTCTTTTTCCCCTTCGTCCTCGCCTACCCTGCATTCTATCTTCGATCCACTGTGCTTAAGTTGCTGTTCCGTCCGCTACTTAGCTTTTTTTTTCTTATTTCCGCTAAGAATCTTCTTTCCTCCCCAGCCTTGATCAACAGTTCCCAATTCGTCCTCCATTCCATCTGTCTACGTTTTCTATTTCCCCCCTCACCAACTTTTCTAAAGCTTCCAGCGTTTTCAAAGTTTTAAAAATGAGGAAACACACTTATTTAGGTAAATGTTTGTCTTAAATGTTTATCATAAATTATATGTAAATCATTAAAATGGTGCTAGATTATCGTTGACTTCTACTCAACTTTGACTATGAACTTTTCTATTCTTACACTATTATTTTTATTATTCGTGCTGCGTGTCCTAACTCCGTTTAGGTCTTTCAAAAGGCCTATCCTCTTCCCTAGCGACCCACCGCGAGGTAGTGAGGCAGGGGGTGAAGATCATCAAACATCCACCATTTACATGTAACTGTGAGCTGCCAATCCATGCGGCCATGCAGATAAGAGATACCCTGCAATGCTAACCATGCAACTAATTGGTATCATTCAGTGCGAACAATTCAACCAAGAGCTACCACTATAGACTACTCTAACAATGCACATTACATTTCACCTAATTATCCCTTTGCTTTGCTGCCTATTACCTATACTCTCTAACGAAAGGTGGGAAAAATGACAATTTGAATCAATCGGATTGACTATCTATCCATTTAATCTGGTCAAATCTAACATATTAATCTGAGGTTCTTAATATGTATCTAACATCTTCTGTACGCCTATCCGTTTTAAATATCTGCAGGAGATTTAATCTGTACTTTAATCTAAGATCTGATAAAGGGTGCCAGCCTAATTTTTCTATTAATTTTGATACACTGCTAAGCCTATCGTAACACCGTAAAACCTAGCTGCTCTACGCTACACACTGTCTAGATCTCTGATCAAACCTCATTCATTAGGATCCCATATTCTAGGTGGGGCCTGATTAGTGAAAAGTAACATCGCTCTTTTGTCTTTTCATTGCATTTCTCTAGTACCCTTTTGATAAATCCTAGTTTCTTCGTGGCTTGGCCGCATATTTCCCGGATGTGTCTTCCCCACGATAAATCTTTAGTGATTGTTACACCTAAGTACCTTATGGATCCAACGCTTTCAGTTGTCGTTTTGTATATAGTATACGATCGGCCTACCGATCCATTCTTTTTCCAAAAATTTATAGCTACACTATTTTTTAGGTTTAGTTCTAATTTCCATTTGTCACATCACTCTTCAATTGCATCTAAAATCTTGCTGAGTGATTCCCTATCTTCTTCATTTGATACTCCCCTGTACACTGCCGTGTAGTCTGCAATAAGTCTAAGCTTTCTACTAACGACGTTTCCTAAGTCGTTGACGTTGAACTAGATAACCTTCTATTCATTTGCATTGTAATATTAACTTTATGTTTTCAAATTTAATAAAATATACTTACGCGAATCATAAATCCATGATATTGAGTTTTTGTTCCAATATGAATGTGCTAATGTCATTTTATGGCTCCGTTTTCTTCAATGTTTCTACTACCTTGCATAAATTTCCAGAATATCCTTACGACACCTCATACTCCATTTCATGCTATACCTTCGCCTTACCTACTCCATATCCTATTCTTTATTGGCGAGTACGTGGCTACTATCTTCTCGTTATTGTTCATTGTTGCGTTATAAAGAGTCCCACCACGCATTGGTTGGATGATATTCCGTGGTATTTTTTATTCTGTTTTACACCCAGAAAGCCCTACCATTGCCATTACATTTCTTGGAATAAAGAAGAGTAAACTGCATCCCTGTGAAGGCACTAAACCAATAAACTTTATCTTCCTTTCCTTTAAAGGTTACTGCATTCGGCCACAGTTTCTCCCTTTTTTCTACTCCATCGTCCGCAATTTAATAACCTCCACCCTCCTCCCCCTTTCATCCATTATCTTTAGCTCGTACACCCACGTTTGTTCGGGTTGCAGGGGAGCGTTCGCGAACCGGTTGTGGCTAAAGTTTTCTCTCCCACTCGGAGACATAAAAATCCCTTCATAAGTGCTCACACCATACCGTGTGGATTTTTTTTTTTTAAGGCGTCACGATGCGAGTGCAATGCAAACCGTGGCTTCGGCTGTAAGCCGAGCGTTAAACGTACGAGATCCGCCCGTCCGAACCCCAAACGAGCCTATCGCGAAATGGTGGACATGAGTTTATGGCGGGTGCATTTTAATTGTGCTGCTCGTCTGGAATGCATGTGCGTACGTAGGTACGCGTCGTGCGTGGGTGTTGGTTTAACTGTGCGTGCGGAATTATTCCGTCGAGAGTGTGGACTCGGGAGGAGTTCCCGACGTGACGTTCCTGCTATTCGCCTTAATTTCTCCTCGTCCTAAAAGCAATGGAGAAAGTCGAAACGAGTTGCAAACCTCACCTTTTTCCTAATACCATTGCTAATATACTGTTTCATGCATAAGAATAAGCCTAAACGTTGCAACTTGAAAGTGAAGCATTTAACGAATTCAATACGTATTTGACGAAACGTTTCACATAATATTATTATTCACTCCATAGCACTTGACATGTCCGTCCTTTTATACGAGCTATTTCGTCCCTTATACCGTTGTAATTTCAACTATTTGCTATTACCGAAAGGAAACTTAAACGATTATTAAACTTATCCTTGAGAATGACACGAGAGTGTCGAAAACGGTAGGGTTTAGTATTTCGATAAATTGTATGAAAAATACATTGTTTTATTTCAGAATGTCACTTTTTCACAAAGTATCGCCCAAATCGATTCATTTTTTTGCCATTAACTCAGCAGGTTAAACGTGCTTAAAATAGGATTTCAGATTTTTTGTGGTGTCGATATGGAGAATGATCGGGAAGGTTAGGTAGGTGGAAAGGAAACAGTGGGGATATTTGGGGAGTAAAGTATGTTCATTGACGAAATAAGAACAAGATAGAGTGCGTGAATAGAAGTGGAAATAAAGAGTGAGGATTCATTCAAGGACGTGAAAGAAGGAAAAATGATAGATATGTGGGTAACAGGAAGAATATGACTTGGCAGTTGAGTAGAACGATACGAGGTATTTGGAACTACGGAAGGATATTTAAATGCCTCACATTAAGATGGCGAACAGTACGGGTAGAATTCAGTACTAATATCCTAACTTGCTAAGGTCATATCGTGCCGTCTACCCAAATCATTACGAAGCTTCATCGTTAGATAAATACAACATCTATGCTCGAGGCAGAATTCAAACCCGTGACGAAGGCCGACGGAATGGCATTCTGTAATGCATGAGTCTCTGTTCGCTAGTCTATAATACTGATTAGTCGTTGGAATAGCACCCTATATCTTGGATCAGTGCCTACCTGGGAAAAAAATGGGCATTAATGATATTGCTTGATACTTTTGCCAGGAAGTTAGGATGTCTCCCTCTGCGATCGTGTGTGGGAACTAAGATTTCCCGAGGTATGCAAGGCAATTAGTCGAGTGGTAATTAAAGTTCGGTTCATAGAACCCCTGCGAGTGGTATTTGCGTCACTTTGCATTTTAACTCTGTGCGACTATACATATTCCTTCCTTCTCATCTCCTCTCGGCAGAATGCAAGAACGTCACTGCACCCAGCAGGAGCGAAGGTCACGTGTTTTATTTCCTCCATCGGAGGATCTCTTTTAGAATCCTGAGAGTTTCCTTTCCCCGCGTTGTTACCCTCCTTCCACTCCGCAAAACACCGCGTCGGCCACATTCCGTTTGATAAACGCGTGTAGGACAATAAAAGAGGAAAACTCCTCATTTCCATTCGCCTTATTTCCTCTCTTCTTTTTTTGCGCTCGCGTTCCTCTTCTTCTCATTTCATTACTCCCTTCTCACTCGACCTTTATTTTAATGGTCTGGAGGAGATGATGGTTGTAATTACTTCAGACAAAACCCCAGTTGGCTACTTTTGACTTCTGGGAGAAGTGTTGGAAAATAGAAAAAATAACAGAGGGGAGTAAAAACACTGCATTGGGTCGTGAGAAAACCGATTAGGGGACGACGACGTCCCCTATCGGTGTCTCGACGTGGAAATATCCCCTACGACGGGGATAATTCCACTCTTCTGTTTTCGTTCCTTTGTTGCCCTCTCCCTGCTTTCGTCCTCGGTTCGCGAAATACCGAGACATTTTACACTCTTAGGCAATCCCAAGGGGTCTCATTCCAGTTTCGTCTCGCTGGGCATGTCGGACGTCGCGGTTCACCAACCGATGAAGAGTTGCCTACTCTCCGGTAATTTCGCCTGCAGTCTCCTGGAATTTGACGAATATTTTCCAATTTCATTTCCAGTTAGTTAATTTTATGTTTCTTAGCTCTCAAATACGTAAATATCGAAACTGTCAATTGATGATGAAATGATTCATTTGTTTATTTTCATATTTTTGTTTTGTATTTAACATTGACGGATGTTTAAGTGGAAGAAGGTACTCTCAATTGTGCCCAAATGAAAGACGATTGTAATTATTATTAATTTTTTTTTAATTTCATCTTCCGAATTGAGTTGTATCGGTCCCTTCTTTTCCGAAAAATGGATAATTTGACGGTATTATTGTAGTAGAAGATTTTACTAGTTCATTTTATAATATTTGATATATTATACTATAATCTACGGATGTTCTCTAACCGAAGGCGCAGTAATGTGGGAGCATTGCTTAGGAGCAATTCTTAACTACCCTCTCAACATTCAGATCGTGATAATCGCTGCATTGAGGGAATGGAATGATTTTATATTTTCATTTCTAGATAGACATAGGCACATTATGATCAAACTTTACCTTTATGGTGTTCGTTAATGAAGAATACATATTGTATGGCTGTTGGAATTTTGCTGTACGCTCAAATGTCCAGAAATGTCCTTGAATTTTGTACTCATAGGACGGACAGCGCCGGGAATCAACTCTTTATGAGTTGGCAGCCATATCTTGCGCTTGTCCGATCTTCTTGAGCTCGAGATGTGATTAAACTGGGATACTTATTGCCCTCTTCTCGCTCGGACAAGAATGCACGTTCTCCATGGGACGCTTTGAGTCCGCATGCAGTGATACTTGACTCGCCCCCTGCTGAGACATGAAGATTTGAAAGACTCTGTGAGAACGAAAATGTTTCGAAAATATCACCTGGACGACGGGTCATTTTATGAACTCCCCCCTAACTCCCAACTACGAATCAGGTAATTCCATGTGCATAATGCAGGTTTTACCATTGTTAACCCATGTATGCTAGAGAAACGTGGATTAAAATATTTTAATATATGCCTGACTGATCATTAATTTCCTGTATAGATACTAACCATTTAGGTTCATGCGTCTCGTCAATACAGATATAACATGTTTCGTTGAAGTAGTAACATTGTTTCTCTTGGGTTTATGTACTTTTGTACGTACAGCAACCATTCACCTCCTGCCACACACCCTCGCGGTGGCTCGCAGGTTATTGCGTATATGAAGGGGATCGGAAAGTTACTACTCGCGAGTCATTTTTCGATGCGTGCCTTTGGAATTAAAGTTGAAAATAAAGCTATCATACTTTCAATTCTAAAAAAGCTTAAGTATATGATATGATATTTTTTTTACTGATACCGATTGAAATTGTGCCTTGAATAAAAAAACAACTATTTATGAACTGCATATACCGAAAATTTCTCAGAAAGCTCGTGCTCTCTGATCACGTTCACTTAAACTGACAAGAGCAATATTTCGTCATTTTTTTATTTTTACAAAGGTTTAATATACGCTATCAATTATTGTAATACTTATAATATTTTAATTTTCATTATTTGTTGAAGCGTATTTTTGGTTACCGGGTAATATTTTAAGTAAGTCAAGGGTTTGTCTCCACTGCCTTAAACCTTTGCGGCCGTTGATCTACACAAAACTTTCGGGTGAATTTCAAAGTGTATCATCAAAGTAGAATTTTATGAATTAGGAGGTATTTATTAACTGGGAAAGGATAGGAAAAGGATGAGAAGAGAGTGGGGGCATTTTATGTACAAGTATGGAGAAGAATTGTTATGGTACGATGGAATGAAAGGGGGACCAATGAGGTGATGCTGAGCAGTGAATGCTAGAAGAGAGCTTTTGTGATTGAAATTGGCCCGCAGAGAAAGGGTATGGACTCATTGAATGAAGGCAATGGTTTATTAGAGGCCGTTAATGAGGATGTAAAACTGGGGAAGAAACGAAGAGGGTGAAAAGATGTATGAAAGATTAGTGTAAGAAGAGATACGTGCAGAAGCTATTAGGCCACATTCATATGGTTATTTATTTAGTTTTAAATTGGACTTCATAACTACAGAAGGTTGAAGCAGAAGTGAAAACTCAAAACCTATCGCCGTGGCAATTTTCCCGATTGTACTCAAGGTTTCTGTTATAATCGAGTGATTTCAAACAGACTGAAAGAATATATATGAGACATTTTAGTCTTGGGAAACTTAAAAACGTCACTGTAGCCGAGCACAGCATCAGCCTTCACATTGAAATAAAATGGGAAACTCTAAAACCCTGGTTACACGATACATTAACACGTACAAGTTAATGTCTAAATGAATGAACGCGAGAATGAACACGAAAATGCACCGTGTAACCACACCAAAATGGACAAATGAATGAATGGGTGAACAGAAAATAGAACCTGTTCTATTTGGTTCATGTATTCGCACAAGTTGCGCTGAAACCATTCACGCAAATGTACATGAACCCGTACGTGTTAATGTATCGTTTAACCAGGCCTTAAGATCATTTGCGGCATGAACAACTTTTGGGATAGTATCGCTAAGAAAGCGATTCGAATCGAAAGCGATCGAAGGCGAAAGATTGATATCAGGCTTCATAGCAAAAACTCTAACCGATATTCTGGGATCTCTGCTCCTCTTGGAATCGAATTATTAACATAATTCTTAGAGCAAGAACTATAATCCCACCATTACAGCTTCAACAAAATTTAAATTCCACTAGCAGGAAACCGAAGTCAATAATTAAGAAATGCAGTAATGAGCGTTTGAACCGGAGATAACTTTTTCACAAATTTTCGAAATAAATAAAAAGTTTCTGTGATTCTAGGTTACCCTTTCATTTAACCACCGCCGCTGCTACTCATGAAAAATATCTGAGAGTTGGATTGCGATATAAAACTTGACATATGGAAAATTTTGAATGGAATGGTGGCTATAGTACTGGCAGGTCCTGGCTCAAATCGACGTAGTGACTAAGATTTTCATCGGTGTCCAGAGACGTATGGAGAGCACTTCAAGTTCACTGCTTCGTCCGCCGGGTGGGACGTTTAACCTGAATACCGTGGTGCATTTTTTGAGTCAAATTTTGCCTACTTGATCACAGAGGGGCTCATCATAGTAATCTCCTCATGATCTGTCTCATCTCAGATATCGTGGATTGGCTTCATAATGCGCAAAACAGCCATGACAGTTCTTTGCCATTGGAGCGTTGCAATTAATTTCCATTGTCCTCCCCGTCACCTTGGGAAAGTCTCAACCCGTCCCCTTAGGAGAGAAAAGATTTGCCCGCCTATCTCTGGAGGAACAATCGCTTGACGAAGGTCGCCCTGACGGCTCGCGCCAAGTTTAGGTGCATCTCATCGCTCGGGTCAGCCTAGAGAATGCGTTTGATGGGGCTTGATGCGGCGTTTTCTGCCGTATCATCGTGTTTCCGTGCGGGGGAGCATGTATAATGCATGTTTGCGATTCGGATGCCGGAGACAAAGAGGCGCAAAGAGCCCTTCTCTTCTCCTCGGCAATCCAAGGTTGACGCCGGGGGCGGGCGAGATTTTCCTCGATATCTTTGCGTCACCGCATGCATATGCAAACGCGCCGCGTCGGGGCATCGAGGCCGCGTGGGTGGACGGCGAGGAGGAAATTTATGCTCTTCTACATCTGCTGAGTATGCTACAAGCCACCTCGAATGGGGTGTGGCAAGGGTTGAATAATCACTAGACACGCTCGAATGGCAATGTCTGTTAAAACTTAACCTTAAAAAGTGTGTAGCTATCAATATTTGGATGAGGAATAATTAGATAGAGCGATCCAATAAAATTAATAACACGAAGATAGAAAGCGTTGAAACCAAAGGTATTTAGGTGTAACTATCACTAAAGATTTATCTTGGGGAAGACACATCCGGGAAATATGCGGCCGAGCGAAGAGAAAACTCGGAATTATAAGAAGAATACTTGGGAGACGTGATGAGAAGACAAAAGAGCGATGTTACTTTTCTCTAGTTAGGCCCCACCTTGAGTATGCAGCCAGTGTATGGGATCCGAATGAATTAGATTTGATCAGAGAACTAGACAGTGTGCAGCGTAGAGCAGCTAGGTTCGTTAAAAGGTGTTACGATTGGTTGAGTAGCGTTTCAGAATTAATAAAAGAATTAGGGTGGGAGTCATTATCAGCGCGTAGGTTAAAGTAGAGATTAAATCTATTAGAGAAATTTGATTCGGATAGCTTTACTGTTAGGCACATATTTAAAAAAAACAGCGTATTATGCTAGATTCAACCAGATAAATAAGATTAGAGAGATAGATTGTCGTACCGATAGATTCAAAATGGCATTTTTCCCCCGTACTATAAGAGAACAGAATAGGCAACATAGCAAAGGGATAGGTAGGTGAAATATTTTAGAGTAATCTGTAGTGCATGATGCGTGTTTTAATCCCTTAAATACTATAGATACTAATAATCTAGTTACATGAGACTCTATAGTTGCTTTTTTGCATGTCGGTAGTGCATACTTGGTGATCTTCACCCCCTACCGCACACCCTCCAGGTGGCTTGTAGGGTATCGTGTATATGTAGATGAAGATGTAGATTAAATGTTGTATAACTATATTAACGTATCCAGTCTATCAAATGAATTAAAATGTGATTCATTGCCAGATCGTTGGTTGAAATTTAGAATTAATCTCTCCAATACATTCCAAGATAATATTTTCACTGATGCCATTGAAACTATTTTGTGAACCCATAGACTGGACCATTATTACAAAATTAGAGAAATAAATTGCAGAACTAACCTATTCAAAATGTCCTTTTTTACTCGTACAATTAGGGATATTAATAGCGGTAAATATATCCATTACGAGTGTATCAATGGATAGCATAGGTTGCTGCATGATGGTAAAAAGACTTTAAGCTAACCCAACTAACAGCATGTTGTTGCATGCTTGTTTTGCTATTTATATCTTTTTTTTGAAATAATGAAGTTTAGACAACTAATTTATTGCTAATCCTTTTTTATGCATGATGTATTGTGCATGTTTGGTGAGAATTCACCCCCTGCCACACTCCTTTATGGTGGCTTGCAGGGTATTACGTAGATGTAGATGTAGTACGGTTGGGAGTTAGTTGCTCCAAAGGGTTAGGTTATATCGTGCCTTTTAACCTAAGCTCTAATACGTAAGGCTTTCATAACATCCACTTTCAAAGCGGGAATTGAAACCACCACCCTTCGGTTGCCTAGGGTGACCTACCTGATTATCACGGCAGGCTACAGGTACTAAAATCGGCATTAATACCGATTAAAAGATTACTATGAATTACATGTGGGGTCCACGCTTAAATAATTGTATTTATTTTTATACAACCTGCAAGGAAATATTTAAGAATAACTCCACTCATACGTCATATATATTGATGGTTGATTCAGACGTGCATAAATCACCAAAAATCAATTTTATCTATCCTAATCTTATCTGTGGTAACTTCAGTTTAAACATCCATGCTAAAAATACACTTCGTTCTTCTACACGAACTTATTGACGGCACGACGCGTTTTCTGATGATGCCGCAAGGCGGTGAAACGCGTCGTACCGTCAATAAATTTGTGGAAAGTACGAAGTACATATTTAATATGGATATTAGTAACTTCCACACAGTGAAGCCATAGTGAAGTCGGTCGCATTCAATTTAAACATTATTTATCTTTTTATAAATGAAATAGAAAGTAGAATAGCCCAGGTGAAGAGGGAATTCTACCCCAATAATAATTTACGTACAGCAGGAAATAAAATCTTGGAACTCAGAAAATTGTTCGTTAGAATTTACGCCTGGTAGTGTGCTTCTCTGTAGCAGTGAGGCATGGACGATTGCACCAGTAGAAAAGTCAAGGCTTGAATCGTTCGAACTGTGGTATTTGAGAAGAATGATGAAGATAGAATGGATTCATTGAATGACGGACAAAGAAGATTTAAGAAGAGTGGGAGAAAAAATATCCTGCTGAAAACATTGCTAAGGAGGGGGACAACTTAACCGGCCATATCTGAAGACACAATTTACAGTGGTCGAGGAGTAAATGGATGGAAAAGGAAGGCCTTATATGAGATGTAAGGAACATGTTGTGAAGGAGAATATTCATGTTCATTTTAAGAGGTGAGCCATTAGAAGAATCGAGTGGAGAGATGCGACAAGTCAACCTTAGGATTTCTGACTTGTGATTGTGGTGATGAATCTTGTTTTGCGAAGTATGTGTAATTGTATAGCCAATGAAGGTGGTGTCTTTTTATAAAGCCATGGAACATGTCTTGATACATCTACATCTACGTATTATCCTGCGAGCCTCCACGAGGGTGTATGGCAGAGTGTGAAGATCACCAAACATGCACTACTGACTTTCAACTAGATACTATATTGAAACATGCTAGATGAAGGGTCACATGCAGCAAGATGGTTGGTTCGTTATTTAGGGGAGGCGACCGACAGCTGAGGTCATTTGCGCCATATAGGATAGGTGGGTAATTGGGTAATGGTAGGAGTTTTTAGGGAACGGAGGAAGGGTGGAGAGAAACCCGGCGTCGGCATTAGCTTACTCTTAACGAAAGGCGCCAAGGGGACCACGGCTTAACGTCCCATCCGACGGACGGAGTACTGTACTTGAAATGCCCTCCACTAGGCACTCAAGTGGGGACCGGTTTTCCGAGAAAAATCCGCCATTGCCGGGAATCGAACCCGGGCCCTCGGGATGGGAGGCAAGTACTCTTGCCACCACACCAAACCGATCCCCCGAAACTTGATCCTGTTACAGTCGCGAATAATGCGAGGGAAGAACGAATATGTGAGTCTGTCGGCGACAGTCTTGCTTTCTAATCTTATTTGTGTGGTCTAGCTAATAGATATGGTACATGCCGAAATAGTAAGTAGACGTTTCTCCGCTCCAACTCTTTAGAAATTGCGCAGAACGAAGTAAGATGCGTAAGATGATTGTCACCTATTCTATACTTAAAGTACTTTACTAAAGTTACTTAAAAAACATCAGTGAAAATTAGGAAGGTTCTGAGATTACTGGTAGTTTGGGTAACCGGCGAAACTATAAATTCACCTTCTAGTTTCTCAGGTTATTTCTCTGTAGATAAAGAGAAATAAACTTGCTCTATGAAGTGAAATTTATGACAGGCATGTTTGAAATTACGTATACGCAAAGGGTACTAAAATCTACTAGGTCCCTGTTACTACCCCTTCCTAAGTAACTAAATATCCTAAGTTAAGTGAATTAACTTAGTTGTTTGTCATGAAAAGGGGTGGAAAAATATCGCTATTACTTAATTTTGCCCAAATGTGTTCTCTCGAGGAGCGCCATGTCATTTTTGTTTCCACGCATGCTTAATCATTTGACATACTCACCAAAGGTTTCTTGGTCATGGCGCATTACTGGGCGATTGACTGTTGGCCATTATTTCCTCGACAAGCGGGGAGGGCAGTTTTGAGGCGTGGAGGATGTGTTGGAATCGGGGGTGGAGAACGTCGGTTTACGAATATCCAGGCAACCGGTTTACAAAGGTGAGCTTCGCGATTGCAGGGTTGCTAGGCGTAGACAGGAGGTGGCCGTGCCGATCACTCTGCAGGCCGTTTTACTCGAAGCTTTAATTGAAGAGGATCGAATTGGTGTGGTGGCTTGAGTACTGGCCTCCCATTTTGAGGGCCCGGGCTCGATTTCAGGCAGGGGCGGATTTTTCAGCGGCAAACCGGTCCCTACTTGAGTGCCAAGTGGAGGGCATTTCAGGTTCAGTACTCCGTCCGTCGGATGGGACGTTAAGCCGTTGTCCCCTTGGCGCCTGTCGTTAAGAGTAGACTAATGCCGACGCCGGGTTTCTCTCCGTTCCCTCAAAACTCCTACCAATACTCAGTTAACCACCTATCCTAAATGACGAAAATGATCTTAGCTGTCGGTCGCCGGTTGCTCAATAAATCTCATGCGAAACCATCCTTTGCCAATCTTCCCGTTCTTTTGTACCTCGACAATTTTCTTCATCAGACCATCATGACTCAAGGTATGGCAGATTGTCTTCTTCTCGTGGTTTTCAATAGTCTTCTCTTTTCTACCTCTCTTTTTAGGACTTCTTCGTTCGTCACGTGGCATATATTCGTCATTCTTTTGTGCACCACATTTCGAATGATTCAATCATTATCTGGCGAGAATGATAGCCAGCAGCGATACAAAGCAGCAGTAGAATCGGTTTCAGGGCTTTTAAGATGCTTTGAGTGGGGAGAATGATGAAGGAAGTAAAGTGGATCGATAGAAGGATGAAAGATGAAAGGATAGAATTGGTAGGAGAGGAAAATAATTTGATTTGGGAGATTAGAAGGCTGAAGGTGTGGACGAAGATGGGAATTAAGGGTGATGGTTTTTTGAAGGACGTGATTGAGGTATGAGGGAGCAGAAGAACTGGTACTTTGGATAGCATGATGGGAGGTAGGATGAGGAGCTAAAGAGGAACATCGCGTTAAATGTAGGGGTGCGGGAGGAGTTAAATGTCTGTTTAGGCCTACCTTCACCGGTACATTACTGCTAGTAAAATCACCTTACATCTTCTGGTTCAGTTGGTGATAACCGAGAAGTTACAATGTTGCTGTTATGCAGTGAATGCTTAGTTATAATACCTTATTAGCTGGCTTGGATGAAATTGTGTGAAATTTGTTCTTGTCTTTTTAAAGGGTTCATTCTGCCTCGTTCCATTTATACGATCGGCAGCCGATTTACGTAGTACAATTTAAATATAAGTAATCAGCTTGAAATAGTTGAGAAGGGACACATTGATAACCCAATGCCCAGAGGGGAGAATTAGGCGTTGAGAAAGTAAATATATAAATGTCGTCTCGTCATGTACCAGCCCACTTCGGCAAAAACATTGGCGTCTATTGTAATCTTGACCTGCCATTGTAAAATTTAATGGTGACTGCCGACATGAGATAACGCTAAATTGTGTTAAAAAACGTTTCGATATTGTGTTTTGTAGTAAAACGTTTTGAAACATGAGAACTGTTGGGAATTGTGGGTCATAGTTCAAACTTCATTTATGGTCCGCGATGGAGTACCAAAATAACACTTTAGTGGAGTGGATGAAGAGAGAATAGCACTTTTATTTGCTATTATGCTTACTTAGAGGTACTTACTGTAAAAATATCATCGAGATCCTGAAATCTGATGAAGGTTGGAACCTTTGAAGTATGCTAAACAAATGATTAATGTTTCCAATACCATGGGTAAGATTTATTGATAGTAATCTACAAGGAATAGCTAGGGTAGGAAGTATACCTGGGGAAAGTTTTGATGGAGTTATCTGTGGATTTCATTCATTTAACGGCTCAAATCCCGCCCTATTTCTCTCTCTATATCAGTATATTTCCCATTCCATTTGAAATGCCTTTTCTTTTTATTTCTGGGACTATTTTATCTTCGATAATGACCTTCTTCGGGTCTTTACAAGTGTTCACTTGAAATTAGTGAAGTTTGTCATTAAATCTCGAAGTACCTGTACCGTCCACCTATTCTGCCTTCCCACAATTTTCAATTTTCGTCAACAATCTTCTCTCCTACCCAACCGTACTAAACTAGGCTCCACATTTCTTCATTCATCCTCCTTTCTCCATTCAACCTAATGTAATATGCGCTCAACAAAACTTACATCCTTTTTCTAGCTAAGTACCAAATTTTATCCTTGTGGCTCGAAAGGAAGTGTCTAAAATTACAGGTTAGAAATGACACACGATCAATGGGACACTCTGTATATCCAGTACGAGTGTAGCAATGGATAACATTGGTAGTTGCATGTTGGTATAAGGACTTATAGCTAACTCAACTAACATTTTGCATTGCATTTGTTTTTGCATGTATGTTTTGCTATTTTTATCTTTTTTTAAATAGCGTAGTTTTGAACAGTACCTATACAAGTACTGATCCTTTTTTTATGCATGATATGTAGTGCATGTTTGGTTAGAGTTCACCCCCTGCCACACACCTTTAGGGTGGCTTGCAGGGTATTATGTGGATGTAGATGTGCCTAACCGCTTTTATTTCTTCTCCGCCTACTTTTATGGCTACGTGCTCCTCCTCATCCGCATCTTTAGCTATTCACTTCACATGCTTATAGAAAAGTACTAGGGACGACTAGTCCTTAATTGTGCCTGTTCAGGGCAACCATAAAAAGTGTGGTATGTATTAATTTAATTTGCCGTCTTTCAAAATGTCCAGAAAGTAGGCCACGCAGTCGAAATTTGGATTAATTCATGATAAATTCAACGTTCACTTACTGCATGAGCTCGACGTCACAGACTTCGAAATGGCCAATTGTGGTACATATTTAAAAATAGTGTGTGACAACACAAATGAGATTTCTTAAGTGGGAGACCTTGTCTGGGCCAAGGCCGCTCGTGCGAAAAATTTAATTTGACACCTCATTGAACAGGAAATCTAATAATATGATAACAATAAAAAAATTAGCATTTATGTATTTAGAGCATTTTAGTTACGTGAAAGAAAATATTATGACAAAGAATGCAATGCTATTTGATGTACACCCCTAGGAAAAATGGACGTTTTCAGACTATTTGTTTTGGAATAATTACCTCAATTTTTGTTTTAAACAGCTAAAAATTCTACGATTCTTTGCCCTTCCTCTCACTGCTATGGATACTGTTAATGATTGTGTTTGTTTGATACGTGATGTGTTAGAATAAATACTTAGAACTGAAAGGGTTAATATGACACATGTATGACCTTTTAGAGAAATAGCATAGGTGGAGATAAATGGTTATTACTTGCCATAAGTAAGACATGAAAGTGCTCTTTGATTTTTGCTTTTCAGTTTGGTTTTAGTTTAACTCCAGAACTAAGCACTATTCATAATCTTGAATAGGTGATGGCACAGAGTAAGCTTACTGTATAGTGATAGCATAGAGTACCTATGTATAATATAGAGAGCTCACTGCATAGCGCAAAACTGTTATACGTAGTCCCGGAAGGTTTTCATAGATGGTATGGTAAGAATTTTTTGCGTTACGTCACAAACGATATATATAGCTTCCATTGCTTTCGTTTTTCTAAACGAATTAAGCGGCACATAACATATGCTAATGTTGTAGTTTTGTTATTTTATTATAATGGAGCGATATGCCTGTATCTAAGGTCAACAGTCACATGGATAAGTTAACATTTCTCTCACTAATAAAGCAAACATATCTTGTCACAGGTGAGATTCCTTGTTATTTCATGAAAAACATATAATCCACCACTGAAAGGAGCATACCACAAGACACTTCTCCATTGTTAGTCGATTAGAAATTCGAAAGCGATGGAAGCGATATATATCATTTGAGACGTAACGCAAAAAAACTCTTCCGTCGCCATCTGTGGAAAACATCCAGTACTACATCGAAAACGTATTTAGTTTTTCCCTATGCGGTGAGCCCTCTATATTATACTTACTCTATGGTAATAGGTATCCAATTTTAGAATATGCCTCCCCCTGGAAGCTTCCACCTGCATGCAACATTCCAATTTCATAGTTTTTCACTATGCGGTGAGCCCTCTATATTATACTTACTCTATGGTGATGGGTATCGAATTTTAGAATATGCCTCCCCCTCTTCCACCCGCATGCAACATTCCAATTTCAACCTTAGTAGGTACGGCCCTGACGACGTCTCCATGAATTAGCTATCTGTTCTGGTGTCTCGCTTAACATTTTCAAAGTTGGCAGCCTCACCCACGTCCCAGAACTGCCCCCTTGGCTTTGTTCTGCCGCCTTTTCCGTCCGCAAACTTTTCCTCAATTTCCCGGCTCGCACCCGGCTGTAATCTGCCCTTCTGCGCGTGATTGTGGGGGCGGAGGGAAGAGATGCGGGGGAAAACAATTGCGAAGCGAAATTCGTCGTAATTGGCTCGGACGCCCCGACGGTTTTGGAACCGTTGGCGCCTGCCTCTCCATCTAATCTCATCCCCCACTCACGCTCCCGTTTCAAATTCTTTTTTTTTCCCAACCGCCTTCCCTCTCCTTTCCATTAGTCGGTGGTGGTTCCCAGTGCAGAAGCCGCAATTCCGAAATCGTTAGGCTTCTCCAAAAGCAGGAGTGATATCCGGCTCTGAGCTGTGTGTGGTGATCTCACACAGTGCAGCCAACATCTCGAAAATTATGAGAATGAAATGTGGAATTTGGATTTCTTCCGTGTCCACTTCGATGAATAAATCTAAAATTCTTGATTTGACGTATTACGCTTTCGGTTTCACTGCGTCAAGATGTTTAACTTGCAACAATTTCGTTTGCGTTGCAGCAAGCGTCTTCAGTGCTACAGCTCGATATAGGACTTCGAGTTGTTTGACCAGAATTCACCTGGTGTAACGTAAACGAAACTGATTCCAGTTAAACATACATTTCCACGGAGTGAAAACCGAAAATTGAGCCTTTCATACGAGCTTTCGCACGAATTTCGGTGCTAGTCTTGTGAAACACTTCCTCTGGGTCCAAATGGTAAATTGTAATTCACAGGTTTTTATTGCCATTCAATTATTTGCGTAGTTTAAAAATGAGGGATTGAAAATCCACCGCAGCGATATTTTGATAGAAGCATACATTCAATTGAAACGCAGACATTTTGTTAACAGATCTCGTGCCATTGAATTTTGTGCGTCGTAGAGGAAGGGAAAAGGGAAACTTTTACTTCTCACTTTCTGAGGTCGGTTCATAAAAACGTCACTCAAAAGAAATGTGGTATTTCATCTTCAAATTACGTCATGCAGTTTTTCCGTTCAATTTGCAACTAAATGTAGAGAGCGAAGGTGGTGGCCTATATATATATATTGCATGCAGGTTAGCGTAGGAAAACATTTTTAGGTGTTACTTTTCTCACGCCGAATAGCAGTCTGAAGCGCCATTTCATTTGTAAAACATAAGGAAGGCCTCTTATGAGATGTATCGAACAAATGATGAAGGGTGTTAAATAGAAAAAATACGTAAATATTAAGAGTTTAATACGTTCAATTGTATCAGGCTCAAGTACGTGGAAGTTGAATTTCACAAATGAAAAAGTAACTTTGTTTCCTTCCACAGATTTATTTCCTTGGTATGACACCGATGTGTCGAAGCATGTCGTACCAAGTAAATAATTCTGTGGAACGAAGTAAAGTTACTGTTTCATTTGTGATCAAGAGTTTAGCTAATAGGAGTACTCAGTGGAGAGCTGCCTCTAACCAGTCTCAGGATTGCTGACCTATGATGATGAGAATTGTCTTAATTTCTGGACTACTCAAAATTTTTTTATTTGATCTTTCTGAATTTTTTGTTGCCATCTTATGCATCGAAAAGATTATCATTTAATATGTCTTCTCTAAAGTGTTGACCCACCACTTTGATGCGAAACTTTTTTTTCTCAATCTGAGACCAAATCTCAAATCTGTTTAGAATGATAGAAACGAGGATTCTTTTGTTTATATGTTCACAAGCATGGAAAAAATTACGTCGCTCAGATTGCACATACTATACACCATTGTCAATAAAATTTCATTTCAGATGTGCCTTCCGAGCTCGACCGCTGGTGTACCTCATTTTCTCTTACACGAGACAGGGAGAAATCACATAGAAAATATGCACGTATTCATGACTCCAATTCATTTTTCATAAACCAGTCATTATGGAATCAAACGGATCATAACTATGCGAAAACACGGATTATTTATATTCCGTGGTATGGAACACAGTCTTTAAAATTAGTGGACAGATCTTTTACGCTAACGCAACTCTGTATTTGCTTGTTATCTCGTGGGCATGCATAGTGATTTAGAGCCTTCACAAAATAACTATTGTGCAAGACCAATAAATTACCATCTATCCTAAAATATCGTAAATGACCCTCGCGTCCTCCTGTAGTGCACTGTCAGTACACTGCACGTGACATTTTTACGTGGGAACCAATAACGACTTAGCATAATAATGAATTCCGTCTTTCTTTTCCATATCTGTGTGTTTGAATTTCACCCGTTCCTGGACTTTTTTCGTAGGGTTAACCCCTTTTAATCATCAAACCGACTTGTGGTTTATTTATCAGTTGAAACGGTCCTTTTTTTAGCTTGCACTCCGAGAATAAGCTTGAGGAGGTACCTACTGGAAGAGGTGACGCGGGAATGAAATTTGGCGGGGAGCTGATAAAGTTGATTAGGTTAGATTTTGATAAAGCGTCTGGGAGCATGTCCGCCAAGGAACTTTTGTTAGATGTTGAGCAGGTCCTTGGTTTAACGTTAGCGCTTTGCGATGATGCCTAACTTCAAGGAAACAATCGAATGCTTCCTCGAGTTCGCGTGATATATCGACAACAGATGGAGCATGTTTTTATGCATGGCAGAATCGTATGTATCTTTTAGCATGCCGATGAAAATTGAGTAAGAAGTTTCGAACCAAGAAGAATTTTATAAGCCAAGGAAGCGTTTAGATAGATGACGGAATTAAAAACGAGTGGTGTGGTTGTGTTTGGAAATATTTCTGGGAGCAATTCATATTGCTGCTTGGTTCATGATTACATCTGTATCTACACGATACCCTGCAAGCCACCGCGAGGGTGTGTGGCAGGGGGTGAATATCACCAAGCATGCACTATTGACATGCAAACAAGCAACTATAGGGTTTCATGCAACTAGATTGCTAGTATCTATAGTATTTAAGGGATTTATGTATTCATCATGCACTGCAGACTAGTCTAAAATATTTCCTCTACCTATCCTTTTGCTATGTTGCCTATTCTGTTCTCTTATAGTACGGGGGAAAAATGACGTTTTGAATCTATCAGTACGACAATCTATCCCTCCAATCTTATTTACCTGGTCGAATCTAGCTTAATAAACTGGTGTTTTTAATATTTGCCTAACATCTTCAGTAAAGCTATCCGATTGAAATTTCTCTAATAGATTTAATCTGTACTTTATCCTACGCTCTGATAATGATTCCCACCCTAATTCATGTATTAATTCTGATACACTACTCAACCTATCGTAACACGTTTTGACGAACCTAGCTGCTCTACGATGCACACTGTCTAGTTCTCTCATCAAACCTAATTCATTAGGATCCCATACACTGGCTGCATACTCAAGGTGGGGCCTAACTAGAGAAAACTAACATCGCTCTTTTGTCTTCTCATCACATTTTCCAAGTACTCTTTTTATAAATCCTAGCTTTCCCTTTGCTCGGCCGCATATTTCCCGGATGTGTCTTCCCCACGATAAATCTTTAGTGCTTGTTACACCTAAATACCTTATGGTTTCAACGCTTTCGATCTTCGTGTTACTAATTGTATAGGTACGCTCTATCGAATTATTCCTCCTCCAAAACTTGATAGCTACACACTTTTTAAGGTTAAGTTCTAACTGCCATTTTTCGCACCACTCTTCTCCACTATGATTATAGTCATAGTAGAAGAAAGATCAATATGGATTGGATACACTTGTGATAGAAAGATGGTTCTCAATCCGAGGGCCGGGTTCGTATCCCGGCAGTGGATAATATTTTTCATTTTCCTTATGTGAGTGATTTAGTGTAGAGCATACGAGTTCAGTACTCTGTCGGATGGGATTTTAAACCGCGGTCCCCTTGGTCGTTTTCGTGGAGAGTAGTTCAATGCCGACGCCGGGTTTCTGACCATTCTTCATCCGTACCCATCCATTCCCACCCTGATACCTTCTTCTCAGTCTGAGGCGTCTTGAATGCGTGTATGGCCTTTGAGAACCCCAGATGATATTAGAAAGTTGAAGAGTACATATATACTCGCATAGTGCCCAGCGTGGGTTCGTAATTAATTGCATGATGCATGTAATAAGCATGATGCATATAATAACAACCAATAATCCCTTCATTATTATGTAGATACTAACCATGCAGCTGCATGTGACCCTATTATCTAGCATGCCTCCATTAAATATCCTAGTTGCATGTCAATAGTGCAGGTTTAGTGATCTTCACCCCCTGCCACCCACCTTCGTGGTGGCTCGCAGGGTATTACGTAGATGTAGATGTAATTTTATGTATCTGGGAGTGATTCCACAGTGTACAAACACAACCGTCGAATTAATAATCCCTATTGTTATTAACTACAATATTTGTGTGACTCATAGCTTGCATTGATTGAATTCATGTAAGAAAGATGGCAGATTCAATTACTATACAGCTTCAAATAAAATACTGCCACCCTGTGGCATATTTATTGCACGAATCTCATATTAGTCCTTGAATTTGCAAGTTAGTAATGCCATGACACAGGTTTGTGCGTTTAGCCCCGGTTTTATGCCTGGTTATCCTTAGTCGTCAGTTCGTGTAACGTTTAGTTACCTTGGTGGTTATCTGAACTTACGGTTACAAATCGTACATTAGGCTTGTGATTAGTCGGTACCAATCTTAATGGCATAACCTCGGTATTATTTAACTAGACATAAGAACCGGAACTTGGTGTCATTCAGACATAAAATATTTTAAAAAATACATGACTTTTCGTAACCATTGTTTCACGCGTAACTTTGATAGTCTGTTATAGACGAAGGGAAATGTAATGCCAAAGATATACGTTGGAGAAATCTGTCTTTAGTAATTTGACGGAGTCAGTGATAGTAATCACAGGTAAAGACGAGAAAAAAATGTTACTAAAGAGATGTCTTGTGCATGACGTTTTATTGCTATGGTTTGAAAGATTGGGTTGTCGGGCAGGGCTGGACCAATAAAATATTTGCTGGAAGAAAGTAGGTGTCGGAGAACGGACCGAAGAGGTCCAGTAAATATACTAGAAGATGGTTATTGATGGCATTTTGTTGAGAATAAAAACCTGGAGAAGAGAGAAAGTGGGAGGATAGACATACACCGATTCAAAGACGGGAAAAGGGTCGGAAAGTTAAGAGGTGTCAAAAAGAGATCTACTAAAAAAAGTAGATCTAGTAGTAACTAGTAAGTAATCCATGGAAATCTATCATGACTATACGATCAACACTATAATGTGCTTAAATTTCCTTCCAGTAAGATATTATCCGAGAGAGAACTGAACGAAAGCCACCTCAAAGGTCATAGCAACTAAGAATGTTGATAGGAATGAATATAGTCAATCATTACATTTTTCTTCATTATATAGATTATTTTTTTGCATTTGCATTAATTTAGCCACCGCCGGGCTCATCTCGAGAGTTGGTTTCACTGGCGTGGGTTGGGATTGCAAAATACGAACCACAAAGGCACGTGAAATTCAATATACGATGGGCAGTTCCTTCACCTGTAGTGACTCTGGTTTCTCAGGAATATCTATTGCCCAGAAATTAACATAGCTTAGTTCAAACTGGACGTGGCCCAAGGCCCCTTCAGGATTCGAACCGGGCCCTCAGGCCAGTAGCTCTATCCTCTGAGCTGCTTCACCTTCATAAATTTACTCATGACTTTCCGTATCTTATGGCTCTCAAAATAAGCTGATGATCATCTTCATGCATTCAATACCAAATTTTTAAAAGGATACGGCTCTTCGAGTAATAAGTCCATTGAAGTTTTTAATGATTAACTGTTCCTCTATACTCCTGAGGTTTTATTTTCTCTGTAGATATCTTATTTCTGTGGAGCAAGATGTTCGATGAAGATCCATGTAGCTGTTAAGATTTATACTTGATGAATTTATACTGCTATTTAATAGTATTGGCGATGCTCATGTTTGTGATAATATGTTTATTAGCCTATCTGGTTAGGCACTACAATGTTCAATAATTCCAGGGAATTTATAACAATATAGCTTATCACTTAAGGTATGACACTTAAGGTGTGGGATTTCTCCATCACGGGCGAAAGGAAACTAGCTTTGCAAAGTTCACAAGTATTTTTATTTAGACAGCCCAGGTTTCGATACAAATTATCATCATTTGATCCTGCAGCCTGGACTTGATGATGATAGATGGTACATACGTGTCGAAACCCGGGTCGTCTAAATAAAAAACAAAACTGTTGCAATTTACATTGCTAGTCCATTTCTTCCGCAAAGAAAATATATTTACATTTATACATACTGTGATTTATGTACTGTAGGTACGTATGTATGTACTGTATATATTATGTGTACTGATGTTTAATATCGAAATATTGCTTGTACATTTTGTTTGCTTGATATCTCTTCTTTTATTCCTTGAATGATATAGTTTGTTTTTTCCCCGAGATTTTAATTGTTTATGCCATGAAAACCGTGTATTTTATGTAAATATCTTGGCGAGGGGTTAGATGGTAGAAGGGGCAGTTTTGTCTCAATCTTGTCCCATTAAGGATGTTTTATTATTAATGCTACTCGTGCGCTGAAATTTTTGTGTACAAGTATTTTTGATACGCATGTACATTAACGTTTGAACTCGTCAGTTTTTTGATTGATGTATTTAATACTCCACGCGTCGTCAGTATCATTTTACTGACATCCACTTGAAAACAAAAACACAGGAAAATGCTGCACTGTATAATGTGTTCCAGAGGCATTGGAGTACTATCCAACCCCGGAGCCTTTTGTGGAAGAGATAAAAATGGAAAATGTTGATAAGGGAGGGAGTGTTTGGGATAAGGGAGCTTCAAGAAGGGAGGCGGTTGCACCCAGATAAACGGGGTGCAGGGGTTGGGGTAGTGGGGGGAGGGCGCGATGGGAAATGCGTCGCTACTGCCGGGGTGGGAGATAAGGGCGAACGAATCTATCTCATGCGTCCGCACGTGTGGGTTCTCCTACTTGCTCACTCCGCTCAGCTATTCCCCGTTGCCTTCTCATGGGCGAGACTCTTCTCTCGACAGCATGGATCTTCACGTCCGTCGGGAACGGCTTCGTGGCTGCCTCGCGTTGCACGTGATAATGTGCATTTGGGTCATTTGGAAATTAAGTGGAAATATGAGTCCTCAACTTTTTTTTACTTTATTTAATTATTGATTATATTTCATAAAATTTTAAGTAGTAATAAAATAGGAATATTAACTAACAAAATGTCCTAATAAACCAAATTTTACATACATTTATAGCAAAAAAAATTGATTAAGCGTCTAGATGTCACCTCCATGGGTGTCCCACGCCGTGTTCTTACTTAAAGAACTGTGAGCAAAACTTTTTGCACTGCGTGAATTAATTTATTCAACCATTGCATAATTAACCAGTACCATTACCATACACCTTGGGCTAAAAATAGAATATTTGAGTTCTATTTGAGTTAAATATAAAGATTGAAAGTTATGTCCCTAACGTTTACATCACCTCCATGGGAAAATAGAAAACGTTCTATAAAACTCCACCAGAAAGCAGCACAAGTTTGAATGTTTAACTGTAAGAAAGCCATAGCAGTCATTTAGCTTGGAGAATGTGCTTTTCAGAACAGTAAGTAAATTTAGTCTGTTAATTTCTGCTTTTAGGTGTAAAAAATTCGAGTTCTTTCATTGCCTGTCACCTCCATATCGTCCATAATTTTTGAAATGATTACCTGTTTAAGAATTTCTTTAGTTGTATGGCTTGTTGTCATAAATAAATGTCCTAAAATCAAAGGACACTACTGCAAGAGTTTTATGTGACGTTTAATTGTGGTAAACTCTTGATTTTGTAATCTCTGTGGGACCCATTGGACATGGAGGTGATCAGGGAACCATGGAGTTGACCGAATGTAATTCATAATTATTTCATTAAATAATTGTGATGAATAGTTGATTATTTATCAAGTTAAGGTTAATTTTTATACTATATAACAAGAACCTTTTCTCATTTTAACCTTAAATATACGGATATAGCTCATTTCAGGCTTGTTTTCAATGCCTCAATTGCAGCCTTCTCTTCGATACTTTTCTTTCATTAAGTTTATTGTTTGTTTAATTATTTTTTCGTCTTACATATTTTAGTAAATGTTATCGGTATGCCCCCCTAATAATTTCAGCTAGAAGCTTATTTCAAATGAGATGGTCACCTCCGTGGAAATTTGTGTCACGTCCGTGTTTTAAGATTAAATATCTGTTTATTTATCTATTTACGTGTTCTTGACCCCTGTTTAAATGTAAGATCACTTAAATACATAAAGTACAACACCATTACATATAGAAATGCATAAAATTTAATAATTGAAAAAATACATTTTTTTGGTTGGTAAATTTCCACTTAATTTCAGAATGACCCATTTATTCCCTTAGTTCGTCTGCTCCCGTATTTTGACGGGAAATGGGGGCGCTCTTGAACGCCACCATGAAATACATCTGCCCAACAACCTGAAAGTTATATCTACTGTGTTTGGGAAACTGAACAAGTTACTCGTGAATCCTCAGATGGATGCATTTCCTTGGTGTTGCACAAACAAGTTAGTTGGGCGGGCATGCCTCGCGCGCACGCGGAGAAATGATGAGAACGTACGAAGAAATATAATTTTCATTCATGTGTTACCATTAGGTTGAATTCGTTCATATGCGCTGAAAATTTCCGGAGAGGGAAGATATCTTACACCCAAACTTGAACCACGGACCTTGGGCTTTCTGGCCAACTGCCATGTAAATTCAAATTCCTACGGATAGATTTCCAGCTAGGGAGACGTATTTCCTCAGCATTTTTCATAGTACCTAACATTTAACAGTGGAAGTCGTAATATAATGCTGCACCGGTATTTACTACAATAGATATGTAATGGTGAAATTAGCTTGAGTTAAAGTAGATTTTTTTCAAATCTGCTACATACTAGGTTATGTATATTACACGTATATATTTTGTTATTTTATCAGATGTGTATTACCATCCATTTTTTTGCATGAAAAATGGAATTTTATATCTATACCTCAAGTATTATTTCCCTGATGGAACTGTGCGTAATTTACGAGTAGTACTCTCAATACATATGGAAAGTAATCGTTAAACAGTTTGGCTCTAAGCTCACTTTGATGATTCAGACTAAATCATAACAGTCTCATAGTGACTCTCATCCGAAATCTTCTTGGTAGATTGTAACACCAATGGATTAAATTAGCGACCTTTCTGAGTCCTCGCAGATCGTCTCTGTGCACATTCTGATGTCGTGAGTAACCCTGCCTACTACAAGTAGTACAAACCTCGCACGCCAGTGGTGGCGTTCCAAATGAGATCCCTGATGAAGGTGAAGAAGCATATTTCAATCATTTCATCGCCCAATATTACTGAAGTGCGGACAGTTAAGCGTTTTTGCAACTCATATTCGTTGATTTTATTGGTCAGTTATTTCCCTAATATGTTTCCCCCTCGACATGGCCCCCTCATGAAGCGCCAAGATTTTCATTGGATCCCACCAGCGAAAGTTTACTTGGTTTCGAATTTTATATACTTCGCAGGACCTTATCAATTTCCAAAATTTGATCACAACGGATAACTTCAGATTTAATTCTATCCGCCAAGTGACACACCAGTTTTAAACTATGTGTGAGTACTTTGCTAGTACCTGGTCATCGTCGTCACTACGATCATCTGCTGCTCATTCCACGAACCAACGGGAGGGATGGTGCGTGTAAGGGGAGTGGTTGAATCAACACCAGACGGGAAATAGGTACTAGCAGCCTAACAGGCACGTAGCCAGAAATTTGTTTGGGGGGAGAGAGGGGGGCTAAGTCTAGTGTAGCATAACTGCAAACAAATCAGCCTTGCCATTTCGGTGCCCACATATTAAAAATCTCTTCCTTTAATTTTCAGTTCTTGGTATTTACTTTCGCAGTGCCCATTTCTATCTCTTCTCACTGGTAAGGTTCACTGCTTACCTTGTTATGAAGCAGTTCATTTGAAAGGCCCCAGAAGAGAAGTTCAACGCATGCAGACATATCAGATAAGAAAGAATAATTATTAACCACACACTTGCATGAAACTAGTGATCACGTTTCAAGAGTCTTAACACTTGAATGATATCCTGTGTAATCCGGGTTATCATGCCCAGTTAAAGTCAGAACGACGAAATGCTTGGGAAAAATTTCAGGGGGGCTGAAGCCCCAGAAGCCCCCTCTCCCTGGATACGTGCCTGCAGCTGAATGCTTATGGAAGCCTCAGCTTTAATTGTAAAATCATTTCAACAGATTGAATTATTAGTTATGCTTGATTGACTTGCATGACTTACGCGCTTCCTTTCACGGCCGTTAACAATATTTACATACAGAAGGGAAATATCATATTCTAGCATGCCAGTGGAAGTTATTCATTTTAAATATATATGCTTGACTGACTTGCATGACTTCGCTTCCTTTCACGGCCGTTAACAATATTTACATACAGAAGGGAAATATCATATTCTAGCATGTCAGTGGAAGTTATTCATTTTAAATATTATTATTAGCATTATAAAACATGTAATACCTTTTAAGTATAGCCTCTTTTTAATATAGGGAGTCAAACTTGTAACGCTATAGTCGTCATTTGGCTAAGATTCTCAGATGTAGGCAATTACCCAAAACGGCCGATTCATCTCATGCTATTAACCCCAGTCCCCCTCCCCCGGATAAAATTTCTGGACCCGGTGCTGACTCAGCATCCCTTATTTAATGTTGGCTAGTTTTTTTTCCTGCTCCTTTCAGTTTAAAGCTCACAGAGGCATAGTGGTCAAGTTCTCTGGTCCTCTTTTTTGATTGTGTATATAGCGTATATGCTATTACCTATTTTAATTCGTGACGTATTTACTTTTATTTTTCGACTCTCTCAAGAGTAAATATTTTACAGCATGGTGTTTCCCTAATATATTAGTCCAAAATCAAGTGATAACAGTTTGTCGGGAAAGACCACCCAAAGCTAAGGTCATTTCCATCCATATGCATAAGGTGGATAATAGGTGATGATTGGACTTTTAAGGCGGAAATAGGGTACGAGAAAACTTGACGTCGGCATCAGTTTTCCTCTTTATCAAAGGCGCCAATGGATTTAACTTCTCATCCTACGGATGTAATGCTGCAATTGAAGTGCTCTCGTATTATCATGCAAGTAGGGTCCGGTATACAGATCAAAAATCTTTTTCCCTGGCGGGACTCGAACACGGTACGGAAAAACCAGTACTCTAGTCACCACATGAAACCCTCCTATAATGTACTCTTGAGTGATATCTCATTGGCAGTCTATAAAGGCCGCTTTAAACGGTACATTTTTATTGTGCAAACGAATGTATCAAACTGAACGAAATTGTATGTTTGCCTGAATGGAATTAGAACAGGTTCTATTTTACGTTCAGTCATTCAGACATCCGCACAAGCGTTCACACAATATGCCGCTTTACACGGTACAATTTTCTCGTACAAGCGTTTGTACAAGAAATTGTACAAAAAATTGTACCGTGTAAAACGGCCTTAAGACTTAATTAAATGATACTGAACAGGCATGGGGACCAGCATTACAACTCGAAATCATGTCGATCTTTGTCGAAGGGTCGTTGTTGAGGAATGGAAAGGTTTCCCTGAGGGATTTTGCCACGAAGTATTTTTAATAGTGTCCAATATTGCGACAAATGAAAATATTATTTATCGTTGGATTTCGCAGCCGTTATCTGATGATATTATAATATTGCTGAGACTCAGTGCGTGCCCTACAATGCCGTACCCGGAAACCAGTTTAGAAACCACAATAATGCCTCTCCATGTTTTACGACATGGTACATAAATACTGTCCTACTTTACAGTTGAGTTTTTAATATATTTCTACTTTTAAAGTTGAACTCCAGTTCTTGGGAATATTACATGTAAAACTTGAAGAACGATGGATTTAAAATTATCACCTGCTAATTCTATGCAATAAAAACTCCTGAGAAATTTATTTTTTGTGCCTTAGAAATAGGTATTACTCTTGGGCAAGAGTCGCCCGGAGTACATGAATAACTTGCGTCTACATCGTACCCTACGAGCCCTGTAAGCATTAATAAGTGGGGAAGGTGTACAGCAAAGAGATGTTTTCGACGAGTAAACACCTGCTTGTACAGTACCTAAAGAGCTGGTCAAACGGTCTAAACAAATTGTGCAAATCAAACATTTTGCCTTTCATTCGGTTTAATTTGATATTATCATAACTCGAGACATAACCAAATCGAATATTCCTCTTTCACAAAATAAATGATCGCTGGGATGGACGCTTGGACGGAGCGAGAATCTACGACGAAACGTACTGCAAGGTTTGAAATCTTAGCGAGTTTCTCCCCTCCCCTTGTGGTGCGAACGGTCGTTAAAATGAAGGAAATAACAGAGAATTCTTTAGCGATCAGATGGAAAACATGGTGTGTTTCTTCGTACGTATACCAGTGCATGAGAAATAATGGCCTCACTGTTCATGAAAGGATAACCGTTGGTGTTTTCACGTTCGTCTTTCATCTGCGCTTCTTGCTGATATGAGTTTTTTTGTTGCGATGTGCAATCTCCCAAGATGCAGTGCGCGGCTTATTTGACCGCGAGAGTTACTCGCAAAGACGACGTCGGTAGGTACTTAACGTGGGCCTTGTCACTTTTTTTCAATAGCGGGATGCAATTATGGTCGCAGGCCTGGATTTGTGAGGGAGGGGGCAGTGTAATGGACAAGGGCATCATCCTAACTGGTCATGCAGGCTGTCGCTAGTGATTGCCATGACGACCAACTAGCAATTTTGAGAACGTAATGGGCACATGATCTCGGGGGAGCAAACAAGCTGTGCACCGCTACAGGTTTTAAGCAGCATTCCTTTTCGTATTCCTGTAATAACTTGGAGACTTAGTCTGAACAGGAGACGGACTCTTCTTGAGCACTGAGCAATGAGCTTGAGAAAAAGCAATCGTCGTTGCTTTCAACTCAAATTGGGGTGCACTTTACGATGCAGAAGAAAAGATATCCCTATGCATTTAACGTTCCCTACCATGATTCCCTCGGAGATGCCAGAAATAGTACCTTGACTTCAATTGGCATTATTGTGGCAAGATGATACTGTTCTCGGTGATGGCTAAGAGGTACGGGATTCTAAGGGGTTCTCAAAACTCCATCTGCTGTCTCTTAAAAAACTGATATCACTAGTTTTCAATCTCTATAGTGCTCTTTCTTTCTATGATCCATCATACTGTTTCTCTTCACTTGCCCTTGAGGTGAAATACCTAAGGGTCTTCTTTCTCTTTTGCGTGAAACTGCATGTATACTGAAGAGCGAAAACGTATCGTTAGTTATAAACACACCCAAAGAATAACGTTCGGTAATAATAGCTCCTTTTTCGTCTCATATTTTATCACAATATCCTCAAGGAAGTCGGAAGAAACACCCAAGGAAGATTTTTTACCCTCCTGCAGTACAAATTTTCTCTACGTATAGGGCTATAATCCATATCCTGAACACACTCACGTTTTTTTTCGATTTAACGGTTCCGTGTTCTTTTCAAACTCGGTTAACTATCATTTCACCCCTTGAGTGAAGGCCCCTTATTTTTCGTAGGAATCTTCATTTCTGCAGTGGATGTGTCCTATTTTTTTTACATGATGATTTACGCAGTGTTTTAGATGAGCGAACTATAGTTGGACGTTATTTTGATGCATTAGTTCTCATTGTTGTGTCCTGCCTTAAATGATTATTACTACATAAGTTATGCGTCAGACTCTCAGTAATTATTCGTTATTTTATTTCTTATTACGATATACCATTCCTTGACTCATGTTACAGCGTAAATAAATTCTAATAGCCTCCCCTCTTTTTTCCTCTTTTCTTCCACTTATTTGTAAGTGATACAAATGGAGATTTGATCATAAGACCTTTATGATTTGAGGTTAGTCCCTACGTGCATCTTGGAAGCCAATGTCGTTCAGATATAACAAATTTATTCACTGTGGTGTATAAATACATGGGAACCATATGAAAAGAGAATGCAACCATATGTTGACATTTTACTCGAATGAGTATTTACGGTGTAATTAGAGGAACATTTTTGGCATCAACAATGTTGATACCTATTGGTGGAAGCCATGCGTCCTTCAATTTCTGTTGATTTCAAAAACTTCCTTATGGCATAGTCATTTCAAAAAGGTGACATTCGGAAAAGTGACCCTTCTAAAAAGGGTGACATCTCCGTTGCTGAATTTGAGTAATGGATCAACCCTCAGCGTTCAACCCGAAGGTTGGTTTGGTAGGGGAGGCTAGAGTTCATCCTCACCTATCATTTATTGGAGTGTGAAATGCACACATTCAGGATAGGGGGGCCAGTTCTTATTTCTGGGCCACCTTCGATTTCGTACGAAGTTCTGACTCACGGAAAATTGAATCGCTAAGTTGTTAGGCGGGTTTTAGAAAGGGCTCTGATCTGATATGAACCTGGGACCCTCCAGGGTAAGCAGCACTCTACCCACTAGGCCACCACGACCCCTTGAGGAATGGAAGTAGTTGTTAAATTTACTCTCTCATATTACCCTTACCTTTTTCTCAAGGCATTTTACGAATCGCTAGTGGCAATGTATTTTCTATATTTCTTGCACTCGTAACTGAAACAATTCTTAACTTCCTATCACTTATCAGTGGCTTTTTTCGCCTCAACCGCTGTCTTGTACGCGACCGTTATGTGCCTGGAATAATCTGCTGTCGCTGTGAGAGATACGTAACTTACGTGAGAAAATATGGCAGTGGAAGTTGGGAAGTGAGTAAAAGGAACGAAGGCGTTTAACGAATGACGAATGTGGAAAGGAAATTGGTAGGAATTCTGGTGATGCGTAATATATTCACAACGTGAAGAGAGTCAGTGGATGTGGACTGCTATTGTGGATAGAATGATGAGTAAAAGAGTGAAATGGAGGAAAACATATAAAGGGATGGTAGGAGATATGAAGGGTTTAAGAGGAACATATTATTGGGTACTTACACTGCCAGTTAGAAAGAATGGCTGAAGGGCACTCAAGGGTTAGGTTTGGAAGTCTTGGTATTAAAGAGATTCGATTTCCGGGTCTCCCTCCGCTTCTATCCATGTCTATCAGGTCTTCAGATGACCTGAAGAAGCTAGCCTGAACGCGGGCGAAATATTGTCCTGAGACCACGGATTGACACGGAAGAACACCCGAATATCAAGTCTCTTCAAATCAGGAAGTGTTTCATTTACTCTAAGAATCTATCAGTATTGGTAGAGCACTGATTTTGCTGGACAAGAGATGAACTTTATGCACCTACTTTTTCAATTCACTCTAAAGAATTCGTAATGCAATATTTTGGGTGTAATTAACTGTTTAAATAGCCCTTATGGATAGGTGAAAGGAATTTCAATGGGGTCCAAACGGGGCGAAGTTGCGTTAGAATATGTCCAAGTTGCTACCAACATTTGCAGGACCTTTTTTCGGGGACACTCACCTTAAGTCCTTGTCTCTCCTTTTTTCTTGTGTTTACAGTATGACATGTGATGCATGGAGTCGCGTAATAGCTTACTTTGGCTGCTTGGCCTCCTCTTTTACAGAATTGTTTTCCCGTCTTTCTTCCCGCACCCGAAGCTTCTGTGCGCCACTTCTGAGCGAACCCATTTCTTTTCTCTGAGGGCGAAGAATTTTCCGTGGCTATATCACCCGAATCGTTGGATTCCCTAATCCTTTTTAGAGGGTCCCGATTGCGACACCGACCCTTAGCACCCTAGGCGAGGAAACACTCCTGGAGAAGCGTTCCTTTTGTTCGAGCCGTTCCATTTTACCCCACCGCGACGCGATGGAACCATTTGCCATTGCCTCCCATCCACTCTTGGCGACGGGGGTGACAATCTAGTAGTGTATGCGTGGTGAGGAAGCTTTTTTCTTTCTATTATTTGAGGGGGAGGAGGGGAAGCAGTAGAGGGGTGGGAGCATTGCCACCGGTTATTGCGACTCTAAAGGGTGTTGAGTTGTTACTTAATCGTCCGGAATACGTCGCTTCGGAACTGGTGCATGGTTTTAGTCGCGCGTGGGGCTTCGTGGGCTCCCTGTAGGGTTGAGGAGGCGAGGTGATAAATTGAGAGGACGCCTCCGACTTCAAGATACGCCTTGAACACGTTAAGAGACCGACCTTCCCGTGCAGCGGAACACAATGGACTCGGTTGAGAAACCAAAATCCGTGGTTTGGAAAGAAGGGACGGAATGGCCTCCCTCTTTCCGACAAAAGAGTTGGTCACTGTCGCACTGTTGCATTCTGGACGGGCGGTGAAAGAGTTGGTTGGAAGGGGAGACTCCTGGATGGTTGGATGCGGAGGGAATAGTTTCGTTGCGTCGATTTCCTTTTATTTTCCCTCCCCCTCCCTCCATCCATAAATGGAGACCTGGGGCCGGAAGCTCGGCCCTGTCCCCCCCCCCCCCCCCTCTGGAGCCACGTGTCCAGGGAATTGCCCAAGTGGCCACAAGTGGGCTCCGTCGCCGTCCGGGTCGCGGTGGCGCTCGAAGCGGTCGCGGGAATCGTGGGGTCACCGGGTCACGATGTTTCAATTCAGGACACCGAAACGTCGGGCCCTGCTGCGAAGTTGAGCGTCAGGCAGACGGAAATTCATGAAATGGATGTCTCATGAAGCCATCAAGATGCGTACAGGCAGTCCCTCCCAACTTTTTCTCCATAAAAGTTGAAACTCAAAGTGTTCACGGAAAACATGTATATCTAACATTTATTAAACTTAAGTTACAATTGAGCGTCTTGTTATTGGTTTCTAAGTCATCAAATTCGGCGCTTTGCTCGAACACCGTCAAAAACCGGCACTTTTTACGTTACAAGCGTTCTAAAAATATGAAAATGCGTTCTAAAAATTCAAGTTTACCGTCCAATAGCGCAGAATGAAATAAGAAAAATTGCTGTGTGAGATTAGTTTTTCTGTGGGCCTAGCTGTTAATTTGTTATTTGTATTCAAACTCGAGTGCCAATAATTTCTGCGCCGACAGCAGCCTTATCATTGCTTATTTTGATGAGCAGTGAACACTGCATTACCTGAAGCAACGAACTGCATGAGAAACTATTAAAATTATAATAAATTAAATAATGTGGGATAGAGCATTGCGCCTTGAGGGACGTGGGATATTATAGGTAACACATATGATTCTGAGGAGTTAACTTTCACAGAGAAGGAACGATCAGAGATGGGGTCGTTTACCATATTTTTTTTATTGCCGGATCTGATAGAGTTTGTAAAATAAAGAGACCCGTATTTTTTCGTGTTTTGATCCGTCAATTATTTCTCGAGTTATAAGCGACGAAAGACTGATGTTTTAAACCCTATAGGAAAAGTGGGCGCGGTGCAACCTCTGACGTCATTGACTTCGTCCAATCACAACTGAGCCCGCGAATTTACATCGCCTTATCGCAATGGGGGGGACACAGCTGACTCTGCCAATAGGAGCAGTTGCGACAGTATCTGTTCGAGCAGACCTTCCGAGAACCCCCATCCACTCCTTTCCCTTCCCCTAAAAGCAGTCAAGGACGGGAGGAAAATGACGTCAATGTTATCAAAGCAGGTTTTTCGGTCAGCGTCACCTTTTGCTTATTTTAATTTTTGATTTATTAGTGAATGATTGTGGTTAGAAGATTAATTTTTCACTTAATTTCTTTTTTCGTTTCCATGTAACAATTTCGTGTACAAAATTGCGATTTCGGTTCCGAGTAAACGGCCCCATTGTTGGATTTTGAGGAGGTGGACAGGCATTTGCATTTCAAAGCTATGGATGAGGCCTTGTGTCCACACTCGGTCAAAGGCAGCTTCGAGCTCCAGAGTAACGATATAGGAAATCAGCTTTGCATTTAATCCTGCAGTGCTTTAATATGGTGGCTTGCGAGGTATTGTGTAGATGTTAAGCTGCATCCGACCCGCACCCGAACGTTCCTCATTCGAGGTTGCTAGGCGCGGCGACACGCCAACAAAATGGGTTCTTGCCCTTAGCGTCGGAATGGTCAGAATAAGTACACCGTACTGAGTTTCTCAGATTTTATATTATAACAAATAACAATGTGATACAAAGCAGTGGGGCAGTGTGCAATGAACCTTTACACGGGAAGAGCCGAGAGAGAGAGGGGAATGTGGGAGCAAAGCTTAGATCTTACCAAGGAAGCAAGGACGGCTTCCCATGACGGATTCCCGTCCACCGACCCGACATTCGGGGATGAACTCCCGAAACGATCTCCTGCACCGCACTCCCTAAATGCTGGCTGCACTTCAGTATATATAGGACCGAACGAAGGTGTAACTTTCCGTCTCTTGGGACGCAAATAGGTATTTGTCTCCCGGACATCCCAATCCCAATTAGAGCAGGAGTATGGGAAAGGAATAACCTATTGTGCTTATTTTGATCTCTCTCTATCTCCGAATTCCGGCGCACAACATAGATTTAGACTTACCTTCATTTGGTAGATTACTTAGAGACTAATACGAATTACACAGAATCATAATCTAAGTAGGTGTAATCGCACTTCACGTACCTAACATCATCGTGGCAGTGATTACCGATTTTACCTAACTATTGTTCTTAGGTCAATGTAAAAGTAAAGTAGTTGCAAAGCTAAGATGTTATCATTTGAAAATGCTATTGCTACCACCCGAATGACTCCTTACTATTTGATTGTTCCACTACATTGGACTATACCGTACCAAACATCTTTCTGTGTTGCTGGGGCCAGGTTGTGAAAACGTATTCCCGCTGACATTAAGGAATCCAGTTCAGTATTTATTTTTGAAAAAAGATTTTTTCGGCATCTATTCAACCAAGAAAAGTTTTAATTTAAAATGTATGCAAAACTTTATAGAAGGAGCGGTTTTATTTCTGTTGATAATTATGTAACCGCCTTGAAAATGGATGTTTTTCGAGCTCATTCAATTATTTATGTGTTGTATGTTCTTCGTGGATGAAGACGTCCAAGGACACTTAAATATTTCTTAAAAAAAAAAATTTCAAGGGAATGTCGAAATGCAGGCCACTGAAAAGGTTCACCGTACTCCTCCATCCATCGCAGTTTTGTCAGTTCAAAATGCAGTAGCTTATCTATACATTGGTTTCAATGTGTAATATCGCTACACAACGGTGTCAGTCTACGATGAAATGGTATATTTACATCGTTAGAAGAAAATACAGGAAGAAAAAAAAATTGTTTCCGCCCGGGATCGAACCGGGGACCTTGCGCGTGTGAGGCGCACGTGATAACCACTACACTACGGAAACGATGGAAGCAAGTGTGAAAGAATAAAATACAGGTATTATGATCTCGAAAACTAATGGCTTTACATAATTTTTAATTAGTCATCTTACGGATAGGTTTCTTTTTTCTTACACTCAATAGATTCATCATCTCAATCATCATGTTTGAAAGTGTGTTCGGTTAGGTTATACGTTTTCCTTTTTACTCTCTACACGGAACAGGTAGTAAAGGGAGAGAACTGAAGGATGTGATAGGGGAAGAATGCTGGGAAAGTGGGTTAGAGCGGTGAAAAACGGGTAGTTTGGAAAAAGTAATGGAAGGTAGGAAGAACGTGGGGCTGAAAACAAATATCAGATGAGAGAAAGGAGACGTGGGAAGGATTTTATTTCCATCTTAGCCTTCCTCATTTGATAAGAGCAGGAGAAACAATTACACTTTTCTCTCACATTTCTTAGAACTTCTTCGTTCCAAACTTTCTCTATTATTAGATCTCCATTATTCTTACGTAACATCACTGCCCAATTATTCCAGTCTACCCAATTTTGGGGATGTTTCCATCAGATTTAGATGTTGCGTTGCGGATATTGCCTGGTAATAGTTCACCCCCTGCCACACTCCCTTGCGGTGGCTTTCAAAGTATAATGCAGATTTAGAAGTTTTAGTCCTTGCTTCTGCTCCATATTTTCATTTGATAACACCTCTTTTTGTTCGTGAAGGGAAATGTAGGGCATGTATGTACATCTACATCTACATCTACATAATACCCTGCAAGCCACCACAAGGGTGTGTGGCAGGGGGTGATTGCTCACCAAACATGCACTACATATCATGCATAAAAAAGGAATAGTATTAATATTGTAGTCAGAACTACACTATTTAAAAAAGATAGAAATTGCAAAGCAAACATGCAAAAACATTCTGTTAGTAGGGTTAGCTTTAAGTACTCATACCAACATGCAGCTACGAATGCTATTCATTGCTACTCTCCGATAGGACATATTTACCGTTATTCGTATCTCTTATTGTGCGAGGGAAAAAGGACATTTTGAATCGGTCAGTTCGGCAATCAATTTCTCTAACTTTATGATTATGGTCCAGTCTGCCATAGTAAGTTGGGGTTCGTAAAATATTTTTAACATCATCACTGAAAATATTGCCTTGGAATTTGTGGGAGAGATTAAGTCTAAATTTCAACCTGCGATCTGACAATGATTCCCATTTCAATTCATTTAATAGACTGGTTACGCTAATATAATTATCGTATCGTCCCTTTACAAATCTTGCCGATCTTCGCTGCACACGTTCAAGTTCATTACTTAGACCGATTTCGTAGGGATCCCATACACTGGCAGCATATTCCAAATGAGGTCTAACAAGGGAAAAGTAGCTGATTTCTCGTACATGATCGTCACATTTACCCAATACTCTTTTAATGAAACCCAGTTTGCGATTCGCTTGACCCATTATTTCACGAATGTGTTTACCCCAGGAAAGATCATTTGTCAGTCTTATTCCAAGATATTTAATGGATTCCACGTTTGTTAATTCATTATTACTTATTTTGTAAGTGCTAGGGGGAGAGCTATTCTTTTTCCAAAAATTCATTACAAGACATTTCTTAAAGTTTAATTATAACTGCCATGTATCACACCAATTTTCAATTGCTTGTAGGTCAATATTTAAATATTCTTTATCATTCGGGCATAGAATTTCCCTGTACACTACTGCGTCATCGGCAAATAGACGAAGCTTACTTTTTACCACCTTTTGGATATCATTAATATACAAAAGGAATAGGAGTGGACCTATCACACTACCTTGTGGGACACCCGAAGTGACTTTAATTGCCGGTGAGGAAACACCGTCCAAAACAACCCTTTGAACCCGATCATGCAGAAAATCATTAATCCATGATATAATGTTACTGTCTAACCCATAAGATTTTAACTTCAAAATTAGTTTGCTGTGAGAAACCTTGTCAAAAGCCTTCTTGAAGTCGAGAAATATAGCATCCACTGGAATATTATTTTCGCCAGAAACTAAAATATCGTGGGAAAAGAGAGCAAGTTGAGTTTCACACGATCTGCTCTTTCGGAAGCCATGCTGGACATTGGACAATAAATTCTGGCTATCTAGGTGTCCCATGACTGAACTGACAATTATATGTTCTAGGACCTTGCATGAAATGGATGTGAGGGATATAGGTCTGTAGTTAGATGGCTGCTCCCTATCGCCACTTTTAATGTACCTAGGTATTAGGGCATTGTTGAGGGTTGGATTTAGATATTTTTTTAAATTTACTTAATGTCTGTGATGTACTGGGTATTCGAAATTTGATGAATTGAATTACTGTAATTCGTAAGATATTACATCTGAAGACGGAGTGGAAATGGCATTTAGGCAAGCAGTGGGGATCCGGTTGGTGTGGTGGCTAGAGTACTGGCCTCCAATCCCGAGGGCCCGGGTTCGATTCCCGGCAGTGGCGGATTTTTCAGTGACAAACCGGTCCCTACTTGAGTAACTAGTGGAGGGCATTGCAGGTTCATTACTCCGTCCGTCAGATGGGACGTTAAGTCGTGGTCCCCTTGGCGCCTGTCGTTTAGAGTAGGCTAATGCCGACGCCGGGTTTCTCTCCACCCTTCCTCCGTTCCTTGAAAACTCCTACCATTACCGATTTACCCACCTATCCTAAAAATGACGCAAATTACCTCAGCTGTCTGCCGCCTCCCCTGAATAACCAATGCATACGGTCGCAACTCTTTAGTTCATGCCCATCACTGCTAGTCTTCTTTCCAATGAGTGGTTTGAAGCAGCTCTCCAATCGACCATTTTATCACAGAACCTCTTCATATTTATATTATGCTATTCTTCTCCTATACATCCTTCATTCCTTGCTCCGTTTATCTCATTTCCTTCTTCATTTTTTCCATTCACTTTTCCCTCGACTACGGTCTTCATCATATCTCGTACAAGGGCCGAATTTTACTGAATTGTTTTCTTGTTAATATATTTTTCCTTACAGTCTTTTCGTTTCTCCCTCCCTTCCAAGATCTCGTTTGGAACAAAGTCAATCCATATCACCATTATCATTCCTAACCAACTCTCTATTAAAAATTTTTCCAATCTTGAATTTTCAGCGGTTCTTGTATTGATTACATGCCTCTCTGCCGTGAAGAAGTATGCCCTAGAAATTGAAGTTTTAAGGAAGTATTCTCTTACTTCCAAGTTGGTGTGTCTTGGTGTTAGTAGAATCCTGTTTTGGTAGAATGCCCTCAGCGAAGTTTGAAATTTAAGTTATATGAAACAATTCGATTATTCGCAATTCGTAGTCAGTTTATTTTCCTTTCCATTAAATCCAAATTCCATTAAACCTTTCCGCATTTTGCCTCTTACCTAATTCTCGATTAATAATTTCCCTGGCTTTTTGGTTGGTAGAAAAACTCCGTCTGTCGTCACTTAAACTAGTTTTCAATCTCTCTCTTCCTTTCCTCGTTCCAGAATTCTGTTTCTCTTCACTTACTCTCAGAATGTTATACTACGGTATTCTTTCTCTTCAGCGTAAAACTACATGAGGAGAGAAAACGTATCGTTAACTCGGAACACACCCAGTGATAAACATTTAGTAATACCTGCACCTTGTGTCTCATATTTGATCGCAATAGGCGTAAGGGGATGGGAAAAAAACACCCGAGAAAGCGATAAAGTTCATTTTCGGGTATTCCCCGCGTTCGTTGTCTTGTGATGGCGAAACTGTCGTCATCACAAGACAACGAACGTGGGGAATACCCGAAAATGAACTTTATCGCTCATCCAGAAGCCTACGATTCAACAACACCCGAGAAAGTTTTTTTCTCTTTCAGCAATGCATATCTTGCAGAATCCACTATAATCCTCTCCCCGATATGCCTCTTATCTTAATTCTCGACTAATATCGCACTTGATTGAACTTTTGATGACCATTGTGCTAGGTCATTTAATGAGGATCCTTTCGCATAATGGCGAATTGTACTGATGCGTGAAGTCTGGGGTAGATAAGTTCTTTGACTTCGCTTTGGTCGCATTTTCACTTTCGTCAGCAGCATTTTCGATAAGGGGATCAAAGGCCGTCAAATAGCCCGTTCTGTGGCCACGTGCGCACAGACCCTGAGGATGCGCTTTCACCGCGACCACACGCAGCGCGAAGAGTCCTTCATGATCGGCTACCGAACCAAATGACCGACACCTTTGAGAGGGTCTCCTTACACTTCAATGCACAAGCAAAGAGAGGGGAGGAGGATTAATGAGGGAGGGTGGAGATGAGGCTGCCATGGGAAGGCGGTGTGAGATATGGATTGTTTGTTTGGTAAGCGGTGGCTGGGGAATAAAGAAGGAGATAGATGCAGGGGAGGTGGTCAGAGGAACCGCAGTCTTCGGTACCCATGTGCATTTGAATAGCGCCTTTCAACATTATTCCCAAATCAAATTAGCGTCGATAGATTGACTTAGAAATTTTAACCTAAGGTATCAATGATGTTGCATCATTTCGCGCAATATCGCGATCATATAATTTAGCGTGATCTTGAATATAGAATGCTTTTATGTGGTACGTGTTGTCGTGTAAACAATATATTTCGTTGGCTACCTTCATGCATCAACTCTGGTGGCAGCCCATTCAAATTGGGTATCGCTGTTGGTGTACAAGAATCGCGGTATCAGTCGACCATATAGGAAAACTATAAAAAGCTTTGAACCAAGACCTTGCCTGGATCAATATTATACGCCCTTGGTCATGATATTATTATGGAAGATGTTAACGGTAAGAACAATAGACAGAGAAAAGTATCTTTACACTAATTTATTCTTAGGCGGTACAACTAGTTTCAGCGGTACTGCTCCATCATCAGGTATCTTTTTCTTGGGTAAACTATAGGGTAAGGTGAATTCCATGTAAAAGTGGACAAAATCAGGAAAAAAATAACATTAATTTTTAGCATATAATTATCTTGTTTATATTCGTTTTGATATTGAAGTTCTTTATAAACACAATTTTTGGGACATTCCTGCTCCCTGGCGAGAGATAACTGCATTAAAAGAAGCAGGATTGCCACCACTAGTTAAATAACTTCTGTGACCTAATTTTGTTTTCAATATTTACATTGTTCTACAAGAAAATACTGCGTGATTTTCAGTCTATAAATTATTGAAGGTATATTTATTAATGTTATACTAGCTATAGGATTATAAAGTTATGTATACAATCGAAATGAAACTCTGAATACTGCTGTGCGGAGTGTTGCGTCAGTTACCATTTTTGGGATTTTTTTAAATTTTTTAAAGAAATTAAGTGGATATTTCAATATTAAATTTGTAAATATTCTAATATTTACAAATCTACATTAATCAGTGCAAAAAGAATATTTATCTACTAATTTATTTAGTAGTACTAAGGGTAACTGACGCAACTGCTTTATAGTAACTGATGCAACATGAGGGAAGTTGCGTCAGTTACCATGGTGTATTAGCAAGCATCCAATATTACCTAATTTTATCAGATTGTAATTTGGTATAATTCAGTCAGGTCTAAATTAATGTATGCATTTTTTATAAAATTACATAGTGCTTTCACAATGAATAAGCCTGTAAGATCTTTAAGGTAATAATATTCACGAATATTTGTAATAGTACTTACATATCAAGTTTTTGACCTACAAATTTAAGTTTTATTTGTACTATTGCCAGAGGGCAGGCCCTATTGATTTTAGGCACTATTGATTTTAGATAGCGGTTCGCTAAAATACCTGATACCTATGGATTTATAATTTATATCCTGCTTATTTTTGTAATTTTTCCATATTTTAAATACACTATTTCATAAGCTTTTAGTACCAGTAGTAGTTAGTACCAGTAGTAGTAGTTACTTAATTAACATGATAAATGAACACACTATAATGTGTGGGATTAGCATACAGAAACCAAGATGCCACCTAAGACTCCTGCAGAAAAGATGAGAGAATATCGAGATGGCAAGACGGAAGAGAAGAAGGCAGAGGTGAAAAATTGGAATGCAGAGCAGCAAAAGTTGTACAGAAAAAAATGGACCAATGCAAGAAAGAAAGTTGAAAAGGAAGGTAGTAAAAAGCGTATGAAAAAGGCACGTATGAGACGAAAGGCTGCATCATTAGAAACCTCATTATCCCCACCTGAAGCTTTCAAATCATCTAAATAATTTGGGATGGCTGTGCAATGGGTAAAACGAGCACTTCCTAATAGCCCTCGGAAAAAGCAAGCTGTCATTGAAAAGATTGCATCCACATTTAATGTAGTTTCAGCAGCTCTGTCTGTTTCTCGCACATCAACTGAATTACGTCCTGTTACTATTCAGCTTGTGGAGAAGTTTTATGAAAGTGAATTGATGTCAAGGCAGTTACCATGAAAAAAATATTTTGTTGTCATTAGAAATACTACCGGTGACAAAGAAAGAGTACAAAAAATATGCTCGTAATGACAGTTATGGAAGCTTATCTGCAATTTAAGGTAGAGTACCAACAGCAAAAGATTAGGGAAATCTAAGTTTGCAGAACTACGGCCAAAGCATATCTTGGCTGTAACTGAAAATGACCAAAATTTTTGCCGCTGCATTTAACATGAGAATGGTCAGATGCTTCTGGAAGGAATAAGAAAGGCAGTCCCAGGTATCAATTTACTAAAAGACATAAATTCATTTGTTCAGCAGTCAGTCTGTCTATGGTCTATAAATTGTTACTTTGGCGAATGCTCTGAATGCAGAGATACCGGGAAATACATTTCAGCAATTTTTTCCCAGAGAGAGTGCACATCTGTAGATATTGATCCACATGTGTCATATTGTCAGTGGTTTTCCAGCAGACAGTTTGAGAAAGAGCAAATTGAATCTCCCCTCTCTATTGCACAAAGTTACTTTTCAGTTGAAGCAAATCAGAATGCTAAAAGCTCTTGTCCAGAAGGTGTGGGAATACTGCAAGAGGACTTGCAGAAAACTTTGCTCTGAAACATCAAAATGAAGTAATGTCTGCACATTGGAGTTCAGACTCAAACTATCTTCACAGCTGTCTTGACTTCAAATGATCAGCAGATTAATTTTGCAGTTGTAAGTGATGAGTGAAGACATGACAAGTTTGCTATCTTCTCATTCAACTTGCTTTGACATTCATTTGCTATGGTCACAGTACATTCAGCAGCGTGATCTATTCAAAACGTTGCACACATTTTACGACTGAGTAGGTAGCCAATTTAAGAACAGGTATTCTTTGTAAATTATTCTTTCACCAGAAAGGCTGCACAGGGAGCTGAAGAATATTGATTGGAGCTTCCTTGCTGCTTCTCACGGTAAAGGGCCGATGGATGGAATTGGCGGTACCGTAAAGAGTGCAGTATTGAGAATAGTAGTTCAAGGATCTGCAGTTGTGACAAATGCAGCAGATGTTTCCTCTGTAGCTAAGGAAGCTTGTCCAAAAATTGTAGTACTGTATCTGACAGCAGCTGATATGGAAAGTGATCGAACAGCACTACAGGCAAGGTGGATTGAAAACCAACCACGACGAATTCCCGGCTCCCATAAAGTGCACTATGCCAGGAAAGCAGGCGATAGATCAATTGAGACTAGTTTTGTTAGCCCCTTTTATTCTGATTTTGCTTTGGCCTTTACAGAAATTGAGATTTTTGCATTCCGAATAAATACTCACAAATGTTGCGTCAGTTACTTTTTTGTGTTGCGTCAGTTACGCTTACTTTTGTGTATTTTAAGTAATTTAAACAACAAAAATGAATAATGAAATATAAATCTTTTTTATCATATACTATATTTACTATTGGCATACAGTTTTCTAAGTGGAAGGTTCATAACTCACAGACTTTTCAGTCGGCATAGACATTCCCAATAAGTATGTCCATTTTTTGTTGCATCAGTTACTGCAACGTTTTTCTTTTTTTTTTAGCAACAGCAGCGAAAACCCAAGATTTTAATTCAATGCATTAATTTGTATGCCGGTTTATCTGTATGAGGTGATTTAAAAAAATAATTTATACGTTATTTTACTCAATTTTAATGAAGTTAAAAGGAAATGTTTTTCTTCCCAACGTTGCATCAGTTACCATGGAATTCACCGTAAAGGAACTTACGATTCAAAGGATACAACAATAGCAGCCTTGTTTTTCTATTTTTAGAAGTAAGTGAAGTAAGTTTGTCAAATGACATCGCCTATGCTTTAAGTATTGGTTACAGGTTAAAAATGCTGTTGAAGATAGCGATGAGAAACAGTTCCAGTTAAACACTCCCAATAGGAGAATGATGTAATCGGATTCATATGCGGAGCATAATTCGGAAGACATTGAAATAGCCGAGTGTCAATGTCGTTATTTCTTATGTATATTAATTTTCAACGCTTTTTTGTCGCCATCAAAATTAATACTTTAAAGCTCCTTGCATTTTGATGCAATACATCATTACCAAATAATATATATTTAATCACCAAATAATATGGGTCATTCCATGTCAATTCGACTAGGTGATTGCCCTTAGTATAACCGATTTTGACCAAACTTGGGAAAACGTCTTATTTTGATAGGAAAATGAAAACCCCAAAGCTGTTTTTGAAAGGATGCAACCGTTTACGAGAAAATGCAACGTTGCTAAATTCGAATTTTGCAAAAGGGACTACCCATTTTACGGTTTATCTCCGAGAATATTAAAGCTAGAGTCGTACAAAAAGGCTTATTTTAAAGGTCTTGAATTGAAAAAATATAATAAAGTATGATATCATAAAATGTAAACAATTTTATAAAGTTTATAAAGTTTTATAAAGTAGTATAAAGTTAAGTGTAACTGTTTCTCATCGCTATCTTTAACAGCATTTTTAACGTGTAACCAACACTTAAAGCATAGGCCATGTCCTTTGACAAACTTAATTCATTTACTTCTAAATCTTGTACCACTTGTAAAGTTTATACATTTTTAAACAGTAAATTGCTAGAAAATTAATAAAATAAAATTTTTTATTAATTTTCTAGCAATTAAAAATTTTCAAATCGATTTTTGACGATGTACTAATGTCGTCGATTTTGCTCATTTTTTTATATGCTGTAGATACAGCCCTCCTCTACAAATTGAAAAAGTTTCCATGAGGTAATATTTCATTTAAGAAAGAAAAAGACTTGATTGTAGGCGTCACGTAACAAATGATGACGTTTTGCCCAGTTTGGTCAAAATAGGTTACCCTAAGAGTCAATATTGCCTATTCTCTAGTCAAATTGACGTGTAATGACCTATATATATTTGCAGAAATGTATCACGTAAAAATATACGTCGAAATTACTCTCCTGAGTGTGGCGTTTTGTACCCCAAAACCTTCATCCTTTCTTGAAGTGGAAGAGAGAAAAACAGAGATCTGCAAGGTCTCAACCAGGCAAGGCCTGAGTGAGGCAAAGGCTGGACTGGCGAGTCCTTCCCATTTCGTTCTGTTGCTACATCCTTAAAAAAAATATTTCACAATTATATCGCAGGTTATGAATGAAATTTAACAATGTGCTTTGGTGCGAAAATTGGTGCGATATAAAAACTTCCTCAAATTGAGTTAGGATGCACAGATTAGGTATTTACATTCCGTTTTTATTTGTTCTCTTAGTGCATATGACGGCATAAGAAGACTTACGTGACACGAGCGTCTACATCTACATAATACCCAGCAAGCGACCGCAAGAACGTGCGGCAGGCTATGACACATCACGAGGCATTCATTTTAAACTAGAGAGTATTAAATCGATACTTGTTATCATGCAGGCATGAACAATTATTAGACCGTGCATGTGCTACTTACATGCAGAGTAGTTAAAAATATTGAAAGAGAGTGATTGCTAAGTAAGCCTGAAAAAAGGGAAACACTCGGAATGACAGGAAGCCAGGCGATGTGTAGAATTAGAGAGAGGTTTATTGTGGGGGCATTGGCTAGTAAAGAAGAAGCTTAGCAACTGGTCTACGTCGGTGAAAAACATTATGAATGTACCGGGGAGTTAAGGAATTTTATATCGAGTATGACATTTATATGAAATAAGAGTATATTTTTGACCTCCAATCATAGAGTTAGATAAAATTACCGATTATTCGTTAAAAGTTTCGTTAAAAGGTGTTACGATAGGTTGAGTAGTGTTTCAGAATTAATACAAGAATTAGGGTGGGAATCATTATCAGAGCGTAGGATAAGGTACAGATTAAATCTATTAGAGAAATTTCAATCGGATACCTTTACTGAAGATGTTAGGCACATATTAAAAACACCAGCGTATCATGCTAGATTAGACCAGATAAATAAGATTAGAGAGATAGATTGTCGTACTGTTAGATTCAAAGTGGCATTTTTCCCCCGTACTATAAGAGAACAGAATAGGCAGCATAGTAAAGGGATAGGTAGGGGAAATATTTTAGAGTAGTTTGTAGTGCATGATGAATGTATTAACCCCTTAAATACTATAGATACAAACAATCTAGTATCATGAGACCCTATAGTTGCTTGTTTGTATGTCGGTGGTGGTTGCTTGGTGATCTTCACCCCCTGCCACACACCCTCACGATGGCTTGCCGGGTATCGTGTAGATGTAGATAGATTATTTTACTACCACTAAGAGGCATAATATGTTATAATAAAAAGAATTATTTTTTAAATACGGAAAATTATTAGGGATTAACAGTACTCTTCTTTGTCCCCCATGCGCAAGTCGCGCCCGATCAATTTAAGCTTTTAGTTCGACTTCTCAATATGACTCCTCGCGGAATCATTAGCTCCGCGTGCCAAAAGAACTGCTCTGCGTACCAGTTTTGGCACGTGTTCCATAGATTTACAACCTACGGGCTACACGCTAACTTGCCAATGCTGGCACACTGGTGATTGTGACAAAGATGTAATTTGAAATGCGTTTGGTTTTCACCTCAATACCCGTTCTCATTTTTCAATGTTTTTTCTTGCTGTTCATTCCCTTCAAGTCGGGTGCAACGACCTTTTTCTTGGGGAAAGAGTTTTTTCATATGATATGGGACCAGAATTCCATCGCTACTTTAATAGAAATCCTACCATGGTGGTCCAACTTGTGTGGTCCTCCTCATTTTCTAAGTCAAAGGTCGCGGAACTGAGCTCTGCCTCGTGAATTTAAACTGGTGTCGGTTTGTCGCTTGGCACGTCTCTCGCGAGTGGAGGGTTATCCGGGCACGGGCCGACAGAATGTCGCGGAAGACATATAGGGGTGACCTAGCTCATCTTACATAGTTATCAGTGTCGATGAGAAACATCACCATTTTCTTCCATGACATGACGTTTGAGGTGGCCGTCCGCCGTAACGGAACGGACGAGTCGTCTTAGGTCATTGATAATCTCACTACTCTCTTTTTTCATATCAACCCAGATGGGAAAGAATTATTTCCGATTAACGAAAAAAACAAGTAGAGTTTTCGTTATTATTTCTTAATCATCTAGGTTACACTTTGAACTTTTAAAGTAATTTAAAGCTTCTATTAGGTCATTAATTGCTAATACAACCCGTGAATAATAAAATGGCGTATATGTAATTAGTGTAAGTGAATATTTGCGGTAGGTGGCGATTTCAAGCTTAACTGAATTGTGTCTAAGGCTGTTCATTGGGAGAATATTTTATCTGCTCAAGGAAAATAATCCATGTCCTTTAAACCTGAGGAATCCGTTTCAGCCTTAATTTTGTGGAATTTATCCATCACGGAGGAAGAGGAGACTGCCTTTATTATCGGCACTGAACTGGTTTTCATTGGCGCCACATAGGTTTCGGCACATTATCCCAGCAGCATTTGGTGGTTGGAGATGAAGTGTTTTCAGAAAAGTGAATTGGAGAGATAGAGCGAAAAATGATTTGGCTGTAATGGAGTGATCAGTGGTGCTTCGGGATGGAAAGAGCTCGAAATTGTTTATCTTGTTTGATCACGTTCCGCAAAAGAGTTATTATTATAACAGTTATTATTATACTTAGCGGTGGTGTAGTCACCTTTTACGATGATTCAACTTGCAAGGTCAAATAGTCCTGTCCAACTCAATCTTACTATGAAAGACATGACCTCCATTCGATAAATAGGATTCGAACTCGTGACCTCTATTTGCTATCCTGAGCGTCACAGTCCTGGTAGCTGAGGGCATCATACAAATAAGGTAAATATCGCGGAAAAAACTCAACAGGCGGTATATAATTAGTTCCAGAAGCTAGAAGGTATATATATATTCGAAGCAAATAATGAGCTTGTGGACGATGTATTCTTTGGTAGGGTGGCGTGTAGAGCCAGCGTGTAGAAACAGAACCAGCTCTCTGAATCGAAACCACTATTTTCAGAATTTAAAACTTGTAATGTCGTTAATGTAAATATTGTACTGAGAAGCCATGTATGATTATTAGACCCGTCAGTTGATGAGATTGCAATAAATTGGTTGAATTTAAATATTAATGTTCTCTAGACAAGAAATAGCTTAGTAAAGAAAATGTCTGGTGGCTCATGATTAAGAACAGCAATGTCTTTGAATATTTCTGTCATGCAATTTCGTCTGTTAACTACGTCAACCGATTTTCCCTCAAGCAATCAATTTTCAGAGGAATTAATCTTTAAGATGTCTGAATTATTCGAAAGTGATTGGAGCAAGGCGTGATATATTTCAAAGGATTTTTCTTCCTTGCCGTATGAACCCTGATTCCGAAACGTGAGTTTTCCTACCGCTCGCGATTACTTCATCATCAGGGGTCAACAATCGTAGTATTGGTTTGACGCAGTCCTACACTCGGTTCCTCTATCGGTCAACCTCTTCATATGAACGTGATTCCCCTCTTTTACATCCTTTTCGGCCTGTTTCATATATCTCATACGAGGCATACCTTTTCCAATATTCCCATTCACTTTTCCCTCGATGATAGTCTTTATCAGGCCATCGTGTCTCAAGATATGGCCGATTAAGTTGTCCCGTCTTCTTCTTAGGGTATTCAGAAGACTTCTCTTTTCTCCCACTCTTCTTAGGACTTCCTCGTTACTTACTCCGGCGTTCCATTTAATCTTCATCATTCTTCTGCAGCACCACATTTTGAATGCTTCCACCCTTTCTTCTCCACTCCTGTCATCGTCCATGCCTCTCTGCCGTAAAGAAACATGCTCCAGATATATGTTCTTATGCATTTTCTCCTACTTGTATGCTTTTATTTCCAGCGGTGAGTAGATTCTTCTTTTGATAGAATACCCTCTTTGATAGGTTACCCCCATGATTACTTAGAAGAAGTAATTAGAGAAACAAGGGGTCAGGTCAATTTAACAGGTGACGAGCGTGGTTAGAACCTTTAAACCGCGCACGAAGAATACCTATGTCTATAAGGGTCGTGATTAAGTTCCTTATAATATCAGGAAATGGATATGAGGAAAAAAAATCACCTCTTGGTGACCTCCCCCAAGTAACTACCACAATTTCTCTTCAATTGATAAATTTGCAAGATTTTTCAAAGGACGATACGATTACCATATAATCATAATGTCTATTAAAAGAACTTAAATGGGAACCCTTATCAGACCGTAATTTCAAATGTGGACTTAGACTTTCTTAGTCTCTTAAGAAAATTCCATAGCGATATTTTTATTGATGGCGTTAAAATAAACCTTTGGTCACTTACTATGGTTTGGATCTTGAACATAAATTTAGGCAAGGCGATTGCCGAACAGACGGATATAAGATGTCTTTTTTTCATTATACTGCTTTGGATCTGAATGACTGTGAATATATTCAGTAAATTATGCACAAGTGTATCGATAGGTGGTCTAGCTAGGTGCATTCAAACTAAAAGTACGCTTAAGCATGCTTGATTTCCTTTTTAAACCTCTTAAAAACTAATTCGGCTAAAATATAACTACTCTCTCCTCCTTCTTGGAAAAACAATAGTTCTCCTCCTGGCATATACAAAATAAGTAATAATGAAATAACAAACGTGGAATCCATTAAATATCTTGGAATAAGACTGACACATGATCTTTCCAGGGGTAAACATATACGTGAAATAATTGGTCAAGGTAATCGTAAACTGGGTTTCATCAAAAGAGTATTGGGTTAATGTGACGATCGTGTACGAGAAATCAGCTACTTTTCCCTTGTTAGACCTCATTTGGAATATGCTGCCAGTGTATGGGATTCCTACGAAATCGGTCTTAGTAATGAACTTGAACGTGTACAGCGAAGATCGGCAAGATTTGTAAAGGGACGATACGATAATTATATTAGCGTAACCAGTCTATTAAATGAATTGAAATGGGAATCATTGTCAGATCGCAGGTTGAAATTGAGACTTAATCTCTTAAACAAATTCCAAGGCAATATTTTCAGTGATGATATTAAAAATATTTTGCGGACCCCAACTTACTATGGCAGACTGGACCATAATCATAAAGTTAGAGAAATTGATTTCCGAACTGACCGATTCAAACTGTCCTTTTTTCCTCGTACAATTAGAGGTACGAATAACGGTAAATATGTCCTATTGGAGAGTAGCAATGGATAGCATTGGTAGCTGCATGTTGGTATGACTACTTAAAGCTACGAACAGAATGTTTATGCATGTTTGCTTTGCAATTTCTATCTTTTTTAAATAGTGTAGTTCTGACTACTATATTAATACTATTCCTTTTTTATGCATGATATGTAGTGCATGTTTGGTGAGCAAATACCCCCTGCCACACACCCTTGTGGTGGCTTGCAGGGTATTATGTAGATGTAGATGTCTCCTCATCAAGCGAGACAAATAGCGGATGTTTGGTGAATACTCAACCCCTGCCACACAATTGTATGGCGGCTCGCAGGGTTTTATGTAAATTTTCTACAAGTTATAAGCGATGCCCTTATTAAAATGAAAAATTCAAATCTGCATAGACGTATCTTGCAGTCCATGATGAGGTGCGGAAGATCGTATTTTCCCGAGGGACGGCATGACTGCCTAAGATGACGAACTGCAAAAAAAACCGATGCAAGGGGAAGGGCGGGAGTTGGAGGGAAAAGTCTGCCGACGTCACTCCGTCGCCAGTTAAAAAGCCTTTTCCCAGAGGCGTCGTAGTAAGCGGACAGAGGGAGCGAGCGAGTGAGTAAAAGGGTTCAACGAACGTTCGGAAGGATGGGCAGCGGGGAGGAGTAGTATCCTCCCGAGTCGCGAGCGGAGGCAGATGGGGGCGGTGGGAGTCGGGTTGGGGAGTCACAACCGCCCCCTCAGTGCCACCCCACACCCCTTCCCCCCCCCTCAGTCTCCCGCCGCCACCGCCTCCCTGATGATACGGACCGACGACAAAATGCGGACTTCTCCTTCCGCCTCCTCCGAGCGAATGAGAACGCAACCTCTCGCAGCCTGCGGACACTCGATTCAAAATGCTGTGGTCTCGTACAATTTCAGCCGAACAAACCGGCAACTACTTCAGCCTGTTCCTCCTCAAGCAGTCATTTTTGAAAGAAATGAACCTTAAAAATGTCTGAATGATTCGAAACTTGTTGACGCACGATGTGACATTTTGCAAAGGATTGACGTTCCTTGCCGTAGCAACCGAAAAAGCAAGCCGCTGAAAAATATCCGAAACATGGATATTTTTCAGCGGCTCATGATTACCTGGACGAAGTAATTAGAGAAAAAAGAGGTCAGGTCAAGTTACCAGGTCAGCAACGAGCGTGATTTGGAACTTTATTAAGGTGACCGAAGAATACCTTTAACTCTAAGGGTCGTAAAATTCAGGAGATGGAAATGAGAAAAGGACATCTCCTCTAGTTGGCTTCCCCCAAGTAACTACTGCAATCTCTGATGTAAGTGTATCACTGCAATAGATGCTAAGTTACTAAATAATAATAATTTCTCTAATGACCACAGGTGCCCCCAATTACAATCATTTTATTACAATTGTACAACACATTTAAAAACACCCATGCCCGGAGAGGTAAATTTTACCCAGGCGGGACTTCGGTTTGGCAGGCGAGGACTTAACCCCTCCGCCACCGAGGCCGGCAAATGAGAAATCACTGTTAGTTATGTTCGCGCCAGGTATTCTTCAAGTGTCATCTCCTAAACAAAGGTTGGCAGTCATCATCTGCATTTCAGATCTTAATTCTGCTGCTCTAAATATGTAAATCACAATACATCAATGAAATCATGATTTTGAATTAACTGTCCAGGATTTGTCTCTTCTACCTCGCGATATTCTTCCTCTTATTTTTCCTTGAATACTAGATTCATGCAGTCATATGGTAGGACATTAAGTACATGACAAATATCGTCGGTCACATACAGGGGAACTCTTGACATTTTTATCTTTGTAGGGGATAACCTCTAATTGGCAGCAACATAATGAAATCTGGAAAAAAACACTGGCCTCTGGGTGGCACCAATGAAGAAAAATGCTAGCCAAGAAGAAACTTAAATGAGTATGTGGAATATTGAAGTTAATCCAGTTTTTTAGAATATGTTAAGGCCACTTTACGCGATACCATTTTTTGTGCAATTTCTTGTACAAATTCTTGTATGAGGAAATTGTACCAAGTAAAGCGGCAAATTGTACGAACGCTTGTGCCGTTGTCTGAATGACTAAACGGGAAAAAGAACCTGCATCTACATCTACATCTACACGATACCTTGCAATCCACCACGAGGGTGTGTGGCAGGGGGTGAAGATCACCAAGCATGCACTGCTGACATGCAAACAAGCAACTAAAGTGTCTCATGCAACTAGATTGTTAGTATCTAGAGTATTTGAGGGGATAATACACGCATCATGCACTACAGAATACTTTAAAATATTTCCCCTACCTATCCCTTTGCTATGCTGCCTATTCTGTTCTATTATAGTACGGGGGAAAATGCCATTTTGAATCTATCGGTACGACAACCTATCTCTCTAATATTATTTGTCTGGTCGAATCTAGCATAATACGCTGGTTTTTTCTAATATGTGCCTAACATCTTCAGTAAAGCTATCCGATTGAAATCTCTCTAATAGATTTAATCTGTACTGTAACCTACGCTCTGATAATGATTCCCACCCTAATTCTTTTATTAATTCTGAAACGCTACTCAACCTATCGTAATACCTTTTAACGAACCTAGCTGCTCTACGCTGCACACTGTCTAGTTCTCTGATCAAACCTAATTCATTAGGATCCCATGCACTGGCTGCATGCTCAAGGTGGGGCCTAACTAGTGAAAAGTAGCATCGCTCTTTTGTCTTCTCGTCACATTTCCCAAGTACTCTTTTTATAAATCCTAGCTTTCTCTTCGCTCGGCCGCATATTTCCCTTATGTGTCTTCCCCACGATAAATCCTTAGTGATTGTTACACCTAAATATCTTATGGTTTCAACGTTTTCGATCTTCGTGTTACTAATTTTATAGTTACGCTCTATCGAATTATTCCTCCTCCAAAAATTGATAGCTACACACTTTTTAAGATTAAGTTCTAACTGCCATTTGTCGCACCACTCTTGAATTTCATCTAAATCTCTGCTAAGCGATTTCCTGTCCTCTTCTTTTGATATACCCCTATACACTACCGCATCGTCTGCAAAGAGTCTAAGCTTACTACCAACTACGGTACCCAAATCGTTAATGCATAGAAGAAATAGAAGCGGACCTACTACGCTACCCTCGGGAACTCCCGAAGTGACTTTGATTGTGTCCGACATGATACCATCTATGACAATCCTATGACATCCTCTGCTCTCGCCCACTTAAGAATTCTAATTCTATTCAGACAAACATGCAATTTCGTTCAGGTTGTACAAGTGTTTGCACAAAAAATTGTATCGTGTAAAGCGGCCTTTAGACTTGTAATTTAGTGATCGTAAAAAATTGTTCACATTATTTCCCATTTTAAGGTTAATTTCGGACAGGAATTAAAATCCCTACCGGACGTCCTTTAAAAGAGGAAAATTCCGAGAAAAACAGGACACATGGTAATCTTACACACACTAAGCGAGGCCTGACGAGGGAAAAGTAAGATCCATTTCTAATATCAAACTCATTTCACATCACATGCACCCAGAAGATTTACTTCACGATGGACACTCACTAGTTGCGATGGGAGAGTGTCCCCTGCGTCAGTATGTCAGCAGATCGCCTTCGGAGTGTCAAACAGATGAAGACGTGATCGGACCCTCATCTGTGTTTTGCGCGCTGAGTGAGGCGGGCGTAGGAAAATTCCGCGAGGAATCGCATGGTGTTCACGAAGAACACCCGCCGTGAGCCATCTAGCGCGCTCCTGTCGAACTAGGCAGTCACTTCCTCCGTTCCCCCCCAATCAAGCCTATGGCAGAGAGCGAGGGCTTCAAGCTTTGGAAGCAAGCGTACGGAAGAAGAGCCAAGTTGTCTGGCTAGACCGAGCAGGGGGGGAGAGGGACATCTTGGCTGGCTGCTTATCTCCTTCTGCCTCCCCTCCCCATTCCTTGAGCCACTCAAAGCTCCTCAAGCAACCCAGATGGATCATATCCTCGCGCACAAGGCTTCGATTGTTGTTGCCTTCCACCTCCACAAACATGGCCTTTATGAGTGTGTGTTTTGGTGTCGTGTCCAAGTCCCTTATCTGTAATTGGAACTCGAGTTGATTCATCTTGATCAGGCGTGATTTTTCATCTCGGCGACGGTTATTTTCGCCTTTAGTTGTAAAGATTTTCCTTACGCCCGACTCCGATACCGACCTGATCCGGATTCAATCCCAATTGATTGGTTTCTGAGTTGATTCCGAAATTTATTTCATCCTTTCCGAGAAGCGAATGAGATGGCTTAGCCGTAATCTCAGTAATGCTTCAAGGTGTTTTTTCATTTGGTACTGGGGTCGAACTCATTTCTCCCATTTCGTAAGAATATGTTATGAGAATACCAATATATTACCCCTTATTCCGTTAGGATCTCTAACAAGATAGTACAGCAATGGACTGCAGTAAGGATGTCCTGCAAATGCATTTCTTCAATCGGACAATTAAATGTAACATCACTGGAAAGGTAATAACTAGATGGTTGAGTATAATGTAGGAAGCCTGACGTGCATCTGAAAAATGTACTCCACACTAGTGGCTTACGTTATCTGCACCGCACTTCCCTCATGGGAATTAAAACTGAGTACATTCAAATAAGTACCTATTACAGCAGTAAATTATTTTTACCAGAGCATCAGAGTGACTTTGTATAAAAGATCTTGCACACTCAATATAAGGGTTATAAGTTGGTCTTTCTTGAACTGATATAATCGTGTGACGAAAGTAATATGTACACCGGGTTAAATGAGCATGTGTTCCATTCCCACTTTCTTCTTCTGACCTTCCCGTTCCTACCTTCCCCTACCTGATTCAGTACATGTCCCTTCTCTCAATCGCGATCTAACCCTCGCCAAGCTACACCCGCGATTTTATTCCTTCTCGCCCTATCATGTCGGTTCTTCTTGGTTTACCCATTCTGCTGTTCTTTCTCAATCCACCCATTCCATCACAGGTGTAGTGGTATAGAGTACTGTCCTATCGCCCCAAGGTCCCGGGATCGATTCCCTACAGTAGTATATAGTTTTTATTATTACACCGGCCCATTCTTGAGTGTTTTGTGGAGAGCATTCAATTACAGTACTCCGTCCGTCGGATGGGACGTTAAGCCGTGGTCCCACTGGCGCCTTCCGTTAAGAGCCTGCCACATTTTGAACGTGTGCAGCGAAGATCGGCAAGATATATAAAGGGATGGTACGATAACTATAGTAGCGTAAACAGTCTATTAAATTGAATGAATTAAAGTAGATTGAAAAATGAATTAAATTGGGAATCATTGTCAGATACCAGGTTGAAATTTGGACTTAATTTCCTAAATAAATTCCAAGATAATATTTTCAGTGATGAAGTTAAAAATATTTTGCGAACCCCAACTTAGACTGAACCATAATTGCAAAATTAGAGAAATTCATCGCCGAACTGACAGATTCCAAATGTCCTTTTTCTTCGTACAATTAGGGATATGAATAGCGGTAAATATGTCCAATACGAGTGAATCAATCCATAGTATAGTTAGTTGGATGATGGTATAAGGACTTGAAGGTAACCCAACTAACAGCACGTTTTTGCATTCTTAGTTTGCTATTTTTATCTTTTTCAATAGTGCAGTTTAGACTAATATATTAGTACTAATCCTTTTGTATGCGTGATATGTAGTGCATGTTTGGTGAGAATTAACCCCCTGCCACACACCTTTGTGGGGGCTTGCAGGGTATTATGTAGATGTAGGTATAGAAGAGCAGGCTAATGCTGACGGCGGGTTTCTCTCCACCATTGCTCCTCACACTTCAATGCAATTTTTGTACCTTTCCTCCCGGTCTGAAGCACCTGTAAGTGCGGGTACACACTTGATAAGCACAGATGAATGAGGTCACTTAGTCTGAAACTTAGGTTGGTGGAATAAAATGTGTCGTACTTATCATTTTAAATAATTTTTCTTTTTAGAAAGTACCTAATCACTAATAGTTCGAACCTGGTGATTGCATAACTAACGATTTCATATTATCTACTAAATATGACTGTATCTATAGTTAATGAACATACACGAAGTGTATGTTTCAGTGGTGTAATTCAACAGGTGGCTGATAGGGCATTAAGTGTATGTGTATGAACTCTAAGCTCAACTCCTAATAAACGTTGGCTACTTGCGTGACTCGTGAAATCACGATTCTTTGAAGATGGTGTGGGGTGCGTGGAAAACATCTAAATCGCTTCCAATGCCTTCGGAGAATGTTATCCTACAGAATTATCACGTATTCGTACATTCCTTTTACTCTTTGAATCATGCTATCAGTCTTGTCGAACTTGTTACCTGTGAGGGTTTACGGTCAAATGTGTAAACGCGAACGCGAAAAAGTGAGGTCGGTAGTGTGCCAAGTCTCACAAGCCAAAAGGTAGATTGGTTCGAAGCGACCTTTTGGATTTGTTTGAAACGGCCTTGTTTGTCTTTTAGTCCTAAGAACTCATTTTATGGACTCGATGTTGACTCGACCGTGAGAGAATATTAAAACCTAATTCTAATAACATAATTACGTTTTTTGCATTCACAGCAAGGTGAAATTTCTACACATCTACATAATATCCTGCATGCCACCTCAAAGGTGTGTGGCAGGGGCTTGTAGGATGAGGGGATTCTGTAGCTGTTTAAAACCCAAGTTGAAAATTTTCTCTTTGCGAGGGAAAAAATCTTAAATATCGAGGTAAGGCAAATAATAACTCAACCATATCCGATTTTTGCAAATTTTATTCATGAACTGATATTCTTAGCCCCTCTTTCTTGGACCTTGTGATTTCACCGCGTAAAACCTTTTGTGAACATAGTAGCGGTTTTCACGACTATATATTTTATCACATTGTTTTTCATTACTCAGAAACTCCTAACTATTACTAAATTACTAAAAGAAAATATCTAACGCAGAATCTATTAAATACTTAGGCGTCACCATCACTGAAGACATGTCATGGGGGAAACACATCAGGTGTGTAACAAACTAGTGTAGCAAACCGTAGATTAAGATTCGTAAAAAGAGTTCCAGGCAAATGCGATGAGATCGAGAAAGAAGCTATTTTACACTTGTCAGGCCTCATTTAGAATATGCCGCTTGTACGTATATGGGATCCGTACTAGGAAGGTAAGTTAAAAGAATTAGAGCGTGTGCAAAGGATATCCGATAGATTTGTTAAAGGCCGTTATGATAATTGTTAAGTGTTACGAGTTTAACATAAGAACTAGGATGGGAATTACTATCAGAACGCAGGTTAATATTTAGGTTAAACAAATTCTGAAGATTCAGGCGATATGGAGTGGAAGCGAAACATGATAACACAGAAAGGAAAACACGAGCCAAACCCACAAAAATAAACTTTACTACGACCCGGGTTTCACTGTATTACAGCATCGTCAGGTGGACAGGACAGGACACTGTATTACAGCATCGTCACCTGACGATGCTGTAATACAGTGAAACCCGGGTCGTAGTAAAGTTTATTTTTGTGGGTTTGGCTCGTGTTTTTCTTTCTGTGTTATTTAGGTTAAACCTTTTAAGTAAATTCGAAACCGATTTGTTCCAGATTCCAGATTATAGTCAGTAAGCCTATAACACCATCCCGGGCTTTTGGCCCTTTATGGTCGAGGTAGGAGGTAAAAATGTGAAGTGTTCGGTGAGGAATAAAGGTTTCTTTGTTAGGGTAGAGAGCTCGAAAGGTTAATTTGTTGAGGAAAGGAATAATTTAGGTAAGCCGGTGACGTTAGATATATATTAAGAACCCCTGCGTATTATGCTAGGGTTGATCAGATTAACAAGATTAGAGAGATAGATTGTCGTACTGATAGATTTAAAATGTCATTTTTCCCGCGTACCGTTAGAGAGAACAATAGGCAGCGTAGCAAAGGGATAGGTAGGTGAAACATCGTCTGAGTAGTCTGTAGTACATGAAGCATGTAATAAAAACCAATAATCCCTTTCTTATTTATAAATAATAAATAATAATAAATAATAAATTTAATTGCTTCCAAAGTAAACCATTACAAAGTGTAACATTAGAAGAAATGAAGCGTTGATAGCCCCTAAGGTGTACCTGTGGTGGGGCTACCATCTGTTAGACCATGTAACATTTGTACAGAGTAGGTATATACAATTATAAACAATATTAATAAATAAATATTCATATGAAAACATTATCTGTAAACAGAGAAAAAAAGAAAACAATATATACTGTGCAAAAGACAACAAAAGGCATAATTGCATTGTTCATCACACAAAAAAACAGCAAAGACATATATAAATAAATAATAGGCCTTTTTTTACATATCCATACTTACACATACATATTGCGTCTCATATACATAATACAATGCAATACATCCCTTAATATATCTATTTATTTATCATCATATTAGTAATCATTTTTTCAATCAAAATACGTACACAAATTTGATATTAGAAATCACTTTCTATTTAGCATAAAACTTACTACATGGAGATTACTGAATAAAAGTTCAATTTCACTTATGCTTAATAACCAATTCTTTACCTCTATCAAAAATTTTCTAGTGTTTCTTTCTTTTTTTATAGCATCGGGGTTAAAATTGAATATTTTTGGCTGAATGTAAAGGAAACATCTTTGATATAATGTTATGTTCGGCTTCGGTAATATTAATTCATTCCTTCCACGTAAATTAAAAAAAATAGTTTTTCGGAATAAATCTTGCGTCATTACCACTTCTTGTGTAAAAGTTTTTCAGGACTTTGTAAAAATACAAGTAACGAATTGGTAATAATTTTAACTCAATAAATAAGGGGAAAGTGTGGCAGAATCTGGTTTTCCGCATAATTATTCGTAAAATTCTCTTTTGTAAGTACAATAGTGGATATATATTGTTTTCATATGCACCGCCCCAACATTGTATGCCGTAGGCTAATTTAGATTCTACAAGAGATGAATATATTACCTTGAGAAAGGACAGTGGACATTTGTTTCGCATAAAATATAATTTGGAGAGACAGTTCCGTAATGTTGCTGCGATATTGTTAACATGTACATTCCATTTTAATTTATTATCAATAATTATCCCTAAGTACTTAAAATCTGAAACGCATTCTATCGGGATACAATATGAACAGTTATACGTGGAACATTCTAGGGTGTGGTACACAATATTCCAATTTTCTTTATATCTATTGCATAGGTCAAATATCATGTATTTGGATTTATGGCTTAAAGACAGTCTATTTTGATTAAACCACTGCCTGAGTAGTACCAGATCTTTTTCCATTTTTTCTCTAACGATATCCCAGGATTCACCTTGATAATTTATAGCAATTTATTTCGTAGATATTAACCACCTAGCTGCATGTGACCCTATTATCTACCATGTCTCCATGAAATATCCTAGCTGCATGTCAATAGTGCATGTTTAGTGATCTTCACCCTGCCACACACCCTCATGGCGGCCCGCAGGGTATTACGTAGATGTACTCAAATGCAAACACTTAAGACAATGTATAGCATCAATTCACCCTATGCCCCACATCCTCGAGATAGTTATCAGTGTACCCTATGGATTCCAATGTAATATTACAGTGAAATGCTAATCATATAGTTTCTCGTGCCCATATGATGCATTAAGGAACACATTTTTCTAATTAAGTAGCGTCTGTAACTTGTGCCAAACTTATGCACGTTCAATATCCCTTCCCTGTTAAAATATAATGATTTAGTCTTTTGTACGGTTGCTGAAATTAAATATTGAAGGTAGGGTATGTACAGAATATCAAAGACGTATTTATAATTTACTTTACCTTTTTATAGTAATACAAATTATATCCACTATGTGTACTCATCTCAGGCAATAATGTCTGCAGAATTGGGTTTTAAGATGCTGAGTTTACCGTCTATGACATAAGTTTTTGGGCGCAAGACAAGCACAACACCCACGTTAGGTGGTATTCAAACCAACGACCTTTTGCTTGTGAGCCTGGCACACTAGACACCAATCTGACGGCCTGAACAAACCCAAGCGCCAATAAAAAATTTTCTTTTAAACATTGGAGTAAATACCCTCACTGATAGTGAGTTTGTCAAAACTGATAATGCGAACATATTTATAATTTACACCACCTCTTAATGTTCAATTTTTTCTTCAGATAAAACCAACATACACATTCCTGCCGTCATCAAAGTTTTCTTCCTATTTGTTTATTTGCGAAATCTCCGTGGAGGCGTTCTTATTTCGTTACGCCAAAAAACAAACAATGTATAGTAACGTAAACTTAGTAAGCGGTATCAGATATTGGTTTGAAAATTCTATTCACTAATACCTTATTAATTGCAATAGCCTTGTAGTAATGGAGAAAAAGGATATGGACAATGGAAATAATACGTATGATTTTATTTATCGGCTGCTGGTACGTAGTGCATATTAGTTGAATTTTCACTACCTGCCATACATCCCCGAGGTAGGTAGGGTAATCTGTATGTTACACCATTATTGGTAGAGTGCATATTATGATAGCTTTATCTCGAAAATCTTTTGCAGTTTACATTACTCAGCTTGACACAAATTTTTCTCTAATCGCATAACATGTGGATGCCATAGGCCTGTGATATTATGTAATCGCACTTGGTTGCATTTGCATCGCATCAAATCAAATCTAATATGGTGTTGATGCGTGGAATTACTTATATAATTTCCTATTCACATTGATTGATGCAATTGATCTGAACTTCTGACACCTAAACTTAAACAGCCAGTTTAATACCAATAGGCGTAGAGAACTGTCTCAATATCGCACTAGGCTCAGCAGATTGAAAACCAAGATGTAGCATCATCAGAGTGTCACTGGAGAATTGAGTGACTAAGGGGGACTGTCTTCAAAAACAACCTCGCCTCGGAGTATCGCATTGTTTGTTCTTCCCTGTGGTGATTGGCAGCTTTCAAAATATCCTTCAGTCCTTCACTTCGTCCTCAGCCCATCCTTGATTCATAGGAAGGTAGAAGGAGATAAAGTTCCCTTTAGTTGGGATTTGTTTGCTCAGAGCTTATCTGTGCGACGCTGGCTACCTCCAAGTGGCTATTGTGTTTGTGTGTGCTTCCTCTCTGCTGGCAGACTAACAGGACGCCGAGTTTTTGCTTTCACGAGGGACTCTGGTTCAAGATGAGGCCGGTCTGCCGGTGAGGTCAGTCTTCTGGGGTGTGTTCAGCCTCCTCCCTTGCTCGGGATTGAAGTGATTGAAACACATGTTTGCGTTTCTCGAAGTGGCTACTTCTTCTCTATTGGGGCTTTCGTGGCCTTTTGACGCGAGGCTTGTCATTGCGTAGCCTGATGCAGAGATAGGAACGCGCTGAAAATTGCAAAGCGCTTCGAGTGAGTTTCTATGTTATACGCGGTAGCCAGGTCGGTGACATCTACGTGCACATAATACCCCGTATGCCACTGATAGGTGTGTGGTAGGGGATAAACCATCACCAGGAGTGCATTATAAATCAGAGAGAAAAAAATGTGCGTTGACTAACATGCAGGCATGTAACATGGCGGTACAGCGACCGTGGTTTAGAATAATCTACATCTACATAATACCCTGCAGGCCTCGAGAAAGGATTGTGGCAGGGGTGAATTCACACCAAAAATGAATTACAAATGATGCTTGAAAAGGATTAGTGAATATATTCTAGTCTTAAATTGAAAATTTTAAAAAGATTGAAATAGCTAAGCAGGCACGTGCAAGCATGCCTCAAAGCCCTAAAATAGTATGCAGCTACCCATGCTATCCGTTGATACACCTGTATATATATACTATTGAACATATCTACCACTGTTCATATCCCTAATCGTAAGAGGCAAGAAAGACCTTTTGAATTTGTCGGTTCGGATCAATTTCTCTAATTTAAAAGGCCGTGGTCCATTCTAGCGAAGTAATTTAGAGTTTAACGTCATCATTAAATTTTTTTAGGTATGTAGTTAAGAGATAAGCATATATTTCAACCCACGGTCTGAATATGATTCCCATTTTAGTCCATCCAATAGACTGATTAGAATACTGCGAGTGTGGATATTCTTTTTTATCTTAGCCTCGAGAACGCATTTGTTATAAAGTGCGATACAATCGCAGCCCTTGGAAAAATATTTATATGAGTGTACTACTAAATAAATGCGGTTAAATTTCCGTACAAACATTCAATCTATTCTAGATTTTGATAACTGTTATAAATTTTTTCAAATGCCAATTTCGATTTTGCGTAGATTCCTAGAATTGTTAGAATTTCTTTGGCCATTACTCGATCCACTCTTGTCTCTTAGGATTATTTACGTATCTATTCCAGAGTTCCCTTGACTATTCTTTACTTATTTAGTTAATTGATCTACATTTAACGTGCCTTACTAGAACTGCGAGAATTTATTTGTTATTTCATGTTTCACTCGGTCTTTTATCAATCAGAAATACCTCATCGACTATCTGACCAATGCCTTGGTGTCTGGAAACACAGTATTTTTTCACCGACCATCTTAGGATTGCTGATGCATGATGATACTCATCAGTGAACTGAGTACTCATCGTTCTGCATCTAGGTCTTATTAATCCATTCTCTCGTTGTCTTATCCGTTATCCTACAGCAAAAGTACAGATCGTTACAGATCTTGCTTACTTACAAATACTTTACAGATTTTCCATCATTTGCATGACGCATCTGATGACGTTAAAAATATTTTTCTATCTCCAACTTACTACGGTAGACTGTATCATAATCTCAGAAGTAGAGAAATTAATTGTCGAACTGACAGATTCAAAATGTACTTTTTTCCTCGTACAATTAGGGATATGAATAGCGGTAAATATATCCAATACGAGTGTATCAATGAATAATACAGGTAGTTGCATTTTGGCATAAGGATTTTAAGCTAACCCAACTAACAGCATTATATTGCATGCTTGCTTTGCTATTTTTATCCTCTTTAAAAATTGAAGGTTAGACTAGTATATTATTACTAATCCTTTTTTATGCACGATATGGAATGCATGTTTGGTGTGAATTCACCGCCTGCCACACACCTTTATGGTGGCTTTCTGGGTATTATGTACTTATAGATGTAAATGATATTTTTTTAAAAAACAATCGAATCGGGACGTCGAAAGCTTTATCTTTTGTGGAAGGTGATCTCTGCTCGACTGGCTATGCTACTAGATGTTAGTGTCTAGTCTTAGTGGTTCATGTCTCATGACAGCAAATACTTCGTAGTACCAGATGCCTTATTTGTTTGCGCCTGGTGTATGTCTGTCAAGGATAGGTCGGACTTAGTGATAAGGGAGGAATTTAGGGTGTGGAGGAAAGTTAGAGAGAGACTCAGTGTCAGCATTGATCTACCTCTACTTATCACTCTTGTAGGCGTCCGCAAGTGTGTGTGTCAGGAGTCGAACCATAACCCGGCGTACATTTTAAATCAAAAGAGAATTAAATATACACTTGATTTGACGCAAAAATAAAGTCCATGAAAGCACTACCTACAAGCAATAGAGAGGTACAAAGGAAAATTGTTAGTCTCTAAGAAGTAATGATAAGATTATTGATTGGTCAAGAATCTCTTTAATTGAATCGTTTCATTTATATATGTCAAGGCTTGTACGAGTTAGTAATATTATTCTGGTTCCGACGATGTAGAGTCGCCAAGATGTCCAAGGTTTTAACATCCTCTCCAACGAACAGAGAACTATACTTGAAATGTTCTCCGGTCAAGTAGCGCCGTCATTCCGCTAAGAAATCTGCTACTGCTGGGAATCGGACCCGGGCCCTCGGGATGTGAGGCCAGAATTCTAGCCACCACACCCACCGGGTCCCCTCTTATAGTTATATCCATTCTGAACATGCACTGAAAATCTCCAAAAATAATAATTAATACGAATTAGGTAAACTTACAACGTTTATAAGTGTTCAGTGAGCCACGACTTGAGATGACCTCAGATTAGTAGTTTAAAACCCGTTATATTCGCTTCGCTGATTTTCTTGCGACCCGAATTCCAAGTATTAACCAATATATCTTATCCTCTTGGTTCTCCGCTACACTCGTCTGACATCGGTTGAATATGCATGCAAACTGTTGGGGCGCTAATGCTTCGGGTCGAACTCGACGATATTCGGGTCAAAGTCACGTATTTATGGCTTTTATTTTAGTAACGGTCCCTTCGGTGATGAAGAGGTAACGCCTCCGCGATTTTCGCTCGGCCCAATTCGCCCAAACACACTCCAACGAGTCTTCATCCGCCCCCTCTGCATGTGCGCAAGAGGCGAGCTCAAGTTGTTGGTGGCTGTTCATTACGGAGGGTGCAAAGGGGGAGCCCTCTCGCGTCAAACTCTCCCTCCTTTAACGGTAAAAATATTATGGGCCACTGTTCAAATTTTCCGTGTTGACGACCGATTTGGGGTCGCACGTATGTATACATGCATACGTTCAGTGGCGCAAAACTGGAGAAACACGTCACACTCCGCGAGGCCCCAGCCCTTTAAAGTTGATGAGACGACCTACTTACTCTAGCTGCACGACTCGAGAAGTGTGAATGGTCGGAAAATGCAAACAGGCAACTTTAAATACCTGGAGTTTATTTCAGCATGTCGAGAACAAGGCCAACTGTAATCTACATCTACACGATACCCTGCAAGCCACCGCGAGGGTGTGTGGCAGGGGGTGAAGGTCACCAAGCATGCACTACTAGCATGCAAGCAAGCAACTAAAGGGTCTCATGCAACTAGATTGTTAGTATCTATAGTATTTGAGGGGTTAATACATGCATCATGCACTACAGAATACTCTAAAATATTTCCCCTACCTATCCCTTTCCTATGCTGCCTATTCTGTTCTCTTATAGTACGGGGGAAATATGGAACGGGATGGATCTTCACCAGACTTGTACCACTCTATCATGTGCAACTTGGATTAAGACCGACTAATTAATGCTGTGTTTTACAGGGTGGCGATCGTCAGGGAAAACCGGGAAAACCTGGAATGGGGGCGTTTACTCGGAACCGTCATCGTAATTTTGTACACGAAATCGTTAGATGTAAACGAAAAAAGAATTTTAGTGAAAAAATTAATCTTCTAACCGCTACCATTCACTCATAAATCAAAAATTATAATAAGCAAAAGGTGACGCCCACCGAAAAAGCTGTTTTGATATCATTGACGTCATTTTACTCCCGTCCTTGACTGCTTTTAGGGGAAGGGAAGGGAGTGGAGGGGGGTTCTCGGAAGGTCTGCTCGCACAGACGCTGTCGCAACTGCTCCTATTGGCAGAGTCGGCTGTGTGTCCCCCCATTGTGATAAGGCAAAGTAACTTCACGGGCTCAGTTGTGATTGGACAAAGTCGATGACGTTAGAGGTTGCACCACGCACACTTTTCCTATAGGGTTAAAAACATCAGTTTTTCGCCGCTTATAACTCGAGAAGTAATTGACGGATCAAAAAACGAAAAAAAATACGGGTCTTTTTATTTCACACACTCTTATCAGATTCGGCAATAAAAAATATGGTAAACTACCCCATTGTCAGCGAATTTTGGAAGTCTGGAAAAGTTGGGTAATAGTCAAGGAATTCTCGTAGCAGTCAGCAAGAAACTGGGATAGGAAATTCTCGTTATTTTTCTACCATGACGTTTATTGGGCAGTCTTTCTCGCCCTCTATTTCCTCAAAACATTTCACCAACTAAAACTAATGTCCGTCGCCGAAGTGCATAGAATAAGCCCCGTCAATTCGTTGAACATTCAGTTGTGAATCTCAGTTATTTAGTTGTGAATCAGTCGTACTATGTGTCCCTTTTGTATATCCTTAATGCGATATTTGCCTAGTAGTGTTAAAATTAATGATCACCATGTATTCTGCTTATCACAAGGAATCCGGTGCTATGTTGTTCGGAAGATTTTACCTCGCGTTTTTTTTTAGTTTACGAGACAGGTCGAGAGGTAGTTGGAGCACACTAGTTAGTAGTAAATACGTGGTTTTAGTTATAAAAATACGAGACGATGATTATTAAAACGGTAATACAATTACGATCACACGTGTAAACAAAATGTTACGTAAGATCATCTTCATACAAGTACGATCACACGTGTAAACTAAATCTTACGTAATATCATCTTCGATTTCCATACTCCCCTTCGCGAGACCATAAGAAGAGTCCTCCTCCCCTCCCCACCTTTCACGCTCGACGTAATTATTGAATAGCCCCCTTAGCTCGTCAGAAATTTCTTCAGGTCACAAACAACCTCAAATATGATATCCCTTAATATGACGCTGCCGTTGCTAATTGCCTCCTGTTTTCGCTCGCAGTGGCGCGATTACGTTTCGTTTGTTTATACAAATATTTTTACATTTTTGGTTCCCTATGGAGCTCTTACAATCAAGGGGTTATGACCACGTTAATCAAATTGTTATTCGCTTATAAAGGTCACTCGTGCCATCCGATTTTGATCCAGTCCAACAACTTGGCTTTGGTCTGTATTTTTCGCGCAGCTTAGTGCCGGAGTCCGCCAGTAAATTGGCCATTAGCTTTCCCTTCGATGCCTTTTCAGTAATCTTTAACGTCTCCGAACTACCACGACACGCCACCTCTTCCTTGAAGAATTAGAGATGATCAATTAGTAATTTTACCGAAGGAAACATACACGGCCACGGAAATATGAAACACGGCCGCGGATACGCGGACGCGAAAAATGTATTAAAAGTGTGTACAATTTGTGTGAGGGCTTAACTTGTGAAGATTTAATATATTTTTTCCATTAGGGTGGAGATCCAGTATATTTTTTCATTCTTATAGCCTTTAATTTAATGATTTTAGCTTTTAAGATTTTCTGAGTTTTGACGAAAATTTATTTCAGCAGGAATAAAATATTCCGATAATAGGACACCTTTTGGCGATCGGTCATGGAAATTGGTGAAGCCATCAGAGTAAAGTCAGGGAATTTGAAAATTGTTATCAGTAGCCACCCTGGTTTTAGTTGTATTTATTGCATTAATTTTTATTCAAAGTTATACCTACTCGGTGTTATTTCTTTTTTCATACCCGTGAGTGTAGGTTATGATCGAATTTTGATGAACATCTGTTTAATGCCCTGCTAGTTACCGCAAGGGACGAGTAAACAATCATTCCAATGATTAAAATAACACAGGATCATCTAAATATACATCTTCGCGAAACCCTGAAAGCCATCGTGAAGGTGTGTGGCAGGGGGTGAAGATCACAATACATGAAAACAAGCCACTGCATGGAAAAATGTTACATAATAGCTTCACAGGCTGCAAGATGGTTAGTATCTACATAGTAATAAAGGAATTGGTCGTTAATACATGCATCATGCACTACAGACTAATCTGTACTATTTAACCTACCTACCCTTTGCTATACTGCCTAGTGTGTTCTCTTTTATTTTACACTTAGTTCTACATAATTCTACACTTCGCTTAGGTTGTACACTTAAGTCGTTTAAATCCCCCCGGAGCGAAAAAAATAGCAGTAATATATCCCAGGCAAATAGGTCATTCTACCGAGAGAAAATTCTTTTTATGACTGGATATACAAGCTTGGTTGTCAGAAAACACTTCGTTGTAACTTACATATAGAGCATGTTTCCTTTTGGCACTGAGGCAGAGACAAAAGCAGCAGCAGAGAAGTCATGGTTGAAAACATTCGAAATGTGGTGCTACGGAAAACTGGTGTCTCGACTGGTGGAGATGAAATGGATCGACAGGGTGATAAAAAGAGTCCTTAGGAGAATGGGAGAAAAAATACGTCTTCTGAAAACCCTAAGAAAAGACGGGACAACCTAATCGGCCACATCATGAGACATGATGGCCTGATGAAGACAATCGTGGAGGAAAAACTGTATGGAACGAATGGAAAAGGAAGACATTTCATGAGATGTATGGAGCAGGTAGTGAAGGATTTGAAAGAGAAGAATTATGTTAACATGAAGAGGTTAGCTGGTTGGAGAATCGAGTGGAGAACTGCGCCAAACCAACCTTAGGATCATTGACCTATGATGATAGCTCGCATTAGCACGCGGAATCTGTACATGCAAACAGTAACAAACGCCAATTAGCGCCAACGGACACCCTCGTTGCTTTATGCTAGAATTAAGGTGTAGAATAGTTTTAAACTGGTTTATAACTTTCTCCGTGAAGCTGGAAAATCAATCAATTTCGATGCGCATGGCACTTCCTGTAATATAAGAACGTAATGCATCGAAACGTGATCGGAAAGAACCAATTGTGGATCATAATATTATAAATTGATAAGATTTGAAAACTATATACTTGAATATTTAAGAAAATGAATACCAAAATCCTTAAAATTGAAAAATAGTGAATATTTTTCTGTTATTATGGCTATTGAGTGGTTTATTTTTACCGGACGCTGAGGACAATGCATTTCCATGCATAGTATGCGTGAAGCTAATTTCTTTACAAAATTCTTGAATTCAGTTGCCGCACCTTGGTCTTTGAGCTGCGGGAAGTCAGTGAGGCGTGACGGCTTCCTTTGTGATCTACACTTGGACGAGAAAAGGAGTCTGGCTCCAGCATTAGTGCCCCGCGGTTGCGGTCATTACGCTGCGTAACCTAGCAAACACCACAGTCTTTGAAGTCCGTTCCGAAAGAAGGTTCGGCACTTTTGATGTGTTTACCTGACTTGGTGCACGGACCGGAATAATAGCTGAAACAAAACTTTACCTTTCCCGCCGTAGCCTGTTGTGAGATGTCGGCTCTTGGCTTGCACATACATGCGTAGTGGCCACTCACCGTGACCGACAACTGCTAATCGAATCAAACGAGGCGTAGCAAGCTCAGTATCTTCAAAAACTTCCGACTTCTCTGGGTGCCCACGTCTTCCGCCAGCATTATGATCCTTCATTACCAGCAGAGCCAACAGGAAATGTTTTTTGTTAGCCTAACTTGCGAGTCCTCTAGGCACCAGAAATTTAACGGTTATCGTAGTCCATATTACGGACTTTTGTATACCAGTTGTAGTCTCTGCAACTGTCATGTAGGTGTAATGCAGGGATAGATAAACTGCGGCTAGCGAAAAACATGTGGTTCTTTGGGTAGGTGACCGTGGCTTGAAGTAAAATTGAAGATGAAAATTTATTCACCCTGTGAGACAAGTGTGCACTTGTCTCACAGGGTGTGAGTACAGTGTACTTGTACAGTGTGTGAGACAACTTAGCAACAGCTTAAATTAGCAAAAAAAAAAAACAAATAAAAAATGTACGCTCACACTCAATCACTCGGGTTTGATCGAGATGAATAGTGACCCTAGAGAAATACTCGCAAATACTCTGCCATTACTAGGCCGTAGATACGTTTTTCTTTATATTAACAGAAACTGTAATGTAGTATGTAAAATAGGTTTTGGTATCTTGACATTGATGCATACCTGATGTTGATTCACTATTTGCCATATACCCTTGTGGTGCCTTGCATGACAATGTGTCGATTAAACATGCAATGGTTACAAATATGAGATGAAAAATATGTAAATATCATCAGGAAGTGCAAAATACTTGCGTGAATCATAGTTATGCATCTAAATATTATATGTATAGAGTGATTTCATCACATCCATGCCTACTTTTTGGGAAGTATTTGGCTGTTTTACACGGTTATTAATACAGCTGAGGCTGCAGCCAGAGCACTTGCGCGAGAAATCTTTTGTCGTGTAAAGCGACGACTTCTTAAGAGAGATTGCGCCAATGCGTGATCGACTGCGAGCAAATTAGAGCATATTCTAATGTCATGCATGCATTCACGCAATTTGCACATTTATTTTTCAGTAGACGAAGATGTAGCGGTAATGAACTGCCCCGGAATTCTTGCGATTAAATAGGTTGTTGACGATTGAGTTGGGTTTTTTTATGTTGCACTCTACTGTTTCGGTAGTACATTAAGTGCAATAATCACGAGCTGGGCTATTAATCAGATGGAAGCGTAAATTTCTTTCGTAAAGTAAGAGGCCGTTATCTTAATGTAAGAGAAACAATTGCACTTTTCCACAAATTGGTTTATTGCGTACAACGCGTTTCGGCTCACAGAGCCATCATCAGGTACAAGACAAAGTTACCTGATGATGGCTCTGTGAGCCGAAACGCTTTGTACGCAATAAACCAATTTGTGGAAAAGTGCAATTGTTTCTCTTACATTATGAAGAACTTCCACGATATCTCGCCTGAATCTGTTGAATTTATTAGGCCGTTATCTCTTTAACTTAGCCCACAGCCGTTAGTTCGCTGTGCAAAATGTGGGCTAAGCAAACGGGACTAGACTCCACTATTTGGTTTAGAATACGGTTTAAAAACATTTAAAATGGTGGTAATATAATTGGATTTTTAACGTCCAACTGATTGCTTCTTAGCATTTGTTGAAGTTATACGATATATTGACGGTATCTACTACCACTACTTGGTGGTATATTGTCGCTGAAATACTCCGCCTACAATTGCACCGTGTCACCGTGCACCGTGTCACAATTGCACCGTGCAAGCTGTCAAGCTAGCCTCGATATTTTCTGTGTCACGGACCTTCGCGGTCGACTGCTCAAACGGAAGTGACATTATCTTGCGCTTTTCATGGCTGCGTAAAATGGCTTTTATGGCTACGTATTTTGGGGATGGATCGTAGGTGCTCGAGCGACATAAAAGAAGCGAAGATTGGCGCGGCGAGGATTTCTGCAGGATTTATTAAGAGGAGTGATTATCCCAGACAATCCATTGAACAGATTTCGCCTCGGACGATTGTTTCGTGTGGATCCTTCGGCCAACGAATTGTACACAACCATAAGCACCCGCTCGCAAACGTATTTGTATACATATTTACCCCCAAAGGGAACCGTTAGCCTCGGAGGTTTCCAGTTATCCCCTCGAGGGATTGACTACTCTTCCTCGCGGTTTCGGAATCGGAGCGATGAACGCCCCACCCAAGGGATCGGGTGAGCGATTACTCGCCGCTTGCCGAGGCGCCACGGCCACCGTTTCCAATTAACTGTCCGTGGAGGGACCCACCGCCCGGGGACGGACGCTAATGGAAAATTACGACTCTCGCCACCACGCTCGCAAAGAGTCCAGAGGGTGGAGGAAGGGGGTGCTAATTTGAAGCGCCGCGCTCAAGAAACTCGTCCATGTCGCTCGAGAAGATAAACATCATTGCTCACTTCCAGGAAACTCACATTCGGGAGGCGGGAATCATCGATGTTTTGCTAATTTGTGATGTATCGTTGGTGATATGTCTCGTCTACATCTACACGATACTCTGCAAGCCACCGCGAGGGTGTGTGGACGGGGGTGATGATCGCCAAAAATGCACTATAAACATGCAAACATGCTACTATAGGGTCTCAGGCAACTAGACTGTTAGTATCTACATAGTAATAAGGGATTGGTTGTTAATACATGCGACATGCACTACAGACTACTCTAAAATATTTCCCCTACCTATCCCTTTGCTTTGCTGCCTATTCTGTTCTCTTATAGTACGGGGGAAAAATGACGTTTTGAATCTATCAGTACGACAATCTATCTCCTTAATCTTATTCGTTTGTTCGAATATAGCATAATACGCTGGTGTTTTCAATATATGCCTAACATCTTCAGTAAAAACTGTCAGTGTATCGTTCGAGTAGTGGATTATGAAATATGAGTTTTAAAACTGTTAGTAGCGTCGACGGTGTGTGGTAAAGGTAGAATGTTTTTGCATGTTTGCTTGCAATTTCTATTCTTTTTAAACTGGGGAAGTTCTGACTAGCATATAAATACTAAACCTTTTTTGATGCATGATATGTAGTGCATGTTTGGTGAGAAATCACCCCCTGCCACACACCTTTGTGGTGGCTTGCAGGGTATTATGTAGATGTAGATGTAAAATAGTCTGTAATATTTTTACCGATTTCAACAACCAATGCCCCCGATCGATATATCTTGTAGCGGAATCGTATCCTTACTAAAAAAACATTAGCCCGAACAAGTCCTCAGGTCCTGATGAAATTCCAGCTCGTGTGTATAACGAAATAGCTCTCGAAATGACTCCGTATCTTAAAGTAATATTCAACAAATCCCTCGAAGAACACGCAGTTCCCAAAGACTGGAAGAAAGCAAATGTGACCCCAATTTTTAAAAACGGCGATAAGGAACAGCCATGTAATTATAGACCAATATCATTAAGGTCACCATCATGTAAAATTATAGAGCATATTATAGTTACATCAATAATGGGACACCACGATAGCCAGGATTTATTGATTACAAACCAGCGTGAGTTCAGCAAGGGACGGTCTTGTGAAACTCAATTAGGTCTTTTTGTTCATGATATTCTAGTTTCCGGAGAAGGTAACGTACAGGTAGACGCAGCGTTTCTTTAGAAAAGCGGTTGACTAGGTTCCCCACTGTAAACTACTCGCGAAGTCAACATCATACGGGATAGACAGTAATATAGTAGGCTGGATAGGAGACATTTTTCATGAACGCGTTCAAAGGGTAGTATTAGATGGCGCCAGGTCAGGCGATGTAAAAGTTACATCGGGTGTTCTTCAGGGAAGCGTGATAGGGCCAATTTTATTTCTTCTCTACGTAAACGACTAGAATGCAGTAGTTAAGAATAGCAAGCTCCGTCTTTTTGCCGATGATGCAGTTGTGTATAAGGAAATTAGAATGAACTATAAGAGAACAGAATAGGCAGCATAGCAAAGGGATAGTTAGATGAAATATCGTCAGAGTAGTCTGTAGTGCATGATGCATGTATTATACGCTTAAATACTATATATACTAACAATCTAGTTGTATGAGACCCTATAGTTGCTGGTTTGCACGTCAATAGTACATGCTTGGTGATCTTCACCCCCTGCCACACACCCTTGCGGTGGCTTGCAGGGTATCGGGTAGATGTAGATACATCTACACAATACCCTGCAAGCCACCTCGAGGGTGTGTGGCAGGGGGTGCATCCACACCAGGAACAATGACACAACAAACAAAAATGAACACTACAAAACAAACACTACACCTTTAAAAGTAGTTGGGGTAAAAAACAAGGAAAACTACCAAATCCCAATCATGCAGACACACCCATGAATACCATGCATGGAAAAAAAATCAATGCACGTGAGTCACGTTGATTTGAACATGCAGGTAATAAAAAAAATACTATGGACCTACTCTGAATATTACCTCTATTATTATTACCGATTTACGCGACGTTTAACGTTCTGATCTCGAATAGTACGCGGAAAAAATGACGTTTTAAACCTGTCCGTCCTGCAATCTATCTTCTTAATTTTATTAGAATTATCGAACCTACCACAATAAGTCGGAGCCAGCAATATATGATTAACGTCATTAATGAAATGTCCCTCCCTAAATTTTCCTAGAAGATTAAGTCTATAATTCAGCCTGCGTTGTGACAGCGATTCCCATCCCAATTCGGCTAACATACCAGACACACTGCTTTCCCTATCGTAACACCCTTTTACAATTCTCGCCGCTCTTCTTTGTGCTCGATCTAGTTCGTAAATTAAGCCTGCTTCATAAGGGTCCCATATACTCGCAGCATATTCTAAGTGTGGTCTAACAATTGAAAAATAGCAACGTTCCTTCACCCTCTCCTCACTTTTCCCTAATATTCTTTTAATAAACCCCAACCTTTTAGATAGTCTCAGTGGAAATAGTTTTTTCCGTAATTCTTTTCCAACCAAAATCTCAGTATTGCCGAAGTTTTCCGCCCGACGGAAAGCCTTCTGTGTGTGTAGGAGGAGCGCGCGCAAAAGTTACTCTCCCTTATCTTCCGTCTTCTGGGGAAGATCCAAGACGCCCGGACAAGTTTGAACAAGTTCTTTCTTTCACGCGGTCGAGGCGTGCTGTCAAGAGAGCCCAGCCGCGCACGGTTCCCAAAAACCCGTTGAGGGAGGATTTTTGGGAGAGATGGGCGTGGAGGTGGGTGGCTCGGGTGGAGTGATGGTGGTGTTGGAGGGTCGGTCGCTGCTATTATTTTTTCCCCCTTTTTTCGGGTCCGCGTCGGTGAGAAACTGGGAATCCGGCTACATTTCCGACGCCTGTGAGACGTAATTTGAAAAGACAGGCGGTGGAAGATATCGGGAACCGGTGGATGAGGAGTAGTATAGGTATCAGATGAAATGAGGTACGCCATCTCGGCTGTTTCGGCGGGTGCCGTAAACTATCACCACGCATCAAAAGTCGTTCTCGTCATTTTTTTTTGGCGCAGTGTTTCGCTTTTTCCCAACATTATTCCCCTTTTCAACTGTCCATGACTCACCACGCACTTGGAGGGAGGTGGTGGGTCATTAGCCGTGAAAATTGACATTTTCCTTCGAAATTTCGCTGATGATGCTGGAAACATTTTGCGAAATCCGAATTACTGTGGTAGTTGGACTCATGAACGTAAAATTAGGGAAAAATTTGGCCTGGCTGACAGATTTCAACTCTTTTATTTTTTCATACTATTAGAGGCCAGAAGGCAATCGTCGATGAGCCCAATTGGTGCAGTGGTTACGATCGTAGACATCCGTGCCGAAGGTCGTAGGATCGATCCCTACTGTCGGAAGTTTTTTTTTGCCACACACCCTTGTGGTGGCTTGCAGGGTATTATGTAGATGTAGATGTAGATGTCCGTTTTCCTCGCACAATTAGGGATATGAATAGCAGTAAATATGTCCAATAAGAGTGAATCAATCACTGTATAGCATAGGTAGCTGCATGTTGGTTTAAGGACCTGTAGGCAACCCAATTAACAGCATGTTTTTGCATGCTTACTTTGCTATTTTTATCTTTTTTAAATAGTGAAGTTTAGACTAGTATATTAATACTAATACTTTTTATGCATTATATGTAGTGCATGTTTGGTGAGAATTCACCCCCTGCCACACACCTTTATGGTGGCTTGCGGGGTATTATGTAGAAGTAGAAGGTAAAAGTGAACGGAAAGAATGGAAAAGGTAGTTCTCGTATGAGGTATATGTAACAAGTTGTGAAGGATGTAACAGAGAGGAGCTACGTAAATATGAAGAGGTTGGCCGATAGAAGAATCGAGTGGAGAGCTGCGTCAAACCAATCCTAGGGTTGTGGACCGATGATGATGATTAGGGGCTAACATTATTTTCTCATACAATTAAGGATCTGAATAAATGTGAATACATTCAATGATAAACAAGTTAACATGTTTATCGATAGTTAGACCAGGTAGTTTATTGTCAGTATCAAAGCCTAAAGACTACCCAACTAACGACACGCTTATGTATAATTGTTTTGCATATCACCTTTTCGAAGGATTTGCAATTGCTATAATGCGACTAAAATATAGTTGCTTAAGAATGTTAGGTAGTGCATATTTTCTGAACATTCACCTGATGCCACACAAATTTACAGTAGCTTGGAGGTTATTATGTTGATTTAGATATTTGCTTCATATAAGAATGGAAGGAAAAAGACATTGGTAAATAATCATTTAGTATGAAGCATAATTTATTTTGAATTCTTTAGACTGTTTCCGTCGCCTACGTGTATCCTATTATCTACGTGTGCCCCTATTATCTAGCATGTCTCCTAAATATCTTAGTTGCATCTCATTAGTACATGTTTGGTGATCTTCACCCCCTGCCATATACCCCCGTGGTGGCTGGCAGGGTATTACCTAGATGTAGATATATCGGGTTGGTGTGGAAATATATCTATGGCCTTCCCATATAAAGGGATTGTGTTTGAATTATTGCAGTGGTAGATATTTTTCATTGGTGTACCGGTGCCTACGAGTGCTGTGTGGAGAGCATATCGAATATCAGCTTTCTGACCGTCTTGTGTAAGGTTAACTCCCTGGAGCCATTGGTGCATTTAGTCAAGAATTGGGTAATGCCGACGCCGGTTTTTCCTCCTCCGTACCCTGAAAAGTTAGAGCCACCAAGAGTAAAATATGATGGAGTAAGTAGAAAATTACTCGTTGGCAAAAACCGCGTTTTATAATTGGCGCGAATGCCCTTGGCCGTTGTTCTCCTCCCCCGAATCACTACTATTCGTAAACGAGCGATTTTGAAATTTTCCCTTACAACAGTACAGGTTAAAATTTTTGAATGATTGCAACAGGGCAACATATATGATGCCAGGGTATGGGATCTCTACGAAATCGGTCTTAATAATAAACTTGAACGTGAGCATCGAAGATCGGCAAGATTTGTAAAGGAACGGTACCTTCGCTATATTAGCGTAACCAGTCTATTAAATGAATTAAAATGGGAATCATTGTCAGATCGCAGGTTCAGATTTAGACTTAATTTCTTAAATAAATTCCAAAATAATATTTTCAGTGATGACGTTAAAAATATTTTGCGAACCCCAAATTACTATGGTAGACTGGACCATAATCACATAATTAGAGAAATTGATTGCCGAACTGTCAGATTCAAAATGTCCTTATTTCCTCGTACAATTAGGGATATGAATAGCGGTAAATATATATAACATAGGTAGTTGCATATTGGTATAAGTACTTGAAGGTAACCCAACTAACAAAATGTTTTTGCATGCTTGCTTTGCTATTTTTATCTTTTTTAAACAGTGAAGTTTAGACTAGTACATTAATAGGTACTAACCCTTTTTTATGCATAATATGCAGTGCATGTTTGGTGAGAATTCACCCTCTGCCACACAACTTTATGGTGGCTTTCAGGGTATTATGCAGATCTAGATATACAGTCTAGCTACTCTGAAATGCAGTCGCTAGCAAAATTTTCTACTATCCACCATTTCAGATCAGAGCTTTCCTTCAGCATTCGGTAAAAATATTATCTATATCTACTAGACTTTTCAGCAAGCCACTTCAAAGGTAAGAGGTAGAAAGTGAGTTGCCACCATAAATGCACTCAAGTTTACTTATACTGCGTACCTAAGGATAGATTCTTATGAATACTAAGCGGGACACAAATTAAGTACTTCTTTTCATCCAGCAAGTGAAGAAACATTTGGGAAGTACATCTGCATCTACACTTACGCGTTACCCCGCAAGTCACCGCGAGGGTGTGTGGCAGGGTGTGAAGATCACCATGCGTCCACTACTAACTTGAAAACAAGTAACTATAGGGTCTCATGCAAGTGCATTGTTGGTATCTATAGTATTTAAGGGGTTAATACACGCATCATGCACTACAGACTACTCTAAAATATTTCCCCTACCTATCCCTTTACTATGCTGCCTATTCCGTTCTCTTATAGTACGGAGGAAAAATGCCATTTTGAATCTATCAGTACGACAATCTATCTCTCTAATCTTATTTATCTGGTCGAATGTAGCATATACGCTGTTTTTTTAAATATGTGCCTAACATCTTCAGTAAAGCTATCCGATTGAAATTTCGCTAATATATTTTAACTGTACTTTAACCTACGCTCTGATAATGATTCCCACCCTAATTCTTTTATTAATTCTGAAACGCTACTCAACCTATCGTAACACCGTTTAATGAACCTAGCTGCTCTACGCTGCACACTGTCTAGTTCTCTGATCAAACCTAATTCATTCGGATCCCATACACTAGCTGCATACTTAAGGTGGGGCCTAACTAGAGAAAACTAACATCGCTCTTTTTTCTTCTCATCTCATTTCCCAAGTACTCTTTTTATAAATCCTAGCTTTCTCTTCGCTCCGCCGCATATTTCCCTAATGTGTCTTCCCCACGATAAATCTTTAGGGGTTGTACACCTAAATATCTTATGGTTTCAACGTTATCGATCTTCGTGTTACTAATTTTATACGAACGCTCTATCGAATTATTCCTCCTCCAGAAATTGATACCTGCACACTTTTTAAGGCTAAGTTCTAATTGTCATTTGTCGCACCACTCTTGAATTGCATCTAAATCCTTGCTAAGCGATTTCTTGTCTTCTTCTTTTGATACCCCTATACACTACCGCATCGTCTGCAAAAGTCTAAGCTTACGAGTAAATACGGTTCCCAAATCGTTTATGTATGAAAGAAATAGAAGCGGACCTATTACGCTATCCTGGGAAACTCCCGATGTGACTTTGATTGTTTCCGACATGATACCATCTATGACAACCCTTTGCTCTAAAACGCATAAAAACATGCATTATACAAATTAGTATTTCATTCAGGGATGCCTAAATCGTAAAAAAAATCCAACAATAATTTTTTCTCTGTTCGTTTCATTAATTCGTATCAATCTAATGTGCGTAATTACGTTTTCATCTTAGGGCAAGTTTATTTAAAGAAGGCATCATGGTGTGAGAAGTCTTGATGTTGTTACGGCAGCATATTATTCGAGAGAAGAACGAATCTTTGAATACATCTCTTGTATTTCTCTTATCTTATCCTAGTAGTCCTGTCTACCGATGTAGTGTAGTGTATAATTACCTCGGTAGCTTAGGTGAAATCGTCTGCCTTGTACTTATGTAATAGCCGTAGTATGACGTTGATCTTACTGTTTGTAGGTTCTCCGATTCCATTGTATCTAGGAATAAAGTCACACTTATCATATCAATTTTTTCACAAATCCAGCTGATGTCCTCTGAATTATATCTAATTTATATTATTTATCCCTTTTCCCTCAGATTCTAAATACTAGAGGCGTATTCAACCTTTGACCTAACTAACGCGAAGGAACACCTCTCCTTAAATATTACGTTGAACTATTTTCCAACCACCCATATAATAAATCCATGGCTCTCTAAGGCGGACCAGAAAATTCCGTTTACATGTGATAAATCAGTGCCCCTGCCTGTATTCAATCTCGGACCTTGGTGATGCGTAGCCAGTTCTCCAGCCAGCGGGCAAACCTGATCAGCTAGCCAATTCCTTCTTGGACCAGTCAGAAGGCCGATGGGGTCTGTTGGAGAGAGAGAGGGAGGGCGCGACAAGGGGTAGGGAAGTTTGGGAGGTTTGTTGTTGTGGGCTAGGGAGTAGCGTGGCGGAGGGGTTGGGGGAAGGATTAGGCTCACAGGTGTCTCCACCTACCTTTTCCCACGGAAAAGAAAGGGGAGGAACAGGTGCTTGGGGTAGCGGTCGAAAAAAAAAAATAAATTCGTCCACTGGTCCGGACGAACGAGGAAAGGATGGGAAGCTGTTTTGTATCGGATGTTCGTGTTCGTAAAATTACGTGATTTAAACGACGCTTTTCGCCAGATCGGAAAAAATCTATTATACAATCTCACCTCTCTTTACCCCTCTTTCACACCTGAGTTTCGAAGCACCCCTTCAAACCAAATCCCAGAGCAGTGCCATCCGCCTCAATTTCATTTCATCGTCTCAAAGGAAACACCGCATTTATTTTACGGATATCGCGGCCTTTCTGGCATTTTCTTTGAACCAATGGCATCTTTAGCGCTGTACACTGGAACTTTATATCGCTCCTGACGTTCCACAATGATTCCAGAGGCAGGGAAATGGCGCGATATCCGTTCGTGAACTCTGCCGTAAATTTGTCAAATACTGCGAAATTCCGAGTCATCATCGGTGTTTCTATCCTAGGATTGGTTTATGGCAGCCATCCATTCTACCCTGTTCGGTTCACATTAATTGCCATGAGAAAAAATTCACCTGGATCGGGAATCGAACCACGGACAATTGGCTTTCCGAGCCATTGCGCAGACCACCATGACAATTTTACCGAGGTTCAAGGTACTATTTCCGTTGGGGTTCACCTTTGGTCGTGGCTTCTTTGAAGCCCTTTCTCCTTTGCGTTGCCATCCTTGATGGACCGCAAGGGCTCAGCATCTAGTACCTTGAACCTCGGTAAGCCATGAGAATTAAGGATCCTGGGTAGCGTGGTGGTCTGCGCGTTGACCCGGAAAGCCCTGGTCCGTGGTTCGATTCCCGGTCCAGGTAAATTTTTTCTCATGGCAATTCATGTGAATTTCACCGCCGTTCACGCGGCAGGCTTGAACTATCCTACCTGCCCTGTTCAGTGTTAATTCCCTCACGCCCTGGTTTGTTTTCTCTTTCACGTTTTTCTTTACTTGCCCTATATACTTTTCCCTAGGTCTTCCTCGAGGGACTTTTCCTTCATTTTCCCTCTATTATGTTTCTTACTAATTCATTGTGTATCAAGTTATGTCCAATCCATCTGGTTCTTCTTTGCCATAGGGTTCTTCTTTGTAGGGTTTTACACATTGTCCTTTCTTCATCTGCTCTTCTGTACACCTCTTCATTCCTCACATATGTAGTGCATGTTTGGTGAGAAATCACCCCCTGCCACACACCCTTGTGGTGGCTTGCAGGGTACTATGCAGATGGATTGATATAGATTATCTGTCCATGTGATCTTCAACATTCTCGTCCCGCACCAATTTTCGAAGGTTTCAATTCTTCGCTGGTCTGCTTTCCCGTCTGCTTTCCCTGCTTTTATCTGAATCCGAATTGATTTTCCGAAAGTTTGTTGCAGCCGATTCCGTGAACTTCACTCTCGCTCGCAGCTTTGGCATTTAATACAGGACCGATCCTCTTGAGTGGCCATTCCCGAGTGGTCATTTTAATACTCTATGAAGGTATTGTGTTGACGATTGACTTGTGTCGTTGCCATCAAGAACGCTAATGAGAGGTAGATTGAGCTTCATAATACTATGAAAGCCACTGCCAGGGTTTGTGGCAGGGGTGGACCAAATCTAGACATCCATTTCAAATCAAATTTACACCTACAGACATGCAAAAGCAGACGACTTATCATTATTTTAACCACTATTTCGACTTCCATCGAAATTCCCCAATCTAGCAGGTATATTTCAGCTTGTCATTTTCACCTCTTCCTGTCTCCGTGCGGTTTATTTTCTCCATTATTCTCCATGAGAGGGAATTGAGTAACTAGAGTTATGCAAGTCTAAAACATCCCCTTACGCGGAAGAAAATGGATCGGAAGAGGGTTCATTCAAGTTCTGTTATTCATTATAATCAAAATAAGATTATCCTAGACTGGAACTATGCAAATTCTACATATTTATGGCTGTATGCCAGGGGATATCGAAAAAAGCATTGCACTCGTCTGTTGCACACATGCAGTTGGATTCTGCCATACGATATTCATGCCATTATTTTTTATGCTTGATATGTAGTGCATGTTTGGTGAGAATTCATTCCCTTCCGCACACCTTTATGGTGGGTTGCAGGGTATTATATAGATGTAGATATTCCGCCCCGATATTTACTTCAGCTATTCTAGCTACATCCCCCGATCGGGTAGCAGGGTGTAATCATCAACGCAATGCATTCATTGATTTCGAGAAATCAAAACTTATAGTAGCATCGACAGTAGGAGTTTTATGCTTAAACTAAAATGAAAAAATGTATTGAATTCACCATAGCATGATTAAGGGATTAGAACATTAAACATCGGCCAAATTACCGATTATATCCGATTTAATTAAAATTTAAAACGCATTGATTCACTGAAAATGTTAGATATATGTTAAGAACTTCTGCGTATTATGCTGTATTTGATCATGTAAATTAGATTAGAGAGGTAGATTGTCGCAACGATAGATTTTATACGTCATTTTTCCCGTGTACCATAAGAGAACACAATAGGTAGCATAGTATAGGGATAGGCAGGTCAAATATTGTTACTGTGGTGCGTTATGCATGTTTTTAACGTTATTACCTTATGCATGCTATCGAAATTCGGATAAATATACTTAGAAAGATGTCTTTATGATCAATCATCACTACATTAGTATGTAGATACCGTAGATACTAACCATTTAGTTGCGCTTGATTCTTATATCTAATATACTTTATCGAAGTAGTAGCATTGTAGCTCTTAGCTGCTTGTAAGTAAAGGAGGTGTTGTGTTCTTCAACCCCTGTCACGCACACTCGCGGTGGCCCGCAGGGTATCACGTAGATGATGAAATCTAGCAAAATCGCGGGACTTTATAATTTTTTCTAACGTCATATGCAAATACACAGGTTCGATATTACTTAAAAGGCCTACATTTGACCTATGTTCTGAAAGTTAATCCCTTCCTAGTTCTTCTATAAGTGTATAATAAGGTAAATACATATCTCTTTTATCTTTCTCTCTCGAATGTTAACTTTGTGAACGAATCGGACATGCAGGACATCTTGGAGTACATCCCCAAGAAGTGTGTATTTACAGAGTATTTTAACGGAAAACAAATCGGGTTCAGATTTACTGGAAGGGTTCAGACTGAATTGAAACGTTTGTACCCTTCGCGCGAACCTGCCTTAACTCTCAGCTTCCCGTCCGTCGCCAACACTTCCGCGTTGGGCTTCGTAAGCCTGCAAACATGCCCTCCCCATCTCTCTGGCGCGGTTACGTCACTTCCGCATTCGCCACTTTAACTCCTCCATCGTACGTCCTCCCCCTCTAGTATGCTCTCTTCTTCTTCTACGTCGCACATCTCCGATTGCGTGCGAGGGCTGGTGTTTTTATTTTTACGACCGGACAAAGTCCTTCCTGAGGACTCTCGGCTCGGAGGGGAAGATGTGGAGCGGGGAATAGGACGACTGCTGAGGGGGGTGGGGGAAAGGGAGGTGACTGGAATTGGCGGGAAAGCCGTGGAGAACAGTGGGTCGGGTCCTGATCGCGGATTGGATGATATTCCCGGGTGAATATCGTGTAGGTATGTACTAAGCTGATAAGAATGTTTGTACAACTATATTTGGATTTCGAGCTCTAAGACTGGCTGCCGGAACCACTCACGGGCCGAAGGTTAAAATGCTAGCCGAATCTATTACGCCATTGCCTTGAAAAACATTCATTGCAAGATATTGGGGCGTAGTACACACTGGTGATATTTGGAGCGGAAGAGAATTGTATTAACGTCATAGGGGATTGCAAACAATGTAGAACTCAGTAATGGACCCTTTCGCAAAGGCATAAAGATATTGTTTGCGGTGAGTTTGACATTGGGCTTTTTCTCGCTTATTTTAAACCGGAATGACTCAATAATCGGTGCTCGAGGTGTGAGTAGGTATTACAAAAATGTGAAACTTGATCATAATTTGTTTACAAAAATGTGATTCTGAGTGAACTGAGGAAACTCAGGACCGCGCGAAGCTGTTTAGCATGGGGTAGGTACATCTACATACATCTTCATCTACGCGATACCCTGCAAGCCACCGCGAGGGTGTGTGACAGGGGGTAAAGATCACCAAGCATGCACTCTTGAAATTCAAGCAACTAAATCGAAATATGCTACATAATAGGGTCTCATGCAACTAGATGGTTAGTATATGTATAGTAATAAAGGGATTGGTTGTTAATACATGCATCATCCACTACAGACTACTATAAAACATTTCACCTATTTATCCCTTTGCTATGCTGCCTACTGTGTTCTCTTCTAGTACGGGGAAGAATGGCATTTTGCATCTATCGGTACGACAATCTATCTCTCTAATCTTATTTATCTGGTCAAATCTAGCATTATACGCTTGTGTTTTTAATATATGCCTAACATCTTCATTGAAGCTATCCGATTTAAATTTCTGTAATAGATTTAATCCGTACATAATACTCTGCAAGCCACTACAACCGTCTGCAGCAGGGGTTAACAATCACTAGGCATGCATTATCATTCATAGAGAGCACTCACTGACTTATGGGCATGCATACAATTGCTTCTCCGTTTATACTCTTTTTACCGCATGATATTCATAGAAATCTCTCCTTAGGTAGTGTACCAAATACTCACATCTCATCCTGAGATCACGGCTTAGAATCTCGACCGTTTCTGATATTTTTTTAAAAATCGGTATACCTGTTATTTTTTATGTGCTGTGAGGAAAGCATATCGAGTTCATTACCCCATTTGCGTGCCGATAAGCTATTGTCCCGTTTGTGCCTTTCACCTTTGACCAGACTAAAACCGACGTCTGTTTTTTCTCCAACCCTCTTCCGTCCCTTGGAAACATCCCAGAATATCCCTCCCTCTTCCCAATACCCACATATCCGAAATTGTGGAAATGATTACATCTCTATCGGTTTTCTCTCCAAAATAAATGCTAAATACTACCATACAGTACATCTACATTTATGTAATACCCTGCGAGCCACCGCGAGAGTGTGTGGCACGGGTCGCAGATCACATAATATACACTACTCTTACCAAAAGCTTATAGTTGCAAGTAAGTGGTTAGTTATCATTTTGGAGATGATATATGTAACCTTCTTTTCTATCTCCAGGTGGCTTGTTGGGTCCACTGTTGATGTAGAATGTAAACATTTGGCGATGAATAGCGTTTGGAAGGTTTCGGTGCTGAACATAGAAATATCAGGAATATATATCTACACCTACATGATACCCTGCAAGCCACTATAAAGGTGTGTGGCAGGGGGTGTATTCTCAACAAACATGCACTACATATCATGCGTAAAAAAGGATTAGTACTAATATACTAATCTAAACTTCACTATTTAAAAAAGATATAAATAGCAAAGCAAACATGCAATATAATGCTGTTAGTTAGGTTATCTTCAAGTCCTTATACCAACATGCAGCTACCTATGCTATCCATTGATAAACTCGTACAAGACATATTTACCGCTACTCATATCCCTAATTTTACGAGGAAAAAAGCAAAAACGTTTTTAATCTGACAGCTCTGCAATCAATTTCTCTAATTTTGTGAGAATGTTCCTGTCTACCGTACTATGTTGGGGTTCGCAAAATATTTTTAACGTAATCACAGAAAATATTATCTTGAAATTTATTTAAGAGATTGAGTCTAAATTTCAACCTGCGATCTGACAACGTTTACCATATTAATTCATTTAATAGACTGGTTACGCCAATATAGTTATCGTACCGTCCCTTTACAACTCTTGCCGAAACTTGGAATGAGTCGGTATATACCTATTGTAAGCATCGGAGGGGACGGGCACCTACGAAACCTACATGTTAATAATTAGTTTCAATCCATACGTAATTAATTGTAGCATAGTTCATAGTAGTATCATTTTATTTGAATTAGAGCGTAAAATATTCACTAAAGCCATGTTTTGATTGCATTGTTCTCCCAGTTTGGAATGTGACTATAATATTTACATCAATATCATGTGTACGGTGACCATGTGAATCCTCTAAGGCGGCAAAAAACGTTTTAAAATCTTTTTTGCTGTTTTCAAAAGACGTTTCAAAAACGGAAAAAAAGCCCCAAAGCAGTAAATAAGTACGCTGATAAAGTTTTTTCTGGTTTCAAAAACACATTTTTCCGCTTTAAAAACGTTTTCAATTGGTTTTAAAATCGTACTTATAAGGATACAAAATGTTTTTATCTGTTAAAAACGTTTTTCACTGAGGTCTAAACAGTTTGGATACATCTCTTTAACTTTATCCTCAGGTATAGGTTTTAGTCAAAGGATATTACGCATATATTCCTGCATGGCCTACCTAAACTACCTTCACGCAATTATATGCTAGAACTAACTAATCGTTTACTGATAACCATCCTTAAATATTCTAGTGCATGAATATGTTTGTTTGCATACCATTCTATTAATTTATTCATGATAATTAATTTTGAAAGACTAACACTGCGTTGATTACGGTTCTTCGAACATTTCCTGATAGTCATTTCATGGATAATCAAGACCGTTTTGAATATACACTATGGCTATTCTTTCAATACTAAGCGAGTAAGTTTTCTGAAAACCTATTATGAACAATGTTGCAGGATAGAGTAACTAAGACGGGTATGCTAACGTAATACAGTGTTGCTAAACGTGAAATCAACTTGGGGGTAAATTATTGACGAAAATGGCCAATGTTTAAGTTCGCAATAATACAGTATCGTATTTTTTTTATATTACTCGTCTGGGCAGATCGTAACGTGCATATCTTCGGATGTGATCGTAATTTTACACCTCAATTTATTTTAAATCAATTAAAAAGTTCCAGAGAGTTAACGAAAGAACAACAACGAGCGCTGGGTATAACTCATTGAAAAACATACAAAACACCAACTCTTTTCTCAAAAGGTTTTTGCTAGAAAATAGTTTCAAAACCTGAATAAAGCGTTATCTGAAAAAACCTTTTTTTGGGGTCCTTAAAACCGTTATAAGATGTTTTATTACAGCCACCTTCTCTCTTTTGAAAATGTTTTTTATGGAAACAATTTATAAACGTAATTAATGGGTCTATTGAAAAACGTTTATTTTTTTGGAGTTCCAAAACGTTTTAATTAGGGTTTTGTACGGTAATAAATTTTGAAAACATTTTTTATCATTTTTCATGCAATTTTTGCCAGAAAATAAATGTTTTCACTGTTTTGTGTGCTGTTTGGGTACCTACTATTTTCATGGATACATATTTTTGCATGATAATTTTTGCTGTAATGGTCAACGAAAAGACATGGTCACGGTCATGCATAATTTTTTACTTCACTATTGTTCTATTTATGAATGTAGTTTCCTCAAATTGCTATCTAGACTACTCCGTAACCATTCTATTGTTAGATATCGGGCGGGAGGGGTCGCGAAAATGAATCAAACACGAGACTACAAATACACTCTTTATTCCCGAGTCAAGTGATACAGCAACACAAGAGGGACCGTGCGTCTCCCAGGCCAGGGCTCGCGTAACTATATGCCGCCTCCAGACAGGTAGCGTGATCCCCTCCTCACGCATGCGTGCAGTCCTATTCCGCTTCGCCAAACAGTCATCCGTCCGCACAGGTATTTCTCCGCCGTGACGTCACATGAGCGCGAATTCAACTTTCGTCGCTAAAGCCCGTTTCACACGATACTAGATCCAGTACAAGGTCTAGTATACTCGGTAGTACGCTCGTTTTCCATTATCGTGTGAACAGAACCAGTATACTAGCTGGCAAGCATGCTAGCTAGTATACTCGCTGAGCTACTGGATTTCATACTTGATGCGGTACTAGATTTCTAGTAGGAAAGTAGCATTGACCAATCAAGTCACGCCACAGACGCTGTGCGAACTTCTCTTTTTTTTTAATTAGTATGGAGTGATATGGAATAACCGATTCATAGCAAGCACAAGTCGATGATCGTGTGAAACCTCCCAGGACGGTTCCAATCTTACTAGATTCCGTCCTCAGTATCAAGTAGCGGCTAGCACACTAGCGGGATCTGGAGCAGCTAGCACAATAGGTTTTGCTGGATCAAGTATCGTGTGAAACTGGCTTAACGCCATGTCTACGGACTACCTTGTTAACCACCCCGAGGGTGTGTAGCAGGGGATTCCCCAGATCTTGACTTTGATCATTTGTGTTGCTTAGCTCTTACATATTCCCTTTCTCTAACTTACCTAAACCGGCTAGTGTCCTATAGTGTCTCTTTTAAACAGCTGCCAGCCGTTGTAGTCAGGGTTGCAAATCGATCACGACCTTTGGTTTTCCTGGCAACCCAAAAGTCATGGGCTTGAATCCTTGATTTGAACCTGGTATTTTTCTTAGGATTAATCATATTAGACGGTACATTATAACCTAAGCAATTAGGCCATCCTAAAACCTTTTACTTCTATTTAAACTATTGATCACTTTATAGTTCTTATTCTGCCCACGTCCTATACAAAATCCATACATCTTTTCCGATTCTATAAAGATCTGCGAATAGAAAAATCCACTAAAACTTATATATAATTTTCTTTAAACATAATAGGTGAAACACGTGTGGTGTAGATTCAGCGTCTTCCACATACCTTTATGGTGGCTTGTGAGGTATTATGTAGATGTAGGTGTAGATTCTCTACCATAAGTACACCCTCAATCGCAGGATTCATGGGTTCGTTACCCATTTCACTTCTACTTCTTGAACACTCCATATCTTTTGCTGTACCACGCGCATTAAAAGTAATATGATTTATTTCCTCCTTAATCACGTCAGAGGTGTCTAGATTCGAATGTTTTCCAAACATTGTAATACCATTTATTATTTTTTTCTCATCCAAGTATGAAATTCCGTACGCAAAAATAAGTAATGCTAGGATTCTGGGCACCCCAATATATTGCAGATTTCGTTGCTGTGGATTAAATATTGAATTTTATTAATTAATTTTTCATTAAATGTTTGGAGTAGTTAGTTATTAGTAGGAAGGAGCATTTACGTAGGGACAATGGAATACTGAAGGTCGCTATTGAAGGAACGATAATGGGTAAGCAATGACGAGGAATAAAAAATAAGGGCTAATGGGTAATATATATCTATCAACTGGCTACCCTTTGAGCTACCTCGAGGGTGTGTGGCAGGGAGTGTGTTATCACCAAGCATACACTGCGTACATTGAGTAAAGTTTCCTTGCAGTACCAAATAAGAGATGTGTGTGAATATGATGTGGGACTTGAACTGAAAATTCTACTCTTCATCCAACATGGAAATAAATGTGAAAATGGGTAGGAACGCGTATCTGGAGGGGAAGTAGCTTAGCGAAGGAACTGGTATATAGATGAGTTATAAATGAGGGTGAGAACACTTCACCAAGACTTATTTAACCGGCAGAACACTATAAATCCAGTAATTATTGCACTGCTTAAATCTGAAATACAGTGAAAGATTTGGCAATTAATTCCCCATAGTCGCGGACTTTACGTAGGTCGTAGGAAGCTTATTTTCATTCTCCACCGTCGAAGTTAGTCAGTCTCAACTCTCTATCCATCGATTTCAACCGGGACGTAAAATAAACATGGAGGGAAAGGGAGCGTATTTTTATTGCCGACTGAACGTTCACTCACTTCCAAAGACCGGCGGCGGCTTGGAGTTTTTTGAATGCGAGAGGAGAGGGAAGGCAGCATCGGAAACGTCCCATTTCTCGCGCTTTACGATTCCCTGATCGCGTTCATAATCCGAGAACGCGGGGATATGCATGCAAAAGTGCTGTCAAAGAGTTCCGCGGAAGGAGAAAGCTCGCAGTAACGCTGCCTTTCGGAATCTTCCTTGAGTACCTATTCGGTTCGCATCGAGATGACCCCATTTTACGGTATTCATAATTCTTTATCATGTCTTCACTTCCATTACGAAGGTGATCATCTCTCGATCCAAAAATAGCGGAGAGATTTCCTTTGAGAAGTGATTATTCCCCGTATCAAGGTCACATCTGCCTTTGAAATAGAACTGCTTTTTTCGCAATTCGTGTATTAAGTACTGAAACTGCTATTTTTTTTCTTTTGAAGGAACATTCTCCTTCGTAAAGACTTGTTAATTTTTTAAAAAACATTCCCTTCTTACTCTCAACGACCCCAAGAGTGATGAACCTTAGAACGTTCTAAATTCGATATGAATGATTAGAAAGCAGAGTAGATGGAAGTAGCTGAGAGGTATCTAGCGACTCTGTATTCGTAGCTACCGTTATTAAAAGTACAATACTGTGTACCTAAGAAAAATGAAATGATAGCATGAAAAGTGTTAAAAGAATCGCCATTTTGCGTGGAGAAATATTTCATGAACATGTATATTGTTCCGTACAAAATCAAACAGTCGAACTAACAATAAGATATTTTCAGCCTCCACACCAGAACCAACTCAGAATTTAATATTTTCCGCCCCAATTAGATAGAACGACGACTACGCAGAATAAAATCTATTATCTTTCAAAATGACAGCATTTGAAAGAACATTTTCTTGTTTAGATTTAGAGTCAAACTAAGCATTTAGATTAATCTCTAAATATATCAAGTTAGTGATATCTTCTGATGCATTCTCAAACAAACATAAACAGAGGAGTGTATTGCTTAGTTTAAATTTTTACCAGCTGCTTGTAATAGAGTTGACTCCCCGAATCGCCACACCAGAACCAACTCAGAATTTAATATTTTCCGCCCCAATTAGATAGAACGACGACTACGCAGAATAAAATCTATTATCTTTCAAAATGACAGCATTTGAAAGAACATTTTCTTGTTTAGATTTAGAGTCAAACTAAGCATTTAGATTAATCGCTAAATATAACAATTTAGTGACATCTTCTGATGCATTCTCAAACAAACATAAACAGCGGAGTGTATTGCTTAGTTTAAATTTTTACCAGCTTCTTGTAATAGAATTGACTCCCCGAGGAATACAATTTATTAATACTTTCCTAAAAGAATCTCAGGATGGTTAATTAACACTCTGCATTGAATGTCATGTACGATTCCGTTGTTGTTGATGTTACAATTTATGTATGTACAATCTGTCGCCTCATAAGAGGCTTTTAATTACGCAATGTTTTGTACTGAGTTGATGGGGCCTAAACCTTCCAAATCACTCCTATTTAGCCTTCATTGTCACCCCTAGGCTAGCATGCGTAGTATGAACCTGCAATTCTCCTTGATCAATTCTCTCACGGCTTTTTCGCCTTTCTTTCCCGCGACTCTTGTTAATCGACTCCCCCTTTTCCCCAGCGTGACGAATCGGAAAAATTATCCGCTTTCATGCTTATCGATGCCCGCAAAATTTAATCCACGTTCCTACGGGTCTCATTCATTATTCTCTCTGATCTTAGTTACTGTCAGGCCATAGGTTACAATGTTGAAATAATCTTATAACTAAAAATCACGCCCGATCACTTTCCCGGCTACATCAAAACGCGTTCAAGCTATCTTGCTGCTACGGTCGATTCGATTAAAAGATTATACCAGGGAAGAAGACAGCCGATCGGATGAGTTTAAAATATCTTACCTTAATGTAAGAGAGTAATCCTTTTTAAGTAGACTTGAAGCAGCATAATAGTCATGTTGCTGCCAGCGTTTATTATCATCACTCCTTCCAAGCATGCAGCAATTTTCAAGATTTAAGTACCGTACAACGTCATCATCTACCCCGGTCATTCTAAGGTTGGTTTGATGCAACTTTCCACTGGATACTTAAATCGGCTAACCTCTTCGTGTTTACATTGTTCTTCCGTTTTATAGCATTTACCACTTGGTTCATAAATCTCATTCGAGATCTTCCACAGCAGTCCTTACCTTTTACCTTTCCCTCGACAACTTATATCCTAAGTGCATCATGTGCCGATTATATTGTCCCATGTTTAGTATATCCATCAGATTCCTTTGTCCTACCGCCCCTCTGAGAAGTTATTCCGAAATTTCTTGGGATTCCCGTTTCTCTTCTCTTTCTCAAAGGATTTTCTGAAGTGATGTATGTTAGTAATTGACATTAGAATATTGTTTTCTGGTGAAAATCAGCATCTACGTGTTAAAAGAAGAACGAAGGTTGTTGGAGGAAATTAGGATAAGGCAGAATAGGTGGATGGAGCAGTTACATCTACATCTACATACTACTCTGCAAGCCACCATAAAGTGTGTGGCAGGGGGTGAATTCTCACCAAACATGAACTACATATCATGCATTTAAAAGGATTAGTATTTATATACTGTTCTAAACTACGGTATTTAAAAAAAGATAAAAATAGCAAAGCAAACATGCAAAAACATTCTGTTAGTTGGGTTACCTTATACCTTGTACAAGTCTTTATACCAACATGCATATACCTATGCCCTGGATTGATTCACTCGTATTGGATATATTTACCGCTATTCAAATCCCTAATTGTACGAGGAAGAAAGGACATTTTGAATCTGTCAGTTCGGCAATAAATTTCTCTAATTTTGTAATTATGGTCCATTCTACCATAGTAAGTTGGGGTTCGCAAAATATTTTTAACATCATCACTGAAAATATGGTGTTGGAATTTGTTTAAGAGATTAAGTCTAAATTTCAACTTGCGATCTGACAATAATTCCCAATTTCATTCATTTAATAGACTGGTTAACTTAGTTACTTAGGGCTTACATAATAGCTTTGTCTAATGATGGTGAATGGTCATGATTTGGAGCGTAGTTTATTATGCATCTGAGACACGGACTCTGAGCAAAGAGGACGAGAAAATATTGGAAACTTTAGAAACGTCGGTCTGATGAAGAATGTAAAAAGTCTAATGGACCGAAAGGAGGACGAATGAAGAAGTGATGACTACGGTTGGGGGAGAAAGGAATATTTCTGACTGAAATAAGGAGAAATCAGATTAGGTTTTTAGGCACAATGGGATGTTAAGTGTTGTATCACAGGTAGAATGTTGAGTAAGTGAGGTCGAGGAAGACTCAGAAAAAGTAATGGAAGTAGTTAGTATGAATATTTGGTAGGAAATACTCTAATTCGAAAAGTGAAATAGCTATGGGAAGGTGCTGGTAGATGAATTCAATGTATAGAGGGGATGTAACTAATCGAAAAATTCTCAAAATGGATTACGTTAATCATGTCAGGGCAATGCTTTGAGAAATAAACACGCAAAATCACATTTGTCAGGAGTTTCGCGTGGCCCTCCTATGTGCAACTCAATTATTATAAACTGCGAATGATAAAACTTTGATGAACAAACCGCTTGAATTTTCTATCTATCATGATTATGAATACATTAAGTACGCAATTTATTTCAGTGTTCATGCGATGGTGTAGAACTTTTTAAGATACAGTGCAAGACATGGTTCCTGTACTACTTCTGTCCAATTACAATGACGCCTGTCACGATACTCCGTGGAAAGAGAGACTTTAAGGGGGCTTATAGAAAGAGAGGCTTTAAGGGGGCCCCGCAAAGCAGTGATGCTAAGCAGGTGCCTTCTGAGCTGTGGACACTGTCTGTGGCGGAGATGACAGGTCTCCATGGTGGATAAGCCTTCACAAGATATGTGCCTCCGTGGCGCAATCGGCTAGCGCGTTCGGCTGTTAACCGAAAGGTTGGTGGTTCGAGCCCACCCGGGGGCGAATTTTTTTTTTCTTTTGATCAGAGTAGTAAGTTTGATCAGTCTAAGCCTTAAAATTGTATCCTTGCAATTGGAAATATTATGGAAATAATTATATGACAGCAATCCCTAATCGAGTGATAATATATATTACATCGTAGAATCTAATTAATATGTTTTACATGACTGGCACGTGTGTCACTAACGCATTTCCATTGATAATTTTAATTATGTTCTTTATCTAAGTAGGTACACATCAATTGCCATGCGAAAAAATTCACCTGGACTGGGAATCGAAACCCAGGATCCCTGATTCTCATGGCGTCCATTTCGCACGGCAATTAATGTGAATTTCACCGCCGTTCACGCGGCAGGATTGAAATATCCTATACTAACTAGGTAGATGATGTTCATCCAGTGCATGATTAGTGACGATTCATGCCTTGCCACACACCTCAGAAGTGATTCGTAGGGTTATCTGTAGATGTATAAGTCCATACCTAGGGGGCATTAGACCGGGAGGAAAGGTATGAGGATTGACTGGGTGTCGGAAAGCACGGTTTAACTACCATAATGTCGGGGTACTGAACTATGAATGCTCTCCACAAAGTTCCCGAGCAGGGATTCAAAAATATTTCTCCGGGTGTCGAACGCGGTTTCTTGAGGTGGGTAAGGTAAGCTTGGCTGGGAATGTGAGGGCGACGAAGACTTGGAAAAGGTAATGGAAAATTAAGCATGAAGATGGAGTAGGAAATAATTTAATGTGACGATTGAAATAGCTAAGGGAGGCACTATTGGATGAATTCAATGTGAAGAGGAGAGGTAACCCTAACGAAAAGTAGTATCTAGAAAAATTTATTTTAGAAAACTAGAGAAATTCAGTACCCATGAGATCCACCCCTTCAATCATTGTTCTCTCTTTCAGGCACTCGAGTCACGGCATTCTAGGATCGATTCGTATCAAAAAATATTTTGCATATTCTTTCTCCATTTTATGCTTTTACTTTCAAGACTCTCGATACACATTATCAGTGGTTTTCAAGACTGCATGCGCTTGATACCGGGAGGAAAGGAGAAGGATGGTAATGCTATGGCAAGGAGGAAGGGGGGAGAGAGATTCGACGCCGGAATTATCTTGCTCTTTGAGAAAGGCGCCGAGGGGACTACGGCTTAGCGTACCATCTACATCTACATAATACCCTGCAAGCCACCACAAGGGTGTGTGGCAGGGGGTGATTGCTCACCAAACATGCACTACATATCAAGCATAAAAAAGGTATAGTATTAATATAGTAGTCAGAACTACACTATTTAAAAAAGATAGAAATTGCAAAGAAAACATGCAAAAACATTCTGTTAGTAGGGTTAGCTTTAAGTACTCATACCAACATGCAGCTACCAATGCTATTCATTGCTACTCTCCGATAGGACATATTTACCGTTATTCGTATCTCTAATTGTGCGAGGGAAAAAGGACATTTTGAATCGGTCAGTTCGGCAATCAATTTCTCTAATTTTATGATTATGGTCGTCTGCCATAGTAAGTTGGGGTTCGTAAAATATTTTTAACATCATCACTGAAAATATTGCCTTGGAATTTGTGGAAGAGATTAAGTCTAAATTTCAACCTGCGATCTGACAATGATTCCCATTTCAATTCATTTAAGAGACTGGTTACGCTAATATAATTATCGTATCGTCCCTTTACAAATCTTGCCGATCTTCGCTGCACACGTTCAAGTTCATTACTTACAATTAGACCGATTTCGTAGGGATCCCATACACTGGCAGCATATTCCAAATGAAGTCTAACAAGGGAAAAGTAGCTGGTTTCTCGTACATGATCGTCACATTTACCCAATACTCTTTTAATGAAACCCAGTTTGCGATTCGCTTGACCCATCTGACGGACGGAGTACTGAACTCAAATGCTCTCCATAAATCCCTAAAGTAGGTGCCGGTTTACGTTTGCAAAATATTTTCTACTCCCGGTACTCGGGTTGAGAGGTCAGTACTGTATCCACTACACCTACCTCTCCTCGCTATCTTCGAAGAGGAATGATAGTATGCATATATCCCCCCGTCTTTTCGAGCGATTCGTCCGCGCGACTTCCTGGTTTTTGCAGGAACACGGATGTATCGGCAGGGGAAGAGGTGTAGGCACTGCTCTTTCGCCACGGAGGGAAGGGAGGTCGCATGAGGGATTGAGGGGAAGGGAATGGGGTGACGTCACGGGCACGCAACCATTTGAAAATAGTCGTGATGTGAGGAGCGGTTGGGAGGGAGAAGGGGATTGTGGGGGAGTTGGCTGGGGGAATAAAAAGAAAAAAAATCGCATCGATCTGCAGCTCCTCTTCATAAATTATTCATCCCGCCACTGCAAAAGATTTCAGGCGGCGCGGTACTCGCGGGGAACCGGCTGGAGAAATGCCTAATCGTTTATGAGCGGGTGATTTGTGCCAGCGGCGACCCTTCTGAGATTAAGGATATGGGGAATAAAACAAAAAAAAAATAGCATCGGCGTTTTGCTGAATCCCACCGCGGCTTATAAACGAGGCGGAATTGGGTAGGCTTAGCGGGGTGGAATAATTCCTAGACGGGATTTTTATGGCCGCTAATGATTCAGAAATCTCCTGAAATGCGATTATCGCAGCAATCCAGTGACTCGTTTTGCATTTTAGGGCCTTCTGGGTGGACTAACTAGCCGTTGCGAAACGTCCCACCACTCTTGCTGCAACAGAGAGCTCTTTTTCGTATTTCGGAATTGATTGCCCTGGTGATAAACAATAACGTCACAGAGTGCCAGTGCCACAGTTATTGTTTATCGCCAGTCTTGCAGTACATGAGCTACTTCTTTTAATTCTGGGTATTGGGGATTTAATTAAGGAAAAAGGGATTCTTCCGTATGCCTGGGTTCATTTGCATGTGAACTTTTTGCCACGAGCGTGAAGTTTAAACTTGCGGAAAAATCTAAGGAAGTGGTGGGTCGTAAATATGGATATTCATTCTATTCTTATCCCTTCTGTCCGTATTTTAAAGAAAGTGTATCGTTGTTCCTCCGTCTAGATTACATGGTGGAAGCGGCTTTTTACTGAGAAAGGATGATTTCAAATCACTGTAATAATATTGAGAGCTGACTAAAAGTTACAGTCACTCCACGATCGGTAATTCTGTAGCGTATAGCATGGGAAGGGTTTTCCCGCCTGCGTGAGATTCTCAATTTTTTGTTTTTTTTTTCAATAAATTAAAGTGTTTCTCTTCATCTTTTTCCAGTTTTCCGTGACATCGATGGTTATTGTTGCTTGACTGTTTATTTATATCATTCCCTCCCCCAGAATCCAGCAGTGAACAATTTTTTGGACCGCACAAGATGTGCTTCATTCTCATAGCTCATGTATGAAAAACCAGCGTCTTATGTGATACCCTAGTGAATTTTCTATAATGCCTTGTTCTCCCTGGTCCTTAAATAATTCCAAATTTAAAGAAAAGACAAAAGAGTGCTCTAATTAGAATGTGAAGGTTTCTATTGTATCAGGATGCCTCATTTTACTGTGTTCTTTCATCTTTCTTGTGTTCGGAGTAGCTGTATCCTTTGTACTGCATTTTCATGAAATTATCTTCGTTGGGGTGCAACTTAATTTTTCATTGTTCCTTTTTTTCTTATACTTCTGTCTGTTTTCACCTGTCCTTCTTCCATTACAGGATTCCTTGACGGCGTTCAGTGATCCGATACACAAATTTCCAATCTGCCTCCTTGCATGTCATCGACTCTCGGTCTCGAAGTATGATCAACTGAGGTAATTACCCCTTTTATCCGATTAGTGACCACCAATAATTTAAATTGCCACTTAACACTTTTGTCTTATGTTGTATTTACTTTGGAACCAACCCCTTTCATATTTTGTATAGACAATAGGATTATTATTAGTTTATTACCGGTGCAGGTAGATCTAAACGGACATGTGATTCTTCCCACCCCCTAAATTTCACACGATGTCCCTCTTCAGCCCCTCATACCTCCTGCCACCTATCATTCCATCCATGCTACCCGTTCTTCTCCTCCCTCTTCCCCGCTTACCCAAAGTTCTTCCCTCAATCACTTCTTTCAAAACGCCATCCCCTTTTATTACTTTTTACATCCACACCTTCTGCCTTCTCCTAATTTCGTCTAACAAATTTCTTTTCTGTCCTACCAATTCTAGCACTTCATCGTTCGTCTTCCTTTCGACCCACTTTACTTTCTCCACCCTTCTCCACACCCACATCTCAAAAGCCCTAAGTCTATTTTCATATTCTACCTCTAGTATTCATCTGCTACTGAAGGTAATCCGTGATTTACCTTGTGCCTCTCCTGCGTTGGTCGGTTGATCTGTCACTCCCGAAGCACTTTTTTCGAGGGCTTGTGACGGCCTTCTTGAAAATGTAAGAGTCTAATGTTGCTGTTGATTCGAGCTTTTTTCATTGCATTCCCTGGTTTATATCGCAACGGATTTTTATAAAAATTATTTTCTTTGAGAAGAATTGCGTTAATGTGATAAGGTTGGCCGATAGAAGAATCGAGTGGAGGGATGCGTGAAACCAACCTCAGGATTGTTGACCGATGATGATGATTTTAATTGAATTCTAAGGTTTATGTTATATCACCGTTCACTGCAACTGCGGCAACTTGAGTTGCCGATGTGCAATTAAGTAGAAATCGGAGGTAAATCTCAATTTTCAAATTGTATTCCCATACTCGATTTCTGGAAAGCAGTGGATTTTCTCATATTTATACGATAAATTGATGTTTTCTTCGCTTTATATCATGATAGGCCTATGCATTGTGTTATGTTATGGCAACATTGAATAATGTGCTGTAGCAGAATCCCCAGATTACTTCACATGCATTGTTCCATTCGTTATTTCTACCACAATTGAGAAATTCCACCGCAGCATGCCTGAAACTTTTTTCTGTTTCATGATGACAAATTTATCACGGAATGTAACATAACAGTCAGTAATGCATTATTTGTAATTGCTAACTATATTCCACCTCTATTCTGCTCTGCTCTAGTTCTTTATTGCGCCATATTGTTCTACCAATTGGATCACATAGTGTGTCGCCTATAGAGTTTTACTTATTCCGGTATCGAGGGGTCCGTGATTATGCCTCCGTCCAGGGTGATAAGTTTTCCCCTGTTGAAGAATAATTCTCACTCTCTCGTTGACCATTCACATGTATGTGCAGGTCCTTGAATTAGATTATTCTGTAAACCAACAATATTTTTCCTGCACGAACGTCTAGCTGGTTAACTACTAGGCCACGCCTATTACCTACACCTACATTATACCCTGTATGCCACCGCAACGGTGTGAGGAAGGGTGTGAAACATCACCGGGCATGCATTAAAAATCAGAGACAGTAAGTTACACTTACTACAATGCAGTTATGCCAAAAAATACAACTCCGTGCATACAGTACAAAGATGTAACTGAGAGGCACAATATTATCTCCCCGAGGAAAACATTAAACGAGCAGTTACGAGATATATGAAATGTTATATATAAATGACACTAAATTGTTAGTTTAAGGGAAGTAATGTACTGAGAAAAAAGACATTATGCATTCCCGGCGTGAGCAGTTAGTGAAGGCTGCTCAGGTGCTCCACCGGGTCAACTCCTCTGTCGCTGCCAGCGTTTCAATGAGCTAGTCGTCCATCATCCTCATCATCTTGCAGGAGTGGTACTCGTGGGTTCTGAATCATCCTCTGAACAATGAATTCACTTTTCTCTACCTTCGTGAGATTTCATGAACCTACCTTTTATATTTCAGCGAAATTTTATGAACGGCAAAGTTTGTGGGATTTGATTGCGTGATAGCTGTGGTTTTACAGTATAGTTACTGCATTAGTAAGTGCAGTAGTCCTGGGTGTCTTTTCAGATACTCCTACAGCTAAGGTTATATCGTAAGCTTGTAAGCTAAGATCTCAATCCTTGAACTAACATAGCATCCATGCCCTGTGTTGAATTCAAACCAGAAAACTTTGTGCTTCAAGGCCAGAGCGGTACCTGGGAACCAGGGATGGCTATAAATACTACAATACTACAACCTTCTGAAGAAATCGTGATAAATAACTCAAAATTGCATTTTAGAATCCCTGGGTATACAAAGTCAGCTATGATCATATTGAATCCTTATGTCGTTGATGAAAAATAAAGATGCGCATTCAAAGGTAGTAGTAAAATGCTCAAAACGTATATCTTTTTGGATTCACCGGACTGATCGACTCTTAGAACTCATAGTTCTCAGAATCTACTCGCAACCCAAGCAGCACTCCGCCCCTGAGGTGGGGTGGTCTAGCTGTGGACGCGTTGGCACCTTTCGTTAAGAGCAGGCTAAGACCGAAACCTGGTTTCTCTTTGTGGCCAAATATTCACCTTCACATCAACCTCCCACCCACCATTAACAACAAAAGAAGATGGTCCCAACTGTCAGTCACCATATCTAACAGCAACGATAACAGTTAGGATTTGGATTTGGTGGTTGAATTCACGATCCGGAAGAGGTAAAGGCGGTCGGGACAGGCAAGGGAGACATGGAGGAAAGACCGTTGCAGACGTGATTGTCTGGTTCCACTTGCCCTTGAGATATCGAGGGGCGGTAACTCTTTATGTCCTCCCCCACGTCCTGACTGCGCCCAACGCTAAGTCAACCCCTTGGGCCCCTGTGGATTCAACCGTTCCCCCTCCCTCTCAATCCCTCACGGCACCAGCAGGGACCACGGTAGTAAAGTTGATTGAGGGGGGCGTGGCTTCTCGGGGAAGACAAGAGTCGATGTTCCCTCCTGTGGAGTTTTGGAAGGGGGAACATGAGGGAAAAAAATACCGCCGTCCCGACGCGGAGGCGGTTAGAACTCACCCCCTTCTGCACTTTCCTCTCCGGGCACAACCCCACTCTTGTTGCTTCCTCGGGAGGGAGCTCTGGTTCCTGCTCACCGTCAACAAACCGTTGATTATCGAGATGATTGAGTGAGAATCGTATCACATCATCCGTCCGCCTGATTGCCTCCTCCTGCTCTCTCGAGAATCCTCGGGATGGCTCGGGTAAGTAGTAACAGCGCGATGAGGGCCGCGGATTGAATCGCCAACGTCCGGACGAGTTTTCCTTCCTCGTGATCCTCCTGTCATCTCCCGAGCTCCTCCTCTCAGGGATGAGCCTTCGGCCTCCTTGTCTTGAGACTACGCTCTAATTTTTCTCCCTTGCTAGACAAACGTTTAAATGCTTCGAGACGGTGCGTGAGAAGAGGATTACGTCGTGTTCAGTTTCCTAGCGTCTTCTTCTTCTTTCGTATCATGATATCTAATTTTAGCTTCATGGTTTCGAGGTAGTAAGTCCAAAATAGAATGTTGAAGGATATAGAGAAGGAAAGCAAGATTTTCGGCGGATTCAAAATTTTAATCCCAATTTAATGGGTTCGAAATGTTGGTTAGCTTACTAGAAGCGGGAGCAGTGTTTATTGAGAAGGGCAAGCGGGGCATCTTCCCTGAACCCCGCAACCCAAAGGGTCCCATATGTTGAAGGACCTCGCTTATCTAGGGAATCATTATTTTTTATTAAAGAGAAAAGTAAAGTGAAAATAATCAATGAATTATAAAATTATGGTACGAGTTGATTCTATAATTCAGGGCCTGAATATATAAATCAATAGTTAGAAAAATAGATAAATTAATAAATATACCTATATATACATACTGTTTTCATGGCTCACAAGTTATAGTTGCCCGAGGCACCGAAAGCGTTATCCAGGTAGTCCTAACTCAAAGGATTATACTACGCTGTGTAACGAAGTTATCCTTAGGTTACCCGACGTCATCTGTAGGACGTGCATATTATTTTTTTCTGAAAGTTACCTTTTAAAATTATTTTAAACGGATCTTAACTAAAAATGCAGTCATTGTGTAGGTACGGCAGCTAAATTGTGTGATCAGCACGACTATCTTAATGGTCATTCACTAATATCGTCCATATTATTCGGCTCTTTCCTAAATATATGGTGGAGCCTGCCTCGTAAGGACTCCACTGGTCAGTTGTGTATTCCAGTTGGGGTCTTGTTCTCCTAATACAGTGATGATTTATGAACACATACATAAGACACAACATACTATAAGAGAACAGAATAGGCAGCATAGGAAAGGGATATGTAGGGGAAATATTTTAGCGTATTCTGTAGTGCATGATGCATGTATTACCCCTTAAATACTATAGATAGGTACTAACAATCTAGTTGCATGAGACAATATAGTTGCTAGTTTGCATATTAGTAGTGCATGCATGGTGATCTTCACCCCCTGCCACACACCCTCGCGGTGGCTTGCAGGGTATCGTGTTGATGTAGATGTAGATGAACAATATGATCCACACTGTTGATTAATACCACCGACAAGGTTTCGACCGTCATTTTCACCTTGAAAATGATGGTAACCCTTATAATACTTGGTCGGTGGTATTAATCAGGTGTGGATCATACTATTTTAAGTTTTTTCGTTTAAGAACTGTATATTTAACAACGTGCAAAATCAGACTACCTGTCATTATGGCTAATTCCAAACCGAAGAAAACGTGTGAGAGCTAAGCCATCACTACAAAACAAAAGCACTCGATTTGTAATGGCTCTTTTACGATTCATAAATTCTCGAGCTGACTGATAACCTGATGACGGGAAAAATATAATTTTTTCGCCACAATCATCCAAAAATGTATCATTTCCTGCGATCTGAAAATTTTTTTGACAACTGCATATCAAAGGGTTGTTGCGGGTATGCTTTTTATTAGCTGCTGGCTGCCTTAAGGTCATTTCACTGTGCACTCTACTCCGGAAATTCAACTTTGCCCCATCCCGAGGAGCATACTTCGTAGCTGCCTTCGATTTTGACACGATAAAACAACCTGGCTGATTCCTGCTGGAAACGAGTTAGCATTTGTGCTCTAATTATGGAATTCTACGATGCCCAAAACATCTTCCACATGCACTCAATACTTTGCGGCGTAACAACGTGGAAATTCATGGTCACATAAAGATTCCAACAACTATTTCTATTTCCACTTCAATTTGTTCGGTAAAACTAGTTTCAGCGCATAGGCCTCATCTTCAGGTACCTGTCGAAACTAGTTGTACCGAATAAATTTAAGTCGAAATATACATAGCTGTTGGAACCTTTATTTGATCGTCCACATGAATTGACAGCCCGGCTGCACGTTAAAGTCTCGTAAAGCCTGAACGATTGCTCAAATCGCAGTACGTACCCATCATAACTATAATCTGCTTGCCACCTCGAGGGCCTGTGGGAGCGTGTCATGACCAAACAAGCGCCATGTGCTAGCAATTAAAAAAAAAACATATTTTTTACCAGGTTTACACGTGATGCAAAACTTAACTAGCTATGAATACATTTTAGTAAAGGGCTGAGGGTCATATTTGCACTCTGCTACGTTATTCATTACAGCAGGCATACAAGGATGCAGTTAAAATACCGTGCACAGTATGCAGTCAAGGAAATTGCCAGGTGCGCTAAAAGTTAGGCTTCCTTCATGTGCACCCATTTATCCGATAGAGGTACACCTGTTTTTATTAAACCTATTCTGATCGCTTGTTTTTTTCAGATTTGAGAACTATCGTGGTGCTAGTCCCTCTCTCTCTCATCCTATTTTCACTTTCGAATCGATATTATAGTAATACGCAGAGGCTCTCAGAATATTTTGACATAATTGAGGTTCCCTTGCAATTTTTTTATCCTTACGTATTTTTGTTCTCAATTTTAAGAGTATTATCTTTGAGCAAAGAGATTTAACCTTTACTTCGCAGATTTTACGCCTTCATACTATCCTGTCAGTCACCATGAAGGTGTGCGGGAGGGGATAAATCTTCACCATGCATGCAGTATTAATCATGCTTAAAGAGCATTCTTTCCTACATTTTTGACGAACTCTAACGGATTAACAAAGGCTGAAAGAGCAGAACAAGCATACTTAAAGGCGCTAATTGTTGGGTTGGCCAAAAGTCTATATACCGATATCTACATCTACGTAATGCCCTGCGAGCCAGTCACGTGCATGCATTACTAGCAGATTTATCGAAATAAATAGTGACATATACGACACATCAGAGCATGTAGGTTCATCTATATCTACGTAATATCCTGCGAACCACCACGAGGGTGTGTGGCAGGGGGTGAACATCACCAAACATGCACTATTGACATGCAACTAGACTGCTACATGGAGACATGATACATAATAGGGTTACATGCAGCTAGACGGTTAGTATCTACATAGTATTAAAGGGATTGGTTGTTAATACACGCATCATTCACTACAGGCTTCTAATACTAATTCACCTACCCATCCCTTTGCTAGGCTGCCTATTGTGCTCTCTATTGGGAAAAATGACATTTTAAATCTATCGGTACAACAATCTATCTCTCTAATCTTGTTACTCTAATTTGTAACTCTGGGCCACTTATTGATAAACATGTGATACTTACTTTTGAATGTAATCAGAATATAATCTTACGTCACGTCAAAACTTCACAGTATCACTGGAATCAATTTCATAAAATGGAACCATCATCTGAAAAGAAGTATTATCATGTTTTCTAGTCAAAAAGTAGCATTGGTGTTATTGGTATTCAGTTTAAAAAATACTGTGTGCATGTTCCCTTTAGCATGTATCTTGAAAGGATATTTCCGTAACGAAATTCCTCTTCTCACTGTCTCTTATTTTCTCTTTTCTCTGTATCATACTTTCCTATTTGTTAGCAGACGTGGGTGTTGTAGGAAAAGGGCTGGTGGAAGGAATAGGTACGAGGAACGGTTCTTTAGAAAGAAAAAGAAATATCTTCGAGCGAGGCGATGGTGCTAGACCGGCTGGTCTCTCTTTTCCCTCGTATGTATTGTACGTACCTACTCGGTACGTAATCGGTCTAAATAATGAGCTTGAACGTGTGCAGCGAAGATCGGCAAGATTTTAAAGGAACGATACGATATTTATATTAGCGTAACCAGTCTATTAAATGAATTAAAATGGGAATCATTGTCAGATCGCAGGTTGAAATTTAGACTTAATCTCCTAAATAAATTCCAAGATAATATTTTCAGTGATGACGTTAAAAATATTTTGCGAACCCCAACTTCCTATGGTAGGCTGGGCCATAATTACAAAATTAGAGAAATTGATTACCGAACTGACAGACTCGAAATGCCCTTTTTCCCTCGAACAATTAGAGGTACGAATAACGGTAAATATGTCCAATCGGAGAGTAGCAATGGATAACATTGGTAGCGGCATGTTGGTATAAGGACTTAAGGCTAACCCAACTAACAGCATGTTTTTGCATGCATTCTTTGCTATTTTTATCTTTTTTTAAACAGCGTATTTTTGAACAGTACCTATACAAGTACTAATCCTTTTTTATGCATGAATTGTAGTACATGTTTGGTGAGAGTTCACCCCCTGCCACACACCTTATGGTGGCTTGCAGGGTATTATGTAGATGTAGATGTATTGTTCGTACTCGAGACTCGTCTTCCATCTTCCTCGAGTACAGCCATGTCGAGTGCAAATACTTCGGACCGATTGTGTTCTCAGTCTTCCGTTGGGCGCGAGGTGAAGTCTCAACCGACGCTCAACATCCCTCTGGTCTCAGCGGCTACTCATTCATGCTGCCTGGGATGATTATTTCTCTTCATCGCGCTTAGTTTGCGGGAAGAGGTACATACAAGTTATCATTCTCGCGTGACGAGACCAACTGGCGAGGCATTAATGGAACCATCGTGATGAACTCGTGCAAGAGTCCTCAGCGATGCAGTGGCTTGTACCGCTGTCTCAGGATCTCGACATAATTCCGAGGGTCAAATCATCGGGCTCGTCGTCGAAATTATCCTTTTTTTTGACGTTGTCATCGAGGATTAAACCTTTTCGTGTCTAGATTAATACATGAGATGAGGTTGTGGAAAACCGGAACAAATTTTTCAATCTAAATCGCGAGATATTAAACGTGCTGGAAATCATGCATTTGATTGAATCCGACTTACCGTCTGGATGAAGGTTTTAGGAGGTCAATGAAAACTTCCAATTTATTTGAAATCAATCTGACAGTTTCAAAATGTGTTAAGTTTATCTATCCATAATCTATCTCCTTAGCTTCTTATAATTTTTCCTCTTTGCTTATGCTGTAATAAATTAATATCCCCTTCTCCTCTTTCCGTGCTACATCCACATGCGTATGAGCAAATTTAAAAGATGAATTAAAAACTCACTACCATTGCCCGGTGTTGAAGAATTTGTGTTGAAACGTGTATGCAAGAGCCGATATCAAAAGCTCTTTTTTTGAATTTAAGAAAAAGTACATAAGGAAAGCAATTTACAATACATATTCCTATTTTATTCGGTTTAAACAGTTCATTACTGAACACACAACTTTTCATGTGCCTGAGGGTGACGCCTATGCGTTGAAACAAGTCCTACCGAAATCCATTGCAGTGGAAAATTACTGGGAGTGTTTCTGTATGGTACCATGAATTTCCTCTGTATTACGCCACAAACCGTCGAGTGCAGGTCATTACCTCAGTCTTGGGAAAAGATTATTGGGTTGATCACCATTTCCTTTCCTTCATCCACCATCCTCAAAAGAGCGATGCTATTTTTCACTAGTTAGGCCCCACCTTGAGTATGCAGCCAGTGTATGGGATCCTAATGAATTAGGGTTGATCAGAGAACTAGACAGTGTGCAGCGTAGAGCAGCTAGGTTCGTTAAAAGGTGTTACGATAGGTTGAGTAGCGTTTCAGAATTAATACAAGAATTAAGGTGGGAATCATTATCAGAGCGTAGGTTAAAGTACAGATTGAATCTATTAGAGAAATTTCAATCGGATAGCTTTACTGGAGATGTTAGGCGCATATTTAAAAAAAACAGCGTATTATGCTAGATTCGACCAGATAAATAAGATTAGAGAGATAGATTGCCGTACCTATAGATTCAAAATGGCATTTTTCCCCCGTACTATAAGAGAGCACAATAGGAAGCATAGCAAAGGGATAGGTAGGGGAAATATTATAGAGTATTCTGTAGTGCATGATGCATGTATTAACCCCTTAAAGACTATAGATACTAACAATCAAGTTGCATGAGACAATATAGTTGCTAGTTTGCATGTTAGTAGTGTATGCTTGGTGATCTTCACCCCCTGCCACACACCCTTGCGGTGGCTTGCAGGGTATTGTGTAGATGTAGATGTAGATGTCCTTTCCTAATTGTGATTCGTGAAGGTTTGGATCATTAGCGTCCTGAGGACATGGGATGGGAAGGGTACAAAAAAAGTATTTTGGCTCAGTTACAGTTACTTTTCTAAATTTGTAATAAATTACAAGTACCGATTACATATTTAAAAAAATAACTAGTTACAGTTATAAGTAAATGACATTTTTTCGGAGTGTATTTAACCCTAATATTTTAGCGTATATTATCAATAATGGAGCAATATTATCAATGCAGTGGGTAATATTGTGGGGGCTCCAATGAATTAATAAACCATTTTTTACTAATTCTAAAAAAAGTTTAAAACTCTTGGTTGAAACTTTCGCGGGTCATCATAGAAGTATATATTTGTTGTTCGCGTGTACCCCGTGTACTATTACCAGGTGTGATACCTGACGTTTCGTGGCCGTTGCCGGTCAATTTATCAAAGGGAATCATAACATTTGATAAAGTGACCGGCAACGGCCACGAAACATCAGGTAACACACCTGGTAATAGTACGCGGGGTACACCCGAACAACAAATATATACATTTTAAAACTCAATTTAACTCTGAACCCCGATTACTATCAACATTGTACTGGGTACATGTATCACATTATATGGTATATTAAAATTAATTCAAATGGACATGTGCCGATCACTAACGTCTTTACATATTAACTGATATATTAAACTGCATGCACAGAAATTGCGAATGTACAAGTATAAAGTAACTACACAAACGCATGAGAAGCCTAGCTCCAGTACTATGTTTACACGTCACACTCATATGTTCGAAGCTCTATTCTTCAATGAACTGAAAATAGTGTTCTTAATACCCGAAAAGAAACTCTCTCTCAGTCCCGGCTATTGACAGATCGACAAAGATTCGGCTAGGCCAGGGACTGGCAAACTTTATGACGGATGGGCCTAACCCTTACGATGACTTGATATTTTTCCGAGAGCCATAGTATTTTTTTCAAAATAATGTAAAATGGCCATCTTAGTATTTTGAGACTTACCGACTTCATTATGTTACTGGTCCAGAGGCCATGCTATTTATTCTCATCACAATTATCTCGAAAACAACCTCAAGTGTGTGGCTGGAGGCGAACAAAGTACGAGCATAGATAAGGTGCGGGGTTGCAGGCAAAATTAATGTTATTACCAATAAAAATGTGTTTCGCATTAAAATTAAGTGTAAAAGCGAACAGATTGTAAAAAAATATTTATTTCCGGGCATGCTTAGATTCGAGCAAATGTCATGATTTGGAGATTACTATACATGTAGCCTGCCTTTCCAAATATTTGTTATACATAAGGCGTTACTGTTTTTATACTGTAATCTCTATGCTGAAATACTGCGCTAAATATATATTATGGCTTAGGTTCTTTATAGATTCAGTAATTATAATATACCTTTATAATTAGGCCTACCTATACTGGGTAACCAGGTACCGTAATACCATCGTTTTATCATTAAAACACACTTTCCCGCTCGTGATATTTGGGTGATGTCTACGAAAAACTTCATTTTCTCTAGGAAATACTCTAATAACCAGCCTGAAGATGTGAAGGTGGTGAATCATCACTAATCATGATCTAATGGATATACTACCTAATTAGAAAAGCATGTTGATCATTCATGTATCAAAACGTGGAGGTAATGCTAGAATCTAAAAAGGTACGTAATGTTTTATTGATTGTTTTGGTATTTGTTGGAATAGGTTATAGTAGGTATGATTGATCCACATCATCACTATGCCTTGTAAGCCTTCGAAAGGAAACAGTATATACATAATTAAGTACATTAGTTATGCTATGCCCTATGTTAGTTACTACAATACGTGCTATAATTATTTATATATAAAACGTGCGTGATTATTAGCCCAAAGTATATGTAATTGAATGCTATTATTCTAAGAAATAAAGCACATTCACATGCAATACTCTATTGAAAGCCATCACCATCTGGGTTGGTCTTCGTGCATAAACAAATATTCATATAATTTGCCAAGAATGCGATAGTAAAATTAAATTTGCACTTACTATCATGCAGGCATGCAAACAACTAGATTCCCCATTAGACATGGTACAATTTACATAAGTTCGTAGGGCTAACAACTTTTCCTCATTCGCAACGGACTCTTCAATATGCATCGCACCTACTAATACGGTTATTATAACATGGTCTAGCGCTTAAACAGGTAATTACAACGTCATGAATCCTATGTTTGTACGTAATATAGTGAATGCCTCCCTAGAATAATAGATTTACCCTCTGTCACGCACGGTGATTTTTGGAATGTGTATCCTTTAGATGAAAGGTCCGGTGTAGCGGCGCTCCACTTTGATGGAAGGAAACGGTTGACTTTTAAACCGGTCATTATATTGTTCCTCATCGTTTCCGGCGGGACGCTCCCAGGTCGTGGTTTCTCCACATTCCCTTCGATGTCCCTTCGCTGTCTTCGAGAGGCAGAACCGGACGAGTGTTTTACGCTCTTTTTCACGGTTAGATGCCCAGGGAATGGAAGCGGACGCCGCCGGTGAAATGGGTTTGAAGTTGGGTCACCAGCTTCCGAGGAGTTAATTCCCTCAACGTTTCCGGTTCATGAGAAAGATATTCCGGAGTATTCCAGAAGATTGAAGGGTAGAGAATAATTAAAACTGCCCTAAAATGCACTGTCTTCATCAAGGAAAACCAATAGTATTTATTTATACAAAGGCTTCCGCGGAGATATTCCTGTATGAAATATTTATGTTTTTAGAGATTTATTCGTCACCAGCAATGTGTACCAGCAATCATCAGCCAGACCTCCAGAAGTATACTATGAGTTAGATTTATTAACAGTAGTACGCCATCCAAGAACATCAGAGGACTATTGAAAAAATTGTCACTTGTCTGCGATAGTAGAACCACATTCGTATGGTCCAACTTATTGGGAAGGAGATTAATTTCCAAAGAGGTCCGATATTTCTCAAGATCGACAAGAGAGACTGTAGGAGTAAAAATATTTGCCAAATTAAATCATCCGAGAAGACAGAAAGAAATTCGGTCAGCAACGTTTGAAACGGATTTTCAAATTTAAAGATACGGACAACAATGCCTAGCCACTATCTAAAGCATAGAACCCTCGGGGACGAGAAAAGCTCAAAAGTGAAAACAATTAGTGAGATTGTAATGTGCGATTCATGCACACCATATTTGCGAGCCATTCATGTATACGTACCATGTGACTCCTTGGTTTCCTATTCCAGATTATCTCCTCAGTTTCAAATGTACACTCCCAGAGTGAGGGGTGAAATTGGTGTTAAAAATAAATAAATAAACAACACGACGGAGATTACCGAGAATGACATGAAGCCATAATGCTAACCAATTGTATCATTATGGCAAGGTTCGACAGAATTAAATTCACATACATCTTGGAGAAACAGGAGGGTTACCAAGGTCGAAGGCGTGCTGAACCCCAGCCAATGCTTCTGAGACCCTTCAGTGTGTACTAAGGGGATTCAGTGCAGAGTTGTCTCATGCCATTTGGGTCGTCGATCATCAACTTTATGCATCAACAATTTAATAACTAGTCCCCCACGTAATGAATCGTTATTTTTTCATTCGGGACCTGAGGTCTTTACAGTTTTTATATGGTGCATATAAAACTCTTTTCGCCTGTTGACCATCCAAGCATTTTTTCATCCGTCGGGGTGGTTGGAAGTAGCTCATTTGCAAGCTATATCTTCTCGTTCGGTCCCACCGGTGAAATAGTCGCATATATTCCATCAGATGGTGGCGAATCACTCGAGAGGTTATAGAGTTGAACCACCGACCGATGGTCCTGGGTTCATACCCGGGAGTAGTCTTTGGACACTGTGCACCAGATTAGCCTGGGGAAACAACATATGGTGCAGGTATAGGAAACGGTTTCCTTACCCTAAAGTGTGAATTTTACACGCAGTTGGGTTTAGCAAGTGGAGAGCTAGTCCGCAACTAACCTGATTGACCAAACTTCAGGCAGACCACGTTGGTTCCTATTCTCTTTGGAATGAAGGCCTATGCAATTTTGGAATTTGGAATAGGCCTATGCGGACCCCAACTTACTATGGTAGACTGGACCATAATCACAAAATTAGAGAAATTGATTGCCGAACTGACAGATTCAAAATGTCCTTTTTTCCTCGTACTATTAGAGATTTGAATAACGTTAAATATATCCAGTACGAGTGTAGCAATGGATAACATTGGTAGCTGCATGTTGGTATAAGCTAACCTAACTAACAGCATGTTTTTGCATGTATGCTTTGCTATTTTTATCTTTTTTTAAATAGTGTAGTTTTGAACAGTACTTATATAAATACTAATCCTTTTTATGCATGATATGTAGTGCATGTTTGGTGAGAATTCACCCCCTGTCACACACCTTCATGGTGGCTTGCAGGGTATTATGTAGCTGTAGATGAATTTGTTGTCTTCTATTTTTTTAGAACTTATTCCAGAATATTTTTAATGCAAGTTTGTTTATAATCTTATTTTTATTTGCATTACACTGCCTTCAAGTTAACTTCCCCCCTTCGGTGCGTCCAAATCACATTCCAAACCTCTGAAGGTTCCGTAAATTATCTTTCTCCTCTTCATCACACCCCTATGTGACACATACTAAGCCTTAATTTATACTCCATTCCTCCGACAGCAAAAATATAATTTGAGTGAATCAATGCATATAAATTTAAAATGTCTTTCTTCGCGCGAGGAATAAGAGGTCATTTTAGGCAACACAATGTCCGGATATGTTGATGTGAGAAAGGTATCCTAACTTTTAGTATGTCAGATTAGAGTAGTTGAATGTTTCACTATAACCAAACCACTTAACTATAACCAAACCACTTACTTCCTCGTTCATCATTCACTCTCTCCAGCTTTTATTTTCTCTGCTCTACTTCGAGCTAACTTGTCAAAGGCCTACGACTGCTTGCATCCAATAACTTCAAAAGATATTCCTATTAAACTCTTAGAAGTTATACTCCTAGTGACAATGTTTAACCACTCTTTTATTTACCCCTGTGGGGATCCTTCCTAATATATTTCTCTGAGCGAATCTCCCCCAAAGCAACTATCATAAAGTTATTTTTCATTCAAGGATATGTATTGCTCATTTTCCTCGGAATCCTTGCCTTCATCTGTTGGTGCTCCGACGATTTTTTGCATTCTAGGTAACTTCTCCACGGCAGTGCAACTCCTCTACCGAAAATGGAAAGTCACCGCAATGCACATATGTGCAGCAGGACTTCTAATGTGGGAATTATGCTGCTGGAGACAAGCGTTGAAAATGGAAAAAATGTATATTTCCCGCCGAGTCATCGCACGTGCAATGGGAGGGAAAATTGTTTTTTTTATTTTATTTCTTATGGGAACATACACCATAGCCGTACGATTTACAAATAGGGGGAATCTTATCGACACCTTACCCTGCAAGTCATCGTAAGATGGGGTGAACCATCTTATCATCATCACCGTAGTTGTGCATGGAAATCAAGAAATCATATTTTAGTTACAACATAACTGCTTATTTGTTAGTCTTTAAATTTTTAAATGAATGGAATTCACCTTAGAAGTATCTTCTCATACATTAGTGGCATTGAAGAAAAGCCATCCTTTAGAACAGACATGTCACGTATATTCTCTTGATGAGGATACGAACTGCAATACTGAAGTGAAATTGTATTTTTCTCACAATTTATTGAAATACTAAACCATATTGATTTCGACTCTCCAGCGTAACCAGTCTATTAAATGAATTAAAATGGGAGGCATTGTCAGACCGTAGGTTGAAATTTAGGCTTAATCTTTTAATGTAAGAAAAACTTATCATTGTATTTTTCACACATTTATTGAGAAACCCTACCGGTTTCGACTCCCGTGTCATTGTCAAGGGTATACCTATTATTACTTATCCTTTTTTATGCATGATATGTGATGCATGTTTGGTGTAGGTTCAACCCCTGCCACACACCTTTAAGGTGGCTTGCAGGGTATTATGTAGATGTAGATGAATTTGTACGGACGGTACGTATGCCTGCGACACCATCGCCAACAAATGAGAATCTACCGGAATGCAAGCTTGTTGTCAACCTCAAGTCTTTGCGAATGCCTTCTCAGCAACATTAATCGCGTTTGCTTAGAAAGGACCGACGTGCAAAACAGCCCATTTTCCTCTCGTGGGGTTTGGAGGTTGTGGGTGACGCCCTCGATCCCTTGAGAGGCTCGTAAGTAAACTTGGCTGGCGAACGTAAATGAGCGCGGAGGACAAAACCAGTAGGGTAATGCGAGGGTCGATCTTCAAGTAGACGGCCGTTGGGGGGGAACCCGGCTGGTACTTAAAGAGCGACGGCGGCCTCGGCTGTATCCCTCGTCTTGAGACAATCCTCCCAGCCTCTCCCACATAAGAGAGAGTAAGGGAGACTGCTTTTCCTTGGGCGGGCAGTGGAGGAGGATGAAAAGGCATTAAGGTTGGAGGTACATGTGAGTCGGGAGGGTGAACCTCCTCCCTGTTTACTTACCGCCCTTCTTCAAAAGGGCCCATTAGGGATTACGCGCGGGATTAACTATTGGAGCCACTTGTTGCTCTGCCCATCTCCCCAGGCCCTTCCGCCCCTCCCCAGGCCCGCTAACGCATTTAAAAATCCCCCTCCCCCAGCCGCTCGTAGAGCTCGACCCGTTCCATCCAGTGACTCGGTCGCTCGGCGATATTCACCTGTCTGTACCTGTTCGGCTTCCTCACAATCCCTCCCCCCTTGTGATCACTTCCCCCCTTTGACTCCCTCCCATTTTATGGCATCCTTCGTGAATACAAAAAAAGTGGCGGTGACGATACATCTACATCTTATGATTGACATGCAATACACCTCTAAGGAGTTTAAGGGTAAACTATTTTAAGGCATGCATTTTAAATCAGAATTCGCGGTTGCTCATAACATATTCCTGGAGTTTTTGGCGAACAGATCAGCTTCGAATCTATTTACAAGATTTAGTCTCCTTTGGTCCGATTACGATTCCCATTCAAGTTCTTTTAATAAGCTTGAGGCACTAACACAGTTATTTTAACGGCATTCATGATATCACCTTTTTCTATTGTGATCTTCGAGGGCACTGCCATCCACGAGATGAATATACTCTAAAGGGAACCTCAGCGAAAGGTCTGTTCGAATCAATCCTGATCTTACCTTCGGTAGCCACCGTTATGTGCAGGTAATATTTCCGGAAACGTAGAATTTCTGATAATGCAAAGGGTTCTTTTTCCAATAAAAAAGAAAAGATTTGGTACCCCGTATGGAAATTGAGAATGTGGTGGTGTTTACTAGGAAAAAAATGGGAGCGAATAATGAAACCAGAATAATGAATTAGATAAAAGACGAAACTGAAGACCAAGTGTAAATTTACGCTCACGTAATTATACAGCTACAGATCACCCTTTTAGCCACCTATGAGATGTTTAGCAGGGGGTGAACAAACACGACGAATGCCGTCCTAACTACGAATCCTGCCGTCCTAAATTCACGCCGTCCTACCTACCAACCTCCGGATACTTCCACTACGGCTACGGCTAACGTCCTATCGTGGAATGCTCTCCATAAAGCACGCAAGTAGAGCTCAGCTTAGCGATGAAAAATATTCTTCACTGCCGGGATTCGAACTCGGATACTCTGGGTGATTGGCCAGAAATTGTAATCACAACGCCTAACTCTATAATATGTTCATTGTAATTAATTGTCTTTGCTGTTTTGTATGTACTCACATAACCTGTTGGGAATCAGATACAGATTAAATCTAAAACAGAAATTTAAAACGGATAGCTTTACTGAAGATGTTAGATATGTATTAAAACCACCAGGGTATTATGCTAGATTCAATCCTATACATAAGGTTAGACAGATAAATTTCAAATTCCCTATTTCTCCTGAAATATTACGTGCGTAGAGAACACAATAGGAAGCATAGCAAAGGGATAGGTAGGCGAAATTTTGCAGAGTTTTCTGTAGAGCATCATGCTCTACAAAATACTCTGCAAAAGTCACAACCAATTCCTTTATTGCTATGTGAATGCTGACCATGTAGCTGCATGTGGCCCATATTATTAGCATGTTTTCATTTAGTACCCTGGTTGCATGTAAATAGTGCATGTTTTGTGCTCTTCACCCCATTCCACACACATTCACGGTGGCTTGCAGGGTATCGCGTAGATGTAGATGAGCTGACTATTTCATTGCAATATTCCAACAAGAGAATAAAGCATTATATTTTGGCTGGGGGGAGGGAGGTTAAATGTGCGAATGCTTCACACAGATTAATGATGATGGATACTAAAGCTTCATTTCCAAAAGTGCGCGGAGTTGTCGGTCCCGGAAGGGGGTCTCGGGGGGGCGTTCGTTTAGGCCCAGCGCGGGCCGACGCGTCATGACTCCGCCGTAATATTTCCTCCGGCCATACACCCGGAGTGGCTTGCAGGATAGTCAATAGATGAGGATATAATGGGGGCATTTACTCGGAACCGAAATCGCAATTTTGTACACGAAATCGTTAGATAGAAACCAAAAAAAGAATTTTAGTGAAAAAATTAATCTTCTAACCACAACCATTCACACATAAATCAAAAATTAAAATAAGCAAAAGGTGACGCCCACCGAAAAAGCTGCTGTGATAACATTGACGTCATTTTCCTCCCGTCCTTGACTGCTTTTCGTGGAAGGGAAGGGAGTGGAGGGGGTTCTCGGAAGGTCTGCTCGAACAGATGCTGTCGCAACTGTCCTATTGGCCGAGTCAGCTGTGTCCCCATCATTGTGATAAGGCAAAGTAGCTTCGCGGGCTCAGTTGTGATTGGATGAAGTCAATGACGTCAGAGGTTGCACCACACCCACTTTTCCAAAAGGGTTAAAAAAATCAGTTTTTCGCCGCTTATAACTCTGTAAATAATTGACGGATCAGAAAACGGAAAAATACGTTTCTTTTTATTTTACAAACTCTATCAGATTCGGCAATAAAAAATATGGTAAACGACCCCATTGCGTCGTAGAGAAAGGGAGTGATACTGTCGAGAACCTACAAGTATGACGCAGGCAGACGCAATAGCCCGCTATTTTCTAGCGCTATTGTCGGTTCGATGACCGGGATTTTCCCGAGACACACCTGCACCCAACCCGTTAATGCGTGGGCCCGACCCCGCGGGAAATACCCAAGGGAACAATGAACGCCGGCGTCTGGCAAGGCCATATATGTGTACACATGTATGGCCTTGGCGTCAGGGTGTCGGGTCGCTCGCTAGGGGGGTCAGCCAAGGAGAGAGAATGGCTCTCACCCGGGCTAAGGGTTTTCCCGCAGTCGGATGATCCACAAAGGGAAGGAATTAACCCCATAACCCTGATGTGCGAATTTCACCAGGCGAAGTTTTTAAAATTTCACCGTTAGTCTTAAACCCTTGGCGATCTCTTCCCTCATCGCATTTACATTTTAGCCTGCCACTTGCCGCAAGGGAATGTGGCTGGGGATGGTATGTAACCAGCCGTGAAGGTGGTACACAGTCGAAAAAAATGTTGTTCGAAATTATGAATATGGTATGCAGAATGTAGGAAAGAAAAAATCTTTATTTTTGTCGTAACCGATATTGCGCGTGGAAAAAATATTTTTTGTTTCTCTCAGTCCGTGAGTAGAGCTCTAGTTATTCATCGCTTGTCTTTCCTGCCGACGAAAGGTGGGGTAGAAATATGCATCAAATGTCAGATTAGAGTTCGTGAGATTTGAATATATTTTTTTAAGTACCTTAAATCTGCGAACAACATTCTAGTATATGGTTTCCCAAACAATTTCTTTTCTTTAGCCGAGTGAGATTTTCGGTACATCCAAATGGATTTGTTACAAAGCGAGCTCCTTTCGTTAATGTCTTATTCAGTTACTAAATTAAATCATTATTCGTTACTATCCAAATGCTTTATGCATACTCTAGGTCGGGCATAGACGTGTCTTCAGCGCTGTGCCACAGATATTTTGAATTGCCTTCTGGTTGAAAAGTACGATTCGTGGTGGTGATATTTAATATAAGTTCATCCCACTTGATGAAATAAATGTTAATATGCAGGAAGCCTTCTCGGGTGTTCCACCAGGATAAATATTTCGTAGAGGCCGACGTTTGCGAGCCCGAATCGAACCCCATGCTCAATCGTTTTAGCCTTCTTATACTCTCAGCGGTCATTATTGTTGTCCGAGAACAAAACGAAGACTGCATCATTTTTCTTGAGGATTGACTTCGAGTCGGGCTCCGAAACGTCTGCAACCAGGCACGTGGCCAGAAATTTGCTTCGGGGGGGATAAGTCTTGCGTAACTTGAAACAAATCAGCCTTGCCCATTCAGTGCCCACATGTTTCAAATCTCTTCCCTTAATTTTCAGTGCATGGTATTTACTTTTACAGTGCCCATACTTAACTCTTCTCACTGGTAAAGTTCACTGCTAAAATCAGAAAAACAAAATTATTGGGAAAAAATTTCGGGAGGGAGGGTGAAGCACCAGAAGCCCCCCCCCCCCCCTTCCGGCTACGTGCCTGTCTGCAACTATGAAATATTTATCCTCTTGGAAGAACCGGAAAGACTTCCTGCATGTTATTCGCCGGGAAAAATTAAATGTAACTTTGGAAATGCTTATGTTGGGGTCTAAATTTCGCAAAATCCTTCATCTGTTGAGACAATATAGTTGCTTGTTTGCATTTGCATTGTTAGTAGTGCATGCTTGGTGATCTTCACCCCTTGCCACACACCCTCGCGGTGGCTTGCAGGGTATCGTGTAGATGTAGATGTAGATCTGTACACTCTTTACTAACCCAGTTTTGCATTTAGTCACCCTTTCTTCCTCTTCTCGCCAGAAAATGTGAATTAAAAAAGAAAAATCTGCCTAAAACCTTCCCCTTTCCTCTACCCAAAGGAATTTGTTCTTTCGCCCAGTTTTTCGTCGCTTATAACTCGAGAAATAATTGATGGATCAAAAAACGGAAAAATACGGGTCTTTTTATTTTACAAACTCTATCATATTCGGCAATAAAAAATATGGTAAACGACCCCATTCTTCTCTCTGACATCCTTCATTGCTCGCTTTATGCATCTCATACCGGGCCTTTCTTTTCCATACTTCCCATTCACTTAACTATTGACGAAAATCTCCATCGGGCCATCATGTCTAAAGATAGAGCCTTTTAAGTTGTCTCGTCTTCTTTTAAAATTCTTCCATATACTTCCCTTTTATCCCACGATTTGCACGTTTACTACTCGGTCCATTCATTTTATCCTAATTATTCTTCTGTAGGACCACATTTCGAATGCTCACAACCAACTCTCTGCTGCGGTCATCTTGCACGCATCACTGCCCTATAAAGGAAGCACGCTCCGAATATATGTTCTAGTGAAGGGTTTCCTTACACCCACGCCTGTATTTCCAGCTGTAGGTAGACTCTTCTCTTAGTGAAATACTCTTTTCACCTGGGCTATTCTACTGACTATTTTATTCTTGCTTCATCCATCGCTGGTTTCAGTTCTTCACAGATAATAATATTCTTCCACATCCTACAGCTTTAGCTTTCCAAGTTTAACGTTGGATTTTGCGTTAAAAGTTTTTAAGTAGCTGTAAATAAATGGAAAATAAATCTTTAGCGTTCCATAGGGTAATACATTCACTTAATGCGACATATTTCGCTTCAATATAGCTTCTTCAGGAACTTGTACCTGAAGACGCTACAGTGTAGCGAAACGTCGCATTTAAGTGTATTATTTACCCTGTGGAACGCTAAAGTTTTCTTTTCGAATTACTTTCATAATGAAATTCCACTTAGCCTCGACCTCAACTATTCACTTCTTAAGGTAGTTGGTCACTAGCTAGGGCAGGTGCAGCAACTTAACTATCTTACTTGGGATAAAAATGGCATGGTACTTGTGAAATGTGAAAGTGAACCGCTTTGGCGAAAGAGACGTTTACTCGCTGGAGAGAACTAATGACCGGGTCATTGAGTAAAAACGTAATGAAAATACGGGTGAACGGTATATATACGGTGAAGCGTGCGATGGCGCCGAAGCGGGTACTTGAAGGAAATAGGATTTGAATCGACTGTTGGCTTTTAAGGATTGGGTGTGGAAATGAATGGAGAAAGTAAGGTAGTTAGAAAGGAGGACGAACGAAGAAGTGCTATGGGTTGTAAAGAAGGAAAGGAAGTGGCTGGAGAAGTTGCGAAAAGGCTTATGGAGTGGATGGAGTAGCCAATATTGTAATTTGCATGAACTGTAATTAGAAAGTGGTGATTTGAAGGAATGAATTAGGGTGGTAAAGGGAAGAATGTTGAGTAAATGAGGTATAGGGAAGAGAAGAACGGGTTGTTTGGTTATCATAATGAGGATTAGGAAAATGTTAGAAACTTAGAAAGTTCTGCGTTTGAAAGATTTGCGACATCGTGAGAATTTTCATTTCCATCTTAGCCAGTAGATAGCTAATGTTAATAATAATACATTAGAAGATATTTTTTAAGGATTTTATGACCAATTTGTTCCTAAATTTATTATTTACAATTTAAAATCCGTCAAATATTCACCTCTTATCCCACCTCCCAATGATTGCTTGCTAAGCTTCAACAGTTTTTGACGCAGAGGATATACACAAACGTTGTGCATACGGACGATACAAACACAGGATCAAATTCTTACGACCGCTTTGCGAGCCTGCTTTCTTACAGTCAGCCATTAAAATGATCGTGAAGGACGTTTCTCATTTGCTCGATGACCGATATAAATAAATTCGAGGCTTGGTTTATGAGGTTTTTATAACAGTCATCAAGTGGAAATATTTTTTTTTCACGATCCTTGCACCTTCATCCCAATGACACATTCTTCGCCAAGTCGGGTTGTAAAATTTGCTTCATTTACGGCCGACCGAGAACACATACCTTTATCGACTTTTTTTTTAATGCTAAACAGTTCATGTGAAGTGGCGTCTCGAGTCGAAGTCGTTTTGCGGCGACTATCCGTCCCGGGCATGTGGTCGTGCGGAGACTTTTAAATCGCTTGACGAAAAGCACATTTCATGAGTAATCCGTCGACCGTGATTACCTCATTTCATTGATACCGACGTCCGCCCGCCTACTTGAGTGGAATAATGATAAAATTTTTCAGTGCACTCGGCACACGTTAAGAGGAAAAAAAAAACTTTTGCCGGCTTCTTCTTTAGTCTTTAATATCCTTGAAGAGACGAGTCTGGCGAAATATGTCCAGAGCTAAAAGCCACCGTGCGGGACAAGCTAGCGGAAGGGAGGAGGAAGAATGTTTTTTCTGTATTTTTTCCTTCTGTGCACTTTTCCTCCGAAAGCTATTAAAGGACGTAGGGCTTTATGCATTCCTCATCTAAAGGATATGGTCCCGCACTTCACTGCCTAGCGCAGATGGTTAATGGCCACCGTTGCATTTGGTCAAAATACAATGGAGTCCAGTGTTGCGAGTTCCTCGAAGTTAGTAACCGTGACTACCTTAGTGGTTCGTTACCTTTAAGCCACCATGATTGCTTTGCTGCTGGTATAGCGTTGAGCTAGTCTAATGAGTGCATTTAATTTCGTTGACAGCTGCTGGGAGTGCTTTGTAACCGAAAAGTTATCAGGAATATTGGGCGTAGTTGTTTGCCCATTCATTTGTTTCACTTCTATTTCTGGTAATCAATTTTAAATGGCTTGACGCTACTGTTCATTCAATTCTTTTATCAGCAGACCTCTCTCTATATAAGGATAGTTTTCCACGTTATGCTTAAATACTTTGTCCGTTTTCCTATGCATTCCTATTTGTGTATCGAATTTATTAGAGTAAATAGGTTGTGAATCATTGAAAATTGATTCATTCCAAACTTTTACAAACTACCTTAAAATTGAAAACTCACGACCCAGGTTTCGGCGCTAAGCACCATCATCAGGTGTGACTATCACCACCTGATGATGGTGGTTAGCGCCAAAACCTGGATCGTCAGTTTTCAATTTTATTGTGGTTTGTTACAATTTTGAAATAAATCAATTTTTATGATGAAATTCCAAAAAGTTACTAGTGAACTTATTTCATTTATGTGAATCATTGAGTTAAAATACAAAATGATTTTGCACAAATTTAAGGTGGACAGTTCTCTGATGATGTTACTTATGTGTTAAAATTACCAGAATACTACAGGAGGTTAGATAAAAATATAGATATGGTAAAAGAGAGAAGGAAGGAATGGGGTTGTTTACCATATTTATGTATTGCCGAATCTAATAGAGTTTCTAAAATAAAAATACTCGTATTTTTCCGTTTCTGATCCGTCAATTATTTCTCGATGTATAAGCGACGAAAAACTGATGTTTTAACCCTATAGGAAAAGTGAACGTGGTGCAACCTCTGACGTCATCTACATCTACATCTACATCTACATAATACCCTGCAAGCCACCACAAGGGTGTGTGGCAGGGGGTGATTGCTCACCAAACATGCACTACATATCATGCATAAAAAAGGAATAGTATTAATATAGTAGTCAGAACTTCACTATTTAAAAAAGATAGAAATTGCAAATAAAACATGCAAAAACATTCTGTTAGTAGGGTTAGCTTTAAGTACTCATACCAACATGCAGCTACCAATGCTATTCATTGCTACTCTCCGATAGGACATATTTACCGTTATTCGTATCTCTTATTGTGCGAGGGAAAAAGGACATTTTGAATCGGTCAGTTCGGCAATCAATTTCTCTAACTTTATGATTATGGTCCAGTCTGCCATAGTAAGTTGGGGTTCGTAAAATATTTTTAACATCATCACTGAAAATATTGCCTTGGAATTTGTGGAAGAGATTAAGTCTAAATTTCAACCTGCGATCTGACAATGATTCCCATTTCAATTCATTTAATAGACTGGTTACGCTAATATAATTATCGTATCGTCCCTTTACAAATCTTGCCGATCTTCGCTGCACACGTTCATCGACTTCGTCCAATTACAACTGAGCCTGCGAAGTTACTTCGCCTTACCGCAATGGAGGGACATATCTGACTCTGCCAACGGGACCGATTGCGATATGTTCTGTGCGAGCAGACCTTCCGAGAACTCCCCTCCACTCCCTTACCTTCCCCTAAAAGCAGTCAAGGACGGGAGGAAAATGATGTCAGTGATATCAGAGCAGCTTCTTCGGTGGGCGTCACCCTTTGCTTATTTTAATTTTCGATTTATGAGTGAATGGTTGTGGCTAGAAGATTAATTTTTCCACTAAAATTCTTTTTTCGTTTCCATCTAACGATTTCGTATACAAAATTAGGATTTCGGTTCCGAGTAAACGCCCCCATTGTATTCATCTACATCTACATATTACCCTGTAAGCCACCATAAAGGTGTGTGGCTGGGGGTGAATTCTCACCAAAAATGCACTACATAACGCATAAAAAAGAATTAGTGTTTATATAGGTACTGTATTAAACTTCACTATTTAAAAAAAGATAAAAATAACAAAGCAAACATGCTCATAGTTGGGTTAGCTTCAAGTCCTTATACCAACATGCATATACCAATGTTATCCATTGCTACACTCATATTAAATATATTTACCTTTATTCATATCCCTAATTGTACGAGGAAAAAAGGACATTTTGAATCTGTCAGTTCTGCAATCAATTTCTCTAATTTTGTAATTATGGTCCATTCTACCATAGTAAGTTGGGGTTCGCAAAATATTTTTAACATGACTGAAAATATGGTCTTGGAATTTGCTTAAGAGATTAAGTCTAAATTTCAACCAGCGATCTGACAATGATTCCCAATTAATGTAATAGACTGGTTACGCTACTATAGTTATCGTACCGTCCCTTTACAAATCTTGCCGATCTTCGCTGCACAAGTTCAAGTTCATTATTTAGACTGATTTCGTAGGGATCCCATACACTGGCAGCATATTCCAAATGAGGTCTAACAATGGAAAAGTAGCTGATTTCTCGTACATGATCGTCACATTTACCCAGTACTCTTTTGAATAATCCCAGTTTGCGAATCGCTTGACCCATTACTTCACGTAAGTGTTTACCCCAGGAAAAATCATGTGTCAGTCTTATTCCAAGATATGTAATGGATTCCAAGTTTGTTAATTCATTATTACTAATTTTGTACGTGCTAGGAGGAGAACAATTCCTTTTCCAAAAATTCATTAAAACACATTTCTTTAAATTTAATTTTAACTGCCCTGTATCACAGCAATTTTCAATTGCTTGTAGGTCATCATTTAAATATTCTTTATCGTTTGAGAATCGAATTTCCCTGTACACTACTGCGTCATCGGCAAATAGACGAAGCTTACTTTTTACCACCTTATTGATATCATTTATGTACAGAAGGAACATGAGTGGACCTATCACACTACCTTGTGGGACACCCGAATTGACTTTAATTGCCGGTGAGGTAACACCGTCCAAAACAACCCTTTGCACCCGATAATGCAGAAAATCATTTATCCATGATATAATGTTGCTGTCTAACCCATAAGATTTTAATTTCATCATTAGTTTGCTATGAGACGCCTTGTCAAAAGCTTTTTTGAAATCGAGAAAAACAGCATCCACTTGAATATTATTTTCGCCAGAAACTAAAATATCGTGGGAAAAGAGAGCAAGTTGAGTTTCACATGATCTGCTCTTCCGGAAGCCATTCTGAACATTTGACAATAAATTCTGGCTATCTAGGTCTCCCATGACTGAACTGACAATTATATGTTCCAGGACCTTGCATGAAATGGATGTGAGGGATATTGGTCTATAGTAGATGGCTATTCCTGATCACCACTTTTAAAAATGGGTGTTGCATCGGCTGCTTTCCAGTCCATCGGTACGACGTTGCCAATGAGGGATTTATTAAATACTATTTCAAGGTAGGGGGAAATCTTGGAAGCTCTCTATTTATGCGGGAAGATAAATATATTATTAATACTTTTACTGCGTGTCATCCGTACCTCATTTGGCCTAACTGACGCGAAAACACTTCTCTCCTCAACTTTTGTGTCACACTTCCCCACTACCCGTTTATTGAGTTCAATTTACTTTTCATCATTCATATGTGACACCGCGCAGCGCGTTTCCAGCCTCCCCCTTCCTGCTTTTGTCATTGTCATCCCTTTACTTTCTACATTTTAGTTGTGTATGTATCGATATTCTATCTATTATAATTTCCTTGCCGCACTTGACAGTTCCCACGTTCACATAGAATATGGATAACTGATTCATGTCCTCAAACCTCCTTTTGAGTTGTTTTATCTGTGAAAGGTACTACCGGACGATGTGGAACGATAGCTTCGTTATTGCTTATGCGCATTGTCTTTCCCCTGCCACACACCTTTGTGGTGGCTTGCAGGGTATTATGTAGATGAATACAAGCACGTCAATACTATCGTAAGTTGATTCAAATATTGAGATATGGATCAAGGAGGATGGCATATCATCACAAAATATGACCGATAACACTGTGAAGAATGCGTTGGATCCAAGGGAACTGTGGTTGAAAATAATAATTGGGATCAACTTCTAGCGAGATCGGTAGATGAGATAATCACCGAAATAGTTATTAGTGACCCTATATACCCTCGTTTCTAATAATTAGTTGTTCGGTGCGACCCTGAAAATTACTAATGGCATGAAATGCAATCAATTTTGTCTTAAAAAAGAATATAATTTTGTTGGATAGAATGATAGGATAGTTGCATAGATCCCAGAGGTATTTTTAGTAATCAGTATCAGCGTAAACGTATAGCTACTGTCAGTGATCGAACCCAGGCCTTTGCGAAAGTGGGAATTGATTTCCGGACCTTTCAAACTGTGAAACCAAGGAGTTTAGAAGGTACAGGAAGGGGCCTACGAATGCTAGCTTACGAGTTACATTGAACACAGAACGGTTTTCGAGATAGATGGGGTAACGGACAGACGGACCGACGACGAACACTTCGCAAATTATATTTATATACATACATGAATAATACTTGATTAGAGAAATTTCTTAGTTATGTACGCGCCAGGTACGTATGTACAATTAAATGTTTATTCTCCAAGGAAATGCGATGTCTATTACTACCTTAGTCATTTGTTTGAGCTAATTACATTATAATTTTCACCAAGCATCCTAGAGTGAAGCTAACTAAAGTTAGAAATGTTAAGAAGTTTTGTCAGATGCTGGGGATTACTCTCCATAAGTGACACCTACTTCTTCTATTACTATTTTTCCCAAAATTATCTCTTATTGCTTGAGGGAAGAAAGAAATTTGGAATCTATCCATACGACAGCCTAGCAGTTTAGTCTGCTTTTCGTCGTCAAATTATGCATGCGTGCGTGCGTACGTCGTGCGTGATACGTGGTCGTTCTCAAATTAGGTATATTTTGCGTCTTCGAAAATCAGACAATGCGTCAAAGATGTGGAAGAATATGGGTAGGTTGATGGCTTGATCGTGGACAATAGTAGTAAGGCCACCATTAACGACTAAGAACGACGCCAGTTTCGTCCTACAAAGTCTACGGAACAACACTTTCCGCCCCTTATTCACGAAAATAGCGTGGAGGTCTGTAATACCGTAACTTTATAGTGCGTTCCTAGAGTATTACAATGGCACCGCTAATTAAGATAAAAGCTGTCATGCAAGGAGGTTTACCTACAATACCTTGTTGCTTTTAGCCACAAAAACGCCGAGAGGATTTAGTATACTAGTTTTTTTATGAGGCGGAGCAATTACCTGCAAAAGGTGCGAAGAGAAGTTTCTCGGATACAGCCGATGGCCACGCGTGGGCTCCTATTTTTTATTCTTTTATTCTTTTTCGTCGCTGTGAAAAAAATCATCAATCCGGGTTATCCGGGACTGAATATACTGGGTGATATTTTTCGCCCTTCTCGGCGAAGGAGTACGAGAACGCAAATAGATTTACGTGACATCTCATTTCGAAGCTATTCTTCGGATACCCCACGACTCTAGGTTATCAGAAGGCCCTATTCGCTCTACCGCATCTGTTGACGCTCCTCGATCTCTATTCCGAATAGTACATTGTGTTTTCTGCCCGTGTGTGAGAGGATGGTAAGGAAAAATTTATGAGACGCTTTTAAATCACGCCGCGGCATGCACCCTGCTAGCACGATTTCTTCTAACTTTTACGACGCTGTATCTTTTTCACGTAAGAACTTTTAGCTCTTATTTTCTCGCCAGAAGCACGTGCGAAGCAATCTGTTACTGCAGTTGGTTAATCCCATCTTATGCCTGGTGAAGGTTTTATTTCACGAAGCAGTTGCAATTTCATGAGATGAACGCTAACTGGAATTCGATGAGAGGATCAGTTTGGGAATCGTACGAATTGGCCCTTGGTGGTTTGGAAACTTACTATCAATGGACGATTAGAGTTTAGGCAATCAGATCTCAGAATTAGTCGGTGGTACCTGATGCGTCTGGATCACGGATGTATGTTTCTGAATGTACTTATCCGCTTCTTTTTAGGAACGCTAACTAATACGATCAGGGCCACAAATTGCTTAACTTATTCCCGATTTTCCGTTGTACCTGCGCCGAAACCACTTGCATTAACTTTGGAGCAATTGAGAATAACTTTAACTATAGAAATATAAAGTTTTCTATGATTTAAGTTAGCGGGTATTAATAAAGGGTATTAGAGAATGGAATGGCGTGTTTAAGAGTAAGGAGGGTTTGAAAAAAGTATACAATCAGTGTTACGTTATGTATGATATTTGGGTGGTGATTTCTGAGAATCTAACCATGTCTGAATGAACCTGTAATAATGTAATGCATCTTTATAGTACCTATTTATCAGATGTTTTCATGAATGGCATAGAATGGAAATGGTAGTGTGTGCCCTGCATATTATTCACAGTAATCCATCATTAGGTTGGCAATATAAATAACCTTTAATGAATGTGTGTGATGTTTTGTGAACTCTCCCCTTGCCAAGCTTACTTAGGTGGCTTATATGGGTAGTCGCTAGATATATCTACATCTACAGGATACGCTGCAAGCCACCGCGAGGGTGTGTGGCAGGGGGTGAAGATCACCAAGTATGCTCTACTAACATACAAACAAGCAACTATAGGGTCTCATGCAACTAGATTGTTATATAGATGGGCTAAGAGAGTTTCGAGGTAAATCACCATACTTGGAAGCATCGTTCGTGGATCATCCAAAAACTTCCTCACTACATTGTCGCCGACTTAAATAGTAGCCTTGACTCTCAAGGGAAGGGCATGACGGTACATACAACCCACGCGAAGACAAATAGGAAGGAAGCAATAGTAAAACACGTGAGGGGAGAACGTCACGGCATTCAGAATTACCCTCGCGTGTGATACTGCCGGGGAGGTCGCGGTGATTTCCATGATGACGGTTCGGAAGAAAAAGATTGAGACGTTGATACGGGTTGCGGGGTTTTGCCTCGGAGAAAAGCGGAGAGATGCAAGACACGGGCGATTAATGGCCGAGAAGGAGAGGAGCTACTCGGTGGTTGAATAGGGACGATTAGTCGCTGGGAAGTCGCCCGGAGGGGGTGGGAGTGAAAGGGAGATGGGAGAATGAGTGGATGGGATAAAGGAAGGGTTCGGTCGGAATGGAAAGAGAGAGAGGACAGTGTCTCGGAGGAGTGAGTGGTGGTGGCCAATGGATTTCCACTTGAGAGAGGGGCGCTCCTCGACCGGGCCCAAAGTGACGGGGGGACTGAAAGGCGAGATGAGAGCTCCAACAATGAGAGGATGGATATACGGGGACAGGAGATGGCTATCCTTTGGGGAGGGAGGGGGATCGTGAGTTTTTATTTTTTTCTCTTTCCTTGTGGAGGGCCAATAGGATGGGTTTTTGGGGGAGATATGAGCGACTGCTTCCACAAAGACGGAAGGGAGTGGGTACGTGTTAACAAATGTGCGTTGCATTTGTGCATGTGGACGAAACGTGTGCAGCGAAGATCGGCAAGATTTGTAAAGGGACGGTATGATAACCCTACTAGCGTAACCAGTCTATTAAATGAATTAAATTGGGAATCCTTGTCAGATCGCAGGTTGAAATTAAGACTTAATCTCTTAAACAAATTCCAAGACCATATTTTCAGTGATGATGTTAAAAATATTTTGCGGACCCCAACTTACTATGGTAGACTGGACCATAATCACAAAATTAGAGAAATTGATTGCCGAACTGACAGATTCAAAATGTCCTTTTTTCCTCATACTATTAGGGATATGAAGAACGGTAAATATATCCAGTACGAGTGTAGCAATGGATAACATTGGTAGCTGCATGTTGGTATAGGGACTAAGAGCTAACCCAACTAACGGCATGTTTTGCATGTATGCTTTGCTATTTTTATCTTTTTTTAAATAGAGCTGTTTTGAACAGGACCTATACAAGTACTAATCCTTTTTTATGCATGATATGTAGTGCATGTTTGGTGAGAGTTCACCCCCTGCCACACACCTTTATGGTGGCTAGCAGGGCATTATGTAGATGTAGATGTGGAATTGGGTGGAGAATTCACTCCAGCCACGATTATTGATGAAAAGTGATAAAAGGAAAATTGCCTCCGTTGAAACGGACGCAGTGTAGGAAACAAAGCTTGATATGGATACGCTTCTTATGTTTAGTTGGCGATTCAACCTTTCTCGAAGAAAAGGATAGATGGCTGAACTCTCTATTTTTTTGCTTCTTCCATATTCCAAACCGTAGTTATGTAATCTTTATTTTTTTTCTGCTCGAGTTGTTCCTCACCTGAGAAAAATGCATAATGTGTCGTGGGAGAAATATGTTTACGAGTTTAAGCATAGCAGATTTACTTTGCCTTGTGTCGTGTTTAATCCTATTCCTTCTAATCCACTCGCTGTCGACGAGTTTAGTCAATTGTATCGATTCACGTCTGATACATCACATGTATGCATATTCGGACTGGTAAATACGTAAAAAAAGTGGTAAAAGTTAATGGTAAAAACGACCACAAAAAGGCAACTATCACCGTTTTTTATTTCCGAATGTGATAGAGTTTGTAAAATAAAAAGACACATATAGTTCTCGAGAAGTATGGAAAAACTGATGTTTTAAACCCTTTAGGAAAAGTAGGCGTGTATGCGACCTCTTACGTCATCCACTTCTTCCAGTCACAACTGATCCCTAGAAGCTACTTCCCCTTATCGTAATGCGGGACACACCTGACTCTGCCAGTGGAAGCGGTTGCGACAGGAACTGTGCGAGCATACCTTCCGACTATCCCCTCCACTCCCTTCCCTTTCCCTAAAAGCAGTCAAGGACGGGAGGTGGATGACGTAAATCGTCTCAAAGCAGCTTCTTTGGTTGGCGTCAACTTTTGCTTATTTTAATTTTTGATCTATGAGTCTATGAGTCTAGAATCTGGCTATGGCCAGAAGATTAATATTTTCACTAAAATTGATTTTTCGTTTCCATCTAACGATTTCGTGTACAATATTGCGATTTGGGTTCCGAGTAAACGCCCCCATTGGAGAGACAACCAAGTACGGTTGCATAAATTATGCTTCAAGAGTTTAAAATGGATCTTAAAGTTAAGAAGGAAACTTTCTTGCCACCTACTCTTCTCCAGTCGTATGCAAATGCCATTCTTTGTGGACTCCACGATGATTTGTTCCACTATTTGCTTAGTATGGCAACCAAGGTATGGCGCACGGACTGCATTGCATCTCAACATAGGAAGAAGTACTTCTACTTTTACATAGCATTGCGTAAAACCAGGGATGTGACCCGAAAAGGCACTTTACGTTTCGTGCCGTACCTGGGAGGCACCCCAACTCGAAGTCCGAGCCTCGGCGTTGAAGGAGACCCAACCCTTCACCACGGGTGGTTTATAGCACCAACTGACCTGTCACACTATAGTTTATAACTTCTTAAAGTTAAACATAAATCACAAAGAAATGTTCGTCTTTGTGCTGCACTAGTCACGTTGATGAAAATGGTTTTTTCATCGCAGTCATGCGATAGATATTAACCAATTTACATGCTTTAGTAATTAATGTACATTAAACTGGCTTGGTTTACTAATGCACGTAAAATGGTTAATATATATCGTACAACTGTGTTTAAAAAACCATTTTCATCAACATGAATAGTAAAACACAAAGATGAACATAATTGTGCGATTTATGTTTCACTTTAAGAAGTTACAAACTATAGTGTGACAGGTCAGTTGGTGCTATAAACCACCCGTGGTGAAGGGTTGGGTCTCCTTCAACGCCGAGGCTCGGACTCCTGTTCGGGTGCCTCCCAGGTACAACACGAAACGTAAAGTGCCTTTTCGGGTCACATCCCTGCGTAAAACACAAAGGGATTGGCTTGGCGTAGTACGACTTCTCCTAGTCAAGGACTCTGATTTGAATCCAGGTGGGAGCAACAATTTTTGATCAGAATCCCCAAGTAAAGTGCAGTCATCTTAACCCCCAAGAAGTCAAGTTTCTTTTTTCTCCCTCCTATCTTGTTCCAAGGCTTGGAACTCGCCAGTGGTTGGTTCCGAAAATACTATTTAACTCTCTACCTCTACCCTCTGCTCTTCTCTCCCGTCACCAGCCCGGCTAGCTCAGTCGGTAGAGCACGAGACTCTTAATCTCGGGGTCGTGGGTTCGAGCCCCACGTTGGGCGAAACTTTTTTTGGCTCTCCATCTGAATTACGTCATTATTAAATTCGCGAACATTCTTTCCAAACCAGCAAAATAGTGCCACTAATGAAAAGATACACTCGAAACGTAAAGGAATTGTTTGTGTCTTGCAACCTTTCACCTACTTGAGTCCCTTGAAGCCTTAAGTGCTGGATATTAAATTGTTAGACTGGTAAAATAGTTAGATTACTGGCCTCTCACCCAGAGGGCCTAAGTTCGAGTCTCGACACTGGAGAACATTTTTCATTGGTTAACCGTATTTGTGTTATTTGTGGGGAGCATTATATTTCAGTTCTTCGTCCGCAGATGGGCCAAGGGACGCCGTTGTCCCCTTGGCGTCTTTCATTAGGAGTTTCGGGAATCATGAGAGGATGGTATGGAAAAGGATTCTGAGCGCGTGAAAGAAGATCAGCAAGGCTAAAGGTCGTTACGATAATTATAATCGTGTTACAAATTTAATAGAGGAACAGGGATAGGAATTATTAACAGAACCCAGATTTAAATTAGGCTAACTCTTTCGAAGTTGATATATAGAGAGATAGATTGTCGTAACGACTGATTTAAGCTACGTTTTCATGTGGCCGTTTTTGCGTTGACGCACACTGCGCCGCCAATCAGAAGCGAGAAGGCCAACGCAGCCTGCGTTGCCGTCGGAGTTGGTGAACTTTCATCTTTCTGCGTTGCCGCAGCTGCGTCAGAGCGAGGAACAACGCATTCTACCTGTCATTTGTTCGTCACGTGATTCTTTCGCTGCGCATTATCACCTATACCACGGTTTACCACCGCCATATGTTTTGGTGCGTTGCTGCTGGCGCTGCCGGTGACATGAAAACAGGGTATTCTCCTGACGCACAACGCAGCGTCAACGCAACGCAAAAACGGCAACGTGAAAACGTAGCTTTAAAATGTAATTTTATCCCGCGTACCACTAGAGAACGTAGTTACACCATCGTAAAGGGATGGGTGGGTGCAATATTGTTAGTTTAATTTTGATTAATTTCAGAAATCTTTCTTTAACATTTGTTGAGATTTGAGAAAATAATTCATTATTCTATTAATTTCATTGGTTGAATCATTCAGCTAACCTCCACCTTAACCTTGAGGCTCTCATTCAAAGAGAAAGGTTACGAATTTTACTCTTCGATCAAGTGCGCCCTTCTATGTATCTATATTAGTATAAATACGAGAAAATATATTCCGTGGATATTACGTTTCATATTTGAGACTCCATAGAATATGAGGTGCTAGAATATGAGGTCCAGAACCTAAAATCAGGTTTGACTTCTAAATTTCACTCTAGCTACTTTCTACTCTAGATAATAGCATTGAATGAGGAACTGGATACACCTGCTGCAGAAATTAAACGTGACTTCCTTTTCTGAATATGTTAAAAATATATTTCCTTACCTTGCATACTATGGTAGGCTATAGAATGAAGGTAAAATGATAGCGATAGATATGTAGCAAAATGAAGAGGTTAAAAATGTTATGCAAAATATGCTGACAATCGCAAATATCGAAACAACTTCCGGCTTCATTATCGATACTGCCGGAGCCAATGCCTCCAAAATCAGAAAGTATCTGCCATAATTGAGTATGGACTCATTATACACGGTACACGTCAAAAAAGTAACGATTACTTTAGTAAAAAATGAATAGAATATATTAATAGTGTAATATTTTAATGTAACGATTGCAGGTAAACATACCAAAAACGTAAAAGTTACCGTTAACTCAGTTACTTTTACTCAGGTCCTTCTCATCACTTAAACAGGACATATTTTTTTGCGGTGTCTGCTGCGCCTGTTGTTTACATGAGGCCATTGTCAGTATATCAACCTAATGGTCGGTATACAGCAGCCCTCCATTCTTCTTTATTCCATGAAAGCTTTTTTTCTTCCCCGTAATTCTTCACTCCTGGTTCTGTCTGGGCGTTTGTGCCTTGGTCTTCCTTGTTTGAGGTAGGGGGATGTATTTCATGTTCAAGAACCGCGTGCCAAGGTTCGAAAACGATGGTAGCTATGGTTTATTGTTAATAATGCTCATATCAACTGGGTGGCCTTAGAAGTAGCAGACTTGGTTTATCAGTTGATTCAAAAGCTAAGATTACATCGCACCATCTAAGCAAAGTTCTTAACCTTAAAATGATCACAACATCCATGGCCGAAGCGTGATATGACTAAGAGACTAGGGCTGCCAGGCTGGCTCGTAAGAAGTTCTACCCCCCCTGGCTACCACTGCCGATCTCGTTTTGCAAGTGCAGGAGTTGATAATGTCTTAAGAATTTTAATGACCACATAAACTAACAGTTAAGGTTAACCAGAAGTAATAAAACTAGGGCATAATTGTAAAACCTGTGCTGCGTTTGATTGCAATTTGGTTGCGTACTCAGCGGTAATGCGGGGGATAGGAATGGTGGTGGCTAGAGTACTGGCCTCCCATCCCGAGTGCCCGGGTTCGATTCCCGGCAGTGGCAGATTTTTCAGTAGAAAACCGGTCCCCACTTGAGTGACTACTAGTAGTAGTGGAGGGCATTTCAAGTTCAGTACTCCGCCCGTTGGATGGGACGTTAAGCCATGCTCCCCTTGGCGCCTTTCGTTAAGAGTAGGCTAATGCCGACGCCGGGTTTCTCTCCACCCTTCCTCCATTACCTGGAATGTTCCTACCACTATCCAATTACCCACCTTTCCTAAATGGCGCAAATGACCTCAGCTGTCGGTCGCCTCCCCTGAATATCCAATCCAATCCTCAGTGGTAATGCATGCTTGATTTTGAGTCACCTCCTGCCACATACCCTTGCGTTGGCTCTCAGGGTACTGTCGCTGTACTACAGTGTGGTACTATGTTGTTGGATCCTACTTTCCCCCCCCGTCTCGTCTCCCCCGGTACCCCGGTCACCGCCACCGAGGTCTCTTGCTGGACCGAACGTCGGATTTTCCCCGCTACGTTGAGCGCGGGTGTTGGATCGGATGGTGGGTGGAGAGGAGGGGGTGGGTGGGGGGGGGGGGGTGAGTGGGTTAAAGGCGCAGCCGGGGGAGGGGGGAGGTCACGAGGCGGCATCCTTTGATCTAAGGCGCCGCTCCCATCGGCCTCCTCTCTCCCTCAAAAGAGAAGCAGCCAGAAGACTGCTCTCATCCCTCCCTCTTTCTCCTTTGGTGTTGCCTCCTTCGGAACACGTCCGAGCCTCTAGACCCCCACCCACCCGCTCGTCTGGCTCTGGAGGGTTGGGAGAGGCGTGGTTGGCAGCGGCGTCTCACCCCATCCTCCCCCTCGCCCATTCGCACCCGCTCTACCTCTTCAAACACTCGCGAGGAGCGCATCCGATTTCCCCCTATAATGACACCGGTCTGCACACAGCATTCGAATATGCTTCATAAGCGATGGTTGTTGACGCTGGGAAAACACCGGCGAGATTATCATATAGGGTTAAAAAGAAAAGGTTGATCGTGGTTCGAATTTGATACCCCGAAACTAATACCTATGTATTTAACTAATAATAATTAAGGTAATCTAAACTTGAAGATCATCATCATTGTAAAGGCCGTTTTAGACGGTTATTGATACTGCGCAGGCAGTTGCGAGAACACTTGCGCAAGAGATATTGCGCCGTGTAAAGCGACGACTTGCGAGGACATGCAGTGCCACTCGTGAACTCTTGCGAGCAAATTAGAACATGTTCTAATCTGATACATGAGTTCGCGCAAGTTTGAAGTCTATTTCTCTCACTAGATGGTGCAGATATAGCGGCAACGAACTGCCTGGGGAATTCTAGCAATTAAATAGGTTTTTGACGATTGAGTTGGGTGTTTTTCTTTGCACTCAACTCTTTAGGTAGTGAATTAAGTGCAATAATGATGAGCTGGGCGATTAATCACGTGGAAGATTAAATTTCGTGCGTAAAGGAAGTATCTGTTACCTTGGCCCACATCCGTTCGTTCGTGGTGCAAATTTTGGGCTAAGTATACGGGACTAGGTTCTCCACTATTATGTTTAGACTATGGCTTAAAACATATTTTAAAGTGGCGGTAATTTATCGCATCTTTCACGTCCAATTAATTGCTACTTAACAGACCTTGACTTTATGCGATGTATTCACCGTATTGCCGCTATTGAATGGTATATTGTCACTGACATAATGCACCGACGATTGTACCGTTTGAAACTGTCAAGCAAGCGTCCTCGCAATTTTCTACGTCACGGAATTTCGCAGACGACTGCTCAAACGGAAACAACATCAACTTGCGCAGTTTCAATGACCGTGTAAAGCGTCCTTAACAACCATAAGATCGGTTAACTACAGCCTCCAATCTTCCATATTCCACAAAAGCTCTTTCACTTTTAAATTAAAATCAAACATGTTTTCATTCATTCATCATCATCATCATCATTAGTCATCAATCCTCAGATTGGTTTGACGCAGCTCTCCACTGAGTTCTTCTATCGGCTAATCTCTTCATAATTACGCATTTCATCTCTTTCACATCCTTCATCACTTGTTCCATATATCTCACTCGAGGCCTTCCTTTGCCAATCTTCCCATCCACCTGTCCTTCAACGATTGTCTTCATCAGGCCATCGTGTCTTAATATATGGCAGATTAAGTTATCCCGAGTTCTTCTTAGAGTTTTCAGCAGGCTTCTCTTTTCTCCCACTCTTCTTGAGACTTCTTCGTTTGTCACTCGGTCTATCTATTTAATCTTCATCACACATTTTTTCATTCATGCAGCGAAATTAGGACTATGATGTTCACTGTTACTACTAACTGCAATAAACTGTGCAAATATCCATGTCCCAGAAGTGACCATACTTCCCGGGCGTGAGCCGAATCCAGGACTTTGAGTTTGACCGCCAGGAGATAATCCCGTCGCCACCGAGGCCAGTAAGGCACCAGGCAAGACATACGATTTGCATAACAAGAAAAATACCTGTTGAAAAATACCGTCGGAATGTGAAATTCATGCTGGATAATAAGGGGAGATATTTACTTTCCCTGTACCGCTTGTAGTTTCCCAGAAATATCTGGTAGAGAGAAAATTACTTAGCGTGGATTTTGCTGTGTGTCCAGAGTTGAGCCGGGTACCGATTGGTCCATAACCAGGTGCTTACCCGCTGGGCTACCACACCGATAGTAAATGGTTAACCCTCTGGATGGCTTGGTGTGTTGGCTATAGTGCTGGCATCCCACTCTGGGGGGCCCAGCTCCTGTCCCGGCAGCGGCATATTTCTCTGTTGTATACCACTCACGACGTGAGTGGGTTCGGAGCGAACTTCAAGTTCAGAACTCCGTCCGTCAAACCTTGCTGTGTACCACAGTGGGCGGAAATCGAAAAAAATTGGCCAAAACCCCAATTTTCTACTTTGTTCTATTGATCCAAAAGTCGCGTATTATTATTCTACATTACCCAGTATCCCAAAATAGTAACTTTTTTTAATTCCATCGTATTCGTTGTATGTATATTATCCTTAAAAAGTTACGAAAAAACACATCACTGAAATCTAGGTTTCCAGCGAAAAATCTCAATGCTTGCTCTACTAATGTGGGGATAAAAGATAAAGATAATTCTTATGGAGGATATATAATGATTATATATACACAATGAATCGTATTAAGCTATACATCTACACTAAGTAAACATTCCGAGTGACCATTATGAATTATTTAAAAGTTCCCTGTTATTTGCTTAAATTTTAACTAATGCGGTGATAAACTTATTCATCCCCGCTTATCACCGCTGAGATATTAGCACCTGCAGTGAAAATGAAGTTTCTTCTTTGCGATGGTAAAATAAAATCTTGCGCATACTTGTGACTTGTTTGTTAAACAATGTAAAATAACGCACGGAGTCTCAGGCCTTGGCTCCTGCGCGCCACCGCGCGTACTTAGTTCTCCATATTTCTCTGGGAACCCCGGGTTAGAATAACACTCATTATACACTTTGTATTTTCCAAATATTCACTTCGATATATTTATGGTCCGTTCACAGCTACTGCGCTTTAATCCTTTCATAGAAAGTCTGTGGCGGTCAGACCCAGGCCTCGGCATACCAAGACGGCAATAAATTTGCCGGGATTATTGTCCCTTGTACCTTTTGTCTATCGCGGTTACTGGTTCCTGAGTGTGAGAGCCTTAAGTTCTTTTCTTCCTTGGACACGTGCAGTGAGCATGTTATAAACTGGGTTTTCCCGATAATGCTTCCTTGCTATTGGTACAAAATATTTCACCATTTCTCGGCTGAGCGGACCACACCGGTTACATACTCGCTGTAGAAAGGTAGTGCATATGATCCTGTAGATTTCCACAGAACTATGAATTTGACAAAAGTGACCAGCCTAAAACTACATAATGTGCTTTTGGAAAGAAGAGGAGAGTCAGTGGAAGTGAAAAAAATTGGTGCACTTCTTGTATGACAAATTTAACTTGGGCAAAGACAGAAGTGAACTGAAAACCCGGCCAAAATATGGCCGGAGTTTCAGTGCATAAACGCTTTTTATATAGCTGTTTTCAGAAGTGGGAAGAATGTTGACGAAATAAGAATAGACTTCAGGAGAGGCATAAGAAATGTTTGGAACAAGAAATCAAATTCCTTCCTGTTGTTTTTAAATATCTTCCAAGCACGTATGGTGAAGGTGAGTGGGATAGAATGTTCATTTACTATACTTTTCTTACACGCACGCCTGGAATAACAACCGGTGGAAGATCATTGACACGTTTTGTAGAAGCAAGTGAAAGGCCAAACGTAGAAAAACGTAAAAATTAAGAAGCAGCACTTCGAAAGAGAAATTCTGTGTGGGGACTTCAATTCAATTGCGTGCCACAGGAGATGATGCAGCAGCAAAAATCATTGAAGAAGTGACAACAGCAGCCCCAACTAGGGCTAAAAGCGTGATGTCCAAATGGCGAATGGAAGATACAATTCGAACTGAGTTATCGGATGAAGAAACCATTTCCCTTATGGTGAGGGGCTATCTGACAAAGATGCAGTACCCTCTAATTCGTAAAATGGCGAGAAAATATGGCCACATCATCTACCCATTGTACGACAGAATCAGATTAAAAAAAGGGCGGCCTACCCAGAAGGAATACCCATTTCTGAAGAAAAATGTGAAGTTAAATTCCAGTCTCTTCTAGATCACACAGCCACAAGGATTATACTCGTATATTCTCTTAAGATTTTAAAGAAAGACTGTGCCAGCACTTCATGCCCCCCAATATGTAAATGGGATTTTGACGGAAGTTCTGGCCATTGACAGTATAAGCAGACGGGAGAGAAACTTAATGTAAAAGACAATAGATTGTTCGCAACCTCTCTTGTGCCTATTCACTTGTTGGACGCAGCATCAGGTAAATAAATTCAGAAATAGTTATTTATGCATAATACTATGCATAATAATTCCGGTGAATTGAAATGATAGTTTTTTATTGTAAAACAGGTGAATCTGTCTGGCCAAATCCTCGCCCATCATCGGCCAGATTTTGTAGACCAATAAAAATTCAATAGAGCCGAGAAACAAAGGAGATTTCACTAGAAGAAGAAAGGTATATCTGTGAACAAAGGAAGATTCTTCGCCCAATTAAGATTGACAACGTTTTGGTGACTTCTGAGCATATAACATAAGTGATTCTTTTAATGTTAACTTAATAGTCATAGTTTCTTCTTTACTATTTTCGGTGTAGAGAGAACCTGGCGTCCACATTAGGTTGCTCTTAATTAGGGATGGGTCGGTTCCACTTTTTTCCGGTTCCGGTTCGGTTCTTAACTTCGGTTCTCGGTTTCGATTCTCGGTTCCGGTTCTTAATTTACCACTTCCTTTGCATTGCTCAATGGTAAGATAAGGTAATCAATAATCATTTTCAGAACTGAATTAGAATAATTCGTGACTTTGAAGCATCTAAGTACACTATTTCACCAGGTTTTAATGTGAAGCCTCCACTCTCGGAGTGTGAGTAGGTTTCAAACTGGTTTTCGCGCCAATTTTTTCGGTACCGATTATTTTTGGCCTCGGTTCCGGTTCCGGTTCTGAGCTCAAGAACCGGTGGAACCGAGAACCGAAGAACCGAACCGACCCATCCCTACTCTTAATGAATGGCAGCGAGGTCCACATTTTATTAGCCTATCTCATGGTCTGAGTATTGAAGGTGGAGTGCTCATCACAAAGCACCGAAGAGGGAAAGCTCTCTCTGGTTTACAAATCTCTGGCGATTATACCATCGAACCTGATCCCCAGAATAGAAGCTACTCTTTAGCCACAACATCAAACCATTCCCCTCGCTGTACATTGGACAGTTTTTGGAAAACCGAAAGGTCGAACGATGTACTGGAAGGGATAAATAATTATCCCCACACAAGTGGATTGACTGGAGCGAACCGGTAAATCATTTCGCCGCATTCTCTTAAAGTGGCAATTTAAGCTCTCATTAGCTTCGCGGGAAGTGTTGTCACGGTTACCGGTGGTGTAATAAATCCACGTCGAAGAGAATAAGGCCGTAAGAAGTCACAGGTATCCATCCAATCACGTTTGTTGAGTAGAAAACCGATCTCGGCGTTTTATGTTGGCCATGCTCCACGTGGAATCCGCTATAGAAGTTGAAAGCGGTTGAAACTTCAGAGGTCGATAAATTATTGTCGGACGGACTAGGGATATCTTGGATTAGCACGTTGAAAGATATTTCATTCGTTCCTTTGGAAAATCTTAATTCCCTCGAACCGCATTGCGGTAGCTAGCTGTCATTAATGTGAAAGGTGTTTCTCTCACTTGTTACGATGTCATTAACTGACCAAAACATTTCTTGCAAGTAACTTATTGCTCGTATCAATGCTAATTTAGTAATATTCTAGAGATATATGCCTGTCAACAGCTTAGCTTTCCTTGCAAATAAGAACGGGTTTGGTCGTCGAAGTGCCGGTTGAATTTATATCTTTTCTTGTCGCCGCCACTGCCATGATAATTTTTCTATCGCGTAAAAGTCACTGCGTTCCTTATAAATGGACCCCACTGATCGTTATCATCAACTTTCCCTTGATAGATCTTACGCAGCACAATTGCGCTGCGAAAGCCTCAAGCAGAAATTTCCCTTGGTAGGTTCTTTAAGTGATTCTTTCTTTCCAGACGTTTTCGCGTCCGTTTCTTCGTTATTACTTCCCAAGTGGCGAAGTTTAGCATTTCAATATTTGTATCGATTACCAGTTCAACTTCTGTCTTGGATGTTTGTTTTTAGATCTTTGCGTGGGAAATACTCCATTGCTCACATTTTATGCACTTGTTATAGGCTACTATTATCTTTTTTCTTACACGATATTTTAGCCTACGGCGAAAACAGTACTGAAGTTGATGCGATATTTAGATTTTAAAAAGGCATTCGATAAAGTTTAAATTAATTTTGAAGTTAGAGAGTTTTGGTATAAATAAAGACATTGTATGTTGGGTAAAAGAATTCTTAAGTGGGCGAGAACAGAATGTTGTTATAGATGGTATTATGTCGGACACAATCAAAGTCACCTCAGGAGTTCCACAGGGTACCCAGTGGAAACGGGAGCGACGAGGAAGTGTTGCGGGAGCGTCCGAGGGAGTGTTCTGGAAGTAGCGGTCGAGTGCTGCGGGAGTATTCAGGAGGTGTCGCGGTAGTGTCCGGGGAGCAGATTATGGCCCACTGGGAGCGTTTTCGGGAGCGTTTCGGAAGTGATAGGGGAGCGTCGACGCTGGTCCGCGGTGGAGCGGTCGGCCAGCTGCCTGGGAACGTCGACGCGCTCCAGAGAGCGCCGAGAGGCATTCACGAGCCGTTCACGAAATGGTTGACTAGAGCAGGCAATTGTACAGCGGAGCCGTGCCCATGTAGCGTAACAAATCAGCTATCACAAATAAGGCTAATATCACAAAAAAATTACCTCAACTTGCATGGGTGCACCTAGCACCAAAATTGCAAAATAAAATGATCACGTGATTTATGTTTACTCAAGTCATATTTCTCGTTCACACACGTACAATTCAAAGCTTCAACCTAGCCCTAAGATACCTATCCGCCAGCATTAATCGACCTGTCAATCTCAGTCTTTCGTTAACGACTGTTTCTCGCTTTTCCGTTAGGAACCGGAGGTTAGGAGGCCCTATATATACAGCTGCTGACTGGCATTAAGTCGTTAGTGATAATTAATTTACTAAAATATTGACACTGGGGTATTTTGCGCTCTGAAATCAATTCCTCAATAACCATTTTGTGGTTAAAAATAAGCATGACCGTTATGAATATACATATTTGATATTCTTTATACTCCAGGAGAGATAAATGAAAGTTTCCTCCACAACGTGGCAATCGTCGGACGAGCCACGGGATCCTAGGAACCGGGGAGGTGTCGGAGAGCGTTTGGTTCGCTCCAAAGACAGTGTTCGGGGAGTGTCCCGGGAGCGATCAAAGAGCGTTTCAACCCGGGAGTGGCGAGGGAGCGTTCGGTTCGCTCCAACGACAGTGTCTGGGGAGTGTCCCGGGAGCAATCAGAGAGCGTTTCAACCCGGGAGTGGCGAGGGAGCGTCCGGTGTCGACTGCCGCGGAGTGCTCGGGGAGTGTCCCGGGAGCGTCCCGGGGACGTCCACATACTGCTGAACGCTCCCAGTATACTCCCGTAACACTTCCAGAACACTCCGCCGGACGCTCCCGTTTCGACTGGGTAGCGTGATAAGTTCAATATCCTGTGATAATGTACGCGTCCGAAGACCAAAGGACGTTTACATCTATATATAGTATATTCCCTGCAAGCCACCATAAAGGCGTGTGGCACGGGGGAAGATTGCCACACAAAGGGGACGTCCACACAATGTCAGAATTTGTCGATAGAACACAACCACACAAAAAAAGGTACTCATACAAAGCAAGGCAGCATAATGAGATTTGCTCAAATAAACTGATTTCCAATTGATAACATCTCCTCTCTGTAATATAGATTGCCCCTGCAGTAGCATTAAAAACTTACCTAGAAGTTTTACACGAATTAAAAACCCGTATATCTAGTCGACCTGGCAATTTATTAATCAACATCAAAGAAAAACTTTGCGTGGAGACATTGGAAACCAAACAAATAGTTTTATATACTCCTAACTGTATAAGCGGCAAGGAAAGTGAGGTATGAAAGAATTAATCATTAGTTTAATTAAATGCATTCTCACCTTGCATCCCGCGCGATAAATATCAACAAGCCGTCTACTATAATCGCAGCTTCGAAAGGTGCCCACCGCGATAGCAGCGCCTGCTCGTCAGAAAATATTTGGCGACGGATTATGAACGAAATGATCCGCAAAATGATCCGACTCTGTCGCCTTGAGCCGGGGCGACCGTCGTGCCATCAAGGGTGCACGGTTTTTGCTACCAACTATGACGTTTTTTTCCATAATGGGTATAGTTGTGACGTCGGAATCTCGAATTCGACTTTACAGAATTGGGCCCATGAACGTTTGTTTCCGTAGCAATATGGAACCTATACCGTGTAGTGACGTCAGAAGGCGTTCCAGGTCACGTGACTTTCGTCGATTTCTGGGAACATTTCATTAGCATTTAATAATCCTTGAGGTTGGAATAGAAAATTTCAGCTTAAATATTTATATTTGCGAGGAAATTTCGCATCAAGTACATCATTAATGTATGAGAAAATAATTTCATGCACATTTCCCATTGTGTGCCTCTATCCTATTCCATTTCATATTATAATTGTCCAGTTGCGCGGAATATGAACTTTCAATTTTTCCTTTTCTACGGCTGCTATTTCCCAGGCTAGTTATTTATGAGGAGTATGATTCACATTACATGTACATACTTTACGGTGAAGTTTTCCCTTTTTTTCAAGTTAAATTGAAATATTGGTCACATGACTCTCGGTGATTTAAAATAATAATCTTCTTAATTTCGTTACGCTGGAGAACAATTTTGACTCATGTGGAGACAGGTTTGGGGGAGTGCGGGCCAAAGGAAAGAAATCCCTCGAGAATCCTTAAGTCGGCTCGCCGTGCCCAGGAAATATCCATCAAATACATTTGCTGGTACGTTTTGTGAGCTGCAAAGGTTATGGAAATGAGATTGGAGCCCTATAATAATTAACGAAAGGAGTCCGACGTTATGGGACTAGTCCGGGACACGGTCATCAATTTTCCTTTCCCATACACCGTCAGTGGGTCGGTTTCCCTCCCTTCCCCGTAACTCGGCTCTTCCCGCCTCTATCCTCTCCTTCGGAGTTCCATTCTCGAAATTCCCTTACCCGTCTCCGCTCACATATCCCTCCCACCTTACCCTCGTCCACGAACCTAATTTTTTGATGATGTCAACGGAACTGGATGCCTTCCTTTGTCAAATTCCTCTCCGTCCCATCCTTGCTTAATTCTTCTCTTCCACGACGTGTTCGCCCGTTGCGCGTTATTCCTGATGTTTTTGCTCTTTCGGCGTCCGTTAATTCTCATGCAGGAAGCAGGCACGTAGCCAGGGGGGGGGGGGACTTCTGGGGCTACAGCCCCACGGAAATTTCCATTTATTAGCAAAAGGTAGTTTTTAAGAAAAAAATCAGCCATGAATGACACAGCAAAATAGTGAGATATGTTCACAGTCAGAGCAAGGCGTATTTGAAAAAATAAAACACTTACCTTCTAATGGAAACACCAATTGTAAAGCAAGATAAAATGACTGAAATTTTTGTGTGATGTGCATCAAAATCGTAAAAGTGAAAAAGCACCTCAAAATCTTAGAGCGCGTGGTTTTTAAGCAGTGACATATTGATGGCCTTAAATGAACGAAGAATGCGATTTTCAACGAAGAAGCAATAGGAAAAGAAAGGCTGATCCATATATGACGGTAAAAAAATTGAAAATATTCTGATCTGAAGAAATAATTGATGCAGAAAAAAATTACTAAGACGATGTAAACCATAGAGTATTAGATAAAAGACCGCACTATGGGGTATGTAACTGAAACGATAAATAAATGTGTGAGAGTGAAGGTTTAGGACCAAAATAAAGTCATAGGGGAGGACTGCTGATTTTAACTGGGTATGATAATCTGCATATAATCTACACTGCGTATAATTCAAGTTTAAGTGTCTTGAAACGTGATCACTGGTTTGACGCATGTGTATGGTTAATAATTGTTCTTTTCAATCTGATGTGTATCTATGCGTTGAACTTCTATTCTGAGGCCGGTTAAATTAACTGCCTCAAGCAGTGAACTTTACCAGTGAGAAGAGATAGTAATAGGAAATGTGAAAGTAAATAATACCAGCACTGCAAATTAAGGGAAGATTTGTAACATGTCAGCACCGAAAAGGTAAGGCTGATTTATTTCAAGTTACACACTATAGACTTAGTTAGACACCCCCCTCCCGAAGAAAATATCTGGCTACGTTCCTGCCAGGAAGGCAATTTTAAGGAAGACATGTTTGAACTAGTTGACGCTAATTTTTTCGGAACCTCTTACTCAGTTATTCAGGGAAGGCGACCGATAGCTGAGGTTATGTGCGGCATTTAGGATTGGTAGGTAGTTCGTTAATGGTATGAGTTTTCAGGGAACGGAGGGAGGGCGGAGAGAAACCTTGCGTCAGCATTAGCCTACTCTTAACAACAGGCGCCAAGGGCACCGCGGCTTAACGTCCTATCCGACGGACGGAGTACTGAACCTATAATGCCCTCCACTAGGCACCCAAGTAACGACCGGTTTGCCACTAAAAATCCGCTACAGATCATTTAATTAAGGGGATTTTCATACTTTTGCTTCAACACAAGTTGATTAATTATAAATTAGTTTAGAATTAAAAAATCATTGAAAATTAAATCAATCGAGCAAAACAATTTATTTGAACCCGGGCCCTCGGGATGGGAGCCCAGTACTCCAGCCACCACACCAACCTGATCCCGTCCGAATCTCTTCCGCCTTAAGATTGACATTCTTGACGAACCGTCATAGCGCAAGAGAACTATTTCATATGCATAGCTCCGCGGTTACATTAGGAACCAAAAATCGTGGGTGGCGTGATCGTGTGACCAATGGCCCGGAAAGCCTAAGTCCGTGACTTATTTGACGTCCAAGGAGACATTTTTCCTCCTGTAATTTTCAATTCAAAAGCCACCGAGAATTTCAATATATTTCATTCTTAGTTCTATTAATTTCTGGTAAGCGGATTACTGTGGTGTCTGGAGTACTGACTTCCTTCACTTGTTGGTCCTGGTTTGAACCACGGCTGTTACGGCATCTTCTTACGCCGATCAATTGCCGGTCGTAGTGCAACCCAAAGATTGCAGGTTCTAATCCCTGACTGATATTTTATCCCTAATGAGCCTCTTCTTAATTATAGAGCCAAGGAGACGAGATTTAAACTTCCGGTTCAACGGACGGAAGGCCGCACTCGATGTGACCGCTTTTAGCCGTGGGCCCGTGAAACCTTTGCCCAGGTATACGCGGGATAAGCACTGCATTATAGTTCTTATAACTCTGAATCAAAATCAGTTATTATTGTGAATGTTTTTAAGGCTACCATGCACTATAAGCTCGCCACATTGTGCCGTCCAGTGCTCCTGGTGCTGCAGTACTCGGACACGCAAAGTATTTCAGCTAGATTTGTTAAAGGCCGTTGTGATGATTGTTTTAGCATTACGAGGTTAATATAATAACTAGGATGGGAATTACTATCAGAACGCAGGTTAAAATTTAGCTTAATCCTTTTAAGTATATTCGAAACGGGTTTTTTCACTGATGACGTTAGATATATATTAAGAAACCCTGCGTATTATGCTAGGATTGATCAGATTAACAAGATTAGAGAGATAGATTTTCGTACCTATGGATTTAAAGAGTCATTTTTCCCGCGTACCATAAGAGAGCACAATAGTCAGTATAGCAAAGGGATAGGTAGGTGAAATATTGTTCATCTACATCTACACGATACCCTGCAAGCCACCAGGCTGTGGGTGAAAGTGTGGCTGGGGGTGAAGATCACCAAGCATCCACTACTAACATTGTTAGAGTAGTCTGGAGTGCATGATGCATGTTTTAACAACCAATCCCTTTATTACTATGTATATACTATCCATCTAGCTACATGTGACCCTATTATGTATCATGTTTCCATGTAGTAGCCTAGTTGCATGTCCGTAGTGAGTATTTGGTGATCTCTACCCCTGCCGAACACCCTCATGGTAGCTCGCAGGGTATTACATAGATGTAGTCAAAATAAATTTTATTGTTCTTACCAATCATTGCCAGTCTAAGAAGAAGGCGAATGAGCTAAGAGACCTTCCACATTGTTGGGGAGTAACGGACAAAGGCTATTCATAAAAAAAACACCCAATAGAATTTGGCATAACACTCTGTCTGCATGTATTGATAGTTAATGTTCGAGCAGTAATCATATTTGAGTGTCGGTCACTTAGGCTACCGGTCTTTCTCGGCCCGCAAATTGGATCCTTTGGGTTTACCTTCTTCGCGCTAAAGCCATTTCTGAACTTCTCCATGCTTTTTTTTCCATCGCTTCCTTTCAAACTCAAGGGGGATGAGCGGGTGAGTCAGTCGGTTTCTCTCTCTTCCTCCGCCCATTGTTTCCTTCCCGTCTGACCCAAAACTTCATAGTGCCGCTCACGTGACCGGCGCTGGTCAAGTGGTCCTCCTTATCCCCTCCCTCGTCCCATCTCCGCTTCGGTCTCTCCTCCCTCTGCGCTGAGAAGATGTGGTTCCTTTGAGGACTACCCCGAATGCCGCCTATCCTCGAATCCTTCCCCACCCCTTCCGGAACTCCCTTTTGTTCCTTCCGAAACCCTTAAGGCCCTTCGAAGCCCTGACCCCACACCACCCCGTCTCGCTATCATCTTTCCCATAATGCCATCCCCGCCGTCCTCGGCACACGTTTATTGTTCCTCCAAATCAACTTAATTTTCTATATAACTCTTCACCCAACGTCCCTCGCTTCCATTTTTTTCTTGGCATGGAGGGTATATCAATCGCTATCGATCCATCGTAAAGCGATATGTGGGGATGCGACTTGCAAACGTAAAACGTTCTTGTCCGCGGTTCGTATCCCGTCAAGTTGTTATGGTGGCTTGCAGGGTATTATACCAATGTATATGGGATCCATACGGAATAGGCCTATGAGAAATAATGAGCTTTAGGGAAGATTTGTAGAAGGACGGAGTGATAACTATATTAGCGTAACTAGTCTATTAAATGCATTAAAATGGAAATCATTGACGGATCATCGGTTGAAATTTATAATAAATCTCTTAAATACATTCCAAGATAATATTTTCACTGACGTCGTTAAAAATATTTTGTGATTCCAACTTTCTATGGTTGACTGACCTAGTCACAAAATTAGAGAAATTGATTGCCGAACTGACTGATTCAAAATGTCCTTTTTCCCCCGTACAATTAGGAATGTGAATAGCTGTATATGTATCCACTAGCATAAATACGAGTGTATCAGTGGATAGCATAGGTAGCAATGCTTGTATTAGGGCTTTGAGCTAACCCAACTAACAGCATCATATTGCATGCTTGATTAATTTTTATTTTTCTTAAATTGTGAAGTTTAGACCAATATTTTATTACTAATCCTTTTTTATGCATGTTATATAACGCATGATTGGTGTGAATTTACCCCCTTGCACACACCTTGCAACTTCTACATCTAGTTTGTGTCTCGAAAAGCTCGTTATCTTGAAACCCGATTTACCACATTTATATTACGAAAAAATCAATTAGTTTTGTTCCTGATTGAGAAATCTCGGGGAATGAAGAAATCACATATAAACGAGTTTCATTTTTGGCTGTGAAAACTTTTTATGCGCTTTACATTAAATCAACTGCCATTGAATTAATATACAATGTAGTGGTTTAACACTTTTGTAGTTATTTTTGATTGATTGTGATCAGTCGATTCTTTCTTGATCTGTTGTGATGGAAGTTTAAAATAAAAACTAATGCAACTCGACCGAATTTGGCGATGTTTTCCTATTACCTATCTGAATTGCATAATGGCGTATTTTGTCGATCCAAGTGTAAAGGCTTGCTTTGAGTGTCATCTGCTATTGTTGCTCAGTTGCTAACCATTTCCTTTAATAGCTTCTTATGTGTCGTGGCAAATTGGCGTCGGTTAGCTTCACCGTAAACCTTCTAGCATAACCTCTTCGAGTGTGGTACAAAAACACATTGCAGACGATGGATGTTTAAGTACACTGGTTTCAAACTTTTCAAGCCGATGAGCTTTGACTTTACATTCATTTTACGTGAAAATATTTTTTCTTATAGCTTCATGTTTTATTCTCTTTTACGAATAATCGATATCTCTCAACATCTCTGTTTAAACATAACTTTTTATGAATTTCAGCTGACAGTCATCAACGTGGTCAACTTTGCTTGTTGGTTGAAAGGAGAGCTCATGAAATGATGGCGTGTGAGATTCACACATCATAGTTGGCTTCCCTGTCCTTAGCTGCTCTTCTACGAGATGGTGCGCCTGAAAACCTCTCCGTCTCGGTTTCACTTGGCGTGTTCGAAGAAACCTTTCCCGGTTTTGAATCAAGGAAGTACCGGTAAGTGTTCGAGCTCCTAAGTTGGCTGGCTGCCTCACCATTGATATTATATTGCTATAAGATTTGGAAATGTAGCGTGAGCTAACTTTTCCAAATCTATAGGCAAAATTAAACGTGAACGTACATCCACATAACACCCTGCAAGACGTACATGTCTGCTCGAAGTAAAATCAGCGTGCTGGAGCTTGTGCAAAAATAGTGTAAACAGAAGTTTCATAGACGTTTTCGCAATGCGATCCTGCATACACCGCTGGGGCATTTACACCATTCGGAATCAGGGAGCAGGTTCATGCTCACAAAGGTTGGTACACCCAAACAACAATTTTCGAGGAAATACCTTTCGGGTGAGATGGTGAATAGCGCTCATTAATTGAATTTCATTGGATTGGTCCATAAAGGATATTTTTTATGCTACTTACATTGTCATCTGAGATTTTTTTGCTCCCACAGTTAACCCCCTACCTGTTTCAATGCTATTTGGCTATTTGCTAATGAAGGTGTGTGGCAGGGGGTGGATTCCCACCAAACATGCCCTACATATCATGCATAAAAAAGGATTAGTATTTATATACTGTTCCAAACACTATTTAAAAAAGGATGAAAATAGCAAAGAAAACATGCAAAAACATACTGTTAGTTTGGTTAGCTTCAAGTCCTTATACCAACATGCACTTACGTATGCTCATTTTGTGCAATATTAATATTTAAAAAATTTTTGAATGCATTTAATCATGAACCATTTCAATGAGTTCCTTCCTTCCCTGTCTGACAAAATGTAAATAATTTATCTGATATTTATCGCGCTTCGCAAATGCTAATCTTTTTCTTCCCTTATTCTTTCTGGGTCTAGAACTAAAAACAACTCAAAATACATGGCGAAATAGAAGAACTCCCCTTTAAATCTATCGAAATATTTCTTACGTTTTATCACCACACAGTTGCTTAACTTAAGTAAGTTCATGGAGTAGTCTAATGGTGATCAGAATTCCGCTCAATTTTAAGAGACAATAATTATGACCATGAAAATATTTTCCTTTTCATCATAGCATCCTTGCAAGAATGCCAGATATTTACGCCGGTGAAGTTTCAAGAGGCTATTTGCAGACGTACTACCAACTACTATTAAACTGTCTGGGTATGGGTACACCTACCTTACAGACCTTTACATCTCCATTTGTTATACCATATTGTTTATGAAAAACTTCGCATTTTCAATCTATACGACCGTCTATCTCTCACCTTTATAGTTGCAGGATTCGGTTTTTAAGCTCTATGATTGCCTCGGTAATGTTCTCCCGGCTCCATTTTCTTAAACATTACTAGGAAAAAAACATCTATGGTCGAATTGGATTTCGAACCCGGGATTTTCGGATTGCAATACCGGCGAGTTATCCACGTGCCTACCTTGGCCGGACTTTCTAATTTCATACTTAGGACGTAAAAAACTGCGGTATGTATGTTACCATGTTTTAAGTGTCGTCAAAACTGATTGGCTTCGTAGTAACTTCTTATTCTCGGTATTATTTTGGCATTGAGTCAGACAGCTACTCTCCCCAACGTTACTTTGAAATGTGTGTGACGATGTCAAAATTATTTGAAGCATCCCCAAAGGTCGCTCTGTTTTGTGAAGGTTGAGGTAAACACGTAGCCGAGGTCACCCGCAGTGTTTTGACATTCACACATCAGGGTAGGGGAGCTATTTCATTTCCTCGTGCCGCCCATGTATTCCCGCTAAGACCTGGTTCCCAGACAATCACACTCTTCGGGTTTATTCATTTGTGTCACAGACTTCCATCCTGTATTCAAGCGCAATACCTCCGGTCAGTGAACCAACGGTCCTTCACGCAGTGTGACATCACCTTGAACGTGTGTAGCGAAGATCGGCAAGATTTGTAAAGGGACGGTACGATAACTATGTTAGCATAACCAGCCTATTAATGAATTAAAATGGGAATCGTTGTCAAATCGCAGGTTGAAATTTAACCTTAGGCTAACCTAGACTTAACCTCCTAAATAAATTCCAAGATAATATTTTCAGTGATGACGTTAAAAATATTTTGCGAACCCCAACTTAATATGGTAGACTGGACCATAATTACAAAATTAGAGAAATTGATTGCCGAACTGACAGATTCAAAGTGTCCTTTTTTCCTCGTACAATTAGGGATATGGATAGCGGTAAATATGTCCAATACGAGTGAATCAATCCATAGCATAGGTAGTTGCATTAGGTATAAGGACTTGGAAGGTAACCCTACTAACAGCACGTATTTGCATGTTTGCTTTGCTATTTTTATCTTTTTAAATAGTGCAGTTTAGACTAGTATATAAATACTAATCCTTTTAAATGCATGATATGCAGTGCATGTTTGTTGAGAATCCACCCCCTGCCACACACCTTTATGGTGGCTTGCAGAGTATTATGTAGATGTAGATCACCATGGTGACCATTTCCGAATCTCATCTCTATATAAGTGGCAGAGGTCGAAGTTGTATAGTCTCGGCGTGTACCCCGAGGGTCGAGTGCTGTAAGGAGAACATTTGAGTTCAGAACTCCGACAGTTGGATGGGATGTTAAACCTTAAACCCCTCGGCACTTTTCACTAAGAGCAGGCTAATGTCGATGCTGTGTTTCTCTCCACCCTTCATCTTTGCCCTTTCATTCCTATCCTTGTGCCTTACCTCTTGGTGAAGCGAACTTAACCCGTTACCTGTTTTTGACGTAATATTGCTCGACATGGTATTGTGCGCACCCTATTTTTCTGGTAATATTACGTTCCGGTTTAGTCCTTCCAATTTCTCTTGTTTTTAACGTAATATTTTGTTCTCTACGCCGTTCCTACATACTAACACCACCCGTGGGTTCTAATTTATACTCTTTTGAGTCTTCGTAATAACTGAGCCTATTTACTTGCGAAAATGGACAGTTAAACAGTAGAATGTCGTATTTTATTTGGCGAATTAAAACAGGGAGATATAGAAAAGCAAATAGCATTGAAACAGGTAGGGGGTTAACTGTTGGAGCTAAAAAAACCTCAGATGACAATTTAAGTGGCTAAAAAAAATATCCTTTATGGACCACTCCAATTTAAAACAATTGTTGAGCGCTATTCACCATCTCGCCCGAAAGGTATTTCCTCGAAAATTTTTTTTGGGTGTACCAACGTTTGTGAGCATAAAGCTGCTCCCTGATTCCGCATGGTGTAAATGCCCCAGCGGTGTATGCAGGACCGCATTGCGAAAACGTCTATGAAACTTCTGTTTACACTATTTTTGTACAAGCTCTAGCACGCTGATTTTACTTGGAGCAGACATGTACGTGATGTCATTGGAAAGCTTATAGGAATTACTCAGTGATTATGCATTGTATGTGGACTTTTTGGAAGAATAAGCGATTATTTATTATATAAGCAAATTGATGTGAGTCGCAGATAAGGACAAAGGGGTACCTAGTATTCCTAAGTACATATATAAACTAAGCACAAATAATTGTGTATGCCATAAAAAATAATAGTTATCTATTTACATCTACATCTACATAATACCTTGCAAGCCACCACAAGGGTGTGTGGCAGGGGGTGATTTCTCACCAAACATGCACTACATATCATGCATAAAAAAGGAATAGTATTAATATACTAGCCAGAAATTCGCTATTAAAAAAAGATAGAAATTGCAAGAAAACATGCAAAAACATTATGTTAGTAGGGTTAGCTTTAAGTACTCATACCAACATGCAGCTACCAATGCTATTCATTGCTACTCTCCGATAGGGCATATTTACCATTATTCGTATCTCTAATTGTACGAGGGAAAAAGGACAGTTTGAATCGGTCAGTTCGGCAATCGAGTTATGTATTATAAAACATTCTATGCCTCTTCATTATCATCATCACTAGTCAACAATCCTCAAATTGGTTAGATGCAGTCATGCTCTATATTCTCCTATGGACTATCCTCCTCATATTTACATAATTTTTCTCTTTTCACCCCCGGCCACACACCCTCGTAGTGGCTTGCAGTGTATCACGTAGATGTAAATACAGATGCTTCTAGCCGAGTCTTCTCTGCTGCTGTCATCGTCCACCTATGGCACTTATGAACTTTAAGATAATCGTTATATCTATCTTACTCTACAGTTGGCACGCGAGGTAAGAGTATACTCGTATTCCATAAACTTCGGCTCTCTGTCTTCAAAAGGTTTGTCATTCCTGCTCTCGGGTATGTGTTTGAGAAAAATCTCGAGCAGGTTTCATAGTAAGTGCCCCTTCTTCAGCTTGCTGGGGGCCGGTTCTGTAGGTAGCGAGTGCGTTGGGGGGCAGAAAAGTCGTTCCTCCTCGGCGGGGGCGGTAGGGTTGAGGGCTGATGGGGAAGGTAAGGGGTCAACCATGCGAGAGCTCCGGGTTCGAGTCGGTGGGAAGAGAGGGTGAGGTCGGTAGGTCCGACAAAGGGGTCTCCACGTTGCGATGTGCGCGGTGTCCGGCAGTGGTGTGTGCAGAGGGTGAACCGCTGCCCACGGGTCGCGCGAACTCCTTGGTAAGTCTCGTTGAGGACAGGCCACATACCGCGAGAGCTCGACTTGCGGTTGGGTCGGGCACGCTTTTGAAATCGCCGTTCCACTGGCAGCTGAAAGAAAGCCATTGTCTTCGTTTCGCGAGTATCTCATATCAGCAAGCTTCCCACTTTCTCAATCTAACAATATTTTTTTGTTTAGGTATATATACATGCCCCGTTGAAAGTAGTTTTAAAAACAAACGAAATTATATTTCCAACACTTTAAAATGCAGAACTGAGAGCATTTTTCTTTGCAGTCAAATCTTTTCGAAAGTATTCAAATTATTTATTACTAAAAATAACAAAATTTAATATTGCACATTAGCATAATTTCTTTGCATACCAATATTTACCATGAAATCTACTCGTCTTTTTGTTAAATATACTAAATTTTCTTGCGGAACACCTTACCTTTATAACGAATCCATGGTCTCAGGCGTGACTTCGTGGAATTTTGAATTACTGATGAATATTTGATGTTCGACTTTTGTTCAGAAATAATGATGTGATGAAGACAATCGTCGAGGGAAAAGTAAACCAAGAAAGGGAGGCCTTGCTTGACATTTATTGAGCAAATAGTGAAGTATGTTAAAAAAATCTTTAGATTCAATCAGATAAAATCGAGAGTAGAGCATCTTCAAACAAATTTTAAGATTGGCGACTGATAATGATGAAAATTTTTATAGGCATCGATGTTTTGCCATATGAATTGTACGTACATATGGTTCGTTGAGGGAATTATTCCTAGTTCGACGCGTGCACTTAACTACCCGACAACAAAGCTCACTAAGTGACACGCTTTCGTGGAAATCGAACGGCAATTTTCGCCATTTGGTTCGAATTTCCCCTATGGCAAAGTGGGTTTTCATGTGTACGATGTAAAGCTCGCCTATTTAGTGATTGTGTAGAGAGAACTTTGAGCACTGGGATGGAACGTTAAACCGTGGACCCCTGGCGGCTTTCGCAAAGAGTATGCTAATGCCGTGTTTTACAACAGCCTTCCCCCGTTCCCTAAAAATATCCCACCTGCACCCATACGTTGGAAATGGAGCGAATGAATTTAACTGTCGGTTCTTTCTCCTTATAATTACTATTACTACCAATTTGATAATGCCTGCACCAGGTTTCCCTCAACTATTTTCCCGCTCATACTCGTATCCCACATACCTTTTATCCTTTGGTGACCTCAGCTGTCATTCTCACCTCTCAATAACGAATATTGCCCATCTTACAGGGAGAATCTGAAGATTGTGAGGGAGATGCTTGGTGGTTTTTCCTTCTTTCCTAGAATGAGCGCAGGACTTCCCTCTTCGACGCAATAGTTTGGCGGGCTTTGTCGGCGGCGTTTCTTCGGCGGTTGGGCGAAAATGGGACCTCTTTTAAGGCAGGCTGCGGCGGCGCTCCGCAAGGTCACGTGAGTACCAACGCCTTTTTCGCACGAGGAAGTCTTTCGCCGCCCACTCTTTCAAGGGTTCGAACTTTTTTTTGAATATATTCGACGACGACAATTGGTCCCTCGGTAAGACCAAGGGAGGGGAGGAGAGAGACGATGGTAGTGGCCGAGCGGCGTTCCTTTGTGGACCCCTTACGCTATTATCCGGCCGGGAGATGGTCCAAAAAGGGCCTTTTACCCCGCTGGTGCTTTCTCCCGAGTCGCAACGAGCCCAAGGAATGTTCTTGCGTGGTCGCGGAGCGACAATGCGATGACCTGGGGCCTTACACAAAAACGTTCACCCTGCGTATGTAATGGTGTTTGAATTGAGAACCGTCCTCTGGGTTTTTTGAAAGACTCTCTCCGTAATCCACTTCCCTTAAAGATGGAGAAACCTGATATGTATTACCTCGCATGGCCTTCTTTGAGTTATTGCCGAAGGTCGGTTTCTTCACAGGATTTTAAGTCGTTAAAGGGTGGTTTTGCGCGGGTACCGAAGGAATTTCGACGCCATTGGTGTGTTTTTCTCTCTTGAAGAGAATTCCTTTGCGCTAAATTTGGTGTTTTCGTCAGAAACGATATACCTCGTGTGCTCACTCAAACGATATTCGCTTTTGACGCAAAAGCCCCTCTTTAGAAAAATTAGATTTGATCCCATTCGCTCCTATTCCGCTGATTTAAGGAACCTTGAGCCGTTGGCGTGGATAATCCCGCCCATCTTCGATAAATGTTTGACACCCGTCTTTCAACTAACTCCTACTCTAAGGAAATTCATGGATTATGGATCAATTTTGAAGTAATGAATATTTAAATAATATTTGCCGAGTTATGGAATTTATCATATTCAGGGTTAATTATTCTGCCCATTCCAATTCACCTACGTTTCGCCTACTGATGTCGCTGAATAATCTGGAATGATTGGTAATTTGAGGAACTGGAGCAGAATATGACACTAATTGTAAGATGAAATTCGGATTTCATAATAATGGCAAGGTTTAAATGTTCAATTCAACAAGGATGCGATTAAGATCATTTCTGATTCACTGCTTCCCTGGTAGAATATAATAGTCATGCCTCACGTCCTTGTGGCGACTCTCAGAGCAGAATGTTGATATGGAATAATATATCCTCATGTTCTTGATGAAAATATCCTCTTTTATGCTTTGGAATGCATAAAAAATCCGTCGAGAATCGCAATGAAAAAAGTTCATTGCTGTTAATATATCGATATGACTTATCATCATGTCCTCGTACCTAATGATCTACTAATGTGCCCCCATGGAGTTTGTTGGCATTTAACTAATTTTTTTAGAAATATAACTGCTCTGTTACATTAAATCACTGGATCTTCTTTTCAAAGTAACGGTTGCCACAATACATAATAGATGATAGCATTATTCTGCCAGTGCTAATATTCTATTGCTTTGATAATTATCTTTCCTTGCTATTTTCTTTTTTGTTAACCTATATTCATTTCATTATTTGTGTTGAATGATGAGTTTCTTTCTGAATGGCTAAATAGGGCTAATGTATATGGAAAAAGTTGTTATGGTTGTAATGGAGAACAAATGTGTCGTAATGAAGGAGTTAGACAAAAGAAGAAGTGGAAAACTGCATATAATCGATATCAGGGATGATGCCCAGTGATGATGATGATGGGGCTGTACATCGAACACGTAATCATAGTCTCTATGGAGCGTCTATTTCCTCGGAATACGGTGGGGATTGAACTCTGCGAGCTAGCATTCTTCTGGGATAGCAAACGGAAAAGAACGTATCCATCATAAAGAGCTGATAATTATCGGTAATATTGGAGCATGTTATAGTAAGGGATCTTCGAATAATGGGAAGGTAACTTCGGGAGTATTTCGCGAAGGCATTTTAAGCAGGCCTTTACTAAGTAGTTTGTTGCATGGCTCATTTCTCCTTAAAGCCTCGGATTACAGTAATTATGCTCCGCAGTCTTGTTTCTTCTGCCCTTTTATAAAGCCTCAAGCGGATGGATTTGGGAGGGGCAGGGCAAGTATTCCCATTGGCTACTTGAGGTTTCATGGCCAAGCGCTATGATCTGGAAAACGGGCTATAGTTTCCCCACAAAACGCCACCTCCTCGTGTTATGAATTTCATTGGACTGTTTGCTTTTAGGTGGCTCCACCGAATTATGAAGTAGATGCCATTTTTGTGAAACTTTCAGAATACACAATATTTTGGCCCTTCTACCGATTGGCAATAAAATAATTTGGCCTTTCCATAATATATTTGAAGAAAAAAGACGTTGAAAATCCAATATTTTATACGTGGCTATACGGCAGAGCATGGCTCTTGCAGTAAAATTTGCAGATTAACAATGTAAGGAGAAATGTCGTTTTGACGAAAAACTAATATAAGATGCGTGATTTAACGTATAATTTAGCATTATAAAAACGTGCTCGCCTTACCACACTTGTTTAATTGATTTTAATAAATGTTTGCTCGAAAAAAAGCAGAAAACCCTTAGTTACGTGAAAGTGGCGCTACAGTATGTTGTTATCATTGGCGGCGGTACTTGTGACGGAACGTGCTTACAAGTTTATTTACCGACTTCATTACGGAATATACCTTACCAAGATCCTTCTTATATATTTTACGCAATTTAAATATTTCATTGGTTATTCATATGGTGTAATTAATACCAATGCCTCCAAATGGTAGCAGCGTCATTGTTGCCAAACAATTTTCAAAAATACGAATATTAATAAAATTTAAAACAAAGAGTTGTATTTGCAAGGGAATAACTTAAAAATAAGTAGGAAAATATTTAACTTATTTTAGAAAACGTATTAGCGGAATTGAGCCTGTATTCTAACTTTGTCAATTAAACGTGGCAACAACACGTCAGTCATGTTTCGAAGTCAAAATGAGTTAAAAGAGCTTGTAAAAAATAGATTGTAACTACAACTCGCTATAAGCTAGCATACTCATACAGTTATTATGCATGCGTTAGCACCTTGTAGATGATTTTCCATAAAGGTGTTTTTCTGGATCGGTATTTATTCATTAAATAACATAGCTATTTTACGGGATATTGAATCGCGGAGTCACGGTGGAACCTCCTAGGTAGCCTATCGGTGACGTATACCTTCGGGGTCTAATGCAGAACCGCAGTTGGTTCAGCTTCTATGGAAAGACCCGCGAAAAACTGCTTGGCACATCAAATCAAAGGCCGTTAATGGACGAGTAACACAAGGGGTAGACGTGGCACACACTTAAGCGTCGCCCTGGGCAACGAACGCTTTAACTCGACCCATATAATTGACGGCCCCGCATTTTTCTGCCACAACCCGAATTTCTAGGGTCGTAAAAGCGTTATTTGCTGGGCCGATTTTTCATACACTCCATCCATCCCATTTCTCTCCCGTGTTTTTTTTAAAACTTTTTGCGCGCGAAATGTATGCTTTTTTTTCGCCTCTGACCCCTGTAGGAGGCTGGGTTGAGCGGCCGAAACGACCGCTTCCCCTCGAAAAATCACATTTACGTCTCTCTCCGCCGGGGTAACTATTCATTACGCGAACAATCGAATTTATCTCCCCGTTTTGCGCCCCGCGTTGGGCGCCTTTCCCGCTTCCTGCGAGTATAGCTCGACGGTAACGTACAATTTTCGATGGTCTTATAACTGCTTGGGGAGGAGAAGGTTGGGAGTTTTTTTTCCTTCTTCCTGACCTCTATCCTTCCAGCCTACCGTGCCGTCTATTGCCGGGGAATACCTTCGGGGAGCCAACCCTTCAATTTAAGAGCTCATCAGCCTCGATGGCGAAAAATCCGAGAGATTCCGCGTAGGAGCGTTCCGTTTCGAAATCCACTTCATCCATGGGAACGAGCAGCTTCCCTTCACTTTCGAACTGTTGTTCTTGCTTGGCTCGAATCCGTTCCCATCTCGGTTCAGGGTGAAATTATATGTTGCCGGCGCCGTAACGACAATAGCCAGTGTAGGCGTGTTGTTTGAAATCACTGACGTTATGAACTCATTTGTCCGGAGACAATGATCAACTTTTTTCTAGAGATAGGGATGCTGGAGCGGTAGTGGTGGTAGATCTTGGTTTTAAGGTGCTCCAACTTCTGTATGTATGGTACCGTTGAGCTTAATCTTAAACCAAGAGGGTTGGAATGTACTAGGGGAGGCACTGGCATGTTAGCCCATTCGTGAGAATGAAGCCAGAATAGGGGTGCTTGGGAGCGATTAAACCAACCTCCTCCGTACAAGACATGGGGTTTCATACTACCTCTTATGGGACTACATGTGCACCAAAACATAAATAATGCTATCTTACCTTAATTTCTTCGCTACTGCGACTTTTAATCTACCTATGGCTATTTGAGTGACGTATTATTGCATTTGATTCCCCTAGGGTTAATTTTATTGCTAAAACTGGTTCGAATTTAGCCTTTTTAAATTATGCATTTGGCGGTTTTTCGCATGCTGCGTACTTTCTTCTGTTTCTTTGACGAATTTAAAAAATGTATTCCATTATTTATATCACTACGGTCGTTTTAAGTTTTACCGCGAGTGAAAATAACTTCATCCGTACGAGTATTGCGATCAGGGATGAATTGCTAACCCGCTATTTTTTAGCTGCTATCATCCATGAGCATATAGCAACTGCTAACGTCAGGCAGATATAGTTGCTACGCCTTTCACTGCCTGTTACATTATTCTCGTCTGCCCTCCTCGTCCCCCTGCAGAGGCTGTAGCTGTTATTCCACGAGGCACTGCTACTCGGTACATTCCCGCTGATTGTTAGCTACAGCTGAGAGCGTATGCGTCAAGAATCAGTTAATTTTAGCAGAAGCATTAGATTTTAGTGGGAGAAGAAAGAGCTTGTTCTGTGAAACAGTTAAATTCAACGATACCAAGAGAGGAGAGAGCAAGAACAGTGTTGCATTTAATTTAAATAGCAGCATCAGTTCATATTGCAACAAATCTGTTTCAAACATTTGATATATTGAATTTTGATTTGTTAGTGGTTATGTGAGTTGTGTAAAACTGACTAAACGAAACAATTACGATTTTAAATTCCATCTGTACCTTTCGAATTTGCCATCGTGGTCAGCTCTTTAGGCCTTGTCCATCAGCACTTCAAAATTAATAGTTGTCCCAAGACTCCGCTAGGATTAGTAATTGCTAAAATTAGCTGTTTGTCCAACTGCTAATTCTGGTTTGCAGTAGCTGATATCAGTTATGTACACCCCAAATTGAGACCGTGCCCCCCCCCCCCTTCCACCCTATGACCGTACCAACCAAGATGGCCGCTGACCACTTCTCAAATCAGCTGCGATCCCCCCTTCAGTAGATTCATTCTAACTTTCTTGTCTTAAACCTGAGACTGAGACAAGCACTGCATCCATGCCCGAGGAATGGGACTGGAGACCTTTGGTTTGCCTGTCTCGAATCTTACCCACCTGACTATTGCGGCCGGCCCCACTATTTATAACGTCTTAAACTCTGCTTGTAATTTAAAGTTTAATTGATGAAAAGTTGTGCAGTGAAAATCTCATTGTTTTGAGCAGTGACTTACATGGGAACTTCGCAAATGCGTGAACGACTGTGCGGAATATAGTACATGTTCTGTTTTCACGCAGTCATCTATGCTGTTTTAGGTTTGCTTCAAGTTTAGCAATTTATATCTTCATGTAAACCGGTGTTCGGGATTTTTGGGCGATGAAGAATATTTGGAAAAGATGTGTAGGGAACATATAGCCATAATGGGACATCTGGTGATGGCAGTAGCTCACTTGTAACGAAAGGTATGTAAGGTATTATCCGATGGAAGATAAGAGGTATAATGTAAGAGGTAAGAATAATATGGTACATAGTCTGAGAAGTTTTCCATTTTTTCCAATTATTACTAAAAAATTGAAATAACTACAATATCGGAATTCGAATGAAAGACGGAAGGAAGATAGAAGCCAACATATATAATGGAGTCAAACAAGCAATCTCTCCCCAGCGTTATTCAACATATACCAGGAAGAAGCAATAATATATGCAGAGGAAATTGGTAACAAGGACATTAAGGTGAATGGCGAAGAAATTAATGCTCCGGTTTGTTGATGACATCGACGTTGTAGCAGAAAGTCGAGAGGACTTGCAAGCATCCCTGACCACAATGGACCGAGTACTTCAAGAATATAATATGAGCGTCAAACAAAAGAAAACTAAAATCCTAGTGTGAGGAGGAGAGAAGCTAAGGGCAGATGTCACAATTCGAGGAGTGATATTAGGACAAGTGGAGAACTTCACCTACCTCGGCAGCACTATAATTTTGGGATGGAAGAAGCTCGACGGACATTGAGCAAAGAATAGTACAGGCTAAGGAGGAGTTCATGAGTTCATGAAGAAGAGACAACTACTGTGCTCAAAGTACCTGCGGCTGCAAGCAAGGAAGCACTTAATCAAAATATTCGTATAGAGCATGGCACTCTATGGATCAGAGACATGGAACATCGGGAAAGCAGACTAGCGAAGAATGGAAGCCTTCGAAACATAGTGCTGGAGGAGAATGTTGAAGATTAAATGTACAGATAGAATGAGGAACGAATATGTGTACAGAAGAGCAGATGATGAAAGGACGATATGGAAAACTTTATAGCAAAGAAGAAGCAGATGAATTGGACATTTCTTGAGGCACAATTAATTGTAATAAATATAATAAAAGGAAAAATTGAAGGGAAGGACCCACGAGGAAGACCAAGGGACATGTATATAGGGCTAATAAAGGACGTGAAAGAGAAAGAATATCAGGCCGTGAGATAATCAACAGTGAATAGAGCATAATGGAGGGCTGAAGTAAACCAATCCTATGATTGAAATACTGATGATGACAATATAGGAGTTTGGATTACAGGCTAAACCACGTACGTATTTTAAGGCAGATTGCTTTTTCGAGGAGGTTAAAAAAATAATAAGTACGTATCAAGCGGTAATGGAATGCTGCAGACAGTACTGTGCCTGGAAGGTTTCTCTGTAGGGAAGAATAAATGTTTGGAAATCAGCCTCAGTATATTGATTTCATCGTCAATTTCAGATATTTATTTTTACCTTACATGAATATATCACTGTGCCATAAATCCGTTCCCCATTTCCGTCGCTCCCGTTCTATATAACGTGGTTTTCAAAAATTTCACAAAAACTTCGAAAAAGTTCCTCTCCACCATTTCATCATGGATGAGTTAGTCCGTAGGGACCAGACCAGTGATTTTGCGTCATCCTTAAAGGCTCGAACACATCGCGTCTTCTCCTGTTAACCCACGCCCCGACCGGACCCCTGACCCCGATCATTTTGAGCCACCTGACCTCCTTCTCTACCTCCGGGGACTGCCCCGTTCCCCGCCTCGCTGAGGACTTGTCCCTGACCCCCATGCCGGGGCTCGCGCTTCGAAACCCGGCGTGTTGGTGGTGATTCGCCGATGAGAAACTTCTGGGTTCTCCCCGTACTTGTTTCTTCGATGCTCCCTTTTTCCTCCGGGCCCGGCAGTTGGGGGGAGTCATTTGTGGTTTCCCATGCCCTCCTTGTGATGGAGGGCCTCCGGCATTAGGTCCTGGTACGCCACAACCGCCACCTCCTCCGTGGGAAGACATTGGCGGACCCTCTTCCTCACACTCCTTGGGGATCACTTCACACTCTTCCTCGTCCTTATCGTCGTCCTCATCGTCGTCCTCGTCTTCGCCTCCTTCTTCGCAGTCGGGTTCCTTGGGTTTGCATTCATCTCCGTTCTTCTTACCGCCATCGTTTTTCTTGGTCGACCCCTCGCAATCTTCCTCGGATATACACGTGATCTCTTTCGGAGGTGAAGCCAGTGCGGCGGGAGGCTTGCAGTTCTCTTGCTTATGCGGGAAGTCTTGATCCGCGCCCTAGAGAACAATATATATATTACATTTATATGAAGACCCGATGGTCTTGTGCAATTTGTTTTCTTTCGGATTCTTTCCTGGTTGGTACATTTTCTTTGACAATATTTCGCAAGCGCTGCTGCTAGCTTCAGATCTAAGACCAGACTTGTGCAGACCTAAGTCTGCACAAGTGTCGATAGGTGTAAATGACCACTGCTGTCGACGCACCTTTAAGGTGCGTTTACACGTAGCAGTTCACTGCTATAACAGTCAACTGCTAACAACTATTAAGCCCCACTCGCATATGTAAATAGCAACTGCGATGCGAGTTCACGTTGATACTGGACACATGTCGAACACTATCGATCCTAGTTCGAGCTATTAGCAAAGTTGAAGCCCGTCTACTTTCCAGCGGAAATGTATCCAACAATATCGTAGCAATCGCAAACGGAAAGCAATACACGACGGAACTTGGATATAATAACAAGGATATTCCTCCCCAAAAGGGGATATTCTACTCTTTAAAGAATGGGAACAAAAGATAATCGTCCATGGAATTTATTGCTTGATGAATTTAATGAAAATTTAAGCGAAATTCACTATTAAAATAAAACGCTTTTTATTTGTTGTGTCAACGCCTAAATAGGGGCTTTAAGCTGCATAGAAGTTAACGTAGACGCATAATTGCAGTAGCGATATAGATATATCGCGCATCTCGTGACTGCCATAGCAGTCAACTGCTACGTGTAAACGCTGCTTTAGACCCCAACTACTGCTACAACAATTATTGTTGTCCGAATTTTAAAATTTTTGAAAAAGCCGTTTTATATTGTTGTTCAATTTATAACCGTCTTATCCGTTAACGTTAAGAGTCTTTTTGCTATTTCTATTGCCTCCCTTATCACTCTTGGAAAATATCGGGCCTCTTTTGTAATTAATCTCGTTTCTCCTATGTTGAAACTGTACAATGAGCGAGTCCATTTCTGCGATTTCAGACATGCACTAATTTCGATTTTGATAGCCCTCTGATGTTCCTGGAGGTGTGTTTTTAAGAGTCTACAGGCACACAATGTCATGTTCAGATAAAAATGTTCCAATTAGACAGTGGGCATCCTCATTAAGTCCAAAGATCCCCTTCCAAAATAACTTTACGGAGGAGTGTATGAAATTGTGCATCTGTGGTCACTCATATCTCGGATCTGTAGAATCCTAAAAATACACCACCAGGATCGTCAGAGGGGTAATAAAAATCAAAATTAATGCATGGAATGGAAAAACACCATTTGATAGTCACAATGCACAACATGAGAGAAGAGAAACTAATTTCAAAAGAGGCCCGCTATTTACCAAGATTGATTGATTACCAAGACTGTAGAAATAGCAAAAAGACCTCTAAACTTAAACCCAGAAGACGGTTCTAAATGAAACAACAATATAACATGCATTAAAAAAATTTTTACGATTCGGACAGAAATACAGACGTCCAATGTAAAATGCAAGACGATCTTGAAGGAGCGCTTGCAAAATATAGTAAAAATACGTTAAAACGCGGAATGAATCCCGAAAGAACACAAATTGTATTTGTATAACGTTAGTCATTACTGTGGTTATTGTTTCACTGTATGGAACATTTTTCACCGCTGTATGGTCATTACTTTGAAGCCGATGTCCCCCGATCAAATTCGAATAAAAAAATTTCTTCACAAATAGAATACAATTGATTTGGACCGTATAAGATGACAGAATTGTATCCAAATACCTTTTGGGCCAACATCTTTGAGTACCTATAAGCCTTTTTGCCCAGCAAATAGAACGTGCTCTACATTTCCATGCTAATGCATGAATCCACCCAATCAGAGACCCTTCCAAAAGAGTGAGCATCACAATCAGATTATTTGAGAGCGATTAGATTGGAGATATTTCGACTGGGGTTCTGCGATCACGTCACAGACGGCCTTGACTTAATTATGCCAGTCAGTCACTGGTTTTCAGTGCATGGCAAATATGAATTAATATATTTACGGTGCCAACGGCGCGATTTGTTTAGTTAAACTCAAATAAATGCATGTGCGATTCCTACAGCTAAAGTTGACTTGACCAAGGCTTCTTCACATTCGGTTGAATGTAGTCTGTCTATTTTGGAACTATACATTGTTCCGTGGGGGTCGTGGTGGCCTAGTGGGTAGAGCACTGAGCTACTGACCGGAGGGTCCCGGGTTAAAATCCCGGGCAAGACCATTTCTGGACACCCCCACCTAAAATCCTCGCGATTCTATTTTCTGCATGTTAGAATTTCGTAGGAAATCGCAGGTGGCCTAGGGAAAGGAACTGGCCACCCTACCCTGAATGTGTGAATTTTACACGACATTGGATTAGTCCGGGGTGAGCTCTACTCTCACCTATCAAAGACCAACCTTCGGGTTGAATCACTGAGTGAGTGAGTAGCATTGTTCCGTGGGAAATATCTATTTAATTTCGCGCAAATTTGGAAGAAAGACATTTCGCCCAGAAAATTGTGCTCAAATTTGACTGTGGGACATCAGCTTAAAGTTTCTAGTTCACATAAGCATACTCAAACACGCGCCAACGGAAAAGAATACGACATTGCACTCATGTCAGAGAGTCGGTAAGGGTGTGCTGGTACGATTTGCTGTGGTTTCTTATAATGAAGTATGTTATCGACCACTTTAATTATGTAGAAATGGAAAAGTTGTATGGAGTTGTTTGGTCGTTGTTTTGGCCACCCACTAGGCCACCACGACCCCCACGGAACAATGTAAGTTCCAAAATAGACGGACCCACACTCAACCGAATGTGAAGAAGACGGTCAAGTCAACTTTAGCTGTGGGAATCGCACATGCATTTCTTTGAGTTTAACTAAACAAATCGCGCTTTTGGCACCGTAAATATGTTAATTCATACTTGCCATGCACTGAATACCAGTGACTAACTCTGGCATAATTAAGTCAAGGCCATCTGTGTCGTGATCGCAGAACCCCAGTCGAAATATCTCCAAAACAACGACCAAACAACTCCATACAACTTTTCCATTTCTGCATTTGCTGTGGTGCTTACCGGTGCGCCGGGTCCCTGCTTCCCTGGTTTGCCCCCCGGGGGGCAGACAGTTGGTGTGGTCGTCTTCGGTGGTTGTGGAGGCTGGTGTCCACCTCCTCCTCCCTCATTCCTTCCCCCGCAACTGGCTCCGTCCAGGGACTGGCATACCGGTCCCTTGAGCACCTCGGCGCTCAGCGACAGTGTGTTCTTGCCGCGTCTGAGGATAATAGTCGTGAGGTTAGAGCGCATCGCGACACATTGGCTTTCAGTCAGTAACATGGGAAAAAGTCGCATGCTGCTCCAGCGTGCATTAGGAAAACTCGGATGTTTACTACTGATTAGATATAGTTTACAATTCCTTTTCCTTTAGTATGCGTATTTTTGTAAATGATAAAAATAAATTTGTTTGCCACATAGCATTTATTAAAATAAGACGACCTAAGTTTCGACGAAGCTCGTCATCATCAGGTGAATGACCTGAAGATGATGAGCTTCTTCGAAACCTAGGTCGTCTTGTTTAAATAAATTCTATGTGGAAGAACTAAGTTATTTTTACCATTTACAATGATTAGCAAATTCCACGAAGACGCGCCCGAGACTACGGAATATGCTTATTTTTCTTGTGAAATTCTTATTTTGTCCTTACTGCTTATCCAAGTTTTATCCATGCCTAAGATCCTGAGATTGTGAATCACTGCTCTTGCACTACTTTATATCATCAATTATAATGCTCAGTATAGCCTTCCCACTTCATGAGAAGACCGTTATTCCTGATAAACCAATGATAATTTGAAACAATTCAGACCAAAATTGCTAAACACCATAAAGCAATGACTAAATAGTTGCAGTGGATGGTAGAGGCCAAGACTTTGTGGAATTCCATAATATAGGATGAGAAGTAAAAACTTTAGCGTTCCACAGGGTAAAAAGATTTATTCCGACATGTTTCACTTCACTGAAGCATCATCAGGTACATGGCCACAGGGTAAAAAGATTTATTCCGACATGTTTCACTTCACTGAAGCATCATCAGGTACATGGCCATGTACCTGATGATGCTTCAGTGAAGTGAAACATGTCGGAATAAATCTTTTTACCCCGTGGAACGCTAAAGTTTTTACTTCTCATCCTAGACTAAATAGTTTCCCATTGACATTACAATTGATTGTGGCAGTGATTGTTGCACCATTTTCCACGTACTAGGCAGAGGAGGGGCAAAATGATTGAAGGAAAAATGAAAAATATTGCAAAAGAGGTGTTAGAAAAATGAGCGAATCTTGTTTTCGTCACTCTTTCTTGCATTATCAAACTGTAAGCCCTAATAATTTGAATTATTAGTTAGAAAGAGGAGCCATCAGATATGCTGACTAATTATCAGCTCATAGAATGATTTTCATGTCGTATTCATTAGTACCCATGTTCATTCATGACATTCAGTAAAATATACCTGTTGAAAGCACTTAGCACTTGAAAAATTACAAAAACGTGGAGCCAAAGTAACAAGAATTATTAAAATATGTATTTCATCCATCATTTTTTCAGCTTTATGAAGGCATTTTTATATCATTATTTCCATTTTTTAAATAGTTACTCATTTTTATGGTTTGTAGAGATTGGACTTGCTTTTGTAGAGTCACCTATTAAATCATCTCACACAACTTGGGCACAACCAGAACATATATGTACCTATTCCTGTGGCTGGTTTACTCTTTAAACTCGTGGTAATTCTTATCCCATATGCTTTGGCCGTCGTCCTCCCTATCTTCATGTTCCCCACTTATCTAGTCTTCCTATCTATGCTTGCTCTAACATTCCCCATGTGACATTTTATATTCCAACATTGATCACTAAAATTCTATCTGTGATATATGTCGGAGGAAATATTTTTCATGTAGGTTTAGTGAGTATTTTAACTCTTTTGATAAAAATGTGGAATTCTGAATTGTGGAAAAGGAAAAATAACATGAATCTTTGATGTTGAGGACTATTGAAGTAAGATTAATGTCTGGGCCATTGAAGATAAACGAAAGTGTTAGGTGTGGAATTTAAGCTGAAAAATTTATCTATAACCATTATAATGATAATTAGGAATACAGTGACCTAAAAGCTCTTACATGGTAACAGTAATTTGTTTATGCCTGATAAACATTGATTCCTTCATCAAAAGCTGTTATATAAACAGTATCGCTTACATCTATATCTGTTGAATACACTTTAAGCTTTCTTAAGGATGCATGGAAGGAGTTAAAAGTCACTAAGCATGTATCATGCTCATACACTATAAGATAAATATCATTTACAGGCTGAAAAGTTCGTTGAAAAAATAGTACGATAAACTAAGACCTCCCTGATATATGTTGTGTTAATGAAGGATGTTGAAATGTAAGCTCACACATCAGTTTTTAATAAAGTTGGAAAGAAAATACGTTTCTAGATACTATAATGTAAGATAGTAGGTAGATGTGTTGCTTTTACTAGCTGATAGACTACCTCGTAAAGAGCTAATCTGGACCGGAATATATGGATGAATTGCAGAGCCAGTGAACCGAAGCCCTCTCTACATCATCATTTATTAGCAATGCAGATAGCGATTGAAAAATATTGGTTGTCAATTTCTATTTTATCACCTAATACACTATTTCCTGTATTATTTCATGTTATTTGTATTGTATTTTATGGGCACCATCCTAAGGTCTATTGCATGAAGAATTTACTGATGTTTATCTAGAAACGATGTTTCCATATAATTATAACTATAAGCTGCGTATGTTTTTAATCTAAATATCTACTGAATGATGTTAATATGAAGAGTTTTGCCGATGGGAAAAACGTGTGGAGAGCTGCATCAAACAAACCCTAGGGTTGCTGACTCGTGAAGATGAATATCTGACGTGAAAAAAATTATGTTTCTAACTAGATATTGATTTTCACCCATCAGTGAAATTGAAACTCATCACACAATCTATCCAATAAAATTATAATCTATATTGACTCCCGAACTAACGGACTTCATCAATCGTTACGGCATGGTCTTGAATCGGACGTTTATGGTAACTGTATCAGTTGTTATTCCATAATATACGACAATTTTACTTCTAGCTATCAATTTCACGTAGAAATATTCCAGGCGATTGTCTCACAAATAAAATGTAGGACATGTATTTATCAACAACTCTCTCGAAACGGTAGCAAGATGAATCATTGCAATCAATGATAAGTATTATAATGGGCTTCGTATATACCACTTTTACTGTGTTACAAAATATAAACAAATAGATATATTCTTTAGAATGATACTCACATTTTTCGGTGGCTTGTGGATTGAGGATAACCTTGGGTGGCACACGTTAAATTTACGACTAGCACAATTATAAATATTAATTGCATAGTGTGTAAATTCAGGCCACTGAATAATAAACTTTTCATCGCTGCGTTGTTATCTTTTCGCGCATGGCAACCGTTGTTTAGATTGAAAAATGTAAACATTTCTTGGATTTCTATTGCATTTGTGCGTGATGCTGCGAAAAGTAATGAATACGGAAAGGACCCACATACATTTCAGTGGCTGAAATACCAATCAATAGAACCTGGGTACGCCCAATATAATTGATTCGGAATATACTGTAATTTGGAATTTATAGCAATGCTTCTACAAGCGTATTCCAGCTTACATGTCGTGTTGTTTTTATTTAGCTCGCTCTTAAGAAGGATTGGAGTTGTGTAAACCATTTGAGCACTTTGTAAACTATATTACTAATGACGCACTGTGCATACTGATTTAATGGGTAGACGTTAAATATTCCATTTTCTGATATGCTATGCAGGACAGTATTTCATCTTGTCTAGGTGCCTGATTTGATCGCGGGACGGAGGAGGCCTTGCCCTGTTGCCATTAAAACCTACTTCAATCTGACAGAGAATTGAGCATATTTTTCTGTTATTCTTAACCATTATCTAAGGGAATTCATTTTATGTCCCAATATTTGTTATTCCTTCCTTAGGAAAGCAATTTTTTTGAAAAAATTTAAAATTCACGAACGGTGGCGCTATGAGCAAGACTTCCGCTGCTTTGTGACAGCAGTCCGGCAACATCTTGTTCCTTTAAAGCCCCTTTAATTTCCACAGAGAAAGTGGACTTCTCAGTAGCACAGCTCACAGACAGAGTGGTCGTCTTGGTGGTTTAGCTGGTAGAGCAACCGGCCGAAAAATTAAGGGGTCTGGGTTCGAGTACCGGTCAAGGCGAATGATTTTCTCTCTGTGGTATAACTGCTATTGTGAAATATTTTTGGTTTACTCATATGGAGCCTTTCCTTCTACTACCTTCCCAGCAAGTAAATTAATTGGATGATTTTCGATTAATGTAGGTAGCTATTTCACATTGCCTTGAGCCAAAGGTCCATGGTTCGATTGCCGATCTATGTGAATTTTTTCACATGGAAATTAATGTGAATTTCAAAGCCGTTCACGCGGCAGGTTAGATATATACCACAGGTAGCAAATAGGTTGTGAATTTTTTTGTCAAAGTGCCATCTTTCGGTGAGTTTCATTAATAAAGTAGATGAAGCTCAGTGAGTACAGTACTACGTGACGTTAATGAGAGTTCCGAGTTCAAATATGGTAGAGACCTCCTCCGGACCTCAGTTGAATAAGTTTTGGCCGTAAATTCTTTATGGGAACTCGTGATAAAGGGAATTAACTCACTGCGAATGCATTGCAAGCCTTAGGGCATTACACTTACACGAGATAGTTACATGGAGTACATGAAATGGAAACGAAAAATGAATTTTAGGGAAATATTTAATCTTCTAACCAGAGCAGAAAATTAAAATAAGCAAAAAGTGACGCCAACCGAACAAGCTGCTTTGAGACCATTGACGTCATCCACCTCCCGTCCTTGATTGCCTTTAGGGAAGAGAGTGGAGGGAGGGTGTCGGAAGGTCTGCTCGCACAGATCCATTCGTAACCATTTCCAATGGCTGAGTCAGCGGTGTGTCCCCCATTGCGATAAGGCTCGTACATACAATTAGAGATAATTATAACGGTAAATACGTGCAATCGGAGAGTAGCAATGGATAGCATTGGTAGCTGAATGTTTTGTATGAGTTACTAACAGAATGTTTTTGCATGTTTGCTTTGCAATTTCTATCTTTTTAAATAGTGAAGTTCTGACTAGTATATAAATACCTGCTATTCCTTTTTTATGCATGATGTGTAGTGCATGTTTGGTGAGAAATCACCCCCTGCCACAAACCTTTGTGGTGGCTTGCAGGGTATTATATAGATGTAGGTGGCTAAATAGCTTCGCGGGCTCAGTTGTGATTGGACGAAGTTGATGACGCACTAAGTCGCATGCACGCCCACTTTTCCGAAAGGGTTAAAAACATCAATATTTCGCCACTTATAACTGGAGAACTAATTGACGGATGAAAAATCTGAAAAATACGGGTCTTTTTATTTCACAAATTGTCAGATTTGGCAATACAAAATATGGTAAACGACCCAATTAGCCGTAGGATGCCCCACTTGACAGGAACTCACGCTTGGTGTGGAGTCACCTTCTGTCACGTATCATTTAGTGGCTGGCATGGTATCACTTTGACGTAGATGTAGGATTTCCCCGTGTTGAGGCGTCAAAGGATTTCCTCATTCCGTGGTGCAAGGCAAAGCATTTGTTGGAAGTTCCTCGCGGAGGTAATTGCCCTTCTTCATGCTCACGACTCAGGCAGCAGAGGATGTCGGGATGCGAACTTCCTGTTGCGTGTTCCAACCGCAAGAGGTCTTTGCACTTCTTCCTCGGGGATCGGCGATTCTCCTCCTGTTCCCAGTCATTAATCCGTGGCTACAAGGGCGGTTCAGCATATGTAATTAGCACTTTTGTCCGCGGGAGAGCAGCGTTCCCATATGCGCAGGAGGAGAACCTTTAACTTGTCTCGCAATTTACAGCTCAATTTTCGGAATAGCCGCGAGTTGTAATTTTCAGAGGGAGGAGTGATCGCTGCCCTGGGAGAACTCCTATTTACGATCACGCCCTTCGCTAAATACCTGTTGTTGCGAAGAAACATCTCCTAATCGCCGTTACTATATTATCATTATATGCGAGTAGTTATTAGGTAAAACCGACAAACGGATGATATGAATTGTAATTGTCAGTCATAAATATTATGTAATGGCTTTATTCACCTTAACTTCATACTATTTTATACCACCTCGCGTAAGATATTCCCTATATTCAAAAATTTCATTTAAATATATCGTCGCCATCACGGATGATGTTAAATGTGCAGTAATCGGTGAATGATTCCTGTGATATAATTAATTTTATCCGTAGTTGGTATATTTTAATGGTGCAAGGCATGTGAAAAAATTGCGAAGGCTAATTAATGTAAAACGCATCATATTTAGTGGAGTATTTAGGGAGTGGAGAAACGGTGCAGAGAAATCCGATGCCGGCATAAACCTCTTCTTAAAAAAAAGGCGCCTACAGTGCTTTCCACAAAGCACTTAAGTGGGGATTAGTATTTGAAATATCTCTGCCAATTCCAGGAGTGAAAACTATAACCATCTCATCGGAACGGAAAGCGAGTAATCTAGCCACCACACAAATGTCAGTTCAGATTTCTGTTGTCATCTGCATTTGAAAGGGAGACGATGCTGTTCCACCCCGTCCTCACCATCTGTCTAGATTTTGGTGGTTTATCAACGCACTGATTTTTAATTCCGTGTTTTTAAATATCTGAATATAAAAATTTTTATTTTTATTCCGGATATTGATTTACTATGTGTATCAACATTAAGTCATGGAATTATTGAGATACCTATGTATAATGTATTATATTAGAACTCAATTTCCCTGGATTACTACTTAATTCATACTAATAACATTAAAAACAAAAATTCGTCAGATAGATATAAGCAGTTAGACAAGAGTTTAATTTCCACAGAGAAAAAAAATATTCTCCTTGATCGAGCCACGAACCGGGAACCCCTTGACATATGGCCTCTAATAGTCAAGCAATCAAGGCATTATTTGGATTTCCTCAGACTTTAAGGAAACAAGATGTTGAACAAACTACCGAACATGAAATGCCTCGAGGCAGACGTGATCGAGGGCACTGCGCCACCGTAGAGTTCGAAGCCAACAAACAATAAGGTGCTTACTTGTAACAAATTCAAGGATTGCAAACTACCCGCGTAACCCTTCATTCATACACCTCTGCTATACACAATAACTTAATGGCCACTGAGGAAAAATAATGGGTGTTTACTCGGAATCAGAATCGCAATATTGTACACGAAATCGTTAGATGGAAACGAAAAATGAATTTTAGTGAAAGCATTAATCTTCTAACCAGAGCCATTCACTCATAAATCAAAAATTAAAATAAGCAAATGGTGACGCCCACCGCAGAAGCTGCTTTGAGACCATTGACGTCATTTACCTCCCGTCCTTGACTGCTTTTAGGGAAAGGGAAGGGAGTGGAAGGGGGGTGTCAAAAGGCCTGCTCTCACAGATCCTGTCGCTTCCATTGGCAGAGTCAGCTGTGTGTCCCCCATTGCGATAAGGCGAAGTAGTTTCGCGGGCTCAGTTGTGATTGGACGAAGAGGATGACGCAAGAGGGCGCATACACGCCCACTTTTCCGAAAGGGTTAAAAACATCAATTTTTTTCCGCCTATAACTCGAGAACTAATTGACGGATCGAAAAACGGAAAATACGAGTCTTTTTATTTTACAAACTCCATCAGATTCGGCAATAAAAAAATTTATGGTGAACGACCCCTTTCACCTTTCCATCAAAGCCTCAAAAAATCCACATGGGAGACTAACGCCAAGGTAGCTTAACTGGTGGTAGCATCTGGCTTAAAGACAGAGGGTTTTGTGTATCAGCCGTATCCCGGCCAAGGTGAATGATTTTTTATTTGTGGAAATTCTACTACTATGCATATGAGTGGATAAGTCCATTAAGGTTCTCCCTACTAGCTCGTGTTCCTTGAATCAGTTAAATTAGAGTTCAAGATTAAATCTACTTATCCCAGTGACCATTGTGTCATCTGAATCTCTCTTTAATAGCGAATGACATATCTTTGTCTATGCTAATATCATTGAGACTGGAGATAATATCACTGGAGAAAATGAAAATTAGTTGGCCTCATTTACGAGCAATGAGAGATTTAATTCTATCCATATGAATACCCAGTTATCGTATGGATTAGTTCCTCCTCGGTACCACTTTTGTCGCTACCAAATATCAAAATACGAATTTACAGCAGCTATACATGCCTTGTATGATGTCCTATGTGCCTATTGAAACAGGGATGTAATTGTAATAGATCGGAGATACAATACTGGCCACCCATTTCGAGAGCCCGGGTTCAAATCTTGGCCTTGGCAGAGATTTCATTGGTATTACAGTCCCTACTTGAGTGATGTGTGAAGAACACTTCATGTGCAGTACTCCGTCCGTCGGATGAGACGTTAAACCTGACGTGGACCTTATGGCACCTATCGTTAAGAGTAGGCTAATGTGAAAGCTGGGTTTCTCTCCACCATTCATCCGTTCCCTGAAAGATTCCTACCTTAACCCATGCATGTATTAATCCCTTAATTACTATATACACTAAAAATCAAGTTGCATCGACCCTATAGTATCTTGTTTACATGTCAATAGTGAATGCTTGGTGATCTTCACCTCATGCCTCACAGCCTCGCAGTGGCTTGCAGGGTATCGCGTAGATGTAGATGCAGATGAACCTAATTACCATTCTGTCCTAAAATGGCCGATTATATCGGTGCCTCCCCCTCCCAAATAACTAATACCCCCTACAACATTACTGATGAGAGCAAGATATTCAACACACTGAAGTAAGCTCCCGATTATCCGTGCGCTCGTTATCTTTGCATCGACAACCTATTAAGTGTATTGGCAGTAGTCTCAATAGTATAGGAAACACTAAACTCCCGATTTTCCGTGCTAATGACTTTTAAAGGGTGGACGGATAATCGGGAAACACGGATGATCAGCTGTTTGGTTCTTCCTGAATTCATTTTTATACGGTGCGGCCGAACCAGTTCTATTGGATTCCTTTTTTTCGTAAACATCTACGTAATACCCTGCCAGCCCACCGTGCTACCCCATTTCAGCCACCATAAAGGTGAGTGGCAGGGGGTAAAGATGCTGCTTTGTACAGCTAGGACCTTTTCATTGGCAGATTTTTTTTTTATTTTTCCTTGGGAGTTTATTTATTTTGGCGTCACACCGTAGAGAAATTAATCCGGAAAGAAGAAAACAGTGGATTATCCGTTTTTCCCGATAATAGGGAACAATAGGGAATGCAGTGTGTCTGATATGTTAGCCGAATTGGGATGGGAATCGCTGTCACAACGCAGGCTGAATTATAGACTTAATCTTCTGGGAAAATTTAAGGAGGGACATTTCATTAATGACGTTAATCATATATTGCTGGCTCCGACATATTATGGTAGGCTCGATAATTCTAATAAAATTAAGGAGATAGATTGCAGACGGACAGGTTTAAAATGTCATTTTTTCCACGTACGATTCGAGATTAGAACGTTAGACATTGCGTAAATCGGTAATAATTTTAGAGGTAATATTCAGAGTAGGTCGATAGTATTTTTTATTTCCTGCATGATCAAATCAACGTGTGACTCGCATGCATTGCTTTTTTTTGGCATGCACGAGTATCTATGAAATTGTTGTCGGGTTTCATGTCATGCATGGTATTCGTGGGTGTGTCCTGCATGATTGGGATTTGGTAGTTTTTCTTCTTTTTTCCCCTCAGTACTTTTAAAGGTGTAGTGTTTGTTTTGTGTTATTCATTTTTGTTTGTTGTGTCATTGTTTATGGTGTGGATGAACCCCCTGCCACACACCCTCGAGGTGTCCTGCAGGGTATGTCGTAGATATAGATAGATATAGATAATCCGTGCACCCTTTACCAGCCATTAGCACCGAAAATTGGAAGTTTACCGTATTGCTTTCAATTAAAAAGATTGAAATGTTGGTACTGAATATATATACAATATCCGATAATGGTATTGCTATCACAACCAACAACTCCGGATGTTAGATATTAAATATTGACTCGAAATACTGCCCTGGTCTACTCCTGTCCTCCTCCCAGGACGCTTGACCACCTCCTCAGTTTTTATCCTCTCCCGCCTCTCGGATCCGGCGGCAATATTGACTCGCCGTTCGCTTCCGTCTTACAGGAGCGCCTCGGTCGGTCGGTGGTCGGTAGCTCTCCCCCCTCTCTCTCTCTCTGTATCTCCCTCTCTCCCCTTTCCCCCTGCACGGTAGCGACGCCCTGGCGTTCGGCTCCGCCGTCTTTCCGCTCTGGTGCATCCGTGTTGCATCCCGGCAGGTGGTGTTCCGCGTCGGTGGCGGGTGCAGCGAAGGTAGTGTGCACGCTGCGCGGAAAAAATCGTGATCTCATCCTCTCTCTGGTTGAGCCGAATGTTTCATTGATGCGAGAGTAAAGATAAAATTTAGAGGAGATTGGCTAGATTTGTGAACAGTTGTTATGATATAAGTAAGTGTAGTGTAGTAGGGAGTAAGTGTAACTTAGGTGCTAGAGACAATGGGGTAGAAGAGCCTTCGAACAAGTAAACAGCAAGAAAGACTACGGCTTTTACAGAATTACAGGGTATATGAGTTCACCTCCGACACAGAGAATTATAAGGGTCCCACTACATTGGTGGGCAGGAGATTACAAGGAAGCTCCACGGATAGATTCTCGTAATACCCTGCGAGCCACCACGAGAGTGTGTGTCAGGGGGTGAAGACACATCACTACACATGCACTATTGACGTGCAACCAAGATTTTTTTTGGAGACATGCTAGATACATCTACATCTACAGGATCCCCTGTACGCCACCGCGAGAGTCTGTGGCAGGGGGTGAAGATCACCAAGAATTCACTATTGACATGCAAACAAGCAACTATGGGGTCTCATGCACTACAGACTACTCTAAAATATTTCCCCTACCTATCCATTTGCTATGCTGCCTATTCTGTTCTCTCATAGTACGGGGGAAAAATGACATTTTGAATCTATCAGTACGACAATAAATTTCTCTAATCTTATTTACCTGGTCGAATCAAGCATAATACGCTAGTGTTTTTAATACATGCCTAACATCTTCAGTAAAGCTATCCGATTGAAATGTCTCTAAAGGATGTAATCTGTACTTTAACCTACGCTCTGATAATGATTCCCACCCTAATTCTTATATCAATTCTGATACATTACTCAACCTATCGTAACACCTTTTAACGAACCTAGCTGCTCTACGCTGCACACTGTCTAGTTCTCTGATCAAACCTAATTCTTTCGGCTGCCTATTCTGTTCTCTTATAGTACGAGGGAAAATGTCATTTTGAATCTATCAGTACGACTATCTATCTCTCCATAGGGTCACAAGATAATAGGATCACAAGCAGCTAGATGGTTAGTATCTACATAATAAGAAAGGGATTATTGATTGCTAATAAAATGCATCATGCACTACAGACTAACAATATTTCACCTACCTATCCCTCAGCTGCACCCTCTATGGTGCTCTCTTATGTTTCCGGGAAAAATGACATTTTAAATCTATCGGTAAGACAAAATATCTCTCTAATCTAGTTAATCTAATCAAACTTAGCTAAGTACGCAGGTGTTCTTATTATATATCCAACGTCATCTGTGTCAAATCGGTTTCGAATTTATTAAAAAGGTTTAACATAAATTTTAACCTTGGTTCTGATAGTAATTCCCATCCTAGTTCTTCTATTAAACTCGTAACACTTAAAAAATTATCATAACGACCTTTAACAAATGTAGCGGTTCTCCTTTGCACACGCTCTAATTCTTTCTTTCCTAACACAATTTCCTAAAACAATTCGTGTCCACGACAACTTCATGACTTCTCACTCAATGATGCTTCATGAACACATGCACTTCAGTATGAAAATAAAATTACACATAGTATATTATATGGATTAATGGAACAAACAAACATAGAGATTATTAAACTATTGGATCTTTTATGATTTACGCATGGCCGCATATTTGTTTTACTTCTCAAATTATTAAATTGGTTCGCCAATAGTTGCGGTAATGTAAGGAGGTCGCTTTTTGTCTATGATTGATAGCAAACCCGTTTTCGTGTTTATAATGATGATGCTAAGATATCGGCGATTAGGACATGAAAGAGGAAAAATATCAGGGCGTGAGGGAATTAACACTGAAAAGGGCAGAATGGAGGGCTGCATGAAATCAATCTTAGGATTGAAAAACTAATGATGATATCGGTGAAGGAGTCGGTCTTTAAGGAGTGTTATTCCTTCAGCTGGCCTGCATGACAAATCGCCACCCCTAGTTCAATGGATGGATACATCTACATAACACCCTGCAAGCCACCATAAAGGTGTGTGGCAGGGGGTGAATTCTCACCAAACATGCACTACATATCATGCATAAAAAAGGATTAGTACTTGTATAGGTAATGCTCAAAACTACGCTATTAAAAAAAGATAAAAATAGCAAAGCATACATGCAAAAACATGCCGTTAGTTGGGTTAGCTTTAAGTTCTTATACCAACATGCAGCTACCAATGTTATCCATTGCTACACTCGTACTGGATATATTTACCGTTATTAATATCCCTAATAGTACGAGAAAAAAAGGGCATTTTGAATCTGTCAGTTCGGCAATCAATTTCTCTAATTTTGTGATTATGGTCCAGTCTACCATAGTAAGTTGGTGTCCGCAAAATATTTTTAACATCATCACTGAAAATATGGCCTTGGAATTTGTTTAAAAGATTGAGCCTAAATTTCAACCTGCGATCTGACAATGATTCCCAATTTAATTCATTTAATAGACTGGTTACGCTAATAAGGTTATCATACCGTCCCTTTACAAATCTTGCCGATCTTCTCTGCACACGTTCAAGTTCGTTATTTAGACCGATTTCGTAGGGATTCCATACACTGGCAGCATATTCCAAATGAGGTATTACTAGTAAAAAGTAGTTGATTTCTCGTACATGATCGTCACATTTACCCAGTACTCTTTTGACGAATCCCAGTTTACGACTCGCTTGACTCATTAGCTGCATTATGATATGATAATGTGCCAGTTATCTCTATCGTTCAAGTGTGGTAAATAATGTTAGATTACAGATTACACTAATAAACATTTACACTTGCGTCAATTTAACGAACGTTTTGCTAAGTAGAATTTGGCGAACTTCCAGGATTAGGAGAATAGGTAAAACAGGGAGACATTATAATTTAATCCTTATGGTTGCTCTAATTCATTAGTGACTGTTTTTTATGGTATCCTTTACGTGGCTAATTTCACAAAACGGAACCTTTCTGTATCACAGAAGCCCTTCGACCTGCACCAAAATGGTAGAAACGTCTATTCCTAGCATGCTCATTCCTGGTATGGTCGGTGATGCGCCAGAGTGACTACTTTACAAAGGTCGTGGGCTCGGAAGCTGCCGCTGGCTTTGATGTAACGTGTCCCTTGAGTAAAATTAAGGATTAATTTAGGTTAGACAGTATGATTTAGTGGGAGAGACACGGAAAGAACACGAGCTAAATCCACAAAAATAATAAACTTTACTACGGCCCGGGTTTCACTTTATTACTCCATCGTCAGATCCTGACACCTGACGATGCTGTAATACAGTGAACCCGGGTTGTAGTAAAGTTTATTATTTTTGTGGATTTGGCTCGTATTTTTTTCTTTCTGTGTGACCAATATTTATTTTGTCAGCCAAGTGGCTGTAATTGCTACTAAATACGTTACGTCTTGCATCCGATACCACACACCCTCGCGGTGGCTCACAGGGAATCACGTTGATTTACACATGTCGGCCATGTAGTACAGGTACACCTGTTAACTTACCGGCCTGGAAACCAGTTAAAAGTCAATTTCGGGAGATGGTGTTGTATTTTTCTTACGATGAAGGTTAGGTTAGAAAAAATTGCGGTATAACCTTAGCTAGTTGGATCACCTAAAAGTTATTTCTTCCACTTCAATGCCACAACATATCGAATAATTCACTGCTAGAGAACAAAGATTATGTTGTTAGAAAATCGAAGTATTGAGGTTCAGGAGAAAAAAGAATTCATTGCTTAGCCCAGAGAAGGGAGGATGGTAACTGAAAGGTAATAAGCATAAGTTTAAAATTATTAGTAGCTAGGTGGACGTAATGCGATATGTATCTCATGGAAAAGTGTATGCATAGAATATAAAAGGTTGTTTGTGTTATATTTTTAAAAAGCTCTCCATTTCACTAATGCATACTGAGTTACCGTTCTCAGAGTTTCACGAAGCTTTACCAGCTTCACACCCTTGCGGTGGCTTCCAGCACTCTATAAGTATGCTGGTGTACCTAAACCACCACTCCAAAAAATATCCCCTCGTTTTGAACTAAAAATTGGATATTGCTCTCGCAATTACCTCCTCAATTTCTTCCTTGCGTTCAGAGCTTAATATTAAGTTTGTTATAGACGATGCGAGTAGACGTGGCGGTTTGAGTAACTAGAACTCCCAACTCAACCTCTTACGAAGAGGGTAAATTCATCCAGAGGGGAGAAAAACGAAAACGAAAGCACAAACGAGACGAAGAAAACGGGTTTTAAAGCTTCTATCTTGTCGCAAAAAGTCCAACCCGGAGCGAACGTAAACTTGGTGACTAATACTTGTCTTAAATGGCGCTCGCGGACGTGATGTCCGTAGACTTGGAGAGTGGGAGGCGAAAGGGGAGTCAGTGAGAGGACATGACCCGCGCTTACGCTATCCCACACCCTTTTATTCGCCACTCAAGAGTCTCGACATCTTCTCAACCCTTGAGGAGGAGCGCATTAAGGGCTAGTTTTAAAATGCCTAACTATCCGCGAACAATGGGATCCCTATGAAATCGGTCTAAATAATGAACTTGAACGTGTGCAGCGAAGATCGGCAAGATTTGTAAAGGAACTACACGATAATTATATTAGAGTAACCAGTCTATTAAATGAATTAAAATGGGAATCATTGTCAGATCGCAGGTTGAAATTTAGACTTAATCTCTTAAATAAATTCCAAGACAATATTTTCAGTGATGATGTTAAAAATATTTTACGAACCCCAACTTACTATGGCAGACTGGACGATAATCATAAAGTTAGAGAAATTGATTGCCGAACTGACCGATTCAAAATGTCCTTTTTCCCTCGTACAATTAGAGATACGAATAACGGTAAATATGTCCAATCGGAGAGTAGCAATGAATAGCATTGGTAGCGGCATGTTCGTATGAGTACTTAAAGCTAACCCTACTAACAGAATGTGTTTGCATGTTTGCTTTGCAATTTCTATCTTTTTTAAATAGTGAAGTTCTGACTACTATATTAATGCTATTCCTTTTTTATGCATGTTTGGTGAGAAATCACCCCCTGCCACATACCTTTATGGTGCCTTGAAGGGTGTTATGTAGATCATCATCATCATTGGTCAACAATCCTAGGATTGGTTTGACGCAGCTTTCCACTCGATTCTTCTATCGGCCAACCTTTTCATTGTGACGTAATTCTTCTCTTTTACACTCTTCACAACTTGTTCCATATATCTCATACGAGGCCTGCCTTTTCCAATCTTCCCGTTCACTTTTCCCTCGACGATAGTCTTCATCAGGCCGTCGTGTCTCAAGATATGGCCGATTAAGTTTTCGCTTCTTCTTTTTAGAGTTGTCAGCAGACTTCTCTTTTCTCCTACTCTTCTTAGCATTTCCTCGTTACTTACTCGGTCGATCCATTTAATCTTCAGCATTCTTCTGTAGCACCACATTTCAAATGCTTCTACCCTTTTCTTCTCCGCTGCTGTCATCGTCCATGATTCACTGCCGTAAAGAAAAATGCTCCAGATGTATGTTCTGATGAACTGTTTCCTTACTTCTATGCTTGTTATGTAGATGTAGATGAATAATATCAGCAAAATTTGTGAAAAGCCGTTACGGTAATTATACCAGTGCCTAAAACTCACCAAAAGAATACATTGTGAGGGTCTTTATTGTGACGGTCAAGTAAATTAGCAAAATTTTCTGGAAGCACTTAGCTATAAAACTGAACCAAGAAATAGCTTGAAGATGAAGAGAGCTTGTGTCTTCCTCAGATTAATTATTCTGCAGGTGCTACTGATTTCTGTCCATAGACCATCTTCAGGTACTTTTGCTTCCAGCGTATTTTTATTAGGGCCATAAATGATGAGAGGGAAGTGAGGAAGCGTTATGACATTTTCCAGGGAACTGAGGATGGATGGAGAGAAACCTGGCGACGGTCTTTGCTTGCTCATAACAAAAACATCTTGAAAGCCCACGGTTTTACGTCCCATCCGACGGACAGAGCACTGAGCTCAAACTTCTGTCCACATAGCACCTCTATGGGGATTGGTATACCGATGAAAATCTGTTCAACTGGTATGGAGAGAAACCGGGCGTCGGTCTTTGCTTACTCATAACAAACACATCTTGAAGGCTCACGGTTTTACGTCCCATCCGACGGACAGAGCACTGAGCTCAAAGTTCTGTCTACATAGCATCCAAACGGGGATTGGTATACCGATGGAAATCTATTCAACTGGGAATTAGAGAAACCTGGCGTCGGTCTTGGCTTACTCATAACAAAAACATCTTGAAGGCCCTCGGTTTTACGTCCCATCCGACGGACAGAGCACTGAGCTCAAAGTTCTGTCTACATAGCACCCAAACGGGGTTTGGTATGCCGATGAAAATCTCTTCAACTGCCGGGATTCGAACCCGGGCCCTCGGGATATGAGGCCAGTTCCCTAGCCTCCACACCAACCCGATCCCCTTAATCAATTATCGTCCCTTGTTGCGCGCGGAGGACGATTCCGCCGATCTCGATAAACCGCTTCGTACGTGAAAGCCGCGACTCGTCGGCGTCCGGCGTCGAGAGCCCCTCTCCATCTTCTCTCGGAGAGGAAACAACATCGTACGTGCCGCCAGCCTCGCGGAGTCGATGCCCGCTCGTCGGGGAGGCTCTGGAGCGAGGGGCGTGGTGAAGAGGACACAGCCAAGCTTGGGGTGGGGTGGTGGTAGCAAGGGGGAGGGAGGGTGGGGACGAGAGCTGTCCGGTTGCGAGGGGTGAAGGAACGGGCGAGAGGGTGGGATGGGACATTGGAGGCGTTGGGGAGGCGTCTGCGCGATCGGGGGTGGCAGCGGAGACGCGACGGAAGGGGTTGTTGGATGGTGGACGACAGCGAGGGATGGTGAAGGGTAGGATTCGCACCGCAGTACACGGGTGGCGGAACACCGCCTCGAATAGATTAGCTGAATGCAATATTGGATGTAGTTTTGAGTGTTTACGCTTTTTAACTTTGTTTTGATTTCCGTGCCGTATACATTAATTCCAAGATAATATATTCAGTGATGACGTTAAAAATATTTTGCGAACCCCAGCTTACTATGGTAGACTAGACCATGATTACAAAATTAGAAAATTGATTGCCGAACTGGCAGATTCAAAATGTCCTTTTTTCCTCGTACAATTAGGGATATGAATAGCGGTAAATATGTCCAATACGAGTGAATCAATTCATAGCATAGGTAGTTGCATGTTGGCATAAGGACTTGAAGGTAACCCAACTGACAGCATGTTTTGCATGCTTACTTTGATATTTTTATCTTTTTAAATAGTGACGTTTAGAATAATATATTAATATTAATCCTATTTTATGCATGATATGTAGTGCATGTTTGGTGAGAATTCACCCCCTGCCACACACCTTTATTGTGGCTTGCTGGGTATTATGTAGATGTAGATGTACATCTACATAATAACCTGCAAGCAACCATAAATGTGTGTGGCTGGTGGTAATTCACACCAAACATGCGTCACGTGTCATGCAAAAAAAGGATTAGGAATAATATACTACTCTACACTTCAACTTTTAAAAAAGATAAAAATAGCAAAGGAAGCATGCAATATCATGCTGTTAGTTGGATCAGCTTAAAGTCCTTATACCAGCATGCAACTACCTATGCTATGAATTGAATATGCCACCCATGCTATCCACTGATATACTCGTATTTATCCTATGGGATATATTTACCTCTATTCATATCCATAATTGTAAGAGACAAAAAAAGGACATTTTGAATCTGTCCGTTCGGCAATCAATTTTTAAAAATGTTTTGATTAATTATGGTCCAGTCTACCATAGCAAGTTGGAGTTCACTAAATATTTTTAGCGTCATTAGTGAAAACACTATTTATGAATGTATTTAAGAGATTCAGTCTAAAGTTCAGCCTATGATCTGACAATGATTCCCATTTTAATTCATTTAATTGACTGGTTACGCTGATATAGTTATCCTACCGTCCATTTACAAATCTTGACGATATGTGAGCGATCTTGTGCGAACTCTCGCCGACCATCCTGCCAGCTTCCTCGGGCATTAAGCCCGTTTCACACGATACTTGATCCAGTACAAGGCCTAGTATACTCGCTAGTATGCTAGCTTTCCAGTGTCGTGTGAACAGAACCAGTATACTGTCTGGCAAGCATGCTAGCTAGTATACTCGCTGAGCTACTGGATTTCGTACTTGATGCGGTACTAGATTTCTAGTAGGACCTAGTAGCCCAGTAGCCATCGACCAATCAAGTCACGTTACAGACGCTGTGCGAACTTCACTTTTTTTAAAATTAGTATGGAATCATATTGAATAACCGATTCATAGCATGCACAAGGTCGATGATCGTGTGAAACATCCCAGCAAGGTTCCAATCATGCTAGATTCCGTCCTCAATATCAAGTAGCGGCTAGCACACTAGGTCTTGTGCTGGATCAAGTATCGTGTGAAATGGGCTTGTTGCTACATTGCTACATTGCGTGACGAAGCTGGTAGAAGGATCGGCGAAAACTTGCACATATGTTTAGAGGAGACGCACTCTATTAAGTTGAATGATAATAAACATGTACCTATCTAAAGAAATAGTATATTTCCCTAGAACAATCAGAGAAGCAATTGAGATATTAGGAAGACCAAAAAATCTCAACAGGGATAATGGATATCAGCTTCCATACATATGAAACATGAAAGTGAAAAATTCAAATCGGAAAGATTAACGGTATCCATTGTTGCAACCGCCTAGAATCAATATAAATACGAGGTTATGAAGATAAGCATAATTATTAACATTAATAATTACCAACACTGCCGAAACCGGCAGGAGAAGAGTCAGCAAAAGCTCGCGCTTCATTTAATATAGATCAGTGGTACCGAAAGCATAACAGGCTGGAAATATTTCGTGTAGTTTCTTCGTAATTGGTATCGTGGTAGATGGCGAAGTTTCGGGGAGCAACACGGTCATCTTCCACAAGGCACAAACTTAATTTATCGTCATGGGAAAGATGAGCGACTTGCTCCTCGAAACGTCGGCCATGGAAAGCCTAAACCGGTGCAAATCGTGACTATCCAGTTGATATGCTGGGGAAGCCAGTCATACTTCATGAATGTAATGATGTAGTATTATTTCATCTACATAATACCCCACCAGCTACCGCAATGGTGTGTGGCAGGCGGTAAACTACCACAATGCAGGTAGGCATGCAAAATATACTATGAACTGTGTGCATACACTAATTGCATGCAACGAAGAACCATAATGTTACAACCCCGAGGATAATAGTAGACATACAGTTAAGATTCACGTGGAGTGTTGGCTATTAACGTCACTATTTGCGAAGAAGAACGTTTACGTTATGACTGGAGTTCTGTCTTCCATTCTCAAGATCTTGCGTTTAACTCCCGGCAGTGGAAGGGAGTTTTCATTGGTACACCGGTACCTAGAGTACTGTGTGTAAGACTTTTTCAAGTTCATTACTTCTTCTTTCGGATGGGGCGTTAAGCCATGGACTCTTGGAGTCTCATTTTGTGCAGAGTTGTAACCGGGTTTCTCTCCAACCTTCATTCGTTCACTGGAAAATTCCAATCTGTTCCCAATAAGCCATATATCCTAAATGACGGAAATTACGTCAGCTGTCCGTTTCCCTCCAACAATTTTGAATTCCACCGCAATGCGGTCGTGTAAGATATAACCAAAGGAGAGATATTTCGCAAGTATCGTTTGTTACCTCTGTAAACGCTCTAGCTCATTACAAAAACTACCCTTAGCGACCTTTTCTTAGTGGGTTCTATTCAGAATGTCAATTGGCCAAAGTGTGGCATATTTCCCATACTTTCTGATCTTATTAACTCAGAACTCTTTTCTTGAATTGAAATTGTCGGTGTGGCGACTTCTTATTCCGTGTTTTCTTGATCATGCTTCCCTCACGATATGTCTGTATTTACATCTACATAATACCCTGCTCGCCACCATAAACATCATCTGTGTTGGTAACGTACAAATATTTTTGTGCTCGTACGTTTGATTCACGTGCGTTGATGCGGCATTTCGGGGGGACTGCACTTTTTCCTGAGGTTAATACCGCGCCTTTTACTTGTACTCAAGACGCAGAATTATATAGAAATTGTTATTAGTTTTTAATGTCCTTCGCTATTGTTTCCTCACCGTAGTCTTTATACATTTTCCAATATGTAACTGGGCCATGAGTAAAATAGAGGATCTTCATTTCACTGGCATTTACTTCTCAATGTGGAGGAGAAATAAACGTGGGGCTATTATGATTCCTTGTGGGATATCTTACGCGGTTATTGCTTCATTGTTACCAGAGTGTCATAAACGTAAAGGACGAGGTGTGCTTTGCAAGAGTTATTCCATTATGTAACCAAGCTTGTTTTTTCGTCAAATCAAATCCTATCTTGTCTCATAATTGAAATAACTGAATTAAAATATCGTCGGAAGAAAGGAGGAGTATTGCAACATCTAAGGGCTCACATGTGGCAAATACGAATGCGAATGTGACAGACGTTCGGCAAGATTTTGAACCAAAGGAAAGAAAACGACAAACGTATTGGCAGTGAGCAGCCATTGGGAAGAAAGTAAGCACGTAGGATTATAACGGGAGTGAAGATGTTGTGAGGGGTATTGTGAGCGTGGGGAAAGAGCTAAATTGGCAAAAGGGGGCGTGGCGGAGGGGGTAGAAGGCAAAGAGAGGCCTGGGACAAGGGGATTCGCTTTATTTGGCCCGCTTCACCATTCCCAGTGAGCCAAAAGGGATTTGCGGACGGGGTTGGGGGAGGCAGGGGGAGGAAAAGTCCTGTTAAGTGGGAAGGAGGAGGGAGTTTATGTACGGAAAAGGATATCGGGGTGGGTAAGACGAGGTGGACGCACGGAGAGAAGAAAGGGTTGGGAGCGTGTCGGTGATTCACTCTCCCTCTTCATGCGTTTCCACATCTCCTCTATGCCCTTCAGGCTTCCGCAAGAGTGTGACTCAGGGGGTGACTCCTCATCTGGCATGCACTGCGCCTGGGTAAACAATCCTATCGCTGGTAAAGGCATTTTATATCTTCTGTTCCGTCAACTGTTTGTATCAAGGCTATACGGTAGTACCATAAACAAAACACCTCCTTATTTCATTTTGATCGCAACGCTCGACGCTGCACAAATTTTATAGTAGGTACCTATTGTTCTCTTATACTATCCGCGAAAAGAAATATCTACAATATTCCGTATCATACGGTGCATATTTTGATGTAGACATGTAAAAATATTCTCAAATTGACATTAATACTCCTAATAAATGCTTGTTCGTTAACATTGATTGATTCCCCATTCTAATGTTATGAAGTAGTGACATTTTAGACAATATATAGTTAGTGACATATTTTATATCCATTCTTTCAGAATGGGGTCGTTTACCATATTTTTTTTATTGCCGTATCTGATAGAGTTTGTAAAATATAAAGACCCGTATTTTTCCGTTTTTTGATCCGTTAATTATTTCCCGAGTTATAAGCGGCGAAAAACTGATGTTTTTAACCCTTTCGGAAAAGTGGGCGTGGTGCAACCTCTGACGTATATCGACTTCATCCAATCACAACTGAGCCCGCGAAGCTACTTTGCCTTATCACAACGGGGGGGACACAGCTGACTTGGCCAATGGGAACGATTGCGACAGCATCTGTGCGAGCAGACCTTCCGAGAATTCCCCTCCACTCCCTTCCCTTCCCCTAAAAGCAGTCAAGGACTGGAGGACAGTGACATCAATGTTATCACAGCAGCATTTTCGGTGGGCGTCACCTTTTGTTGATTTAAATTTTTGATTTCTGAGTGAATGGTTGTGGTTAGAAGATTAATTTTTTCACTAAATTTCTTTTTTCGTTTCCACCTAACGATTTCGTGTACAAAATTGTGATTTAGGTTCCGAGTAAACGCCCCCATTACTATCAGAACGCAGGTTAAAATTTAGGTTGAACCTTCAAAGTAAATTTGAAACCGATTTGTTCACAGATGACGTTAGATATATATTAGGAAACCCTGTGTATTATGCTAGGTTTGATCAGATTAACAAGATTAGAGAGAGTGTCGTACCGATAGATTTTAAATGTCATTTTTCCCGCGTACAATAAGAGAGAACAATAGGCACCGAAGCAGAGGGATAAGTAGGTGAAATTTGTTAGAGTAGTCTGTAGTGCATGATGCATGTAATAACAACCAATAATCCCTTTCTTATTATGTAGATACTAACCATCTAGCTGCTACTGACCCTATTATCTAGCATGTCTCCATTAAATATCCTAGTTGCATGTCAATAGTGCTTGTTTGGTGATCTTCACCCCATGCCTCACACCCTCGTGGTGGCTCGCTGTGTATTATGTAGATGTAGAATTTTTCGTTTTATCCTAATGATCTAACTTCCATACCACTTTGGAATTTTTAATTAATTGTCAATGTTTTAAGGAAAACGCAATTGTGACCGAGTTCTGTGGGCAAATCTTCATCTGTATAATACCCTGTAAGTCACCATAAAGGTGTGTGGCAGGGATACAGGGGAGGGTATGCCCATGAATTATCCACCACACTAAGACTCTCCACTCAAACAAGTACTGGGGTGTCCTGAAAAACCTCTGCCACTACCCTCGATCGAGCTCCTTCTCATCAGTATGGGTAAGGAGAACGATTCCAACCCATTCCCTTTTTAACAATGCCCTTAAATTGACATTGATGGCTGCTTGCTGTGAAAAGGAATGTAAGTGTGAGAGTGTTTTCTGAAATAAATCCTCGAAAGCGTGTGGGTTTTTTCAGTGATTGCAAGCTTGTAATTGCAGCTATATTTATTCAACCATCATAACCGGTTTCAAAGCATACATCTCATTTTCAAAAGGTCTACTTATAAGTTATCTGCGTGCTTTGAAATATGTTGTATTATTGGAATTAATAAAGTGGAAAATTGCTGAGTTACCTTATTGATGTTGAGGAAATTCCCTGTCTAGCCGTGATTAGTTGAGGCAAACTTACTTCGTCATTTTCTTAATATACCATATAATCTGAGAAACCAATTCATGGAAAATTTCTCATTGATCAACTGATTTTTTTTGCTGAACTCTGTTAAGTGAGGTCAATCCTCGGTCTAAAGAGCTTAGATTATCTGTTTGGAAGATACACTCCATTCTCCCAATGCAGCAATGGTTTTATCATAAATATTGAACGATAACTCTTGGAAGGAAAATCAAGAGTCCGGAATTACATGATTAGAAGAACATCCCATATTACGAATAAGCTCTGCTTCCATGTTTACGAGTACTTCGCAAGAAAAATCGTATCTTGGGTCATTAATCGTACGGCGATTTATTTTTCAGGACAAGAATGGAAATAAACGAATTGTAAATGGGATTACGAAATTCCAACATGATGTAGCATATTTGTGCATCTTCCTGCCCTAAATTTCTCTTGTAGTTTTTTTTATGTGTTGTAGTTGAGACGATCTAATTGCTAATTCAGTTCATCTGACGATTTGGGTACACTAGTGAATTTATTATAACTTCTTTTTACAGGCCTTGCTGCAATCCCTTTAATTCCGAAATCAAACCGTCTTCAACGGGGTCACGTGTGCCAGCTGCGTATTCTCGGCGTGGCCTTGCTATAAATTTAGTTATTAGCATAAAACCATTTAACCATTCTATTAAATGAATTAAATTGGGAATATTTGTCAGATCGCAGGTTGAAATTTAGACTTAATCTCTTAAATAAATTCCAAGACCATATTTTCAGTGATGATGTTAAAAATATTTTGCGGACCGAAACCACCTTACCAAGTCTACCTTACCAAGTCAAGTCCAGTCTACCATAGTAAGTTTGGTCTACCATAATCCCAAAATTAGAGAAATTGATTGCCGAACTGACAGATTCAAAATGTCCTTTTTTCCTCGTAATATTAGAGATTTGAATCACGGTAAATATATCTAGTACGAGGTAGCAATGGATAACATTGGTAGCTGCATGTTGGTGTAAGGGCTTAAAGCTAACCCAATTAACAGCATGTTTTTGCATGTATGCTTTGCTATTATAATTTTTAATTACAAACTTTATGCATGATATGTAGTGCATGTTTGGTGAGAGTTCACCCCCTGCCACACACCTTTATGGTGGCTTGCAGGGTATTATGTGGATGTAGATGAAACCTTGGACGCGGCAACGGCAGTAATTTATCTACTGTGTGCTGTAAGCGGTTGCTCTTTACTTTTTGGTCATTATGATTGCGGTTATATCAATTCGAAGCACCAAGATTCGAATTTCGTTGGAGATAGTGTTTTTTTTAAATATTCATTTCAGTTTATTTATCTCAAATCTAAAATTTACATCTACAAAAATCCCTACAAGCCTCCGCAAGGGCACGTGGCTGGGAGTGAAAGACTAACTTGAATGCATTTTAAATCAGAGAGATTACATTTACTACCATACAGGCATGCCAAAAAATACTTCTCCATGCAAACACTAATTACACGCTACTGAAAGGCACAATGCTACCACCTTGAGAGAAACATGCCGTTACGAGACACGTGAAATGTTATCTTCTACTGACACTATTAGTTTGCACAAAGTAATCTTATAGTTTCATTATTTGCCTTCGAATTCATCTTTATTGCAAGGGGTTTAAAGATGTCAGCCTTAATTATTGCTACGTTTTACTTGGGTTCAAAATTTGCACAGATTACCACGCCCTCTCTCTGCCTCTTAGGTTTATCCCCCCCCCCCCACCTCTTTCCCACCCTCTCCCTCCATTCGCTACTCTCCCCCCTCCACCATCTCAATCCTCTTAAAGAAAGTATCGCCGAAGAGCACACACACGCAACCTGTTCTCGTAACAATGGCCTCGGTCCTCGGGGGAAAACACCCCATCCTGGGTCGGCGGGGGAAAAAGAAGCGGCTCGCTAACGTGCAGGGGGGGAAGCAAACAACAGACCGACGAGTTTACTCAGGCGTATTTGAAACCCCCGGAGCTCGAAAATGAGATCCTAATAATTTTTTTGCGGTGAAGCCCATATACATCCTTGGAAAGTGCTCAGACCACCTCTAGAGAGTGTGGCAGGTGATGATTCACCGTAGAACATGCAAGAAAGGAATTATAGTACGCAATAAGACTGCTTGAATTAGTTGGGGGTGGATTTGATATGCATTTTCATGAAAAAAGAATAAAGATTTACTCGGGGAGGAGAAACAATTTGCTACTTTAATCGCCAATAATTTGAAATAACCGCGGTCATTTAATTACCACATGCATGAAGGTTTATTAAAGAATGACGAACTTTGATTCTATTCGAAAAATCTACATCTAAGTAATACCATGCAAACCACTACGAGGGTGTGTGGCAGGGGGTGAAGATCACCAAACATGCATTATTGACATGCAACTAGACTACTACAAGGAGACATGCTAGAGAATAGGATCATATGCAGCTAGATAATTAGTATCAGCATAATAATAAAGGAATTGGTTATTAATACAGGCATCATGAACTACAGACTATTCTTATAATAGCTCACCTAAGTATCCCTTTACTAGGCTGCCTATTGTGCTCTCTTGTAGTACGCGAGAAAAATGAAAATTTAAATCTTACCGTACGACAATTTAAGACCCTGTCCTGAAGAATTATTGACAGGGATTCCGGACAGTCATGTCCTGAAATTATCCTTGGGGCAGACCACCTCCATAATCCTGTGTTAGTAATAGACGAGAGTTTCAATTGCTCCAACGGCTAAGATCGTATTGCACACAAAACCCACATCCTAAAACCTGAAACAAACACAACAGCCATGCCCGATGTTATCTTAGTTTCAAGCTTGCGGGATGTTATTGGCTGAGAGATCTATCTCGCCATTTAATCCTGTTAATAAAAAAAACTGTCTAAACCGGAAGGAGCTTCTCTAGAAATGAAAAAAATGTTTATAAAATATGTATAGAGCTGTTCGAGTGGGTAAAATTGAGCCTTCAGGTCTTTTAATGTCCTCATAGTACCTATCATTAGAATACCGTTGATTATCATCTGTGGAATATCGTGAAATATGATGTATGCTCATTCGATTGGGCATTGGGGAATAGACAATACCTACTGTTAGCCATCGCCAAGCATACCGGGAGTTAACCCGGACTCGAAATTCTGAGAATCGAAAGTATTAGCAATAGAAATTCGCAACTCTCTCTGGATGATCAGGCAAACCATCGACGTTATTAAACAACAAAAAAATGTCAACTAAGAAGATGGCTACCACCTCCATAACTAGTGGATAAAATTCATATGGCAAGCGACCAATCAGAACGCAGTAACTAAACGAGTAGGCCTACATAAGAGTGACCAAAATCCATGTCTCACAACGTGGTCCAGAGACGCAAAGAGGAATGTTAGTACAGCTGTTGTCATGGAGAAGCAGCGAACACGGTGAACAGCCAGAAGAAATGGAGAAATATACGAAGCAACCTGAGAGTAATTTCTCATGATTCTCGGGAAGAAATGCAGTGGCTATATTTAAGGTGTGCATATTTCAAATTTTTATTCTTAGTGGAATCGACCGTGGTATGCTCTCAAAATATTACTTTCATTCGATCAAAACGGAGGCGGAAACATGGACCTTTACTGAGCTTTGTCGCTATTTTTAAGCCTTACACAAATCTCTCCAGAAGCAATAATTCTCATTGCGGCTTTCACAACTCGCTGTAAATACTGAAACTAGAGTAAATGTTTACGCTACCATAAGCTTGCAGCGAAGATCGGCAAGATTTGTAAAGGGACGGTATGATAACCTTATTAGCGTAACCAGTCTATTAAATGAATTAAATTGGGAATCATTGTCAGATCGCAGGTTGAAATTTTGACTTAATCTCTTAAAAAACCATATTTTCATTGATGATGTTAAAAATATTTTGCGGACCCCAACTTACTATGGTAGACTGGACCATAATCACAAAATCAGAGAAATTGATTGCCGAACTGACACAGATTCAAAATGTCCTTTTTTCCTCGTACTATTAAGGATTTGAATCACGGTAAATGTATCCAGTACGAATGTAGCAATGGATAACATTGGTAGCTGCATGTATGTATAAGGACTTAAATCTAACCCAACTAACTGCACGTTTTTGCATGTATGCTTTGCTAGATTAATTTTTAATTACAAATTTTATGCATGATATGTAGTGCATGTTTGGAGACTTCTCCCCCACTGCCACATACCTTAATGGTGGCTTGAAGGGTATTATGTAGATGTAGATGAAGCTTAGTGAAACTATAGCGATATTGCTGTCGCCTGCTTTATTGAGATAGAGATCGGCTCCGAATTCACCGAAAAATCTTTCCTGCTATTAGCATTTTAGTCTGTGACAGGCTATTAGTAAGAATGGGAAGGGATGCCCGTAAGAAATATGTGGAGTAAGTAGTGGAGGATGTGTAAGGAAAGATTTTATGCTAAAATTAAGAGATTAACCGATCGGAGAACCGAGTGGAGAGGAACGTCTCGCCGATCATAGGATTCATAACTGGTGATTTATGCGATGAGGATGATGACATATGCGACATATTGCCAAAATTTATTATAAAGAAAATGGTACAAATACATAATGTTGCCAAGTTAAAGTGCACAAATAACAGTCACAAAGAGGAGAAAGTAAACAACAAAGAGAAATCAAACAATAACTAAACAAAATCTAGATGATAAAATATGCTGATTATTATTTTTAAGAATTGTTTTTGATAGTTTGAGCTGAGACAAGGTCAGTGAATGAAAACAGAACGAATTACCACGTGAAATGAGTCAACATATTCAAACAAAATACATCTCGCATTTCTCCGCGCTACGAGTTCTCGTCGATCACTCTCGTGACATCATAGGAGTGCAGGTACGTAGCCATAAATTTGCTTCTGAGGGGGGAGGTCGGCGTAACTTGAAACAAATCAACCATGCCCATTCGGTGCCTACATGTTACAAATTTCTTCCCTTAGTGCTTGGTATTTACTTTTACAGTGCCCATACTTATCTCTTCTCACTTGCAAAGTTCTCTGCTAAAATCAGAACAAAAAATTATTGAGAAAAAATTTCGGATTGGGGCTGAATCCCCAGAAACCCTCCCCCCCAGGCTACGTGCCTGTGGGACTGAGTGTCCGGCATGTATGTTGAGACGGCCTTGTATAAGTCGACACTTGTAAAACAAACAAACATCGCGGTAAAATTCGGGGTCTTTGGGTGCCCTTTTAATTCTGCCTAAATATTTTTTCACCATATTATCCCTATTAAAGTATTTTTGTAAGCCGTAGCAATCATTTTTATGTAAGATTTTTAAACCTTTTGCGAGATATCCATCGTCAAGTCAATCTATACGGCGATTATTTTCCTGGGAAAAATTTGGTTTGTTCCGCCTTCGAACGGGCTAAAGAGGTAAGCAAAACGTGTTAACTAGTATTATTTACATGCATTGTGTCCCGCATCTGAGGAAACGAACGTGCTAACGAGAAAAACGTGATATCAAGGAACGTCCTAACGAGAGTTCACTGTAGTCTGTGCCAATTTTGTGCACAGTTCAAAATCAGAAAGGAGTCGCTAGAAAAATTTTACAAATCGGGGAGGTCCATTAAAAAGTGAATCACAACCTCTGATTTCTGGGGGGGCTAGCCCCCCACACAATTGTGCTTGGGTGGGGGCAATGCCCCCTCCCCCCCCTTTGTTGCACCCCTGCTAACAACATACTAGTAATTTGAAACGATTCTCTATTTCTAATTTCGAGGATTCATTGGTTTTTGTGTATCACTGATCCTAAATATTTGAAATTAATAATTCTCTTGATTTTATTCCCGTCTACTTCTACAATCTCATTACTGCAGGTTAAATGTTGTATTCTTCCAGTTTATTTTTAGACCTCATTTTTATATACCTCTGATAGTTTCCTGCACATGTAGTTTATATCTTCGGAATATTGGGAAATTATGACCTGGTCGTCAGCAAAAAGATTTAATATTATTATATTTCAATCAGAGTAACCCTGTGTTAGTTCATATTTTATCGTGTATTAACCTGACATCCATGTTAATCTCAAGTAATATAGGCGAACGGCAATACCTTTGTATAACTCCTTTGGTAGTAACGAAGGTTATTTAATATATTTGGACCAATTTTTATAGCACATTTGTTGTTTTCATACAGTTGTTTGAGTACTCTTCTTATTGGCTCACTTATCCCAGAAATTTCAAGAGCTTTCCATAACTTCTCCCTGGTAACAATATCTATGCTTTCTCGTTGTTTACAAAAAGCCATTTCTCCTCCCTTATTTTTAGTTTGGGATTTTTACAGTATCTATCTCTCTGTTAAAATATGGTTATTTCGCCATCTACCGGCAGCAAACCCACCATGTACCTCCGATGTTACTTAATCCTAACCCAATCGTCTCTTAATACTAGGGAATATTTATCGGGCTCTGATAATTCGTATGTTGAATTTGAAATTATGAAGTAATGTTAAAGAACGTGCAGAATCGGTAGCAAATTATTAACACGAATCTAATAGAGTTTGCAAAATAAAAATACCAGTAGGTATGTTTCAGTTTTTTTCAACCGTCAATTAGTTATCAAGTTATAAGCGGCGAAAAACTGATGTTTTTAACCCTTTCGGAAAAGTTGGCGTGCATGCAACCTCTTGCGTCATCCACTTCGTCCAATCACAACTGAGCCCTTAAAGCTAATTCACCTTATCGCCATGGGTACACACAGCTGACTCTGCCAATGGCAGCGGTTGCGACAGGATCTGTGCGAGCAGACCTTCCGACCCCCCCTCCACTTCCTTCCCTTTCCCTAAAAGCAGTCAAGGACAGGAGATAAATGACGTAAATGGTCTTAAAGCAGCTTCCTCGGTGGGCGTCACCTTTTGCTTTTTTAATTTTTTATTTATGAGTAAATGGCTTTGGTTAGAAGATTAATGTTTTCACTATAATTCATTTTCGTTTCCATCTAACGATTTGGTGTACAAAATTGCGATTTCGGTTTCGAATAACGCCCTGAATGGGTATGGTTAGCCGTGTGCGATGGCAGACATTCGTTTAGTGTCATAAACACATCATTCCTAACATCCGCACTGAAATAGGGGCTCGATGGTGAAGGGGCGGATTTGAATAGAATGTAAATGTTTTTTAATCCGATTTTTATAGCTATAAAGCCGATAGGTGGTTGGATATTGGTCATTCTGACTCCCAGGTTCCACTTTCACTCCACTGCGTATACTTTGGGCATCCGAGTTGTTTCCTCATCAAGATCATCATTAGTATTACAATGTGACCGTGATAAGTCCATCATTTTTTTCTTTTTTTTTTGTTTCCTGGCCTGTTTTTCCCTTTCCCCTTTTTGGCCTCCATTTTCCCTTCCTCTTCTTTGCTCGCCAAAGATTTTCCTTCTTTTTCCATGTTGAAAATCCGATTACCTTTTAACACGTCCTCCATCTCTGTTTCCAACCTTTCTTGACCCTCTTCGGCTTAAGACTTTCATGTATCACGTCTGCTTATTCTCCATTTGTCTTCCTCCCTCATCCGGCTTAATTCGTCCATTATTTTACATAATGTTATCCTTGAAGTCTCCAACACACACTGATCCTTTTTTACTGCAAAAGCATTTCTAATCATCACAATACTTTTATTCCCAATAAAGCATTCAAAAAAAGAAAAAATAGATGCCAAATGGCAGAATGTGGGAATTCCATCCCATTACCCAATAGTAGAAATCTATCGCGACGTAGTTGACAAAGTTTTTAGCGACGCTGAAGACATACCAGGGAAAACGTAAGTAATGTACAGAGAACATTATTAAGCGTGCTTAAGAATATTGGCGGAGGAAAAAGATCTCCTGAAGCAGGAATGGAATTGCTAGTTTACCAGGCCACTGCGCAGAACACTTCTTGACTCAGGGTCCCAGATCTACTTTTCAAGGTAATTTTAGGAGAATCTAATCTATGGAGGAAGAGCAAGAAGGGAAGCTGCCATTCCTAGACCTCCTGGTAAACAGAAGAGAAGACGGCACGCTGGGACGTACGGTGTACAGGAAATCTATCGACACAAACCAATATCTGCATGCGAAATCTATCAACACAAACCAATATCTGCATGCGGGATCGCACCACCACCCTGCACAAATCAGAGGAGTGATGAAAACTATGATTCATCGTTCCATTACACTCAGTTATGAAGGCCATAGAGATGAGGAGCTGGAGAAACTAACAGAAATCCTGATCAAGAATGGATATGGAAAATGAAAAAGGGAGATAGAGAAGACGAAGAAATACTATAAATACAAGCAATCTAGTTGAGACCCTATAGTTGCTTGTTTGCATGTCGGTAGTGCATGCTTAATGATATTCATACCCATCACCATACACCCTCGTGGTGGCTTGCAGGGTATTACGCAGATTTAGATGTATATTTAACTCGTGATAATTGTGTGACTAATTCTGAAAAACTTAAAACGAATATATAATTTTCATTCTTCTCATACGCATCTGCTTGAATTCATCAGGTTGGCGGTGCTTAGCGTAGGTGAAACTTACTTCAAAATATTTCATTTATACTGGTCAGTATTTTATTTATGGCAAATCGATGTTGTTGAGTAACTTTCTGCATCACAACTCCGGTTGGCAATTCTAATCCTCCCACAATATTTACGGAATCCACAGTGTGCTGGCCAAAAATTGTGCCACGAGTAATTTATGCGCCTCTTTCGGCGCGAGGCCTTGTGTCGGCGCATATTATTTTTTTTAGCAAATACATGACCGCCTCTCTTTTTAAGTCGTTGGCAAATAAAGCCTCGAGACGGGTTCCGGAGCTCATAGGCCGTTCAAAAGGACGACACCAGCAGCCGACAGACGACGGCACGGAGTAATGAAGTGTTTGCTCTGTCCGTGCCTCGCATTGAATGCGCCCGGATGAACGTTTTCTTTTATTTTTTTGTTCGAAACATTGCTCATTATGCTTCGTTTTTACTACCGTCATACTGACTACCGACGTACCAACGCGACAAGATTTGAGAGCTTGACTGTTCTACGGATGTATTAAAAATATCTCTTCCCCTGTGCAATGAAGTAGATTTAATACAGGCAGAGTAGTCTTTTTAGTGCATTTGAAAAAAATATTTTCTTCATCTATCGAGTACCCTGCAAGCTACCTTGAGGGTGTAAGGAAGGGGCAATGTGTCTGTTTCCCAAGATTGATGAGGGACCTCAGAAATAACTAAAAGACCTCTGAACGTTTAACGAGAAGATTGTTATCATCATCATCATCATCATCATTGGTCAACAATCCTAGGATTGGTTTGACACAGCTTTCCACTCGATTCTTTTATCGGCCAACCTTTTCATTGTAACGTAATTCTTCTCTTTTACATCCTTCACAACCTGTTCCATGTATCTCATACGAGGCCTGCCTTCTCCAATCTTCCCGTTCACTTTTCCCTCGACGATAGTCTTCATCAGGCCATCGTGTCTCAAGATATGGCCGATTAAGTTTTCTCTTCTTCTTTTTAGAGTTGTCAGCAGACTTCTCTTTTCTCCTACTCTTCTTAGCACTCCTCGTTACTTACTCGGTCGATCCATTTAATCTTCAGCATTCTTCTGTAGCACCACATTTGGAGCGCCTCTACCCTTTTCTTCTCCGCTGATGTCATCGTCCATGATTCACTGCCGTAAAGAAACATGCTCCAGATGTATGTTCTGATGAACTGTTTCCTTACTTCTATGCTTGTATTTCCAGCTGTAAGTAGATTCTTCTTTTGAAAGAATGCCCTCTTTGGATGGGGCTATTCTACTCACTATTTGGGTTATTTATATAAGATTGTTAAAGATAAAAAAACAAAGTAAAACGAATTTTTGTAAATTTCGTACAATTAATCAGATGTCCTGTATAAGGCGTGAGATGATCTTGATATCGACACGTCATGAGAACTGAAGAAGCCAGCAGTAGAGCTGCTTTGGTAAAATTAATCCAGAAAGAACTCAAATTGCACAATAATATATATTTACCCTATTTATCCATACGTGCATATGTCAAAATGTCCTTTTCTCCTCGTACTATTAGGGATATGAATAACGGTAAATATATCCAGTACGAGTGTAGCAATGGATAACATTGGTAGCTGCATGTTGGTATAAGGACTTATAGCTAACCCAACTAACGGCATGTTTTTGCATGTATGTTTTGCTATTTTTATCTGTTTTTAAATAGCGTAGTTTTGAACAGTACCTATACAAGTACTGTTCCTTTTTTTACGCATGATATATAGTGCATGTTTGGTGAGAGTTCACCCCCTGCCACACACCTTTATGGTGGCTTGCAGGGTATTATATAGATGTAGATGTATGTCACCAATTCCTACCTTTCACCAAGGTGCCAATAGTTTGCTCCGTAAATCCATAGGAAAGTTTTAAAAAGTTACTGTCCCATTCCGTGACTATTCCGACGAAACCAGGTGAGTTGGCGACCGTAGGCAATACTGAAGAGAAGACTTCCAACCCTGCACGACACCTTACGTGGGAGAATATGCTGGGGATTAAAAAAAATTGCTAGACGGCTCGGCATTTGTTGACAATACCGCTTTTCGCGATGGTTTTCCCTCGCAACGTCCCTCCCTCCCTCTACTCCCTCCCCAGCGATTAAATCCCTTGAGTGGGAACCTTTCTCTGTCCGTTTCTCCCCTTCGTCCGAGACGGAATTTCGCGACCCTTTCCGTCAAGCGCACGCCGCCAAATGTTTGATTTTCCGTATTTGGCGCTCGGCGGAGTTGACGGCGTCTGGCCGGCGCCCCCCAGATGCGAAACCTGATGTGCACTCGGGACGGTTTTAAGATTGTTTTCGCAAGGCATAGCGTTCTTCCTCCCAAGGTCACGTGTAATGACTCCTGTTCAAAGAAAGGAATGGGGCATTGCGAGTCCGCATTAACTTCATGCCTGCTCGTGAGTGCAATGCTTCACTCGTTTTGCACAGTTATTGATACCGTATCCGTTTTGTAGCCACAGATTTACCTTTGAATATCCTAGCCGTTGAGTGTTAGTAGTATCTATATCTATGACATTCCCTGCAAGCCACCTCGAGGGTGTGTGGCAGGGGGTGCATCCACACCAGGAACAATGACACAACAAACAAAAATGAACAACACAAACCAAACGCCACACATTTAAAAGTAATTAGGGGGAAAAAAGATAAAAAAACTACCAAATCCCAAATCATTCAGGACACACCCACGAATACCATGCATGCCTTGAAATCCGTCACCAATTTAATAGATGCTAATGCATAAAAAAAGCAGTGCATGCTCGTAACACATTGATTTGAACATGCAGGAAATAAAAAATACTATCGACCTACTTTGAATATTACTTCTATAATTATTACCGATTTACGCGATGTCCAACGTTCTGATCTCGAATGGTACGTGGAAAGAATGAAATTTTAAACCTGTCCGTCCTGCAATATATCTCCTTAATTTTAATTAGAATTATCGAGCCTACCATAATAAGTCGGTGCCAGCAATATGTGATTAACGTCATTAATGAAATGTCCCTCCTTAAATTTTCCCGGAAGATTAAGTCTATAATTCAGCCTACGTTGTGACAGTGATTCCCATCCTAACTCGGCTAATATACCAGACACACTGCTTTCCCTTCTAGTACTGGGGAAACAATTCGAGTAGGATTCATTAAGGGGTCATTCTGGCCGAAGGCGATGGTAAGGCAGCCAACCGTCCCTAATAAACCGGTACAGTCCCCGATTCCGAAAGTTCGTCCCGTTTGGTGGCGAATCCCGGAAAATGTCCCGCATTGGCAGAATTTTTTCGGTTTACCCCCGTTTTTAAAAACAATCACCCTTCGCACGCCCACTCATTCGAATGGGTTAAAAAATTCAGTTTTTCGCCACTTATAACTTGAGTACTACGCGAAGGATCGAAGAACGGAAAAATACGGGTCTCTTTATTTACAACTATATAAGACTCTGTAATTAAAAACATGTGGTGAAAGATCCCATTATATGCCATGGTACAGGAATGTATAATGGGGTCGTTTACCATATTTTTTATTGCCGAATCTGATAGAGTTTGTAAAATTAATTTACCCGTGTTTATCCTTTTTTTGATGCGTCAATTATTTCTCGAGTTATAAGCGGCGAAAAACTGATGTTTTTAACCCTTTCGGAAAAGTGGGCGTGGTGCGACCTCTGACGTCATCGACTTCGTCCAATCACAACTGAGCCCGCGAAGCTACTTCGCCTTACCGTAATAGGGGGGACACAGCTGACTCTGCCAACGGGAGCAGTTGCGATAGGTTCTGTGCGAACAGACCTTCCGAGAACTCCCCTCCAATCCCATACCTTCCCCTAAAAGCAGTCGAGGATGGGAGGAAAATGACATCAATGATATCAAAGCAGCTTCTTAGGAGGGCGTCACCTTTTGCTTATTTTAATTTTTGATTTATGAGTCAATGGTTGTGGTTATAAGATTAATTTTTTCACTAAAATTCGTTTTTTGTTTCTATCTAACGATTTCGTGTACAAAATTGCGATTTCGGTTCCGAGTAAACGCCCCCATTTTTTTCCTGACAACAACACTGTCATTATCATCGGTCAAAAATCCTAAGATTGGTTTGACGCAGCTCTCCAATCGATTCTCCTATTCGGCTTACCTCTTCGTATTGATAATAATTCTTTTTAGCATCCTTTGCAACTTGTTTCACGTATCTAATACGAGGCTTGCCTTTTTCTCTCTTCCCTTTCAATTCGAGATTTGACGACTGACTTCATCAGGCCATCGTGTCTCAAGACATGACCGATTCTATCTACCCGTCTTTATTTTAAGTTTTCTGCAGACTTCCATTTTCCCTCACTCTTCTTAGGACTTCTTCGTTTGTCACTCACTCGATCCATTCGATCTAAGTATATAATTTTTAGGTAGCGCCACATTTCGAATACTTCCAGTCTTGGCTTGTCTGCGGCTGCTATCTTCCATGCCTCATTGCCATAAAGACGTATGCTCCAGATGTATGTTCTAATGAATGTTTTCTTACTTCCACGCTTTAATCTTCAGGTGTAGATAGATTTTTCTTCTGGTAGAATACCCTTTTCGCCTGGGCTATACTACCGAACATTTCTTTAGTGTACCTATTGCTGGTTACACGGCGTTCCAGATACATCTACGTAATACCCTGCGAGCCACCACGAGGGTATTGGCAGGGGATGAAGATCACCAAACATGCACTATTGACATCCATATATAACCATATAACCATTAATAACATCATATGCAACGAAGTGGACTTGCGACTGATAGCGAAAATTAAAAATAATGCCTGGTCAAATGTATTTTATGATTTAATCGAGCATTAGATACTGAAAGAAGATACAAAAAATCCAGCCGACTACACCAAAATTAAATTTATAAAGCATTTGAAGGAAGATGATTCGGCTTCTTTAAGAGTCCCGATTCACAACACAAAAGAACAGTATATTGAAAGCAATTTCAAGCAATATGCATATTCTGTTCCAGAAGCAACAATTGTGACCTGACGTATCTACTTCATTTGAAAGGCACATTTAACGACAATTCCTTTCCTATCCTTCCCGGTCCTTCAGGGAGCGTGGGGGAAGGGGGAAAGTGCTGTCAGGCTACGAGGGGTTTGGTCACGTGGTGTATGTTTTGGCCCGGAGGAGTCCCATAGGACGAGAGGGTGGGTGGTGGATGCACAGTGTTAAAAAAAAATCTAGGAGATGCATTTTGGTGAGGAGGACCTAAGAAGGACGAGGTAGAGTGGGTGGGGGAGTGCTCCTTGTAGTCGGTCCATGAGGTCGGCTGTGGTTGAGGAAGCCTTGGGGGCGAAAGAGTGTTGGGAGGGTGGAAAGGGACTGATTTATCCCCAGGAGTATCCTCCTAACCCACGTGCTTTCCATAAATCCTCCTCTGCCAGACTCTCCTTGCCTCCCCTCGTTCGCCACTGACAGCGCACCATCTCCGAAGCGGAGGGGGGTGGAGGAGGAGGAGGGGGTTGGCAGGCTGCGGTGTGGGGTGGAAAGAAGGTGTTGGGGGTGGGGAGCTCGTCTGCTATACACCCATTCAGAGCAATGCATTGAAAACACAGTCCAGTGATATATACGCATGTGTTCATAGAAGAGTTACTGATCATAGCATTTTATAACATCTACATCTACATAATACCCTGCAAGCCACCTCAAATGTGTGTGGCAGAGGGTGAATTCTCACCAAACATGCACTACATATCATGTATTTAAAAGGATTAGTATTAATATATTAGTCTAGACTGCAGTATTTAAAAAGATAAAAATACCAAACTACGCATGCAAAAACGTGCTGTTATTTGGGTTACCTTCAAGTCCTCATACCAACATGCAACAACCTATGCTATGGATTCAATCACTCGTATTAGACATATTTACCGCTATTCATATCCTTAATTGTACGAGGAAAAAAGGACATTTTGAGTCTGTCAGTTCGGCAATAAATTTCTATAATTTTGCAATTATGGTCCAGTCTACCATTAAAAGGTGGAGTTCGCAAAATATTTCTCACGTCATCACTGAAAATATTATCTTGGAATTTATTTAGGAGATTAAGTCTAAATTTCAACCTGCGATCTGACAATGATTCCCATTTTAATTCATTTAATAGACTAAATTAACAATTAGTTTCAAATCACCCTACTGTCATTTAAGGGAATAAGGAAGTTTAAATTATTATGCATCATCTATTTCAAAGCGATTAATTGGACACGGATAGAGATTTTTCAACGTTTGAGGCTTCACTCTGTGGAACCACGAGATTGGAAAAGAAAATTCACTTTGTACATTCCAAACTAAAGTTTTATTTTCTTCGACCATGGTTTCGACACTTTTATGTCATTATCAAGGTGATTGCACTTATCTTGCATAAACGCGGGACAGATACTGCACTTATCCAATAATCATATTTGTAAAACATTCAGAGTATAAAATAAAATTCTGATTCCTTCATACGTATGCTTATTGCATTTCATGCGGACAAAAAAAAACTTTCACAGTTTCTCTCGGAGTGTTATCAAAATCTTTAAAAAGACTTCTTTTCATTTTGTGAAAAAATTCTGATTGATTTCCGAAAGGATGCTCATGTTTCTGTATCCGCATTCAATACTAATTGGCACTCTCTGACAGAATGAAATACCTATTGGGAGCCTATCTAATAGCATTTGTCGGGGAGGATATCCCAAAATACATCATCAATGCTTTCTAATCCAAGTCATATATCCTACAAAATACTCCGCACATTCGCTCATCGAATTTTCTATTCCCCGAATTAACTGCAAAAAAAATTAGTCCTAATTGCCGCCTACGTTACAATAAAACCTAAAAAGAACTATACCTCTAACCCAGCTGCCTAAAACACATTTAAAGATAAAATATATCTGGTCTTTTATCTACTGGCTAGCGTTTAAGCATACACGTTAGTCAGTAGGTCATAGGTAGTCAGTAGTCATCTGTAAGTGTGGTATTATATAGGCATCTTCTCAATTGACAATTATCATAAATTATCAATGTATTGTTTACATGTGCTGTTTAAGTGTGTGAACTTATTTACTATTATGCAATGGTGTAAATGATAATTTGATGACAACACTGGACTTAATCACATTGTTGAGGCAAAACTACTTATATAATTCAATAATGGATGATAACCGGAGAAGAATAAATTAATATTCATTTCTCTTAGTACAGTATGTTCCGTGTTCGGTTGAGCATCACCCCCTGCCACTAACCCCGGCGTGGGCATGCGGTTTTTACAAGTTGACGAGGAAGAGTGGTCGCTGTCCGCTTCCGTCGCTGCTCATGCGGGCGGGGAATGGCGTGTTTCAGGGCAAAGTGGGCGTCTCCCCAGGGCCCAGCATGAGGTCCCCCGAAAATCTCCACGGGCCCACGCGTACCCCCTCCCCCTAGTCCACAAACTCCAGGGTGCCTGCCAACTGCGGTCCCCGAACACACATGTGCGCTCCGGAGGTTGTTTGAGACATTTAAAAGGGAAGAAATAAACGTTTACAATCTATGTTGGTTGTGCTGGTTTCTCTGCACTGCGGGACTATCCCGCAACATTGAAGTTGTCGTCGAAAAGACATTCATATTACGCGAACGCCTTCCCCAGTGAAGTGTGAGCTATACATCTACATCCACGTAATACCCTTCGAACCACCACGAGGGTATGTGGCAGGGGGTGAAGATCACCAAACATGCACTATTGACATGCAACTAGAATATTTAATGAAAACATGCTAGATAATAGGTTCACATGCAGCTAGATGGTTAGTTTCTACATATTAAGAAAGAGATTATTGGTTGTCAATACATGCATCATGCACTACAGACTGCTCTCACAATATTTCACCTACCTATCCCTTCGCTACGCTGCCTATTGTGCTCTCTTATGGTACGCGGGAAAAATCGCATTTTAAATCTATCAGTACGACTATCTATCCTTCTAATCTTGTAGTCCTATATTATTTATTCAAACCCTGAAGGGGGTGAGAATCGTAATTGAGGCTCCTTGATGTATTATTCTTTCAGTATATTTTATTGTTATCTGGAGAGGACCTGAATATATTTACATTCAATCACGAAATTAACAATGGTGAAAACGGAAAATGAAAAAGCGTTTTTAATACTGAAAGGAAAGACATTTATGGATACGTGGATTTGTGGGGTTAGATTGGAATTATTTAGGGTTGGCTTAGGGTATATCTGTTTATATTTATACAATGCCTGCATGAAGCCAGTTGTCACAATATAACCCCCAGAGAAAAATAAAAAGTATGCTGTTACAAGACTCGCGAAATGTTAGCTGTAACTGGCACTAAATTGTTATTTAATACTAGGTACTGAAAATGTTTTGATTAGCTAATAATTTCTATAAATAAATTGAATAATGAACTTATGTTTTCTAGAACATGCATGAAAAAGCGTTAAATTATATCCATACTCGAGAGTGGCGGATTTTTCAGTGAAAACCCGATCCATACTTGAGTGCGTAGCGGAGGGCATTTCAAGTGCAGTACTCCGTCCGTCGGATGGGACGTTAAGCGCGGTCCCCGCTGCGATTCTCTGCTGCTGTTATTGTTAAGCATGGACAATAACAGCAGCAGAGTATCGCAGCGGGTACCGGAGCTTAACGTCCCATCCGACGGACGGAGTACTGTACTTGAAATGCCCTCCACTACGCACTCAAGTATGGATCGGGTTTTCACTGAAAAATCCGCCACTCCCGAGGGCCCAGGAATCGGACTTTGGCCCACGGAATGTGAAGCCAGTACTCTAGCCACAACACCAACCCGATCCCCAAATAAAACGTTAGAAATAAGGAAGCAATTCATTAAAACGTATATCTGGAGCATGTTTCTTTACGGCAGTGAGGCATGGACGATGACAGCAGCGGAGAAGAAAAGGGTAGAAACAATCGAAATATGGTGCTACCGAAGAATGATGAAGATAAAATGGATCGACCGAGTGACAAACGAAGAAGTATTAAGAAGAGTTTGAGAAAAGAGAGGCCTGCTGAAAACTTTAAGAAGAAGACGGGGCCACTTAATGGGCCTCATCTTGTGACACGAAAGCCTGATGAAGACAATCGTCGAGGGAAAAGTGAACGGGAAAAATGGAAAAGGCAGGCCTCGTATGAGGTATATGGAGCAAGTTGTGAAGGATGTGAAAGAGAGGAGCTACGTCAATATGAAGAGGTTGGCCGATAGAAGAATCGAGTGGAGGGCTGCTTCAAAGCAATGCTAGGATTGTTGACCAATGATGATGACCTCTTACAGAGGTAAAACTTTTTTAGTGTATAAACTCCTTGTGAATTAAAACAAATCATAATGAAGTCATGCCCAAATTTAGGTGGTAGCTTACCTTAAATAGTCTTAGGTATTAACTGACGCAGTGGCGCCCTAATACCTAAGGCTATTTAAGGGCGGTGTTAATGCATTTAATTCTTTTGGAAGTTCTTTCCATTCCTCATACCGGGTTCGACTTTAACCTCTTTGTACTCTATGTTTATAGGTTGCGTTTCCCCACTTTCCACTGATTATTTGACGAATTTTAAAATGTATTCTTTTATTCATTTTGCTCCTCAGTTTTAGTTGCTTAAGTTTTACCACGTGCAAAAACAACTTCATCCGTGAATATGGCGAGAAGTAAGACCGTATTTCCTTGCCTACTAATATGGCTGACCTTGCTTCTCGGATCAGCCGCGATGCCACCTGAAGTATAATATTACCTCCTCCTCCTGTTGTTAAGGTGGTTGGAGCAATTTTTGTGTATCCACAGTTTTGCGTGAAACTATATACACGTGTCCTTAGTGGTGATTTATGGGTAAAAGTGTAATAAAGTGCTCTTTACTGATTTGATTTTTTGTTAATTTGACGCATTTTTAACACGTAACCTTGTGGTACTTGAGATACATCTCATTATAATTCGATAACACATGCATAGATTTTCTATTAGTCGTAAAATAATGAGTAGTGTAATAGGAGATTAGGTATCAACTTTGCTGTTTCCACACTGACGTTTATTAATAATTCATTTACCTGATGATGTAGCCTTACTACTCAGCCATGGTCGTGATTAATAAACGTCATTGTGGAAACTGCAAATTTGATACCTTTTAACCTTCTATGATGAAATTCCTCAAAGTTTCCCTGAGACTGTGATTTATCCTATATTTCATAATGAATGCAAGCAAATTCCATAAAGTTACGCCTGAAACCATCAACACTGTGATATATATTATTATCATAACTTCTGGCAAGTATTACGGTGTCGCAACCACCGAAAGATACAAAATAGCATTTTTAATATAATTTTCACCCTAATTCAAAGTAATAACGTTTAATTCGAATACCGCGCCCAAAACTGCCTATGGTAACCATGGCCTTCTTTGTTTTTTTTAAGTCATGACATGCTTTAATTAACGCATTGATCCAATAAACAGTTCTTGAATTATCTTCATAATGGCATGTTCGTTAACGTATATTTAAATGTAGGTACGTAAATGAAATGTTGTCCAAGTATTTTTTCGAAGTAATTGAAAAATTACTTGATCCAATTTGAAAAATTATTGCTATACACGCTCTTTCACTCACGTTTAACGCTTCAGCCACATTAAATACATTGAATTCGCAGTGTACCCATCAAGCTTTCTCGAGGGAATGTGCAGGGGGTGTGTGAGGCGTCCTTTCTTCCTGTGTATTCTTTTTCTTTCACCGTTGCCATCGTATTTCATGTTGCAGCTGCGCGAAGGAAAAATGTCGTTACGAAGATGCTTTATCTCACCTTTATTTTCTTTCGGGAGAAATTTTCTGTTGGAAATTGGTGCTTTACTTAGTATGGGCGCTGTTGTACGAAATGCACCGGTCTGCTGTCAAAGCAAATGCGTCCCGCGCTATCATCTATGCCAGCGGTACAATGACGACGTTGTGGTCATCAGCGTCAACGTCCATTTCGATCCAGACCAGTTTGTTTTTTTTTTGTGCATCCACACGTAACATTTTCCTAAACAGCTAAGTGAAACTCGGCTGATGCTCGACCGGGTGTTTTAGGACGGGACCGGAATGATTGTGTTTTTTTTTCTGCACCTTGTGCTAGGCTTTTCGGGTTGCTAGACGGGAGAGTGGCCTCGCGTACGTGAAAAATATGAGGTGGGGATAATCTCTCGGCTACCGGTGAAGTCTAGGGCGGGGTTGTTCAAGTGAGCCGTTGGTACCGGCGGGGTGTCTGACGCCCTGCTTAGGATATGCAGGAGGAGGGTGTGGTGGAACGGGCGCAGATTCCCTTGGAAACACGTGAGAGGAAGGCGAGTGATATCGGATTAAACCGAATGTAGATTCAGTTCCCCCCTGCGACTGAACGAATTGGACTAGATCTATGGGTGCAGGTATTAGGGACGACATTAACTGGTGCCGCGACTTGAATTTTACAAATTGATCTCATAAAGGTTTGACTTAGCTCTGCCGAGTACGCTTCATCTACATCTACATAATACCCTGCAAGCCACCATAAAGGTGTGTGGCAGGGGTAAATTCTAACCAAACATGCACTACACATCATGTATAAAAAAGAATTAGTATTTTTATACTGTTCTAAACTTCACTATTTAAAAAAAAGATTAAAATAGCAAAGCAAAAATGCAAAAACATGCTGTTAGTTGGGTTAGCTTCAAGTCCTTATACCAACATGCAGCTACGAATGTTATCCATTGCTACACTCGTATTGGATATATTTACCTCTATTCATATCCATAATTGTAAGAGACAATAAAAGGACATTTTGAATCTGTCCGTTCGGTAATCAATTAAAAAAAATTTTTTTATTAATTATGGTCCAGTCTACCATAGTAAGTTGAAGTTCGCAAAATCTTTTTAACATCATTTGTGAAAATACTATCTAGGAATTTATTTAAGGGATTAAGTCTAAATTTCAACCTGCGATCTGACAATGATTCCCAATTTTATTCATTTAATAGATTGGTTACGCTAATAAGGTTATCGTACCGTCCCTTTACAAATCTTGCCGATCCCTGCTGCACACGTTCAAGTTCATTATTTAGACTGATTTCGTAGGGATCCCATACACTGGCAGCTTATTCCAAATGAGGTCTAACAAGGGAAAAGTAGCTGATTTCTCGTACATGATCGTCACATTTACCCAGTATTCTTTTGATGAATCCCAGTTTACGATTCGCTTGACCCAATATTTCACGCATGTGTTTACCCCAGGAAAGATCATGTGTCAAAAAAAATATTGACTCCGACGTGATTTGAAGACGCACGTATTTGAACTTAGAATGACTTTTTCTGAACCGAGCTGGGGTAAAACGAATAAAGGAGAAATATAAAATATTTAAAATATGAACAATATGTTATGTGATTCAAATAATAAATTTTCAATTACTCTTATCTTTCAATCAAAAACAGGGTTAAACAAAAATACCGCGATGATATATCCCGTAAGTTTTTCTGCTTACAGACCAGACCCAATAGAACCTTCGTAGGAATTGACAAGCATTACTTGTGGTATAAATACTTTGTTCTATTAACTATCTCTAAGTTTTCATTTGACAAAAGATTATTTTTTTTGTTCAAGTTCTTTTTTGAGATTGTGAAAAATGATTATCGCCCATAATAATTTTTGTTTGAAAATTTTATATGTACATACCTTTAACATAATTATTCACTCATTACGACCTCTGATTTATCCGAAAAATGAAATAATGTTTGCAACATCCCAAGCAAAGAGTGAATTCTACAAGAAGAGACATATACTAATATCAGAGCTTTTGTGTAAAGAAAGCTTTACGTTACAGCTTATATCTGGAGCACGGTCCCCCATGGCAATGTAGCATGAGTAAAAACGGCCGCTAAAAAAGGTTAGCTATAGGTGTCCCATTCTGTATAGTAGAACCTTTGGTATTTCTTTGATTGATGGAATAGTTCCTATTATTCAGAGTAATAATCTTAGTTCCACCTTAGTATAATGGTAAAGATAATAAATTATTTGGAAAACCCCTTTACCTAGTCACCTATGGCTCCTCGCCCCCCTATTATTTTTCAGAGTAATAATCTTAGTTCCACCTTAGTATAATGGTAAAGATAATAAATTATTTGGAAAACCCATTTACCTAGTCACCTATGGCTCCTCGCCCCCCTATTATTTTTCAACATTGTTTGGCAATAAATTTATTTCGTCGCTATATCACCACTATTTTCCACTTTATTTTCTATGACTTGGTTTTTCACGTGGAATGTATGAGAGTGAACCTTACTAATGATTTTGGCCGTCAAGTGGATTACTTTTTAAAACAGCAAAATATTACCAAATAACAGATAATTTTATCCAAGTTTTCGCTTGCCGGAGTAGGAACCTACAATTCATGATTAGAATTAGGCTGTTTATTGAATTCCCTATCTTGTGGTTTATGTTCGGTGATTCTGGTTTCACAAATTATTATTTCATTTTGAAAAGAAAACAACGCTGCATGCTGAGAAACTGATTTGACCGTGCATTCTCGTGGGAAAATGTGAAAATTGTAAAGTCGAACCCGGGACATTAAGGTGAAACAAGAGTAGCCATTATTCTACGGTTTTACGGTATTTAATTCTTTACTGACTTCCAAGTTCGTGCTACATTTACTTCTCTAAAAAATTCGAGTGTTGCGTCAAAACTTTGCGTACAAAAAAGTACAGATGCGTGATGTTCATGGGATTATTTTTTTAATCACAAAATAGGTAAGCATTCTGCTGTTTTAGTCAGGTTTTGATGGACTTCAAAATTTACCGTATACCCTTTCCCGTTTTGTCGTGGTAAATCTTTTCTCTTTAGTTCTCTCATGATCTATTTTCGAGTCTTATTTTTCTAACCGCTTCATACTTTCTCCCTCCATTTACACCTGAGTATTCACCTCCCAGGCCTTACTCGCCATTTTCTTCAAACATATGTCAGAAGATACCGGTGAATATCGTGCATCTCTCTTACCCTTCTCCCTAAAACTGCCCGATCCCGATTATCCATCGGCTACTCGCACTTGCCAACAAAAAATTTCAGATCTGTCTCCCGCCTCTCCTGTGTACTCCTATCATATGCAATATTTCCATTATGTTTGCCCGAATAACTCTGTCAAATGCCTTTTCGAAATCAACTAGCACGCGGGTACAGCCTAATTATATCCTATTTTCCTTTCCTATAGTTCGCACTTTCATAATATTTGTTTTCAATTACAATACTTTAGTTTTCTTTTGTTTTATTTATGTTTATTCCTAAATATTCACACTACTTTGAGGGACGGTATGAAAACCGTATTAGCGTAACCAGTCTATTAAATGAATGAATTTGGGAATCATTGTCAGATCGCAGGTTGAAATTTAGACTTAATCTCTTAAACAAATTCCAAGACCATATTTTCAGTGATGATGTTAAAAATATTTTGCGGACCCCAACTTACTATGGTAGACTGGAATATAATCACAAAATTAGAGAAATTGATTGCCGAACTGACAGATTCAAAATGTCCTTTTTTACTCGTACTATTAGGAATATAAACAACGGTAAATATATCCAGTACGAGTGTAGCCATGGATAACATTCGTAGCTGCATGTTGGTATAAGGAGTTAAAGCTAGCCCAACTAACAGCATGTTTTTGCATGTATGCTTTGCTATTTTTATTTTTTTTTAAATTGCGTAGTTTTGAACAGTACCTGTACAAGTACTAATCCTTTTTTATGCATGATATGTAGTGCATGTTTGGTGAGAGTTCACCCCCTGCCACACACCTTTATGGTGGCTTGTAGGGTATTATGTAGATGTGGATGTAGATGTACTTTCGTGACGCTTCCTGTCATTTTTGTAGCCCTTGCCTTCGTTCTTGCCTAGCGGGTATAGTATGTAAGAGCTAAGTTCCCTCTCTGGATGTCCCAAGTAGCGCTAGGGTGGCATTTTGGGAGGCGTTGCTGCTTTGGGAGGAAGTCAGGGGTCGTGGGTATAGTATGACACTGTGTGGCGAGGGGGCGAGGGCAATGTTTTCCCTCTTGGGGACCGCAGGCACCCCCTGCCAGTCACCGTCCGTCACCCCTTTTCCGTCACCGTCAACCCCTTGCTATCTTCCGAAGGGGATGGGGTGGAGATATGGTTCAACCCTTCTCGGTGCACGTGGGATTCTTGGGGGGAGTGCCGAGGCTGTTCGACGGGGAGAAGGGGTTGGATGGGTGGTGTGGTCTAGGAGAGGGGCATAGACCGTGGGTAAGGTCCTTGCCCGCCTAGTCAAATCCCATGGGTCTATTCTGCTTCCATTGGGGTGGGGCCCTCGATTGCGACGTCTGGGATGGAGCGGACATAGTTGAGGAGCTGACCGGTGCCTTACTTCCTATTTCTGATACGCGGTGAATTTCCCTTAAAACCAATCCCAAAATTATGTTTTTGATTCAGTAATCGTAGGTCCGGTTTTATCCTTCACACTCACTCACTCACAATCACAGTTCAACCTTAAGGTTGGTTTGTTATTAGTGAATATAGTGAATAGCCAATATAGTGAAACGGACCGAATACAGCCGAGGATAATAAGTAAACTAACTTCACCATGGTACTTCAAGGCTCATATCTCTATATCTTCCACAGGACCTCTTTTCGAATGCCTCTAAGATAGAATGTAGCTAGCAACAATTGATTGTATGAGTTTCGGTGGTGCCATATTAGTTTTGAAGTCACTATTGATTTACTGATTGTCAGATCGCAGGTTGAAATTTAGACTTTATCTCGTAAATAAATTCCAAGATAATATTTTCTGTGAATACGTTAGAACTATTTTGCGAACCCCAACTTACTATGGTAGACTGGACCATGATTACAAAATTTGAGAAATTGATTGCCGAACTGACAGAGTCAAAATGTCCTTTTTCCTCGTACAATTACGGATATGAATAGCGGTAAATATGTCCAATACAAGTGTATCATTGGATAGCATAGGTAGCTGCATGTTGATATAAGGACTTGAAGGTAACCCAATTTACTGCATGCTTTTGAATGCTTACTTCGATATTTTTATCTTTTTAAATAGTTAAATTTAGACCAATATATTATTATTAATCCTAATTTATGCATGATATGTAGTACTTGTTTGGTGAGAATTTACCCCCTGCCGCACGCCTTTATGGTGTCTATGGAGGGTATTATGTAGATGTAGAAGCCACCCTCTGCCCCGCCCCCTTGCGTTATGTTGTATGGTACTGTGCAGATGGGTTTAATCAGTTTTTTCTCCGCACTGATCCATTTGCTTACATCTCGAGGCAAAAAACCAAAAACCTTTTCCCCTTCATTTTCGTTTATCCATTCCCACAGTTTCCTCCCGTATCTGCGCAAATAGAGCGAGTCCTAAGACGGGGTCAACGGTGATGTATTCCCTCCCCTTCCCGTCAGACCCCGCGTCACCCAGGCAGGTCGATGGTCCGTTGGGCGTGGGACGCGCGCAGCCTGTCCTGTCCAGTCTCTCTCGTCCTAATTCCTCCCATGGGTGGAGGCCACTTGATGGAGTGTCACCTCTCCCGCCAACTACGTCCCTGTTGTCCCCCCCCCCCCTTCCCCTGGAAAGACCCCTAGGGTCCACTACAATCTCCCCGTTTTCGGGAGGAAGACTGATCATCTTTTGACAGTCATGCCAGTGGCTAACTTAAAAATATTTCGCGAAATATCCCGTAGGACCTTTTGTGAAGACGCCACTCAATCCTAAATTATACTCAATCTGCATTTTTTAAAGATCTTGACTTGCAAAGGGACGGTATGACATTCCGACTTCGGGAATACTTCATGGTCTCGTGGATCCTTCGAAAGCAGGCTTTCTGTCCTTAGATTATATTCCATAGAGGTCAAATTATATCTGCATTTGTACTTTGCATGAGGTGGTTACATCTACATCTACACGATACCCTGCAAGCCACCGCGAGGGTGTGTGGCAGGGGGTTAAATGTAACTACTTTATTTTTTAAACTGTTGAAATGAACTACTACCGCGATAATTCTTCCTTCTTACCTTTGTTTGCTAGACGATAAGGAAGAGTCGCATTAAGATAAGACTTTTGAAAACTTCGTAAGTGGTGAGAGATTTATATTAGCGTAACCCACCTATTAGAAGGCCTAAAATAGGAATCAATAGCATACCGTAGGTTTAAATATGTTAAAAATAGACTCACTGTCTTATGCTTATTCCGAAACGATATATTTATTGATGACCTTAAAAATATTTTGCACTCCAGTCTAACTACGGACCACTACCATTTATGTGAACTACACCATTAAACGCCTTTAGGGGAAATTAATGCATTTTGGAATAGCTGCATTTACCCATTGGTGTTCAGCATGCTTTGAGTCATCCCTGCTGCAAATCCTTGTAATGGTCGGGGGCATATTGGGATTTATTTTTTTTAACGTGCAATACTCGAATGGTCAGTTACGTAGCCTTGATAATGCTTTGTTATGTGTAAATGTAGATGTATGTGTTGCTGTACTCTTTTATCCTCATAATCCGATGCGCTCACAAGTATTTCGAACTATTGATGGCTTCAATTCAATGTGGTTTGCATCCATTTATGATTCCTGTTGCTGGAAACCCTCGGGCGTCTTGAGTCAAGCAAGTATCGTTTCTAACACAAAAAACTCATTTCCTTGCCAAGAACTCTCTTTAATGACTGTCCATGGATTCCAAATACCTTTGTTGCAGAAAATCCATTCGAGCTGGTGATCATAAATTGATAGATTTACTGCGTAGATACTATCATCTATATCGAAGGATCTCAGTTTTTCCCGGCGAATAGACTGGAAGAAGAGTTCTCGGGTTTCCAACCGGGTCCAAGTGTTTTTAGGCACCAACGTTTCGAAGGCTAAGTCCGCCATCGTCCGATTCACCCTGAAGACGATGGCGGACTTAGCCTTCGAAACGTTGGTGCCTAAAAACACTTGGACCCGGTTGGAAACCCGAGAACTCTTCTTCCTATCATCTATATCGTTCGATACGATGAGCAAAATGCTAGCTCTAATGATAATTTTAGCGCATTTTGTTGGGTGCGATGTATTAGATAGCATCTACGCCTTATCTTTATGATCATCGGCTCGAATGGATTTTATGAAAATTTTTAAGGCATGATGGAATTTTTTGTATTACTATGCAGTCGAATAGACCAACATCCGTATCGTGAAGATCTATGAGCAGTCATACAATGCCTCGGTAGTATCTATGTTAAGCAGTAATCGAATCAGCGCTTGTTTGTTAAGATTAGGTAGGTAGGTCATGAACCTAAGGGTTCGTCGACAACTAAGGTCATTTTGCACCACGGACAAGTATTCTTAACATAACTACCTATTAGGAGCACAAAGAAAATGAACGATAGGAGTTTATTTTGTAGCTAAAGAAAATGAGCAATTGTTTCACATTTAATAAAGCAATGACTCTTCTATTACCATTGACATTGGCCAAATTAAGCATTGCAATCCGAACGTGGAAATGTTAGAGATGGTGGGGGAGGAGATGAAGTTGATTGATGAAATTGCGAGAAGGTGGAGTGAGTGGATATAGCATATTTAAGAGCTAACGTTGTTTCAAAAAAATATGATATAGAGAGAAATGATGTGTAAATGGGGTAAAAGGAGGAGAAGAACGGGTAGTTTGAATAGGATAATGATGGGGAGGAATCATGAGGTACTGAAGAATGACATCAATTGAAAGATATGAGTTAATGGAGTAATTTATTGTGTATCAAAACCTTCCTTATTTATTTATTTAATTCCAAAACGCACCTCAGCCTTTATATTAGGTACTATGATAAAAGAAGTAGAGCGTGTCCAAAGGAGATCCGCTGGATTTGTTAAAGACCGTTATGATAACTGTATAAGTGTAACGAGTTTAATAGAAATACTGGGATGGGAATTACTATATGAGTGCAGGTTAAAATTTAGGTTAAACCTTGTAAGTAAATTCGAAACTTATTTGTTTACAGATTATGTTAGATGTATATTAAGAACCCCTACGTATTATGCTAGGTTTGATCAGATTAACAAGATTAGAGAGACAGATTGTCGTACCAATAGATTTAAAATGGGGGATCGGGTTGGTGTGGTGGCTAGAGTATTGGCCTCCCATCCCAAGGGCCCGTGTTCGATTCCCGGAAGTGGCGGATTTTTCAGTGGAAAACCGGTCCCCAATTGAGTGCCTAGTGGGGGGCATTTTAAGTTCAGTACTCCGTCCGTCGGATGGTACGTTAAGCCGTCGTCCCCTTAGTGCCTTTCTTTAAGAGTAAGCTAATGCCGACGCCGGGTTACTCTCCACTCTTCCTCCGTTCCCTGAAAAATCCTACCATTACCCAATTACCCACCTATCCTAAATGGCGCAAATGACCTCAGCTGTCGGTTGCCTCCCCTGAATAACCAACCAACCAACCAGATTTAAAATATCATTTTCCCCGCGTACTATAAGAGAGCACAATAGGCAGCGGAGCAAAGTGATAGGTAGGTGAAATATAGTCAGAGTTGTCTGTAGTGCATGATGCATGTAATAAAAACCAATAATCCCTTTCTTATTTCGTAGATACTAACCATCTACATGAATGTAACCCTATTATCTAGCATTTATCCATTAAATATCGTAGTTTCATATCAATGGTGCATATTTGGTGATCTTCTCTGCCTGCCACGCACCCTCGTGGTGGCTCACAAGGTATGACGTAGATGTAGATGTACTTTAAATGCCATTAAATTACAAACAATACATAACCGGAACAAGAAAAGATCCCAAAATCTTTACAAAAGAGATAATAAAACGAAATGAAGTTTTTGAGGTTGGGATATGAATACGTTGCGTAAGATACAGAGAGCAAGGAAAGGGACAATGAAAGAGAGAGTGTTGAATAAGCAATGTAGAATAATGATCGTTATGCAGGTAAATTACGGAATCGGGGTTTGTGGAACAGTCCACGTTTGTGAGTGGTGTGGGCTGGAATGTGGAGAGGAAAAAGTGAGAGTAATTATTCAGAGCGGAAAGACCCCAATCGTAATTGAGTGAGGCAATTTGAGGCTGAAGGTCAGCCGCCTCTGGGTGAGGTGTATAAGGCCGAGGGAAGGTAAAATTTCTTTACGTTGTTACAATCTGAGTCAGGGGACGCCCTACGAGCTATTGCCAAAAAGAAATAGAGGGGAGGGTGGAGAAATAATAGGGTAGTAGGGAAAGCAATTGACCAGTTTCGTGAATAATATTCGTGGATGCGTAGTGCGCATTCAGAGAACACGGATTTTCATGCTAGATTCCAGCTTAATAGTGGTAATAGTTATAGTGACTATAGAGGTAGTTATGCATGCAGGATTTTATATTGCAAGGTTATCTACATCTTCATCGACGCGATACCTCGCAAATCACCACGAGGGTGTGTGGCAGTGGGGGAAGGTCACCAAAACATGCTCTATTGACATAAAACTAGGGTACTACTTGGAAAAATGCTAATAATATGGGCCACATGCAGCTATCTTATTTAATGTCTACATAGTAATAAAGGGATTGGCTGTTAATATATGAATCATGCGCTACAGACTACCCTACGAAATTTCGCCTACCTATCCCTTTCCTATGCTGCTTATTGTGTTCTCTAATAGTACGGGGGAAAAATGACACTTGAATGCTATCAGTACGGTAATCTATCTCTCTAAATTTATTTATATGGTTGAATCTAGCATAATACGCTGGTGTTTTAATATATGTCTAACTCTTCAGTAAAGCTATCTGACTTAAATTTCTGTAATGGATTAAATCTGTACTTTAACCTACGCTCTGATAATGATTCCCACCCTAATTCTTGTTTTAATTCTGATTCACTACTTGACCTATCGTAACACCTTTTAGCGAAACTACCTGCTCTACGGTGCACACTGTCTAGTTCTCTGATCAACCCTAATTCATTCGGATCCCATACACTGACTTGGTGGGGCCTCACTTTTGAAAAATCGCCCTTTTTTTTCTTATCATATTTCCCGAGTACTCCTTCAATAAATCCTAGGTTTCTCTTGGCTCGGCCGCATATTTCCCGGATGTCTTCCCCACGATAAATATTTAGTGATTACACCTAAGTACCTTATGGTTTCGCTTAAAGTAAACGCTTTCTATCTTCGTGTTACTAATGTTATAGGATCGCTCTGTCGAATTATACCTCTTCCAAAAATTAATAGCTACACACTTTTTAAGGTCACAACTAGTTAAGTTTAAGTTTTTTCGTATTAAATATGAAGCAGTTCCACCGAGTAACGCCGGAGACAGTGTCTTATACTAACTGCCATTTGTCGCACCACTCTTGAATTGAATCTAAATCTTTGCTAAGCGATACCCTGTCTTCTTATTTTGATATACCCGTGTACACTACCGCATCGTCTGCGAAAAGTGTAAGCTTAATATTAACTACGGTATCCAAATCGTTTATTTATAAAAGAAATAAAAGCGGACTTTTTACGCTACCCTGCGGAACTCCCAATGTGGCTTTGATTGGGTCCGACATGATACCATCTATGACCCCCCTCCTCTCTTGCCCACTTAAGAATTCTTTTACTCAACGTACAACGTCTTTATTTATACCAAAGCTCTCTAATTTCAAGAATTTTTTGTTATGAGGAACTTTATGGAATGCCGTTTTAAAAGCCGCTCTATCGAATGCTATATTATCTAAGGAGGAATTATATTTTTCACTGGTGGTTAGTTATTCGTTTGAATCTTTCCCAGATGTGTTTGCAAGCTCTCAGTTTCTACGTGTTAGTACGCTTGAATTTTTTCTTTTCATGCCATTTGGGTTACTCTTCCTGCATCTATATATCCGGTTATTATATTGCTTAATATGCTCCATTGTTGTTTTCGGAATGGATGTAGATGTAGGAGAAGGAAGGAATGAAAAATAAAAGGAGAAAGAAAAAACTGAGCGGCAAAGAGAGCGGGGGGAAAGGTAAGTAAGAAAGGGGAAGAAGGGCAGAAGGCCTATTGTCTGTGCGAAGGATGAATTTACAGCTTAATTTCCCCCCGTGACGAATTCCGCGTACTAAATGTTTCCATTGTCGTCCCATTCTGCACGCCACTCCGTCGTCTGAAGTTCGGGACGGGGTCACCCGTATTCCGGGTGCTAGAGGCGGACGGCGAATTATACCGGTTTTCTCTCCGTGAAATAATGCCGAGCGATTTTCACTCCTTTTGTCGCGCCTCTCGCCGACGCACATCGCGATCAAAGCGAGGAAAGCTTTCCAATTGTGACATTTTTTTTCATTCTTCCCAATGAAGAAAAAGGAAGAGAGACGAGCAGAGTCGTACGAGAAGATGCATTAAATTCGGACAATGGCCGGGAAAAACTTGGACGTAAATGAAGCATTCGTGTTCGGTGACAGGGTCCTCGAGAGTGCGTTCCCCCCACCACCCTCGTGACACAATTTGAGAGCTGGAGTGAATTTATAATCGGGTCGGGTTCTACTCCAAAACGCAAGTTACATTCCAAAAGTTGAAGGTACAGCTTGGTTGAATCGCGATGTATCCAAAAGCGAAAGTAATAAAGAAGCTTCCAACCATTTTTCTCCGGGTTCACAACCACACCTATGTCCGAGCTCCACACACTATTGCGATGAAAGACACAGAATGACTATCGTTTACTCTTACTTAAGTGTATCCGGATATGAATCGCTCTCAGAATGTAGGTAGGTTAAAATTTAGACTGAATCTTTTAACTTATAACACTGACACTAACACTGGCATTATCTACCTAGTAACGTTGATTTAATTTTTTTATTTGACCTAAATTGTGTACCGAAGGAATAATATTTTTAACGCGTCTCTCCCACTGATGTTATCATCATAATCTTGCCACAAATGTTTAGAGTCTTGATTTAAATTAATTAATTTAACGCATTGCCTAACTGATCTATAATTGTTATATTACATTGTGCATTCTAACTATTAAATTGCACTTGTCTCGTTTATGCTTATCTTGAATGTTTCCAGAAAGTAGTAGCCTCTTAGTTGCATATAAGTAAATAAATTTTTGGTGATCTTGCTCCCCTTGGCACGCACCGTTGCGGTGGCTCACAGAGTATTGCGTATATATTGATGTTGCCTATCATAGTATGGAAGAAAAAAAGTTTTCAGTATCTCCTGAGAGCCAATCTTTGAATTTCTTCCGAAGATTTAGTCAACGTTTCTAACTACAATCTAGTTGTGTTTCCCATCCCCCTTCCTGCCGTATCTTTCCCTCTCTATTTCCTTGACCCGCTGCGAACCTCAAGGATTATGGTTGATGGAAATTTGACAACAGGTGACTTTGAGGGCTGCAAAGGCTGACTAGGCATTAAAATGCATTAATATTCCATTACAATAACAAGGGTGCAATAAACTATGTATGTAACGCATGTTTGGTGTGAGTTCACCCCCTGCCACACACCTTATGGTGGCTGGCAGGATATTTTGTAGATGTTGATGAAACTTTAGTTATTAGTTTTAAGAACGTATTTCAGAATCACTATAGGCTACTCTACTTATTTTTACCTACGTATCCGGTTAATTTGCTGCCTATTATGGTATCTACGGATCCACGGATAATCCTGCAAGCCACCTGGAGGCTGTGTCGCAGTGGGTTATTAATCACTATGAATGCACTACGCGTATGCAAATAAGATGCACATTAATACTAATTATTAGGCATTTTATATATTTTTCCAAAGACACGTGCAACTGATAAATAACTATTATCTACGTAGGAATATATATTATTACCTGGCATCCATTAGATCGCAGGTTCGTATCCCGCCTGGGGCATGTATTTTGTGTTTGTTTAAGGTTTCGATTTAGGTTTGAGCGATTTAACCAAGTAAATTAGAATCGCGGCCTCTCAAAGCAAGGTCGGTACCTTGATAGGAACAGTCGTACGGGCTTATTGCTCGCGATGCTTCCCAGTGTATGGAATCCCTACGAAATCGGTCTAAATAATGAACTTGAACGTGTGCAGCGAAGATCTGCAAGAATTGTAAAGGGACGGTACGATAACCTTATTAACGTAACCTGTCTATTAAATGAATTAAATTGGCAATCATAGTCAGATCACAGTTTGAAATTTAGACTTTATCTCCTAAATAAATTCCAAGATAATATTTTCAGTGATGACATTAAAAATATTTTGCGAACCCCAACTTACTATGGTAGAGTGGACCATAGTTGCAAGATTAGAGAAATTGATTGCCGAACTGACAGATTCAAAATGTACTTTTTTCCTCGTACTATTAGGGATATGAATAACGGTAAATATATCCAGTGCGAGTGTAGCAATGGATAACATTGGTAGCTGCATGTTGGAATAAGGACTTGAAGCTAACCCAACTAACAGCATGTTTTTGCATATTTGCTTTGCCATTTTTATATTTTTTTAAGTAGTGTAGTTTATAACAATACATAAATACTAATCCTTTTTTATGCATGATATGTGGTGCATGTTTGGTGATAATTCACCCCTTGTCACACACCTTTATGGTGGCTTGCAGGGTATTATGTAGATGTAGATGCTCACGATATATTACTCTATGGAGGAAGAAATGCGTAGGTATTTATTTTAGAATAATCACCCCATATTTTGATTCTCTTTTCACTCCCTGCCACTTGTACTAGCGGTTTCATGCATAGTTACGTCTAAATGTCGTTTTTTACACAGGTTTTTTTTTGTCAATGTTATCCTGGGAATTTCGAGTGTTTGAGGAAAGGACTTGGGCCTACCCACGAGTTCACTGTGCGTTGGCGTGAGCTCTATACTCGTAGCTGGCGTATCTTTTCGTTGAAGAGAGCTGAAGAAAAAAACGATGCCCTCTATTTACCAGGCTCGACTTGGCAACAGGGAAGTGTTTTTATTTATTTTTTGTATTTTTTCGTGGTAGGGGGATAACCTCGGAGATTTAAAGGGTTCGGGGGGAGGGGGGGGCGGGAGGAGAGTCGAGGAATGGGTGTTGTGGGCTGGGCAGGTTTGGGCGGAGCTGAGGTTTCTGGAGGTGACAGAGGAGACGGTTTGAGAGACATGCAGGAGAAAAGAGCTTGGGGGGTGGACGAAGGGGAGGGGGGAGGATCTTGGATGGGGTCGACGAGGCTACTATGGGGGAGACTGTTGAGGTTTTTGAAGGAGTTGACGGTTAGGGTTCCTCTTCCGCAGGGAATTGTGGGAAAGTGTGTTTTAGATGCGGGGGAGTAAGGCCTCTCGACGTGGGGGTGGATTGGGCCCTCTGGTCCGGAGATGTGCTCGGGCCTCACTGGCTCCGAGATGCATCTACGTCTACAGAATACCATGAAAGCCACCTCCGTGGTGTGTGGCAGGGGATTAATAAGCATCACACGCGTACTGACTGACATGCACTGAGAACTATAAGACATTTCAACTTTAATGAAACGCATGTATTCTTGAGACGCGTGCAAGAAATTGTTTATTTTTTTAGTGCTACAATAATTATATATTGGTTAGGAATTACTAGGAATGCTTATGTATCCCAAAGCATAAATTATTTAAGAACGTTAGAAAAATCTTTCAGATGCACTACATATGCACAATACCCTGCAAGCCAACATAAAATTTGTGACGGGGGAAGTACTACAGAGTACTCTAAGTAAATTATTTTCTCTCATGGTTTGCGGGGAAAACACATTTACAATTTACCGGAGTGACAGTTCATATTATTAATCTGGAGTTTACGATAAAATCTAGCGTAATGCGCAGGCATTCTCTACATATATTTCTAATATCATCGGACTGAATTATTCTCTCTTTCACCAAGCCGTTTTTACATGGAATACACCCTTCTTCCTCGAACTGGAGTCTTGTGGGACAGACGCTGTACAAATCTTATGTGAATATATCTTATTGGATGCTAAACAACCATAGAGAAGTCTGAAACAATGACATTCTTGCGTCCTCCATGAAATGTTCTAGTGGACCACATGCATCCACATCTACATATTTGCCGGCCCCAGGGTTTTGGTTGGGCCTGAATCATCTTCAAACATGTTTTTATAACGAACCTATAACATGGGAATGAAACTTGAATGAAATATGAAAGAGTGTAATTTTTATAAATTCGTCAACTATTTCTTTCAGTTCACACCGGTATACTCCTCATTAGACGTAGAAGAAATTAGAAGTAAAGACCTTGAGTTAGTATGTACATTTAAGATATTTTTTCAAATGTACTTTCGAGTAAGTTAAGTATGCTATCTAAAATTTACTACAAAGTAGTGTCATTATGCGTCTCAGTTTCATGTAAGTAGTACCAACACAGACTAGTATTTTTGCATACCTATATAGTGGTAAGAGTACATTTAATTCTCTTTTGATTTAAATGAATTCCTGGTGATGGTTCTCTGCCTGCCACACACTCGTTCAGTGCCCTGCAGGGTATTACGTAGATATGGATGCTACGCTTACCTAGCCGGTTAATATATTGCCATTCATGATATATTAGTATTTGAAAAAGAAATAAATTTTTAATCTATCCTGACGGACATTTATCATTGGTAAGTTTATAAAGAATATCCTTTATTGTACATCTATTGCAGTGTGCCCCGAATGTGGAGAGCTCCCTATGCCATCCTCACGTAGGCTCTCCAAGGAACTATACATATTTTTAGATGATCTGGTCTCCTTGTATATTTTTTATAAACTCCGATAAACTCAATATTTGCTGAGCGGATAATAGCACGTAGCAGACCGACCTTCGGATCATTATCCGTGGATGGAGAGCAAATTGGCTATTTTACTTTGTAATGTACAAAAAAAAGTGAAACGGAGGAATTAAACTGAAATGCCTATTATTCGAATAAGACGTCTATCAACGGTGAGAAGAATTTGTTCCATAGGTGTAACTCCGCGAAGCCCTCGACTGATCACATGTGAATGTTGTTGTTCTTTTGTCTGTGGTGTGCTGAGTACACCAGTTTGTATTTTAGGCTCATTTTTCGATTCAAGGCGGTGATAGATGGAAGTAGATTAGATATAGAGCACAAAGATGATTTTTAAAAATAAAATTGGGGATTTGCGAATTACCACGAGAAACCTTATGCATATCACAAATCCAAAATAGATAATGACGCCTCGGTATTTTATTGTCAAAGGCACTTGACCGGAAATCCTGGATCGAGTCCCAGTCAGGGTAAATAATATTCTTCCTCATCAATCAGTAACTCATCATTTAGTTAAGTGGCCAATGCATGAATAATTTATACATTGGCTTTCAAATCTATTTTTGTAACATGTATTTAAACGCCATTCAGCCAAAGTTATAGAGATATTGCACCATCTAGAGGGGTTGAATTATGCACCACATCCGTGAAAATAATTGGTAAAGTACTCCTAAATAACAAAAATATGTTAAGTAATTAATTCCAAAGGATCATGCATACGATTTCATCGACTTATATATTTACATAAAACCCTGCCACCACTAGGGGTGTGGCAGGGGGTGAAGATCACCAAACGTGCACTATTGAAATGCAACTAGGTTTATTGTGCTCTCGTATGGTATCGGGAAAAATTGTATTTTAAATCTCTCGGTTCGACAAAATATCTCCCTAATTTTGTTACTCTGATCAAACCTAGCATAATACGCAGCGATTCTTAATACATATCTAAATTCATCTGTGAAAAAATTGGTTTCGAATTAACTTAAAAGGTTTACCCCTAAATGTTAACCCGCGTTCTGATAGTAATTTCCATCCTAGTTCTTCTATTAAACTCGTAACTCTTTTCCCTTGTTAGACCTCATTTGGAACATCCTGCGAATATATGGGAGCCCTACGAAATCGGTCTAAATAACGAACTTGAACGTGCGCAGCGAAGACCGGCATGATTTTTAAAGGGACGGTACGATAACTATATTAGCGTAACTAGTCTATTAAATTAATTCAACTGGGAATCACTGTCGGATCGCAGTTTGAAATTTAGACTTAATCTCCTAAATAAATTCCAAGATAATATTTTCAGTGATGGCGTTAAAAATATTTTTCGAACCCCAACTTACTATGGTAGACTAGACCATAATCACAAAATTAGGGAAATTGATTGCCGATCGGACAGATTCAAAATGTCCATTTTTCCTCGTACAGTTAGGGATATGAATAGAAGTAAATATGTCCAGTAGGAGTGAATCAATGCATAGCATAAGTAGCTGCATGTTGGTATAAGGACTTGAAGGAAAACAACTAACAGCATGTTCTTGCATGCTTACTTTGCTATTTTTATCTTTTTTAAACAGTGAAGTTTAGACTAATATATTAATGCTAATCCTTTTTTATGCATATGTAGTTCATGTTTGGTGAGAATTCACCCTCTGCCACACACCTTTATGGTGGCTTGCAGGGTATTATGTAAATGTAACGCTAATGCTATTATCATAACGGCCTCAAACAAACTTTAGGTATCCATCATTTCAAACGAGGATTGGACTGAATTTCGCGGTTCTACTTGCTGATTAATTAAAACATTTGCAGTGAATCAAACCAGCCGAGGGAGCGCGACTCGGATAGAACCTGGACCCGGCGACGAAATGTATTCGAATTCATTAGCGCGACTCCTCGCGACTTTCTTCCACGCAGCTTCCCAATTTCGAACTCATTGTCCGTTGGGCGTCATCAGCGTCATTTTTCTACATTTCTCCGTGGAACCGGAAGGAGAGGACTCGGTGAGGAGCAGGAAGAAGAGAAGAGTGCTCTTCCTTGGGACCGGTATTGTAATCTCCCGTTCGGGCGTGCACTCCCCTCACCCCTCCCCCATCCGAGTGACCGGTCCCCCCCCCCCCCTCCTCTCCTCCCTCCACTCGTTTTGTTTGCTTTCGCGATGGCATCAGCTGCGGTGAAGAGACGCGGAGACAGTTAATTCAGAGTAAATAATGGGAGATGGGAAGATGAAACCAAAGGGGGTCGAGAGCGGATGGGTGGGGGTATCAGTGCATGCGGGTATTTTCCGGTAGACGAGGTGGTGTGGGTTACGTCAGGGCCTCTTTGCCAACCACTCGGCGGGCCGGCCGGTGTGGCCTTGCAGCATAGCGATGCATCCACTTCGACGTGGGATATTAATACTACATGTCAGTTCATTTAAATGTACATATCAACCCCCGAGCAGTCCCTAGGGTGTGTGGCAGCAGCCATAAAAATGGCTTTTTCAAAAAAAAGGGAGCCTTTTTGCTGATCTGCATCTACATCCACGTAATACCATGAGAGTCACCAAGAGGATCCCTACGAAATCGGTCTCCCTACGAAATCGGAACCCCTACGTAATCGGTCTAAATAACGAACTTGAACGTGTGCAGCGAAGATCGGCAAGATTTGTAAAGGGGCGGTATGATAACCTTATTAGCGTAACTAGTCTATTGAATGAATTAAATTAGGAATCATTGTCAGATCGCAGGTGGAAATTTAGACTTAATCTCTTAAACAAATTCCAAGACCATATTTTCAGTGATGATTTTAAAAATATTTTGCGGACCCCAACTTACTATGGTAGACTGGACCATAATCACAAAATTAGAGAAATTGATTGCCGAACTGACAGATTCAAAATGCCCTTTTTTCCTCGTACTATTAGGAATATGAATAACGGTAAATATATCCAGTACGAGTGTAGCAATGGATGACATTGGTAGCTGCAATTTGGTGTAAGGACTTGGAGCTAACCCAACTAACAGCATGTTTTCGCATGTATGCTTTGCTTTTTTTATCTTTTTTTAAATAGCGTAGTTTTGAACAGTACCTATACAAGTACTAATCCTTTTTTATGCACGATATGTAGTATATGTTTAGTGAGAGTTCACCCCTTGCCACACACCTTTATGGTGGCTTGCAGGGTATTATGTAGATGTAGACGTAGATGTAGGAGAGGGTGTGTGGCAGGGGGTTAAGATCACCAAACCTTCAATATTAACATGCAACTATGCTAGGCTATTACATGGAAACAAGCTAAATAATAGGGTCTCATGCAGCTAGATTGATAGTATCTACATAACGATAAAGGGATTACTGGTTTTTATTGCATGCATCAGGCTACTGTAACAATATTTCACCTACTCATCCCTTTGCTATGCTGCCTACATCTACGTGTTACCTTGTGAGCCACCACCAGGGTGTGTGGCAGGCGGATAAGTTCACCAAATATGCCCCTTGACATGCAACTAGGATATTTGATGTAGACATGCTAGATAATAGGGTCACATGCAGCTATATGGTTAGTATCTGCATTGTAATAAATAGATTATTGGTTGTTAATACATGCATCATGCACTACAGACTACTCTGACTATATTTCACCTACCTATCACTTTGCTACGCTGCCTATTGTGCTCTCTAATGGTACGCGGGAAAAATGACATTTTAAAAATATCTGTACCACAATCTATCTCTCTAATCTTGTTCATCAGATCTAACCTAGCATAATTCGCAGAGGTTCTTAATACATATAGAACGTCATATATGAACAAATGAGTTTCGAATTTAATTAAAGGGTTCAACCTTAGTTTTAACCTTATAGGGGACTCACTAAGTGATAGGGGAAGAAAGGAAAAAAAAAAATTCGTGAAATAATGGTTGTAGAAAATGTTTTCGGGCGTTACTTTGTGAAAATTACGATTATCCACAATGAATTTATGACAAACTCCACACTTTTAATCCAACACCGGATTAGGTTTGAACAACTCAGAGCCGTATTCAGGGTGGAGTCTCAGTTGTCTTTTTTACTTCATTATTATTTTCAAGGTTGAAAATACTGATTAAGTGTGATTGTTTTTTTAAAGAATCAGTCGTTGTTCACGTTGTAGTCTCTTATTATTAATTGTGGATAAAAGAATTCTTGTATCCCTCGGTCCGGAAATTGATCTCAGTGTTGTAGTGTGGATTGATGCCGGCATACATCCCGACGGCATAGCATATAACAAGACGGATGACGCCGGTGTAGTGTAGGTACATTAACATCTACACAATACCCTGTAAGCCAACATAAAGGAGTGTGGCAGGGGGTGCAAAATTACCATGCAGTACAGTTTGCAGAGCCAGATTCGAATTCGTGTGATTTGACCCATCTTACGGTTAATCTTTTAGTTTCTAGGCTCAATGAAGCTCTACCAATTACTGTTTAAAATTTGTCTGGAGAAATCCGATGTGGGGACTGTATGGAAACAGAAGGGATTTTTGTGGCTTCCAGCGTAAAATGTAATTGTGAATATCTTGCGAGCGTCAATTGATCATGTTGTTGGCGTTTTTTATGTTTTTGGAACGAAACATATCATAGGTCTCGATTAATCAATCAGCTAAATTGAAGCACCAAGTTACTTATGTTACTTACTAAGTTACTATGCAGCACCTCCATAAAGTTACTCTGAATAAGATTAAGTATTCCATTCGATGATTGATTTGATGTGATATCGTGCGATATTTGGTCTGTAATAAGTGTGTAAATATACGGTTGGCAGGATATTATTCAAAGCGCTATATTGTACCATTTTTTCTGTGTACATGCCATGCCAAGTCAGTACATACTGAAGTTGATTTGAAGTCAAATTTCTTTTGCACTGTGCTTTTTTCATTCCGGGAGCAACTTGCATGAGCGTGTGATATCGTGCTAAACATACTCAATATTTCATCGCATTAGTTGTGATATCATGAAATGTCGGATCCATGAAAATAACATACTGTGCTCTACACGAAATGATAGCTTAGATTGCTATGCACATTGACAAATTACTATGCCAACGTTATCCTGCTATTCTGTCAATGTGCATGTGCATGCTGAAACCAATAAATCCACTGTTTTTAGTTTTTGCAAAGTGACGTGCAATTCATGCGGTAAAGCATTATCGTTCAACTTGCGAGATCATTAAAATATAGGTATCAGGCGTTATTTTGTGGAATTCCAACATTATACAGAATACAATTTGCAAATTTCTATTGGGATAAAATTTAATCTGATCTCACCTGATGATGATATAGTACATCGAAAGTGATCACAATTAAATTTTATTTCAGTGGAAAATTGTAATTTTTTTTCTGTGTTTCGTATTTTGCGATGTCATGCCTCACTGTGATGATAGGCCTTTTCTTTTGATGTGCAAAGTTGGATGCCATGAGATGTTTTGCGTGCCATATCAAGGATTTTCATCGCGAACCCTGCACTTCGACTCTTTCATCTTTTTCGCTATGAAATCCTCATCGATTCGCCCTGACCGTTTTTGCACGTGGTTGAAAAATCCGGGTCGAATGGGAGAGGGGGCGAATACCCATCTAATGTCGCGGAAGCTGTGATGTCGCGAGTAGGTACTACAGGGTGTCGCGCGCCGAGCGTAACGAATGCCCATCTCTGCGCGTACGGAAAAAATTAAATAATGGGGTACGCGCAGACGAGAGTTGGCCAGTCAGTGAACTGCCTCCGTCTCTCTTTCCTGAAGATGAAGCTGCGGGATTAATGATCCGATAATGACCGTGGGAACCAGTTAAGCCAGGGAAGGAGGAGGAGGAGAAGTTGGGTTTAGAGTGAGGATGTTCCGTCTTTGTCCGATGTTTCAAGTGTCGAGTGGGCATGCTATATGGCGAGTGAAATGGGAAGAGAGAGGAATGGATGTATGGGTGGGGAGCATCGGTAGGGCTTTGTGAGCTCCAGTAAGAGAGGGAGGGAGATTCCGTTTTCATAGCGCGCAACTATCTTTATCCTCTCTCCTTCTCTCTCTCTCACCCCCTTCTATCTTTCAAAAAGGGTTTCAGGATCCACTCAGATGGACCCTCATACCCTATGGGACATCGTTTCTATCAAAAATCCTCTCGCTGCGACGATCCGGATTCTGCAGTTATGCACTCGTGCCAGGTCGAAAAAAAAATTGAATTACCAACCGCTTTCTGTAAACGGAAAATTTACGTTCCCCGTATGGGAGAAATGTTATACGGATGGACGACCCGAGGCTCATTCAAGTATGTACCGTGTCTCCTGTTGCAATCGCACTAATTTATGTCATCGTAGCTTTCGTTTTCGTTGTACCGCATGTATTCCTGTTTTCTCGGCCTCAAAACTCAGGCCTTCTCAGACTTTCATCATTACCGGAGTTTTACCAGTCTACTATTGTATCCGTTGACTCACATACACGCTGTGTTGTGATGAATTATTACTGGTTCTACGTTTCTCCAACAAGGAATTTATAGAAATTCCGGCTATAAATCATTGTTTTTTTTTTGCATTTGCGGTTTTGAGTTAATGTTGGTATTTGGAGAAGGCTTGATTTGTCGGGGATGATTTAATGTCGATGATTGTGCCTATCCGACGTACTCAGTGGTTTCACTGATCCTTCTCCCAATTGTTCAGTTTATGAGTATTGTCGTGTGAAACTTGGTAAGTTTTGTACTCCAGATTAATTGTAATATTACTTTTTTTTGTGAAAGTATGAAGTCAACGACATCGTGAAAAATATCTTGTAATGGCATGTGGAATGGAAATAAATGGCTTGTATCAATTTTCTCGCTCGCTGCAGCGAATGTATTAGTCACAACCGCCCATAATGATAAAAATAAGAGTTAACAAAAAGCCCGTTATTAATAGACTAATCGCGGTATCTATCTATACTTAGTATTGGAATTGAGGAGAGGGAAGGACTTTGTTTAGTACGTATGCACTATGCCTCAACTTAAGCTGAAACTTGTAAGTTAATTTGAAGTCTATATTTTTTTCCGATGAGCGTTGAAATATTTTTTGCGATTACATTATGCGATCGATTCATTCAATATTAGTTATAATTGAGTACAGATATCAATGTATCATCTTTATCCGCTGAATTGTAAGACCAGAAGCAATGCAAGGATGGAAAATGTAGTTTTAATCAAGTTAGCGCTGCTAGTATAGACTCCTAAGTATACAACCCCATGCGAACTGTGAATGCCTACTATAGTGAATGTCATCATAAATCAGAGTAAATTTTGATCCATTTATTACAAATATATTGCTTAATTTACTATCACCCAGTAGCATTTTGCCCGGATAGGAATAGCTGTTGTAAGCTTTATGAGTACGTGGTGACATAAATTTTTAAGTTGAACATCTTCAGGTGAAACATGGTGGAAGCACTGCATGCTAGAGAAATTAAACACTAGCGGCTTAATAAAGTTACGAAATATATATGATTAACCTGTATAGTTTATAAAATATTTTGGAACTTAACTATGCAACCGGTCTTTTATTTCCCTTGCTCACAGCTTGCTGCTGCATCTACCTTGTGCGGGTTCGGTGTTAATTTATGTCCTGCTTTGAGGAGGCTACGGTTCTTGGTTCGGTAGATGTTGATGCAGATATTGCATATTCAGTGCTATAGGGGTAGGAACAAGTAACGAACTAGTATACATGGAACCTGTATTAAGAGCGATGAGATCTATACTGTTTTCTTAACTTTCGATAAGGTGAAGCATTTCTTTTTCAGTCCCCGCGCCAAAGTGAGTGAGATGCGAGTAAGAAGAGATTGAAACTTTATAGGGCCCTGAAATTTCTGGCGTCATCCTTTATCTCGAATAAGCGGGGACGGATCGACTCCATGGTTCGCGGGCTGGTCAAACTACAGCCGTGTCCGGTCGGAGCCGTTCCTGCCCTGGCCCTAGTTTGCAGAGCTAACTGCTCCACCCTGCGACCTGTCTAAGGGAGATGAAATTCTTGGTCCATTATCCACTCTTAACCCCCTCATCTCTCTTTCGCGCTGCCTCCACGTCGACCGGTTCCTAAACAAAAGCGAGATGAAGCAGAGAGAGAGAGAAAGGACCACGGAGAAGGCCCGTCCCGCGGGGCCAAAACGGTCGAGATCGAACACTCTCTTCGCCCCATAGGCCCCCGGGGGCCGTTGTTGCCCACCGGAGGAGGAGGCATTGTCGCGGACAATCGCCAGGCCGGCTCGCGCGTACTGTGCCGAAAAAGTAGCGTACTCGCTTGTAAACATACCCCCGGATACGGGGTGACATAAATTACCCGCCTAGGCGCCATCGCAGCACCCTTTCGCACGGGTATCCCGTGCGCTCTGGTGCTCCAGACGTTTGCTTCGTGGATGCGTATGTTCTCTCGGTCGGTTGGACGGGCTGGCACGAGAGCGTGTGTGTCCTGTCGAGCATCGACCGTTTGCATGTTTGTCTGCGTGTGTCCCCCCACCCCCTATTCCCTCCCCCTGCCCCAAGTAAATGACGATTTTAATTCCCCCCAACCTTTTGTACTGCCGGGCAGGTTATGAGGCCTAGGTGAGTTATAACATCTTGTTGTCGCACGTTACAGCCCAACAGTAATGCCGTCGTAATATCCCCGAACGCTCTCCATTTTCCAGGTTCTCTTTAACGTAAATATATTTATAATCGCGTTCAAATACCCTTCCCCTCCCTCGGCCATAAATCTCGCATTGAGGCCACATCGTGAAACTCGTATCTCACTCCTTTCGGGGTCATTCATGCATGTTGTTTGGCACGAAGGAAAACTGTTTCTCTTGCAAAGATACATTCCAATAGGGCTTATTTTTCAGGATGTTCACGGGCCAAACACGATTCTAACAATGAACCTTGAAAAGTGGTACTGGAAGTTAGGGGCATAGTTTTCCCTAAAATGCTGGTCCATCCCATTATTCGTCCTTCTAATAAACTTATCGAAATCGTATAATGCGTCAAACGATGCCAAAAAGGCGGTCATCAAGCACCATCTATTACTCGTGAGCTTTAAGCTATTTGAAGTCGTCTAATTTTCCGCCGGTCTAATTTCTCCTTCAAATATTTCACCAAATTAAGCAATTCAATTTTTGTCGGGTATGTATCTAAATCGATTCCTTTGAATGAGTGTAGTATATGGGATCCAAAACAGTAGGTTTAATGTTAGGATGGGTTGCTAATTCGCCACGTACTATTATTCAACTGCTAATATTGGCATATAGGAACTCCTAACAATGATACGGAGCTAGGTGACGACAGTTTCTCCAGCCATCCTGCAGGCGTCTTCAGGTCAAAAATACTATTCAACGCATGCATACACGACCTACAGTTGCTATCTTTAAAGTATAATTAATCTATATTTCCCAAAGGTTGCATAAGTTAGTTACATTATCACATGAACGTGTTAACAAAGTATAGCAAACAACTATTCTACATCCAAATCTGATTTACTTATTCTAATTCCTCCTGGTGTCTACGCTGTAATGTATTACTGTGCCTGATTGTGCGCGGGAAAAATGAATTTTTGAACCTTTATGTCTTACTGCTTGCTCCTGTAATGGCCAACTAACTAATTTTAACCGTTATGATCTAACATACCATTGTACGCTGGTGTTTTTTATGTATTTGTAACATCTGTAGAGAACCTGTTCGACTTCAATTGTGGCAGAAGAGTTATTTTGTATTTTAACGTTCGCTCTGAATCCCAACCTAATGGGGGCGTTTACTCAGAAACAACATCACTTTTTTTAACGCAAAATCGTTAGATAGAAACGAAAAATAAATTAAGAAAAAAATTAATTTTTGGCCAGAGTCATTCTCTCATAAAAAAAATGAAAAAGAAAGAAGTCACGATAGCCGAACGAGCTGCCCTAAAGACTTCTAGGTCACCCTAAAAGTCTTTAGGGCACCCTAGAAGTCTTTAGGGCAGCTCCTTCCTTCCTAGGCTGTTTCGGCGGGAGAAATTGAGGGGAAGTGGTGGTGGAGAAGGAAAATCTGTCTAAACAGCTCCTGTCGCACCCAGTAAAGAGCCTAAAATAACCGTACAAAATAATTATTAAGGTACTGTACGTATACATGTTTCCGTGAATGAATGTGAGCCGAAGTTCTCATAAATTATCAAAAATTATGAGGCAGTCGAATAGAAATACACCTCATGGAGTCTAACAGCCACTTCCATTGACAGAATCAGCGTTGTATCCTCCAATATGAATTGGCGAAGAAGCTGCGCAGTCTCAGTCGAAATCGGAAGAAGGAATGACGTAAAAAAACATTCGCACGCCCACTCAGGCGAAAGGGCGAAAAACATGTGTTTCGCTGCTTATAACTCGAAAACTACGTGTCGCATCAAAGAACTGTAAAAATACGGGCCTTTTTATTTACAAACTATCAATTTTGGCTATAAAACTATATCAAACGACCATATTTTTCTTATGACTTTGATGCAATGTTAAAACTATCGTGTTACCTTTTTACAAGCCTAGCTGTAGATTGCTGCACACTGTGTAGTTTTGTAATCGGTCCTCATTCATGTTCACACACATGCACTCGCTGCATTTCCCGGTTGGGGGCTAACAAGTGAAAAATCGCACCGCACTCTTGTCCTCTCTCGCCTTTTCCCGAGCATAACTATCATAACATGCATTATTTATTATCACTTATTCATGTGATTGGCCTGAACACGATGAAAGAGTAGGTCATCGAAACGTCGGCGTTGGAAAGTCTCACCCCGTACCTGGCACGCAGCCAGAAACAAATCAGCTTTGCCCGTTCGGTGCCGACGTGATACAAATCTCTTCCCTTAATTATCAGTGCTTGGTATTTAATTTCACAGTGCCCATTTCTATCTCTTCTCACGGGTTGAAGTGCGTTGCTTACCTTGTTATGAAGCACTTAATTTGACCGGCCCCAGAACAAAATTTCAACACATGCATGCATATCAGATTGAAAAGAATAACCTATTAGCCACAAATATGCATCAAATTAATGATAACGTTTCGAGAGACTTAACACTTGAATGATGTGCAGTGTAATCTGGATTAACATGCCCCATGTTAAAATGAGAACAACAAAATTACTGGGACAAAGTTTCGTGGGGGCTGAAGCTCCGGAATCGGGAAATCTTTCATTATTCCCGCTTCAACACCCCCCTATGCTACGTGCCTTCCCGTACCTAACCCAAGGAGACAGAATCCCACTTTTTTTGTTTTAGTTTAAGTGATCTATAAGGACTAAATGTAGTGGATTACTTTACTGAAAATAATGTTGAAGTGGTTTGTGAAGTGGCCTAAAATTGAAAGCTCTTCAATGAATTTCGACATCTCAAGCAACATCCGATATTTACCACATTCCTTCTGTATGTATTGAATACATTGAATTCCAAGTGAATACAATGTATTCACTTGGAAGGGGAGTGGGTTAGCAAACTTGAATGAGAAATGGTTACAATAAACGTCGAGGAAGTGTAAATCTGAAGGAATTATATTGATGGACGATTGTACACTTGGTGGGAAAGTTGAGGTAGTGGAAGAGAGCCAAAGATTTAAGGTCGTAAAGCACTTTTGTCGACATGCATTGGAGGGTGTAGCGAAACGGTCTTAATGGATAACGGAGATACTACCGAATCGCCGAGAGACATTCTTAATGATCATATTTAGCGATGGCTCTATTGATAAATGTTGTCCCATTCTGCATTGTCTGCAGCCGGATGTTTTTCTAGTATTCGCCGACTACTCATTCTTCCGACTGAAGAGAGCGGGCGTGCAACTCCGTACGTATGTGAAGTTCTCAACCCCTCTGCTGGAACTCGAAAACGGAAACGGGTATCCTTCATTACTCCCGCTTCAACACCGATGGGTAACTTGTCCTCCGTCGCTCCACCAAACTTTTAGCTTTCCGGTCAAGTTGAGCTCCGTTCCTCGGGCAAAACATAAGCCCGTCTCGTAGAAAACACGTTTCACACAATCCTGAATACTCTTTCTCACCCGCTTTCCCGTGAAAATGGGCAAAGGACCATCGACAGGAACGCACGGTAATTTGTTTAGAGCGTTTTATTTTTTTCCTCCCGGAGATGATCAGTATTTATGACCCTGGGCCGTTTCAATTAATGACTCGAGCGTGACTAATTACGTGTTAGATTGCACCCGTCCCGGGAAACGAGATAAAATAACACTTCGTGGCACAATGGGATGAGTCGACCGGTTGGGAAGCAGGGGAAAGCTTTCGTGAGAAATTGTGAGAAAGGTCCACCCCCGGGCGAAGGATTGATAGCGCCCAGCGCGAGAGGGAGAGGTGCTAAACGATGTCCATTTAGCGTCTCCGATATTTCTCCCGTAAACCATCGCTATGTGACGCGCTATTGGGGCCCTTTAAAAAAAACAAATAACGCGCTTCGATATAACTCACTTCCGCTTCGAGTGGGAGATTGAATCGTAATGTGACTGGTGGATACGAGAGAGGGAGGGAGGGAGACAAGGCCGAAAGACTTGAATAATCGCTACCTGATACGCCTAATCTGCATGACAATGCTGGGCCACAATGGTTCCGTTGCCACGAGTTACCGGGAAAGGGGGGCAGAGAAGTCTTCCGGGTGAAAGGGGAGATCCTTTTCCCCCCTTTACTTTGTTCCCCTACTCTCCCCCATTCTCCGACCTCTCTCCTGGACCGAGAGAACCCATCTTCACCCGTCTCTCGGGCGCTGATTACAAAATATTCGGTCGTCCCTCGTCAACACACGCGGCAGGGATGGCTCGAACGCGTGACTGACCAGAACCGGGTTCAGCCGGAAGTGATGGAGAGGGGCGGGGAGAGAGAATTTTGTGGAGCCTGAAAGTAAAGGAGTTGCGGAAAAAAACTAGAACTCTTTAGTGTCTCGGTAATGTCCATCCCATCACTCAAAACGCTCCAGGCAAGAATTTTGGGTGAGGTCCAATTTTCGCTCAAAAAGGATCTCTTTTCGTCCACCGATGGCCCGAAGTGGGGTGTCTCCTCCCCCCCCCCCCTTCCACCCAAATCCTCTCCACACCTCGTTGTGGGATCAACTTCGTCTGCATAGTGACCCAGCGGCGGAATGCCTCGCGGATTAAAAAAAGTGAAAAGCGCATTCCGATTTCGTAACGAGGGCATTGTCGGACGGAGGACCGGACCACGCCTAGGTGAGTCTCGCGAACCGCCCCGTCGCTAGGATCCTTCCCTTCTTTACTACCTCAGGGGTTTGGATAGGATGGCGAGACCCTCTTTTGGCAGATGGATCTCTCCTCGTAAGCGTGAGCAGGACCTAGACCGTTTTTTTCTATGTTTTAGTGGATCCAGCTGATGCCCAACATTTGCTGCAGTGGGAAGGGATCGAAAGGGTTGGCCGTTTCGTCATTGTTCGATGGAAAGTGCATCCATTACGGAGCGTCCCGATGTTACTCTTCTTCATGTCAATCTACGCAATACCCTGCATGTCATCTCGAGGTTGAGTGGCAAATGATAAGCAATCACCTACCATATAGTTGATGCACGCAAATAAAATATTTGTGGTGACATTGTACGTCTATTTGCTTGTATAAGCGATGCATTTTAAAGTTGCAGATGCCGTGTTTATTATAATTCTACTTGCTTTCGTAGACGCTATTTTCTGAAGTGAACTATAGCTCCTTACGCCAAGGGGACATAATGACTACTTGAATATGACTCGGAGGGTTAAAACGCGTGGTAACAATAAAAATCTTGCGGAACAGTCCTATTTATATTTCATTTTATATGTTCCATAGTATGAGGCTCAACTAGGTGGAAGTTGAATTTCGTAAATGAAATAAAATCGGTACTACATGTTTCGACACCGATGTGTCGAAACATGTCGTACCAAGGAAATAAATCTGTGGAAGGAAACAAAGTTAATATTTCATTTACGTTCATTTTATATATTCTTCTTCTACGACATCAGGCCTATATATTTTCAAGCTACGTTTGAAAATTTAAAACGCAATGTTTAAAAAGTAAATATCTCTTAACTTTCTATCGGTGTGATCTCTTATGCTCTTCTAAATGCGTAGTTCAGTATTCTTGGTGTTTCCGGTTACTTGATGGAATAAGACTTCAGAAGCCTTATCTCTATCTGAGAATAAAAATGTGTGGCAGATGAAGTGGTGAGAGTAAGTTAACCCTTTCGGGCTCGAACCCCGCCAAGTTGGGCGTGGTGTGCTGTGTAAATGATGGCGGTTTGCCTCCTGACCTGCGGTGACCTCAGCTGTTTTTATATCGCGTCCAATCAGACCTGAGTTGTATTCGAGGTGGGCATAAAAACTTTTGGTAACTTGGCCTTCCTTCTCCTTTGTGTCTCCCATATCTTACCCTTCCTTGCTTTCCTATCTTCACTAAAATCATCAATTTAGTTTGTCCACCGAGAACCACTCTCCCAATCTACTGGTCAGAGTTTTCATTAATTTATTTTTCAGTTTCACCTTCCCATTCCTCTTGTGCAATCCAGTTCTTTCACGGGGCTTATTCATTTGCATCTTAGGTTGCACGTGGGAATTGTTTTTTTTTGCACGTGCAGGTGACTACAATACCTTTGCTACCATTCTCACAAATCGAATATCAAATTCATGCCATTCTTATATTGGGAAATTTATTCAAAACCAATTTTTTTCTGCACGCTAAAAAATTTATTTATTCCTTTGAGTTATGCGTGTGATGATTATCAATGGCCGTTTCAAAACCTCCCAGATCTTAAGCCTAGCTCAACTTTCTTTGGAATCATTATTCACCCATTTATGATCAATACTAACAGCATATGATTCATTACGTGAGGAGAATGAAGCAAACATAATTTTTCAGGTGGTATTACAGCTCAAGAAACATTGATATCCACGAACATGGTTCTTAAGACCTTTGTAATCTTATAGCGATGGAGATTGAAAATTTGTTGGGACTTAATAATGTACCGATTATGATAGGCGAACTAGAAAAAAGCAGAAGAAGGATCTAAACTATTGAAGGACGTTGATTAGAGGCAAATGATTTTAGTGTAACCTTAACCTTTGGGGGGGAACGATTTATCACCTGAGTACGACAGGACAAAAATAATTTTTGTGCGTAGGGAAATGTTGAAGAATGTAATGAAAAATTGTCAGAAGCATGAAATAAATCTCTCTTCGGAATTTGAGATGGATAACCTTAATGAAATTCGAAAATATATCAAAGCGTACAATAGAAATTAAATCCTAAAGCCAAAATTGGAGAGAGATATATAGTGAGAAGGAGTTTCCAATAATAAAATTTGACTTTAGTCATTCACGGATGCTGGGAAATGGATCAGATATAGGTATACTTATATTTAGAGAAATTCCTTTAAAGCCATCAATTGCTTTATTGTTATGTGGATACTAACTTTCTACCTGCACGTGGCTCTTGCATATAACATTTTCCCATGATGCAGTAGCGTTATAGCTCTTATCTGCATGAAAGTAGTACATGTTTGCTGATCTTCACCCCCTGCTATACACCCTCACGGTGTTTCGCAGGGTATAAAGTAGGCTTAGAAGTCATGAATTCAACTTTACTCGTTACAGTAATGGCTAAAATTACTTTAGATTAAGCTTCTAGGAAAATAATGGGTTAGCAGAGATATGGCAGCTATTAGACTAATTTTTGCATCCTTGTGTAATAATGTAAATGCACATCGATGGAGTGTGACAGGTATAAAGACATCTCTCTCCTTGACTATCCTTTTAGTTCCATTTAATATGCAGTACAATCCAGATGTCAGAAATTGAAATGTATTTTATAGAAAAAGAAGGAGGCAATGTGATGGGTAGAAAGGCAGTCGAAAGAGGAAGTTTATTGGGTGGTGGTGGAAGCTGGAGGTTACTAAAGTAAGTAGTTAATCCACATAACACCCTGAAAACCACCATAAACGTGTGGCGTGGGCTGAATATTCACAAAACATGAACTCCATATTAAAATTTATGAGTATTAGTAGTTGTAATTGAGTCTAGTTATAGCAAAATAAAAATTATTTAAGAAGCGGAGCAAACGTGCATTAACGTGCTCTTTGTTGGGTAAGTTTTAAGTCATTATGCCGTTAAAGAACTACCTATTCAACTTATCTATAAACGAGTGTACATGTTATTTAATTTATTTACAGCTATTTAGAAACATAATTTTTTGATATAAGAAAGTCTACTGAAGTCATTCGATTTAATAATCTATTTCTCTAATTTTATGTTCATGATTCAGTCATTCCATTCCATAATCCTACCACAGTAAGTCGGATTTTGCAAAATATGTTTTAGCGTGATGAGTAAAAATATCTTCTAGGAATTTACTTAAAAGATGAAGTCCGACTCCTGTCTTCAGGTGTCTTGCAGTACAGTATTTAAGCCACTGATGGAATGAGATTCGCTTTGGTTTTTGTTATAGCTCTCTTTTTCACGGATACAAATAGTGAGTTGAGTTGTGAGGATTTTTCATTACTACTTCTAAAAGAGCTACCTGCAACATGAAGCAACCTCTACGGTCCCTCTTTCTGATTCCTGAATGCCTACATATAGAATAACACAGTACATTTATGCGTACCACTACGTAAATGTCATAATTTTATTTCGCGTGCCCCAAATCTCGCGCGGTAATTGGGGTCAATTTTCTGATCCTCTGCTGTCAAACCTCTTTGACTCCGCTGACTTGAAATCGCTATTTCAGAGACTCCTGGATTCAATTTCAACGGTTCGCGCCAAAAGGGCCCCACGCTATTGGAAAAGGGTCGGAATTGGTTTCCAAATCCTAATTACTGCCCTAACGTCACTGGATTTGGTTTAGGGCACACCATGGGCGTGTGATCCCCGGCCGTTGTGTCCCAAAAAAATTCGGGCAAAGGTTAAGCCGGGACCCGATTCGGGGGCGCTATTCCCCGATCCTCCATCTTCTCCCTATCTCGCAACCTTGATTGCAGCACCCCACCCTCTTGTTTCCTGTCCAGCGAGAGTAGGGATTTTTTTATGCGTCTCCCCCCATCCCCACGAGGTACCCTCGGACCAGGAATATAAGGGTCAGGACTAGCCCGGATGTATCCTCCTAAGGCGAGCCAATAATCCACCCCCTTCACCCTCAGCGTTATTCATGAACAAGGGTGAACAAAGAGGCCTGAGTAAGAAGGGGTGAGGCGGAGGTGGGGAGGTCAAAGCGGGTCCGTGATGGCCGTGGGATTGAAGAGAGAACGGACACATGAGCGGACGGTACAGTAGCCAGCGACCACTCCCCTCTCCCCCATGACCCCGCGCGCCGAATACCCCTGCTCTCGACCACACCCTTCCCGAGTCTTAAGCAGGAGGGCGAATATCCCTCCCCCCTGTACCTCTCATTTCACTCCACACACGGGCCGTAACCAGTGTTTCCGTGACACCAAACCCCGTGAAATACGAAGTCCCCCCCTTTTTATATGGAGCGTGAAGGGGGAGGGACAGGATGTTCCCAGCGAGGGAAGACGAGCCGTCGTGGAGGTGCGACCCGTGTCTGCAACGTTCGGCGTTCCCTCATTGGTCCGGATGCTGGGTCCTGGGAGTTTTTGAAACTGGTCCAAAATCCTCCTCCATCATCCTGCTCATTGACCACCGATTCCTGAACAATCCCTTGCCCAGTGACCGTTCCGTATGAGTAGAGTTATAGGATGAAATATATTATATATCTGTACTGAATGTAAAGCTTCTTTCTCCATCGCGCATATTTAGTTAACTTTGCCGTAAACGCTGTGTTGGAGTTGATAGCCATTTCGCTGTGTACTAGTGTCCGTTTGAAGTAGACCCACTGTCACGCACACTTTTGGTGGTTTGAAGGGTGTCGATGTAGCAACAAATTTGAGTATCATCTAAAATTCGAATCTGAAACGATAATTACAACCCTTTCCCTCAATCGTATTTGTCTTCGGAGAGTGTGAGAATGCATACGGCATTCTTATTTGCCTCACAGTTAAAATTCATTTAGTGGGACTGATGTGTTGTCAACCCAATTAAATAAAAATATTAATAAATAAAAGGACTACTTTTCAAAATTATCTTAAAGTAAATGTTACAAATTGCGGGTGCATTAGTGTAGCAATTTGCGTAGTCAACTAGATTAATTGAATCTAGCCAGAATTTAAAATATTTTCGTACCTATGATGTCTCTCATTTCTCCACTTCATTTTATTCTTCCAACGAACTCAATGTTTCTTTTCAGTGTTTATTAGCATCCCTCACCACCAAAATACAGCATCAACATTTCGCCGTGTGCAAACCTGGCATTCCATGATACTTACCGCTCATCTTTTCGAAGGAAACTGTGCCTAACATCGAGTTTCTTGGAACTTGTTTACAAGCATTAAGGGTGTACCTATGTTCAAAGGGAGAAATAATGATGGTGACACTGAGGACTAAGAAAAGATTAGTGAATTGTATAATTTGTTTACCATGACATTTTATGCCGACACAAATGAAGATCACTATGATAGCCTGGCAACTTTTGAAAAATGTGGGTGAAGAAGGTCGTAGAAGGTAAGGTTATTGGAAGGGAAGACAAAAGAAGAAATTTTGTTCATGAAATGTAAGTAGAGTAGCTTAGGGTTGGTGGAATTCGGATAAACAATGCGATTGGTTGGAAATGAGGAAAGAAGTAACGAAGCTTTGAAGGCCACGGTAGAGCGAAAAATGTTAGACAAGCAAGGAAGAGGGTAGAAGAGTACCTAGTCTGTTTTAATGTAGTGATGAGAAACGGTAAGGTAACAGAGCTAGTGAAAGTCAACACATGAAAAAGAGATGTAACCAGCTGCTTGAGAATATGTATTTGAGACCATCTTTACCTGGTGCACCTTCCCTACTTATATGCTATGTAGAGATTACTTCACGTTCAGTACACTGTCTACCAGATGGAACGTAAAACCCTTAGGCTCCTTTTGCTTGAGGAATGGATAATGATGATACCAAGTTGCGCTCCACCCTTCCTCCTCTCTCCGAAAAATTCTTTCCCTTACCGATTCCCCCACCTTTCTTTCCTAAATGGCGCAAATGACCTGTTTTCGATCACCTCGTCTGAATAAGTCTTGCTTTTACAGCGAAGGTTTTTATGGCGTTTCCTCGATGAAGGAGGTTTTAATTCTTCCGGGGTCCGACCAAGTTTGTTTACTCTGGTTCACAGAAGTCTCAGATTCAGTTAGTTCGGATCCAACAGCCATCTTTACGCTGAAATTCAAAGAGATAGGGTGAAAACAGATTTAGTGAAAGGAAACACGTGACTGAGAGATGTATCCAGTCACTTGAGAATACGCTTGAGGATATTTGAGACCATCTTTACGTGGTGTGCCTTCCCTACGTGTGCGTTACGTAGAGAGTACTATGTTCAGTACACTACCTGCCTGATGGGACGTAAAACCGTGAACCATTAGACGCTGGTGGTCCACCTCAACCTGAAGATGGCTTCCGTAGCCGAAACTGTTGTCATCCAGAAGTAGACTAGTAGACTAGAAGTAGACACTGAAGTTGACTAGATATTGTTGGGTTGATCACATATAATCCTTCATTGTACTCCCCACGAAACTACTATGGTTATTATCATCATCATCTTTACATCAATCTGTAGATTGATTAACTACATCCCTTTCATTCTTCCCTTTGCCAAACCAGATCATTTACTTCGCCATAACTCTTCATACCAACTCTGGGTTCGTCCTAGATATTTTTGACCCTTGGTATTTCCAACCCTATCTCCTAACCTCAGACCACCTCTGAACATCCCACTGACCTCCTTGTTGGTTATTGTAGCGCTTTTATATTTCAAATATTCGGTGTAAACAAATAGAACGATGTAGTCCTCCCGGTCCCTGATACAGAAACGATCGCGTGGACTCATGGCACATGCGCACATTTTTTGTCTGCGAAACGGACCCCGTTCCTCGCCGGTTTCGCGAACAAAGGTTTGGCCTGTTTTCCGCCTCTCTATCTTGCTTTGGTGTCCAGTTGTTTCACTCTAGCGATGGCGGAGTAGGGTGTGCGGGGCAGGGCAAGCGCGCAGATGAATGACCGACTCCCTTGCAACGAGTGACCCTTCCCTCCTCGCCAACCATTCTCCCGGCCGTGAAACTAGCACCGGGGGATTAGTTTCGACAAAGGTGCAGGCATATTAAAATATTATGCGTAATCAGTCAAGGATATTAATGGGATACCTCTCTTTTTTTATCTCAGCGTCCCCCTTCCCCTCGAGCGAGTGTGGAAAAATGTAATTGTTGGCATCCTTTAGTTCAGTGACACGCACACAGTCCGGGAATGGTGGTTTAAAAAATCTTGAGCACTATACTACCGACCAGATTCGCTGCTAGCTCTGTTCCGGAACGCTTCTAAAAGTTGCTTCGCTGAAAGGTTCAACCTTTTTTTTTAATCTCTGATGAGAAATGTTTCCCCTTTCATGGACTTCGCTCTTTGTCGATGTCTTATATGACGCTCGTCATCTCATTTTCTGCCTCAATTTTTCAAGTGCTCTCTTCGCAACGATGGATTTTTTTCAGAACCATTTGCACCAAGTCTTCCGCTCCGTTCCTGAAGACGCGCTCACTCCATTGCTGCGTTCTGTAACAATCGGTAACGCGGAGCTATTTTGAATTAGAGTGTGAATAACGGTTTTTCCGCCCCATTTTTCATCTCATCTGCATCACTTACCATTCTTTTGAAACTTTGGTCCACCCAACTGTTAAAGAGGCTTGAAAAATTAGATTTCAACATTTTCAGCTGAATTGCCTTTATGAATACAGGTTTCCATTTATGATCTTCACTGTTGATGAATTTCCACTATTTTTTTAAGGAAACTGTTGGATTTTAGATGTCTACTAAGTCTGTTTAAGCCGGAAAAATAACGCTTGAGTTATTTATTAATAAAAAGATTACCGGATTTTCTCACATTTTCATTCTTACATGTTTATCCGACACAAATGCGTTGAAGGATACGGTTCCAAGGATTCTCTATGCCTACAGCAAAATATTTCTAATACCCTTATTAGGCATTTAAACTTAAAAACTGAGATTGCCCCAGATTGAATAGTAATTGTTGTACTAGAGATAATGATAGAAGGTATAGAATAGAAGTAAGGAAAGTTATTATTCATCGAACATTCCTATGATTGCGTTTGATGTAGCTTCATGCCAGTCAAAGGAGTGCAATATATATCAATCGCAAAGTTTTGAAACTTTGTATTTCTCGAAAAAATAAACTGTTTCTTTTCTATTTTTTTACTGAAATGTAAATTATTTTGTTGCATCCCTGTTTATTTATTTATTCAAATACTTTACGAATTATGCTGTATCCATTAATTTATGATTTGTTTTATTTATTTAATTTATTAATTTTTTACGTATTTATATATTTCTAGTTGGAATTCAGAACTGCCTAGTCTGCAATGTTTGCACGCGAACAACCATCTGCCTATTCCTTCGGAGAAACTCAAAGCTGCGACCCTATGATCGGCAAGACAATGTGCCATTCACCTGCTCTACGCCGCCAAGAAGGGGTGCAACTTGGTTGATCATGTAAGTAGTTGACTTTTAAAATTTTGTGTCTTCCTCAGTAATAAGCCTCACAAGTGAAAAACATCGGCCAACATTCGTATGTGTGTTGCATGAAGTTATGCAACATTTCGTGACCAATTACGAGTCTTTCTAAGGTGCATTCAAATGAAGTTAATTTAAAATTTCCCTACTATCAAGGTTATACTGCGTCATGAACCTTATTTTAAAGTAATTTTTTAAAATAAACACGAAATTCATTCTTCGAGCCAAAATCGATGAATAGCTTTAGGAAAGACAAGTCTTAAAGCGAATATCATGTGGTCTTTTGGGAATGAGAATGAAGACCAAATGATGAGTAACAAATGAAGAGGTTGTAAGAAGATTAAGGGTAAAAATATTCATGCAATTCCACAACTAAGAAGAGTGTCTTACTCTGAAATTATTAGCTGCTTTGCATGTGTAGCACAATTGTTTCCTATCTGAATTTATTTCAGTTTATTGCATGACAATACTTTAATTTCTATCTATATTATTTCATGGAGACTGCGCAATAATTTTAGTGGAACCACCACTATTTCTTAGCAGTTCTTTAGGCGATTATATTAGGATACTATGTAGATTGATTGTTTAACATCGCGCACTCAGTGCGTAGGACTAGCGCATAGTTCCTAATTATTATTACGTAGTTGATATCATATTTTAATAAGCATTGGAAGTCTGGTACGTAATTAAGTCGTCCCGCATCCCACAAGGTTCGCCGTTTGATTACAGGTAACAATAAACTCTCACTTAAATATTTCCTGGAATGACATAGTTGGAGTAGGTTGGACTATCTTACTACTGAAGACAGCGCTTGAGGAATATTCTGGTCCCTTCTTTCGCAATTAGGCGTCGGACTATAGCGAATAAAAATGAGCTTCATCGTCATCTGCATGCCTGGTTAGGAGCTAACCCAACCAACAGGACTTTGAGGTGGCATTCAAGGTAAAACGTACCTCTACATTTACCGAACTTCCTAGAAGCTACCAGGAGAGTGTGTGGAGGGGGGTGAATCATCTCCATATTTCAACTAGAGACATCAGCAACTGGTTACCACACTGCTGTGAATTTAAAGAGGCTAGCAGATAGGACAATCGAGTGGAGACCTTCGTCAAACCTATCTTTGGATTGTCCACTTCTGATGACCACTTCTTTGTAAGAGAGACCTGATACTCATTCAACATCTAGCTCGTGCAGCTAAATGCTAGTATCTACGAAGGAATCTATTTTTTTCTAAACGAGTAAGCCATATGTTTAAATGTATCGTTATTCTCTTAATAGACAGTAAATATTGCAGTTATCTTGAGTCAATATAGTGATTTTTAAGCACCTACAGCCTCATATGCAAGTGAACAAAATATTTTAATGACGTAATGGAGGTGTCGGGGCCACCTGACTACTTGGTATTATTTCCGGAAGGAAATCCTACACCGATGAATAATCTGATAGTGAATGTTTGGGGAACAGTCTCGTGGCGAATATTTCCGCGTCCAGCGTAGATTGCATCTTGAGGAACATGCGTTCCTGAATGACCCGAAGGCGGAATCTTTGATGTTTTTCGTAGCTTAAAAGAGGGGTGAAAGGGAAGGCAAACTTTTTCGCGGCTTGGCGTTGCATTTAAGCCATTGCTTTTTATTAATCGACTAAAATTTCGATTTATAATTATGGGAGTGGAAGACAGTTTCTTTTCCGCAATTCAAGCGTTGTGTGAATTCAAAAATAGTGGTACGCGATACTTTCCACAAGTGACCAAACAAAAAAGACATAATTGTGAATTTAGCATGGAATATGTTTAACATTTGAATTAACCATCGGTCGTGAAGTCAGATGCAACTTTTATCACAGCACACATGTTACATGATCTGTCATATTTTTTTATACGTTGTTTATCTTACATCAATGGAAAATCAGCGTCATTCTAAGATTTTAGTGCCATGATAGACGTGGTGTATCCCTCCCTGGGTATAGATATTGTATTTATCTTAGTGATATGCTTATTGCATATTGACTTATACATATGCATATAAGTCATCTTTACGGATAAATATAATTTTAGTGATTTGAGAACCTCAATACGTTAATGTGTCGATGTTACATGATCTGTCATATTTTTATGCGTTGTTTATCTTACATCAATGGAAAATCAGTGTCATTCTAAGATTTTAGTGTCATGATATACGTGGTTTCGGAAAATTGCCTTGGTTTTGAATTTTATGCTAATCCTCTGGTTATGGTGAAATTATTCTGCCAATGAAATAAATAAGTACAGCAATTGATATAATGGTGAAAACTTGCTGTGAGATGATCAGTGCCAATTATATGAATGTCAGAAGAGGGATGCATATATGGTGGAGAGAAAATTTTCATATCGTGGCATTGTCTTTTCGATTTTATCGGTTAAACTTGCGTGCTTTGCAATACTAATGTTCCGCCCCAGCAAATGAAGCAATATAAAAATATCAATGTAATATTCGCAATAGTTAGGCTCTATTCATTAATTCGTGAAAAACTAATATTCCTAGTTTTATCACCCCTTTTAGTTTTTTGTTGGAGGCTTATGCAAATATTGGCTGAAATTGACTTGGAAAAATTGCTTAAGATAAACCCTAAATTTAGCAGCGCCAGTTGGGGTGAAATAAGTAGCTAGGATGCCAATGGTATGTTATGTCCGCAACTTGTGTAGGAAATTTTTTCTGTAATAATAATCTTGTCTCTGATAATTTTCTTAGACTAGTAACTTCCACGCCCTTGAATAGGCTCACCTCTGTCGACCTCATCGTCTTCTGACTTGATTGCATACGCTAGAAGGCGAAGCGAGAAACTCGGAGTGGAATTCACCGGCGTATAATCTTTCAGCCGGAACGCGGAGGAGGATGAAGATTTGGCCTCAGCTCGCGGAATTGAAGAGGAATGAGCGAAATAAATTACGTTTCCACCCCGCGCCATTTCCAGTTTCCCTCAGCGATGTTATTTACACCTCGGATTTATAAGCGGAGACCGGCTCAAAACATACCCTTTCGCGGGAGAGAGAGAGAGTCCGATTCGCGCGCTACAAGTTGAGATTCGATAATGCGTGCCCTCTGTAGTGGCCTTGAATCGCTGGAGGAGACTGAGAGAGAGTGAGGGAGAGAGATAGATAGATAGAGAAGAAGAGAGCCCTGCAATTACGTGGGGGCGGCGTCATTTGTTAACCAACAGCTGCGTGAGGGGTCAGCCCCATTCAACATCCGGTGGCGCTGGACGCGGATAACTCTGGCTACCCATAACCTCACTGCATCGCCCCATTTTATCCTCATCCCCCACCCTCAATTTAACTCCCGCCTCCACCCCTTCGCCAATACACCCACCCCTTTTATTCTCTCCTTCCAGCGCAAATGCAACATGATTCCACCGCACCCTCCACCCCCGAACTCAATCCTTCCCTTCGCGATCGCAGGACTCGGGCTCGTATCCAAGCACTCCCTCAAGGAACCGGTTTCCCGTTCGATTCCCGCCGAGTCTACGACGATGCCTTTCTCCCCAGACACTCCATTCCCCCTTTTTTCCTCCTAATCTTCATCAATCATGCGCCATCGCCATCAATCACTGCTCCAGATGAAAATTTCTCCTCTCGAGTGGGTGGAGGGCGAAAATGGAGCGGAGAGCAACCGTATCTCCAGAAGGGTTGGGTGAATGCATGTCCGATTAATCATCGTATGATATCCCATTGCGTATGGGAAATATATAGGTATAATCATAGAGTATGTTATACTGTAGGGCTCACCCCAAAGCAAAAACTGTTATACGTTTTGACGTAATTAAGGAGACTTATTAACTAAATTAAGGGGACCGCAGAGGGCAGCAGTAAGATATCAAACTTGTAATTACGTTTTCGGTAAACATATCTCAAGAAGGTTGAACGCTGCCTCCGCTAATACGCCGCTACCCAAGAGTCATCGCAATTGTGAACGTATTTATGTTTTTCTAACGGTTAAAAACCTCTTCTTACCTATCTGTGTCTTCAAATTAGCACCGGCATTGATAAACGTTTCAGACCTGGACAGGAATGGAGGGGTAAGGAGGAAGGGTGTAGAGAAACCCGGCGTCGGCATCACCAAGGCTTAACGTCACATCCGACGGACGGAGTACTGAACTCGAATGCTTTCCACAAAGCTCTCCAGCAGGGGACGGTTTACGAGTAAAAAATAGCATTCGCTCCCTATTCTCAAACGCAGGCTCTCCAGGGTAAGATGTCAATAACAACCCGACCTCCAGCTTCAAAACTCCTTATGTTATTCAAATTTTAGGAAATGATGAGATATCTCCAACAATGGATTCTAGGATGTCGAGGACTTATCAAGAGTCTAAAAGTTATTATACTCCTACCGATATGTTAGGGCTTACCTTAACCGAGGTTACACAACATGTACAGTATTAACTTCGCAAAAATCCACGAAAAGGCGTTGAAAATCCTCCAGGTGCCCTCTACGGTCCACTTCTCCGAACTGTCTCAAAACGTACAACATGATTGGGCAGGTGGTGAGACCTCCCGTATAAATTACTTTATGATGTTATATAGAGTCCGTCACTCATTAGGGCAAAAGTAATATTTGGGACCTCTCTCATTGTCACGTTTTATCTTCTATGCTTGGATATAAATTTGTGCGGTAATACTGCCAACGTCATTGGGATTCTGCCAGTAATGTATTGTAACGTATCAAAATTTAGCCATATCATGCTGGGGAGTTGGGGAGCCGCCATGTTGGTTTTTGTACAGAATATTTATACGGAGACATAGGGAAATATGGCGTCGAACTCGACAATGGCCAATTTGTCATTGAGCCTGGTGATTCAGGTCATTCGGGAGTTGCATTCCCAAGAATAGAAATTGTCTCGCAGGCTATTGTTGAACTCGCGGCAGGTTACGGAGGGAGACTAATTATGGCCGGGCGTTAACAATTAAGAAGTGCGGATATAAAGAGGGACGAAGAGCGAGACGGGGGGGCTGCTAGGCTAGGAGGCGGCGAGTCGAGGAGTCGAAGGAGGTGAAGGCTGATAGTCCAAGAAGAGGGAAGTGTCTTCTAGGCGAGTCTGATAGTCCAAGAACAGTGAAGGGGCATCTAGCTTCGAGTCTGATGGTCTGACAACAGTGAAGGGGAAAGTGGCATGGCGGAGAAGCCAGGATTAACCCAAGGAGACGGGGATCGCCTCAGCTAGAAACTCCAGATAAACTAAAGGGATAAAGCGGTCCACTCCCCACTATTATGTAGGTACTTATTTTAAGAGGGTACTGGCTATATTTTATGTGAAAGTGAAAAGTGAAATGGCTCGTGAAGTGATCTATGGCCTGTAAAAATTGAGCCTGAAGATACCAAGAGTGAAAGTGATATGTTGTGAGGGTAATTTATTATGATACTGTTTATATTTTGTTGTAGTGTGTGAGACGAAATAAATTGAAAATAATATAAATTACATTTATGGCGCCCAACGCTTGAGCACGATAAAATATTAGACGTATGGGGTTGAGTGCTAGCTTACGTTTAATAGATACCACGAGGAGAACCTGAGAGGTGTAGAGAAGGAAGTGTTCACGTTAGAGAACGCGAGAAAAAAAAAGACATCGGGAAAATTACTACAGATTAAGTGTTAGTAGTAACGGTGTAATTGTATAAGATGTCCCGAGCAAGTAAAAGTTTGTTGGAGTTGAAGAAGGCCGAGGTGCAGGAGGAATTGAAGAAACTAGGGTTAGGCACCGAAGGAGTTAAAAATGAATTGGTCGGTAGGCTTAGATCTGCTCTCGAGGAACAGGGAGTAGTCATTGAATCTCACAAATTCGAGGTCGAAGACAGGACTCCAACAACGATGGATTTATGGGCTTGGTTGAAGGAAGAGAAAATCAAGGAGAAAAGGGAACGAGAAGAAGAGAGTAGACGGAGAGAAGAAAGAAGACAGAAGGAGCAGGCGGAGCTGTTAAGAACAATCTTGAGGGAGCAGGCGGAACAGCTGAAAGGAGCAGAAGTTAGGATGAATACGCGGATAGAAGAGGAAAAAGCAGAAAGGCGCGCAGAGATAGAGGATGTCCGCGAGGAGGCGAATAATAATGTCCAAAGTATAGCGGCGGAAACACGGAAGGATTTATATAATGTCAAGGAAAGGCTAAAGGATTATGAAAGCTTGGCGATAGAAACGCGTGAGGAAGTGAGGAATATCACAGAAAAGATGCAGCTGCTGACCGCAGAAAAATTGAAGGAAGAGTCGGAACTGCAAGGAAAAGTACGAATAATAGCGCAGAATGAAGCGGAAAAGATAAGGCTGCAGTGTTCGCGAAACTCAACCGCAATTCAATCACCGAGAGTGATGATGAAGATTCCACATTTTGACGGTAGGAGAGGAGCTAGGCCTATGCGATACATCAGTGAGCTGGAGGAATACCAAGCCATGTACCAATTATCCTCCAACGAAATGCTGAAAATCGTAAGACAAGGTCTGACGGGATCTGCAGGCGAATGGTTTACCGCTATATCACATCTACTAGAAGACGTAGAGCAGTTCACACAGCTGTTTATGATGCAGTATTGGGGGCGTGAGCAGCAGATGGAGGTTCGGAGGACGCTAGATTCCGGCCGGTACGTTGAACGAGGGAATATCAGCCGAGTGGAATACGCAACATCCCGAATAAGCACTGCTAAGGAACTAAGGCCACCGATGGAGGACGAGGAAATAATCTATAGGTTGGAGCATCATTTTGGTCCGGAGGTCAACACGGCAATCATATCGCAGCAAATAAACACCATTCCTAGATTTTTGTCATTGCTCAGCCGATACGATAGGGTGGTGCCGCAGCCGATACAGGAGACGAAGGAAGAGAGCCGAAGAAGATGGACAGGAACCGAGGAAAGGAGAAATGATTTTAGAGGACGTGGATACAATCCTCCACCTCAGAATCATAGTACTAACGGAGATCAACATAATGCATCCGGCAAGCAGAGGCAGACACCTCCGATGAGACGGTACAGCAGCCGAGAACAAATGGATGGACGGAGTTACGAAGAAAGACCACCCAGGGAGAATGCAAACATCCGCACGATGATTGTGGAAAACTCCGGGAGTAGTGAAGAAAGGCATGAAGAGCAGGGAAACGCGAAGGGGCGAGTCGTGCAAGCAGTCCCGACACGACATTAGCCAGAGAAATGGGGACCGAAGAAAGAAATAGAGGAGACAGGAGCAAATGCGACAAGGAAATCAGGAATATATTATGCATACCCGAAGATTTGACCGAAGAAGAAAAGGAACACGGATCGCATGAAGAAAACAAGTGTCCGGAAATTGTAGTGGAAATAGGGGGGCGGAAGTTTAAGGCACTAGTGGACACCGGTTCAGAAATCACATGTCTGAATGAGAACACATTTACGGAGAATCCAGAGGTATTCAAAGGTGTATTAGAGGTACCAATACGGGGAATTCAGGTGATCGGAGCAATAGGTAGGAGGAGCGGGAGAATTAGTAAACAAATCTTTCCCACAATAAACATAGGGAAGATTGATGTAGTAATTAATTGCACCATCATACCTAATCTAGTGAAGCCGTTAATATTGGGCACGGATACATTAGAGATGCTGAAAGCGGAGATTAATTATAATGAAAGCACCATAATCCTGAGGCAAGGGCGGAAGATAGAAGAAAGAAGATTCGGAATGCCTACGGAGTCGTCACAGAAGCTAATAATGGCAATTAAACAGGGGCAGTATGAGGAGAGAGAAGATACAGTTTCTATGGAGGAAATCCACAGCAGCATGAGAAGCATCAGCGATTTACAGGAGAAGGAGTTTAGAGAATTAGCGGGTATTATTTATAAGGAGAAGAAGATTTTCAGAAATACGCCCGGAAAAATAAAGGGGTATTATTATAAGGTGGAGATAAAAGGTGACGAGGAGTTCCACGAGAAAAGTTACAATGTACCGCTAAATTACCGTGCGAAGGCACGCCACGCTATTAATCAGCTGTTGGAGCAGGGACTCATAGAAAAGAGTACATCACGATATGTATCACCCCTGATATGTTTACCGAAGCAGGATGGCTCAATAAGGCTATGTCTGGATGCAAGGGCGGTGAATAAGATGATGAAGCCGGATTACGCTACTTCAAGAACGCCTCAAGAAATATTTCAAGATTGTGCTAACGTAAAATACATGACATCTTTAGATCTCACGCAAAGCTTCTACCAAATTCAACTACATCGAGATTCTCGGAAGTATTGTGCAGTTTACTTTGAAGGATTTATATACCAATTTACTAGAGGGCCGTTTGGCTGTGCAATTAGCAGTAACGCATTAGTCAGAGCACTTGATTACGTACGTGGAAAGGAAGTAAAGAAGTGTTATCTCAATTTTGAGGACGACTTACCTTGTCTGATGGCAGACAGCACCCAAGAAAAGGAAGATATTCCAGGGTTAGTTGAAAGATTCCAGCGTAGAATCAAAACAAAGGGGCAGAAAGGAAGGGTGCTACGCTCAAGTAAAACACAACAGAGAGGGAATAACTTCGAGATAGGAGATCGGGTTCCACTATGCACGAACGGAACGAGGAAAATTCCTGGTATCCCACATTAAACCATACGTAGAAATCACTGCACTCACAACAAAACGCACAAGAAACCAACTCCACACAGAACATCGCGCAAGCACAGTTGAGTAAGGACTGAGAACGTAAGAAAATAAGCACTCAGTTATGCGATTTTCTAGTTACATTGTGAGCAAGCGTCGGCAGACACAGATTTACCGCGCCATTTGTACACATTTTATCGCAAGGTCGCAGAGGTGTAACAAAGTAAGGGCTTGTGATTAAAACTTTGTATTTGTGCGGTGAGGGAGTGGATCTACGGTTACTAAATTGGTGTTTAAGTGAAGTCAGCTGGGTGAATGAACATTTGGACTCAATATGATGAGGCTGACAGTTACAATGTAAAACTTTAAAGGTGAAGGAGATTTTATGTTTGATGTGTAGCAAAGTGTGATTCCTTTGATTACCAGAAACTATTTTATTGATGGTTATGCACAATATGTACATTTGGAAATTACATATGACCCAATGTTTTATGTAAAATGTATAACTTATTTTAAAGATGTTAAATTTGAAGAGGGCATATGACATTTGTTTTGAATATTTGTATGTTATGTTTTAAAGGTAAAGTTGATGTTTTAAAGAAGGGTATAATTGCATTTATTGTATTTTATGAATGTATGTAAACATAGTGGATGTGGACCAATTTCAGGGGTAGAACGATCTTTAGAGGCGCCGGGGCGACGCTTTATTTTAATTAGAGGCTTCGAAAGAAAATCTTATAGGATATAATATTTGCTTTCGACGGGGCAGATGTAACGTATCAAAATTTAGCCATATCATGCTGGGGAGTTGGGGAGCCGCCATGTTGGTTTTTGTACAGAATATTTATACGGAGACATAGGGAAATATGGCGTCGAACTCGACAATGGCCAATTTGTCATTGAGCCTGGTGATTCAGGTCATTCGGGAGTTGCATTCCCAAGAATAGAAATTGTCTCGCAGGCTATTGTTGAACTCGCGGCAGGTTACGGAGGGAGACTAATTATGGCCGGGCGTTAACAATTAAGAAGTGCGGATATAAAGAGGGACGAAGAGCGAGACGGGGGGGCTGCTAGGCTAGGAGGCGGCGAGTCGAGGAGTCGAAGGAGGTGAAGGCTGATAGTCCAAGAAGAGGGAAGTGTCTTCTAGGCGAGTCTGATAGTCCAAGAACAGTGAAGGGGCGTCTAGCTTCGAGTCTGATGGTCTGACAACAGTGAAGGGGAAAGTGGCATGGCGGAGAAGCCAGGATTAACCCAAGGAGACGGGGATCGCCTCAGCTAGAAACTCCAGATAAACTAAAGGGATAAAGCGGTCCACTCCCCACTATTATGTAGGTACTTATTTTAAGAGGGTACTGGCTATATTTTATGTGAAAGTGAAAAGTGAAATGGCTCGTGAAGTGATCTATGGCCTGTAAAAATTGAGCCTGAAGATACCAAGAGTGAAAGTGATATGTTGTGAGGGTAATTTATTATGATACTGTTTATATTTTGTTGTATTGTGTGAGACCGAATTAAATTGAAAAGGAACAAATTACAGTATTAATTGTTGGGTGTTAAAAGATGTGTCAACAACTACCGTGATTTTGCATCGATCTCATATCAGCTGTTAGATGGTTTCGCGTTTAAACTTGATTTTATTTACATGTTTAATAAAATTAGTTGTTTAGGCACGAAGTATATTACTTAGTGCTTATTAACGAGTCATTTTCATGCGGTGTCTAAAAATCTATATTATTTCATTTGGATTTGCCCCGGGACGTTTCGCACCTCTCAGTCAATATGTGCCTTACTCTAATAGGGCATTTTCAGGCATGGCATTTAGGCTGAAGCTTCTCAGCTGGGAAAATTTAGAAATGGCAATGCTCAATCCTCACAGGGAGTGATCACGACCTGAAACGAGAACTCGTGTTTCGACGTTTCGATTGTCGACAAGGGTGTTATTCTTAGAGCATTTGAGCGTGACTGGATTCGCCGCAGTATGTAATGCACAGGAATGCAGTCAACTAACTGCCCGAGTTGGACATCGAAACGTCGGCCACTCTGGGCAATCTGACTCAGTGGAAATCCTGAGATGTTTTCTTGATCGATCACAACTTCTCTGAGGCGATTGACCGTGACCGAAGTAGAGCACGCTGATGTGGCAAATTTGTTTGCGCCCAGTGTATTGTTGCTGGATATTCTTGTCCAGAGATCCTTCCACTAACTCAGCTCAGCGTTAGGAAACACGTCCTTGAGATCAGTCGCGGGTTCCAGTAATAAAAATCATTTTATAGGCGGAGATTCGTTTTAGCCAGGAAGTCATCTACCAATAATAGTAGGTTTTTCTACAGCTTATGTGTGATCTACTACCCTCTCCGTCCCATTTCTCCTTGTCACTGAACGCTACTAATATCCTTTATTTTGCCCCATCTTGGAGTCTTCACAACTTCCACGTCCCCTCATCCTGTTCATAACCCATATTCGTTACCCATCTCTCTCTAACCCTATCATTTTCCTCTGAGCTTCAATCTTATGAAGGCAATTGTCTTTCATTGCTTCCTTCATCCAGTTTCCTGCCTGCTTTCGAATTACTTTCTGCACAGCTTCCTCTCTTATCCTATCATGACCGACGGTTCATCAGTCGTCTTCCTCAATTTCTCCTCTTTCCAACTCCAATTTGGCTCCTATCAGACCATTTCTAACCGGCTATCGTAGCCAGCACGTACAGATAAAATTCGGGACTGTTACTTCCTTTTCACCGAACGATCCGTGACCCATTGAGAACCTAAGGTGACCACTTAAACTTTGGGGATAGGAATCGATTACCCTGGTGTCCAATGCTATATTGTTTGCTAATTTTCAAATAATAGCAGGTAACACTCCCCACAGCACAAAACCATATCTGGGTGTACATTCGACTTCATGATTATCGAGAGCGCCTTATGAAACGGTTCAGATTTCAAAGATGTCCTATATCTTGTATATTTCACAACAGTATTTACTCGTGCAAGTGAGTGAAATTACTCAAACTTCATTGTCAGATTGACTTGCTTTGAAGTGTGTAACAAATTTATATCTTTTAGCGTACACTATTGATATTTGTAGTGAGTGATGACGGGGCAAAATATATAGCTTTATTTAAGCAGGTCAATTTTTTCATGTATCAGGTCACATCCATGATGAATTCATTTAAATTACTATAGATTAATTCAAAGCTGTTCAACTACATATACAATCTAGACCTTGATCTAAGGTCTAGTACCCCGCTAGACCTTGGATGTGTGTTTGGATATGAATCATAACAGTAATGCAATGAATTAAATGTGACAAAAGATATGCTTCAAATTAGAGAGAAAACTTGTGGTAGTCAGATGTTTTTTCAGAAACTAGAAAGTAAACAATCAGTCATTGTGGAAATGTATTTTTATATGCATTCTGCCATTTCCTGATGGGAGTAATTACGGGAATGAATGCCTCCCTTGAGAATGACACAAAAGAGAAAGTATATTTCTTCACAGAATACATACCATGTTCCATTAAGTCCATTCACAAGCAATTCAAATAATGCGTTCTGCACTGGTCATTGTATTCCTTAAGCGCAAATACTGTTATATTGGTAATTTCCCGTTTAAATATATTTGCAAACATCAGTAATTATATTGTATGTCCTATTACATGATCACCGATGCGAGGCCCTAGTTTGCGCGGGTTTCGATAGCTTGTCGAGAGGTTTTCGAAATATTCTCCGATGCGAAAAGGTAGTCATTGTGTTCATGGAGTGCAAATACTGTTATGCAGGTAGTTTCCCGCTTAAATCCATTTAAAACTCATGTACTAACATCAGTAAAGTATATTGTAAGTGCTATTACATGATCACCGATGCCAGGTCCTCATTTTCGCCTCGCTTGATCGATTGTCCAGACGTTCACCAGATACTCTCCGATGCGAAAAGGGAGCCCGCTATAAGGAAGGAGGAGCAGGTAGTCTGGATGGAGGGAGCCTAATGGGACGTGAAGAAACAGGTAGTGGACGGTGCGACTGATTAATACACACCGGTTGGTGAGTTTCGAGAGGGGGCGGCGGAGGTTGGTCATCGATCAAAAAATTGCCATCGAGATTGCGAGACAGGGGTTAGGGGTGAAATGTACCGCGCAATTTTTCATCGCCGCGTGGAAAATCACGAGGCGAAATCCAGCGCATTGCGCTGCGGGGAACCACGCGAACTTGATAGCCCGGAACGGGAGATCCAGGCGCTTGGCCTGCGTGAATAATCGTCCTATCTCCCGTAATCTCCCTGCCCGAACGCATATCTTACCCCTCTCCCCCTGTGAGATCAATTAAATCAAGGAAGAAGGGGTGAGGAGGGCGGGGCAGGGGGGGGGGAGTAATAAATGACGAAACAGTCATCATCGTCATCAACCATTCCTCCATTATTGGCTGGTCTTGGATGGTGCCCGCTTCCATTTCTCCTTTTATCCGTTGCCTTAACTTTTTTCCCACGAACGATCTGTTTTCTCTTCCATTAAGTTACATTTAAGTCCTCCATATATTGTGCTTACCTTCGTGCCATCCATAATCCCCATTTAGTTCCCTTCCCTTTTTCTGCCCTGCCTAATGTACTTCCTTTCATCTTCCATCCAAACGCCCTTTGACCTATGAATAGGTCCTCCGTAAACTTTAGTTGCCTATCACGAATTTCTCCATGCAACCGTCTTTCCTCTAATACCGCTTTCAATATTACATCGGCTATCTTTCTCCCCGTGCTCCTCACACCTTCCGTTATTCTTCAAGCTCCAAAGTCAAAATCTACGAAGAATGCTTTTTTGTAAAAACCACGGTTCTGAGACACACAGAGCCACAGTCCACAATCTCTTTCTACACCTGCAACCGATCGCCAGGTAGGTGGCAATGGGTGAAACAACATAATAAGGCATTCATTAATGTAAAGAAATCGACACTTATGTTAGTTACTACGTTTCGGGTTCTTTTGTTAATCTAAAATTGTATCATGTATCAAAATCACCTTTTAAGTACGGTATCTTTACGTGAAATACTGCTAGTAATGAAAAATCATCATCATCAGTGGCAGACAGCAAATATTTAATTATTTGAGATTTGCTAACTGTCATGCAAGAAAAGAAATGATTTTTTTTGTCATTCGTGCATGCCCTAATCTAAATTACTTGTCCTATTTTCCCTGATGGCAGATTCTAATTAATCTTCTTCTGTCCTTAATTGCTAACGGAAAATATGTGTTTTTGAACCTCTCCATCTTACTGCCTCTCTAAATTTATGTTCATGATCTAACCTGCCATATAACGCTGAAGGTTTTGAGTGTATTTTAAATTTCTTCAGAGAACATGCCCGCCTTATATTTTCGCCGCAGATTTATTGTATTTCAACCTACGATTCGATAGTGAATCTCAATAAAATTTTTCTACTAATTTCGATGTCTTGCTTAATCTTTCGTATCACCCTTTAACAAACCTAACTGCTCGTTGCTACTCGTCTCAATCCGGCATCAAACGTAAGAGCAAGGAATGAGAAATAGAGAAGGTATGTCGTTCTGTCCACGTTCGCGATTCGTCCGCGACACCGGACAAAAGTGGCACTGAGCTTTCTTTGTTCCCAGAGCGAAATCCTTGCGGTAATTTGCAATGTAATGTGTTCCTGTGAGTGTAAATGGAAGAAGTTGGACTGCGATTTTCCTGCTGCACTGTGTATGTAAGAATAATCCTGAACAATAATCAGCAAGGTATTGCCTTTTTTATCACACTCGTAAACAACGAAATAATTGAAGTTATTCATATACATCTACGCACTACCCTACATGGCACCGCAAGAGTATGTGGCAGAAAGTGAAGATCACCAAACATGCACTGCTGACATGCAACTAAGAATTATAATGCTACCACTACATCGAAACATCTCAGATATCAGAGTCACGTGCAACTAGATGGTTAGTATCTACATAGTAATGAAGGTTGTAAAGACATTGACGGGTTGTTGATTTCACACGCCCGCTATCTGCATCTATATTCACAAATAACCCTGCAGCGAACCACAACTGAACCTAATCCTACGTAATACACTGCATGCCACTGTGAAGGTGTGTGGCAGAGGAACAACACTCTCTCACATCGGTGTGAAGGAGTGAATACTTCACATCAGGCACATTAGGCAGTTACCCATATAATTCTAGGAAACAAATTGAGTTCACCTGAAATTTCAAATAATCCCTCCACTCGTAGAGTTACCAAAGGTAGTGCTGTGATCACAGTATACTTGAGGGGGCAGATTCCGTGCTTTGACTGTGAGCCTTAGGTCCGTTTAACGCGAGACTGGACATTGTGTACGCATGGAGAGCTGCACAAAGAAAATTACGTCGTGTAAACTAGCGAACTGTATGCAAAACTACGCAAATGCTTGCACTACTGACCCGAAAGTAATCCCTAGGTAACACCGCCCATGCAATTTTTGCGATTGGACGCAGTTTCCGGTAAATCTTCGTCAAAGTAATTATGCTTGCACCCTCTCAGGTTTTTGCCAGGAGATCCCAGCTACCGTGATTCATCTCCAGTCTCGAGTTTTTTTTGTCGATTTTGGATTATTTCTTCAAACAGAAATCATTTTATTTAAAAGTATGGACGGAGCTTTGTAGAAATGTAGCATGACACATTATACATTGTCTGATAGAGACATTCAAAGTCTGTTGAGTATTGACGAGGGGTCATCTTCAAATTACGCCAGCTTTTTGTCGGTTTGTGGTTTCAGGTGTAACATGGTGGAATCTATTCGCAATGAAATGCAATTATTTCATGTTTCCGTAAAAACTTTTTATTGAGACAACCCGGGTTTCAACGTGAAGATGACGACTTGCCGTAGAAACCCGGATCGTCTTGAGTAAAAAGGTTTTTGTGGAAAAACAGGGTCATTGTATTTCATCATTTTTGTCAGTATTTTTGATCCCCTCTTACAAAAAGTGTCTTGTGGTCCTTTGAAAGTTCTCAGTTAAGTTAATCAATGATTTATTATTTGATTACATGTCCTAGGACACCTATCAAAATTATTTCAAGGTCATCCATCCAAAACCCTGCCAATGTTATTCTTTGGAATGATCGGTAGGTGTCACCGATGTAGTCACCGCGCCGGTAGGCGCGACACTGCATACCGTTCCGGTGAGCGGTGCTCACCCCAACCGATATTTTTACATTTAAGAGAGCGCATGACGGGTGTAGGCACTGTTGTCGTGTCAAATGTTGTTTGCGAGAAGCGAAACTTATAGACTAAGCCATACAGTGGCGTAAAGACGTCCATCATGGACATAAAACTAAGAATTAATGAATACAGGCGATCGCCAAATACAGTGGCGGCCGCCGACGGAAAAAGTTCCTTAAAACACAAGAATAGCATTTTTTTTAACAATAACCAAGAGTTGGGACAGCCCAGTTGTTTATTCTTTTAATCTTTTATACTGTTTTTTATATTTTTTAAATATTGTTTTGGCCGCACCATCGGATACATTGATGGTGCAGAACGATAATCACCATTACCGGTGATGACAAGCATTTTAAGTTTCTTTAGTTTTGAACTTTTCGAAAGGTGGCAACCCTATGAATGACCTACAAGGTCCGCCTTTTGACATCTTATGGTTTTTTCCATTGTGTACATGGCCTTTCTGCCCTCCTTATGGGCTTGATGACGCCGTTGAGTGCGCTCCGAAGCGCCACACATCCTTCTGGTCCCCGGCGCCGTTCCCTTGTTGACTGAAGCCTCCTCTATCCGCTGCGTTGCTTTCTCACTTTTCCGCCCGATGGCGCTTCGAACCATTAACTGGATTTCACTCGCCCACCCAGAGTGAGTTCTCTATAGTTGCGATTGGGGTTTAGTCTTATATCAAAAGATCACGTTGGTTGTTGGTCGAAGATGCGTACACTTTCCTTGGTAAAACCTGCTGAATAATGGAGTGGTGAAAATTGATCAATCAATGGTTACAATGCTGCAGATTGATCTTATGATTTTGTTAAGAAAGAAGGGTGTAATTGAAAATAGTTAATGTGTTAATATTCCATTTATAAAAATGAAAGCTATTCGTATCACATAAATATTTGGTAAAATATTTTTTCGCTTAAAATATCAATTTGATTATAAGATATACGACGAAGAAATGCTACATCTGACGCATTAGGTAATATGCTTTGAATACAAGTCTCTTTGAGTACAAAGAAAATTTTACTTCAGTATGCCTATAATATAAAGCTATATTTATTTCAAGATTTATTTCCGTGTAATATATTTACGCAGAATGTTTGGCACATATTGCTGGGAATTATTTTATCATTATACACTCCTGATGGTCAAATTCAGATACATCGATAAAAGCTGCATTGGAAAATGTTTGACGTAATAAGATTTTACTGTTATAGCCATGGTTGTAGCCTTAACACAAAATAGGTAGGGTTTTTCCCTAATTATTATTTTTACCTCGGTACTCTAGGTATAAATGGAATACTATCACCTTGGTGGTGCACTCCTTAATTTAGTCCTTACTTTATATCCTTTCCATAACTTACATCCATTCCATAACTTACATCCATCCTTTAATCCTTATACTTTGAGCACATTGTTGTCAGTTCGATCATGGGGCATTTGGATAGTCAGGGATTGCTCATAAACAGCCAACATGGGTTCCGGAATACACACAATTACAAGTTGAACAATAAGCTTTATCATGGGTTCAGGAATATTAATTATACACGATTAGCTTTATTAGTACTCGATATTTTAGTCTACGGCGAAAAAAGTACTGAAGTTGATGCGATATTTTTATATTTTAAAAAGCATTCGTTAAAGTTCCTCATGATAAATGAATCTTGAAGTTTTGGGTAAAAGAATTCTTAAGTGGGCGAGAGCAGAGGGTTGTTATAGATGGTATCATGTCGGACACAATCGAAGTCACATCGGGAGTTCCCCAGGGTAGCGTAGTAGGTCCGCTTCTATTTCTTTTATGCATAAACGATTTGGGTACCGTAGTAAGTAGTAAGCTTCGACTCTTTGCAGACGATGCGGTAGTGTACAGGGGTATATCAAAAGAAGAGGACAGGAATTCGCTTAGCAAGGATTTAGATGCAATTCAAGAGTGGTGCAACAAATGGCAGTTAGAGCTTAACCTTAAAAAGTGTGTAGCTATCAATTTTTGGAGGAGGAATAATTCGATAGAGCGATCCTATAGAATTAGTAACATGAAGATCGAAAACGTTGAAACCGTAAGATATTTAGGTGTAACAAACACTAAAGATTTATCGTGGGGAAGACATCCTGGAAATATGCGGCCGAGCGAAGAAACAGCTAGGATTTATAAAAAGAGTACTTGGGAAATGTGATGAGAAGACAAAAGAGCGATGTTACTTTTCACTATTTAGGCCCCACCTTGAGTATGCAGCCAGTGTATGGGATCCTAATGAATTAGGTTTGATCAGAGAACTAGACAGTGTGCAGCGTAGAGCAGCTAGGTTCGTCAAAAGGTGTTACGATAGGTTGAGTAGTGTATCAGAATTAATACAAGAATTAGGGTGTGAATCATTATCAGAGCTTAGGTTAAAGTACAGATTAAATATATTAGAGAAATTTCAAACGGATAGCTTTACTGAAGTTGTTAGGCACATATTAAAAACACCAGCGTATTATGATAGATTCGACCAGATAAATAAAATTAGAGAGATGGATTGTCGGGCTGATAGATTCAAAATGTCATATTTCCCCTGTACCATAAGGGAACGCAATAGGCAGCACCGCAAAGGGATAGGTAGGGGAAATACTTTAGAGTAGTCTGTAGGGCATGATGCACGTTTTAATCCCTAAAATACTATAGATACTAACAATGTAGTAGTATGAGACCTTATAGTTGCTTGTTTGCGTGTCAATAGTGCATGTTTGGTGATCCTCAACCCCTGCCCCACACCCTCGCGGTGGCTTGCATGGTATCGCGTATATGTAGATGGAGATGTAGATTTATACTCATTTTCAAGCACATATCCAGCGAAGACTTTCCTTTGAACCTAAGATTCATTTTCAACGTTCTTTTCAATTGAAATGCGTCTATTCTGAGCTCTCTTTGAGGAGTTTGGACTTCTAACCTGTTCCATATTTTACCAACAGCCCTTTTTTCAAAATCCCCACTGAGGTGCAGCTATTCCCATTTCTGACGTTTCAACTCACATTGAAACCCTGCAGTAGGAAAATGACATCAATTACGGGTCCGAGTGTCGCTAATGAACACGAAACGTCATCAGGTGTGTATGTTCGTATGAAATATATTCCGTTCCACCGAAACTCGTTTAGGGTTCCTCCTGAATGCGGCTGTCACGTCAATTGTCTGTTTCGTTCCCATCTCACCCTCTGCTCATGACGTCCGGGCTGCCACGGTGCCTGTTGCTATCCCTCTTCTGTGTTCATAGGAGAAGAACACCTTTTCCTCTGGTGGTATTTCTTTGCCTTTTTCTTTTCAATGAGGGTGTTCATTTTTGCTGCATTTCGTCACATTTAATGCTAGATTTTTCAAATGCTTTTTCCGTGGATAAGTTCTCTTTTTCATCAAACCATTGAGAAATTAGCTTTATTAACTCATAATTTTGTGACGCATTCTTCACTATTTGTGGTATATCTGCTAGAGTGAATTGATGATAAGGTTTGCTACATAGCTAGTTACTTCTACTTCAACGGTGCTGTGTGAATGAGAAACGTAGTTATATTTTATCGAGAGCCAACTTATTCTAAGAATTTAATGCAAAACTATAAGCAACTAGATCTCCCAAGTGTGGAATCGATACCGAAAGTATATGAATTTTCTGGAGTTTTGGGGCCTATGATAGTAAATTTATGCATTCCTCCCGTTTACAAATCGCATGCTTCTTAAAATAAGAATATTTAGGTAGCTAAGGCTCATTATTTACGTTGAAGTATCTGTTCTAATAGGCATTGTGGTAATGAAGGTGAAAATGGCCTGGAGACCCAATGGTCAACTGTCTTTACAAACTTTGTCAAAAGACGCGAAAATTATTTTATGACCTAACTTATCTGGAGTTCACAAAAGCAGAAATAGTTATTTATGCCATTATAGAACTGTTCACGACAGGCCAGCCGATGCTGGATAAATCCCCTGGAAATAGGACGTTTTATCTGGGGACTAGGCTCCCCTTGTAAAGAGAGACGTGAAAAAGGCTTTTTGAGCCTTGGTATTTTTCATGCGGCACATCACTGCTTCTCCAATTGTTTGAGGAAATCCTCTCCTCATCCATCTCTCCGCTTCCGCGTGAGTTTTCGAAAAAACGTTAAAAAATCTCCAAGGCGGAAAGGGTAATTTTGACGCGACATCCACTCCCTCCCTCCGTTCAACTCAAAGTCTTCTTTCCCCAACGGTCGAAGCCCCGCGCGGGGATGGACTTCGCTTTTTAAGATGTTCCGCTGGCTTTCGCCGCGCCGGACAAAGGAACGGAGGCGTTGAAGTCGAAAGCATTTTGAGCGCTGCCTCACGTTTTTGACGGGGAAGCGAGAGGAGGAGGGGGACTTCTCTTTTTTTTTCTTTTCTTCATTTACTGTGGAAGCGTCCGAAAGGCTTTTGCGTCGAGGAAAGCCGCAGGAAGGAGTATCGGGCAGTCTCCTCACGCGCTCAGTGTCCGTCAGTCCGTCCACCGCAGTTGCCTCACCTTCCCTCTATCTCTTTCTCACCCTCGTCCCCCAACCTTTGTATAAGGCATTGTCCTAGCGAGCACCTTCCTTCGTGTGTGTGTGGGAAAAAAAAGACGCGCGGGTTCCTCGACTTGAAGAGCACATGGGGGAGGATGGGAGGGATGGAAGGAAGGTGTTCGCTGGGGTTATGGGACCCCCGCGGACCCTTGCATGATTCCTAGGGTACAGAAAATCCCCTACCTAGCTCCCCTCCGCCTCCTCAACCTCCCTTTTCCCCCAAAACCCTGGCTAGGTCCTGCTAGCGACGAAATGGGATCCCCTTAATGACTGACGTGGACACTGGAGGGGTATTTGCTGTCTCGTCACTCATTCCCCAGCCCCAACTAAATGTCCTCGCAGGGTTTGGGACTGGGCGTGGTCCGGGAACGGTCGAGTCCCGGCCCTGGGGACTTTAGAGGAGGAGGTCAGGTTAAGGGGTCGCAGAAAAGGGGTCGCGAGTAATGGACTCCTTAGGGTCGTCGAGGGTTTTAGTGGGGTTAAGTCGGGTGAGTGAGCGCTAGTCTTTGCACTATATGGGGTGCTCGGACACCCCCCCTCTCCTATTCCTTCTTCTATGCTACGTGAGATATCTCCTAGACGAGGAAGGATGCGGGCCGGACCATATTGTCTAAGGTGTTGGAGGTGGCGAGGCTGAGGGAGGACTTGGGGTGAAGACTTAGGCGGGGTATGGGCCGTTGCACCCCTATATGGGATGGGACATGGGTGAGGCCGGCGAGGGTTGCCGGGGGAAGTTTTTAAATGCCGTGGGGCGGGGAGGCGGAGGTTGGGGAGGTGTCCGGTCGGGGCTGGTTCGTCCGCCCCCTTGGTGACTTTGGCTGCAACGGCGTGAGTGAACTGCACCTACTGGCTCTTATCTGCGTACGCTATCGGACCGCAGGTTAAAATTTTATAAAGTGTTTACATCCATTTATTTTCAAGACCATATTTTCAGTGATGATGTTAGAAATATTTTGCGGACCCCAACTTACTATGGTAAACTGGACCATAATCACAAAATTAGAGAAATCGATTGCCGAACTGACAGATTCAAAATGTCCTTTTTTCCACGTAAGTACTATCAGGGATATGAATAACGTTAAATATGTATATCCAGTACGAGTGTAGCAATGGATGGAATTGGTAGCTGCATGTTGGTATAAGGACTTAAAGCTAACCCAACTAACAGCATGTTTTTGCATGTATGCTTTGCTATTTTTATCTTTTTTTAAATAGCGTAGTTTTGAACAGTACCTATATAAATACTAATCCTTTTCTTATGCATGTAGTGCATTTTTGGTGAGAATTCACCCCCTGCCACACACCTTTATGGTGGCTTGTAGGGTATTATGTAGATGTAGATGTACATCAATATGATACTCTGCAAGTCACCGCAGGGGTGTGTGGCAGGGATGAACCATCATCTGGCATGCATTATAAATATGAGAGAATAGTTTTACACGGTTTACACATACTACCACGCAGGCATGCAAAAAATACTTCTCCCTGCAAACACTAATTACATGCAACTGAGGGCACAACGCCACCTCAGGAAATATTAGACATTCTGTTACTAGACACGTGAAGCATAAGCAACAAATGACACTGCATCTGCGCAATACACTGCAAGTCACCGTGAGGGTGTGTGGCAGGGAGTGAAGATCAGCATACATACACTATTGACATGCAACTGGCCTACATAAAAAATACTACAAGGCAGAGTCACATTCCGCTAGATGGTTAATATCTACATAGTTTTATTCCAACGTTAGTTAATTTATTATTCTTTATGTAGTAAGTTCTTGTTTGGAAACCTTTTACTTTTCAAAATTCATTGCTACTCTTTTTTTTCTTCAAATTTTATTCCAACTGTTATGTATCTCACCAGATTTCAATTGCTTATGGGTCATCATTCACAGATTCGTTATCGTTTGGGCATAGAATTTCCCTGTACACTACCGCGTCAACGGTAAATGCACGAAGCTTACTTTTTACCACCTTATTGATATCATGTATATAAAAAAGGAACAAGAGTGGACCTACCACACTACCTTGTGGCTGACCCGAAGTGACTTCAATTTCCTGGAGGTAACACCGTCCAGAGCAACTCTTGGCACGCGATCGTGTAGAAAATCATCAATCCATGATATAATGTTACTGTCTAACCCATAAGATTTTAATGCCACAGTTAGTTTTCTATGAGACACCTTACCAAAAGCTTTCTTGAAATCAAGAAGTATAGTATTCACTGGAATGTTATTTTCGCCAGAAGCTAAAATATCGTGATAAAAGAGGACAACTTGAGTTTCGCATAGTCTGCTCTTCCGGAACCCATGCTGGAAATTGGTCAATAAAAATCCTGGTTATCTAGGTGTCCCATTGCTGTGCTGACAATTATTTGTTCATGTACCTTGCGTGAGATGGATGTGCCGTATATATGTCGGTACTAGATGGCAGTTCCTTATCGCCACGTTTAAATATTTGTTTCATTGGAAGCTTTACAATCCATCGGAACGTCGTGTTCGGTCAGGCATTTATTAAATATTATTTCCTGGAAGGATGATATTTCAGAAGCTAACTCTCTCTATACGTGGAAGAAAATTAATAAAATCAGATACAAAGTAGGTAATATAATGATTATTGATTTCCAGTCATTTCTATAAATATGTATATTAATGTGTTAACTTATATTTCTTGGAGCATGAATAACCCTGCTCTTCCTGCATTTCTATCTTTTTAAATAGTGTAGTTCTGACTACTATATTAATACTATTCCTTTTTTATGCATGATATGTAGTGCATGTTTGGTGAGCAATCACCCCCTGCCACACACCCTTGTGGTGGCTTGCAGGGTATTATGTAGATGTAGATGTAGATGAATAACTTAGTACATAATGATAAAATATGTAAACGTTGAAAAAATGTCTAAATTCTAACTTCATCTAAATCTAAAATAGGTTTTCTGATTTTTCCATGTACCGTCGCTATAGTCTATGAGGTACTGGCTCGAAAAAAATCCTTTTTACAACCTCTGTGTCGTACTGACAATCTCTCTATTTTTATCTTTATATAATAATCTGCCGCAGTCCACTGTAATGGGGATTACGCCATATAGGAAAGATTTTTGGATATGCGAACGTACGTTATCATATTTGTGCTAACGTTACAAGATAACTAGAATGACATTGATGATAGTAGCTGTCAGACAAGAAGCTGAGGTGTAGTCTGAAACTTTTAAGTAAATGTATAACTGATGTGTTTTCCGACGACGTTAAAAATATATAGCAAGGATACTCAAGCATTTCCCCTAATTCTTCTATTAAGGTAGTGCAAACTCATCTTCACCATTTGCACAGACCCCAGATACTCGCAGAGTATTACGTAAATGTGGGTGTCACAGATATAGAGTACCTATATATGGTGGATGTGGACTTCGCTTGATTTTATAAGGAAAACATAATTGCAGAAATAGACTGACCCCCGCTTAGTAGTATCGTCATTTCTACATCTACATCTATACGATACCCTGCAAGCCACCGCGAGGGTGTGTGGCAGGGGGTGAAGATCACCAGGCATGCACTACTAACATGCAAACTAGCAACTATATTGTCTCATGCAACTTGATTGTTAGTGTATACAGTATTTAAGGGGTAAGACATGCATCATGCACTACATAATACTCGAGAATATTTCCCCTACCTATCCTTTTCCTATGCTGCCTATTCTGTTCTCTTATAGTACGGGGGAAAAATGCCATTTTGAATCTATCTGTACGACAATCTATCTCTCTAATCTTATTTATCTGGTCGAATGTAGCATAATACGCTGGTGTTTTTAATATGTGCCTAACATTTTCAGTAAAGCTATCCGATTGAAATTTCTCTAATAGATTTAATCTGAACTTTAACCTACGCTCTGTTAATGACTCCCACCCTAATTCTTGTATTAATTCTGATACACTACTCTACCTATCGTAACACCTTTTGACGAACCTAGCTGCTCTACGCTGCACAATGTCTAGTTCTCTCATCAAACCTAATTCATTAGGATCCCATACACTGGCTGCATACTCAAGGTGGGGCCTAACTAGTGAAAAGTAGCATCGCTCTTTTGTCTTCTCATCACATTTCCCAAGTACTCTTTTTATAAATCCTAGCTTTCTCAATTTCTCAGTTCATTTCTCAATGTAGTGCAACGTATTTCGGCGGTGTTGGTTATTTTCAAGACATATCTTCTTTAAGATATTCGTAATAGTTGTGCTCGTATCAGTTCCCTTCTATTCTGAAGATGAGCGTTGTATGTGATTTCAATTGGAGGTCTAACTTTATGGAAGCCATTTATAACCTTTATATTGGCATTGTATGTATCGAAACCATGGTCGATAGTAATAAAAGAGTGTGGAATTCACCAACTTGTAAATTCTTTCGTATGAACGCTGTTCCTTATAGCTAACAGCTACAAAAAGGTTAATCGTAATATCTAACTGTAGAGTCTCATTTTAATTCTGCTGTCTAAGTATAATAATTAACTTGGCACCTACCATCAGCCGGGTCACAAAAACTAGCTCTGCACATGAGGAAAGCATGAAGCGCAGAATGAAAGAATGTAACTTCATAAGCACAGGTACTGCTGGAATGTATGTAGTGGGAAATCAACACCGGGCCTGGAGTATCGTCGAGTTAACTATCCTATTCCAATTAAATACATCTCAGGATCCAGTTATAAGCCAAATGAACCCATTCAAAGAGCACTTCGGCTTCTCAAGCAACGCATCTTTCAACGTGAAATCATCATCTTAATGGATAGAGAGATCACAACTCTTATTCAAATTTGTGGTTATATACCAATCATGTGAAAGTAGAATTCAAAGCAATTACATCGCTACTTTGTAAACTTAGGGTATCAAGTAGACGTGCATAACGCAGCCTGGTATATGGATTACCTATCGAAATTATCTCCCCGGGAATTCAAATCAAATATAGAATCGTTCTTTATTTAATGCGAAAGAAATGATTTGGTAAACCCCTCTGTCCTGCTACACTTCTATCGAATTCTATCTTGTTCACCAAACCCATCAACTTGGCACCCTTTTGTTTTTAATGTATTTTCCACATGTTATTATATAGGAACCCCTATAATTGATTTGTGTAACTTAAGGACGCTCCTATTGCTGAATATATTTCTTCAACGTCAAAGCATAATAGTATATTATAGCTGAATAATATACATATTAAACTACATTGTGTCCGTTCAATATGGGTTTTCAATCGTAATGCTTTGGTCACGGGTGTCATTTTATTAGCCCGGTCAATACGATTAAGAATCGTTCATTGTACCGCGACAAAGCATCGAGTCCGGAAAGGGAGATTCGAACACGCGACCTACCGGTTGGGTGGTGGCTTCAATACTCACTGGCACGACGTTCGTCCTCACTGGTATAACTGGATCGCTGAATGGATTCGTTCAACTTTATGCTGAGCGTCTGCCACAGAATAAACATGAACATGGAATAAAGGAGGGGATGTCGAAAGGATTTTGCACGTACCTACGCATTATATCATTGTGTGCAAACGCGATGTAAAATATCGCAAATGAGTTAAGGGATTCTTGAATATAAATGATACTTACCTGTTGCTTACTCGAACCCTGCACGGTACATTCTCATTAATACTAGGTCTTTCTGAAGCAATCCAATAATATAGTACCTTATAGCATGGCAGTTTTCCGATTTTTTAAAAATCTATTGGTGCGACAATCAATCTCTCTTATCTTGTTCCTTTGAATGAATCTAGCGAAATATGCAGGGGTTCTGTACGCATTTCTAATGTTATCTGTTAATAAATCGCATTCCAACTTGCTCAAAAGTTTTATCCTTAATATTAACCTACCTTCTGGTAGTAATTTCCATCTAAGTTCTTCTAATAAACTCCTTATACTAGTACAATTATCATGACGGCCTTTTACAAAACTTGCTGGTCTCTTTAGCACACGCTCTAATTCCTTATCATACCTTCCCCATACGGATTCCATTACTTGCGCGATATTCTAAATGACGCCTGACCAGTGTGTATATTCATTGTTCCATATTCATTGTAATCTGTCATCGCATTTTCCTAAAAAACGTTACAAAGCCTAATCTAGTCCGTACTATAAGAGATCACAACAGGCAACATAGCAAAGGGATAGGTATAAGGGGAAATATTTTAGAGTAGTTTGTTGTGCATGATGCATGTATTCACAACTAATCCCTTTATTACTATGCAGATACCAATCATCTAGTTGCATGAGATCCTATTATGTGGATTGTTTCCATTTTGTAGCTTGTTTGCATGTCAACAGTGCATGCTTGGTGATCTTCACTCCCTGCCGCACACCCTCGCGGTGGCTTGCAGGGTATGTAGATGTTGATGTAGATCTATGGTTTGCTACACTAGTTATTTCCATTACGTGTTTCCCCCATGACATGTCTTCAGTGATGGTGGCGCTTTCTAAAGACCGACAAATGATTGGTTACCCTCCGGCCTAGCAATCTCAAGGTCGTGGGTTTGAATCCTGCCCTTGAAATGGTTGCTGATTTTATTGAGAATAATGCCTAGATTAGCATTCTTTTAGGTATATATCTGCGTTAATACCAAAGTTCATTTTAATTTCTTCCCCCTATTTCCAAATTTAATAATTTTTCGTCTTATTATGTAAAACCCCGATATATGTTCTTTAAATCAAAACATCGACGTTCACAATTGTATTTAAAGTCGCCTTGAAAGCATGTATCAAACGGTGAATAGTCCCAAAACTCATTATAATTGAATGCATTAATAGTTATACCTAATTTATAAGGGAAATGTGTTAGTTAAGATTGCAGTAGGAAAGTGCAAATTAATGACTGTAAATGAATGTAATTTCCTTTGATGTTTACAACATGTCCACATGTATACCCTGCGAGCCACCATGAAGGTGTGAGACTGGGGATGAATTCTCACCAAACATGAATTACATATCATGCATAAAAAAGGATTAGTATTAATATACTAGTCTAAACTTCACGATTTAAAAAAGATAAAAATAGCAAAGTAAGCATGCAACAAATTGCTGTTAGTTGGGTTACCTTCAAGTCCTTATACAAACATGCAGCTACCTATGCTATTCATTGATTCACTCGTATTGGACGTATTTACCGCTATTCATATCTTTAATTGTACGAGGAAAAAAGGACATTTTGAATCTGTCAGTTCGGCAATCAATTTCTCTAATTTTGTAAGCATGGTCCTGTCTACCATAGTAAGTTGGTGTTCTCAAAATATTTTTAACGTCATCATTGAGAATATTATCTTCGAATTTATTTAAAAGATTGAGTCTAGATGTCAACACGCGATCTGACAATGATTTCCATATTAATTAATTTAATAGACTGGTTACTCTAATATGGTTATCGTACCGGTGCTTTACAAATCTTGCCGATCTTCGCTACACACGTTCAAGTTCATTATTTAGACCGATTTCGTAGGGATCCCATATACTGGCAGCGTATTCCAAATTAGGTCTGACATGGGAAAAATGTTGAATTTGTTGTGATTGAATTCAATCCGGTTTTCTTTTGTACAGTCATGAGCGAAGTCAGCATGCGCTTGTTGGTTGGCAGTTTTTCTTCGTATGTACTAAAACTGGGATATATTAACTTTACCTACCAATCCTGACGTGTAATTTGATAAATGCCGTGGTTGAACGTGTGTTCTTCGTGTGGGGAAGACCATGTGGTTTCCTCATCCACCCCTCGACCAGCCCCACCCATGCCTTATCTCTTACCACCCCTTCCCCATCTTTCAACTTTCCCTCACCCCTTATACCCCTCCCTCTCACCAAGCTTCTCTCCTCCTCCCTCGGGAGACTACATCTGTGTGTTAGGAGAGGGAAAGAGAGAGAGAGTCTTTGGTGCGAGAGAAAGAGAAATAGAGGGAGAGAGGAGACTTTCAAGGCTACGTAGTACTACGCCCCGCCCCCAAAACCTGTCCAACTCCTTTTTTCTCCCTCTCTCTCTCTCTTCACTCACCCTCCTCCGTAACGCATGAATCTTGAGATGGGATTGGATGGGGAGAAGTGCTCGGAGGTTGGGGTCGAAACGTTGGGAGGCTGAGGTTTTAAAAAACTCCTCGACTTTTAAACTTTTTACTCACGACCGTTTTTCCGCCTTCATGTTCCCGGAGTTTCACAGGCACTGTCTTTCAGGTGATAGTTGAGAATCAGGAGCGCATTGTTTTGAGACTTTGTGTATAAGTAGTACTGATAAAAATAGCCGGCAAATTCACTTTGTGTATCGACATACTTATTAATAACACAAGTATTATTATTGACCTATCGGCCGGATTCGACCTCTTCAGGTCATTTACGAGAGCAGAATAAACTTATTCTCTGGCCCCAAATTCTCTGTTATTATTCTGCTATCGTTAATCACGTAAAGAGGTCGACAGCGGTTGATTGGTCTGCAATACTAACTGTGCGGAATAGTATTTGGTTGGATTTTAATTTATTTTTAATACACTAATTAAAGCAACCTTTCGATCTTCGTATTATTAGGGGTATTTAAAATTTAATTTTTGGGGTATACTTAGACCTAATTTTATGGTTCCATATTGACTTATAATTACTTGTTTTTAAACACATCGTATTTTTTATTCAAAACTTTCTTTGTTAGGTACTTTTTATAGTCAATAATTTAGATTTAAGCATTATTTTAATGTACGTCCTTAAGTTGGATTTTTAATCATTCGATGTTTCTTTAATCTTTCTGTTAAATTAGTTTCTTGTGTAAATTAATTTCATTTATAACTTTTTAAGGATAATTCTCGGTTTATTTCGTTATTTTTTAGCCGTAAATTGTACCCTCATATTATTTAGTGGAGAATATTTTGGGCTGGCGTCTGGCCGAGTGGACATGCTGGAGGACTTAGAACTGACCAGCATGGGGCTCCGTGTCGAACTCTTGTCCCCTTGCTTTCATCTTGACCACCCCCTGCAACGCTCCAGCAGCGTAACTCACCCCTTGGGGATGCTTTCCTTCCCTGTGCGACAACTTTTTGGGTTTTAATTCGGGGATTTATGCGTGCGGACAGAGTCGGAATTATAAGGAGGAGACGGCGATTCCTTTCCGGATGACATGAACAACGCAGGTGGATATCGGGAGGGGGACGACGTAGATTGTAGTAATTCACCACACGACACACACGCGGGATGACCCGCGGGGTGTACCAAACCTGCCCTCCAATCAACTGGAAGAGTTATGCTTTGATTCTCAGGAAAAAGGAAATCGGCGAAAGCTAGCTATTATTTCATCTGCTGTAAACCGGGTACGTACATAATGCACCGCAGGGAGATGGGATCCCTCGTGTCTTTCCTAGCCAGTCCTCTTTGTATTGTGTTTGGTAGGGCAACCAACAACGAAGGTCATTTTCCTGCCGAACTGACAGATTCAAAATGTCCTTTTTTCCTCGTACTATTAGGGATTATGAATAACGGTAAATATATCCAGTACGAGTGTAGCAATGGATAACATTGGTAGCTGCATGTTGATATGAGGACTTAAAGCTAACCCAACTAACGGCATGTTTTTGCATGTATGTTTTGCTATTTTCATCTTTTTTTAAATAGCGTAGTTTTGAACAGTACCTATAAAAGTACTAATCCTTTTTTTATGCATGATATGTAGTGCATGTTTGGTGAGAGTTCATCCCCTGCCACACACCTTTATGGTGGCTTGCAGGGTATTATGTAGATTTAGAGATCTTCTACTCCATCTTGACAGTTACTTTTATTGGCAGACTAAATGCTTATTAAACGTGAGAAAAACATGATATCAAACTTGATGAAGCAACGTATGATGGCACCACAAATTTATTTTTCCGTCTCGCATTGATCTTTTATGTGAATGGACAATTAAAAAATTGTCCTGTGTTCTTAAACTCGAAATCTATCATCTACATCTACACGATACCCTTCTAGCCACCACGAAATTGTGTGGCAGGGGGTGAAGATCACCGAGCATGAACTATAACCATGCAAACATGCTACCATAGGGTCTCAGGCAACTAAATTGTTAGTATCTAAATAGTAATTAAGGGATTGGCTGTTAATACACGCATCATGCACTACAGAGTACTCTAGAATATTTCCCCTACCTATCCCTATGCTATGCTGCCTATTTTGTTCTCTTATTGTACGGGGGGAAAATGGCATTTTGAATCTATCAGTACGACAATCTATCTCTCTAATCTTATTAATCTGGTCGGATCTAGCATAATACGCTCGTATTTTTAATATATGACTAACATCTTCAGTAAAATTATGTATCCGATTAAATTTCTGTAAGAGATTTAATTTGAACTAAAACCTACGCTCTGAAACAATCCAGAATCAACGTAGGTATAATATAAAAGTCAGGGTAAAAATAAGGGACCCGATATTAATTATGCACTCCATTGCATCGTCATTATTCATTACAGCCAGTCTTATATGGATAAAACGGTATAGTTGAACAGCAACTTTTAACTAAAAAGTTCTGAATATTATGAAATATTTTTATCATCGGACAAAAATTAACTGTAAGGCAATGGTGGAAATAATAAATGAAATTTGTTGTGATTGTACAACGATAGTCACTTTTTTACTCAAATAAAATGTGTCATGAGAACGACCTGTAATATCCATTTCAGGAGACCCATACATAAACTTTTCACAAAGAAAGAATTTAAATTTTATTTTCCTTTCTAAATTGAACAACGACGCAGATGAAACGGGTAGCTTGGCCTCTCCAGGGATGGGTTTTTGGGGTCGGTTGGTTTGGAGGGGTGGGGGAGTTTAGATGTTTTACGTTTTGAAGGGGCGTGGGAGGGAGGTAGAGGATGACGTGGTGTGTGGGGGGGGGGGGTTGAAGTCTGTGAGTCGTTGGCAGGAAGGGAAATAAATGACAGCTCCTCCCTTCCTCAGCCTCATCCCCCTCCGGCTCGCCCTCTGGGTTCTTCTTTTTTGGTGGGGATTTCGGTTGTCGGGGGTTGGAAGAGGAGTAGGAGTGAGGGAGTTGTGGTTTGGTTTTGGGGAGAGAGATGGGGTGGAGTGGAGCAGACTCCCGAGTGAAGTTTGGGCTTGGTGGTAGACGCTCGTCGCGCGTAGGTACTTTTGAAAGCGAGAAGCGACGCCGGAAGAGGGCGGCGGGTGGTTTTTATTTAGACAAGAAGGGTCCAATAGCAAATTTCTCGAATTCGAATATTTAATCATGACTCGAATATCTCTAATTTCGAATGCTATAATTGGTGGATATCAGAACGCAGGTTAAAATTTAGGGTGAACCTTCAAAGTAAATTCGAAACCGATTTGTTCACAGATGACGTTAGATATATATTAGGAACCCCTGCGTATTACGCTAGGTTTGATCAGTTTAACAGGATGATAGAGATAGATTGTCGTACCTATTGATTTAAAATGTCATTTTTCCCGTGTACCATAAGAGAGCACAATAGGCAGTGTAGCAAATGGGTAGGTAGGTGAAATATTTTTAGAATAGTCTGTAGTGCGTGATGCATATAATAACAACTAATAATCACTTTCTTATTATGTATACACTAACCATCTAGCTGCATGTGAACCTATTATCGAGCATGTTTCCATTAAATATTCTATTAGCATTTCAATAGTGCACTTTTGGTTATCTTCACCCCCTGCCACACAACCTCTTTGTGGCTCGCAGGGTATTACGCAGATGTAGATGAATTGAAATTAATATTCTAAATTTTGATCTTTAAATTAATTTGCTTGTTGAAGTACAAAGCTACAAATTAATCAAATTGAAAAAAACAATTCTGGTTTTACCTTGTCAAAAATATAATTAAATAGTTTTTCTACCAGTTATGCAATGTTGAATACATTAACTTTTATAAGCCTTAATAAATGAGCAGGAAGTGTTGACACACCATTTTCTGTCCAGTTTTGAATTAATATGATGTAGTTCATCAACACTTCAAAATTCATTTATTTATTTGTAGAGTTCAACGCGTAATATAGCGTAATCAATTAAAGCGTTTGATATAGCGTAGTTAGCATATTTATTCGAGATCTCGAATATCGTAAACTTTCTAGTATTCGAGGTATATGAGTATTGGCGGGTGGTATCGCACATCACTAATTTAGACTCACGGGCGTCTTCATTTACACGGAGGAGAATCATCGTCTACTAGCACCCTGCAAATATCCTAGAGCGTGTGTGGCAAGGGGTGAATAATAATAGTCATGCACAACGTACTTACACAATTTTATGCAAAACTATTCCAAAAGTTGCCTATTGGATGAAAAGTAGAACTTGTGGTGTTGGTTCTGCATGAGATTCATAGAAATATCTCGGTAGTTACGTAGTCTAACTACCTATACTAAGTATAGTAAACTAAGTAAATGTTTGGTGACTACTCACCTAAAACCTACTCACACCGCTTAATGCAAGACTACATGAAAAGGGAAGCGTTCTAGTCATATGCCCTCCTGGCACATGAAACTATATTATTAGTTTGTGCAATGGCATATTCTTTTTTCAAACAACTAGCCATGCCATGCTGATGGATATATTAGTGTTTAAGGTAATGCCTAATGCATCGATTTGTGGAATTGTTTGATTTTCATAAAGAATAATTTCGCAGAGGAATAATTAACGCTGATAACGACACAACTTGTTGAAACCTATGTGGGTTTTCTCTCAATAAACATTGTGGATCATACTATGTGAGTTTATTCTTTATCAATTGTTAGTGGCTTGAATGCATCAGTTTATAATTCTCATAAAGCATTCAGTCGGTTAAATTAGCATGAGCTAAGAGAGTCAAGAACGGATATTGGTCTACAGGATTTCACGGAGTTGATCATTGATTCTTTTATTTTTCGGACCTTCCTTGACCTGTTGATGATAACAGTTTTGCTTAAACAGCTGCTCGCATTAATACGCTAGTGGGATCGCCAGCAGAATAGTTGTTCCAACCAGCAAAGGTCACGGAAGAACACCCGAAAAACCAGGGTTCAGAATTTTTTTCAAATGCATTTCATGCTGTACAATGCGCAGCGCATTGCGTGTACTACTCAATGTTTACTATGACTGTTCCAACCTAGTCGCACGTATGTGGATGCATTTTGTTCATGTTTGGTGAGGATACACCGTCTGTGGCACACCCTTGAGATGGCTTGCAATGTACTATATATCTATATCTACGACATACCCTGCAAGCCACCTCGAGGGTGTGTGGCAGGGGGTGCATCCACACCACTAACAATGACACAACAAACAAAAATGAACACTACAAAGCAAACACTACACCTTTAAAAGTAATTGGGGAAAAAAGAAGAAAAACTACCAAATCCCAATCATGTAGGACACACCCATGAATACCATGCATGCCTTGAAACCCGACACCAATTTCATAGATATTCATGTATGCAAAAAAAAGGCATTGCATGCAAGTCACACGTTGATTTGAACATGCAGGTAATAAAAAAATAAAAAATAAAACTATCGACCTACTCTGAATATTACCTCTATAATTATTACCGAGTTACGCGATGTTTAACGTTCTGATCACAAATAGTACGCGGAAAAAATGACATTTTAAACCTGTCCGTCCTGCAATCTATCTCCTTAATTTTATTAGAATTATCGAGCCTACCATAATAAGTCGGAGCCAGCAATATATGATTAACGTCATTAATGAAATGTCCCTGCTTAAATTTTCCCAGAAGATTAAGTCTATAATTCAGCCTGCGTTGTGACAGCGATTCCCATCCCAATTCGGCTAACATACCAGACACACTGCTTTCCCTATCGTAACACCCTTTTACATGTCTCGCCGCTCTTCTTTGTACTCGATCTAATTCGTAAATTAAGCCTGCTTCATAAGGGTCCCATATGCTCGCAGCATATTCTAAGTGTGGTCTAACAATTGAAAAATAGCAACGTTCCTTTACCCTCGCCTCACTTTTCCCTAATATTCTTTTAATAAACCCCAACTTTCTATTTACTTGACTGCATATTTCCCTGATATGTTTCCCCCATGATATATCCTGAGTAAGTGTTACACCCAAATACTTCACTGATTCCACGTTTACTAATTCCGTTACTTGAATCATATAGTTTCTGTCGCAGTAGCCCTCATAACTCCTACTTATTCGGTTAGTCAGTTTTCTCAGTTAAAATCTCACTCGACAGACCTTGTGCATTAATATATTATCCGTGAATTAATCGAAGTACGCTTAACTAATCTACATCTACGTAATACTCTGTAAGTACTTGGGAGTCTGGTAGGGTAGGGGACCCCGGAACAAGACAGTGAGTAGAGAAGTACCGCTGAGTTTGTAGAAGGGCGTTTTTTAGCGGAGTATCCAAATCGTTATAGGAATAAGGTTGAACTATTTATCAGAATATTTCTTTGAAGAATAGACTAAATGATCCAATGCACCATTTCATTCTGGGTTTTAAGGTGTGCTTATCCCATCTTTAGAAATGTAACTTTCTTAAATTTCTGCTGGAGAATAAGTCTGAACTTCAAACGATATACGAAACGATAATGGTAATTTTTTTCATTGGAAATTTTCAAATAATTAAGTGCTGCAGAAACGTCAATCGAGTATTACTTCGCGGATTCATTGCTGAACCCGCATTCGTGGCTTATATTTTTTTAATACTGTTATTCCCAACTCTGCTTTCGCTGATTCTTATTGTTTGGCATCTTTCACTATCTTGCATCGGGCCCTCATATGTAATTCTTTTCGTTGTCATGAGCCCAAGAGCTGTTTACGTGGAAAGATCAGTGTAATGTAGTTTCTTCATCTACATCTACACGGTACTCTGCAAGCCACCGCGAGGGTGTGTGGCAGGGGGTGAAGATCATCAAGCATGCACTATTGACATGCAAACAAGCAACTACAGGGTCTCATGCAACTAGATTGTTAGTATCTATAGTATTTAAAGGATTAATACATGCATCGTGCAATACAGACTACTCTAAAATACTACTCTTCTTAGAGTAGTTTGAAGTAAACCACTCGGGGAATAATACAATCTTTAAGGGGTAGGGCAGGGTTATGACGTCGATTACTTGGTAGGTTTGAAAATAGGACTACTTTGCCATAATTTATTTCCTATACCGTGGAAGTCTTGATTTTTACATGCTGCCAGAAAACACCATTCAAGTTTGATATACCTATGTGTAGATGCGGGTGCCTTATCGTTTATTTTACTCCAGCTAAATTTTCATTGCTGGGTTTAGAGTTTTCGTTGTAGAGACAGCGGAGATGAGGGAACGCTCAGATATCCTATTACTCAAAAAACCACAAATCTTTGTCCCCATTTTATTCGCATTGTCCTTTTTCTCATCTCTTTCCTCTACGGGCGAACACCTACCTAATGGTATCCTCGCTGGTCTGTAACGTGACTCAGTCCAATAAATCAACTGCAATAACTCACCGTGTGTCTGACAGGTTGAGCTGCCGCTTCCGTTAAGCGTCTTAAGTTTCTGTTGATTTTAACGCTTCAAACCGACGTGATAACCGCGAAATAATTGCTCATGACCCTGAGAATGTTTCAAGGTAATTATCGTTAAGGAACCCCAGATATTTGAAATGTTCAGGCAATTTTTAATTCAATGGGGAAAACAAAAATAACATGCTAGATGTTCGGCAAGATAAAATTATGTAGTTGCGTGTCTGCAAATTTATTTATGGAATATATTGTAGTTTTATGTGTAACTCTGCTTGGATCTCTCAATTTACTATAGAAACATACTAGATAATAGCGTCACATGCTGCTAGATTCATTGGGTGTTTTCAAGTCTGTTTCCGCACTAATAGGCGCTTCAGACCGAGAGGAAAGGTATAAGGATAGGAATGGAAGGAAAAAAAGAAAAAAAAGGTGCTGCTGGATGGTTACTATCTACATAATAAGAAAGGGATTATTGGTTGTTATTTCATGCACTACAGACTACTCTAACAATATTTCACCTACCTAACCCTTCGTTAATCTGCCTATTGATCTCTCTTATGGTACGCGGGAAAAATGAAATTTTAAATCTATCGGTACGACAATCTATCTCTCTGATCTTGTTAATCTGATCAATCCTAGCATAATACGCATGGGTTATTATATATATCTAACGCCATCTGTGACAAATCGGTTTCGAATGTATTTATGAGGTTTAAATTACGTTTTAACATGCGTTCTGATAATGGTTCCCTTTCTAGTGCTTCCATTAAATTCGTAACACTAATACAATTATCATTACGGCCGTTAACAAATCTAGCTGATCTCCTTTGCACACACTAATAAAAAGGAAGTCCTCAGGCTATACTTGGTGGAACCCTATGATGGTTGCACATTGTATGATTCCACAAGTTTATTCAGACACCGACATAGGTTTCGAATGTAGTACAAGCATCTTCAATGTGGTTCTATTTATCACAATCACCTCGAAGATGATTGTACTGCAATATAAACCTAGTTCGGTGTCTGAATAAACTGTTGGAATCTTATGAAGTGGGTTTTTTTTCTCCTAGCTACCATTTGCAAACCCTCTAATTCCTTTATCGTACCTTCCTCGTACGTATCCCATTTCCCTCCCGCGTATATAGAGAGTTAGCATCCGAAATTTCCCCCTACCTTGAAATAGTATTTAATAAATCCCTGACCGAACACGTCGTACCGATGGACTGGAAAGCAGCCGATGTAACACCCATTTTTAAAAGTGGCGATAGGGAACAGCCATCTAACTACAGACCTATATCCCTCACATCCATTTCATGCAAGGTCCTAGAACATATAATTGTCAGTTCAGTCATGGGACACCTAGATAGCCAGAATTTATTGTCCAATGTCCAGCATGGCTTCCGAAAGAGCAGATCGTGTGAAACCCAACTTGCTCTCTTTTCCCACGATATTTTAGTTTCTGGCGAAAATAATATTCCAGTGGATGCTATATTTCTTGACTTCAAGAAGGCTTTTGACAACGTTTCTCACAGCAAACTAATTTTGAAGTTAAAATCTTATGGGTTAGACAGTAACATTATATCATGGATTAATGATTTTCTGCATGATCGAGTTCAAAGGGTTGTTTTGGACGGTGTTTCCTCACCGGCAATTAAAGTCACTTCGGGTGTCCCACAAGGTAGTGTGATAGGTCCACTCCTATTCCTTTTGTACATAAATGATATCCATAAGGTGGTAAAAAGTAAGCTTCGTCTATTTGCCGATGACGTACTAGTGTACAGGGAAATTCTAAGCCCAAATGATAAGCAATATTTAAATGATGACCTACAAGAAATCGAAAATTGGTGTGATTCATGGCAGTTAGAATTAAACTTGAAAAAATGTGTAGTAATGAATTTTTGGAAAAAGAATAGTTCTCCTCGTAGCACATACAAAATAAGTAATAATGAATTAACAAACGTGGAATCCATTAAATATCTTGGAATAAGACTGACAAATGATCTTTCCTGGGGTAAACACATTCGTGAAATAATGGGTCAAGCGAATCGCACACTGGGTTTCATTAAAAGAGTATTGGGTAAATGTGACGATCATGTACGAGAAATCAGCAACTTTTCCCTTGTTAGACCTCATTTGGAATATGCTGCCAGTGTATGGGATCCCTACGAAATCGGTCTAAGTAATGAACTTGAACGTGTGCAGCGAAGATCGGCAAGATTTGTAAAGGGACGATACGATAATTATATTAGCGTAACCAGTCTATTAAATGAATTGAAATGGGAATCATTGTCAGATCGCAGGTTGAAATTTAGACTTAATCTCTTCCACAAATATCAAGGCAATATTTTCAGTGATGATGTTAAAAATATTTTACGAACCCCAACATACTATGGCAGACTGGACCATAATCATAAAGTTAGAGAAATTGATTGCCGAACTGACCGATTCAAAATGTCCTTTTTCCCTCGCACAATAAGAGATACGAATAACGGTAAATATGTCCTATCGGAGAGTAGCAATGAATAGCATTGGTAGCTGCATGTTGGTATGAGTACTTAAACCTAACCCTACTAACAGAATGTTTTTGCATGTTTGCTTTGCAATTTCTATCTTTTTTAAATAGTGTAGTTCTGACTACTATATTAATACTATTCCTTTTTTATGCATGGCATGTAGTGCATGTTTGGTGAGCAATCACCCCCTGCCACACACCCTTGTGGTTGCTTGCAGGGTATTATGTAGATGTACTATGTGACGATCATGTACGAGAAATCAGCTACTTTTCCCTTGTAAGACCTCATTTGGAATATGTTGCCAGTGTATGGGATCCCTACGAAATCGGTCTAAATAACGAACTTGAACGTGTGCGGCGAAGATCGGCAAGATTAAGATTTGTAAAGGGACGGTATGACAACCTTATTAGCGTAACCAGTCTATTAAATGAATTAAATTGGGAATCATTGTCCGATCGCAGGTTGAAATTTAGACTTAAGCTCTTGAACAAATTCCAAGACCATATTTTCAGTGATGATGTTAAATTTATTTTGCGGACCCCAACTTACTATGGTAGACTGGACCATAATCACAAAATTAGAGAAATAGATTGCCGAACTGACAGATTCAAAATGTACTTTTTTCCTCGTACTATTAGGGATATGAATAACGGTAAATATATCCAGTACGAGTGTAGCAATGGATAGTATTAGTAGCTGCATGTTGGTATAAGGACTTAAATCTTACCCAACTAACAGCATGTTTTTGCATGTATGTTTTGCTATTTTTATCTTTTTTTTAAATAGCGTAGTTTTGAACAGTACCTATACAAGGTCTAATCCTTTTTTATGCATATGTAGTGCATATTTGGTGAGAGTTCACCCCCTGCCACACGCCTCTATGGTGGCTTGCAGGGTATTATGTAGATGTAGATGTAGATGTACTAGCGGCATATTCTAAATGAGGCCTGACATTCGTAAAATAGCTTCTTTCTCGTACTCTCTCTTCGCATTTGCCTAGAACCCTTTTTACGAATCCTAATCCACGGTTTATTAAACTAGTTATTTCCCTGATTTGTTTCCCCCATGACATCTCTGCAGTGTGATAGTTGTAAAAGAGAGCATATTGGATAATGCCTTCAAGCAAATGGCTCAACGGAATGCCAAACAAAGATTAGGGTATTATGGACCCATAATACCCTTACATTCGCTAACACACCGGCGATTATGACCCGGACACCGAATACGTACGTTTCCCTCATTATACCTACTCATCTCCGCCTTTTTCCCCCTCTCCTCCGTGCAACTCATTTAAACCGACCTTCTCGTCCCATTTCTAAGACGAAGAAAGAGTTACTCGGAGCAGCGATCCCCCGAGCGCGTGGGGAGGCGAGAAAAGGAATCTCGTTCCCCGCAGCTTCCGAGTTGAGGGAGCGCATGCGAGAAGAAAGAGAAATAAAAAGGGGAGAAGTTCGCGCGAAGAGCCCTCACGGGGAAAATTTATGTAAACCGCTCCCTGATGGCAAGACCGCTGACGAGATGGCTTCTTGGGTGCCAAACGAGGCAACGGGGGAAAAAAACGCGTTTTGATTTATACCTCGTGGGGCTCTGAGCGGTTTATATAAAAAAAGAAGCATTAATAGTAGTTATAGCAGTTATTCGGGGGCTCGGCCGACAGCTAAGGTCAGTTGCGCTCTTAATGTATTGTTGGGTAATTGGGTTGAGGTAAACATTTTTCACTGAACTGGAGAAGGGGTGGGTAGAAACCCGGCGTCCAGAAATCGGATAGGTAGATGATATATTTAGATAGGTAGGGATTTAAGGAGGAGAGGAAACGTAGAGAGAAACCCGGCGTCGGAAATAGTCTAGTAATTGGATAGGTAGGTCAAACGGTTAGGAATTTTCTGGCACGGAGAAAAAGTGGATAGAAAACCGGGGTCGTAAGTAGCCTAGTTACTGGGGATGAAGTAGGTAGAGTAAATAGAATATTTAGGGAACGGAGGAAGCATGGAGACAAACCCGGTGTCAGCATCAGACCTAGTAATCGGATAGGTGATGTATGTTAGGTAGAATAGTTTGTAGTGTATCAAAAATATGTTCGTTTCCCTCCTCCGTAGAACTACTGACGCATGTTAACTTCATTCTTGAATGTCTTATGGATACTATAAATTATTAAGTTTGATTTGCAGCATATTAATGAATAATTATTATACTTCCTGTGTTCATACAAATCCTTTATTTGTCCGTACCATTGGGGTGCATAGCTATCACGTTTTTGAAATGAAGTAGTATTGTATCAATTACTTGTCTGTACGTAATTCATGTCTAGTGATTATTCAATCATTACAATATCTCCTTGAAGCGACTTGAATGGTACTCCGTATTTATAGATGTAGCTTCTCAACAATTGGTTACAAGGGCTCCACGGTTTAACGTCCCATTCCACGATCTTAGTAGTAGACAAAATGTAAACTCCGCTCAGTAGCTCTCAAGTAGGTATCGGTGTACCTACCTATGCAGTATCTCTACTACAACATGGATTCGAACCAGGACCATCAAGATGAAAGACAATCCACCATAGTCACCACACCAATCCGATCCCTAAATAAAAAAAGATATTTCACTCGGAGAGTCAGAAATGTGCCTCTACGAACGAGACTTTTTGACACCTGGCGATGTGGAGATGGTAAAATAAGGGAAAAAAAGCTCTTGCTCAGATCTTTTGATAGCATTTTATCCCAGAGAACGGCCTTCTAACCATGTTTCAGTGCCAATTCCCAATATTTCCTCGCCAGAAGACCCATTGCACTTCATTTCGACCCTGCGAATGCGCACAGATCATTCGCAATTGTTTTCAGGCTGCCATATGGCGCGGACGCCAACCCACGCCGTACGCTCAATCGCCCCTTAGCACCTCCAGGAAAAAGGAAATGAAGGGGTGGGAGAACGGGGAGGAAGGAAGGAGGAGTGGGACGAGGGTGAAGAAAAAGGAATAATACTGACGGGAGCATATTCAAAAGACGTTTACGACTGCAGGGGGGTGGGTATAAGGAGATGGGACGGGGAACGACTAAAGTCTTGGATAGGGAGGTGGCGCGAAGTGAATAGCGGTTGCCCAGATGGCATAGGAGAGGCTTCGGCTGCACTGTAACGTCGAAAGAAGAGGGGGAGAATTTTCCGGTCGATTGAATACACACTGCCAGAACGTAAACAAAATACTATTATTAGCGCCATTTAGAGGACAACGGCTGGAACCTGAAAGAAGTTTCGCGGCCAAATTCATAAACTAGCAGAAAAAAATCCCAAAGATCCGTTCTAGGTGATACTGAGATCCAGCGAATAAAGATTTATAATAATATAATATGATATGATATAATATAATAATATTTATTGATCCAGCAAGTTATAAACAATACTATAAAATAGTATAATTAGAATTCGGAGCTTTAGGTGAACCCTAAGGCCTGTTGCTGGGTTCACCTTCAAAATACACACACAGCAATACTGGCGTACATTCTTATAAAACAAATGTCTCCAGTTGAACATAGAAAAAACATTGTCACAAGAAATTACTTATAGAGTTATATAACAGTATATGGACAATATAGTTACCGTTATAGGATAGTTAAAGGCATTACAGAAATATATATAGTAAAGTAAAACAAAGGACAAATATTTTGAGGAACCACTAAATTAGCTCCATACTTATGCTCCCTCTAATGAATAGCCAGTTTTCACTTGCTTCAAAAAGATTTTGAAGTGTGTGCTATCTCGGATAATCTGTGGCAAGCTATTGAAAATTTTAGGCCCCAAGTAAAGAAAGCATCTTTTGAAATGGGATGTATTTGGTTTGGGTACAACGTAAGAATTGTTAGTCCTCAGACTCAGGTTATAAGAATGAGGCTTATCCAAGACTTTTGGGTTATTTCCACTACGAAGGTAGAATAGCCTTAGCACCTTATACATGTATAAGTGTCTTAAGAGGAGAATCTGCAGGTCCACGAATAATGGGAAAGAGGATGAACGATGACCTACTCTAGCTATCATTCGTACGATTGATTTTTGACCTATTTCTGCCAGTTTGAATGAATTTTTGAAATTTAATCTGGCAACTGGATAACATAAAGTAATAAATATAATATAGAGGGCTCACCGCACAGGTCAAATCTGTTATACGTTTTGGACGTAGTACTGGAAGGTATTCATAGATGGCGAGGGAAGAATTTTTCGCGTTACGTCTCAAACTACGTATATATATCGCTTCCGTCACTTTCGTTTTTCTAATCGACTTAAGTGGCACAATCGAGAAGTACTTTGTAATCTATTTCGTCTGCTCCTTGCTGTGGTGAATTATGTGTTTTTAATGAAACAACAAGGAATCCCTCCTGTGACAAAATATGTTTGCTTTACTAGTGAGAGAAATGTTAACTTATCCATGTGACTGTTGACGTTAGGTAAAGGCATATTACACTATTATAATAAAATAAGAAAATACAACAATATCATGCGATGCAAATACGCATGCGAATGTTACGATTAGGTCGATTAGAAAAACTGAAGTAATGAAAGCGACATATATCGTTTGTGACTTAAGGCGGAAAATTCTTCCCTCGCCAATTAGAAATCTTCCAGTACTACATGAGGAACATATGACAGTTTTGCCCTATGCGGTGAGCCCTCTGTATTATACTATGACACATCCTAAGGAAATAAGACCGTTTCGTGATAAAAGTCTTTGAACATACAGATAGTTTCACTCTGCTGTTAGAAGAGCTTAGTAGGGAAATCCCTGACACTTGACGTCTATTCGCAAAATTGAACTTATTTGAATGGCAAATCATTGAGTCCGAAGCTGACAGAGCAGACATATTGTTACCCCCACTGTATACCAGGAGGACAGGCAAAAATGACAAATTAAGATATATAAGCTGTGTTATCTATATCTACTGACTAACCTGCAAGTCATCGCTAGGGTGTGTGTCAGGGGGTAAAGATCACCAAACCTGCACTACTGTCAAGCAGCTAAGAGCTAAAATGCTACTGTATTGCCTGCGCTGCCACTCACCTGGCGGGGCCTTGCAGAGTATTGCGTAGATGATGTAGATGCATTGCTACATGGGAACATGTTAAATATGAGTCACGAGCAACTAGATGGTTAGTGTCTACATGTGATGAAGAGAATACTGACTATGAAGGCATTTCTCTACATATATTTATCCGAATTTCCCTAGTTAATAGTTTCTATTTCTCTCCAAGCATGGTTTAACACGTTAGGATGATGTTAACACGTTCATCAAGCAAACAGTTCTTAGGTTTTCGCAACCAGGATGACCTACATCATTCATTTTCGGTAGCAGCTGAGTCTTGTTTACCAAGCTTTTGTGGTCTTTACAGGTCACATCTTCAGGGCGATTTAAAATTACATATCTTACCGGGAAAAATACCAGTGAAGAAAGCACCGTGAATAAGAGATGTAATTTTAAATCACCTTAAAGATGCGACCTATAAAGGCCACAAAAGCTTGGTTGACAAGGCACCACACGCAGCAGCTACGGAAAATGACTGATGCAGACATGAATCATGCACTTTGGACTGCTCCAGACATGCATCATGCACTTTGGACAGTTCCAACAATACTTTATCTACCTATCCCTTTGCTTTGTTGCCTCTTTATTCCCTTATGGTACGGTGGAAAAATGAAATTTTAAATCAGTCAGTAGGACAATCTACCTCTCTAGTCTTGTTTAGGATCAAATTTAGTATAACACGTAGGGGTTCTTAACAGTCCCGTATTCGGAAGACGCATGTCTAACCGAGTGATCTACATCTACATCTACATAATACCCTGCAAGCCACCACAAAGGTGTGTGGCAGGGGGTGATTTCTCACCAAATTGTGTGATATAAGATTTTGAATCATACCTCGCATGATCAAAATTCAAATAATACATTATCACAACTCGAAAAAAGCCAAATTCTTTAAATAGCACGAGGAATTGCACAGTCGACGATATTCTTCATCAAGCCATCGCGTCTCAAGATGTGGCTGAATAGATTTTCTTTTATTCTCTTTAAAGTTTACATTCAATTTCTCCTTTCATCCACTCTTTTCGAGACTTTTTCGTTTGTTTTAATCTTCATCATTCTTCTGTAACACCTCATGCTACTAGTGTGTTTTATGCAGAGTGTGCAGTCGCTATGTTTTTCTATCAAGACATACTGGAGTTACAAATCTTGTTGTGTTGGTGTGGACAGAAGTTGTGCGAGGGAAAAACGAATAATTGAATTCTTTTCCGCATATTATTTGGGTTTGTTTTCCCCATTATCGGCTGTGGCAGTCGTGCCACCAAAATATTTAGCACGACGCCATCTAACTCCAGCACTATTTTCAGCTGCTTTTTTTTCTGTTTCTGATAAATGTCTTTTTGCACAGGAAACTATAATGACATTGTGAATTTAAAATAACATTTGAATTCAAAATGAATGCAAAGGGTAATTACCCTTATCACAAATTAGCGAGTGAGTTATCCTTCCGATTTACGACCTCAGTGGCAACCAAATTATCGTGCTTCCTATTGCAAAGTTAATCGATTTTATTAAGCGTTGTAAACTCCTATTCATATTCTCCGTGGCCGTTAAAAATCCACTGCTACCGGAAGAGGCAATAAATTCTGGGTGCCCACACAATGGTTTCAAATATAAGGAACAGTCGCATAATAATCTGACTCTCTGACTCACAGCTGCGTTTTCTATTTTGATTGCGAGCGATGTTCCATTCCGGGTGAAGTTATACTAAGGCCGTTAATTAATGATTTCCCTTTGATTTTATGACACTTTGATTTCACGGAAAACACCGTTTACGAACCCTAGTGTTGAGGCATAAACTCAAATATCGTGTTGTAAACCAATGCCCAGTAGCAGCCACTGGAGGCTGTTCTCATATGCATCGAAGAAACTCGTCAATTATAGGTTCAGCATCAATAAAATATGATGAATAAGGTTGGAGAAAGCGTGAGCATTTTTATTTCGAGTTAACTATTCCCAACTTCAGATGTCGTAAACGTTTTGCATCGAAAAAGTCGAATGAGTAAAGTTGTAGATTAAATTAACCTCTTTTTACACTCCCATTCCGATAGCACCTAAACTTGTACGTCCGTGTACAAGACCCATCTACTATGGTTTATTGACACTTTGGAACGGCTTTATCGTTTCGGTTATCTTTTGTGCAATGCTGACATACTCAGATACTTAACATAATACTCTGCAAGCCACCATAAAAGTGTAATATCTGGTGTTTTCCCGGCGAATAATATGTGTGAAGATATCTCGGGTTTCACACCGGGTCAGGTTCTCCATATCTTCTTCCGACGTTTTTGGAAAATTTTGGATGGAATGGCACATGGATTCCTGGATCCCTGAAGACGATGGGCGAGTCGCGCATCGAAACGTCGGAGGAAGATATGGAGAACCTGACCCGGTGTGAAACCCGAGAGATCTTCACACACACCATAAAAGTGTGTAACAGGAGGTTAATTCTCACCAAACGTGCATTAAATATCTTGAGTAGAATAGATTAGTAATTATATTATAGTCTAAACTTCACAGTTTAAAGCAGATAACCAACTATACCATCCATTGATACCTTTGTTTTTATAGTATTTTATATATTTACAGCTACTCATATCGCTAGTTTTACGAAGAAAGAACGATGTTTTGAATATGTCAGTATAGAAATCAATTTCTCTAATTTTATGATTATGGTCCCGTCCATCATAGTAAGTTGGAGTTCGAAAAATAATTTGAACGTCGTCAGCGAAAATATTATCTTGGAAGAAGAGATTAAGTCTAAATTTCAACCTATGGCCTGATAATGATTCCCATTTTAGTTCATCTAATAGACTGGTGGCGGTAATATAATTATCATACCGTCCCTTTACAAATCAAAGCTTTGGAATTTTCAAGAAACTTAATAATTGTCACGTTATTTCGTTACCAACTATTTGCTAAATACATGGGCCTGTAATCTAGTTTTAGCTGATACTTTTACCTCGACAGTCCTCATATGAGTACTGCGCTTGCAAGCACGATTTGCTGAATACAGGTTAGAATATGGAATCAGAACATGTGCAGAAACGTCAGTGATGGAGAAAAATTAGTGCATGGTCGCTATATTAATTGCCTGTATCATTGTAGCAGATTTGGATAGGAATCGCTATCAGATCATGAGTATCAGCCATTTTATAGGTAAATGTAAACATAATTGTTTTTCTTTAACTTGGTATATATCTTAAGAATTCCCTGGAGTATAACTCGGTGTATCCAAGTAAGTTAGGAGTAATACGATCGATTCAAGCTTGAAAACAAGATGATAGATATCAAAATAGACGTTCAAAAAATATTCTTCTTATCGCGGAGCATGAGAGATCAACTGGCAAATAAATGACCATATATTTAAGCATAATATCGGTAGTCTGGTCTCTAGTACATGTGAAAAAAATTGTTAACGTCACTAACTTGCGTTAAATGCGCACTTGAATGCAAACAAAAATAAATTTAGTGAGTGCCAACAATTGCCTAACCCATAAAAAAAGTACATAATGCATAGAAGTTGACAGTTATTTAGTAAAACGTGACTGGAACGTGTCTGACGTCTGAGTTTATCTGATTACGGCGAAATACATATTATTACATATCTGATAATATTTTACCTCCTATTGCCAACCCTTGAGATGTCTTCTTGTGTATTCTGAATATAAATCTACATCGCCTGCTTTTTACAGAGGTGCTATTTTTAAAAGCTGTTAAGACGAACGCTGTCGTAAACATCATTTACCCCCCTAAAGAGTATTCCATTGACTACCGAGAGAACCCGGGAAACACTGACAATTTTTGCTGACGAACCTGGACCCCTGCGATCGGAAGATGTTAAGATCAAAATGCGATAGTAGAAGTTATTCGAAGGAGGTGACCAGGGCCTGAATTTATTTGCGCCGTTTTTTGGGCCGTGTGTTGAATTGGGTGAATATTGAGATTTTTCTCGGAGCAGAGGAGGAGTCGAGTGAAACCTGGCGTTGGTACATGCTTGTTCTGAATGAAAGGCGCCAAGCGGACACGATCTCTTTGGACGGACTAAGTACTGAATTCGAAGTGCTCTCTAAATAACACTCAATTAGGGACCGTAATACCAATAAATAAATATCTCTCTTCCACTACCAGAACTCGAGCCCTCGAGACGTAAGAGCGGTAGGTACTCCAGCCACCGCAGTAACTTGATCCCCCCGCTACCATTCTGTCCGCTCCACGTATTCCTTCGACTTAAAGAGTGGTGGATGGAGTGGTGAATATTGATCAGTTCGCCCCACTCTGTTGGCCCGTGCCTGGACGCGCGTTCGCTGGGGCAATCAAAGATGCCGCGGAGGGGCATGCGTCCGGTAGCCGGTGGACTCCACCAGGGTCTTTTTGTATCTAGTCCGTCCGTAATCACTCAGCGCCGCCGACGTAACCAGCGGCCGACTCCCCAACCACTCCCTCCCCACCAACTCTTCCTTCTCCTGGGTCGCCCATGGGTGCCTCGCTTCCATCAGCATCAATCCGGTTTTTGCCCCACCCGACAGATGACTCCCTTTTCCTCTCCTGCCTTATCCCTTTCTTTCGCACTCTCTTTCCTCCTGTGTAAAGTGGGGAGGCATAAAAGATGAACTCGAGGAGATTGGGATGAAGTCCCACGATGATGGTCCTAAAATAAAAAAAGTGGACGCGATTTGGCATTGCGAATACGAATGATATTTTTTTAGGATGTTTTTCTTTATTTATATCAACTGACTACCCTGCCAGCCTCCTGGAGGGTGTGCGAAACATGCATGCACTAATTATGTGCACCGAAGTTTAATTATGCTGAGAGATTTCTATGAATCCTCATTGGACACGTGCTACAAATTCTACTTTCAACACAACATGCAAAGAAACATTTGAGAAGTACGACAAACTTGCATTTTGCATATTTATATTTCATGTAGATATGGATAAATCTTCCAAAAAATCTAGCATCTCTCTTTGTTTCAACAATCCATGTGGATCTAATATGTGTAATTTTATTTTCATGTTTAAGTAAATTTATTTCTACATCTACATCTACATCTACATCTACATCTACATAATACCCTGCAAGCCACCACAAGGGTGTGTGGCAGGGGGTGATTTCTCACCAAACATGCACTACATATCATGCATAAAAAAGGAATAGTATTAATATAGTAGTCAGAACTACACTATTTAAAAATGATAGAAATTGCAAAGAAAACATGCAAAAACATTCTGTTAGTAGGGTTAGCTTTAAGTACTCATACCAACATGCAGCTACCAATGCTATTCATTGCTACTCTCCGATAGGACATATTTACCGTTATTCGTATCTCTTATTGTGCGAGGGAAAAAGGACATTTTGAATCGGTCAGTTCGGCAATCAATTTCTCTAACTTTATGATTATGGTCCAGTCTGCCATAGTAAGTTGGGGTTCGTAAAATATTTTTAACATCATCACTGAAAATATTGCCTTGGAATTTGTGGAAGAGATTAAGTCTAAATTTCAACCTGCGATCTGACAATGATTCCCATTTCAATTCATTTAATAGACTGGTTACGCTAATATAATTATCGTATCGTCCCTTTACAAATCTTGCCGATCTTCGCTGCACACGTTCAAGTTCATTACTTAGACCGATTTCGTAGGGATCCCATACACTGGCAGCATATTCCAAATGAGGTCTAACAAGGGAAAAGTAGCTGATTTCTCGTACATGATCGTCACATTTACCCAATACTCTTTTAATGAAACCCAGTTTTCGATTCGCTTGACCAATTATTTCACGAATGTGTTTACCCCAGGAAAGATCATTTGTCAGTCTTATTCCAAGATATTTAATGGATTCCACGTTAGTTAATTCATTATTACTTATTTTGTAAGTGGTAGGAGGAGAGCTATTCTTTTTCCAAAAATTCATTACAAGACATTTCTTAAAGTTTAATTCTAACTGCCATGTATCACACCAAGTTTCAATTGCTTGTAGCAATTTCATGGGATCGACCGAGTGACAAATGAAGAACAATTGCTTGTAGCTTGTAGCTTATTTTATGAAGGCAACATGGCGTGAGAAGTCTTGATGTCTTCGTGTTGGGTTGATAGGGTGATTGGTTTTTTTTTTTGACGTTAGATATAATGCTGGAGTTTAATCGGACAATTTCGTCTTAAAATCGACGTATTCAGGGATTATTTCGTATCATGAAGGTATCATAGTGAGTTAAAGTGAATTACTCAGGTAAAAAGTGAATTTCTTATTTCATGTTGGTGAATCGTCATCAGGAGTTTTTTTTTTACACAATTTATTTCATATTTTAGATCGTAGCGTATTGACGACGTGTCACTATCTAAATCTGTATATAACGCTTCTTGCTCCCGATAAGCAGTTTGTGGATCCTCAAGAGTCATGAAGCAGTGTCGTGTAAACAATCTTATAATTTGTTGCCAAATCACCATTCTGAAATCCATTTAAATTCATCAAAGTGACTAGGTGGGTTCGCTTGACCATAGCTAATACTTTAAATCCACCGTCATCGTGCGGAACTGACACTTCACGATTATAGCACAAATAATCCCTCTAAGGGAAACACACATAATTTATGTACTAATTCGTATTTATATCTAAATAGATGTTGTTAGGGCCAAGACAGAACAAGGAAAAGTTGGTGCTAGTGTTGGAAGAAGAGAAAGACCAAATAGTTGTGCTAATCACTGACGGAGCCTGGCTACTAGGTCACTTCTATAATCACTTCCTTGTGGCCTGGTGTATCTTCACTTCTTCAAAAATCTTGTTTATACTTGCATTTAACTGTCTTCGCTCGTGTATAAAATTGCCGTGAACATTGCCATCTTCGTCCTAATCAACTCAATAAGTAGTCAGAGGCGTCTAATTTGTTCATATTGTCTCAGGAAAAGTTTCGGAACCTTATACTACCCCGCTAATTGTCTTGGTTTACAAATTCATCATATCTGTACACGGTGTCCATTTAACCTGTTCCTCTAATACGCCTGTTTCTCTATAAAAGGTTTTTACTCCTACCACCAATAGTCAAACTATATACCTTTGTTGGTGGGAAGGGCAAGCCACAATATCGGCATCTACATTTAAGTTAATATTCTGCGAGCTACCGCGAAGTTAATAAGATGAATATAATAATGTTCACTATTTACATGCAATTAAGAGGTACAATGCTATTTTCTAATGGAAAAATGTTACGTATAATCGTCACTGGTAACTACTATAGATGGTTAGTATTTGCATAGTAATGAAGATACTGAATATTTAGCATATAATATCATCATCATCAAGGGTCAACAATCCTAGGATTGGTTTGACGCAGCCCTCCACTCGATTCTTCTATCGGCCAACCTCTTCATACCAACGTAGTTCCTCACTTTCACGTCCTTTACGACCTGCTCCATGTAACTCATACGAGGCCTGCCTCTTCCATTTTTCCCGTTCACTTTTCCCTCGACGATTGTCTTCATCAGGCCATCGTGTCTTAAGATATGGCCGATTAGGTTGTCCCGTCTTCTTTTTATAGTTTTCAGTAGACTTCTCTTTTCTCCCACTCTTCTTAGGACTTCTTCATTTGTCACTCGGTCGATCCATTTTATCTTCATCATTCGTCGATAGCACCATATTTCGAATGCTTCCACCCTTTTCTTCTCCGCTGCTGTCATCGTCCATGCCTCACTGCCATAAAGGAACATGCTCCAGATATACGTTTTAATGAATTGCTTCCTTACTTCCAAGCTTGTATTTCCAGCTGTTAGTAGATTCTTCTTTTGATAGAATGCCCTCTTTGCCTGGGCTATTCTACTCACTATGTCTTTCTTGCTTCGTCCATCGTTGGTTACTCTGCTTCCCAGGTAACAGAACTCTTTCACCTCTTCCAGTTTCTGTTTTCCTAGTTTAACGTTGGTTTTGGCCTCTTCTCTTCTGCTGCACACCAATATCTTAGTTTTCTTCTTATTGATCTTCAGCTGATGTCTGGTCATTGTCCTTTCCATGGTTGTTAGCATCTTATTCAGCTCCTTCTCTGTCTCTGCTATGAGAGCGATGTCATCAGCGAATCGTAGCATGCTGATTGTTTCTCCGTGGATGTTCACTCCAGAACACTTCTCCTTGACTTCATTGATGGCTCTCTCAATGTAAACATTAAAAATTACGGGAGACAGTGCACACATATAATATACTCATTGGATTTTGGATATAATGAATATTTTGGCTGTGGATATTAGGGAGAGGGTAAATCGCAGTATTTCCACTGAGAAGATAATCCACCGGGAGACCGGAAATAAGGAGGTTCAAGTTTCGATTCCCGGTCCAGGTGGCTTTCTTTTCCCTGCTGAAATTCTGCTAATGCGTATTTCATCGGGTGACTCCGTAAATGTATTCGCGACTAGTTCGCAATTCTTATATTGGATTGGGATAAACTTTTTCAAAGGCCCCAGATACTATATTACCCATCAGTGAATGGACGAGAGACTGCATATTCGAATGTGGAGACAGGAATAATCAAGCTGGTCCAATTTAACTCTAATGGTGACCCAACGTTTGGGTCAGAGTCCGGAATTCGATTGGCATCCGTAGCTTGTGGGAAGATTTATCAAGATGGAACACGTTTGATTGTTTCGTTTTTCGCTTCGTCAGTTCAAACATTTAGCGAATGTTCCACCCATTCACGTGACTCGATAATTTCCCGTCGGGTGTGAGGGTACCTCGTTAACGGGAACATTGGAAAAGTGGATTGGACGGCCAAATTGAATAATTGCCAGCTCCCTCTCCAAGGCAAGTGCGGAATTTCTTGGCAGACAAGAAGCAATATCCGACCAAGATCATGACTTCAAGCCTGTCGGCCAATTAGCTGATGACCACACGTAACTACCGCGACCACCTGGAATGTGTTTCCACTATATGGGATGCAGTGGAAGTATGTTATGGAAATCGAGCCAGTGTCTATAGCTTAATTGGAGCACTGGGATGGCTATAGCTATCATAACGTGCATTTAAATTTAGACTACATCTATGAAGTAAATTTAACTCTGATGCTTTTTTCGATATCGTTAGAAATTGAAGACCACCGAATATTATGTGCTATTTGATCACAGAAACTAAGTTGGAGAGATATAATGCCTTGCAGACAGATTCTAAATGTCCTTCCCACGAATTATAACATATCAAAATTGAGGGAATAATAAAAGGGGTGATCTACATCTACATCTATACGATACCCTGCAAGCCACCGCGAGGGTGTGTGGCAGGGGGTGAAGATCACCAGGCATGCACTACTAACATGCAAACTAGCAACTATATTGTCTCATGCAACTTGATTTTTAGTGTCTACAGTATTTAAGGGGTAAGACATGCATCATGCACTACATAATACTCTAGAATATTTCCCCTACCTATCCCTCTCCTATGCTGCCTATTCTGTTCTCTTATAGTACGGGGGAAAAATGACATTTTGAATCTATCTGTACGACAATCTATCTCTCTAATCTTATTTATCTGGTCGAATCTAGCATAATACGCTGGTGTTTTTAATATGTGCCTAACATCTTCAGTAAAGCTATCCGATTGAAATTTCTCTAATAGATTTAATCTGTACTTTAACCTACGCTCTGCTAATGATTCCCACCCTAATTCTTGTATTAATTCTGATACACTACTCAACCTATCGTAACACCTTTTGACGAACCTAGCTGCTGTACGCTGCACACTGTCTAGTTCTCTCATCAAACCTAATTCATTAGGATCCCATACACTGGCTGCATACTCAAGGTGGGGCCTAACTAGTGATGTGTTGGTAACCAAGTTTGTGCTAAAACTATTAAATGTACACTGTAAAAAGTAGATCTGATTTTAAGGTACAAAAGCGATCTGAATTTCAGATGCAACAATTTTAAGACAGGGTATGTTGAATTTCAGCAGTAATATCTTGTCTAAAAATAAGGCAGGTGAACGACTGAAAATCAGACCATCCAGAATCCTGCTCCCTCTGCTTCCTGCTTAACTGCTCCTGTACCAACCATCCATGTTCCTGCCTCTTCCGTACCTTAAATCCGTGTTCCTGCCTTACAACCAGACAGCGCTTAAATTCAGATCGCACTGAAAATCAGATCAACTTTTTACAGTGTAGTAACTCATTTTAACTGAACTTTTGCCTGTCGGATTCATAATAAAGCATTATTTTAGCGAATTTGAATAACCAACAAACAAGAGCATTAATACTTCATTTTAACTGGTCGTTCCTATGCAACACACCCATTCGGAAGTTTGTTGGGTATTATTGCGGATACGTTGAAAAAAGTTATCCAACTGCACACACACGCCTTGTGCATGCGTAGCTGACAGGTTTCTCGTGTCTTCATATAGGCACATCTACAAAATGCACTGCAAGCCACCGGAAGAGTTGCAACTGGTGATACACAATTGGCTGAATCTTAAATAAGAGAAAATTAAATTTACACATACAGTCATGAAGGCATTCAAAATTACTAGTTCGTGCAATCACTACTTACATGTGACTGAGAGATACGATGTAATGCTACTGCTTTGTGTTAAATGTTAGATATTCATTCAAGAGGCACGTGAAATGTCAGCTACAAATGATACTAAATTGTTAGTATATAAAATATAATGTACTTATATACTGGTCTGGCATTCCACAAATATATCTATCAACTAAGTAACCTAAATCATGCATGTGTTAGGAAGCAAAGTGTCTGTAAATATTTTTGTCGCTTTTTAATGGGAACGATGATTCTGCCTCGGGACGCTAGCACTTGATGTGTCTTGTAAGAAACTCAAAAGGTATAATGAAGGTTTGTCATCGAAGTGGGACACGCAGAAGAAAGAGTATTTTAGTGTAAAAACATTTACTTCGATCACTTTATTAATTTGTCCAAATTGTTTGCAGAAATAGTTTTGGATAACTACCAGGACGTAGTTGGAAGTTGATGTTGTATCGCTTGCATGAATTCAAGGCAGATATATTTTTTCATCTCCATCGTGCAATAGAAATATTGATGTTATGTATATAATAAGGTAAATATTTAATTCGACGGCGAAACTTTGAGCGTAATATTTTATACTTAAATTAATAAAGAATAATTGATTCATGTGACATTACCGGGAAAATAATTGAATTTTGGATCGTTACGGTAGGCTTATTTTGCTTCTCCGGGTGAGATTCGAAATGAGTGACATGAAGGCGTAATTTTAACGACCCATCCTCGCATCTTTGAGCGGTAATCCCAAAAAAATCCAAAATTTACGTCGTATACAAGCTTCTTGCTGATTGTTTGAAATTTGGAATAGCATTTTTTCTGAGGCATCCGTGTGTTGTTGAATTCAGTTGGAATAACAGTTAGTTCTGCTGAGATTCTGCTGTTAATTCTGTCAAGCTGAGAAAGAAGGCATTTTTGCTGCCAAAGAAAGAATTGGAAATGAACTTAGGGAAATAATTATTGGGTATGAGTCGTTTTCTTTTTAAAATAAGCTTTTTTTGTACCTTTCATACTGCAGAAACCTTTTGGTTTCTAGGATTCCTCAACGAAGCCCTTCCAATAGTTGGATGGAACTTTCTGTACCTTCGTAGGAATTTGTTATCAAGCTCTCTGCTGTAATTCGTAATTCTCTCAGTTGTTGAATTGATCCATATTTGGCCGGTTGACGAATGCTCGATTATTACTCCAGGTGAAGCCTTACCGATATGAAGAAGTTCCTGATGCAGTACGCGTGTAGCGTGAATTGTTGGTGCTATTTTACCCCCATTGAGTTTGCTGCTGTGTGAGCGGATATTTTTGCGCGTCCGTGATAGTTCGATGTGTAATTATTTCTTCTCTTTAACTCTGTCGTGAGGTTTTTATTTCAATTTACCATGTTTGAGCGAAAGTATCTCTTATTTTTCCTCTAAATTAGCTCTTTCAACGTAAGATGGCTTAAAGTAGAGTCAGGTTCAACAGGAAAAGAAACCCATTGCTATTAGCCGTTCATTATCATTGCCAAGTCATACTCTGCCCAATGCATTGCTTGAAAAACAACGCTTTCCGTATCAGAATGGCCATCCCATATTGAATATTTTATTGCGAATCTAATGAAAGGATACTTTGTCGCGACTTAAAATATTATTTTCTTAAGGCCTGGTTACACGATACAATTTCTTGTACAATTTATTGTCGGAATGTGTCTCATTTCTTGCCTAAATTTTCGTACAATCGTCTGTTCAGGAATCTGAATGGAGTGGTTACACGGTAAAAGATTTCGTACAATTTTTCATGCAATTTTTTAGTACGCATTACACGATTGCTTTTGTTTTCTCAAAAGAGCAAAATTTAATGTTTTAATCAGGGGTTATTTATCGCCTACTTGGAAGCACAATCTTAATCTCAAACTTTATTTTCAGTAATCTGAGGTACTTTTCCGCAGGGAAATCTTTTGGTAGGTCACGAAAACGACGTATTCGGTTGTTAGTAGACCTGTGGGAATTGTTTTGTTTATGTGAGACATGGTATGTAACATTTATTTTGACCTTTAATTCTTTTAGACTTCTCCATATCATTAAATTTTAAATTAGCAGTTATAGTGTATGTTACCTAGTGGAATAAATCCATTGTTCCAGGTTATCGCTGACCTTACGATTTTTGGCAACTCTAGTAGCCTATAAGTCAACGATAAATTCAAGGAGAATTCCCCACAGCACGATTGATGGCATTATTCCCCTCGTCCGCGAAATTATCTACTTCAATCTAAAAGAAACATACCAAGAGGTTTATACTTATTCATAGATTAGCTTTTATGGAGTAATATATATATTACAGTAAAAACCCTTTAATGACAATGCAAAAATTCCTTGAGTACAACGATTATGCACGGAGTGGGATGGTCAATGCACTGAAGTTTGACACCTTGCGGAACTTTGCAGTTAATATTGGAGCAAAGGATAGGGAGCTCATAGTTTTCAGCCCATCGTTCGTCTCGGATCCAAGTATTTTGACTACATCTACATCTACACGATACCCTGCAAGCCATCGCGAGGGTGTGTGGCAGGGGGTGAAGATCACCAATAACATGCAAACTAGCAACTATATTGTCTCATGCATTATATGCAATATACATTGTCATTTTCTCTGTCACGATGAAAAACATGCTAAACGTTCTTGATTAGTTTAAAAAAACGCTTGTATCCTTAAACATGCTTAATATAATACCACGCTTATTTATTCTTTCGCCCGGCTTAATACGGGTTTCCTTGGGAAACATAAAAAGCTACTTTATGCTAATTCATATTAACTTCATATAAATCTAAGGAGATCACTCTGAAAAAAACTATAAAAAAAAGTGGAGAAATTCGTACTTACTACAAGGGGTGTCAATCCTTAATGCTGCTTGCATTCGTCGATACCGAATGTAAATTAATTTCTACGTCAGTGACAACGGGAGCATTAACAGTTGGTGAAAAATGTTCCGTTTGGGTTGTGCAGGACGTGAATAATGAAGATAACGGGAGAGTTGGGGGCAATTAAGGCAAGTGGTAAATATATTCATTTCCTGGGAGTCATGCAGACGTTACAGGAGTCAAAAAGCAAAGCGAAATCCAAACGTAACTGAGGTCATGATAAAAGTAAATCACACAAATAGGCTTAAATTTTGCTAGTTACAGCAATATTAACTAATAAAATCATAGCAGTCGCACGTAAACACACCGAATCGCGAAGGCATAAAGGGTAAACACACAACTAGAAACGTAGTTTGCCTAACCTACCACCAGATTTCTCTAAAACGTCAAAAATTATATGATTGTCTGAACGCAATTAGAACAGGTCCTATTTTCTGTGCAGTCGTTCATACAATCGTACCATTTGGACTGGTTACACGATATTTTCAGTGATGTTGTTAAAAATATTTTGCGAACCCCAACTTACTATGGCAGACTGGACCATAATCACAAAATTAGAGGTTGCCGAACTGATAGATTCAGAATGTCCTTTTTCCCTCGTACAATTAGATATACAAATAACGGTAAATATGTCCAATCGGAGAGTAGCAATGGATAGCATTGGTAGCTGCATGTTGGTGTGAGTACTTAAAGCTAACCGTACTAACAGAATGTTTTTGCATGTATCCTTTGCTATTTTTATCTTGTTTTTAAATAGTGTAGTTTTGAACAGTACCTATATAAATGCTAATCCTTTTTTATGCATGATATGTAGTGCATGTTTGGTGAGAATTCACCCCCTGCCACACACCTTTATGGTGGCTTGCAGGGTATTATATAGATGTAAATGTAGATGTAGATACAAATTCACATTCATTTTCGCGTTCAGACAATCATGCAAGCGATTGCAAGAAATTACAAGAAATTGTATCGTGTAACCAGGGCTTTAGACGTAAGTGGTTGCCTTCATGCCGTGCCAAGTGTTTTCCGTGATTGAAGTCACGGGATCTCGAAAAAGGGATGCCTGTCAAGAGTTTATGCGATTCTGAGTTCCGTGCTTTCGTCATCTTCAGGAAGACGGGTTAGAACGCGCAGCTGCGCGAATCTCGATTTCAAAGCGTAGGATTCCTCCTTCTCCTTGGCGGTTATCTTATACCGATGGGATCGAGTGAACTCTGCCCTCTGCCGGAGTGTCCACAATGCCGAGATATTTGCGAAAACATCGCGTATCGCCCATAATGAATCACTAACTGTGATTCCACGTAGGCGAAACGTGACATTGCTCAGCGAGTTCAGACTCGTATAGTATCTGCAACTTATAGTTATTCTGTAGAGACACTAACACTTAAGGTCATTTGCGACATCTAGGATAGCCGGGTAATTGGTGAATTTATTACGTAAGTGAGGGAATTTTTAATGGGAAGGTGGATAGGGAGAACAGATATGCGTCCATTCGGCCATCTCTGGCGAAAGACGCCAAGGGGTCAACGGTGTAACGCTCAGTCCGAGCCTCTTATTGTTAATATAACAATTGAACTCCTCTCGGTATAACACTTAGGGGACGATATGATACTGAAAAATCTCTACCAATACCGTAATTATTAAAGGGTATTACGTAGACGTATGCAAAAGCCTGATACTCCTTGCTGATACTTCTAATCATTCAATGCTCGGGTATCTTCGCCAGGGACGGCGCGGTTTAAAAAAATTACAAATGCTTTATCTTTTTGCCTGGAACGAGATTTGCGATGATTTGTTTCCAAATTTCGTCCCTTAATGACAGATGCAGTTTTATTCCATCACCGAAGCCAAAATAAATATCTTTATCTACATATCCTTAATACCCTGCGGAGCCACTGCAAGGGCGTATGGCATGGGGTGAACAGGCACCATAGAGTTTCAAAGGCGACCCAATTAAACTTACCTTTCGTATCATGCAGGGGTGAAAAAATACTATTTCGTGCATGCGTTCCTTACAGGAACTGAACTGTATACTTTGTGGGAAGCATTGGGCATGCAGTTACGAGACAAGTAAAATATTAAAAATAAGTTACACTGAGTTGTTAGAATATACAAAGTAATCTAATGAATATTGACCAGTAAGGTATTTCTATTGTAACGTCGTGCCTTGTCGGGCTCCATTTTTATTTGTTTTGTTTGGTCTTGTGTATTTGGTTTCGTTCGTTGTTTTGTTTTTGATGGTATTGATTTGTATGTTGCTGTTTTAGGTTGTTTATTGGTTTTGTTTGAAGGTTGCCATGGATCGTTGAAAAGATGTTGACTTGATTGTTAAAGAGTTTTTGAAGTAAAAAGAAGGCGTGGAATAAAGAGAGGCAATGCCCAAATGAGATTTAAGAAGGTTTTTATTATTTGAGGGATCCCGACGTCACACTATAAATACACAAATTATTAATTTTGCATTAATTATTATTTCCTACAGCATGCATAAATTAGTAGATTTCAAAACATGCCAATGTTAAAAGCATCACTACATCCTAATTTTTAATCAACAACTGCATTATCTATTCTGATTTCCCCATATACCTTCACGATTATCTATTTCTATACCTATTACTGCGCGGAAGAAATGAATTGTTGAACCTCTTTGTCTTAGTATCCATCAAAATGTTATCTCCGGTTCTAAAGCGACTGTGAGGGTGTCGACTCGAGAAAAGCCACAGATGAAGACGATCTGTTCCATTTTCGACAAAAATCGACCTTTAAATATTCGGTATCGATGTGATAGGGAGTGGAGGGAGCGCCCTTCGAAGAGCCTTCGTCGCTTTTGGACTCGCGACCCGTTGGAAGGCAGTCAGTCAGTCCGTTTGCTCAAATGAGCCGTCCTCCCTTCTCTCCATGGAGGAGAGCGCTGTCGGTTGAAGGTCCGGCGTGGCTGGAGGATGAGGAGACGCGCTGTGGCTCACAGTGCTTTGACCCCCGGAGCTGGGCGATAACCTCCGAGGCTTACCCTGGGGTTGGGGGGGATGAGTAAAGAAGGGTGGGAGAGACCGTGGAGGGGAGGGGGGAGTGAGAGATATAGGGGTGGGTCGGAGGGGTAATCGACGAGGAGGGGTCGGGCGAGAAGGGGAAGTGGTGGGAAGAGGGAGAATTGATAAAATTGTGGGGAGGGAGGGGTAGTGTGGCTTGGTTTGTAGCTGTTGGAGAGAGAGAGGGGGGGGGGTACAGTGGGGAGATGGGGGTGGGAGTATAGGAGGGTGTTGTATCTTGTAGGAGGATGAGGAGGGGGTGGAGAGGGTGATGGAGGAAGATGTGGGGGTTAGGGGGTGGGGCTTACGTCCGTTGAGGAAGGAAATATAAGCGTGGAGGGAGTAGATAGATGTTTTGTCCGAGTGTTGGGTAGATAGGGAAAATTCTGCGTTTTAAACCCTCAACAGGCCTCTCCATTTGTCCTCCTGTCCATTCCAGCCGTTTGCCTTCACTGCGAAATAGGTCCGGATCCGTGCGGCGATATCGGTTTCGCTTGGGGTTCTAAGAAGACTTCCTGCTGTCCACCTGCTCCAAGCAAATTGCGCTCTTTACTTCTCGTTGGGTAACATCGCATCGGCGCTGTTATTTACTTTAAAGTTTCCACTTCCTCCCACTCTTTCAATCTTGAATGTCAGTTTCAGCGATTTCCGTGGAAGTATAATTAGGTTTTAATATGCTGTGAAATCATAGTTTATATCGCACCGTCTGCCTAACCGTATTCAGATGAACATAAAGTCCGCAACTATGGCAGCGGGTTTCGAACCTGCGACCTTCGAGTCTGGCTGGCGTGTTACTGACCCTACTAATGCGGCCGGCAGAAATTTCTCATCGCTCACATCCTCGCTGTCCAATAAATCTTCGTCCTCGTCCTCACATCATCTGGCATAGCTTATTGATAAATATGAAGACTCTTTAGTGTTCGATGATCATGTAGATTGGATTGTATGCTTTCTGCAAGAAAGGAAGAAAGATTTGACAGGCAGGAGAAGATTGGCAAACGATCGAATTGAATATAATCCGTAATCTGTACGGAGTTGACCCCATGATTTAAAAACTTGGTTCTGGATGGTTCACCCCATGCCACATACTCTCACATCTACATCTACATCTACATAATACCCTGCAAGCCACCACAAGGGTGTGTGGCAGGGGGTGATTGCTCACCAAACATGCACTACATATCATGCATAAAAAAGGAATAGTATTAATATAGTAGTCAGAACTACACTATTTAAAGAGATAGAAATTGCAAAGCAAACATGCAAAAACATTCTGTTAGTAGGGTTAGCTTTAAGTACTCATACCAACATGCAGCTACCAATGCTATTCATTGCTACTCTCCGATAGGACATATTTACCGTTATTCGTATCTCTTATTGTGCGAGGGAAAAAGGACATTTTGAATCGGTCAGTTCGGCAATCAATTTCTCTAACTTTATGATTATGGTCCAGTCTGCCATAGTAAGTTGGGGTTCGTAAAATATTTTTAACATCATCACTGAAAATATTGCCTTGGAATTTGTGGAAGAGATTAAGTCTAAATTTCAACCTGCGATCTGACAATGATTCCCATTTCAATTCATTTAATAGACTGGTTACGCTAATATAATTATCGTATCGTCCCTTTACAAATCTTGCCGATCTTCGCTGCACACGTTCAAGTTCATTACTTAGACCGATTTCGTAGGGATCCCATACACTGGCAGCATATTCCAAATGAGGTCTAACAAGGGAAAAGTAGCTGATTTCTCGTACATGATCGTCACATTTACCCAATACTCTTTTAATGAAACCCAGTTTGCGATTCGCTTGACCCATTATTTCACGAATGTCTTTACCCCTGGAAAGATCATTTGCCAGTCTTATTCCAAGATATTTAATGGATTCCACGTTTGTTAATTCATTATTACTTATTTTGTAAGTGGTAGGAGGAGAGCTATTCTTTTTCCAAAAATTCATTAAAGACATTTCTTAAAGTTTAATTCTAACTCACGGTGGCTTGGAGGGGAGAATATATTTCCTGATGAATGTAGTGCGCTGGTGTTCTCAAAATATTGATAAGGTCATCGGAAAACATCGGACTCAAATCCACTTTAATTATACCCTCGAGATTTCCTCCTACGGGTTCACAACGATCCCCATCACTTCCTCAAGTAAACATGCGGCAGGGACACAATTTTCATTACGACATTTCGCAAAGCTCGTTAGACATTTTCCGTCATGTTCTTATGCTAAAATTAAAACGGCTTCTGTCGAATCCCATACAGTAGCGGCGTACCAAAAAGGTGTGGCAAAAGACAACCCGAAGGTTGATCTTTGATAGGTGAGAGTACTCAGGAGAGCTCACCCGGTACTAAGCCATCGGCGTGTGAAATTCACACATTCAGGGTAGGGAGGCCAGTTCCTTTCCCTGGGCCATCTGCGATTTCCTATTTCAGGATTTGAACCTGAGACCCTCCGGTCGGTAGCTCAGTGTTCTACCCACTAGGCCACCACAACCCCCTAGCGGTGTACTATAAATGAGTAATTTACATCTACGGAGTACCCTGCTAGCCACCTCGAGGGTGTATGTCAGGGGAAGAGTAACACAATACATATGCTACGCATATGCAACTAATGCCTGTTGCTCGTACTAAAAATGTCGGTACAGCGTATAAGGAATTCAATTAATTATATATAAATGGGTTTGCTCACGATAATACCGTTTTATGGAAGTAGTCTTTATAAAAAAATTTGCGGAAGAGAACTGGTTCTGTTTCCATGCAACCGTTTTATGAGGCAGCCGATGAGAGGCAACGCTAACCGCTGTGATAACCTCGTATTCTGAGAAGATACGGAAAACGAAGCTATGAAAAAGTAAACACGCCTTGAAGAACATGGAACGGCGAGGCAGTTTCCTTGTTATTGAACGAATATAAAAACCAGATGTTATTTGGCGAAATCACCTCTATACCCAAATAAAAACGCAATGAACTGTTCGGAGGCCACTATCGCCAAACATTTACAGCAATTAAGGCCTTCCACCTTCACAAGCTTACGTGAAGACGTCGCTAAGACGTCGTGTACGTGAATACATTAACGTTTATTCAACAAGGGGATCTACATCTACACGGTACCCTGCAAGCCACCGCGAGGGTGTGTGGCAGGGGGTGAAGATCACCAAGCACGTCCTATTGACATGCCAAGGCAGATTAGGATTGGTATGGTGGTTAGAGTTCCTGCCCTTCACCCAGGGGGCCCGGGTTCGAATCCCGGCTGTGGAAGAAATCCTTTATTGGTAAACCGGCCCCTACTTGCACGCTTTGCGGTAAATATTCGAGTTCAATACTCTGTCCTTTGTATGGGACGTTAAGCCGTGGTTCCCTTGGCGTCACTCGGGCTAAAGCCGACGCTGGGTTTCTCTCCACCCTTCCTCCTTAACCTTCCAGTAACATACCTTTCCTCTCTTTATGAAGCGCCTATATGTGCTGATACATACTTGAAAACACATGAGTGTAATTAAGTATCCATGAATTAAAACTTGGCATTTTCCGTCTATTTCGATGTTGCGGAGTGAATGCCCGTCCCCTTTCCGTTCCTGGCCTTGGCGGGTCATCATCCTTTTCATCTGCCCATCTGATGACGTCAGCGGGAAGCGAGAAGGGCTGGGGTCTGTGTTCTTTGGTTAAGCCCTTCGGGAACTGTTTACGGAAGAGTATTCCGTACGGTCGCGCGTATGACGCCGTTTTCCCGGGTCGAAGTTTAAAGGCGCTTCTCTTTAATTAATCGCGGTTAATAGCTTTTTCTTCGATGGATCCCTTGCCGTTATAGATAAAATAGTATTTTATGGGACCTGCAGAATATTCGTCGAATAAGACGTCTGCACTGAATAGCCCTCATGATTCACTTTACTATTTTTTTATCATTGAACCAAAAATCTACATCTACATCTACACGATACCCTGCAAGCCACCACGAGGGTGTGTGGCAGGGGGTGAAGATCACCAAACATGCACTATTGACATGCAAACAAGCAGCTATATCTATATATTATAAATAATATAATATAACTAATTTTTGTCGCATCCGCCTGATTCCCGGAGCTTTGATGACTAAAGTAACAGCTCCGGAACATTTGTCCTGGTACGCAATTTCACTAGAATATTTATTGCATCAAAGAAAAGAATATATCTAAACGTATAATCTATTAAATATTTAGGCGTTACCATTACTGAGAACGTGTCACGGGGGAAACAAATAAGGGAAATAACTAGTGTAGCAAACCGTAGATTAGGATTCGTAAAAAGTGTTCTATGGAACTGTGGTGAGAGAGTACGAGAAAGAAGCAATTTTACTATTGTCAGGACTTATTTAGAATATGCCGCTAGTGTATGGGATCCGTACGAGGAAGGTGTGATAAAGGAGCGTATGCAAAGGAGATCAAATAGAATTGTTAAAGGCAGTTTTGATAATTGTATAAGTGTAACGAGTTTAATGGAAGAATAGGGTGGGAATTACCATCAGAACGCAGGTTGAAATTTAGGTTATACCTGTTCAGTACATTCGAAACCGATTTGTCTCAGATGACGTTAGATATATATTAAGAACCCCTGCGTATTATGCTTGGTTTGATCAGATTAACAAAATTAAAGAGAGAGATTGCCGTACCGATAGATTTAAAATGTCATTTTTCCCGCGTACCATAAGAGAGCGCAATAGGCAGCGTAGCAAAGGATAGGTAGGTGAAATATTGCTAGAGTAGTCTGTAGTGCGTGATACATGTATTGACAAACAATAATCCCTTTCTTATTGTGTAGATACTAACCATCTAGCTGCATATGTCTAGTATGTCTCCATATGGTAGCCTAGCTGCATGTCAATAGTGCATGTTTGGTGATATTCACCCCCTGCCATGGGGTGACCCCATCCACCCTGGTGGTGGCTCGCAGGGTATTAGGTAGATGTAGATGTGGTGAACACTTGGTGTCTAGATAACCTCGCACACAATATAAGAACAACAGTGCTTACATATGGTACAAGAGCTTAGTAACAAATGACACGTTTTATGCTCAGACTATTTCGAAGCTCACCATTTTAAAAAGGGGTATATCTACTACATCTACATCTACATAATACCCTGCAAGCCACCACATGGGTGTGTGGCAGGGGGTGATTGCTCACCAAACATTCACTACATATCATGCATAAAAAAGGAATAGTATACTACACTATTTAAAAAAGATAGAAATTGCAAAGCAAACATGCAAAAACATTCTGTTAGTAGGGTTAGCTTTAAGTACCCATACCAACATGCAGCTACCAATGCTATTCATTGCTACTCTCCGATAGGACATATTTACCGTTATTCGTATCTCTAATTGTGTGAGGGAAAAAGGACATTTTGAATCGGTCAGTTCGGCAATCAATTTCTCTAACTTTATGATTATGGTCCAGTCTGCCGTAGTAAGTTGGGGTTCGTAAAATATTTTTAACATCATCACTGAAAATATTGCCTTGGAATTTGTGGAAGAGATTAAGTCTAAATTTCAACCTGCGATCTGACAATGATTCCCATTTCAATTCATTTAATAGACTGGTTACCCTAATATAATTATCGTATCGTCCCTTTACAAATCTTGCCGATCTTCGCTGCACACGTTCAAGTTCGTTATTTAGACCGATATTGTAGGGATCCCATACACTGGCAGCATATTCCAAATGAGGTCTAACAACTACCTTCATAATGTCGAAACAAGTAGAGTTCAAAAGTAAAGAGCATGGCCACGTAAGATTTATAACCGAAGTTTCACGTGTCCAGTAACTGCAAGTCCACTATTTTCTCGGGATTGTAACATTGGGCCTTTCAGTTACATAAAGTACTGTGTGCACGGAGTAGTGTCTTTTGCATGCCTACGTAGTAGTAAGCTGATTGATAATGCATGCTTGGTGATGGTTTACCCCCTGTGTCCCTCTTTGCGGTCACTTTCAGGTTATGACGAAGTTAGAGAGAGGTAGATAGAAGGATTATTCTGAATTATTAACTTGCAATCTAAATGTGATTCTCAATTTTGTCCTTCAATTTAGCTCTTAACTATTATTGTTAAAATCTATTTTTAATTTTAATTTACTGAAACAGTTCAAAATTTTGAATTGGGGGCAAAACAAGATTGCGGGTAAAATCATATTATTTACAATCCCACCTGTGTCCCAAAGTCGTTAGTTATAAATGTAATAATTTCTGAATTTACTGCTTTTCCCTCCTATACTCGTGTCCATTTGTAATTTCGTATTGTATATATCGGTAGTAGAACGGCAGATTTCAGGAAAGATTTTACCTCGTAAAACACTTATTAGAAGGCACAGATAAATCTTCTTAGAACAAGGAGATAAAAACAATTTGCATTGGGGAATATGAGATTGTCTGCAGCCGAGAAATCTCTGAGTTTTTGACGTGATTAATGATGTGTCATCAGTTGTGGCTAATAGTATATTTGACAGGTTTTCGGTGGGAAAAAACTGCGGCCTCGGCTGGACCCGCAAACTCACTAACCCACCTAATTTTCTAGGGTAGGCGTTATTAATTTTTCTTAGTTATCTTTAGCAGATGGCCTCAGTCTAGTTTTTTATTCCTCACGACAAAAGATACTTAGCTTGCTCGTGAAGGTCGATCACGAAGAAATTCAATCCTAGTACTAATCCAGGGAAGAACGTGTGTTGCTAGACAGTTGCTTTTTTTATCGCTTGGATAAATTAACGAGAGCCTTAATGGATTACAATAAGGTGTAAACGGTTCATTTTTTTAACAGTAAAAATTGAAAGAGACACTTGAATTTTGATTGTGCATGACGTGGAATGAGTTACTAATTCAGTTCAGTTTTTGTTATATTTGCAATCATGTTAAATGATTGTATTAATATTGAATTTACAAACATGTAGGTTAGAAGACAAGAAAATATTTGTTTGTTTGCTTGTGGTAGATAATAAATACAAGAAAGTTTGTATCTTCTGAGAAACAGCCACTGGATGACTTATGAATGTGTTGGAAATTGTTTAACATAGTTTTTTGTAGGTCTTGCTACTGAAAGAAAATCAGTGGAAAACTTACTTGCGTGGAATCCTCTCCCCTAAAACATTTTGATGTATGTATTAGTAGTTCCACAAAGAAATTCTTTTATTGTTGTTGTGTGACTAGAATAGGATTAAACCCTCTAGGCACTGCAGGGGCTATAGTCAAAGCCTTCTTTTTGTGGCTATAATACTATATTCCAGGTTTGTTGTCCAAACAAGTTAAATAAATTCACCCAAGACACCACTGCTTCTTCAGCTTCGGCAGCTTCATATACAAAAAAATTCTTGTCTTAGTCCCCCACTAACTATTGTAAGACCTTCAATGCGCACATACTTTACGGGGAGAAATGGATACAATATATTTGGGGTGAGTAGCTATAAATGAGACAAAATGTTGAAAAAATAACGGATATATCTTCCTTAAGCCCCGCGCTGATCTATAAAATAGACATATAGACTATTTTGCTTACTCTTATCAATTTTATCCATCAAATATGTCGGCATAGAATATAAATACTCTGTCGTTCCTCATAATAATAATTCAATGAATAATCGACTTATATTCACTAATGATTCGATTTATATTCAATAATGAGTCGATTGAACAACGTAACGCCTTTCATGGTTTCGTAAATTGTGTCTGATTTGTTTTATTCCCCTTATGGCATAATCCATAAGCTTATATGGTATTGTTTTTATGTCATATTTTGTAATGTAATAACATTGTAGCTTTTAGTTGCATGCAAGTAATGCATTTTTGGCGATATTCATCCCCTGCCACACACCCTCGCGGTTGTTCGCAGGGTATTACATTGGTGCAGATTTCATGCGGAATTAATGACATTTCATGAATATCCGTTCGGTTCGGCACTAGGCATTATGTTAATCGTCTTGACCAATCTTTCATGCAACGGCCTACTCGCTCGGAGCAGCATTTTTTTCGATGAAAATTTACCCGAGAATGGAACTCTTGAGGAAAAAATTAGGTCGCAGTGCGGCTGCTAAGGGTGCCTTGACCCCTTCCTTCTCTCTTAGACCTCCACCACCTCCTTCCCCTTTCGCACGCATGTGAACTCGGGCTCACACACCCTTCCAGCGCTTTCCATTCCACCCCTTCGACCACACCCCTTTCTGTCTCACACAATTCCCGGTGCACATAAAAAAGCGATGCACCCATCTCCTCCCCATACTCTCCTACCCTTGGCTCACACGTACACATAAACAACCACGCACGTAGCTCCCAGCACCCGGAGTAGTAGTTGCCCCGGGCGATCTTTCACACACTAACCGCCGCGCATGTCTGGCGAAGGAGTATTCTCCCACAATATCACTCCGTACACTCTCCCCCCCTTTCTGTCAGCTAGCGTCATTTAACCCTCGCAGCGACTGCTGCCATTTGACCACCACTGTCCAGCGCCTCTGGATTCCGGCCAGGTGTATGGCGAGGTGGATGAATGCTGGAATCATTAAGGTCTCCTCTTGTCTCACGTTCCCGCCCCTCTGGGAATTCTTTTTCAACCCTTTGCGAGACACCCCTGCGTCAGGGGTGCTAAGGCGCGGAGTGCAATAAAGTCTGCAAGTTTATTGCCCACCAGGGGTTGCATTGTGAAATGCCTCCAGCCACCGCCCCTCGGACGAGTGTGCAAGGATTACTGACGGACGTTAGAAATTTACCCCTCGTGGAAAAAGAAGTCGGTTTTTTCCTGTGCCTGGGAGCGTGTGCTTAACCTTACGCAAATCATAATATTTAGGCGCGATGTCAGTTTCGCTGCCACTGTGGAAGACGGCAACATAGACCGGTAACACAGAGAGCAAAAATGAGAACTGTGTTGTTCGTAAATGTGCTAATTGGTAAAACCTATTCATTATTTTCTTGCTATAACGACGAGGCAGTATATCTTTGACTACATGGCGCCCCGTAAGCCAGCGCAAAGGTAGGTGACATGTAATTCAGGGCTGAATTCAAACCATTATTCCACTTATGGGGGTTATACACTGAAAGAAAACGCTAAACGCGGCATAATGGTTTTGATATGTTTGAAATAACATTCCAATGTACGAAAAAAAAATAAAGCAATTAAACTTCTATTCTGTATGTGGTCATATCTGTTATCTCTGCTTCGAAAAAAATAGCTTCTTAACTACGTTAACTATATTTTCTTCGTGGCAACTTCGATTACGTTTCGATCTCTGTTCATGATGATTCATTAAAGAAAACCATGGAAATGTCACAGCTTATCTCGGAATGGCAAGTAATATTGTTGTTTGATAGACTTTACACGGTATCGAGGGGGCAGTGTAGTTACATCGGTTTGGATGGCGATATTAAAATATAATTCACAGAGGTAAAATGCAAGGCAGTTGTGTTAGGCGTCAATTCCATGTATGTAATGCTCTGCCAAAGAAATTTAAAATTTTTTGCCTACCTCTCTTGTCCCTTCTGTACATTAATGACATCAATAAGATGGTAAAAAGTAATCTTCGTATATTTGTCGAAGACACGGTAGCGTACAGGGAAATAGTCAGCCCAAACGATAAGGTTCTTTAAATGATGACCGGGAAGCAAGTGAAAACTGGTAAGATACATGGAAGTTAGAATTCAATTAGAAAAAAAATGTGGTAGTGAAATTTTAGAAAGGGAATATCTACTTCTTCTACTAACACTTTCTACACTAAGAATAGCAAATTAACAAACGCTGAATGCATTAAATATCTTGGAGTAAGACTGATACCTTGGGGTAAACACTTGTGCGAATTAACTGGTCAAGCTAATCGTAGACTGGGGTTTATCAAAAGAGTACTGGGAAATAGTGACGATCATATACTAGAAATTAATTACTTTTCCCTTATTACATGTCATCTGGAATACGCTGCACGTAAATGGGATCCTTACGTAATAGGCTTAATTGACGAACTGGAACGTGTGCTGCTAAGATCGGCAAGATTTATAAAGGGACGGTATGACTATATTGACGCTATTAGATGAGCTAAAATGAGAATCATTGTCAGGCCATAGGTTGAAATTTAGTAAAAAGTAAAATAATTTAGTCTTTTTTCTAAATTCATAGACATTTTTTTCACTGATGGCGTTAAATTAATTTTGAGAACTCCGACTTACTATGGCAAGCTGGACCATGAACATAAAATTATAGAAATCCATTGCCGAACCGACAGATTCAAAATGCCCGTCTTCCCTCGTACATTTAGGGTATGAGTAGCTGTAAATATGAATTTAAGTTTACCCATAAATCATCATGTTTGTGCATGTTTAATTTGCTATTTCAATCTGTTTTTAGATTGTTATGTTTGGACTAGAACATAGTTACTAATTCTTTTTATGCATGATATGTATGCATGTTTGTTGTGAATTCCCCCCCTGCCACACACACACCTTTATAGTGACTTGCCGGGTATTATGTATATGCAAAAGCATACAGCATTAATACGTGGCGGCCTGATGTCGTAAAATTCCTGTTCGGTGTAAATACCGTCTTTGGATTAGGATGAATTTCAAACTCGACCGGGCAATATTACCTCCGCATTTGGAATTCCTTACGCCTATTTTTAATATTTGTTGTTATTAGTCTAAAACCTTCAGCTTTATCTTTTGCACTTGTTGATGTTGCCTGCCACGGGTATGAATGATTGGGCATCAATAACTGCTGACCAGACTTATGAAACTCACGAGTCGAACGGGACGCTGAGAAACTATGTAAATTTACCTGAATATTCGAATGTGAATTTCCCGTTTTTGATCCATCGTTACAATTAACTTTTTTTTCATACTTCCTATATGATTATTCTGATTCTTCATCTACATCTACATCTACATAATACCCTGCAAGCCACCATAAAGGTGTGTGGCAGGGGGTGAACTCTCACCAAACATGCACTACATATCATGCATAAAAAAAGGATCAGTACTTTTATAGGTACTGTTCAAAACTACTCTATTTAAAAAAAGATAAAAATAGCAAAACATACATGCAAAAACATGCCGTTAGTTGGGTTAGCTATAAGTCCTTATACCAACATGCAGCTACCAATGTTATCCATTGCTACATTCGTACTGGATATATTTACCGTTATTCATATCCCTAATAGTACGAGGAAAAAAGGACATTTTGAATCTGTCAGTTCGGCATTCTATTTCCCTAATTTTTTGATTATGGTCCAGTCTACCATAGTAAGTTGGGGTCCGCAAAATATTTTTAACATCATCACTGAAAATATGGTCTTGGAATTTGTTTAAGAGATTAAGTCTAAATTTCAACCTGCGATCTGACAATGATTCCCAATTTAATTCATTTAATAGACTGGTTACGCTAGTAAGGTTATCATACCGGCCCTTGACAAATCTTGCCGATCTTCGCTGCACACGTTCGAGTTCGTTATTTAGATCGATTTCGTATGGATCCCATACACTGGCAGCATATTCCAAATGAGGTCTAATAAGGGAAAAGTAGCTGATTTCTCGTACATGTTCGTCACATTTACCCAGTACTCTTTTGACGAATCCCAGTTTACGATTCGATTGACCCATTATTTCACGAATGTGTTTACTCCAGGAAAGATCATTTGTCAAAAGGAATGAAGGAATGCTTGCGTTTTAGTTTGATTGAATCCCTATCACCATCATGTTCACTAGTCAACCAATATAAGGCTGGTTTTACGGATTACCTACTCTTGATTTTTTATCAGGTACGCTTTCCACATCAGCACGTTTTTCTCATTTACTTCTTTCCTTATTTTCTCTAAGTATTTCATTCGAGCCTTTCCTTTGTCATTCTACCGTATTCACTTTTCTGTCGACCCGTTCTAGTGTTCTCAGAAACGTTTTCGTTTCTCGCTCGGTCAATGCATTTGATCATCATGATTCTTACAGGTCATTTCCAATTATTCCAGTCTCGCCTTATTTGTGATTTTATTGTCTTAGGCTTCAATGACATTACTCAGGAATATGCTGAAGATTCACTGATTAGTTTGATACTGCATGCATGAAAAATGCATGTTTTCATAAAAGAAGACTCCGTGGGAAAATCGAAGAATTGAGCGTTATAGAGCACCCTGTCGTAGAAGGAAGATTATAAATTGGGAAAAGGAATTTTAGCTTATTTATTGCATCTCTCGTGGTGGTTTTAGGTTTGAATGAATACAGTCAGTCATCTTAGGCAAGCCAGGAAGAGGGAGTAAGTAAAGATGGCTTTCAGTTCCACTGCCTCTGGGAAAACAATTGAGGATATGTGTACATAAGTTGGAAACATTTGACACCGTATGAGGCGCTGAGAGGAGTCTATAGCCTTAGCTGGAAGTGGGGGTAAATGCGGGGTCGAGAGCATTTTGTACTCCCCGATTTGAACACGCGTTTCTGACCCTTCTCATTCTCCTTGCGACTACCTCACTCACAAATTCCTCGTTTCGTCCTTCCCCAGTTGCGCGTAAAACTATCGTAATAAATTCTTCGCGTCGCAAAGCTGCCCCGGAAAAATGAAAATAATTTCCCTCCATCCTCCATGCCTCTCCCCTAATCCCCTCTCCTCTCCAGTTACACTCGGATCTGTGAACTGGATCCTCCGCGATCCTTACGGCATCATAAACCCTTTCGACCTTCTCGAGGGGGTCCACCCTTCCCGCGACCATTCAGTATCCGCCCCTCACCTCTCCCAGGTATCATATTGCCTTTCATTCCCCCCCCTCTCATGCTTATGTATATTCATCGAACCATATCTGGAGACCCTTCTACACCTACTGTCTGACCCCCCGGACTAGAATGGAGGGGGGATTTAGGACTGGGGTTAGGTGGACGCCCCTCTGACCAATACACAGCTACCCTTTTGGTTTTCTTGGAAGGTAGTCCGAGTATAAGAATGGTCGGGAAGGAGGAAGATACGACCACAACCCATTTGCCACGGGATTTCATTTCGTCTCTCTCCTTTCCGTCTCACGTAATCGATTAAATGAAGCGGATATCGATATTGTGCGCGGACTGTAGTGGACCGGGCCCGTCTCTCCTTCGTCATATTAGCATCTCGGGTACGCCCAAAGGTTGGCCTCGTCCACGCTTCTCGCGATCATGCCTTCTTGGCGATAATTCCCTTCTACTCCGTTAAATCCGCCCAGATTTTAGTGAAACGGTGTTCAAAAAGGGGATGGAGGTGGGATATTACTATCGGTTGCTTCGCATTTTCTCCTCAGCTGTTTCCGCGTTGTCAAATCCTCCCTCTCACCCTCGTACCGCGTAGGGACCAGCGGGTACACGGGAGGCTGCGTGGACGTTTTTATTGGTTTAATTTATTTTTTTAAACCGCTCAACCCCCTCCTCGATGTGGCCCAGTACTTGAGGACTTGTCCTCGAGAGCTGGGACCAATAAATTCGGGGATTCCACCCTTTTTATTTCTGCCCAGTCGGGATTGCTCGTCTGCCTCAAGCAGTGGCACGAATTTCTCGTGTCAGAGATAGCCGTTGCTTGGGTGACATATTTCTGCCGGAAAGCGCTTAAGTGGGGATAGGCGTAGCTCTTTAAAATATCACAGGGCAGCTTAAATACTTGGGGAAAAAACCGTTGGTCATTTCGATTTCCCTTCTGTTATCCGAGATGGCACTTCTACGAAATGTTAAGTTCGTGCCAGATTATTTCCTTAGTATTAAAGTTACGCTGACCAAGATTATCTGTCTGCTAATCCTGTTGTATTTCAGCCACCCTGACCAAAGCTGCGTTTGGAATACATTTGGGCGGCGTTTTCCAAAGCACCGAGTGGTGTTGAAATTCATGACTTTTTCTGATATTAAATTTTTTGAATGTTTTGAAATGTTTATGCTTCATAGTTGAATTCAAACTGAACGGAAAAGTCATATTGTTTAATGTGAAGGTCAGTGTGGTTACTGAGGCCAAGGATGAAGTTGATATTTTCACACAGGATATTTAAGTCCCTTACATTAAGGTACCACCTGTGTTTTTTCCAGAAAGATCTTTGTTCATAAAATCACATATGTTAAGTTTAGTTGTACGGATTCCAAGCGGCATCTCCTTGAATTGATCCTGGGACATCTAGTTCAGCAGTCTAACGCCTTATCAGATCTACCACACTATATTCAAACATAAACGTTATTTAATCTTCTTTGGCAGCGGCCACCGAAAATCAAATATACATCTACGCGATACCCTGCAAGCCACCGTGAGGGTGTATGGCAGGGAGTGTAGATCACCAAAACATGCACCATTGACGTGCAACGCGGGTACTACATGGAAACGGGCCAATAATATGGGTTACCTGATGCTACATGGTTAGTATTTATATAGCAATAAAGGGATTGGTTGTTAATACATGCATCGTACACAGAATACAGAATACTCCACAAAATGTCGCCTACCTATCCCTTTGCTATGCTACCTATTGTATTCTTTAATAGTACGGGGGAAAAATGGGCGATATGTGAAAATACAAACTTTGGTAAGATGAAAATTTATCTTTCAGCTCATAAAGCATAGGGAAGGGGATCCAAACTCATCGTACAGAAAATTATGCATAGTAAATTTGCTGAGATCCAATTTTTAAAGAAACGAGAGTAAGATCCTTTTAGGAAGATTGAAAAAACGACGTTGTTCTGTGCCTCTCTTTCATTGACCCAAGAAAAATAATGTGGATGCTCATGTGATTTACCACTTGATGAGAAAGAAGAGAGCTTTTCATTTAGCTTAACATATTTTTGACCTGGCCTTAAATTTTTATTAACAATTAATTTTTATTTGAGTTTTTTTTAATTTACAAACCCATATAGTTGTAGCTGATTAAGATTTTCATTTCAAGCAGGAATTCTGCCTACTTAAAAATGTCAATCTCGAGTAGTTCTTTGAGAAATCATAGAGTTGCAATAAAGTGAACGAATCTGGTGATTGAATTTTAGACAATACATGTCGTAGGTTTACTTGAAATTTGGCCAAATTTCTTGAATGGAAATGGTTGGATTTATTTCGCTTACTCATTCCATCAACATAGCGTATCCCGCCCCTTCCTTAAGGTTACATGACGTGTCGTGACTCAATTTTATAACCACGAGTGACGTAACGTAATGCAGTAAGCACAAGTCCATAGTATAGGTTATTTGGAGGCCACCTAAAGGTAATGTCATTTGCTCAGTCACGTAACGCAATGCGAGTAACGCACCACCGTACGTATAATCATTACAGTGGTTTTAAGTCCATCCGAAAATTGATGGCTCGTCAGAGATGAAGTAACTTGCAAGAATGGGCATGGAAATTTTAAAAGGAAGAGTGCAGAGAAACCCGATGTTGGTAGATTTATCTTAACGGAAGGTTCCAAGGGGACCTCATCTAAGCATCCCATCCGACGGGCAGAGCCCGGAACTTGGAATTTTCTCCACATGACATCGAAGTGAGGGTTCCAATGCAATTTTACTGGGTTTCTATTTTGCATCCAGTTTCCAAGGGTGGGAGCTAGTGTTTCTTTATACCCATGAGATGCGGGCATGGTTCAAATCCCCCACCCGCGTGGCACACTCTGGTACGATTCGTTGGTTGGTTGGTTATTTAGGGGAGGCGACCGAGAGCTGAGGTCATTTGCGCCATTTAGGATAGGTGGGTAATCGGGTAATGGTAGGAGTTTTCAGGAAACGGAGAAAGGGTGGAGAGAGACCCGGCGTCGGCGTTAGACTACATACTCTTAACGAAAGGTGCCAAGGGGATCACGGCTTTACGTCCCATCCGACGGACGGACTACTGAACTTGAAATGCCCTCCACTAGTGCCGCCACTGCAGGGAATCGAACCCGGGCCTTCGGAATGGGAGGCCAGTACTCTAGCCACCAAACCAACCCGATCCCCTTTACGATTCGACTGCTGAAAACCTGCTGGTTGCTCTTAGAAATAAAATGCTTCGTCAATCTCTAATGAAAAGGGTTATGCGTCCATTTAGACTGACGCACTCCATTTTAGCGCGAAAATGTCTCGGACTTCACTCAAAAATGGAATTAGTTTCCTTTGTAATTCTCGTCTCTTGCAGTGACATACCCATCCGAGGGATCAAGTGGGGCATTACTCAGTTTTTCTCTCGCCCAAGTGGCAAGATCTACTGTTGACGTAATGTGCTGAATACTCCCGACGAGGTAGTTCCCACTGTAATAATATCCGCCTGGGCATGAGAGTACAAAGAATTCCTTCTTCAGCAGCTGTCGTGAGCGATGGAGGACTTCTGGTTTTTTGCTCCTTTCCAAAGACTTAACGCCCTCTCTCTCTCTCTCAGCGTGATAGACGCTGTCTTTGAAGTGCGGGCATGCGTCCTCATATGCGTCTGTCGTTATTCATCAACTTTCGGGGTGGTCCCAGCTGAAGTGTCATGCCACTGGGTTATTAGTTGCATTGGTTTGTGTTGCCCGAGGTCCTCAATGGCCTCTTTGTTTTTCATTGAATTTTGTCGCAGTTATAGTTTTTTTAAAGATACTTAACTTTTTATGCCGATGATTGCTCACACAAAGTGTTCGCTGCAGATTACTCATTAAATGGTTTATGACCGTGTTTCGAGAACTGTGAACACAAAGAAGTGTTAGGGAGGTTGGCTCGCGACTGCTTGAGTCAAGTTGTCTGAGGAATCTAATTAATTTAAGTACGAGTATATGCCTGCTAAGTGATCCTTACTTCACAAAGAAAATTTCCTAAGCTATTGAAGTCATAAGTATCACAAAAAATACGATGTAAAGTCCAAGGATTTATTTTTTATGATAATTTTAATCAGCTCGACGACGGAGTCAATTCAGCATTTACTTTAAAGATATAATGTCATGTGCTCAATGAATTCACTAATGTATAATACCAGAATATTACGATCAAACGTTATGTTATAATATTTTTCTGAAATATGCTTTAACATCTCATTAGTAATGATATTATTCATATGCCATACATTTTGGCTAGAGCGACCGCAGCACCACTTGAAGAGAACTAACGCATTTCGTCTGCTATAAGCGCAGAAATTGGTGGATTTAGCGAAAAATACGGTGGGTTGATGCCTTTTTTTTCGTGTCATTTTATTTCTTGTGAAATTACGCATAAAATATCAGTTTTTTGCAAAAATGACATGTCACTATGGTACTTTTAAACGTTATATTCCCATGTGATGACCATTCTCGCCGTTAATCGTATGTCATTTCAAATGCAATTTGTGGAACAAGGAGTATGGGTTGGTGTAATTATCTTTACTTTATTAGATAGAGGAACTTTAGTTCTATAAGTGCTGAAAATATAAAAAAATGACATGACTTTCACTTTTCGGATCAACCTCCTTAAGCATTTCGAGTGCATGGATGGAACAGGATCAAGTAAAGAACCTCTATAATTTTATCTCTGCGTAAAAATGGATGAAGAGTTTGTAAATAATTCTTGGGTACCCAGTCGAGTAAGAAACCCGATAATTTTATGAATATCATTCGCCGAGAAAGGACAAAAACATACATGGATGAAGAGCTTTAAAATATATATTTTTTTAAAAGAGTGAGGATTATAACCAATTAGATACAACGTGAATGTTTTTTGGGTTTCTTTCCACATTTTTTCATGTAAATTGTCGATAATTTCACAATTGTTCCTGTTCAGGTCTTCACATCTCATGAGCGGTAAGGCTTGGAAAACTGCAGTCGATTAAAATTGGCAGATGCTGAAATAAATCCAGAATGATAACAGTCACCATTTGAATCCTGAGGTAGCCTTCATTGTAACAAATTAGATAAATATTGCAGGGTAAATAAACCGGATAAGTAATTTAGATTTTAGGTTTTTTTGATTTTCTGCATACACTCGAAGTCAACAGTGTTATTATATAATTGGTGTAGACAACTTGCGTTTTCCGCGTGTAGCCATAAAAATGTGCATAGTCTCTGTATCGCATGAAGTTAGTTTGAGATTGATTCATTGTTTTATTCCGGCCCGGGTAGATTTTCATGGGGTGCCCCTTCCTCTTCCTTGAATCCTATTCATCTATAAGCTTTATCCCTATGCTCTTTCTCTCTTCAAGTCGGTATATCTTTTACCCATCTCCATACATTACATCATTTTTCTGTCTTCCTTGTCCTCACTCACTCAGTATCCCACCATCAATAACTTCTTTCCAGTCTTAATTTCCCAAGGTGTTTATTCCGTACATCCAGTTAATATTCACAATATCTTGTCACAATTATCATACACTGTTAAGCATATCCTAAGGAAACCACCTGTAAATGACGTAACGATAAATGGGGTAGTGGACGGGGCAGCTGATCAAGAGTATTCAGTTTCGTCCACGCTTGGAGAAATATAGATTATAAATTCATTCCTTATTTAAAAAATAATGATGAAATAATTAGTGATGAAAAAATAGTATCGAGAAATAAATATAGCATTTACAGAGAATATCTGTTTTTGATTCAGAAAAAAGAGATTTCATTGGCAGGTTTACATAATTCAGGGAGTGGTCTTAGGGAACGTTAAGGAGCTTTTTAGGAGGGATAGATGCAAAAATTGTAATATGGGCTTTAGATATGTGTTAAACGTAGCCAAATGCATGAAGTTTTCCTCCTGCCACACACCTTTATGGCTATTTTCAGGGTATTATGTAGATGAAGATGAAGTCATAAGGAAGGATATTGAGAGCTAAAATGCCAAACGAATCCGAGTGAATGTTGTTGGTCACATTCATCAATTGTTACGGCTGAAATTTTATCAAAGTTAACGAGTATGATCGCATGATATAAGAAAACATTGTCTTCTGGGTGGCACCAACGTAAGAGAAAAAAATCAAGAGGAAACCACTATGGGAATGTAAATATATTGTAGAGATTCTTCCTTATTAGCATAAACGTTGAATATTATTTTTCACTGTGGGAATAATAGTGTAGTTTCGTATTATTTTTTTATTGTCGTGGTCAAAAGTTTATAACCTCTGGAGTGCATATTTCAAGCCGTTCGGTTTTAAAATGGCGTAAAGTATTTTCCCTCATTAATTAAAAATTCTTTTTCCTCAACGGCGCGTAAACGCGACGGTAACCTATTGCATGCCGGTAAATTATACGTGTGACGTGATACTCATTCCTCAACCTGCCTCTAGGTAGTGCTGCGGACGCTTCCAAGCAGACGGTGCACTCTGTTAAAGCGTAATAACTATTATCTGAAGTATATTTATTCATTTAATTTATTATTATTAACGTTAGTTATTCAAAATTATATATTCAGTTTATTTATTTAAAAACCATTGGTAATTATTTTATTAAGCGAACCATGAAGTCGCACATAGTCGCGTGAAATTCACGCCCATCTTCGCAGTAGTAGAGGACTCCACGAGCAGGATTCCCTGGAGCCTATAAAACGACTATTTATACCATGTTTAAAAGAGAAGACTTTTCGAACTTTGATAGATTTCATGGGCTATTATGAATACATTCACTAGAGCAGTGGAGCTCTCAAATACAATGGTGAGTTCAGGAGACGAATATTTCATATGCCTTGCAACGTGAAGTATATACCTGTTACTTACTGTTACTATTGTCGCAATATGGCAGCCCACCCCGCCATTTCTGAGCTTTTTTAAATGGTCTTAAATTTACATTTAATTCTCTCAATCCAAAGTATTGCGTAAAATTAATACCTATCTAATTCTTCGACATACCATGCAAGCCACCTTGAGGATGTGTGGCAGGGGTGCATCCGCACCAGGAACATTGTCACGACAAACAAAAATGAAATAAACAAACCAAACACCACACTTATAAAAGTATTGATGGTGTGACAAGAATCCTATATTAATTTTGTGACACGAATCGCCATTAATGAATTGTTTTCTTTGATGAAGGAAACTACCGTATTCCTGACAGAAAACAGATTCCCTACCGGACGTCCATTAACAGAGGACATGACTGGAAAACCTGGATGTATGGCAACTTTATATACTCGTAATATGGTGCGTAGTATAAAATCGTAACACGTGTTTTAAACCTAGCTTGAGTTTTTCGTCAGGAAAGAGACAATGGGGTCGTTTACCGTACATTTTTATTGTCGAATCTAATAGAGTTTGTAACATAAAAAGACCGGTATTTTTCCGTTTTTTGACCCGCCAATTATTTCTCGAGTTATAAGCGGCGAAAAAATGATGTTTTTAACCCTTTCGGAAAAGTGGGCGTGGTGCAACCTCTGACGTATATCGACTTCGTCCAATCACAACTTTGCCCGCGAAGCGGCTTCGCCTTATCACTGTGGGGGAGACACAGCTGACTCTGCCAATAGAAGCTGTTGCGACAGGATCTGTGCGAGCAAACCTTCCGAGAACCCCCTTCCATTCCCTTTCCTTCCCCTAAAAGCAGTCAAGGACGGGAGTAAATTGACGTCAATGGTATAAAAGCAGCTTTTTCGGTGGGCGTCACCTTTTGATTATTTTCATTTTTGATTTATTAGTGAATGGCTCGGGTTAGAAGATTAATTTTTTCACTAAAATTCATTTTTCGTTTCCATTACGTGTACAAATTTGCGATTTCGGTTCCGAGTAAACGCCCCCATTGTGGTAAGAGAGACAAGATGATCGCAAAGATCGCAAAGCCAGGCGAACGAGGATTCAGGGATAGGTTTGGTGAGAGAGGAAGAGGGAGGAGGAGTGAATATCTCCCCCTCCTCCCCCCTAATTCGAGGGGACAACGAACGGTCAAAATGCGCAGGACGGATGGACGGGTGGGGAAGAGTCCCCCTCCCTGGTGGAGACGGAGGGAGGAGAATGTGGGGAGATGATTTTCCTGGGGAAGGGGGTGGCCAATGGAATGCCGGTGTGGTATGGGTTGGGCGGAATTTTTCGCTCCATCCTCCTCCATCGGAATGGACCCTAAAGGAGCGATCTTTTGACGGCGACGAAAAAATAAGAAAGGAAGATGGAAGAGGTAGCAGAAAAATATAAAATGCTTGATCATTTTTAAGGATTTGGCACTCGATCGGGAAAGTCAAAAAAAAATTAGTAGTGCCGTATTTCTTGTTAACTTCGTTGGAAAAGTACTGCGTTCTCCGGTAGGTTGCATTTGCTGTTGAAAGGAAACGAAGAACGAAAAAGAGATGTGAGTTGTTTTGTTAATTTTTTTGTCGCGCGTTTATAGTACTAATGATCGGGCACACATAATGTTCCCCAAGTGAATCTCTATGAAGGCGTGATTTCTGATCGGGATTCCCACCTGGTTGGCTGCTCTGGTTACGATGTTTCGATCGGTTACTCGGCCGTCTTATTCATGGGCGTTGATGATCAACTATTGAATCTTGGGCACCTTAACTAATAACCCAGTGGAAATCCCAAGAAGAATTACTTTGCACCGTTCTCCGGGAAAACATCATATCCTTTACCTCTTTGAACACTTTGAAGCTGTTTTATAGAATTGTTATCGCCACCGTACAGACACTATGTTACGGTAAAATGTGAACTTTTACTGGACAATAATTTTACTAAGAAGAGTTTACAAATACCTCGAATCACTAGGGAATTAAAAATATAAGATTGTTGAGAAATATGAAGGTAAATCTTAACATTGAAGTAAGACGGCATCGACTAGAACAGATGGAACAATGTTGTTGCCTGGTAGCATATTGGACGGAAGTAGGCTAAGTAGTAATGTTATTTGGGGAAGAATTGATTAATACGCGTGGAAAGGGGAGAGAAGATATCCTGAGAAACTTGGTCAGGTATGTAAAGTGAATGTTAGTGAAGAGCTTGATATGTAATGCGATTTCGTGTGGATCAAATACCTGGGAATTCGTCAAGGAGGATAAGAAAATATGCTAACCTGGAAAATTGAGGTGGAGTAGTATGGAGAAAGCGCCATGGACGGAACGATGGACCAATGAAGAGGTGCTGAAAAGAGCTGGAAAGATTGCAATTAAAAATAGGAAGAATACAGAGTAGGAGGATAGAACAGGTGATAACATCTACATAATGCAAGGAGAGTTAGATCAGGGGTTAAGTGCAGGGTTCTCAATGTGAATATTCTTAAATCGAAACTAACACTCACCTTATCTTTTGACACATGATCTTTCCTGGGGTAAACACATACGTGAAATAATGAATGGGTCAAGCGAATCGTAAACTGGGATTCATCAAAAGAATACTGGGTAAATGGGACGATCATGTACGAGAAATCAGCTACTTTTCCCTTGTTAGACCTCATTTGGAATATGTTGCCAGTGTATGGGATCCCTACGAAATCGATCTAAATAATGAACTTGAACGTGTGCAGCGAAGATCGGCAAGAATTGTAAAGGGACGGTACGATTAATATATTATCGTATCCAGTCCATTAAATGCAATAAAATGGGAATCATTGTCAGATCGCGGGATGATATTTAGACTTAATCTCTTAATAAATTCAAAGATAATATTTTTACTGATGACGTTAAAAATGTTTTGCGAACCCCAACTTACTATGGTAGACTGGACCATAATCACAAAATTAGAGAAATTGATTGCCGAACTGACAGATTCAAAATGTTCTTTTTTCCTCGTACTATTATGGATATGAATAACGGTAAATATATCCAATACGAGTGTAGCGATGGATAACATTGGTAGCTTCATTTGGTATAAGGACTTGAAGCTAACCCAACTAACAGCATGTTTTACATGTTTAATTTGCTATTTTTATCTTTTTTTAAATAGTGAAGTTTAGAACAGTACATATATAAATACTAATCCTTTTTTATGCAAGATGTCTAGTGCATGTTTGGTGAGAATTCACCCCCTGCCACACACCTTTATGGTGGCTTGCAGGGTATCATGTAGATGTAGATAGATGAATACCCTGAAATCCACGACAAAGGTGTGTGCAGGGGAGTATTAGGAGAATAAAAAGCTGAAATTCGTCGTGGATGAATGCTGGGTAATCGAGGTGGAGGAATAAAAGACATTACGGATAGTATGGAGATAGATGAGAAATATATTGACTTCAAGAAAAAAATGCGTGATAGATGGAGCCAATGGATGAATGCAACGAAAAAAAGAGGATCACTCCATCCATTTAGCGGAACGTGACTTTATTCTCCAACATGTTTACAAGTAGTAGCCTTGTTGCGTCAATAGTACATGTTTGGGCATCTTCGCCCCCTGCCAAACACCCTCGCGTTGGCTCACAGGGTATTTATTGCGTAGTTGTGGATAAAAACTACTTAAACCGGTGTAAAACTGTCAATCAACTGTTACAGTGAATTTGGTGCTACATGAAATAAATGTATCTATTGTAAATGGGCTACGATATTAATTCTAGGTCTACATAATACCACGTAAGCCACCATAAAGGTGTGTGGCAGGGGGTGAATCCACACCAAACATGCATTGCATATCATGCTGGTCGTTACAGGAAATACGTCGATGTTCGCTATACTTTGGCGTCATACCTTACGGACGGATAACTGACGTTGGTAGGCAATTCACAGGGAGTCCAAACTGGGATCTGCATTCCAAGACAACGATCGTGGAATTCGATCCCGTACCCAAACCTTGAATTTTCTTTGGTTACCCCTCTTGGTTTCTATACCGACACCAACAACACTAACACCATTGCCGGTTGCGAAATTGTATTGTCAGTACCCGTCAGGTACGGCTTTGGGAGCCGACCACTGCAACAACGTTTGTATTCACATCTATTCCATCTCCAGAGCGGGACATGGGGATTGAATACAATCGGGCGTAAATTGAACTAAGAATGAATAGAATATGTAGAAGCGGTACTGACAGGAAGAAGTTTCGAAGGGAGGGGAAGATAGAACCACCCAGTAGGCATTCGCCACGGTCTCAATCTTACGTCGAGAATTCCGGTTGGAGTGGTTTGGGTGACTAGGAGTGTAAGGATAGCAAGTTACGCCCTTCTCACCTTGGTTGTTGGATCGCTTTTACTTCAGGTGTGGGTAATCTAACTTCTTTGAGTCAACTGTCGTCACTTTTTCGGTGCCAGCCCTTATGTTCAATCCAGCGCATGATCATGTGTTCGACGGATGAACTTGTAGCAGTATGTGTTTGGAAAAATGATTTTATGGCCGTGATGGTACGATAACTTTTTCGCTAGGAATCACTTCATCTAGCCCCTGCTGTTCAGTCTCATGCATACACTCCTTTAGGAACATTTAGAAGGATTAGTATTTATATACTGTTCTAAACTGCACTATTTAAAAAAAGATAAAAATAGCAAAGCAAACATTCAAAAACATGCTGTTATTTGGGTTAGCTTCAAGTCCTTATGCCAACATGCAGCTACCAATGTTATCCATTGCTACACTCGTACTGGATATATTTACCGTTATTCATATCCCTAATTGTCCGAGGAAAAAAGGACATTTTGAATCTGTCAGTTCGGCAATCAATTCCTTTAATTTTATCATTATGGTCCAGTCTACCATAGTAAGTTCGAGTTCGCAAAATACTTTAAATGTCGTCAGTGAAAATTGCTCTGCAGTGATAGTCTACCTATCTCAGAGCTTTATATGTAAAACATTCTTTGGTTTCCGGTCTATAATTTTTCTTGTGTTATCTAATTGCTCACTTTGATTGTAATACATAGTATTGCTCTTCTGCTCTTAAAATATAGAATATTATTTCCCGTATAGTTTCGTTGCATTGCTCTATTTAAAGACAAAAAACACTTGATGGTTTTGCAACGCTCTGAGATTTTAAGAACTAAGACTATGATATCATTAACCTGTTATTCAATAGTTCACATTATTATTAACTTCTCATTTAAATAATCTGGTAGTTCATTCTCAAGCAATGTCCTCTGTAGATGGGTTAGGGAAAATCATAATTCGTACCCGTACTACCATACTTATTTTTTTATGACTTCGAACATATATAGCCTTTGAGCCCATACCATTTTTCAAAAGTTGAATTGAAATTTTACCTACTTGAGACCCAATGACAAGAATTATCGCCAGAGAAAACTATTGTGATTAAATATATAGGTGGTCACGAAGCCCATTATTTCATTGTGTCCGTGCTCCTCAGTAATCCGTCGCCTTTGAATATTTCATGTTTCAGCATCGTGACGCGAAAAATGATCAGAGTGGGAGGGACTGAGGAGAGTCGTGGTGTTCGGCCTTATCTTTCCATTCATCCCCTGAATTCATGCGGAGCCCTTGAGATTATTGGTCCCGCCAGAGGCCTAATGAACGATCGTCCCCACACCCTTGTATGTCGGTGAGGTTCCGGTCACGACTTCATCGGAAAGATATGACCGTGCAACGTTCGGCTATTCTATCGTCAGCATTTACCTCGGAGTTTGCCGTGCTATACCCAGTTTTCATTATCAACGATCGATTCGAAACAATTATCGGGGTAACGACGATAAATCGACATGTCTATAGTCATCCGCTGCATGGCATGTATATGATAGCGTTATATTGGAGATGATATCAAGGAGGGTGATGAGTGGAATGATATACATTTTCAAAATTTTTTATCATTATTTGCAAAGCTACTTTGCCTATTTATTGAAATGTTTTTTTTTGCAGTAAAGTAGGTGGCATAGTAAAAAAACAATTTAATTGAGATTAGAATTCCTCATGTTGACTAAATCTCAGATATACAAACTTTGGTATATTAGACGATTATGTATAGATATGTAGATTATTCTTCTATTTTCATGTCTATTGGCTTGGGACATACAACAAGAGATTGCTTGAAATATGAAATTATATGCGATATCATGCCTTATTCGATATCAATATATCGTGGTGTGACGGGTGATATCGTAGAGCGCGCTAGCTCATACATTGTCATGCGACATTATACAATTTGTATACTATCAGAGGCCAACTTAAAGCGTTACAGCACGCTAGTCTCGTAATCTAAAGGAAATTATTTCGATCTCCTCACAAGGCATGTTGTACGCAGGGCCAGTTCTAGGCCCAAGCGACACAAGCGATCGCTTGGGGCGCCGAGCTGAGAGGGGCGCCAAAGCTTGACAAAAGAATAAAAATACCCCGTAATATTTTGCAAATATACAATAAGTGAATGACAATATTTTAACCATAATGTTTATGACACTAACAGGGATACTATATGTGCGTTTCGTGAGAGAGCAAACACTCAGCAACGAAGAATAAACTATCTGTAGATTTATTCAATGTCACAGGCTCAACTTGGTGGAAATTCGTAGTCACGATAAAGAACACGTTGTATCATCCAACAAGATTTATTAGTATACAACCGTTTTCATCACATAGGCACCTGAGATGTCGCCTATGCAATGAAACCGGTCGTATACTAAATAATCTTGTTGTACAAGTTACAAAGTAATCTCTATTCTAGAAGTGAGCCCCCTCTACAGCTCGCGCGCCGCGGTGCTCCTCTACCAATGTTACCAACCAAATCTACTGGCGGTGACTTATCACTAGGGACCGGAAAAAATCACCTGTTGCGATAAAGGCGAATATGATGTGAAAATTCGGGATAAAAGTGGAATATCTGCAAATTAGGTAAATATGCGAAATGAGGTTATGAATGCAAAAAAACTAGTAGGAAATGGCAATAAAAATATCTTTACATGTTTTTATATGTCACGTGTTTCGCTATGTGAACTGATGATTGCGGAAAATGACCTGATAAAATTACTGATGGCATGCGAAAAACAATTGTGGAAAGCGGCCCTTTTCAATAACTGATGCTGAATTTCCTGTCTATAATACTGGTAGAAGATTTACTCCGGCAAACTATAAAAGAAAATTATCTAACGGAGAAGAAATCCTCAGAGAGTGGCTGATTTATTCTGTTTGAAAAAATTCAATTTTTTGTTACTGTTTTAAACTTATTAGTGCTGAGAGTATCTCCCTTTCTGGCACATCTGGATTATCAGACTGGCGAAATATGTCCGGATTTCTAGCCCAACACCAAAAATCCCTTAGCCATTTAAAAGCATGCCAATCATGGCGAGAATTACATCTGAGTTTGCGCCTAGGTAAAATAGTTTATGATGCAAACCAAAGACTCATTCATGCTGAGAGTGAACATTGGTATGAAGTATTGAAAAGTTTGCTTTGTGTAACGCAATTCCTTGGAACTCATGGATTGGCATTTCGAGGAACAACAGATGCACTATTTAAAAAGAATAACGGGAATTTCTTGAAATTAATAGAGCACATTGCCACATGTGATGTTGTCTTGAACGAGCACTTGCGAAGAGAAAGTTCTCATGAAGCCTGTGTTCATTATATTAGTAAAACATACAAAATGAATTCATTACTGTGTTATCAACACGCATTCAAGATTATATTTTACATGAACTTGAAAAAGATTCACTCTACTCAGTTGTATTAGACTGTACCCCAGATGTCAGTCGTACAGAACAGATGTCGATCATCGTTCGTTTTGTTCAAGCAGAAGTGGGATCGTGCAAAACCAAATGCTGCATGCATGATTCTTCAGGATGTCCTGAGTGACGGTGATATCGACGGGAAAGAACTATCCGACGAACGTTTGATGTTAGGGCCCATTCTTCCCCGCGAATCTTCTCCACCAAGCTCATTATCTTATATTACAAAAACTAATTTTATTGACATTTTTCCCAATACTTTTGTAAATATGCGAATCCTCTTGACCTTGCCTTTATCTGTAGCTACTGGCGAAATAAGTTTATCAAAGGTGAAGTTGATAAAGGCATACCTTAGATCAACACGTCCTCAAGAGCGATTGACTGAGCTGTCAACATTAGCCATTGAAAGCGACACTTCGAAGTTAATTGACACAGATTCTATTTTGAAAGATTTTGCAAATTTAAAGGCTAGAAAATTTTCGGTATAATTTGTTTTACTCATAGGAACAATATTTAGTATATACACGATAAAAATGTTAACAAATGTATAATCTATTGTATTACTTGTTTCATTTATAATTTATTAAAAATAGGAATTTGATCTTTAAACTCACTCTCTACTCTCTAATTTCCTATAAGTTTATTAACTAGAATTAAAACATTTTTTCAATGTCAATAAAGTAGTTCTTTGTGCGTTTGTTTCTATTCTGTTGTAATTTTGAAAAAGGGCAGTAGCCCATTGAATAATTAAATAAAATTACAGTGGAATGTCTTCGCAATATTTAATTTAAATGAAGAAATAATCCGTGTCCATAATGTGTAAGTAAGAGTTCATTATTTTAAGGCTCGAAAGTCCTATTAAGATCGTAGAATGCAGCAAAAACACAATTCTTTGCGAGGGGAGCCAAAAAAATGCTTGGAGCGCCAAACGCTATCCCGCTTGTGCGGAAAAATCCTCTCGGACCGGCCCTGGTCTTACGTGATATGGAAATATGGAGTACAAGACACTGTTGTTGAAAAATCAATGATTTGATAAACTATTTCCTCCAGTATTTTGAAAGAAGCCTGTGGAATGACTTCTAATCCGTGGAAGAAAGTGCATTGATTATGATCGAGTTTACCGTAGAGATAATTACTCAGGTTAGGTAATATGAATAAAATTAAGTAAAAAAAAATTAAAACTATGTTTTAAACTCTGTAATTAGGTAATAAAATGTTGTGGTAACAAAAGAAGCGTTTGATGTCTCAAGAGGTTGGCGAATAAATTTCCAAAGAATTCTTCGATCAGAAAATTCCATTGACATTTATTTTGCTTACTCATATTTTAGGGTGTAGAATATTCCCTTTGGGGAAGAATATGCTTGTGACTCTTTCGAACTTCCCGGTATCAGACATCGTATATCGCTTTCAGTTGGCAGTTGTTTTGATTTTGATAGAATTATCTCCACTTAAAAGTAGACGAGCTTCTCAGTGGTAATAGCTCGAATGTGGATCGATAGTCTTCGAGATATGCCCAGTATCGACCTGAACTCGCATTTCAGTTGCTTTTTACCCGTGCGAGTCGGGATTAGTACTCACCTGTCTTAGCAATCAACTTCTACGTATAAATGCGCCTGAACGTCGTCGGTAAAAAAAATACATTACCAATTCAATTCGAAAATGACTACGTGCCGACGATTGCGATAACAGTCAGTATCGTAATCGCAATATAGTTCTCTAAACTTCATATCATACGTCCCTGTTACGTGACATCCGGCCTACCTATGCTATTTTCCCATCATCCCGTTGTTAATATTGCTCTCATTCCCTCCTTCCCCCCATACCTTTTTCCCTCCCAACCGTGATCCTCCCGTTGAAAGATCTTGGAAGGGTTCCCTATATTTTTTTGTGCTACGTCTCTCGCGGAGTCAGTTTGTGTGTTTCTCTGAAAATCGGCGGTTATTTTGCGCCTGATTGATGACCCCTGAGGCAGTGAAAAATAAAGTTTGGGCCAAAAAAATAGCCTTAGACTGCTCTAATGATCGCGATGAGGGAACTGCGATGTCACGAACGACCGGGAAAAAAATACGTTATCATTCAACCAACGTTACCCATCCCTACCCTTAATAGATTACTTTCGGCAGAGCATGGAATTACCTACCCACGGCACGAGAGGATGAAATTTGGGTGTTATTAATGAAATAAGATTGTATCCCGTAATTTTAGGTCGCTGTCTTATGGCGCAGTGAATTCTTCGATGGATGTGCCTTTGAGTGCCCTAAGCATGCATTACGTTGGGAATATGTAAACCACCCATGCTGCCAAACGTCGAAACTCTTGCTGTGTTATATATTTCAAATCAAATTATACATGAGTGCGGCTAGGTTGTACTCGTTGATAGGCGCATAATCGTAAGTTTGTGAGAGAATGGATTATTAGCTCAAAAATACGGATTAATGGTATGTTTTAATGATGTTTTTGTTGTTGTTTTAATGGAAGATCACCAGAAACTGAGGGGATCGGTTTGGTGTGTGGAGTAGAATACTAGCCTCCCATCACGAAGCCCTTGAAACTCGGCAGTGGCAGAGATTCTCAGTGGTGGACTATTTCTATCTTGAGTTAATTAGCATTGAATTTGATCTCATGGTTGAATTGCATGTCTAGTGATGGCTCACCACCTGCCGTGCACCCTTGCGGTACACGCAGTGCGCCGTTCTTATAATGACACTAAATTTAGAACCTTTTACTCCTTTCGTTAAGATCATAGTAATGTCCATGTAGGGTTACTTTCCATCCTACCTCCATTCCCAGAAAAATTCTTACAAATTTCCAACCACCCTTCAATCATGAGTGGCACAAATGACCTTAGCTATCGGTCGCCTCCTCCAAACAACGAATATAAATCTCAAGTAACGAAATCAGAACGGTTGTGGCGTTTGGATAATGATGGGATTTTTTTAACGGCGCTGTTGACAAACGCGACCAGTCGGGACTTAAGAAAAAACTAGCGAAGAGTCTAATGTGGTGTGTAGCACTGGATGGGTCCTGAACAGGAGCTAGAAAGAAGACGAAATTAGGTGAGCCGCCCTTGAGATGTGGATTTGAAGAAGGATGAAGAAGGCGAGGTAGATGGAAAGAATGACGAAGGATGTGGTGTTGGAAGAGGTAACGTAAAAGAGCAAAATTATCGAAGACATTAAAGGAGATAGAATGGGCAGTAAGGAGGGAGGGTCTTTGCAGGACGTGATTGAGGGTAGAGTGGGGAAGAGGGTGATAAGGGGGAGACGGACGGTTCACTGTTAATGGGTTGGGGGGTCCAAGCTTCCGTTACGCTGGGCAAAAGATACATATTAAAAGTCATTCTTTGCCCCGGTAAAAAATGATAACTCAAATTTAGATAGGTAAATAAATAATATTATTGAGAGGAGAATCGAATGGAGAGCTGGGTCAAACATATCTATGGATTGTTGATTGATGATGATAATTGAAGAATAAAAAGGACATTTATAAAACATGTTTTATTACTTAAAAAAAGGATAAGTTCATTTTCTGGCGAAGGTTTTCGCGGCGTTCCGATGATTGTAAAAAGCTTTCGGGATTCTTCCGCGTTGTCATTGTGTAAAATGGCGACATCTTCACACGAACATCAACAGCCAATCAGCGTGCAGCGGCCACCTCAGAAGACAAGTATAAATAAGCGTCAACTTCGGAGCATTTTCACTTCAGCCTGGCCTGAGGACGCCCGCAGTAGAGTGGGTGAAACGTCGCCATTTTACACAATGACAACGCGGAAGAATCCCGAAAGCTTTTTACAATCAGGATAAGTTCATTTTCAGCGTTATGTAATCTTGAGATCTTGAGCGGGTCTTAGAGAATGTTACGGAGCAATTGAGGAGGAGGGGGGTTGAAGAAAAAGAAAAATCGTAGTTACGTAATCGTTGTATGGCCGCAAAACAGATATCTTGAATTGGTTTGTGAGTCAGGAAGGATGTGGATCTAAGGAAAAAAAATCATGTGAAATATACATGTCATGAGAAGGATTTAATTTACACTAAACTGGCCTTAACTGGGAGTCAACTGATAACGAAATAAGTTAGTCATTATGAAATAAGAAGGGACATGATAGAAGGATTAGTGAATAATTCTGAATGGATTGTCACACAGTTTCGTTTAGAACGCGCAGAGACAGCAAACCAAAATAAGTTATCTACATACGTGGAGGCTGTCGATTTTCCTCTGACATTTATTAAAATCCTGTACTTTATTTGCAGATTATATAATACGGATTATATTAGAAATCCGTTCCGTTACATATATATTAAAATATTCGTTCTACCCTCGCATAATTGGAGACCATATCCGCACGTATATTTGTCACTCCAATATACCATCATTCGAAAACCTTCCCCTAGCATATGCCAATAAGGTAGTGACCTGCTCCACAAAAACGAAGTTCAACATGATTGAAGGCTGGTGCCGCATTACCATATCTGATATGCACGCTATCCACGCCTCATCGACGGTTTGCAGGGATCGATATGGGTGTAGAAACATGGTGTGGAATCACGGATTCATCTTTCGCGTTAGCGCAATCTGTATCGATAACGCTTACCTCTAAAGTAGCGCATGGGTTAACAATAACCGTCTATAAAATTCGATCCACTGATTGTGGTAAGTAATTTGAAGTTCTGCGCGAAGTATGAAGAATGGAGATCACGTTCTCTCTGACATGAGTAAAATCAAAAAATAACGATAATTTTTTTCCTCTCTTTAAATCTTGATCCTAGTCTGTAAAAAATTAATGAAAATGTAAAAACGTACATTGTGCATCAAATAGCCCTGATGAAGCCGCAATAAAGAGGCGAAACGTTGGTAAAATTGGTGTTTCTCTTAACGACCAAACTACTCCAGACAAATTATCCATTTCTAAATAACGATAACGCTAGCATACGCCTTATGATTATGCCCTGATCCTTGCTGTAAGGAGGTAAATGGTGAATGGGAGCGTTTCCTCGGAACTGAAATCGCAATTTTGTACACGAAATCGTTAGATGGAAACGAAAAAAGAATTTTAGTGAAAAATTAATCTTCTAACCACATCCATTCACTCATAAATACAAAAATTTTAATAAGCAAAGGGTGACGCCCACCGAAAAAGCGGTATTGATATCATTGACGTCATTTTCCTCCCGTCCTTGACTGCTTTTAGGGGAAGGGAAGGGAGTGGAGGGGGTTCTCGGAGGGTCTGCTCGCACAGATGCTGTCTTAACTGCTCCTATTGGCAGAGTCAGCTGTGTCCCCCCATTGCGATAAGGCAAAGTAGCTTCGTGGGCTCAGTTGTGATTGGACGAAGTCAATATATGTCAGAGGTTGCACCACGCCCACTTCTCCGAAAGGGTTAAAAACATCAGTTTTTAACGCTTATAACTCTAAAAATAATTGGCGGGTCAAAAAACGGAAAAATACGGGTCTTTTTATTTTACAAACTCTATCAGATTCGGCAATTAAAAAAATATGGTAAACGACCCCATTGAATTCTTTTAGTGGTATACAGGTTATCTTGATGGAATTGGAGACAGATGAGGTAGTGAAGTGCTACGCGTCTACGTTGCTACGTTGGAAAAGTTTGTCGTAAAGTAGTTCGTCAATGGAATAAAAAGAGCCAACAAAAGGAGATTGAGACATTTTTATTAAATGATTGCACGAGATGTCGGTTGTTCATATCACAAATGCCCGAGGCTACTTAAATTGTGTCTACCTATTGAACTTATGACACGATTTATATGCTTAAATTCAATATCGGCTGTCGTAAAAATTTGCGTCCGAATTTAAGACTCAATTTCTAACTTGAAACAAGATGCCCTTTTGTATTTATTTAAGAATGGGCCTACCATTGCTCTAGCGGATAAGAATATTCGGAGCGCGCCGTCTGAAGAGATTCCCCAAGTCCGATTAAAAGTAATAATGTATCTCCTGCCCTCTTTCTCGCTCTTGGTACGGACAAGTCTGCTCGGGAGAGATATTTATGGGTGTGGGGGACCAAGACCAATTCTCTTCAATTCTTGGAGAGCTGAATCTCATCCCTTGTTTTTTTTCAGCCGAAAGAAATGGAGGAGAGATCGCGTGGGGTGGATCGGGAAAGAAATGGATTCTTTTTACCCCTCAGCAGGCACGTAGCCAGAAATTTACTTCGGGTGGTGGGGGGGTCTTGCTAAGTCTTGCGTACTTTAAACAAATCAGCCTTGCTCATTCGGTGTCTACATGTTAAAAATCTCTTGCCTTAATTTTCAGTGCTTGATATTTACTTTTATAGTGCCCATACTTATCGCTTCTCACTGGTAAAGTTCACTGCTAAAATCAGAACAAAAAAATTATTGGGAAAAAATTTCGGTTGAAGCACCAGAACCCCCCCCTCCTACGCTCGGACGGGAAACACAAATCCCGAATTAGCTTCAAACCAAGCTGCCTCCTGATTGGCTGTTCCAAAACCTAAGGAATCGTATACATTCTGGTAAGGGAGTAGAATTTTTCATTTCTTGTTAGCTTCAACTCCTGTTACTTTGACGAAAACTCCTTCAAAAAAGTCAGTGCTTAAGAAAATATGAGTGTCAGGTGAAAAGGGCTCTTCTCTAAAAGGCCAAGACTGTTTCTCGCGATGCTTGTTCTAGAACTAGACCTACTAGACTAGAATAGTAGTGTGCTAGCCGTTACTTGATGTTGAGGATGAAATCTAGCATGATTGGAACCGTCCTGGGATGCGCGATCATTGAACTTGTGCTCGCTATGAAGTGGTATTCCTTACTAAAGAAGATCGCTCAACAACTGAAATGTGATATTATTGTTCGACGGCTACCTGGTCCTACTGGGAGCTAGAAGCAAACTATTACCACGTCAAGTGTGAAATCAAGTTCCTTAGTGAGCATGATAGGGATCATGATTCTTATCCAGCATACTGGCTCTATATCACACGATACTGGAAAGCCAACGAGTATCTTCGACCTTATGCTGGATCAAGTATCGTTTAAAACGGGCTTTAGCATCGATGGTTAGCAGTACTCAGTTGCATGGTTAGTTGCATGGATTCATGGAAGTTGAATGCAAGTAAGCAGCTCTCAATTGCAAGTAATTGGTGCATGTTTGGCGATCTTAATCCCTGCCAAACACCTCGTGGTAGGTCGCAGGGTATTATACCAACCTATTCGTACACTATGCGACCTTCTGCAATCCCTACATTTCCTCGGGGAGAAAGACATTTGAATTCTATCAAAACGACAATCTATCTCCCTACTCTTATTCTCTTGATCGAGACGAGTATGACATGAAGGCTTTAAAAAAATATATTTCTAACGTTTTCCACAAAAAAACGACGTTAAAGTTTTATATAAACAATACTTAACCAATGTTATGATTTAGCCTGAATTTAACCTTATTCGCAATTCGCAACCAACAAACTAAGCTCGTAATTCCATAAGATTGAGGACTGACAACTTGTAGCAACAAAACTTCAAGATATATCGCCGACATTCATTGCACACGTTCTAATTCCTGGATCAAACTTTCCTCGCGCGGATTCCATCAACTAGTAGCGTATTCTAAATGAGTCCTCGGGAGAGAAAGGTCGCAGGGGTCAGATAGGGAGAAAAAGAGAATAAACGGGGGCAGGAGGGATGCGTGCCAGCCAGAACTCTTTTTTTTTGTCATGCACGAAGATCTCGTTCTTTTATTTTCCTATATTTCCTCTCCCCTTCTCCCAAGGTTTCGAGTCGAGGCTGATAATTTATCGGTAGTCGCGGACGTGAATTTTTCTGCCCCCAAGGGTGGGACTCGTTCTCTATATTTTCTTTTTTGTTCTTCCTCTCACCCCACTCCTTGTCTCGCACTCTCGACGCTTTCGTCCCCTCCAGGCGGAAAACTTACGCAGACCTTCGATTTTCGGGATTGAATTGTTAATAATGGGTGGCCAGAAGCGCCTGAGTTTGCGATTTTATCTCGCGTATAAATCTATATTATATAATGCGAGGTCTCATCTGAATGTTGGCTTCTCCTCGAGCGTTGGGACGCCGCGGCATTTAGCGACGTTTATTTAGTAGTTTTCGCTCGAGTTAAATGCAATAATTCCTCCTAGCGACGGAGTTTCGTTCACACCCAAAGAAAGTATGAGTGAGTCAATCTCAAGTGGATTAATCATCGAATCAATATGCTTTTCACAAAAGAGTGAGAGATAAATATCTCTCTTCCCTTTTTACTTCATGCGAATACATTGTCTTTGGGTTAATTGATACAGAACTTATACTTAATTCGCAATATCTATATATACACGGAATGATGTGCAAGTTAGGATACCTCAAGGGGTGAATCGTCTTCAAACGTCAGCTGCATCATGTACAAAATTATATATTATGTCTTAATTTGAGGAAATTGCCGTAATTTGTCGTCATCGTAATTCGGGTAACGCCCGTCCAAAAATGGAATTCACCATCAATGTCCATTTATAGTTTTCCTATGGAATCGATTTAATAGAAAATTTTAATATAACTAAGGTAAATATTAAAAAAAGCGTACCATGTCGATTTTTATTTTCTTAATTTAATGACACTTGATAGATATTCCTTAAGACTAAATTCCAATGGTGTCAGGCGTGGAAACGATGACAAACGAAATTAGAGATAACTTCTTTTTTCCGCAAGGCTTTATTCAACGCGACCGAGGTCTCGCTGTTGAGTAACATCAGCAGGTGAAAAATCAAAATAATTTAAGTCCATATGAACAAAAAGAAAAGAAGGCAGGGAGGTAGGGGAGATAGTCAGTGGCGGGCCCTATCCATGGAAAATACCATGTGGAAGTCAGCTCTCATTACGTTATCCTTTAAGATACTATAACAGTTGGGTTAACTACAAATAGACGAAATTTACAATCGTATGTATGTACATTTAATGTCACTTCATTGATATCCCTTCAGACTAGATATATAACAGTTGCTGAGTTTCCTTATGCCATACAAAATTTACTATAATATATCTATCCAGCTTAGGATCAAGAGCTTAGAATTTCACCTAAGTTGCAAAATAAATTGTACATACATAACTTGTATTTTACGAATAAAAAAAGACATTTGGTATTTTACAAGGAAAAAAAGACAAATAAAAAGATGTGGTTCGGCAGTCAAATTTCTAGTTTAATGGTCATCATCTACCATATTAAGTCAGAGTTCACAATTTTTTTTTACCGTCATCAATGAAAAAAGTCTTAGAATTTATATAAAAGATTAAGCGGATATTTCAACCTACCGTTTGATAAATATTCCCACTTTAATTCATCTTATTGACTGGTTACGGTAATATAATTATCATACATATATCTTTGTAATTATTTTGACAATGATGCGATAAACGAAGCTTTACGAAGATGACGTGAAAATAAAAATTATTTCAAACCTGCCTTTCGGCTTTAAGCTGTATGATAAATTGCAGATTTAATATGCCTACCTAGTTACCATTATTCTTTTAAAAGTATAAAAAACTACTTGCGTGAAGTTTTAATTTCTGGAAATTCAAATGTTTAGTGTCTTAGACGAGAAGTTAGCCTTTGGTCGATCACTCACTCAGTGATTCAACCCGAAGGTTGGTTTTGATTGGTGAGGGTAAAGTTCACCCCGTACCTAGCCAATGGCGAGTGAAATTCAAATATTCAGGGTAGGGTGGCCAGTTTCTTTCCCTGTGATTTCCTAAGAAGTTCTGACACACAGAAAATCGAATCGCGAGGATTTTAGATGGGGGTGACCAGAAAGGCTCTTGCCCGGGACCCTTCGGTCAGAAGCTCAGTTCTCTACCCACTACTTTGACCGATAAAATTGAATAATTACTATTATTTTTCTATGACGCAGAATTAATTTTAAGATTCGTAAGTTTTACAAACCTCTTAAGTGAACGTCACCGATATTCCCTGAGAATATGCTGTAATATCCACCGAAGAGCATAGTAAGAAGCAGGGAATAACGGCTCTCGGTAGCCTTATAAAAAATAGATCGTTGCCCATAAAAGGGTGCTATGAAAATTTCTTAGAAGTAGACCAAATTTGGATCCAATGTGGAGGAGGAAAAAAATTGTTTCCGCCCGGGATCGAACCGGGGACCTTGCGCGTGTGAGGCGCACGTGATAACCACTACACTACGGAAACCGTTGAGGAAAGGTGGGTAAACTAAACGTATATGAACACGTTCTCGTACGGCAGCTTTGTCAATTCTTGCCAATTTTTTGCAATTTCGTGGATACTGACGATTTAGATTTAATTTATTCTTGGTCGTTTTAGAGGTTACTTCGCTTTCAGTTTAATATCCTCAGTCGGACGTTCATTATTTTTGGTCTTACCTACTCATGGATAGTTTTCTCACCACAGTGCGTCTTCCAGCATTTCGAATGCGTTAATGTTTGTGGGTTTCCGCTAATTTGTGGACGCTAATTTCCGCATAATGGACGAAATGGTTTTTTCATCATTTGTTATTTAGCACCACATTGTGCGTCTTTTCCTTGATGTTATCTTCACTAGTAAATTTTATTTAGCAGGTTTATTGAGATACGCTGCTCGATGCACCTCAGTGTGTTCTCTGTTTTAATTGACAGTAAATTTTCAAAAATGACTGGTAGTGACAAATTGCCACTCGTCCATGTTTTACGTTGAACATAATCGATACTCGATGCATTCTGTCGTCAGATTATTTGCTGTAGTACTGTGTGTCTATACGGTCGAGCCTATCACTGGGAATTTTTCATTCTTCTGCGGCCCGAATAAATTTTCAGAAAATTTTGAAACCCGGAGTAGAGGAAAATCTGTACTTATGTTTACCTCCATATACATACGGTATGTAGGTATATATTTCGTATCGAAAGGTGTAAATGGCCAAGAAATCTCCTAAATTCATTAAAACGTTCTCTTGTACTGGAAGATCTTGTCGCATTTTGTTCCAAAATAACTCCGTATGCTTCCTACGCGTTCACCTACATCTTCACAATACCCTGCAAGCCACTGCGAGGGTGTGTGGCAGGGGATGAAGATCACCAGACATGCACCATTTACATGCAACTAGGGTACTACATGGAAACATATTATATAATGGGGTCACATGCAGCTAGATGGTTTGTATCAGCATAGTAACCCTTTGGGAAGGTTTCACCCTTCTACATAATATGGGTAAATGTGACGATCATGTACGAGAAATCAGCTACTTTTCCCTTGTTAGACCTCATTTGGAATATGCTGCCAGTGTATGGGATCCCTACGAAATCGGTCTAAGTAATGAACTTGAACGTGTGCAGCGAAGATCGGCAAGATTTGTAAAGGGACGATACGATAATTATATTAGCGTAACCAGTCTATTAAATGAATTGAAATGGGAATCATTGTCAGATCGCAGTTTGAAATTTAGACTTAATCTCTTAAACAAATTCCAAGGAAATATTTTCAGTGATGATGTTAAAAATATTTTACGAACCCCAACTTACTATGGCAGACTGGACCATAATCATAAAGTTAGAGAAATTGATTCCCGAACCGACCGATTCAAGATGTCCTTTTTCCCTCGAACAATTAGAGATACGAATAACGGTAAATATGTCCTATCGGAGAGTAGCAATGAATAGCATTGGTAGCTGCATGTTGGTATGAGTACTTAAAGCTAACCCTACTAACAGAATGTTTTTGCATGTTTGCTTTGCAATTTCTATCTTTTTTAAATAGTGTAATTCTGACTACTATATTAATACTATTCCTTTTTTATGCATGATATGTAGTGCATGTTTGGTGAGCAATCACCCCCTGCCACACACCCTTGTGGTGGCTTGCAGGGTATTATGTAGATGTAGATGAATATATACATCTACGTAATACCGTGCGATCCAACACGATGGTGTGTGATACGGGGTTATTCCTTATGCTACGAAAAGGGATTTCTGCCTCGAAGTTGACAGAGTAGTAACAAATTGCCACTCGTATGGTTACCTACATACGGTAGGGAGGTATATATTTCGTATCGAAAGGTGTAAATGGACAAGAAATCTCCTTAATCTATCAAAACGTTCTCATGTACTGGAAGATCCTGTCGCATTACTAATCCATGACCATCTAAATGCATTTAGATTAATGTCAGCGTGAAAAAACTCAGGGAGGATTTAGATGCATTTCAAGATGCAAGCGGCAAAAGGAAGTTAGAACTAAACCTTATAAAGCGTATAGCTATTAGACATAATTTCCGTAATCCTGACCATGAAGGTAGCACCCGGTAATATCGTCTTCCATCGCAAATTTATTTTGAGGGGAAGTCATCCACGGCAGAGGTAATTTACTTATCGGTAATGATTGATCATTTGAATGGTGGTATGAAGTTTGGGAGCAATGGTGCTCGGGTGGAGAGAAACATAGGCTGACATCTGGTGTCAGCATCAGCCTATTGTGCAGCTACATGTACGCAGTTCCCTGCGAGCCACCGCAGGGGTGTGTGGAAGGGATTAAAGATAGCTATTTACATGGATTGGTAGGTTATTTAGGGTAGGCGACCGCTGAGGTCATTTGCGCCATATAGGATAGTTGAATAATTGGGTAATGGTAGGAGTTTTAAGGGAACGGAGGTAGGGTGGAGAGAAACCCGGCGTCGGCATTAGCCTATTCTAAACGAAAGGCCCCAAGGGGACCATAGCTTAACGTCCTCTGACGGACGGAGTACTGAACTTAAAATTCCCCCCACTAGGCATTCAAGTGGGGACCAGTTTTCCACTAAAAATTCGCCACTGCCGGGAGTCGAACCCGGGTCCTCGGGATGGGAGGCCAGTACTCTAGCCACCACACCAACCATCCCCTATTTACATGGAACTAAGGGCTACAATGCATACTACATGAAGACATGTTAGATAATGGATTCAAATGCAACTAGATACATAAGTAGTAGTAAAAACATTTATTATAATGGCATTTATCTAAATATATTTATCTGTATTTACCTGTCATGCTTGGGTTAGTTACGTTAATATGTATCATCCACTACAGACGACGATAACAATATTTCGCCCACTTATACCTGTGGCCTACTACGTTCAATTGCTAATGCGTATTATTTTAATGAAAGGCGCCAAGGCGTTCACAATTTAAGTCCTCTCCTACGAAAGATGAAGACAACTGTCGAGGAAAGGTGAACGGGAATAATGGAAAAGGCATACCACGTATGAAATATATGTCACCGGTGCTGAAGGATGTAAAAGAGAGGAATTACGTTAAAATGAAGAGGTTGACCGATAGAAGAATCAAGTGGGTGCGTCAAACCAATCCTAGGATTGTTGACCGTTGATGGTAATCCTACGGACTCCAGAACTTATCAATTCCTGGAGTACGTGCAACATGTATTAACATAATGCCCTACAAGAAGCAGCAAGTACGTATGCCAAGGGTGAAGCGTCTCTACCTGCCGGCATTTTTAATGTAAAGAAAATTGTTATTAACTTGGTTTAAAAAAGGGTGAAACACGGATGATGGCATATTAATGAAATTATGACGCCTAATTCTAAGTCTGCGTAAAGCCCGTTTTATATTATAAGACGGTGAATTATCATGCGAATGAATTCATTCGCGAATGAATTTAAGTGATGACCTGAAATTGATACCGCTTAGGGTGTTTTACACGGTGAATGATCATTCGAATTAATTCCTTGAATGTTATGTGCAGAAAGGATGCGCAGTGGTAGGCCTATCAATAGTTACATATCGATTCACGGGAGATTTCCGACCAACGCAGCTGTATCGATGTTCGAAATTGGTCGGAATGGTTTGCTTACATCGTCTGCGTCGTCGGATATACGTGATAGATTAAATAAAGTATGGTGTATATTTAGTATTTGTAATATTCATTAAACGAAGATTTCTAGATAGTGAGGTTTAAGTTGATCTGAAGTAAAGTAGAGCTCTAAAAGATGGATCAGCATGGTTTAATTTTCGCTTCTACTGCTACAGGTGCGCATTATAATGGTGGCGGCCACAATTTTGCCGGAGAAAGCTAGAAGGAGAGAGGAGAAATAGAGGTAAGGTATGCTAGGCCTGATTCAAAACGAACTGTTATTATAGGACCTATCGTAATTTATTAAGAAAGACGCTGAAGCCATTTCATACTATATTAAATTTGACCAGACATGGTTATGAAAGATCGGACACGACGAGGAGGGAAGCAATTACTGTGACAAGAGATCCTTATTCAACCTTTGATATACATGTTTGCAATTATATTGACATTTTGTAATTCGTTTCCGGCTGGCTGTCACGTTAAGATGTTTTAGCGACGGGCGAATCGTATCATGACCGTATACGGTTATTGCGTTCCCTGATTACTCGGCAAGAATTCATGAGGGTAAAATAAGTTTAATTATGCATGAAGTGTGTAAGAGCATCTATCGGAATAGATAGTGGACTATTTAAAGATTAGATACGTGCTATTTGTTCTAATTTATCCAAGTTCGTGGTAGCTATGATAACAAACAACTGGTGACATCCTCATGAATGGCACGAGAGACAACGGAAAAGTGCTGTTGGAGATATTTCAATGTATTGTTTTCAGTTATAATTTTCATGTTCTCTCCCAATACTTTATTGCTCTAAACCTGCTTGTCACAAGAATTATCCAAATATTAGAATACCTGCATAATATATTATTTTCAACTCAACCTTCGCCAAAAAATTGATTAATTGAAGAACTTCACCAGGTGAATGCCTCTATAAATTACCTATAAGAATTACATAAGATTATAGATATATACTCCATGGGCACGCCAATTAATTGTATAAGGACGAAAGGCTCCGAAAATAGCTTCCGAAGGAACCTGCGATCTGATTATGATTCCCATCCTAATTCTTGCATTAATTATGATACACTACTACACCTATCGTTTTGTCTTCTCATCACATTTCCCAAGTACTATTTTGAGAAATCCTATCTTTCTTTTCGCTCGGCCGCATATTTACCGGATGTGTTTTCCCCATGATAAATCTTTAGTGATTGTTACACCTAAGTCCCTTATGGTGCCTTATGATTTCAACCTTTCAATACCTTATGGAACCTTATGATTTCGACGTTTTCGATTTTCGTGTAACGAAAATCGAAAAATTGCCTATTGTGTTTTCTTATAGTACGTGGAAAAAATGACAATTGAATATATCGATGCGACAATCAATCTCTGATCTTTTTTATCTGGTAGAATGTAGCACAATACGCAGAAGTTTTTAATATACACGTATATTGTATATCTTACACCTATCTGTATTGAATTTCTGTAGTAGATTTGATCTGTACTTTAGCCTACGATCTCATAATGATTCTCTGATATTTATGCACTGCATACTACGTTGACAGTGTTTCGCCTACCTACATCTCAACCATGTTGCCTATTATATTCCCTTTTAGTGAGCAGTTAAAAATGACGTTTTTATGTATTAGTATTCTAATCTTGTTTTCCTCATATCATCAAATGTAATACGCAGGCGTTTCATATATATCTACATTTTCATAATACCTTGCAAGCCGCCATAAAGGTGTGTGGCAGGGGGTGAATTCACACCGAACATGCATTATATATCATGCGTAAAAAGTATTAGCAATAATATACTACTCCAAGCTTAGATTTTTTAAAAAGATAAACTCACGTTATCGAAAAACATATTAACTTGAAATTTACCGAATTTGTTTGGTCTTAATTTTAACCTTCGTTCTGATAGCAAAGAATACCTAGTCTCACTGGTTCTCCGTTAGCGAGGTGTGAGAGAACGTTTTCTGGGCGTGCATTGGCGATGGTGTCATTGGCATTGTGGGAACTGCTTCGGTGGGAGGGGAATGAGAGGGTGGCATAAGGTGATGTGGGGGAAGGGGTATTTTGGTAGAGGGGTGGGAGAAGAGTGGGATCAAGGGAGGGGGATGTGGGCAAGTTAAGAATGAGAGGGAGATGGGATCGCGGTGTTTTGGCCCAGGAGGAGAAGGAGAAGGCGGAGCTGCCATCTGATGGGAGTGGGGAGAGGGCGAATTCCGCAGAGGTCGCTGAATCCTTCGGCTTTCGGCTTTGTTGGACGCTCTGGGTGTTGTGGGGCCCGGGCGATGATTCCATGGGCCAGCCTTGAACCTGGCTCAAAGGATGCGTGGAGGGCATTGAGCCTAGAGATGGCAAGGACCAGGGAAATGGGAGAAGAGAGGGAGACAGAATGGAGAAAGTTTTTGAGGGAGTGGGTCTTGAGGATGGGTCAGGATACAAGTACGTCTTCAGGACACGTCGCATGACACCTCAAGGGTATGCTTTGTACGCCTACAACCGCGGAATATCCTGAATACCACCTCAACCGTTTGTGACGGGGATAATTGTCACCAATCATGCGCGACGAACTTACGACCAATAAGTTCAACACAATTTAATAAGAGAAATATCTTATTTATACGTCCTAAAACCACGCGCAAATACATTATCTACGAATGAATGTAATTAGTTAATATAGTTTAGAGACGCCGCTGTAGTAATCATCATCGATAAAGCGGACGGTATATATGCTAGTAAAAAATTGTATTTTGAGAAAAAAGGAAAACTAGGTCAATTAGAATACACTATTAATATACTAATAAAGTAATAGATAATAATAGTTCGTTTGCTTCTTTATTTGACCATAAATTTCAACGTTGTTACGCTACAAAGCATTGATTGCCTACGTGTGTATATAAATCTTGGGTTTTAATATTAGCATAATTGGCCTGATTACTTTCTTGAGATACCCTATTGGGTCTCAGTTATTGAAGCAATTTCTCGTAAACCTTCAATTTCTTAAAAAAATAAGTCTACGGAGTACCGTGTAACCTATCTCGAAGGTGTGACGCAGGAGATAAATAGTTGCGAAACAATCACGTACTGAATAAAAAAGTTGTTCTTGATTAGAGAAACGTGATGGTAGTACGTCCACCAAGCAAGTTCAACTAGATTTCTAATGTATACGTAACAATATTATGTTCAATAATGCGTCAGCCTTTTGGTAACATGCATTAATTTATAATACAGGCAATGTTCTTTGACAGGCAATGAGAAAAAAGTTTCCTCCCGGGATCGAACCGGGGATCTTGTGCGTGTGAGACGCACGTGATAACCATTACACTTCGTAAACACTTGAGGGTGAGCGAGTGCTGTAAGGTTCACAATTCTCCCCTATTCTCTTTTGGAGTGGGTACATACCTATCTGAGTTTAAACTTGTTGTTTCTCTTATCTGCCTGCTATAACTGTGTATGATCTAAGCATATTTTTCAATCACAATATTGTGTTTGATCGTTAGCTGGTATGTGACCTCATTGCGAGGAATGCAGGAAGCTCTTCATGCTGAACTTGAATATTGGCAAGGGATCAGTTGTCACAACGGCCAAGAAAGAGCTGGCAGTGTTCATTCATCCGCTTGAGAATGCGGCGGGGTTTCGTAGGAAATATATACATATATTAATACAACTTATTGTGCTTGCGCTGCGGAAAATCTGCTTTCATTTCGGTAGTTTGACTCGTTATTTGCTCCTAAAGCGTAGTGTTTCGTATTTTTGAAGAAAATATTTAATCCTGAAATTTTACTTGATCCGTAAAGTACGTTGCACAATGAATTATGGTTTATGAATTTCACTCCTTCACTCTTGCTGCTATTATTATCCACCAAGGACTGAGAGGAGAAAATTCCTTTGCATTACATTTCATGCAATTAATCTCACGAAAATCAGGTTTTAATCTCCAGTAGGAGTTTGAAATTCACATGTAGTGTTATTTTATTGGATTGAATATCAATGCAAGCCATTAACATAGGATTAATGAGTAATTTTAGAAGTCTTAGTATGTGTTCATTCGTCATGCATTTTTTATAATGGGAAATTTTAATATCGTACCACGAGGAACTCGTATCAAACAGTTTTTCTCATATTTGGATCACTATAAGCTGCGTGTGTTCGCAAACAATATAAGTGAAATTCGTGGGTATTTTAGTGGAATCTAGAACGGATTAATTCGTTTTACATTGATTCTTAGGCCGAAAGGTCCATGTTCGGGATATGAGGGTCCACTGTGAAGTCAAATGTTCGCTATATCACCCTATGCTATTCCTTCTCTCTGGGATCTGACCTGAGCTGAGCGGAGCCTTGTCCAAGGTGACTGAATGTTATCCCATCTCTCCTTGTGTGGCCCTTCTCCGTTGCGTAACAAGCATTCATCGTTCCACGAGAGAGACGAGAAGCGAAGATTAGTCCCACCGAAACTTCTTTATGTCTCCGATCATAATAATCGTGTCTTCCCAAGATGTACATCATATCTTGCATGCATACGTAATACCTTGCGAGCCACCACGTGGTGTGGCATGGGGTGAGAGTATAGATGAGTCGATACCAAAATTTATCGATTCTCGATACCCATTACGATTCCAGAAAAATCGATTCTCTATATCAATCCCATCGACCTATACATATACACCTATTTTATTATGCATATATTTGTACCTATTTTAATTTTAAATTATGGGTAATCGTAAGACCGTGGAAGTCTATGTATTAGCCGATTTTCTTTGCTGCGGTCCTAAAATTACGCCTTGTGGGTCGATAGTTTTCACGAGGTAGATAAACAAAATTAGTATAAGTGTAGTTAGTGATTGCAGGTAGTTGCTCGCACCCTATAGCAACTACTTGTACCGCTTAAAGGCACTACCGAATATAAAAATCAACGGTTAAAGAATTCCTTAGGGCAGAAACTGCTGTATGCTGCTGTAAAACGGATTTATTAAAAAAAGGTGGCGATCATCTTGGCAAAAGGCCTTTACCAGTTATGTTTCATAAAGGTATTGCCGGTATCGGTATCGCTTTTAGGCGATCGATACTCGATACCGATTCCAATCCATAAGAATCGGTGGTATCGAGAATCGACACAACCCTAGGTGAGAGATTACCGTATATACACCAACATCTGCATATACGCAATACCCTGCGAATCACCGCGAGGGTATCTACATAATACCATGCAAGCCACCATAATTATGCTTGGTCCCAAGTTGACATGCAAACAAACAGGCGAAATTATACATTAGCTATCCAATCAGTAATACACATTTCTGTGTTTCATACAGGCATGCTAAAATTCTGATATAAAAATCACAAACATCTTAATTTGAATTGTGTTTAATAAATCCGGTTTAATCTAATACGTATAATTTCATTTTCATGATCATTAAATTTATTTCATTAAGGTATTTTGTGAGAAATCTTGAAGTTTTTATGGTGACTTATTTTTTCGGAAAAGAAAGAATATTTGAATCTGTCTGTGGTGCAGTATAATCCTAACCCTGTGGTCCTGTGTACCAATGTGGTGCGGGGCTCTAATAATTAACTCGGTGTCCGAGGTCAAATACATCTACATAATACTCTGGAAACCACCATAAATGTGTGTAGCAGGAAGGGGGGGGGAACACACCAAACATGCACTACATATCATGCATAAAAAAGGATTAGTAATAATATGCTAGTCTAAACTTATGTTTTAAAAAATATATAAAAATAGCAACGCAAGCCTGCAATATAGTCTGTTAGTTGGTCTTTTACCAATATGAAACTACCTATGCTATCCATTGGTACATCTACATAATACCCTGCAAGCCACCACAAAGGTGTGTGGTAGGGGGTGATTTCTCACCAAACATGCACTACATATCATGCATAAAAAAGGAATAGTATTAATATACTAGTCAGAACTTTCCTATTTAAAAAAGATAGAAATTGCAAAGCAAATATGCTAAAACATTCTGTTAGTAGGGTTAGCTTTAAGTACTCATACGAACATGCAGCTACCAATGCTATTCATTGCTACTCTCCGATAGGACATATTTACCGTTATTCGTATCTCTAATTGTGCGAGGGAAAAAGGACATTTTGAATCGGTCAGTTCGGCAATCAATTTCTCTAATTTTATGACTATGGTCCAGTCTGCCATAGTAAGTTGGGGTTTGCAAAATATTTTTAACATCATCACTGAAAATATGGTCTTGGAATTTATTTAAGAGATTAAGTCTAAATTTCAACCTGCGATCTGACAATGATTCCCATGTTAATTCATTGAAAAGACTGGTTACGCTAATATAATTATCGTATCATCCCTTTACAAATCTTGCCGATCTTCGCTGCACACGTTCAAGTTCGTTATTTAGACCGATTTCGTCGGGATTCCATACACTGGCAGAATATTCCAAATAATAAATCCGCTACTCTCTGGTAAACTCGTATTGGACAAATTTACCGCTATTCATTTCCCTAACTGTGCGAGGAAAAAAGGACGTTTTGAATCTGTCATTTCGGCAATCAATTTCTCTAATTTTGTGATTATGGTCCAGTCTACCGTACTAAGCTGGGGTTCTATAGCTAGTCCCATACTTCTTATTTGGGGTTCAGAAGTCAACCCCATGCTCCATTAAAAATGACGTAGATGAGGTTAGGTACCTAGCTTTCTGTTGTTTGCATCTCAGTAGAGTTCGTGATCTCCGTGACGGGAGGATGGATATCCAAGCCATGCATGCACGCAATGCATTACGCGCACATAGTATTGTCAGCGTTCGCGCGCGAGTGAGGTGACCGCTTCTTCCACCCAACCCCTTCAACCCTTAGCCCTCCCCTTCATCCCCACCTTCCCGTGCGTGTCCCAAACGCATCACGTGCGTGGCGGGGGAGGAATGCCCGCGCGTGCGTGGGCGTGACTTGATACGTGCCCCCTCGAGGCATCGGGGGGGCCTCGCTCGTCTCTAACCCTCGTTGGAGGTGGGTGGCCCCACGGGAAAAAGGGCCCGAACCAGGAAGGACGGGGCCCTCGGTGGTGGAGAGAGATCCATGCCCTCTCTATGATGCACCGCCTCCCGCACGGGTGTTGCGTCGAAGAACTCTGCTCCAAGGTTGTGGAAAGGGAAATTCCTTGGTCTTACTGCGTACACGCATACAGTGCATATACTTATAATATTCAATGAAAGGTGTTCGCAGGAGTAGTAGCCAATTATATATAATGAGGAAATAAGTATAATGCTGGGTAACATCTACATCTACATCAACACGATACCCTACAAGCTACCGCGAGGGTGTTTGGCAGGGGGTGAAGATCACCAAGCATGCACTACTAACATGCACACAAGCAACTATAGTGTCCCATGCACTTAGATTGTTAGTATCTATAGTATTTAAAAGGTTATTACATGCATCATTCACTACAGACTACTCTAAAATATTACCCCTACCTATTCATTTGCTATGCTGCCTATTCTGTTCTCTTATAGTACGGGGGAAAATGCCATTTTGAATCTATCGGTACGACAATTTTTCTCTCTAATCTTATTTGTCTGGTCAAATCTAGCATAATACGCTGGGTTTTTTAATATGTGCCTAACATCTTCAGTAAAGCTATCCGATTGAAATTTCTCTAATAGATTCAATCTGTACCTACGCTCTGATAATGATTCCCACCCTAATTTTTTTATTAATTATGATACGCTACTCAACCTATCGTAATACCTTTTAACGAACCTAGCTCCTCAACGCAGAACACTCTCTAGTGTTCTGATCAACCCTAATTCATTCGTATCCCATACACTGGCTGCATGCTCAAGGTGGGGCCTAACTAGTGGAAAGTAACATCGCTCTTTTGTCTTCTCGTCACCATTCCCAAATACTCTTTTTTAAATCCTAGCTTTCTCTTCGCTCGGCCGCATATTTCCCGGAATGAGTATAGTAAGTAAATTCACTATTTTCTTAGAAGAACTCGGATACGAGTTATTATCAAATCGTTGGCTTAATTCAGACTGAATATGTTTGGTAAATTTGAGCTAATTTATTTTACTGATGACGCTTTAGATAATTAAGTACACTTGTTAGATCAAGCCAAGAAAGAAAGGTTTAGGAGATAAATTGCCTTAAAAATATAGGTCCATAAATGCCCTTTTTAGGAGGGCATTTTAATTTGGTATATTTTAACAAATAAGAGATTCACACGTAGAGATCATAATAGGCAGTTCAAAAACTGAATTGTTCATATCGTCTTTCATTAACATCTACATCTACACGATACTCTGCAAGCCACCGCGAGGGTGTGTGGCAGGGGGTGAAGATCACCAAGCATGCACTATTGTCATGCAAACAAGCAATTATAGGGTCGCATGCATCTTGATTGTTAGCATCTATATATATATATATATATATATATATATATATATATATATATATATATCTATATATCTACGACATACCCTGCAAGCCACCTCGAGGGTGTGTGGCAGGGGGTGCATCCACACCACTAACAATGACACAACAAACAAAAATGAACACCACAAATCAAACACTACACCTTTAAAAGTAATTGGGGAAAAAAGAAGAAAAACTACCAAATCCCAATCATGTAGGACACACCCATGAATACCATGCATGCCTTGAAACCCGACACCAATTTCATAGATACTCATACATGCAAAAAAAGGCATTGCATGCAATTCACACGTTGATTTGAACATGCAGGTTATAAAACAATTTTAAAAAAACTATCGACCTACTCTGAATATTACCTCTATAATTATTACCGATTTACGCGATGTTTAACGTTCTGATCACGAATCGTACGCGGAAAAAATGACATTTTAAACCTGTCCGTCCTGCAATCTATCTCCTTAATTTTATTAGAATTATCGAGCCTACCATAATAAGTTGGAGCCAGTAATATTAGACTAACTTCATTAATGAAATGTCCCTGCTTAAATTTTCCCAGAAGATTAAGTCTATAATTCAGCCTGCGTTGAAACAGCGATTCCCATCCCAATTCGGCTAACATACCAGACACACTGCTTTCCCTATCGTAACACCCTTTTACATATCTCGCCGCTCTTCTTTGTACTCGATCTAATTTGTAAATTAAGCCTGCTTCATAAGGGTCCCATATGCTCGCAGCATATTCTACGTGTGGTCTAACAAATGAAAAATAGCAAAGATCATTAAGTACTTCAGGAATTAATACATGCATCATGCACTACAGACTACTCTAAAATTATTCCCCTACCTATCTCTTTGCTATGATGCCTATTCTATTTTTATAGTACAGGGCAAAACTTATTTTATATTTTATTTGCTGAGAAGTTGAAAGGCCATTTGCCATTAATTGGATGCACTTTTAAATGCAACGTAGTAGCTATTTCTAATTAATTGTTTAAAATTTCGGCATCCCCTAAGCTTTTTTCCGTAAAATTTTGATATATTTCTAATACTCTCTGAAACACAATAGGAATTATATTTGGAGACAACGTGCTCGCTCTTTGCTGGTGTTTTTGGCGTTCGTGTATTCACCGAGGTCTACGCCCTTACGAAGGAGGTGCGCCAAGTGGCGTGTGGTGGAATGATGTAAGATGAGTATTTATTTGCGTGGCAGTGACTCGCGTGACGTGTTCTTAGCAGGGAAGATGAATCACTCTCTGATCTCTGCGGTTTGAGAAGAGTGCCAGATGTTGAATTTAGTACCCATTTTTGAGCGTGAAAACAATATATTTAGGATATTTTCCGCCGCAAAAGGTTGATTCAGGAATATTTACGCACTAGTTTTAGGGACTACACGGTACGAAGTGTACAGTTATGAAAATATGTAGGTTCACGTTTTCTGCGCAGTTTCTAATGTCAATCTAATTCTACATATGCACGTAGTTTACCATTGCCCTTTCATTCATCTAATTTCAGGGACATGTGCTTCATCTGTGTTACGTTCAACCAACCCGGAAGACGTGTGGCAGTGGATGAATCATCACAAGGTATGTTACGTACCTGTTGATGCATAAAGATAAATGTTGTGTAAATATTAATCACCATGGACCATTTAAAATAACTTTTTATACCAATCATATGAAGATTCCTCTCCATTCATTTTCTTATCGCTAAATATCTTGGTAGTCTGAATTTAATGTACATATTTACTTCATTTTCAAAGGAAAACACAGCAGTATGATACGTTTCATGGTATCCATATATGTTATGCACGACTTCTGAATGGTGTTACAACCTTTTCCTAACAAATCATTGCGTCATAAGTGCAATTTCACGTTTTACGTGCTTCAACGTTTTTAGGGATTATGTTCCCAAAATGTTTGGGTTTATTTGGTTTTATTATAATTTTTTCCGAGACATTGTATGAGTTTGTTTTGTTATCATCCCGTCCGTGAGAAAGTACTATTGAAGATTTTCCTGTTCTTTTGTTGAAGATACGTTGAAACCCTGGATTATGACGAAATTTCATCAATAATTGTCCGTCAACCGAATGAGCCGTGCGCCATTGTGTTCCAGAGATGCTGTTGAGCGCTGGTTTTCTCTCTTCTCCGCTACAGGACTCTATTTACGACGCTCCGTTTGGTACCATCAAAAACTCTTTCTTCTATGCTTCCTCGTCTCCAATGTTTTCGTACACGCATCCGACGAATCCTTTGGTCATAATATAATCCCTTTTGGGTGGACGAGCGCGAATCGGGAAGGGATGGCGAGAAGGGCATGCATGACACGAAACCACCTTTCATCCGGGGAAGAAAATCCTGTGTGGTCAGTCGGGGAACGGTCCAGATACGTGCCGTACCAAATGCACGATTGAAACGTGTCCACTATCAACAATGGGACCGTTTCATTGTCAACCTTGTTGTTCTACAACGCCAATTCTCCCCATCCCCTCTTCTCTTCCTTCCCCTCTTCCCACATCAGCCAATACGCCAGAAACAAGGACTTTTGTGTATCGCGCGCGTGGGAAAACGGTCTGTTTGATATCCCGGCGAATATGAAAGAATTTTTGTGCATCGAAGGGATGCTTACACGTGTCTTGTCCGCTCTTCATCCTCGCGTGTCCCCTTGATTGTGCGCGCGGGTATTTCGACAAAGCTGATGGCGAATATTTTCGCCGAAACTGGTCTCGCCGGATCTCTCTCCTACTCTACCCCCCCCCCCCTCCCATTAATCCACCGGGTAAACTTGTTGAACCGTGCACTCGGGAATAAATTAGGGTCGGGGAGATAATGCGACAAAGGGTATAGCAGTGGTTGGTGCAGTGCTCCCGAAAAGGGATCGGGCCCGGGGTATCGAGTTCGCCAGGCCCCGAAACACAATGCGGAATCTCTGCGTCTTTGTTTCGTACCCGGGGTGGTCAGCCTCGCGTCCGGTTGGCCAATTTTTTTTCATTCCGGCGACCAGCATCAATTCGGTAGGCCACACCCCGGGATTAGGGATGAGCGTGCGTACGCAACGGAGGAAAACAGCTTGTACGGAGTGCGTATAACAAAATGAGAGACGTGGACCTCGGACTTGGTCCCGCAAGGCTATTTAATAAGCGCGACCGGTTTCGCCGTTATGAGATCTATTGTTGGCTGGATGAGGACAATGCGGTCGAGCCTTATGATACGAGCTGGGTGTAATGGGGGCGGTGAAAAGAATCCGGTGCATGGGTGAGTCGGGGGTGAGAGGGGAGAGGGATGAAAGAGGAGAGGGGTGAAAGGGACACAGTAAAAGGGAGGGTGCTGCGATTAAATGGTTCCTCGGAACGCACGAGGAAACTTGCGCTCTTTTCCTCTCTCTTGTTGCCCAAAATTTCTCGGAATGGTACCGACTCTCTCGTCCTTGAAAGGGCTCGTAAATATTTGAATGTGCTTTGCTTAGAGACTTGAACTCAGGGTCATTGTTGTCATATAGGAGAGGCGACCGACGACTATGGTCTGTTGGAAGTGCTTACTTCTTTTAGTCCCAACTCCCGAGCCTGTGTCCCCAGGAGTGAAACTTATCTCCAACGTAACAAACTTTTTTAGGATGGCTGAAGTTCTTGTATCCCATTCAAGGGGAAAGTGCTCGAATCTGGGTAGTGGCAGAGAATTTTAATTCACACACTAGACATGTAGCCATAAATTTGATTCGGAGGGGAGGTGGGGGCTAATTCTGTGTAGTGTACGTAACTTGAGACAAATCATCCTTGCCCGTTCGGTGCCGACATGATACAAATCTCTTCTCCCAATTTTTAGAGCTTGGTATTTACTTTCACAGTGCCCATTCCTATATCGATGAAACAACTTCGGCCGTCACCTTGTGGAATTTTTCCATGATTGAAAATAAGAATGAACTTTGTAATTTTAAATGTTTTTTGATGGATTGGATGGATGGTGGATTTTAAATGTTCCCCGTTGACCACTTGCTCTGGTAAACCCCATTATTCACCACAATGTGAACATTTGACATAACCTCCAATATATTCTTCTTACCCCTGTGATGTAGCCCCATGCCTCACTCCCTTTCCATGTTAACCTCCACCCCCCCACCAGTGCACTATTTAAGGCCTTCCCTTGCTCAAAAATTTTAGTCCCTGATGATGACACGTGAGTGTTGAAACCGGTTGGTTAATAAAAAACGTGTGGAAAATTACAAAGTTCATTCTTATTTTCAATCATTCCTATATCTTCTCACTGGTAAACTTCACTGCTTAACTTGTTATGACGCAGGTAAATTGACCGGTTCCGGAACAGAAGTTCAACGCATACAAATATATCAGATTGAAAAGAGCAATTATATACCACAAACATGCATCAAACTAGAGATCACATTTTTGGACACTTCGCTCTTGAATTATACGCAGTGTAATCCAGATTATCATGCACAGTTAAAAAATGGACAACAAAGTTATTGGGAAAAAATATCTAAGGGGGGAGGGCTGAAAACCACCTCTCTCCCTGGCTACCTACCTGTCACACACTGATCCCCACTTGAGTGAGTTGTGCAAAGAACTTCAATTTTAAAGCTCCGTTTATCGAATGGGATGTTGACATGCGGAACCCATCGTGTAATTACTATAACCCTTAATTGCTATAGATAATAACAATCTAGTTGCAGGAGACCCAATTGAAGATCACCAAGCATGCACTACTAACGTGCAAACATGCAACTATAAGGTTTCAAGAAAAAAAAATTCGACGAGGATGGGATTCGAACCCACGCGTGCAGAGCACATTGGATTAGCAGTCCAACGCCTTAACCACTCGGCCACCTCGTCCCATAATATCTCTAGTCCCTAGTATCTTTGTTGGATGTGTATAGTGCAGGGTTGGTAATCTTCACCCCATCTCACACCCTCGCGGTGGCTTGCAGGGTATCGCGTGGATGTAGATGTGTCTTTCTTAAAGACCTCTTATATGGCAATATTTGTTTTCCCTGCATTTAAACCTATATAATACCCTTCGAGCCACAGTGCACTTCTTACATGCAGCCAAGAGTTATATAGCTACTATTATTTTAGTTCGATCATGGGGCATTTGGATAGTCAGGGATTGCTCATAGACAGTCAACATGGGTTCCGGAAAGGTAGATTTTGCGAGACACAACTAGCTTTATTCATACACGATATTTTAGTCCACGGTGAAAACAGTACTGAAGTTGATGCGATATTTTTAGGTTTTAAAAAGGCACTAGATAAAGTTCCTCATGATAAATTAATCTTTAAATTAGAGAGTTTTAGTATAAATAATGACGTTGTATCTTGGGTAAAAGAATTCTCAAGTGGGCGAGAGCAGAGGCTTTTCATAGAGGGTATCATGTCGGACACAATCAAAGGCACGTCGGGAGTTCCCCAGGGTAGCGCAGTAGGTCCGATTTTATTTCTTGTATACATAAACAATTTGGGTACCGTAGTTAGCAGTAAGATTAGACTTTTTGCAGACAATGCGGTAGTTTTTAGGGGTATATCAAAAGAAAAAGACAGAAAATCGCTTAGCAAGGGCTAAGATGCAATTCAAAAGTGGTGCGACAAATGAGAGTTAGAATTTAACCTTAAAAAGTGTTTAGCTATTAATTTTTGGAGGAGGAATAATTCGATAGAGCGATCGTATAAAATTCATAACACGAAGATCGAAAGCGTTAAAACCGTTAGGTATTTAGGTGTAACAATCACTAAAGATTTATCGTGGGGAAGAAACATCCGCGAAATATGCGGCCGAGCGAAGAGAAGGCTAGGATTTATAAAAAGATTACTTTCGGACTGATAGATTCAAAATGTCTTTTTTCCCCCGCACCATAAGGGAACACAATAGGCAGCATAGCAAATGGATTGCTAGGGGAAATATTTTAGAGTAGTCTGTAGTGCATGATGCTTGTATTAATCTTTAAAATACTATAGATACTAACAATGTAGTTGCATGAGACCTTATAGCTGCTTGTTTGCATGTGAATAGTGCATGCTTGGTGATATTCTCCCCATGCCACACACCTTCGCGGATGCTTGCAGGGTATCGTGTAGATGTAGATTGTGATGTAGATAATGCATGAAGACATGTTAGGTATAAAGGTTACGAGCAACAAGATGGTTATTATCTGCAGCATACTAATGATGTGATTACTGGGTTGAAAAGCATTGCTGTGAATACCTATATTTATCTATATTTTCCGAGCACAAATGGGTTAATAATGTTAAACATTCATATTACGAGAGTAAAAAACATAAGCACTTTTCCACAATATTTATGGTGGAAAATTGCTAAAGTCTTTTACTCACCTAATATGTCTCACTTCCACTACGTGATGCCTGAAACAGTGAACAGTTAAACATTCATCATGCGTCACACACTATTCTAACAGCGAGCAGCGTAACAGCGAGCGATAAAGGTGTAGAATTCAATGCACCATCAAAAGATTGGAGAACATACTGCTTCAAAGCTGGAGGAAGGGACAAGGACATTTGTGAGACTCTATTAGATGTATGCAGAAATTAGATTCTATTAGATGCGTTGTCCAATTACTCCCTACAACAATTAGTTACAGCACCTAATACAGGGGATAATATTCTTGATTTACTGGCAACCAACATCCCACAACATGTGACAATGATTGACACGGTTGATGGAAACAGTGACCACAGAGTTATAAATGCAAAATTCTTACTATCTTTGGATAAAAATATTAAACAAAAAAGAAAAGATTTACATTTTTAAAAGAGCAGATTTGCTAACTTTAAAATTTATTTAAGAGATTCCTGATCGGATTTAAAAAAGTCATCCAAAAACGTATGTACGGACGGTTCATGGAAGTCGTTCATTTATGTCATCCGCTCTGGGGTCAATAGATATATTCCTAGTAAATTTAAAAAGGAAAGCACTGATCCTAGGTGGTACAATGCCGGAGTGAGAAAATCCCTGAGACGGCAGCGAGTAGGTCATGCTAAAATGAAAAGAATTAGTAAATCTATGCCCACAGATGAGCGTAATGTAATAATTGAAAATTATAAAAATTCAAAATCCACTGCAAAGACAACCCTTAGTAATGCATTGCTGATTTCAAAATAAAAACATTTTGGGGAACATTTGAAAGAAAATCCAAAAGTCTTCTGGTCGTACGTAATGGGGTCGTTTACCATATTTTTTTATTGCCGAATGTGATAGAGTTTGTAAAATAAAAGGACCCGTATTTTTCCGTTTTCTGATCCGACAATTATTTCCCGAGTTATAAGCGGCGAAAAACTGATGTTTTTAACCCTTTCGGAAAAGTGGGTGTGGTGCAACCTCTGACGTATATCTACTTCGTCCAATCACAACTGAGCCCGCGAAGCTACTTCGCCTTATCGCAAAGGGGGGGACACAGCTGACTCGGCCAATGGGAGCGATTTCGACAGCATCTTTGAGAGCAGACCTTCCGAGAACCACCCTCCACTCCCTTCCCCCTCCCCTGAAAGCAGTCAAGGACGGGAGGAAAATGACGTCAATGTTATCGCAGCCGCATTTTCGGTGGGCGTCACCTTTTGCTTATTTTAATTTTTGATTTATGAGTGAATTGTTGTGGTTAGAAGATTAATTTTTTCACTATAATTCGTTTTTCGTTTCCATCTAACGATTTCGTGTACAAAATTGCGATTTCGGTTCCGAGTAAACGCCCCCATTCCCTTACGTACGACCAGATGGATACTAATACTAACAATCTAGTTGCATGAGACTATGTGCAAGGCCATAAATCTGCCGTCCATTCACTTAAAAATGATAGGGATGAAATGGCCACAAACACTCCTGAGAAAGTTAACTTGCTGAATTCCTTCTTCCAAACCGTTTTTAACCCACCTTCCGGCGATTCAACTGTCGTCTTACCTGACCTCTTTCAGCGGCTGATGCAACCAATTTAAATTTCCTGTAATGGTATTGAAAAGTTACTTAAAGATATAAGCCCCAACAAATCTCCTGGCCCTGATCAAATTCCCTCCCGCGTATATAGAAAGTTAGCTTCCGAAATTTCCCCCCACCTTGAAAGAGTATTCAATAAATCCCTGACCGAACACGTCGTACCGATGGACTGGAAAGCAATCAATGTAACACCCATTTTTAAAAGTGGTGATAGGGAGCAGCCATCTAACTACAGACCTATATCCCTCACATCCATTTCATGCAAGGTCCTGGAAAACATAATTGTCAGTTCAGTCATGGGGCTCCTAGATAGCCAAAATTTATTGTTCAATGTTCACATTGGCTTCCGGAAAATCATATCATGTGAAATTCACTTGCTCTCTTTTCCCACAATATTTATTTTCTGGCGAAAATAATATTCCAGTGGATGCTATATTTCTCGATTTCAAAAAACCTTTTGACAAGGTGTCTCATAGCAAACTAATCTTGAAATTAAAATCTTATGGGTTAGACAGTAACATTATATCATGGATTAATGATTTTCTGCATGATCGGATGCAAAGGGTTGTTTTGGACAGTGTTACCTCACCGGCAATAAAAAGTCACTTCGGTGTCCCACAAGTTAGAGTGATAGGTCCACTCTTGTTCCTTCTGTACATAAATGATATCATAATGTGGTAAAAAGTAAGCTCCATCTATTTGCCGCTGACGCAGTAGCGTACAGGCAAATTCTATCCCCAAACGATAAAGAATATTTAAATGAATCCTTACAAGCAATTGAAAATTGGTGTGATACATGGCAGTTAGAATTTAATTTTAAAAAATGTGTAGTAATGAATTTTTGGAAAAAGGATTCCTCTCCTGCTAGCATTCTCTTCTACTGATATTCACCGACCTTCACAGCTATGAATACTCCTCCTCCGTTTCTGCTTACTCTATCCTTTCTGTATACGGTAAAACACTTCGGAAATACTTCATGATCTGATATGTCCTTTGAAAGCCAGCTTTTTGTACCTACGATTATATCTGCATCAGTACTCTTTATGAGGTGGTGAAATTCTGCTACTTTATTTCTTATACTACGACAATTCACTACTAGGGGTAAACTTTACAAATAATTTGGTGATGCAGATGAAACAAAGTACAGTGTTCTTGACGGTAATGTATTCCGTTTGTGTTGTCACCTCTTGCTCCGCCCTATGGATGTGATTTTTAGCGACCTGTGTTAATGTAAATGTAGATGTGACTTTTTACCCTGTGGGCGTTGATGGAGGGTGTATCGTACAGAATCAATTAATCGTATTAACTAATTTTGTTCAGCGTTTATAATCACCTAATGATAACGCCTAACATTGAATCTGCGCTTGTATTTCGGAGAATAATGGAATTTTCTCTTATATAACCTGTTGGTAGTATTGGTCAGAGGGCCATTCAGGGAAGTCGGTAGTTGTTCGGGCGAATTTCCAGTACCCATTCCAATCTTCCTCACCTCCTCCCCTTCCTCAGGAGTAAAAAACGTCCTCCCGTCCTCCCCCTCACACCCCCGATCCCGTTCGCGTCTTCCGAGAGAGAGAGACTTCGTGAGGAGGGGGCTGGGGAGGACGAAAGTTTAAATGGATCGGAGAGGTGAAGATTTTGACAAATAAAAACACAGCACACTGGGCATGTTGGCGGGACCAACTCCTTCTCCTCGCCTTACGTGGAGGGAGGAGAAGGAAATGGTTGAGCGTCTTGGAGACGAGTCTTGAGGGAAGTTTTTGGGTGGGTTGGGAGAAGCAAGGGTAGAAGGGGTTTCCGTGACAAGATACGAGGATTTTCGTCGTAGGAAGAAGGGGAGGGGTTTATGGTCGGAGTGTGGGGACGTATGGGGTGGAGAAGATGGGGGAGGTAAGGGTGGGTCGTGCTTTTCGGTTGTGTTGGTGGAGGGAAGGGGAAAGGGTTGGTTGGACGTGAGGGGGGTGTATGGTGAGGGGTGTGAGTGTTAGTGAGAGTTGTCTTGCATTTTTTTCGGGGGTCTCGTGGTATGAGGTGACGCTTAGAGAGAGAGAGAGAGAAGGAGAGTTGACTTCTGTTAGTGACCGCAGCCAAGGTCACGCCAGATCACCAACCTCACTCCCTCAACCCTTCCCTCACCGACCCATCCCACTCTTCCCTTCCCATGATGCCACGGAGTTGGAGAAACGAAAAAGAAAAAAGTTTCCGAAAACTCCTCGCCACCACAGAGCACAACAGATCCGGGCCTGGGGCTATTTTATTCGGGACCAATCTGTGAGCTCCCTCTCGCTTCGTCTCCAGCGCCTTTCACCCCCGTTGCCTCTCTGCTCAGGAGTAAAAAACTTACCTTCTCGCCCCGGGCCTTGCCCGCCCCTCGTACCTCCCATCCCTCCTTGAAAGATCCTTCCCCTCTTGACTTCTCCACGAAAACTCCCTTCGAGCCTGCCCCTCTTTTTCCTGCTTCGTCTTCGAGGCGTACTCCTCGCTAGCCCCTCGTCCTAACCACCACCTCTTCTCCTTTTCCTTCCCCGGCTTTTGTTTTCCGTCTTCTCATCATCGTCTTTCAGTTTTTTAAATCTCCCCTGCCTCAACCTCTGCCATTCACCGCCCCACTCCATTTTTCTCTTTCCCTCTTTCTCCATTTCGTGCGCTTACTCTGCTTATCTGCGATGTCGATCTCCACGTCTGAGTTTCCCGAATCTCCGAAATGAAAGCCTTACGATCCATTTCAGCTTCTTTTCGTTCCTTTCCCACTCTGTAGGACAGAAATGTATATACTTACTTGCCCACCTCACCCCAATCCGCCCCCATCCACTTAAAGAGATTGAAAAATGCAATTGTAGAGTGGCTTAAGTTGAAGTGACCTCCATGTTGCATTTCCTCAACTTTAAACTGCCTTGTATGATAGTTATTAGATATAAATAGATATGTAGATGTATGTAGATGTAGATGTTTGTATGTTAGCAGGTTGAAATTTAGACATCGCAGGTTGAAATTTAGACTTAATCTCTTAAATAAATTCCAAGACCCTATTTTCAGTGATGATGTTAAAAATATTTTACGGACCCCAACTTACTATGGTAGACTGGACCATAATCACAAAATTAGAGAAATAGATTGCCGAACTGAGAGATTCAAAATTCTCTCAACTCTTTTCCTCGTACTATTAGGGATATGAATAACGTTAAATGTGTACAGTACGAGTGTAGCAATGGATAACATTGGTAGCTGCATGTTGGTATAAGGACTTATAGCTAACCCAACTAACGGCATGTTTTTGCATGTATGTTTTGCTATTTTTATCTTTTTCTAAATAGCGTAGTTTTGAACAGTACCTATACAAGTACTAATCCTTTTTTTATGCATGATATGTAGTGCATGTTTGGTGAGAGTTCACCCCCTGCCACACACCTTTATGGTGGCTTGCAGGGTATTATGTAGATGTAGATAGATGTATATGTAGATGTACCTTCCTCGTAAAGATCCTATACACTACCAGTAGTACACACCTTGGTGGCTCGCAGGATATTACCTAACTAACGGCATGTTTTTGCATGCTTGCTTTGCTATTTTTTATTTTTTTTAAATGATGAAGTTTAGGCTAGTATATTATTACTAATCCTTTTTTATGCATGATATGCAGTGCATGTTTGGTGAGAATTCACCCCCTGCCACTCGCCTTTATGGTGGCTTGCAGGGTATTTTGTAGATGTAGATGATATTACGTAGATGCAGATGTAGTATCATATTCTCATATAGGCGTATAGGAGTATATAACGAGTAAGTAGGCTCTTTCTCATATTTTCATATGACATTGAATTATAACCCTTTTTACGGATTCTAATGGAAAGATGTTGTCGAAGAGAAACCAAGGATTCTCCAATGAGGATAGTTAGTTGTCTGCTGTCAGTGATCAAAATATACGCAATACTCTACAAGCTGCCTCGTGGGTGTGTGGCAGTGGGTAAACCCGATTTGGCACGAACTTACAGTAGTCCCCTGCCACACACTCTCGTGGCGGCTCGCAGGGTATGACGTAGGTATAGGTGTAGTCCCTTCTATAAAAAAAGTGTTGCCAAACTCCGTCGAGGCGGAAATAAATACTCCCGAGCATAACGATATAGACACTGAGCATGTCATCGAGCCTGAATTGGCTAGTTTTTAGGCGCGTTCCAACAAAACAATATATTGTTCTTCAAATAAGTATATGATTAAGTTAGTTATCATTTTAGCGTCATTAAATTTTTCGATCCGACATTTTAATGAAGATGCATTACAAGTGACGGGCGAAGAAAAGAAAGAAATTTCTTAATCGCTTTTATCCTTTTTCGTGCGCATATAATGACTGAAAAATGTAATGGTTTTATGCCAGTTAAATGTTTCGCAGTGTTAGAAGGAAGGTTTTAGTTAAGTACCTATAGGAAATCTTCTTTTGATCGTTTTTGAACAATGGATGGTTGTTCTCATATGCCATGTGCCAGTTATCTTTGGCTGTCGAAGAAAATGTTACAATTGTAGTGAACATCTACATTACGCGATACCCTGAAAGCCACCACGAGGGTGTGTGGCAGGGGGTGAAGATCACCAATCAAGCGCTAAGACATGCAAACATGCTGCTATATATGAACGTGTAATGATCCTCATGTGGAGCACAATTACGTTTCATTTTTTACAACAGCTAGTATTAGAAGCGACCAGTCGAAAACACATGCTAGACTTGTTAGCAAAAAATACATCCCAGTAAACTATTGATATAGTTACGTACACTGGAATTAGTGATCATAAAATAGTACATGCAAAACTGGTTCAAGGCGTAGAAAGACGTTATGAACCAAAGTGGGAGGGTATTCTTGGTTGGTACGGCAAAATTACGACGGTATGAAAGAGGAGGAGAGGGAATCGTTTGATGAATTTAGCGAACTAAGCAAAAAATTAGATATAGAAGATTCGTTGAGCATAATAGCATAATACGCAGGAGTTTTAATATATATCTATCATCTTCAGTGATCCTATCCGTTTTTAAAATTCTGCTAATGATTTAAGCTGTACTTTAACCTACGATCCGAAATTGATTCACAACCTAATTCTTCTATTAAATCTGATACACTAATAAAGGTATCGTAACAACTTTTAAGAACCTAGCTGCTTTATGCTGTACACTGTCTAAATCACTGATGAAACCTGATTCATTCGAATTCCGTATACTGGCTACATATTCAAGGTGGGTCCTTACTGGTGAAAGTAACATCGCTATTTTGTCATCTTGTCACATTTTCCTTGTAGCATTTTCCTACCCCTTTATAAAATCCTTGTTTTCCATTGGAATGGTCGCATTCCCTTGATGTGTCTTCCCCACGATAAATCTTTAGTTATTGTTGCACCTAAATACCTACCTTATGGTTTCAACGCTTTATATTGTCGTGCTATTAATGTTTTACATCAAAATATACATAGTACCCTACAAGACACCAGAAAGGGGTGTGACAGGGTGAATTCTCACCAAACATGCGCTGCACATCCTGCATAAAATAGGATTAGTATTATTATATTAGTCTAAACTATAGGATCGCTCTATCCAATTATTCCTCTTCCATAAATTAATAGCTTCATACTTCTTTAGGAAAAGTTCTAGCTGCCATTTGTCACACCACTCATGAATTAAATCTATTATCTTGCTAAGCGATTCCCTATCTTCTTATTTTAATATACCCCTGTACACTACCGTGTCGTCTACTAAAAGTATAAGCTTACTGCCTACTTATATTTCTGTTTGCTTCGCGGAATATTTCCCGGATGTGACTTTCGCACTATGAATCTTTAGTGATTGCAACACCTAACTATCTTATGTATTCAACGCTTTCTGTTGTTATATTACAAACAGTGTGTGACTAATCTGATGAATTATTTTTCTTCCATAATTACACTTTTTTTTAGGTTTAGCTCTAACTGAAATTTATCGCACCACTCTTGAATTGCATCTAAATCCTTGCTATGTGACTCCCTATCTTCTTCCTTAGATTCAGTCTTAGATTTAAATGCACTGCTGCCATGCCTGCGAAATGTCTAATTCGATTCGAGGGAAGCTATTCTTTTTCCAAAATTTCATTGCCGCGCTTTTCTTCAAATTAAATGTTTGGTGATCTTCACCCCCTGCCTCACACATTCGCTCTGGTTACTCTCTGGACCTAGTCTCCATGCCCGAATATTTTGTAGATTATAAAATATTAGTAGAGATTTTTAAATTCCAAACAGTGGATGACAGGAGAGTGTTGAATAATTTGCTATTTTATGTAATCTTAAACAGAGGCGATAGTTAAGAATTGTTTAGCTAATTAAACATTATAGATCAAAGAAAGAAAATGGCGAAAATGCACCCCAAATTAAATTGGCATTATTCTTAATTACTTTTGTAAGGACATTAATTTTTTAAAGGATAAAAAGCCCTCTTATAATGGAAATATTTTTGGAAGCTCACATTGTGTCCATTAATTTCAGACAATTTTTATGTATTATTTTTCTGGGCCTTTACTGGTATTATTTGTAATGGTATTTCATTGAGCTTATCCTATAATCATCAATTTTATGTTGGGTGCAATTTAAGCACGAAAAATCTATAAATAAAATAAAAAGACATGTTGCTAGCTAACACTATCTTAATAAGTTTCAGAGGAGCGAAAGGAATCTTGCGATTGCGTCTATCTCTTTTTGGACGGGAATCACGAATCAGTGACACAACCACCGCTTGCTTTACCTTGAGCCCAAGGTTTCTATCACAACATCCACCCGCGAGGCTAGTATATTTCATGACCCCTGCTTCATCGCTCCTCCCTTTCTCACTCTATGACCCTCGCTCGCTTTTTGGGCCGACAGTTTCAACTTCCCCACGTCGTTCTAGCTTTCAATCTCCCACAAAATTGCTAGCTATCCTCCACGTGGAAGGAACTAGCGAATCGCAGAGAAGTTTTCCAAGGGCACGGGAGAACCGTTGGATATATTTCAAACGTGTCATTAGATTATACATTGATAACCAATGTAAAAGATAGGAGAAAAAAATGGCAGATGTGGGAATAGAGTCGGCTGAAATGAAGGACTTTTTACTCTCACGCTTTTAATTTACCCCATGGGCGATAAGTCGTTGCCAAGGAACGCCCCTTGGTCTAGTGCGCCTAAAATAGATGAATTCGTTTCTACGTTTTAGTAGATGTGAAGGTCATAGTTGTGGCTCGGGGGAAATTTGTGGTCTTCGTTCGTGAAACACATGGCTAGGAAATTGGCGAAACGCGCCTCCAGTGGAATAAGGTATCCATTTGCGGTGTTCTTTGGTTTCTTGGATTAGAAATGATAGTATTTCATCGCATTTTCCAATCTTGTGGTAAAGGTCATCAGAATTCGTAGCTATGTTGCTGATTTCATGGAATTTAACCCTAAAGCTTTACCATGGCGTCATTTTTAAATCGGGCATGTTTTTTATTTGTAGCCTGTAGATGGGTTTTATATTTAAACATGTTTCGTTTCATTTATTATTTGGGTTTCAGAGAATCATAACTATTCCATGTGCTGTTAAAATATATCACAAACATTTAAAACCTAATAAATTATTAAAATATAGTATGGAATAGTGGCTCATAAAATGAAATTAGAGTGATGTATACCAAGAAAGGGGTGTTGAAAAGATCTTTTAGGATTTTATGGAATGAATCGGTAGTAAATTTCCTTTTTAATTTGTACTTGTAAGTGCACCTTAATTTGTGCTCGACAATCTTTTTTATCCATCTGTTATGGAAGCACACTGTAGTGCTTGTAAGTATGATAAATAAGATTAGAGATAGAATGTCATACTGATAGATTCAAAATTTTATTTTTCCCCTATATTATAAGTGAGCACAATTGGCAGCATAGCAAAGGGATAGGTAGGGGAAATATTTTTGAGTAGCTTGTACCTATTATATGATGCTTGTATTAACAACCAATCCCTTTATTACTCTGTATATGTTGACCAAATAGCTGCATATGACCCTATCATGTAGCATGTTTCCATGCAGTAGCATAGTTGCATGTTTGGTGATCTTCACCCCCTGCCACACACCCTCGTCGTGGCTCGCAGGGTTTTACGTAGACGTAAATACTGAAGGAGAGTTGGGTCAGGGGTAAAGTGCACATTTGTCAATGTCAACATTCATAGTTCAAATCTATCTCTCGACATTTTTACCTCGTACAATTAGAGATACGAATAACGGTAAATATGTCCAATCGGAGAGTAGCATTGGATAGCATTGGTAGTTGCATGTTGGTATGAGTACTTAAAGCTAACCGTACTAACAGAATGTTTTTGCATGGGTGTTTTGCGATTTCCATCTGTTTTAAATGGTGAAGTTCTGATTAGTAAATTAATACCATTCCTTTTTTATGCATGATATGTAGTGCACGTTTGGTGAGAAATCACCCCCTGCCACACACCTTTGTGGTGGCTTGCTGGGTATTATGTAGATGATGTAGATGTACGCTGGGCATGGTTAGTGGAAACTCGGACCCTCACACCGTCGAGGTGCCTCGCAGGATAGACAGTACATGTCGTTTTCCATGCCTCCCTAAATCCTCTCCCTCTTCCCACTTCTTCGATTGCCTCCCCTCTCTCTCTCCCTCGCCCCAATCATCCAACCTCCTCCATTTTCTCCCTTCTCCCTTCCTCATCTCCCTGATAATTCCACCCCCCTTTTTAAATCCCAAAAATCTTCACTGACCGCTCCAGCCCTAACATCTACTGTCCAGAGATCATCCAGCCCTCCCCCCCTCACTTCCCCAGCCCCCAGCACTATCCATTCCATTCCGTATCTCCTTCCTAACCCTCACCACCTTGGGGCCTCCTTGCCCCCAACAAACCGCCCCTCTTGCCACCCCCCTGCCACCGTCCTTTCTCGCCCTCCCCCCCCCCCCGCCCACTTTTAAATCCCGGCCACGCTTCTCCGGCCGTAGTCCCAAGGATACGTCCACTACGTACTACGCATGTTTACGGGCAAAACTCTTCTTGATCGCCCGAGGAGGTTGAACGATCTCTCAGGCAACAGGTTTCCGTGGGAGTGCTTGGGAGGAAGATGGCGGGGGGGTCAAAGAACATTACGCGATAAGACCGTTTTCCAGTAAAAGATGGAAACTCTTCTTGCGGTCAAAAGGTTGGAGGCGTATCCCCACGTAATTTAGTTCATCTTTCGTGATCGTGAAACAGGTCTGGATTCTCAAGATGGCGGAGGTGACTCTCAATGGCAATTCACTTAGTAAAATGAATCAACTACTGTAAGTTCGCAACCATATCATTACCATAATTTGTCACTCCAATAAGCTTTCACTGAAAGATCCTAATTGCATATCTACATCTACGCAATATCCTTCAATCCACCGCGAGGGTGTGTGGCAGGTGGTGAAAATCTCCAAACATCCACTATTGGCATGCAAATAAGCCACCACATGGATACATGCTAGATAAAAGGGTCACACGAGGCTATATGGTTAGCATATGGATAGGTATAATAATGGAATGAGAATAATTCATTTAATAATGGGAAAGCGAAATAAAATATCTATATCTATGCAATACTATATACCTACTGTATACAATATCTATGCATCTACGTAATACTCTTCGAGCTACCACGAGGGTGTGTGGCAGAGGGTAGATCTACAAACAAAAAACTATTGACATGCAACTAGGCTACCATATCTACGTCTAGATAATACCCTACAAGCCACCATAAAGGTGTGTGGCAGGGGGTGAATTCTCACTAAACATGCACTGCATATCATACATAGAAAATTATTAGAATTATTATAGGTACTGGTCTAAACTTCATTATTTAGTTTCTGGGTAAAATAATATTCCAGTTAATGCAATATTTCTCGATTTAAAGAAAGTTTTGACAAGGTGTTTAATAGCAAACTAAATTTTAAAGTAGAATCTTATGGGTTAGACAGTAATATTGTATCATGGATAAATGATTTCCTACATTATCGGGTGCAAAGGGTTGTTTTGGACGGTGTTACCTCCCCGGCAATTGAAGTCACTTCAGGTGTTCCAAAAAGTAGTGTGATAGGTCCACTCCTTTTCCTTCTGTAATTAATGATATCAATAAGGTGGTTAAAAGTAAGCTTCGTCTATTTGCCGCAGAGGTGTACAGGGAAATTCTACGCCCAATATTAAAGAATGTTTATATGATGTCCTACAAGCAATTTAAAAATGGTGTGATACATGGCATTTAGAATTAAATTTTAAAAAATGTGTGGTAACACAACTTTGGAAAAAAATTGTTCTCCTCCTAGCATGTACAAAATAAGTAATAATGAATTACCAAACGTGGAATCCATTATGTATCTTAGAATAAGACTGACACATGATCTTTCCTGGGGTAAACACGTACGTGAAATAATGGGTCAATCTAATCGTCAACTGGGATTCACCAAAAGAGTATTGGGTAAATGTGACGATCATGTACGAGAAATCAGCTACTTTTCCCTTGTTAGACCTCATTTGGCATATTGCATAGGTGGTGTACATAGCATGGTGGTATAAGGACTTGAAGGTAACGCAACTAACAGTATGTTTTTGCATGCTTACTTTGCTATTTTTATCTTTTTTAAATAGAGAATTTTAGATCAATATATTAATACTAATCCTTTTTTATGCATGATATGTTGTGCATGTTTGTTGAGGAATCACCCCTGCCACATAACTTTATGGTAGCTTGCAGGCTATTATGTAGATGTAGATTTAAAAATTTTAAAAATAGCTAAGTAAACATGCAAGGACTAGCTGTTAGTTGGGTTACCTTTAAGTCCTTATACCAACATGAGCAACCTATGGTATACATTGATTCACTCGTATTGGACATGTTTACCGCTATTCAAATCCCTTATTGTACAAGGAAAAAAGGTCATTTTGAATCTATAAGTTCGGCAATCAATTTCTCTAGTTTTGTGATTATGGTCCAGTCTACCATAGTAAGTTGGGGTTCGCAAAATATTTTTAACAACATCACTGAAAATATTATCTAGGAATTTATTGAGGAGATTAAGTCTAAATTTCAGCCTGCGATTTGACAATGAATCCCATTTTAATTCATTTAATAGACTGGTTACGCTAATACACTTATCATACCGTTCCTCTACAAATCTTGCCGATCTTCGCTGCACTCGTTGAAGTTCATTACTTGGACCGATTTCATAGGGATCCTATATACTGTCAGCATATGCCAATTGAAGTCTAACAAATTAAATTAACAATTTAATTTGTTAGACTTAAACTCTCGTAAACAAATCTAACAATTAAAACATTAGCTTCTGAAATAGCCCCCTATCTAGAAATAATATTCAATAAAACACTAAAGAACCACACAGTACCCAAGGATTGGAAAGTAGCTAACATTACACCTATATTTAAAAGCGGTGATAGGGAAGAACCTAGTAACTACAGACCCATTTCACTCACGTCAATCTCTTGTAAGATATTTGAGCACATAGTAGTCAGTTCGATCATGGGGCATTTGGATAGTCAGGGATTACTCATAAACAGCCAGCATGGGTTCCGGAAAGGTAGATCTTGCGAGACACAATTAGCTTTATTCGTACACGATATTTTAGTCCACGGCGAAAGCAGTACTGAAGTTGATGCGATATTTTTAGATTTTAAAAAGGCTTTCGATAAAGTTCCTCATGACAAATTAATCTTGAAGTTAGAGAGTTTTGGTATAAATAAAGACGTTGTATGTTGGGTAAAAGAATTCTTAAGTGGGCGAGAGCAGAGGGTTGTCATAGATGGTATCATGTCGGACACAATCGAAGTCACATCGGGAGTTCCCCAGGGTAGCGTAGTAGGTCCGCTTCTATTTCTTTTATACATAAACGATTTGGGTACCGTAGTTAGTAGTAACCTTAGACTTTTTGCAGACGATGCGGTGGTGTACAGGGGTATATCAAACGAAGAGGACACGAAATCACTTAGCAAGGATTTAGATGCAATTCAAGAGTGGTGCGACAAATGGCAGTTAGAACTCAACCTTAAAAAGTGTGTAGCTATCAATTTTTGGAGGAGGAATAATTCGATGGAGCGATCCTATGGAATTAATAACACGAAGATCGAAAACGTTGAAACCGTAAGATATTTAGGTGTAACAATCACTAAAGATTTATCGTGGGGAAGACACATAAGGGAAATATGCGGCCGAGCAAAGAGAAAGCTAGGATTTATAAAAAGAGTACTTGGGAAATGTGATGAGAAGACAAAAGAGCGATGCTACTTTTCACTAGTTAGGCCCCACCTTGAGTATGCAGCCAGTGTATGGGATCCTAATGAATTAGGTTTGATGAGAACACTAGACAGTGTGCAGAGTAGAGCAGCTAGGTTCGTCAAAAGGTGTTACGATAGGTTGAGTAGTGTATCAGAATTAATACAAGAATTAGGGTGGGAATCATTATCAGAGCGTAGATTAAAGTTCAGATTTAATCTATTGCAGAAATTTCAATCGGATAGCTTTACTGAAGATGTTAGGCACATATTGAAAACACCAGCGTATTATGCTAGATTCGACCAAATAAATAAGATTAGAGAGATAGATTGTCGTACAGATAGATTCAAAATGGCATTTTTCCCCCGTACTATAAGAGAACAGAATAGGCAGCATAGGAAAGGGATAGGTAGGGGAAATATTTTAGAGTATTCTGTAGTGCATGATGCATGTATTAACCCCTCAAATACTATAGATACTAACAATCTAGTTGCATGAGACCCTTTAGTTGCTTGCTTGCATGCTAGTAGTGAATGCTTGGTGACCTTCACCCCCTGCCACACACCCTCGCGGTGGCTTGCAGGGTATCGTGTAGATGTAGATGTAGATGAACAAGGGAAAGGTAGCTGATTTCTCGTACATAATCTTCACAACTGCCCAATACTCATTTGATGAATCCCAGTTGACGATTAGATTGACCCATTATTTCTCGTATGTGTTTACCCCAGGAAAGATCATGTGTCAGTCTTAAAATCTACGTCTACATGAAGATGTAGATGTAGAAACAAATGTTATATGCCGGTGGATATCATGAGGTTACGATCAAATTTAGCACTAGTTCGTTCGAATACTTTCTAGTCATTATTAATGGTAACGACCGATGGTATGGATAATATTTCTTAGAATACAAATCGCAAAAATGAGGAAAATGAAGAAAATAAACACTTGATATTGCCACAAATACATATTACAGCTAGCTAGTATTCGACTTTTAAAGGTATATTCAAATGGGTCAATGGTTAATTCATATAAAGTTGTATTTTACCAGAAGATGGTCCTGTAAGTCGAAGATTGTTGTGATTAAATTAATGAAATACAACGTTTTTTTATTTTTTCATATTCTATTCTGGTCCTTCACCAAATCAGTTCATAGTCACAAGGATTGTGATGACAGGGTCGCTTTAAACAGAATAAAGATTTCAAACAATTTTCCTTCGTTATTTTTTTATTTACAGGCGTCAAATGATCATCCAATGATGTAGGGTTATTATTCGGTATTTTTTTTAAATATCAGCCTTCAAAAATTCATGAAGGAATTTGTAATAATTCGTTGAAACTCAAATGCAGCTGCGTAAATTCTTTTTAAATGTGGATACTTAAGCTCCGCCCTCATATACTGTCCAAAAGAATGCAGATTCCTCGTCAAAATTCCAGCAAAGAGTACAAAGTAAAACTATATGCCAGTTATTTTCGTTTTGAATGGCAGTATTCTCAATGGTAATTTCCATATACCATGTTTGCATTTAGTAGTCTAGTTGCATAATATCAATGATGCATCTTTGGTGACATTCACCCCTTGCCATAATGTTCACCCCTTAATGTGAAGAAATAGAGTATTCTTATACACATTATAGTCACCGATAGCTATGTTCCACATGCATCACTCCCTCACCCCTTGCCGCACACCTTCGCGGTGGTTTGCGGGCTATTGCATAGATGTAGAATCATGGGTACCCTTGTTATTGATTTCATTAGAACGTATATTTTGGATAGAAGTGTGTGAGTTGTTCATCCACCAGACACGTGCAACTAACTACGAATTTGATAGGTTTCCTTTAGAAATGATGGAAGTGAATTTCGAAATCGACCGCAGTGTGGAATATCTAGTAATTATCCTTTTTGTATGACGTTGCTTGATTTTGTCCAATGGTTGATATTGTCGGATTTTAGTCGATTCCGTGTAATGACGACGGTTTCTTAACGCCAATATTGCGATTTTATCGCTTCGATGAATGATTTATCATTATGCCCGCCATGACATGAGCATTCTTGCGTCGTGTGGTAAAAGTTTTTTATGGATATTTTTTAATGCGTGCCACCATTTCCTTATCCAAGGATTTGGAAGGCTTTCTTCGAAGTCCACGAATGTAACACGCACTTGCTCTAATCTCGCCTCCGGAACGAACCGGCGAGGATCCAATCTTTCAATTGTGGCCAAAATCTTTAAGGTGTTCGCTCCGCTCCTCCCACCCGTCTTCCTCATCCCACCTTCCTCTTATCCCTCCTCCTCTTCACTCCCCACTTCACCCGAAACCGCTTTTGATCACTCACCTTTTCTCCCCCCATGTCCACTATCCAAGGTCGAAGAGAAAAGGAAGCCCTCGCAGTTTTAAAATCCTCGTACGAAATCTATATGGTCAGCACAATCCGAGAGTTTTTTTTTTAACGGCAGCCTGATTTATTTCCTTAATGTAGAGAGCGTGGCCGTGCGAGGGAGGGTATCTCTTCACTAATGCACGCGCTTGAGTGTAATTCCGGCAAAAACATGATTCTCCACGCGATGCTGCTCAACATCATCCCATTCCCAAATGGGACCCTGAGAGAGAGAGGTGTGACATCATCCGCTTGCCGTGAAAAAAGCCGATGCTCTCTGTATGGCCGCTCTTGAATTTGCCGTCATTCCGCTTACGTAATGGATGGATTTGTGTTACTCATGGTTCCTGTTTGAATTCTGCAAATGCATTACTAACGGCTGTCCTTGCAGTGGATTTTGAAATTTTATACTTTTCAATTATCACGTTACGCTCATCTGTGGGCATATATTTACTGATTATTTTCATTTTTGCATGACGTATTTGCTACCGTCTCTGGAATTTTCTCACTTTGGCATTATACCAACTTGGTTTAGTGCCATATGTTTTTCAATTTATATAGAACGAGAGATATATCTATTGATCCCAGAGCGCATGATATTAATCGACTTCCAAGAATCCTCCGTTTATGGTTTTGGAAGACATTTTAAATTCTGATAAGGAATCTCTTAGATAAATTTTAATGTTAGCAAAGTCTGCTCTTTTAAAAATGTAAATCTTTCGGTTTTGTTTAAAATTCTTATCTAAAGTTAGAGAGAATTTTGCAGTTAGAACTCTGTGGTCTCTGGTTCCTTCAACGGTTCAGTCTTTCGAGGACCGCGAACTAGCCGGGAAAACATTAGCGGCGTTATCCGCTGGAATTTCTCAATAGCGAGATAGAGTACCTGGACGGAAATCAGGGGGTCCCGGTTCGAGTCCCGGTCAAGGTGGATGATTTTTTGTGTGGAGTATCTTGGTTCAATCTTTGTCACTTGTTGTGGGATATTGGTTGCCAGTAAATCAGGAATGTTATCCCCTCTATTAGGTGCTGTAGCTAATTGTTGCAGGGAGTCGTTGGAACCATAAATTTTAACAACCACCAAAGTAACTTAATGTGCTTAATAGGTACATTAACTGATGGTTATTGTTGATCGTGTATTATAAAACCGAGCCGAACTGTTATAAATTTGAATCTCACCCTTGCATGCCTCATGGGCACAGTACTTAGTGAATTCAAACAAATTCCCATTCGATTGATAAAAATTCTTCGTAATTTTAATCGTCATATAAATATTGCGAATCATTCTTACCGAATGTTATCTTACCGGCTCAGTATGGAACATGCCTTGTTCTTTGTTTAATTTGGGGCACTCCATGAAGCGTATCCCAAGTGTTGAGAAATTATCAGTCAGATCCTTTTTTTGTCTCCATATGACCCGTAGATTATTGCAATGCTCCTTATATCTTGAATACTTTTTAGCATATATTTTGAACTTTGAGATAAGCGTTTTTGATGCTTAATAAGAGATTTAGCCAGTGTATGGGATCCCTACGAAATCGGTCTAAATAATGAACTTGAACGTGTGCAGCGAAGATCGACAAAATTTGGAAAGGGACGGTACGATAACCTTATAGGCGTAACCAGTCTATTAAATGAATTAACATGGGAGTCATTGTCAGATCCCAGGTTGAAATTTAGGCTTAATCTTTTAAATAAATTCCAAGATAATATTTTCATTGATGATGCTAAAAATATTTTGCGAACCCCAAATTACTATGGTAGATTGGTCCATGATTACCAAATTAGAGAAATTGATTGCCGAACTGACAGATTCAAAATGTACTTTTTTTCCTCGTACAGTTAGGGATATGAATAATATGAATGAAATATATCCAATACGAGTGTAGCAATGGATAACATTGGTAGCTGCATGTTGGTATAAGGACCGGAAGCTAACCCAACTAACAGCAATTTTTTGCATGTTTGCTTTGCTATTTTTATCTTTTTTTAAATAGTGAAGTTTAGAAAGGTATATAAATACTTATCCTTTTTTAAGCATGGTATGTAGTGCATGTTTCGTGAGAATTCACCCCCTGCCACTCACCTTTATTGTGGCTTGCAGGGTATTATGTAGATGTGGATAAGTACACTTTCAGAATTGAGTAAGCACCATATCTTGATACTATTTGAATCTTAGAATCATGTTACCATTCCAATTTACAGAATTCACCTTTTCCAAGACGATTCGGAGGAATTTTTCCCATGGTGTTCAGCGGAATTGTTTTCGCTGCCTTTTCGTGAAAATCGGGTGCCTTTTCGTGAAAAAAAGTCTACTATGTATAGGGATAGGGGCGCAAGATTCTTCATGTGGACCCGTTGAAAAACTCACGAAAGAACTTTGACGGTAGCGGTTAATGGATAAGTTCTTTGGACCAGAATTCCGCCATTATTTTTCGTGAACCATCCACCACTTTCGCTTTGCTCGTCCGACTTTGGGAAGGGTGTGGGGGAGGGGGGAGACGTGCTTGGATAATTTTCCACAGGGAGAAGCTCGACTGCTTGGAATGAGGGCGGGCGAAAGAAATTAATAGCGGCCTTAGGCGGAGTGTGGAAAGATTTTCGCTACCAAAGCGATAAGTTTGGTGTGACGGGCCTGCGGGCGGAGGCGGTTAGCGTGTTGTCTCAGGGAGTCGACCATCGTGGGGGAATTGGAGACCTGCGAGCCGAATCCTTTCCCTACCCTTACAAAGATACCTCCATCTTGTTATTATTTACAGAGTTTAGAGTACAGTCACAAATGGAATTTGTTCTTTGTGTGAGAAGTTCTCGGGATCGCCACCGGGTCAGGGATTGCAGGGCAGCCGATGTTTCGATGTCCGACTCGGCCATCGTCCTCAGGGCAGAGAGTGTTTCGTGAGAAACCGAAAGAAACCGACAACTTCTCATACAGTGCATTCGCCGGAAAAGTACGAAATGTGAATTTTTTCTTTATTGGCAGCTTGTTTTGGCCCTCTTTCCAAGCCTTCCTCCAGCAAACTTGCGTAAACAATGGAATGAAATGCAGGGTTGCGAATTTGAAGTAGTATTTCATCCATCGATAAACCTCAATATACATCTCCAAATACCCTGTAAGCTACCATAAAAATGTGTGGCAGGGGGTGAATTCGTACCAAACATGTATAAAATATCTTGCATAAAAAGATTAACAATAATACACTGGTCTAAACTTCGCCATTACAAAAAATAAAAATGAGCAAAGCAAGCTTGCAATATGATGCTGTTAGCTGGGTTAGCTTAAAGTCCTCATATCAACATGCAACTACCCATAGTATCCATCGAAACACTCGTATTTACACTATTGGGTACAGTTACAATTATTCATTTCCCTAATTGTACGGGGAAAGAAAGATATTTGAAATTGTAAGTTCGGCAATCAATTTCTCTAATTTTGAAATTATGGTCCAGTCTACCATAGTAAGTTGGGGTTCGCTAAATATTTTGAACGTCATCACTGAAAATATTATCTTGTAATTTATTTAAGAGATTAAGTCTGACTTTCAACCTACAATCTGACAATGATCTCCATATTATATCATCTAATAGACTGGTCACGCTAATATAGTTATCATACCGCCCCTCTACAAATCTTGCCCATCTTCCTGCGATTAACAAGACTTGGATTTTTCGCCAGCTCCATATTTATTTGAATGGAGATATGCGAAAGGAACTTCTTAAGAAACTGATGTAAAAACCAAAATTGAAGTACAATACAGTTATTTATAAGAAATACATAAATTTCTTTTTCCTTCTGGACAGGATCCAGTTCCTTGCGAGATGATGTGATGGAAGGTGTCATTGTGATGAGCCAAAGACGAGGTGAGGAGTTTGTTTCGGTGTTCCGATCTTGTAAGTATCATTTTATTGGCATTTAATAGTAATCAATCTCTCTTCATGTTCGCTTCAATACAAACCGAGTAAAATAGTTTATTTCTTGATACTGCTGAGAGTCCATATTGACTCCTTAAGTAAGAAAAATCACTATCGTTCCTCTTGACCCGTTTCGCATTGAGCTATAACTAATAGCGACTTGTATCTACGTCAGCGGCCCAATAAGTCAGATTTATAATTAATAAATGTCAGTTTGAAGTTGAATGGAGTGGAGATGATTGAGCAGCATTCTGTATCAAGAATCTAGTTTTTTACCATGAACAGTGCGTTTTATTTGTCTTCTACATCTCAAAGTATTATTTTTGCTCACAAGTCCCAAATTCAGGGTCTTCACGATGAATTTTATTTATTTTGTAACTAATGACCAGGAAAATTCATGGATCCTTAATTTAAATTGCTGTTCACAACATGCAATGATATATATTTCTTCATTCTACCGCGCAGCCAGGACCATCGTGAATACTTCTATTCTACTTCGTTTTTTGATCTTGGGTAATCCGTTCCAATGCTAAATTTGGCTTCATAACACAACATAAATATCACATCTGTATTGTTTTATTGATTAAACTTCGCGTACTAAACAACTGGAATGAAAGAAAACTTGAAGAAAAAACCACGTAATTAAGATGACCTATCTAATTAAAACACTAATGATTAACTAATCCTAAAACTCCAATGTGTACTCGATTCTGCTATCATTTGTCATATTCAGTCTTTTTACTCTATAGTTCTTCCTCATTGCATATCGTCTAGTTTTATGCCTTTCTTCTGATACACTCTCCTCTTGACGACTTTATCAGAGCGTAGGTTAAAGTACAGATTAAATCTATTAGAGAAATTTCAATCGGATAGCTTTACTGAAGATGTTAGGCACATATTAAAACTACCAGCGTATTATGCTAGATTCGACAAGCCAAATAAGATTAGAGAGATAGATTGTCGTACCTATAAATTCAAAATGACATTTATCCCCCGTACTATAAGTGAACAGAATAGGCAGCATAGGAAAGGGATAGGTAGGGGAAATATTTTAGAGTATTCTGTAGTGCATGATGCATGTATTAACCCCTCAAATACTATAGATACTAACAATCTAGTTGCATGAGACACTGTAGTTGCTTGTTTGCATATTAGTAGTGCATGCTTGGTGATCTTCACCCCCTGCCACACACCCTCGCGGTGGCTTGCAGGGTATCGTGTAGATGTAGATGACTGTCTTCATGAGTCTCATCTTATATGAAGATGGGATCAATCAATAGTCCATCATCTTCCCGGAATTTTCATAATATTTTTTTATTTCACATGTCCCCCTTTAAACTTCCTCGTTACTGACTCGGTCCTCAGTATTACTCTGTACTACTATCCGTTTGTTCGTTGTCATTCCTCTACTTAACCAGACACTAAATGATCGCTTTCTTAGCTTATATGCTAGAGTTTCAGGTATTTATGAAATCAGTTTTAGGTGAAAAGAAGCACTACGTAATTACATACTAATAATGTATCCACCGGCGTCGAGCTATCTGGTTTGGACGCGCAGCGTTATCTTTAGGTGAGTATACTCACCTGTAGATAACGGGTATACTCACTTGAAGATGACGCTTCTTATCGGAACCGAGGCATTGAATAAATCATTAATGTGGAATTACAAAGCGATTATTTTCCTCAGTCTCACCTTTTTTGTGACTGCTCATTATTACATTTCAGTGCCATAAGCGTTCATTTTCCCGAAATTAATAGTTTGGACACATAAATGAGAAGTTTTTCTGGTGAATTCTATGGGATCATTATGAATTTACTTTTGTATAAGGCTACAGACTTTGTACCACAAACAGAGCTGCAAATTACAAACTACATTTAAGATAAAAAAAACTTGAAACGGCACCTGAAGTAATTTTATGCTGAGCTTAAAAAGAATTATTCCAATGCCAGCATTTTAATGCGGTGTCTTTTAGGCTCGGCTTCGAAAGAAGCATTTTGACGATGAGGTCATCATCTCCATTCTCACCAGGATTAGATCGTGATGCTGCCTTTTGTCGGACACCTCCTAAGCACTTTTTTTTAGATCTTAAAATCTTAAATATTGTGAATAGTTCCCGCAGTCGTAGAGTTTGCGTACCGCCATCAATATTTCTTTGAGAGTTCCCTCATCTTCGGGAGGCTATCATTTTCCTGTCAGAAGGGTAGGCTTGAGATTCGTGAATCGTGACGCAACCCGTCGGATACATTAAGGTCCGTGGAGATATTTAGCTTGCATCCACGTGCTTGATTCTAGCATCTTCGTTTTCCTCCTGCGTGAAGGGCGCTTCCTTGAGTTCCCTAGGCCAGACAATTTATTTCTCTAATGGTAAGAGCCGAAAAAAATAAAGCTTGTTCATGTACATCATCTACATGGTCGCTCGTCATCATCTACATCTGTTAGTGTACGTACGTAAAGAGTATAGAACCTCAAGGATGTATGACAGTGTTAAGATAATTATGATGCATGAAATAAAATATATGTTATCCCGCATAAGAAAAACGTGTTGGCTGGGATGGCGGCAATAACGTGCTCTAAAACTCGAATTTATTGCATATTTTTACGTTTAGCATACGTTTGCATTTTAGGCGGTGTTTTTCATTACATTATGCATGCAATAAAGCTGTTAACGTGTGTTATCAAAATATTACTGGTCATGTATTTTACTTGATGCTGATTTTTACTGGTACTATTTGATGGAATGTTTATATTCTTATTACTTAGCAGCTTATTCACTACCTCCTTAGTCTCCGTATCATCGTATTTTTCTGCCCTTATTGTCTATCTTTTCTCTATCATTCTGGACTATCCATCATTTTACCTTGTATATAGGCCTTCATTGCGGCATTGTATCCATTACACGTCACCATCTGCCTTCTTATTTATGCTAACAACCTTCTTTCATTCGTTTCCATATTCTGCATAGATTTAAGCTACGTACTATATCTATTGACTGTATGATAAAGCGCCATTTACACTTAATATTTAAAAAAATGCTTTCTGTCAATGAAATCATCAAAGTAATCCATGACATATTTTTGTCTTGATTGAAATCTCTCCCTTGTTTTGTAATATAAAATATGTATTCTCCTCTTAACTCTTTACCGCCAGCCCATCAGTGCTTCTCATATCCGAGCTGTCTACTCCTCATTTCCTTCTTATATTCTTATATTCTTCCATCCATTTTCCTGTCTCCTGTGGGTTGTCTGTGACAACTTCTTCCCCTGGCTTGTCTCCCAGTGCTTCTTTTGTCTTCCTGTATACCCGTCATATTGTCTCTCCATTCTTATCCAAACTCACATCTCCCGACCTCTGTCATCGTCTATCCCCAAGTTCCATTGTCAATGCCGCAAAAAAAATCGCCTGTCTTATTTGAATAGGGAGGAAGCTCGATTCTTTGACTCATTGTGGAGGTGAATGTCTAAGAGATAAGTTGTCCACATCGTCAACTAATTCGTGGAAGAGTATGTATCAACACAACAATTGAGCCACGGTGTTTACTAATGAATGACGTCCCACTCAAATTCTTGGGATGGTTACCATGCGATACCATACACCATCTACTGAAATATTTTATTACTATGGAAGTTAAAAATCTTATCGAATAAATCTTGAATAAATTTTACGAACAGAGAGAATTTGGAAAATTAACAAAATACATTGCAATTGGCAGTAACCATTAGTTTTTATGTTGTTTCATATAGTTACGCTCTCTAGTTATTTCCATGAATTTTGATTATTCAGGCACTAGAAGAAGTGATAGCCAGGTCCTGGCGTTAATTTAAAATTTCTCTGTATCTATATCTGTATCTGTCTATATCATCCGGTACCAAACTTATTTTTACCAATGTTGCCCGCTGAGCAAGATCTTGGGCTAGTTTGTGCAATCTCTCCATTGCCCTGTTTTAAGATAACCGGTGATTGCCTCGAGTTTCTTCTCGAATAAAAAGTCATGGTTCCTGCCTCGTGAACGGTCATTTTTTACTTCCTCTGGAGAAACTTTCACACTACTGTTGTGATAAAGATGGTGCTAAAAATCCTCCGCTATGGTGTAAAGTAGGGCCTATGATTAGAGGTACGGTCAATTTGACATTGTCCGGAGTGATATGGTGGAATATATGTGCCCTAAGGGACAAGATAGACTGACCAAACCGGGAGGACAACTTTCTACTAGCATAAGATAAAGATTTTATTGCAATCCGTGGGAGGTATGAGTTGAATGCAGTGGATAAAAAAGAATATTTTTGAAAAAACTTGGGGCTCGCAAAGAAAAATGAGGCGCACGTGAATATCACGACACGACGGAAACCGCTGTCAAGTGGAGGGAACTGTAAGGCTTACGATTAAAAATGTCAGATATATTCAATGACTTGATGAACCTCGCATTTTTAGAAGTAAAAAGTAACTTAGATTTTTCCGCATTAAAAATGTAATACGGAAAATCTAAGGATTTTCAGGATTTGTGATTTGTAGGATTGATGCAAAATTATCTAACCCTTGATAAGCTGTTTCTCAAAAAGAGGGTAATCCATCATAAAACGGGGAAGGAAATTTTATATTTATTCGTAGAAATTAACGCAGACGAACCGGTTAAATCAAAAGAGCCAAATAGAAGGCTAAGAAACGAAACGTTAAAGAAATGTTAATATCCTGCAAGCCACCGAAAGAGTGTTGGGCTGAACCATCACCAGGCATGTATGACAATTGTCAATCTCAGGGAGCACTTACTACCTTGCAGATATGCAAAAAATACCCTGTTTAAAAACGACTTATGTGGAACGGAAAGTCACAATGCTGTAACACAGAGGAACATATATTAAAATAACCTGGGGAGGTGACGGACGCTTGAGTTAATTTGGGAAATAGAATCAATCACTGAAAAATATTTAGAGTGAAACTGGAGTTAAATGTGAAAATAACCAAACTCTTATGCGTCTATGGAAATCTTAACTAGCACCAAATTTTTTGGGAGGGAAAATAATAACAATTGTTACTAATGCAACTCGGAGGATACAGTTGATAACAGTTTAGTCTATTGCCCAGGATTTGAAGGAACAAGATCCGTCATTTGGCACAATCCACCTAAGAAGAAAGAAGATCCGATCAAACTATCATTCATCTACATCTACGCAATACCCTGCAAGCCAATACCAAATTTCTTTTGTTTTATTGATTCATTTTTATTCAATTAAAAAACCAACTTATTATAATAAACGTATTAATAAGCACTTAAATATCAAGAAATTTCCCCCTTTTTAACTTTATTACATTTTTATATCTTCCCTGGAATCTGAGGGATAATGCTTCGTTAGTCATAAGCATATGTTGATGGATTCTTCCACGGAGTGTTGAAGCAGGCGAAGCTAGGTTTTCGGGTTGTCCTCGGCGTCGATTCATCTTCGAGACGACAGTTTCGTAGCAGGCGTCTTCAGGTTTGAAGTGTCGGATGCAATTCAATTCAAAAAGGTGTTTATTTAGGCGACGTTGTGCAGTAAAATACAGATATGAAATAACAAAGTTAATAGAGTTACAACGTAGCCACTCTGCTGTAGGCAAGTGTAGTCTCTTCAGGGTTGGGAATTGAAAAATATATACACAAACAATATAAGAAGCTCTATGCAGTGGTAAATGGAGAGCAGCTAGAACTCTTTTCCTCCGGGATGGCTAATGGCTCGGCATTCGCCCAAGGCGTGAGGGAAACCGGCAAAACCTCACGCGAGCCGCCTTACAAAAATATGAGTGACTTTATACAATGTTTAGATTCTTCTTCGGAGATCGATGAGGTCCTGAGTCCAGCGGTGGTAGATTCTTGGTGTATCCAAGACGATGGTTGGTAGATCCTTGACGTATCCGAGACGATGGTTTTGAAGTATTGGATGGTGACTCGTGGATGTCCTGTGGCGAGTGCGTCCTGCGGGAGTGATCCTCTTCCTTGGTTCCTTGTCCAACGATGGAAGTTCTCAGCGGCTATGCTGTTCATATTCCTGTGGAGATCTAATAATTTAGTGGTTTGCTTATAGGGTTATTGCCTATTAGGAAGATAATATGGTATTGACTGAAAGTAGGAGAATGATTATTCGGTCAATAGTACTGATCGATTGGCCGCTGAGAACAATAGAACGCGAACGGCTGATCTAATCGGGCCAGATAGCTAGAAAATTCAATTCAATTCAAAGGTGTTTTTGTCCGTCTTATATAGGCCTTGGTTTTGCCCAGGTGCGTCCTAATTGGTCGGTTTGTGGAAGAGTCTCTTCCAGGCGTTGGAGAGCGAATAGGTATAACATAGTCATAACATAGGTAGGTATAAGATATAAACATTTTTTTGCTTTTTTATATGTGGTACAAAGTATATCGCAAACTTACAAGTTGGAAGGTGGACTGTAATGCGGAGGTATTTAAAATGTACCTACTTTCTCCGCGAGCAGTTAGGGCTTATAATAGATGAGATCGATGTTTTAGGGAGGTAGGTACTGATTTTAAGTAGTTTTTGGCAACTGTAGGCGAATTTTGAATGCCTATATGAGACTCTTAGGTGTGCTTTTATAATGTCTGGTTTAATTTTTTCGATGTTAAAAAACGACTTTAGTCACCATTTCCGCTGTTAATGCTAATCTACTGATTCTTCGTCTTTGTCGGGTTGTTGAACTATTAAGATTCTAAGGGAGATTCACTCTCCCGCAGAGATTTAAGGCGTGCAGGTGCTCTAGAGAAGTGCTTTACCCCTGCCACACACCCTTGTGGTGGCTTGCAGGGTATTATGCAGATGTAGATGTAGAGATATTGATAAAATACTAAAACCTCGAGTATTCTGTGGCCATAAAAGTAAAAGAAGACAGAAAAACCATGTCTCTGAACAATATAAGGGGTCAGTCTCATAATGACTAATTGACTAAAGTCGTTTACTCATAAAAACGTTGGGGTATTTCTTTGCATGTCAAAATAATGGTTGCACAGGCTGTACAAAACTTCGTCTTCGTCGGGTGGAACGTTAATCCGTGGTCCTCTTGGCGCCTTTGGTTAAGAGTAGGCTAAAGCCGATGCCGGGTTTCTCTCCACACTTCCTCTGTTACCAGAAATGTTCCTACTATTACCCAATTACCCACCTATCCTAAATGCCGCAAATGACCTCAGCTGTCGGTCGCCTCCCCTGAATAACATAGCATAACCCGAGTCGAACGTCCGAATGAGGGGATCGGGTTGGTGTGGTGGCTAGAGTACTGGCCTCCCATCCCGAGGGCCCGGGTTCGATTCCCGGCAGTGGCGGATTTTTCAGTGGAAAACCGGTCCCCGCTTGAGTGCCTAGTGGAGGGCATTTCAAGTTCAGTATTCCGTCCGTCGGATGGGACGTTAAGCCGTGGTCCCCTTGGCGCCTTTCGTTAAGAGTAGGCTAATGCCGACGCCGGGTTTCTCTCCACCCTTCCTCCGTTCCCTGAAAACTCCTACCATTACCCAATTACCCACCTGTCATATATGGCGCAAATGACCTCAGCTGTCGGTCGCCTCCCCTAAATAACCAACCAACCAACGTCCGAATGATCTCCTGTGCATCACATACTCCGGGATTTTTTAAAGGATACCCATGCAACCCGACTTGGGGAAACTTGAGAACGCCGATCTTAAAAAATAAACGAAAGACCCGTGACCCTAGATGAAGATGGTGGGTCATCCAGGGAGATTTCCGTGAGGGTCCGCGGAACATGAAGAAATCATGGGTGTCCGCAACTTAATTGGTCACATCTGCTGGTCAATGGGAAGAATAGCGGGGAACGGAGGGTACAAAAAAGGGTAATGATGAGGGCATCTCAGGGATAGGTTAAGAAGGGGGTCAACAAAAGTGTATGCGTCGGACCTCTAGGATCCTCCACCCCTTCCCTCGCCAAGCGGTGCATAAGACTTGTGAGGGTCCGGCTATTATTTCGCGGCGTGTCTAATGGGCCTCCAATTAATGGGAAGAACGCTCGTGGGCCGACTTGCAGCATGTAAAAGGGGTATGAGGGACGTGTACCAAACGGAGGGTTGCACGTACCACGGACCATGTACGTGAGGGGTGCCTCGATTGTATGAGAGAGCCCGTCCGCATTGTCGGTCATTCTTCTCGCTCAGGGCCGGCCAGCGTCTTTTTTTTGTTCAACTCCAGTTCCTATCTATCTCTCGGTCAGAGGGCAATTACTCACGCCCTGCCTATAGCGTCTCCGATGTTTATTGTGAGTCGGTAATCTTACAGCAGGTTGGCGGAGGAGAGAAAGAGATACCCTATCCCGAGGAAAATGCATAGGGAGCATTCATCCTACCGGATGCAAGGGAATCCATGTCATGGAGGAGGGGAAATAGGTTGAGAGAAAGGGTTGGTGTATGTACCCTTCAACGCACCGTTCCTGCATTAATCGACCCTGGTTGGTAAATCCTGAAAAAAAACGGTCTTTGACCACGGTCCAGTTTGACGGAAAAAATCTTCGTGGTTTCACCACTGTCCCGAGAGATGCCGGGAATTTTGCCACTAATCAGACGTCCTTCAACAGGGCCGTGTGGTATCGCTTTCGCCTAGCAACTAAAATGTTATGGGTTTGGATTTCGAAACGGCAGTGTTTAACTTTTTGTTTGGGTTAGGACGGTTAAAATTAAGTTGGGACAGACGGTGCATAATCGTCTTAGTGTTTGGAGCTCCTTAAAACTTAATCCTAATTCTATTACATTAATAGGGATAGGGCAAGGGAATTTTTACACCTGACCAATCACTATGCAAAATTTAGGGGTATTTACCACCCTAGCTGTATTTCATTTATAGAATTTCGTGGAGTGCGTTAGGGGTCGTGTATGGCAACCATAAATGGAAATGTGGGTATTGTTGTAGGGAGGTACGGAGTATTTTATTTAATTTTTTTCTGCGTTGATCACTTTTACTTATTGTTAGTCGTAATGTTTGCTAGAGAATCTACACCCCTCCCTTCTGAGTACCCTGTAAGTTACTTCGCGGGTGTGTGTCAGGGGATAAATAGTCACCAACGTATGCCCAACGGTAGTCACCCTACGTGCATGCGGTAACAATAAGCAGTACACTATAACACAGAAAGAAAAACACGAGCCAAATCCACAAAAATAAACTTTACTACGACCCGGGTTTCGTTGTATTACAGAATTTTCGCTTCCACTCCATATCGCCTGAATCTTCAGAATTTAAGCAGTACACTACTTCATTTGAGAAACGTATTAATTATGGATCTACCAGGCTCGTCTAAGTAAATGAGTAGGGCCAACGAAAGAATATAATATTAATTAATGGGTTGGGCATTTGTTAAAATCCATGAGTTTATGATTTCCATTATCCATGCAAGGGTACATGTAAATTCGGAGTGTTAAGGACATCTATTAAATGTATCAGAATACTTACTAAAAAACCTTCTTTATATCGTTTATTTTTTCGTAAGAGTATTGAGTTCATCGTGAAATTGCACTGGACCTAACCGTCCTAACTTCCCACACGTTACCCGAGTGAGTTTCGATTGTTCTAACGGGGACAGTAGCGCCTCATTCTCTGATGGACAGCGTGTTACAATACTTTTATACTAAATACAGACCAATCAATACATGATAATTACAGATCACACAAATTAAAGGGTAGTTCTAAATATTTATTTCCATATTCCCAGTCCATACCCCGTACGTGGTGAAGCGAGACATTAAGAGAGGTCAACTGTCAAATCAAACGTTTTAAGAATTATTTTTTCCTACGCACCACAACCAAAGTGCAGATGTGGAAATTATTATTCATAAAAATTAGGGATGGGTCGGTTCCACCATTTTTCGGTTCCGGTTCCGGTTCGGTTCTTAACTTCGGTTCTCGGTTCCGATTCTCGGTTCCGGTTCTTAATTTACCACTTACTTTGCAATGCTCAATGGTAAGATAAGGTAATCAATAATCATTTTCAGAGACTGAATTAGAATAATTCGCGACTTTGAAGCATCTAATTGTAAGTACACTATTTCACCAGGTTTTAATGTGAAGTCTCCACTCTCGGAGTGTGAGTAGGTTTCAAACTGGTTTTCGCGCCAATTTTTTCGGTACCGATTATTTTTGGCCTCGGTTCCGGTTCCGGTTCTAAGCTCAAGAACCGGTGGAACCGAGAACCGAAGAACCGAACCGACCCATCCCTAATAAAAATTATACCTCCCTTTTAATCAATTTTTACCCTATTACATACTTTTTATCTTGATCTTTTTTTACGGCCTTTAAGCCCACAGCGTTGCTATTGAATAACAACTGCTAGCGGCAAGAGCACCGGTTTAATGCTAAGTCAACTAAATTCACCTAACAGCACGTTACAATTTCAAGCTATCACCAAATCGTACCAGCTCATCACAAATATAATACAGTTATTCCACCAAAACCTAATATAACTCTCATACAACTATAGTTACTATAGTTGTGCAATGATTAGAGTGTTCTTTGTATAATGTTAACATTTCTTCACCTATCCTTCATGCAATTCTGTGTAAGCTATAGCAAAGGTGTGAGGTAGGAGGTGAACAATCACCAAGAACGCTTTGATGCTAAGGATTCAATACGTACCTATTTTAGATGTATAATATGGGTCCTATTTCAAACCTTAAAGTTTATAACGAATGGAATATAATAAACTGCTTTTGCACGCAATTTCATGCTGCATTTCTTCTTTTAGCATTGTGGTAAAATTTTGATTGGATGTGACAAGAACCCATTACAGCTTTATGCTTTCTTCTACGCAATCTTGGCGAGAGAAATGGGCCTTAGTTCCTAGCGACATGCGTTCGAGAGACTGATACTCCAAGGAGCACCTCGCTTGCAAGCTGGCAACGTTTTCACGAGCAAATAGTGTCATAATTTCCCCCGCGGATGATTTTATGCAGGTGAGTTAGGTAGGCGAGCGGTACGTGGTTCTCGGAGGTTGACTTCATGAAAGTGTTCGGATAAGCGACCCGTTAAAACGCATTATTACGACGTCTGCACTTCCACACGGACGACTGCGGTTGGCTGTTAAGAAGCTTCGGCCGCTCGGTCGCCAAAGTACGTCCATACTTCCAGAGCGATGGAGGTGGACACGCGAATCGACTGCGAGGGACATGTGCGAATTTTATTATTATTGTGGGGACCATTAAGATTTATGGACCCTTTTATGGTGAGCGTAATTTTTATCACCGCTGCGCCAACACCTGCGCGGATTACCGCCATAAAGGCGCCCATGTATTCAGATGCACTCCGGAGTAGTGGAGTTTCGGGTGAAATTTCGTTGGGCTTATTGCGGGTCTCTCTCGTCCTTCAAACAGCTAGACGTGCTTGCCGGGTCAATATGGATTGGTAAACTCTTTGATCAGATAAATAAGATTAGACATATAATTTGTAGTGTCGATGTATTCAAAATGTCTTTTCCGGCATACCGTAAGGTAACATGATAGGCAGCATATTAACGGGATAAGTAGGTGAAATATGGTTAGATATTTCGCGGCGCTTTCCAAAATATCCTGCCCAGGATATGATTGTTCAATATTGTCCGAGGTAAAAAGTTTCTTGGACGGGGTATTGAATCGAACCACAAATGTTTTGATATCCGTTCCAATGCACTATTTCGGGAAATCGTTTTTCTCTGGTAATTTTCAACACGCAGCGCGTGTTTTATTATTATTATTACCAGAACGTAAAATAAAACAGCGCAGAACGTAAAATAAAATCTTACATTGGTAGCTTATCGCTCGTTGCGATAGCATCTAGGATCTATCCTCGTGGACACTGGCTTCTGTTAAGCCCTATCTGGCCTTACGTGTGAAAATCTAGATAGGCAGCAGTGGCGAATGATACCCATAGATTCTCCGTCCACCAATGAATTGTGCATGCCTTTCCTTTACTTTTTTGAATGAAATGAGGTTTCTTTAGTCGTTTTCTAACGAATCTGAGGTCACGTGTTTTCTGATTTAAGAAATGAAGAAAACGTTGCATGCCTTGGTCAAGTACTCCTTCACCTACGAATTTGACCGCCATTTGATTTATTGACGGGAAAATCCGAAAATATGACGGTGAGGGATTTATGGAAAGCATTGGTACTATTTTGACTTTTTTAATGTAACACAAATACATATCTCCCTTTGCGTCATTTATCAAGTTTAACTGGGTAATTTCTTTTGTTACAGAAAAAAATCTTCATAAATTATAAAAAATATTTATCGCTTTTGTCAAAGTCATAGAAGTTTGCATAATTTCCTCTTTGTCATTCTCGCGCGGCACCACTGTTTGAATGCTTCCAGCCTAGACTTCTCCCTGCCGTTATCGTCGATACCTCACTGCCAAATAGAAGCGTGATAAGGACGTAAGGATATATGTTCAGATGAATTGGCGCTGATTATACAGTAACACAGTGGGCTGAAATCGAAAATTGCTGGACAAAATTCGCAAATGGCTTTTTTAGAGATAGAATCATGAAATTTGGTACAAATACTCACAATTGATTGGCAATCAAGGGATGACATGTCATTGGCTATGCTTTGTCGCCGTTGCCGAGAAAGCGTTTTGTTCCTTATGGCTTGAAAAAACTTACTAGGGTCACGGCATTTCCAGCTCCCGGCGCGAGTCTCCGGCTCCCGACGCGCGTACGAAAAATCAAATGTAATTTTCGGCGTCGCAAACAAATTTTCAATTTTATTTCATATCTACTTTTAGAAAGATTCAACAATTGATTTAATATGAGTAAATTGACAGGCACTTTCGTAAAACAATAGATATTTACTACTTAATATGAAATTTAGCGTGAAAATAGCGTCCGCCATTTTGTTACGTAACATCACCTAAATTTAGGAAAAAAACTCCAAAAGTTAAGCATAGTTATGCGAAAGAGTGGTTTTAACAGACCTAATAGTTTTTTATCCGATCAAATTCTTCCAACAGCGTCACCCTCAACATAAATAGGAAGATTTTCGTAGAAAAATTAAGTCGGGGGTAATTTTGGAATTTTTGTTCTGTTTGAGCCTCTGTATCTCGGTAACGGCGACAAAACATGGCCAATGACATGTCATTCCTTGATTGCCAACCAATTGTGAGTACTTGGACCAAATTTCATGATTCTATCTCCAAAAAAGCCATTTCGGAATTTTGTCCATTAATTTTCGATTTCAGCCTACTGTGAGTAGGTTACCTATACATGTAAAGTCATTTACGAAAACTAGTCCATGGAGTGTATAAATTTACTACCCATGACTAGTTCAATAATTTTGTCTGAGCGTGGTGTGTCTTTAGCCATGTTTGCGTTGGATACGATTTTATTTTGTGCTGGTATTACCAACTAGCTAACCATCTAAATGCTAATCTATCCATTTGGTGACAGCAACTCTGGTATCTCGTCCTCATATTGTTTTCCTTTGAAATTTACTCAATGCAAATACGGAAATGAAACCCAAACTTGGTTCTCTTCACTTGGTTCCTCTGGATGTGAAGACCGTATTTTAGCCACTACCCCAACCCAATCCTTACTTATTTCATCTATTGATATGCTTTTCGTTACAGTAAATGTATTGAAAATATACTCCAGCAGAACTCAAGAGTTCAGGCAAGCTACTTGGTAGCACACCTTACCCCTTTTCCTTCCTCATAAACTCTCTCCCTAAATTACGCGCTTGTGTTAATGAGCGCGGCTGCAGAGCTTCCGCTCGAGGCAAATCTTGCAACGGACTTTGTAGCTGCAGAGTGGCCAAGAGGAGAGAGAGGGAGAGAGATCAGGACCATTCCGGGAGGATGCATCTGAGCATCATTCCATTAGGGCCACCCGTGAACATTGGCCGCAGAAATTATGTGCCGGGCGGCCGACAATAATGTAAGCGGCTGCCTACCGGTAGTGAAATGAGCGGGGTGTAGGAATGTGCTGGGGGAGGGAGGAGAAGAGGGTTTTGGGATCCCAACAAAAGGGAAGCGGCGCGTATGTTGAAAGGTGTCTTCTTCTCCCCTTCCCCCCCAACTACTTTGCTCGCTTTTGCCCCTTCAGCTGTTTGAAAACTCCGGCGGAAAGTCGGGTCCGAGAGCGCTACACGATGCGGAAGAATCAGATGGCAGACATTCTCTCTTCTATACTCCTCTTCCCACTTCACCGTTCGTAGGTAATATCCCACCCCAGACGAATCATCTACTGGATAGGCAAATGGGAAAGGGTATGTTGGAGCAAACATTTGCTCATAGTCGCCAAAATTGTGTAAGATTTTACGTAGGTATAGGTATGGGAAATATTTTAGAGTATTCTGTAGTGCATGATGTATGTCTTACCCCTTAAATACTATAGATACTAACAATCAAGTTTCATGAGACAATATAGTTGCTAGTTTGCATGTTAGTAGTGAATGCTTGGTGATCTTCACCCACTGCCACACACCCTCGCGGTGGCTTGCAGGGTATCTTGTAGATGTAGATGTAGCCCTTATACACGGCCAGGAAGTATGTTGAAGATTGCCTTAGGGAAAAGGTTTTGTGAACTAGGAATAGAACCATGGACCTTTGGCATGCCTTGCGCTGACAACCACACTACGCAGGATTCCTGATTCCAAAGGCTACTTTTTTTAAAATTGCGTTAGGGATCTGGGTCTCTGGATAATGTAGACATCTGCGTATTTACCTGGCAATCCAAAGGTCTGTGTTTCCATTCCCGGTACAGAAAATATTTCCCCTCAATCAATTTTAGCAAAAACTGCGTTCTTTCGGATTATATGCATCGACGATTTGGGGAACATGTGGAACGAGCTGTGAGATTAAGAGGCTGGAATCAAACTGCACAGGAAAGGTAATCTCGCGACCTAAGAGCTTGACATGCCGGTGATTTACCGACTTCACTATCGCTGGGTAAACTGTTGAGTAGCATCAGCCTAAATTACTCTGATCCTCGGTATTGATATTTAACTCGGCATGTATAAAAATCCTCCAATCTATTTTGGAATCCACTTCCACGTTTACAAGAATGCGTGGTAGGGTGTGACTCCACGCAAAGCATGAAGTTTTCTGATGTACGATACACTGATGATTTAATTTACACAATAATGACACAATTTTAATAGAGACCAAGGACAAATGGTAAGCCCATCCTGGCTTCCAGTTATTTCGAGAACGAAAAGAAAAATCGAGAAACCCCCACCTCAACCCTCATCCACTCCCCCACCTCCACCACCGTGAGAATATAAATCCATGCGCAAACCAAGGAATGTCATTACCCTGAAGAAGTCTCCAGCAGCGGAGACGAAACTGTTGGTTATTTTAATACTGTGACGCGGGTTTACCCAAAAAACAACAACGCCGGATACACAACACAGAAGGAAGGATCTGTAAAATAATGAAAATTGGCTACCATGTTCGGGATTCAAACCCGTGCCTACTGGATGGGAAACCAGTTTTATAGCCACTAGACCAACACAATCCCCGCGTGGAACTATGAGGAAAAATTACGGACATTATTTTCCACCCAGCTTATTTGTAATTCCCTGCATCTAATGTTCCTCTCCAATATTGATTTTCCCGTCTTCCTCTTTATTCTCTCTTCTATTAGCCTTTAGCTCACAGAATGGTTAAGAATTACTAACCCACACATACTAGGGAAATGCAGGGAAATATATTTCTAATCAGTGATCACTTCATCACTATATGCTGGGGGTGAAGGTCACCACATGCTTGATGATCTTCACCCCCTGCCACACACCTTCGCGGTGGCTTGCAGGGTATCGTGTACATGTACATATATAGATAGAAACCATTTAGTTGCGCAGGAATCTAAAATTTTTCATGAAGTAGTAGCATTATTTGTATGTTGGTGTTTGGTGACCTTACACCCACTGCCACTCACCATCGCTAAGACTTTTAGGTATTACAAATATGTAGATGTATTCTGAGTAGTATTCCTCCTCCCCACCGTGTCCCTCTCCTCTGCCAGACCTCAGCCTCATTAAGAGCCAGCGGCAGACGGAACGACGAGTGCCTCTGGCTAACCCCAATTCTTACGTGCTCACCAGGGCAGGAATGGACTCCCTCCAGGGTTAAATGCTTCGCCGCGCGCATATAAACTGGGGCAGACCTTTTTTTTAGGTCCCCTCTCCTTTAAACTCATTATTAACCCTCTGCACTGCCCGGTCTTCTTCACCGTTCCCAACCATATATTCCATTCGTTGTCGCGCGCAACAGCTAGCTGACCGTCCCCGATTTCCATTGTGCAGTGCATTTTTATGAATAGAGCGTAGGCAAACGGAGTTCGCCCGATTATTTCTTCTTTTTTTCTGACATTTCGTCTGAAGATTTCAACCCCTTACGTGCCGAGGGGTTATTTTTATTTTTTTTGCGGCGTCCAGCGAATGTGAATATGTTTGTTTTTCTTTCGACGGTTAAGCAGTGCTCTGTTCATCTTCCAGAGTCTTGATTATCGGGGAAACTAAATAGAATGCATGGCGAACGACATCATTTAGTCGTTAAAATAGTGGAGACAGATGGGTAAGCGGTTTATAACTTTCATTTGCAACGATCAGTATTTGTAAACGATAAAATGGAGTTTGCCGACTGATAGTGGAGGAATTGGGTTTGAAGGGGTGTAACTGGCAAGATATTTTGGCACCGACTGATGGTACTTAGCCCTTAGCTTAATGCCACGACAAACACGGAATCAATGTCTGATGTGGGACTCGAACCCATGAACGTACGATTCTCTGGCTGGTGCGTTACTGACCTGACTACCCGGCCGAGTTGGCGTTGGCCGGAGATGAAAAATTGCGATTGATTGTGTGTTTAATAGTCCTATTTAAGATAATGTAAAAAATGTTGATGTATGCATGAATGTACAATATATAAGTGTAAATATTTTATTCATACACGGATTAAATTTAAGCCATTACTTCGAGTAAAGCGCGGTCTACGCGATAACAGCGTAGTTTTGAACAGTACCTATACAAGTAATAATCCTTTTTTATGCATGATATGTAGTGCATGTTTGGTGAGAGTTCACCCCCTGCCACACACCTTTATGGTGGCTTGCAGGGTATTATGTAGATGTTGATGTAGATACCCTGAAAGCCACCGCGGGGGTGTGGCAGGGGGTGAAGATCACCATACATGTACTACAGATAAGCAACTAGGCTACTACTTGGAAATAAGTCATACATTAGGGTCGCATTCTACTACTATGGCCTCCATCGAACTATAGGGACGATGTAAATGAATTACGTGAAGTGATCTCAGCATGAGTATGTCTTCATTGTTCCTAGTGGTCTTGCTGCTCACTCAATACCACTGCTGATAAAGGTGTCGCGAAAGCAGGTTTTAAAACGCCTGCAGATTTACAGAGTGGCAAGTCACTTCAAGATGAGGGATTTTATTCTCCCTTGACAATTCATTGAATACGTCTTAGCTCAGTGAATATTTCTAGTTATATCTCGTCAATGTCTTGAATGAGGGAGGTGCACGTTGGTGCCCGGCTGAAGTGAGAGCCCAAAGCGCAGTCTGCTCCTGCCGCGATCAGCTGACGGCTAGGGCGAATGGTAGCGCCGCCAGTGGCGAAAATGGAGAGTCGTATTGGGAACACAAGGTAACCAAACAAAAGTTGAAGCTGGAAAAATGTATGTCTCGTCTGTGATTATCTTTTCAGATTTAGCAATTTAACTCAAAGGAATTCATCGCATCGTATTCAGATGTTCAACTGACAAATATTCCGGAGGTACCTTGAAGCCATTACTTTGAAAGGCGATTCTTGTTGGCTAGTTTTTATTATTCCTATGTTGTTCCCCTCATATAGCAGACGTAAAATAGCTCGTATTCATATCTCCCGAATTCTCATACATAGGATAATTCGTCGGGGAAATACCTTTCATGTCACTTTGCACGATTTTGGCCCTTGGATGAGGGCACTGATATGTTCACGTTAGCTCTGTGCTACACTAATCGAACATCAATATGAAATTCAGGTAAAAATTTCTTATCGGATTGTCACCATCTGTTCGAAATTATGTGCGAGGATAAAATGCTCTCCATTGAATCGTACTCACTCACAGCTCACTTGTGAAATATTTCCCCGCGGTAATTTACTATTAGATAACTCGTTCTAAAGTCTTAGTCTTCAGCTTAGGTGATGACAAAGCACTGACACCAGATAAACATCTTTTCAATGAATGAGACATTTTAGCGCATTAGAGACATATAGTGCATTTTATTATGAATTAGTAACATATATTGAACACCATGCCCCTCGATGAAAATTACCATTGGAATAGGGCTTCGAAAATTAATACATGACTAGCTTCACGTTTGTAACTTGAGCATATTTTAAAGGTCCATTAGCTCAGTTGGTAAGAGCGTCGTGCAAATAACGCGAAGGTCTTGGGTTCGATTCCCCCATGGGGCTTCTTTTTTAAGATTGAAGAATCAAATATTATTGAGAGTTATATAAATTAATGATGTTATTTTTATTTTGCATATGAATTTTTATTAATATTTGGAGGCGGTAGCCGCGTAGCTTTAATATCGTATTTAATAATTGGTTCGTTTATCACTTCAACTGAAAAGATAAATATCAAACTCTATGAACAACATTTCCTTCCACCACACCATGAAACATAGTCTACCCATACGAAGTACCCTACATGCCAGAACAATGATGCATAGAAGGGGTTGCACACCAGTCCTGCATCATTGACGAGGAAATAATGACATTTATCAGTCAAGAGCAACCTGTCATTTATTATTTGTAAATTGTGTTGTTGAGATAAAAATACCAGGCCCCAAGAAGAGTACCAAAGTGTGAATTAATATACATGTACCTATATAAATATGGGTGGATGATGATTTGAAAAAAATGCAACATGCGGGTACTGTTTAAAAAAAATGTATCATTCTTTTAAAATATTTATTGTAAATATTTTGGGCATGTAAGGTATTTGTTAGAGCGAAAACGTAAGGCTATGTAGCAGAAAGAAATAGTATATAACAACCAATAATCCCTTTCTTATTTCGTAGATATTAACCATCTATCTGCATATGGCCCTGTTATCTAGCATGTCTCCATTAAATATCGTAGCTGCATGTCAATAGTGCTTGTTTTGGTGATCTTCACCCCCTGCCACACACCCTCGTGGCGGCTCGCAGGGTATACGTAGATGTAGATGTATAAGATTACAGATAAGGTATGTCATATGCGATATAAAATTAATTATTTATGAATATGGCTTGTCTATGTTCAAATTTTCGCTGATAAGAAATGAGTATCCGACAAAAATTAATACGCGAGCTGTGGAAAAAAAAATTGTTTCCGCCCGGGATCGAACCGGGGACCTTGCGCGTGTGAGGCGCACGTGATAACCACTACACTACGGAAACGCTTGAGGAAGGGCAGAGCTGAAAGACTGACAATGCTCAGCTCTTCTCTTTTGGAGTACATACCTCTCTGAGATTAACCTTGAATGTGTTTGATGTATCCCCGTTTATTGTAACACCTACAGTACGGAAGCGCCTGGGGACCCAGGAGAGCTGTGATACAATTCACTCCGCCATCCTATTTGAAGTACCTACCTAATCGGAGATTACAACTACAAAATACCCTGTAAGTCACCATAAAGGTGTGTGGCAGAGGTGAATTCTCACCAAACATGCACTACATATCAAGCACAAAAAAGGATTAGTAGTAATATAAAGGATTAGTAAAAATATATACTCTATACTCCACTATTTAAAAAAAATAAAATAACACGGTAAGCATGCAGAAACATGCTGTTAATTGGGTTAACTTAAGGCACCTTTACACGCTTTTTGTACAATTTCTTGTACAAACGCTTGTATGAGGAAATTGTACCGTGTAAAGCGGCAAATTGTGTGAACGCTTGTGTGAATGTCTGAATGACTGAACGGAAAATAGAACCTGTCCTAATTCCATTCAGAAAAACATACAATTTCTTTCAGTTTATACAAGCGTTTGTACTAGAAATTGTACAAAAAATTGTATCGTGTAAAGCGGCCTTTAGAGTTCTTATGCCAAAATGCAACTACATATGCTCTCAATTGATATACTCGAGGAAAGAAGGGTAAAATGACCCTCGTATCGTAATCCCAATGTAGTTCCTTTAATACTATTACATCTATATCTACATAATACCCTACAAGCCACCACAAAGGTGTGTGACAGGGGGTGAATTCTCACCAAACATGCACTAAATATCATGAATAAAATAGGATTAATATTAATATATTAGTCTAAACGTCACCATTTAAAAAGATAAAAATAGCAACGTAGGCATGGAAAAAGATGCTGTTAGTTGGGTTACCTTCAAGTCCTTATACCAACATGCAACTTTTTATGCTATGGATTGATTCACTCGTATTGGACATATTTACCGCAATTCATATCCCTAATTGTACGAGAAAAAAAGGGCATTTTGAATCTTTCAGTTCGGCAATCAATATCTCTAATTTTGTAATTATGGTCCAGTAAGTAACTACCATAGTAAGTTGGGGTTTGCAAAATATTTTTAACATCATCACTGAAAATATGGTCTTGGAATTTATTTCAGAGATTAAGTCTAAATTTCTACCGGCGATCTGACAATGATTCCCATTTTAATTCATTTAATAGGCTGGTTACGCTAGTATGGTTATCGTATTTTCCCTTTACAAATCTTGCCAATCTTAATTGTAGAGGTTTCGGTATACGTAGTATACTACGTATACCGAAAACTCTATATATAATACGTACTAAAAATACGTATTTTGAAAAATCTCTCGTGAGATTAGGCGGGGGGAAGGGGGTCATGCCAAATCTCACGAAATCTCACTAAGGTAGGTGGGGTGAAAAAAATGGCCAAAATCGCCTCACGTAATTAATGGACGCCCCCTAAGGTCTTTGATTTCCCGCCAACCGCGGACAAATACCCTGGATGACCGGTGACAGAATGCTACTGACAGGTGGTTGCATGCGTGAACAGAATGACAGCATTTTCATGACAGTAAGTGCCTTACCGAATAATAAGACATATATTACATCGTGGCTTCTAAAGAATTAGTTGCACATTGCTGTTGCATTCATAACTAATACGTTTTGATTATTATTTTTTATTTTAATCGGCAATATCTTGAGATATGTTGGGCTGATGAAGACAATCGTCGAGGGACAAGAGAAGTGAAAGAATGGAAAAGGAAGGCCTCATATGAGATATATGAAGCAAGTGGTATTCTCTTATCTGTGGCATTCTGCACCCGATCCAATAAGCGCTTCAGACAGGGACGAAAGGCATTAGGATGGGGTAGCAAGCTTAAAGGACTATAGCAAGATGTTCCACAGAGAAAAAATCATTCGCCTTGACCCGTGGCCTTGACCGGGGCTCGAACCCGGACCCCCTGATTTCCGGCCAGGTGCTCTACCAGTTGAGCTACCGAGACGTCCTCTTTCTCTGTGGAAATCAAGTATCCGCGGAGAGTTCGCGGTCTTTGAATTCGTTCTATGCTTAAAGGGTGTGAAAGGAAGAATTATGTCACTATAAGACGTTAGCCGTTAGGAGAGCTGGGTGAAACCAATCTTAGGATTGATGACTGAAGATGATCATATGTTTTCTAGAGAATGTAGGTAGTTGATGTAGTGTATGTTTGATGGACCCATACTACACACACCTTAGAGGTAGCTTGCAGGCTAGATCTGCTGTTGTAGATGCGGCACAACACCTTCGTTAGCACACCCTAGCGGCATCTACAGGGCATGTATACACTATGAATGGCTGACACATGATCTTTCCTGGGGTAAACACATACGTGAAATAATGGGTCAAGCGAATCGTAAACTGGGATTCGTCAAAAGAGTACTGGGTAAATGTGACGATCATGTACGAGAAATCAGCTACTTTTCCCTTGTAAGACCTCATTTGGAATATGCTGCCAGTGTATGGGATTCCTACGAAATCGGTCTAAATAACGAACTCCAACGTGTGCAGCGAAGATCGGCAAGATTTGTCAAGGGACGGTATGATAACCTTATTAGCGTAACCAGTCTATTAAATGAATTAAATTGGGAATCATTGTCGGATCGCAGGTTGAAATTTAGACTTAATCTCTTAAATAAATTCCAAGACCATATTTTCAGTGATGATGTTAAAAATATTTTGCGGACACCAACTTACTATGGTAGACTGGACCATAATCACAAAATTAGAGAAATAGATTGCCGAACTGACAGATTCAAAATGTCCTTTTTTCCTCGTACTATTAGGGATATGAATAACGGTAAATGTATTTAGTACAAGTGTAGCAATGGATAACATTGGTAGCTGCATGTTGGTATAAGGACTTAAATCTAACCCAACTAACAGCATGTTTTTGCATGTATGCTTTCTATTTTAATTTTTAATTACAAATTTTATGCATGATATGTAGTGCATGTTTGGTGAGAGTTCACCCCCTGCCACACACCTATATGGTGGCTTGCAGGGTATTATGTAGATGTAGATGTACAGGATACTATGTTATTGTAGAGAAATTAGTAGATTTATTTTCATTGCGAGGTATAAACCGTTGGTTGAGGCCATCGTCCTACTGCTAACTTTTCCTGGGTTTTACGTCTACCGTGCGGCAGTAAGCGAGTAGCACTATAGCATCGCGTCGGAGTTGGGAAGAAAACGCCTGTTTATCGCAGGCAAACACTGGGGTTCCCTCTTTTGTTTGGGACAAACGGAGAGTGATCCCACGTCGTTCGACGTCTTCGCTCCTTCCCGCTTCCTCGCCCGAAAACTCTATCCGCGATGCGACGATCCCTCCGTGGGAAAAAACCGAAGACCGTTCCCACCTCCTTGGGTGGTGCCCACACTCAAATGTGGAGAGGCTTTTTTTGTTCATATCCCGAGGCAATTCTGGGAGAAGTTGTGGCCGCTTTGGGTGGGGTCCAATTCACGCGCGGATGGAGGAAAAGAGTGAGTTGGAGTAGCGTTCCTTGTTTGCTGGACTCATTTACGGAAGCTCTCCGAGGTTTGCGTCAATTTTGGGCTTTACATACATTTGTTGCGGCCCGGTTTGGTTTTACGGGCACAAAAGGGCGTGTACCCCTGGTGGTTCCGTCCCCGTACCCCCTCTCCCTGCAAACACAAGTGAACCCTTTACTCCCCAATACCCTCGTTCTATATCATCTTCCCTTTCCTCAGTTCTGAGGTCAGTTGCCTTTCCCCCCGTTCGAGTGACCGAGGTTGCAAAGTAGAGAAGGGGTCGCTGGCGTAGCTCGCGGGTCGGTAGCGGTGTTCGGAACGACCCTGGTGATCAAAGCGCAAGGATGTTACGCCCTCATTTCGAGCTCATCGTCCATTCAGGGTGAGGAAAAATATGCCAAAAATGCGTACGGTTGGGAGTCCGGCCGTTTACATTCGTGGAAGAAAAGATGGTAAACGATGGGATTATATGAAGTTACCCACCTCGATTCGTTCCGTGCATATCCTTGGGTGACCGTTTTGAGGTGCCCTTATGTTTGCACCCCTGCTCATAAACTCGTCAAAAAAAACTCCGATCTCGTTGAGTATGCGTTATGATGATCTCTCGGTCAACATATTATTTATGCTTTCTCCTCCACCCTGAGATGAGGGTGCGTTATCGCAGTTAAATGAGGATTAAGGTCATCTTTGGTCCCCGACAAGGTTTCTGGGTGTGGTGAGCTGATTCACGTGAGTGAAGCAAATTTGAGGGAGGGATTTTGTATGCCCTGCGTCCGTTTGTTAAACTCACTCGCGTTCTTAGCAATGCGGCGATTTAAGGATTAAGTTGAATTTTCATAGGAATTACTTTGAATATAAGATGTAATATTATCTGAAACATGGCCGAACGGTTGGACCAGTCCAGCATCTATGAGTTTCATGGCATTTTAACGATGGGGATGTAGGATTCTGAGAAACATTGCCCGGCAAGCTTCCCTTGGCATGGTAACTGATATCCATATCTACATCTATATTCAGTTCAATGCTGAAGCGCAGACGATTTATCGGGGGTAGTTTTCACCATCAAGAAATCCAAGTTACCAGACCAAACGTTAGCTCTGAGCAGAGGCTGAATCAAATTCGAGGGCCGAGCGAATTACTTCTTGGTCGCAGTTCGGTTCATTGGAGCGATTACTTTTTCACGATAGTGTAGCAACTCGGCAAGTATAAGTAAGTCGAAACTCTCATTTGCCGTCAAATTCCGGGGAAGGAAAAAAAACGAAATATAAGGATAAGGAAATTTAGATGAGAATGATTCTGAGTTTAGAGGACAAATCATCGAGCAATTACCAGCAATTTTCATGTTCAGTAGATCCAGGTGTTCAACGTACGAAGGTACAAATCCTCTGGTAATTTTCTCCCTGGAAGCGAAGTTCTAACAATTTAAAGGTAGAATATATCTTCTCTTAGATTTCATTAGTTTCGTTTTTCGAAGACATTCATCTTCTGCAGTGTCAAAATCCTACCTCATTTCTCTCCTCATACGTGCATCCTTACTCTTGGGTTCAGATTTAATACAGATATGAAGAATTTGGTTTACTTTTTTGCCATTGGGGGCCGTTCCTTAATTTCATTAAGAATTGAAGGTATTTCATTAATTGAGAATCGCAAGAAAAATCCAGAATTCTGATGCGAATATGGGACGCAAAGAAATGATAACCATGGAAAGGACATTGGCCACACATCAACTGAAGATAATTAAGAAGACTAAGATATTGGTATGCAGCAAGAAAGAAGAGGTCAAAACCAATGTCAAACTAGGAAAACAAAAACTTGATGAGATGAAAAAGTTCTGTTACCTTGGAAGCCGAGTAACCGACGATGGACGAAGCAAGAAAGAAATAGTAAGCAGAATAGCCCAGGCAAAGAGAGCATTCTATCAAAAGAAGAATCTACTTACAGCAGGAAATACAAGCGTCGAAGTAAGGAAACAATTCATCAGAACATACATTTGTAGCATGTTTCTTTACGGCAGTGAATCATGGACGATGACAGCAGCGGAGAAGAAAAGGGTGGAAGCATTCGAAATATGGTGCTACAGAAGAATAATGAAGATTAAATGGATCGACCGAGTAAGTAACGTGGAAGTGCTAAGAAGAGTGGGAGAACAGAGAAGTCTGCTGACAACTCTAAAAAGAAGAAGGGACAACTTAATTGGCCATATCTTAAGACACGATGGCCTTATGAAGACAATCTTCGAGGGAAAAGTGAACGGGAAGATTGGAAAGGACAGGCCTCGTATGATATACATGAAACAGGTAGTGAGGGATGTAAAAGAGAAGAATTACGTCACAATGAAAAGGTTGGCAGATAGAAGAATCGAGTGGAAAGCTGCGTCTAACCAATCCTAGGATTATCGACCAATGATGATGATGATTAAAGTAATTATTTAAGACTTAAAAGGAATCTTTACAATTTGATTCAGGTGATTTTAAAATTTTTTTCTCACAATTCAAAAGATAGGTATCCAAAAGTACACGATCCCTCCACTTTTAATATCTACACTGAGCCTTGATAGCATGTAGAAGGAGAGACAGTCTAAATTCGTAAAACAACTACTCCTTTATCTATAGTTATTTTCTCACGGCAATGCATGAAAACCTCTCTCGTTGTTCCATTTCCGACTTGAATACGCATTTTCTGTCATGAATCACTGCAAACTCAATCTATATTATTGAAAAGATATTGTAATACTTTAGAGAAGCTGTCAAAGAACACTTCAGTATGGTTAGGTAACCTATAGGCTTAAGTTATTTATAAGGATGACATTCAAATTTCTCATTGTACGTGAACGATTAGACACAGCATTGGTTTCATCGAAATGCCCTTTTGTATAATTCCTCTAGTTATTAGTATTATTTCGAAACTAAATATATTGTTGTATAGCATGTGAGGAAAAATTTCGTCTCTTTTATCTGGTGTGATTTGATTCATCTATAGATAGAAGCAAACGCAGATGTGTATAGAAGGAAGTCACATTAGAATAATAGAGGCAAGTCATGTTCGATCCCGATTTAATTTACCATTTACGAATCGCACACTGTTGTAATCAATCCAGTTGAATGTAAAAAGGTATTCCACTAAAATCAATGCCTAAGCAAGAAGAAAAAAATGTGTTTCCGCCCGGGATCGAACCGGGGACCTTGCGCGTGTGAGGCGCACGTGATAACCACTACACTACGGAAACGCTTGGGAAAGGCTGAGAGCTGTAAGAGTCACAAATCTCACCTATTCTCTTTTGCAGTACATACGTATCTGAGATTAAACTTGAATGTGTTTGTTCCTTCTCTAACACCTTTACTACGTACTCAAATGGCATATAGAGGTTTGTGATACACAGAGTTTAATGAACATGTAAAATAATTTGCGTCAACTTCCTTGGAGAAAAAAAATGTCATCACAATTTACTGGTATCAATAAACTAGACAAACATTTTGAAACAGAAAGCTAGAAAAAAAACTGAATTTTCGAGAAATTTTGATTGAAACTTTCAACGAAGGTTAAACGTTGCCATTGTACATCGTATCAGAATTACATTAAGCGGCTCTAGTGAATTAATAAAGGCATATCCCTGCAACTAGAAGTAAATCATCTTATTCCGTCGTCGATGGTATGCTGAATACATTGCAAAAATAATCCTAATTTCTGAATGATTATCATAAAATTTGTCATCAGTCCATTATGTTACAAATCTGCATATACATAATGCCCTGCAAGCCACAATAAAGGTGTGTGGCAGGGGGTGAATTCTCACCGAACATGCACTACATATCATGCATAAAAATTAGTAATAATATGCTAGTCTAAACTTTAATTTAAAAAAAGATAAAAATTGCAAATCAAGCATGCAAAAATTACCACCATAAAATCCTAATTATTCTGTTTCGAAGCTATAACGTGAAAAAGATAAATTTTTAGATGAAATATATCGATATCTCGTGATAGTAAATTGCGGAGTGAAATTGCTCCCAAAAATTACGACAAGAGTTAAAATTTATTTTTTTAAGTGACCCAGGCATATGTATCCCAGCACTTGTTGGGATGAAAAGTTTAGCCTAATTTTTAACCTGTATTCTGGAAGTGATTCCCATCCTAGTTCTTCTATTAAAATCGCAACACTAGTACGTACAATTATCATAACGGCCTTTTAACAAATCAAGGTGATCTCCTTCGCACACGCTTTTATGCCTTTATAATACCTTCCTCGTACGGATCCCATATACTAACGGTATATTTTTAGTGCGGCCTGACATTTTAAGAATTAGGTTAAAACTAATTAAACACGCATATTTTAACACAGCTAACTTAGGACTTTGAAATCTCCTCTAACTAGTAACTGTAACCAACCCCCGGAGAGTGAAACATCTACACCTACATAATACCCTGCTAGCCAAAATAAAGGTGTGTGGCATGGGGTGAATTCTCACCTAACACGAACTACACATCATGCATAAAAAAGGATTGGTGATAATATACTAGTCTAACTTCAAATTAAAAAAAGATAAAAATAGCAAAGCAAGCATGCAATATGATACTTTGAGTTGGGTGAGCTGTTAGTTGGTTAAAAGTCCTTATACCAGCATGCAACTACCTATGCTATCCATTGATACACTCGTAACACCCTAATTGTACGAGGAAAAAGGACATTTTGAACCTGTCTTTTTGGTAATCAATGTTTCTAATTTTGTGATTATGGTCCTGTCTACCATAGTAAGTTGGGGTTCGCAAAATATTTTGAACATCATCACTGAGAATATAATCTTGGAATTTATTTAAGAGATTAAGTCTAAAATTTAACCTGCGATCTGACATCCTCCCCCGAACCCCCGACACGAACACGGGACACGAACCCCCGACCTCGAGTTTGGCAGGCAAGAGGTTTACTCCTCCGCCACCGAGGCCAGCCTGAGCCAGTTTCCTTCCCGTCCATACTTCATAATTCGTGCCACGGCACCGCACGCGAAGTTCACGCGGAGCTGTAATTAGTTTAAACGTTCTGGTCTTAAAAAAAAAGAATCTCTTTTTTGTGATTTAAATCCCTTTATAGGTTGATTGGGGGAGGGGGACGGGAGTCAGATACCTTATATGGAGCACAGGAGGCGATCGGTTCTACAAATAATATTTTCCTCTCATGTTCCTCTTTCCTAATCTTGTTTTCTCCTGTCACTTACAATTACTTCGTTCTTATCCATTTCGTATCTCGACTCACCTTCATCTACGTAATACCCTGTGAGCCACCACGAGGGTGTGTGGCAGGGGGTGAATATCACCAAACCTGCACTATTGACATGCAACTAGGTTACTCATGGAGACATATGGTTGTGATTACCGTATCTCGGGAATAATCCCGATAACCTCCACAGTTACATTTCCTCTCCAGTCTTTCATCCGCCTAAAAAGATACTTGTAAGATGTTATCGTCCTGTTCATGAGAGACACATTTAATAATTCTGAAATGTTAAGGATCCAGTTGCTGCAGGCTTGGTTTTGGATTCGGATAGCCCATGGAATTGAGCAGATAGGTTAAAAAAACTCCCTAATTTTAGGAGTTTATGTGGTTATATTGCAATGCTCGAATGTGGTGTCTTTAGCGTCGGGTCAAAATGGTTAGAAGTTGGTTGGCGTTATCAGTGAGAAGGGAGTAGATTCTTAAGAGGTAAGGTAATAACGCAATGTCTGACCTAATTCCTTAATCTTAAGACAAAGACAACATTTATTTCGTGGGAGGTGTTCAAACTCGTAACCCTTGGGTTTCCTGGAGGACAACTCACTCGCCTGGTCACTGCGTTCAGCTTTTATAGTATAATCTTGAAAAATTACGCACCGCGCCTTAAATTTGATACACAATCATTTAAGATACCGATGACTGATATGTAATTATTAAAGGAAAATATATTTGTAATTTATTTCGTCGGACATGATTACGAAAAATAACTTCTTTGCCACTGGAATAGAATCACAAATTTTTGACTCTCATTCAAAATATTTCATTAATTTATCGGTATATATTTTGGGGAGAAGATAAAGTAGGCATCTTTCAGTGCAAGTAGAGGAGACGTCTTTGTGGTAACGTATAGTGCTGTTGTGGTAGCTAATTTATCCGCGTTACTTTTCACTAGTTAGGCCCCACCTTGAGCATGCAGCCAGTGTATGGGATCCGAAAGAATTAGGTTTGATCAGAGAGCTAGAAAGTGTGCAGCATAGAGAAGCTTGGTTCGTTAAAAGGTGTTACGATAGGTTGAGTACCGCGTCAGAATTAATAAAAGAATTAGGGTGGGAATAATTATCAGAGCGTAGGTTAAGGTATAGATTAAATCTATTAGAGAAATTTCAATCGGATAGCTTTACTGAAGATGCTAGGCACATATTGAAAAAACCAGCGTATTATGCTAGATTCGACCAGATAAATAAGATTAGAGAGATAGATTGTCGTACCGATAGATTAAAAATGTCATTTTTCCCCCGTGCTATAAGAGAACAGGATAGGCAGCATAGCAGAGGGGTAGGTAGGTGAAATATTTTAGAGTAGTCTATAGTGCAAGATACATGTAGTAACCCCTTAAATTCTATAGATACTAACAATCTAGTTGCATTAGACCCTATAGTTGCTTGTTTGCATGTTAGTAGTGCATGCTTGGTGATCTTCACCCCCTGCCACACCCCCTCGCGGTGGCTTGCAGGGTATCGTGTAGATGTAGATGTATTGGTCGTCCCTATTTCCTTCGGATAAGATGGCGTTCGAAACAAAATTTGAAAAAAACATCTTCTTGTCTCGACAACGGCTCGAAAACCATCATCCCGTGTGGAGGAGATCTCCCCTGAATCTCCGTAGCAACTTCTCCCTCAACGCCTGGTCCATCTTCTTCCTCTCCCCCTCCTCCCCTGAACCAATCCTTCCTCCCCCTCCCAAATGCCCCGACCCCGAGGAAAAATCCCCACACTCTCTCTCGTCTCACCCATCGGAAAACCTGTTCCCTCACCCCCTCCATGAAGGACCTGCAGGGTGGGGGTAAAGAAGTGTTGGAGAGGGTTTGAGGAAAAGGGACTGCAGGCGACGATTACGTGCCACCTCCCCCACCCCCTTTGACCCTCTGCATCCCTTTATAACTCCCCTACCTTCCCCGTGAATCAACCCCGCAGACTCCCGCCCCCAAAACTCTATCCCGCTACCACCCCCTGCCACACTCCTCTTAAACAATAATCAATCCTCCTAATATTCCTCCCCATACACTCCCCTTGCCCCCCTGTAATAATTCCTTCCCCCTGCTCACCTTTCTGTGTTTGGGTATTGAAATTTTTTTTTGCGGTGCAAACCACAGATCCCGTCTTCAGACAGATTGAAAAAAAAAGGTCAGGAGTAAGTTTTCATTTTTTTATCATACGTTTCGCCTTTCACGAAAATCGTGTGTCGAAATGGTGGTGGGCAAGAGGAAGTGTGTAATTTTCCTCTCTCGCCTGTCTTACGGCGTCCTGCAGTAGCGGTTATGTGGGACTGTTATTATTAGATGTAGACGGCCATCAGCTGAAATCATTAGTCTTCGTGCACGTTGTGTTTAAAGTGTCATCCATTGAAGTATTTTCAAACTTACCTGTTATGGAAAACCGTTAGATTTGAGCGTAACTCTGAGCAGATGAAGAGCATCCTCACGAGTCGAGAGATCGTAAAAGTCGATGAGATTCACCTTATGCTTAGTTGGATGCTTAAAACGCTTTACTGAAGATGTTAGGCACATATAAAAAAAAACAGCGTATTATGCTAGATTCGACCAGATAAATAAGATTAGAGAGATAGATTGTCGTACTGATTGATTCAAAATGGCATTTTTCGCCCGTACTATAAGAGAACATGCAAGGGAGGGGGAGGGATGTAGGAGCACTGATTGGAGGGAAGAGGAGGGAATACCAGAAGATTGTGGATAGATGCATGAGGGAAGAGGAGGGAAGAGTGACAATAGATGAAAGATGGGAAATGATAAAGACGGGCATAAAAGAAGCAGCTGAGAAAACAATAGGAACAGTAGACGCTAGGAGGATCAAGAAACCATGGGTAACAGCGGAAATGATGGAAAGGATAGACGAAAGAAGGAAATGGAAAAATGTAAATACAGAGATAGGCAAAAGGCGTTATAAGGAGATTAACAACAGGCTTAGGAGAGAAACAAAGAGCGCAAGAGAAAAGTGGTGGAGTCGGCAATGCGAGGAGCTGGAAAGACTCCAGAGAGAAGGAGAAATAGGCAGTCTGTACTCAAAGGTTAGAATGTTATCGGGAATCAAGGAATGGAAAACGGTCCCGTGCATCAAAGACAGAAAGGGAAATTTAGCAATGGAGCCAGAGGAGATCCAACGTCGTTGGAGGGAATATGTTGAGGAGCTGTATGATAGTGAAAATAGGCCTAGCAACTTGGACATAGAAGAGGAAAAGGACGTAGATCAGGATGACGTGGGCCCCGGAATACTGGATAGTGAGATAGAGAAGGCACTGCGAGAAATGAAGGCAGGTAAAGCGGTGGGGGACGATAGCATCCCAGCTGAGCTTCTGAAAAACCTAGGAAAAGGGGGAAGGGACAGATTTTATGAACTTGTTCGTAGAATATACGAGGAGGGGGCTTGGCCGGAGGGTTTTGTAAAAACCGTGCTGATACCTATACCGAAAAAGAGGGTGACAAAGGAATGTGAAGACTATAGAACGATAAGTTTGATTTCTCATGCGGCAAAGGTAGTGCTTAGAATCATCAATAGGAGAATGGAAAAGAGAGCAAATGAATTCCTAGACGAGGATCAGTTTGGATTTCGGAAGGGGAGGGCCACTCGGGATGCGATTGCAGTGATGAGAATACTAGTGGAAAGGAATCTAGAATACAATCAGGACGTATTCGCGTGCTTGGTTGATTTCAAAAAGGCGTTCGACAGAGTGAGGTGGGACAAGTTAATGGAAATATTGCGGAAGATAGGAGTAGACTGGAGAGACAGGAGACTGATCCGGAATTCATATATGGCGCAGAAGGCGCAAGTTAGAGTAGCAGATGGAGAATCGGATTGGGCAACAATAGGGAGGGGAGTTAGGCAGGGCTGTCCTTTATCGCCGGTACTTTTCAACATATACTCGGAGGAAATAGTGAGAAAGGCTTGGGATGAACTGGAGGCTGGAGTAAAGGTCGGGGGGAAATTGATAAAATCAGTGAGGTTTGCGGATGACCAAGCGCTAGTATGCCAGTCTGCCCGTGGCTTGCAAAAAATGCTGGATGCGTTGCAGGGACAGTGCGAAAGATATGGGATGAAGATAAACCAGAAGAAAACGAAAGTAATGAGGTTTTCAAGAACAAAAAGGGCCAGTATTGCGATAAAAGTAGGAGGTCAGAAGCTAGAGCAGGTAGAGCAATTTTGCTATCTAGGTAGTGTGTTGGAAGAGAAAGGGTACAGCAGCATTGAAGTGAGAAGGAGAATTGCATTGGCAAAAGAAGCCTTTACTCGTAGGCATGAGCTAATGAGAGGGGCCTTGAGTAGGGAAGTGAAGAAAAGACTAGTGAAAAGTTTAATATGGAGCGTTGCACTATATGGGGCGGAAACGTGGGCTTTGCGAAAAGAAGATGAAAATAGACTTAGGGCTTTTGAAATATGGGTGTGGAGAACGATGGAGAAGATAAAGTGGGTCGAAAGGAAGACGAACGATGAAGTGCTAGAATTGGTAGGAGAGGAAAGAAATTTGATAGATGAAATTAGGAGAAGGCAGAAGTTGTGGATGGAAAAGGTAATAAAAAGGGATGGTGTTTTGAAGGAGGTGATTGAGGGAAAAACGTTGGGTAAGCGGGGAAGAGGGAGAAGAAGAACGGATGGAATGATAGGTGGCAGGAGGTATCAGGGGCTGAAGAGGGACATCGTGTGAAATTTAGGGGGTGGGAAGAATTAAATGTCCATTTAAACCTACCTTCACCGGTAGAATAGTTATAATAATAAAATGATAATAAGAGAACAGAATAGGCAGCATAGCAAAGGGATAGGTAGGGGAAATATTTTAGAGTATTCTGTAGTGCATGATGCATGTATTAACCCCTTAAATACTATAGATACTAACAATCAAGTTGCATGAGACAATATAGTTGGTTGTATGCATGTTAGTAGTGCATTCTTGGTGATCTTCACCCCCTGCCACACACCCTCGCGGTGGCTTGCAGGGTATCGTGTAGATGTAGATGTAAAATTCTATTATGCACTTTTATTTCTTCCACTTTGATTAGCTAAGGAGTTTGCTAAAAAAAGTTCTACGAGAAAAAGTTTAGCTGAATCGGGAATAGAGTCACGGGCCTTTTTGCTTTCTAATTGTAAGCGACTTCCGAGGGCACTAAGCTACCTTACGCTTCTCAGAAATTCTGGATGGCTCATTGACTCAAAAACTCAAGGTCCATCAAAATGCATCGGTCCAGGGAAAGGTTTTTCTTCAGGAAAAACTCAACGAACTGAATGTCCAAGTCAAAGTGAAACCCTGGAAATTTTAAATTGCTTAATTGACTCTCATGGAGTGTATTATTCATTGTTTAATCTCCTGTAGGGTATCTACATATCTTATATTTATAATTTTAATTTTAAAGACTAATTTCAAAAAAAGTTGTGAGAGCAGAGTATGTTGATGAGTAACCTGATGTTTTATGCCTTAGTGAGTAATCGTATGAATGTTAGTAGCCCACAATTGAGGAAAGAATTAAAAAACAGGATTGTTTTTTAGTTGTTACAATGCCGGCACATTCCTCAGCATAGGTACTGATTTCTCTCTGGCATTCCAAATTTTTTGCTAGCTTACTAGAATAGTCTGTAGTTCATGATGCTTGTATTAATAACCAATCGCTTTAATGCTATGCAGATACTAGCCATGTAGCTGCATGTGACCCTATTATCTAGCATGTGGTAGTCTAGTTGCGTGTCAATAGTGCATGTTTGATGATTATCACCCCCTCCACACACCCTCGTTGTGGCTCGTAGGGTATTACGTGGCAGTGGGTGAGTTCACACCAAACATGCATTACATGTCATAGACAAAATCTTTAAACAAAGAAGAATTTGCACTTGTAATTTTCGCAATTTGCATAAAATTCGCATTCTTAAAAGAGCAGACTTTGCAACCTTTAAAATTTATTTAAGAGATTCCTTATCGGATTTTAAAATGTATTCCAAAAACTTACTTACGGAGGGTTCATGGAAGTCGTTCATAAATGCCACGTGTCTTGGGATCAATAGATATATCCCTAGTAAATTTAAAAAGGAAAGCACCGAGCAAAGAAAAATAAAATAAACCCCTGCCACACACCCTCGTGGTGGTACGCACGTACGAATGTCGTGGTATTACTTAGATGTAGTTGTACTATCTATACAGCTCTGAAGTGTGCATTGTTATCTACTCCGTGGAAAACTACCCATGACGTGTTTCGAACTAGAGTCGTCGGGATTGAAGACCAGTAGTAGTCTTCTCTCTATCCAGCATTAACGTATTTTCATGCCCATGTACCCTCATTACCTCACAGCCTTCCTTCGGTAGTTGCCTTTAAAATTTCACTACTCAATAATACGACCTGATTCAAGTTATCTTCCCCCACCGAATTTACCCTAGGATAATGTTTCGTACTCCGTGTATATATTTCCTCGCTTATATCCGTACTTTCTTCAACGTTTTCCTGACTTAATAAAATCCTACAGTCTCTCCGTATCATCTGTCATCTATTTCCCCGAATCTAAACGGTAACCCATACTATGTTGAAGTCCATACTAGCCTAGTTTTAGCCCGGTGGCCAAAAACGCCGACATTTTTATGATAATGCGTTGCCTAAGGAGGCAAAATTGTACCCTGTAACTTCTTCCAGCATTTTACGCTCCAGCTATTACCAGCGTCAAAATACAAAATTTTCTTTCACTCGAGTTAATGCGTCGACTCATTACGTCTTGAATAATTGAAAGCTTTTGCTCATAACCCAATCTCTGATGCCCGGACATGAGGAGGTGAAATGGCGTGGAATTTATCACGGGGTCACGCCTTTTCTTACAACGCGAGGATTCTCAGAGCCCGGGGCTGGTTAATCTACGCAGTTTACTTATGCATTCACGCCTCCCTCGAAAGATAAACCACCGCGTCGATTCCATTTGAATCCATTTCCTTGACCGCGTACCTTAAATATCGCCCTCCAAAATTTAAGCAGGCGTGAAAGGCGACATTCTCGCTTCGCGTAATGTTATTCTTTAGCGATGTTCCCCGCGACAGGTCGTATCTCCGAACAAGCAACGTAAGAAATGTTCCTAGCCAAAGAGAGCCTCCACAAAGTAGTGTCGTCCGAGATAGTGCAATGGGGCGGGAGAGGGGTAACAAAAAAAACCTCTCCAGTTAGTTCCCCTTTTCGGAGTCATCAATCTTGGCTCCAAAATCAGCCTGTCATCGCCCCAGACGCGTTGGCGGAGGAAGGAAATGGAACGAACGCTCGTATAGCAGTTTAGAGATGGGATGGAGCAAGCACGCCTCCCGAGGATTGGAAAATACGGACGGAACGGCGTCCTTCCTTCGTCATTTCTTGGAATTCTCTTGCCTGGAGTATGAGTACCCTATCACGATGTGCCGGTAGAAGAAATTGTGGAGGATATAGAGAATGTGTACTACCATCGGTTTTTTACCCAAGCGGGCGCGAGCGCATTCATCTGAGTCCTTGCCCCTGACACCGACATTTAGGCCATTTTTTACGTGTAACACTATTCACGCTGCATATTTTAATGTTGATGAAGATAGATGGGAAGACGTTTTCCTCTTGGTGAGAAGGGTTTAGTCATGAATTAGGTTTGATCAGAGAACTAGACAGTGTGCAGCATAGAGCAGCTAGGTTCGTTAAAAAGTGTTACGATAGGTTAAGTAGTGTATCAGAATTAATACAAGAATTAGAGTGGAAGTCATTCTCAGAGCGTAGGTTAAGGTACAGATTAAATCTATTAGAGAAATTTCAATCGGAAAGCTTTACTGAAGATGTTAGGCACATATTAAAAACACCAGCGTATTATGCTAGATTCGACCAGATAAATAAGATTAGAGAGCTAGATTATCGTAGTAATAGATTCAAAATGGCATTTTTCCCCCGTACTATAAGAGAACAGAATAGGCAGCATAGGAAAGGGATAGGCAGGGGAAATATTTTAGAGTATTCTGTAGTGCATGATGCATGTATTAACCCCTTAAATACTATAGATATTAACAATCTAGTTGCATGAGACCCTATAGTTGCTAGTTTGCATGTTAGTAGTGCATGCTTGGTGATCTTCACCCCCTGCCACACTCCCTCGCGGTGGCTTGCAGGGTATCGTGTAGATATAGATGGGAAGAATAATAGTTTTTCTGGAAAGTTCATAAAAGTGCGCGGTTAATTTTTACTTAGTTGGTTTCGTCTACGTAGACGCAAAAATTCTTGAGCTGGGAAAACATATCGAGGAGGTCACTCATTACATGATACTCACAAATTAATACTCTACGAGATACTTGAAGAAGCTGTTTTAAAAAGTAAATAAGTGATTTCGCTCCGTGGGTAATTGTTGGTGGTGCTAGTTCTCAGGGCCACGGAATTTTCTGCACTGCTTTAAAAACAAAAACTTTGCAGCCCAGTGTTGAAAGTAAGCTTGACATTTTTTTCTAATTAGGATATGGAGTAATTGAATATATATGTAGTGATGATAATAGGCAAATGTTAAAAATGACGTAGAAAAAAATTACAAATATTCGTCAACATTAAGTGGAATAGTAAAAGCAGAACTAAATTGATAGTAATGAATGTGCGTTAGTAAATATTAAAATAATTAATTTATGTTGCTCTCGCTAAGATTGCTCACGAAAGAAAAAGGGTTTTGAATAAATGAGTGATTGATGTAAGAGATAAATTCTGTTCTTTTCTCGTTAGGTTTCATTCAGGCCCTGTGTTCAAGGAGATATGTACAAGGTTATTTAGCTTGTGCAGGATCAATGAACGTCTGCATCTAGGTAATACCCTTGTAGCCACTGCCAGGGTGTGTAGCAGGGGGTGAAGATCACCAGTATAGGTTTCATAAAGAAAAAATATGGGCACCAGAAAATTCAGAGAGTATGGGACAATAGGCATTATCACTTCGGGAAACTTCATAATGAGCCTTCTGTTCGACCGTTCGTTGAAAAGAAATCAGCATTCTATGATTTGATGGCAACGTACAGGTTGTATCATAGGCAGAAAAAATTGGGCACACTTAGAATTGACGACATATCACCTAAAAGTCAATGAGGCAAAACCACCGGTTTGCAATTCCGTTGTACGTAGAATTCTCGGAAGAAAATGATGGGAATCAAGTAGATAAACCGAAAATAAAAAATCTAAAAAATGTTCTGAAAATCATTTAAAAAGTCAGCATAATTATCAATCAATAGGGATTAGCTACATTATTTTTTTATCTTCACCCCCTGCCATACACCCTCATGGTGGCTTGCAGGGTATCGCAAATAAAAATGTATTGGAGTAATCGCCTTTGTTGTATTCGATCGAAGACAAGAAACTAGAAGAGTGCTTTATTTCTGATGATGGGGCGTTTGCAATCCATCATAGCTGAATTCGATTGAGGATTATAAATACGATTCTTTTAATGTTGGTTAATAGAATGGGCAGTCTGAGTTGAGAAAGAATAGATGCAATTAGTTAAAATGTGAATGTACAGAATGAGTCGTTTTTTTTCGGATAAAGCTGATAACAAATAATGAAGTTTTAGTTAGAGTAAACAGTTACTATATTGACAAACAAAGAAAACTTCAGTAACTGGGCCATATCATGAGAGGCAAGAAACCCATGTTGATAAAAAATATCATGAATAAATGGCTGACGGAAAGGTGAAGCGTAGGAAGACTGGTTATTTCCTGGCTTCAAAACTGGAGAGTACGGTGCAACACATCATCTGTTGATTTATTCAGAGCGTGTGCTACCAAGATAATAATGATGAACATGATCGCCAATCTGCACAAGGAGATGACGTAATGAGAAGAACATTAATATTCCACATCGAAGACGGAACACACACATAAGACATTTCTAGAGGCATGCTGATCTTGCGAAGACAGTCGTCGAGAAAAAATGGCAAAAATTCAAAGGAAGGCAACGGATAAGATATATGGAGTAACATGTAAGATGTAAATGAGAAGAATTATGTTAATGTGAAGGAGTTGGCCGTTGGAAGAATGGAGTGAAGATAGCAGCTTAAAACCAACACTTGGATTGATGAGTAATGATAATGAATTTACAAAGTTGTTCTTTTTCGGTCATTATTCTTATCATCATATAGCTTTTCTTCCGAACGTTCTCTTGGTCAGATTCTCTCTGCGTGACGAGAAGAACAACTTAGTGTAATATTTCACACTACTTTTGTGCACAGACTGAACGGCATACTCATGGAGGTTAAACGCTATCTTTGAGCTAGCTACAATAGAGCATCTGTTTCAATCTCCCACTCCCCGTCACAGCAATTACCCGATGATTAGGATATAGAGGGTAGAAATAATGGTAGTAGTATTGAGTTTTAGGAGCTCCTACGTCATTTGTTTCACTCTCCATCACCAAAGATCTTAGTCCTTGGGAAAAACAAGGCCCATGCTGGTCCACATGTTTTAAATCCTACCCTAAAAATAGGGTAGGATTCAAACATGCGACCTTTTTGTTATCAATCCAGCGCGTTATCGACCTGACTAATTTAGACGGTCCAATGGGATCCAGTTATGCATTAGTGCAAACATCTAGTGTTTTCCTATGCCTAACTTGTTTTCATGTATTATGTAGTGTCATTGTAGCTCTCATTTGCATGTCAGAAGTGCCTCTATGGTAATTTTCACCCCCTGCCACACACTATCACCGTGGTTCCCAAGGTATTACGTAGAGGTACGTATATGTATGTACATCTACATAATACCCTGCAATTCACCATAAAGGTGTGTAGCAAGGGTTGAATTCTCACCAAACATACATTGCATATCATGCATAATTAGGATTAGTAATAATATACTGGTCTAAACTTCAATTTTAAAAAAGTTAAAAATAGCAAACCAAGCATGCAATATCAAGCTGTTAGTTGGGTTAGCTTAAAGCCCCTATACCAGCATGCAACTAACTATGCTATCCATTGATACACTTGTATTGGATATATTTACCACTATTCATATCCCTAATGGTACTGACTACCCTGCAAGCCATCTCGCATGTGTGTAGCTGGGGATGCGTTCAGCAACATGCACTAATGTTTACATATATACTACCTAGCTAATGAGGTAAATATTATAAAGGACACAAACTAAACATTCTAATTTTCATCCAACATACAAGGAAGCATTTGAGAAGTAGTACAAACTTGAATTAAATACGTTAAGGTTCCTTGCAGGGTTCCCCAAAGCCCCAAAATCCAAGATCTCATTCGAAACCGTTTATTTCAGTAATCTCCATTAGTGTAATGTGTGCAGGTGCTTGTTAATGATAAGGGAATTTTATGAATTTATTAACCCTCTTAAGACCTGAATCGGCACAAACAGGGCCTACCAGGATTTCCCCTTCGGCATTGGCCCATCAATCACCCAAAGACAAATAGATAACTTTCAAAGAAACCGGCGAGAGGAAACCCCCTTGTGTTTGTACGTTTAAAGAATTTGATGGACTTGATGAATATTTTTCAACAAGTGGAATTCCTTTGAATATAAAATTTCCCCTTTAACCTTTCTTCTCAATCTCCTCGTGCCCCTCTAATTATATGATTACGACCAAGTGGTTTCTTCGTTTTCTAGGAATGAAGGACTCCATCCCCGAAGACATCCCTCGCAAATAACAGCTAAGCATAGACAAGCATTTGCAACAAATCCGCCAAGAATTGAATTTCGATGTGCGGTTGGGAGAGCCCTTTTTCACTTCGACCAATTAGCGCGTCGAACTTGAACTATTGAGCCGAGAGGAAGGGCGATTTAAACGGATTGCGAGAGAATCCGGCGAAACCGTGCAATTATTCATCCGATACCGTGTTGTTCCGCTGCGCGGGGAGTGTTATTCATTTTTCATCCCATCCTCCTTCGGTCGAATCCTTCCATAAACGAGTCGTGTACGCTTCCGCTCCCTCTCCACCGCACGAAAAATGCCTCTTTCTAATCCTTCCCCACGAGCGCATTGTAAATTCTCGCGCCAAGCACCTTTCCCGCGCCCATACCACCGATTTCATTCCAATGGAAAGCCGACCATTGAAATCCCTTGCGAGACCAAACTGAGCGGAATAAATTCGATCCCGGTCAATGAGGAGCCGATAAACCATTCTTAGTCTATGGCTTCTCCGAGGAAGAGTTCGCTTTCCACGTAGAGGGTGACTCAAGAAAGAGAACCGAGAGTCAATGAGGCGTTATTAAGGACCCCAGCACTGTCATTTTTATGTTTATCTCTCTTAAAGGAGTTTTCCGAGCGGTATCTTACACGGGGCCTCCTTCAGTGCTCATAGAGTTTGAGATCAAGTTGAAAACGGTACAAAAGACGATAGATAATGCCCAAAGAGATGTATAGTCCGAAGATATATGTTGGAAGCTGCGTTCGGCTTAACGCGTTGGTGTTTCTTAATCATGAGTAACACTTATAAAAAGGCAACAAAGTATTTTGCAGGGAAGGAATAGCGTGAGGATTTAGAATCTACCCTGGCCGCACGGGCGTGGGCGGAATCGTCACAGCGGTATATGGAGGAGGATAAATAAATTATAGGTTAAGAATTAGCCGCGAAAAATCAGAATGGAGATGCCCACCAATATGCTCAATAGCAGAATGCCCACAGAGAAAAAATGACTCACCTCAATCAGAACCCGGAAACCACTAATTTCCCGTCAGACGCTTTAACCAGTTGAGCTAACAAAGCGTCCTTCTTCTCTAAAAAAATAGAAGAAATCATCTATAAATCCAGAGAGAAGAAGGATACCTCTGTGCTGAACAGTTTGAAGCACCGGACGCAAAACTAGGAGGTTCCCGGTTCGAGTCCCGGCCAAGGCATTTCATAGTTGGAATAGGGTTCAGTTATGAGGGATCCTAATGTTGGCGAGGTTGTGTCCAACCTAAGAAAATACTCTTGTGAAGGTGAAGTTTTTCTAAAACTTGATCTATTTTAAGATATTTGACTATTTATTTGTGAGAAACTGACCGGGCATTAATTTTTTTATTGCACAGATCTCTATACTTCTACCGGGGGTGGTATTTCTAACCATGGGATGAAATTAAGATATTGGATTCTTATTCTTTTCCCCTTTGTTTTGAGATTCAAGCATGCTTGCATGAATTAGTTCTAAAGAACATATATAGTGATTCATATATATTTTTATTTGCATGCTGATTGCAAATTAGAACTAGTAATGTTTGTGCCACATGATATTCAGAGAAATCACTTCTGAGGTATTTAGTATAGGTAATAATACGCTGGATGTGAGTAGTTCATGCTTGGTGCTTGCAGATTTACCCCCGGCCACACACCCTCACGGTGGCTCGCAGGGTATTACATACACCTAGATGTAGATGAGATGGGAAAAAATTCATAACAGCGACATTAGGGGAAAAGAATATGCGCTAAAAGAATTAATTGCCGTGGTTGTATAACTGAAAAATCAGCCAATTCCGGTATTCGAACCCAAATAGGAGGCCGAGACTAGCCGTCGAGTGGATTCTAACCGTCTAACCAGTCTATTACCAGACTGAAGTGTAACTAGTCTATTAAATGAATTAAAATAGGAATCATTGTCAGATCGTAGGTTGAAATTTAGACTTAATCCCTTAAATAAATTCCTTGATAGTATTTTCAGTAATGACGTTAAAAAGATTTTGCGAACTTCAACTTACTGTGGTAGATTGGACCATAGTCACAAAATTAGAGCAATTGACTGGCGAACTGACAGATTCTAAATGTCCTTTTTTCCTCGTACAATTAGGGATATGATTAGCGGTAAATATATCCAAATCGAGTGTATCAGTAGATTGCATAGGTATTTGCATTCATGTATAAGGACTTTAAGCTTATCCAACTAACAGCATTATATTGCATGCTTGCTTGCTATTTTTATACTCTTTAAGAATTGAAATATAGACTAGCATATCATTACTAATGCTTTTTTAGGCATGATACATAGTGCATGTTTGGTGAGAATTTAGCCCCTGCCACACACCTCAATGTTGGGTAGCGGGTTATTACGTAGATGCAGATGAATCATCAATCGCATCTAAATCCTTAGCTAAAGACTAACTGTCCTCTTCATTTCTAATTTCCTTATACCCTACTGCATCATCGGCAAAAAGACGGAGCTTGCTATTTTTAACTACTGAATTCAAGTCAGATACGTAGAGAAGAAATAAAATTGGGCCTATCACGCTTCCCTGGGGAACACCCGATGTAACATTTACTTCGCCTGAACTAACACCATCGAATACCTCCACCATACTTCAGAACTTGTGCGATGGCACCACATGCGAAGTTCCACACCTTTATGGTAGCTTGCAGGGTAATATGTAGATATGGATGGATTCTCGCAGAATATTCGGAACAGAAAAATTCTCACTCAAATGCGACGCCGTTCGGAACTGGATGTGCCAGCCCTCGTGGTGGCTGCAAAAATGCGCTCGTGTCTCACTTGATGTCCGCGCGACACTTGAATTGCGGAGGACAGACAAGTAACAGGAGGGGGAGGGAAAGTCTCTCTCTGGGAAAAACCCCTGCTCCCGATTTATTCCGCTTTTCCACGCCTTTTTCAACCTTTTGCTTGGAAAGGGAAGGAGGGTCCTTCAACGGTTTTCCTACGAGTGCTCCCTTAAACGCTCTCCTGGACACTCCACGCATTCAGACAAGGGAATGCGTGTACTACAAACAAGGGGTGGCTATTGAGAGAGTTGGAGAGGGGGATGGAGGTTGAAGGGAAGGGGTTGAGGGGGTAGTTTATGAGGGGGTAGCTGAAATATTTTTGGGGTTGAATTGGGCATGCGTGAAGGGAGAGGGTGTGGAAAAGGAGGGAAACAAACCCCTTTGCAGGAGAGGGAGCCCGTGATGGAGGGTGACATCCGGAACACTTCGCGCGGCATAACGCACCGACAATGACCTCTCCTCTACCCTCACCCCCGGACTGGGCTACCTCTTTTCCCCTTTTGGCTCCCGTTTCCCCATTATTGTCCCGTCCTTTTTAACACCTTCCTCAATTCCCTTCTTCTCCTCTCTGTAGTGACCCAAGGAGGTCAGAATGCAGTGGAGGAGGCATCGCAGCTGATTTGTATTAGCCAGCGGCCATCTCGACAGATTTGACATCATGGGCTTGCTACTCGCGATTCTCGTGCGGATGAAGTTGCTTTTGCGCGTGATAACACTTAGAGTAGTAAGTGAAGTTTTCTCGGGTTCTCCACTGGGTTACTACGCCCATATCCGCCGTCGTTTCGATTCCGGACTGCAAACATTTGCAAAAAATTGGGTTTTTTAAATTCTGATTTCAGATTCGTATTCGGCGACTTTAAAAATATGGGGATGAAAAAAGGTATGTTGATTACTTTTAACATGATTAACTTTTGCTCATTTTGGTCAACTTTTAGGGTTTTCATGCCACTGTGCGTCGGCAGATATGGACGCAGGACCCCGTTGGAGGTCTCGATGAAATTCTTCAGCGGATAATCCGGGAAAGCGCCAGATATTCATAAAGTAGTGAGATAAATAATGGAGTGCATTTTAAAACAGAGGAAAGTCTGCAAACACGCAAGAATGCGCCAAATATGTATTTTAAATAGGTTAAATTGGATCCAGTTTTGTAATAAAATAAACTCCCAAGGGAATCAAATGCATTACTGTCTTTCACAATAGAGTTAGGAAGGTTAATTGACGCCTCAGGGATAAAACTTGGGTAGGATCTGTTTGTTATTTATGTTTTAATATACTTACTTCCAGTCTCCATAATTGGCCTTATAAAACGCAATGTTGTGTGTGGAGTAGGCGGGGCATAATCCTTCCCAAGTACCCCCATTCTGGCTTCATTTTCACCCATAAGCTAACATGCCAATGCCTCCTCCAGTGCATGCAAACCTTCTTAATGACCATGCTAGACGCATTGATCTCCACCTCCCCCTTCACCTTTTCTGACCACTCGATGTAGTAGGGGTTTAGCGATGTCCTGATCCGACATCTACATCTACGCAATACCCTGCAAGCCACTGCGAGGGTGTGCACCCTCTGTACTGTCAAGAGTGGCGATGTCGTAATTACGTTGTGGGTGTCGACCTCTTTACTACTAGGCAGTAGGCTAGGCAGAGGGTGAAGTAGATTGGCGGAAGTAAGGGAAAGACTTACGCTGGGATCAATATCTGATCGTTGGTTGAAGCACAGTGTAAATCTGCCTGAAAACTTTGAAATCGATTGTTTGTCTTTCGACTTTAAAATACCACGTAGTACTGTGGTTGGTAAATCCTAAATATAAAAACATAGTTGCATCGATGTGTAATACCTGAAAAATTGTACATTGAATGGAGGTTACCGTGAAGAGGGGGTAAATATGTCGATATTTATTTCATTTTCAAGTGCCTCTCTGAACTTCTCAATCTATAAGTGTCATGCACTTGTATAAATCGGATGCCATAAAAGGAGTTCTACTCTTTTTAATTTATAAAACAGACAGAAATGGCGTAGTTGGTCTGAGAAAGAAAAATGTTTCCGTCCGGTGTCGAACGGAGGACCTTGCGCGAATGAAGTGCACATGATGACAACAACAATAGGAAAACGCTGCGAGGGAAGGGAAAATCTAAATTAACTAATGTATAGTGTCTAAATGTTTACCCTGTAGAAGCAATCTTTTTTTATCGTGCATACCCTGGTAAATATACGTAATAATGATGTTTTTGAATTTTACCGGAGAGCAGGAGTTATTAGTGGAAACTTTCGGTCTGGGTGATCCAGGTGATATTTTGTGGCTATCCCAATATTCAATGATTTCTGTTAATTATCGTAGTAAGTATAGTGGTAATAAAAATGCCACAAATAATTTTACCCAGTACTTTATGAAATGAAAAAGTAAAAATAACTTTGTATATTCCACACTTTTATTAACAATACCGACCGCGGTTTCGACGGCTATAGCGTCATTGTCAAGGCAACATATAGTGTACAACAAGTGCCGAGGGAATGGCCTTAAATACAAAACAGCAGGGGGGTGGGGTAACATATTGAGGAATGGAGTGGGAAGGGGGTGGATCACTTGCGGTTGACTTGGGCAAGGAGTTCATTTGGTAGGAAAATGGAGGGGGGGCCTGGGGGGTTATTTTGTAATCTCACCTTTTTAATGACTCTTTGCGGGAAGGCGGGAGATCCGTTTCGCTCTCTTAATAATCGGCTCACGAACGGATCGTGAATTGTCGAAGCTTCTGTCGTTGAATAAACAAACAAGTGCCTGGCAACGGCAACCGCTTTCTTCAAAAATGGAGGAATACGGTGAAGGTGAGTGAAAAATTGTTTGTCCATATCATTTTAATTATTCGGATGGCCTGTCAAGATAATTCATGTCCGATAATTTCCTTTATACCAATATTGGAATTTGCATTTGTTTCTCGCTACATTTTACGTTAATAGTGTTTCATCATTTTTCATTTTCTCAATAGTGTTCCATTCAAGAAATCATTTGTTGATAAGATACAATTCGTGATTTAAGAAAGTTTAAGTTCTTCACGTTGTGCAAATTCCAAAAATACAATTAAAAATCGATTGTATCTTTCTCGTTCTTGCCTTTTTGTCCAACTCAAGCTTCTAGTGGAAACGATGGTGGCTCCATGCCACGTTATTTATGCAGATGAGACGGGAACTAATGTCAGGCGGAGATAATGAAACGGATCAAGAGTCGAAAGATACGGATCAGAGCGGATGAATCGTCTGAAAGACCAGCACATGACCGGCAGTTCACCGCTTGAGATCGGTAGATGGTCACGCCGCCTGGGTGGCGGAGTTTAACTACGAAAAAGTGACATTGTATGACGTATTCTCACTAAAGTGAGATTACAAAATAACCCCCCTGTAGGTGTAAACGCTTTCCCTTGGTTGAAGGTTATTGGAGGGGGGGGGGGGCTACGGAGGAGTTGGGGACTGGTGTGGGTTGGGAAATGTTATACTAGTATGCTACTATAACCCCTCCACTTTAGATAAGTTATTGTTTAATTCTAAAGATACACTGGAACCTTCAATAAAGAGTGGTGTCTACATGTTAAAGTGTTCGGACTGTAATGGTGCATACATAGGACAAACTGGACGGAAGTTATCCACTCGTGTGAATGAACACAAGAGGAGTGCAAAGAACAGAGATGAAAAATCCACCTTTGCCAAACATTTGACAGACACTGGACATAGTGCAGATTTTAATTTTAATGTTTTACATGTGTGTGACAAAAGTTTTAAACTGGATTTTTTAGAACGATATGAAATTGTAAAACACTCCAAATATCATAATGTTACTATTTTAAATGACATGGCAGAGTTTAAAGCATCACCCTTTATAACATTTCCCAACCCACACCAGTCCCCAACTCCTCCGTAGCCCCCTCCCCCCTCCAATAACCTTCAACCAAGGGAAAGCGTTTACACCTACAGCCCCCCCCCTCCATTTTCCTACCAAATGAACTCCTTGCCCAAGTCAACCGCAAGTGATCCACCCCCTTCCCACTCCATTCCTCAATATGTTACCCCTACCCCCCTGCTGTTTTGTATTTAAGGCCATTCCCTCGGCACTTGTTGTACACTATATATTGCCTTGACAATGACGCTATAGCCGTCGAAACCGCGGTCGGTATTGTTAATAAAAGTGTGGAATATACAAAGTTATTTTTACTTTTTCATGATGATTCAATTCCACAAAGTTACGCCTGAAGGTATTTCTTCGTTACCCAGTACTTTAGTATACATTCCCAATATTGATCGTTATTATCGGAATAAGTATTTGTTTATGTAGTCTACCGACGAATACCCGTCAGTTGCAAGAATATGTGAATATTGCGAATTTTTTACCAGGCCAGTATGATCATTAAATCGATTGTAATGTAATTAATATTCTTTGTATGTACCATGCTAATTGATAGGAGCTGCATCATCGCTAAGCAGGTTTTTGCATAAGTAGGGAAGGTGTCGTCAGAAAGATTTCCGATTCTAGCAACGTAGGTGAATCTCTAGCGTAATGCACAGAAGTCAGTGGATAAAACAGATGGTGGGAACTAAGTCTTACTCTATGTAAATAAAAAAGACTATAGAAACTGCTCTGATAGATATTTTTGTGAAAAAATTTTGTTTCCGCCCGGGATCGAACCGGGGACCTTGCGCGTGTGAGGCGCACGTGATAACCACTACACTACGGAAACGCTTATGTCAGTGTGGCAATGCGAGGTACTCAATGTGTGGCATGGAAATATCCCCAATTGGAAATATCAAATCAATAAAAATATTTATCAGGCATAATATAGATCTGCTCGGGTCTGCAACCAGAATAAGTATTTATTGATTGCCGACATTTCGGAAGCCGGCTCGAACTCATTCCTCAAGGCAAATGAAACATTGAAATGAAGCATCGGCAATTATTGTATATTTATCGTGGTAGAAGATCCGAGAAGACTTCCTACATATTATTCTCTGGGAAAAATAATTAATTCATTTTCATTACATAGATCTATTTGAATGGTGGCTAATTGGTGGCAGAGCAAGTCAAATTGGTGAATCTTTTTCTGTCACAGAAATTCTTCATAGCTATCCCAAGGGACAGTTTTTTCTCTCTCCTAGTAACTCGTAAAGTGCTGATTTCATGCACGGGGCTTTAAGAAATGGATGGGAAACCCCTCACAGGTAGTGTCCGTATAATTATTTATAATTTATAATCACTCCATTTGAACTTTTTGAACTAAGGCGTGGATTGCACACTTGTAAATCACTGAACATAATTTTCATTTACCTTTTACATACATTTTATTTACTTTTAATTTATTTATGGAACGCGTAATATAGCTTACGGATTCTGGAGACATTTTCATTTATTGAGACTGCAATCATTATTCGTCACGATTTATATCCTTTATGGCATGGGGTTAGGAATTGTGTATATATGTTGGCCGGTGTCCATCTACACTTTCGAAATACCCTGAAACCCACCGCAAGAGTGTGTAGGGTGGGGTGAACCTTTAGCAGGCATGTATTGCCAATCAGAGAGAGCATAGCTTGTTGTTTGAATGGTTTTCTTCTGACATTCAGTGTTTGTTTGAATGGAGTGTTCATACTCTAATTTTCATTTCATTCATCTGTCGACTCTCTCCCTTAACTATTTCTCCCTTCAATTTGGTGTAAATCCTACCTCTCTTACTATTCATACTAATACTATTCACGATAATTTCCTCTTTCTTTCTCAGTCTTCCTTACACAGCATGTAGCTATCTACGAAATAAAATTATCCAAAATATCTATTCCATCCACCTGCTCTGTCTTATATTAATTTCTTACAACAATCTTCTTTCCTCCCCAACCATTTTCACCACCTCTACTTTTTTCCTCCATTCCGTCCATCGCACTTTCTACATTCTCCTTTGCACTAACATTTTTAACGTCTCCATACTTTTCTTGTCATCCTTCTGTATAGCCCCTGTCTCAGATCATTGTAATTCAACGTTCCTTAGCCCCTTTGCGCCCCAAACTCTTCAGCACATTTCTTTTACAATTTCTTAAAATATAAGTTTTCGTCATAATCTCTCTATCGTTAGTAAATTACTACTTAGCCAGTAATTAGTCTCCTAACATCGTCTCATGTATATCTACAAAATACCTTGAAAGCCACCATAAAGGTGTGTGGCATGGGATGAGTCTTCACCATATATGCACTACTTGTCATGTTTAAAGAGGATTAGTAGCTACATTTTAGTCTAACTATATCAATTGAAAGAAAATTTAAAGAGCAAAGATTTACAGATGAATATACGTGCTGTTCGTTGGGTTAGCTTAAAGTTCTTTTAACAATATGCAACTACCTATGCTATTCATTGATACAATTGTATAAACAAGATTGATACACTTGTATTTATTACACTTGCATTTATACTATTGGGTATATTTAAGGTTATTAATATCCCTAATACTACGAAGGAAGATATATTTGTCGGTTTGGCAATCAATTTCTCTTTTGTTATGTTCATGGTTTTGTTTACCATAGTTAGTCGGAGTTCGCAAAATGTTTTCAACACCATCAATAAAAATATTGTCTTGATATTTACTTTTGAGAGTAAGACTATATTTCAACCTTTGTGCTGATAATCATTCTCATTTTAGTTCTTCTGATAGGTTGGTTACGATAATACAATTATCATATTCCATTCATATTCACACTCCATTGACAAATCTTGCCGATCTTCCCTGCACGCGCCCAAGTTTGTTTTTCACGCCCATCTCTTAAGGATTCCATATACTGGCGTTTATAACAAATTAGCATGACTACTGCACCCTCCTTCATTCTCCTCATATGCTACTCAACTAATTTTGTTTGGGGAAATTTTTGTGTTGGTGTTTTTTTTTCACCTATGCTGCGGGAAATATCGCCAAATGTAAACGTGAGATCATTTTTTATATTAAAGGACCAAGGAAATTAAAGTCTCGCCATGTCATGGAGCCACATGGGTGATTCGTCTCCTCTGCTTTCCTCCCCTTCTTCCCCGACTGCACTTCGTCTCTCCTCTCACCGACTTTTCTCCCCGCTATCTTGTTCCCTCCACCTCCCCAAGATGCATCGTTTGTTGTGCCTGTTTTTCGCCTTGTTATCCTCTGTCCGCGGAAGAATGGGCCTCGCGAGGCTTTGGGCATACTTCTCCGAGCACGAGGGGTGTCGGACAAGCACATCACTTTGTCCCCGACTGGGGAAAGAATATCCACAAAAGTTCCCTACCTTCATAAAATGGTGGACAGAGTCGATCAATCAAAACGCCCATCACAACTCCTGTATACACTCTCACTTTCACCTCTTCCTACGGGGAGGGACGAGCTTCGCGATACCTTTCTCTCCCTTCCTCGTATGAGTAATAATGGTTCCCACCCCTTTGGCATAACTACGGATTACGCCCAGAGCGCTAGGTGCAGCACCCGCTTAACAGACTAAAGTTCTCGCGAGGTGTCTCGACCCTCCGGAGTCTGTATAGGGGAGTTCGGTCCCGTCTGCATGGTAAGGCACTCAACTTATCTCCTCGTCTTCACCATCAACCCTTTCCCTCTCCGGATAGCCCTTCAGTTCCCCCTCCTTGCCCCCAGCTCGAATGGTCCCCGCTACACCCCCCGCCATAGACCAATCCTCCCCCCATTCCTATTCAGCTGTCAGCTGTCTGTTGCGTCCTTTCCTCTCGCCCGAGTCCGTTTCCCTCCTCCGCCCTCGGTCCCTTCAATCTCGAGAAGATCCCTGGTCCTTAATAAACCCCCGTCCTTCCACGGCGTAGCTCCTCTCATCCCTCCCCTCGTACTAATGAAAGGGGAGGATGACCAGTAGGGAGGTTGGTCGAGTGAGTGAGTGCAAGTGGGGGTTTTACCTGTGACGTTCGAATTCTTTCTTACCTTGTCCCATCTTTATGCATGCATGTAAGCGCTCACCCTAGCCCCGTCTCCTTTCCGCACCCATTACGTACACTCATCATTCCCTCAGCCCTCAGTTCTTTCCGCCTAATGCTCTTCAATTTTCGCTTTTTTCCATGGAGAAATCATTTCCACGCCTTGTCGTGTCCTCCACCGGAACCGAAAAAAATCTTGCGCCTACCTTTTTTTCCCCTAACGACGAACTGTATTCCGTCCAGCCCCAGCTGAGTTTTTGGGTTCTCGCCGTGTTTTCCTCCCACCCCTCTCTTGCTTAGTTCTGTTTCTCGACAGTGAATCACTAACGTCCACACATGTGCTTAAAAATTAATTAATCAGCCCATCAACGAGACGCATTGCGTTATATATTTGCAGCTGTGAGGCACCAAAACCCTCCCCTGTGTGACCACACCCAGTCGGTTGGAGGGGTCATCCTCTTAATGGTCACAGATTTGTAATCACGTCTCTGGGGGAAGAGATCGTCGGAGAAACGGCCGTTGAGCGTTTTACGGAGACGAGCTTAATGATTAAGTTCCCATGTTGCGCTAGGCGACACATTTGGAATGCATTCAAGTTCGTTCAAAAGGAAATAAAATATAGGATTTTTAATTCGCGCAGAATTTTCTCCTGTCACAGCTTCCCCTCCGTGACCTCGCTGAGTTTCGTACCCTGGATAACTTTTCAGCTATTTTGTCCGTTTATGTCATTTATGCTGACTGGCAGTCATAGAAAATAGCCGAAGCAAAGCTCAGGATTGCCGAGAACCGATACGTTGAAAGGGTAATAAAAATAGCAATTAGAGTAGAATATTTATTCCTCCTACAGATTGTCTTCCCTGACCTGACGTAGCTATAGGCACTTGTGCTACCAGCCGTTTTGTTTCTTGGTTCTAAATAATCCGAGAGGCTTTCATAGAGAATACCCTTAGATAGATCACAGTGATGCCATGTATGGCATTTTTCTCTAATTCCTAAAAAAATAATTACTTGCTTGCCGAATGGGGAAGAGAAAAAAACTGCTAAACTCGGAATGAATAGAAAACGTTTTCTTTTGTCCCAATGAAGAGAGAATAAGAGCAAATCGGGAAACTCGCCGGAGTGGTACGAACAGCATTCCAATATGAAAATAATTTAATTACCACCCACGAAGGAACTTTCCGAACCGTGTTCAAGGAATTGTTCCGCGGAGAACGCTCCGCGTTCATTGTGCTGCATGTAATCTCTCCCAAAATTCCCTTCAAGTCCCCTCTCTTCCTCCCCGGCCCGTCCCTGCTCGTCAAGGAAGAGGAATAATGTCGCCATCATTAAGAAAAAAATGAAGCAACGACGGGCGTGACGCGGCCGTTTTGTACGCCCTTGTCGTTTGTTTACCGACGTTCCCTCCTTACAGCGTTTCCTTCTTTGCATTTCTCCCTCCTTCCCTCCCCTCTTTCACTTTCGGACCCAGGTAGGTACTGTGACGACCCAAGGTTTCCTAAGGCCAACGAGCATGGACTTAACCTGTCCCTTAATGGTGATCAGGCAAACATACACTTGTCGAGTGACCGTAAGCGCACAGTTCTGAGGAAAACATCTACATCTGCTCTTTACCCTAGGAGTCGTTGCAAGGGCGTGTGGCAGAGAGTGATAGATCACGACAATAAAAATGATATTTTAACGAAAAACAACTTTGGGAAATGGTGGCGAAGTTTAAATCGTATTTATTATGAAAGATTTAACATTTTGTTTCATCTACATCTACACGATACCCTGCAAGCCACCGCGAGGGTGTGTGGCAGGGGGTGAAGATCACCAAGCATGCACTACTAACATGCAAACAAACAACTATAATGTCTCATGCAACTTGATTGTTAGTATCTATAGTATTTAAGGGGTTAATACATGCATCATGCACTACAGAATACTCTAAAATATTTCCCCTACCTATCCCTTTCCTATGCTGCCTATTCTATTCTCTTATAGTACGGGGCAAAAATGCCATTTTGAATCTATCGGTACGACAATCTATCTCTCTAATCTTATTTATCTGGTCGAATCTAGCATAATACGCTGGTGTTTTTAATATGTACCCAACATCTTCAGTAAAGCTATCGAATAGAAATTTCTCTAATAGATTTAATCTGTATTTTAACTTACGCTCTGATAATGATTCCCACCCTAATTCTTTTATTAATTCTGAAACGCTGCTCAACCTATCGTAACACCTTTTAACGAACCTAGCTGCTCTACGCTGCACACTGTCTAAATCTCTGATCAAACCTAATTCATTAGGATCTCATACACTGGCTGCATACGCAAGGTGGGGCCTAACTAGTGAAAAGTAACATCGCTCTTTTGTCTTCTCATCACATTTCCCATGGACTCTTTTTATAAATCCTAGCTTTCTCTTCGCTCGGCTGCATATTTCCCTAATGTGTCTTCCCCACGATAAATCCTTAGTGATTGTTACACCTAAATATCTTATGGTTTCAACGTTTTCTATCTTCGTGTTACTAATTTTATAGGTAAGATCTATCCAATTATTCCTCCTCCAAAAATTGTTAGCTACACACATTTAAGGTTACGTTCTAACTGCCATTCGTCGCACCACTCTTGAATTGCATTTAAATCCTTTCTAAGCCTTTTCCTGTCTTTGTATATATCCCTATACACTACTGCATCGTCTGCAAAAAGTTAAGCTTATTCTTTCGCTGAATTAAATCTTTATTCATTGGATTCCAAATGCTTGATGCATACTCCCGGTGAGGTCTTTCAAGTGCGACATAAGATCTTTCCTTTTCTTTTTCCCTTGAACACTTTCCCACAGTTCGTTTGATTAATCCTAGTGACAACATCGCTGTGCCTCAAACATTTCGAATATAATTCCCCAATGATCGATTTGAATTAATAGTGATGCCCAGATATTTACCTTCCTTTGCCACACCGATGTCTATTCCACTATCATTACAATTTTGCGGTAGTTTTAACTTTTTCTAGCAATAGTGTATGACGTTGCATGTTATATGGAACTTATTAAAGGAGTACATTCAAAAGCGATTGTAATTAGTGTTGGAAATTGCGATGTTTACTAAAATTGAGTTCATCGTAATACATGCTCCCTGTTTGCATCACATTATCATTGAGCTATAATTACTTCCTTTTACTCGATTGAATTATCAGTGGCTGAAATTTTTAACGAGTACGAATTATGACAATCATTAAAGTGCAAATTCTGGGAAATAAGTTGTGGGAAATATAATTTTGTAATTTAATTTATTAATAAAAAAGTCTAATGAAAAATATTACGTTAATTTGAATGAACAATTTACTGTCACTTATAACTAACTTTTCACTTGTATCGTAACCGCATGTTCAATATTTTCCTCGAGGTATTAGTATCGTGACGATCGTGACTCTTGGTTCCATGTAAGTGGTGTATAAAGGAGGTGGTATTGTTTTGCATGTATGGTAGTAGTAAGTGTCCTTTTTTATTGATAATGTGTGCGTGGTAATGGTTCACCCTCTGCCCTACACCCTTTTGGTGACTTGCAGGGTATTTTGTAGAGTAGATGTTAAGCACTTGTTAAAATATATTCTTTTAATTTTTATGGATAATGTCGTTAAGTTATTAATTAGCTTTTTTATTAAAACCTGATTTCTACTTACTACGTAAGACTTTAATAGACATTCTATATTCTCCTTTGTGCCTTCTGAAATAACTCCCCTCTATAATTCCTCTCATCACATCAATATGACTCCTCCTCTTGTCATCCTATCTAAGTACGCTCGTTTCTTTCCCTTTCCTCGTTGGCAGAGAAGTCTATATTTACATCTTCGCAGTACATACTATGTTAATAACGCTAAGGTGTGCATCGGGGAGAAACTTACACCAGTCATATACTACTGTTACGTTCAAACCTTATTGCTAATACCACATATAAAGTTTTAATGGCAAGTTAGATGAAGTAGCTTCATATAAACAATGTCGATTTTATCCAAAGTATGCGCGATAATCAATGTAGAAACAAACTTGGAGCAATGGTCGAAATACATTTGGAGTGGTATGACGAACGTAATGAAATATCTGGAAAAATTTAAACCATGTGTTTTTATCCAGGGGTTTCGTTTGACAAGAGAAACAAACCTAAAAACTAGAAGGATTATATATCCCTTGTCTTAATGTCTTAAAATCAGTCTTAAATATGTCTTAAAATCAGTTCCCCCATCGACAAAGCAGAATCAACTGAGTTGATTACCTGTCCTAGTAAAACATTAGTATGAAAACTACGTAAGCATTCGTCATGGTTTCTTATTATTGCGTAGGATTGTGACATTTTGAACATCTTTGGATAATTATCTGTCTATAAGCTTATGTTTATGGATTATCATACGATGGAGGACAAATAAGATCATCGTATGTATGTGCTAAGTGATGACCACCTTGAGTATGCAGCCAGTGTATGGGATCCTAATGAATTAGGTTTGATGAGAGAACTAGACAGGGAAGACAAATAAGATGTCATAGATGGTATCATGTCGGACACAATCGAAGTCACATCGGGAGTTCCCCAGGGTAGCGTAGTAGGTCCGCTTCTATTTCTTTTATACATAAACGATTTGGGTAGCGTAGTTAGTAGTAACCTTAGACTTTTTGCAGACGATGCGGTGGTGTACAGGGGTATATCAAACGAAGAGGACACGAAATCACTTAGCAAGGATTTAGATGCAATTCAAGAGTGGTGCGACAAATGGCAGTTAGAACTCAACCTTAAAAAGTGTGTAGCTATCAATTTTTGGAGGAGGAATAATTCGATAGAGCGATCCTATAGAATTAATAACACGAAGATCGAAAACGTTAAAACCGTAAGATATTTAGGTGTAACAATCACTAAAGATTTATCGTGGGGAAGACACATAAGGGAAATATGCGGCCGAGCGAAGAGAAAGCTAGGATTTATAAAAAGAGTACTTGGGAAATGTGATGAGAAGACAATAGAGCGATGCTACTTTTCACTAGTTAGGCCCCACCTTGAGTATGCAGCCAGTGTATGGGATCCTAATGAATTAGGTTTGATGAGAGAACTAGACAGTGTGCAGCGTAGAGCAGCTAGGTTCGTCAAAAGGCGTTACGATAGGTTGAGTAGTGTATCAGAATTAATACAAGAATTAGGGTGGGAATCATTATCAGAGCGTAGATTAAAGTTCAGATTAAATCTATTGGAGAAATTTCAATCGGATAGCTTTACTGAAGATGTTAGGCACATATTAAAATCACCAGCGTATTATGCTAGATTCGACCAGATAAATAAGATTAGAGAGATAGAATGTCGTACAGATAGATTCAAAATGGCATTTTTCCCCCGTACTATAAGAGAACAGAATAGGCAGCATAGGAAAGGGATAGGTAGGGGAAATATTTTAGAGTATTCTGTAGTGCATGATGCATGTATTAATCCCTCAAATACTATAGATACTAACAATCTAGTTGCATGAGACCCTTTAGTTGTTTGTTTACATGTTAGTAGTGCATGCTTGGTGATCATCACCCCCTGCCACACACCCTCGCGGTGGCTTGCAGGGTATCGTGTAGATGTAGATGTAGATGTAAGATTAAATGTATAGCCATAATACGATGGATTTTCATATATTATAATGATACTTGGAAATATTAACCAGTATTCAAATCTTAGATGATAAGTAAACTGATTTCGTGAAGTAATATATTTCATCGATATACTGACAGATCTTTGTATCGTTATTCACGCCAAAGAAACACGTCGCACCCCGCTCAAGAGGCGACTCGAACCCGTGACCTTTTGGATCTGAATGCAAGCCGCTCTTACCCCCCTCCCTCAACGCTATAATCCCCTTATAGGCTTTATGCGGTTCCCTCGTCTCTCTCCCAGCTGACACCGACCACTCCCACCCCCTCACACAACGTCACAACGATTCTTCCCTCGGATTTTTAAACGCGTCCAACATCTTCCCGGAGTTCTTGCCCCTCTCTCCCCTTGCCCCACACCGCCCCGGGCGATCCTAACCCGCCCTCGGGAAAGGGGGGTGAGGGCGGAGGCTCTCTTTATAAGAGACGCGCGGGAGAGATAGAGAAAAAAAGGGGCAAGTAGAACGTGGAGTATTTCTCCCGGGCCATAAGACAACATTTCACGGGTCACGTCTTCAGGGATACATTCCCGAGGTGCGGGGCCGTCTGGGGGATTCTTGAGGAGATGAAAAGGGGACTAGGGGACACGAGGGGAGGAAACGAAAAAAAGATACGAAAAAAGGACAGGTTTCGGATTGGGGCGGGGGGGTTGGGACCACTCCCGCTTTCTAATGTGACAACCCTTTCTCGGGTGGCGTAGGTTTCGGTACATATATCCCCCCCCCCTTCCATCTCTCCCTTACGCTTTCCCCCATCCTCCCCTTCTTTTTCAAACTCCTACCGAATCTCAGAGCGTGAGTTTTTATTTATTTTTCATTTCCAATCTCATTATCGCTCGGGTTTATCTCTTTCCAGGGACGAAAAAAACGAAAAGTCTTCGCTTCTCTCCTCGGACATATGGCCTCGGGGTCCAACGTGAAAGAGGGTGGCTGTTATCTCCCTCCGCTTTTTCTCCCTCTCCGGGTTCTGTTAATATTTTGTCTCAAAGTCCCTCTTAATAGCTAGTTGGTGAACGACTTTCCTTTTCCCACTTCGGAAAGAATCGTCCACTCTTGTGGCTGAAATGCCGGGCGAGAAAAACTATTACGTCCATTAAGACAATTTTTATGTTCCCTCTAAAGCCTCTCCAAATGATATGGAGCTGAAAAGGATACTTTTTCTGTGATGAATACATTCATTTCTCTACATGTTACCTGTGAACCCCATTTAAGACGCGTGCGTAGCGAATGTAGTTGTTTTAGAGTATCCGGCGGTTAATGTCTTGTCGCACCGTCTAATTGTATGTCATGGATCAGCAAGCAGAAGAGAAGTTAGAATATATTCGAGAACCATAAATATATTTTTTTCAATCGAGAGAATTGTTATTTGTATGAAACGAATCAAATTGTTATTCATACTTCTATTCAAATGAGAATAATTCAACAAAAAATACTCTCATTAGTTTTTACCTGTGTGAACAGTCTTGCATGCGCCTAGTATTGATTCTATGTCGGATTTGTGATGAGCCGTTTCTTGTTAAATTTTTCTTCATTACGAGTATACTTTTATTTAAGGCACGGTTCCAAGTTGTTATCAGTTATAAATATTATTGTTTTATTTACTGATTATAAATATATGTTTTGTAGGTGAAACTTTGAGAGTTCTATTGGAATTTTCAATTTTACTTCATGGTCAGAGCCTTCAGAGCTTGCGTGGCTCACGTGCCGTAATTTGCCGACCCCTGGCTTCGACTAATCTTTTAAACATACCTAGTGCACACGTAATTGTAATGCCCGAGACGGTAGTCCATGACAGTTTTTTGCCTCGTGTTCTGATAGTAACTCACATCCAAGTTCAATTTCTTTCAAGACTATTGCACCGTTGTCGTAATTGTGCCGCAAATGCTACAGATTTCGTCAATCTTCTCAAGTTTGTTATCTATTTCCACGATAAAATCTGCCTTGCACGGATCAAAACTCAAGCATTTTATTCTCTATGCTGTTACTTCTATGTCTGATATTTCATTTTGTTATGTTCAGTGACTATTTTGAAGAACAACTATTTTCTTAACAGTCCCCACCATCTCATTTCTTCATATTTATTTCACGCTGCTAAGTTGGACAATAATTATGTTCTATTGTTATTTTCTTGTACTTGCTTATCATTGCTATTACAAGCCTCTTGCATTTTTTCGTCCTCCCTATTTCGCTATTTTCTTTTATTCATAACAGCCTTCATTAACCAATCGCACTTAGATGATTTTACTCTCCATACACCTTCTCTGCCTCATAATTTCCTGTAGCGATTTCCTATCATCCCAAGCCATTCTAAGTATTTCTTAGTCCGCATCCCTTTCGTATCTTCGCACATTAACAATCATCCTCCTTGAGAACAAGCATCGCAAACCAACAATATTTTCACAGCCACTTACCCGTTGTCGCTATCTATTACGTGAACTTAATACTGAAGCAGCCAAAGTTACTGTAGTACGTTCCACGAATGAAAGTTCCATCAAATGTTGGTAGGGATACGACAACCACTGTCCGAAATTCAGTCCGAGTTGTTCATTCAATTTTCTTTTCACATGTGATGGATTTATTCTTTCATGCTTCGCGGTGGCTATTTTCGTGGGTGAACTAAGCCCCTGAATCCTGTTTGTAGTATAAACAAACCGTACTATCATATTTTTCGAGTAATATTGGATTTATTAAGAAAACTGAAAACCACATCAAAGGTTGTGACGGGCGACAGATGAAAATGGAGTAACCACTCAACATGCATGTGTGACTTATTAGTGTGTATTTAGTAATTAATACTACTTAATAAGATGAACGCAATAGATATGCATGCAACAGGCGCGTGCAATTAAAGCATCATTCTATAAGAAGATTATAAATTTTATTTGTTTAATCATTTGTTTAAATGTAATAAGCTTTTATTTCTCTATATACATGCAATTTTGAGGTAATCGGGATGGGTCAACATGAGTTAGAATATTATCTTCGTAATAAAATCGATCGTATATTTGAGGGAATTACAACAATAATTATGAGATTGCTGGAAAACAAAAAATGATTATGTACACAAATGGCACAATCTTTATCGGTCCTTGCTTGGCTAAACCTTTTAAGTAAATTCGAAGATAATTTGTTTACAGATGGCGTTAGGTATATATTAAAAACCCCTGCGTATTATGCTAGGTTTGATCAGACTAACAAGATTAGAGAGATAGATTGTCGTCCCGATAGATTGTCGTACCGATAGATTTAAAATGTCATTTTTCCTGCGTACCATAAGAGAAAACAATAGGCAGCGTAGCAAAGGTAGATGAAATATAGTCAAAGTAGTGTGTACTGAATGATGCATGTAATAACAACCAATAATCCCTTTCTTATTATATAGGTGCTAACCATCTAGCTGCATGTGACCATATTATCTAGTATGTCTCCATTAAATATCCTAGTTGCATGTCAATACTGCATGTTTGGTGATCTTAACCCCCTAGCACACACCCTTGTGGTAGCTCGAAGGGTATTACGTAGATGTCCATAATACCCGCGTACCAGAAAGAGCATAATAGGCAAAATATCAAAGGGTTAGGTTGGTTAAAAATAGTCTAAACTGCATGATGCATGGTTGTGCACTACTAACACAAACATGCTAGGGAAATGCCGATAAATATATTCAGGATAATGTTTTTCTAACCAGTAATCAATTCATTAATGTGTTGTTGCTAACCACATAGTTGCACGTGACTCTTGCATCTAACATCTCTCCATGAAGTAGTAGCATTATAGATTTAATTTGCATGTAAGTAGTGCATGTTTGGTGATATTCATCCCCTGCCACACACCGTCGTGGTGGCTTGCAGGGTAATACGTAGATGTAGATATAGATGTAGTGTCGCAGTCAAGTGATTTTGAAGCTTCTACTAGAAAAGAGGAGGTGGGGAATATTCAGTTGGAGGACACTTCACGGGAGAAATCAAATCACCCAGTTCTCGACGTCACGTTCGTGAATCATGGCAACGTGCGTTGTGCGTTCTCTACCAAGCAAGACCTCTTTTCATGCAGGGAGCGAGGCGAGACGAGATGTATCTCCCAAGATCTCATCTCCGAATCGCTTCTTTCTCCTCCCCGATAGCCTTTATGGAAATGGCCGCTTTGGATTAGAGATGTAAAAAAACACCTTTGCAGTTCAAGCCCTTCGGTTCCTCTCTCTTAATCCGATGATGGGAGAGCTCCGTGCGTCAAAGGTCTTGTGATTTTTCTTATGCGGGCGCTTCATGAATAAATTAATGACGATGGTGTTGAATTTCACCAGGCTTTTCTATTCGTCCGTTGATGCCGTCGGAAGGGTTTGTGAGGATGACGTGTCGCATATTCTGGGAAAGGGTTGTGGAAAATACCGTAAACGTTCATTTGAGTCGTTCTTTAAACAAAAAACTGAGCTTGCTCTGTGTGTACGGTGGCCTTATAAATTTGATTTTCTCAAAGATATCGCGTTCGTCTTCATCTACGAAGAACTCTGCAAGTCACATCGAGAGTGGGTGGAAGGGGGTGGATATTCTCCAAACATGCCCTTGGTCCATGCAAATAAATTACATCGACATTTTAACCTGCGTGCTCCGTAAGGAGTGTGGCCTATAAAGAAGACAGCCGAAAAAACAGTAAGTTGATGTATGATGGATATATATCCATCTCTCTACTGACTGCCCACCAAACTACCTCGAGGGTGTGGAAGGAAGTGAGTTATTACCGCGTACAGTTTACTTATGCCTCCTAACTAATGGGAGATTACTATGATTATCACGCGCGACACACTATAAATTCTAATTTTTATGCAAGACGGAAAGAAATATCTGAGAAGTACATACTACAAATATGAATTGTGCATATTAGATTTCATGCAGACATACTGAAATTCTCAAATTCTTCTGATACTCTGCTTAGGTTACTTGATTATGGTAGTACCCTCCATTTAAAAATATTGTTGATCTTCGCTGTAAGCGCTACAGTTCGTTATTTGGTCCTATCTCGCAAGGATCCAACATTGTGTATTTCTCTGACAATATGACAAAATATGACTTGAAGAGTTGGGTTTTGAAAAATGCATCCCTTTTTTTTTTAAAGTCAGCAACAAAAGCAGGCACTGATCATGGACAAGCATATCTCACACCTTTGTATGTGATTTAATAGCATGGATGAATCATTTTAATTATGGGTTACCTAGCTAGTCGAGATTTCTCAATAGAGGACCAGACGGATTCAGGAAAAATAGGTTTTGCCAAACACAACACGCATGTTTTTTTGCTGGCATTTAGATTTCGAGCGAAGATATCGTTAGTGCTAAGTCTATTGTAGGAGAAACACAACGAAAAATAATTCAAATTCCAATGTCTATTTCCGCACCTTTTCCTAGAATTTCGGTTTTGCAACATCACGTTGTGGTCTTAGCTCATGCTTTATGATAACTTAAATGCATCTTGACATCCCAGCTTAGAACACGCCACTATCTTATCCGTGCGAGGAAGGTTTGACGAAGAAATAATAAAGTTTAGTGTGAAGATGTCGAGAATAATGATAGGTCATTATGTTAATTATGTAAATATTACAGACGTAGCAGAGTAACTCGAATGGTTGTGTCTACCATACCGTATAATAACATTATGAATGTATATGTAAAAGTAAAGCTGAAGATGATGAGTTTTCCAATGACGAAATATATTAGTAACTTAAGCGTATTACCCTCTATTCGACCAAGAGCTTTCCCATTGGCTTCTATTTTTTTGGCATACCTATACTTTTCAACCGACGTCTGTTTTTCTACCTGTACCTTACAAACCTTCCGAATGGAATATCCAGGAAAGTGAAACTTTCAATATGTTGTTAGTCTAAAAACTCCCTCGGGTGCAAAAGTAAATTCGGTCATTCCTAGGGAAATCTACATCTACATAATACCCTGCAAGCCACCATAAAGGTGTGTGGCAGGGGGTGAATTCTCACCAAACATGCACTACATATCATGCATAAAAAAGGATTAGCATTTATATAGGCACTGTTCAAAACTACGCTATTTAAAAACAAGATAAAAATAGCAAAGCATACAAGCAAAAATATACTGTTAGTTGGGTTAGCTAAGTTCTTATACCAACATGCAGCTACCAATGTTATCATTTGCTTCACTCGTACTGGATATATTTACCGTTATTCATAATCGTAATGGTACGAAGAAAAAAGGACATTTTGAATCTGAAATAGAGAAAACAGTTAAATGCCTGTTAAGTGAATGACTAATAAATTATTTTTTCTCATTGATGTAATTTTGGTGATTATATATTACCCGAAACAATACCTCGATGTGGCTTTCTGGATACTCTGTGCATGAAGATTATGTGACTTCGGTTCTTGTCTTGCTACTTACTCCGCCACCTTTTCTGGACCGTGTCCAGCCACCGTTTGGACCGAATTTACGCTCAGACCCTGCGATGAGGACGCGAGAAGAAGTCTCGCGTTTTTATATCACTCGTAAATCCCTTAGCCCTCGGAATCTTTTCAAAAGCGTTGGTCTTTTTCCCCTGGTCATAACACCTCTCTTGACGCGCCTCGCCGCTTATCTCCCCGCCTATCTCCCTGTATCTCTCTCCTCCGAACGTCTCTGGCAAACGCCTCTAATACGTATCTGTTACGCTCAAGACCGCGCACACGCCAGAGGGCTTTATGGAAGCGATTCCCATCTCTTCGGAAATAAAAGCCGTGGTTGTTATGGCAACGGGGCCGTTTCCAAGTCGTTCTCCGGCCCTCTCTTTTCTCCCGGAATGTTCCTGTGTCGCCTGCATTTTTCAATTCAGTGTGTGGTTCACTGAAGTTAGGCAACATCTGGCATCTCTCATCTCAAATCTTCATTTTTTTTGGTCGATTCCCATTCGCCCTGCTGGAAAATTGAAAGCGAGAAGAGTTTCCTCGAAGATAGTCAAAAAACTATGGCATTCTGATAGTTTTAAAATTAGAGTATACAAAGAGTGTTGGGCGTTTTCTTTATTCAAAAAGTAACATGCATGTTATGATCTTTTTAAGTAGAAAACTGTGACGGTTGCTTTGGACATTTTAAAACTGAAGAATAACCAAACCAGATTCAGGTGTGATGTGGTGGAGACATTTCATATTAATAGAAAGATGGGGATCGGGTTGGTGAGGTGGCTAGAGTACTGGCCTCCCATCCCGAGGTTCGATTCCCGGCAGTGGCGGATTTTTCAGTGGAAAACCGGTCCCCACCTGAATGCCTACTAGTAGTGGAGGGCATTTCAAGTGCAGTACTCTGTCCGTCCGTCCGTCCGTCGGATGGGACGTTAAGCCGTGGTCCCCTTGGTGCCTTTCGTTAAGAGTAGGCTAATGCGGACGCCGGGTTTCTCTTCACCCTTCCTCCGTTCCCAGCAAACTCCTGTCATTACCCAATTATCCACCTATCCTATATGGCGCAAATGACCTCTGCTGTCGGTCGCCTACCCTAAAATAACCTAATAACTATAGAAAGATATCGCAATTTTCCACAAAGTTGTACTTCTGTGGAAAATTGCAATATATTTCTATTATTACTGAAGAATTGGTATTCTTATACTCCTGGTATTGGAAGACCATTGGTATTATGATCTTTTTAAAATCATTTAATGCCAAAGATGTTGTGATATTTTAAAATTTGATGTTTACTACAGTTTTTGTGATCTTTTTAAAATAGAAAAATACCACGGTATTATGATATTATAAAATTGAGGCATATAAGCTTCTTGGTACACGAGTAGTCATTGAGTACCTGATAGAAAAGAGTTTAGTTTACTTCTGTCACCGAAGGAAATTTTCTGAACCCACAATTAAGTTGTAGTTATTTGGGACGGCAATCAACATATAGGTCATTTGCGCCATTTAAGAAGGTGGATAATTGTATAAGGGTGGAAATTTTTCTAGGTAAGGAGGAAGGGTCGTGTAAATGCAGTATCGACATCCAGCCTAGTATTAACGAAAGGCGCCTAGGTGACCACGGATGGACGTCCCATTTGACGGACGGAGTTCTGCACTAGCAGTGCTCTCTACGAAGCACTCATGTAGGGGAGAGGTATGCCAATGAAAAATTTGCCACCGCAGGGATTCGAACTTGGGCTTTTGGGATGGATGGCCTGTACTCTAACCCCCACACCAGCCCCACAAATATAGGCTGTTGTAGCCTCTTCGATATTCCGTTCGAAGGTGCAGTAAGGCATAATGTCGGTAAAAAAGTAGGCGTAGACCAGTAAAAATCTAAGAGAACACTTCTGACAAGCCTTCAATGCAGGGTTTTATGCGGATTTTTCTGTAGTGTAGGAATATATTGATGCATAACTGCTGTATATTATTTTCCTTTGAGTGGTAGCATGGTTTATATATACAGTGCATAACCAGTCACTAACATCCAATTACTTAGACGAAGTACATATCCAATTACTTTCAAGTAAAGTACTGTACAATTACAAGTATAAGGCATGTAAGTAAATATATATGCATAATTATGGATGGAGTATTATTGTTTTACATTCCTTTGCCACACATATCGTGTGGCAGCCAAGCAGGGTATTACTATATTTAGATAGATGAATGTCGGTGTCCGTGGCCAAATGGAATGGAGGCATCTCCACTGCACGTACTATGCATCTAGAGTCTTATGCCCGGTTTTTTGTTTACGCAAAGAGGATTCTGAGACGAGCCGTCAAAAAATACAATGTAATGGAGAGAGAAAGTTTCGTTCATGTCGACATTTACAATGTATTAAGCTCGGGACTGAGCTGAAAGCCTCCGAGTGCGTCCACCGGGCTGCGGATGGTGGGGTCGACCTCTACATATAGAAGTTTGCTGCGAAATAAGCGAATTTACTCCTCGAATAAGCAGTCCGGGACGAAAAGCGACGGCATTCCGAGATGGTATCGGTCTATCTTTTGGTAAGATATGACTTTAAATGATACAGGTTGAAATTTAGACTCAATCTCTTAAATAAATTCCAAGACCATATTTTCAGTGATAATGTTAAAAATATTTTGCGGACCCCAACTTACTATGGTAGACTGGACCATAAGCACAAAATTAGAGAAATAGATTGCCGAACTGACAAATCAAAATGTCCTTTTTTCCTCGTACTATTAGGGATATGAATAACGGTAAATGTATCCAGTACGAGTGTAGCAATGGATAACATTGGTAGCTGCATGTTGGTATAAGGACTTAAAGCTAACCCAACTAACAGCATGTTTTTGTATGTATTCTTTGCTATTTTAATTTTTAATTATAAATTTTATGCATGATATGTAGTGCATGTTTGGTGAGAGTTCACCCACTGCCACACACCTTTATGGTGGCTTGCAGGGTATTATGTAGATGTAGATGATACAGAAACCTCTGAAGATGACGTGACTTGGCCGCCAACAATTATGCTTCCCTTTACCTGGAGGATAGGATGGCAACTCTTCTTCTAATGAGTGAAGGTGGAGACCAGAGTGGTAGGAATAGCGGCACTCATCTGACTACAGGCGTGGTAAAACGTAACACTTTAACGGCTGTAACACTGCGATTTGGAAGTCAACTATCACATTATTATCCCGAGGAGTCGCAGCTACTCCAGTCTTTTCTTTTTATTAAGATGTGATGGAACTTTCTTGAGTAAAATGTTTCATATGTCAATATTAAGAGGTTGGTCGATAGGAGAATTGAGTTGAGGGCTGTGTAAAGGCAGTCTTAGGATTTTTCACCGATGATGATAATGAATGTTATAGGGCTCTCATGTTGTACAAACTGTTTCCCACTGCTTATAGCTAATTGGTTCATCGCTATACGCCCTCAGATATTTTTATGATATCTCAGAATAGATAAAAAGCGCAAGAGGTTTCACCCATTTTTCGGTCTATCAGACTGCATGGTAATCTAGATCTACATCTACATAATACCCTGCAAGCCACCACAAAGGTGTATGGTAGGGGGTGATTTCTCACCAAACATGCACTACATATCATGCATAAAAAAGGAATAGTATTAATATACTAGTCAGAACTTCACTATTTAAGTTCAGTAATCTACATCTACATAATACCCTGCAAGCCACCACAAGGGTGTGTGGCAGGGGGAGTAATCGTGGAGTTCAGACCATTGGGCGTAGGAATTTTATCGCCGTTGGTCCAATGCTCGTTCTTGATGAACTCTTTACCGTCAGTGACCAGACCCAACTTTGAATCGAACCATATTTTAACGTTCTTTCGAGATAATCGTAAGAGACACGTGCAAAATAATCCTAAAAACCTCTCCTGAATTTTTTAAAGACAATATTGATTGAATTCGTTATTGTCCCTCTTTATAAGCGAAATAAATAACTTAAATCTTTGCATCATACAATATATCTCCATAATTTTTTAAAATATGTCCTTAACTACCGCTGAGTGATGAGGTTTTTATTTAGCTCTTTAATGCTCCTGCACGAGGCTGTTGCATTTATGGCTAACACGCTTTCATTAATACCTGTCCATTATAACGTTCCATAATGCATGTAGGTAGATGATGTTGTTCTGATGCATGTTTGGTGATGGTTCACTCCCTGCCACACACAACAATCTTAGAGGTGATCGCGGGGTACAGCGTCGATGTAAACGTACCTTGACCATGAGGCCACTATCAGTAAAAAAACGGACTCTCGAGATTCCTCTCGGCTTTCGTCTACGGTCCGATTTGCGACATGGAGACGTAGTTCAAGCCGACCCGATAGAATGGCAAGGTGAGTTCGATGCCACCGCGGAAGTGACGCGTTAAAGAGGACGCCACCGCACGCGACACTTATCACGCCATTCTGAGCGTGTTGCTCGGAAAAACAATGGCCGTTGGCTCTTCCAATTAGCGGCCTCATCCCCCCCTGAACCGTCCCATTCGCTGCGGGCAATGTTATCTCCGCCTCGTTACCGGACTCGTTTTAAAGCGACGCTAAATCCCTTTAGAGGGTATAATCAGAACGATCATCGCTTTGCACTCGCAAGGATGTGGAAATGGAAGGGCGACCCCGCATAAATGCACCAGTTTAAGCAAGTGAAGGGTCCCGGGTAAAGGTGATTATCGGCAGTAAAGGGATCGATGCCATTTCCCTCTTCAGACATCATCTGCATTTCGCCGTATCTAATGGTGTTTTTACGATGTTTGATTCATAACTAATTAGTGTGGATTTAAGGTCCACGAGATCAATTATATATTGATAAATGATGTAGTTTTGCAAAGCTTTTTACCGGAGCCCCGTTTGATACAGCAGACGAACCTTTTGTGTGTGGATTGAATATTTCAGTGTATATATGAAGCCGATCTATTTTCTGATGACGTTTGAAAGACCGGTCAGACAGACAGGTCTAGGACTGTTGAGTTTTCCACTGACAATGAAAGGTCCCACAATGCATTGGCATGATGAGACTGCGCCACAAATAAAACATCTATTCTGCGTGCTTGGTGAAGGCTCAGCCAATGCTACACACCGTTGTGGTGGCTTGCAAGGTATTGTAGAAGTAAATTATTTATACCATTGCACATTACCAACATCAACATAACATGTCACTTCAAGAAGCCTAGTTAAAATAAACCTCCCCTTTATACTACAGAGAAAATGCACAAATTACACATAAGTGAAAATTGTAGATTGACCATTGTTTCCAAGGATAAGGTTAGGATATGTAAAATTAATATTTGATGATTTGTGCATTTTGCAAGACCCATTAATCAATGAAATACACTGCGTCTAAAAGTTTTCCTTGACTGTTGGGTGATTGTAAATTTATAGTTTCTTTCACGCATGATATTATTAGTAATCTCCATTTTAAAGCTATCGATACGGAAATCAATTTCTCTAATATTATTCTTCTTGTCAAATCTAACATAATAAGCTAGAGTTTTTAATATTGATATTTAACATCTTCATGAAACCTGTTCGTTTTAAATTTTTGTGGGAGATTTAATTGGTATTTTAACCTACGATATGATAATGATTCCACCTTAATTCTTCTAGTACTTTTGATACACTGCAAATCATAACACTTTTTAACAAACCTAGCTGCTCTACGCTGCACACCGTCTAGCTCTCTGAACGAACCCAATTCATTCGGGACACATGCACTCGCTGTAATTTCAAGGTGGGGCCTAACGAACGAAAAGGAACATTGATTTTTGTCTTCTTGCCACATTACCTTATTTCTCTTTTTAAAAATCCTAGCTTTATCTTGGCTTGGCTAAATATTCCCCGGGTGTGTCTTCCCCACGATAAATCTTTAGTGATTGTAACACGAACGTACCTATCTTGTGGTTTCAAAGCTTTCAGTTGCCGTGTTACTAATTCAATAAGATCACTCTATCGAATTATTCCTCTACCAAAAATTAATATTTACACTCCTTTTATGGGTTAGTTCTAATTACTATTTGTTCACCACATTACATTTGCATCTACATCTACGTAATGTCCTGCGAGCCACCATTAGCTTGTGAGGCAGGGGGTGAAGATCACCAAACATTCACTATTGACGTACAACTAGGATACTACATGGAAACATGCTAGATAATAGGGTCACATGCAGCTAGATGGTTAGTATCTACAAGTAATAAAGAGATTGATTGTTAATACATGCATCATGTACTATACACTACTCTAACAATATTTCACCTACCTATTCCTTCGCCTTCAAATTGCTTACCCCATGTGATACCCCATCTACATTTAGATCTACATCTACACGATACCCTGCAAGCCACCACGAGGGTGTGTGGCAGGGGTGAAGATCACCAAGCAAGTACTACTGACATGCAAACAAGCAACTATAGGGTCTTATGCAACTAGATTGTTAGTATCTATAGTATTTAAGGGGTTAATACATGCATCATGCACTACAGAATACTCTAAAATATTTCCCCTACCTATCCCTTTGCTATGCTGCCTATTCTGTTATCTCATAGTACAGTGAAAAATGCCATTTTGAATCTATATGTGCGACAATCTATCTCTCTAACCTTATTTATCTGGTCGAATCTAGCAAGGGATCGGGTTGGTGTGGTGGCTACAGTAGGTACTGGCCTCCCATCCCGAGGGTCCGGGTTCGATTCCCGGCAGTGGCGGATTTTTCATTGGAAAACCGGTCCCCACTTGAGTGCCTAGTGGAGGGCATTTCAAGTTCAGTACTCCGTCCGTCGGATGGGACGTTAAGCCGTGGTCCCCTTGGCGCCTTTCGTTGAGAGTAGGCTAATGCCGACGCCGGGTTTCTCTCCACCCTTCCTCTGTTCCCTGAAAAACTCCTACCATTACCCAATTATCCACCTATCCTAAATGGCGCAAATGACCTAAGCTGTCGGTCGCCTCCCCTAAATAACCAACCAATCGAATCTAGCATAATACGATGGTGTTTTTAATATGTGCCTAACATCTTCAGTAAAGCTATCCGATTGAAATTTCTCTAATAGATTTAATCTGCACTTTAACCTACGCTCTGATAGGGATTCCCGCTATATCCCATCTACATCTACGCAATACCCTTCAAGCCTCCGCGAGGGTGTGTGGCAGGGGGTGAAGGTTTTTTCCCTTTCCACTATAACATACAACTCTGCTTTGACCTCAGTTCTCAGTGCGCATGCTTGACGGTGGCTCACTCTCGGCCGTACTCCCTCTCGTTGGCTTTCAGGGTAATGTTTAGGTGCCTGCTACTCAGTGGGATAAGCTAGCGAAACTTGATTGTATTTGACTGAAATACATCGTTTTATCGTGAACGAGGTAAGGAGTACGTCTTCAAATTTGAAGAGTCAGGCTCAACGAAAAAGAGATCGCGAGAAATAGGCTGGTGTAATCGAAAACCGGTTGAGGTGGGCCGATTGGCGTTGGAGGTTTAACGCCACCGTGTCTGGTGAAGGTGCACCCTCTGCTTCACAGATTCGAACAGGCTTGCAAAGGTACTCGTTAGAAGTGGAGCGGGCGAGCGTGTGCATTTGTTCATGACATACGTTACGAGCATGATTATGCGTTCTCGTTCTAATTGGTGCAGTAGCCTGATGTGCACCGAGTTGGTCCGCCGCAGAGCGATCCAAGACTCTATTTATTGCGAGAGGCGCAACCGCGGTTGACGGCTAATAATATGCTAACTGAATTATCGCGGATCGGTGGGACGATGCTCCTGGTCTTCGCAGATCGGCAGTGGCAGAAGGGGAATGCTATTATCTTACCACAGGATACCTCGATTTTCCCGCTGTGAAACCCACATCTACCAGCCTATCTAAATACAACCCCTTAAATCAAAGCTATGGTGCTTGAAATGGGGCTTCCTTAAGCCAGGTATGCAATACCGTCGAGTAAACAACCCTGTAGCTAGTATCTATATCATCAGTTTGCACGTTAAGTATGCTAATTTTAAGATGCAAGGCTATGTTTCAATATAGCTCATGATTTCAAGTCATCATCATATTGTTGGTCAAATTGTTCCGTTTTTTTCCCGTGTCAAATGGCTGCAGACGTTTCGTTGTACATCTACATAATACCCTGCGAGCTACAGCAAGGGTGTGTGTTACAGGAGGTGAAAATCACCATGCATGCACTAATGACATGTAAATTAAGAGTTAGAACTAAGACAATAACTGTCTACATAGTAACGAAGTGATTATTGGTAAGAAAGATTTTCACCAAGTATATTTCTCTGTATTTTCCTAACGTAACTAACACGACACTTAGAATTAATACAAGAGTTAGGGTGGGAATCATTATCCAAGTGCAGGTTAAAGTACAGATTAAATCTATTACAGAAATTTAAATCGGATAGCTTTACATCTACATCTATGGAGGCCTGCAGGACGTTATGTAGATGTGGGATCAATCATTTATTTACAACGTTGATACTTATCATTTATTTATGCGTCACACAGATTTCCAACGTGTTTCCAGTATGTGATAACATGTGCCTCTTTACAAAACGTACCGTTTCAGGATTTACTTAGTGAAATTGTTCAATGACTGAAAATGTAACTGAGTTGATTTATTCACAACGGGGGTTTCTACAATTTTGTTGAAAAACAATCCTTGAAGATGACATAAATAGTTACAATTGGTATCCGAATTAAGTAGTTTTGATCAGAGAGCTAGACAGTGTGATGCGTAGAGCAGTTAGGTTTGTTAAAAGGTGTTACGATAGGTTTAGTAGTGTATCAGAATTAATAGAAAAATTAGGTTGGGAATAATTATCAGGTCGTAGGTTAAAATACAGATTAAATCTATTTCAGATATTTAAAACGGATAGCTTTACTGAAGATGTTAGATGTATATTTTCAAAAAACCAGCGTATTATGCTATATTCGATTATGTACGTAAGATTAATAGATTGTCGTACCGATAAATTTAAAATGTAATTTTTTCCCCGTACTAGTGAACGTGATAGGCAGCATAGCAAAGGGATGGTTAGAGAAATACTGTAGTCTGTAGTGAATAATGGATGTGTTAACAACCAATCCCTTTCATGCTACATTGCATGAGACCCTTTAGTTTCTTGCTTGCATGTTAGTAGTGCATGCTTGGTGACCTTCACCCCCTGCCACACACCCTAGCGGTGGCTTGCAGGGTATCGTGTAGATGTAGATGTAGATGTACTACGTAGATACTAACCATGTAGCTGCATGTGACCCTATTATTACCATGTTTCTAGGTAGTACTCTATTTGCATGTGAATAGTCAATGTTTTGGTGATCTTCACCCTCTGCCTCACACCCTCGCGGTGGCTTGCTGGGTATCTCGTACATCTAGATGTAGATGCGTAGAAATTTGGGTCGTGAATAAAGGATTTCAGTAATATTTGCAACATTTTTTTTCGTTTATCATTATGCACCTGCTTGTAGCATGTAAGTTGTTCATGTTCAGTAAGTATTCACCTTTACAACATACCCTCATTGCGGCTCTCAGGGTATTACGTAGATGTGTACTAAGAATTATTGTTTTCCTTGTGCATGAACGCGTATCCTTCGCCCTCGCCTCCCTGGCCATTGGGCGCGCGGGGGAGCTCAGCTTCCGAAAGGAAGGAGTCAGCGACCAAGGCTTGGCGTCCAGTCCCGCGAGTACGAGTGTATCTCACTGGTCTCCCCCGTCCACAAGCCTCCCCCTCCTACCCTCAGCTCCCTCCTTCCAACCGGCTCTCCCCACCCCCTCCCCCGTGACCAGGACTCCACCTACTCCCCCCCTCGCCGCACCTCCCTCTCTCTCTCTCTCGCCCTCCCCCACCCATTTGCTCCCCGTCTTACTCCGTCTTACAATTATACTCGGCAAGCCATCAACCTCGTCTCCGCATCTTCCCGCTCAACCCACCCTCTCCACGACGAACCCTTTACTCTCTCTCTCTCTTACGTACGCCACGGAAACCCCACCCACTCTCCTCCATCCTCCTCGTCCACACAGCTTCTCCCTCTCAGCAACAGCAGAGGCGGGGGAGAGCGTACCATCCCCTGCCCCCGTTGCTCTCTCCAAACAACAACAACGTTGGTGGAGAGTGTATTTTTTTATTTTATTTCCTTCTCTGCTGCGTGAAGCCACTTGGTTCCCTCCTCCATCATCTCCCTCCCTTGTCCCCCCTCCCTCCCCCACCGCCAGAACCTCCCCGCCTACCGCTCAGTAATAACCCCCTCCCGTGCTCGCCCACCCCACAGCCCTTACCACCCACCCCACCTCCTCTCCATCCCCTCCTCATGTTCCTTCCCACTCCCTTCCCACTTTTCATCCCGGTCATTACTCCTGTGACCTCGACTCTTCCCCCCACCACCCCCCACCTCCTCCCCCTCCTATCCTTCCCAGCATCCCCATCTTGGCCCATCCCTCCTCTCCCCCTCTCCTTCCACTTAACTCTCTCCTTTTTCCCTCTCCCTCTTTCGAGAACCATCATCCCCTCTTCTCTCTGCCTCCCAGCTCCTCCCACTATGTCCTCCCCACGCTACACACAGCACATCTCGTACCTCTTCCTTCTTTTTCCTCCTTCATCTTTGTCTCCTCTCCCTCCCTCTCCGTTTTTCTTGTTCTCTCCCTCTCTTATTCTCCACGTAGGCTGCCCCAACGGATTAAAAATCTTTCTCCTCTCCCTTCTACACTCTATCCACTCCACTCTTGTGTCCTTACGACAACATACACTCCCGAGACCGACGGCAAAGCGTCTCGAGTCTTCTTCTGTGGCTGTGCGCGCGGGAGTTTGAGTGTGACGTTCGAATTTCGAGCTTACAGGATCGATTTTATAAATCTTCCGTTTGAGTAAACGTCGGTTGATCTTCAGCAATATCAAAATAATATCATGCATTCACCATAAGTTGTTTAGCAGGGAGTGAATCACACCCTGGATTACGTATAATTTTTTTCAAGGGATTATTAACTATATTCTACTCGAAGTATAACATTAAAAATATTTAATTAGCTAAGAAAGCATGCAAAAAATGCCGTTAGCTGGGTTAACATAAAGTCTTTATACCAAAATGCAACTACCGATTCTATCTATTGATGGATAGAAACGGCAGAAATGTTTTTTAAAATATAGTATCTAACTTCTTTAGTAAAGCTTGCCGTTTTAAATTTCTGCAGGAAATGTAATCTGTACATTGACCTTCGATCTGGTAACTATCCCCAACCTAATTCTTCTATTTATTCTGATACACTACGAAACCTATCATAATGCCTTTTAACAAACATAGCCGCTCTACGCCGCACACTGTCTAGCGTCCCGCTGTCAGGTACGGGATCTCGGATTCTTTCTTCGTATTGTCGATGTCATTATCAATACCGTTAACTTCCCTAGAAGGTCAATTTCTTGCAGAAATGGTAGTGACGACTCTCTTTACCAATTGTGAAACATGAATTGAAGCCCCAGGCAAATCAAAGAAAAATGACGATAAGTCTTTCGCTCCCCTGAGCGAAGTTAAGTCACGATAACGTGAACGTGTGCGTCATATAGCCTTCGTGATAGAGTCATAGATCAAATTCGAATCAATAAATCTTTTTCCTCTTATGGAGCACGGAAGGATGACGGTTAATTGACTTTAGACCAGCTCTTTTTTTTACTGGGAATCATGAATTACAACAGTTCTACTCTCAATGATAAAGCGTAGAATAATCATGGGCTGGTATTGACAACTAGTGCCACTTAAGTCAAATTTCACAGAAATAAACAATGTCGTCAGATTTATGTTTGAGTTATCAACATCTACATCTGCATAATAATCAGCGACCCACCACGAGGGTGTGTGGCAGGGGGTGGAGATTACCAAGCATTTACCTACAACTATGAGCTACCAAGAACTACTTGATGCCACTGCCACGCAACCATGAAACTATGCATGAAACTAATACTTACGGTGCATTGCTAACCACGCAACTAAAAGCTACCTCTCCAATCTACTCCAGCACTATTTGATCTGCTATGCTGCATATTATTCTCTTATGGTACGCGTGAATAATGACATTTTAAGTCTATCGTTGCGACAATATATCTTTCTAGTCTTATTTATCTGATCAATTCTTGCATAATGCGTAGGGTTTCTAAGCACTTTAAACACACCCTAAGACTTTTTAACGTACCTATCTGCGCTGCGCTTCACTCTGTATATTTCTGTGGTCAAGCCAAATGCATTCTGATCCCATACAATGGTTGTATATTGTACGTCTACATCTATGTATAACCCTACTAGCCAGCATAAAGATGCATGGTAGGGGGTGAATTCGCACGAAACATGAACCAGATATCATCCATAAAAAGTATTAGTAATAATATTCCAATGAGTACTTCGCAATTTAAAAAAGATAAAAATAGTAAGCAAGCTTGCAAAAACATGCTGTTCATGTCAACATGCAACTACCACTATGCTATCCACTGATACACTCGTATTTATGATATTGGATATATTTATAGTTATTCATATCCCTAATTGTATGAGGGAAAAGGGACATTTTGAACCTGTCAGTTTGGCAATCAATTTCTCTAATCTTGTTATTATAGTACTCTCTACCATGTAAGTTGGAGATCGCGAAATATACTTTAAACGTCATGAGAGAAAATATTATGTGGGGACATATTTAAGAGATTAAGACTAATTATCAACCTACGCTCTGACAATGATCCCCATTTTAATTCATTTAATAGACTGGTTACGCTAATCTAGTTATCATACCGTCCCTTTACAAGTCTTGCCCTTCTATACTGCGCACGTCCAAGTTTATTATTTAGACCTCTTTCGTGGGGATCCCATACACTGGCAGCGTATTCCAAATGAGGTCATACAAGGAAAAAGTAGCTAATTTCTCGTACATGATCATCACAATTACCCAGTACTATTGTGATGAAACCCAGTTTACGATTAGCTTGACCCATTATTTCACGTAGGTATGTGTTTCTCCAAGAAAGATCATGTGTCAGTCTTATTCCAAGATATTTAAAAGATTCCACGTTTTTAAACTTATCATTCCTTATCTTGAAGGTTCTAAGAGGAGAATAATTCTTTTTCCAAAAATTCATTAACAGCTTATTTATAATTTTATTTATAGTTAGGGCATAAATCTTAAATAGTAGTACTCCTTTGCTTTCTAGTCAGATATCTCTAGTACTCTTACTAATAAATTATAGCTTTCTTTTGGCGTAGCTCATATTTTACTAGTTGTCTTAGTACGGACAGCCAGAATATCTCTAATCCACAGTATAATGTTGCTGTTTAACCGATAAGATTTTATTTTCACAACTTTATTGCTACGAGAAATCCTATCAAAAGTTATCATGAAATTAAGAAATTTAGCATCCACTGGACATATTTTTTAACAGAAGCAAAAGTATCCTGACAAAATAGTCCGTTCTGTTTCACAAGATCAGCTCTAATGGAGGCCAAGCCGAACCTTGGACACGTGATGAATGTGAGGGATATCGCCGGTAGTTAACACGACTGCTCCTAATCGCCACTTTTAAAATTGGGCGTTAAGTTAGCAGTTTTCCAATCTTTTGGTACGACGTGTTCCGTCAGGGATGTATTAAATGTTAGAGATATTTCGGAAAATTAGCTCTCTTTTTACGCGGTAGTGAATTTGATCAGGCCAAGGGACCTTGCTGGGGCTTAAATAGTTTGTCATGTGATATATTCTATGTAAAATTGTTATTTTCTCAATAATCTCTCCATATCATTCAGGCAAAAGCCGTATTTAGTCCTTGAATGATTGGAAAAGGGGAGGAAACCCGCATGAATTGATATCCGACATTTTGAATGCAACAATCTCATTTGTCATCGGACCTCTAAGATTTTGATCTAGGATGCGTGAAGATACTACCTAGATAACTTATATGTTCAATAATCCATTATAATGTTTTGTTACTGAATGAGTTGCCTACATTTTTAAGTTGAAATGTCTTTACGCCAGGGTAACTGTGCATTAAATGTGTAACATTTTTCGTAATAAGTTTATATTCACAACCAAATGATTTTGCAGGTCAGTATAGTTGGATCGGTGTGTTGCGACCTAAGGATATTTGTTTTTGACGTTCAGCTTAAGAGAAAGTTCGGTTAGGCAGTGAGACGTTCACAGTCGGAACGAGGTAATAACCTAGTTCTACTACTGTCGAAGAATGTATTCATCGACATGTATCTACATCTACACAATACCCTGCAAGACACCGCGATGGTGTGTGGCAGGGGGTGAAGATCACCAAGCATGCACTACTAACATGCAAACTAGCTACTATATTGTCTCATGTAACTTGATTGTTAGTATCTATAGTATTTAAGGGGTTAATACATGCATCATGTATTCACGAATAAAAAGGAAGTCCTCAGGCTTGACTTGGTGTAACTGCATGAAAGTAGCCAATAGGGAAACCACTTCGTAAGATTCCTCAATATTTTATTGTAACACATTGGATAAGCTAATTTTCAATTCCAAGTGCAAATATGATGTCTCAGGCAGAAATGGTGTATACATGCTTCAATGTAATAACTGTGATGCCATTTACCTTGGTCAAACCGGACGAGCTATTCACACCCGCGTGAAAGAACACAAAAACGGTTTAAGAAAAGGGATTATAGCTCCCAATTTGCCAAACACCTCATTGAAGAAGACCACACCAGTGACTTCATCCCCAAAGTGCTCCATACCCAGTGCAAAGGCCGCAAGTTGAACTTCCTCGAACAGTTGGAGATAACGTCTGCTACCAAAAGCAACGTACATTTGTTAAATGAATATATGTTCCCTTCCAACTCTCCCTTCCTGACCTTAACTTTTCTCTCCTCCCCAACTTGACCCATCTCCTTAACCCTCCCTCCTCCTCCGGCCAAGTCACAACTAGTACTGTCCTCCCCTCTCCTGTTTCCCCCACACTTCCTATTGTTGCCCCAACCCATGGATCACGTGAACACCTTTGCAGGTATACGAGGAGCTCGCTGACTCTCCGCGCTTACCTTGAAGATGATTGGTATACAATCGAAACCTAGGCCGGTGTTACAATAAAATTTTGCTGAATCTGACAAAGTGGTATCTCTTTTTGCTACCAATGCATTCACGACCAAAGTAATTTCTTTTGATTATTCTTTTTGAGCATTTATCAAGTTGCAGTCTTGTTTGAAATGACATTACTAACATTCAAACGTGTTGGAATGAACCCAAAATATTCGTGGGTGATTGTATATGGGCACTGAATATTTTCATTTATAATTAACTTTGGAATAGTTGTACCATTTCAGGTCTGAAAAAAAGTTATCAACATCTACATCTACATAATACCCTGGAAGCCACCACAAAGGTGTGTGGCAGGGGGTGAATTCTCACCAAAAATGCACTACAAGTCATACATAAAAAAGGATTAGTATTTATATAGGTACCTACCGTTCAAAACTACACTAAAGCATACATGCAAAAACATGCTGTTTGTTCGGTAAGCTTTAAGTCCTTATACCAACATGCAGCTACCAATGTTATCCATTGCTACACTAATCCACATCTACACGATACCCTGCAAGCCACCGCGAGGGTGTGTGGCAGGGGGTGAAGATCACCAATCATGCACTACTAACATGCAAACAAGCAACTATAGTGTCTCATGCAACTAGATTGTTAGTATCTATAGTATTTAAGGAGTTAATACATGCATCATCACTCGTAGTGGATATATTTAACGTTATTCATATCCCTAATAGTACGAGGAAAAAATGTATGTACGCATAAATGTTATATGTACGAATAAATTTTGTTTATTTGAACTTGAGAGGAACTGTTTTGGCGACGAAGATTCGGAGGAAGACCTTTAACACCTGTTTGGGAGAAGGAATTTCGGGCCTCGAAATGTTGCAGGGGAGCGGAATTACCTTCCCGGACAGCTACTGGAATTCGTCGCAAACAATCCACCCATATATTTTTTATCTGTCCATCTCACTTTTATATGTTATCTCTCCCATTCCCTAATCTTTTATGCTTCCCAGCCAATCGCTTCGCCCTTCAAACATTCACCACTCTTGGCTATATTAAGCCATTAATCCATCACCCAGCTCCCGCTCTATCGCCTCTGCCCATCTGAATATTTTCTTGAGGGCCTCCTTGGTCCAGCTCCTCGGTCCAATCCGGCCCTTTGCATACCATTATATTCCGGACGGATATCTAGGCTCGCACTCTATAAACCGAATAAATAGCGCAATCATCTCCACTGTTTTTGTGTCTCTATTTTTACTCAATGTCAATGACTGATTATGTGAAGATAAGTGACGAACATTTATAGGAGCAAAAACTTGTGTGAACATTGTAAGGCGGACAAGGACACGCAGGCCCAATTCATGAAATGATGGAAGTAATTCTAAGATCTTTGTGATCACGGTGATTTTTAGGTTACATCTACTGAGTGCCCCTCAAGACGATCAATCTGTATTTTTTAGGGTGTGAATATTCCCTCGTACTACAGAACACAATTGGCAGCATAGCAAAGGGATAGGTAGATGAAATATTGTAGTCTGTAGTGCATGATGCTTGTATTACCAACCAATCCATTCATTACTATGTAGATGAAAACGTGTAGCTGCATGTGCCCCTATTATGTAGTGTGCCATCATGTACTATCTTGTTTGCATGTCAAAATTCATGTTTGCCGAACTGCACTCCCTGCCATACACCTTTGCGGTGACTTGCAGGGTATCGCGTAGAGGTAGATAAATCGTCAGTTAGTTTACTTACAAAAAAATGTGTTTGTAGATATATTAGTGCTTCCTCTTTGTGCTTAACTTTTATTCTAAGAGTCTTTCCCTAAAATTTCTTTCTTAATTTCCGCTTATGCATATCTACAGCTATAATTACGTAATACCCTACGAACCACTGAGAGTATGTGTGGCAAGGGGCGATATCGAAATTTACATAATACCCTGACAACCACCATAAATGTGTGTGGCAGGGGGTGAATTATTACCAAACATTCACTACATATCATGCATAAAAATTACTAATAATATACTAGTCTAAACTTTAATGTTTCACCATTCATGTTTTATTTGCATGCAACTACGACTTACAGCACTAATACTCATGCACATGTATTTGGTCGAGTTCAGAATGTATGCATAACAAATAATGGTCGAGCTTTTTCTAGATATGTTTAGATCATAGCATCGCTCATATTCCCTGGGGTTAACACTGACACGAATGAATGGGTAAAGCTAATTGTAAACTGGGATTCATCAAAAGAGTACTGGGTAAATGTGACGATCATATGCGAGAAATCAGCTACTTTTCCCTTGTTAGACCTCATTTGGAATACGCTGCCAATGTATTGGATAAATATGAAATAGGCCTAAATAATTTACTCGAACGTGTACAGCGAATATCGGTAAGACTTGTTAAGGGACGGTACGATAACTGTACTTCTCCTTCTACCCTGCAAGCCTCCGTGAGGGTGTGTGGCAGGGGGTGAAGATCACCAAACATGCACTATTGACATGCAACTAGGCTACTACATAGAAACATGCTACATGATATGGTCACATGCAGCTGCATGGTTAGCATCTAACGGTAGCAGAAGGAGAAACTTTTACTTTAAGTCAGTTGGCTTTATTAACGCTCGTTGAGTGTGCAGTGACACTAAAAGGGAAATTCGAAAGAATTCGCAACTTATTTTTCTGGATGTAGAAAGAATAGAGATATATTCCGAGTGATATACCATTTCTGCACCACATTTTAAATTCTTGCTTTACTTAGTAATTCACCCCTGTATATATTGAAAATAATTCCTTTTTCATGAACTGATGTGTAATTACAGCAGCAGTGCAGAAACATTTGTGGTTTTATCTGTCAATGTTTTAAATTTGTTACAGGATGAAATTATTCGAAATACGTGCAACGGAAAGATCTTCGTCGCCGATCACTTGGGTCGAAGTAGGAGAAAACGGGGAATTTGAAAAACTGGCTGTAAGGAACGGTCTTCAGTGGATTAATGGTGAGTCTGCTTCATTGCTAATGTTTTTCATTAACAATTATTTTCATTTTTACATAGAGTTTTTCGCGCCTTTCTTTGTGATTCTGTTAGGTACTTCCGGTCGATGGCAGGCTGTCCTCTGATATCCGAGACTTTCCGCCGATTCTCAAAGATTGTTTCGAATCTCTAGACTTTTCTCAGGCGATTCTCGACTATTCTAGTTGCGTCTAGAAGCTTGCTAGTTTAAGCATTGTTATGAATAGAAGTTTGTTTTCCTTTCGTTCTGTTTGAAATTCACATAAAGCGATTGCTGTTAAGAAACTGAACTTGAAAATACGGTCGCGTTTCTCCACTTTCTACCATCTTGGAATTAATTTGTTTTTGTGGATAAGTTTATTTCGTGAACTGATTTCTTTTTTTAGATAGCAATTTATATTTCTATACAATAAATCTTAATTGCATATAATTAGTGCATGGTTGGTGATCTTCACCTACTACCACACACCCTCACTGTGGCTCGTTGGGTATTGCGTTGGTGTAGATGTAATGATGGAATGATTCTGCTGGGGAAATGAGTTCATGAGCAATGGGATGGGGGAATTTCATGTCAAGATATAGGTATTGGCTGCGGAGAAACCATTGGGCATTGGAAATGGAGCGAAGGATACCGTATTTCAAGCGTTGAAGGTGAAGGAGTTTATGTTGCGAAGCGTGAGCCCACCATGGCGCTGCATGTCTGACAATAAAACGAATCATGGTAAGGTAAAGGGCGCAGAAGCAATTACCAGGAGATCAGCTAAATTTGGTAAAGACCGTCATGATAATTGTATTAGCGTTACCAATTTAATAGAAGAACTAGGATGGGAATTACTATAAGAACGCAGGTTTAGACTTAGGTTTAAACTTTTACGTAAATTCGGAGGTGAATTGTCTACAGAATACGTTATATATATAATAAGAACTTCTGCGTATTATGCTACGTTTGATCAGACTAACTAGATTAGAGAGATAGATTGTCGTACCGATAGATTGAAAATGTCATTTTTGCGCGTACTATAAGAGAGCACAATCAAACAAAATCCTTTTCTTATGCATGATATGTAGTGCATGTTTGGTGAGAGTTCACCCCCTGCCGCACGCATTTATGGTGGCTTGCAGGGTATTATGTAGATGTAGGCAACCTAGCAAAGGGAAAGAGGTAGGTGAATTATTATTAGAATAGTCTATGGTGCCTGTATTAACAACCAATCCCATTAATACTATGTAGATACCAGCCATCTCAGCATGTGACTCTATTATCGAGCATGTCTCCATTAAATATCCTTGTTGCATGTCAATAGTGCATGTTTAGTGTTCTTCACCCCCTGCCATACACCTTCGTGGTGGCTCACAGGGTATTGTGTGGATGTAGATGAACCACACGGAAGGTTACATGTTTGGGGAGCTCTGTTCTCATCAACCAGATCGACCTGAGTTTGAATATTATGTTTCTAGGTGCTTTACTTTCCTTGTGGAACCTCACTTCCTCTCACATTTCCTTTGCCTTGCAGGTGGCTCTGCGAAATGCGTCTTCCCCTGTCGAACCAACATCGTTTCTACACAAAATACTAAGCCGTGAGGGTGTGTACTTAAAATGAGAAACGAATGACCCATCATTCTTCCCTACTTCCCTCCAACGGCCATCCGACTCAACCCTCCAAATCCTCTCTCCCCTTCGAGCCTCCTTAGGGGTTGTATTTCTTCTCTCTCTTCTCTTTTCATATGCTCTTAATCTCTTACTACCATCTCTTGTAAGACTCTTGAGTCCGTCTTTAACAAGCATGAAATCTTAAATTTTACCCTTACTCCTCCTCCCTTTCGTCTCCTCCTCCCCCACTTTCCGATATCAACCCCTGTCATTACTCATCCCTCGACCCTCTCCTTCCTCCCTTTCAACCCTTCCACCCCTCCCTCCCGATCTTTCTCACCACCTCCCTGTTACACCCCCACGTTAAAAATGATCCCTTCGACGCGGCATAATCCTACAAGCCACCGCTAGGGCGTGCGTTATGGAGTACCCAAGCACCAGACTTGAATTCCAAGGCTCTAATTGGTATTTTATTTAGTTAAAATAGATTTAGTGTACCCTGAATGCGTACCTAAAATGTTTCCACTATGTAGGAAGATTTCACATTTTTTTGGGATCGGCACGAGGACGGTATGATTAAGGAATCAGAGCGTGTGCAAAGAATATCATCTAGATACGTCCGTAGTCTAGGCCGTTATGATAATTGTATTAATGTTACTAGTTTAACAAAAGAACTAGGGAGGGAATTACTACCATTACGCAGATTAATATTTAGACTAAACCTTTTATGTAAATTCGAAGATTATTTGTTTACAGATTAGGTTAGATATATATTAAGAACCCTTGCATATTATGCTAGGTTTGATCAGATTATCATAATTAGAGAGATAGATTGTCGATTGTCGTACTGATAGTTTTAAAATGTCATTTTACCCAAGTAGCATAAGAGAGCACAATTGGCAGAATATCAAAAGGTTAGGTAGGTAAATGTTTTAAATGTAGTTTGTAGTGCATGATGCATGTTTAAGTATTATTATCACGTGCATGATACGGAAATGCTGATAGATATTTTAAGAATAATTTTTTTCTAACCAGTAATCAATCCATTAATGTGTAGTTACTAACCACCTTGTTACACGTGACTGTTATATTTAGCATCTCTCCATGAAACAGTAGCATTGTAGCTCTTATTTGCATGTGAGTAGTGCATTTTTGGTGATCTTAACCCCCTGCCACACACTGTCGTAGTGGATCGCAGGGTATTACGTAGATGTAGATGTACCTATTACTTCGTTACATTTAAATATTGCAGGCACGGTGATGATTCACCAGCTGCCACACAACTTCGTGATGGGATACATGGAGGTAGATGTACTGAAAAGCACAAAAATAGTAGCAGTAAATACAAATTTTAAGGTGCTCAAGATATTATGATCGTATCGAACCATAAACATCCAATACCGTTGTAAGAACAGCTATACCGTTAATTCCGTTCGTAATCATAATTATTCTAATGTATTCAATAAGCATAATAGATTTTTCTATCATAGCATTCTTCTTTTGTGCAAACCTGCTTATGTAATACGGCTTCTAATTGAAAACTGTTATTCTTGTTACATATACACAGCACACACGCTATTTCAATAGCGTAGATTCCTAAATAATTTCTATTGGTCTCACGAGGACCCTTTGTCGAGTGAAAAATGAATGGGAAGTGTAGTAGAGAAAATCCATTGACTTCGAATGCGTGGAAGTTGTAGCAAAATATGTTAAATAAATTAATAATGCTATTATGAAGAGGTTAGCCGATAAATGAATGGAATTGAGATCTACATCAATCTTCGCATTAATTGCCATTGAATTGAATATTGAATATAATTTTATTGTCCTGGTGCAACAACTCCGTAAGAACAACATACAAAAATCAGTAAACGACCTCTCAAGAGGATTACAGTATTGAATTTACTAGCAACTATGGATAATGAAACCAACAAATATATGAAAGAAAATACAACAAGCAAGCAAGAAATGGAAAATGAAATTTCAATCAAACATTCAATCATGACTATGGCACTCAAATTATTCTCAATAATGGTATTTAATCTGCACTCGGTTCAATAGAATGGGCTTAAGTTTACAAATAATTTTTTACAGTTTGTTTACATTGTAAAATTGATAAACAATAATAAATAATAATGTACTCTCAAAATTTATACAGTAAAACATACAATCTTCACACGTTATTTCATGATGTTTTGTTCCTCCATCAATAAATTTTAGAGATTGGATTTATACAGATGAGGAGTGGAGGATTTTTTTTATGTTCAATGGCAGGGAGTTAAACAAGGAAGTTCTCGATACCAAAAATGAATTATGATTTACAGTAGATCATTGCCCAGGATAATATAAATAATTTGGGTCAGCTCTGGTACATACATATATATTATTTGGCTTTGTTACAAATATATCTGTGAAATATTTGGGTTCATTTGCAAGAAAAAGGCTATACAGAAAGGTTCCAAGAGAATATTGTCTTTGGGATTCTGTTTTTAGCCATCTCCGCTCCCTGTAATAAGGAGAAATATGCTGCTCTCTGCGTAGATAAAAAAATTAATCTAACGCATGAATTTAAGGCCCGTTGAAGTTTAAGGGCATAAGATTTAAGGGCTTTATTCAAGTCGTAAAAGACTAGGGAACAGTAGTCGAAGATTGGAAAAACCAGGGTTGATATGAGCAGTTTTCTCGTATTACAAGGTAAAACATTGAGATGGAATTTTAGTTGCCATAGCACTGTATTGATTCTACGACCTAGCGTAAGAACAAGATCGATCCAAGAAAGATTATTACTAAGGATAACACCAAGATATCGTACCGAATTTGAGAAGGGAATGTTTTCGTTGAAAACTGTAATTGGAGAAATACTATCAAGGGATACAGTTGCTTTTGGACGGGAACTTCCAAAAATTATTACTTTTGTTTTTCATGACTTGTTTGTAAAATTATTATTTTCAGCTTACTGGCAAATGGCTCTGATATCAGCGTTTACGTTGTTAATTGTGTTTACAAGATCTGAGGGAGGGCAGCTACAGTAGATTTGTAAATCATCTGCGTATAACAAATATTTGGTATATTTCAGACAGTGAGCAAATAGATAGAGAAGAGTAAAGGCCCGAGAACGGAGCCTTGGGGAACTCCAGTAGAGATAGAAGCCCAGCTGGACTGATCTCCGTTAGAACCCTTGATAGCTTGACGCCGTTTCAGCAGATAAGATGAAAATAGTTCAGGACAGACCTAGAAAAATTTTGACCTATTTTATCCAATAAGATTGCGTGGTTCACACGATCAAAAGCCTTACTAAAATCAAATAAAATGAAAATTGTCAACTTTTTGCCTCCGTGGCTAATCATATGTCATCGGTTAGTTTAATCAAAGCAATTTGGGTAGAAAAACCTTGACGGAAACCAGATTGATATGGATAGATTTTCCCACAGAGAGAGAGGTATTTCACAGTCTGATTGTAGACAATTCGTTCTAGACCCTTGGATATAGTGCAGAGGAGTGAAATGAGTATATAGTCAGAAGTTTTCGATGGGCTCTTTATTTTTTAATGGGACGAATAATAGATGATTTCCACATCTACCATGTGAATTGCCGATCCTGGATAGCGTAGTGGTTTGCGGAAAGCCAAAGGTGGTTCGATTCCCGGTCCAGGAGAATTTTTTCTCATCGCAATTTATGTGAATTTCACCGCCGTTCTCGCGGCAGGTTAGCATTATTCTACAAATATTGTGTAGGATTAGAGTGGTCTCTTTTATGAATGGCTTTTCTTTTATGGGAACACTATGTGATCGGCGTCTCCATTGAGTAGTTATTCGGGGGAGACAACTTACTTTTAGGTCATTTGCGATATTTATGTGGACTAGAGGTACGGAATACTCAGTAACCGGCAAAAGGGATAGCCGGCATCGGCATTAGCCTGTTCTTAACGAAAGTCGCCATAGAATATACACTGTTTAACGTCATCTCACAGAACAAGTTCAGTAATGTTTAGTTACTAGCCAACTAGTTGCACGTGACCCTTATATCTAACATGTATACATGAAGGAGAAGCACTGCATCCCGTAGTTTCATGTTTGGTGATCTTTATCCTCTGCCACTCACCCTCGTGGAGGCTCCCAGGGTATTGCTTAGACGCATTGAAGCTGAACTATCGAAATGTGAGGGTGTTACTATGCCGAGGGTTCTCGCGGATAGTTCGCAGCTTCGCAAAACTAACTGGTACACCAATGGGGTCGTTAACCGTGTTTTTTATTACCGGATCTGATAGAGTTTGTAAAATAAAAAGACCCATATTTTCCGTTTTTCGACCCGTTGATTAGCTCTCGAGTTATAAGCGGCAAAAAATTGATGTTTTTAACCCTTTCGGAAAAGTGGGCGTGCATGCGATCTCTTGCGTCATCCTATTCGTCCAATCACAACTGAGCTCGTGAAGCTACTTCACCTTATTGCAAAGGGGGGGGGGGGCACAGCTGTCTCTACCAATAGGAGCAATTGCGACACGATCTGTGCGAGCAGACCTTCCGATAACCCCCCTACACTCCTGTTCATTAATGTTACCTGGTCTCCCCTAAAAGCAGTCAAGGACGGGAGGAAAATGACGTCAATGATATCAAAGCAGCTTCTTCGGTGTGTAACATAACGCAAGGCCGCCATAGTAGTTCGCGGTCGCTAGGGGCAGAATCAACAGCGAGGAGTCGAGGAAGAGGAGCGAGAGCGGCACGTCGCACGAGTGAGGCGGAGATTGGTGTTGGAATTTTGGCTGTTTTATTGGGGGAAGGAGGAAGTTTTGGAGGTGGGAGTACCAAGTGAGAAGTGCATTGACTGGCAGGAGTGGGAAGGCGAAGTGTGGAACTGTATGGACCGATCGGTGCTGTGGCGGAGCATATGGTATTTGGATTGATAAAGTGACGTGGATAGTTTTGGAGGTATTGAAGATATTTTGCTTTGTTTCCGCCAGCGGAACATGTATTGATTTGTAGCTATATGTTGTTGCACGGATGGGAGAGTATATTCTATAATTTGAATTTGTGTGTTGAATATCTGTCCTTTTAAATCGTGTTGCATACTTGATTGTATAAATAGGTCCGTGTCCATTCGAACTCCACATAGGTTACATTTTGGCGCCCAACGTGGGGCACGATTTATTAAATTAACGTTTGCGAGGAAAATTAATAAGGGAAACGTTAGTAGTATATACCACGCGGAAGACCTGAGAAAGCGGAATATATGGAAGCGTTTTAATACGGGAATTTAGCAACCATTAGGCGAGTCAACAATATCGGGAAAATTTGTCAATAAGGACGCTTAGTTTCGTGCGCGTCCAGTCAACAAAAAAATTGCATTCACAACAATTAAAGTAAATTCTCTCGTCGAGGCGTTCGTTTTGGGCAAAATGGCCACGGTTGTTAAATATTTGGGTGAATTAAAGAAGACAGAAATTGTCGAGGAATTAAAACAACTGGGTTTAGATACCGTGGGGATTAAGAAAGAATTAATTAACAGATTACGATCGGCATTTGAGGAGAAGGGAATAAATATCGATACTCATCAATTTAAAATAATGGAGTTTCCCGCAGTCGGATCTAACATTATTGCATGGTTAGAAGAAAAAGAAAGAGTGAGGGAAGAGGAGAGAAAGAAGGAAAGGATGGAGCGAGAAGAGAAAAGAAGAGAGGAGCTAAGAGCCATGTTCGTCGAACAATCCGAACAATTGGGAGAGAGAATAGAAAAAAGGCTAGCAGCTCATTTTGAGGAGAGAATAAAGGAAGCGAAAGCCGAATGGAACGAAAATGTCTACGCTTACATAGCAAGAGTAGAAGAGGGGCAGAGTCAGATTCGCACGGAAGTGAGGGAACTGCGAGAAGAGAATAGAAAGGAAAATTATGAGGTTCGTACAGAAATAGAACAATTAAAGGAAGGGACGACGAGAAGGTTTGAAATCATGAAGGATGAATCAAGGGGAATATTTGATATGATGGTTGATAGGTTCAAGGATAACGATGAGAAAATAGAACAACTATCAGCAATGGCGTATACTACAGAAGGGGAGAGATGGGAAAAACAAAGGCAAATGGTTGCACAAAAGGAAGCGGAGAAGATCAAGGTGCAGGGAACCAGAGGAGTGAACGTGTCACAGGTCCCGGCAGTCAGCATGAGAATACCACAATTTGATGGGAGGCGAGGAGCAAGGCCGATGCGTTATATCCGCGAACTAGAGGAGTACATGGGAATCTACCAACTAACGGGAGAAGATATGCTGAAGATCATCAGACAAGGCATGATAGGACAAGCTGGCGAATGGATGACCGCCACAGCGCATCTACACACAGACTTAGATAATTTCAAGCGGGTATTCTTGGCACAATACTGGGGTAGACAACAGCAGATGGAGGTGAGAAGAATGCTCGATTCTGGCCAGTATAATACGAGGGGATCTGCAAGTAGAGTGGAGTACGCGACCAAGCGAATTAGTGCGGCAAAGGAATTGCAACCCGCGATGGAAGACGACGAAATCATATACAGACTGGAGCATCATTTCGGGCCAGAGGTCAATGCAGCCATCATTGCGCAGCACATAACGTTATTACCACAATTTTTGACGTTATTGGGAAGATATGATAACATAGTATACGAGCAACCGCAGGAGATGAGATCGGAACCTCAAAGACGCTGGCAGTATCAACGGGAACGTCGAGGCGAGACGAGCTTCCGCGGATCACCTGACGATAGAAGAGGATATAATATGCCGAACCGTCTACCGGAGAGACGAGGGCAACAATGGAAGGAAGAGCGTGGAAGGGGACGCGAAATGAGGAATGAACAAATGATAGAACGAGATGACCGCCGTGGACCAGCTGATCGAGTTAATACTATAGTCGTCGAGAGAGAAAGGAGTGAGGTGAGCGAAGAAAGACGACAGGAAAACTAATAAGGTCGCGATGTTGGATGAGTCCCAACACATCGAAGACCAAAAGGACAGGGACGAATGTGAGAGAGGGGAAGGAGAGAAAGGAAGAATTAAGAGAAGAAAAGGTAATAGCAAGCATTTTACTGTCACCCCAAGAATTATTGGAGGAGGAAAAAGTGGACGTGGAAGATACGAAAATAAGATGTCCTGAAATAGAAGTGGAGATAGGCGGCAAGAAAATCAGAGCACTAGTTGATACAGGGTCAGAAATTACGTGTATTAATGAAGAATTTTACGAAGAAAACAAAATTTATTTTAAGGAAGTGATGGAACTACCAGTCAGAGGGATTCAGGTAATGGGAGCGATTGGCCGAAGGAGTGGCAGAATAAAGAAACAGATATTCCCATCAATAAAAATAGGGAGCATCCACGTGGAATTAAATTGTACCGTAGTCCCCGGTTTAATCAAAACAATGATTTTGGGAACAGATACTCTAGACATGTTAGAGGTTTTAGTTGATTACAATGATCATGAAGTAATTTTACGGAACGGGAAGGAGAAGGTAGTATGTCCATTCAAAGATCCAAAAATATATTCACAACAGCTGGTGATGCACATTGAAGAAATAAGGATAAAGGAGAACCATACAAAGCGAGAGAAAGCGAGCATTTCGAAGGAGGAAATAGAGAGCAGCATTGAACAAATACCGGAATTGTCCGGGGAAGAAAGAAGATTATTAGCGGAAATAGTAAAGGAGAGGAAGGAAATATTTTCGAGTACGCCTGGGAAAATAAAAGGGTATTCGTACAAGTTAGAGATAAGGGAGAAACGAGAATTTAATAATAAATATTATAACATACCGCTAAATCTACGTACGAAGGCAAGGGAAGCCATTAAGGAGCTGCTAGTCGAAGGAATAATTGAAAGTAGCACGTCGTGTTATATCTCGCCATTAGTTTGCATTATTAAGAAGGATAATTCAATAAGATTGTGTATGGATGCCAGAGCTGTTAATAAGATAATCAGGCCAGACTATGCTACCTCCAGGACACCGAAAGAATTATTTCAAGAATGTGCGAATGCTAAAGTCATGACCTCATTGGACCTCACGCAAAGTTTTTATCAAATCCCATTGGATCAAAATTCACGCAAATACTGTGCTTTTTCATTTGAGGGAAAAATCTATCAATTCACCAGAGTACCTTTTGGATGTGCCATTAGTAGCAGTGCATTGGTGAGAGCTCTTGATCATGTTTTCGGGGATGAAGTCAACAATTTCTGTTTAAGCTTCGTTGATGATTTATTAATAATTTCCCGGAATTTTACAGAACATTTAAGGCATTTGGAAATTGTCTTGGATAAGCTTAAAGCCTCGGGAATTACAATGAATTTTAACAAAGTAAAGTTCTGTAGACAGAAGATAGAATTTCTTGGGCATGAGATTACTACAGAAGGAATAACGATTGCGGAGGAGAAGTTTGCGCCGATCCGAAATTTCCCACGCCCTAGGAGCAGGAAACAAGTTAAGTCATTTCTAGGACTAATAAACTACTACGCAAAATTCCACATGGATCATGCACAGATGACTGCGATGCTGAATGATCTCACCAAGAAGGACCGAAAGTGGGAATGGAATGGGGACCACCAACGAATATTCGATGAACTAAAAAGGGAATTCTGCAGATCAGTGATATTGCATCACCCTGACCCGCATAAACCGTATTATATTCAGACAGACGCCAGCGGATACGCGATCGCGAGCAGACTCTACCAGTTGAACGAGAAGGAAGAAGAACAGACTATTTATTTCGCAAGTAGATGTTTACGGGGTGCGGAGCTTACATACAGTACTACATTAAAGGAGTTAATAGCAATAACCCATGCTCTAGGAAGGTACAGAAGTTTTATTCTGGGTGCCAAGATCATAGTGATCAGTGATCACAAGTCACTATCATACTTATTTCAATGCAAGTTATTAAATACAACCTTGGCGCGATGGATTCTGAGCATCCAAGAATACAACATTGAGATCCGATACTGCCGGGGAAAAGACAATATAGTGGCAGATATACTCAGTAGACACCCGTATGATGCTCAAGAAAAGGAAGGAATACTTATTGACGAGCCCTTGATTGCGATGATACTCGCGGAAAAACCCTCGAGAGACTTAGAAAATGGTTTGCGGAATATTAAGGAAAGACAGCGGGAGGATCCGAAGCTACGAGATATCATTAACGCATTGGAGAGAGGAGAACAAAGGAATCAAGAATACCGAATGACGGAGGCGGGATTAGTGCGAGAAGAAAGGGGCAAACCGCGGATCTGTGTCCCGGAGGAAATATTCCCGAGATTAATAAAGGAAACACATGAGATGTATGGCCACCTGGGGGCAGCTAAATTATACGCGATGATAAAGGAAAGATTTACTTTCCCCAGATGCCATCGGGAGATAAGAAAATTGACGGCGAAATGTGAAGTTTGTCAGCGTTTGAAGGCACCCACTGTCAGTATTTATACGGATCTGCAGACAGTAATTCCAGAAAGGAGTAATGACCTCCTCTGTGTTGACTTAGTAGGTCCATTACCGAAAGGCCAATATGGTTATCAATACATATTATCAGCCTTAGATGCATTTTCCAAATACATTAAATTGTACCCGCTAAGAGTTGCGACAACCAAGGGAATTATTAAAGCCATTTTTGAAAAACACATGCCGTGCCTGGGAGCATATAAAAGAATATTGAGCGACAGGGGAACACAGTTCACTAGTCGGAATTGGGTGAGAAAATTGGAAGAGAACGAGATTAAACCAGTATTCTGCAGCATTCGCCACCCACAAGGAAATCAGGTGGAACGTTACCATCGAACAGTAAAAACATTGTTGAGGATTTTCTGTCATCGCACACATAATCGCTGGGTAAAATGGTTACCGGCAGTAGAAACATGCATGAACGATTCTATTAACGATACGATAGAAGTAACGCCTACAGAGGCACACTTCAGGAGGAAGCCTGAGCGCGTATGGGATAAGTGGTTGGCCTCGGTGAACATGCGGGAAGAAGAGGACATCCAAAATCTTATTGATTCGATCCGAGACCGTATCACAGCAAAAGGAGAAAAAAGAAGAATGAGGAATGAAAGAAAACAACGAAGAGGGATAATAAACTTAAAAGTAGGGGACAGAGTGTTGGTCCGTACTTGCCCAGTATCACACAAAGAAAATAAAATCTACCAGGGTTTCTTACCATTGTATGAAGGACCATATGAGATAAAAGACACACGGGGAAAATTTTCATTTATGTTGCGACATCCGGAGACTGGAGCAGACCGAGGTGTTTTCCATGTATCTAATCTAAAGCCGTATCGCGGGGAGTTCAATCGAACACACCACACAACACCCAATGCATTTTGAATACTAGCTATTCGCGTGAATACGTCACGATATAGGAAGGGGAAAGACGATAGAGAAAGAAAGAATATAGAAAGAGAAAGAAGATAGTAAGAGGGGCAGGACTTAGGCAGCGAATATGTAGCGGAAGAAATAGTCACAAGGTAATTAGAAATGCCTTTCGAGATATGTTTTAAGATAAGGAGTTCATTTTGGCACGGATAGGAGTTGATGTTGTAAGGATTGAGACATGTCTTAGAATGTATACATTGTCCTGGCTTACCTCTGAGGCTTGTATGGGTGTATGAACATGTAACTGAGGTTGAGGTGAAATGAAGGAGATTGGTGAACTGTGGTGATAAAAGTGAGGTATGTCAAATGATCAGCTGTACAGTGGACATGAATGAATAGAGCAGGACAAAGGTTACCTTGGTGACCACTGAAATTTGTGAAAGTAATGATATGTGATGATGATGATGATAAAATGGAAGTGTTTATTTGGTGTTTGTAAAAATTAGAAAGTAAGGATTTACGTTGCTTATTATTTGATGTTATCAGTGTATATATATATTTATTTGATGTTATTAGTGTATACATGTTTGTAAGATGCACAGTCACGGACCATAAGGAGGTTTAATTTATCTATGAAATTTAGCCTAAGTCAAAATTAGAGGTGTCGGGGCCACCTTTCATAGATCATTTTAGAGGTTTCGAAAGAGAATTTCTCAATGTTTTCTAAATTTCTTTCGACGGGGCAAATGTAACATAACGCAAGGCCGCCATAGTAGTTCGCGGTCGCTAGGGGCAGAATCAACAGCGAGGAGTCGAGGAAGAGGAGCGAGAGCGGCACGTCGCACGAGTGAGGCGGAGATTGGTGTTGGAATTTTGGCTGTTTTATTGGGGGAAGGAGGAAGTTTTGGAGGTGGGAGTACCAAGTGAGAAGTGCATTGACTGGCAGGAGTGGGAAGGCGAAGTGTGGAACTGTATGGACCGATCGGTGCTGTGGCGGAGCATATGGTATTTGGATTGATAAAGTGACGTGGATAGTTTTGGAGGTATTGAAGATATTTTGCTTTGTTTCCGCCAGCGGAACATGTATTGATTTGTAGCTATATGTTGTTGCACGGATGGGAGAGTATATTCTATAATTTGAATTTGTGTGTTGAATATCTGTCCTTTTAAATCGTGTTGCATACTTGATTGTATAAATAGGTCCGTGTCCATTCGAACTCCACATAGGTTACAGGTGGTCGTCACCTTTTGAGTATTTTAATTTTTAATTAATTACTGAACGGTTGTGCTTAGAAGGTTAATTTTTCATTAAAATTTCTTTTCCGTTTCCATCTAAAATTTCGTGCACCAAACTGCGATTTTGGTACCGAGTAAACGCCCCCATTAAAAATCTCTGACACTGCTGGGTTCCAAACCCGGCCTCTTCGGAATGGAAAGCCAATACCTGAAGATATTAGATGTAGCTTTACTGATCATGTTGGATATATATTAAAAATACCAACGTGTTATGCTACATTCGTTCAGATACATAAGATTAGGGAGATAGATTGTCGTACCATTAGATTTCAAATGCCATTTTTCCTGTTACTATTGGAGAACACAATAGGCAGCATAGCGAAGGGATATGTAGGTGAAATTTTGTAGAGTAGTCTGTAGCGCATGATGCATGCATTAACAACCAATCCTTTTATTTTTGTGTAAAACTAACCTTGTAGCAGCATGTGACCCATATTATTAGCATGTTTCTATTCAGAACCCTAATTGGATGTCAATAGTACATTTTTTGTCTATCTTCACCCCCTTCCACACACCCTCGCGGTGGCTTGCAGGGTATCGCTAAGATGTAGATGTACCTGCTTTGGTCACGGCAACAAACCTGGTCTCCCAGCATCCACTTCCAGGTCCTTCTTTCCTTCGTATCTTATGATTTTTTTGGGCATTTTTTCGACTTCGTTTCCTCCCCTCCTCTTCCTGCCTCGTAATTCAATGCCTAGCGGACCTCTCGCGTTCGTTATTTACATCGTGTTTTCCGAATCGCACTTGTCCGATTTTTTTTATCTTTCGACGCCGTCTGCATGTCCCAACCCCACCTCCTTTCCCTTTCCCGAAAATCATTCACGATCACCCAATCTGGCTTTTTTTTAGGCCGTCGGCGAGGAGCCATCCCCTTTCGCTCCAGCTTCCCTCAGTGCACTAGGCGATGGCAGTTGATTAAGGATTCGATGCCTTTTCTTACTTTTTCTTTCATTTTCACGTGCACTTACTTATCCTTCGGACTTCACCCGATCGTATTTCATTTTCCGGTGAAGTGTTTTGTTTTTTTCAATTCCCGTTGCCCTCGGTGACGGCCAGTGAAATTGTTTTCCTTTCATCAGCGCCAGCGTTGGGGAGGACTCCATTTTCTCATTCGAGGATGTGGCATTAATTCAAAGGAGATGTTTGGTTGAGGTATGCTATTATTTTCGGTCCACGACACCGTAGCTTATCTATATCCTGCGAAATCCGGAGTTGGCTTCAGTGTGCTGTTGAGAAAAAGCGTAGGGGCCCATGGTTTAAAGTCGTATCCGTTACTTATCCAAATAAAACTGTTCTAACGTTTTTATCACGTAAAGCTCAAGTAAGGAACTGTGTGTCACTGAAAAACCCCTGTCATTATCTGGATTCGAACTCAGGTCTTTGGAATGGGAACCTGTACCTACTCTAGCCACCGTATCGACCTGACACCTTGATATTAATCTTAGTGGTGTCTGTCATCAGCTTTTGTGGAACATCGAAAATAGTTATTTATAGTGGTGTGCCTGTGTTTGATATAGCAATTAAAGTGGCAGATGTAGGCGAAGAAAGCAATTACGGATTTCCCAGCTTGTAAACTTGTATCAAAGTAAGGAATTATCTAGTAGTCGAAAAGACGCCGTTTGCAGAGATGTTGTATAGCTTTCTTTCTTAAATATATACGCACTTGTCTGTCGAATTGTATAGCCTCAGTTTGTGGACGTCGAAACTTTCCCAGTGGATTAATTCGAATCCCAGACCTAAAACTCTTTTTTCTGCTCATCTGCGGCGTTTTGCACCCCCCAGACTATTAAAATAATCACGAGGCTATAAATCAGGCGTGTGGGGACATGGAAGATTTTCACCTTCCTTCCAGCATACGAAACCCGTTCTCGAAAAATAATCTGTTGATTGATTGTGGCTGTTTTTTTTCGTCGTTTACGAGGTGTGTACATTTAGGACGATAAAAAATGTGTCATCCCCACCAAGGGGTCAGAATAACGGTTTGGTATGTGATCAGCATTATATTCTTTTCCTCAAATAGTCTTCCGAGTCCAGTATCTTAGGAAAAACATGGCTTATTGGAAATTGTAACTGTAAATACCCATTCGTTTAGTTAAACACACTCATCGGCAAGATTTTTATAGGGACGGTACGATAACTACATTAGCGTAACCTGTCTATTAAGTGAATTAAAATGGGAATGATTGTCAGATCGCAGGTTAAAATTTAGACTTAATCTCTTAAATAAATTCCAAGATAATATTTTCAGTGATGACGTTAAAAATAGATATTTTGCAAACCCCGACTTACTATGCTGGTGAAGTCTTCACCAGCATTATACGCCTGGAAAACACCAGATCATTCACCCGACTTACTATGGTAGACTGGACAATAATCACAAAATTAGAGAAATTGACTGCCGAACTGACAGATTCAAAATGTCCTTTTTTCCTCGATCAATTAGGGATATGAATAGCGGTAAATATGTCCAGTACGAGTGAATCAATCCATAGCATAGGTTGTTGCATGTTGGTAAAAGGACTTGAAGGTAACCCAACTAACAGAACGTTTTTGCATGCTTAGTTTGCTATTTTTATCTTTTTAAATAGTGAAGTTTAGACTAATGCATTAATACTAATAATTTTTTATGCTTGATATGTAGTGCATGTTTGGTGAGAATTCACCCCCTGCCACTCACCATTATAGTAGCTTGCAGGGTATTATGTAGACGTAACATTAACTGCCTGATGGGGAGTCACCCTATGCCCCTAACCCTTGTAGTGTATTACTGGGTAACACGTGAAATAGATTTGTAAATTAAGATGGAGCATGGAATGTCACGGTAAAATCAAATAATCTTAATTCTGGATAACCATCACGCAGGGAAAATACTGTGATTTTTCCTTGTGCGAAAATACAGATACAGCTGTACGCGGCAGCCAGGTCCGTACATACTGGCTTAGAAAACAAAATGTTCCGGGTTTGGACATCGTCCTGGGTATTGTGTAGTGGTGGCCTCAGTATCAGGCTTAGTAGTATGATAGGATATATGGTGTGATATAAACTTAGCAGTTTTAGCACGTAAAAGCATAATCCTACTAATATTAGGCAGCAGAGTACGTAATATTGCGTCAGTTAAACTTAATATTAAATCATGGCATTAACTTATTGACGTTTGACCTATTTTTACCTTACTGACTTATGTCCAAAAGTTTCCTTGCCTCCTACCAACAGGAACTTTCTCATTCGAGGTAGTGAAATCAAGGCATTCAGAATGGCACACATTTGCTTTTTCCAAGTGCTCGTAGTGACGTCTGCACTTGAATTTTCTAATCCATGTAAGCATATTCTTATTCTAGCCTCTAAAGCCAAAATTCTCCTTTTTGAAGGAATAGATAAAATTTGGTAAATTGTAATCTACATCTACATGATACCCTGCAAGCCCTCGCGAGGGTGTGTGGCAGGGGGTGAAGATGCAAGCATGTACTACTAACATGCAAACTAGCAACTATATTGTCTCGTGCAACTTGATTGGTAAATATGGTTTAAACAAATTCCAAGACCATATTTTCAGTGATGATGTTAAAAATATTTTGCGGACCCCAACTTACTATGGTAGACTGAACCATAATCACAAAATTAGAGAAATTGATTGCCGAACTGACAGATTCAAAATGTCCTTTTTTCCTCGTACTATTAGGGATATGAATAACGGTAAATATATCCAATACGAGTGTAGCAATGGATGACATTGGTAGCTGGATGTTGGTATAAGGACTTATAGCTAACCCAACTGACGGCATGTTTTTGCATGTATGCTTTGCTATTATTATCTTTTTTCTTAAATCGCTAGTGTAGTTTTGAACAGTACCTATACAAGTACTAATCCTTTTTTATGCATGATATGTAGTGCATGTTTGGTGAGAATTCACCCCCTGCCACACACCTTCATGGTGACCAGCAGGGTATTATGTAGATGTAGATGTGATTGTCATGCATTATTTTTCATTATTGTGAACACTAGCTTTAAAGGCATATGAGGTCACTTATGGTGGAGCAGATGTGCTTTTTCGACCTTCGCCTTTTGATTATCTATCTCCACGCGAAATGAATTAAAACAGTGAATCAGTAGATATATAGATCATGTATGTAAATAAACTCATGCATTTTCATACCAGTCGCTTCACGTAATCAAACTCATCAATCAACCCTAACGGATGGCTTGTGTTTATTTAATCTCGTAGGCCTAATGCCTTGAGAGTGGCCGTCCGTGGATTGTACTGTGTCTGTGTTCCATGGACATTCTTTTAAGTGGAAAACGCATTCTACTCTCAGGCCTTTTGGTCTGAGTTTCCTCGAGCAACCTGGGAAAATTACTGGGTGGTTGGGATAATTGGGTCCGCAGCCATCTCCCAACTCTTGAACTCTGCAGCCACAATCAGAGTTTCCCTTCCTTCACCTGCTCCAGGGATGGATCGAATTTATTGGATGTAAACTGGACCGGCTCTCTACCCCGTGGGCACTGTGTTCCAACACTGGAAATTACGTATTAATCGTCGTCGCTATCCTAGGCTCCATATTACAACAATGTGATCAACATCTCTTCATGTACATCAACATATAATCGTGCAAGACACAATAAAAGTCTATTGGATGAACTAAAATGGGAATCATTGTTAGATCGCAGGTTGAAATTTAGACTTAATCTCTCAACTAAATTCCAAGACTGTATTTTCACTGATGACGTTAAAAATATTTTGCGAACTCCAACTTACTTTGGTCTGCAGAACTAAGATCATGAAATTAGAGAAATTGATTGCCGAACTTAAATTCAAAATGTCCTTCCTTCCAAGTATAATTAGGGATATAAATAGCTGTAAATATATTATAACTACAAGTGTATTAGTGGATAACATAGATAGTTGAATGTTGGTATAAGGACTTTAAGTTAACCCAACCAACAGAATTTTTTTGTATGTTTGCTTCGCAATTTATTCATTTTTGAATTGTGAAGTTTAGGCTAGGATATAATTACTAATCCTTTTCATGCATGATATGTAATGCGCGCTTGGTGTGAATTCACCCCTTGCCACACACTATTATGGTGGCTTGTAGGGTATTATGTAGATGTATGTAGATGAAAGGGGTGTGACAGATGGTGAATATCCATTATGCATGCACTAACTATAATTCTTGAAGAGCATCATTTGCTACATTTTAAACGAACTAGGCATAACAGTTTAAAAAACATTTTAAGATCAAATCAAGCACGCATGAACGTACTCTTAGTTGAGTTAGCTAAATGTCCTCACACCGTCATGCAAATCCCTAGGCTAACTATTCATAATATTTTATATAGGTATATTATTGAATATAATCTCAACTTTTCAGAAAGGTTAAAGAAATAATATGATGGATCAAAAAAAGGAAAAATATGAGTCTTTTTATTTTACAAGGCTAATAGTACAAGGAAAGGAATACTGATCTTCCGATAAATCTTAAATCTGTCGTTTCGGGAAACAATTTCCCTACTTTTATGCTTATTTTATGTTGTGTCAGGACGCTCATTGAGGGGGTTTTCAAATAGCTAGGGACCTTGTGAAAATTATTTTTTCGCAAAATTATTATTGAATTTATTTTTTTGCACTAGTACGTAGAAAATATTACTCGTAGGCCCCTGCCATTAATAAAAAAAGATAATTCCCAATCGTTAAGTATTTTTGGCTCAGCTGAGCTTTCTAATAGCTTTTGGTTCCACAGTTCCATTGCAGTTCAGCCAGTTAATTTTAAATTCAAGTTAGAAGTAAGTGAGATCTTATTTTCTCTGGTTCATATTGCATTCGTGGTGATGGTTCACCCGATCCTACACGCCCTTTTGGTGGCTTGCGGGGTATTATGTAGATATAGATGCTGATGGTTTGCTATGAGTTGATCCAACATTTCATCATTCCATATCATACCTATGAAGATTGAATGTGGCGTTCATATAATAACTAAATCACTACGCATTTAACTGTATGTCCTCTTAACTTCAATACCATTGGTGTGTGTAATTTACATTTGAGTGGCACATTAGAATTTTGGTTCTAAGTATGATTTTTACCGTCGCTTGAATATCAACGAATAGTCAAAATTAAAATAATCATTCTCTGCATTTGTTAACGCTCCATCTGGTTACGCTCAAAGAAAAATATTTCCTCCCAGCTGATTTTTATACGAACGGCGATTTGGTTATGAGGAAGGTCAGCAAGGTACGTCTGTGGGAACATATTCGAGGAAGGTTCGCCGAAAAAATTCCCCGCCACTACGGAATCCAGAATATTTTTAGGAAAGAGAACTCCTGTGTGAGCTACAGATTTCCAGGAAGTTGATTTGGGCACTACTATAGATATAATGCGTAGTTATTTCATTTTAGTTTTAAAAAATTCAAGTGAATGGCGTTCATGTTATTTGCATATATATTAATTTAATTTGAAGATTCTTGTCTTCCGGGTGTCCTGTCGCCTTTTGTCCATTTTTCCAGAAAACAGTTTCGCCTGCGTTGTTGCAGGCATATTCTGGTCAAGTGCATCTTCAAACTATCAGCTCTAGAGTAGAGCAATGAAATTTTCACAATATCATGCTGGTTAGGTCTCAAATTTAAATCAAATGACTCGAGCCCGTAGACTAGTCACGGACCACTTTAAGACAAAATGGGGGATACCATGAAATCCACTTCGCTAGCAATCACACGGACGGTCATTTAAAATTTATTTTCCCTGAAGGAGAATATTTTAAACATCTAAAAACAACTATCATTCAGCTAGCAGATATCGATGTTTGACACTCGCAGATTACCCCATAGAGTGAGGTCGGGTATAGAGTTAAAAACCACAGATAGATACCTAGACAGATGATTGTTGAAATTTATCTGAAGCAGTGCCGGTATTTTTCAGATGCACATGCCGGAAGAGACTTGAAAGGGTTAATGAAAGCCAAGGACAGCACGTGTGAGGCGAGTTCGTTAAAAGTCTCCACCTACCCTCGCCTCCCACAGGTTCGGGAAAATTCGGCTACATTTTTAAAAGAGCGGCCTCTTAAATTATGTCGAGGCCGGGGCAATTACGGACAGTTTAAGGGGACCATTGTTTTTTTTTCCTCCCTCACGTCTTGTCATAATCCTATCGCCCCTCGGGCGTGGATGATGGACGATTCGTCTCACCTCCGGCCCGTACGCGCGATGCTGGTATTGTTCAACGCTCAGTCGGCCCGATTCCCTATTCATCATTCGGAAATAATAAATTAGCCGCTTTGGGAAACGTCGGCTATTCATCAAGGAAGGGGGGAGAAGTGCATCGCCGCTATTATTATTGTTCTTAGAGAACGCAGCCTCCCACACAGGCCTGACCCTTTAAAAAACCACCCCCACCCTTTATCTCTGCGTATGGGGGAGAGAGGGAGAGTGTATCCTTATATCCCTCTTGACCCTGATTGGTCCAGCCTCTCCTCCCTCCCACACGCGCCCACCCCCTCCGCCCCGAATCGCGTCCGGTGGATGTTTTATGACCTCACCGTCTCCCTCGGTATCTCTTCCCGGTCCAGCTCATAATGATAGCCGGGGAGTCATCGGGCGGAAATGAATGGAATTACTCCCGCCTCAAACCGTCAGCGACTCCGATCCGTCTGGTAGGGCCTGGAGGAGGTGGGAGATAGGGTTGGGTGGACGCTTTAGGGTATTGCTTTCCCATGCCCAGCCCCTTCCGAAAGGGGTGGAACATATTCGAAATGAGGCACCCACGAAAAATTCTTCCCTAACTACCTTCGGGAACCCCGAATCGGTTCCTGTTTCGTTCGGCTCCCACCCACACATGGGAATTCTCCCGTTCGTACGTACGCTCCGAGATGATTTACACCCCTCCACTTCCCCACCCCTCCCACGCTTACAACACCAACCCCCACACCCTTGGAACCCTTTCCCTTTCAAACGTCCGAGCCTATCGAACCCTCCTCCCCAACCCTGAGTCTCGTTTTCCCTCTCCCCCTTCAGCCATGAGGTCGTCCCCGTCCGTTGCAGCATATCAAACCCTTTCGATACACCGCCCTTCCAACCCACCCGAAGGATATCATATTTCTACTCCCACTCGGGCCTTTAAATTTTCTCAGTCGTTGGATGCGGGGTGATGCTGAGCGTTGCTGCCAGGTGTCTCATGTTCCTCGGGAGTACCTCTCGCTTCCGCATCGTCTGGGGAGGTGCATGACTATTTCCACTTTAAGAAGATTGTACGTATGTATGACAGAAAACAGTCATCGCCTGTTTTGGAGAAGTTGAAATGTTATGTTTTAAGGAGATTCAACTGTCAAAGTTCAATGACACATAAAATTTGTATCACGCGAGAATGGATCGTGTACTATTCCGAGCATAGATACCCAGCCAGCACGAAAGTCTAAGTTCCCGTAGAGTAAATGTAAATTTTGGGCACAATTTAGATGAATATAAAATAAATTTTATTCTGTTTGATCCATTTTACAGGACAGTTGCCTTAAGGAGGTTGATCCGAAAACTGAAAGTCATATCATTTTTTTAATATTTTCAGCACTCATAGAACTAAAGTTCCTCTATCTAATGAAGTAAAGATAATTACACCAACCCATACTCCTTTTTCCACAAATTGCATTTGAAATTACATACGATTAACGGCGAGAATGACCGTCACATGGGAATATAACGTTTGAAAATACCATAGTGTCATGTCATTTTTGCAAAAAACTGATATTTTATACGTGATTTCACAAGAAATAAAATGACACGAAAAAAAAGACATCAACCCACCGAATTTTTCGCTAAATCCACCAATTTCTGCGATTATAGCAGACGAAATGCGTTAGTTGTCTTCAAGTGGCACTACTGTCGCTCTAGCCAAAATGCATGGCGCATGAATAATATCATTACTAATGAGATATTAAAGCATAATACAGAAAAATATTATAACATAACGTTTGATAGTAATATTCTGGTGTTATAAATTAGTAAATTCATTGAGTACATGAATTTGTTTCTTTAAAGTAAATGCTGAATTGACTCCATCGTCGAGCTGATTAAAATTATCATAAAAAATAAATCCTTCGACTTTACATCGTATTTCTTGTGATACTAATGACTCACAATAGCTTAGGTAATTTTCTTTGTGAAGTAAGGATTAATTAGCAGTCATATACTCGTACTTAAATCAATAATATTCCTCCGACAACTTGACTCAAGCAGTCGCGAGCCAACCTCCAGCGGCCAGCCTCCAACGGCCAGGTTTTTCTTTTCAGGCTGGGTGAGTCCTTCATTACGGTATAGGTGGTAGTCCAAAGATCGGTTTGTTAAAGAAGGCTTCGTATGAAATTCACGGGAAAATTATTTAAGGTAGTAAAATAGAAGAATATTGAAAATACCGTTCGATTAGCTGACAGGAGAATTGAGTACAGTGCTCTATCAAACCAATACTTGGATTGATGACTAATGACGATGATCATTAGTTTTTGGTCATGAATATGTTTCACAACAGTATTATTTTGTTATTCTTTGTTCTCTGATGCTCAAAAGGTCATTCCAACTACATGCTTCTCTTACTCTTCTGTGAAGCATTAATTAAAATCCTAGAATGGCGAATTAATTCGTGGCGAGATAATTTTACAAAGTATGTTAACCTTCATGTTCACCTACGATTTTGCCCAACTACTAACTGAAATTTGAAGGCGCAATTTCCCCGTTCATTATCGGGCTAATACGTTGATGTTTCAACTCTATCTCGGTATTGGTGCGAATCATTTCCAGTTCATACATCTACATCTACATAATACTCTGCAAGCCACCATAAAGGTGTGTGGCAGGGGGTGAATTCTCACCAAACATGCAGTACATATGCATAAAAAATGATCAGTACTTTTATAGGTACTGTTCAAAACTACGCTATTTAAAAAAAGATAAAAATAGCAAAACATGCATGCAAAAACATGCCGTTAGTTGGGTTAGCTATAAGTCCTTATACCAACATGCAGCTACCAATGTTATCCATTGCTACACTCGTACTGGATATATTTACTGTTATTCATATCCCTAATAGTACGAGGAAAAAAGAACATTTTGAATCTGCCAGTTCGGCAATCAATTTCTCTAATTTTGTGATTATGGTCCAGTCTACCATAGTAAGTTGGGGACCATAAAATATGTATTTATTATCATCACTCATACTTCATTTATAAAACAGGAAAAATAAGTTAATTGGTGAGCAGAACTTGTTTTATCGCAATTAATCAATTTCATCAGAATAATGATGAAATAGGTCAGTCTCTTTCTGCCATTCTTCACCATTGATGGTCATCTCTAACCGTCCTTGAGCATGTTGATCACGGTCAAATTTTTGTAAAAATGTTTTTCTGAATCCGTTGATTTTATAAAAATGAGGTTACTCACGTTAAAAAAATTTATCAAAGGTTTTAAGAACTAGAACTGGCTCCTTTTTTTTATAAAATCGTTTTATATAACAGCCAATAAGAGGCGCCGCTCACCGCTGTGATATCATCGTATCCTCAGATTTCATACGAAAAACGGAACAAGGAAGAAGTAAAAAAAATGTCTGGAAGCTCATGTAACATCGAGAGAGTTTCCTTGCTCTTGGAAGAAAGAGGAAAACACGAGTCTCTCTATGTGGTAAATTCACCTCCGTACGCTTTTAAAATCGCAAGAATCTATGTGGAGGCCACTACCACCAAAAATTTACAGTGAGGCCTGAAACTACACCAGGTGATGTGAAGACCAAGATCAACGTCAAAACATTCCCTTTCACAAAACATCCTATAAATGGCATTTTGTTCGCAATTGCAGTTTTGTGTATAGTGTTACCGAGAGCAAGCAATTTCGTTTCACCAACAATTCTCGAATTTTTTGTCATCATCGTCAGTCAACAATCCTAGGATTGGTTTGACGCAGGCCTCCACTCGATTCTTCTTTAGGCCAACCTCTTCATATTGACGTAATTCCTCTACATTCTTAAAGGCTTGCTCCAGTATCACAATACGAGGCCTGCCTTTTCCATTTTTTCCGTTACCTTTCCCTCGACGATTGTCTTCATCAGGCCACCGTGTCTTAATATGTGGCCTATTAAGTTGTCCCGTCTTCTTTTTAGGGTTTTCATTAGACATCTCTTTTCTCCCACTTTTTCGTTTGTCACTCGGTCGGTCCATTTTATCTTTATCATTCTTAGGTGGCACCAAATTTCATTAATTTTTTGCAATAAATGTATGAAACTTTTACAGAAGATTTTGCCATGAGCGACAGACATTAGTTGCAAATATTTACTTTGTACTGTCTGTAATCCTACATTCCCTCCACCTTCCTTCGTACCATCAATCAATCATTTGTCTATTCTCATACTCATCCTTCATCCTTCTTGCATGCATATGATTTTATCCTCTTCAACAGTCTGTCCCTCCCAAAATAATTGCAGCTTGACTTTCTTTTATATCACATACAAAATTCCTTCTCCGGCCTTGTTTAACACTTCATCATTCGTCTTCTCGTCTTTCCAAAGAAGAATCTCTTTTTCTTTTACTATAAACAATGCGCAGTTCTTGAATGTCTCGATTCCACTGTTTTTGACTATCTTCATTGCCGTTGACAATTGCAGAATCGTCCCCGTTTACATCTGTACATCATGCATGTTTACCCACATCACCCACTACCTCACACTCTCGAGGTTGCTTGTTGAGTATTCTGTAGATTTAGCCTTCGTCGAAAACGTGTTGCAAGAATTGACTACTACAGGCGTGTTCTTCCGTTGCGTAAACTCTTCTCCTTTAAGTATTTCTAGTTTTATGCGTTACCGATTTTACTGCTACGTTTTACTAATTGATTTTGAAAAAAAAGCTGACACATGCAATTGGCAACTAACTTTTGGCTGACATCATGCGGGATAGACATTTCACAAACATTATGCAAATAGGCTTGGTTCTTTCCAAACTCTAGAGAAAACATCTAAAATAATTGCTCTTATTTATTGTGCTACAAAAACATTATGCAGGCATGCGAATAAAGATGATATCTATATAATCTTTCCTAATTAATGATCACCCATGTGAAGTCTATTTAATGCATTATATTCCTCTATTTTACATGTGCGTAGTTAATGTTTGGTGATAACTCGGGGTGAGTTGCCACTCACTAACGAGGTGGCTTGTAAAAAATGGTTGCTTGGCAGACAGTAGATGTAGATGGTACAAGATGGTACAAGAAAGAAAACGACGTTTTAAACAGAATTGAGTATCTATCTCTGTCTTTAGGATGTACCTCATCACAGTACCTAATCTAGGTACCTGCGAGCCACCGCGAGGGTGTGTGGCAGTACAGTGACGTTCGAATTTCATTAAAATCACAGGCAAAATATATCTGATTTGCAAAATATTCCAGTTTTTTATGCATCATTTTTTTGTAGACCTATGAAGTGGTACTGAGTCCAGGCTTTGTTCCACTCACTATTCGGATACACTACGAAGCATATCATACCTAATTTTTACTAACTTAGCTGCATTTCACTGCAAGCTATCCGGCTTAGAGATTGAATCCGTTTCACGTGGCATCCATGTACTGGCAGCATATTTAAAGGTGGGGGCTAACAAGTGAAAAGTAGCGCCTGTCTTTCGTCTTTTCACCAGACGTACGTCTTCGATCTTTTGTACTCCATTCGTACACGATTTCCACGCTCCGTTGGCACATCACACGCGAAGCAATGGCAACAATGTCCAGCCCGACAAGTCCTCGTTTCCTTATTTCGAATCCTTTTTCCCCAATCTTTGTTCCCCCCACCCCACGCGATAGGGGTTGAGAAGATGAGAAAAAAATCAGGAAATGACTCGTAGGGGCGTTGAATTTTCTCCTATTTTTTTTTGGACCTCCCAATCTCCAAGCCTGCATTGTGAGTGCGTTTAATTCATTACCTCCCCCATCTTGAGACTTGACACACCAAGCTTCGTTTTACTCCACCCCCCATTCCCTCACACCCCCAATCCTCCCTCGCAGCAACAAGGGGGAGAGAGAGAGACGCCTCTTTGAGCGCGTGAGAAAGGAAAACTAAAGGCTCGTGTTCCCCGCGTTGGTCACTCCTGGGACGAGTTTCCCTGGGAATCCCATCGCTTTTTTCCCTCTCGCAGGAAAAGGTCTGGACCAAGAGGTTGATTTTTTTTCCTCTCCCGCCCATCTCCTACGAGTCAGCCCTTTACTAACGTCTATCCCCTGAGTCATGCCCCTTGAATGTGCCCCAAGACTTGGCTTTACCTGATTAGTAGGTGGCGCGGATATTTGAATTTTTCGGTTACGTACCCCACGGTGATCGTTCGGGGCCGTAATTTGAACGTAATGGCCCTCGTTGCAGCATAATACTCCTCTCTTACATTTCTTGGGCAGCTCTTATACTGTGTTTATGAGATGGTAGTTCGGATGCCCGAAACAGGCTAAGAACCTCCTTTTGGAGTCGATTTTATACCATCATTTTCAGGAACAAGCCTGTCAGGATTCACATCCTCCAGCTGTGCATTCCCAACCCTTTTCGTTTCGTTATATGGCGCGATTATGTTTAATATCTTTCCATGATTCATTCTATACATCTACATCTACATAATACCCTGCAAGCCACCACAAGGGTGTGTGGCAGGGGGTGATTGCTCACCAAGCATGCACTACATATCATGCATAAAAAAGGAATAGTATTAATATAGTAGTCAGAACTACACTATTTAAAAAAGATAGAAATTGCAAAGAAAACATGCAAAAACATTCTGTTAGTAGGGTTAGCTTTAAGTACTCATACCAACATGCAGCTACCAATGCTATTCATTGCTACTCTCTGATAGGACATATTTACCGTTATTCGTATCTCTAATTGTGCGAGGGAAAAAGGACATTTTGAATCGGTCAGTTCGGCAATCAATTTCTCTAACTTTATGATTATGGTCCAGTCTGCCATAGTAAGTTGGGGTTCGTAAAATATTTTTAACATCATCACTGAAAATATTGCCTTGGAATTTGTGGAAGAGATTAAGTCTAAATTTCAACCTGCGATCTGACAATGATTCCCATTTCAATTCATTTAATAGACTGGTTACGCTAATATAATTATCGTATCGTCCCTCTACAAATCTTGCCGATCTTCGCTGCACACGTTCAAGTTTATTACTTAGACCGATTTCGTAGGGATCCCATACACTGGCAGCATATTCCAAATGAGGTCTAACAAGGGAAAAGTAGCTGATTTCTCGTACATGATCGTCACATTTACCCAATACTCTTTTAATGAAACCCAGTTTGCGATTCGCTTGACCCATTATTTCACGAATGTGTTTACCCCAGGAAAGATCATTTGTCAGTCTTATTCCAAGATATTTAATGGATTCCACGTTTGTTAATTCATTATTACTTATTTTGTAAGTGGTAGGAGGAGAGCTATTCTTTTTCAAAAATTCATTACAAGGCATTTCTTAAAGTTTAATTCTAACTGCCATGTATCACACCAAGTTTCAATTGCTTGTAGGTCAATATTTAAATATTCTTTATCGTTCTATAATTGAGACACAAGACATATGGGGTGTTATTTTCTTTTCCAGACACCTTTGATTTAATATTTTAAAAAAAGTTCAATAAAACTCGGTCGACTAGTATATTAACTTCTTTCCTTGCTTTATTCATGGCGTTTTGCGACTTCAGCAACAGGATTTAAATAGTATTTTTTTTCGTTCATCGAAAAACTAGAATGCGCTGTATCCTTCAAATAATATAGATTAGTGATTCTCATAAGTTTTGTTGTGGCGCATAGACAAATGTATTTTCCAAGTTTTGCGGATCAGTAGTTAAGATGGGTTGTGTATCGGCACCGGTGCTCGGGCCACCACTCGAGTTGCAATGCTGCCCCTACATGTACACGATACCTTGTAAGTCACCGCGAGGGTGTCTGGCAGGGGGTGAAGATCACCAAGAATGCACTATTGACATGCAAACAAGCAACTATAGGGTCTCACTGCTATAGGCAACGACTTAATTATTTTCAGTTTACTTGCTAGTAAGTTATGCTACATTCCGAGGTTAGAGTTGTCGTAAGGAGAGAGCCATGCTGACATGTTTCAATGATTAAAAACAATTTTGATGTTAGGAACTGGGTATGTATCGAATTTCTCCACGAAAACTATCTTGTGGGGTCGTGATCATCTCGCCCTAAAGATGACCCTCGAGTCTAGGATCGAAACGTCGGCTGAAATGGACGCCCTTACCCGGTGGACAACCCGAGAGAACTTCTTGAAGACGTGAGGTGGATGAATCATCCTTGAAAACTAATGACCGGATCAGATCAGTGATTTTAATTGGTCAACTATGTTCATTCAACCGAATATAGTCAGTTAATCTCTTGAAGTTAGTTAACGAGTTGTCTGTGAAAGCCTGGGTCAATTGGTCTAGTTCAGCCTCTGTCTAAAATAACGAATTATCGGTATTCTTGGATTTTTAGGTCCCCTGTTTCTTTGTGGATTGCCCCATGCGGAAGCATTCCATATTTCCATCGCAGTAATTCGATTGATAGGTTTAGTTTGCAAAAATGCCTATGTATATTAGGCGTATTGAGTATCTTGCACGACTTAAACACAAAGATACTTATGCTCAAATAGAGGCTAATAGTTATCATTAATGCGTTGTATTTGATCTCCCTAAAATTTTTCCTAGTGACAAATTGGCAAACAGGTGATTCTAAGCACATTTTATTCGTATTAATTGCTATTCGGGGGAGTCGATTGACAACTGAGGTCAATTGCGCCATTTAGGATACGTGGGTATTTGGCCAGGGGCTGAAATGTATAAATGTGGGGAGGAAGGGTGGAGAGAAATCCGACGTGGGCTTTAGCGTCCTATTAACGAAAGGCGCCAAGTGGTTCATGGTTTAACGTCCGACACGCGGACAGAGTACTGAACTCAAAGTGTTCTCCAAAGCGCACTGAGTACCTACGGATAGGTACGCTAAGGAAAAATTTTCAGCGCCAGGATTCGAACCAGAGCCCTCGGGATGGGAAGCCACGCAAACTCTATCTACCACGAAATTACAACCCGCACATTTTAAATCTAGGTACGTAACACCCCGCGAGGTGATTTAGTTCATAATACAAATTGTCAGTTGAATTGTGTCCTGTTTCGTCTCTATATCTACATATATTTTAAAATTAGAATACTAATTGCATGTGAAACTGCTTTTTTATGGGAAAATCAAGCTATAGAGTTTATTATTCCGGTAGTGTAATTACTTGCAATGGTATTGCGTTTATTCCTGGAGAGTAGTCACTTCTTGCTACTGTCCCTGGCATTGTCTCTCAACGTATCACGTGGCTACTGATGCGATGAAGTGGCTTCATAGAGTCTAGTCCATTGTATGTAAAAAAAACCAGCGTATTATGCTAGATTCGACCAGATAAATAAGATTAGAGAGATAGATTGTCGAACTGATAGATTCAAAATGGCATTTTTCCCCCGTACTATAAGAGAACAGAATAGGCAGCATAGCAAAGGGATAGGTAGGGGAAATATGTTAGAAATTGGTGCGAAGGTCCTATTAACGAAACCTACATGAAATATGTTAGAGTAGTCTGTAGTGCATCATGCATGTATTAACCGCTTAAATACTATAGATTCTTACAATCAAGTTGCATGAGACAATATAGTAACTTGTTTGCATGTTAGTAGTGCATGCTTGGTGATCTTCACCCCCTGCCACACACCGTCGCGGTGGCTTGCAGGGTATCATGTAGATGTAGATGTACCTACACGTTAAGAACTATTTTCAATATTCACGCGCGCTGGTTTGACCTGCTTCAAATTTCGACAAAGATAACGCCATCCGCCCACGGCCGAAACGAGGCCATAGAGCGGTGGATGAAGGTAATTAAGTTACTCGATCAACACCCTCTCCGTCACGTGATCGCTAATTATTCCTTAACAATCGGATCCGAGTTGGGAATTGATGGAGCCGTGCGGTCTCACCCTTTTATGAGAGCGTAGGTATTATTCCGGAACAGATTACGGTGGAGGGGTGTGGGGTAGGACGGTCACGCACGAGGCTCTTCACGTGCCGCGGCGATTCTCATCCCGGAGAGCACGGGCGCATTGGTGAAACCCATCCACTAGACGTGATTGGAGGGAAGGGGTAATTTTTAAACGCCCCCCTTAATCTATCTACCCTCGACGTCGGCTTGTCTATTCCTGTTTTTCATTTCCTCACCCCGCCTATCTATCAGCTCCCCACTCATTTCACTCCTCCTACGTCTGCATGTAACTAATATCCTTATCTACTGACTATCCTGCGAGTCACCTGTAGGGTATGTGGCAGGGGGGTTATCATCAAACATGTACTGACGTTTACTCATACTACTCACCTAAGGAGAGGTTTCTAGGAGTATCATGTGAGACAAATTCTACTTTTCTTCCAACATGTAAGGAAGTATTTAGGAGGCAATATAGGCATGCATTAAACGTATTAGGATTTCATGCAAACGTGTACAATAAATTGAAAAATTGGATAAATGTCAGTGTAACGTACATATTTAAAGTAGTAGGTAATATTAAATGACTATACGAGCACGTAACGCCTAATTGTCTCTAACTGAAGTAGTTAAAACTCAACGATAGAAAATAATCATAATTTTTAATTTTCAGGTAGAAATTGTTATATGGTAATGTGCCTAAGTACCGGAATGAAAGATTTGATATAAATTTCAGCACCCAGCAAATCTACACCTACGTAACACCCTGCGAGCCACCACGAGGATGTGTGGCAGGGGGTGAAGATCACCAAACATCTACTACTGACATGATTTACAGCAAGGGTGGTACGTTTTACAATTCCAAAATGTAGGACAAACACGTACCAGTTATTTCCGATCAATGAGGCAAATAGATGCTGGAACAATATTCCAAGTTTTATTGTCTACTCAAACAATCCAGAACTTTACATTTTCCTTGCTATACTACATTTATGAAAGCTGTTATCAAAATTGCAAATGAAAGAAAAATTTTAAGTTCTTCTGTAGCAGTTCCGCATATTTTGTTAACAGTATTATACAGTTTGTTAATTTCATTGTATTCTTTTTAACGGTATTATATCATGTTTTACAATGCATTTGTTATTGTAAATGTATATTCTCAATCATACGCTACATTTAAGTTGACAGAAATGTCTGCTCAAGGCATATCCATGTAAAAAGAATCAGTGTTCAACCCGAAGGTTGGTTTTCTCATACATACATGCATGAGAATAAATGTATCGATATTTACTTTGTTATACGAGTTTTGAGTTGAGTTATTTTGAGTTGTTCCATGGGGCAGTAGTCCTAGAACATTTATTCTCCTTACTCTTCTCCTCTGCAAGCATTATCAAACGTCTGACCGTACAATGGCTGGGCCACGGAGCTCTAATGACTTTCTCTCTCTCCTACACAACGCTAGATTCCTCAATGCACCGCCGCCGTGACCCCTATGACCCCTCTAATGTGAAACCTTCGTCCTGGTGGCCTAAGGTCGCTTCCATACCGTTCATCTTTTTCACGTGTTCCCGTCCCCCTCCATTGTTACCTGTTTCCCTTTTTTTACGAACACAGAAATATTGCCCAATCATTGGACTGTCGGTGGAGTGAAATATATGTGAATGTACTTCAATAGGCTGGAGTGTATCACGTTTTTAAATTACTTTCAGCTTAACTGGACGTTTAATTTTGATATCGCTACATGTGAATGGTGTTTTTTTTAGGAAATAGGCATGCCTGCATGAACCCTCTGTACGAGAAATCAGCTACTTTTCCCCTGTAAGACCTCATTTGGAATATGCTGCCAGTGTATGGGATCCCTACGAAATCGGTCTAAATAATGAACTTGAACGTGTGCAGCGAAGATCGGCAAGATTTGTAAAGGGACAGTATGATAACCTTACTAGCGTAACCAGTCTATTAAATGAATTAAATTGGGAATCATTGTCATATCGCAGGTTGAAATTTAGACTTAATCTCTTAAACAAATTCCAAGACCATATTTTCAGTGATGACGTTAAAAGTATTTTGCGGACCCCAACTTACTATGGTAGACTGGACCATAATCACAAAATTAGAGAAATTGATTGCCGAACTGACAGATTCAAAATGTCCTTTTTTCCTCGTACTATTAGGGATATGAATAACGGTAAATATATCCAGTACGAATCTAGCAATGGATAACATTGGTACCTGCATGCTGGTATAAGGACTTGTAACTAACCCAACTAACGGCATGTTTTTGCATGTATGTTTTGCTATTTTTATCTTTTTTAAATAGCGTAGTTTTGAACAGTACCTATAAAAGTACTGATCCTTTTTTTATGCATGATATGTAGTGCATGTTTGGTGAGAGTTCACCCCCTGCCACAAACCTTTATCTACATCTAAATAATACCCTGCAAGCCACCACAAGGGTGTGTGGCAGGGGAAGGTTTATGGTGGCTTGCAGGGTATTATGTAGATGTAGATGTAGATGTGACCCTATCGTGTAGCATGTTTCCATGCAGTAGCCTAGTTGCATGTTCGGTGATCTTCACCCCCTGCCACACACTCTCGTCGTGGCTCGCAGGGTTTTACGTAGACGTAAATACTGAAGGAGAGTTGGGTCAGCGGTAAAGTGCACAGTTCTCAACGTGAACATGTTCTGATTTTAGCTGGGTATGATAATCCGGATTAAACTGTGTACAATTCAAGTGTCAAGTGTCTTGAAACATGATCACTATCCTGATGAATGTGTGTGATTAATAGCTGTTCTTTTCAATCTGATTTGTGTATATGCGTTGAACTTCTGTTCTCGGGTCGTTCAAATTAACTGCTTCATAACAAGGTATGCAGTGAACTTTACCAGTGAGAAGAGATGAGAATGGACGCTATGAAAGTAATGATATGATAAGCACTGAAAATCAAGGGAAGAGAATTATAACATGTCGGCACCGAACGGGCAAGGCTGATTTGTTTCAAGTTACGCTACACTAGAATTATCACCCCACCACATCCCCCGATGCAAATTTCTGGCTACGTGCCGTATGAGACGCAAACGTCAAAGTTTAGATGCAATCTTTTGAGCCTTTCGCCAAGAGCAGGCTACTGCCGGGTTTCTTTCCCTCGTTTCTCAGCTCTTTGATGGTAAATGACTTCTTTCTAATATCAGCGCATCTACCTATTTAGTACGCAGAAGACTCCAATGATTCATTCCCATATTGTAAATATAAGGGCAGTGAGGTTGTTCTGTTGGTGATGGAGTTGGTGTGGTTAAATGGCTGGTCTCCCACCCAGAGGGCCTGAGTTTGATTCCCGGCCGTGGGATAAATTTTAATTGGTATATCTACCGGTTCACGAAGAGTACTTTAAGTGCAATACGCCTTTCTTATATGGGAAGTAAAATATCAGATACCTTTGTTTCTTTCATCTACATCTACCCTGCAAGCCACCGCGAGGGTGTGTGGCAGGGGGTGAAGATCACCAAGCATGCACTAATAACATGCAAACTAGCTACTATATTGTCTCATGCAACTTAATTGTTAGTATCTATAGTATTTAAGGGGTTAATACATGCATCATGCACTACAGAATACTCTATAATATTTCCCCTACCTATCCCTTTCCTATGCTGCCTATTCTGTTCTCTTATAGTACGGGGGAAAAATGCCATTTTGAATCTATCGGTACGACAAACTATCTCTCTAATCTTATTTATCTGGTCGAATCTAGCGTAATACGCTGGTTTTTTTGATATGTGCCTAACATCTTCAGTAAAGCTATCCGATTGAAATTTCTCTAATAGATTCAATCTGTACTTTAACCTACGCTCTGATAATGATTACCACCTTAATTCTTTTATTAATTCTGAAACCCTACTCAATCTATCGTAACACCTTATAATGAACCTAGCTGCTCTACGCTGCACACTGTCTAGTTCTCTGATCAACCCTAATTCATAAGGATCCCATACACTGGCTGCATACCAACTCAAGGTGGGGCCTAACTAGTGAAAAATAGCATCGCTCTTTTGTCTTCTCATCACATTTTCCAAGTAGGTACTCTTTTTATAAATCCTAGCCTTCTCTTCGCTCGGCCGCATATTTCCCTTATGTGTCTTCCCCACGATGAATCCTTAGTGATTGTTACACCTAAACATCTTATGGTTTCAACGTTTTCGATCTTCGTGTTACTAATTTTATAGGTAGTTATGCTCTATCGAATTATTCCTCCTATTCCTTTCTTTCTTCAAAAGTAAGCCCTAGCTGACACCAATTATTGTTGTCAAATGTCCTCTTGTCTTCTTCCCCAGCGGTAACAACAACAGCTTACAAAAATTCATGCGAAAATGGAAGAAGCAATTTTCCCACGTGGTTATTGTTAATCTGAGATAAATGAGTCTGTGGAATTTTTGCCTTGGTGTTTCGTTGTCGAATAAAATTTCGTCAGCATCGTATCATTAAGGAGATTTTCTCCTTTCTATGATAGTTTGAGCGATGTAGATTACCGCTGATATTCGTGACTCAGGTGTGGGTGATGGGAACAGGTAATTACGGGTGATGAGATTTTGAAGGTCATTATAGACTGAAAAATGCTAGGAAAGTAAGGACGTGGAAGGAAGGCGATGAGCCTTTAGGATGGGATGAAAACACGTAGAACATATGCTCATCTGGGGCGTGGGAGTCTGTTGAAGTAAATGAGTTGAAGTGGTAAAGTATAGCACAGTTTTGGTATTCTATAAAACAGTAGGTTAAGTTACTTCGATGGTTTATTTATGCCATATGTTAGGGAGCAATACTCTTTCTTGTGAAAAACTAAGGTGTGGTGTACCTACGTTTGTTTTATTTGATTTAAAATGCTTGTCTGGTGATGATTTACCCCCTGCCATACATCCTCGTGGTGTCTTGCAGGGTATTATGTAGGTGTTCCTTTCAAATATTGATCCTGGCAGAAAAGGGAATATGGTTGAGAGGAGATGAGAAAAGGAATGATAATGCATTGAGGATATCTTTCTCCAAGTTTAATTTCGGAATTTTAGTTACTTAAATATTCTCTTTGTCTTCAATGCGTCAATGTCTTAAACGGATATTATATTGTGTTTCGGATATTATGCTGTATTTATTCCAGAGAACAGTAGGTAACCGAGCTGTAAATTCTTTGTGTAGGTAGTCTTATACGTATTGCAATTAACAAAGCTTCATTAACTTCTTTTGACTGCACCATTTATTGAGTTAAACGTTTGAATTGTATTGAAACATACTCTTAACCTGTTTATTAAATCATATTCCTTATTATTTCAGATCGCAGGTTGAAATTTAGACTTAATCTCTTAAACAAATTCCAAGGCAATATTTTCAGTGATGAAGTTAAAAATATTTTACGAACCCCAACTTACTATGGCAGACTGGACCATATTCATAAAATTAGAGAAATTGATTGCCGAACTGATAGATTCAAAATGTCCTTTTTCCCTCGAACAATTAGAGATACGAATAACGGTAAATATGTCCTATCAGAGAGTAGCAATGAATAGCATTGGTAGCTGCATGTTGGTATGAGTACTTTAAGCTAACCCTACTAACAGAATGTTTTTGCATGTTTGCTTAGCAATTTGTATCTTCTTTTTTAAATAGTGTAGTTCTGACTACTATATTAATACTATTCCTTTTTAATGCATGATATGTAGTGCATGCTTGGTGAGAAATCACCCCCTGCCACAAACCCTCGTGGTGGCTTGCAGGGTATTATGTAGATGTAGATGTAGATGTATTTGTGTATCATTAATTTGCACTTTTCAGGATGAATAGCTATTTATTTATTTACTCTATACCTACTTCTAATATACTATAATACCTATTTCTGTGCCGGCTGTCGGTACTGTCGTCTGGTACGACGAACAGCGGTACTTAGTGCAGGTGAATAAATTCCATTAACTTACTTTAACAGAACTATTTCATCTGCAACTGGATCCAAGCAATACCCCAAGTCCATGTGTTGGATCAAAATGTATTAGTGGATTGAAACAGACGCTTAATCTATTTATTTAAATCATATTCTGTATAAGCTGCTAATCATTAATATGCACCTACCAGATGGTGTACAGCTAGCATATTTCTATTACTCTATAGTAATATTACTGTTTCTGCATGTATTTACTGCCTACTTAGCATTGAGTCATGTCCAGCGTCAGAATCTGGAGGTGACTTGCAGGGTACTTGGTAAATGTAGATTAACATTGGTTGCTATAATCATTGTGCTTTCATTTTTAATAGACATTTCTAGTTTGAGTTAAATGAATTCGTATTTAGGGAGCTTTTCTTATTAATTATTAATTTTAATTATTTCCTCCCACTCCCTTCCTTTGGCATGATATTAACGTTTACGACTTTTCCAGTAGCCTTCACCTACATCTACATGTACAACTACGCGATACCCTGCAAGCTATTTCGAGGGTGTGTGGAAGGTATCTACATCTACTTAATACCTTTAGATCCACCAGGAGAGGTAATGGCAAAGGGTGAAAGATCACCGTACATGGACTACTTACATGCAATAAATGGGAAAAATACTGCTTAATTATGGAAACATGTAAGAATTCCATTAACAACACGCCTCTCACATCCCTCATTTGTCTACATTCTCAGTTTTTTTTAGGTACAATTGTCTGTTATCACTTGCCTCGTTTATTTTATGTAACTCTTTCTAATTACCTCATGTATATACCTTTCTTTATTCTTATACCTTGAATAGAAATTTGTCTTTTGTGTTCACTTCCAACCACCGTTTAAAAGCCAAATTTCACAAGGTCCACACCTCAATGGCCACAAATATATTTTTCTCATTTTTCCCATGACTCTACATATTACATTGGTACCGCAAAAAGCTCCAGATAAAACACCTCCAGATAAATCGTAGCCTTAACATTTTTAGGCAGGGTTTCTGCTATAATAGTCTCCTGTCTGGAAAAAACCCTTCTGCTAAATTCTCACAGGTGAGTTCTCTTACCATATTCGACCAAATGGCTTATCGAGATAACATTACTAATTTTCATCAAACTAACTTGTAAATCCTGAGATTGGTTCAAAACAGCTGTCCCTTCGATTCTTCCATTGGTGTACTTCTTCATATTAATCTATTAGAGAATCTATTACAGAAATTTCAATCGGATAGCTTTACTGAAGATGTTAGGCACCTATTAAAAACAACCAGCGTATTATGCTATATTTGACCAGATAAATAAGATAAGAGAGATATATTTTCTTACTGATAGATTCAAAATGGCATTTTCCCCCGTACTATAAGATAACAGAATAGGCAGCATAGCAAAGGGATAAGTAGGGGAAATATGTTAGAGTAGTCTGTAGTGCATGATGTATGCATTAATCCCTTAAATACTATAGATACTAACAATCTAATTGCATGAGACCCTATAGTTGCTAGTTTGCATGTCGGTTGTGCATGCTTGGTGATCTTCACCACCTGCCACACACCCTCGCGGTGGCTTGCAGGGTATCGTGTAGATGTAGATGTAGATATTAATAATTTTTCTTCGCCACTTGTCACGTATAATTGATTCTAAGTTGTCAGCACCGGTAACCTGGGCTGTAAATCTCCTTCCTGGTAACACAACGGTCGTGGGTTCGAATGCCGCTTTAATCAAGGATGCAGTGTTCGCCTTAGGTTTAAAATATGGGTTACACTTTAGAAATTACAAGACCTAAGCCGTTCAAGTATTAAAAATCAATTCTATAACTCTTTCCGTATCTCCCTGCGTCATTCTTGAAATCCACTTTCTCTAAATAATATAAGCTTTTTCCTGTATACATTTGTGAAACCACTGCATACTAATGACAGGAATAAAACAATTCACTTGGTAAATGCCTTGCGTAAAAATAAACAGCGTATAACCGGTTTCGCTCCTTGGGTTTTGCTAGCTTTGTCGTCAAATAAAGAATTCTTTATCTACACCTACGCAGTACCCTGCGAGCCAACGCAAGGGTATGTGGCAGGGGGTAAATATTACCAAACATGCACTACATACATCCAGCTAAGAAGTATATTGTCTCTGCTCTTCAGTATCTATTTATTCTCTATCTCTGTAAGTTAAATCATCTTTCTCGACGATATATTCAAGAAATCATCATTGTTCAACATGTGTAGGTACTACCCGCTCAAACCTTCATTTCAGAAATTCTGTCAAGACCCCTTATTTTCACCTCTTTACATCTGCAACTACGTAAAACCCTGCGATCCACCGCGAGGGTTTATGGCAGGGAGTGATGTTCACCAAACATGCACGATTTATATGTTTTTCTTAGCTTCTTAGTTCGTACTCGGTCTATCTTTGATTTTCATCTTTATCGGTCATCACAATCCATCAACAATCCTAAGATTGGTTTGGCGCAGCCCTGCGCTCAATTCTTCTATCGACCAACCTCTTCATATTAACGTAATTCCTGTCCACGTCATTTCTAATTGTTAGGGTTCTGTTTTTTCGTCGGACTTTTTGGTGTAATATCTGATAAAGTGTTTCCTTTCTTCCAAGCTTGTATCTTCAGTTGTAATTAGGTTCTTCTCACGGCCAAATACCCTCTTTGGTTGGGTACTTCTACTATTTCCGTCCTATTTTCCCTATACCGGTTCTTATCAAATATTAATACCTTAACTCCTTTTCAAGTTTTATTAACCAACCTGAATGGCAGTCTAATTTATCACAGTGGATTAATATATAATGATTCCTGTAAATAGGCTGCAAAATCTGTTAAAAACCCTTCGCCCTTAAAGGACGCCATGGGAAAAAATTCCTCTTTCTCGTTTCTCCTTTGTGCATTCTCTTTTCTTCAACTCCCATTATCCCTAACCCTTCAACATTGACCTGACCTCGCCCCAACCCGCCTCGTCATCCATACCCTTTTTCTCACGGCCCTAATCACGCGCGGTCATAATTGGGCATCGCCGGACAACCGGAAAAGGGTCGCGGCACGATGATGAACCACCCTCGCATCCAGGAATTCTCCGCCCCCACTCAACCCTTGCCCTCCCGAACTAACCCTTCCGCCGTGTCCTTCCCAACCCCAAAGCCCACGTACCCTCGGCCGCAACGAATGGAACCCTTAACTCTCCCTTTCTGCCCCCTTCCCCCCTCAAACCCCCCCCCCCCTAGCGAGGCATCCACAATCCCGCTCCCAGCCCCGTAATCAGGAGTGGAAGTATCCGCGGTCTCTGTAATTGCCTGCATTTCGGACGGACTGGTAATATTTGTTCTGCTGCGTCGTAATACTGAGAGCCAAGTGCATCCCGGTGGGCGATCATAATCTCCCAGCGTGGCTTCGAGGCTTAATCGACCAACAGATTAATGTTCGGCCCGCGAGTGTATTTCCCCTCGAGTTTTTCTGAAGATGGCGTGATCCCGGCTATATTTCCTCGGGACCCCTCTCATCCTGGACCACGGCCTAGGCACGCATTATCTTTCCGTGAGCTTGATTGCGGGTAGGCCGTTTTAGAGCGATGGATAGCATCGTTGCCTCGGAGGAAATGTGAGTTTGAGTACTCAAGCTATGAAGTGCGTTGATGGTCTATCCTTATCGTGTGCGCTCATCTTCAAAAACTACGAAAAGATTTTTGGGGTTTTCCTGCTTAGGAAAGAAATTCACTTTCTCTTTGAACTCTTACGAGAAAGCTGAGTTTGAGCAGGTACTGCAGCTATGAAATACTTTTACGGCCGTTCCCAATCGTGTGCCTACGAAAACTATATGAAATACGTTGTGCCTACTTGGATAGGATGAAAATTCACTTTTACGAGAGTTCCAACGGAACGGCGATGACCGTTATTCCCTCATTGAATTTTTTATAATCCAGGTGTGTCCAACCAAATAGTTTGATAAAATATGCATTGGATAAAATGCCTGCTTTCTGTGAGAATGACCTATTTTACCTATTTTACATTCGTAGAGCGGATTACGGGGTCGTTTTCACTATTTTTTTTACTGCTGAATCAGTTTTCAAAATAAAAAGACCCGTATTATTCCGTTCTTCGATCCGTCGAGTTGTTCTCGAGGTATAAGTAGATAGTATAAACTAATGTGTTTAACCCCCGGAAAAGTGAGGATAAACTTCAGGACACTTTTAGTCGCACCAAAACTTATGCAAAAATATTTTGTTGTTCAGTTGTTTTCGGTTATTTGCAGAATGGGACAGGGTCTCTTCAGGCAGACCTGCCCTCCCATTCTTCCGCAGACAGTCAAGGACAGGAGGTGGATGTCCTGGATGCCCTTAACGCAGCTCGTTCGGCGAGCGTCACCGTTTGATTATTTTAATTTTTGATTCATGGGCGAATGGCTCTGGTCAGGCACGTAGCCAGAAATTTGCTTCGGGGGGGGGGGAGGCTAAGGGGGGAGGTAAAAAGCGTGGAATCCAATGGATATATTGGAATAAGACTGACACATGATCTTTCCTGGGGTAAACACATACGTGAAATAATGGGTCAAGCTAATCTTAAACTGGGATTCATCAAAAGAGTATTGGGTAAATGTGACGAACATTAATCTAATATTAATGAGAACGATGGAAGACGCATCCGTGATGAGCTTTGCTGCGTTCCCGGCGAGCCGGCAGGGACGCGCGAGCGGCCTTCTGGCCGTTAGGCGCCGCGACGCTGCGTGGGCGGTACATAAGTACGCGCGGCCGCGCACTCAAAATGTACAATTTGTGGCTTAACGGCTGCAGATACGTACACATGGACGAAATTTTTGCCCGTGAGGGCCGCAACTCGGCAAAATCCATGGGGAACTGCTTTAAAAACACGACTTTTTCTATTTTCAGCCCCCCTCCCCATAAATGGCCACGGCGCCATGACATAGGCCTGACCTAGAGGTTTCAAATTTTTCTGGCCTCATTTTGAGTCACTTTGACAACTTTTTCCAGAGGGCCAAGTGTCTCCGCGAAAAATAGATTTTTCCGATCCGCCCTAATGCCCAGCCGTCGGCTCTCTACCGAGCGTTTCTTCCTTGTTAAATGCTGACTTGAAGATTTCCACACTGTTAGTAGTTATGTGGCAGGAAATTTTCGGAAAGATAAAATTGAACAGGGAAAGGGATGTGTGAAGGAAGAAATGTAGTTTAGTGGTTTTAATGTTTCCGGTTTGTGCTCGGCTCATATTCCTTTACACTTATTACATTTTTCTACTCCTTTACATCTTCGGATTTCTTTAACCCATCCTGGAAACTATGCGAGGAGGTTTTCTGATAATGCACGATGGGTCATGAGACAAACACCGAAGGATCAAACCAGTGGTTTCTCCGTCACCCGTTCCTTCAAAGCCTCACATTCAAATCCTTCACACCCCAGTCCGCCGTCCGTCCCTCCCCCAGCCACTTAGCCGCGAGGTCTCCGGACGGGGAACCCTTTCTCAAGCGCATTCACCCTACCAAGAGATTTAAATGCCCTACCATAAATACTACTACGCCAGCCTCTCCGCTTCTCTCCGTAAGGGCGTTTCTCTGCGTCCTCAGCTGACCCCTTCCTCTCGACCTCTCAGCCTCAACACGTCCTCCTCCCCTCCCCTTACGAAGCCATCTCTCCCTCACTCCCAATTCCCTTACCCTCCAGCATCCAGACACCTCAGGGTTGACATGGCCCGAAAAATCGGTCCGATTGGTCGCAGGCCTCACTGTGAGAAGAAGCCAGCAGGTGCGCGGGACTAAAGGGAGGAGTTTAAAGCTCGAATTCCGTTCGACGATTGAATGGCCGACCATATGGATGCAATAACACCTATCGACTGCGCTTCAAGGGTGTGTGGCAGGAGCTGAGTAATCTCAGAAGATGCGTTACGTACAATCATACAATTTATATTTGTACGATGCACAATATGTACATCGCACTAATCGTACCAATTCGTTACTCGTGCATCGTACTAATAGTTAAAATTCATCTCTATTATATATTACTATTAATAACAGGAGGGTCGGACAAAGCTCACTTTACGCGCAATAAAATGATCTATTTAAGAAAAACTACACACCTGCAATATGCACTTAATATTTCAAGCAGGCATGTAGGCAAAAGTCGAGAAGTCTCTACTGCCGTTTTTGCTTCAAAGGATTCTTTTTCTCTGGTGTGGCATATTGCAGTTTAATCCTTATGGTTTCTCTATTTCATTAGCAACTGTTTTTATTGGCATCCCTTTCATGACTAATTTCACTTAACGGAACCGTTTAGTATCGCTTCTAAAAGTAGAATCAGCAGTAAAAGCTATGTTTATTACATATGATTAGTAAGCAATAGGAAAAATACTAGCCAAGGAAAAAGGAATCCTCCCTCATATATGTACTTCCTCAGATACTGCACTGTCACAGTTATCAGATTAATTACGAGGTTTACCGCAGTAAGCCTGCTTTGTTTGCATCACGCGATCACGTGAAGTTTTACTTCTACTCGTCCAATAACTCACTGGTAACTGTGGTTTTAAGTGTCTTTGTTTCATAAGGTACGGGGAAGAATGGCACGTTAAACCTCTATGTTCTACTATTTATCTTGCCAATTTTCATAATCATGCCTACACTTTTTATACACAAACAATTAACAACTTCTATATGAAAGCGGGCTCAGCCAATGTTTCAATGCGCACTTCACGTTTACATGACATAATATGGCTTCTGTGGGGACCGATAGTCTTTCATTTCCTCTTGCCTTTTCAACTCGTGGTCGTGAGTAAAGAGGCAAGCTGTAATCACTTATTTTTTCGAATACAGACATGTCTTAATCCAGTGAAAAATTACTGAATATTGGGCTACCGATAGAGAATTTTATTTACATTGTTCGCTCCCATCTTTGTGACATTCTCTCTCTCTCTGTGCAATAATCAGATGCTGTTGTAGATCCACCCCTTAAAATGTGGACAGAGTAAACCTTAAGTTACTAAGCGATGATTTTTCTCCATGCGTACGTTGGCCTTCTGATTGAGGCTATCGTGAGAATTTACTATTCCAGTATAATGAATGCGTTGAACGCACGTAGTACACTTTATTTTATGCTGTCAACTCTCTAAAAAAAGATAAGAAATTTTCTGAACAATATTTAGGCCGTTTTACGCGAAGCAATCGTTCACACAATTCGAGAAAGCGTAAAAGCGCGGTAATCGCATTGGTGATTGAATGACAACGAAAGAGGTACATTCATCGCAGCCATCCGTGTATTTCAAGTGTTTTTCATGTAATATTTTGCTTTAAGCCTGTTTGACACCAAGCAATGCATTTCACAGCTCCGCACAGCTTTAAATTGAGGAAATTACGTGGATGAATGAATGGAAAGAGAGCAATGTGCTATTTTCCGTACTGTCGTCCACGCATTTGGAAAGTTTTCGTTGCGATTCTTTGCTTTAAACTATGCAATTTTTTCAACGCAACCCTTGTGGCATCAAGCTGCACAATCATTGACAGACGTGGTTCAAAACCATTGCTATATCTGTGGCGTGGGGGAAAAGAACGAGCTCTCGAATCGTCCTGTCCAGTAGTTGATTTAAATTCATTTGTCATCCCTGTCTGTTCATCTGGTGCATTGAGGGGTGGTAATGTGCTTGCAGCCTCAGCCCCAAACTCGATGATGCGGTCGTGCGGAAAAATTATGTGCCTTCCGTTCAGACGTGGAAGACAAAAGCGAATCCACCCATTCGGACGGATCTCTCTGTGTCGCCTTCCGCTTCGATCGCCACAATTTCCCTTCGACTTAGGCCTGGAGAATGGTTTGCTGAGCTCAATCATCATCGTCGCCCCACCCCCGACATTCTCGGCATTCCGTGTGTCGAGGGAGTCGTCCTGGGTCACCAAAGAGTTGGGCGTCCCTTACCCCTTTGTCCATCCCATAAGAAAGAATGTCTGACCCGCTAGGAATCCGTCCTTACACCCTTATCACGAAGAGCAGGCCTCTCTCTCCCTCTCTCTTAACTGCCCTGTCCACTCGTTCCACACAATCTCCGCCGGAGAGCAATAAAAAAATCCCCTCAATCCGTCTTTCTCTCCAGGAACTTGGGGTCCAACCGAGCTCTCAACGGAGATAGTCTCCTCCCTTTTCTACTCCGTGCTTTATCCTCTCATTTTTCCCCTTCCCTTTGTCGTAGGGATCGAGGAAAGCTTGGTCCAAGCTCTCCCTCTCTCTTGGTGAGTTCAAGAGGAATATCCGATGTTTTTCATCTTATTTTCCACGCCTCCAATCTCTCCCTGGCATTCCCTTTCTATGCCGTAGCGACCTTTTCAACCCTTTGGTGTGGACGGGGGGAAAAATTGAGCCCCTTTATATCCGTCCTCCCATCTCTGTTTTTCTATCTCTCTCGCTCACTCACTCACTTCTGGATTGGCTGGTGGGAATTCGGTAGCCGCTTTAGAGAGGCGGGTATGTGGAGATGGAGAGTTATTGATCGCCTACGTCAGCAGAATACCCTACAAGCAACTTCTAGAGTCTGTGGCAAGTGGTCAGTCACGGTGAAATATATTGTTGGTGCTAGGAAACAAGTTATGTCTTGAAATGTTGCGTTACAATGTAAATAAAAATTCATACTAAAAATCATATACGCATGTACTGTACACATCCTCATACATTTAGTGTTCACTGGGGAACGGGTTGGTGTTCCATTAGTGGTTTTCAAGCATGTACCCGAACTTAAAGGCACTTCTTACCCTGGAGGAAATGTAAAAGAATGAGAGTGGAAGGCTAAGGAAGAGGAAGGGTGGAGAAATCCTGCGTCAGCTTTAGCCAACTCTATCTATTGTTATGATACTTTAGTTTACGGCGAAAACAGTACTGAAGGTCATGCGATATTTTTAGATTTTAAAAAGGCATTCGATAAAGTTCCTCATAATAAATTAATCTTGAAGTTAGAGAGTTTTGGTATAAATAAAGACGTGTGTTGGACAAAAGAATTCTTAAGTGGGCGAGAGCAGAGGGTTGTTATAGCTGGTATCATGTCGGACACAATCAAAGTCACACCGGGAGTTCCCCAGGGTAGCGTAGTAGGTCCACTTCTATTTCTTTTATACATACACGATTTGGGTGCCGTAGTTAATAGTAAGCTCAGACGAGCTTAGCTTTGCAGACGATGCGGTAGTGCACAGGGGTATATCAAAATCAGGAGATAGGGAATCGTTGAGCAAGGGTTTAGATGCAATCCAGGAGTGGTGCGACAAATGGCAGTTAAAGTCTGTAGCTATCAACTCTTGGAAGAGAGATAATTCGGTAGAGCGGTCCAGCATCACTGACACGAAAATCGAAAGCGTTGAAATCATAAGGTACTTATGTTTAATAGTGAACCAACTATATACTATATGCCACACACCCTAGCGGTGGCTTACAGGATATCGCGTAGATGTAGATGTTCCAAAATGCACCAAGGAGACTTCGGCATAACGACCCACCCGAAGGACGGAGTAGTGTACTCGAATGCTCTCCATGAAGCACTCAAGTCGGGGTCGGTATACCGATGGAAAATATCTTCCATTGCCGGAAATCAAACTCGGGCCCTTTGGGTGAGAGGCCAGTAATCTAAACAACTATACCAACCCGACCCGGAGCACCGGGTTGGTATAGGTAGGGTACGGCTTCGCATTTCGCGGGCCCGGTTCGAATGCTGGGAACGGTAGAGATTTTTTATTGCTCTACCGGTCCCTGAGTGTTTGAGAAGATCACTTTCAGTTCACTACGAGTGAGTGGGGACTCTTTAGCGCAGTTGGTTAAACCTTGAGATATATAGTACTTTCATTTAAAATGTGCTGATGCCAGTCCTCCCTTTCCACCTATTCTAAGTGGCGCAAACGACCTTAGCTGTCAGTCACCTATAACCACTGTTATAGGTGAATAACCACTGTTACTACTATCATGCATTGATAGTCAACAATAGGTATGTTATATTTTATGTACACTTGTTTATGTATTTGCTGTTGTATTTTTACTATCTTAAATAGTGATAGTTAAATGTTCACTTCTTACAATTAGACCACCATAGAATATGATTCGAGTATATGGGATTCCAGTGATATAGATTTGATCTTAGAATTGGTTAGTATACGGTGGAGAGGAACTACAATTGTGAAAAGGTACTAATGGGGGCGTTTACTCGGAACCGAAATCGCAATTTCGTACACGAAATCGTTAGATGGAAACGAAAAAAGAAATTTCGTGAAAAAATTAATCTTCTAACCACATCCATTCACTGATAAATCAAAAATTAAATTAACAAAAGGTGAAGCCCACCGAAAAAGCTGTTGTGATGACATTGACGTCATTTTCCTCCCGTCCTTGACTGCTTTTCGTGGAAGGGAAGGGAGTGGAGGGGGGTTCTCGGAAGGTCTGCTCGAACAAATGCTGCCGCAACTGCTCCCATTGGCAGAGTCAGCTTTTTCCCCCCCCTTTTGCGATAAGGCGAAGTAGCTTCGCGGGCTCAGTTCTGATTGGACGAAGTCGATACACGTCAGAGGTTGCACCACACCCACTTTTCCGAAACGGTTAAAAACATCAGTGTTTCGCCGCCTATAACTCGAGAAATAATTGACGGATCAAAAAACGGAAAAATACGGATCTTTTTATTTTACAAACTCTATCATGTTCGGCAATAAAAAAATATGGTAAACGACCCCATTGTAAGACAGTTTCAACATTACGTCCGAATTTCTAATAGAATTAAGATCCACTGCCCAATATAGCCTATGTATCCCGGAATATAGGCTAAATCTCCTATTGAAATTGAAGGAGGAATTCCTTTTTGAAGTTCTCTAAAATGTGTTAAGGTCCTCATTTGAATCTGGTAGGTTATGTCATTTAGAGAAAATAATGTCCATACGGGAATTTAGCCAAAGTCTGCACATGATCTTTGAGTGAGTTGTCAGGGCGCGTTGCTATGCTCTTTCTTGGCCGCAAATGGTTCCTAATAAGTTTTGCGTGCGACGTAAATTTCCATATATCTCACCCCATTCCATTCTGAGGTAGCCACAATTTAACTTTTTTTCTGCGATCGCAATCGTAGACTTGGTTTTCTTCCTTGTCTTCCACGCTTCACAGTCCTGTATTTTTTGCTCTTCAGAGTTGGTAACCTAAATGTCTGCGAAAGTTTTATCTTGTACTTAACCTGTAATCTGATAGTAATGCCAATATAATTCTCTTTTAAAATCTGGATACCCCGCAATGCTTTTCATTAATCATTTTTCCTAACCTTTTTGCCTTTCAATTCACTCTTTTTAATCCCAAGACCACATGATTCTACTTGATTTGAGCTCAATATACTAACACCTTATTCCAGGTGGGACATAACAAGTGAAAAGTAATAACACTCTTTCGTCAACACATAACATTTTTCATGCTTTCTGTCAATAAATCTTAAAGATATCAGTTGGATTTACCGCAAATTACTCGGATGTATAATCTCCATGATTGATTTGTCTTTGAAATTATTGTTTCTTATTTGGGCGTGGCAAAATGATATTTTAAACTCCTCCATTTAGCAAACTTTCTCTTAAACTCTTATTATTTAACTAATTATTTTTTCGATTAGTTTTTGAATACGTAAATCACGTTTTTGAAACAACTCACCCTAATGTTTCACGGAAAAAAATACAATCTTCATCCATAATTTTACACTATTTTAGAATATTACTGCGTCATTAGAACCGGTCGACATTTTTTTTCTGCGAAATATCATAGCCACGTGGTGTAATCCCGCGGGTGCGGGTGATGCCTCCTCTCCTCCATTGGGGACCCCTCACTCATGGTGTTTTCAAGTCTGTTTCCGCACTAATAGGCGCTTCAGACCGGGAGGAAAGGTATAAGGATAGGGATGGAAGGGATAGAAGGGATAGGGATATGTGGTCTGACCATTGGGGACCCTCTAATTAACAATCTAATTAACAACCCTGGATTTAAGTTGATTTAAGATAATTTAAGCTACATATATTTAAACATTTTAACTTGTAATGTGTATATAAAAATCTGGACTCTCCAGGGGAAAAAGGGATGAATGAGATTATTTTAAATTTCCATACAATTATAGCAAGTAAATCTCCTAGTTGTTGCTTTATTCCAATCTCCCAATGCATTTTCTTGTCGGCGGTCGTCTCATAGGCCAAGCGATTCACCTATCGGGAAGGAGATGAACTAAGTGCCCGACCCCACTCGACGATCTAAGCGCGGGATCCCTAAATTCTAACAAGTCTTGGCTTCCTCAGGTTTACCGATTGGCTTTTGAGATTGGTATTATGTTTACATTTCGAAGCTTCTCATATCCTTCATTATAGCTGCTCAGCAAATGTCCTGAAGCAGTGCATATTTTATCTAGCAAATAATTCATCCAACGGATTGCATTTAAAAACAAAATGAACAGAATGATCTATCCATCGGTATTTTCCAATAGAATTATCTTATTCTAGTGTTTTCGGTATTATCTTAATATTTTCATGATTAACAATATTTCAGTCACTGATAAATACCTACTGCATAGACTCTCATTCCAAAAACCTTACATTTACCTACTCTTTTAATCAGAAACATTCTTAAAAAAATCAATTCTCAATAGTTGTCTCTGGTTTTAGGTACTACAAAAACGTCTAAGCGTGTATCGTACCGTGTAATCTAAGGTTAATTTATGCTTAGGCTTTTCATAGGATGAATACAACGCCTATGCCTTGGGTGGGATTGGAACCCGCGACCTTTTTAGTTTCCAGACCAGACCGACCTGACTACTTCGGCCGGCATATGTAACCTTCGAAACAGACATAAGCTGAGTACTTTCTTAGTTAGCTCCTTCTTTGTAACTCGCAAACAGAAGCATGAAAATGTTATTTATGAACTGAATAAAAGCGCTCGGTAAAAATTATAGGTTCATATAATTCGTTTATAGACTTTTGGGGCTGTTAAATGTCCGCTCGTCTTTCCGCAGTCGTGCCGTTTTCTCTCGAAACATTTGAAGGAAGTAAAAGAGAAGCAAGACTTTTTCCTATCGGATGCGTTCAAAATAATGAGGGTACACGAGTAGTGACAGGTGAATGGGAGTTTTTCACTTAAGTCTGCCAAGTCTTAAATTGTTTCCATGGCCTATAACAGTTTTAATTATTTTTCAATGTTTTCCCCATCAGCATTTAATTTAGTGTGTGGTGAGCTTGTTCTTAACGGAATTATTAAAAATGAGGTGGTGAAAAAAAAAGATTTTTTATAACATTTGGAGCAGGTTTTGAGAGTGAGAATATTAAATTTACTCACCTCACTTGTTTGGCTGCCTGTTGCTCGTGCGATCGTAAATTTGCTCAGGGTTGAATGATCATTTGGAAAAGTAATTATAACGGCCGAATTTTATGTTTCTACATTAATAACACTTTATAAAAAGCGCGTATAAGTGGTTTCGTTCACAAATTAAATTCACGCCTATTTAAAAAAAAAATAAGAAATGGGAATTTTTGAGGAAATGGGAAGGAGTACATTTTCAGCTTGGCTCTTTGCAAATTTTAACGGATTGCATTGGAAAGGATTATTAATGGCAGCAAAATTATATGCTGGGATGAAGATACTAACAACGAGACTTTGAAGAAATATAGAGGCGATAAGTTTGTTGCCACTTTAGCATAGGTATCTATCTACCTTAGAAGTTTGGCATCACTCGCTAATGTATTAGTTTGAAGAGATATGGGAAAATTAATACTCTAGCAAATGATGATGCATTAAATAAGACTTTATGGGAGAAAATATGGAGGAAATATTTGCAAGCACATCAATTCGGAACGCAGAGAAAAAAATGCAATGAAGGTTTGTCTTAAATGAAAGAGATGATCTAGAGCTATAGGTGAAAATGTTCTCTGTGAATGAGAAAAATGCTCTTTATGGTTTTATTTAAACCTTTGTATCATCCTTATAGGATACTTCCTATCTTCCTAATTTTGACTGTACACTTCTTCCATAGAACCCTAAATAAATACGTTTTTAATATGTTTGGTTAATGTATTTGTAGCATCCTTAGTATAAACCACCTTATATTTCCCAGGAGATTTTTACTAAAATGTGGTTATTACCCCAGGCCAATCCTTCTAACAATTTGGAGATCGAGGCCAACTTATGATAACATATTTATTCAAACCTAATTACTCTACGCTACAACATATTGAACTCCGAAGTCATACCTGCTTAACCGACTCCCACTCACACGTAGCTATTGGTGAGTCGCAGCAAGTTACATTTGTTTTGTTTACTTACTACATTTCCCGTGAGATATTTCAATGTATCTTTCTGTGGGATCGACTGCGTTTTTCACTGAAATGTTTTAGCCGCAATAGGCTTCGTTGATAGAGTCTAATATCTTTTGTGGCTTCTACAAAATTATTACTGTGTACATCTCATTATGGTAAAGTCAAATAAGAAACTGCATTACTTCACACTAGAAGTAATATTATAATAATACACGGCAGAGTTTGAATCTGCCATGTTTCCTTGTAAAATTTTGTGAACGGTAAAACTAAAGAACACAAATTCCCGGGACCTTATGATGGAAGGCCATTGCTCAATTCAACCGCAGCAGCCCGATTCTCCTTGTCCCAGTATGCTATCTAAACGATGGTTCTGAAAATCAAGTATCAATATCTCACGTATTCAATTTCCCCTTTAGAAGTGCCCTGAAGCATTGATGGATGCGTTTGTAATTGCCCTTCATCGACAAGTAGCGTGGCTATTCGCCAGTAAACGTTGATTGATTATTTCAATTTTTTTCTGAGGCGAATGTTTTCTTCAGGTGGCAATTCAGGAACAAATTTTCCTGCCACTCACACATTATCGACCAAATAAATTGGCCCGCGGAAAATGTCGAATGGAAACCAGTTCTATTTTGGTTGGGAAAACTTATCGAAGGCCCCGAGCGGTGGAGCATTTGAAAAATGACGATAAATGAAAAATCAACGGCATTACTTTATGTGAGTGACCCTTAAGCTCATTTTCGAAATGGCCCCAGCTTACCACTTTTGCTGTTATCAGCGGCATTAAGTGATGGGGTGGGATTGGTCTTCACAACACTCACATTATCCTCGTCTATTACGCGTTGGTCCAACTACCCAAAGGTAGCGACATCAAATCCACATTGATGTCTTATTTGTCCAGGGTGTTGACTGTGGGATGTTACATCAGGTAGTATTTCACCAGGGTACGGTCTTGATCTAATACTAATTGTGATCATTTACTCTTTGTGCTAAAACGAAAATCCAACTTTAGGGGTAGGGTGAATAGATCTTCTCCCTTTCTGTGGATGCCCTCCAAAAATATCTAGTGTGCCTGTAAAAGTATTCCCATTCAGAATAAGTAGATATCACCAGGGAGATCGTAGCATCGATTCCGCTGCACAATTTTCGTGTGTCAATGGCTCATTACTGTACGGTACAATGTCAAGTTTTTGTAGCTGAAATTTCTGTCCGGTATTCCTCAAAGGAATTATTTAAAAGGAGATGGTCTAGACTAAGGTACTATTAATTTGTTCCCATAAACGTATGCATACGAAAGTTGTTTGTAGTATAATGTTTTGTGGGGGGGGGGGGCTTTACAATTTCCGAACATCGTCCGTTTGATAGAGTTAGAATAATGCTAGTGATGCTAATGTGAGAGTAGGCTGATATCGACGGGAGTTTCGTTCCACCTTCCCTGTACGCGAGCAGAAGTTCCTACCAAAAAACATACGAATCATTTTAAAACCTTCTATCAAAAAAACGAACCTGTTAGCCAAAGACGGGCGTGAGGCAGTATGACTCTACACAAGACTTAAATTACCGTAAAAAATCTGTGACAACCGTGATTTATGATTATTAGTGACAAAAGTGGTGGCTTAGTGCTTACCCTGATCGGGTGAATTTCGCACGCAAAATAGTAGGGTGTGAGCTTTACTCTCAACTATCAGCCCAACCCTCGGGTTGAACGCTGATCGAGTGAGTGAATACTATGTTTACTAAGTCAACTACATTCACCAATGGAAACAGGCGGCTTCACACGAAGTACCACTTCTGATGTTCTGATGGGTAACCAGTGCTATTTTTTTCTAATGTTTTTAGCTAAATTAGGTATGAAATAATGGTACTATTCTGCGAGTACTGTGATTCATGTTGTAGAGTGTTGTAAAATATATATTATTTCTGCTTAAATTTCCTCAGAGTATCCTTTCCTCAGGTGCTTATAATCTTCGTGACTACACAAAGTAATGGATTTAAAGCGTCAATTAACAGGTTTATCAGGTACATCATAATCCCTTTGTTTTCCTATTACTCGGTGACGCCTGGCAGTGATCCAACACGGACGAAATATGTATTCAAGGCTGGTACGAAATATGAAAGGATTTCTTGTTGTGTTTTACTGTCAGCAACTGCTGTCTCCGCGTCTACGAATCTATTTACCGTCGGAGAGAGTTTAGCATGTATCTATTTGTTCAATGAGCAAAACGTCATCGAGGAATTTTTCATTGCCTGTTGTTCCTTTGTCGGTAATTCCAGACAACCTACCCACCCGACTCAGTCGTTCTCTTCTTATTCCTTCTACCATCTGAGAGCCTCAAATGTCCCAGCTTCCCTTATCTCCACCGCCTCCTATTTCGCTTTTAAAAATTCGGGGCAGGGGATTCTGGGATACTGCGGAGCGGGGCGGGGCCCGATGTAGCACACCGGGGGGCGGGGTAGTTGTACCCCGGCGGGGGCGAGGACGTAGATTTACTGCCCCCTTCTTCAACCCTCTGCCCCGCTATCTGCATTCTCTCCTTCTAATGTTTTCTCTTTTAAGAGCCCACTTCCCCCACACCCTCAAACTAATATGCCCTTAGTTTTATTTATCGCTTTTTCCCTCTGGCCTTGGTTCACTTTTGTACGGGCTCAGTTTTCCGTTTCCTTTCCACGTCTTCGGCAACTTTAAAAAAAAAATTAAATGTTACTCTTCACCAGTTGGCAATACATATTAGTTTTTTCAGGTACCAGTTCTGGCTACGAGAATAAAACAAGGAAATAACTATTCAGAACTGACCTATGTTAACAAAATAATGTTAACCAAGCCTAGTCACTCCTACAGCTTTTGTGGGGTGTTTTGACTTTCACCTCAGACACCATTTTACTAGGCAATAGAAACTGGATTTGGGTGCTCTGTCATTCCCTGCCACATATCCTCGCAGTGGCCTTAAGATTACATAAGAAGCGGTCGTCATGATTAATATGAGATTGAATTATCTAGCAGGCGAGATTTCTTTCTCACATACTAGAGTAGCAATGGATAGCATTAGTAGCTGCATGTTGGTATGTGTACTTAAAGCTAACCCTACTAACAGAATGTTTTTGCATGTTTGCTTTGCCATTTCTATCTTTTTTAAATAGTGAAGTTCTGACTAGTAAATTAATACCATTCCTTTTTTATGCATGATATGTAGTGCATGTTTGGTGAGAAATCACCCTCTGCCTCACACCTTTGTGGTGGCTTGCAGGGTATTATGCAGTTGTAGATACTGATACGCAGTTCTTCTCGCAAACCATCCGGCACCGTGGCATTAGTTACGTGTGTAACGTATTATGTTTTGTGTTTTTGGTTTTTGGGATTTGTTTCCAATTATTATTTGTTAGATTCATGTTATTTTGAAGGTATTTATCGTTCTTTTGATTGTTGAAATATTTTGTTTGGCTAGCTGATTCCGAGGTTTCTATAGAGTCGGCCTTCGGTCGCTGTATTTGTTTGTTCCTGTGGATTGCAGAATTGTCTACGTCTACATAATATCCTGCGAGCCTCCGCGAGGGTGTGTAGCAGGGGGTGAAGCTAACCAAACATGCACTACTTACATGCAACTATGAGATATATTGCTACTACTTCATGGACAAATTATGGTTTAAAAGTGGTCCAAAGTTATATAGGTATGTATTTATTATAATACAATATTTTTCGTAATTGTCTCCGAGATTTGAAAGGTATGTATATTAATTATTGACTCTTGCAGGCACTGTAAAAAGTAGCTCATCAGCACACCAAGGCACTAACCAAATTTTGAACATACATTACATGTACCGTATATATTCATCCTTCGTTACACGCAGATATCAATCATAAATCTCAAACGTCTTGCCACTCAAGTTCCAACATATATAAATATGTAATCAAATAATATGCCCACTTACACGCGAAGTCCGCGAAACCACGAACAAGTAAATACATCCATTAGTATAAATACAAGTGTATTAATGGATAGCATAGGTAATTGCTCCTCGGCATAAGGCCTTTAAGCTAACCCCACTAACAGCATGATTTCGCATGCGTGCTTTGCTATTTTTATCTTTTTTTTAAATTGTTTAGCATTGACTCGAAATTAATTATAAACCTTTCTATGCATGATATGTAATGAATGTGTGGTGTGAGTTCAACCCCTGCCGTACATCGTTATGGTGTTTGCAGGATATTATGCAGGTATAGATGAGTCAATTACGGGTAACCCCTTTTGTTTTAAATTACGTCTTCTCCTTTAAATTCTACTCAGTTATTACGGAAATTTTTTTACCACGTAGAATTCAATAATTAATGTAGTAAAGGACTAAAAGAAGGCCTATTACTCAACCTTGAGGAACACAGGATACCCATAACGAAGGAACGGAGGGTTTAATCTTATTCAGAAAGAGGCCTTTCTACGCGTATATTTGAGAGGTATATAATCCAAGTTGGTACAAAATTATGTACTACATTTAATTTTAAATTGCGATGTTGATTGCGGTGATGGAAGTTATCGAGTTCCATTTTGAAATTATGGAACACTAGATCAAGCTCAACGTGATATATTGACAACCCGACGCTGAGATTATTTCATGTACGCTGATTTCAAGTTTGGCAAGGGTAACCCTCCTGAGTCTATGGTCTTTTAAAGAAAATAAACTTGCGGGATTGGTGATGTATAATCTAGTGACCCGTGTATGCTATAGCATCTTACCGGAATAGATGTGAGATGAATTGCTCCGTAGGTAATCAATTTTCGTCTGCTCATTTTCGTCGCTTTTAGAACGAAAAATACTTTAACTATTTTTCTTTTCTTCGGTACTGCATATTTTTCCAGAAAGTTTAAAAACTCTTTAACAACAAGAGATAGCTCCTTTGGACTAAACCTCGTGGTATGCACGAAACAGAATCACACTTTTACATATGGCATGACTAATGTTTTTAGCTAGTTACGAAGCTAATCTGCTGTCAGTATAATTGGTTTTGTTGGACAGAGAATATCGTTAGGATGCAAAATAATCTGCGTTAGGTAGTAATTTCTTAAGAAAATTACAATGAGATGTAGAAATTAATTTGTCTCTTATCTCTTCCGTCTCATTTTCAAGTATTTACTATTCAAGCATTTCCAAGTATTTACTATTGAGTTACAAGAGCTCATACCGTACGGCACCTTTTTTATTTGCTTCTTAATGTGTTTTCTTTTTAAAGCCCATTTTTTTTTCTAGTTAATCTGCTTCCTTTTTTACATTTAATTAACCCTTTACTAGGAAAAATCTGATCAACGGCTCATGCCATTTTAATTTCTAATGTTATCCTTTAGTTCAATATTGTCACATGGTTTTCAATTAGCGTGGCGGCTGGAAACAACCTCTAACTTCCATGTTTTCCGTCTTTCTTATGCATAAATTTACGCGGTGAACGAGTTGGTAATTTGGAGAAATCTACACAAATCCTTAATGCCTATGTTGTGGTTTGATATCCGAGTCGAAGAAAAAGTAACGGCTGGGTTCATGATATATTTTTGTGCGAGAAACTCGAGAGCGAGACTTCTATCTTTCATCTTTGGGCTTTCAAAACATTTTGTATGCTTGGAAAACTAAAGTATGAAACTCTCAATAAAAAAAAGAAGGCTGAACGGAAAAGAGAAGGTCATCAGATAGAACAGATGCAGCTGTTTTGTTACTTAGGTAGCATTTTGGTTGAATTGTGCGTTTTAGCTATACACCAAATAAGGTCCAAACCCCCGAATGAATTAATAAAAGAATTAGGGTGGGAATCATTATCAGAGCGTAGGTTAAAGTATAGATTAAATCTATTACAGAAATTTCAATCGGATACCTTTACTGAAGATGTTAGTCACATATTTAAAAAAAAACAGAGTATAATGCTAGATTCGACCAGATAAATAAGATTAGAGAGATAGATTGTCGTACTCTTAGATTCAAAATGGCATTTTCCCCCGTACTATAAGAGAACAGAATAGGCAGCATAGCAAAATGAAAGGTAGGTGAAATATTTTAGATTAGTCTGCAGTGCATCATGCATATATTAACCCCTTAAATACCATAGGTTCTAACAATCTAGTTGCATGAGACCCTATAGTTGCTTGTTTGCATGTTAGTAGTGCATGCTTGGTGATCTTCACACCCTGCCACACACCCTCGCGGTGGCTTGCAGGGTATCATCTACATCTACATAATACCCTGCAAGCCACCTTAAAGGTGTGTGGCAGGGGGAGAACTCTAATCAAACATGCACTACATATCATGCATAAAAAAGGATTAGTACTTCTAGGTATAGGTACTGTTCAAAACTACGATATTAAAATAAAAAGATAAAAATAGCAAAACATACATGCAAAACATGCTGTTAGTTGGGTTAGCTTTAAGTCCTTATACCAACATGCAGCTACCAATGTTATCCATTGCTACACTCGTACTGGATATATTTACCGTTATTCATATCCCTAATATCGTATCGTGTAGATGTAGATGTAGATGAATGGATGTTATGTTTGTTTCCTGCTTATACTGGACTGTGCCTTATAACCACAGCAGTTGTAGCAATTTAAAACTCAAGTCTTCGGCTTATAGTTCTTGTGTAGTTGTGTATGTTTGTAGATATATATTGAAGCTCCAAATTCTCCCAGTCTCTTGGCGCAAGGAAGCTTCTTCACCCGCTACTCGTTCCTCAAAGATCCACTGTACTGCCCCTTTCCTTTAGGTTCATTTTCCCTCCCAAGCTTCGTGGTCGCAGCCTCCTCATCCTCTTCCTTAATCCTCCCTTTCAGGTGGAAAGAGAAAGGGGGACGAAGAAAAAAAAAAGACTTTTCGGCTCCCGAAAAAGGTCCACGTCTGAGTTTCCATGGCTACCGTATACTAAAACGGATCCCATTTTTTTTCTCTCACTCTTTCCACCGCCGGGCTACCGGGTAAGGTTTTGGGGTTGTCCGGACGGCTGCTTCTAACTCCTCCTCCTCCTTCCTCACCTCACGGTCTGCATTATAATGCTTTTAAAGCTTCAGTAGAGAGGAGGAGGAGGAGAAGGAGTCTTTTGGGACCGTGTGGGTTTCATAATGCATTCCGTGGGAGGCATAAGAGTGGGAGGCATAAGAGTGGGAGGCATAAGAGTGGGAGGCAAAAGACGAGGAGTTCCGTAAAAGACTCAAAGACCGCGGAGGACGGAGGAATTGTGTACTTACTCGTTTTTTTCTTCTTTTCTCTGCGCATAAATTCGGTCCCCGGGTTGGTGAGCTTGGAATTGTGGGCCGGCCAAACTCGCGTCGATTTCTCGTTCTTCCTCCCGAGCTAAATGCGCTTACCTTTCCGTCTCTTGAATCCAATTCCGGCATTAATGCGGATCGGCCCACTATAGCACCCCACTGGCCCTTAACTTTCCCTCCGTTATTTCAGTCGATTGTACGTGCGTATATCTGTGTAGCCGTTTTCGCTGTGAAACCTCTTTTTTGTAGCGATTCCACTCCGTCCGTCACATAAAATAGAATGATAAAGCGTGATAGGGTATCAGTTTTCGTGGTTGGTGACTGGTGGAGATCGTCTCGTGATAGTGGGTCCTCTCCGTCAAATCACTTTTCATTGCCCTCTCACCCAATCCTTTCCAATTCCATTCAACCCCTTTCGAGGTATAAAAAGAAATATGCTCATGAATGTTGCAGTTTTCAATCGAAGGAAGAGCTTTGTAAACTGAGCCCCAATTTAAAAGCCAACTTAACGGATCCGCCGTCATCTTCGTCAGCAAGGCAGTACTAAATTGTGCGATTCACTGCAATGTTTTCTTATATTAACTGATTGCTTATATTGGCAGTCTATTGAGAGTAATGTCTGAAATCTCATTGGCAATGATAAGGTAATTCTATTTCTTTTTTGATGTCCTGTCCTGGTTTCTGAAAACTTGCTACATTTCTCTTGGATGCAGTAAGAACTTTTCCTGCGTGCGCTAGGTATCCACAACTGCAGAATGGCGAGTATCTTGGTAATAAGCTTTCGTATTCGAGTTACGGACTGACTTAAATTTGTCATCTTGTTTCGGCTATGAATCAAAAAATCAGTTACTTCACTAGTGTGTATCGAAATTGAGAGTACAACATACATTCTAGGACTAACCCTTGATTTTGTTAGGATAGAGCTCACCGTACCCTACTAGTTCTGAGATTTTCGTTGAAAAATTCGAGAACTTCAGCAAAAATATTGATGTAGAGAATTTATGGAAAGAGTTCCTCCAAATTGCGCGTTCATTTGTGAACAAATATACACCCCTTAAGTATTAGGGTGAGAGTAGGGAACTAAGGTGGTACAACGCGGAGGTTAGAAAATGGTTAAAACGCCAACGAAATAGCCACGCGAAACTAAGAAAAATTTAGCTAATAGCAATCCAAGCAAAATTATCGAACATTAAAAAATTTTTATAGCAGCCGTGAAGACAGTCCTTAGAAAATCGTTCAGTGAATTCAAGAGAAAAATACTCGGAGAACAACAAGAGGGAAATACGAAAGCATGTTGGTCATATGTTAGGGAAGTACTGGGAACTAAAAGGTAAACGGTTAGTTCCTTGAAAAAATTAGGGGCGATATAGCATCCTCCAGTTTAGATAAGACTAATTAGTTGAATTCATTTTTTCGGTGTTTTTAATGATTTCCAAGCAGTAGCCCAGGTGCATGTTTGGTGATCTTCATTCCCTGCCACGCACCATCGCGGTGACTCGCAGGGTAATACATAAAGCAATCCATTGGCATGTGAAACTCAGTAAGGAGGGCCACCTGCTTTCCCTGGGAAATCTTCGATTTTCCATGAAGTTTTGACAGCCATAAATTCACATCGCGAGGATTTGCGGTGGGGGTGGTTCGAGAGGCTTCATCCGAAATTGAACCCGGGACCCGGTCCCTTGTTCAGCGCTCTGCCCCCCAGGCTACCTCCATGCTTGTACTGTATTTTTATTTTGTGCCTGGAGGTAACGGAAATGTAATTTTATATCGATAAATTTCAATCCCCTCGTACCAAAGTACGTATGGTGTTTTGTTATCTCGTTCACTGTGTTTTACTTCTCTATTTTCTTCCCACTTTCAGGTGCCATGATGATGAAGTTCGATTTGGAATGAAAAAAGAATGCCACCACTTTATCATTAGTTGAAGACAGCTCCAGAAGCAACTCCCACCTGATTGTCTTGGATGGTAAGTGGAAAATTTTAGTTCGACACAATCCAGATATTTCTTTCAAAATTAATTGTGGTGCGTAAAACGTAATGACGAGCCACATTAGGTATGACCGTATTCAGGAATGTCCTTAAGAATCATTTGTGTGTTATCTTATTTGACATTATTCAAGTTGCAATGCGTTTCTACGCAGTGGTTAGGAGATATCATGATGTAAGAGTCATGAACGATTCTTTTTTGTCATGTTGTTCGTGGTGAAAATTTCGTAATGGTTCGAATAATGATACTGAGGTTTTGCTACTGATAAGCTGAAATTCGGATGGGCCTAGATAATATTACATTTATAGTTAAATAAAAAACACTTTTCCGCTTAAAATGTATCTCAGACTTCGCGATACGTGTTTCAATTTCCAAAACTAACATTAGGAAATTGTACCTAATGGTTATGAAAGCTGAAACGTGTGTCGTTTTATAGATATATTTTATGTGGACAAATGTTTACCGATTTATAGGACTAGAATGTTCCTCTAGCACTACGTAAAGTCTGATATTGTAAATTCAAGAATTCCATAACATTATTATGTAGGTACATCATTACATTTTTAAACATCATCCCGTATGTGTCTACGTAAACCTATTACTTTTCAGCATTGGATATTTACCTGGGCACTTTTATCTTATATCTCTGCATTCTTTCATCTCCAAAATTCCCATCAACTCCATTCTCAAGTATTTCCTTTGCATTGCACTTTCCATGCATACACCTGAATGTTGTCCATTTCCATTTGCAGGATAGAGTTTTCCTCTGTCGTTCCACGCCCTTATACTTCATCCCAAATATTATGCACATTATTAGCTCCTGTAATCTCAAAAGTAACTATGATAAAGAGCCATTTCATCACTCTCAGAAATGGTAACATGTGGAAGAGAGAAAAGCTACCGAGAAATATGAAAAGTCGTCTTTGAAAAAAAATACTCATCTTCGTCTACATGCTCAACAAGCAGAAATTAAAAAAAGAATTAAATATAGATTTATTATCGTAATTAGCTCTTAGGTAACGTCGATTTAATCAATTTTTGCCGCTATCGAAGCGCCTTGGCCGTAAGTCATCCCCTCCCCAATGTTTTTATCTCTTACGTATATCGCCATCCCTGCCTCGCTCCGATCTCTGCCTCACAATCATGGTCGTGTTCTCTTTGTGGACCTACACCATCCCCCCTGCCGTACTCCCTTCTCCTACTTCCCACCCCCAGGATCTCCCCGACTACCTCCCACTCCCATCGTTCCCAACCCACGCAGTCCGCCCACTCCGGAGACCAGCAAGCTCTCTTGACCCGCGACCGACTCGGGGGAGTAATACAGGTGCGAGTTCTAGGTCCCCTCGTCTTTCTCCAACTTCGTATCTCTCTCTCTCTCCTTCCCCCCCCTCTCTCTCTCTCTCTCTCTCTCCTTCCCCCCCCTCTCTCTCTCTCTCTCCTTTCCCTCCCTCCTTTATCCCGGCTGGCAAAGGAGATTGGGAGGGGGATTCGTTGTCGTGGAGAGGGGGGAATTGGGAAGGGGGTTGGTTTCAAGGCGAGAGGAGAGATTTTTTAAGGCGGGGGCTGGAGATTCGTTATCTCTTCTTTCAAGAGTTTGTGTGCCCCGTCCATATTTTCCTCAGGGCGTACTGCAGGAGCCAGACAACGAGTCTCCCGAACGAAGGACGTGAATAGGGCCCACCATCTACTCTCTTTTCCATTTCGTTTGAAAACGTTTGTTTGTCAGACGATGTGTTTTTTATCTTCGTTTGCCCTAAATATTTAAGCATGCTGCTGTACACCCCCTAGTAATCTATGTCATTACAGGGAACGCACATGTATTGAAGGAAAGTTATTGTTACCAAAAGGAGGTAGGTGTTACGGCGTTGCTGGGGACATTACGATGGAAGATTCTTTAGGTTTAGGTGGGGAGACAGCTAGCCCGACTAAGACTTATGGATGGATACAGAACCCTAGACTTTTCCTCCGACACTGAGAGAAATATTATGTAAAGATCCTGCCATTTTTCCGCAGGCTATCACACGCATAATATTAGAGAAATAGACTCAATCGCTGATAGATTCAAATATTAGTTTTTCCTTCACTAAATTCACGGCCCAAACATCATTACGATGTGTCATTTCATGATGCCTAAAATAGAAAAATGAAAGAATTATCCTTCCGTTGTGTGATGATGCGTTTGCACTGGTTACAGATGGACATATATCGTATATTAAACCGGGGTTAACGCGGAGAGGATGTAGGAAATGTAATTTGGATGTTTGCACTTTGTCTTCATGAACCAGTTTGTGTCCAATGCATTTGTGCATTTTTTCCCACATATCTCTTTGCACGTTGTTTAAAATGTGAACTCGGTAGTGTCTGTCACACATTATATTAAAATTAATCTTTAATTAAGGAGTATTGTAACTATTAGTGCGAGTTCTTCGTAGTGCTCGCACGGCAATTCTGCACCTCATCCCACTCGCCCTCGAGGTGGTTTTCAGGGTCTTAGATATAGGTACTTATTATCTCCCTGTCTACCTATCTTAATGTTTTTCCTTGTAACTCCGATCTAATCTATTACTTTGCCTTTATTGCATGCGGAAAAATGCTATTTAATCCTTCCTATCTATAAATTTGCCTATTTCTTTAACGCTATCATACTCCCTAAACCTAATACATTATGCTAGGATATTAACATATTTTCACATAATTTTACACATCCTCCGGAAAGTATCCCCTTGTATTTCGGCATGAGACATTTTAAGGCATGCGTGGAAATTTATTGAATATACCAATTTTCGTATTTGGCAGCACAACTTTTTGCTACGTGCACGCAATGCAGAGGAATTACCTAAATATGAAGGGGTTGGGTGATAGAAGAATCGAGTGGAGGGCTGCGTCAAACCAATCGAAGGATTGTTGACTGAAAATGATACCCAATGCATGTTTGGTAATGAATCGCCTCTGGCATGCGCCTTCTACATCTACATCTACATGTAAATATCTACCTCTACATATCTACCTCTACATATCTGCATGTACATATCTGCATGTACATATCTACGTCTACATATCTACATCTACCTATCTACATATACATATTTACATATACATGTCTACATCTACATATACATATCTACATCTACATAATACCCTGCAAGGCACCATAAAGGTGTGTGGCAGGGGGTGAACTCTCACCAAACATGCACCACGTATCATGCACTAAAAAGGAATAGTAATAATATACTAGTCTAAACTTCAATTTTTAAAATATGATAAAATAGCAAAGCAAAAATGCAATATAATGCTGTTAGTTGGGTTAGCTTAAGGTGCTATTACAACATGCAACTACCTATGCTATCAATCTATACCCTCGTATTGGATATATTTTACCGCTGTTCATATCCTTAGTTGTACGAGGAAGCCTTTGTGTGGCTTCGAGGACAATGGGTAGAAGATCAGAAGCCCTTAGATTTTGTATTAATGTCACTTGCCTCGTATCTCTAGGGGCGAGCGGCCCATGGATGACTGTCGTTCGGGGGGTTTGGTTTTGGGAGGGACGATGGACAAGGCTTGAATGCAGAGCAGGAGGGTATCTTCTCACTCTTGGGCGAAAAAAGACTTGTTGCTCTCTCTTCTCCTCGCTTGGCTCCGTGTTTTTTTTGGGGAATCTGAGGTGGAGCAGGCGACATCTCTTGGGCAATCGTTGAAACTCCGAGGCGAGAAGGAAGGAGCGCTCGTGGATCGGGGGGAAATCTACGTAACTGAGAAGGGATTCGGGATAAAACAGGGTTTTGCTGAGCTCCCTCCGTAACGTCTGACCATCCCTGCCTAAATTCCCTGCTGCACCACGGCATACACGTAGATTCCTCCTACCACAAATGAGAATGCACCCCCGTTAAATATTTGAATTCAGACGAATTTTCCCTTGTTAGACCTCATTTGGAATATGCCGCCAGTGTATGGGGTCCCTACGAAATCGGTCTAAATAACGAACTTGAACGTGTGCAGCGAAGATCGGCAAGATTTGTAAAGGGACGACGATAATTATATTAGCGTAACCAGTCTATTAAATGAATTAAAATGGGAATCATTGTCAGATCGCAGGTTGAAATTTAGACTTAATCTCTTACTAATTCCAAGGCAATATTTTCAGTGATGATGTTAAAAATATTTTGGGGACCCCAACTTACTATGGTAGACTGGACCATAATCATAAAATTAGAGAAATTGATTGCCGAACTGATAGATTCAAAATGTCCTTTTTTCTCGTACAATTAGAGATACGTATAACGGTAAATATGTCCAATCGGAGAGTAGCAATGGATAGCATTGGTAGCTGCATGTTGGTATGAGTACTTAAAGCTAACCCTACTAACAGAATGTTTTTGCAATTTTGCATTGCAATTTTTATCGTTTTTAAATAGTGAAGTTCTGACTAGTATATTAATGCTATTCCTTTTTTACGCATGAATTGTAGTGCATGTTTGGTGAGAAATCACCCTCTGCCACACACCTTTGTGGTGGCTTGCAGGGTATTATGTAGATATAGATTTCTCCTACCACAAATGAGAATACACCTCCGTTAAATATTTGAATTCAGACTAAATGGTGACACATAGTGACGAAACTCATTTGGCATTATTATACCTATAGGTATATTGTGTGGTGGGTTTCTTTGTCCCTTTAAGTGTGACCAAATAGTACCACGAATTCGTGTCTGGATATGTTAGTACCATCTATTCTACTTTTATGAGAACCATCTGAAAAGAAGGGTAGTGAAAATACTACTCTACGATACGCTATTCAGCGGAAATTGAAAGTGTAAGTTTTGCTTCTTCCGCCAAGAATATATCAACCGATATTCTAATCTTGTTTACTCGAAGGTGAATAGGGTGAAAATTTGTAGAACACAGTTTGTAGATGGTTGCCGTTGGTAAAATTTCCTGCCAGTAAAAAAAAACTTCAAAAGTGTTTAGGTAATGGAAATATGAAACGTGCCAGGAGTTTCTCTCATTAATGCAGCACGTTATTCACTTGAAAAATACTTCCTTTTCCGCGTCACTGACAGGGAAGTCATTCCACCCGAAGAGAAATCCACTCGATTAATACGTCTCAGTTAAGATGCGCACAGGATGCTGGTCGAAGATAATAGCGACCGGAAATGAAGTATCAACATTTTTTTCACGCGGTGAGTTCTCATGCTCTGCCGACGTCAATTTTTTTGCGGTCAATATAACTCTGGGAAAATCGAACCAGAGCAAGATTTTCGTCACATTAGTCGGTGATAATAAATCGTTTATTTTTAAATTCAAATCACCATAAGAACCTTTTCCAAATTTCTATGATTGATCTTTCCTGTTGTCACTGGTTATTGGCTTCCAAAGTTATTGTTCTGATAAATTATACGCACTCTCAAAATTGGAGACACTTCCGTCTTAAACGTAAACGTTTATGCCAAAAGAGTGGTAAGATTAAATCGAAGATACGGTACTTATTAAAAGAATTATGGACTTGTTCGCAGCCGTAGAGAAATTCACCGCCGCACATTATCAATTGTGTAGTTAGTTACCAAATCTTTAAATATTGTTTAAACTTTTTAAAATATGACTTCAATAACTGTAATATTAATCTTTATTGAATTTTGCTCTACGTCGTATCCTACAGACGGAGCAAAACTTTTGGAATGCTCGCACAAGCCTCCTATGGAGGGATCAAGATTCATTAAAAATATCTGACACTTTCAGGATTCGAATACGAACCTTTAAAAATGGAAGGCTAGAGTTATGCTCATTATAATGACCGGATCTCTGAGTAAATGGTGGCAGGTAATAAGTGTCTAGATGAAAATTCAAGTGGGGATCGGATTGGCATGGTGGCTAGAGTATGACTTACATTATTATAACGTTCATATCCTGGCAATGGCAGAGGTTTGCCGTTGGCATACCGGTCTGGCATATTTCCATTCTCTGCGTAGAGCATTTTTGAGTGTAGAACATCGTCCGTCATATGGAAAGTTAAACTTCGGACCTCTGTCCCGCCTTTCCTTAAAGGCTGCTTTACACGATACAATGTTTGTAGAATTTCTTTTACAAACGCTTGTATGAAGAAATTGTACCGTGTAAAGCGTCAAATTGTGTGAACGCTTATGCGAATGTCTGAATGACTGTACGGGGAATAGAGCCTGTTCTAATTCAATTCAGACAAACATACAATTTCGTCTAGTTTCATTCATTGGTTTGTACAATAAAATGTACCGTGTAGAGATATACCTAAGAGATTATTGCCGACGACGAGTTTTTCTCCTACTTCCTCTGTTCCCCTAACATTTTCAACCTCTTCCAAGCTACAAACCTTGACAAAACCTTGACCAACCTACAAACATCTTGAATGGCGCAAATTACCATAGCTGTCGTCTTTCCTCCCTGATTAAGGATTATCACCAGTGAATATTTAATATTAAGAAACATTAATCATCCGCAAACAAAATGACTCCTCGTTTGGATATAATGATTTTTTAATAATGCTGTTTTATTAAAATCATAGATCCTCTATTACTGGACACATATATTACTATTATTTTTATACCTATAATTAAACTTGTAACATCAGCAGACATTATAGTATTAGGAGAATTAATAGGTAAAACCATGAAACAATTATTCAGTAGCTTCTGCAGGCTTTTCACTCACTCGCTTCCTTTGCGGGTGTTTTTCTGCTGTGGGGAGTATTTTATCCTTATTTTTTTCCCACATGTATCTTTTTTATATACATTTTTCTGTAGTGTAGCATATCAGTATCCTCTTCATTTTTCATTACCTCATTTACAGGTATTTAGGCTTGTATCTATTGTCTTTGAAAGCTTGTAAATATCTAAATGCTTTTATATGGTCATTGTGTATTTCAACCATGTGTTCATGTAGTTATTCTTCCTTAATAATATTTTAATTATTATTCACGAGGGTTTGGTTGGAAGATTGGATTACGCAGTATTAATCTCGCCCCAATTAAAGGCATTTTATTATTATGTCAAAATTGAAAAGTCAAAAGAAAACATCCCATGAAGGTTTATCAATCCTTCTCGTAATCGAAAGAGAAGGAATCTCGGGACTATGGGAAGGTGAGCAAGGAATTCGACTACGGGAGAGACGGCAAGAAGGAAATCTAATCAATCCCCTTGCCAACAATGGGACGGAGTGTATCACGACTCCCTTTCAAGAGGTTGTGACCGAGTTGGGAGAGGATCCCGGAGAGGGAAGAAAATGAGAAAGGCAAAGAGGAGGAGGGCAAAGATGAGGAGGGCGAGGAGTGGAAACCTTTTCCGACGACCGAGGGAACGTGGGGATGATTTTTTTCTTCTGGAGACGCAATCGATCAACTCATCAAAGTGGACAGCTATAAGCGGTCCATAATGGGAGGGGACAGTCAGTGTGTTGGCGGTGAGAGTGGGGGTGGGATCAGTGAGGGCTGTGAAGAGGGTGGCTGGGGGTGGGGTGATATTTCCTTCATGAGTATGCTCTAAGGGATGGCCAATTTCTGAGCGAGTCTGTTCAAAAGAGCCACTCACATGCATGGGCTCTAAGGATTGACTATATTTCTATCGGTGAGTCGTCACACCACGTCATTCGTCTTAGTTATTTTTGGAACTGACTGCAAGCAGGCATTCATTGGCACCGGTTAGAACTTTGAAAATACGAGAAATAAATGAAATGACCATTGAGGCACTACGATTTTTTTACTAGAAATCACCCTGTCCACTAGAATGCGAGGATGGGAATTGGCTTTCTGTAAACGTGAATGGGATTTTGGAAAAAATTTGTGTAAAACATCGGAAATTGTGACCTACATTAAATAGATAGATATAAGCAGGAAAGTATTATTTATAATTACCGCATAAAATTATTTTTTGATCAGAGAATTTCTTTCAAGTTAAGTTTTGCAAGCCGAGTGTATACTTGCAAAATGACCTGAATAGTCAAAGCACCTCATGATAATTCCAATTCTAAATTCGAGTGTATTTCGGATGAAATCATAGCCGGTCAACGTAGCTGTTAGAGGTGTTCTATTTCTCCGATGGTGGTGGGAATATACTTCATATCCCTTACACTCAATTTGATCATGTGAACAATTTTATAGAGATTTACACGGAATATCAAACGGTTAGTCTCAAATTTCCTTCTTTTGTTTTTCAAATTTCTTTCTCACCACGAATATAATAATATAATCATTTATCGTTAATGCTGATTTTATATTAGGCAACACACACCAATTACTAGGTAGGTAGCTGTACGAGTGCATGTGGGTAGCCCAGTCCGCAGTCTCTCTGGAAAAAAATGTTCTTAACTTAAGTAATTTTTATCCATTCCACCATTTTATTCTTTGCGCGAAATGGGTCTTAAAGAGTATAAACAAAACCCTAACCATATTATAAAAGATAATTGAAAAGAAATTAGTTCCCTTCATAGTCACAAAACATTTAGTTGCATGTGCCTGGTTCATAAGTAAACACTTGTCTCTCATTACGAAGTAATATTTTCAACAGTAATAGCTGTTATATTTCTTCGTATATAAAAATCGTTGCACGTTCTTTTACAACCAGTATATTTCTCTTAGAAAGAAGTAATTAACCTCTCATTTGCATGTACCCCGTGCATGTTCGGTGAATATTCAGCACCTGCTGCACACCCTCGTCTACATCTACACGATACCCTGGAAGCCACCACGAGGGTGTGTGGCAGGGGGTGAAGATCACCCTAGAGGTGGTTTGCAGGGTAATCGGTAGATGTAGTCATGTTTTTAGGATATTTATTCAGAGTAGTTATAATTTAGCTGCACGCACTCATAGGATGCATAAGTAACACCTTTCTCTGATTAAATTGTCATGTACCTGCACCTCTAGGTTGAATGCACGTGGTGCGTGTACCGTGATTATTTACCCTCTGCCACACATCCTCGAGGTGGCTCGTAGGATATAGGTACGATAAAAAATTGATATAATTATGTTTTTATGGAACAAGAAATATTAACGTCAATGGACTCCCTTCAGGAAGTAGGTGTGCATCCATCGCTCTCCTCTAGATATGAGACGCGAGAACGCCTCCATTGAGTCGTTGCGCTGCACTTTCTAATGATCGGCAACCTGGATTGAAAGAAGCGCCAAAAGAGGAAAAAAAAGCCTTCTACCTCGATCTCGGAGACCGCAATGCACGCAGCCGCGCGACCCCAAGCCCGCAAGTTCGGTAGCGAGACATTTCCTCCATACGAGGGGCGAGAGACTTCATCTACATCTACATAATACCCTGCAAGCCACCATAAAGGTGTGTGGCAGGGGGTGATTTCTCACCAAATATGCACTGCATATCATGCATAAAAAAGGAATAGTATTTATATACAGTTCTAAACTTCACTATTTAAAAAAAGATAAAAATAACAAAGCAAACATGCAAAAACATGCTGTTAGTGGGGTTAGCCTTACGTCCTCAAACCAACATGCAGATACCTATGCTAGCCTTTGCTACTCTCGTATTGGACATATTTACCGTTATTCATATCCCTAATAGTACGAGGAAAAAAGGGCATTTTGAATCTGTCAGTTCGGCAATCAATTTCTCTAATTTTGTGATTATGGTCCAGTCTACCATAGTAAGTTGGGGTCCGCAGAATATTTTTAACATCATCACTGAAAATATGGTCTTGGAATTTGTTTAAGAGATTAAGTCTAAATTTCAACCTCCGATCTGACAATGATTCCCAATTTAATTCATTTAATAGACTGGTTACGCTAATAGACTAAAACTTCACCAAGGCCGCGCCGCCGCGCAGGAGAAAAATACGCTGACCCTACCGCATGAGTAACTACGCGACACATCCACGAGTGGCGTGTAGGGTTGCCTCCTCTCTGGTCTCTGGGTTGGTGCAGTACACCCTCCGTCGCATGGGACGTTAAACCATGGACCCCTTGTGATTTTCTATGTGAGTAACGCAGGTGCCAAATTTCTCTCCACCCCTTCCTGTTGTTGTGCCTCGGAATTTGGAGTTAGAGAGAGATCAAAATAAGGATAAAAGGCGAAGAAGGATTTGGTGCTTTCCCGGCGAATAGACTGTATGAAGAGCTCTCGGGATCTCCACCGGATCAGGAACTTAAAGTTTGCCGACGTTTCGATGTCCGACTCGACCATCTTCTTCAGGGTTAATGATGTTGTCAGGGCTAGTAATCATTAGCCCTGAAGACGATGGCTGAGTCGGACATCGAAACGTCGGCAAACTTCATGTTCCTGACCCGGTGGAGATCCCGAGAGATCTTCATACAAGGACAAAAGGTTTTTTCCATTTCCCTACTCCTGCGCTCATTAAGATTTTCCACCTTTTGCGGAGCTTGAATGTCCGGGAGACAAACACCTATTTGTTTCCTAAGAGACGGAAAGTGTCATCTTCGTTGGGCCATATATATTTTCGGGAGTTCATTCCCGGATGTTGAGTCGGTCGACAGGAATGCGTCATCGGAAGCCAGTCATGCTTCCTTGGTAAGAATCAATCCCATATTTCCCTCTCTCGGCTCTGCGCGTGTAAATATTCATTACACTCTCCCCCACAACTTTGTATTATATGGCTACAATTTAAAAATTGAAAAATTCAGTACGGGTTAGTTGAACTGACTATTCCAACGCTAAGGAAACCTAACCCTAGGAACAGGAACCCTAAGGGAATTTGTTGTTGTGTTGCCGTTCCAAGCAACCTCGAAGGAGAGACGCTAGGGTACGGGTCGGACGCGCATAACACTATGTTCGTTGAAAAATATTCACACTGCGACATAACCCAAAAGTGGTGCCAATTATTTTAAGCAAATTATTTGACGTATTTATAGAAATGACTTTCTAAACAATAAATATTACATTACTTTTTGCTAATTAACAATTTAATGTGATTTATGCATAACATTTCACCTGTCTGTTAACAGCGTGTCCAATATTTTTCTCAGGGTGTGCTCTCAGTTGCATGTGAGTTGTATAAGCACTGAGTGGTATTTTTTTATTCATTTGCGAGATTTTATGTAGGTATTAACTCTGAATATGATGCATACCTGATGATGGTCCACCCTCTGCCACACACCCTTTCGATAGCTTGCAGGTTATTATGATGATATAGATGAGATTACCTTAGCTATTTAAACTATTTATAATGCTCTTATATTATTTATCATGCTCTTGTCCATTCTAAAATCTCTAATGGTATGATCTGCTGGGGAAGTGCATATTTAAACACATTTAAGTGTATTTAAGCTTGTTTTGGTTTTATAGAAAAAAACCATATCATACTATCAAAAAACCCTCATGAACACTTTTTTCCGTTTTTAGTGGACCTGAGATTGCTGCCACTAAGGCACTTATATTATTTAGTGTCCTAAAAAGGTTTTGTAACATAAGAGGTAATATGCCAAGTGTATCCGACAAATGTAAATATAATTTAAGGAATTTGTCTAATATTGTAACATGTAGAGCAAGATTGTAATCGCATAAAAGTTATTTACTGTATATGTGGCCAAAAATATATAATGCACTGCCCGCTAAAATTAAAGAATGTAAATCCATAAAAAAATGCTAAAACTGGCCAAAGATTGGCTTACTCTCAGAAAAATGTGGAAAATTTGTTTTAATTTTGTTTTTTTCATTAATTGTGTAACTGTTACTGATAGTTTTAATAATTTCATGCATTTTTTTGTATTACTGGTGGCTTAATTCAGGCCCTATGACATTGGAGGCCACCTAAAGGTCCCGATATATTTTTACTCTTAATTTTATCGAGCATGTGGGAGTAAATAAAATATCAATATCAATAAATATTGGTTGGCTGCACCCTCCACGTTCTATTCTACTATTTAAATTAGAGTATGAAAGCAAACTCGCGGAATTTGGCGTATTTGGATGCATGTCCCTCCAGGGGGAAGTGACAAATCTTTCGGAATATAAGTTTCAGATGATCCGTTAAATTTGTTTCTTTAAAATGTAATTAAAATAAGTGAATGCTACCGGTTGCATATGCTTTTTTGGGGCAATAATCGAATTAGAGATTTACACCGAACCTTTTTCTTCTGGAATCTCCCAGAATATCCCCCAGCTAAATTAAAAATATTCCGGAATGAATTGCTCACAAAGGGGCTAACCCTAATGCCATTGAAAACTGCATATCCAGTGCATGATGGTGAAGAGGTGAACATTCACCAAATATGCACCACATAATGTAATTAAGAACTCATTTTACTTCGGCACCAGGAAGTTTCGTAAATGGTGATTCTTTTCCTAACACTGATCCTATTCACTATGGAATCTAACTGAATCTTAAAATTATGGTGAAATTACGTCTGCATAATACCCTGCGATCCACCGCGAGGGTGTGTGGCAGGAGGTGAAGATCACCAAACATGCACCACTTACGTGTATTACATACATATGTAATACATGTAAGTAATGCATGTACATACATACTATATGATGCAGTGCTACTACTTCATGGACACATTTAGATTTAAGGGTCACGTGCAACTAGGTTTGTAACTACATATTATTGATTTGATTACTGGTAAGAAATATATTCATCGGTATTTCCCTATTATGCATGTGTTAGTAATGCTTAAACATGCATTATGTACTTGAGACTGCTCAAACAATTTTTTACCCACCTAACCCTAATGTGCTCTCTTATGATTCTCTAAGTGGTAATTACGTGACTCCACTCACGATCACGGGTTTAAATTTCTCCAGTTGTTCCAGCAGCAGTTTACTTCTATAAAACTTAAGAACTTTTTTATTAGTATAGGCGTATTATTTTAAGTTCTCCCGATGATTTTTATGGATGAAGATATCCCTGGTTTCCTTCTGGATCAGGTCCTTCATCTTGGCCGACAATTCGATGAACGTGTCGGTCATCAACACGTTAGGAGAATGAAGGAACTGAACTTGTGTAAAACCCTTCTTACTCATGCATTTAGACAAAATATGTTTTTTAAATCAGTCCTAATTTATCCATCTCGACTGTTCGTTCAGAAGAGAATGAATCATTTTTTTTAGTTTTGACATTAGTCAAAATGTATCCATCCGTGATGATTTCATGGTGATTAGAAATGAGTTGAATGATAGATCGAGTTAGTGTGGTGGCTATAGTATTAGCCACCCATTCCGAGGGTCCGAGATTGAATCCCGGCGATGGCAAACTTTTCATTGGCATACTGACCCTACTTTAGTGTCTTGTGAAGATCACTTCGAGTCCAGAACTTCGTCCGTCGTATAAGACGTGATGCCCTAGGCGTCTTTCGTTAATTGCCGGTTAATGCTGTCGCCGGGTTTCTCTCCACCCTGCTGTTCCCTGGAAATTCAAAATCTTGACCAAGTTACCTACCTATCTTTACTGGCGTTTATGATCGCAATTGTCGGTCACCTTCCCCAGGTAATAAATGATAATGAATTAGATGTTTCATTGTATTTAAATGCTCTTTGTTTTCTTGGAGAATGTATTTAACTTTTAGTGAAACCGGCAAATTGTCCATTGCAATATGATCGTATGAATGACGGTTGTTAATGTTACTCACAACCGGTGTGGATTCAGTCCATTCCAAACGCCCATACGGTGGCTGGCAGGCTACTTTGTATATTTATTTTCATCGAATTGCGAGGGCGAGATTTAGTTTGCCACCCCAGTCCGTTCGTTTGGAGGTCGCAGCATAGGGGAGGAAGGAGAGAACTAGATTCTTTGCGATACCGGAGGGTCGACAGATAAAGACGAACAGGTTCCTCTCGCAGAACCTCCACCCGCTACAGTCCCCTCGCCTTGTCCTCCCCAACCCCTTCGCTGCACCCCTTCCCAGCATCCCCTCATCCCCCAACAACCCCCATTTTTCTCTCTTTTTCGCGATCCCAGCGCATAAAGAAGGCGGCGGCCGCCTACGCCCTGCCGCCGCCGCAGCGCGCCGGTCGCTTTGTTGCCACTCGACCCGGCGCGGACGCCATCGCCGAGACAAATGAAGTACGAAAAGTGGCGGCGGGATCGGGCGATTTGGGAGTGACGCCGTCGTGCGGCCGTGCGGCGCTGGTGTTGGAGGAGGAGGGAATGGTGAGGGGGGAGGGACGATTGGGGGGAAAACCCTTGTCTTCTGCCAGTGCGGTTGAAGTCCTGCGGAATTAATTCCCTGCGATAGCTCGATTAATCTGTCGACGCAATCGAGGGAGCGAGGCGAAGTCGAACGTGGCGTCCCCTTTTATATCTCGTGTGCTTTCCAGACCGTTCTCATTCCGGGCCACTATTTTCTCTCTCTCTTTCTTACGTTCGGCTGAAACGAAATTAATCCATGTTCCTAGTTCTCGCGCTTGTGTCCAATCCCATCCATAGTCTTACGTTACTTTCAAGGAGCCTAGAATGCACTGGCAGAGGCATTGAAAACCTTTAACCTATGGGTGAAAATGAAGCTAGAATGGGGGGGGGGGGCGGGGGGAGTGCTTGGGAACAATTAGACCCCACCTAATCCGGATAAAGCATTGCATACTGTCTCTTATGGAGACTGCAAGAAACATAAATGACAATGAAATCTTACTCAAATTTCATTGCATTGACGTCAGTTTATCTTTCTGAGGCAATTAAAGGGATGGTAAATTTAGTGTTTTCCCAGCGAAAAATGGTGAGGAAGTCTTATCGGGTTCCCCACCTAGCCATGGATTCGGCAACTGGCGACGTTTTGACGGCTGACACTGCCGTCTTCGTTTCGCTGAGATCTCAACGCCCTGAATATGACGGCAATATCATCCATCAAAAAGTTGGTAGTCGTCGAATCTCTGACCAGGTGGAGTACCCGAGAAGACTTCACCAGCAGTGAAGGGAATTATTAATGCAATTGATTCCCATAGGAATTATTGTATTACTAAAACTGGTTGGAGTTTTGCGTATTTAAGCTACATATTTTGCCTAGTGAAAGTAAATAACTATCATATTTGATGTACCCAACGTGGTGAGGAAGGGTAGGAGAGTTTAACCGCCCAAGAAAAATTTACAAAAACAGGCACACAATCATGCACACATTAACGCTCTCACTATCTGTGGCTGTTTGTGGCAAAATTAATTTCTCGTCAGTGACAACCACAGACTACATACACGAACCCTTTAGTGATTGGATGAAGTGGATGACGCACTAGGTTGCATGCACGTCCACATTTCTGAAAGGGTAAAGAACGTCAGTTTTTCGCTGCTTATAACTCGAGAACTAATAGGCGGGTCAAAAAACGGAAAAATGTGGGTTTTTGGATTTTACAAACTCTATCAGATTCGGCAATGAAAAATATGGTGAACGATCCCATTAGACCATCAAAAAACCTGATTGCACTACTACTTACCTGCCTATGATTCCAATGTAACGTGCAGGATAAGTGGAAATTGAAATGAAGAGGTCGTAACGTAGAATTAATCCTCATTCGGGTGAACTGTGATTTCTCCCTGACCAATCGGAGCTAATGTTCATTTATCCGTTTGGAGAGACATTTTTTTAATGCACTCGGATTCACCCCGTGTTAATTAAAAATTACTAAAAGTCAAAAATATTCTGAGGTTAAGTGATGATTATGTATTTTAGATTAATAACAAAAATAAATAAGAAAACCCAGGTTCGTGAAACTTACCGTGATTTGCCTAGTCGCAGAAAACTACTCGTGTGACATGTGAAAACAGTCCTGCTCCCATCCACCGTGCATTTAAAATGTAAATGACCTGTCCACATATATGACGTTTCAATGCAGGTGTACATTTTCCGGGGGAAATATTCTTGTGACATGTTGCATCTAAAGATTACAATCACAGTATTAAAAAAAGGTGTCATTGAACTGTCAGGAAAAGTAATTTGGCTCCTCAAATGTGCGTGATTAATGCTGTACATAAATAAACGATTGTAACCTTTCTTTTGAGTCCATAAGAATTGCTGACTCCCGATGACTGATTCCTTTTTGAATATTTGTGATAAGGTAAAATGGATGGACTCATTTGCTAATGAAATTATTTTTTATTACCTAGAAGGATATGAACAGCTCGTGACAATTATGGAAATAAGAATGGTCTAACAAATCGGAGTTATTTATAAATAAATCGGCGCGCTTTCAGAAGGACATCAATGGAGGAGAACAGAGAACTGAAGAAAAGAACATAAGGGGAAAGCATTTGATGATAGAACTGATGTAAAGCAAGGACTGAAAGATGTGAAGGAGAAGTGTATGTTGATTTTAATTCTCTAGGTACGGATCGTTCGAATGGGTAGCTGAACCAAACCAGTGTTAGCACTTAACGAACGGCTGCTGTAATTATATCTGTTTGTTGGAACTCGTTGCTATAATTCGTTCCGGGATGTTATTATTCTTTAGATGGTAGGGAGGACCTCCATTTCTCATTGTTCGATACTTACTTCACGACCGTCACCACTAGCCGTGGTAATTATGGGCCCACCTGCTGAGGTCAATTTATCCAATCCTCGTGTCGCGACATGCGTCATTATCAGTAGGGAGATCCTTATATCGTGGGTGTGGTCATCTAACCCTCTCGAAGTTGGCAGTAGTCGAGGTCAGTTTCATTGCAGCGCAAGTGGACCACTTCTCCACTTATCCCGACATGGAGTTAATTGGAAAAATCTTAGCTCTACTTTATTCTTGCACCAGGATGAACGAGACGCGTACTGAAGTGGACAGCGTGAAAGAGCGACCGGCGATGCAGATGGGCTGTTCTCTTTTACAAACTTCACCCAGCTTCACGTTTACGCAGCGTATTTCCTAACTATCGACCAACTCTTCAAATACCTTTGATTTCTCTTCTTCCTACCCCTACCCAGCATTTTACTAGCAATAAAACCCCTTTATATACTAATATCTGTATTTAACTGTTCCATCCATCTACTCCGCCACCTAATTTCCGAGAAGAAGTTCTATATGCCCCCGAAATGGACAAAACTTCTTTTTTCTTCCTCACCTTCCATTCATCGCCCTCTCTTTTAATATAATCTTTTAATGTTATTCAAAGTAAGCATTCATAAGCCTTTGTTTTTAATAACCTTACCTTCAGCCACATCCTTGCTGTAGAAATAAATACAGTCAAATCTCTCGCCCCGTCGTAAAAAAAATAGTGGTCTATTCTCGTTGCACAAGTTCTTATTATAGAAATAATTTGAATGAGGCCACCACTCTTTCCAATCCTCCACGAAGAACTTTGCATTCGTTTGGTGTAAATTTTCCCAGTCGACCCGTATACGATGTTCGTTCGCGTCTGGGCGTGGCTGTTTTTAGTTGGACACACTCCAACTGCATCGCATGCCATATCGGCAAGACCTACTCTTCGTCTTTCTCACACCTCCCTCTCCATATATGACGTGTAATGCCAGCTGGCTAATAGGGTCTTGGAATACCAAATCAGCTGCTGATACATTTCAAACTACATCCGTTTAACCCTCATCTTTTTCACGTCTCCCGTACTCTCGGCCACATACTTAACACTAATTTTACTATTTTTTATGCGCGTAAGTAATGGTTCCATGAAGGCTTAACTCGTGTAATGGAGGTATTTGAAGTTCAACCTCCCTTAAAAAAGGTCTCCGAATCTGTTTTTGTGCAGAACAAAATGCAATTCCGAAGACATTGCTCTAGTTGAATGCCACTTTAAACCTTTGTTCTAGTTCCACCACAAAAAGACTATATAGGTGGTGTGCAACGAGCGACCCGAATGACAATTTTAAACCAACACGATGAAACGAAATACTGAACTGTTTAATGTTTACAAGTAGATATCAAGTTGTAAAAAAAAACTGCGAATTTCACTGAAATAATTTACTCACTACCCGGGTTTAGGTAAATACCTACCTGAAGATGGCATAAATTGTCGAAACCAAGGTCTTGATTAAATTATTTCGGTGAAATTCGTAAAGTTTGCTATTTTTCCATGTATGGAAAAGTTTCTCAAAATTACTCCTGAAACTGTTCGTTCTGTTAGAAATCAAGTCTTTGCTTGCCATAAATAAGAGAAAGAATTAAATCTTGGACCCATTTTTTGGCCAGCTGCTGTAATGAAGTTGAACGGAAGAAAACTAAGCTTCGCATTCGCCATTAAAGATGCTGCTCCATCATTGAAATCTTGGTAATGCTTGTGGATTTGTAGTATTATTTTAACCCAACAAAGTGTTTAGATATGGAGTAATAAACAGAGAATTTTATTCTCTAGCCGTAGTCGTTTAATGATGGAGGATAATGCATGGAGCTTTAAAATTGTTTGCTGGCTAAAGAAAAGACGAGCAAAGAAGTGATGGGAGGGGTGATCAAAGATAGGAAGTTCTTGCAATATACTCAAGAGGAGCAGGAAAAGTTAATGGAGGAGAATTAAAAGGCTAAGGGATCTTGGAATTTAGGTATACCTTACATACGTAGGTAAAATCCCAATTTGTTTCTCCTCTTATGACGTATAATAGTGTGTTAAGTGGAGGATAATAGACAGATGATAAGGATAAATGATGAAAATGTTTCACCTCTGTGTATACCGGCATAATACTACATCATTACTGTTTCATTTCCTAGGGTTATTTACATGTAACAGCAAATATTTGTAAAAGGCATTCAAGTATCCTTACTCCAGAGTGAGGATGACTGAGAGTGTGAATAGAGATGCATGAACGTGATGCATGAACCTATTTGATTTCTTAAGCGAATTTAATGCATATTAATGAACGCTTAGCCTGGTAACGCTGGCACTTATTTAAGGATTATTTAGGGGGAGACTGGGGTCAATTGTAACAAAATTGGGTTTTTTTCCAGTTTACAGCCTGTTAGCATGGAAACATTCCTGAAAATTTCGTACCAAGTCGTAACTTACTTTATTATTATTAGTACACATTCACCGATTCCACTTGCGTTAAGGTTCACTTTTAATTTCAGTTTTTTTAACCATGCATGCCGTTACATTTGACCCCTCATACGGGTCAATTGTAACACACGTGGGGGACAATGGGGTCTTTTACCATATTTTTTTATTACCGAATCTGATAGAGTTTGTAAAATAAAAAGACCCGTATTTTTCCGTTTTTTGATCCGACAATTATTTCCCGAGTTATAAGCGGCGAAAAACTGATTTTTTTAACCCTTTCGGAAAAGTGGGCGTGGTGCAACCTCTGACGTATATTGACTTCGTCGAATCAGAACTGAGCCCGCGAAGCTACTTTACCTTATCGCAATGGGGGGGGACACAGCTGACTCTGCCAATGGGAATGATTGCGACAGCATCTGTGCGAGCAGACCTTCCGAGAATCCCCCTCCACTCCCTTCCTCTCCCCTGAAAGCAGTCAGGGACGGGAGGAAAATGACGTCAATGTTATCACAGCCGCATTTTCGGTGGGCGTCACCTTTTGCTTATTTTAATTTTTGATTTATGAGTGAATGGTTGTAGTTAGAAGATTAATTTTTTCACTAAAATTCTTTTTTCGTTTCCATCTAACGATTTCGTGTTCAAAATTGCGATTTCGGTTCCGAGTAAACGCCCCCATTGTAACAGAATCAATAATTATCGAAAACTCACTGATAGATATGTTTTTAACAAAGGAATACAACTCAATGAAATACATTATTCCAATTATAATACTTATTCCAAATCCAACAATAATTTTTCCTCGAAACATACATTTTTTCGAAATAAGCTTGCAATAGGAAATTTTCAACCCTATAAAAAAGAAATAACATGATAAAACATAAGAAGTGCAATCGTCAAACTCTCCACTATTATATTTAAGTAATTGCTACATATTTTAGTACAATAATGGAATTGAAACTTCTTACCTGGACCTCAGAATAAAATTTCTTCTCGGGTTAAAATATTTTGCTCATAGACACACAAAATAAGTTCTTCACTCCTGCGCCAACAACTCGCAACTGAACAGCTCCTCACTTCCTTCACGTGTCAGCGAGTAGATGACGAACCTTACTGTCACATAGGTGAGATAATAGGAACTACGTATGCCGAGCAATAGGAGTGTTACAATTGACACTTGTTACTTTTGACCCCAGGATCCCCTACCTGGTGATAATGCTAGCCAGGCATTTGGGGTCTTCATGTATGATAGGAGGTTTATGGAAATAGAGGAGAGAAAGAGAGAGAGGAAACTGATAACGAGAAATGAACAGTATGTGGAAATAATGGCAATAAAAATCTTAACACTCACCACAAAGTTCATTTATAAGATCACTTAGAGTTTCATCGCTCTTGCGTTATTTTGAGATGGTAGAGGGGTGGATCACTTAAAAATGACCCTTGAGACTTGAAACGCGCAGTGACGTTTTTAATGAATTCAGTGGACAGTACCAAGTTTTCTTTGACATTATGATTCATCTATACTTCAAAATCTCGTCAGAATCATTGATTTTCTTGTATGTAGGAAGATAGGAGATATATATCGCTGAATTGAAACGGTTGAATTGCAAGAATTTGTGGTTATGGCTGGAAGTAGGTCCTAGGTGAGAGGGAGGGATGATACCTAAGAAACTGCTATTATTAGTAGAACACTGAAGGCGATGAGTTGTCGAGTCTTTGTATTTTAAGCGTGACCCAATATAACTCTTTCTCCATTGTGGCCCAGAACACCTCAACTATTGAAAACAAATGCTGATTGCCTTACATAATGCGCTTGATTACCTTAGCGGAAAATACATTTGAAATCAATTGTATTCACTATGCAGAAGAATTCTATTTATATTGTATAAAGAAGTGTTAGATACACCGGAAAAGACTCATAAAATATCACGAATTAATGTCAGCAGGTGAAATGGGATGTTATCTCGCGTGTTTTCGCAGTGAGTTAAAAGAGTCCCGCCCTGCTTTATTATGTCCTTCTTGATCGATTTTAACAATCAAATATTTCAAAGTGCCCTAAAGGGGAAAGACTGGCAAAGAGTGGAAAACGTTTTGTATTCCCTAATGGCCTACGGAAGAGACGAAAATATCTCAAAATATTTTGACGAGCGAGATCGAACCTAACATCTCATTTATCCATCACCTGCGGAGAATTTTGTTCAATGGATTATATAGTTTTAATAGGGTATAATTGAGGAAAATAGTACGGAATGACACTGATGTTTCCTGTCCTCTAATTGTCTCTAAAGAAAATTGCTTAATCTCCGCAGCTGTCCCAATTATGAAGGATCGAATGTGTTCATTGTACTGAGGAAAAACTAAACGTGGTTGGGTGGTCCCCCGGCAAAAGCGCCCCTCGGTAGCCCCTTCCCTTACCATCGGCTATCAATGTCTTCCCGTATTACGGATGATGTTTTGTGGGGGGTGGAGGGTGGAATATTAATAAGCTTCCCTTTCGCTAATCAGGTGCTAAACATAAAATGTGAAGCAAGAAAGACAACTCGCAACACGAAGTGCGGTGGTCGAATGAGAGTCGGAAGACCTCTGTTTCGATTTCCCCTCACCATTCGATGCCTAATTAGCTACGTCGTTTATGGGCGCGGCTACAAATTCGGTTGCTAAAGAGACTGGAAATTGGCGAACGGCAGAACGATGGGAAACAGGTGTGGGGATGTTCGCGAGGCTTGCCAAAAATGCTCATCTCAGTTTTTCCCTTTGGGGAAGCGAGGGTTTATGTATTATAATTTTGTTCAGACGTCCGAAACAGCATCTGCTCATATCCGTCATCCGGAAACGATATTCTTCTCCATGTTTGTCAGTCTATCATTGACTTCCTCATGTAATCTCCTCATTTCCTAACCCCGGTATTATATCATTTCCTGGCATATTACTGGTAACAGTTGTCGCATCGTATCCACAGATATCTTCTCGTGGCAAACTGCATCTGGGATGAACAGCCTGTTAATGCGTCACTTTTCATTCGTTTGCCTTCATTTCACCTCAACTTTTAAATTTTTTCCTCTCCGGTTTCTATTTACTCGGGAATATTTTTGAAAACAATGACAGTCCCTCTTTTATATAAATTTCAAAAGTATGTTTATTTTCGAACATTTGGTACAAGTTAATTACATCTTTATTCTCTGTTATACTGTTATTCAGCAATCTGCGGCAACCTATCAACTCTACTTAAAAATGGACCACTGGATGAATATTTTAAGAAAATTTATATCCACATTGGTTTTCTGACGATTTACATAGCGGACAAAAATTATTCTGAAAACATCCATGTCATCATCAATAGTTAACAGTTAAAAGCAGCTCTCCCTTCGATTCTTTCACCAGCCAATCTTTCCGTATTTTCGTATTCCTTCTTGTTCACATCCTTCATCGCTTGCTCTATACACCTCATACGACGCCTTCCTTTGCCATTCTTCCCGTTCACTTGCCCTTCGACGATTGTCTTCGTCAGGCCATAATGTCTTCATCTACATCTACATAATACCCTGCAAGCCACCATAAAGGTGTGTGGCAGGGGGTGAACTCTCACCAAACATGCACTACATATCATGCATGAAATTTGTAATTAAAAATTAAAATAACAAAGCATACATGCAAAAACATGCTGTTAGTTGGGTTAGCTTTAAGTCCTTATACCAACATGCAGCTACCAATGTTATCCATTGCTACACTCGTACTAAATACATTTACCGTAATTCATATCCCTAATAGTACGAGCAAAAAAGGACATTTTGAATCTGTCAGTTCGGCAATCTATTTCTCTAATTTTGTGATTATGGTCCAGTCTACCATAGTAAGTTGGGGTCCGCAAAATATTTTTAACATCATCACTGAAAATATGGTCTTGGAATTTGTTTAAGAGATTAAGTCTAAATTTCAACCTGCGATCTGACAATGATTCCCAATTTAATTCATTTAATAGACTGGTTACGCTAATAAGGTTATCATACTGGCCCTTTACAAATCTTGCCGATCTTCGCTGCACACGTTCAAGTTCGTTATTTAGATCAATTTCGTAGGGATCCCATACACTGGCAGCATATTCCAAATGAGGTCTTACAAGGGAAAAGTAGCTCATTTCTCGTACATCATCGTCATATTTACCCAGTACTCTTTTGACGAATCCCAGTTTACGATTCGCTTGACCCATTATTTCACGTATGTGTTTACCCCAGAAAAGATCATGTATCAAAAGTCAAATGTGTCAATCGACGGATATGAGCAGATGCTGTTTCGGACGTCTGAACAAAAAAATAATATTATATTATATTATAAATGAGAAAAAACCGAGGACCCCAGGAAAAATCATGTGTCATGTGTCTTATTATGTGTCGATTGAGTCGTCCTGTCTTCTTCTTACGATTTTCTGAAGGCTTCTCTTTTCTCACATTCTTCTTATGACTCTTTCGTTACGAAGTCTCATATTATGCTCATCATTCTTCTGTAGCATCACATTTCGAATGACTCCAGCCTTGACTTCTGTGCTTCTCTTATCATCCATGCCTCACTTCCATAAGAAGTGTGCTTCACATTATGCCATGATGAATTGTTTCCTCACTTACACGCTTGTGTTTCCTGCTTTGAGTAGATTCTTCTTTTGGTAAAATGTCCTTTCTCTTGGACTGTTTTACTGACAAATTCTGTCTTGCTTCGTCCATCGCTGGTTACTCGGCTTCCCAGTTAACAGTACTCTCTCAGCTCCTCATGTTTTTGTATTCATAGTTAAACGTTGGTACTGGATTGCGGGAGACAGTGAACAACCATTGCTCAATCCTTTATCTATAATTGCCTCTCAGAAACTTATTTTTTATAAAAGCCGTGGAGTAATCTTCGGTCATTGTTGGACACTCCTATTCCTTGCAGAATTCCAAGCAATGAATTTCAATCGATGTTGTCAAGAGTCTTCTTCAAATTACGTTCAGTTTGGTCGCGAAAATTGGAGTAATGAACGTTCTTTAGATTAATCGGACTGCAGATTAACGTATAACCATCATGTTTTAGTAAATTAAATAGTAGCCTCTCAATCACCGATGTTATATTACTTATCTACATCCATAGAGTGCCTGTTCTATGTGCCAACTTTATACTGAGTGGCAGGAGGTAAATGATCACTAATCAAACTCTATGCACATACATAAGACAGACGTGCTACTCAAGTGTACACCATGAACGCGCAACTAAATGGGTGGTAAATATGGGGTGTCATTTTTCTTAACAAGTTAGACATTTTTTATTCATTTACATAGCAGAAATTCTGCATAGATAAAATTAATTCACCTAGACTGGGACTCAACCCCGGGACTTTTATCCGATCAGTTACTTTGTGAGTGAAACTTTGAGTGAGTGACCATTGTGTCTTCATTTAAAATGAATATTATGAAGGCAGGCTACTGTTATTTTAATTGGAACATGCGAATTGGTTGGGCAGGAAGGCAAGTAAGAGACAGCGCACATTTGTGGGGAATAGTACCCAGGGATTGTCCTCAGATCTTCCAGTGTTGGAAGAATACATCCACATAATATCCAGAAAGCCAACACAAGGGTTTGTGGCAGGGGTGAACCATTACTAGGCATGAGTTTAAATCAAGCGGTAAAATCCTATGTTACTTAATAGGGAACGGATTTTTACAACTCAAAATCATATAGAATCAAATGAAATGCTTATGATGCCGTGAGTGGATGAACTCAGGAGTGATTTCCTGCAACTGATAAATCAAACATCGAAATGAAAGCCCATAATGATGCTCTCGAAAGAATTTTTCTCTGCGATACGTTCCGATGACTTGGTTCATTATCAGTGTGTATATTATTTTCTACAGGATTAATGCTGCATTTTAACCGTGAGTTTTCTCACTTGATAGGCTTCTTGTCACCGTCCCATATCTTGAATACGATTTTGGAACAGAACACTGTTAGGTAGGTTTGATATATTAGAACGTATAAACCCACGCTTTATTGTATTTCAGTATAGAACTTTTTGGACGTCACTCCCGTAATCCATATCAAAATAATATCTTTTGACCAGACTTTAAAACTTTTATATATTATAAGAAAGCCACTGAATATCACTATACTACATTATATATTTGTTATTCACAAATTTGTACTTTGTCACTTCAACTGATTAAGCCAACCGATGTACATTTCTTGAATTCACATAATACCTGTTTTGCAATATATTTTTCTGTTCCAATACTCCAATGCTCCAATAATGTTTACTCTGAACCGAGATCTCAATTTTGTACCCGAAATCGTTAGATTGAATCGAAGAATGAATGTTAGTGAAAAAATTTATCTTAGAAGCAGAGTCATTCACTCATAAATCAAAAATTAAAATAAGCAAAAGGTGACGCCCACCGAAGAAGCTGCTTTGAGACCATTTACGTCATCCACCTCCAGTCCTTGACTGCTTTTAGGGAAAGGGAAGGAAGTGGAGGGGCGTATCGGAAGGACGAATCGGATCGAAACACCTGAAAAATACGGGTCTTTTTATTTTACAAACTCTTATCAGATTCGGCAATAAAAAATATGGTGAACGACTCCATTTCAGCCCGAACGTGCTAGCCAAGTGATAATACACAAATCTGGCAAACTAAGAGTTGCGGTTTGGAATCCCACTTCGATAATGGATTTTTTGTTCCTAGACTAAATGTTCTCAACCTCTGGAAGCCTTTCCTTCCGAAAGAAGTGACCAGCAGAGGTCACGAAATGTCGGGGCGATACCTGAAAATGACGCGGCACACCCGAATAACATACGTATCATTATATATTTTGCTATTAATACATTCCAAAATAGATATTAAAGCAATATTTTCGGGCTATTCCCATGTTGGATACTCCCTCTCAGTTACATGAACTATATCTTTTCTTTCTGTTTAAATATCCACTCTATAAAATCACTTCATTACTTACCATAATGTGATGAGTAGAGCGCGGAAAAAAAGTCTTTTAACTTTTTGTAAAAGTGGGACTTTTGTGGTTTTAAATACAAATCTTCACTAATCTCATCAACAGTTTTTAATGACTTTCTTAGATACTTTTTGGGACTTTTTTGGCGTGGCGGGACTTTTCTGATTAAAAGAGACTTTTATGGGCCTTTTTATTTAAACCACATGCCTAAGTTAATATTTGGCTGTTGTGATCACATTTGTTCAACTGTGTGTTGGACGCATCTGTGTTTTTCATGCGGTACTACACGAGCAGAGATGTACTGTAAAATGTAAGCTCCTAACAATTGTTAATGCCAACTTTTAATAATTGCTTCGGAAACTGCAATGAATTCTTTCTATTGCTCCACCGTTCATGAAATAATCACACTCACTCAGTGCTTCAACCCGAAGGTTGGTTTGGATAGGTGAGGGTAGAGCTCACCCCGTACTTATCCATTTGCATGTCAAATTCACATATTGTTCTTTTCCCTGGGCCATCTCGCACTTCGAGTTTTTTTTTGCTGAGGGTGTCCAAAGGTTTCACAAAGATTGATCTGAAAGAATGCATTGATCTAATTATGAATCAGCTTATTTGAACCCGGGTGGTCTGCTGACAAGCCGTCAGCGCCACACTGTATGCTAGCACTCCGCTTTTGTTTAGGAGATTAGTGGAAAAATGAAACAATTATATGAAAGATCATCTAGAATTTCCGACGAGGTGAACGCGTCACATTGTGTGCAGATGATCATTAAATGAGCCTACATTGTAGCGAGGCAAGCATGGCGTAGTTGAACCTGGACCCTCGGCTGCGATCAAGCGGAGAAGAAGATTTTAAAATTATCGCGAAAAACAATAGAAAAATGCCCTCAGCTTCCACGAAAATAGGGGTCCTGACCTGTACAATGGACAACAAATAAGTACTTCTTCTCATTTTCGGTTTTTCTTGAGCAGAAAACTAAGTTATGAACTATTAAATCATGTTTCAACTGCCTTATAACATTATTGATTCTATGTAAAAAATTGTTTTGTATTGTATATTATAAAATTTTCCCCTTTAAATTTGACTGGAAAAACTCCCTGTTTCCAAGATTTTACAATGGAGTGTACTTCCACCCTCTTTGTCATCTAATGCCTTTTTAGTAAGAGGTAGGGTGCTGGGGACTTCCAGATATTGAAATAGAGGAACAATGAGATGGGAGGGTGAGTTTCGAAGAAAATGAGCCATGGGGAGACGGGAGAGCGAATATAAACGGCGTGAGTGGGTAAGCGGGGTTGCATAACTTGGAGCATACGGCCCCGCGACGCCGAGGCGCATGTTTCAGGGCGCGCTGGCGCCCACCCCCTGTTCGTCCTACGTCAAAATGTTAGAATACCTTTTTTGTTGCTTATATTGTCTACTTTCCGATTATCTGATTAGTTTTTCCCAACATCAAAACTAAACAATTTAAAAACTAAAAAAGCGATGTTTTTAGTGTTATTTTCAAAATTTGGGGGGGTTGCGGGGGGAATTTTTGGTGGGAAGTTAAAAATTCGGATTCAGCTACCCAAAAAGCATAGGATAAATCAATTTTCAGAACTATCTCTAATTTTTCCAAGTAAAATCCCATTTTTTTCCGTGCTCCTGTGATGAGTGTACCGAATGATTTACCTAAAGGTGAGCAGGTACGAGTACCAATAAGGTTGGGGACCCATAGATTAACGGTACGACATAATCTTAGCCGTTGAAGTAGCCAAAACACAAGTCAAACTACACTGTAAAAAGTAGATCTGATTTTAAGGCACAAAAGCGATCTGAATTTCAGATGCAACAATTTTAAGACAGGGTATGTTGAATTTCAGCAGTAATATCTTGTCTAAAAATAAGGCAGGTGAACGACTGAAAATCAGACCATCCACAATCCTGCTCCCTCTGCTTCCTGCTTAACTGCTCCTGTACCAACCATCCATGTTCCTGCCTCTTCCGCACCTTGCATCCGTGTTCCTGCCTTAAACCAGACAGCGCTTAAATTCAGATCGCACTGAAAATCAGATCAACTTTTTACAGTGTACCATTCATATATTTCTATGAATCGTCAATTGAAATGGCGAATGTGTTTTTGGCTGCTATTGTAACACTAAGTCGAATTCATGAAGAAGGCTGAGTTGACAGGCATAACCTTGTTGACGCAGTGAGATGTTTTATTTTTTTCTTACGAACATCTCAAGGATTTATAAAAAAAATTTCCGAATCTCATGTTACAATCCCAACCTCCTCATGTCTCTAGTTTCTCGCGAGCTAAACCTTTACCTCGGGTCGTACGCCATTTTCCATCTCCCTTCTCTCCCTCCCGCCAACGCTCAAAATGTTTTTTGGTGTCAAGATTAAAACTCGAGTCCATGGCGTAGGAGGGTGGGGGTAGGGGGATTAAGGGGAGGGAGGGTGGAAGTTACTATCGCTTTCCCGTCCGCGCCAAAACGGGCGGTTGCGGTTGCCCGCCATCTTGACCTCTACAGGTGTCGACCCACTTCAGCCGGGGGCCAAACACGAAGACAGATGCGACCAACACTGGAGTTCAAGTAGGAGCTGTCTAGACGTCAATTTGATAAGTTGGTCTCTACGGTCCCTACAAGTTAACATTTCGGGCGAGTGACAGGCCATCGATATGATTTGGGAAGGGGTGTGGAGGAGGTGTTCGGACGGCATTCAAGACTTCTTCTCACTCTCTCCCCCCTGCGGTTCTCTCCCGAATGGAGAAGGAAGGTGGACGCATAAAAGAGGGGTGTACGCTGCCTCCGAAGACTTTTATGGTCGGGGCCGTCGTCCCATCACGGATTTTCGATTGTGTCCAAATGAATTTTCGATACAGATGAGGCAAGGTTATATATATTCGGGAAGGGATCTTGTTTACCGACTGTCATATTTCTGTACCCCTCCCCCATGACAATTTAGGGTTGTTAGAGGTAGGGAAGTTAAATCGACGTCTTCCATCACATAATAATAAGAGATCGTAAAAGGCAAACACTAATCCAGAGATGTCTGTGTCATTTTCGTGGCCATATACTTTGTACATTTGGAAAATATAAGAAAGTCTACGAGCTTATGTGAGCTACATCGTTTAATTTATAACGTGAAAATTATTTCTATGAATAAAACGATTCATCCATAGTTGAATTTTCTATTACGTGCCTTAAAATGGCATATAGTAAAATAAGTTTGGGTGGCACGTAACATCGAAAAATTATCCATTTACCTAGCGAAGGGCAAGCCCGTCAAGCAATGCGCTTTTCAGTACATTCGAGACAGAGCAATCGGTGATCTACTAAGATCTCTTTTTAATTGTAGTTGTTTTTTAGGTCGCACAAATTTATATATTCAACCGCTCGGAACAAAAAATTGACCCACACATGTAGTACATCATGTCCGTTAGGTGTCCGCAATGCAGAGTGCAGCTTGATCACATCTCCTTGGAATGAATTTTCGCCTCAAATCGTGAAAAAAATTCCCATTTCCGAAGGCGCAAACTCTCAATAACCCAATAAGATGGAAGGTATCGTTTAAATTTTACATGTAGGCATTATTTATTTTGTTTTACTCAGCTGTTATTTTTACGTCGTATTATTTCAAACTGTTGCTGCTGTGAATATCCTAACCCTTCGTGATAATGTCTCAATTTAATTGCTTTGGACGTTAAACTTTCGATACTCGAAGAAACATTTCAATTCGAATGATGTTTGTGCCAAATGTAATTTCGGTAAAGATTTACAGATGAAGTTCCAAATGGATTACACAGGACTAAACCGTTGACATATGAAATCCTTAAATAAATTTCAGAAGTTCAAAAATGGAATAATATGCCTAGTTAATATACGACGTCCAAAACGTGTAACAGTTTCGCCCTATGCAGTTAGCCCTCTATATTATACTTAATCCATGGTAGCACGCATGATATCCAGAAGGCTCGCGTTCTCGGAAAAACGCCACCGTGTGAACTAGGAATATAATAACTTTGTTTTCGATGATAAAATATAAATTGTAACACAAAGATTCAATTTTTAAACTTAATTATTCCACACTCTGATTAAACCAGTCTACCTCATCCTCGCTTAACCTTATTTTCATTCTTTTGCGCTTAGCGAAAATATTCCACTACATTACTGCTTTGATTCTAATCGTATGTTCCATCCACTAACTCGCTGCGTCGCGAAATCTTTTCCAGCAGACTCTTCAGAATCTAACGCTTCTCAATGTGAATTCAGATTGTTGCTTTGGAACGGTTTAAGATCGGTAGGAAATGAGCTGTGCTAAATAACTTTCCATAAAAAGTTGGTACAATCAACCTGAGTAGGTGAAGCAAATTAATGCATAAGAAAATTCATCTAAAATGATAAAAATCCAATGTATAAAATTTTTCATCAAAAAATTTGGCGCAACGTAGCCCCGCTTTCTGCCATCCAATGCCTCAAAATACTTCAACAGAGTTCGTCACAAGATGTAAGCGGGACTCCCGGTAGCGACAGAGGGTGCTGCCATTCCCTTCTCTCGTAAATATATTTAGAGGCTCGATAATTAATTTATAGAGTCTTAATTACTTTTTGTTTATCACGCTTTAAGATCATCCATAAAGTAATGTATTACCGTCGGAAATTTTTTATACCATAATTGTAAGGATTAGACAGGTGGCAGTTTTTTTTCAGTGGACCAATTATCCACAAACATCGTTATGCACACATGGTTGAACAGGGGCCTTATCACAGGAGTTTATCACCGTCAATTTTCAATTTTTTCGAGGTAAGAAGGTATGAAGCCACACCCATATGTGATTCCATAAATAATTCCGTGAAAGCATATCCTTATATTGAAAAAATAACAGAGTATGAATAAAGCAAAAGCATATGCAATTTTTATCATTGAAGACGTCCATCATAAATAAAAACTCTACCTCCATGAACACTCCATATAAGCCCGCAACAACTCCATGAATGGTAATATTGAATAAGTTTGTGATAATAAGGCCCTAGAATCAGCAGCCAAGTAAAATAAATTTGAAAAGTAATTGTCGGGTCCCATTTTTTCTCTGAAAACCTCAAGAATGGGGAAGTAGAAAGTTATATACGATAGTCATATTTATCTCAAAGCCTATTGAATCTATTGAAAGCCTGTTAGGAGCGAAATTAGAATTTTTTGAAAAGAATTATACAGTGTATGTCCTTAATAATGTTATTTTAATTTTGGAGTCTGTATTGCATATGAAGTCGAAGTCTTACTTTACAAAATAATTATAGTTTCCAACAGTAAAATCAGTTATGTTATCATGAACAGTCTGAATCTTGCTCAAATCGAATGCCTGTCTGGAATATAATCACACTCTACGATGCACCATTATAGTGGCTTACAGGATACAATAAAACCATAGATATACAGGAACGTTTTAAAAAAACTTAGCTCCTTTAGGGGCCGGTATGCCACTGAACGCTCTTGAACTGTTGAGATTCAATCCTGGGTCCTCAGGATGGGAGGCCAGTGGAAGTCAGGCTGATTCAAGCGTTCAAAATCAGACTGATACCCTCTCTGTAGATGAATATATCGGAGCCTTTTCGATTGAAGTAGGTCCTCGATGATTCAACTCGTGAAAATTCGACTTATGAACATTCAATTTCCCAACATTCTAAGATACGATCATGCTTTTTCAATGAAAATTTCAAAAGTGTTGCGCAATTCTTGATTTGAAGGCAGCTTTTAAGATTCATTTGACCGTCGCAGGTGGGAACTCACGGTAGGGTACATTTACGCAGAAATAAATGCAGAGCGTTCTATGCCGTTGACTAACTAGTGTGTTCTAACGTTTTTCGACATAGGAACGACTTCAACTTGCGACTAGCTCTTGATTTCCCCTCACATTTGTTTTTTTTTATCTCGGAGAAGAAAAAGCGCGAAATCATAGGAATTTTATTTTGTGTTGAGCGTGAACTAGTGTTTTGGTAGGTAGTTCCTTCCAATATAAAAGTGGAGAGGATGCGTGAAGATGGCCGTATCGTAGGCGCCAAGTAATTCTTTACAACAAAAGTCAGTTGGAAGGTCGTTGACTTCAAAAATTGTAAAGTTGTAACTGAAAAAATATAATGGCTCTAACAACATGCAGATCAAATAGATAATTTGAGAATTAAATTTTCAGACATTTTTCACAAAAACGATTTTATAACCTTGAGATCATGAAGATCAAATAGATTATTTAAGAATTAAATTTTCAGAAATTTTTCACACATACGATTCCATAACCTTGAGGTACTTGAAATTTTGCTGTGCTAGAATAATTTTAAAAATAGAAAAATATAAATACAGGGATTACAGAGTAGCAAACCAAGAAGTTCTGAAAAGAGTGGACGAAAAATAAGACTATTGCACATAATGGAGGGAAGACGGGACATCCTAACCAGTCACGTTTTGAGAGAGGATGGACTGGCAATGGAAATCGTACAAAGAAAAGTGAAACTTCGTATTGATATTTGAGCACTTAAAATAGAACAGTGTCAAAAAACGACTTCTGTACGAATAAAAAGATTGGGGCAATAAAGGAATCTGGTAGAGAGCTGCGTAAAAGGAATGTTAGGATTGATGACGGGTGATCTAGTTTTTTGATAACATATTCGATAATATTTTTCCAAACTGATAAGGAGAAGGAATCAATCAGCGTTCTGCGAATAATTGTTGTTTCTCGAATAGTTCCAGACTGTTATTTCCGTCTTTCCCTTTTATAATTTCATCTACATCTACACAATACCCTTCAATCAACCATAAGGCGAGTGGCAAGGGGTGAATTGACACCAAACATGCATTGCATATCACGCTTAAAAAGATTAGTAACTATATTATACATGAAACATAACAATTAAAAAAAAGATTAAAATACCAAATCAAGTTAACAAAAATATGCTGCTGTTTGGGTTAGCATATTTACCTATAGTCCTCACACAAAATTCTGATTTTTCCCTCGGGACTAACACAGGTACCACGTTTTGTTGATAGAAATGAGTTCCTTGAGTATGACTTCATTTTTTTGCTCATTAATTAATCATCTTTTCCTTGGTATTAAAAATATTTTTCGTACTTCTACTTGCAGTATAATGATATTTTCATAACCTCTTGCACAAAGGTTTCTCCTTTCTTTGGTTTATATTAGATCACGTGACCACTGGATGGCAAAACCAAATTTGCTGTTATCTGCGGCCACTCATCGCCATCTCGGGAATGTATTTTCGAGAAGATAGTTTCTTATCGATCGTAGATGGAATCAAGTCTTTGTGTGCTGGAGGATCTCATCCCGTCCACCTGCTAGGAGTGTATACGCAAGTGATGGTAGCAAGAAGTTTAGTTTTGAATTTGGAAGTGGAAATGGACGCAGTGTTTTAAGACAAAGAGGCCGGATCACGCTATATGCATCGGAAAAGATGCTGACTGACAACGATATTTATTTAATCACAGTGTAATGTATTTTAGTAATTTTGAATACATTCTACTGATTCGATGATTCAATCGCCCGGAAAGGTCCGAAGTCAGTATTAAATACCTAGTTTCTTTACCCCTGGATCCTGGGTACATAAGAATTCTGTATTTATTGTGTGTTTATCTTGCCGTGCACAAAATATATATAGCGAAGTTCAGTAACTAAGAAGTTGAAATATTTGCAGAAACTTCATTGGAAGGCCGGAGATAACTGAAACATTGAAATCCATTGGATAAATTAGACGATTTGTTCACAAAATAATGAGTCATAAATTCTCCTTTGAAACTGGACAACTGAAAAGTTTTCAGTACCCATCCATATTAAAGTACGCAGGAATAACTTATGACTACGACAGCTCTTAGCTCAGCTGAAACATACCTCCTCGGATGAAGATTTTCAAATCACAAAATCCAACCGTTCCGTTTGCTTCTTCCTGCTTTGCTTCATCCTTGCAACATAATCCAAGAACGAAGGCCAAAACTTCATACATTGCACGGAACTAAATTGTCCACTCGATGGCGAAGAAATTTTTAATATCTCCAACGTAGCCGCAGCACTCTAGCCTTATATTGATTAACTATTATAACGCAGATGAGATAAATTTCCTCAACATGTAAGTTCGCACAAAAACGTCACGAAATTATGCACAACGAAAAGTATACACTTCGGTGAGCAAATTACACTTGGACGTTCTATGCACTAGTTCCAGAGTCAAGTAAGCATCTTAATTCAAAATAGGGTTGTTGATATTCAAGAATTCTTATTTTCTAGCCATGCATTCTTGTTTTAAAAATACATATACATTTACTTTTCCTTTCACTTCCATATGTTTATTGTCACACTATTCAATAAAGGAGTTTCAATTGCGTCTATAATAATGAGAGGTCTCACATATTTTAATCATTCGGTTTCATTTTGTTGTTCAAAATCCTTCTTCCAAGTAAATAAACCAAATATAGAGACTATACAATAAAAAATAGTGACATATGTAAACAAATAATGCAAAATGCAATAGCAATATGGCCATATTTAATTTTTTTAAATGTATTCGAAGGAGAAAGGTCATATTTTTTCCATACGAGCAATCGCAACTAATGTTGTAATTGTTCATAGAAAATATTTGTAATTTTTGTAAAAATTACAAATAATTTGTAAACTTTTGTTAGGTCACTAAATGTTTTTAATTCGACGCAATATTAGAGGATTTTTACCACTTTTGGATAAGAATTATTAGATGAGAGGACATTCTTTATTCAATCTAAAATATTAGCACCATATTTCATTTTTTCTGCGCATCTTTTTTTTACGTTACATTAGGTTTTTGAAAGGATTTTAATTCCCTTCAGTGTAAGACTTAATAACATAATTTTTGATAATAAAATTGCAGCTCCTTTTTAATTTGATTTTTTCCATGGTAGCACTTAATTATAAAAAGTTTTTTTTTAGCATTTTCAAATAGAGCTTTCTAAGCAGTGTATTTTTTATAATTTCTGAGTCACAAAAATATATTGTGAGTACTTCCTTTAAATGGAAAATTTAAGCGGCGCATTGGCATCAATTTTGAAATACTTTTCCAACCTAAATATATTGCTCAGAGATGATGGAAATCCACTAACTAAAGCGAAGTATTTAAATTTCCTGGCTACTAATGAAATGTTATTCTGAAAATAATTCAAATCCCTCCCTGAAACTTAGACTAATGTAAATGAAATATACTCAGAATGAATGCAAATAAATTGCTAAAATATTCAATTAAATAAAACGTCCGCCTACCTAAAAATCTTATTCAGATGTGATGGAAATCCCCAAAGACTTGCGTCGTAATAATGTAACAATTTAAGAACTAACAAATATTTACCCAGTAGAAAAGAAATTATATTCTAAATGTTCACTTTAGAAAGTTTTCACACCTTATAGTTTTCCATCAAAACGGATTCTTTTAACAGTGAAAAGCTAGTTTTAAGAAGTACCCCTACCCCCGAAGTCATAGTAAAAAAAAACTGCGGATCCACGGTTACAATAGAGATCTTTTTTAATTAAGTTTTTTAGGTGAGAGGACTTTTTTGAATCAAGTTTTTTTCAGTCATTTAAACCCTTTTTCCTGAATTTTATTTATGTGTAACACTTTGGTTTAACTAAAGTTAAGCTGTAAGAGATCATTTTATTTGAATAAAATTTTGTCCCGGTGGAATATTTTTATTAGAATTTAAACGATTCAACTGAAACTCCGCTAAGTAAGATTTCGATCGAAAGAAGGAATATCTAAAGTAGCAGTTTTTAGCTGTGGATCATAACAGTTTCAATATGACCTGAAGCGTAGAAAGTTTTTTGACTTGAGGAATTAGCAATGTGATTGTTACATATTTATATAATCTTTTTTGTTAGAGAATTGTTTTATTTCGATGTTCGATATCGAATTAATTTTCATCTTCTTCGAGTAAGAGAAAGTTATTTTGTGGGAGTACTTATTTTATCATCGCAGGTCATAATTGGATTTGCGTCCATTCAGAATAATGCTTTGTTAGTGGGGTGAAATGTTTTTTATCGAAAGTGTTAGTCGTGGAATTGTCTATTTCTAAGTGAGATTTTTTATGGGATTTATTATTTAATCGAGGTTTTTGGTAGCAGAAAGGCATCTCATTTTTGAGATGCTTTGAGTCTGCGGTTGCGAGGACTTTTATTTAAAATGGAGGATTTAGCAGAGCATTAAGCGGCTTTTGTTTAAACCTACTTCATCGTAGGTGTGAGAACATTTTTTATTTGAGAATTTAGCAGATAAATGCTGCTCTAGACAATTATATTTTCACTGTGGAGGATCTATTTAAATCGTAGTATTTATCATCGCATTTTAAATATTTCAGGGTAATACTTCGTGGGAGACTTTTGGTTTACAAGATACTTAGTAATGAATTGACATCTAATTCCACTAGGATTTGTTGAATGGGAAGATTTTCTTTTTCAAATAAAAAATTTTAAGAATTGATTTGTATGTCTTCTGTGTAAGATTTTGTAAGGTAGACAGAAATTTTATAAATAAGTACAATCAGAAAATAATTTTAAGCATGATTTGAAGGTAGGAGTACTTACTTGCATTAGATTTTTTTCCGTGGCAGGACTTTATTTAAATAGAAGTTTTTAAGCAGTGTATTTTTTCATTTTCATTCATTTTTTACGCATTTGCGATACAATGTCACTGCTAAAAATTTTGATTTAGAAAGTCTTTCATAACATTAATGGAATATTATGTAAATCTTCCTAAATAAATACCGGTTCCAAATCAGAGCTTTCATTCATCAAAATCTTATTCATAAATTATAAACAATCACTGCCTCACAATGTTGATTTTAAAAAAGTGGAAAGAAGTATAAAAATTTCATGGCTGCTAAAAAATGTTATTCCGAAAATAATTTCCAACTTATTATGGTAGACTGGACCATAATCACAAAGTTAGAGAAATTGATTGCCGAACTAATAGATTCAAAATCTCATTTTTTCTTCGTGCCATTAGGGATATGAATAGTTGTAAAAATATCCAATAGCATAAATACTAGTGTATTAATGGATTGCATAGGTAGTAGCATGCAGGTATTCGGACTTAAAGTCAACCCAACTAACAGGTTCATATTGCATGCTTGCTTTGCTATTTTTATCTTTTTTAAATTTGAAGTACTAAGTATTATATTATTACTAATAATTTTTTGCGAATGATATGTGGTGCATGTTTGTGCATGTGATTTCACCGCTGCCACACACCTTATGGTGGCTTGCAGGGTATTATGCAGATGTAGATGAAATGATCCGGAAGCCATATTCATGTCTCTACCCACCATATTTCCTCTCCCAATTCCGTGTTCGTTCGAATTCCGCATCTTCCTCTGCCTCTGTCCCGGTCGTGGGCGACACCAATCATGGGGCAATAGAAGAGGGAGCACAGGTGCGCTGCCCGGGGCAAGAAGCAACATTCGTTGGAGCGGGGTGGTCGAAGAAGAGAACGATGCCCTCAGGAGAGAACTCTTCCCTCGTTAGCGGACGCCCTCTGGAGGAAGGAGAGCGAACCGATTCTCATTTCCCGTTCCGTATTAGAGGCACTGTATTGGGAGAGGTTGGCCAAATGGTGCGCTCATTTTCTATTGGCTGATCGCTTTTTGACCGGATGTCGCCGTTAGTGGACGCCATTACTCGTTGCTAAGCGGAGAGAATAGCATTGCGGAGCATAGGAGGTTGCGGCAATTTTGTCTTCCAGCGACATTGTCCAGGTAAGTACGCCAAAATTTTTACTTTAATCATATGAGCAAGTATTGCTCTATCAATGGGAGTATTTTTGTGGGTTGTCTATCTAGTTTTTCTTACATATAAGAGATGTAAAATAATGTGTATGTGTGCGACATGTTGTCCCGTAGTAATTTGCCGTTTAGTGATGTAATACAGGATATTATACGATTATTCTTCATTTCTCATGCTGTCCAAAGCCTGAAGGTATTATATTCAATGCAAAATGAGTAAAAATTAAGTAATCAGACGGCGTGGTAAGGAAATACGTGATGAACAACCACTGTCATCCATCCGGTTGTGTTTTTCCCTTTGCTACCTATTGATGAAGACACTATGCCTTAATTTTCATTATGTACAATGGTGTAATAATTTAATTTTAATAGTTCTCGATTCCTGAACTAGTTATTTTCTAATGAATTTGCGCAAGGTGGGAAAGTACGTCGTTGAACTAGTTTTTCAGTTTCCTCTTGTTTGTTTGCTTTGATAACCAATGATGATTTACTGTGGTGTAAGTGTTCAGCTGCAAATGTTATTGTACACGAATCTTAAATTAATTTATTGAATTCCCTATGTGTGTAGAAAGGGATAATGCAACGGCGTGGTCTGGACATGAGCATTTCAAAGCCACTTTGGATGTCCTGTAGTTTGCTTTCTTTGATTACTAATGATGAAATATAATGGTGTTAGCTTTCGCCTGTAAACTTGTATTGAATTCGGAATTAATTATTACCAGTATTACCAGAATCCGTAATTATTTTACCAGTAATTTGTGTGGAAAGGGAAAATGAAACGGCGTGGTCAGGGCATTTGGAGTATTTCACAGTCTCTGTAATTCGTTTATTTTGCTAACCATTGGTGAAATGTTATGGCGTTCACGTTTTATTTTAGTGGTTTATCAAACCCTGAATTTATAGGTATATATCCGAGTGGTTGGTATTAGGGGAAAATGAGACGGCGTGGTCTGTTCACTGGTACCAAAAGGTACTACACATTTTATAGCCACTGTGTATCATTGTTTTCTTGCCCTGCGTACTACTGAAGGAATGTGGTAATGTTGTTGTTTAACATTGCATTTCATTATTATCTTCTTTCCTCTTCATAAGTTAAAATTCGGCAGTACACCATTTGTACATACATCGTGTTATGCATCCCTCATTGTAACTGAAAGTGGCCATCGTATTTCATCGTTTTGCCTCCTGTTTTCGAAGTTTGAGATTGTCACTTGATTTCACTTTCAAGAACGCAGAATGAAGATTACTACTCACCCTATTCAAGGATTTCAAAGGAGTGAGATATTGTGCTCTGTTTTTGATAAATTGTGATGTACCTGCGTGAAGGTCTTCGTGGATAATAACGTTTTTCTTTACTATGAATTACGTTCTTCTGTTGAGGACCTTAAAATTATATTCCTTCTTCTTTAAAGCGAGACTTAGCATTATGCCGAACTGTTCCGCGTATGGGTGCGTGGTCTAAGAGTTCACCATAGGGCATTTTTATTGGTATTTTCTTAACCTGATGAAAACCATAATTAATAGTCGGGTGGTAATATACGATGCTGTTTTGTTGTTTAACCCTTTCGCTACGAAGGCCGTTTATAAACGCCGCAGATTTTTCACTCCTGTGAACGAAGGCCGTTTATAAACGCCGCAGATTTTTCTACGCAAGAGAACGAAGGGCGTCTTAAAACGTCGCTGGGGTCAGGTAGGCAGAAAAGGTCCAAGGTGTCATAAAGGACCCTTCCTCGCGGGTCTGAAAACCCTTCCTCGGCTTAGAGGCGGGGATTATCTCGACCCTTCTTCGCAGCGCGAGCCTCACCCTCGGCAGTTGTTCGCGGTCACTTTTTTGTTTATGCATTTGAAAAACCAAAATCATATTTGTTTCTAAATCGCATTATTGAGTTCCAGAAGTTAATTCCTTATGTTTTTTTGAATCTCTAGAAATTTTAAACGGAACTCTAACGTTATTATTAACAGAGTTCACCTGTCAATGAGATTCAAATCGATTTTGGAGAATTTTTCATTGCAATGAGGAACAAAGACGTATGTTTTTTATGATTTGACGATAAGGTAGTACCGATATTTTTCTCTCCGTTTTACTTGTTTATGAACATATATTGGAAAACAACTGTAATGGTAATACCACACAACATAACGCGAAATCTATTATATCTACATTATAGGTTGAAAATCCCGCTGAAGGGTATGGTTTATGCTAATTTATTAGCAGTCAATAAACTTTACTTTCTTGTAACTGAATCTTTTTGGTGTTCAGCATTCAAATTTATTCTGTGTAATGTGGCTAAGAGTGATAATTATGTTGTAATCATTTATGTTAAAACTAGAAGAAAACCGCATGCGTGCGTGATGGAATATTGGGAGATACAATAAATAATTGCTAGGCAGAAAAATCTATCTCGCGCTACCATTGCGAATATATTTACATAAAAATATTTCCTGATGAAGGTATAGCACCAAAAAGTGCATGTGCTTTTATATAAAACACGGGTATGGTTGGATTTTGCGCGGACGTCTTCTATTGCGAAACAACAGAAATAATTATTATTGTAACCATTGATATTATGTCTATTGTCTAAATATCTTAATATTAACATTAGAATTTCGTTTAAAATCTCTAAATGGTATTTATAACAACAGGAATTTATTTTTGTATTAACCCCCAGTTAAAGTCTTACTATTATTTATTTAACAAAAATCACTGAATTAAAAATAGTTGACCGCGGACAGAAGCCGAGGTGGGTTCTCATTTGGAAAAGGGCGAAGATAATCTCTGGTCAGTGGCCGAGGAAAGGGTCGGGAACCCCACTGGGTCCGGTCCCAAAGCGGGGGAAAGACATACCTGCTCGAAGCCTTGCTTCAAGAGAGCTCCGTACAGGGAGTGGAAAAATATTCTAGAGGAACCCGTGAGAAGGCAAGCATTTTCCTGCGTAGGACTCCGGCGCGAAAGGGTTAAGAGCTATTTATGACTACTGTAAGGTTTTGTGTAAGCTGCTGAGTTCTTAACTGTGTTTTGTCATTAATACATGCCACTGCATTTTTTTCCAGTGTAAGTTGAGAAGCTGAGTTGCATGCCAGGAGAGGCCTGAAGTTTGTGCAAGACGTAGATAAGTGAAGAAAGTACCTACCTACAGGAACATTATTAACTGGAGTTGTTATGATTACAGTTTTCCATTCCTTTCCCTGTCAGCTGCCTTATTACATTTGGGTGCTTAAGTGTTTTTCTTGATATTTGTTTCTGTACCATCAATGTCTGTTGCTGCCTTGTTTTATTAAAATTATCTCTATGATCTGTTTTCTTTTATTCTTTTGTAATATTGGTAGATGCCCTGTCCTTAATGCACTGGGTTATTCCTCATAAGGTGAGCTACTGGTTCCGGAAATTGAGCATTGTTTTAGAGATCTTTTAATGATACAGTTTTAACTACTCCATTAAAGAATGGTTGTCCCCCTTGGGAGGTAGTACTTAAGGCTATTGGATATCACTTTTAATGGCAGGGGCTGTCTTGGTTTTGCCTGTAGATCGGTAGTTATCAGTTCGGCGTAGCCGTCTAAATTAACATTAGGTGTTATGAAGGGAATGTACAATCTGATTTTATTTCTGCTGTTTCTATCCACTTCACGTAAAATTTTACCGTGACAGTCGAGTAAGGATATCTCGTAGAGAATTACGTTGCCACGATATTAAATGGCGAGTTTGTAATTGCTGAATAAATAACGAAATATTTCATAGTTTTTTATTCATGCAGTACCTATATTGTTGATTCTTTATAGGGTTGTTGGATATCACTTTTAATGGCAGGGGCTGTCTTGGTTTTGCCTGTTTTATTTTGTTATGTTAAATTTTACTGTGACAGTCGAGTAGGGATATCTCGTAGAGAAATAAGTTGTCACTATATTAAATGGCGAGTTTATAACTGCTGAATAAATAACGTTATATTTTTATAGTTTTTTATTCATGCAGTACCTATATTGTTGATTCTGTATAGGGTTGGGTTGATTTTGAGATTCAGTGCTTTTCATGTTTTCCAGAGCCACCGTAACTTGGATATTTATCACTTGAACTGTAATTGCACGGCTTTCTGCGTTCATTCGAAATTTGGGGCAGAATTTTTTCAAGAAGTTGTCAGAGGTTTATGTTAAAGGAAACCCTGTTCTAACCGAAACTAGTTGTAAAGGTATCTATGAAAAGGACAGCTACCAACACACGTTTTGTAGTTGCTGAACGGGCAACGCCCACTTCCTTCTGCTATCGTGGGCGGTAGCTGCCCTAGCTTTTCGAAATAATTGCCATTTTTGGCCGATTTCTCGTGAAATGGTCTTGTAGTTTACGTTAAAACTCCGATGGCATGCCTACAAATGTGTTAGGAGCCATTTAATTGCGCTAATAACGAGATATTTGGATAATAATGATGCCGTTACCCCGTACGCCCATAAGCGGCCATGTATTAGCAGCGCTCCGAGCAACGAGTAATGGCGCCTGCCTTTCACTTGGCCAACCTCTCCCAATACAGTGCCTCTATTCCGTATCATTACCGCCCGCCCTCCGGCGGAGGCCAGCATCATTAGGGATGAGAAACAGATGAGCAGCGTAACTCGCCCCTCCATCTACTGTTATTCATAGGAGTATTCCCTCTCCCCCTTGTTAACGCTCCGCCTCGCGGTCGGAAGCGAACGTAGAGATTTTCTGAAGTTAAATGTATTATAAACCAGTTGGGGGTCGCAAGATTATTCATCATCGAGTTATCCTCAAGGTTCCATATGGGTTGTGGTAGAAGGTGGTGGGTTACGAGCCGTGAAAATGATTTTTCGATAAAAGCGACGTTGGATAACATACGGATTTACAGCGCGAGTCATAGGGTGGTTGGTCACTAGCCTGTGATAATGGCAATTAGCCTCTTATGATTCGAATAATAAAATGCGTTGTGTAACGGCAGCGCTTCCCCCTTTTCTTTTTACGCGTTCTTATTTCGTTTTTTTATCTTGGATTTCCGCGATGACAAAGCAATTGCGCGGCCTTGTGTTCACTGTCTCTTCCCCTTACCCTTGGCCATACCTTTTCTTTGGTATAGTGACGTTTGTTTTGCCCCATTCAAATAATTTGTATTACTCGCGAGCGGAGGTGCCGCATCGCGCTCAACTGCCCGAAGAACGTTTGTGTGAAGGTGGCGCTAGTGGCTAGATAACGGCAACCGTGTGGGAGGGTATAGCAAAGGGACTAGCGAATTCGGTGTGTGACCCCATCTCTCAGACGGGCAAGACGTGCCGCTCTGATAGAAGTGAGCAGGGAGTGACACAAGTTCCTGAGCTGCCGGCATCAGCCAAGTCGAGAGAGCTGCGGAGGGCCGTAAGAAAGATTACCTTACGTCCAAACCTCCTCACCACCACCTCTTCACCAGTGACCTGCTCCTCAGACGCGGACGTTGGAAGTCCGAGGCGTCCGCCATCATCACTCAAGAAGGAAGGTAAGGCTGGAGACACCAGTCATCGTCTCCCAACCGCTGTCAGATCCCGTTCTTACCCCCACCTCCCCTCTCCTCTAAATTTGAGGATATGACCCGCGAGAAATTAGCAGAGATTAAATTCAACAGTCTTAGGCGTGATATGGTGGAACAGTTAACGCATAAAAATGCGTTAATAGTTCTCTCCACTTGAATTTTTAATGTAAATGATACACAACACGTGTTTCAACGTTCCTTAGGACGTCATCATCAGGTCTACACAGGTTCCGAATCCGAATCGTGGACGGTAAACCTGTAACGCTGTACCGGCCGCAAGGCCTTGCCAGTGGAGGTAGGAGGGAGAAAAGGGAAATAACAGGGATGCTGGATGCTGGAAATTGGGAAATAGGAATTAGGAAAAATGGTAGGATTTTAGGAAAAGGAGCTCCGGAGTGATGGGCTGCTCCATTCTGCCGGAGTAAAAAGTGGTTGGATAATGGGAAAAATATTAGGGCAGGAGTTTAGGAAGTCACGCTCTGATGGGTTCATCCAAACAGGCGGAAATAGGAAAGGAATTTAGGAATTAGGAAAAATACACGCACTGATGGGTTCATCCAAACAGGCGGATCTCACTTCTGATGGACCAATCCATTCTGAGGAGTAAAAGGCAGGAAGTTAGGAAAAGGAATAAGGAAGGAATGTGAAAGGAATTAGGGCAGGATAAGAAGAATCGAAAACGGCAATTGCAGGCCGCCCTCGCTAGCAGTCAGGTACGAAGAATGGCAGGCGCAGGCAGAAGACGATGGTGTATGGCAGGCGATGATGGGATGACGAGCAGGAGACGAATGCTGTCAGGAGGCACACCAGCTCGAAGCAACTTCCTCCATTTATGTCTCCAATGGGAATATTTATACATGAGCCAAGGAAAGAGGAGGGGGAATTCTTGACTAATGAAGGATGTAGTAGTTAGGAAAAGAGGGGGGTGGGAAAGAGGCTTGGGTTGTCAGGTGGAAAAGGATAGAATGGGGGAGTGAACGTCAAATTCAACATAATTAAGAAGTTTGATTTTCTTCTTCTTTCTCTTGATGATCTCCCACTGTTCCAAGATGTCCAGGCGTCGTCCCTTTTTCTCGTAATGGAGAATCTTTACGTCAAAGTTTGTGCTATGAGACTCCTCTATCAAATTTTTTGCAAGGTGAGATTTGGGATCATAGTTCGGCAAGCACTTCTTATGTTCATTGATGCGGATTTCAATATTTCGCCCTGTTTGTTTTATTTTCGCAGAGATTAACAGAATTAAAACTCGCGTGCAAGCTGATTTAGCAATATGTCTAAACGTTATCACTCAATGTCGGGAAGAGATTCTGATGTCCGCGTAGAAGTAAGAGGGAACGTGGAACGAACCATCGCGGAGGTAAAACAGGAGTGTGTGTGTTTTAGGGGTGCTTCGACGGCAGTGGTCATTTCGCGGTAAAACAGGAGATACCACGTGTTTAGGGTGAAGAGGCCCGATTTAATGCCCGCGTGGCTGAGCTGAACACGGAACGTCCTATTCATTCCACCAGCACTGTGTCACCCGTTCCGGTAACTAAACCCGTTTTCAGGGACAGACCCTCCGAATACCCCCTAGCTTTCATTCGAGATTTGGAAGATTATTTTATTTGCACCGCCACCCTGCCCGGACACCCATCCCGACTAGCCATTTGTTTTCTTGAAAGTGGTGTAAAAAGTTGAGGGATACATTAGATCCGATCCCTCCCACCTATGCCCAATTTAAGGAAAGGTTTTTAGGTAATTATTAGCACTATGATACGCGCTATAGTTACAAGACGAAGGTAACGAGAGGAAAATACCACCGCCCCACTCATGGAACGATGAAAGACTACCTTACAAGAAAGATTGCCTTAGCTAGACTCAGTGGATTAGACATGGATGATTATAATCTTGTTACCGCTCTAATCAGGCAATCCCCTGTCCCCATCCAAGATTTACTACGTTCCGAAGCTCCCGTATCAATAGTGCTTGAGACAACTGTTAGGGCAGACGTGCACTAGCACGACCACGACCAGTCGCATGCGACCAGTTTTAACAGTAACAACAAATTGAACGACGCGCATAGGCCAAAAGCGGCTCGTTTGTCGGACCCGAGTCGTCCGACCAAAATTTTTGAGTTTGGTCGACCCCGACTCACCGGTTTTTACGGCCCGAAAATAACATGCATTGTTATGGTGCGCCGTGCACTGCCTCCGACTTCACTCCGACCCAACCAGTACTTATTGAGCTAGCGAATGGTGAAGGTGTTTCATAATGTCGCAGTTACCAGAGTTTGATACTGAAAGTATTACTCCTGCGATTGAAGGTAGACCCTTGCTGTAAACCTTTAACAGACATCCTTATGTAATTGAAAGACTTGTCTTCACACTGCCGTAGCACCCCATAAATTTTCCCCCCATAAGTTTCCCTCGCACAATAAGAGATACGAATAACGGTAAATATGTCCTATCGGAGAGTAGCAATGAATAGCATTGGTAGCTGCATGATGGTATGAGTACTTAAAGCTAACCCTACTAACAGAATGTTTTTGCATGTTTTCTTTGCAATTTCTATCTTTTTAAATAGTGTAGTTCTGACTACTATATTAATACTATTCCTTTTTTATGCATGATATGTAGTGCATGTTTGGTGAGCAATCACCCCCTGCCACACACCCTTGTGGTGGCTTGCAGGGTATTATGTAGATGTAGATGTAGAAATGTTGAAAACTCTCCTTTTGTTGATCTGACAGCTAAGAAGGGCTTTACCCAATATCGCTTTGCCTTGCGCTTCACATACCTACGTTACAAATTCCTAGTTCCTCTATCTAATAAAGTAAATATAATTATACCAACCCATACTCCTTTTTGCACAAATTGCATTTGAAATTACATACGATTAACGGCGAGAATGACCATCACATGGGAATATAACGTTTAAAAAAAATACCGTAGTGACATGTCAATTTTGCAAAAAAAAACTGTTATTTATCCGTAATGTCACAAGGAATAGAATGATACGAAAAAAAGACATCAACCTACCGTATTTTTCGCTAAATCCACCAATTTCTGCACTTATAGCAGACGAAATGCGTTAGTTGACTTCAACTGGCGCTGCGGTCGCTCTAGCCAAAATGTATGGCGTATGAATAATATCATTACTAATGAGATATTAAAGAATAATTCAGAAAAATATTGTAACATAACGTTTGATAGTAATATTCTGGTGTTATACATTAGTAAAGTCATTGAGTACATGAATTTATTTCTTTAACGTAAATGCTGAATCGACTCCATCGTCGAGCTGATTAAAATTATCTTAAAAAATAAATCCTTCGACTTTCCATCGTATTTCTTGTGATACCTTTGACTTTCAATGGATTAGGTAATTTTCTTTGTGATGTAAGGATCACTTAGCAGTCATATACTCGTACTTAAATTTATTAGATTCCTTAGACAACTTGACTCAAGCATTCGCGAGCCAACCTCCTAAAGCTCGTTTGACCATTACACGGAAAACCCACCCGTTTGACCCGATCGTTCTAACCCAAGGCCCCTCCGTAAATCACTTTACGAGAAGCAACACCTCCCCGACGTAGAAATTCTATTCGGCGCAATAATTCCGCGACGCAACCTACCTTGTTCCTCTGACCAGGAAACTCATCCGCGTGATTTTTAACCGTTCCGCCCCTTCATCCCCGTCCTCGCAAGCGCTTTGGCTAGCCAGCCCGCCACCGCTAATGCAAACGAACAGATTTACCATTGTACTCCCCCGCCTTATCCCATGCTTACTTCCGCGTCCAATTTAAACGCTACCAGATCGGAACCAATCGTTCCCGGGAACCGAACTGCGAGTCAAGAGGCAGTGATCCCTATGGGATCCTACCTTACCAATCCATAGGGAATAGGCCAGACGATTTACTACATGAGATTGTGACCACCAAGCGAAAAATAATCACCCCGCAAATAAAAATCGATTACCAAAGAACACCAATAGATGTCTAAATTGACACGGGAAGTGCCATTTCGGTAATATCCCACGATATGTGCGAGGCGTTACTATCCAAAGACCCCGCTCTACCCATATTTCCCATTAGGAAATCGCATATTCTTTGTGCGAGTAACAAAAAATCCAAGCCCATTACGGGGCAGATTTTATTAACTTGCCGACTTCAAGATAGAGAATTGTCCGTTGTTTGACTTGTTGTTCTATTGTCCTGTGATCTTTGGCATGGATGTGATATCCCGTTATCGTGCTATTCTGTATTATTCTAATGGAACATTTAATTTTGTGTGCGACGAAGACCCCTTATACTTCCCCGAAAATGAAGTGATGGCGACCCCTCATAGTTGCCCGATTGAACTCCAAAGTAGCCGCAACACACGACTTCCCTGTTGTTAAACGACGCGCAGCACCGTCAGATCAACGCGTTATTCGCGAAATACGAGCTGGTATTCAACCCCTCCCCTACTATTGGACACCAAGTTGTTCATAGTATTCAGCTGAGCGATAACAGGCCCTTTTTCCAAAGGTCGTATCCCATTGCCATCGCCTACCAGGACTAAGTCGATCGCCAAATCGACGAGATGCTAAAGCAGGGAATTATTCGCAAATCCCTCAGTCCTTACGTAATCCCGTATCAATCGTAAAAAAATAAGGACGGCTGATTACGTCTCAGCATCGACGCAGGTAGATTAAACAGCGTAACTATCCCCGAACATGACGAACCACCCAAAATCCCCGATATTTTGCAAAACTTACATCGATCTCCTAAGGACGGAAGGTTTGACTCCTGATTTATTTGTAGAATTTGCTTCGCGTCGTTTGAAGCACGTCGCGAGGATGCGCGCTCGTAATCAATGAGGAAGGACGCACGAATTTCATGTCGGAGGAAACGTACCTACTCTTGCCAATCCCACGCGAATCGAGTACGAAGCGCAAACTGTTCCACAAGTTTTTCCATTTATTCACGGGCCCTATCCAAATTACAAAACTGTTTGGCCCAAATGTGTGTTATTTAACAAATTCCGAAGGGAGAGAAATTGAAATTCATACCTAATTTCCACATCCTCAGGCCTTATTTTCAGGCATGAAGGAACCTGTCTCAGGGTATCCGTCCGAGGGCAAATATCCCGTTCCCCAATCCTTTCCTCATTCTTCGCTTTGTTACATTCCCGGTCGGTTTGTTGCAATAGCGATACGATGTTGAGGGGTGGTTCGTAATTGAGGAAATATTTAGGCTGTGTGTATGTTTTATGCGTGTATTGCATATGGAAAAACGAATTTTGGAAAGTCTTGATCCGGCAGTTAATTTCTCATAATTTGTCTCTTCTGTTTGTCCTGATCTATGATGTAGGAATCTCGAACTTGAGTGATTTTAATATTGAATTTCGTTTTAATCTTTCGAAACATCTTCTTGGCTCTATGGATTCCCAGCGACACCTCTCCAATTTCTGTTTTACTATACATTCGTAGGAAATAATCTACAAAACTTGCTGCTTTCCTTCGGATTTTACTACTTTTCTCGTTTCCATCTCGTTTCTCGCCACGGGCTGTCAAGGGAAGTTGTGTGGGACGCTTATGCCTCCACATCTCTTATTTAATGATCGCCTACAACGGCGCTACGCACCGGACTTGGCACATGTTCTCAATTGAATTCGCCATGAGTCTTGGTGTACACGACCGTACCGTTAGTTCGGCAGTGTCGGGCATCGCAATTATATATGCAGAGTTCCGCGGGGTAGGCGAGGGTTATCAATTTGCCTTGGTTGGCCCTGTGGAAATACTCGGACAAGATATTTCAATTTTAATGACCGGTGCTAATGAGGGAACGGTAACAAAATAGGTCTTTCTTCTCTCTCCAAATTCACTCATTCCTCTTCCCCGAAGCTGTTATTTGTTTCCGTTTCTCTCCTATTCAAAGCAAACAAAACGGAACCCTCAAAATATATTGACCGAAAGAAAAAAATATGTTTTGATTTTCACACTTATGGAAGGAAAAAAACTACATCATCAGTGATACCCGACGAAAATGGTAAACGCATATAACTAGCTTACTTTAAGTCGATAATCAAGGATAATCGTGTCAGATTTGTGGCAGTGGTTCCGATATACTATCCGAAAGGTCCGGATTCGAATCCCGGCAGTGGTAAGATTTTTCATTTCGTTTCCGGTCCCTAATTGACTTAAGTGCAGTACTTGATTCGACTGATGGATGGGAAGTAACACCATTTACCATTTGGAGCTATATGTGATGAGCTGGCTATTGCCCACGTTTGATTCCTCTCCGCTCTTCCTTCACTCCTTTAGCATTTATTTCTTTGTCTAAAGACTCTTCTATCCTTGATCCTTGTTGTAGTTGTTTGGGGAAAGTGACCGATACCTAAGGTCGTGTGGGCAATTTAGAATAGGTGGGTAATTGGGCTGAACTAGGAATTTTTCACGGAACGGAGGAAGGGTAGATAGAAATCTGGCGTCGACATTTATTTTATTATTATTATTAATTTCCTACCGGTGACGGTAGGTCTAAATGGACATGTGATTCTTCCCACCCTCAAAAATTCACATGTCCCTCTTCAGCCCCTCACACCTTCTGCCTCCCATCATTCTATCCAAGCTACCTGTTCTTCAGCATAAGCTCATCGGAAGGTCCCCTAATGGTCCACGGTTTAATGTCCCACTCGACGGAAGGAGCCCTGAACTTCAGTATATCTCCACACAGCGCTCAAGCAGGAACTGGTGTACGAATTATAAATCCCTGCTACTACCGGGACAGGAACCCAGGCCTTCCGCAGGCCATTACTCTAGTCATCACTACAAACCGATTCCCCTCCTTATATTCTAAATGGTGGAAATGTCCGTATTCGCCTGTCACTTTTTGTTTATTAGTCGTATTAGTTAATTAAACCTTTTAGAATTCCTTTCTGTCTCAGGAGAGTTAAAGAAAAGTCAGCGACTTCAGGTTACGTCCTGAAGAACAACTTTATCTGTTGTTGTTCTTTATTAGAATCGATAACAATAATACAAAGGAATCGATGATACCTATGTTGTAGAGGAACATTTTAAAATTGCGTGTCTCAACAAGTCGTTTTTAACGTATGTACAACGTAGATATTCGTTTTCATATCATGTCACCTAATTACGCGTATGCAGTAATTATTGGAAGGACGTTACTGATGGTAATCAAGGAATGTACTGTTGGATTCAAAAGTAATACAACAGATCGAGCGGCGCCACTTTCGCCACGTTTCGGGATTGAGTTCCTATTTGTTCTATAGTTCCCATGACCGTTCCCTATTCATATATTAATGATGAAAATGTATAGGCTATGTGTTTACCCGGACGAAGGACAAAATTTGAAGTGCATTTTATCAATTGGCACGATGAATTGGAAAGAATATTTCTTCACGCATGTTTGTGGAACAGATTTTCCACTGGAAATATTACCCGACTTTTATTAACGTATTTCGGAACGATCACGGCTGTCTTTTGCTCTTCCGGTCTTTGATTGTGATAATAGTAATTGCAATAACCTTGTTCTAATAGCTGTGGATACTCCTCTGACATGCTTTTAAGGGAGACATAAATCCACAATATGAAGTGCCAATGCAAATGAGGGATATGAGAAATGTATGGATATGATACAATCATATTATTGCATAATCATGGCCATGATAGTTACGGCAAGCCATACGAATTAGAGGGAAGTGTTCAGAGCATGGGTTTGATTCCATCGGATGACGTTTTTTTTCTGTGTACTATCGCTGATTTTTCGCTGATTCTTATCCCGCCCCTGGGTATAAATATCGTATTTGTCGTAGGATTAAGCTTAGAAGTAAGTCAGAGAAGACAATGCGCGATGGCTTCAGCAGTTGGAACACCTAAAAACTAATTCTACACTGTATTATTTAGACATAATGATAAATATATTCGCGTACCATTAAGGATATTAATGAATTAAAAGTCCATGTGGATGGAATGCTAAATATTTCGTTAACATACCTATACATTTGAATGCTTATGCACATTATGCACGTGTAAATATGCGAATAACATTTGTGGGCTGTGTGTCCTACTGACTAATAATCTTTCCTGAGATACCTACAGTTTCATCTGAAGATTGTAAACTTTTTGCTGACATAAATAAAATCCTGTTAATTATAAATTGTGTGATTGTTATTATCAATAGGGTTGCTAATACACGGTAATTCTTAATTGGGACGTAATATGAAAAAAATACATTTAGTTCAATCTTGAGGATATGTTTAGGGCTGGTGCATAGGAGTCAGTGCCCTCAGTTAGATAGATAAATTGTTCATTTTCAAGCAAGTGATAAAAAGGCAAATCAGTGTTCGCAGTTTTGTAGCTTGTTGGTATCACATGGTACAACGTTTCGTTGTAGCTTTTAAAAAACTGCTACGAAAACTATATTTCTCTGTTTGTAAACGCTTTTTCGCGAAGAAAAATGCTCATTTTTCACTAAACCATGCCATCGTGTCCTTGTTTACACTCGCTTGCCTTGATTTGGGTCTCAAAAATCAACCCAAGTCTCGGTAAAAACAGTCGTTGCAGGCGTGATGTGGTGGAATCACATAATTAAATAATATTGGCAATTTCCCACAAATAAATCTTTACACCTGATGATGATGTATCACACCGAAACCGGTCGTAGTAAAGATTTCTTTGTGGAAAATTGCCAATCTTATTTAACCAAGTCTCAGTGGTGGGAGATAGGTACGGGCATTTTATCAATCCCTCAATGCCCGCTTTGAGTCCCCGCACAATTCATCACATTTAAAACCTCCCGAGGAGATGATAAGGGGGGCGGGGCGAGGAGGATTCTCTCTCGATATTCCCCGTGCAACACCTTGGGGGTCTCACTGTGGCGTTCCAACAACGCCCTCTGCCCCAACGCGAGAGGAACTCGTATCGAGCATCGCGCCCCGCACTGCGCGCGCGCGATGTTTCGCCGGTGCCTTCCCGCGGTACACGTCTCGAGGTACACGCTCGGAATACAGCTCGGCAGTGAACACGATCCGTCTCTGACTCCGCGCTGAAAGCTAAACAAATTGATTCCCCGGCGTGGCCATATATTTGAAGCGCAGCTTGGGGTTTCGATGCCCAGCTCCCGACTCACACCGTCCCGAAACGGTAGGGATGTACGAACATACGTATCTGGAACTACTGGGAGGATTTCGATCGCTGTATCGCGTATTACGGGTAGATACTCCTCGTAGAAAAATCATTAATTCAGTGGGAGAGGTGAGGGATGAAGATAAATCATACGAAAACCCAATAACCGAGGTGTTTGAAGAAAGCAGGATCGAAAAAAATTTGGTGCTGTGTATCAAAGAGCAGCATGGTTTGTGAACAAGTACAATAGGGAGCAATACATCAAGTATAGACAATGGACGCCACACCCTTTCCAACACTTGAAAACGTGCATTCTAAACTAAGAATTTATTCAGCCAATCAGAGAGTAGCACCCGCACAGCCACCTTGAAGGCCAGATATAAGTAAGCCTCAAATTCGAGCCTAATTCATAATATTAGGATAATCGGTAATTCCATATTTTTGTCAGGAACACGATGGGGATCATTATTAAATTTCATATTTTAAATCTCTTGGAGAAATATTACGCGGATTCATTTCTGAATATCCGAATAATATTTTAAAAGCCACAATATGCTAATGTGTGTAAAAAGAATGTAGAGGGAATAGTTAGTGTCAACAAAAAAAGTTTTAAAATGTCATAATTCCCCACTAAAAATAAGGGAAAAATAGATTGGATAGGATTCAACAATATATATCAAGGTTATCAAGGATAGGATTACCCAGTTTAGATAGATTATGGATTTTTTGTGTTAAAATGCAGTAAAATTTAGACTTTATGAGCCAGCATGAAACTAGGTGTGCAAAATTTAACTGTGAGTGATTCCGAGTTTTTAATCTTAAATTTGGCATCTATATAAATATCTTTATACTTTGCAGTAATAACAGTTATTTAGAAAAATTGTTTATTTTAAGCCATTTTGATTTAGTTAAATGGTTAATGACTAACTGCCTTACTTTCAAAGATTAGCTTACATTTCGTCAAGAAATGTTAGTCCTTTTTTTCACTCTAGTAACTTCAATCAGTTTCGATAGCTTAGCGTCATGCTTAGGTGAACTACGTCATTTGCTGTTAGATGTTATAATAGTGTGGAATATACAAATATGATGTTATTATCAAACGTGTAGTACAATCCAGTAAGACTGCTCGCAATCTAATTCATATTATTTCCTAGAATGGATGATCTTAGGGTTTCCTGGTGGATATTCTGAACGAAATCTTATCTCGTGGTAGTTAGTTCTTCTCTTGGTAGCGGGTTATTACCGGTGTGAACCCATGATGACCAGATGTTTTTAAATGTCGATGAGGTTAAGGTTCTATGTCACTCAAACAGTTATTGGGATCGATGCGTTAAAAACAGTATCGAAGAAAGTAACTTAAATGGAGGCTCGGGACAAACGGTCATGAAATGCTAGAGACCGTTAATTGAAAATATAATTTAAAAAATGAAAACATATTTTTAAGCATGCTTTTCTAACGAAATATCTAAGAAAAAGAAATATCTTCGCATCGTACTAAAAAAGAAGAAAATAATATTTTCTCAGGTGAGTTAAAGGTTAGCCTAGTAATGTAAATAATTAAATGCAATTCAAGGAAATTATCCACACAATGAATTATTTTCTAACATTAATAGAAAGTAATTTTGGTTTCAAGAATATAACATATTTAAAGTTGTGTATTTATGCTAGGCCACAACGAAAAGCATGGGTTGCTCACATTTATTGTTCGCTCCTTAACTTTACTTCATTTAAAGATTTTCTAGAAATTATATATTGAAGCTCTCTATTCCACTGAATACCAATATCTTTATATTTAATTAATTTGTATTGATATCAGATATGAAAGAGCGCCCCATGCTTTTCGTTGTGGCCTTGCATAAATAGACAACTTTAAATGTGTTATATTGCTAAAACCAAAATTACTTCCTTAGTAATTACTTTAAAATGTTAAAAATAATTAATTGTGTGGATATTTCCCTTGAATTGCATTTTATTATTTCCAGTACTAGGTTAAACTTCAACTCACTTGAGAATATATTAATTTCTTCTTTTTTCGTACGATGTGAAGATATTTCTTTTTCTTTTCTTAGATATTTTCTTAGATTTTAATTCCCTTAGAAAAGCGTGCTTAAAAATATTTTTTCCATTTTCTTTATTTTTTATTTTTTAGTCCTAGCCAATTAGATGTTTATAAAACTACCCTAAAAATGATTAGGTAAGAAAGACTGATGACGAAGTGTTGTGCATGATTTTAAAGGAGAGATAATAGTTAGGTGAAATTAGGAGTAGTGCTCATTACTGATCCAACTTGGAACCCCTGGCAACTCAAATATCGTCGTTATCAATATCGCAAGGATGACAGATGAATCCTATAACTTGGATTGTGTGACTTAGATGTAGAATTCAATGAAAGACAGTAGAGTTCTCAGCCTTTGGAACGCTAAAGCAATAAATCCCCTTTTCAAAATGAATTGGTGTCATTGTACACTTTCATCAAACGAGCCTGTATGAATACATTCCCATTTCAATGAAATAATCCTGGTTCCACGCTATGATGTTAACTGGTAGTAATATTAAATAGATTTGGTACGAGGTGTTTCGTTGGACGATGTCATTTTCCACCGTTAAACCAATCTTATGTGTCAAGGCGGGTATTTAGCCAGAAGCGCCAGAAGAAGAATCTACTACAGATGGAAATACAACCTTGAAGGTAAAGAAGCACTTCATTAGAACTTGAGTCTATATCATTATTTATGGCAGTGAGGCATTACCGAAACAGCATCAGTGAAGTCAAGACTCGAAGCATTCAAAATGTGGTGATGTAGAAGAATGGTGAAGAAGAACAGGATATACCTTGAGAAGAATTCCTAAGATAAATGGGAGAAAAGAGGAGTCTTCCGAAATCTTTCATAATAAGAAGTGACAAACTAATCGGCCATATCTTGAGGCATGATGGACTGTTGAAGACGTGAAGGGTACTGACTGAATGGGACTGGCGTAGAGGGAAACGTGAATGGGAGCAATAGGAAAGGAAGGCATCGTGTAAAATGTATCTACATCTACGTAATACCCTGAGAACCACCACGAGGGTGTGGTGCAGTGGGTACATATCACCAAACATGAACTATTGTCATTCAACTGCGCTACTTCATGGAAACATGCTATATAATTAGGTCACATGAAGCTACTTGGTTCGTATCTATAGAGTAATAAAGGGATTGGTTGTTAATACATGCATCGTATACTATAATATAATAATATAATATAATCGTCGATAATATTTCACCAACCTATACCTTTGCTATGCTGCCTATTGTGTTCTCTTATAGTGTGGGGGAAATGTGACATTTTAAATCTATCAGTACACTGTAAAAAGTAGATCTGATTTTAAGGCACAAAAGCGATCTGAATTTCAGATGCAACAATTTTAAGACAGGGTATGTTGAATTTCAGCAGTAATATCTTGTCTAAAAATAAGGCAGGTGAACGACTGAAAATCAGACCATCCAGAATCCTGCTTCCTCTGCTTCCTGCTTAACTGCTCCTGTACCAACCATCCATGTTTTCTGCCTCTTCCGCACCTTGCATCCGTGTTCCTGCCTTAAACCAGACAGCGCTTAAATTCAGATCGCACTGAAAATCAGATCAACTTTTTACAGTGTACACAATCTAACTCTCTAATTTTATTTATCTGGTCGAATCTAGCATAATACGCTGGTGTTTTTAACATATATTTATCATCTTCAGCTAAGTTATCCGTTTTAAAAACCTGTAGGAGAGAAAATCTGTACTTTAACCTTGGATCTGATAAGATACCAACTTAATTCCTATATTAATTCTGATACACTACTAAACCTATTGTAACACATTTTAACAAACCTACCTCTCTACCTGAACACAGCCTAGCTCTCTGATCAAACCTAATTTATTCGGATCCCGTACACTGGCTACGTATTCAAGGTGGGGCTTAACTAGTGAAAAGTAACATTGCTCTTTTATCTTCTCATCACATTTCCCAAGTACTCTTTTCATATTTATGGTATATAACAAGTAGTGAAAGATGGGAAAACTAGAATTATATAAATATGAAGAGGTTAACTGATCGGAAAATCGAGTCAGGACCTGCGTCAAACCAATCACGGGGCAGTTGCCTGATGATGAGTTAAGTGCTATCAGGACCTTTTTTCATTATTAAACGAACCAAGTTGCCTGCATACGCAATAAAATATACTTTATTTCTGACGTTCTCCTATGCATTGTGGTGCACTGGCAGAGAGACATTTCACATATATCCATCTCGGGTTCGTGTACGAATGGAGGGGTCGCGGGGAGTAGGCGTGGGTTTATTAGGATGCAGGAGCACTCTCTCGAGATGTGGGCGTCAAAATGATATTCAGGGGACGCGTGCCAATAAATATAGCCGGCATAGCGCACTTTTACGTGCCGCAAATGCCAAAGGGGACGATTTTCACCCGCGGGCTCCGATGTGGGGGAGAGATGGCGGAGAGACAATGGTCATTGAATTCAAATGTCTCCACGGGAGGCATTTACGTGAAATGGGCGATTTGACGCAGCGTTGGGAACGCTTTTTGAGGAGCGCAGTGAATATGCCACGGGCGATGGGAGTATTCGATTGGAATATCGATTGGCTCTGAAATGCGTTCATCAGGGTGGCGATCGTCAGGGAAAACCTGGAATTGTCAGGGAATTTTGTAAATCTGGAAAAGTCAGGGAATAGTCAGGGAATTCTCGTAACAGTGAGGCAGAAACTGGGATAGGAAATTCTCGTTATATTTCTACCATTACGTTTACCGGGCTGTCCTTCCCGCCCTTTATTTCACCAAAACATTTCATCAACTAAAACTAATGTCCGTCGCCGAAGTGCATAGAATAAGCCCCGTCAATTCGTCAATTCGTCGAAAGTCAATTCGTTGAACATTCAATTGTGAATCAGTCGTACAATGTTTCCCTTGTGTATATCCTTAGTGCGATATTGCCTAGTAGTGTTAAAATTCATGATCACTGTGTATTCTGCTCATCACAAGGAATCCGAGGCTATGTTTTTCGGAAGATTTTACCCCGGGTTCTTTTAACTTCCGAGACTCAGGTCGAGAGGTAGTGGTAGCACCTTAGGTTGCAGTAAATACGTGCTTGCAGTTCTAAAAATACAAGACGATGAGAATTAAAACGGTAATATAAGTACGATCACACGTGTAAACGAAATCTTACTTGAGATCATCTTCGATTTTCTAGCCCCCTTCGCGAGACCATAAGAAGATCTCTCCTCCCCTCCCCACCTTTCACGCTCGACGTAATTATTGAATGGCCCCCTTAGTTCCCTCTCGAAGCAATTTAGTCAGGTCACATACAACCTCAAATATGACATTCCTAAATATGACGCTGCCGTTGCTGATTGCCTCCTGTTTTCGCTCGCAGTGGTGCGATTACGTTTTGCTTGTTTATACAGATATTTTTACATTTTTGGTTCTCTCTTACAATCAAGGGGTTATGACCGCGTTAATCAAATTGTTATTCGCATCTAAAACTCGTGCCATCCGATTTTGATCCAGTCCAAGAACTTTGGCTTTGGTTTGTATTTTTCGCGTAGCTTAGTGATACCTGTGACGGAGTCCGCCATTAAGTTGGCCATTAACTTTCCCTTCGATGCATTTTCAGTATTCTTCAACTTCCCAGAGCTACCACGACACGCCACCTCTTCCTTAAAGAATTAGACATTATCAATTTGTAATTTTACCGAAGGAAACATACACGGCCACGGAAATTCGATACACGGCGAAAAATGTATTAAAAGTGTGTGCAATTAGTGTGAGGGCTTAACTTGTGAAGGCGTGATATATTCTTCATTAGGGCGGAGGTTTCATATATTTTTTCATTCGTATAGCTTTTAATGTATTAATTTCAGCTTTTAACATTTTCTGAGTTTTGACGAAAATTTAATTCAGCAGAAATAAAATATTCCGATAATAGGCGACCTTTTGGCAATCGGTCAGGGAAATTGGTAAAGCCATCAGGGAAAAATCAGGGAATAGTCAGGAATTTGAAAATTGGTTATCAGTAGCCAACCTGGTTCATCTAAATCTAAATCCACGGAGTGCATTTGAAACAGCGTGGTTCTAAAACGGCGGTGCTCGAACTCCAGGGGTGGGAGTCGTTACAATTAGTAGTAGACTTGGGTTTTTAGGTGCTCCAACGACTGATATTTTATCGCACCGTTTAACCTAGAAGTTATTCTAAGACGAACAATTAATCCATTTCTTGAGAGGGATTCGAAACCGCGATCTTCGGCTCTAGACGTTTCTACAAAAATATATCGTCTCTCGCATAAATGCAACAGCTCTTTAAGTTAGCGATTATTTCTTGTCTATATGTTGGACTTTATTTCAGTACGTTTGCCTTGAATCAAAGTATTCATCAATAAAAACGATTTTGTTGATTGTATTTCACAAGCACGTAGGTATGTTGGCAAAATCGCATGTAAGCGAACCCTTTCTCAGGAAGACCTTTTTTTTAGATGAAGTAAATCAACGCAATATGTTTAGGATACTAAACGTTACAACATGACGCGTAATTATTTTACATGTTGTTTGCATTTTTGGCGTGAGATACAAATATTTTGGAAATTTTTTTGCATGGCTCTTCCGTATGATAATAGTTTAATTATGTAAGCTGTATTTTAGTTGAGTATACTATTCCTCTTTGATAAATTTAGTTGGCTCGCTGAAACCGGTGATGTTGATGCTTACGATAGATGGTTAACTCGATGGCAGTGTACGCTTAATGTAGAATAACCCGTGCCGCAGACCATTGTGGTGTCTTTCAATGTACTCTAAGATCTGGATTGCCGTACGACTGCATTGCGATAGCTCTAAAGGCCCCGGAAGCTGCCATGCAACTCCTTCAACCACAAGTTGTGAGCCTCTATCGAGAGCATGCTCCTATTTTTTTTCACTCGTCAACCAAGTATTGCATACTCGGTAAACTCTGGGCTTAGACTCTAAGCTGGAACATAAAAGCTTGAGATGGCAGTCATTCTAAATCTCCGGATTGTTAGATTTAGGGACGCAACTCGAACGGCGGGTCCCCGATTGCAACTCTTTTTATCTCACCCATCTCTCGTTGTGAGCGGTCGCTGCATATGCATGTGGGGAGTGTTAGAGGCCTCCTTGCATCGGCCGTATACCTCCGATCAGAAGGCGAGAGGATGAATAGCAGTAGCTTGCTCTCCCGATGGGAGTTCCCGGACAATTAGGCTAATCCCGTGACGCGTGCTCGAGCTCGGCAAACATCCCGGTGGCTATTGAGGAAGGGGCCACTCGGTGAAGGAGGAAATCTCAGGCTTTCATCTGCATTGCCCGTGTGACATCTGTGTCCGTTCTTCCCAGCATCCCTCATGCCACACGCTTCCTCCACGACTTAATACGGTAAAAACCTTTCTGGCTTCGTAAGGAAATCTTTCGAAACCCGCCGCTTTGTGAATTTTTTCGGAAAAAAACCTGCACTACGGAATCATCGCTTAGGATTCTGGGTAAATGCGAGGATAAAGCAATGAAACTATTCAAAGGAACTTCTTGAGGAACAAAATTAAAATCACTACGTTACATTTAATGGCTTGTTTAGATGTTTTATATCATATTCAAGTCATTATTTACGCCATCATTAAGTTTATAATGACCAAAAGTGTTCTGGATGCTGCAGTGAGTAATAGGTTACTAAATTTCATGGGTTAAAATTCGGGAGTTTAAGATCAGCCCATGGTCGAGATCAGCAGGATTTGCCCAGAAAGAAATCGAGAATAACTGAATTATGATCGTGAATTGGGATTTTCACGTGCCATTGGGCTTAGCAAATATTGAAATAATATATCCGAATAATAGTCCCACGTGATTATCATACTCATTATAATATTATTATTAAGCCAATAAAGCATTCCAAGTATTACATCATATTAGTTGCACTTTCTAAGAAAATGCATCTGCGCTGTCAAGAACGCATAATCCTTCATTAAACCCGTTACTGAAATCTTAGTGACGTTCCTCCGCTATGCGTCACTTCAACAGATTTACTGTGAGAAAGTGCTGACATTTATTCCTACAGCTCTTATTGCGTCAGATGAAAATATTCCAGCATTTGACCAGCATTTTAAACTAAACTGAGTCTCCCAGTTTGTGTAAGTGTTACGAATCAATGTTCTAAACTTCAATTTATCACATTGAATTAATAAAAGCCAGTAAACTCAAACTCCTTTGAAGGCACTTATAATTTGCTTTACCTTACTTGTACATGCAGCACACTTTGTTGTAGATGGATTGAAAAGTTTTCTGGTTACGTAATACTCCATCAGTGTAATTTCATCATTGCTCCTTCACCCTTCGGAAAGCGTTTGCTCTAGTGAATTCTCAGTTTCGGGGCATCTCCCGCCACATACCCTTTTGATCGTCAGGACGGCACTCCATATGTTAATCTGTTCCATCTTCTCGTGATGATGTCCACAGTGGCGCAAGGCTAAGAAGAATCTTTCCCCGTCCCGACACAGGTAACCCCTCTGGCTGGTTGCTGGGTGCGCTTGCCTTTTATTGGTTGAGTCGAAAGGATTAGGAAGGGCTCGGGAATTATGAAATTTGGAAAACAAGAAGACCACTAGGGTTGGGATTTCAACCCGCTGCATTTTGACGATGTGTGCAGAGTTCTTCGGAAGAAGGGTTGCGGGATGGGATACAAGAGCATTCAGGGGTTGGTAACGGGTTCTCCGAAAGTAATAGATGGAAGTGGGAGTCTGAGAGTGCCGAGCGATTTAATCGGTAAACATGTTGCGTATTCCGGTGAACACCTGGGCCATTTAGTGGCGAGGTTAAACGGAGACTGTAAAAAAAAAATTCTAAGCACCAAGTGGAGGTATATTTGCTTAAGATGAAGAGGTTCTTGGGAGTAAGTCGATGGACTCGGCATTACGATAACATCCTTTTCTTGCCGCAAGACATGTAATGCTTCGTAACGGAATGAAAATAAGAAGGTATCCCGGGGTCTGACTAAAGATTCTTAAAAAAAATGCTGCGTCGGTAACCTATTGTAAAAACCAGGGGTCAATATTTTACTCGTATATTTGCTCATTGCATCACCCTGAATTGTTTCGAAGGAGTGTTTCTGGGGAAATAAATAGATGAAAATAAATTAGAGGCAGCAAATGACTCCCAGAAAGATGTCTGGTTAGTTTTCGAAATATGTTTCGCTGTTCCCCGAAATACGTGTAAGAGTATCTTTTCGTTGAATGGCAAAGTATTTCAGTTCACTCGTTTCAGTGGTTAGTAAGAGTTGACAAAAATTAACATGTTCAACATTATGTATTTCCCTCGGTGAAACAATTACCGTCGTACACACTCCACTATATATACATTTGCAGTGAATTATTAAAGTATGTTATGTAAGCAAAACGCTATTTTCACGAAAAATTGCAATTATTTTTGGATTACATAGAAAGCAAAACAATAAATATTTTGTTATTATATCCTACAGTACATCCTATAATTCACTGCTCTTACTTGGCCTCCCTTTACTATAATACGTGATCCTTACTTTTGCAAACAGGTTATCTTACTGTTCCCGCATGAATGAGAGTGTGATGCATACAGCACTTGAGAATTATAGATCTATGAGCGGTGATAACCCCATTGTCACAGAGTGCCTTAAAATGGAGGCGAAGTGATGCAGCACCATCCCAAGATTAAGCTAATGATGAACAAAATGAATATCAATTCACCGCAATGCGTAGATTCAGGAAGCTGTGACTTATTACGGACGAATATTCCCCTTCTAATTCCGGATATGAACTTGTAAATACTCAGTTATTGTCCTTTTTACGTAGGTCTTCAAAAACGTTTTTATTTTCTCTTACATGTGCTCTTTTTCGTGATTTTTCTTTTTGATTTGACGCCGATCGCAGTGTTTCAGTTCTAAGGTACCGAGTACCCCACTATCGCGTAGTGAATTAGCTTTTGACAACGGGCAGGTTGATGAATCAGGATTGAAATTAAATTGTAACTATGAGATTAAATTACGATTTTAGAACGTGAAGTTGAGTACGTAGCAAATAGTTAATGATGAAATAATTGCTCATGTCTTATGTTTCAAGGTGCTCCTAGAGCTAGGGTCCTTGAACGTGATAATTAAATGAATGTTTTATACTATTAAAATGTATTAGGGAATGATAATTTATGAACCACGTAAAATTATGAGTTTGTATTGTTTCAAAATTGAAGTCCATTGATAAATTTGCAAGCACGGGATACAAAACCATAAATACCGACGGATATATTATTGACTTGAGACCCATTCTCACCTTATAGTCATAATTGAAATGAATCGTATTTAATCCAGCTTTAACTTGCAAATTTACTATAAAGTATTTCAGCATTTATACCGTTGTAATGTATGGTATGCGACAAATTTTCGTCTGCGTACACCTAGTTCTTGTTCCATCATCATTCACTCTTAATTCACACAATCCTTCGATGGGTGGCAGCCAGGGAACTCTACAGATAGTTAGGAATAAATAAAGTAAAAATAATCTATATAGCGTATTTTTCACGTTTTCTAATGCTGAAAATACGTCGCTGCATCTATGCATCTCCTTTTTTCCTTTCACTTCACGACAAGCCATCATCCTCGAAGGGAGTTTTGTAACTTGGAGAAAGGAGTGACAAAGGTTTCGTTCTTAGCATCTCATTATGCGGCTGCAAAAGCTCCTTATGCATCCGCTCGGTGCAGCAGCCGGAACAAGACCCCTTAACCCTTGAGAGAGTGAGAGTAGGAAGTCTCCGCACGTGTCCTCGAAAACTCCCTCTGTTTACCGAAGGAGACCTTTCTGATCCGCTCAGTTGGTCCGAGCCATTAATCCCTTATCTAGATCTATGAAAGGACTGACCGTACTTCCAAACTAGTTAGTGGTTGGTATCTCCCTCCTGGTCTTCGTTTTCGAGCCGTGAATTTTTTCCCTATCTTCCGACTCGTCTTTCGACTTTAGGAGCGTGGCGCAATCGATTCGTGCGTACCATTCTCTTTCTGCCCGCGCGGCAGGGAGGCTTCCGTTTCCCAAAGACCCATTCGCCTCTTTTAAGAGCTCGAGAGAGTCATTCGACTCTTTTTTTTTAAACGCGCGGGAATTGTGAAATTGGGGTCTCACGTTATGGCCAATAAAACCCTCGAGGAGTGCCACCTATCCGGAAGGTTGTCAACAAAAGAGTTAGGACACTCCAAAAAAAACTCTCCGCTGTGAAAATGTTACGAGTCTCCCTTATTCCCGTTTTGATAGCGGGACCACATGGCATTTCTCAATCCACAAATATATACCATTGCTACTGGAGTGGGGAATTAGCTAAAGTTGGGACTTATTACAAGTACTTGTTGAGATTAGGGCGAATAAACCGGTGGGACACAGGCGTGGGAATCATGATTTGGAGATGACAGTCAGGATGCTAGAAGTTGATGCTGGACAGCAAGTTGATGCTGGATTTGAAATAACCAGATATCACATTTCGCTCGGATAGGCAACCATATTGGGAATACTTCAAGAACAGTGCGATAAATGTAGCATGAAGATAAAAGGTTGTTGAGACAATTATGAGTACAAATGTAGGCCATGTTTGTTTTAGAAGTAAACAGCAAAATCAGTGGCTAAAACAAGTAAGCCTGACTGGTTTCTTATGTTCTTGTTGAGATTAGGGCGAATAAACCGGTGGGACACAGGCGTGGGAATCATGAGTTGGAGATGACAGTCAGGATGCTGGAAGTTGATGCTGGACAGCAAGTTGATGCTGGATTTGAAATAACCAGATATCACATTGAAGATGTTCCATGAAGGTGTTCAAATCCGTGAGAAGACTGCATCAGGATTGAAGTGTGTGGGCCCACATTGACGTAGTCCAAGATGGTATTCCCTGTGATTGTTAGTTGTTGAGTGTAAATTTTACTTCTTTTGTTATTTCCAACCAATTTTCGGTTTTAATGCTCAAACAGAATTATTTTCAATATACTAGTATACTTTGTGTGAATTTACTAAATCACAATTACCTACAATTTTTCAGTTAAAGTTTAGATGTAGCATGTATTAACAACCTATCTCTTTATTACTATGTGGATCCTGGTTCGAATCCCGGTCAAGGCGAATGATTTTTTCTCTATGGAACATCTTGCTATTGTGAAATTTTCAGCGGGTTACGCCCCTAAAGTTTTCGCGGCCAGATCGCGGTCTTTGAATTCGTTACAAGTTTACATGTCAATGGTGCATGTTTGGTGATCATCAGTCTCTGCCACACTCTGCCACACTCTCGCGGTGGCTTACAGGGTATTGCGTAGATGTAGATGTTTATTTGAGATATGAGATGCTATTTTCTGATCGTCAGAACTGGAAAATTGCAGGTGGTCCAGGGAGAGGAACCTGAACGTGTGAATATCACACGCCAATGGCTTAGCACTGGGTGAGTTCTACCCTCACCTATCGAATTAACCCTCGGCTTAAACACTGAGGGAGTGAGTGTGAGTGACATTCAGTTCCATAATCAGCGAAACAGTTTGCTAAGTAATTGAAATGGTTCATAAATGCGGGGTTGTTCGTACAAATTTCGTAAAAAATATTGGAAAAAATAATTTTTCGTTAACTTTTAAGGTGATTTCCCTAATTTTCCCTTTCCTTTTCATATAGGGTATTGTGAAGAAAAATCCTCCATGAAGATGTTCAAAGCTGTGAGAAGACTGCATCAGGATTGAAGTGTGTGGGCCGACATTGACGTAGTCCAAGATGTTATCAGTGAAAGGTAATGTACGATTTAGTATTTCTTGAGGACTAGTAATTTATTTTACAGCTGAGTGTCAAGGTTATCTCTAACGTTGATGGACTTGTAAATAAAATTAAAAAAGGAGGAAATAACAGTGTTAGGTATGAATAGAAATGTCGGGTAGCTGTAGAGAAATCATCAGAAAGCAGTTTTATTTCTCGGCGTGAAAAGCACTGTTATATTATTCAACTTGAAACTTGGATCAACGCATCTTTTATTTGTCTTCCATATGAAAATTCAATGCCTTCCCTACATATATAATTTACGTGTAATATATCAGGAATGAAATTATTCAGCACTTTTCGGTCATAAATATGCTACAAGCATTGATCAATACGAGGATTATTTTACTGGATAGAGGAAAGTCGTAGAGTTCTTTTAAGAATTTGCAGTTCAGTGAGTGAAAAGCAGGAATTGAGGATGGTTTGGAAGATAGGGAAAGAATTGACAGCTATTCATTGACTTTCGAATATGATTCCATACCGATTGCGAAGAAAATGTATAGGGTTATCCATTGCTTTCGTTTCTTCCTTTGGCAGAGTGACGGATGCCAGCGACCAACTACACTCCAGTAGACCAAAACAATGGCACTACTCGTGCGGTCAAGATAGGAATTTATTTCGAAGAGTATCGAACGACTCATTGTTTGTAGACTGTGTCATGGCTGCACTCTTAAGGATTAAATGCCAAGATACACAGCATGTGAAACGACCTTCAGGCTGACGAGTTCTTTCCTTGTTAAATATCCATTTTGATGACTGTAGTTTCGCTAGCATTACAGTCGGCATCTTCAGCTCCTCTGTCTGAAAACGAATTTTCTACAACACTCAGCGTACGACAAATCAGAGTGCAGGGAATTGTTTATAGCATAAAGAACATCTTGACGTATCCCTCCGGACCTAAGGATGCCAGGAAATTATCGCCATCAATGACTAATATACGCAAGAAGATCCTAGCAACCCTGAAGTCATATTTAAACTACCGGGAAAGCCTTCTTGTATTGGTAATGAATATATTTAGAAAAAAATATTTCTTCAGTTAGCAGTTGCCTAAGTGTTAATGGATTTATTTCATTTAATTTCTTTGTTTTACGGGAACTAATCTCTATCATGTACCCCCATCCCGAGTTATTATCACCCTTAGGCTAGTTTACGTGTGCCTCCTCCTGTACTTTCAAACTTGCCTGATAATTTGCAGCCTAAAAAGACCGGAAAACTATTACTGTTTTTGTGAAGACTCGGATTCAATTAATGGCATTAGTTATATATTTACATTTGCATAAACTAGATTTAGAAGTCCACAGTAGAATTTGAGCCAGTGAAAGCTCCAGATCGTCGGCTTTATTTTTCTATGGAACATTTCAAAAATACTCAGTACCGTGTGTATTTATAATTTTTCTCCCTCCCGTCAATTTCAGTGATCACCGTCAGTTAGTAGAAAATAAATCTAAGGATATGCTTGAACTAGCAACGAATGCGGAAGAATTCAGGGCTCAAATTATCTAAAATTTGGATAGAAAAACGATGGTTGTGATACTTCAAACCTTCAAAGCGGATTTACGTGTCGTCACCCGTTTCAGCCGTCATCTCTCGGGTCAGCCCCTTCTTCTGTTTGACCTTTTTCCCTGTTGTTGCAGCAAAAAAAAAGAAAAGCCTACGAGCGATGCACACTGCTGCGGCGAGGTGATGATGCCAAAGATCGCGCGCGTGAGATCTGAGGCCGAAAGTCTATCGGAGGCAGACGGAAGATACTTCGTCGTGTTGGGAGAAAGGGGTCCCCTTAGAGGGTGAGGGGCCGAACAAAGACCCCTGCCGAATCAAAGTGCGCGGCCACATCCTCCTCACCTGGAATCACGCATGGACCAGAATAACGCGCGGAGATACATTACTTTAAAGAGAGATCGTATCCCGCGCAAGGTATTCCGCGCACTGTCATAGCGAGATATTCCGTAATGTTTTTATTTTGCTTCGTCTGTCATCTCGTCCTTTCCACTTTGTTTCTCATCTTTAGTGCCTTTGTCACAATCTACTTCTCTTTTCCTCACTACACTCCCTTTAATGCCTTATCAGCCCTATCTCTCAAAAGGGAAACAGCGCGAGGTTGTTAATACTACACCTTAATCTACTTCAAAATCCGCGTTCGATAAGGGACTCGTGAACTGAAATAATTTAACAAATTTAACCTTCCCTTATTCCAAAGTGATTGAGTCTTTTGTTGGGTTGCTGAAATAAAATAGTCAAGGAAGTGTATGTACTAAGTAGCGAAGACAGTTCATAAATGTGAGCGAATATACAATTTACATTACATTTATTAGTTATCTATTTGCTCGATTGTATGCAGCATGCATGTGTTCTGCCGTCAGTATTCATTTCTTCTTCGTTGTTTATTTACGATGTCTCCATGGGAGAATTCTCGGTTTTTTAATGCTAAAAGATTTTACTATTAACTTAAATTTTAAACACCATATGCTTTAACATAAACGAGTGTACCTTATCAGATGTTGTTGAGAAATCCTATCCAATGGTACCTTATTCGACCCTATTGCTTTTTATTAGTTTAGAAAAAGGGATGCTGACGAGAGGAATAACATATATGATCATAATTAGTGACATAGGGGGCGTGGTAGAACATTGGGTAGAGTTTTGTGCTGCTGATCGGAGGTTCCAGGTTCGTATCCCGTGAGAGGCCTTTGGACTTGTCCAGCAGAATAAAAGCTGAGTTATTTTCTGATTATCAGGTCATTATGGATAACCGAAGTTGTTATATGGAAAGGAACTTGCCACACAACTTTGATATGTTAATTTCATGTTCCATTAGGGTTTGTATACGATGGTCACTAACCTCACAACTTTGGTATCTTAATTTCACAACTTTCATGTATTAATTTCATATTCCGTTAGTATTTCGATTGTTGATCTCTAACCTCACCAATCCGACCAACACTTTAGTTGAAACACATCCACCAGAATGGGAAAGGGAATAACCGAATGGGTGGGTGTAAATAATGATAGGATTGTTGCGAGTCGGAACTGCTCCCGAGCGCTCCTCCTTCGAGGTTTCTTAGCATGGCGACACAAAAAATGGGTTCCTTGCCCTTAGCGTCGGAATGTTAGGTTAAGTACACTGTGCTGAGTTACTCAGATTGAATAGAATAGCGAACGTAATAGAAAGGTGGTGGTGGAGAGATATGAGTATCGGGCCGAGCACCTTCTCTTAGGAGACTATTAGGTGTTTATCTCCCGAACAATAAGCTCCCCAAAAGATGGAAAATCCCAAAGAGGGAAGGAATAGAGGCAAGGGACAACCTTTCTTCCTAGTTTTCATGCCTCTCTATACGTCAGAACTCCTCCTCACAGCAGGACCTTATGTAGTGTACTTGAAAAATGTTCTGGAAATTACAAAATGAAGTGCTGGTTAGGATCTCAAAATTAAAAATGAACAATAATATCCCCATACTAGGCCAAGCGGGAAGCATTTGAAATGTTTTGGTATAAAAAATTATAAAAGTTAAAGGGAAGCACCATGTAACTAGTGATGAGCGTCGAGGAAAAAAGGAGGAATAAGAAACCGGGTGGATATTCTTAAAACATAACCTCCCTCTCTTAAAACATGACAAACTTAATCGACTGACTCATCTTGAAGCATGATGGTTTCTTGAGGTCTGTCATTGAGGGAAAAGTGAGCGCAAGTTATTACTAGTCAGGCTTAATGGGGGAATTTTAAGTACGTTAATATGAAAAGGTATAAAGATCTAACAATTGAGTGGAAGGCGTCTCAGGGCTGATGATAGCTTGACGAAATTCGTAATAATAGTTTTCTTTCTTCATTTGATCTTAACTTCAAAATTTTCACAATTTAGATCCCCCTCTCCTTTTCTAAGCACATTTTTTCCTACACTTTCGGCAAAGACTTATATGCGAAAAGTAATGGTACGAAAATGGGACACAAAATTACAAACATATCCACGTAAGCGATACTAGGGGAGTTGGTTCGGGCGTTGGAGTTTATCATCTCCGACAGCAGCGCCTGGAGACGACTCTGGCGGCGATTGTCTTTTGTTTCTTACACCCACCCTGTTCTCTCCCTCCCTCCCTTTAAATCCCCTCCCCCGCCAGCACCACAGCTCCCGCCTCCACAACCCAGCATCATTATTATCTGTCTGGGCCAGGGAGTTGGAAAGAAAAGGAGAAATAACCAGCAGTGAAACAGAGGTTGGGGTGGCGTATCGGCTACCGGGAACGCTAAAGAATAAATCTCATCTGAGAGCCCCTCCCTGGCGTGGCTCCTCCTTCAACCCATTCGGGACCCATGGAAAAAGACCGTTGTATAAATGGACAGTTATTTCAGAGGCATTTCAAGAAGTAATACACGGCTAAGATAGGTTCATAGGAGCTAATCAGCCACACTTGTCGGAAATAGGGGTTGGTTTTAGGAATGGACTATATGTTTTAAGTCAAAGGCAAACAATGGGGTCGTTTACAATATTTTTTTTATTGCCGAATCTGATAGAGTTTGTAAATTAAAAAGACCCGTATTTTTCCGTTTTTTAATCCGTCAATTATTTTCGAGTTATAAGCGGCGAAAAACTGATGTTTTTAACCTTTTCGGAAAAGTGGGCGTGGTGCAACCTCTGACGTCATCGACTTCGTCCAGTCACAACTGAGTCCGCGAAGCTACTTCGCCTTATTGCAATATGGAGGGGACACAGGTGACTCTACCAACCGGAGCGGTTGCGACAGGTTATGTGCGAGCAGACCTTCCGAGAACCCCCCTTCTTTCCCTTCCCTTCCCCTAAAAGCAGTCAAGGATGGGAGGTGGATGACGTAAATGGTCTCAAAGCAGCTTCTTCGATGGGAGTCAGCTTTTGCTTATTTTAATTTTTGATTTATGATTGAATGATTGTGGTTAGAAGACTAATTTTTTCACTAAAATTCTTTTTTCGTTTCCATCTAACGATTTCTTGTACAAAATTGCGATTTCCGTTCCTAGTCAACGCTCCCATTGTAGAACTCCTTTATATGAATATCGTTTTAATCATAAGCCTTAGGTTACGGAAATGAATTTCTGAACTAATATAATCAGAACGTATATAGGTTACGAAAATGATTTTCTTGGGTGTTTTGAAGTCTGTTTCCGTACTAATAGGCGCTTCAGACCGCGAGGAAAGGTATAAGGAGAGGAACGGAAGGGATAGGGGCAGTTTTCATGAGTTCCTCGAAAATGATTTTCCGACCTGATAGTGTCAGTATATCATTCTTTCCGCAAAGCATAAACAGCAGGATAGATGGTGATTAAGAGTGTATGGACGGTAAGTAGATGAGATAGAGTTTCTACGCATGCTATCGAGTTGGCAGTATGCATTTAAATCTCCATGTTAGCTTGCGAGTAACCTCTGAGTATGGTAGTTCACCAGCAGTGAAAAATATATTTTGCCTAGAAAAAAATTGAATTGGTAATGGTAAATAGTGTGCAATTATAAAAATTGAATTCTACCTTTTTGTGTAAAATTTGTGCCACATGTCCCACAATTGAACCTGCCCTCTGACAATTCCCATACAAATGTGGCATATTCTAATTCAACCATGGCGAGCGAAAAATATCACCCCTCCCCTTCTTTCCCATCGTATTCACGAGCTTTCATCTTACAAATCCTGGTCGGCGGTTTACTTGACCAGATATTTACCGGGTATGTATGTCCCACGACATGTCGTCTGGGATAATGGAGCCATGGTATTTATCCATTTGTCTCTACCTTCAGTTCCTCTTCATTTGATCTTAAAAACTTCTAGGTGAACTTGAACCGTTATAATCTGGCAGTATTTGATCGCTAGGTTTGTGAGGAAACATTTGGTAAATATTTTGGAACTGTCATTTTATCCGTCAGCTTGGATAACCCCGAAAACCGGAAGCTAGGATTAATAAAAAGAGTACTTGGGAAATGTGATGAGAACACAAAAGAGCGATGTTACTTTTCACTAGTTAGGCCCCACCTTGAGTATGCAGCCAGTGAATGGTATCCTTATGAATTAGGTTTGATGAGAGAACTAGACAGCGTGCAGCGTAGAGCAGCTAGGTTCGTTAAAAGGTGTTACGATAGGTTGAGTAGCGTTTCAGAATTAATAAAAGAATTATGAATGGGAGTCATTATCAGAGCGTAGGTTAAGGTACAGATTACATCTACATCTACATCTAAATGTACATAATACCCTGCAAGCCAACATAAAGGTGTGTGGCAGGGGGTGAACTCTCACCAAACATGCACTACATATCATGCATAAAAAAAAAGGATTAGTACTTGTATAGGTACTCTTCAAAACTACGCTGTTTAAAAAAAGATATAAATAGCAAAACATACATGCAAAAACATGCCGTTAGTTGGGTTAGCTATAAGTCCTTATACCAACATTCAGCTACCAATGTTATCCATTGCTACACTCGTACTGGATATATTTACTGTTATTAATATCCCTAATAGTACGAGGAAAAAAGGACATTTTGAATCTGTATTGGAACTTATTTAGGAAATTAAGTCTACATTTCAACCTGCGATCTGACAATGATTGCCATTTTAATTCAATGAATAGACTGGTTACGCTAGTATGGTTATCGTATCGTCCCTTTGCAAAACTTTCCGATCTTCGCTGCACACGTTCAAGTTCGTTATTTAGACCGATTTCGTAGGGATCCCATACACTGGTATTATATTCCAAATAAGGTCTAACAAGGGAAAAGTAGCTGATTTTTTGTACATGTGAATGCAAGTGCTCTGCTATTAATGGGAACATTTGCCACATGGTAACGTAAGGCCAGGAAATATTTTTGCATACCTATAATATTAACAGCTCAGTTGAAACTTTGCATAATGTCAATATAAAATTATTTTTTCCATTATTTGAGAAAATCCGGGTTGGTGTAGTAGTTATCGCAGTGGCCTTTTACCGGGAATTCGAATTCCCAGCAGTTGAAGATATTTTTCATTAAGCTGTGGTCCCCTTGGTGTCTTTTCGGTAAGAGCAGGCTAGTGCCAGCGCCGGGTTTCCCTTCACCTTTTCTCGTAGGGCTGTGCGATATGCTGTTTTGAATATCGCACGACGATGTCATTCTGATATTGCAGATTCGCCAATATATCGGTTTCGCGATATAAATAGGAAATATCGTGATATGGACATATCGGGATATCGGATATCGACTTAAAATATAATAACTTAAGGCGAAAGAGCATATAATTTTAGATAATAGAGGTTCTTTTCAATTTTTTGATACGGCCCATATGAGCTGAAATATAACCATTTTTCCTTGGTCGAAGAACGGTGAAATTTTTTAAAATTCCGTTTTATGGTTTAAAAACATTATTTTATAAACAAATTCGAACTTTTCTTGTTGAATTCGAGTTTTCAGTGATGAAATCGCACCATGGCCATTCCATTCCCTACATCCAAATTTAATGATAAAAAAGTTATAGTTAATAACAATAACAAATTAGACAATTTAAAATGTATAATTAACGAGTGAGGAAATGTAATATTTTATAAGGAAGAGACCTTTTATAGCACTCCAATCCGATCAACCGTTACCGAGAAATTGCGCTACATAGAGACGTTATTAAGGGTGACAGAAAAAAACACCGGGATCAGGATATCGTCATATCGGGATATCGGCATATCGGGATATCGACATATCGGATATCGACATATCGAGATATCGGCATATCGTGATATCGCGTTTCGAACTATCGACTCCCGATATCAAGTGCATATCGAGTATCGTGGACGATATATCGTGGTATCGCACAGCCCAACTTTCTCCTTTCCCTTCCATTGCCAACCTCTTACCTTTCCTCTGAAGCGGCTATTAGTGCGGATACAACCTTGAAAACACAGATGTACATATCCTCGCGATGCCCTGCAAGCCACTGTGAGGGTGAGTGGCAGTGGGTGAAAGTCACCTAAACATGCACCATCCACATGCAACTAGGGTACTACATGGAAAAATGCCAATAATAAGGGTCACATGCAGCTACATGGTTAGTATCTGCTATGATAGAATGGACCATAATCACAAAATTATAGAAATTGATTGCAGAACTGAGATTCAAAACGTCATTTTTTCCACGTACAATTAGGGATATGAACAAAGGTAAATATATCCGATACGAGTAGCTGCATGTTGGTATTTGGACTTGAAGCTAACCCAACTAACAGCATGTTTTGCATGTTTGCTATGCTATTTTTATCTTTTTTAAATAGTGAAGTTTAGAACAGTATAATAATACTAATCCTTTTTTATGCATAATATGTAGTGCATGTTTGGTGAGAATTCACCCCCTGCCACACATTTATGGTGGCTTGCAGGGTATTATGTAGATGTACTTAATAATAAAGGGATTGGTTGTAAATGCTCGCGATACAGACTACTCCACAAAATTTCGCCTATCTATCCCTTTGCTATGCTGCCTATTTTGTTCTCTAATTATCTATAACGGGGGAAAATGACATTTGAAATCTATCGGTACGACAGTCTATCTCTATAATGTTATGTATCAGTGTATAGTAAATCTGATGAGTAGCAGTCAATAATAAATAATTTAAACAGTCTTAAGCATCTTTTGATTTAATTTGGAAAACTTAGGAGAGGGTAGTATGGGAGATGCACTGAATTCAGTATGTCCCTATGACTAATGGGACCGAGTTACCTTGGTCCGTGTTTTACCATATTTGAAAACATTTGGCAATCAGCCGTCAGAAGCAAATTACAGTGAGGCAAAGAAACCGGAGCGGGAGGAGGCTCTGGCCAGCGTGTAATCCTTGCAATTCACCGCCAGGTGTGGAAATCTGGTTCGGTCCGGTTCCGTTGTGGACGCCGCGGTGCATTCGGGAACAACAGACGATCGCAGGCGCGTGTCGCGATTCCCCAAAAACCCCTCCGACTCCCTTAAATCGCACTCATGACCGCGTCTCCCCTCCCATACCACCGTCTCAAGAGTTGAAAATGAAATCAGGTGTTCCAAATAATCTTCGAGGGTCTTATTTGGGGTGGGAAGGAGGATTTAAAAAGGGAGGTGGTCACTGGGGTGGGGGAGATGAGGGAAGATGTTCACCAGAATGGGTGGGAGGTGTTTTTTATTTTAGAGTGGGCTGTGGGCGGAGGCCCACGAGGACTGGTTTTGGACTTTGCGTTGTGCCGTAGATGGATGGCGGCGTGGATGCAGGTAGTCGCGAAGTTTGGTGGGGTTGGTTAGGGTGGGGGGGGGAGGGGGCGTGGGATGGGTTGTATGGTAGGATGGAATGAGAGGGAGAATGCGTCACCCCTTCCTCCTCCAAAATCCCTGTTTTACTTCCCCCTTGCACCTCCTGAACCTCAGCCTTCTCCATTCCCCTTAGGAGACTACGGTTGGACGAAGTGTTTGTCCTCTGAAACTAGACTTGGGCCGATACCAACTGTGAATATCAGGTATCGTCCTTTCTCCCGATACTTAGATTCTTTATGGTATTCGTCAAATCCCGATTCTTTTACCTGAAAGTATTTTTTTCTATCAATATCATATAATTTTTTTAAAGTTTCCGCCAAATAAAATTAGACTACGATATGTATTTGCTTTTTATACCACTGCCCTAGTAATTCTTCATAATACATGCGATGTCCCGTTTCCACTATTACACCACGCAGTTCCTTTAATGTGATCTTTTGACCTGTCGGCATCATAAGATGAGATTTCGACTTCTAAGACACCTTGCTTCATGCTATTTCAGTGCACCACAGAACACGTACTGAAGAATTGGAAAACTGATAATTTAACACCCATATTTAAAAGTGACGATGAGGAACAGAAACCTAACTAACAACCTTTTTCCCTCACATTCATTACATGCAAGGTCATGGAACATAGAATGGCCAGTTCCGTCATGGGACACCTAGATAACTGATTTATTGGCCAATGTTCAGCCTGGCCTCCGGAAGAGCATATCATGTGAAACTCAACTTGAACACTTTTCTCACGATATTTGAGCTTCTGGCGAAAATTAAATTCCAGTGGATGCAATATTTCTCAATTTCAAGAAAGCTTTTGACAAGGTGTCTCATAGCAAACTAATTGTGACATTAAAATCTTATGGTTTGGTAAGTAATATAAGGATAAAATATTTTCTACATGATCGCGTTCAAAGGGTTTTTGGACGTTGTTACCTCCACGGCAATTAAAGTCACTTCAGGTGTCCCACAAGGTAGTGTAATTGGTTCACTCTTGTTCCTTCTGTATGTACATAAATGATACCAATAAGGAGGTAAAACGTAAGGCTTGGTTATTTGCCGATGACGCTGTAGTGTACACGGAAATTCTGTGCCCAAATGATAAAGAATGTGTAAATATTGACCTACAAGCAATTGAAAAGTGGTATGATGCATGGCAGTTAGAATTAAATTAAAAAATATGTTGTAATCAATTTTTGGAAAAAGAATAGCTCTCCTCCTAGCACTTATAATATAAGCAATGATAAATTAACAAACGTGGAATCCATTAAATATCTTGGAATAAGACTGACACATGATTTTTTCGGGGGTAAACACGTACGTGAAATTAAGGGTCAAGCTAATCGTAAAATGGGATTCATCAAAAGAGTACTAGATATATGTGACATTCATGTACGGGGAAATAACTTCTTTTCCCTTGTTAGACCCTTATTTGGAATACGCTGCCAGTATATGGGATCCATACGAAATAGGCCTAAATAATTAACTTGAACCTGTGCAGCGAAAATTAGCAAGATTTTTGAAGGGACAGTATAAGTATACTAGCGTAACCAATCAATTACATGAACCCAATTGGGAATCATTGTTAGAAGTTAAGTTGAAATTTAGACCTTACTCTCTCAAATAGATTCCAAGACAATATTTTCCCTGATGACGATAAATATATTTTGCGAACTACAACTTTTTTGGTAGACTGTACCATAATCATATATTTAGAAAGAAAAATTTCCATGCCTATAGATGTAGATTTCCCTAAAACATTTAGACATTCATATTAGCTTGTGTAATCGTTTTTCGTTATCAAACTTTGTGTATGTTTAAGGTTATCTTTCTTGAAAATAACACAGGAATTTTCAATGAACTATGTAACGACGACCGCAATCTTACCCGCTACAGGAATTAAGGTCAAATCCATGCCTATTCGAAGGAGATTTAATCAAAGCCCTCGGAGAACCAAACGTACGATTCCATTCAACTGATTGGTCGATCGGCCTTCGATTTCCTTGCAGCGCCAAGACGGCCGCCTGGAAACGAAGCAACCGTCAACGGACGAGACGTAGGAGGTGGGCAGGGTCAAGGGATTTCGAAGGGGAGGAGAAGAAAGGTAGGGGGAAGGGAAAAAGATTGTCCGTAAATTGGTTGTCGACTTTTTGACTCCGAGGGTCCGTGGGATGGGTTTAGCGAGGGGAATTGGAGCCCTGAAGTTTCTGACCTCCCCCGCCCCATTCCCCCTCCTTCCCCCACCACCACGCCACCCCCTCCACTCCCACCCACCTAACCCCGAGCTCTCCTTCAAGGACACTTGGGTCCTTTTCTTCCCGCCAGACTGTCTGGCACCAAGAACCGACCCCGTCCCAACTCGCCCACCACAACGCCCCCGTCCTCAACTCCAGCGTCTTGACGCGATACACCTTGAAGGTTGCCCACAGGACCTCTCCACTTTTCCAGACCCTCTCACCCTCCAACGGCTTTTTTTTTCAACCTATCGAAAAAAATATTCCACGGAGGATGTGCTCGAGACGAATTTCCATATAGTCCGTTCGTGAAAGAAGCGGAGGTTGTTTTTCTCGGAGGAAAGATTTGTGGTCGCGGAGCCACGTTCTGGGAAGCGTTGTGAACGGTACCGTTTCCAGTTTTTCAAATTAATCTCGGTTTGATGAGCACCAGACAAAGGTTCGCCGGGAGTTTGTCTGCGGGTGTTCCCATTGGATCCAGACATGATGGTTTCAGTGCGGTGACTCGTTTCGTTGATATTTTACGGACGTCTTTCAGGGGATCTCATCACCGCAGTTCATTTTCCCCTTCTCTGTCCGCTATGTTAAGGCAGACATAAATATAATAGAGATAAAGCCTCGAAATAGGTAAAGAATGTCAGAATTTGTGATGGACATTTTTCTGTTGTGTTCAGTCCGTCAAAGTCATGTCATGCTGTCGGCCTATCGCTGGCAACAGCGAAAATTCTCATCATTCCTTTTCCAGTTCACTTTGTAAATAACTAATAATACACAATTTGTATCTGTATTGTTCCTTGCAAACCTACGCGTGGGTGTTTAGCGGAGGTTGACTTCTTACCAGGTTTGCATCTACATCGATGCGATACCCTGTAAGCCACCACGAGGGTGTGTGGCAGGGGGGGAAGATCACCAAAACCTGCAACTATGGTACTGCATGGGACTTTGCACTATAGACGCAAACAATCTCATTGTTCGCAACCATACAATGTTGTATATCTGCATCTACATAACACCTTGCAAACCACTACAAATGTTTGAAGCAGGGGTGACACCTTGCAAGGTAGGAATTAACGGGCCCATCTCAGTTGGTTTGTCATCTCTATATTGATAGAAGTGCTTCTACTAAGATAAAGGTGAATAAAAACGTTTTAGTTAGGCATGTCATGCACTTTACGCGTGCAAAATTACGCTCGTTAAAATCAATTGCAAATATGAATTACAATTACCTACATTTTGATGTGTTTCGAATTTTTTTGCATTCTTAAAATTATTTTGCATCATGTTTAGAGCGAAAATATGAGATAGCCGAGTTCAGACATGTCATCACATGCAAAGGTCATCCATCTTTTTCGCCGAAGCGTAAGTGTTTATAGCTGGCTACATGGAATTCCTTAAACAGGCTATTTCGGCGGCTGCCATGGTAACCTGTATATTTCTTGTGGAATACCTGATGTCATCCTAATTGTTTTCACGCTTACTAATTGTTCTCCCCTTCATCACCATAGCATCCATTTCCATTTAAAGGGTAATCTACTCGGATTCTTTCCCGAAAAAACGAAAAATCTTGCCACAATAATTCATCTACATCTACATTATACCCTGAAAGCCACTGCAAAGGTGTGTGGCAGGGGTAAATCATCACCAGGCATGTATTATCATGCAAGTGCAATGATGCATTTTCATGCCAGAGCAATCGTGCATTATATATTTAACACTTTATTTTCTTGGAGATGAAATAGAACCACTTCAGTGTTGAATTAATTTTCCGCTTCATCTATCGGGCGAAAAAAGATCATTTTTCATCTATAGCGTAAATAATTCAAGCCGCCATTTCCGTAGACCACCACGTTCGTGACAGTTCTATATCTCACTACAGCCCCTAAATAGACTATTCCCAAACAGTGCGTGCAGGGTCAGCAAGGCAAAGGGGTCAGAAAAACTGTCCATCATTCGTGAAATATGTTTTGTGAAATAATGAATTCCTTGAGCCAGGTAAGGACCTGCCAAACCAGATGAAGTTCATCAGCATAACTTAAAATTTAGATCCCATTACACATTCATTTAGTCAACCTAATAAGAGCCTAAACAATTAATAATTATTGTAATCCTTTGTAGAAGATAATTGATTTATAAGCATATGCCTTTAGGATACATCACTGACACGTTTCTCTACTTAAGTTATGGCGTACGTGCATAGCAGTTGCATGCACGCAGCGCATGTTTCGTTATAAGTCAACCCCCACAAGCACCCTCAAGGTGGCTTGCACTGTCCTCAGAAGGTGTATATGAATATCCAGACCCTCAGGCAGATGGATATATTGAAGTAAATGGCCAACATGTCTCCCCATGATTGCTCGATTACGCACTAGCGAATGTAACAAAAATAAGAGATCATATTATGTGACGTCATAATTGCAAGGAGTTAGATGGCCTAGTCTGTATAGAATTTTGAATTAGTGCTTAGCTACACTCACCTACATTTGCCCCCTGTATGATCATTGGGAATTTAGCGTATCCTAACAATTGCCTAATCCGTTTCTGCATGCAAATAATATTATTTCCTAGGTATTTAGTATTTTGTACAGACATGCTTAAATATTAATTATAAAATAAATATATGGGTCATTCCATACCATTTCACCAGATTTTTAAAAAAGTTGTTGCAGCACCATTTCAGAAAAAAATCTAATTTAACACACTTACTACTACATGTCTGTAAGGCTCAAAACCAATTTTTGTTAATTTTTTTTCCTTGACCTCAAGGACTTACAGGGCCGCGAAGGTCACAGCGCACTGTAAAAATGACACTTTCAGCGAGTATCGGTAATTAGAGTTACTCGAAAACTACAGGTTGTAGTAGAATGGTTCAAATACCATTTTGATGGTCATAAATTGAGCTTTCATTTGAAATATTTTTTAATAACCTTACTATGTAACATCTATGAGAATGATGAGTATAAAGTTTTGATACAAAATGCTGTTTTTTACAACTTTTGCTAATTATTTTCTTATAGAAGGGTTGTGATCACAAGATCTATATTTTCGTTATAGTATATTTGGGTACCATAGTAAATGGGGGTAAGAAAAACGTTGTGTGTTTGTTAAGCCTTTAGCTGTTACAAGCTTCCGCAAATAGGAAAAATTGAAAATTTACCATTTTCGGGCCCCTGTATCTCTGGTGGGGGACTTATTAAAATTTTGAAATTTTCAGCACAATGAGCTATGATTCTATTAAGAATATACTAAAAATTTGGAGTATGTGTTTTGGCTCGTTTGGAAGTTACACCAAACTGAATTTTCAAAAAATTCTCTCTCGCTCACCTTGTAGAAGCAATGTATAGATTGTTACATATAATTAAATGTTGCCAGAAATAAATTCAAATAATAGTTATAACAATACTATCAAACTAGTGCCTTGAAATTTGTATATTTCAGTTCCAATAAGAAGGGGGGGGGGGTGCTAAGTCTAGTGTTGCATAACTTGAAGCAAATCAACTTTGCCCGTTCGGTACCGACATGTTAAAAAACTCTTCCCTCAATTTTCAGTGCTTTGTATTTACTTTCACAGTGCTTATTCCTATCTTTTCTCACTGGTAAAGTTCACTGTTTACCCTGTTATGAAGCATTAATTTGACCGGCCACAGAACATAGTTCAAACATATCAGGTTGAAAAGAACAACTACAGTCAAGCCCACTTATATCAAACCTGTTCATAACGAAGTTCCAGTTATAACGAAGTTCCAGTTATAACGAAGTGAAGGCTATTACCCATCAAAGAGAAGCTCGGAAAATCTGATCCACACAGAACGAAGTTCAGTTATTACAAAGTAAATATTCGGACCCCTAAAATTCGTTATAAATGGCCTTGACTGTATTAACCACACACATGCATCAAACTTGTGATCACATTTCAAGACACTTAACACTTGAATTATACGCAGTGTAATCCAGATTACCATGGCCACTTAAAATTAGAACAACAAAATTATCGGGAAAAAATTGGGGTTGAGGGCTGAAGCCACAGAACCTTCCCCCCCCTCCCCCCCCCTCCCCCTCCCCATCGCCTGGCTATGTGCCTGCTAAGAACAAAATATGTAAGCGGACATTGAAACGTAGGCAAACTATTTATTTTCAATTGTTTTTCCACTGGACTTGCTGTAGAATTGATATCAGCATGCTACCATTATGACAATATCACTATTTAGGTTGTTCACATAATCAAGGTTAAATGAGTGCCTACTTCTTTGTCAACATATAAGAAAGTTCTTGGGTCAGCTGTTCCGTAATATTATGCACTTGACCAGTTTTTGTTGATAATTCGAGCTGAAAAAGAACCCTTATTATATTTTCAAAAAGTACCCACGCCTTGTCTTTTTTTTGATAATTTGAATGCTGTGTTAGGTCCTGAAGGATGGAAGGAGTTCACAAAGTTGTCTCCTTCATTGATGTCTATGCTTTCAACAACTCCGAGCCACCACTTTGAGTCTTAAATAATGCCACATAATCATTTACCTTGATACTAAGTTGTGTGTTGGATTTGAGTATTGCTATTTGGACTTCTTTACCGTTATGTGAATATGAATTAGATGTTATAAAGCATTTTATATTATTGCAAGCAATCAGAATAAAGCAGTGTTTTTCTCAAGTGTTAGGAATCCTTAAGGCATTATCAAACCAATCACTCAACCATGTTCTACACCTGTGATCTCATTGCTTCTTAAATGTTATGCCATGAATATTAGTATTGCTAAATTAAAAACATGGAGTCAAAATTTGACTGTCTTTTGTTCTCTGTAAACTGGCTTTAGACACTAAACATTTAACAGTTCCTCCTATACCATCACAAGGACCTTTTCCGTGTGTAGCTCTTTCCATGGAGAAGGTCACTTGTTACGAGAACCAATCAAAAGGCACTTTAATGCAGAAGGTGCCACTTTAGGCAGAGAAATAGAGACATCAGACAATTCCCTGAAGCTACCTACATAAATCACTACCATAATTCTTTTGGGATATTGTTCAAAAAACAGTAGGTGTAAACGACACTAATGTGATTGTTTTCCTATCAGCCTACTGGTAACAGAGCAATCATAGAGCAATTTCAGTGGAAAAACCAATGGAGGCTTAATAGTTTACCAAAATTCTGCTTAAGACATTTTTATTCAAAATGACACATGAAATCTACAACTACCAACACAATGAATAAGTAACTGGTTTGTAAGTTATCAATCAAAATTGGACTTATCTCTGGCAACATTTAATTATATGCAACAATCTATACATTGCTTCTACAAGGTGAGCGAGAGAGAATTTTTTGAAAATTCAGTTTGGTGTAACTTCCAAACGAGCCAAAACACATACTCCAAATTTTTAGTATATTCTTAATAGAATCATAGCTCATTGTGCTGAAAATTTCAAAATTTTAATAAGTCCCCCACCAGAGATACAGGGGCCCGAAAATGGTAAATTTTCAATTTTTCCTATTTGCGGAAGCTTGTAACAGCTAAAGGCTTAACAAACACACAACGTTTTTCTTACCCCCATTTACTATGGTACCCAAATATACTATAACGAAAATATAGATCTTGTGATCACAACCCTTCTATAAGAAAATAATTAGCAAAAGTTGTAAAAAACAGCATTTTGTATCAAAACTTTATACTCATCATTCTCATAGATGTTACATAGTAAGGTTATTAAAAAATATTTCAAATGAAAGCTCAATTTATGACCATCAAAATGGTATTTGAACCATTCTACTACAACCTGTAGTTTTCGAGTAACTCTAATTACCGATACTCGCTGAAAGTGTCATTTTTACAGTGCGCTGTGACCTTCGCGGCCCTGTAAGTCCTTGAGGTCAAGGAAAAAAAATTAACAAAAATTGGTTTTGAGCCTTACAGACATGTAGTAGTAAGTGTGTTAAATTAGATTTTTTTCTGAAATGGTGCTGCAACAAGTATTCGGTGAATTGGCCGGGAATGACCCATATGTAAATGTTTAACATACTAATTTCATCTTTGTTTGTATCAATCAATATGCATGATATATAGTGCATGTTTGGTGAGAATTCACCCCCTGCCACACAACTTTATGGTGGCTTGCAGGGTATTATGTAGATGTAGATGTGAATAGTCCGTACTTATCTAATGTATGCAAATTCATTTTCATATTAAGATATTTTCTTTAATGGAAGAATGATGGTGTGAGGGGATTTTATGTTGTTATGGTCACGAATTGTTTTAGGAAATAACGTATATTTGAATCTATCTGTGGTGTAGTGTAACTCTCTTATCTTAACCTTGTGGGTTTACTGAAGATGTCAGATACATGTTAAGAGCCCCTGTGCATCAGGCTGGATTTGATCAGAAAAATAAAATTAGAGAAATAGGTTGTCATGCAGATAGATTTAGAATATTATTCTACCCCGTTCCACTGGATAACGCGATAGGCAGCAAGGAAAAGGGATAGGAAGGTGAAGTATTTTTATAGTAGTCTGTAGTGCATGATGCAACAACATTGCTAACCCATGAGAGGTATATACAGATAAAAAAAATGGAGATAAATGCCATTATAAGCAACAATCCCCTTCTTAATTTGTAGTTACTATCCATCTAACCGAACGATGAAGTGCTGGAATTGGTAGGTGAGGAAAGAAATTTGATAGATGAAATTAGGAGAAGGCAGAAGGTGTGGATGGAAAAGGTAATAAAAGGGAATGGTGTTTTGAAGGAGGTGATTGAGGGAAGAGCGTTGGGTAAGCGGGGAAGAGGGAGAAGAAGAACGGGTAGCTTGGATGGAATGATAGGTGGCAGGAGGTAGGAGGGGCTGAAGAGGGACATCGTGTGAAATTTAGGGGGTGGGAAAAATTAAATGTCCATTTAAACCTACCTTCGCCGGTAGAATACTTATAATAATAATCCATCTGACGGCATGTGACTCTATTATCTAGCATGTTTCCATATAGTAGCCTAGTTACTAGTCAGTATACCATGCTTGGTGATCTTCCCCCCTGCCACACACCCTCGCGGTGGCTTGCACGCTATTACTTAGATGTAGATCTAAACGTCTTCTCTACCAATCTACACCTACATCTACGCAATACCATGCAAGCCACTGTGAGGGTGTGTGGCAGGTGGTGAAGATCACCAAGCATACACTATTGATATGCAAACATGCTTCTATAGGGTCTCAAGCAACTAGATTGTTAGTATCTACATGGTAATTAAGGGATTGGTTGTTAATACATGCATCATGCACTGCAGGCTACTCTAAAATAGTTCCTCTCTCTATCCCTTTGCTATACTGCCTATTCTATTCTCTTTTAGTACGGGGGAAAAATGACATTTTGAATCTATCAGTACGACAATCTATCTCTCTAAACTTATTCATATGGTCGAATCTAGCATAATACGCTGGTGTTTTTAATATATGCCTAACATCTTCAGTAAAGCTATCCGACTTAAATTTCTCTAATACATCTACATCTACGCAATACCCTGCGAGCCACCACGAGGGTGTGTAGATTTAACCTGGACTTTAACCTACGCTGTGATAATGATTCCCACCCTAATTCTCTTATTAATTCTGATAAACTACTCAACCTATCGTAACACCTTTTAACGAACCTAGCTGTTCTACGCTGCACACTGTCTAGTTCCCTGATCAAACGTAATTCATTCTAATGCCATACACTAACTACACTTCGGGCCAAACTAATGAAAAGTAACATCGCTCTTTTGTCTTATCATCACATTTCCCAAGTACTCTTTTTATAAATCCTATCTTTCTCTTTGCTCGGCCGCATATTTCCCGGATGTGTCTTCCCCACGATAAATCTTTAGTGATTGTTTCACCTAAATACCTTATGGTTTCAACGCTTTCGATCTTCGTGTTACTATTATAGGATCGCTCTATCGAATTATTCCTCCTCCAAAAATTTATAGCTACACACGTTTTAATGTTAAGTTCTAACTGCCATCTGTCGCACCACTCTTGAATTGCATCCAAATCCTTGCTAAGAGATTTCCTGTCTTCTTTTGATATACCCCTATACACTACCGCATCGTCTGCAAAAAATCTAAGCTTACTACTAACTACGGTACCGAAATCGTTTATGTATAAAAGAAATAGAAGCGGAGCTATTACGCTACCCTTGAGTACTCCCGATGTGACTTTGATTCTCTCCGACATGATAACATCTATGACAACCCTCTGCTCTCGCCTACTTAAGAATTCTTTTACCGATGTAGTGATGGGCCCTTAAATGAACTTGACTGCTCTGTACTTCTGTAAAAGCCGTGTTCTGGCTTTTGTAAAAACATTACATAATAAGGGATTCATAATGTGCTATCATTACACAATAATGATAAATTTTCTGTATTTGGGGCGATATTGAGACTAAATACTCTCCTTTTCCACCTAACCCCTCGTCAACATAAGGATTTATCCTTAAGATTTTAATTTGTGGTTGTTCACAATGCCAGGCTGAGGACGACCGATAGAAAAGCTCTTTCCATATGTTAAGTCAGCCGTTGAGAAAATCCTTTTAAACTTCGCAACTATTTTGAATTAATAGAAACTATTATGTTTCACGCTTATTTCTTTTTACGTAAAACCTTCGCTTTGTTTTGTGCTAGAGCAGAGACCACAACCAATTCAGTTATGCTGTAACAGTGAATTATGGCGACCTACATTGCAATATGAACGCTCCATATTGAATTTTTTAATTAGCGTACTTAAGCTAAGTCCTTTTATTTTATGGGAAAAGGATGTAGCAGTCACTTATATCTTCTGTGTTCGCCCGTCTGTGGTATAGAGAGCAGGTCGCATGTCAGGGGTTGTGTCGTCATTATATGTGAACTACAGTAAGTATGTACATTCAGTCAAAATTTATGTTACAACGTGTTAAAAAAATCTTGTGCTACTTAGGCATGCTACTGAATGTAAACTACGAGGGAATATTCATTCAGATAAACATTTGTTTTTAATCACAACGATAATCATCACAACTACATCTATTCAAAACCCTGCAAGTCACCGCAAGGGTGTACATCATGGGGTGAATCAACACCAGACTTAACTTAAAACCAAGAATTTAAGTCTTTTGTTAGGTATAAAATTATCGGTTCTTTTCTGAGACAAAAATTTTAAAAGTGATCGAATTCACGTTAGATAGATATTCTTATGCATTACTTCTACTAATAAAAGCTATCGTATTTTAGGTTAGACTCCAAACGTATTAAAATATATGACATTTTATGACAGTAATCCATAATAATGAAAAATTTTTCATTTATTTCCATTTAAATCCTTATGCCATTTAAATTACCTTGTGTACATCACCTAAGTTTAATTAATTTTCTTAACAGGCATACACATAAAAAGGGGGAAAATATATGGATTAACTATCCCATTTTTCCCCATGGTACTTCGTTAAAACCTAATACTATCCATATTGTACACGGAACTAATTTCTACGTATTATTGAAATTGATGGAACATAATTTTCATTTGTTAGGCACAAGGTGTTGTTTCAGGGATACGCTGAATATTTTTTTTAAACGTTCAGGATAGGGACTGAAAAGGGCATCAGATTTTCCTGTAAGGTGAGTCACAACCTCATTAGATTCTTTAACACTTTCCGTGTTACGATTAAGATAGTTACGATTCTGCACCAAGAAAGATAAGTACCAGGCATCCTCCATGGAAAAACATTAATGAGTGATTTGTTTATAATCTGGCTACATTGTTTTAAAATGTTTAAAGAAAACTAAGGGGTAGCCAGCTAACTGATGAGTGATTGGTTAGAAAAAAAAATCCTTCGGGCCGGATTTGAACCAGCGACCTATGGATATCCGTTACGTTAGCCTCTACAGTCCACCGCTCTACCAACTGAGCTACCGAAGGCGATATAATGTGGTGGCAGTAAGATAGATAGTCAATTAATATGTACATCATCTAAAAATTTTGTTTGCTTTATTTACCGACGGTTTTTCTTCCCGGTTGTTATGTCATCATATCTTTTATTTACAAGTACATACTCATTTCTTTCTCCCTTCCCATGCCTCTTTGGTTTGGTTTGGTAACTTAGACTTCACCTCCAATTATTAACGCCCGGGCTCGTATCTCAGAATTTCGGGTTTCATTGTTAAATCGGTCTCTACCTGAGTGATGTGCTGAGATCACTTCGAGTAAATTACTCCGTCCTTCTGATGGGACGTTAAACCATGGTCCCTTTGGCGTTTTTCTTTAAGAGCAGGATAATGCCGACGCCAGGTTTTTCTCCATCCTTTGCTCATTACCCAACTGCAATTCCCATCCTTGCAGTACCATTCCTCCCGGGAATGGTACTGCGAAGAGTAAGCAGTATTATTAGACTTGTAATTAACATAGCAATAATAGTATGTAACAGTTTTAGGCACTTTTTAAACTATTATTATTTTAGACCCATTGTATGAATACGAGATACCCCCATGAATTTACTCATAGTAAGGTACATTTTTATGTATATTATTAACAGTAACTGTGATATTTGCTTATAAATAAATAATGAGGGACTTTTAATTATGAAATTACTTTTAATGAGTGACTTTTTAAGTTCGGATACCAACTTCAATCCACAGATGATGAAATGTTAGGGTACACTGGTGATGTTGCAAATATACTTAAATCTGTTCGTACACCGTTCTATCTCTCTCATTTCTCTCATTATTGCTTTGACAGTAATACGCGAGAGATTTCGAAGTATTTTTAGTAACATGAGAAAAAAGATCGATTTTGTATTTATCCAAAATAATTAATCTAAATTTCACCTTGCAGTTAATGATGATTGCCTTCCGAGTGTGTTTAATGGTCCAGGTTTACGTCAAACTTTTAAACATATGCAGAGAAGGTGGACCGAATGTTTGTAATGTCGTTTTTTTAGTCGCTTCAGTGTCTATTAGGGAAACTAGTATAAGAATCGATGTCAGACTGTCGCGATGTTTCGAATTTTGACTGAACCTTAACCATTATTTCAAAGTAAATCTGTTTATTGACGGTGAAAAAAATAACGAATCCTCCTCCTTGATGCGGTCAGCTATAAAATTAGAGCGTTGTATTACGATACAGACAGATTTTAAAAGTCGGCAAAAAATGAGACATTAATTTTCAGTCACAAAAATGCCGGATTGGTAAGAGTTCGCTTACCTCGAGAAATACCTCGGTCATTACAAAGCAGTGTGTAATGCATAGATGAAGGTAACTTTTTTGATAGCTTACTGGCAGTTAATTTTAATGCGCATATGTATTTCGTTAATTACTGACCTTGGGTTATATTTTTTTCACAATGCCACACTATTTTATTGGTTTTTGTTAATATATTATTATATTGCCATATTTAGACTTTAGCTCTGTATTTATGTGCTGCGAACGTTAGAACAGATGTTCAAGTAAAGATTATTATTATTATTAATTGTTACATAGCAGTCGTTTTTGCTCCTACCTTACCCTCCGAAGAAATGCTTTATCTCAATTCTCATTGTGTGTATTTTCCTAGGAGCACTTGCTTCATTTTTATTCATGCCGCCGGGCTCCATACCCGGGAACACTCCAGCTCATCTCTGGAAGAGGTCGCAAGAATCCTTTGGCGTTCACTCCCCCTATAAAATAAAGCACCAGACACGCCGCGACAAGTGGAAGGATCTACTGCGCCCGCGGGCATACACTCCATGGGAATATTCTCCTTCAACCCGCCTACCGTCGTCCTTCCACCTCCCGCATACATATCCCCCTACCAAAACCGCAGACGACCCCTCCCAGAAGGAACGCTACCTGCTGTAGCCGTTGTTATGGCTCCCGGCTTGCCGGAGACAAATGTCTCTCCTCTCTTCGTCCCCCAAGGCACACAAGAATGACTACCGGGCCTTCCAGAATTTCAGTTCGCGTCGTCGCTCGCTTGCCCGGGCTTCTTCAAAAAAAGTTACCTCAGCTCGGGAAGGTCTCGAGAGGGTAGGAGAAGGTCGAAGTGGGGCGGTTTCCCACGGGCCCCATCTCGATATATCCGTCTGTTTGCACCCTTTTGGTCGCCTCGGGAAAGACCCAGAGTTCAATTTTTTCTTCGTTTCTTCGTAGGGATCTCCTTCCAAGTCGCTACCTGCCCAGCACCCCATCGCTCGCTCCCTTTTTTTGTCCGTCTCTTTAAAAGTGGAAGCTTCTATAGATCACCCCTCTCGTGTTATCGGTGCACGGAGCAGAGATTCAGAAGAGATTAGGATGTGGGGTAAAAAATGTGGGTCAATCCATCGGGGCTGAGGGCAAAAAAGTAGCTAGATGTGTACAGGAGATGCCCCCGCGATTGTAGGAAACCTTCAGGGGTCGTGCTGTTAAAGGATTTAATCGGCCCGTCTTTGAATTTTTTTTCACGCCCAGTCGAAGGGGAATGGTATGCATCGGATCGCTGACTGAGAAAGGATTTCTTCAACAAGAGAGGGATAAAGGTTGTGGGCGGGTAGGGCACAGCGAAATGACAGAATGGTAGCGCGGAGCAGGTGCGACGGGTATTTTATGGTTCCGAATATATATTGGCCCATGACACCTTGCGTTTCCTAAGGCGAAGTAGAAGGAATAGGCGTATTCGAATATTACCTTGATGGCTGTAAGCTTGTCAAATAGAATTCGTGAAAAGTCTATTAAATGAATTAAAATGGGAATCATTGTCAGATCGCAGGTTGAAATTTAGACTTAATCTCTTAAATAAATTCCAAGACCATATTTTCAGTGATGATGTTAAAAATATTTTGCGGACCCCAACTTACTATGGTAGACTGGACCATAATCACAAAATTAGAGAAATTGATTGCCGAACTGACAGATTCAAAATGTCCTTTTTTCCTATTAGGGATATGAATAACGGTAAATGTATCCAGTACGAGTGTAGCAATGGATAACATGTTGGCATAAGGACTTAAAGCTAACCCAACTAACGGCATGTTTTGCATGTTTGCTTAGCTATTTTTATCTTTTTTTAAATAGCGTAGTTTTGAACAGTACCTATACAAGGTCTAATCATTTCTTATGCATATGTAGTGCATGTTTGGTGAGAGTTCACCCCCTGTCACACACCTTTATGGTGGCTTGCAGGGTATTATGTAGATGTAGGTGAAAAGAGTTCTTAGGGTATTTTGCCATAAAATAATTGGACATTCACAAGAAACAGAATAATTTTTTTGTCCCGAAAAATTAAATTGTTTAGCCGTGACATATTTAGATACATCCTACATCTGCATGTGCATAATACCCTGCAATCCACCGCAAGGGTATTTGGCAAGGTGTGAATAATCTTCAGGCATGTATTAGAGATCGGAGAGAACACGTACAAACTACCAAGCAGACTCACAATAAATACTTTTCCATTTATACATTGCTTACATGAAATCAAGTGTTACAATGCTACCTCTCCGAGTAAAATATTAAGCATGAAGTTACGAGACTAGGGAAATGTCGGCTATAATTGACAGTCAGTTTTTAGTTAATTCAAAGTAATAAACCTAATAGTTTTTGATTAGTTAACCATTCTTGTTAATACATTTAATTTTGAACTTATATTTACTAGGACATGCGTTAGTAAGTAGTGTTAAAAATGTAAAGTTAAAAAATAAATCATTGCATTTTAAAGTCTATATCAAAATCCACAACAACTGCCTTCCTAATCTCATTTTCCCTGGTACCTTTCATATAATATACTATAGCGAGAGAATACGCAGAATTATTTTTATATTTCTAGCGTGAACTTAAGGTTTACTGGATATGAGAAACATCCTCTGGCCAAAAGCTGATTCTGTGAGTTAAATTGCTACGGACGATTTATGTAATGGACGAGTTTCTAGTAAAACCTTAAGGAGATCGGTTTGGTGGTTGGCGGTAGAGTACAAGTCTCCAATATTCAGGGCCGTCTGGGTACGATAAATGGGAGTGGAAGATATATGTCGGCAGATACATCCTGATTTGTTTTTAAGTGTTGATTGGAGAACGCTTCAAGTTCAGTACACCGTCCGTCGGTTAATACGTCAAAGAGTGGAACCCTTGGCGCCTTCCGATGAGAGTAGACTAATACCATCGCCGGGTTTCTTTCCACCCTTAGGCTGTTCCCTAAAGTAATTTCTGCGTTGATCCAGTTACTCAAGTATACTAAATAGCGCGAAGGACCAAAGTTGTCGGACCCTTCTCCAGCATAACTATTACTGCCAGTAAAATATGTGTATTATATAGTTAAGTACAATTATATTAGTAGCGTTTGAATTATTTGTTGTTTGATAGGATTGTCTCTGAAGTATAGAGTGCAATAAGCCATGAACGAGATAAAATCAGTTACGTTACCAGAGGAGATCTGGTTTATGACGTTGGACGAAACAATGCCTAAGAATAGTTTATATCAGTGAAGGGGAGATAGTGTTGGAGCTCTGTTAAGTGGCGTGCCTGGGTAACATCGTCCAATGCAGTACTCCGATAACATATGCCTTACCTTAACCAGTTTAAGAGGGGTAAAAAGAAAGGAAATTGATTAAATATCTTGAGGTTGCATTTTTTAATTGGAAAAGAATCCTTACGCATTAATAAACGGGTAAAAATATGATCAAGCAAATATATCCAGAAGTGGTTAAAAATCCATTGCATATTTTTGAAAGTTAAATCTAATACAGAAATGTAAATCGCATGGCTTACTGAAGATGATATGTATATATTAAAAACACCAGCGTAATATGCTACTTTAGACCAAATAGATAAAATTTGAGAGATAGGTTGTCGTACTGATAGATTCAAAATGTTATTTTTTCCCCGTACTATAAGAGTTAACAATAGGAAGCATAGAAAAAGGATAGGTAAGGGAAATATTGTAGAGTAGTTTGTAGTGCATGATTAAAATGTATAAAAAACCAATCCCTTTTTTGTTATGTAGGTACTAACCATATAGCTGCACGTGGCCCTATTATGTAGCGTGTTTCCATGTACTACCTTAGTTGCATGTCAATAGTGCATGTTCGGTGATGTTCACCCTCTGCCACAAACCATCGTGGTGGCTCGGAAGGTATTATGTAGATGTGAAAGTTTTATCCAGAACCTTCGTGATTTTTGAAATTTTTCTATCTGTTATGTGCAAGTATTGGGGGAAATACCGTGAAGGGCGTAGTACCATGAATATTAGAAAATGGAAAAAAAATAACAAGTCCGTGAAACAGCGAAAAAATTCTTTCCGAGACATCTTATCATCATTCCTGTCGTGAGCTAATTGTATGTCGTGCCAATCCTTTCGAGCCGCCATCTCCAATGAATTTCGGTCACGTATGGGAAATTCTCCTTCGAAAAATTGAAGGGACCGGTTTAATTACCCATCCGTGATAATTGATACATCATACAGGGCGACCCAGAAAGGTTCCTTCTCTTACGATCAAAAAATTGAATCCATACCAGTGATTCTTTCATGAGATACATGCCCTTTTGCGGATTCGGGACTTTCGGGAACAAACTGGCTGCAACTTTCTCCAAAAAGTTTGACGTTTTCTTTTCCTATCTGCTCGATACTCTTGTGGCTTCTGCCAAGTCTTCCAGGGAAGAGAATGTTAGGTGATAACCACACACTACCGCTTACCTTCGAGGTAATTAGAAGGGTAGTCAGTAGTTGGGTAAACCAGTCTATTAACTGAATTCAAATGGGAATCAATGTCAGATCGCAGGATGAAATTTAGACGATCTTTTAAATAAATTCCAAGACAATATTTTCAGTGATGATGTTAAAAATATTTTGCGAAACCCAACTTACTCTTGCAGACTGGACCATAATCATAAAATTAGAGACATTGATTACCGAACTGAATTCAAAATGTCCTTTTTCCCTCGTACAATTAGAGATACGAATAACGATAAATATGTCCAATCGGAGAGTAGCAATGGATAGAATTGGTAGCTGCATGTTGGTTTACTTAAAGCTAACCCTACTAACAGAATGTTTTTGCATGTTTGCTTTGCAATTTCTATCTTTTTTTAATAGTGAAGTTCTGACCGGTATATTAATACTATTCCTTTTTTATGCATGATATGTAGTGCATGTTTGGTGAGAAATCACCCCCTGCCTTACACCTTTGTGGTGGTTTGCCGGGTATTATGTAGATGTAGTTGAGCATGAAGTTGACCATGGGTTTTTCTTACCCCTTTCTATAGTTCTAATTCCATCCAAATGTCCATATTTAATGACAAAAATTATCTTCAGTGCCGGTCACTTATCCTAATGACTATAATAGTGGAGATAAGGCTGCTTGGAGGTGGAATGTGTAGAATGCGTTTTGGGTGACATAGTTACAGAACTACTGCACGTGAATAATTGGTGTATCGTCAGGCGTGGAAATTACTTCGTGACAATAAAAACCTACTTAACAGATGGATCACGATTCAATGGCTAATATTACTGCCTACATGTGCCAGGTTCGGTGATGATGCCCATGCAGAGACGAGGTGATTTACAAGATGCTCGGCAAATTCAATAAGCTGCTGACTGGATGTGAATAAACATGACACGATTATCCACTGATTGGGCTGCCGGTGGAAAGATTACAAAAATAAAAAGTCTATGGTTCTAAGACCGAGTCCCGGTCAAGCGAACGCTTGAGATATTAGGTTCATATAAGATTTTACTCCGCAGTAAGGCTTGTTAAATAAAATTGACACTGAATGTTTATTTGCAATATTCCCACGGTTAAGTATATTACCGTCCAGCTTCATCGTACCTATTTCTACAATTTCAAGCGTTCATAAAATTATAATTTTTTCATGTTTTCTTCTCCATTTCTTTTATCCCAATAATCCTAATAGGTAAAATTAGATTATTTGATAAAATTTGCATAAATTTCCTAAAAATCAGACGTCAATTCCGACAATTACCTACATGTACAATGTTACTCGAGCCAGAGACACTCATGGTGGCTCACAGGGTTTTGCGACGATGTAGATGCTACTACTTCATGGAACCATGTTAGATAACTAGATCTACACGCTAACGAAGTGATTACTATTTATAAAGGCATTTCTTTACATATGTACACCTGCATTCCCTAGCATGCATATGTTAGTTATTTTAAAATATGTATCATGCACTATAGAGTAGCATAACTATGTTTTACCCACCCTTGCTGTGTTGCCTGATATGTTTCCTTATGGCACTTATATTGGTATGAAAAGGTTAGCCGATAAAAGAATCGAGTTGAGACTTGCGTCAAACCAATCTTGAGATTGATTGCTAGTCATGGTTAGGATGAGTTGAAAAATATTGAATGCTCCTAATAATAATAACCAGAAAACTATTACCTGCCTTCTTCTGTGCCAACGACAGGTTGGAACCTGTTTCGGCGCTGGTAACCTCCTGGAGGGAAGACAATTTCCAGCCTGGAGAATGTCTTCCCTTCAAAATCAAAGGTAGCATTCTCGGAAAATACCCTTTGTTTTCCCTTCAGCTCACATCTGCCTGAGGATTCAATCAAAATATCCGTGGCCATTTTTTTTTCTACGTGAGCGAAGCACGGCTATAGGGAAATGGGTATTTGATGACGGTTGGGAAAGACAAACACCGTGGGATGATTCCGAGAACCAATCCCCATTGAATTGACTCCCCAGGGACCAATTGAATTTGGGGAAGAAAGGCGAAACGTGACACCGACGGCTGGCAAAAAATTATAATAATCGAAATGTAATCACTCGGAACGGATTCGGGAATATTTATGAGGTGGGAATTATCGTAGCAGAACCAAGTAGTGTCCGCCGCGGGCTGAATGCAATAATATCCATCCCTTAAGCTTCTTGGATATTCATATAACCAACTTGGCTCATATTTCATTCAGACGACGAAGAAGACGCCTTATAGAGGCGCCAAGCGCATGAGAAGCACCTGGAGGTGGAAGAGAAGAGTGGTTGGAGAGCCCTGACTCATTGATTGTTTTTCTGGGGAACTTGAATTTCTATCCTTGACGTTTTTCTGATAGAAATTGAATAAAAATTGGTCATTAATTAAATAGACTATTAAATGACAACCCTGCGAAAGTAGCCTGATATTGGCTAATCTCTTCATGATTCTTCAACCTCTTCTCGCTGATTACCTTTTTTGTCTGTGAGACAACAGTAAGGAGTGATTGCGAGATACACATTAATCCAATAATAGCTCTGGTGTGCAACCGGTAAATATTGACTTTAAGAAGATGAGTCTGATTCAATCCTTTTTATTCGGAAATATTTGACTAAAACTCACGCTACTTTTATGACTATGGTTGTGTGAAGATGAATGTGGTAATATATGTGAAGGCTCCGTTTATTTAGTTGACTATGAATATGAATATTTATTATTCCATCAGCGGTAAAAATTACGTACATATTTTACCTTCGAATCTTACAATTAGACCGTAGTGGGATTAATGTTATTTTTGTTTTAATTATACGCTCCAAGCATAATTCGCCTTAAATGCAATGCGCTTCGTGTCCAATAATTGTCAAGGATAATGAAAAATCTATGACTGGGCTCTTATTGTGTGTTTTGTAAAATTCAATCCCTTTGTGGGGAAGGACATCTTATGGCCTCTCTATATTCGTGAGAAACAGCGGGCGAAGGGTTAAGTGGCCTATCTGAAGTCTTAGAGTTGTTTGGGAAGTCTTCGACCAAGATGAAACTTGTCTCTCTCTCTCTCTTCCCTCCTAGCGATTGCATGTCTCATGCTTTTCTTGGAGTTGTCTCCGAAAGGAAAAGGAAACCCTCTTTAAGACACGGCTCTGGTCCATTCTTTCCTTCTTACCGAGTCCGATCACGTCCGGCTGTCGATGTTAGAAGAGGTCCTTTGTCCCCTTCTTCTTTCCGGTGATCGAAAGTTTTTCGGGAGGTTGTGGGGATGGCGGACGGACGGACAGGACGGCTGTTCCGTACGGAATTAACAAAGCGTTCCCGAACTGAAGTGGAGGGGGAGTTCTCGTGGGAAGACGTGATTCAGGAGTAAACTTCAAAGCCCCTGTGTTGTGCCATGTTTTATTCGCGTTTATATGAGGTACCTACGCCATATTTCGACATAGGCGCAATTCCGATACCCGTGTGTATTACTAAAATTACTGAAATTGTCTGACAGGGGTCATTAAATATCGGAAGGGCGTCTATCAACGAGGAGATCCATTTGTTGCATTGTCCTAGGTTTGGCGCTGTATTAGAGCACATGTTGTGTTTTAGTGCGTCAGGGGTGCGTCTTGAGGTAAGTGTCATTTTAAGCAATTTTCGGTATTTAATTTTTAGAAAGTGATATATATTTTATATTGCTTAAAAGCTTATTTGTTACTCTATAGTGCAGCATAAAATGTTAATAGAAATGTCGAGTTGTGACTTTCACTTTTTTACCTGGTCGCCAGTAGCAGCTTTAACGTTGCCTAGCTGGGTCCGTAGTTTTAGCTCTAAAATTGTGTCGTTCTAGGCTATCCCCTATTCATAGTGTAGTGGTGTATTTAGTAGTGAGTGTTTAGTTAGTTAGTAAGTGAGTGTGTTAGTGTGTGAGTTTTCTGTGCCTGCTGTGGCTGTAGTCCCTGCCATCCCGCGAGCGTCTGCCGAGAGTGTGTGCCGATAGCGATAAGTAGAACTAAACCAGTATCTTTATTACTTTATATACTGAAATAAATACAAATCTTCCACTATTGTTTAACATCGTTGTGGCTATTCCATAGTTAGCGTATTTACGTTTCTTATTTATATTTTATCATCACCATAGTTTTGTTATTCTAAGTATTTCTCAGGTATAGAACCGTTCATTATAATCTATTGTTAACAATATATTTCTAGACTTCACTCGGCTTTAATTTAACTTTATTCGTTCTAGCTACACTGCATTACTTATTGTTTCATAATATCCGTGCTTCCGTACCGCTGTTTAATCTCCGTGATATATATAGACTTGTTCTCCTACAAGTGAATTTCTAATTTAATATTATCTTATTGTTATTTATTCATAGTCCTGTGTAGAACCGTATAATCCATCCTAACGTGTAAGGTGTAATTTGCACTTGTGTTTATTATTCATATACAGTTTATAGTAACTCTGTAGTTTGCGTAACTTATTTTTACGTAGTAGATTCATATAGTTGATCTTTTTATCGCTTATTGTTATTGAACTTAGTTGGTAATAGTTTTTTTATATATATTTATACTTCCTTGACTAGTGCTTAATCTAGTTCGTCTTTCGTTGATTTTTTAGTAGTAGATATTTAATACATTTACTTTAGCTTTACACACATAAATTTTATTTATACATATATAGTTTATACTAACTCTGTAGTTTGCGTAACATATTTTAACCTAGTAGATTCATATAGTTGATTTTTTTTTATCGCTTATTGTTATTGAAGTTAGTTGGTGATAGTTTCTTTAGATATATTTATATTTCCTTGACTAGTGCTTAATCTAGTTCGTCTTTTTCGTTGCTTCTTTTAGTAGTAGATATTTAATACATTTACTTTAGCTTTACTGTTGACACTTTTTGCTTCATCTCTTCGTAATCGCTGGTTTTGCGCATCCTACAGCCTACATTCCTCTCGTATACATTCCAGAGCTCCCCCCCCTTGTGCTTCCCTTCCCAAACCTCAGCCTAACCAAGGTCAACCGTGACCCACCTCCCATCGCGACTCCCTACCGAGCGCTACCCTTGCAACCACTCACCCGTGTAGTTTTTTTTTACCTGAGTAGTTTACTCCTAGTCCCTGTTCCCTTTGGGTTAATTGTCTTCTGGTGATAATCTGTGGTCTGTATTTGCTTGCTTGCTCGTTTCTTCAAGAGGCTTGTTAGTTATTCATTAGTGTGTAGTAAATAGTAGATTCTTTTACCAGATAGCTCCGCTGCGAGTCTAAGGGAGAGAGATAGTTAGAGTTAGATTAGGATGACTCCCATTAGGTCAATTGTCAACCTCTTCCGTGACTCACCCGATAGCGAGCCCTTGCGGGCTCGAGTCGATGAGCTCGAGAAGACGGTGGATAGTCTTCGCTCTCTCGTGAAACGGCTGGTGACTACGTTGGAACGGTCGAGGGGGAGTGGGGGTCGGCCAAGGCCTTCCGCACGCGTTGGTGCGGGGGCGAGCCCTTGCACTGGCGTGGGTTGGAGGGTTGAGGACGTTCCCCGCACACCCGAGCCTCTAGCGGAGCCTACCTCCGAATCCGGGGGAGAGTGGGAAGTGGTCCGTAGGAGGAGTCGTGGGGTCACACTACACAAACGGGGAAATGCAGAGGCAGAGGCTGAGCCTTTCCCCGTTAGTAATAGGTTCGATGGGCTGGCGGAGGTCGGCGCATCGAACGCTCCGCCTCGGGAGACTTCGCCGACTGGGAGTCGGGAGGGAAGGGAGGGAGTATTAGTGATAGGTAGCTCCAATGTCCGCCGAGTAGCGGACTCGATGCGTGCCAGGGCCCGTCGGGAAGGAGGTGGTGAATCCCGAGGGAAAGGTGACGAAGAACGGGTACGTTCCTGGTGTATACCAGGAGGTACGGTGCCCCAGGTGACGAAGGCGTTGAAAGCAACGGTCAGTGCCACTAACTGCTCCAAGCTGCACGTAGTCGCCCATGTCGGCACTAACGACGCCGCGAAACGGGGGTCCGAGGATGTAATGGATTCCGTAAGGGATCTATGCACCGAGTTCCACCGTGTTCGTGGAGGTCTGGGTATCGATATGAGGCTGACTATATGTAGCTTGGTACCTAGGACGGATCGGGGTTCGATGGTTTGGAGCCGAGTTTTAGGCATAAACCGGAGACTCCGTGAAGTCTGTGGGAGCGAGGGAGCTGAGTTTTTGGACCTCGGGCCGGAGCTGGAAACGTGTCGGGTGCCCCTGAATCGCTCGGGTGTCCACTACACGGACGAGGCATCGTCTAGGGTAGCGAGTAGGATACTGGAGCATACACGTAGGGTTTAGCTCAGGTGGTAGCCCAGAGTGCAGGTCAATCCGCGGGGGAAAAATCGTGCAAGAATTTGACAGAACATGCAGAGTAGTTTTAGAAGGTCAGAGAAAAACACATGGAGAGAACGAACATGATAATTCATCAAAGGTAAGAGGTAGACCAAATAGTTTGTCCGTCAAAAAATTATCGAGGAAAATTTTAGTTGGAAAGGAGCACCAAGAGAGAAACAGATTGGAAGAAAAAATTTCAGTGATAGTAGTGAATTGCCGTAGTATAAGAAATAAAGTAGCAGAATTTCACCACCTCATTAAGAGTACTAATGCAGATATAATCGTAGGTACAGAAAGCTGGCTTTCGAAGGACATATCAGATCATGAAGTATTTCCGAAGTGTTTTACAGTATACAGAAAGGATAGAGTAAGCAGAAACGGAGGAGGAGTTTTCATAGCTGTGAAGGACCCGTATGTCAGTAGAAGAGAACTTATTTCAGAGCGAAATGTAGAAAGTATTTGGTGTTCCGTTAAAAGTAAAAGTAGTAACGCAAAACAGATATATGTAGGTGCATATTACAGGCCACCGGACGCAGATGTCAATTCTATAACAGAGCTAGAGTCAGAGATACGCACATTACCTTCTGGGAAGAATGATAGAGGAATAATAGTAGGCGGAGATTTCAATCTCCCCTCGATAGACTGGAATACGTGTAGTTTCATTACAGGAGGTAAGGATAAGGAACATTGCGAATCACTGTTGAACACCTTTACGACACATTCTTTACAACAGCTAGTAACAGAGCCGACCAGGGGAAACAACATTCTAGACTTATTAGCAACAAATATACCCGAGCGAGTTCTAAATACAGTTACAGACACAGGAATTAGTGACCATAAAATAGTGCATGCGAAATTTATTGTAGGCGTTGAAAGACATTATAAACCAAGGAGGAGGGTGTACTTATTTGGCAAGGCAAATTACGACGGTATGAAAGAGGAATTAAGGGAAGCGTTTAATGTATTCAGCGAACAAAGCAAAGGATTAAATACAGAGGATTCGTGGAGAGAATTTCTTGAGGTCACCCGTAACGCAGTTCATAAATACATACCAAGTAAATATATTAGTGATAATAGAGAGCCAAGGTGGTATAACGCGGAGGTTAGGAAATCACTAAAGCGACAAAGGGTATGCCACGCTAAGATGAAAAATGCCAGACGGGGTCTATCGGTAGAGGAAAAAAATGAGCTAGTTCAAAACTATAAAAAATCGAGAGCATTAGCAAGGAAATCATGTCGGCAAGCGTTATCACATTTCAAGAGCAAGATGTTAGGAGAATATTTAGATAGCAATCCTAAAGCGTTTTGGTCATATGTGAGAGAGCTTCAGGGAAATAAGTCCACAGTGCACACACTTAAAAATGATAAAGGAATCAGAGTCACCAGCAGTGTAGAAAAAGCCAACACTTTAAACACCTTCTTCCAAAGTGTATTCAACTCATCCTCACAAAACGCAGTGGAACCACCGCCGAACACTTTCAGTGAGCAAATGCCCGAAATAAACATTTCATGTCGCGGAATAGAGCAGCAGTTAAAAAGCATAAGTAAAAACAAAGCACCAGGTCCCGATCAAATTCCTTCCAGAGTTTATAAAACATTAGCTTCTGAAATAGCCCCCTATCTAGAAATAATATTCAATAAAACACTAAAGAACCACACAGTACCCAAGGATTGGAAAGTAGCTAACATTACACCTATATTTAAAAGCGGTGATAGGGAAGAACCTAGTAACTACAGACCCATTTCACTCACGTCAATCTCTTGTAAGATATTTGAGCACATAGTAGTCAGTTCGATCATGGGGCATTTGGATAGTCAGGGATTACTCATAAACAGCCAGCATGGGTTCCGGAAAGGTAGATCTTGCGAGACACAATTAGCTTTATTCGTACACGATATTTTAGTCCACGGCGAAAGCAGTACTGAAGTTGATGCGATATTTTTAGATTTTAAAAAGGCTTTCGATAAAGTTCCTCATGACAAATTAAATTTGAAGTTAGAGAGTTCTGGTATAAATAAAGACGTTGTATGTTGGGTAAAAGAATTCTTAAGTGGGCGAGAGCAGAGGGTTGTCATAGATGGTATCATGTCGGACACAATCGAAGTCACATCGGGAGTTCCTCAGGGCAGCGTAGTAGGTCCGCTTCTATTTCTTTTATACATAAACGATTTGGGTACCGTAGTTAGTAGTAACCTTAGACTTTTTGCAGACGATGCGGTGGTGTACAGGGGTATATCGAACGAAGAGGACACGAAATCACTTAGCAAGGATTTAGATGCAATTCAAGAGTGGTGCGACAAATGGCAGTTAGAACTCAACCTTAAAAAGTGTGTAGCTATCAATTTTTGGAGGAGGAATAATTCGATAGAGCGATCCTATAGAATTAATAACACGAAGATCGAAAACGTTGAAACCGTAAGATATTTAGGTGTAACAATCACTAAAGATTTATCGTGGGGAAGACACATAAGGGAAATATGCGGCCGAGCGAAGAGAAAGCTAGGATTTATAAAAAGAGTACTTGGGAAATGTGATGAGAAGACAAAAGAGCGATGCTACTTTTCACTAGTTAGGCCCCACCTTGAGTATGCAGCCAGTGTATGGGATCCTAATGAATTAGGTTTGATGAGAGAACTAGACAGTGTGCAGCGTAGAGCAGCTAGGTTCGTCAAAAGGTGTTACGATAGGTTGAGTAGTGTATCAGAATTAATACAAGAATTAGGGTGGGAATCATTATCAGAGCGTAGATTAAAGTTCAGATTTAATCTATTGCAGAAATTTCAATCGGATAGCTTTACTGAAGATGTTAGGCACATATTGAAAACACCAGCGTATTATGCTAGATTCGACCAGATAAATAAGATTAGAGAGATAGATTGTCGTACAGATAGATTCAAAATGGCATTTTTCCCCCGTACTATAAGAGAACAGAATAGGCAGCATAGGAAAGGGATAGGTAGGGGAAATATTTTAGAGTATTCGGTAATGCATGATGCATGTATTAACCCCTCAAATACTATAGATACTAACAATCTAGTTGCATGAGACCCTTTAGTTGCTTGCTTGCATGCTAGTAGTGAATGCTTGGTGACCTTCACCCCCTGCCACACACCCTCGCGGTGGCTTGCAGGGTATCGTGTAGATGTAGATGTAGAGAAATAATTGATACACTGTGAGAATTTGAAGAATTAGTTAGAAAGATCGTGGGGTCCCTAATTCCGACAGGTGTCAAATTAAGGACTAGCGTCTCGTTATTGTCGTTTAACTCGCACATAACAATACCGGAGATCGTTGAATTATGTGTTACTCATATACTCATCTATTGTGGTTTGCTAGATGCTATATTTCGTGGAATTTTCTTTTGTCCTGAATGCGATCACTAGCAAATTTTTTCCAGCATCGTCATAATGTCAAAAACACTTTATATTAAAATTATTGCTTTCTTTTGCGTAAATAAAACTTATTTCATTCGGTTTCGTACTCATTTTTGTGCTTCTCAGCTCTTAAACTTAAGAACCACACACTGTGGAAATTAAAGGCATAGCTGTGTCGGAATTCGGGCCATGGGGCCCAACTTCCGACATTTTTAAAACTTTTATTCAAGCTGTTGTTACAGCAAAATTTTTGAATGAATGAATGAAATATTTATTAATGCTCTGGGGTAACCCGTTAGAGCAAGTAAACTATAACAAAATGCACATTCTGCTCAAATAAACACAATTCAAAATTACAAATACATAATTAACATAATGTATGCAAAAATTAGACCAGTTAAACGCCAAAATTTATGAATTAACCATATTATCACAAACTAGTGTCGGTTATTTAAATAGGAATACAATTTCATTTTGAAGGATTGGAGGGAGGAGGAGGATTTAATGTGGGGGGGTAGCGAGTTCCAAAATCTGGAAGACGTTATGAGGAAGGAATTAAGGTAGATGTTGGTACGGACATATGGAATTTGAAGAATGCTAAGGTCAGTGTGGGTTATTCTTTGGAAAACACATGACCTAGGAGTAAAGTAGTTAAGTAGGTAGTCAGGATTTCGATTGTGGAACATGGAGAAGAGGAAAAACCGCAAAAAGTATTTCCTTCGGGAGTCATGTGGTAGCCACTCCAGCTCAACTGCGTTCTTAGATACATAATCATCTCTTCGAAGATCAAATATAAATCTAATACAACTGTTAAGTAATCGCTGAAGATGCATGTTAAGAGCATTTGTTAAATCACTATAGACTAATATACAGTAATCCATAGTTGAAAATATGAGTGAAGTTACAAGCATAGCTCTGGTACGAAAAGGAAGATTTTTCGTATGCAATTTGAGTAAATAGAGAGTCTTATTATCTTTATTACATATTTAAAGACCATGCTGATCCCAGGACAAGGTTGATGATAGAGTAAGTCCCAGGTAACGAACAGTCTTTTTGATTTGAACAGTAGTCGAACTAACACGCAAAGGCGGGAGGCAATTATAATCAACACTGTTTAAAAGTCTAATGTTACCATAAATAATATCTTGCGTTTTGATTGGGTTTAACTTAAGGCAGTTTATTTTGACTCACTCGCTGATAGAACAAATATCACAGTTAATTTCATCAATATAATGTGGAAGTTCATCTAGAGTTAATGAATGTAAATTTGTAAGTCATCCGCATAAAGCATATAATTAGAATATTTAATTCTTTTTGCCAAATCGAGGGTGTACAGTGTAAACAGAAGAGGCCCGAGAACGGAGCCTTGTGGGACACCGCATGATACCGGAACCCAACTACTCGTCTCCGGGGTCCTTTAAGGCTTGAGTTCTCCCGGTCAGATATTAATTAAACCAATTAAAGGCGGAACTGAAAAGATTCAGGAATTTCAGTTTAGGTAAGAGTAATGTATAATTGACACGATTAAAGGCCGTACTAAAATCAAATAAAACCATTATTGTAACCAATTTTTTATCATTGGCTAGACGAATATCATTTGTAACCCTAAGCAGGGCAGTCTGTGTTCTGAATCCTTTACGGAAACCCGATTTGAAAGGATCAAGTTTACCAGATTATATAAGGAAATCAATAAGTTCAGAGTGAACAATCCTTTCCAATACTTTCGATAGAGCACTGAGAATAGAAATAGGTCTGAAGTCAGAAGAAGTAACAGGTTTCTTTACCTTTTGAAGAGGAATGATAATTCCTTTTTTCCATGCAGCTGGAAATTGACCATGTGACAAAGAATAATTACAAATGTCAAGGATACATGGAAGCAGGACTTCGGTGGCTTTGTGGACAAGCAGTATTGAAATTGGTTAAACTCGAATAAGTGGGGCCGAGATCAGGTAGTCGAAGGGTGGGTGGGTCTGAACCTCGCGAGGGTCCGAATCCGCGACCCTTTTACCAGCTCAGAGACCCAAAGCCGACCGCTCTTCTCGACCCACACAGCGGGAGGCTCCCTCGCCAAAACCAACCGTGCTCACTACAATTTTAACTTTAACAACTACCTCATATAACAACAAATTAATATTTTCATCGTACTCCCGATAATTGTACGAGTAAGTGCATCTTTTAATCGTGGTTCTACGATGAAAATTAACAATTTTGCGAACATTGATAAAAACGTGGTCATCAACAGCGGGAAATTTGGCAACAACCCAGCGATCCCCCCTCCAATTTTCCGTTTCTTTTAAGCGGAGTAAGCTTGCAGAGGTTTTTAACGGGTGTAGCTTTCACAATGAACGTTGTTGACATCAGTGAGTGATGGGATTCGTAGTATTAATCTAGTTTTAAGACACTGTGCTGTGAATGTGCTCAGAAAAGAAATAAACTGTCTATTTGCGTCAGCCTGTGTCGCTTTCTAATTCAGACAGAACGAGAGCCACAAAGATGTGTAAAAGAAGTGAAGAAAAGCAGTGAAGTTTGGGTTAGGGGTAAAGTACTCGCTTCACAATGTCTACGTCCCTGGTTCGAGTCTCTCTGTCCACAAATTTTTAAAACGTGGAATCCATTAAATATCTTGGAATAAGACTGACAAATGATCTTTCCTGGGGTAAACACATTCGTGAAATAATGGGTCAAGCGAATCGCAAACTGGGTTTCATTAAAAGAGTATTGGGTAAATGTGACGATCATGTACGAGAAATCAGCTACTTTTCCCTTGTTAGACCTCATTTGGAATATGCTGCCAGTGTATGGGATCCCTACGAAATCGGTCTAAGTAATGAACTTGAACGTGTGCAGCGAAGATCGACAAGATTTGTAAAGGGACGATACGATAATTATATCAGCGTAACCAGTCTATTAAATGAATTGAAATGGGAATCATTGTCAGATCGCAGGTTGAAATTTAGACTTAATCTCTTCCACAAATTCCAAGGCAATATTTTCAGTGATGATGTTAAAAATATTTTACGAACCCCAACTTACTATGGCAGACTGGACCATAATCATAAAGTTAGAGAAATTGATTGCCGAACTGACCGATTCAAAATGTCCTTTTTCCCTCGCACAATAAGAGATACGAATAACGGTAAATATGTCCTATCGGAGAGTAGCAATGAATAGCATTGGTAGCTACATGTTGGTATGAGTACTTAAAGCTAACCCTACTAACAGAATGTTTTTGCATGTTTGCTTTGCAATTTCTATCTTTTTTAAATAGTGTAGTTCTGACTACTATATTAATACTATTCCTTTTTTATGCATGATATGTAGTGCATGTTTGGTGAGCAATCACCCCCTGCCACACACCCTTGTGGTGGCTTGTAGGGTATTATGTAGATGTAGATGTAGAAGACTGCACTGTAAATCGATTGAATTCACATCAGAAGTGGAGGCTCAACTATTGAAACACCAAGCAATAAACTATTGCAGATTCATGGAGAAGTTCAGGTGAGAATCGCGCACAAATCCTTACAAAACCTTGAAGCCTGAATCACACGATCATTTTTTTCGTCCCTTTTCAGGGATAGCTTAAATGATAGCTCAAATGATAGCTTAAAAATGATCGTCTGACTTGATCACTTCACGGATAGCTGAAATGATAGGGATCGCTATCCCTTTTTTCGTCATTTGAGCACGTCCTTTTTTCCGTCCCTCGGGCCTATCATTTAGCCAATCAGAGCGCACGTTCTGAAAGAGCGAACGTTGCGCCACATGTGGCTCTCAATGTAACTACGTAACTACCATTGTAAACAAGGAACCGCGAACCAATTTAAAAATGTCTCGTGGTGGTACAGCGGGCTCGTGGACGGTGGAGGCGACAACGGCTTTAATAGAAAATTACGCAAAACATGACCACCTCTACAATAGTATAGCCGTGCATTACCATAACAAATTCATACGGATAAAGAGCCTAAATAACATAGCGGAAAGTGTGCAACCTTTCCGCCCTGGAACAACGACACATGACGTAAAGGCGAAAATAAACACCCTGCGAAGCCAATTTGGCGCAGAAGATCACCGGAAGAAATCTTCGAAGAAGAGCGGATGCTCGATTGATGAGGTTATTAATGTTATATATGGTCTATAAGTCACGAGGTTGATGAAATTCTACCAGGCATAAATGACAGTAGTTCCCTGTTGCTAATTTTGCTGTTAATTTATACCATTTAACTCGGTATTGAACACTATTCTAGTAGCCTGTGTAAAAGACGTCATACAGAGTGGTCTCTATATTCTGAATTCCCCGTGCAGATTGAATTTCCTTTGTCTTTTCCAGGTTTATGTGCCGACATTTAAATATTATGATAGTTTACTATTCCTGAGAGATCATATGACCCACAGAAAATGTATCGAGACACCCCTTTGTCCAAGTAATACTTCGGTCGATGTCCTGGTAGGTTATTTAATGAGGCAACAAAAGTATTTTTTTATTATATAAATTCAATATTTCACCATCATAAAAAAACAATTTTTGCTTGTTTTCAAATACATAAAATATTCATCATACCACTAATATTCAAGTGAGATGAATGTAATACCAATGTTCGAAATAATGTATTGATATATTTTACCATGGTGCCAGGGGGAGTCAATTGTAGTGGATGTGGATGCAACGGTGTTTGAACCACTAATCGGGGAGTATGAGGTGGTCCAAGTTCAGGATGAAGACTACCTGAATGAAACAAATACAACGGAGGCCCTCGTCAGCACAAACAGCAGGGCAGTTGATGATGAGAGTCTCGTGACTACCTTGGCGGGGACCGGTAATGCTTCTAAAACTACTAGGCATAAAAGAAAAACGGAAAAAGGATCGAAATCTGAGGAGGTGCTCGAGAAAATTGCTAAAGCATTGGATTCTCCTGTTATAGAGTCCCCAAATTTGAACTTTGCAAAGTTTGTTAGCCAAGGTCTTGATGGATTAAACAATAAAAAGCGAAGACTTATGACAACAAAAAAAATATTCGACATTTTGCTTGAAGCACAAATGGAGGAAATTGAAGAGGGAGGCCATTAAATTTGAATAATTTTATGTTTGAATATTGTTTTATCATTTATAGTTGAGCATTGGTGCATCACACCAAAAGAGCTCTGTGCATCACGTAAATTTTCATTGAAACTATGTTCTATTAAAAAAGTACATTTCATATCAGATTGTGTCATTTTTTAAGTTCGTGAATAGGTAATATCACTATTCTATATAGAATAACCCTGAAGGCATAACTTCCTTAAAAAAATCAAGTGCATGTAGAATCACTGGAGAGGAGATCTCAAGAGATAATGCCATGAATGCTACATGTTTCCCCTTGCAACTGCTTCATCCTGCCAAGGAACTCGTCCCACACCATTAACATATCGTACAAAATCATCTCTTATTTGATAGACTTGGTCACGAGCCCTGTTTCCACCTTGAACACATCGAAGAGGTTCTAAATGTAAATCACCCTCTGTTTCCTCATCTCTAACATTTGCAGGTTTCCTATTTAATATGAAATTGTGAAGCAAACAGCAACTTCTCACAATGTCATCTAACTTCTGGGGAGACAAGTTAACTTTAGTCAGAAGGACTCTAAATTTATTGGCTAATAACCCAAATGCATTTTCCACGACTCGCCTAGCTCGGCTTAGTCTATAGTTGTAAACTCTTCGGGCATCTGTTAGTTCCCTCAATCTGAATGGCTTCATAATGTGCTTATCCAGGGGAAAAGCGTCATCTGCAATGATAACATATGGGATGTTAATTGTCCCACCGGGGAGAGGTGTGTCGTGTGGGATGCCCAACAAGTTATCATCAATGGCTTTTTTGATGTTACTCGCATTATAAATGCTTGCATCATTGGCCCTTCCATTGACCCCCACATTAACCCAAATAAATTTGTAATTTCCATCGGCTATAGCCAGTAAAATAATGCTATCAGAGCCCTTGTAATTTCTGTAGTATGACCCACTAGATCTAGGTGGGGTAAAAGCAACATGCTTCCCATGTAACGCTCCTAGGCAGTGGGGAAAGTTCCACAGGGAGAGAAACTGGTCGGAAATCACTTTCCATTCTTCTGTTATAGAAGGAACCTGTAAATATGAGTCAATGGAAAATGTTTACTGAAACATGTCGACAATATGCCATAAAATAATCTGGAAATCCTTCAGATCATCACCCTCTACCTTTATTTCATCTGCAAGCAGCACACATATGGCACTTAATGTTTCTGAAATAATTGACGATATTGTGTTTGCCGCAATTCTCGTCGAAAAATGCATACTTTTAAACGTTTCCCCAGTTGCCAAGAAGCGTAGTGTGATGGACAACCTATTTGATTAACATTGTGAATGCAAATTATATAGAAAATAAAATTAGGTTGATAAATTTCATTGAATACAATGAAACGGAATACAAGCTTACCTTTCATCGACAGTAATACATTCTCGCATCACTGTATTTCGTTTAGTTATACTAGGCGTAACTTTGGCTAAAAGTTCAGTATACATGCCTTCGTCAATTCTGAGGAAGTTTCGAAATGATGATGAGTCTTCCAACCTACGAAATTTACATTTTACAGATTACTCAGCTATTTCATTGGAAATGAAGTAAAATATTTAATAGGAATTCAATCCAAACCATCTCAAACACGCCGCCTTTACGGAAATCAAAAGAAGATCGAAAATCGCTCGGAATGAGCAGTGGAGTGACATCCATCATCATTGACGGCTGACAATTTGCTCATGTATTATTATTATATGACAATTTAAGACAATTATTTTTCATGGAAAAGTTACCGTAGTTCCCTTTGCACCATATTAATAAGTCCTTGGCCTGTCTCTCGTCTTTGTAGCCATTGTCTCGCCCAAATACTACGACGTTTGCGTACATTCTGTTGTGCCCCTTCATTCCTCACGATAAGTACTGCGGCTGCAGCCAAAAGCAGTCGACGACGAGGTAAATCATCCATAGTTGCTGAAAATACGAAGTACTTCGTAGACTACTACTACTTCGTAGTTACGAAGTTGTTTACGTATCTCGCGAACTGAAATGATACGAGAAGGGACGGTAAAAATGATCGTGTGAGCGGCGAAATGATAGCTTGAGCTATCATTTTTGCGGTCCCTGAAAGTTATAGCTTAAATGATCCCTTTAAAGGGACGAGAAAAATGATGGTGGGATTCGGGCTTAAGTAATTTTCTACATCTACATCTATACGATACCCTGCAAGCCACCGCAAGGGTGTGTGGCAGGGGGTGAAGATCACCAGGCATGCACTACTAACATGAAAACTAGCAACTAAAGGGTCTCATGCAACTTGATTGTTAGTGTCTACAGTATTTAATGGGTAAGACATGAATCATGCACTACAGAATACTCTAGAATATTTCCCCTACCTATCCCTTTCCAATGCTGCCTATTCTGTTCTCTTATAGTACGGGGGAAAATGCCATTTTGTATCTATCTGTACGACAATCTATCTCTCTAATCTTATTTATCTGGTCGAATCTAGCATAATACGCTGGTGTTTTTAATATGTGCCTAACATCTTTAGTAAAGCTATCTGATTGAAATTTGTCCAATAGATTTAATCTGAACTTTAACCTACGCTCTGATAATGATTCCCACCCTAATTCTTGTATTGATTCTGATACACTACTCAACCTATCGTAGCACCTTTTGACGAACCTAGCTGCTCTACGCTGCACACTGTCTAGTTCTCTCATCAAACCTAATTCATTAGGATCCCATACACTGACATAAACTAAAACTTTCTTGAACTGGGGCTGAAAACTCACCTGGCCTTCCGTCACCGCGTACCGACGAATACCGATGTCTGATTACGGATGTAAATGCCACGTTCTGGCTTGACGTCAACTAAACTGGACCAATCAGCAAAGCGCAATGAGAATTCGTCGTGAATAATAATTTCGAAAATATAAAAGGAATATCGCGGATATGAATATTCTCTTGATAATTCTATTACTGGGTATATATTTTGGTTATTAATATTTCCCCAATATTTTTTCGGTTTGTTTTCGAAAATAGTTTATTATAAATCTAAGAGCGCCATCGCCTATTACTTCCGTTAACTAATCGTTTTGGAGGGAAAAAGTGACTGAACACTGTACATCTACATCTACACGATACCCTGCAAGCCACCGCTAGGGTGTGTGGCAGGGGGTGAAGGTCACCAAGCATGCACTACTAACATGCAAGCAGCAACTAAAGGGTCTCATGCAACTATATTGTTAGTATCTATAGTATTTGAGGGGTTAATACATGCATCATGCACTACAGAATACTCTAAAATATTTCCCCTACCTATCCCTTTCCTATGCTGCCTATTCTGTTCTCTTATAGTACGGGGGAAAAATACCATTTTGAATCTATCTGTACGACAATCTATCTCTCTAATCTTATTTACCTGGTCGAATCTAGCATAATACGCTGGTGTTTTTAATATGTGCCTAACATCTTCAGTAAAGCTATCCGATTGAAATTTCTCTAATAGATTTAATCTGAACTTTAACCTACGCTCTGATAATGATTCCCACCCTAATTCTTGTATTAATTCTGATACACTACTCAACCTATCGTAACACCTTTTGACGAACCTAGCTGCTCTACGCTGCACACTGTCTAGTTCTCTCATCAAACCTAATTCATTAGGATCCCATACACTGGCTGCATACTCAAGGTGGGGCCTAAATAGTGAAAAGTAGCATCGCTCTTTTGTCTTCTCATCACATTTCCCAAATACTCATTTTATAAATCCTAGCTTTCTCTTCGCTCTGCCGCATATTTCCCGGATGTGTCTACCCCACGATAAATCTTTAGTGATTGTTACACCTAAATATCTTACGGTTTAAACGTTTTCGATCTTCGTGTTATTAATTCTATAGGATCGCTCTATCGAATTATTCCTCCTCCAAAAATTGATAGCTACACACTTTTTAAGATTGAGTTCTAACTACCATTTGTTGCACCACTCTTGAATTGCATGTAAATCCATGCTAAGTGATTTTGTGTCCTCTTCATTTGATATACCCCTGTACACCACCGCATCGTCTGCAAAAAGTCTAAGGTTACTACTAACTTCGGTACCCAAATCGTTTATGTGTAAAAGATATAGAAGCGGACCTACTACGCTACCCTGGGGAACTCCCGATGTGACTTCGATTGTGTCCGACATGATACCATCTATGACAACCCTCTGCTCTCGCCCACTTAAGAATTCTTTTACCCAACATACAACGTCTTTATTTATACCAGAACTCTCTAACTTCAAATTTAATTTGTCATGAGGAACTTTATCGAAATCCTTTTTAAAATCTAAAAATATCGCATCAACTTCAGTACTGCTTTCGCCGTGGACTAAAATATCGTGTACGAATAAAGCTAATTGTGTCTCGCAAGATCTACCTTTCCGGAACCCATGCTGGCTGTTTATGAGTAATCCCTGTCTATCCAAATGCCCCATGATCGAACTGACTACTATGTGCTCAAATCTTACAAGAGATTGACGTGAGTGAAATTGGTCTGTAGTTACTGGGTTCTTCCCTATCACCGCTTTTAAATATAGGTGTAATGTTAGCTACTTTCCAATCCTTGGGTACTGTGTGGTTCTTTAGTGTTTTATTGAATATTATTTCTAGATAGGGGGCTATTTCAGAAGCTAATGTTTTATATACTCTGGAAGGAATTTGATCGGGACCTGGTGATTTGTTTTTACTTATGATTTTTAACTGCTGATCTATTCCGCGACATGAAATGTTTATTTCGGGCATTTGCTCATTGTAAGTGTTCGGCGGTGGTTCCACTGCGTTTTGTAACGATGAGTTGGATACACTTTGGAAGAAGGTGTTTAAAGTATTGGCTTTTTCTACACTGCTGGTGACTCTGATTCCTTTATCATTTTTAAGTGTGTGCACTGTGGAGTTATTTCCCTGAAGCTCTCTCACATGTGACCAAAACGCTTTAAGATTGCTATCTAAATATTCTCCTAACATCTTGCTCTTGAAATGTGATAACGCTTGCCGACATGATGTATTTGGTAATGCTCTCGATTTTTTATAGTTTTGAACTAACTCCTTTCTAGTCTAAATTTCAACCTGCGATCTGACAATGATTCCCAATTTATTTAATTTAATAGACTGGTTACGCTAATAAGGTTATCATACCTGATATTGTTACATGTGTTATATTTCTTGTCATATTTCGTTGATTGATATATTATGTCATTTTAGAGAAAGGTATGTTCATTTAATCCCACTATGTATTTATGTTTTTCTTTTTGGTGATATCATTTATTTTATATCAAGGCCAAATCAATGGATTAACAAATACTCTGTTATTTAGTAATTGTTTCACTTTTTTGTAATACTAGTGGGAACTTCGGAAAGAAAAACCACCGAGCACCTAATGGTTTCGGCTTGATACTGGCATACGGAGAGTTAAAGGAAAACCTAAGTTCAGCAGTAACATTAAAAATATTTTGATGCATGTGATGAAGGACTAGGTGCACGTCTTATGCGAAAAAAAGCCCAGTTGTATTTATAAGGCTGTTTCTATCACTAGACGCTCACAAATCATGTAAAATTACTTAAGGTTTTGTAAGGATTTGTGCGCGATTCCCACCTGAACTTCTCCATGAATCTGCAATAGTTTATTGCTTGGTGTTTCAATAGTTGAGCCTCCACTTCTGATGTGAATTCAATCGATTTACAGTGCAGTCTTTTACACATCTTTGTGGCTCTCGTTCTATCTGAATTAGAAAGCGACACAGGCTGACGCAAATAGACAGTTTATTTCTTTTCTGAGCACATTCACAGCACAGTGTCTTAAAACTAGATTAATACTACGAATCCCATCACTCACTGATGTCAACAACGTTCATTGTGAAAGCTACACCCGTTAAAAACCTCTGCAAGCTTACTCCGCTTAAAAGAAACGGAAAATTGGAGGGGGGATCGCTGGGTTGTTGCCAAATTTCCCGCTGTTGATGACCACGTTTTTATCAATGTTCGCAAAATTGTTAATTTTCATCGTAGAACCACGATTAAAAGATGCACTTACTCGTACAATTATCGGGAGTACGATGAAAATATTAATTTGTTGTTATATGAGGTAGTTGTTAAAGTTAAAATTGTAGTGAGCACGGTTGGTTTTGGCGAGGGAGCCTCCCGCTGTGTGGGTCGAGAAGAGCGGTCGGCTTTGGGTCTCTGAGCTGGTAAAAGGGTCGCGGATTCGGACCCTCGCGAGGTTCAGACCCACCCACCCTTCGACTACCTGATCTCGGCCCCACTTATTCGAGTTTAACCTTGAAATTTTATCACTACTTGGAGAGTTGGATTTAGTCTCCTTTAAGTAGTTCAAGGCAACCTCTAATGTAATATGATGAAAATAGAAATTATTTGCATCAAAAGGGACGTGGAGATACTCTGCAGTTAAATAATCTCTAGGAGTGATGGTAGTATCGTTTGACAATGAGATAAAAATATTGATTTATTTATTCTATGGAAATGTGACTCGGGAGTATATTTGACTGCTCGCGTATCAATCCTAGGTTTCTAAGTTCACGCCAGGCAGTCTTTTGGTCTACGACTTGAGTGAATTATGAGGTGAAGTATTGACTCTTTGCTTCGGTAATGCGGGCTTTAACCAAGTTCCGAGAAGTCTTGAAAGCTTGTAGGTTGGCAGGCATTCTAGTGCGATTATAGGCACGACGAAGTGTGTTACGTACCCCTATTAATTTATGGATTTCATCATTAAAACATGGTGCTTTTATGAACTTAGGATAGTACGTCACTAGAGGAGCTCGGAAATTAATACATTCCAACAACTGTGAGTTAAAATAATTTACCTTTACATCAATGCAGTCAGACTTGAAAATCTCACTCCAGTCCAGAGCCGCTAAATCGTTTTGGAAATGTTGTTCATTGAAGTTTTTAAGCCTTCGATATTTGAAGGGCTTAGAGGGAAAAGAATAAGATTTAAAAAGATAGGAAATTTGGATTCGATCATGAGCTGACAGAAAAGGAATAGGCATTTGAGAGTATGAAGTAACTTTACCAGGGGTGTCGACAATAAATAAGTCAAGTAGCGTATGACTTGTTGCCGTGTGATGTGTCGCGGTAAAAGAAACAATGTGAAGGTTATTACAAAAGGTGAAATTTCTATCTGAACTGACTATCAAAGTTATTCTTAAGGAGATCAGCATTGAAATCTCCGACTATTACAACATTCTTATAAGTAGGAGTGAAACGAAGACATTAATTTTCAAATACACTCATGTGTCCAATTTTAGGGGGACGATAAAGAACACATAATTGTAATTTTGAAGAATTCAGGTTTGTGATTTCGACAATCAAATATTCAGGTTGAGAGCAATACGCTGGAGGGGAGGCAGCTAGGACAGAGATCTGGAGATAATGGCGAATATAAAGGCCCATCCCACCTCCCAATTTGCCAAGACAGTTGGGCCTTATAAGATTAAAATTTGGCATAGACACTAATTAATCCGGAATATTCGAATTTAGCCATGCTTCAGTGAGACAGACAATATCATAGGAAGAATTTGAAAAATTAAATATAAATTTATCAGTGTGGCCAAACAAGGATTGACAGTTTACAACATATCTTAACATAGTTAGATATATGGACGTAACGCACACGATGGTTACCTGTGGAATAATTACTTATATCCTATTTCAGCTTTTCAATATCTTCTTCCGAAGAAATGGTAATACGCTTGGATCCGTCTTCTTTACGGGCATATATTCAACAAATGCGCACCCGTAAAAACTTGATTTTCCCGCTTCTTTTTAAGTCACGTGCCACTGAGTATAATTTCCGGTAATAAGAAGTGAAAGATTCATTCACATATACTGGTACCGCTGGGGAGATAGTGAAGCCTATATCTGTAGAAGTTTATATCCTTTTAACCTTGCGAGCAGCAACGATCTTGGTGGCAAATGCATTCCGAAGGAATCGGACTATACAGGGGTGGATGAGCTGGACCCATTGCCGCGAGGTTTAAGACGTTATGTGTAGTCGAGGTCAGTGATATTGATCTCCACACCAAGCGCACAGCCAATGTTACACACAATTGATACGACAATTTCACCTTCAACGAAGGGAACACCACGAAATTCAACTGCATTCCGTAGACAATCTTGCTCGGCCCTATTAGATTGAGTTTGCAGATTTTACACACGGTTTGAGATCAACACATTCTCATCACGCAGGTTGTCGAGGCGTTGCGTGAGACTGGTAAGGAAGGTCGTGATACCTTTAAGAGTTTCCGCGTGATCGGTTATGGACTTCTGGATGTCGGAGAGTGTCGATTTCAAGTCCAAGTAATTCACTTGGAGTTGCTTCACCCTGTCAAGGAGTTCCTCGACCAGGGCAGGCAGGGATCCGTCAGAAATTCTCTCCGGGCCAGGTCTTATAGGTGTTGAGTCACAGCGAGAAGCACGCAACCGGGAGGTACAGGAATCGCACACTCAGACTTTTCGGAGTTCTTCAAGCGCTTGCAAGTCTAATATAGTGGAGGCGACCTATAATAATAATGCAGTGCACTATAATAATAGTGCACTATAACAACACAATAATGGTGCAGATATTATCAAACAAAATTTTTAAGCATTGTGCATCTCACAGGCAATGTTTCGTAAAATTTTGGGCTTTGTACTAAATACAGTTTTTTTCATATTAATCATGAAACTTTAGCGTGTCGGAATATGGACCAGTCACCTTATATATCTGTCTCCCCGCGATCAGTTTCCACTCTCAAAGTACCATGGGAACTACAATAAAGTTGTATGGCAGGAAGTGATTAATACAGCTGGCAATATCGGCACTAATTTATCGAGGAGTATCTAACCATTTGAGGTCTGGGCTGATGCGGAGTACCTGGGAGTACTGACCTCTCATCACGAGGGTTTGGGTTCGAACCCCGGGGGTGTAGGAATATTTTTTGCATGTTGGTCCCTACGTGATTGATTTGGATTGAAAAATCCCATTATGCTAAAAAATTAAATTATAAATCTCAGTTCATCTGAAAAAGCTCAGATATAGCGGCATGTGCTGCCTTGTTGATGAGGTAACAGGTTTACGTAACAGGTTTGTTGGCTCAACAAGTTTACGTTTGAGGCACATAAAATATTCGTCTCCATTGTAATTCAGAGCCTTGAAGCTAAAGTGTACGTGTATTATCAATAGCGTATGAAAACTATACAACCTCGAACAGTCTTCTCCGCTAAGCATGGCACTAATAGTCGTTTTATAGGGTCCCCTGCCACACACCCTCGTGGTGGCTTGGCTCGCAGGGGATTGCGTAGATGTAGATGTCCGCTTCCTGCTTGTGGAGTCCTCCGCTATAGTTAAGCATGGCGTGTACTTCGCGTGATTACGGGCCATCTTCACAGCACGCTTAGTAAAATCAATCAATGCCGACTAGCATTTATAAGGAATTCACTGAGTAAATAATATTTTATTAAATAAATGAAAGTATAATAGTTTTTTAAACATATTACAATAAGCATATTTTTTATTGGTCGGTCTTGCCCGCCCGAGAACCAGTCCATACTCCGTGCGCAGCACGTTCTAGGTGGCTGGTGTATTAAAACATTCCTACTAATAAAGAAACTGAAAAAATGTGCCTCAGAAAATTGTTAATAATGTTTAACGAAGTGCACTGTCTACTTGGAAGCGTCCGCATCACCATCTAGTGGCAGGTAGAGGAAAGAGTGTCACGTCGTATGATTTATCGGTTTACAATAGTTTGCCGTCGCGTTTTCGCACCGTTGGATATTTTAACTTTTTAATTAATGAGAAAATGTACGTAACGTCATTTTAAAACCTAACAGCTTAAAATATTTACTCCAGAGGTTATAAACTTTTGATCAAGAACATAAAAAAATAATAGGAAACTGTATTTTTTTTAAATTTTAATTTAAATTCGAGTGCAGTAGTCGTACGTTAGTATGTGAAACAATGGACCCTTTGGCGCATTTCATTAAGGGTAGGCTGGCGAATGATACTGACGCCAGGATTCTCTCCACCCTTCATCCATTCCCTAAAAATTCATTCTTCAACCTCCCTATCCTAAATGGAGACACTGACTAGTTGCTAGTCGCCTCCCCATAATAATCCTTTTGTTAGATCAAACAATTGATATTCCTATAGAAAATGAAAGCACTTCGCATTAAACACAGCTTCTAATGACAAATTCACTTTGTAAGACAGGCACTGAGCCAAATACGAACGAATATTGTTCGTAATAGGCCAATGGGAAATAAGAATTTGTCAAGAACGTAATTTAAAGGATGATACTCTGTCCTACGTTTACAAATCACCCTTAGAGGCACCACTAAGTTCCGTAGCAGATGGTGACTCAAAACAGGCACTCCAGTCATGAGGTTTCGACGAGTAAACACTATCTTTGTAAGTAACTGCACAATGGTTTTGCTGTTCGCACAGTGCAATTTATCAAGGGAACATGATTCAAATACATTATTAGCTAATTTCTCAAATTACCATTCCGGTAGATGCAGCGTAAATCTCGTAAAAAATATTTTTTGTCGCATGTCAATCTCAGTCATTTATTGAGTATCGGAAAGTGGTATTGTAAATATCTTTGTGTTAATCTCTTTCTTATTACATCTTTACTGTCTAACCTGCCACCGTATGGAGTGATTTTTATTGCATATTTTATCCCCATCAGTAAAGTTAACCATTTTAAATTGCCATTCATGCCACTGCAATAACATTGGCCACCTCTAAGAGATTACCTACGAGAAAAAATAAGGTTGTTCGTACCTCGTCGGTTATTATCGTAAGTCATCTGCATTCACTTTAGAAAAAAAGTAGTTTAACGTATACAATTTAACCCTTTTTCAAGCGTAAATTCTCCTCTTTCCGATGACCATTGCATAAGCCTTTTACGGGGAACGATGGATACATTTTAAGATTTTGTGGAAGTGATTGTAAAATGGCAAAAAATAATGTGGAACCAGTTGAAGGTGTGTGGAAGTGATCGTGATCACCGGAGTCTAGTATGATTAGAATTACGAATATTATTAAAGACGCAAAATTATTGGTGCTAGTTTATGGGCACCTGGAAATTAGTGTTTCCGCGAGACGAGACGAGACTTGAGCCAGTTTTCGGAACTCGGTTATCGTCTCGAGTCTCGTCTCGTGAACCCCAGTCTCGTCTCGGTCTCGAGACACAGACGAGACTCTCGTCTCGTTTCTCCGAAAATAAATTAAGTACCATAAAAAGACGTTACCTTTACGTAAGTAATCGCTGAATAGGTACATACAATCGAAATAATGACATTTATAAAAAATTAATATAGTTATATTAAATTGGACATCGAACACATCAAACTTCAAGCAAAATCAATGATTTTATTCACACTCAATTATTAACGAGAAATATGAATGATAAAATTGGTCAAAAATTAGTGTAGTCACAATTTTTGTACAAAGAAATCCACCGAAGGTTAAAAAATATAATTTTAAAAATAATGTAATAAATTAAAGATAAAATGAAAAATTTTGATTCAAAAAGTAGTTTAAACAATTTTTAGGTTTTAAATATTTAAATCAAGATAAGTGTTTATTGGACCGGCCAAATTACCCTTCACTCACAAGTTTACACAGACTAAACTTCTTGTAGATTTTGTGGCTCAAGCGGTTTCTATGCTTTCTCATTGTCAATGCTGCACGTGAGAACAATCATTCCGCTGCAACAGATAAATCAGGAATGTCTCTTACCATTTTTGCAAGCACTGTAAAAGTTGACTCATTGGCCTTTTACAAATTCAATATATTTACATTACTAGGGGATCTCGGCTGTTGAAGATAGTGTCTCGATACTGGAATTCCTGACTATGGGTAAATTTAGTAACACTATTAACATAAGCATATGATGACAAAAAAGGTGTGAAAAAACTATTTCCAACTAAAAACCTTTAAAAAAGATTCGGAGATTAATTTCATTTTGAGGTCGTTCATATAAAAAAGGGAAAAAAACGGACGCGCTTAGGCTTAACCTCGTACCTTACCAGCTCGAGGCTGCGACGGAACCCCTACAAAACCAGTTTCTAATACAGAGCGGGTTTCCCCTGCTTTTAATAGTTATAGCAGATATTGCCGATTACAAATTAATAAATTGCAACAAAACTAAGCCATGCTAGGGGAAATCCAATGAGAATTAGCTTTTCATTTGATCGCACGCACGACATAAAAAATATTGCATCGAAATAGGCGAGTCAACGTACGTCTCCCCTTGTCAGCCTTGCTCATTAGGTTGCTTTATCAACTCCAGAGGGAAGGAGAAACCTGAAAACGGTAGTATTCCGTGTTGGCGAGGGTGGGAGGATAACGAGATACGCGGCGAACACAAGGGAATCTGGGGGAATCAGAAGCCAGGTTAGCCAATGGCGTTGCAATCGCAGCAGAGCACAGAAGAAGAAGCCGGACTAGGTTAGCGCTTTACACGGTTGCTTCAATTGCATCGAAAATATTCTTCTTAGAAAGTTTTTACTCTTTAGAAAGAATCATTTCATGTAATAGACATTTTTAGCCCCTAAGGTCAATCTCATAGCAGAGTTCTACACCGGCGAAAGTGGTTGATTTAGATTTAATAAACGCGTTTATCGCTTCAATATATAAATAAAGGTGGGGATCGGGTTGGTGTGTTGGCTAGAGTACTGGCCTCCCATTCCGAGGGCCCGGGTTAGATTCCGGGCAGTGGCGGATTTTTCAGTGGAAAACCGGTACCCACTTCCTAGTGCCTAGAGGACGGCATTTCAAGTTCAGTACTCCGTCCGTCGGATGGGACGATAAGCCGTGGTCCCCTTGGTGCCTTTCGTTAAGAGTAGGCTAATGCCGACGCCGGGTTTCTCTCCACCCTTCCTCCCTCACCTGAAAACTCCAACCCAATTACCCACCTATCCTAAATGGCTCAAATGACCTCAGCTGTCGGTCGCCTCCCCTAAATAACTAACTATAAATAAAGGAGCCTCACACAAAAGTGAGAGCTTGCGATATAGCTGCATCTTTACAGCGAATCGTTAAAACGTAAGTTTTTTTTATCTGCCAACAATCCCTTGTAGCAGTTTAAAAGTCGACAGTCCTCAATTAGATTTTTTCGCGAGGTACCCAGCCCTTTTTAGGTTGGACCAAATGCAGCTGAAAAGGAGTATCTGCTAGAAGTTTGTGGCGAAATTTGGATGAATGGTGTTAAAAATGAGTGGCTGATGAATAAATGCCGGTTTGATGCTCCAGTGGTGAACTTTTTGATTGAATGGAAATCGGTTTAGCAAAATAAAGGCAAATGAAAACAAATAAATACTAAGGAAAGCCCATTGCAGTTATTATTTTTTTCTCGTGTCATCCTCGACACAACTGAACGACATTATGCTAAAAATCTTCACTAACCTTATAAGCTAGGTATGCAGGAAGAGGTAGGTACATAGTGATTTCAATTGTCATCCATCCTTTCGCCGAGGTGATGTGCGGTGCGCAATTCGAAATTTCGGCACCATTTTTCTTAGCAGGCAAGCTATTAGCAGTATCGCAAGTGCCGCTTGGGGATACTTTACAACTTATAGGGGTATAATCCATGATATTTTTACAGTGGAAGTGAGCACTGCTTTAGAAATTAGTAAATTTTTTGCCGGATAAATTTTCCTAGGTATGTATCTATAGTAGGTAATGAGGAAAAGTAGGAAGCCAATAACACTAACTTATGTGGCCACAGAAGTCACGCTCATGCCACCAGAATGGTAGTATCGGAAAAAGAGAATTTTTAATTGTTAACTAATTTATCGCAAAGTTATCGTTGAATTGCAAATTTATTACTTTAGGAAAACCTGACATTTATTTATTATTAACAGAATGACGTAGTTTTAGAGTCAATTTTACACCAAATACGAATTGAGCACAAATATCTGTATTTTGAGACTTTAGAGAGTCTCGTGAAAGTGGTATCGTCTCTTCTCGTCAAAAAGCGGTCTCGTCTTGAATTTTCCACAACAGTCTCGTCTCGAATTTTTCAGTACTGCCTCGTCTCGAATCTCGCCGCAACGCAACGAAAAATGCTATGAAATGTTAGTGGTTTTATGGTTAAAAAATCGTTTTGTACCACATCATCTAGGCTTGAGGTTTCTTCATCATTGAGACTTCGTATTATTTTGGTGGGATGGATCACAAGGATATGATAAGAGAAATGGACTCCATTACCGATATATTGAAATATTTTTCGTACCTCGAACTATTTGCGGCCATGTTAACACCAAGATTTATCTCCCTAATAGTGCGTTTTAGCCTGACCTTCCCACCTCATTAATATGTTATATTTCTGAAAAGCAGTGGTGCAAAATGACCATGCTGTCGACGCACCCTAAATATTAACTCTACTACTTCCCACCACATGACATTGCAATTGCTTACACTACATTTTATCACACTGACACGATTAAATGCTAGCGCTCAAACAACTCTGGCCACTCGCCATATTGGCGGCTTGCATGGCAAAATGTAGCTGTAGATTACGGATGAAACAGCATCTTATAAAATGCGTGTTTATTTAAGAATCTCCTCCCGCTCTCCACCGTTAAGGCACCCAGTGGCGTGGTGCTGACTTACCTAATTGTTGTTTTCGAACTGCAAATAATTGAGTGAAAAAATAACATATTTGTCTCAACTTTCTAAATACCTCCGTTTAAATAACGCAGAAAAAAATCTGAACCTCACACCGATACGTCAAAAATTCTACCTGCCACGGCGCAAAGGGCGATGAAGTATGTTATGGAGTCACAAGGTTCCTGATTCCATCCAGATAAGTGAACGTCATTCCTCACTTTTCATCCAGCTCTTCAAATACGTAACTAAACTTCTTTGGCACAGTGTCACAAGGAAGGCTACTTCGCGCTGTGCTGTGCACTTATAGAGGAGTCCACGTAATTGGTAGATATCGCGACAAAGCGAAAAAAGCATTTATTATTTCGCCCCTAGATGTTGACGAATACCGCAGTTACCACTTCGCTTTTCCCGTATTATTTATGGCTTATTGCAACCGCAGATGATTTAAGGCACGTTCGACTTTTATGTTTCCGGATGTCCAGATGCAGCCTGCGGTAACCCTAGCAGCATCTCGAATCCTTATGCTATTACCATTGCATCACGCTTTCATTCTCTCGTCAACTGTGATTGTTTTTCTGGGCTGAAGCGGAAGCAGTCAAAGACTCACTCCCGTGCTTCCGATCGTAAACGGACTTTCCCGAAGCACTGTCGTGTATCATGTTCCTTGGTCCTGTTGACGAGCAGGGGTGATGTCACCGTCACCCACGCAGGTGGCCAAAAAAGAAACGGATCTGGTCCTTGCTATGCAATCCGTATCGGTCGCTGGAAACGGTGATAGAATCTCATAGTTTGTTCCGCGTAGTGACGAAATTCCGAATAGGTGAACGCACCATTTACCTATGCCAGATGTTATCTCTGCATTCACCTTTGGCGCATATCAATCATTTGCAGGAACAGGTGGCTAGTAGTACGACAAATGTACCAGAAATCAGCTTCCCTTGTGAGACCTCATTTGAAATACGCTGCCAGTATATGGGACCCTTACGAAATAATGAACTGCAGCGTGTGCTGTGAAGATAGGCGAGATTTTTAAAGGGACGTTATGATATCTATATTAGCGTGACCAGACTATTAGAGGATCTAAAATGGGAATCGTTGCCAGACCTTAAGTTAAAATGTAGGCGTAATTGCCTAAATAAATTCCAAGATAAAATATAGTTTGGGACTACCAACTTCATATGGTAGACTGCACCACAGCCAAAACTTTGCAAAAATCGATTGTCGAACTAACAGATTCAAAATGTCCTTCTTTCCTCGTAAAATTACGGAAATGAACAATTGTAAATGTATCCAATAGTATAAATACAAGGATATCAATGGATAGCATCGGTAGTTGCGTGTTGGTACAAGGAATTTAAGCTAACCCAACTAACAGCATCATATGCTTTGTTATTTTTGCCTTTTTTACAAGTGAGAAATTTAGACTAGAATATAATTACTAATCTGTGTTATTCTATCTATTAATTTTACATAAGTTTTGGGTTAATTCACCCTTCCATACGCTTTTATGGTGGCTTGTAGGGTATCATATAGATGTAGATAATTTTGAGAATTAGTAGTTAAGAGTTAATCGTAATTTTATGAACTAATTAGGCTTTCTTGCGCTGCTGTCGTTTGTTTTACGTGGGAGAAACTTATCCTGGTATTTGATTTCCTGATTCGCCTGCTAATCTCGTGATTTTTCGCTTCTGTCCGTCCTGCTGGTGTAGTGTGGAGGTGGAAATATGTCCGCAAATAATGGGAGGGGTCGGGAATAATGCTTTCTTGAAATTTGGGTATATCGGTCTAAGATTATTAAAATTAGTTGGCTTGTCTCCAGACAGTTGTACCCTGCTCATGTTACCGTAATCATCTCTAGAATTAATTTTCGTTAGCACTGCGTGATTTCGTACAATCTGTATTTTACGACTTACTAAGATGGCTTTCCACCAGAAACTTAACTCATAAGTTTCCTCAGTTTTAATGCTACTCTTTTACCTTGGAAGTCAAGTAAAGAAGTGGTTTATGCTAAGTTAAAGGCAATGCTCACACTGCACTCAGTGTAATCGTTAAATATAATCGATTTCAAAATAAACGTGGCAATGGCGGTAAAATTATCGCTCGAGTTATAATCGTCTTCGGAGAGAACGATCTCGAGATTTATATAAGGTCGTTATATAAATGTGATAATGCCATAGTCCTAATGGTCAAGAGGTCGGATAGAACTCGCAATAAACCTTAGGCAACTATTTAAATTAAACTATGACGAGGATTTTCAGCCAGTTTATATTTGCGAATTTTAAAATGTCTGGATAAAGCATGTATTCATATGGTGTGTAATGAGAGAATAATTACTATGACATTGGAGAGATACTCCGCCTTTGAGGTACATTTAATATGCCATCACTTCCACGCTAATTAGTAGCTCTGGAGAGGCATCCGAAGGAAGGAAGAGACATCTGAAAAGGAAAGACCGAATATGCTACCTAATTATAACAGTGCATCTCTAAATATGTGGATTTATTATATATTATATGCATCTCTAAATAATTCCTCATACTCAATAATTTATGCAACGACGCTTAGGCCTGAATACAGTTATATCTACAAGTTGTATTACGAACTACATCTAGGGTTTCTAGCAGAAGATGAATCATCACCAAACATGCACTAACAGAGATACAATACGTAACGAGAGAAACGATTTAGTTACGCATGAGCCAGATGTTTGTTTTAAATTATAAGTCACTGTAGAAGAATTTAATTTTTATAACTTTGTGGTGTAGCTAACAACGGTCAATGCAGTTAGGAATTTTTAGGAAAAATGGAAACAATGTTCATTTGTGAATTTTGCGACGAAAAATAAGGGTTGAGAGTTGGCGACGTAGAAATAATATAGGTCGGCATTTATTTACATACTCAGCACCTACATTGTACTATGCAAGCTACCATAAGGTGTGCAGCATGGTGTGAATCCACAAAAGTTCGCGACCACGTCTACGGTTATAAGTTCACTAAGTTCAACTAAGTTCACTAAGGGAGCACGGCAGCTTCATATAGAGCCTCCATATCCCCATATACCTCCAAGTCGAAAATGCATTGTACATATCCTGCACATATGCCCTTGATTACCTTTTGACAATTAAAGATATACCTGAAATAATCAATGTCGGACAGTGAAATATTTATGCAACCTTGCGATAAATTCTAAAATCTACACTAACTATCATGGGGAGGTAATTATAATTACCTCCCCGGTAGCTTCTATATATTCGTTTAAATTATCCTTGATGTACGCGGGAAAATTTAATTCTTAAACCTCTCCACCTTAGTGTCTATTTTCTTAACTCTATTTTAAAGATCAAGCCTTCCGTAGTTCGCTGAGGAATTTTACATGTTTACTAATATCTTCAGATGTGGTGTCCGTCGCAAATTTTTGTTGGGGATTTATTATGTAACTTAACCTAAGGATTGGCTGAGATTTCCATTTTAATTCCTGTAATGATTTCGACATAATTCTGAACCTATCATAACACCTTTTTAATGCCTTTTATGCTCTTCGAACTATGTTAATGCAGTTATATAAATTTTTGGAAAAGTTTTAATCTGCTTTGGTCTTTAATAGTGTATACAAACTGATTCGTTGAATGCTTGCTGTGATAAATACTGCAGTAAAACGTTTCTAAGAAAGTACCTTTGATGCAGATTATAGCATAAACCTTAAATAAAAGGTGATTCTTTTCAGTATTTTAATATTTTTATTGGATAAGCAGATACATGAATAAAGGCTAAGAATATTGGTGCATTGTTTTTATAATATTTCATGCTAGTTAGTACATAATTTTCAATAATTTACTATGCAATGCAACTCCTCTATCTTTAACTGCTGACTAACCAGCAAGAAACTCTTGGATGTGATGGGTAAAACAGTACTCGAAAATTCGCTACCTACTACGATGCACCGACCACTACATGCTTGCGACTGAACAATTAGATGATAATATAAAAATGTTTAGGTAGATAGGATTCGGTATTTGTTATAAATAATAGGAATCATCATCACAAGTTACTTATCCTAAGAGTGGTTTCACGCAGCTCTCCATACAGTTTTCCAATATAATAGCGTCTTCACATTCACATAATTGTTCCCTTTCACATCCTTGCTCACAACTTGCTCCAATTGTCTCATCCGCGGCCTTCCTATTCGATTCTTCACATTCTATTTTCCCTCCAGAATTTTCTTAATGAGGCCATCGTGTCTCAAGTCATAGCCAACAAAGTTGTCCCGTCTTCTTTTCAGCGTTTATCCGACTCTCTTTTCTCCCACTCTTCTTAGGACTTCTTCTTCATTCACTAGATCGAACTAATTTATCTTCACCATTCCTTTGTAGCACTACATTTTGAATGCCTCGAGCCTTGACTTCGCTGCTGTTATCTTCGATACCTCACTTACATAAAGAAGCATGCTTCTAGTATAAGTTCATGCGAAGTGTTTCCATTTATCCACCCCTGTTTTTCCAGCTTTAAATAGATTCTTCTTTTGTATGAATGCCCTCTTCAACACGGGCTATTGTACTTACTATTTCCTTCTTTCTTTCTTCTTCTATTCTTCAAATTTACTAGGAAAAGAGTGCGCTTACTATGTGTTGGTAGAGTTCATAGTTATATTAATATAGGTTAGCAGCTTTTCTGCCTGTATACATGCTATTTCACAATCGTTTCCGAAGTCTTCGTGGAAAAAATAAGTGTTGGCACATGAATTCCCTCCGGGTGCTTCCTCGGAGGCACCACTATGAAGGAATGCCATGAAATTAGGCACGTGCGTCAGGGACATCCACTTACCTTTTTCGCCACTGCGAATCGTTCCACCCGTTTTCCGTGAGGGAGTAAGCCCTACCACCTCTCCTGTTACGCGCTGAAAATGGTCTTCGGATTAGAGGCATGTAAATGCGGAGCGGTGGCTATGTTCCTTCCTTTCTTATCTCTTCCTCCGTCATCGTTCTGCGTCTTGAGTGGCAGAGATCCTTTTCAATGCTTGTAGCCCAAAAACATTCACAATTTATTTTTTTGCAGACTCTTCATATCTTTCGTGTGAGGTAGGCTGTATTTATTTCAATGCTAGAAAGGCCTAATTTTTTCTCATACTTCCAGGTAAATAAACAGCTGCCGTAATGTGGCATAACCTAAATCAAACTGAGAGTTACAGTGCTACTACTTCATGAACACATGTTAGATATAAGAGTGCAACTATATGGTTAGTATGCAGGCGATAATGAAGTGTTTACCGGATAGAAATTAGCAACTTTTCTCTTGTTAGACCTCATTTGGAATACGCAGCCAATAAAGGAAATGTCTCATTGACATCGAGAAATATTGCATCCACTGGAATTTATATGTTTTCGCACGAAAATAAAATATCGTGGGAAAAGAGAGCAAGTTGAGTTTCACGTGGTCTACTCTTCCGGAAACCATGCTGAAAATTGGATAATAAATTCTGACTATCTAGGTGCCCCATGACTGAACTGACAATTGTATGTTCCAGGACTTTGCATGAAATGGATGTGAGGGATATAGGTCGGTAGTTAGATGGCTGCTCCCTATCACCACTTTTAAAAAAGGGTGTTACATCGGCTGCTTCCAGTCCATCGGTACGATGTGTTTGGTCAAGGATTTATTAAATACTATTTCAAGGCAGGGGGAGATTTCGGAAGCTAACTCTATATATGCGGGGGGAATTTGATCAGGGCCAGGCGATTTGTTGGGGCTTATATTTTTAAGTAACTTTTCAATACCATAACAGGAAATTTCAATTGGTTGCACCAGCCGCTGAAAGATGTCAAGTAATACGACAGTTGGATCTCCAGAAGGTGGGTTTAAAATGGTTTGGAAGAAGGAATTCAGCAAGTTAACTCTGTCAAGAGTGTTTGTGGCCATTTCACCCTTATAATTTTTAAGTGAATGGACAGCAGACTTATGGCCTTGCTCTTCCCTTACGTACCGCACGAAGACTTATGGATTTTCTTTCAGTTGTTCCCCAAGTGTTTTTCTTTTGAATTCTGCAAATGCATTACGAAGAGCTTCGAGTGAAAGCTTAGCTCGAGCTTCAAGTTAGCAAAATCAAAGATCATAAGATTAATCATATCTCTAATGATAAGATTAGAGAAAATGATTGCCGTACTAACAGATTCAAAATGTCCTTATTTCCTTGAAAAATTAGGGAAATGAATAATTTTAAAAGCATCCGATAGTATGAATGGAAGTGTATCAATGGATAGCATGGGCAGTTGCATGCTGGTATAAGGACTTCAAGCTAACCCAACTAACAACATCATATGCATGCTTGCTTTGCTAATTGTACCTAAATTTTGAAATTTTGAGTAGAATATAATTACTAATCATTTTTATGCATGATAACATGTGTTCAACCCGAAGGTTGGTTTTGACAGGTGAGGGTAGAGCTCTCCCCGTACTAAGCCATTGGCGTGTGAAATTCACACATTAGGGGGGCCTGTTCCTTTCCCTGGGCTACCTGCGATTTACTACGAAGTTCTGACACACATAAAATCGAATCGCGAGGATTTTAGGTGTCTAGAAAGACTCCTGCCCGGGATTTGAACCCGAGAACCTCCGGTCGGTAGCTAAGCACTCTACCCACTAGGCCATCACCACCCCCTTTATGTATGATATGCTACTCGTATTTGGTTTGAATTCACCCCATCCACACACCTATATGTGTATTATGTAGATGTAAAAAGGAGTTTTTTTGTATGTTTATCTGTATTTTCCAAGCATGGGCACAGGGCAGACGAGTTTACCTTCGACACCGAGAGTATTTCAAAGGCCCCATATTACATTGGTAGGCAGGACCACTCAGATAAGATTTGGGAAATAAGCTGCTTCACAAATATATTCATGTACTTTTTCTTTTCCCAGATATATCACGATCATAACGAACCTTAAACTTCCTACACCAAAATCCCTTCGTTAAGGCGGTGGATATTTTAAGATTTAAGCTCTACTGCACTAATTCATAGCATATTTAATGAAGTATATCAGTCTTTCTTAAATGTTTCCATCAATTTTAGGTGAAGTGTGAAATGGTTATTGTGAAATTGCATGATATCCATAGTATTCCCACATTATAGGTAATCTAAATAAATTTTGGTACATACGTGTATTGCATGCTTGGTGATACCTCCTCCCTTACCACACACCCTCCTGGTGGCTTGCAAGGTAGTCAGTAGATGTAGATCACCATCATGAGCCAACGATACTAATATTGGTTTTACGCAGCCCTCAACTACATTTTTACATTGGGCAATCCTTCTCTTCAATCAATCTCTCGTCCTTTACAAGTTGTTCCATACATCTCATCCGAAACCTGCCTTTTCCATTCTTCCCGTTCACGTCATTCGTCCCTCGACAATCGTCTTCATCATCCCATCGTTTCTCATGTTATGGCTGGTTAAGTTGTCCTCTCCTTTCCAAAGGTTTCCGCAGACTTCTGCTTTCCTACCCTCTTCTTAAGACTTCTTCGTTTGTCACTCGGTCGATCCATTTTATCTTCATCAAACTTCGTTAACACTAAATCTCAAATGCGTCCAGCCTCGACATTTCTGCCGCTGCTATCGTGCACGATTAACTACCATAAGGAAGCATGCTCTACATATAGATATGGGAATAAAATGGAAATGAATACTTATGTCTTGGGGAGATCCGGAAATTCTATGCTCGAGAAGGATGAGAAAAACTCGAGTGTGTAGAATTAATACCATATTTCTGATTAACTACAAACCTCTCCTTCCACATTTCATTTACCTATCCAGATATCATTTAGCCTATTATGATCTCTTATTGTTTGCGGTCCTAGCCTATAAATAGGCCACGGCATTATACAAACTGCGAATGAAAAATATGCCAACAGGGAGCCTCGATCCAGCAACTTCTTCACTTGTATCCGAGTACTTTACCCCCAAATCTACGCCGTACTTCTGATTCCCTCACAACTCTAGGCATGTCTTTACTGTCAAAATATTCAAGCTCCTTAATTGTTCAAACTATTGGATTTAATCGCCCGTAAGGGGGGCGAATCGTATACCACTAATCAAGGGCTGGGCTAGCGATCGACTGTTTAGGTTATTTACGCCATCTAGACTGGAGTGGTTTTTTTCCGGAGTTAGGGTGCAGTAATACCTGGTATCGGAATAATCTGCTCTTGGGGAAAGACGAAAAATCGGTCTACGGTTTAACGTGCTGTCCGACGGACTGAGTACTATACTCGAAGTGATCTCCACATGGCACTCCTCAAGTATGGACCGTTCTACCAAATAAAAATCTGCCACTACTGGGACTCGAACGCAGACCCTCACAATGAGAGGACTGAAATTTACCCAGCACAATAACCAGATCCCCGTCAATCTCTCCGTATCCGTATTCAATAAGTCTATATTTGTAATAGTGTTCTTCTGCTCGTATATAATCTGTAGTAGGTTCGCTGGATTCAATCAGTAGCTTGGGTGAATCATGAAGCTTAGGGGCCGGAACCTTGACTTTTCTGTCGAAGGAGAGAAGTGGCGCCAATCTTTTAAGGAACAAACGTATTGAAAAATGACTCAATGTGAGACGATGCAAGTGAGTGGTTGAGCGCTACTCACTTGCGCGAGACGCCGTCACGACTGGTGAGCTCCAGCCGTCTGCAAAAGTCTGAGAGACCAACCCACCACGCCGTACACTTGAGGAGGACGCCTTGCTGTGAGAGAAGGAGGGGGAGGGAGCTTGGAGTGTCCCCACTCCAGACTCTTCTCGTCTTATCTCCTCCTTCCTTACCCTCGCCACTCTAGTCGTAGCCATGGAAACAGGCCCGCGACCATCCCCTTCCCGCCCACACCAGTTTCGCGTCTGCCCTTCCTCCTCAGACATCTTCCAGCACCAACTCCCTCTCACCCTCCGGACTCCCCTTCGCTCCTCCCCAGCCTCATCTCGCCTCCTCCAACGATCGTCCCAAGGGTGAGGGGGTGGTAGGGGGTGGCCAGGGAGGCGGAGGAGGGAGAGGGACTGGATACTACTACAGACAGAGTCCACCCTCCCTCCCACATTCGGTCCACAACAGACCCACTCCTCCTCCACCTCCTCGTTCTCCATCCTACACCGCAAACTCGACGCGCACAGCCGGGGTAGTTGGCTGCACGTGTCATCCACGTGGCCGAAATAACATTTCTTTTTTTCCCCCACCACGCGGTGTTCTCCAACTCACCCGACGAGCCCACCCTCCCTCTTTTTAAGCGAGTCTCCAGTCTTTCCCCTGCCCGTGCAACGAGTACCATCACAGCGGGACTAAGGATTGGCGCGCTGCATGTACTCAAAAGTTACTGGTATCGCGATACTTTCGTCTACAACGGGAGAGTAGTATGCACGCCATCTCTATGGGCATGTGGTAGGGGGTGAGTCCTCACCAAATAGTATTGCGCACCTGTACTTATGTTATGGTCGTACATAATGAAACTTGTTATCAATGCCGTCGGTATATATCGTCTAATGAATACCCTGCCTGCCACATAGAGGATGTATGGGGCGGATTTTTCACTTGCTCCATTTATATGCATTGATAGATACAGAACTACTTAATTAGAGAAACGTTTTAAGAAATACACCCAACAGGCGCGTGCAACTAAATTATTAGTATCTACGAAGGAATATTATTTCTGTTTGTCCTTTGTCTTTGGTTTTATACCATCATGTTACAATTCCCATAAGGCATATGAAAGCGTAGTAAACGGATTAATAGCGATCATTTATTTTAGGTGTACTACCGCAGAAACTATGTTCATAGCATATATTGAATAAGGAACGTATAGCGTCACCAACAAGACCTTTGCCGATACATGAGCAGTGGTTGACGACATATCGTCTTTACTACTGGCACAAACACTCGCAAGTATCTCGCTGACCATTGATGGATGCCAGGGTATGTGATGCCTATCGTTGAAAGATTTCGATACAGTATTTGGTTTATAAACATTTAAAAGCACTCCACTTTTGGAACCCAAATTAATACATGTTTCCCGAGATGTACCTATCAAACTTATAGTTTCATGAGTTTATTTCTTGTTTGGTGATGTTGGTTTAAGTTATTGTGCTGTTCCATAAAATGCAGTGAGGAAAAAAATAGTAATTATTTAATCAACAGCTAGTAGTGCCTTCCACAGAGAAATATTTACGGAGTAGCGAAGTAGCGGGGAAATAATGCCCTCCATTAATGGTAGCGGTTTTTACACACAGTAGCGATACAGTAGCGCAAGTTGTACCGACGCTATAATAGAATTGACGTCCCCACACTGCTCCAAATACACGGACTCCCGCCGTTGGCTCTGCCAGTCCCTACTCACCCCCGACTCCAAGGCAGGCTGCTGCTGCCCACCGCCCTGGCGTCAGGCTGGCCGGGGAACATCCCCCCCACCCTCCCCCTCTCCAGATCCCCACGTGACCTCCCACCCCCCACCCACGAGTCCTGACTCCATCCCCTTTCCCGCTCGCTTCTCCAGAGACCGAGCCTCCCCACCCCCTCCATCCCCGTCTGCATCTTGGAGCTGTCCTGTTATCCCCCACGCTCATCTTTCCTCAATCGCGGACCAAGTAGTTTTCCTCCCTTCTGCCTATTTCCTCCAAGCCGGCTCCCTTTCCCTCGCTCCAACCGCCTTTCCTCGTCTGCATCTTTCTCTCCCTCTCTCTCTCCACCTCCTCCCCTTCCGCTGCAAGTCTCCGGGACGCCCACTCGCCGATATGAAGCATTTTCGCCCGACGGGTAAGGGAAGACCGTTGGTGAACCAACCTTCTTGGATGAGACTTCTCCCTTCCCTTCCTACGCTCCATCTGCTTGGAAGAGGATGGTCTTAGAAATCCCGAACTACGCGATCTTTTTCCTCGGTCAAGTCCAGGGATGCCGACACTATGATAGCTGAAACATGAGAATTGAAAAAGATGATTGCCAGGGATAGCTCCAAAGATAGGGACTCCCATCACTTTCTCCACGTTATAAGCACGCTTGAGAATCAGGTTAGTGTGGCGATTAGTGCACAGGACTAGCATCCAGTGGGCCCGGGTTTGAATCTCGGCAGGGGCGAAGAATTTTCATTGGCACATAAACCGCTCCATACATTAGTGTCATGTAATTGTTTTCTTCAAGTTCAACACACCGTCCGTCGGATGGAGCATCAAACCTTTGACCTCTTGGCGCCTTTCGTTCAGGGCTGTCTACTGCTGACGCCGGGTTTTTCCTTACCCTTCCTCCGTTTCCTGACGTATTCCTCCCTTTACCCAGTCACCCACCAAGTATAAAAATGGCGTGGATGACCTAACTAAGGTTTCGATCGCTCCCTACAACTTCTTGATTTCGTCCATTTTGCTATCTCCAATGACGCAAGGGAAACTAAAAGGCAGGCTATTGGAGCAGACGGCAGCAAGTGAAGAACATTGTACCACAGGTGGATGCATGAAGATATAATTGGAGAGCCAGGTAGTGATACGATGTGTTTGAAATGAATTTATATCCGCATACAGTAGGGGAAAGCAATATCTTGTACTGAAGCACGCAATGCTTTGCGGCGTAATAATGTGCAAATATATGGTCAAATGTGGAATTACATGGTACAAACCAAATATGTATATTTCCACTTAAAATTTATCCAGTAAAACTAGTTTCAACGCATAGGCGTTTTTTTAAATTTTAAATGTAAATATATGTAGTTGGTTTGTATCTTTATTTGGCTTATACCGAAGTCATCATGGAAATAATTAGGATATGCAGATTCTTAACCTTTTTTTGCATATATACATGAACATATATGTGTACTATGCGCATATGATGTTTTCATAAGTAACCCTTCAATGACATGTAAAATTGTACTTTTATAATGTCCCCCCCGCTTATCTATTGCGATCCCTTACATCTATTTTGCATGTCAATAGTGCATGCTTGGTGATCTTCACCCCCTGCCACACGCCCTCGCGGTGGCTTGCTGGGTATAGTGTAGATGTAGATGTATGTAATACATCATAGAGTAGTATTTTAACTTTTATTGCATGTACTTAAGGCGATAGTTTGTCATTAATCACCCCCTGCATATAAACTCTTTAGTTGGTTTGCAGAACACTCAGGATGACGATATTAATACAGTCGATAGATCATTGGAAACATTTCGGAGGCCCGATATTAACGTTTATTATTTCACTTATGTTAGAAGTACATATATACTGGCATGATGGAAGCCACTGGAACCAATAGAAAGTTGCGATAATGTAAGATCACCTTTATTATACCAAATCTTCGAATGTTTACCGTAAATATATTTTAATGCTATAGTAATATTAGGAGCGTAAATTACGGGTTAAAACGAAAATGGTCGTGTGAGTGAGGATTAGGATAATTTGAGATTTGTTTTTATGTCCCTGAATAAATATATAATATTCCTTAAAGACGTGCGTGTAAACTGATCTTGTGATTCAGGATTTATCCACATTAAAAATCATGAATAGTTCGAATCCTTTGCCCGGATCGAACGTCTTGCCTGCACTCAACCTCCGCCTGAATTGGATGGGAAAAAGACGGTTGGCGCATTTGAAACGGAGCCGTTTGAAAGAGGTGGGGACATCCGACTGTGGCGGATACCCCTGAATCTTTTACGCGTGGCGTCAGCCTTCTCGAGGGAAAACGAAGCCAGAGGAGGGAGAGAGAGAGTCATTCACGCACGATCGGGTTTTATCGAAAGCCGACTTGTGGAAATGTCTGTTTTTCAATTTGCGATCCGGTCGTGCGTGCAAGCAGCTGTGTTAATGCCCTGCCATGTGATGATTCAACGATTTTTTTAGCGCATAATCGGTCGGGTGCCATCGGAAATTGGTCAGTACGACATGTCGACAATTTAGTCTTGTGCAACAGAAAAAAACCTGAAAATTTTGGTATTACACATGTTTATCTTTCCCTCTGAACGAAAATAATTACCACCCCTGGAGTTCTACCGTTTAAGGCAGGTTCTAAGGCACAATTATTTCCTCCCACTGCTATTATCAATCAAGTGATGTGCTTCTTCAGTAGAGCGTACCTCCTATTCGCCATTAATCCATCCATATTATCTGTTATTTTCTTCCCTCAACCGCGTTAAACAATATTATCCCCTCTATAACGGCTGTTGAAATGTACATTGATCTTAAAACCAACATCATGCTCTCCCTGAGCCTTCTCCTAAATTCCTCATTCCTTTCATCTCCCACAATCTCCAGGACATCCGCGTTCGTCTTCTTTTTTACCCACCTTCCCTTCTGCACCTTCCTCCATAACCACATCTCAGTAGTCCGGATCCTATTTTTATTGTATTTCCATGTTTCCTCGTCACACAATACAACTTTTGATATCAGTCTACTCCTTTCCTGGCTTCCCTGCTCAAAAATAATAATATTAATTGATTACTTTTACGAGAAAACGCCACTTTTACCGTCGCAGTTCTGCCACTGACTTAGATGCCACTTAGGGGCATTGATCAACCTCCTATGTACTACCTGGTATATAAATTGTTCCACCTAGCTAGCTTCTGCCCTCCTAATTTTAAATTTAATCTTGCCCTTTTTGTTTCAGAAAATTGTATTACTTAAATATTCTAAGGGTTAATATTCGTTTCACACTTTTCACACAGCTTTTATTATTCTTCTGCCTTTGGCATTCCTCAGTAAGTACGTAAAATGCTGGTATAGCAAGAAATATATATTTTTTAATTTAATTTTATTTCTTGGAAGAGGCAGGCCTCGTATGAGATACATGGGACAGGTTGTGAAGGATGTAAAAGAGAAGAATTACGGCAATATGAAGAGGTTGGCCGATAGAAGAATCGAGTGGAAAGCTGCGTCAAACCAATCCTAGGATTGTTGACAGATGATAATGATGACTAAGAAATATTTATGGCGTTGTGGAGTTTTGAACATGGGTTTCCTAACTTTCTTGGGGAAGATTGTTCGGCGGGAAAACATCATAGGAACGGAATCCTTTCAATGAGCCATCCCTTCCCATGAGCTTCTGAAGTGCCCCGATTTCCTTGTTGATTGCATTCGATTCCGTCGGCCGATTAGAGTCGATACCTCGAGGACACGGGCGCCACTTCCGGATCTCTCAATTGAGTCAGTAGGTGTGGCCAAAACACACTTCGCCTCGATAAATAGAGGTGTGTCGTTCATGAGTGAATCGTTCAATATGAACGATTCATTGGCATGAACCAGATGATTTGAATCATGTTGTACAATCACGTGGTTGATAAAGAACCACATGAGTGATTTGAGTGGAAAAATCTTTTGATTCGTCATGAACGAACGGTGGAAAACAATTTGAATTCTTTGAATCATGCTCGTATTGGATAGAATCATGTGATTCAAGAGTGATCGAGATTGAGGGTAAACAGCGCAAATTTGAATTAAACTGCTTTTACCAGGTATACCGTGAGTTATACTATGGAAATCGTGCTATGGCACTAATTGGTATCAACAAATGCAATCCTGGATAAGAGGAATTGCTCCAAAATGATGGCAATATTGAACATGGAAGTAAGTAGAATCATGAGAAATATCTATAATCTTTTAAGTTAATAATAATATTATTATTAAGTATTTAGGTTATAGGTGCAAACAGAAACTTCACCGCGCTTAATTGGTGTCAATTCAATATTATTGAGCTTAAATACATAGCCAAAGGCTTTATTGTGCAACTCTAAGTTGACTAAACCCAAGGGATCCTTCATAAGCTCTTAACGTAGCCAAAATTTGGACGGAAATGCTTGTTGCGATGAGACACACAGGATAATAAAGAAATTTTGCAGTTTAACAAGTTTCTCTTTTGGATGGAACGCTTTTCCGCACAAGGATCATTAGAATTGATAATTAAGGTTAGTCATTATCATCGGTCAACAATCCTAGGATTGGTCTGACGCAGCCCTCCACTCGATTCTTATGTACGCTAACCTCTTCATATTGATGTATTAAGGTTAGTATCATAAGTTTTATTTCTCTAGAGCAGTCACCAGGCAATTGCTTACCAAATAATTCTATATTTTAAGTCCCAATTTCAAGCGCAGAACTAAAAAATCTAGACACACTCCATTTTCTTCATAATGTTCCATCATTTTCGGTATCATCTGCCAATCACTCGTTCTTTTACAAGGTTCATAATGAACCACGATGAGCCGCAGAAACCATGCGCATTTGCGAATGCCAGATTCATACTCATGATCGTTATTTGCATGGTTTAAAATCAACCTCCATGAACCATAAACTGCAGGAACCATGCGCATCTGCGAATCACGGATTTATGTAGGCTTGTGCGATTACCGATTATGATCATCGATTTTCAATGAAAAAATTTCATCGAAATGCTTCGATGACGATGGCTGTCATCGATCATCTAATAGAGTGTAGGTACACGATGATCGATGGCTATCAATGAATGTCGATGTTCTATGAAGGTCGATGATCGATGAATGTCGATGATCGATGAATTAAGATGATCGATAACTATCGATGATCGGTGCAGATGTCTCGGTTGGCATTGGTGTGCCTATTAAGTGAAGACTGAATTGGGTAAAACTTAATTGAGAAGGACAAGGCCTATTTATTAAAGAGCGAAACAAGCACTAAGTTACAAATTAAGCAACAACTCTTTGTTGTGGTATAATACAATTCAAATATCCGCATTTTCATCGGTGAGTACAAGTCGGTCATCCAACACAACGTTTCCTTCATCGCTGAGGAACCGCTCTGAGGACGTTGAAGTGACAGGAATACAGAGCTATTTCCTCGCGTACTTCTGAAGGCGGGGATACACATCCTTCCTGTCACTATACCAATGTAGGGCGTCCGAAGATTTGGATAAAGCTGGGACCTCCTCGTAATTGAGGAGCTCCGCCAGGAAGGGGTCGTCAGCAGTGGTAGCGTTTCTCGTGTCATCAGCACACCACGACTCATTGACATCAATGATTCGCATCAACTCATCGACATCGATGATTCTCGTCGACTCATCGCAGTCGATGGTCATCGCACCGCGATGACTGAAATCATCGTCGATGACTTCGATTAATCGACTCATTGCACAAGCCTAGATTCATATGCAGATGCGAATGGTACCTGCCGTTCATGGTTCTTGGGGGTGGTTACCTTTGAACCATGTAAAAGAACGAGAAATTGGCATGAACCAAGGCACATGAATTGACTCATTGAAATTAATCGAAATTCCCATCTCTACTAACAGACGGAAAGATCGTAACCCGCGGAACACTTGTAACCAGTCTATTAAATGAATTAAAATTGGAATCATTGCCAATTCGCTGGTTGAAATTAAGACAATTACTTATATAAATTCCAAGATAATATTTTCAGTTGCGTTAAAACTATTTTGCGAACCCAAATAGACTAGACCATAATCACAAAATTGGAGAAATTGATTGCCAAACTGACAGATTCAAATGTCTTTCTTTCCTAGTACAATGGGGGACGTTTACTCGGAACCGAAATCGCAATTTTGTACACAAAATCGTTAAATGGGAACGAAAAAAGAAAAATAGTGAAAAAATTAATCTTCTAACCACAACCATTCACTCATAAATCAAATATGAAAATAAGCAAAAGGTGACGCCCACCGAAAATGCCACTGTGATAACATTGACGTCATTTTCCTCCCGTCCGTGGCTGCTTTCAGGGGAGAGGAAGGGAGTGGAGGGGGATTCTCGGAAGGTCTGCTCGCACAGATGCTGTCGTAAATGCTCCGATTGGCAGAGTCAGCTGTGTCCCCCTATTGCGATAAGGCAAAGTAGCTTCGCGGGCTCAGTTGTGATTGGACGAAGTCAATATACGTCAGAGGTTGCACCACACCCACTTTTCCGAAAGGGTTAAAAACATCAGTTTTTCGCCGCTTATAACTCGGGAAATAATTGACGGATCAAATAACGGAAAAATACTTTCATCTCTATTACATAATATCACTGATATAACATATATAATATTACATATATTATATATGTTATATCGTTTTACATCATCACATGTTATTTTTCATCACATCATTCATCACATCATTTTATATCATCACATGTTATCACATTTTACATCATCATCACATGTTATATCATATACATTATATCATATCATACATTACATATATAATATTACATATATAATATAACATTGAATAAAAATATTCAAACTCTATCAGATTCGGCAATAAAAAATATGGTAAACGATATTATTAGTGATATAAATAGCGGTAAATGTATCTAATACGAGTATAAATGGATAGTAAGTATAGATGGTTGCATGTTGGTATAAGGATTTTAAGCTAACCCAACTGACAGCATTATATTGCATGCTTCCTTTGCTATTTTTAGCTTTAAAAAAATTAATGTTTAGACTAGTGTATTATTACTAATTTTGTTATGCATGATATTTATTGTATGTTTGGTGAGAATTAATCCCCTGCCACACACCTTTATGGTGGTTTTCAGGGTATTATGTAGTGTAACTCCACCGGGTGTTGAACGATAGCGAACGCGAAGGGAAAGCGAGGCAGGCGCGTGTAAGAAGTTTAATGGGGGAAATGAATGAAGTTCACGAGTGAGTTGTGGTTGACCTGAGCCTTGAAACAGACGAGGTATTTCGGACTTCGGCCAGCTGGAAGGGAAGAGGCTAGCTTATCACCGAGGAAGTAGGCGGCGGTCACTATCGGATTGGCAGCGTGTAGGCAAGGAGTAGAGATGGGTAAATTACCGTAATTTTCAATCGATGTAAATTACCGTGGTAAATTACGGTAATTTTCGAAAATTACTGTGATTTTCCGGTAATTTTAAGTTTTGAGCTGCAAACCCTTATCAGAGGACTCAAAACGAAATCAAATAGCATTGAGATATAAATGCCAACGCGTATATCAAACATATCACGACGTTTATGTATAATAACTCATTCAAAAATTCATAACGAAGTTAGCAGCAACACGCAATTTGCCACACCATGAGAAATTTTCGTTCCAAAGACGTATCTCTGCGCAATGTGCATTTGTTATTTTACTCTGAATTAATCAAGAACACAATGTAAACAAAATCGTTTTAGCTACTTAATTTATAATATCACCCATCCAACGATTACTTCGTAAGGAATAAATTTTCTGAAAAAGAACTTTTCTGAAAATTACCGTTTATTACGGTAATTTTCAGGGGTGTTGGTAATTTACGAAAAGTACCACGGTAATTTACGAAAATTACCGCGTTAATTTACCGAGTTACCCATCTCTAGCAAGGAGTCTCTCTCAAGCGACAGAAGGCGAGTGGTCTCGGCAGTCGGCAGAAGGCCGGCAGTCTGTGTGGAATCACGGATGTATCTTTCGCGTTATCGCAATCTTTATCGTTAACGCTTACCCCTAGAGTAGCGCAGGGTTAACAATAACCGTCTATGAAATTCGCTCCACTGATTGTGATAAGCGATTTGAAGTGCTGTGCGAAAAACGAAGAACGGAGATCACGTTCTCTCTGGCATAAGTTAAATCAAAAAATAACGATAACGCTAGCGCACGCCTTGTGAAGATCCATGATCGAGGCCCTGGTCAGCAGAAGAGAGTGTCTCTCTCGTGGTCCTCTGTTAGTAAAGGAGCTTCCCAAGGAGCACTCACGGCCGAATGCTGTAGGGTCGTCGCGAACCCAGTGCTCGGGAGTAGGGCTGTGCGATACCACGATATATTGTCGACGATACTCGATATGCACTTGATATCGGGAGTCGACATTTCGAAACAAGGTATCACGATATGTCGATATCCCGATATGTCAATACCACGATATATCGATATCCCGATATGTTGATATCCCGATATATCAATATCCCTTTATGACAATATCCCGATATGACGATATCCTGATCCCGGTGTTTTTTTCTGTCTCCCTTAATATTCTCTCTGTTTAGCTCATTTTCTCCATAATGGTGGATCGGCTTGAAGTGCTATAAACGGTCTCTTTCTTATAAAATATTACGCTTCCTCAATTGTTAATTATATATTTTAAATTGTCTAATTTGTAATTGTTATTAAGTATTACTTTTTTATAGGGATGGGTCGGTTCGGTTCTTCGGTTCTCGGTTCCACCGGTTCTTGAGCTTAGAACCGGAACCGAAACCGACGCCAAAAATAATCGGTACCGAAAATATTGGCGTGAAACCAGTTTGAAACCTACTCACACTCCGAAATTGGAGACTTCACATTAAAACCTGGTGAAATAGTGTACTTAGATGCTTCAAAGTCGCGAATTATTCTAATTCAGTCTCAGAAAATGATTATTGATTACCTTATCTTACCATTGAGCAATGCAGGGTAAGTGGTAAATTAAGAACCGGAACCGAGAATCGGAACCGTGAACCGAAGTTAAGAACCGAACCGGAACCGGAACCGAAAAAAAGTGGAACCGACCCATCCCTACTTTTTTATCATAAAATTTGGATGTAGGGAATGGAATGGCCATGGTGCCATTTCATCACTGAAAACTTGAATTCAACAAGAAAAGTTCAAATTTGTTTATAAAGTTATTGTTTTTAAACCATAATTCGGAATTTAAAACATTTTCACCGTTCTTCGACCAAGGAAAAATGGTTATATTTCAGCTCATATGGGCCGTATCAAAAAATTGAAAAGAACCTCTATTATCTAAAATCATATGCTCTTTCGCCTTAAGTTATTACCTACCTATATTATAAGTCGATATCCGCTATCCCGATATGTCTATATCACGATATTTCCTATTTATATCGCGAAACCGATATATCGGCGAATCTGCGATATCAGAATGATATCGTCGTGCGATATTCAAACCAGCATACCGCACTGCCCTACTCGGGAGGGACCCGCCGCGCTGGTCGTCCTCTCGTAACAATATCAACGGCAGACCGACGAGAGTCATCAGAAGATTAAGTTCCCCTTTTTACCATCCCGTCAATCTTGGTCAGTAACGACGCTGTGGGACAACCGCGATCGTGATATTACGCGAAATGGCGATGATGATTCAGGGGATTTTAAGTGTGAGCTTCCTTTTTGCCAATTAGTCGAGTGGCTGTGTCCACGCATGCGTTCATTTTTGCATTTCCACTTCGTTTCGCTTTCCTTTCAAGTATTTTGTATTATCGTTGCAATCCACACCCTTGGTTAGTATTTCTGAGATCGGGGGGAGAATGGGGGCCTTTACTCGGAACTAAAATCGCAGTTTCGTACACGAAATCGTTAGATGGAAACGAAAAAAGAATTTCAGTGAAAAAATTAATCTTCTAACCACAACCATTCACTCATAAATCAAAAATTAAAATAAGCAAAAGGTGACGCCCACCGAAAATGCTGCTGTGATAACATTGACGTCATTTTCCTCCCGTCCTTGACTGCATTCAGGGGAGAGGAAGGGAGTGGAGGGGGATTCTCGGAAGGACTGCTCGCACAGACGCTGTCGCAATCATTCCCATTGGCCGAGTCAGCTGTGTGCCCCCCATTGCGATAAGGCAAAGTAGCTTCGCGGGCTCAGTTCTGATTCGACCAAGTCGTCATACGTCAGAGGTTGTACCACGCCCACTTTTCCGAAAGGGTTATAAACATCAGTTTTTCGCCGCTTATAACTCGAGAAATAATTGACGGATCAAAAAACGGAAAAATATGGGTCTTTTTATTTTACAAACTCTATCAGATTGGGCAATAAAAAAAATATGGTAAACGACCCCATTGTGTTACCTTGTGGGTGATAAGTGTATACATTGTTTTCTCATTTTAATAAATGTTGTTCAAAGAATGCAAGCTAATGATTCCCGATTACCACTATCTTCCGTGCGGCGATTGTAACGATGAACCTGTATCACGGCCCGTTCTCCTGCTGCGCTAGTCGGCACTCAAATGTAACCGCAGGTTAGGCGCCCGTACGGCTACGGTAGATGCAGATGAAAGACGGACGGTCGACCGTCTTGATATCCTCCGCTCCTAAGACGTCCCCTAAGACAGCCGAGATGGAGCGCTCATTATGAAAAATTCTACGGCTGATGCGTTAAAGGAGATAAAATAGGGAGGGTTGGGAATAGGTGGGTATATATGTCCACGCGCTGTAAACAAATCCTGGGGAATTTATAATGTTTGAGGGAGTGAGTGAGGGGAGTGGAAAGGAGGTCTCCTTGAGGGAGCCAACGCTAAAGGGTGGATTCATCATCGGCGATGAGTCAACAGAAAAAGGCTGTGAGGGGCGGACAGGACGGATGCGGAATGATAATTAGGTGACGGGTGGAAATGATCGGGTAAACAAATCGTTTGGCCAAGACCGTGATTGTACTGGGTCCTCTATGGGGCACCTTGACAGTCACCTCGATGGTGCGGGGGGCAAAATAGTGAATCATCAGGAGAAATTGGCCAAGGGCATGCAACTAAAGGATAGGGCGCCACGTAGCTAAACAAATCTTGTGCGTACTAATTAAATATTCATTGCATAAAAGCCACAATAATAATTGGTTGAATTTGTAAACATGTCTTAATGAAAAAAGATTTACGGCTGTCGCAGCGAATAGTAAAATAAATTTTTCTCGGGTTACACTCCGGATGATATGGTTAACTGGCACTAACGTTTCGGTCGTCGTAAAGTAATGCGTACATGGACCTAGTCATCGAGACGTTAGTAGGTACCCATTAACTATATCATCTAGTGTGAAACATGAGAAATTTCCACATCATTTAATAAATCAACCGTACTTATTTTCTTTTTAATTTTGCGCAGGAGAGACTACGTAGTTGGGAAAAAACCTTTATGACTTCCACACTTTAAAATTTATTATTCGACCAGGTTTCGTCGAATAGTCGACGTTGTCAGTTATGGTTTTTAAACTTTTTTTAAATTGTTATGTTTTGACTAGAATATATTCATCTACTAATACTTTTTAAGTATGATATGTAATGGATGTTTGGTGCAAACTCTTCCACACAACTTTACCGTGGTTTGCAGGGTATAATGTAGATGTAGATGAATACCATGCAAATCACCGCGAAGGTTAGTGGCAGAGCGTGAAGGATAACTGTACTTGCGCTTCTTAAATGAAACTAATCGGTACGATGCTACTACTTCATGAAAAAATGTTAGACATACATTCTGGAGTCACGTGCAACTAAATGGTTAGTATCTACTATAATGAATAACATTTTACGTAAATTAATCGGTATGACTGTCTATCTCTGTAATCCTGTTTTTCAGATGAAATCTAGCGTAGTACACAGGCGTTCTGAATATTTTTCCAAGGCTATCTGCAAACATATCATCTCGCAATTCACTTAAAAGGTTTATTTTAGATTATTTGCGTTCTGATAGTAATTCCCATCCCAGTTCCTATATTAAACTCGCAACTCTAATAGAAAAATTTAACGAACCTTTAAAAAACACAAGGCCAACCAAGAGGCCCATTGTATAATGTTTCATCCGACGGGTGCTGCCGTTGTACTGAAGTTGGAGAGCTATCCTCAAAGCTGTCAAATAGGGACAATGTTCTTGCGCGGAAAAATATGTCACCTCTGGGAGTGGAACACGGATCCTAGGGTTTTGAGTCCGATACCTTCAGCTAGTTTTCGTATTTAACAATGCAAATTCCGAATAATTTATATTATTCAAATTTCGATTTTTTCAACTATTTGACGTGTGCAAATTATGATGACTAAAGTATTCTGGCTTGTATCAAACTTTGTATGAGTCAATAGTAATGGGGCACAAGAATGATATTTGATTAAACAATGATCCACCCTGCCTGAGATTCTGTCCTGAGAAATCTATAATGGATTTGATTGGTAGTGGACGAGACTTACGTCTGCGTGTTTGAAGCCCTACTTTAATGAGTCTGGCAGGGGGTGAATCAACATCAAATGTGCACTCATCCACGTAATAATAAATGTAACTCTAGTTATCATTGAAACACGCAAGGTAAGCGTGCAGTAGTCATGTTGAAGTGGAATATTAATAAATCCGAAGTATTTTAATGCTTATTAATGGGCTGTGTTAATTTCCTCACGCCTGGTATATTTTCTCTTGCACGTCCTACTTTATTTCCCCTATTACTATACTACTATTACTCTTTATACATCTGCATTTTTTTACGGCCGCAAATTATTCGGCATATCAACACAGACCCCAACTTAACAAAGTCTACGGGAACGAAGGCAAAATTGATGACATCTCAAATTGAAAATTCAAAATTTGAAAATTGGTGTGATACGTGGCAGTTTTGGCCTAAATAATAAACTTGAACGTGTGCAGCGAAGATCGGCAATATTTGCAAAGGGACGGTACGATAATCTTATTAGCGTAACCAATCTATTAAATGAATTAAAATAGGAATCATTGTCACATCGTAGGTTGAAATTTAGACTTAAACTCTTAAATAAATTCCAAGGCAATATTTTCAGTGATGATTTGAAAAATATTTTGCGAACCCCAACTTACTATGGTAGACTGGACCATAATCACAAAATTAGAGAAATTGATTGCCGAACTGATCTGATTGATTGATTGATTGATTGATTCGGCAATCTATTTCTGTAATTTTGTGATTATGGTCCAGTCTACCATAGTAAGTTGGGGTCCGCAAAATATTTTTAACATCATCACTGAAAATATGGTCTTGGAATTTATTTCAGAGATTAAGTCTAAATTTCAACCTGCGATCTGACAATGATTCCCGATTTAATTCATTTAATAGACTGGTTACGCTAATTAGGTTATCATACCGGCCCTTTACAAATCTTGGCGATCTTCGCTGCATACGTTCAAGTTCGTTATTTAGACCGATTTCGTAGGGATCCCATAGACTGGCAGCATATTCCAAATGAGGTCTTGCAAGGGAAAAATATAAATTGGCCTAACAAAAGCATTTGTTGGTGAGGTCACGTTCTTGTCCACTAAGAGTAATAGGTGAAGCCTTAGCTTGCTAGGGGATAAAGATGGGAAAATGGGTCTGAAATCGGTGCCATCAGTGTATCCCCCTCCTTGCCCACCTAAATCCAGCGTGCCGTGGAATAACACGTTGCCATGGGCGCTGATGACGTTTAGCGAGACACGTGCGACGAGTCAAGCAACTATGGTACGACCCATTTTTACGACTCACTCCATTTGTTTATTTATCTTCGGTCCATTTATCTTCGAGTTTCTGCGACAGGCGGCGCCTCGTGAAAATCCATCACCCCCGGAAGCTCCCTCGCGTGCTGGTTATCGTCTGTTTTTTGTTTTTCTTTCGTTCCTTCTCCGCTTGGTGCGCCCTCACGCCCACGTTAACTCGTCTTGGCGTGATGTTTCCCCCCGCATTTGCGATAGGAGCTTTGATTTTTTTTTTCATTTTGAAGTTCTTCGACCTCTTGGCCCGACCCGAATATTTCCTACTCCCCTCCCTTAAGCTCACAAACACACATTCATTATCTTTCAGCTTCAGTACGCCGTACAATCGCGAGTACGCACGACGCTACTCCCGGTTGCGAATCAAAGTTGTTTATGGATACCGTCATAACTAGTTACAGTGGAAATTTTTATTTTATTTCGCTCATTTTTCCGGACATAAAAGTTGGATCGGCTAATTTATTATAATGCGCAATTTCCGTAGTCAAGCGTTATATGTATAAATAATGGTTAAACAGATAGCTGCGATAGTAGAAATAGTTCAAGAAAAGTCATTAAATCCAAATTTTTGCTTGTTTCTGTTACCTTAATTAGTTGCTTAGTGTAAATTTGTGCCTTAGTGACAAATTTACAATAGGCATTGGATATATCATTACTTTGGCAAAATCTCACTGTTATCATTCTACTGCCTGCTCATCCTAAGAATATCTGTCACATTCTAAACTCTCACCTATCTAATCTTCCCTTCCTTTTGTCCCTGCCCCTCCTAACCAACTACCCCTGACCGAACTTCCGACTGTTCTTCACTGACCATTCTTTGTATTTCTACAAGCATCATTTTTTTACGCATGCTTTATTTCAGTGTTCGCGTATTTGTTCGTATATTCGTGTGTTTGCTTCGCAATAAAATCAAATAAAATCGTGGTAAGGCCGTAACGCTCCGGCCTGACTACTAAAAGGTTGCTAGTTGGCACCCCACCTCGGATGTGTGTTCTGTGCATGTCTGAAAATTATATTAAAGATTGAGCTAGGCTAGACGGTGCGATGTTAGCAGTTGGATCACTTTAAATTTAATCTAATACTATTTTCACAGGGACTTTAACAATGATAAAATGTTGGAGGCTCCTCGATGAAATCTTGAGGATCTCTTTTGGAAGGACATAAGTTTCTCCTTCCAACATTTTAATCCCTCGTAATGTTGATTGCTTTTTCCGTAATATGAACCCATGTAACCTAGTTTAGGTCAGTTACGTAGGTACCTGTCATGTCTGAGGCTACTGTTCAACATTATCCTCGGGTTTGAATGTAGATTCTGGCCAGGAGATCGATAAGGTTTATAATTTAAGGGAAATGTTAGATGTGTGGATGTAATCTAACCAGTTGAAATGCCTAATAACCAAAGGCTGTCTAGTCTATTGACACAACTGGGGGTTTGTATGATGCTCAGATGGGTGGTGTAGGAGAAATTGCCTCGTCATGCTTCTCCGAACTGGAGACCACAGCAAAATTCAGTATTCGTTTGTCCTTTGTTTCCTCAAAATGGTAATTTTCATTCATGTTTATCATGAATTATTGCGATGCTTATTCCTGGTTATTTCCCTAGAACGTAAATTTACGCTGCATGAAAATTATGGTCAGTGCCCAACCCCAACGACTCCGCCTTCTTGCTTGCATTTTGGTTTGCTTTCATCTCTGTCATTAAAACATAAGTGCATGCATTAACGATCATGTTTAATGATGAATCTCCTTTCTTCCCTCTTTCAGAGAACGCTGGGAGTGACCCTTCACACTCTCTCACAACCCGGAATCGAACTTGGACGTGAGGGATGTTGGTAAGTCTGGACCTCTCCCACAGTAAATATTCAACAGTCCTGCCGCCTCGACTAGACTTAAATACCCATCTTTGGGGCGTAACCCCTTTGTTTACGAAAGGAAAATGACGCAGTGGTCTTTAAAGCGAGTTGTATATATTCTTTCCCCCTTTTGTTTGCATCCCGTATTCTGTTTGTCTCCCCGCTCTTCTCGTCTGCATATTTTTCTCCTCCTTCCTCTTATTCTCCATGTGGAACGTGTGCACAAAATAGAGTTGGAGCCACTGCCCGGAAGGCTCACGTTCCTTGAGGAAATAGCTTTGGAATGATTAGGACCAAACTTTTTCCTTACCGTGGGCAACGGCATAGGAGCTATTTTAAACGACTCAGTCATGACCACAACGGATGTTTGATCTTAGTCGTACCCCGGTTGCCGTAGCTAGGATGACTGAAAGGTAATTTTAGGCAGGCCACGTTTTCGCTATATTTCAGATAATGCTTCGGAAGTACTAACAATAACATTCATGATACATTGTACATTTACATAAGAAAGCCGATTGTGAACATTGATTATCTTTGCTCGTAGGTTTCCGCGGCGTTAGTTTGATGTTCTCTGCTTTTTTCGGGATACGTCCGCGTCGTTTGACAGTTGTGACAACAGTTTCGCCAATTTTCCTGTTGGCGTCTTCATATCGAATTGATTATCTTGTTCTATAAATGCATATTCTCGTATGATCTGCGTTAATTCTTCATGGGCTTCATGGGGAGGAAAGGGAACACTTGTCTTACCTTGAGACATGATGCTGTGATAAAGGCAATTTGTCGAGGAGTCCAGAAGAGAGGCAAACGAGAAGAATGGCAAAGCAAGGCCACGTGCGAGGAATATGGAGCAAATAGTGAACGCTTTAAAAGAGAATAATGATGCGGATATGAAGAGGTTAGACGATACTAAGATTGAGGTGCTGCGTCAGACCAATCTTAGGTTGATGACAAGTGATGATGACTGGGTCACGGAATAAAACACTCCGTCTAAAAGTTTGCCCCCCAGTGATTATAACGATGCCTCCTAAGAAATATGCATTATGAATATGGATGATCCTCTTCTTGATAATGAAACCCCTCCATCTTCTGTTCCATGAGATTTCCATATGCTTGAATCATTCTTCTCGCTCCCTCGGCCAAAGTTTCAGCTTAATTGCTGCATATAGAGCTCACGTAATTGCTATCTTCGGGGTCCTTTTCTCTCCCTTGACTTCGAAAGGAAAGGGAGGAGAAGAGAACCAACGAACACCGTTCACTTTGAAGTGATCTCTTACCCTTGATTTCGGGAGTGAAGTATCATTCATAGTTTGAGAGAGACAGATTTAACTCCAGTTTTCCTTCTGCTCTTCTCTAACAGCAGGAGTTAATAGGAGATGAAGTTTCGGCTAGAATACTGACCATCCATCCCGAATACCATGGTTCGAATCCCAAAATGGATAGATTTTTTTTATCTGAGGCGTACCGGTTTTCGCAGAGTGCTGTGTGGAGAGTTCTTCTAGTTCAGTGGCTGCCGTGGTCAAAGTAACTTTAGGAAAGCCTTAGTAAACCAAAGTTTGCGGGTTCCATCTTGGATGATGTACATACGTTGTGATAGTCTTAGGATTATCTTAGGTTAAGTGGCGCGATGTAACTTAAGCTGTTGCGGCCTCACTTATTTTTCTGTGTTCCGTAGGTCCAATAGGATTAACCATAGTGGATCTTTTGGCGCATTTAGTTTTGGACCAGAAAAATAGCGACGATCAGTTTCTCTCTTATCTTACTCGTACTCATTAATTCCTTCCTCTTGCTAAATAATCAACTAAACTAGAAATTACGATGAATAGAAGCGAGGACGAATGAAGAGGTGTTGCTATTAGTTAAGGAAGAGAGAAGTTATATGGAATATGATGGAATGAGATACAGCGAGTTATAGGACAATTAATGAAGTATAATACCATTCCTAAGGTTGTTATTGTAGTTAGAATGCTGGATAATAGTGGAAGTTGGATGAAAGGAAAAGCATTTTGACGAACTGAATGCGTCATTTGCCGGTCTGAAGAATGAGAAATGATAGAGAAGAAACTGTTTGTAAAATACATAGTATCTTCATCTATATTTAACCCCGCGAGCCGATAAAAGGGCGTGCGACAGGGTGGTATCATGACATCCCCATCCGCAAAGATGACATTTTGCTTGAAAAACATTTGTTGATATTCTTATATAAGTATGGTTGAGGGTTCACAATCGACAGTTCAAGAAAAAGGCGTAATATTATTACCTAATTATGGCCTTTTGACAGGGAGGGTATTATATCACCGGTCGTACCTTAGGCACATGAACCTAAGCTGGAAATTATAAAGTACATTTAAACAATATTCCGTCGGTGGTGCTAATTCATTTGCTGAATATTTTAATAAATCATGGTATTTCCGTGAGGTTTTTCTCTTCTCTCCATCATCTGGAACTTTTCCTATGCTCCCCGTGGCCTACGTAGCTTTTTCTCCCGCTCACAACATCTCTCGCCGTTGCCCTCCCCTCAAATCCAACCCATGTCCGTATGGATGGCTGCAGAGATAACATCGGTCTGCCGACTGCTCGGGTCGTAATGCAAGGGTTGCCGTCTCTCTGGGCCGGGGGGTGGTGGGAGGAGAGGTGGGTTTGGAAGCGATGGGAAGGGGTAAAATTAGAGCGAAACAAGAGGACCGGTTGTGTTGCCATCCCCTCCTCCCGACTCCGAAGTTCTTCTCTTCCACACCCCACCCCCTGAAGCTTCCCCCTCCCCCCTTCCACCCCGCAGCCTTCACACTCCCTATTCCTCAATCTTCCAACCCTGCGCTGCGGGCTTTAAATCTGTATCTTCCTCAGTCACCCCTTCCAATTTCTCCCCAGGCTCTTCTATTCCTCCGATCCCTTCAAGGGGTCGTTCCAGTGCTCTCTGAAAGTGAAGCAGGTCAAGTGTTTTTTCTTCCTTTTAGGACTTTTTAAGCAATTTTTAAAGAAGTTCTCATGCTCCGCCTCGTTCAATATCTTCGTGGAACACTTTTTGTGTCTCATAAGAAAGTATGATGGCTTTTTTTCATTTGAGTTCTACGATATTACCGTTAGGAGAAATGGTAGTCCAGTGAGTAGAGCGCTCTGCTCCTGGCAGTAGACCAATATGCTTTCCCTTTCATTCCCATCCTCGTAGGTTTACTCCTGAAGTCTGAAGCGCCTAATAGTGCGGAAGCAGACTTAAAAACACAGATGAATATTGACAGCATATCATGGTTTACAAATCGAGGAGAAGCCTCCGTCGAATACAGTTTGACCCAATGGATGTGATTTTCTGGGTAATATGTCTTACAACGATCTGGTACCCAGATAACTGGACCTGATCTTCTTACCTATTTTATGAATTTCACCCTTCGTCAAGCATACGTTCACAAGCACACTTTGTGAGTTTTACCCTCAACTACTTGACCGACCCGAGGGTTGGGCTCTGAAAGTGTTTTTCTTGACCAAATCAGTGTTCGGGAAGCTTGGACTCTTTGAGTACGGCCATGTGGCTCTTAAGTAAAATTGAAAATGAGAATAAAATTATTGTAGTTTCGTGTATATACGCATGCATTGGCATTAGTAAGTGAATTTATGGTAGCTTCATTTGCTCTTGTCAATTCGGAAATGTTTTAAACGATAAACGGTTAGTTACGAAGGGGGTAGAGATACTTTTCCTATGTGAAATTCAGATCTGGTTGCTCACATTGATTGAAGCAAATGAAAGAATGTTAAGTGCGAATTTCTCTTATTTTGCAAAAGGTTTAATTAATATAATTGCTTGTTATAGAATCACTAAATCGATCCCTTCTCTGCAAATATATATTTATGGCTCCCCAGTAATTTTTAAATTCTTGTGACGGTTAAGTTAGCAAAAGTTTGCCGACCCCTGGACCAGATTCTGACGAACTGTAACTCTCAATAATCAAAAGAGTTGCAGAAATGTAATGGAAATTGAGTGAATGCCTGAATTGACATAAATATTCGACTCTAGGTACCTATTGTACCACGGTCATCGTGCATGTACTATCTGACCGAGAACTGAGGCTATTTCCGCCAAGTGGACACGCCAATCTAATCAGAGATCATTGTGCATAGCAGTATTATTGATATTATGCAGTATTATTATTGATAGCAGTATTATCATTCGCGTAAAGAACGACGTTTAAAATGTACCCATATGGCATTCCTTTTAACCTTGTTTTTCTGATCCAGTAGAGCATAACGGTACTAACGTTAAAACGGAGCGTTTTTCACATCTCATTATTATCACATTTCTACTGTAAATTTACTTTTAAAACTGTGTGGAGTGGTTATGAACAAATAATCCTGGAGGCATATTGATTGAATGATGGTTTCCTATCGGCAAGGGTAAATTTCGTTTGAGCTTCTCATGAAGGTCCAAGATCAAAATAACATCACACGGGTGACACACTACACAAATATTATACAAATATTTGTAGATGCACGCCATACTTTCGAGAAAATGTCAGAAGGAAATGCAGTAATTAGTAAGCACACTCATAAAATTGCCGGCCATGATACCCAGGTCGGTGACGAGCTGGCCTGTTGACTCAAAGGTCGCATGTTCGAATCCCGCCTAGGGTATTGTTGTATTTGTCCCAGGATAAAGTTGTAAATTTAGACGGCGCAACATAATGTTAGCCATTGTTGGGCCTAAAACTGGAGACTACTACTAACACTTCTCATAAAACTTAACCTACCTTAGTGTCCTCTCTGGCCGTAATACGATCGATGAAATTCTTTATTGAATCGATTTTCTATAGATCGTGAGCCAGCCAATGTGCATGCTCATGGTCGAAGAGCTTGGAAGCCAACCTCTTAATTGGCCGGGGCTTTAGAATATGCTCACCGCTGAAGATTTCCTCATGCTGAGATATGATATTCAAGTCCAGGAAGATTTTTAATTGCTCTCAACGGGTGTTCCTTCTTGCTCAAGCCTTCGCACACACATTTTCCATTCCACCTGAACATTTTCTCAATCCGAGGCCATTCCTTTTCTCTCATCAATGCTACTCCATTAGTTTCAGCTACGAAAGAAATGCATTCGTACGCTCATCATAATGCGAAGCAGTGCTTACGCCATTTGACCGGGAAAATGAGTTTTGATCGTACAGACGCAGTGAGTAAAAATAACGATTAATTTACTCCACCTTGCGATGAATTTGACTTTTCCAGGAGTTTATGATTTATGTTAGCTTACTCAACTTTATTGAAAGTGAATTTCATTTGCAATCGATTGAAGGAGAAGCTGGGTTTCATTAATGTGGCTGATATATCATTATAACGTGTTCTTGATTTTCTTCTCCTAGTCAGTCCTTCTCGCTTAGGTTGAATTCGCATTTCAATATTGCTTTTATTTACGTATTGAAAGGGGCCATGCTTTCACCCTTGCTTCATTGCCATAAAGAAGCATGCATCTGAAGCATGCTTCTTTATGGCAATGAAGCATGGTTGATAACAGCAGTTTGACGTATTTGAAATATAGTGACAGCAAAGAATGACGAGGATGAAATGGATCTAAAAGTCTGGAAAAGTCTTAAAAAGAGTGGGAGAAAAGAAAAGTCTCCTGCAAACTTTAAAAAGAAGACGGAGAAGATCAATAAAAATAAAACCAAGGTATTGGTATGCAGTAGGAGAAAGAAGTAGGGACCAATGTTAAACTAGGAAAACAAAAAATCGAGGAGGTGGAAGAGTTCTGTTGCCTGTAAAGCCGAGTAACCAGCGATGGACGAAGTTAAAGAGATATTGCCAGTAGAATTGCCCCTGCGAAAAGGGCATTAGACCAAATTAGACCAAATGGAGTTGCAAAACTTACAGCTGCAAATACAAGCGTGGAAGTGAGGAAACATTTTATTAGAATATACATCTGGAGCATTGCGTTCTATGGCAGCGAATCATGGACAATATCAGCAGCAGAGAAGTCCAGGCTGGAAGCATTTGAAATGTGGTGCTACTGAAGAATGATGAAAATAAAATGGATCGATCGACTGACAAACGAATAAGTCTTAAAAAGAGTGGGAGAGAAGAGATGTCTACTGAAAACCTTAAAAAGTATACGGGACAACTTGATCGGCCAACTCTTAAGACACGATGGCCTGATGAAGACAATCGTCTAGGGAAAAGTGAACGGGGAGAATAGAAAAGGCAGGCCTAATAAAATTAAGGATATAGATTGTAGGAAAAGGCAGGCCTAATAAAATTAAGGAGATAGATTGCAGGACGGACAGGTTTAAAATGTCATTTTTCCCACGTACGATTCGAGATCAGAACGTTAGACATCGCGTAAATCGGTAATAATTATAGAGGTAACATTATAGAGTAGGTCGATGGTATTTTTTATTTCCTGCATGTTCAAATCAATGTGATACTCGCATGCATTGCTCTTAGCATTCCCTGGATTTCATTTGTTTTTGCATGCATGAGTATCTATTACATTGGTGTCGGATTTCAAGTCATGCATGGTATTCTTGGGTGTGTCCTGCATGATTGGGATTTGGTAGTTTTCTCCCTAATTACTTTTAAAGGTGTGGTGTTTGTTTTGTTCATTTTTATTTGTTGTGTCATTGTTCCTGGTGTGGATGCACCCCCTGCCACACACCCTCGAGGTGGCTTGCAGGGTATGTCGTAGATATAGATAGATATAAATATAAGACTTCTCTTTTATCCCACTCTTCTTAGAACTTTCTAGTCACATACTCGGTCGATCCATTTAATCTTCATCATTCTTCTGTAGCACCACATTTCGAATGCCATGAAAAAAATGATCTGCGCTCCATTGTTAATTTTCACATTTGCTCAATAGGCTTTCATTTGTGAGATTGCTGACTTATACTAACATGTGCCAAGTTCGGTAATCAAATTTTTTAACTTATTCTTCCACAGTTATAGCCAGTTTTAGAGGCTAGATCTTATGGATGTTGGATTTAGTTTAATAATAATAGAATTTGGTCAATAGTTGAGAAAATTGTCTCAGAGTTTCATATTTCCATGAAACGTACAGTTAAAATGTTGAAATGGTTGAAATTGTTTTCTAAGCTTGAAGGATATTCAGTGGATACGTGGAACGATTCCAAGGAAAGGAACATTTTTCCTTGTTAGAGTGGTAGATTCTTCATAAGCATGAAGATATGAATTAAAAACTGCATTTCTAGGCAAAAATCGACTCACATCTCGCACGATCTCTTGCATCGAGCTTTTCTTGCCTTGCTCGTCCAGATATTCCCTTAGGGCTTTCGAAAGAAAACACCAGCTGCAGTGAAACGAGAAGTTGAAAGTGACAGCCGTGATTAATAGTAAGGTCTACGTGACACAACTCGGATTCAGATGTTATCGTGTAAATAGGATATAACTGGTATTCGCGCTTGGTTTGTCTCGTTAAATACACTCCGGAGGTATTGATTTAGAGACGGAATTATCTTCCTACTGCAACGTGAAAAGAGAGAGAATAAGAACACTGTGGCTCATGAGTTATTGCTCATGACTCTGGTGCTTAGCGTCATAAACGTCATTTTCCCACACATAACCTAAATTCTCCTTTCACCAATTATGTTCTGCCAAGTGGCTGGAATTACATTTTGGTTGACCGAAGAATGTAAAACTACTAACGCAGTGTTCGAGTTCATGAAGAGATTTATTGGACAAAATCTCAGCACTAAATAAGCACTAGAAATATTTAAATAAGAGTTGCACGGTATCTGCTCCGCATTACTTATTGTGGGGTAGGAGATGTATTGCATCTGAAGTCGCAATATTATTACAATAATTTAGTTTGATTAAAGTGGAATATAATGCTCAGTTACTGAAAGTATGATATTCTTACCCTTCGATAAGGCATTGATGGCGTTGATTCACCACCTTGTGGAGGCTTTCAGGGTAAAGTGTAGATGTAGATTTCCTTTATATACTTGGATGCGATGTCAACTGTCATCTAAATCAAAGTGTTGGCTACGAAGAAAGGCTAGTGATTTTGTTTTCTAACAGTGTTGTATTGTTGAGTGTTTGTCTACGATTTCATTTCACTACGCCTATCCGGACACAAAACCTTCGTTTAAAATTGTTATAGAACAACTCTCTTGTGTCTGCTGCACCCACCGCGGTAAAATAGTCTATTACATCCTGATATGATAGTCTCACATCATGAAGATTGCTGATTCGATTCTCATCTTAAGCAAGAGTGTTATGTACTTCGTAGGTCATCTTAGGTCAGACGGTGAGATATAATCAGTTAGCGAATTTTAAACAGCAATTCTTCTTTTACTGGCTCTGTAGACGACGAATAAGGAGCGGGAAAAGAGACCAGCGGAAGGTGGATGCAGAGCTCGGTGGAAATATTTGCTTCTTCTTTCCATACTTGGAGTGCTATAGGAGATATTTTCACAGGGTTGGGTTTGGGAGCATGAGTATGACATGGGAGATTCAATATTGAGACTCCCAAGAGTCAACGCAGCATTATGGGATCTGAAATAAATAAGGCTTCTACGAAGAATGATGTTCCTGCCGAGCTAATTATAACTTAAGATAGAGGGACCAGCTACACAATGCCATCTCCAACATATACTAAACAGGAGACATACCCACATACTTCGAGGGGAACGTCATCATCCGTATTTCCAAAACGAAGAGAGCAGATAACTGTGAAAACCAAAGGACTGACGGTATCTGCCTCGAAGATATTAGCAAGGGCCATTTACGAAAGAATAAAATGATAAGCTGAGTTCCTGGATGAGGGCCGACTTGGATGCAGGAAAAGTAAGGGTACAAGAGGAGCAATATTGGCCCTTAAGCTGCTTATTGAGAGAATAATGGAACAAGCTGACGTTCATTGCGTTTCTGGATTTGGAGCATTTAATGAATTGAAATTCACTGATGAGCATTATTCTGAATGGAGGAGTGTCACACTGTAGGAGTTATACAACGACCAAAGACTTATCCACAGTCTGCTTAAAAACCAGGTAACTGTGATAAATCTGAACACTATGGTAGGAAATAAAGAAAGGAGTTAGAAATGATTGTGCATTGCCTCCCGTAGTCTTTTATGTATATCGAGAAAGCCATTGCATAAGTCAAAGAGAAGGCTTCAGGACTAAATATACTTGGAGAAAAATTGCCATGCTGCGTTTCGCTGATGACATAGCGGTGATGGAAGATAGAGAAAGACTTTTGAAAAAGACTAGTTAATATGGAAAAGTCATTGGCCAGATATCACCTGAAGGTCAATAAAAAGATAACAGAGGTATTGGTGTATATGGTAGAGGAGAAGAGGCCAAAATCAATGTTGAACTTGTAAAACAAAGGCTTGAAGAGGAGAAAGAATATTGTAATTTAAGAAGCCAAGTAACCAGCGATGGAGGAAGTAAGAAACAAGGTGTCAGTAGAGTACCCCCTGCCACACACTTTTATGGTGGGTTGCTGGGTATTATGTAGATATAGATGTAGAGTAGTCCAGGGAAGAGGGCATTCTACCAAAATAAGAATCTACTTACGGCTAGAAATACAAGCATGGAGGTAAGGAAATGTTTCATCAGAGCTTATGTCAGGAGCACGCTACTTTATGGCAATGAGGCATGGACGATACATATACATCTACGTAATACCCTGCAAGCCACCATAAAGGTGTGTGGCAGGGGGTCAACTCACACTAAACATGCATTACATATCATGCATATAAAATGATTAGTAATTATATTCTAGTCTAAACTTCACAGTTTAAAAAAAGATAAAAATAGCAAAGCAAGAATACAAAAACATGCTGTCAGATGGGTTAGCTTAAAGCCATTAACCAACATGCAACTACCTATGCTATCCACTGATACACTTGTATTTATGCTATTGGATATATTTACAGTTATTCACATCCCTAATTGTACGCGGAAAGAAAAGCATTTGTATCTGTCAGTTTGACCGTCTATTTATCTAATTTTATGGCTATGGTCCAGTCTACCACAATAAGTTGGAGATCTCAAAATATTTTTACGTCATCAGTGAAAATAATATCTTGTTTTTTTTTAATTGCTTAAATTTCAACCTACGATCTGACAATGGTTCCCATTTTAGTTCATTTAATAGACTGGATACGCTAATGTAGTTATCATACCTCCCTTTACAAATTTTGTCGATCATCGCTGCACACGTGCAAGTTCATTATTTAAACCTATTTTATATGGATATCATATACAGGGCAGCGTATTCAAAATGAGGTCTAACAAGGGAAAATGAGCTAATTTCTCGTGTATGATCGTCACGTTTTCCCAATAACCTTTTTTTTTTAAATCCCAGTTGATAGTAGCACCAGAGAAATCCAAGCTGGTAGCATTTGAAATGTGGCGTTAAAAAAGAATGATGAAGAGCGACCAAGTGACTGAGAAAGAAGTCCAAAGAAGAGTGGAGAAAAGAGAATTTTTCTAAAAATTCAAGAAGAAGAAAAGGGGTAACCAAATCTGCCATATCTTGCAACAATGGCGTGATAGAGACAATCGTCGAGGGAATAAACTGCGGGGAATGGAAAAGAAAGGCTTCGCACAAGCAAGTGGTTAAGGCTGTGAAAGGGAAGAATTATGCAAATACGACGAGGTTATCTGATGGGAGAATCCAGTGGAGGGCTGCATGAAACTTATCTTAGGATTGTTAGTCGTGAAGATGATAGACTGAATATTTTGTATGAATTCTCAACCAATGTATTTTTTCAGCCCCGCGAAAAAATTTTTATGAACATTTTTTTCTTTGATTCTAACTGACACATTAGAAATGCATGTAACCAAATTGATATCATATAATTATCATTCTCTCGATGCACTCTAAGGGATGTTATGAATGCCATTTGGGCGAATGAGTAAGTGTTCATGCTGGTTGTCTACTTCGCAGATACTAATGTACCGATAGTTCCTCTTAACCTATTTCAACGTTAGAGAAATAGTTGATCGGTGCAATCAGCTGGTTAGTTTTATTCTACAGCACGTGTTTCAATGCCATCATCACGTTCATATCAACCCATATATTCCGGTGACACATATATTGGTTAGACAGAGGGGTAATTTTAAAGAATATTTGAAATTACCAGGTTTTATCACGTACTGGAATTTCTAGCTAGGAGGTGGTTGATGAGGGAAATTGGTTCTGAGTTATCGGTTGTGGAGGAATAGTTTGGGTGATTTTGGCACAATGGTGCCACACTTTACCTCAAACCCCGGAGTTTCTCTTACGGTCTTGCAGGTGCTTTGCATGGCTAAAAATGCCTCATGAGGTCGCTGGATTGTAGAAAGTGGCCTTTATTGGTCTTAGGGGAAGGTTTTATTTGATTTGTTAAACCCTGGTCCCAAATACGGTAATTTAGTCCACCTCTGTTAATTTCCCTCATTCTGTGGGGTCGAGATGATCTGCGATATCGCTAAATTATGTCGTTTTGTCATTTAATTTTTTTTTCCACAGAGGAAGTTGATAGCCGTTACCCGTAGCGATATATACATATAATAGCGTATAAGTCCTTGTCTAAATTCTCTTGGGTGTGCGAGATGCTTGGCGCTCGATGAGTCATGGAATCGTAAGCTGCGACTTTGTGGAACATGGTGGAAACCAGAGTAGCGAGAGTGTGGATGAATGACTCGATAGGCATGTACGGGGTTTAGGAATATGGCAAAGTTTTGTTAGTTATTAGTCGTAGAAATGTTAAGGTCTAAGAAATTTCACTGTCCCTCTAACTTTGTCTCCTTAATAAAAGCAATGCGTGAATGAAGAGTATTTAAATTGGGTAAAAACCTGGATACTGCCGATGGCGACCTGTGCAACAAGATAACTAATAGCAAAACGGAACCAGTAGCAGATGTTGTTTAACATGTTAAAATCAGAATTAAAAATATTTAGTTTTAGGTGAAAGTTAGAAATTTTAAAATTAACCAGTGAACACTATCAGTTTTCTGTTTTTTTTTACGACGCTGTTTCACCATATCACACCTGATATATCATCATCGTCAATAATCCTAGGATTGTTTTGACGCAGCCCTTCACTCGATTTTTCTATCGGGGAACCTCTTCAAATTGGCGTGATTCCTCTCTTTTACATCCTTCAAGACCTGTTTCATATATCTCATATGAGGCCTCTCTTTTCCAATCTTCCCGTTCACTTTTCCCTCCACGATTGTCTTCATAAGGCCATCGTGCCTTAAGATATGGCCGATTAAGTTGTCCCGTACTCTTTTTAGAGTTTTGATCAGACTTCTCTTTTCTCCCACTCTTCATAGAACTTCCTCGTTACTTACTCGGTCGATCCATTTAATCTTCATCATTATTCTGTAACACCACATTTCGAATGCTTCCACCCTTTTTTTTCTCCGCTGCTGTTATCATCCATGCCTCACTGCCGTAAAGAAACAACGCCAGATGTTTTTTCTGATGAATTGTTTCCTTATTTCTACGTTTGTTTTTCCATTTACATTTTTATTTTGTAGGAATCCCTCTTTGCATGCGCTATTCTAATGACTATCAGTTTTTCATATTGTTTTAAGGATTCTTTAGAGTAATGAAAGTAAATTAGAGCGGTACTCATTCGCAATTTATTGCTACGAAACTAATAGTAATGAGGGGGTAAGCGAATAAGCTGTAAGTCATGTTAAAATACATCTCTTGCCAAGCACTGTCAAGGTTGGTCGTAGGATGTATAGAGATATCTATACTGTAGATGTTAATTGTAGTTCACTCCAGATGTTTCCCGACTGCGCCTCTTAACATCTGCGAGCAAAATTCCTTCCAAAGGCTCCCAGGACCAGACTATCTTGCCATCCTCATTTCCTTCTCAAAGAGCAGCGGGGTAATCCACTATCCAAGGCGTCCATTATCGGATTCGTCGATTATACAGTAGCCGCCAGGTATGTGCCCAATTAGACATGCGATCATAATGAAGCGTTAGTGGTTTTATTGTTTGTCTCTTGTTTTTTACGACCTTTGCGACGTAGAGTTGTAAAACTCGTACCTTTCCGTTTATTACTACGAGATGTCCGTCCAATCAAGATATAATAGTAACCAGTGCGTTGCTCTTTTTTGTCGAGGGAACCATAGAAAAAAATGAAAGGGTGATGCGAAACGTGTCATTTATCTACTAATGCTCTTAGTGCGGTTGTGAGCGATAAAATTATGCGTGGTATTGTGGGGGATAATGGCACCTCGTGGATTGCTTTTGCGTCCGCGGTATCGCGTTAAGTGGCGCTTAGCGTATGTTGTAGGGGGCTAATGATACTGAACGGCTCGTGCGAAGAGTTTCCAGTCATTTGCGAATTTTATGGTTTGGGTTCATGCTGCAACCTTGGTCGCATTCGTCTGCTTGCGTGGGTTTAACTGTGTGATGTTTGCGTGCGTTTTCTCGGTATTAGTAAACACACAATCATTTTCGTGAAAACATGACCAGAGTGTAAATATCATACATCTACATCTACATAACACCCTGCAAGCCACCACGAGGGTGTGCGGCAGGGGGTGATTTCTCACCAAACATGCACTACATATCATGCATTAAAAAGGAATAGTATTATTATAGTAGTCAGAACAACACTATTTAAAAAAAAGATACAAATTGCTAAGCAAACATGCAAAAACATTCTGTTAGTAGGGTTAGCTTTAAGTACTCATACCAACATGCAGCTACCAATGCTATTCATTGCTACTCTCTGATAGGACATATTTACCGTTCTTCGTATCTCTAATTGTTCGAGGGAAAAGGACATTTTGAATCTATCAGTTCGGCAATCAATTTCTCTAATTTTATGAATATGGTCCAGTCTGCCATAGTAAGTTGGGGTTCGTAAAATATTTTTAACATCATCACTGAAAATATTGCCTTGGAATTTGTTTAAGAGATTAAGTCTAAATTTCAACCAAATCATACTGTTAAAGGTTATTTTATCGAGTCTAATAATAAATACCATTTCCCGGTTTTTTGGTTTACGTGTCTATTTCCATTACGTTTCTCTCCCTAAGGTTTTCAAATCAGCTGAATTTGAAGGATATAGCCTAAGATTATCGGTATAATATGAAGTTTCCCATGCACGTATTCGCTTTACTTGATGCGATTTTCACTTTACATCTCTTCAAGACTCAGATTGCTATGTGACAAGCATCTGGTGAAAATGCGCTTGGTAGAAATGAAGAAGATATTCTCTTTCTACTATTTTGATTTCTGATCACGTTTGTTGACTTTTTATTCCTGTGTATCTCTGGAATGCGGAGTAAAATAATCTTCCTCTTTTCATCATTTATTCCACACATAAAATTCAAAACTAAACAAATGCTAATTTTGATTCTCCTCAAAACATTAGGTATTGCTTCTCGTTACACAGGGTACCTAAAACCAACATCTCTGAAATGGCTTCGCAACGTTTGTTTACCAAGAATTGCTGCAATAAATTTTTGAAGATTTAAAATTTTCCACTGGTGATTGGGTGTGGATAGATTCGTTTGGCTATCGTCGGAAGGACACTTGTAATTGAGCATCATCTAGGAAGGTAATGGGCATTAAAAATGTGGTTTAGAGATGTGGTAATCTCCCCCACCGAAGAAAGAATTGGCGGTGCGAATTTAGGAGAGAATAGTGGTAGGAGAGAAGATTCGTTTTGCTTTCTTAGGAAGGCCACCTGTAGTTGAGCATCAGCTGGGAAGGTAATGGGCATTAAAAATGTGGTTTCGAGATGTGGTAATCTCCTCCACCGAAGAAAGAACTGGCGGTGCAAATTTAGGAGGGAATAGTGGTAGGAGAGAAGTAAACCATTCTGTCAACAATGTATGTACCTAACCGGCAGACTACATGAGCAACCTCCCCAATGGTTTACTCGGAACCGAAACCGCAATTTTGTACACGAAATCGTTAGATGGAAACGAAAAACGAATTTTAGTGAAAAAATTAATCTTATAACCACAACCATTCACTCATAAATCAAAAATTAAAATACGCAAAAGGTGACGCCCACCGAAATTATGCTGTGATAATATTGACGTCATTTTCCTCCCGTCCTTGACTGCTTTCAGGGGAGGGGGAAGGGAGTGGAGGGGGGTTCTCGGAAGGTCTGCTCGCACAGATGCTGTCGAATTCGCTCCCATTGGCCGAGTCAGCTGTCCCCCCCCCTTTGCGATAAGGCGAAGTAGCTTCGCGGGCTCAGTTGTGATTGGATGAAGTAGATATACGTCAGAGGTTGCACCACACCCACTTTTCCGAAAGGGTTAAAAACATCAGTTTTTCGCCGCTTATAACTCGGGAAATAATTGTCGGATCACACTCTAGTATGCTCTATCCATAGGATAGAGCATACTAGAGTGGGATTTGTGTCGAATCAGACATTCAGTTATTTAGTTAATCGAGAGAGACAAGGGACAGCTAAGGTCACATGCGGCATATAGATTAAGCGGTGTAGAGATATGGATAGGAATATTTCAAGGACGGGTGATTTGAAACCCTACCTCCGTTTTTAGCATACTCGGCCGTATCTGCTTTAGCATAAGAAAGGTGTCAAAGGGGCCTCCGTTAGACGTCCCATCCGACGGACGGAGTATTAAAACTAAAAGTACTCTCCTCTTAGTATTCAAATTTGGACCGGTTCACCATTGATAAATCTCCGCATCAGCTAGGATTCAAACGCCGGGTCCTCAGATTTGGAGGTCAATACTCTAGGAATCGCAGCAACCCGATCACCGTGTGGAATCGTTTTGCCTTTGAAAATAAATTAAACTATTCCGAACTAGCCGCGAATACGGATTCACGTATGTGAAATGCACATTTCCGGCCAGGTAGTCTGTGCCTGTGAGAGTGAAATCAGGGGGTTTCGGGTTCGAGTCCCGGTCGAGTTGGATTTTTTTCTTGTGAAAATTCTGCCATTAGAAAATGAATGCTCGACAGCACCACGCTCTCCCAGTCCATTCCTAGCCTCTCGCCATCACCGATTGGCGCACTCACCTTTGGAAAAAGCCGGAGATAATCCTCTGTGTAGTGGTGGAAGTTGGATGGGGGCATTAATGGCATCGCTACCGCCCGGAGTTATCGCGCGAGCCCTCATTTCCCGCGCTATCATTTAATTTCGATCTCCCCATTGTCGGACGATCGACGCTCCAAATCCCAGCCTCCCGTCTAGCGCGGGTTGTGAACAAAAGAAGGACGGAGACCGAAAATAAAACGAGAGGAATGGGCTACCTACCCTCCTCCCCACGCACGATATGGGCGAGGCAGTCCATTACCCGGTAAACTCCTCCCTCTCGTGCACCAACCTCCCCAGCTCCTTCACAAGACTCGCCTCGGGCGGGAAAGTACAAAAACCTGCCACGGGAGTGAGCCTGCTACCGTGGAGACGAGATGAGATCAACAAAAGGAAGGCCGCAGAGAGGTAAGCGGAGGGACTGGAGACAGGCGAGGTCGGGGATATCGGTGGAGGGAATGAATTCTCTAGGAAAGCGATTCGGTCGTGTTATTTCCTCGAGCAGTTATGGGGTGGTAGATCTATCTATATTCCAGGGCACGCGTGATATCGAAGCATTTAGACCACGCAAGGGCCCTCACGTCGCCGTCTGCCCGGCGATTGAAAAGCGAGGACACGCGATACTCACCCAGTGTCACACGATCAATAGTCACTATCCTTCATCAAAGAAAAGTCAATGCATTGATTACGATTGCTTTCCTATCATAAATGGACCCATAATGCAACAACAATTTGGATAAGGAAATCCCAGTTAACGGGTTCCGTCGTGATTGTCAATTTTTAAATACTTTCAAAACACCAGGGGTACACCCTGTACTTAAATTCCTAAAATTACTCACCACCGGTTGTATTTAACAATGTCCAAATTATTACAAACCCTGTCGCAATTTTGTACTTATTTAAAAATAAATCCGTGTTATTTTTCAATTATAAAATTATCACAGGATCTACCGTATTTTCCCATAGTAAAAATATGTTAACACCCATTATATGCTTAAAATTTTAAAGGACCACAACACCCGTCCTATACCTCAACTTTAAGAAGAACACAAGTCCGTGGTTTATTTCAATGTTAAAAAGATCACAACACCTGAGTTTACTTTGATTAAAAAATACATGCGTGGTATCATTCAATTATAAAAATATCACAATACCCAAATTTTAATTCTTATTTAAAATTGACAGCCTTATTTAAATAATTTATAACGGTATAAGCATTCGTTAATTAAATATATCTGAAGCGTAAACACTACTTTGGTACTATTTCCAAGCTGAAATAAAATTCAATAAAACTCTTTTCTATAAAGGCTTTGAATCTTTAGTGCATTACAATTCCTTTTCGAAATTTTAGGCATTTTGCCAAAGTAGTCATAAGTAGGAAGTTTTTCTTCAGTTTTGACTCCAGCCTCCTTAAAGCGGTATCTTCTCCAAATGTACGCTTAAAAATTAATTTATTACACATACTCATATTGAATACAATTTTTTTAATAATTGGTACATTTACTCGAGCTGCAAGTTATCTGCTGGAAAGAATCATCTTATCCGCGAAAACAAGGGAGCACCTGTCCCTACTTCAGCGCAGTGTGGAGATCTCTTCTGGTGTAGTACTCCATCCGTCGGATAGAAAAGTAAAGCGTGGGCCATGCGGGGCCTTTCGTCACGAGTTGACCGGCATTATACAGGGTTCTTTCATACCCTAGAAAAAAATGCCAGCATCTTCCCAAATTACTCGCCTTTCCTAAACGGCGCAGCTTCTTAAACTTTCGATCGCGTCTCCCGAACAATTAACTAGAGGTTAACAATCACATAATATGACGGTTTTCCAGCCGTTCTGCATTGTGACCAAATTTCCATCCTCTGGAAAACCGTCCCACCGAGCTGAAAAGGAAAGATCAGTGTTTTCGTCTTATAGCATGATGTAGGCAAGTGGTAAGTTTTAAAATATCTGCAATATCCTCGCAGAAGTTAAGTGTGGTGATAGTATTCAGACATCTAATGTTACGAAGAACTGAATTTTAAGTCTCACAGGTGGGATGGGTCCCTCCGGTTAAGAAAAACTGTGCTATGGCATGTATAGGAACGTAGTTAGTATTATATCCTTAATTACCTCTTAGCGCTATTAACTTTCACTAACAGCATCCATGCTCTTTGTACTAAATACCTATAATGCATTCCTGATGATGGCTCACCCCAGGCCAAACACCCTTAAGGTAGTTTACAGGGTATTATGTAGATGTACAGAAGTATTTGCGAAATTATGCGTAGTCGTTTAATAAATAGGTAAACGAATTCAAAGATCACGAACTAGCCGTGAAAACTGGGCACTTTTATTAGCTAAAATGTGCCTGGCGAGCTGGTAGAACACCTGGCCGGAAATCAGGGGTCCGGGGGTTCGAGTCCCGGTCAAGGCGATGGTTTTTTCTCTGTGGAATATTTGTAATAGGTAAACCTTAGTAGTCTTCCAAAATGAACAAGAATATTTTCGTGTCCCGGTAACATATTTAAATGCGGTAATTTTTTATTGCGTAGTAAGCTAACTTCTCATGTACCTAGTGTATGTGTGAGATGATCGATTTATTTTTTGTCTTCAACATTGTTGTAGTTATGAAGCACGGTTGGCTACGTTGGTAAGGTCTTTTCCCCGACATCGCAACTCATATTACGCAGGTTTTAATCCTGTCGTGGGCGAAATAACCTAAACTCTGTGAACATATTAAAATCTAATCAAACTGTAATGTCATATGGAGAATGGAGAATATGCATGAAATTTGTTTTTCGAAGATTATTGATGTACTTGATGCGAAATTTTCTCACCAATTTAAATATATAAGCCAAATTTTTCTACGTCCACCACAAATATATTAAAATGTTCCCGGATATTGACGAAAGTCACGTGACCTGAAACGCCTTCTGACGCCACTACACGGTATAGGTTCCATATTGCTACGGAGATAGACATTTATTTTTAAAAGAAAACGAAGTGAATATATTGTTTTGAGGTTTTTAGCCGTTTCTCGAACGAAACGATGACTGAAAAAATACTTAAACTTAAACTTAAAAACTTAAAAAAGCACATTACAACAATTTACTTTGCTTGACTCGCTCTTGGTGGCGTTCTTCTTAATAAAAACCAGCGATTGCATAGACGTAGTAGAAATTCTTGGGCACTAAACAGGCATATTATTAATGGACGATTTGCTCGTTACCATTCACACAACGTAAATAAAAAATCGAAATACAATCGTTTATTGCATTAAACAAATTAGATAAATACAGACGTTATCGCCAAGTATTCATTCAACAACTTACCTCCACGCATAAACAGATAAACAACGCCCATAGTGATACCGGGCCGTGGCGTCATGCAATGTCGTCGTGTTTTTAAGCTGCCGAAAAGGCACAATTTTCAAAGAGTACACAACTTTGTTACACAACTTAATTCTTCAGCAAAATTTTCGCCAAGCACATTTTAGCTAATAAAATTCACATTCAAAGAGTTATACAAAATAGTGCATATTCCCCATTGCCCCGCGCCACACATCTTCTATGGAGGTTTGCGTCAATAATCAATGCATTCATACAAGCGAACTCTGATGGTGGGGCGGCGGTTGAATGTTGGCATGACTTTGCCGGAGCGGATCCGACCCGGGAGCCATAAGGCGTCCGCACCCGTTGGAGATCCCCTCTCCCCTTCTTCCAAGCCACACCCCTTCTTCGTGCACCCCTCGACGCCCTCTCCAACCCTCCCGGGAGACTTCAGCGGCCCATGCGAGGGCGTGGTGCACTGCGCGGCTGCGCGCGAGGGCCATCTTGCCCCCACACCACCAACCGCCGACTCCCGACCCTTGGGTAGAATGCGGTGGAGAGAGGAGTGGGTGGTTGGTTGCTACGGGTTATCTGGTTGGGGAAGAGGGCGGTCGATTCGGACGGGAGTTGGGACGATTGGGCGTGGTGGGTGTGGGCGAGGCATGCGCTCTGGAGGTGGTTTACTGGACGGGGCAAAGCAATCGGTTTTGAAGGTCTTGCTTCATCTGCATACTACGTACCATCCTGCAAGCCAGCGCAAGGTTCTGAGGTGGGGGTGAACTAACAACGGGCATGTATAATTTTCAAGCAAACAATCCTTTTTTTTCATCATCATCATCATCATTAGTCAGCCATCCTGAGATTGACTTAACTCAGCTCTCGTCTGATTGGGGGCGTTTACTCGGAACCGAAATTGTAATTTTTTACACGAAATTTTTGGATGGAAACGAAAAAAGAATTTTAGTGAAAAAATTAATCTTCTAACCACAACCATTCACTCAAAAATCAAAAATTAAAATAAACAAAAGGTGACGCCCACCGAAAAAGCTGCTGTGATAACATTGACGTCATTTTCCTCCCGTCCTTGACTGCTATTATGGGAAGGGAAGGGAGTGGAGGGGGATTCTCGGAAGGTCTGCTCACACAGATCATGTCGCAATCGCTCCCAATTGGGAGAGTCAGCTGTGTCCCCCCCCCCCTTTGCGATAAGGCGAAGTAGCTTCGCGGGCTCGGTTGTGATTGGACCAAATCGATATACGTCAGAGGTAGCACCACACCCACTTTTCCGAAAGGGTTAAAAACATCAGTTTTTCGCCGCTTATAACTCGGGAAATAATTGAAGCATCAAAAAATGGAAAAATACGTGTCTTTTTATTATTCAAACTCTATCATATTCTGCAATAAAAATATGGTAAACAACCCCATTATTCTATAAGCTAATCTCTTCATATTTACGCATTTATACTCTTTCTCATCCTTCTTCAGTTGTTGTATATACCTCATACGTGGTCTTCCGTTCTCCCCGTCCACTTGTCCTTCAACGATTGTATTCATCAGACCATCATGTCTCATGATGTGGTCGCTTGAGTTGTCCCGTCTTCTTCCTAGGGTATTCAGAAGACTTCTCTTTTCTACCACTCTTCTTAGGATTTCCCCTTTTCTTAACATAGTCAATCTTCATCACTCTTCTGTAGCATCACATTTCGAATGCTTTCACCCCTTTTCTTCTCCGCACCTGTCATCGCCCATGCCTCACTCCCATGAAGAAACATGCTCCAGATGTACGCTCTAATGAGTTGTTGCCTTACTTCTACGCTTGTGCGTCCAGCTGGAAGTAGATTCTTCTTTTGAAAGATTTCCCTCTATGCCTGGTCTATTCTACCGACTATTTCTTTCTTGCTTCGTCATTCGTTGATTACTCGACTTCCCAGGCAACAAAATTCTTTCACCCCTTCAAGTATTTTCTTTTCCTAGTTTAAAGGTGGTTTTAGTCTCTTCTCTCTTGCAACATACCAATAATTTAGTCTTTTTCTTAGTAATCTTCAGCTGATGCCTGGCTATTATACTTTCCATGGCTATTTGATTATTATTCATATCCCCTTTCTGTCTCTGCAGTGAGTGCTGTGTTCGGCGAATCGCAGAATGCTAATTTTTTCCCCGCGGATATTCACTCCAGAAGACTTCTCTTTGATTCCATCCATGACTATCTCGATGTAAACTTAAAAAATTACGAGAGAGACAGTGCACAGCCTAGTCTCACCTCTTTCCTTATTCTTGCTACTTCACAGCTGGGTCCAGATTTAATCACAGCGACTTGGTTTTTATACAAATTGTGGATAATTCTTCGGTCATTGTGGAACACTCCAATTTATTTCAGAATGGGGGCGTCTACTCGGAACCGAAATCGCAATTTTGTACCTGAAATCGTTAGATGGAAACGAAAAATGAATTTTAGTGAAAAATTAATCTTCTAACCACAAACATTCACTCATTAATCAAAAATTAAAGTTAGCAAAAGGTGACACCCACCGAAAAAGCTGCTTTGATATCATTGACGTCATTTTCCTTCCATCCTTGACTGCTTTTAGGGAAGGGAAGGGAGTGGAGGGGGGTTCTCGGAAGGTCAGCTCGCACAGATGCTGTCGCAACTGCTCCTATTGGCAGAGTCAGCTGTGCCTCCCCCCCCCCATTGCGATAAGGCAAAGTAGCTTCGTGGGCTCAGTTGTGATTGGACGAAGTCGATATACGTCAGAGGTTGCACCACGCCCACTTTTCCGAAAAGGTTAAAAACATCAGTTTTTCGCCGCTTATAACTCGAGAAATAATTGAAGCATCAAAAAACGGAAAAATACGAGTCTTTTTATTTAAAAACTCTATCAGATTCGGCAATCAAAAAATATAGTAAACGACCCCATTCCAACGATGGAATTCCAATCCGCGTTGTCAAAATCCTTCTCTAAATCCGCAAATGCAATGAACGTCGATTTTTTTCTCCATTCTCTATTAGCAGTTGTCCCCAATTGACTGCTGTGTGGAGTTCACTTCGAGTTCAGCTGTACGTCCGCAGGAATGGACGTTAAGCCGTGGTCCTTTTAGCACATTTCCTATTGAGTTGGCTAATTCATACCCCAGCGTTCTCTCTACCCTACCAAAATATAGTTACAAATACTGTTTAAGAATGATGGGATGTGTATCTTTGGTGTAGATTCAACCCCTGCCACACACCTTTATTGTGGCTTGCTGGGTAATGTAGATGAGAGGTAGATGTACCCCTCCTCCGTTTCCTGAAAAATGCCCACCCCTACCCAATCACTCAACTATGACGCAAATGACCGTAGGTACCTTAGACAATAAACCTTCCCTTGAATAGGTAATTATTTAAATTTAAATTTCCATCCCAAACACCACGCCTCAACTTCAACCACGAGATTCAGGCATCACTCGCAAAATGACGTAAATAAAAAAGTTATCCATTATTAACATACGTTTAAAATGTGCCGGCGGAGTAGACTAACTACTAATCACAGCTACTTTGTTTTTATACAAAGTGTGGATAATTCTTCGGTCATTGTTGGACACACCAATTTCTTTCAGGATTCCAAGGATTGAATTCCAATCCACGCAGTCAAAAGCCTTCTCTAAATCCGCAAATGCAATGAACATTAACTGTAATATCTATCGTTTTTGCATCGATAGGACTTAGAATAAACTTTGAAAAATAATTTGAGTTACGACTAATTTTTACTCATGCGCATCCCATTTCAAATAAGATTTAAGTTCGATAATTCACCATAAGGAGTGCGTAGCGGACTCATTTGAAATGGAATACGAAAAGTAAATTTTGGTTCGAAGTGTTATGTGAAAAAACCAAGTTGTTCCGCCCTTTGGGACGCCTCCTTGGGCTGACAAGGCAAGACATGGCAGGAGGGCGTGCAACGCTATGGAATAATCGCTCGCGTTCCGGTAAGGACCGGAGAGACGAATGGGATCGAGTCCCTTACTCCCGTACTCTTTAGAATTGAATGCGACATCCACTCGAGCGTGGCGACGAGACCATTTCGTATTCCGCCTCCCCCGCTCCGGTACTCTAGACTCCCCCCCCCCCAGACCGCGACCCCATTTTGTGCTAATTCCGCGAAAGGTTAAGTGATATGTCTTTTTGTTTCGTTCTCCTCCTTTCGTTCCGGCCCGGGATGGGGTCGCGAACGTGAGTCTGACGAACACGCCCGACTAGGTGCTTATAACCGATCTCGGCGTCCGCTTCGCCGATAATGCCAAAGGAGTTTGATAAATGGATTGATGTGCGGCCTCGATATTTCGCGCGCGCGACACAATGCAAGGCACGGTTATGAGACAGAATGGGCATGGATAAACTGTAATCACGGCGCTCGTGGTTTATCGTGGTTCTCTTGAACAGTAAAGCGTCCTTGTTGATACGATAATAGGAAACGTTTCTCAAGTTTAGCTTGAGGCCAGAGGCACACCAATTACTGAGATTATATAGTACAGCAGAACCCATGATTAACCCTTAAAGCGTTTATGAGAAGTTTGTCCCTCATTAGTAACAGTGAAATGGGGTTCTAAGATGCTCCAATTGCTAAAGTTGTATCGTACAGTCTGGCCAAATTTAAACGACGCTGGGGTAGAGCGTTGGGCTTCCGACCGTAAGTCCCGCGTTCGAATACTGGGCATACATCTAATTCTACATCTACACGATACCCAGCAAGCCACCGCGAGGGTGTGTGGCAGGGGGTGAAGATCACCAAGCATGCACTACTAACATGCAAACAAGCAACTATAGGGTCTCATGCAACTAGTTTGTTAGTATCTATAGTGTTAATACATACATCATGCACCACAGGCTACTCAAAAATATTTCACCTACCTATCCCTTTGCATATCATTGATGGGGGTAACCATCTGTAACTTTTGTGTGGTCGCACACCAGTGATATCTCCAATAAAAAGTTTAAATAAAACATATGGTTTTGGCTTGTTTTTTTCCTGGCGGAGACGACTTTATTAGATATTTGTAGAATTCCAAGTACATTTAAGCTTTGTTCCTTCACACGCATTAATTGGTTACGATAAGCTGCAATTGCAGAACAGGGTGTCCATTGGGAGCCTCGGCCGTTCATTCGGTAAAACAATCAAGGAGTCTGCAAGCTTATGTAAATACTGCATAGCTTATTGCGTGGTCGTTGCCTGATCGTTGAAGCTCAAAATATGTTCTTCAGTTACGAAAATGACGGAATGGAGCCTCTAAATTGGCTAAAAAAATCTCTAAAGAACGGTTGCCAAAGTGTGGGATGTGACACTCGTAACAGATCCATGTTCTTCCTCGAGTAGTCCGATAATAATATGCAACTTCTTTGAAGTAAATGTATCCACCACCATAAGTTTCTACTGTTAGTCCAATAGCAGACCTCCATGAAATCTCTTTGGTTAACTTGGCCCTTCATAGGGTGCATTCACATATCTACATGGGCAATGCTGGCTCTTCAGTAGTGCTACAGGTAATCGGTAATGAAAGCTATCATCATATCTTCGTACCACTACCAACACATCATCTGATAAATTGGGGGAGGATACTGGAGGAGGCATCTCAGCTAATTTGCGAAGTCAATGGCCATCTTCGCAGGCATGTACATACAGGCTAGCTACTAGCAATACTTGTATGGTTGAAGTTGTTTGAATTACCCAATGTTTAAATTGGTTAAATCCAGACCAGCTTTACTAATAAAATAACTACCAGGGGAATCTAATGCATACATACCTCCCTTCCATAACCTTAGGAAGATTAACTAACGCTAATGCGATGGAATTTGGTTACGATTTCATTGTTATTAATGTTTTGATGCACTTGCTGTCTCCATGAGAAGTCTGATAAAACCTAATGTCTTGTACAAAGTTGGCGGAGTCTAATCCTTCCCAAGCACCCGTTTTGTAGTTTCATTTCCACCCATAGGCTAGCATGCCAATGTCTCCTTCTGCATATTCTAATCTCCTTGGCCTAGTATGAGGTAAAGGGTTGATGGAGTAATTATAAACGCATATGACTCTATAATGATCAAACCTTGGGAAGTGTGATGAGAAGATAAAAGAGCAATGTTACTTTTCCCTAGTTAGGCCCCACCTTGAATATGTAGCCAGTGTATGGGATCAGAATGAATTAGGTTTGATCAGAGAACTAGACAGTGTGAAGCGCAGAGCAGCTAGGTTCGTTAAAAGGTGTTACGATTAGGTGTAGTAGTGTATCAAAATTAGGGTGATTTTGGGTGAATAACAAGAATTAGGGTGGGAATCATTATCAGAGTGTAGGTTAAAGTGCAGATGAAATCTCTTACAGAATTTTTAATCGGATAGCTTTACTGAAGATTTTAGGCATATATTAAAAACACCAGCGTATTATGCTAGATTCGACCAGATAAATAAGATTAGAGAGATAGATTGTCGTACTGATAGCTTCAAAATGTCATTTTTCCCCCATTCTATAAGAGTAGAGAATAGGCAGCATAGCAAAGGGATAGGAAGGGGAAAGATTTTAGAGTAGTCTGTAGTGCATGGTGCATGTATTAACAACCGATCCCTTTATTACTGCGTAGATACTAACGTGTAGTTAGTATCTACAGATGTAGTTGCCTGAGACCCTATCGTAGCATGTTTGCATGTCTATAGTGCATGCTTGGTGATCTTCACCCTCTGCCACACACCCTCTCCGTGGCTTGCAGGGTATGGCGTAGATATAGATGAACCATCAGTACTATTAATCGTATAGAATTAATAAAGAGGAGTCGATGAGAAGCGGACGATGAAATAGTAAGCGCTGTTTTTCCTCCTGCTTGAAGGAGTTCAATGAGCTAATTTCTCATCCAAAGGTTTTGAACAGTCTTTCAGTTTATCAAGCACGATACTGCAGACGCTGACTCAGGCATTCATTAAAGGTGGATAAGGAAATGAGGAATTCTCTCTTTAAGGCTCTAACGCGAAGGCAAGCCATTAAAAGTTTACGTTTGCTGGAGCGGATTAATAACCCGGAATGAATGAGCATTTCATCGCTAACGGATGCGATCCCCTATTCGCAGGAACGGAACAAATGAGCCGATTCACGGATGCCCGGATTGGACGGAACACGAGATGGGTTGGGAAATCCCATTGGCGAGATAGCGCACGCGTGGAGTCAAAGGCACCCTCTGTGAATGCACGCCGATGCAGTGGTAGACGCGGTAGTGTGGACGGTGAGATGCAGAGATGTCTCGTGGGAAGAAGGTCTGAGTCGCCTTCTTTGCGAATGCGAGTTCACATGCGTTCCTAGGAAAAAAATCGAAAGTGTACGCTGATGCAGGAGGAAAAACGGCAACCCTTTTATAGGCGAGATTTGCCGACGTCGAACGCATCGAGTCCTTAGCGTACAGAGTAGCCTCCTGTTTCCTCAGAAGAAAGGAAGGAGCAGTATGAGTAGGGAAAATCGATGTGTTCTGTCATTAAGAAATTATTTTCACAAAAAAGAATACCCATAGGATCGGGTTCAGCCACGTAGCCAGAAATTTGCTTGGGGGGGAGGTTGGGGGGGGAGAGGGGGGAGGGGAGGGGGGTTGGTTAAGTCCAGTGCGTCTAGTGCAACGTAACTTGGAAACAAATCAGCCTTGCCCGTTCGGTGCCGGCATTTTACAAATCTCTTCCCTTCATTTTCAGTGCTTGGTATTTACTTTCACAGTCCCCATTCTTAAATCTTCTCACTGGTTAAATTCACTGCTTACCTTGTTATGAAGAATTTAATTTGACTGGGCCCAGAACAGAAGTTCAACGCATAAATACATATCAGATTGAAAAGAACAATTAGTAACCACACAAATGCATCAAACTTGTGATCACGTTTCAAGAGACTTAACACTTGAATTATAAGCAATGTAATCCGGATTATCATGCCCAGTTAAAATCAGAACACCAAAATTATTGGGGAAAAATATTTGTGGGGGGGGGGGGGGGGGGGGGATCTGAAGCCCCCGAAGCCTCCCCCCCCCCCCTGGTCACATGCCTGATCGGGTTGGTGTGGTGACTAGAGTACTGTCTTCCCGTGCCGAAACCCCTGGTTCAAAATCCAGCAAATAGAGTAGTATATTAGTATACCGGTCCCCACATGAGTGCTGTGTGGGTTTTACCTGCGTTCAATACTCTGTTTGTTAGATGTGATGTTAATTATACGATTGTTCCCTTGGCGCCTTTCGTTAAGAGTTGGTTCTCTCCTCCCTTCTTTAGCATCTCATCATTCGTCCTCCTTTCCGTCCGTCGCACTTTCTCCATCCTCCTCCTCACCCTTATCCCTAAGGTCTCCAAATTCCTCGCTTCCCTTCCTCAGTTTCCAGGTCTCAGCTCCATGCAAAGCCACGGTCCATGTCGGGCTCCCCTTTAACCTTACGCAACAGCTTTCAAGCACCAATAGATGATGGGAGAAAATATTTAAGGACACGATCGATTCCTTTGATTTACCAATCTGCCCTTTTGAGGAGTAATGAGCAATGTTACTTCCATCATTGAGATGTCGGCCCGGTAACACAAAGGTCGTTGATTTGATACCATATCTGTCGTAAACGACGTTTATATCCTCGGTGTTTGAGTTGGTTTAAGGGGCACGATATGATCTTTGCAATTAAAGAATATAAAATTCGAATGCTACTCCATGAGGTGATTCTTCACATTACAATTTGCATAATGATATGAGTATATCTCCATAAATGTAAAATAGTTTTCATTTTCTGAGCTCAAACCTTTGGGAGCAAAGTCTTGAACAATGATAAAACTTGGTAATTTTCCACTTAAATATTAAATAAAATCCAAGGAAATGTGCGAGTCCTTGAAAATAACGAGAATCTCATTGGAATCATGGTTTTAGTTTTATGGAATTGAAGACCCATAATGTTGACAGTTTCTTTTGATTGAGTTTTCGGGTGCCAAAATCTGTGTCGGCTTAATAGATTTGGGTCGTCATATATTTTTTTATTGGTAATTATTGCTATTCCATCAAGTGAAGCTTTTAAACATTATAAAGTATTCAAGGCATGGATTAGTGTAGTTCACCGCAAATTAAGGAGCAGTATGAAGGGTATGGAGTAAGAATAATAGAGAAACGTTGTTTCGTGGCAACGAAGTTCAAGAAATAAATGACGCTGGTGAGAGTATAGCATCCAAAATATGTAATAATTTGACGGGAAAAGAGAAGAGAAATTAACACGAATTCTCCTCTTGATATCGCACGTTTGGATGAAAATTTATTTTTTAATAATTCTTTGCAGCATGCTGAATTACAAAACTCTTTTTGCCCTCGTAGGTACGATATAATATGATGTATATGGATATTCTATCAATACCTTGCAGTGTCGCGTTACTTACCATGCATTTATTAAATATTGAATTATATTCCTGGTGTTGGGTTACATCTGCATAGGGATAATTGGGCATAATAGCTTATCAATCAAGTGACGACAATTCTCACATGATTTTTGTAGGTTGGACTACTTGCGTAAGACAATATTTTACTCTATTTTGTAAACCAAGTGTAATGATATAAAAGAAAAGAATTTTATTAGTATGAAGACTTAAGCCGATAGAAGGAACGATTGAAGAATATGATTTAATATTATTTCTAATTTTACTTAAACGATTGAAGAGTTCGGCCAAACTATCTTTGGTATTAAAATTGTTGATGACCAATTCACCATTTGATTTGTGTACCCATTCACTTTCATCATAATTTCGTAAGCCTTCAGATGGATGCTAATGTGAGAAAATTCCTCTCTGATGAAGAAAAGAGAGGAGTATAAAATGCTGGGTACGATGAGTTTGAGGGAAATTTTGAGAATCCATGCTGATAATAGAAAAAATTTAAAAAAAATAAATTAAAAAGTTGGTATATATAAATCCAAAGATTCCCCCTACATCTTAACACTTCTGCTAATGATCTGCACTTCCAGTTACATGAGGTCGTTTAGGGTCACTTCTTTTCATCCACGCGGAAGACGAGACCGTCTGAAAACCAATAGCCTTCTTTTATCTGACTGCGCCAAAGTTTTGCTCATTTAATATTTACGAGCTCAATCCACGGCCGTTTAAGCAGTCCACCCTCGGTTTCTTTCGTCGGAGACTTCTCAGAAACACCGTCATCTTGACCAACAGATCAATTTCACACCCTGGAGTGCTTAAAGATTCTTTTCAAGCCGAAGGCCGACGAGGAAGCGCTTGTTTGAAATTCTTTGGGCGCACGGCTCTTAGGCGGAAAGAAATCACATACACTCAATGATTGTAAGTCTGTGCTCTCGGACCGAAAGTGTTGAGTTGACAGCGTTGAAGCACACACGTCATCTTGCGGGCGAGTGAGCGAATCTTCTGCTTTTTTGAGGCATAACAAACAAGGGAAGACCACTCCGAAGGAATTTGCTATTGTCATAGGTCGTCAACTTGTCCAATGCTTTACGCGAATAGTTCGCGTCAGTAAACCCGTGTTCAGGATTTGTTGGTAAATATAGGATGGAAATACCTCCAGGCAAAAAGATCTATTGTAACACTGCACGAGAGATACAGATGCAACGAAATTGCATTACACAGAATAAAGTTGTTTGCAACCCATTATGCTTTAATCGATTCAACCACTTGACATACATGAAATAGTCGCCTCGACAAAATTTAAAAAAAAATCTTTTTTGCCGCGTACCAACAACGTGCTTACAACAAAAGTATAGTGAGTGTATGCCAACTGTTTGGCAACAATAATTTATGGAATACCTGCTGAAGGGGCCCGTTGAAATTCAAAGGGAGGGAGAAATATAATAATTAAAAATTGTATTAAGGAATTTTAACATTTTAATGAAGGGGGGAAAATTGTGCTATGAATTAGCTATGGCTTTAATCACTATCGGAGCCATAAATACAATTTAAACCAATGTAACCATATAATTACTGCCTGGACTGATCTGGGACTTTACAAAAATAAGTATTTTATTTAGAAACTTTCAGGCCAGAGGAAACAAAGGAGGTTAGAAGGGAGGATGTATGCGAATTGTCTGTCTGTTGTTGACAATGAGGCCAGATTCGGGTTTTTGGGAATGGTAGCACCCACCTTTTCGGCAAAAAAATTTTTCTCTATCCTTTTATGTATGTTATGTTTGTTTCAATTCACAAACTTCATGACAATGGCGTCAATGAACTTCCTACGGATATGTTATGTAATAATGCATTTTATTCCATTTAGAATTATTTTATTCCAAATTTTCTTAATACGTAGTACAGATTTTTCCTACTTAAACCGGTTACTTGTCGTTCGGTTGCATATACTATTTACACCTTCTACAGTATATTTCACGGATAAGCATTTTTCAATATACTTTTAGTTTATCCGAATGCAAGCCTACTTGATCTGGGAGTAGCGCGAAAAGTAAGTCCGTATGATTTTTCCGAATGAAATGGCCGATTTAGATTAGAATTAGCTGCGATACCTCTTTTAGTACCTTTCAGTATCTTAGATTAAATTCTATTCTTATTACCTAGTACAGTTTTAGCCTATTTAAACCAGGCACTTGTCGCTCCGTTGCGTGTATTCACACCTTCTACTGTATATTTGACCTTAACTATATTACATTTTTTTTCATTCTTATTTATTTCATGTTGCTACACTTATATTTGATTAAACTTCATTTAAGTTCCTTATCATATAAATCCATAAAATATTCACCGTGTGCACCCCGCAGAACTTTCGTTTAAATACTTTTCGCTTTACCGAATGCAAACGCATTTTATCTGGGAGTAGCACGAAAAGCAAGTCCGTATGACTTTTCCGAATGAAATGTCCGATCTAGATTCAAGAATTAGCTGCGATACCTCTTTTAGTGTCTTTCAATATCTTCACGAAAAGAGTAATAATGTTTACGGTATCGCTTTTGGGCGAACTTTTTTAGCATCAATGCAATGAATATTTCACGGATACGTAATGAGACGTTATGCTCCATTGAGATTTGAATTTTATTCCCTGGTTTTTGTCAAACTCTCTCAAATCTCAAGCTATCTCCATCGACGATGATTTCGAAAGCGTTCTACCTCTTCTCTTCATGTCCCAGGTCGGTTCAAATGCACAAACCCGTAAAGAACAATAACTATCACAATTTTAACACCGCTAAACATTTATTTAAATACTCCTAATTTAAACCGAATGCAGGTCATCTAAATCCGTGAGTAGCGCTAGCAGTCGGCACGTATCATTGTACGGAAAAATGTGGCTGGTCTTGCTTCACGAATAGCCTACAACGCCTTCAGTGCCTTTCTATATCCTCACGAAAAGTGCAATGCCTATTGCGGCATACCGTTATGACGAACTGTTTAAGCATCAACGATGTTTTTATTTCAGAGACTACAATATAACAGAGACGCAATGGCCTCAGCAACGCTCGGAAAAGAACCTAAAAAAACAGTAAAGTTCAACATAAATTACACAATTCCCAGAAACATGGAGAATAAAGGGCAAATCGGCTAAAAGAATAAGAAAGTTTTAACATTTTTCCATTAAATACAGAAAGAATGAAAGAAATCGATTAATATTTAGTTGTATTACTCAGTGAAAGAAAAAACTCTTGCGCTACCATAAATTGAAAAAGTCCATTTAAACCAATGTAAATACATAATTGGCGCCAAGAATCGAACCCGGGCCCTGATCTTTTTTTTATATAGACTATAGCACCTTCTAGGGTATACGCTAGAATCCTACAAAATTTCAATCAATTCAAATTCATCAAATTCAATCGATTCAGTAGTTTTTGAGGAGATGCCTAACATAAATCTGGCAGACAGACAGACACCACTTCATTTTTATATATTTTTATGAAAATAGCGATGGGTACTCGAAGGCTAGTGTCCTAAGATCACTCGCCAATAACGAAGACTCGCTTGCTATAATTTAGGCGTGGACAAGGGTCACGTAAGCGCCTTTATAGTTTAAATCACGTTACTGCAAATCTACTCGCATCTTTGAATTCGGGCTCTGGAGACGGTAGACCAGTACTGTACTCGTATTTGTTGTCATTTTCACGGGTTATTTACACTTATGACATACCCTTTTTACAAATTATTTCTCTAAATTTATCTTATGATCTGGCATACCGCAGATTAATGGAGCTTTTAGTGGGTTTTCAGCATATTTAGAATAGGTATCCGCTTTAAAGTTTCGCTGGATATTTAGCCTAGGCATATAACCTACGACCTGATTATGGTTCCGGGAATAATTCTTCTAGCCATTTGGAAACACGTGGACAGACAAAACGTACTTTGCATTTATTGGACTAAATCTTCCTTCATTGGCTCGACCAGCGCATACATTTCCCCAGTACGAATGAGCTAACGCTTCAGCACCACTCGTATTTACTGGCCGCGTCCAGCGCTTGAAATGACTCGTGATATACGGAGAGACGGTCGCGAACGCCCTCCCTATCGCGATAAGGCACACGCATTCGCCCGTCGCGCGGTAAAAAAAAACAATGGGCGTGAGAAAAGCGAGGATCGACGATGACGTGTCCGAGGATGAATCCACACTCCTTGCAATTATGGGTAGAATTTACTGCGGTCCTGGAGCTCGTATACAATCGTCATGCCGTGAATCTTTCTTTGCTAAGACGCTGCGAGTGCAAAAGTACAATCTCGAGGGCTCTTGAGCTAAACTTCGTCTTCCAAGAGAGTTCACTGAGGTCAGAGGTGTTTACCTAGGTCTAGTATCCCCCATAGTAGCATTTTTTTAAAAGTTTAGTATTCACTCAGCTATTTGTTTTGATTATTATTAGAATTATTACTTAAAGCCCAATAAAAAGAAAACAAAGGTATGATCCTCATAAGTTAACAATCCTGAGATTGGTTGGACACAGCTCCCCATTTGAGTTTCTTATCGGCTAGCCTCTTCTTGCTTACATACTTATTCTCCTTCACATCTTTCACTATTGGCTGCACGTATCTCATACAAGACCGTCCTTTGCCAGTATTTCCATTATATTTTACTTCGATAATTGTCTTCTGTGGCGAATCAGGTTGTCCCGTCTTCTATTTAAAGTTTTAAGCACACCCTTCCCTTCTTCCATTATCCTTAAACTTTTTTGTTGTTTCTTGGCTATCTATTTTAAATGCATAATTTATCATTAGCGCCGTTTTTCAGATGAATGCTGTTTTGTATTTTCTATTATTGCTATCATCTATGTCTCAGTGAAATATAGGAGCATGCTTCTGGTTTCAATTCTGAATATTTTCTATGCGTTCAAGCTTTTTATTCCAGCCATAAGTAAATTTCTCTTGTGATAGAATGCCCTCTTTGTGAGGGGTATCCTTCTAATTATGCCTTTCTTTCTTCGTCCATCATCGGTTATCCATGTTCCTGAAAAAAGTAAGTCTTCCATCAATCCTTTGTTTCCCGTGTTAAATATCAGTTTTACCCTTCACCCTTCTACTTCATGCCATAATCATGCCATGTCTGGTTTATCAGGATCTAACTGAAGAGCACAATGCTAAGCTTCAACGCCTATTAAATATGTGCGTTAGGTTTATTTTCAACATAAGTAAGGATGATCATATTTCCCCTTATTTTACCCGTCTTGCATGGTTAAAGGTAAAAAACAAGAGAAAATACTTGCTTGGTACATACCTCTACTGTATTTTCAAAAATGAACAACCTAGTTACCTGAAGCAATTTTTTTCTGTCAGAAATAATAAGTCCAACATTTTGACTAGAATGGCCCCTGATTTTCTCATCACCCCCCAACACAGAACGACAACTTATGAAAAATCTTTCTCTGTGGTCGGAGCACGATTATGGAACAGTGTTCCAAAGGATGTGAAGGATTCTATCTCATTGTCTGTTTTTAAGCAAAGATTTTTTCGCTATATACAAACTCACGAAAGTGTATAACTTCTGTTGTTATTTCTTCTCTCTTATATTCTCATGTTATTTTCACTATAATGTATTCGCCCATCCCTATATTTTCCCCATATAAATTTTGTTATTTGTCTGTTATGAGCTCTATTGTATTGTATAACCCCATTATGTTCTCCTTGTGTAGGCTTCCGCGGGTTGTCTTACTTGAAGATGCTTGTCTTTCGGGATTCCCTCCGCGTTGGTCCATGGTTGCTCGGACAACAGTTTCGCCGGCGTTGCAGTCGGCTTCCTCAGGTCAGTGAAGTGATGTGCAGAGTTTTTGGCCGTCTTATATATTATGTTCTTAATGGACCAGTCCAAGAACAATAAATAAATAATAATAATAATAATAATTTTATTTTGCTCTTCTAAACCTTCTCGTGGTGTCCATCCAGCATCTTTTAAGCGTGCTTCCTTAGCCTTCGGCTAGGTGTTATAAACTCCTATTAAAAATTCTCTCATTTTCCAACCACCAGCGAAGCAGCCCCCGCCGCTATATACCCTCGAAGTGGCTTTCAGGATAATCTTTTGATGCAGTTGTTAAATCTCCACGCCTTTCGGATGAATGGCTCGAGTCCTAAGGACCTGGTGTCTCACCTTGGTGTCGGCTTACGTGGTGGGATTCGAACGCATGATCCCTGTGTACAATTACGTCCCCCTGAGGTCACCACGTCACCATATCGCGATCTCGTCTTTCCGTAGCATTCACATTAATAAGACCGCTCGGTTGCCAGCGGGGGTTGTCCATTCGGGAAATGATACAAAGCCCAGTTTGGTGAGCTCCGTTGTCCTCCTCCTAAGACGTGTTTTTGTTCGGAGTTGTGTAGGGCTCGTTTGTGCGGAGTTGAGTTGGTCTAGACCCCAGGCATTCTCTGTGTTTATTTTCCGAGCTGGAATATTTCCGAGTAGAAAAAATGAAATAGGGTCGGTTTTGGAGGAAAATGAGTTGGTAAAGTGGCGAGAATACTGGTTTCCGACCCCGAAGGCTTGGGAAGTCCTAACGACGGTAGCTGTTTATCTCTGGAATATCGGTTTCTAATTGAGAGTTGCTTTGAGAGCACCTCAAGTATAGATCTTCTTCGGTTGGATAGTGTGTTTAATTGTGGATGCCTTGGTGTTTTTGTTTCTAGAATTAGTATAATTAGTAAGGATTTAAACCTTTTTTCGTTCTTTAAATCCAAGAAAAGTATTTCCCCATCCTCAGAGGTGAAAATGACCTAAAATTTGGTCATCTCTCATGATTGTAAAAACAACAGTAAAGGAGAAGCAATTAAGGAAGAAAATATTTAAAATTCCCGAACCTGCTTGTCCTCTGATCCAAGGGGTGACAGCCTTGCAATGGATCGCCAGTACTATAGGCACCTTATCAACCAGACTAATGAATGATAAGAAATAAAAATTTTTACCTTTTGGTCTATCTCGGTTTGAGGATGGAGGCTAATATACTACGAGCTACGCCAAACCCCTAAACTCTTCGTAAAAAGCAACCCTGTGTCCTCAAAATGGATAACTATTACTTTAGCCACCAATCCAACCCGATTATCTACTTTTATAGTCCACAACGCTATGGATTAAAGATAGGTATGAGTGAGCATTTATTTATGCACTCCCTCATCCGGCCTTTCGCAGCTATTTACTCTCACAACTCCACTCCTCGACTCAGCACACTGTCTGGTTATCCCCATTCCATCTTTAAGCCTTCCTCCTCCTCACTTTCTCTACTGTTCTTTATTCATTCCGGCATTTTTTTTTATAATTATGAACATTCTGCCGGTTAAATTAGTCGATGAAGAATGCTCAGCTGTAAGTGTCGTTCCACGACTTCTTCGCTCTAAACATCGTAAAAGGGAATGTTGTAAAAAAATTAGTGTTTTTGCCATATTATAGGGTTTTAAAATCCTCGTTTTTTTGTCATCAGAATAACCCTTTCATTAAATTGCGGAGACGACGAGTTTATGTCACACAGAGAAGAGGTGGAGTGCATTTTTAGAACTGACCGTTGGCATGCAAGTGCAGTCGTTTTTACGACAACTTGCCAAGATGGAATGACGCGTTTTGCTGCCACGGCCCGTTTAATGAGCTGTTTTGAGGAGGTTTATTTTTAAAATTAATGTTAGGTTATTTTTTTTTGTACTCGAGGCAGGGATTCAGGGGAAGATCCCTTTTCCCATTTAACACGATATATCCAAACTGCAGTTTTGCAGATACCACAAAAGAAATAGCATTGATTCGGAATAAAAATAGAACTAGCGTAGTAGTCGTATGCAAATTTTTTCGGAATATTAAATTAAGACACCAAAATCATATCGGATTGTGGGTATTAGACGAACATCTGGGATTATTTTGGACTAATTTTATAAGTTTGATAGAAAATGATGCATAATTTTCATCTGCATAAATGTGATCTCTAAAAATTATGTGATAGATCAATACGACTTCATTTTGCATTACCCATTATAGGTAAAATCTTATCAGGCACAACATGACCTAATTTTAATTTATTAGCAGTAAAGAATATTAAATTAGTATTCATTAATTTCATAATTTTTATAATTCTCGACCAAGATAATGCTAGGAAGAGGACCATTCATTTTTATTTAATCTAGTAAAGGCAATGAGTACCGAAAGATATAAAACCTGTGCTTTGTTCCGAAATTTTCATGCATTTCTTATAGACGCCATGCGGAATGACTTGATTACTAAGCTTGAAGTGTTTGCTTCATGAAACCTGCTGAGTGTTTTTCCGTGTTCTAAAGACTATTCAATTGCATATATTGTATTGATAATCGGGGCAAATATAATGATAATTGACGTGTCAAAATAGGGGTTGTAATACATTTAAGTGGAGTTCAAGATTTGAATTATTGTTTGTTTCTTTTTGTGGCGTTAAAATAGGTTAACTCGGCGAATGATTTTTAACAGCATTCGACATATTTTTCGTTTTCGCTGCACTCTTCGTGGCTCGTGTATTCTGTCGGCGAAGGCAGCACTCTTATAAAACAAAGAGCATGGATAAACATGTGGGATTTATCATTTGTTTTGACTCACGCAGTCCCGAGCCAGCAAGCTTAATAAGAATTTATTTTCACTGCCTCCCTAAATGGTCTTCCGAGTCTCCTTTGTTGTCCTTCGCGTATATCAAGGGCACGACCCCATAAAGTCCTCTGGGTACTTCTCGCATTGCGGAGTCCTTTACTGCATCATCAACCGCGGTTTCACTTCCAACTGGGGGAAAATATCGCGTCTTTTTTCCCCGGTGGACGAGGAGGCAAATTCATTCTCTCCCTTCGATCCCGGCGATGACTCCCCATCAAAGAGGTCGCCATCTCCCTGTAGATGTCGTCACTCACGTGCTAGAATGACATGGGCTCCTCTCTTCTATGACCCCAGATGTTTATATTTGACACTGCTCCTTTGGTACATGAATCAACTGCTTAATTGCGGATTTTGAACGCTTCGACCGTATTCGCGTCCAGCATGCGTTTACCAGCCGACGTTAGAGCGAAACATGCTTGTCTCGAGTTGATTTCAATGAGATGATAAATATAATGTTATGCTGTGCTGTACATTGTCAGCGGTAGGTACTCTTTTTTGCGCTTACTATCAGCTGAATAGATTCAGGCTTTATGGAATGGAAGGAACACCTATTCCATCAAAACAAAACTCGCAATTTTCCACAGAATTTTTGATACGTTACGCGTTACAATTAACAGTCACCTTTAGGAATAAAATTTGTCTTCTTTTGTACCTGTAGGTGAATTTGCAAAATGAAATGGACAGTGCAAAAAAATTATTTGGAAAATATTGAGTGTTTTTGATTGAACGTAGTAAGAGGATTTTTTCTTTTTATCATGGTTATAATTACTCATTTTTTAACACTTAATTTGATCCTCTCTTCGCCTTAGACGTAGAACATATCATGCGTCAAATAGAATATTTATAGTTGTGTACTGATTAGGGTAGGTTTCGAACGACTATCCTCACTCATCTTTGCAATTCATTAACTTATTGGCTCATTCCTTAAGCATTTTCTCATTCTTCACATCAGAATAGTTCTCATCTCTCTTCATATAATCCAAAATATTTTAAACTTTTCTTTATCATCCTCATGTACTCAGTATTATGACTACAATAAAAGCATTTAGTATCTTATCGTCTCTGAATACCAATCATATCCACCTACTGTGCCTTTTCCTGTTTCTGCCAGTAATAGTCTATCCTACCCAACCATCTCAACCTTTCTTCATTCGTCCACCTTTTCGTCCCTAGTAATTTTCCTATTCTCATTCACACCACCTTTTCTAAACCTCCCGATCATTTACTGTCACTTTTCTCTAGAATCCTGGGTCTCACATCCATGTAAAATAACGCTTGTCATGAAGCACTTCACTAACCTTTTATTTATGTCAATGCTCAATGTTCCCGCCAGAAGTTCTCTTCTGCATTTTTATTCTTGTTCTTTAGGTATTCGACATCATCGTTTCAAGCTCTAATAGTTCTTGAATTAACTTATGTTCGTCCACCAGCACAAAAAAGTTTTGATTTTATCACACTTTTTTCCATCCGGACTATTCTCTTGGTCCATATACCCCTGGGATCCCAATAGCTATTTGCCTGTCATCAGGTTTCCCAGGGGCTGAACCAACAGAGCTTGACAAACCATCCATGCCTTGGGTGGAAAAACCCACCCAGGTGGGACTCGAACCCGCAACCCTAGGATTAGCAGGAACCCCTAGGATTAGTAGGCGAGGCGAAGCTTTACCTCGCCGCCACCTGGGCCGGCACTTGCACTTTTAACTTCGAAGTTAGTCCAATTAGTTAGTTTCTTCCAATTTCGCTTTTTGCCGAACTGACAGATTCAAAATGTCCTTTTTTTCCTCGTACTAATAGGGATATGAATAACGGTAAATATATCCAGTACGAGTGTAGCAATGGATAACATTGGTAGCTGCATGTCGGTATAAGGACTTAAAGCTAACCCAACTAACAGCATGTTTTTGCATGTATGCTTTGCTATTTTTATTTTTTTAATAGCGTAGTTTTGAACAGTACCTATACAAGTACTAATCCTTTTTTATGCATGTTATGTAGTGCATGTTTGGTGAGAGTTCACCCCCAGCCACACACCTTTATGGTGGCTTGCATGCTATTATGTAGATGTAGTCATTCTCTACCGCTTCTAATTACACCTCGAATTTCCTCGGCCCCACGTTTTTTCACGTTGTGACCGTATGTAAGCTATTTTCCTTTCAAATGTGTCTGAATAGTTTTCTCCTTATCGTTGTCCGTCACTTCAATGGACCTCTCTTCACCTGCTCCCTGAGGGAATGTCATTAATCACTGTCACTTCATCTTAATGCCATCACTCTTCGGTAGCGCGTCATTTCTGTCCCTTTAGAGTGTTTCCACGAACAGAAGTTAATAACTGCTTCTATCTCTTATATTTCACACCCACGATTGATAAAAATCCATGTAGGTACTTCTTTCCTTTAGGGCATTTTCCGATACAAATCTTCAATTTGCCTTTCAATTTGTTTCTATTGTTGGAATTCAACTTCTGAATGTCGTCTCCTACTATTTCTCCTTCTTGCTGACGCTTTAATTGGTGATTTTCAACTAAATGTTTTATTGCCGTCGAATATGGCCATGATAGAGATCGTCATTTGAATATTTTCTTCTCTGCCATCAAGCAATGATTGCAATTGTTTGTGCAATATACCTTTGTGAGTTTATTTGTTGCCGGAGACGTTTAATTTGCTAGTCTGTGCTCACCTTGCCAATTTTTCTCGAATTAATGGGATTTCGGACCAGTATTGAGGTCTGAAAATGTTTAATCATGGTATGGAATCACGTGGATCAGAAATAAAAATATAATTGGGCAGGATGTGAAAACAGATGCAAAAATAACATCATTATTGAACTTCCAATATTCGTCATATTTAATCCCTAAATTACTACTGAATGTGTTATTGTGTCTCTATTACACCTTGATTTCAGCACAAAAATTAAAGTGCATTGATGCTTCCATAGTGACATTTTTTTATAAACTTATACTTTATGGTATTCATTACTGATTACATTACATTTTGTTTATTCCAAATTGTTCCGAAAATACGCAAATTGATTTTTTTACCTGTTAGCAATATACTTTTCCTTGGAATCTATCCTAATTTACTGCATTTAATTTTTCTCGGTCTACAAAACTCAGTACTGAAGCCGTTTGAGTACGCGGCATTCTGTCTTCATGACAAAGCGGCTACCTCAACACACTGCAAGTCCATGTGTTTTTCTTTTTATTCACTGAACCGCAATTTGGCTTGCTTTGAACCGTGCTTAGTTACTCTTTGTTACATCTAGTCCGGCATATGGGGCATTATTCATAAAATTGACCTGAAAGGATTAAAGTTAGCCTGAATAAACTCCTAGCATTAGGCCAAAATACGTGAAGGAACAAAATTTACGAAAAACTAAAATGATGTGAAAACCTTAACCATTTCTCCTGTATCTAAGATGGTAGTTATACAACAAGTTTTTATAGCGTGATTTTATTTTTTAGTACCGTTTGTGACAATAAATGGATTTGCATTGATGCCGAAAGAATATTCCTTGGCGAAGAGTGGGTGGTTTTCGTGCGTGATGATAATCTGGGGTTGGAGACTGTCCAGCGCACGCCTATGCGATTGAGATTTCGCGCTAGCTAAAATGGTTAATAGCCGTCACACCCTTTGTTCCGCGGTCGGGAGGTCGAGGGCCCGGCGACGATTTCTCACCGACAAACGTCGCCATAATGGGAGGCCAGGCGCCGCGAAACGGACAGCCCAGGCAACTCCGCAGACAATATGGAAGCGGTGGATCCGCTGCTATGGAGAGGGATGGAGAGAGAGGGATGGCTTTGGCCGTTGGCGCATTTTCGCGCCCTCGTCGTAAAAAAAAGGAACAGAAGAAGATCGTCTCGCGCAAAGCACGCCTTTGAGCTTGGTTCACGAGAGAGAAGGAAGGCGGAAAGCACAAGACGTGCTCCGACCGCACGAGAAATAAATTTTAAAAAATAATGGGAAGGTCGCTTATTTTGTATTCTTCGAAAATCCGCGAGAGAGAGAGAGAGAGAGACTCCTGCATTGTTACGTGCCGGAGAGAAAGGGTGTCCGTGCGTTTGTATTCGTGCGGTTGCGTATGTGAGCGAGTTAAAGGAATATATGTACTTTGATGCAGTGGTGGGAGGAGTTGGTGAGTTAAGAGGAGGAAAGTCCAGAGCGGTTGTAGTGCGCCATCTTATGATTCAGTGGCGTGAAAAATAACGCACGTCGCCTCATGAATATATAATAACCCTCGGTGGAGAAGAAAAGGTTCTCCATTGCTATTTTTCCTTGCATTACCCCATCCATTCCTCTTCAATGTCCTTCCCTTCACTTCAACATCTACCGATGAATGTATTCAGGCAAATCCAAGACTACACTCACGTATCTTCAACTGGAGTATGCACCAGGCATTTCGGATACTGAGTAAAGATTTAATTCGCAACTGAGCAAGATACAAAGGGAAACGGCGTACTTTGCAACATTTTCGTATGAACGTACAGAGTGTCTCATTCAGTCATTGGAAGTTCTTGGTGGGGAAACCAAGACTAGAAGGAGACTAGACTGCAAGTCTGCAGTCTAGTCTCTACTGCAAGGCTGCAAGGCAACTAGACTGCAAGGCTGCAAGTCTGAAATTACAAAAAAATCCCAATCATACGATTTCGAATCTAACACTGCACACACATTCCTACCCCTCACTACATCTACTGGACAGACGGAAGCGACAAATAAAGAGAAATTAACTGCCGGACCGAGCGATACAAGAATTACTTTTTTCCACGCACAATGCACAACTGCAACACAACACAGTAAGTAAATTTCTTTCAAGAACATTACTCACCACATTTCAGTATTAACTCATCATCATCATCAGCAATCCTAGGATAGGTTTGACGCAGCTTTCCGCTCGATTCTTCTATCGGCCATCCTCTCCATATTGACGTAAAACAAAGCTTTTTCAACCAAAAGGAAACCGCACGGCTGGTGACCTACCACTCCCTGCTGCACGCCCTTGCAACAGATCGCTGGGGAAAATGTTCACAGGTGTGAACAATATGTATAGAGAACACAAAAAATGAACACTCACACGTACTGTGGGGTATTTCATTGGCCACAGCCTCGTTTCTCAGCAAGAAGATGAATACTAATTTCATTCATATTCAAGTGAGCATTTCCTACATGAATAGTGAGAGTTCCTCCAATGAGGGATGCAAAAATCATACGCTAAGCTATCCTCTAAAAACATATATTTATTGCTCATTGTCTCCATGAAGAGGAAATTGAAAACTTTGAAAAGAAGACGGAACAACTTACTCAAAATGATGCGCTCAGATAAGACAGCCTTCGATTGGAAAGTGAGTGGGATGCGCGCAGAGCAATGTCTCACATGAAATATGTGGAGCCGATTCTGGTTGATCTAAAGACGATGGCGTATGTAATTATGAATACCTATAGCCGATGGAACAAGGGAGTGGAGAACTGCATCAAACCAATCATAGGATTGATGAATATGATGATGATGACTTTGTTATTCTAATATTCTGAATATGCGACTCTCTGACTGCAGACTGGGCGGGACAGTCATTATGCAAAAGCTCTTTTGTAAAGAGAAGGAACTAAAAGCCTCCCTGCATGACTTGATATTTCTTAAGTTCAGCTCACCTTCATGAGTCTGCTATCGACAGGGATGTGAATTGTGGTAAGAATATTGTTGAAAGAAACATAATCAAGCTTTATGACAGGCGCCATTTCAAAGTATATTTCATCGGTTCAACGTTCGAACTATGATGTTTGAAAATCAATTCGAAAGGCTAATGAAACACTGGAAGATCATCTCTAATCCGACACTATATAGCGTAGTATTTGATAATATTTTATCCTCATATCTGTTTTGCACCAGTCTCGGTTTTTTTCATATTATGTTTTGTAAAATGTACGCGAAAAGATTCGACCATTGGTCCAAAAATTTAGCCACCTGAGTTTACGAGCGTGATTATGTAATTTTGAAATACATACTTCATGATTTTATATACCTCGTTAGAAATTAGCAGTTGCGTAATATTTTTAGGTTGTGGTGTTTTGATGCTGAAATCTAGGTGGCTTAAGAGAGTGTCTGAGGAAAATTATCTGAAATTAATTATAAAGAAATATACAGTGTTTCTCAGTGTCATCCTTGAGACTTTTAAATGAAAGGACCTAAAACATTTTACTGCGGCAGTAATGTATTCAATATTGATGGACGTTTACCGATGTCACATAATTGAAAGTGAGTAGCTGTGTTTTCTAATTTTATGGTCCTGAGGATCCTGAGGAAATAAACTCGTAAAATACTGATTTTCGATGGAATATATCTCAGCAAATACCCATGATGTACCACCAATTGACCTCGTTTGGACCTATGAATACATTGCATGTCAGTCTCGAAATCACAGGACATGCATTTGCCCAATTATTACTTTTATCTTAGGTGTTTACTTAGGAAATGTAGAGGATCATAATGCTTATCATTGCTTGGGTATTGGGTCCCGCAATGATCCTGTAGTAGCCTCTCAGCCCTAGGGCCCGGTTCCAGCCCCGATAGTGATGGAATTTTTTCAGTAGAATCCCTATCCGAAGTCGAGTGCGATTAGGGCTACACTAGAAGAAAATAATCGCCTTTCGTCGAAAGTGGGCTGACGCCTGGTTTTCTCTACACTTCCTCTTCCGAAAGTCGTCAATATATATTAATATTCGCACACAGTAGTTTCTTCTTCATGGCGCTTAAAAAAGTTATTGCAATAATTCATGCCAAATTTTAGGCTAGCCAAGGGAAAGTCCAATTCCACGCCTACGATTGTACATACCTCTACCGCTTTTGTTGCCACCCTGCCACACACCCTCGTGGTAGCTGATAGAGTAGTCTAAAGATACGGATACTGTTTACAGTGGTGTAGGTTGTCGATTTGTTTTGTGGTCCCCGAAGTAGCGCTAACTTAAATAAAATATTACTATTTCGATAGCGTGAAGGCATTGAAATGTCATTAGCGGGAACATTAAAAAACATTCAAGAACGAGAAATGGATTTCTGCCAGCCTCACCAGTCTTCTTCCATTGAAAGTAAGTTTTATCTTCGATTTCATAACTCTACTTTACCATTGCCGTATCATGCACATTGTGGTTCGAAGTTCAAGGAGAATCCAAAAAGCTAAACAAATGGAATGTCTGCGAATAGTATTTCGGGAAGCAGTAATTTCTACACAATCGGACAAATTGCGCATCAGACGGCTGCTCAGTGTTTTTACTGGGTGTTAATGAGTGCGTTCTCGACCAGCTCAAGTGATTTACTTAAATTAGTTAGTAGAGGTGGAATTATTTTTTAGGTATCTCTAACTGCTAAGGTTGTTTTAGTCTTATGAACCTCAATTACACTCATACCTAATCCTAACACAAACACTTCATCCATGTCCAAGGTGGAATTTGAACCCGCGACCTTTGGGTTGGCAGGCTGGTACCTTACCAACATATGAGGCTAGTTGGTTCATATTTGTCCCAGTTGCGTTTCAAAATTTTATTTTCGTTTCATTTTTCATCATCCTATTGGCATTAGAGAAAATTTTGCTGTACAGGAAAACAGTTCCATTGTTCAACGTTATAGCTTAATGATAGAGCTATTTCAGAAATGTGGCTTGATAAAAGAATATGGCCTGCCCTCAGATCTATGGACTTTACTTATCCATAAAATTTCTTTGCGATATCTCCCTTGGTAGCTGTCAAGGATAGTTGACTCCGTGCGTACTTCATTATGACCGCATTCAACCGAGTTATATTTCATTTATGACCTAGGCTTCCTTCCAACATCCAACCTTAGCTGGGACGAACTTGATTAAATGGCATTGTAAGATGCTACAATTTGAAATTTTCAACAAAGAACTTACACTGATGGAAACAGAACTGGTATGGCGAAGAGATGAATTGCCTTCCTGATCAGGGCAGGCACCTGAAAAGAAATGAGGTTGCTTGTTGAAAACCATCGGGACGGAGATTATGGCGGAAGAAATATCCCAGATAAACCCGACCCCAGAGAACAATGGACTTTGGAGGAAGCCTCCTGGATTGACAGGACGGGGAAGTAGACTATACATGAAGGGAGAAAGGAAGGTAGAGCAGCGATGGGGTGGGGAAAAGGGGACGATAAATGATGGATTGAGGAGCGAGAGATGGGAACGGGGGTGGACGGAGAGGGTCGCCACGAGAAGACTGAAGTCTGAAGGAAAGGGTAGGGTGGAGGGATGATGGAGATTGAGTAGCGTGGCTGGGAGTATGAAGGGGAAAGGATGAGAGAGGGCGAAGCAGGAGAGGAGCAGAAAGACCAAGGGAGGGATTTGTAAGAAGAAAAGAGGACCTGGAATAACGCCTTGAGGGACTCCTCCGTTTGGATTGCTGCAGGGCGGTGGTCGGGGTTGGTTGGTAGTTTGGGGAGGGGAGACGGTTGAGTGGGTGTAAGAGTGCATCGGAGGGTGGAAGAGGGAGTAGGGGGTGAGGGGGAGGGGGGAGTTGTATTCGGTTCAGCGACCAATCCAAGGCCAAGTGTGTACGACGGGGCGAGAGGGGTGGGATGGTGAGGGCTCGGGAGGGTGAGTGAGTCGGTCGGTGCGGGGTGGATGGCAGGGGGTTGTCGGGACGGCTAAAGGGTGAGCGAAAGCGGATAAAAACAGAGGACTGGTGGCATGGGCAAGTGACGCTTGTTTTATCCGGAAATTAATAAGCGCTAGGCGTGCGCTGCCGTGAGAGTGCTCGAATGCAAATCGGGGAAAAGTTGTGTAGGCCTTTGAAGCGATCGCGCGACGTCCCTGACTGGTTTGAAACGCGTTTGGCACAATTGAGGCAGTGCCCATCATAGTGGAGGATAACATGGATGAATTTGATAGTCGGGAATTTCAATTGGTACTGTGTATCATTCCTTATAAAATTAATAGTTTCTCTCATTAATCATGTATGATGCTCACTCTTCACATCCTTTGATAGCAAATTAGCATCATTAAGTGGACTTTTTGTTCCTAATGGTACTTTATTCAATGAATAAATGGAGATATTTCTTGTAACGTCTATATTCAAATTTGCGCAAGTGAAAAATTATGGACTGAAATTTCCTCAATTCTTCCATCTTGAATTTTTCAAATGTGTGGAATAATCGACGAGAACATGTATAACCAATGCATGGAATGTCTGCTGATAACATTATGGTGCCTCTCCTTTTTTTCTTGACTTTCTCTATGACGAATATTGCTACGTTTGATTCGAGCTCAATGGTTTTTCAAACGCATAATTTTTTTTGCACTAGTATTTTAAATATAATTTTGAAGTTAAACTTTATCAACTTAAAATTTAAATAGTTTTAAGGACCATCGTTGCCATAATTACTATAGAAACAAAATTATTGTTCGGAAATCCGATACTTCGTTTTCTCGTTACGTTGTGCCCGACGATTTGCATAAATTTATAACTCTTGTAGTTAGGATGAAACAAATGGATATAAAGATATGGTGGATATAAATAGGAATATTGCATGAGCACGAAAACTTGCACTAGAAACGGTCGTGTAAAGTGTGTGCCACTCACCACAATGATAAGGGTTTCCGTACCCCTGATATACAATCCTTAACTTTTCTAAAGGAGGATAAATTTCGCAGCAGATCATTCATTGATTTCCTATTCTTAAACAACATACTTGTTCGAGAATGTATAAAGTTTGACCATTCGCATTCTTAAAATTGTTGAGGTTTAATTATTTCTTCCCTAATGATGCCCTATAATTCGCAACAGAAAATTCAGCTTCATCTGCACGCAAAGCGATTTGGTGACGTTTCACCTGTATAGTGTTTCCAGTTAATGCCTGAGATGCATTTAAAACGGAAGTGAATATAAAACTTTTTGTATAGTAATTTTCGCCTGATTTCTTCATTCCAATTCATTTTTTTTAAAAGATTTCAAATTTCCCGTGGACCCATTAGATTACCATGGTGATGATGAATACTCATTGATGCATTTTGTATTGAAGTTTTATGCAGTGATTGTAGGTGGCAGAAATTATTGGTGACATTGATGAAAAATTGGTATCTTCAGTGTGGTACAGTTCAATGAAACGGCTCGAGGATGGGAAAAAAAACTCAGCCTTTGGCATCGGTGTAAATAAAAGTCGCCGAGTGGATCTCGGCTAAAAGTTATGCCCGAAACAAGAAAATCTCAATCTCGGTCAATTTCGAAAAAAAACTATCGTTATGATTAGGCAATATTTCAATCCCATCTGATTCCCGATTTGGCAATATTTCTGGTGTAATTTGCAGATGTGGGCATTCGCATCAGCTGTTTGGACTCATAAATACATGAAATACGAGGTTCGTTGCTTGTAATTGGGACAAGAGTAATAAATATATATAAAAAAACGTTAAAAATAATTTTATCGGTCACTATGATTCCATTAATTTCTGATCACGTGCTTATTCTCACTCAAAATATAATTACATTTAAATAGTTTTTGACTTCCTATCAAACACGTTACCTAAAGTCTCTTTTACATGCCTGTATTTTTGAAATACGGATTCGTAGCGCTTTACAATGCATTTTTTTATGATTAAGTTTATTAATATTTGAAAATTGGCAGTGCGTTTTCCTAACGCCACGAAAGTTCAAATGAATATACAAATACTATATTTCTTACGGGAATAATACAGCGTGCTAGCACAGTGGGTAGAGTATTGAACTGCTAAATGGAGTTGCCAGGTTCCAACCCCAGGCGAGGATTTTGGATTCTAGTTCCTACTACTGGCAGCACAAAGAAAGGCAATCGGGTTGGCTTAGCCAGTAGTTGGTGAGCTGTACTCTCACCGACTTGACTTATCTTCGGGTTAAACGCAACTTATACCAGAAATGAGGTTGAAATGGCGTACAATATGTATTTTCTGGTGTGCAATTCCTCTTCTGAGGTACACTACCAAATATGAGGTTCACAGCTTTTTTTTCTTTTGGAATGCCATGTATGAGTGTGATAATACCCAGTACTACTTTGGAATAGTACCCAGTACTACTTTGGAATAGTACCCAGTACTACTCTGGAATAGTACCCAGTACTACTCTGAAATGCCATGTATGAGCGTGATGATACCCAGTACTACCATACACAGTAATATTTACATAGCTATTCATCCCGTTATATTTGAATGCTAACTGCCCCCCTAAGGCCGACAACAATTTCTGAATGCGGCAATTTCTACCGCTGAAAAATTGAAAAATAAGAATGTAATGTAAGACGAGGCAAGCTGCTCATGAAGTTTATTGTTCAATTTATGGAGTATTTCGTACCAAACTGGTTTAAAAGCACTTAAGGATTTAGAATTTTGTAAGTATGTAGATATTGAGTTATAATTTTAGATTTTATTTTGAAGACTTCTTATCAGTTTCCGTGCATCAAAGTGGTCTCCCTATAATTCTACAGATATGGTGATATAGTCGATAAGCATATGATTCTTCTTTACAAGCAACAGCAAATTTTTGGTCTTATACTTGAATTATGCAGAGCTATATGCAAAGTGGAAGCGGTTCCGAATAGATTATTTGAATAAACTTTCATATCCGGGTGATTTTAAATTCCATCAAGTACCATAAGGGGCCTAGGAGAGTTATGTTTATGTATGTTTACATATTCTAATGCTTCGTATCCCCGATGGGATTCTTTCAGTTGAGAAACTCATGTTTATTTGTTAGTGAAGCAAACTTGAATCAAGTTAAGCCCACTAGAGATGCTATGAGGTTTGCTAACATGAGGAGGACTGCCTCAATCCGGTTCCTTATTCTTCCCATATTAGCATCTTATCTTTTATGTGGTAGGTGTTACCATTTAATTAGATATTTTCCTGCCGATTTATATATGGAATTGTTTTACATCAGAGGCTACTCCCTCGCCAGTATCTTTTAAAGTGGAAGTGCGTTGAAATTTTTTGAATACATGGAATATTTTTGGTACCTAATCTATGCTTCAAGATTTAAATGTTGCATGTTGCGTTCACAGCACATATTTTGGTGATTTTTATTCCTCAGCTAGGTCTCATTCATGATCCATGAATGGATTCCCGTATAATATAATACATTAGGTATTCTATAGTCCTTTTGGCGTTTGGAAAAGAGAAGAACACCTCTTTAGTTATGTCTAGTTTGGCCTCGTCTAAAAAAGTACTGAATCATCATTATCGGTCAGCAATACTTAGATTGGTTGGACGCAGTCCTGAATTCAGTTCTATTAGATGAGATCCCAGCTCTTATGAGAGCCAGATTAAGTGGATTAAAACTCAGAATCCAATAGTTTTCAGTGAAGAGCCGCTAATTTTTTGGAAAAGGTACAGCTGTGATAGTATTAGCCGGCATCATAATTATTTACGGAATTAGGATGCATATCTATCAGTTCGTGGAGTGTTGTACTGGCTAAATTTCCTGTCAAAATTGAAGCAATTTTGTTTTTCTGAAGGAGGTAAAATACGTAAAAATTGAAGCCTGCTGTGATAAGTTAGGATATAAGATGAAATTATTGTGATAGCATGGAGAGAGAGAGGTTTCATTCATTTTTCGGAGGAAAATTCATTATTCGGAACAAAATGAAGGATTAGACATTATATCGATTGACGATCGAGAGATAACGGAATTATCATTACCTACGCAGGCAATATAGGCGTTTTTCGTGTCTACAAGAGACCTTTAATGGACAAAAAATGAAAGCAATATCCCTCGTGAATAACGCGTACATTCCACGTGCTATTGGCTTGAAGTTAGGTGTTGCGGCTTGTGAAGCTGCCCTGGTTCCTTACGTGTGTTCTGACAACATTCTTTAGTTATTAAAAAGTGGTCTCCTTACGCGACAGTAGTGCATTCTTACGATTGAGTCACCCTCTCTGGTCAGACCTACGATAGATAATGTGGTAAAAGTAAAGTCCATCAATTACTTAGCCGAGCAGAGTGTGAAAGTCAACAATTAGGGTAACATGGCCAATCCCTTATAGAAAATCTCTTCGGTTCCCAAAATACTTGAATTTCAGTTAAATTCTCAGATTTGGCTTAGTGAAATTTTTCCTGGGGTGAAAAATCACATAGAACGTTATTTGAATCATGGCTCTTACTTTATATGATCTAATGCGCAGATCATTACGCTCTCCCCGTTCAAGAGACGTTTCTCCTCTCGTAGTTTTCAGACTAGCCATTTTAGCCATTCTGAGCTGTTGGAGTAAAATCTTGCAGCCCTTTGCTAGGGCTTAGCAGGACGTGTCCAAGGAAGCCTCTCAAGAACATGAGCCCGGTGACCTCTTGCCATTATCTCAACACTGTACTCGCTGGACCACCACGCCCCCTTGACCTTTAGCTTTATGCCCTCGAGCCCATTTTTCTCTCTCGAATACGCCTTCGCACATAATCGATCCTGGAACCACAACAGAAACACAACCACTCCCTTCGTATTTATTTATCGCAATTCCCTTGGCAACGAGACAAGATGGACTGGGGACAGGTGGATGAGAGTTGGAAACGGTCTGAATCGTCGTTGGAACGATGAGAGAAAGAGAGAGAGAAAGAGGTAGAGGGGGGAAGGCAGTAGCGTCGTCTTAACACGTTCTAATACTCCCTTTAAGGTTTAACGAACCCACGCGACTTCCGGATGCGACGCACGTCTCCGAGACCTGGTGCATCGTCAGTCGCCGTATCTCCACCCTCCCTCCCTCTCTACCTACCACCCCCTCCCCAAACCCCTATATTCCCCTACCCTCTCACACTCCTCCTCCCCCCACTTCCACTCCAACCCCTGCCCCCTTGTGTCTCTCTCCATCGATGTGAACGCCAGGTTGCGATGCATTTCGACGTCGTTGCAATTCTTCATCAACATTTCTATGAACACTCGAAAATTTCAAATCTTTCAAATTCGAATCTGGCACTGCAGACGTTTCTACTCCCACTCAACTTTAGTACGACAGACAGAAGTGACTAATTAAGGGAGTTCAGCTGTTGCACCGAGTGTTACAAGAATTCATTTTGCCCCCGAACGATACACGTAAAAAAATACAAACAAGTTATAAACCTTTCAAACACGTAACATACCTCTCTTTATGGTTAATTTTCAAATGTTTTTTCAGCTAAAACTCAACGTCATGGCAGACGTCCCCACACCTACTACCAAACGCCCTTGTTGCGATTGCAGAGTAAAATGTAGATGTATGTATGTATGTACCTATCTACACCGTGCCACCACCTATCTCAGAAAATGACGTCAGTTGTAGGTCAATCCATCTCAAAGAAAAGACCTCACCCCTTCCAAATTACCCAATCGTTTTCCCGACGGCTTCATGGCTCTCTTTTGCCATTCAAGATTGGGAAAATTTTTGAGGATGTTTTTGGTTAGAATACTTAATGGTTATCTAACCCGAGTGCTTGGATTAAATTAACGGCAGTTTCATTTTCTCAGTGGTAATCCATTTTTTTTACTTGGTGTCAAGTAAAGAACCTTCAAGTTCAGTACTCCATCCGTCAAGTAGGCCGTAGAACAGTGGATCCCTTGGCTTTTTTGTAAAGGGAAGCCGGATTTCATTCACTCTACCCACCTTAACTCTGTAGGAAATCCCATCTATTCTTAAATAACCCGCCCATCCTTAATGGAGTAAGTGTCCTTAGGTATCGGTGGCCTCGCCTAATATCACAATTTCGCGTTTTATTATCATTCGCCTGAAATACGTAGTTAACTACGGTGGCAAAAAGGAAAAAAATTAAAGGTTATTTGTCAAGCTACTCGCAATAGCTAGGTCCGTGGATATCCAAAAGTCGCGTGTGTGAAAAAATCCTTTGGTTCTTGGAAACTTCTCTTGCAGTAACTTGAAAACATAATTTTACCACTGTAAGGTACGAGAATCACATCGGAGATGGAACTGTGAGATACCACGCTAAACGTCTGCGAAATGCACTATGAACCTATTATCGCAATGCATTATGTAGACGGCTCCTAAGTGATATATCAGTGCTCTATAATTTGCGATATCATGCCATGCACATTATCTCGATACATGCGATATCATGCATAGTGTGATGTGATGTCATGCGATGTTGCCAAGTTACATGGTGAAGTCGACATATTGATGCTTATGTCATATGAATCTAATATCGAAGTGCAATGCATTGATGTGCAGATGAGCATATGTCACAAGTCTAATCCGAGAGGACGAGGAAAAAAGTATCGATGCGGTCGTCGTGCATGCATTGACACGAAGTGCATCGCACGATTCTCTCTGTCAAAAGGGGCGGGTGCTTACGCTGAATGGGGTCGGAGTCACAGGACGAGAAGAGAGGGGTCTTATGTTTTTTTCTTTTAATTCTGCCGGAAGGAGTGATGCGAGAGGGTAGGAGGTTATAGGGAGGATTGATGGAATGGATTCCGGTCAGCATGATCGGGCGTGCGACACGTGATGCGATTGCGTGATTGGGTGGGGGCGGGGCGTGCTGATGTCGCCCTTCGTGATCCGCGTGCAGCCGTGCCCTGGGTTTGCGCACCGAGATGTTTATTTTCCGACGTGAGCGCTATTGGCGACGTAATTCATTCATTGCCTCTCGATCAAGGGTTTATGGCTTCGGCAATCTTTTCATTCCTCCATATACTTCACTGCTTCGCGAATTGCCCTCAGGAATGATACCCTTGTTGCCCTTAGGAATGGTGAGCAAAATCGCTATCTCTGATCATGATTTATTGGATTGGTTTGACGCAGCTCTCCACTCGATTCTTATTATCAGCAGAAAAATTCATATTAACATAATTCTTACATTTAACTTTTTTAACCTCTAGCTTCACATCTCATCATGCGAGGTTACCTCACAATCTCATGTGAGGTTGCACATCCCAATTATTTCATTATCCCGAAGATTTCATTTAAATCTAAACCCATACCAGTCGGTTGATAGTTAGTTATAGCAGCAAAAACCTACTCGTCTTAGGTGCTCTTATATCTTGTCTCAGGTCTTCTTTAGCTACTCGACCCACTCGCTTTTCCATCAATAACTTTCTATCTCAATGAATCCTAGTGTCTTGAAAGGCATCTTTTCGTTTTCGTTTCAGAACTTGCATCGTATGTCTTTGTTTTCCGTCTGTTTAAAGCACCTATTCGGTGGTCACTAGGACTATGAATTTGGTTTTCACCACTCTTCTATTTCACACGTTCAATTGTCCACTCTAGTCTCCGACTGTTATCGACCTTGTATCGCGACTGTGAAGCAGCATGCCTTTAATTTACATAGTAATGAAGCTTCCTTTCTTCAAATATTTATAATCTGGCATTCATTTCTAAAAAATATCTATTATTTTTAATACGTAATTGAATATTTCTCCTCTAGTCTCCAGGATAAATTAACTCATCCACCTGTTGCCGTGTATTTCAGTCTATGGTCAATCTCCTCGTAGGGGCACTGTTCAACGAGTATAGTTGAGTGAAATTTGTTTTTGAACATTTACATTAGCATTCAAATGAATATAGTAAATTTAAATATAAACAATCATGTATCGCTTATGTTGCAGTAATTATTGTCTGGATTACACTTTATCTTTTGTTATTTGTCGTAAATATTTTTGGAGAATATTTTATAAATTTTGTACTGAATCAACATATGGAGATAAAAAAAATTCGATAGATAAATCGAAAAATTATCTGCGAAGTGAAATAAACGCAGAAAGAAACACGCCGAAAGGCATTAGTTAGCTTTACATGTGCAGGTATGGCTAAATTAAACTAAACTAAAATGAATGGCTTGAATTTAACGTTTCCTTGTCTTTGTAAAATTAGGTTTTAAAAATAATTATTCCAAAGTTTTAGTTAGATGGCAAAAATGAATCAATGGATAACGCGCGGTGTGATTGATGATTCTTATTTAATATGAGTCTAGCAGTTGTAGTTCCATTCGATTACAGTTAGTCAATTATTCTTAACCGATGTAGTCTTTGTCCTGCGTATTCCGGTTTCTGAGGAGTATGCTTTCAGTCTAAGCCTTCTATAATTTTAATTCTTATTGTATTTCACAATTTATTCTTTTGTCTCCTCATATTACCTCAAACAATTCCCGGCAGTTTCAGCTATTGTATTCTAAAACATTATTTTGCTCCATAAGTCAATAAAATGGCGCCCATCCCTCTCCCTTTCTATTTTAAAAAGGGGTTTTATGCAACAACTGATTCTTTTTCTGGTTTAACCCTTCAGTTTTATATTTTTCTTCCTTTTTTGCATTCTCTAGCTCCATTTATCTTTTAGGAATACTTCCTATCCTATTGTTCCCTCGTCGACGGTCTTCAACTCACCATGTCACAACACTGTGCGGTAAGGATGTCCCTTCTTCTTTTGTGGGTTTTTATCAGCCTCTTCCTTTCACCCACTCTTCTTCAGACTCACTCGTTAGTAACTCGACCTTTCCACTTAATCTCTGTCATTCATCCATAACAGAAGGTTTTAAATGCTTCCAGCGTTGATTTCACGTGAATTATATCGTCCTTGCTTCACTCCTTAAAGGAGCATGTTCCAGGTTTGAGTTTCTTCGTGTTTTTTTTGCGGTAGAGGGTGTTGTTATTCTCCGATATTCATCTTTTTTATTTGGTCATTTCACTATATTTTTCACCGATTGTACTTAATTTTGTTTCCTCCTAAATGTTGAATGCAATTGCAGCTTGATTATTTTCTTCGCTAATGGCCACTCTATGGCACTATATATCTTAGAATATTTCTTTCCGCATCTAAGAGTCTATGTAAGCCTAATGCTCATGTACCTATATTCTTCTAGTAAGCAACTGTTAAATTATCCATGTAGGACGCTCCATTATTTTTAACCTTCTTTCCTTTCAGAGTGAATCATACGTATATACTGCTCATTGCTAAAGTTACGACATAGTTAGTAAGTCTCTCCACCTTCCACCTGTCTTTCGATAATTTTTGACTGACTGACTGACAATTGTATGGGTATTTTAGTATGCATGGTATTAGTTTTTCAGCAATATTGCTCCTATGTGCTATCCACCCATATGTATCCTATGTTTTTCGCATCAGGGCTAATCCGTTTGTTTGCGGTTGATTAATTTGCATCTGTGACAGTGCGTACTGTAGAGGTTGGGGTTTAAATTGAGGGATGACAGAGTATTCTCAGAAAGGGTGTAGGAGTTGGTCGAAGGGGAAGATATTTGAAATCGTCAAAATTATCTCGAATAGGTAACCAAGAAGTCACGTGGTGCACGCACGAAAGGTTCACGAAGTTGGTGTATTTGATTTGAATAGTTCGTCAAAATCAGGCACGTAGCCAGAAATTTGCTTCGGGGAGGGGGGGGGAGGGTAAGTCTAAAGTGCGTAACAAATCAGCCTTGCCCGTTCGGTGCCGACATGTTACAAATCTCTTATCCCTTTATTTTCAGAGCTTGATATTTACTTTCACAGTTCCGATTCATATCTCTTCTCACTGGTAAAGTTCACTGCTTAGGTAAGCAGTGTACAGTGTTGTGAAGCAGTTAATTTGCCCGGTCGCAGAACAGAAGTTCAACGCAAACATTCATATCAGATTGAAAAAAACAATTATTAACCACACAAATGCATGAAACTTGTGATCAAGTTTCAAGACACTTGATATTTGAATTATACGCAGTGTGATCCGGATTATCATGCCCCGTTAAAATCAGAACGACAACATTATTGGAGAAAAATTGGGGACTGAAGCCCCAGAAGCCACCCCCCTGGATACGTGCCTGGTCACAATCTGACTCAAGTGAAAACTGAGTGATATTGTAATGTCCGATTCAAACAGATCAAGTATGTGTTTTCATTTTTGTTTGTACCACGTGACCCGTTGGTTATATATTCGAGATAATCCCGACGGTTTCAAAAACATTCCTGTCTTTGAAGTTGGTTATTGAGGGCAGGCATTTTTAGACTATCCATGATGTAGGTGTTGCGAACAAACCAAGGAGCGTAGGTTAGCTGCCTGAGGATTTTATTTTACAAGGCGGAGACTTGTTCGGTGTGTTTACTTGACTGGATTCAATGCTAGGAGCGTCTTGCGTTCAGCCCTCGGCGATTTGCGCAATCCGCACAGGGGGTTTAAAACTCGCCGATCGTCGTCTGTCATTGTTACCGTTCGCATTCTCCCATAATGCTCGCCGAGCGTAGCGAGCGAACACGTTTGATGAGTCGCCGAAGGAGAAGGGGAGCCTGGGGAGGGAATGGGGAGGGGGGGGGGGGTGAATTGTGGGATGGAGTGCGGGGCAACGTCTCTCGGGTGTCGCCATGTTGCAGCGGGGGTGGGAAGCAGGTGTAGCGCAGCGGAGGCGATACCCGTGACGAGAATCGAGCATTCGAAGGCATCTCTCCGTTGCAGCTTCCAGCATCCCGGGGTGGTTAAGGGAGAAAGGGACTATCGACTCAAATGGATAGGCGTCTCGGATAAATTGTCTACCGCGCTGAGAGAAGAATCGCGGTTGCCTCAAAAGTTATCCATTAGGGTATAAAATCTCTATAACTAATAAAACTTTTGATATACTGAGTATTTTCAACGCCTAATTGACGCGGATGCTATCCCAAATATTTTTTTATCATGCCCTTCAAGGTTATTAGCTTTCCACTGGTGATATTTGGTGTATTATCATTTAAAATAAGTGTATCTAGTTGACAAGGTGCCTCTGGTAGTAGCATTCAATCCCAAGTATTCAGGTTTAAATCTTGGCAGGTGAAAAGCTTTTTCAATGCTATGTTGGTCCCTATTCGGCTGATGTGTGGCGAGCAATCCTATTACAGTACTCTGTGCGCAAGTAGGAGAGAAATGGCAAAGACCTACATTAAACCTGGTAACGTATTTTGTAAAAAAACTTCTGAAAATTTGATAATATATAGAAGAGCCTGAGTAGGTGGAAGAGTATTGTTATTTAAGAATTGTTAAAAGAGTTGTAAAAAAGCTTCTGAAAACTTGATAATATATAGAAGATCCTGAATAGGTGGAAGAGTATTGTTATTTAAGAAATGATGGGTGAAGAAGCAAAGAAGTAATCTGTAGCATGAACGATAGTAGCCGCAGATTAGTAAAAACGGAAAAGTATTATCGATGTGAAGATAATAATCTTAATAAACTTTATTTAAGGCGCAATTGGGAGTAAATAGTTCTCTCTTGAACCTAACACCCCGTCAATAATAATTACGTTTTGAAGAGGACAATAAGGATTTGAATAAACACAGTCTTTTTTACAAGTGTTATATATTTACCACCTATAATTTTCAATTTCAAAGGTGTTTATTTCGACCAGGTAAATAAAACACGTAAAATATTAACAAAAAACGTAAAATATAAATAATAAAAAATAACAACACTAGTCGATGCTTGGGAATTTTCCACTTCAGAGCTCTATGTAGTCACTGAAAATCACCTTAATTGTTCTATTTGCACCTTACAGAATGTTCACCTTTAAAATATGACTAACTAACTAAGATACATAAGGCGTGGGAAAAAATTAAGGATAAAAGACTCGTATCCTTAAAAAAAAGGAAGGGATATGTGAAAACCCTTTTATACAGAGATACATAGGAACTGCTAAAATCTAATTGATGGATAAAGAATTTGGATGGAATGGATAAAACTGTCGAAGAATCTCCCAAAAGATTAGGAGAAAATAGAGGTATGTGTTGAATAACGCCACTTATAGACTGGAAAATTTTATCGGAGACGTTTGTAATATGAAGACAGTTTAAGAAGGAATATATATGGGAAGAGTATCAGCAAAAGGTCTCGTACGAGGGACATGGAAATAGGTAGGGTGTAAAAGGAGATTAATATGAAGAGTTAATATGAAGAGTGAGATGACAGCATAATCGAGAGAGGAACTGCAAGAGACTAATCTCAGGATCGGTGACTAGGGACGATGGAAAGACAGTCGTGATAATTGCATTAGTGTCATAAACATACTAAGCATGTTGGGCTCAGCGTTGTTGATCTTTATGTTGTTATTGTATTTTTGTCCTCTTTCATGTTCATTGTTAAATGTTTCACTGTAAATTGGCGCTACTGCTGTATGTGAATAATGATTTAAATAAATAAATAAATAAAAAAATAAATAAAGAAACGCGGTTTGATATTGATGTTACAGCATAAGTCTCAATCTAGACGGAGACTTTGAAGTCATTTTCAACTCCATGTCACTTTTCTGAGGTCTAGGAAAATATTTTAAGAGCCACACGATATGACTCTCAATTTCAATATGAATATAATTTGTAGTGCTTAATTTTTAGTTGGATTGCACTGTGGTTTCATTTAACAATTGCATATTTCCGTGAAAAAAGGGATAAAAATAGGCAACGTGAGGGCATGACTTGATCGGGGAGTGAGGAACCACAAAATTGAAATATGTTGCTGTTCGTAGTGGCATAAAAAAATCCTGCCAGCCTTTAAGGAATTTTAATCCCTGAAGAGGTACAGCACAAACTTATCAAGATTAAAAATGCACTTACAACATATTGCATAACATATAAAATCAGAGAATGTACTTGGGGACGATTTACCTAACATCGCCATCGTTACTCACGTGATAAGAATACACATTCGATCACAAAAATTCCAGTTGGCTTTTATCCGAGCCAAAAATTAGAATAAAAACCACTCACTTATTCACGAGCTTAATAATATGAGAGCTATGTCATCAGCGAATCGTAGCATACTGATGGTTTCTCCGTGGATTTTCACTCCAGAACACTTCTCCTTGACTTCATTTATGGCTCTCTCGATGTAAACATTAAAAATTACGGGAGACAGTGCGCAGCCTTGTCTCACTCCTTTCCTTATTCTTGCCTCTTCACAGCTGGGTTCAGATTTAATCACAGCAACTTGGTTTTTGTACAGACTGTGTATAATTCTTCGGTCATTGTAGGACACTCCAATTCCCTTCAGAATTCCAAGCATTGAATCCCAATCCACGTTGTCAAAGGCCTTCTCTAAATCCATAAATGCAATGAAGGTCGGTTTGTTCTTCTCCATTCTCTTCTCTATGAGTAGCCTAAGGGCCATTATTGCTTCCCTTGTACCCTTACTGTTCCTGAATCCGAATTGATCTTCATCCAGGAACTCCTCTGCTTTTCGTTCTATTCTTCTGTAGATGATCCTGGTCAGTATCTTCGATGCATGTGTCGTCAGGCTTAGAGTCCTAAAATTTTCGCATTTCTCCGCTCTCTTCTTCTTGGGAATAGGAATGATGATGTTTTTCTCGAAGTCCCTTGGAATTTCCCCTGTTGAATACATGTCGCAGATGGTTTTGTAGAGATGAATTAATGTCTTCTCTCCTGCATTTTTAATTAGTTCTGCAGGGACATCATCAATACCTGAGGCCTTATTCATCCGAAGATCCCTTACTGCAGCGTCGAATTCCGATCTTAATATTGATGCCCCCATATCATCTATTTCCACTTCGCTTTCCTCTTCAATAGCTTTTGTGCTGAGATTTTTTCCATTGTATAGCTCTTCCAGATATTCTTTCCACCTCTTCACTTTGTCCTCGTTTTCAATCAAAATTCCTCCATTCTTGTCCCTTATGGCATTTCCTTTTGCGCTCCGTTCCTTGAAGTGGTATATAATATATATATATATATATATTAATTAAATAACGTTTTTTTCCACCTTCTTGTACTCCATCCTTCTTCCCGTTTGGCAATCCATTAAGATATACCATCCCTAAAATACAAACAATACCAATTTTTCTAAAATGATGAACTAGACATTATTTTAAAATACCTTATTTCACAAAACTATTATGTATTTGAAAACTATTTTTTGTATCGTCATTATTTTTTAACCAATGAATCAATGAATCATGTACCTCTCACCCAAATATTAGGTAGATAACATAGGCTGCCCCTTCACTGTTGATAGTGAATGGTAAAAATTGGCCTAAGCTTCCTTTTCTTTTGTAGGAGAACGGATAATTACGGCTTCCGGAGGTTCATCAATTGTTTCTTTATTTACAAGTTTGTATTTCTGGCCGCAAGTAGATTCTACTTTTTGTAGAATTCTCTCTACACCTGGGCTATTCTACTTTTACTTCTTGCTTCGTCCATCACTTGATTCTGCTTCCAAGGTTAAAATTCTCTTTCACGGCTACAAGATTTTTTTCCGGAGATTATTGACCACGACCTCTGTATTACCTTTACAATTTCAAGTGATAAGAACAAAGTGAAAGGAGGAAAAACATCTGGTGACAAGAAAGGAGGAGGAACCATAGCGAATAAATGAAAAAAATCGGAGGAAGGGAAGAAGGCTAACAAGAAAATTCATTGTTTCTGTCCAAAGTGAACTTAACTAGAGAATGAATAGTGGTCGGACCTTATGAGCTTTTAAACTGTGAATCGTACAATTTTAAACTCCCGGAGGAGGTTGAGAACTTCGTCGGAGACGTGTTGCCTACGAAGAGTCGCCGTTGCGATATCGTGAGCAAAACCCTTATTTCTCACGGATCGACAGGTTTGAATGAAGGTAGAATCCCAGAGGACGCGAACACCCCCCTTCCTCCGCATTTACGGACATCCGGTGCGTTAGCCTTTGGGAACACGCACACCGAACCATCGTAGATGCTCGGCGAAGCCATTGTTCCAGGGGCCGGCGTTAAAGAGCTCGGCGGATATATATAAGTATTTTTTTTTCTCCCCTCCTCATTGTCGGAAACGGAGGGAATTCCACTCCTTTTCCTCGCCTCACTCCTTGTTTCCCTAGCAACCGGATCCTGTCCATCCTCAACCCCGTCTTGCTTGCGTCCGGCGAGCAGTAAAAAGGTAGGCTTCTTGCTTGACCTTCCCTAAGGGCGCGGCTCACTGTGCATGACAAAGGCGAAGTCCGTTAATTAAAATCCCCGCGTTGCCCTCTACGTCGTCTTGTCTCGGTTAGGGAACAGAATGAATCATTACGGTTGATCCTCTGTGCTGTATGTCTTTTGCTTAAGAAAGTTTCTGCGGTCGACCACCGTAATTGATACGACATTTTAGCAAAAGTATAAGGAGCACTAACTGCACCGAAATTTCCTATCAACGGTCTGAATTTGTGTTTTCCCAAGGTTGTTAAAAGTTCCCCAAGGTGTATATTTTTCATTAAAAATATCTTCGTGCTGTCCCTGACTGTATTGTTTCGTCATCATCATCGATACTCCTCAAGTCTATTATAGGACTGATGTACCTTTAGTGTTCTATCAGCCAACCTCTTCGTGTTGACGTAATATTTTGTCTTTCAGTATCTCATCTTTTACGTCCTTCAATAATTGATTCATGTATCTCATACGAGACATTCCTTATCCATTCTTCCCATTTATATTTCCTTCGATGTCTTTCTTCATCAGACACTCATGTCTCATAGTATTACCGATTAGGTTATGTCGTCTTCTTTTTTAAATTTTCACCGTAATTTTTCTTCCCACACGTCTCAGAATGTCTTCGTTTGACACTCTGCATACGCGTTTTATCTTAATCATTTTTCCATAGCACCAAATTTCAAACGCTTCCAATTATGGCTACTCTATGCATCTTATCGTCAATGTCTCATTCCAATGTTGGGGCGTGATTCAGATGCAAGCTCCAATGAAGGCACAAATACTTTCAAGCCTTGTATTTCCAGTTGTATATAAATTCTTCTTTATGTAGAATTCCCGTTTTGCTCAGGCTAAATTTCTGACTATTTTCTTCTAGCTTCATCCATCGCTAGTTATATGGCTTCCCAGATAGCAATACCTCTTATAGCTTTTGTTTACCCAGTTTAAAATATTTTTACTGAGTTCCCGCTGGAAGGAAATTGTTCATTCAGCAGAAAGCCCTCTGCGGGGGATGTTTTACCGTCATATGTTCAAAGTTTCCATCAGACTTCTTTTCCCGTCAGCGTTGATTTCACCGCTTCTAAGTTGGTCTACCCGTTTTGTCTTCATCATATTTACAGAAAACCGCGTAGCAAATGCTTCTTGACAACTCTTCTATAAAACATACACAAAAGAGTCGAAAGGTATATGGAAATAATCTGGAAATAGACGAAAAAACAATGATGAGCCTGTAACCTGCACCTCCAACTATGAATGTTGTCATTGAATTTGCCCCGAGCTAACCTACTCAGATAGGAGACGGAGTTTTGCCTTTATTTATGCATGCGGGTACTTATGTGGGATAATCGCAGGCATCCACAAATCATAATTCTGTCACTCTGCAGCCTTTTGCTTGGCTGGCCGGGGGCAGACGGAACGCCCTCTTCTTAGATGCGAGTTGGGGGGAAGATGAAGAGAGAGAAGGACGATCCAAGTGTCTCCCATGGCAAGGGAAGAACACCTTCCTCCTGCATCGAGAAACTGGACGCGCGGGTGAGATTTTGTCTCGCAAAATTGATTGAGTGAGATTCAATGCTGCGTCAGGCGGGTGCTCATTATATTTTATTCTCTTAGTCGAAGCTCGAAGATCATTAATTTGATCCGCGCACTTGGCGACGGCGAATATCTGGATCCGGATCGCGGCGAGGTTTGGGGCCCCTGAGGGCGAAAAATGGTTCGTTCATTTCTCACAGAAGAGAGCAGTGGTTATAATCAGTTACACTGCATCCGCAAGCATCTCCTCATATGGATGAAATCCATCCGTAAGCAGATACGTCGTAGGTACAAAAATAGTTGATCTAATCTCTTTTAAATTTCGTGCACGTTAGTTTGTTGGATCATTAAGCTTCCCAGCCACTAAAGAAAGAGCACTTGACTTAGAGTTTGTGCTCGCATATCACCCACAATAGTGTGTGTTATGCGTGCAGTGGCACGTATCACGTTTGTCTATCTTAAAAATTAATTTATTCCGTTTGGAAAATGGCATTCTTTCAATGAACATTAATGGGGTCGTTTACCATATTTTTTTTACTGCCGAATCTGATAGAGTTTGTAAAATAAAAGGACCCGTATTTTTCCGTTTTCTGATCCGACAATTATTTCCCGAGTTATAAGGGGCGAAAAACTTATGTTTTTAACCCTTTCGAAAAGTGGGTGTGGTGCAACCTCTGACGTATATCTACTTCGTCCAATCACAACTGAGCCCGCGAAGCTACTTCTCCATATCGCAAAGGGGGGGACACAGCTGACTCGGCCAATGGGAGCGATTTCGACAGCATCTGTGCGAGCAGACCTTCCGAGAACCCCCCTCCACTCCCTTCTCCCTCCCCTGAAAGCAGTCAAGGACGGGAGGAAAATGACGTCAATGTTATCACAGCAGCATTTTCGGTGGGCGTCGCCTTTAGCTTATTTTAATTTTTGATTTATGAGTGAATGGTTGTGGTTAGAAGATTAATTTTTTCCTAAAATTCGTTTTTCGTTTCCATCTAACGATTTCGTGTACAAAATTGCTATTTCGGTTCCGAGTAAACGCCCCCATTTGAAGGATAGATTGGGTTGGTGAGATGGATCGAATGTCACCTTGCCATGCGAAAGACCTGAGTTAAAATCCAGGAAGCGCCATGGATATTGTTTTGTAATTTATCCCAGCTGAATTCCGTGTGAAGAGCACTTAAAAAGCAGTAGGTACTCTGTCCCGCGAACCGGACGTAAAGTTGAGGACTTATACATGCCGTTCGTTCGCAATGCGTAATGTGCGGGAAAGGTTTAACTTCACCCTACCTTTTATTCTTTTAAATCCTATTCAGAATATTACGGTCGCCTCCCCTAGCATCAACAGTGGTTGTAATTTAACATTTGATAATCTACTGAATGAAGTATACCAGAAATTACAAATGTAATTATTTCTTGCTGTTGTGATGATTTTACCTCGGTAATGCACTTTCGTCATAACCCTATTGGTAAATTCATCAATTCCTATTGACATTTTTTGCTCCTTTTTACTCTACTTCCGTGCTTGACTGAAATTTTGCATCCTTTCGTGGTCATTGATATATCTTTCCTAGTTAATGTGTCCTTCCCTTCTTCTGCCTAATTCAAAATGTTTTTCGATTACTTTCTAAGCTATCCTACATTTCTTATATTGGTTGTCATCCCTTTGTTGTCATATTAACTTAAACTTCGTGTGTCGAAGGACAAGTGAATGGGTGAATGGTACGGAAAGCCTCGCGTCAGATACATGGATAGAGCACTATCTATCTATTAGGGAGTCGTATTAGCCTAGTGGGTAGAGCGCTGAGCTACCGACCGGAGGGTTCCGGGTTCAAATCTCAGGCAGACGCCTTTCTGGACCCCCCCAACTAAAAACCTCGCGATACGATTATTTTCTGCGTGTCAGAACTTGCTAGGAAATCGCAGGTGGCCCAGGGAAAGGAACTGGCACCCCTACCCTGGATGTGTGAATTTCACACGCCAATGGCTTGGTACGGGGGGAGATCTACTATCACCTATCAAAAACCAACTTTCGGGTTGAACACAACTTTAAAAAAAGTAGTGAAGGGTGCGAAAGAGAAAAATTAATAATATGAAGAGGTTAGTTTTATAACAGACTCGGGTGGAGAGCTGCGTCAAACCAATCATAGGTTTGTTGACTATATGATCATGTTATCTATTGAAGCATATTAATGCCTTCACTCTATTGATTTGTTCTCAACTATGCAGTTTCTTGATCGTTACGGAAGAGTCTAGCCTGAAGTAAACTCTTTTGGAGAAGACTCACTTGGAGGAGGCACTCCTTGAGAAGGCTCTTCTGGAGAAGGCTCTCCAGGAGGAATATACTATATAAAGGTAATGATATTTTTTATCCGAATAATATATCACCGAATCGTATTGATATGAATTTGCAGCAAGCGGAATACTTCTTTAGATGGAGAAGGAGAAGAAGACTAAGGGAAAGATCTGAAGTTAGACTCTGGTCTCCAGAACGACAGTAGTTGAGATCTAAAGAATGCGGAATGCTCCCGCAGTGCTCCTGAAGAGCATGGATGATAGAAGGCTCACGAAGTGGATCTCTAACTATATGACAGGGTTGAAGACAAGCAGTAATTGGGTGAAGAACGTGATGAAAACTTTAAGGAAGCAAAAACGAAGATGCCACAGGCCCCCAATGGAGGGAAACACAGGGAGGCAGAGTCCTTTAGATGGCATTCTCAGCACTACTCCCATAATTAGCGATCCGGAGGACTCTGGTTGTAAACAGTTGGACAAATAGACCGAAGGAGATAAATAGATGTCTTTATTGGGACGAAATTGAGACTCCAAAAGTTTCTTCTTCTGCCTAACCTCGTAAGGGAGTGATTATCTACATCTGCGAAATACCCTGCGAGCAACTACGAGGGCGTGTAGCAAGCGATGAGGATCACCACACATGCACCACTGACATGTAACTAAGAGCTACAATGCTACTACTACATGGGAACATGTTAGGTGTAAGAGTCACCAGCTACTAGATGGCTAGTATATACAAAGTAATGAAGGGATTCTGGTAGAAAAGGATTTTTCTACATATATTTATCTAATATGATGACACAGAAAGAAAAAAAAACACGCCAAATCCATAACAATAAACTTTACTAATAAACAATAAACTTTAAATCTTAGATATGCGCTACCTGACGATGCTGTAATACAGTGAAACCCGGGTCGTAGTGAAGTTTATTTTTGAGGATTGGGCTCGTGTTTTTTTTTCTTTCTGTGTTATCATGTTTTGCTTCCACTCCATATCGCCTGAATATTCAGAATATATTTATCTGTTTTTCCTAGCATGTTTATTAATGTTGAAATATGCATCATGCACGACTTCTTGCAGACTCGCTTTCGTAGAGTTCAAGAGACAGTAAACAATTGATATATGTGTAGAGAAACTGGAGAGAAAGAAAAAGCGACCCGAAACGAGGACAACTTCAAGTAAAGTATAAGGCAAATGTACAGCGGTATATGTGTAGATAGCCTAAGTCAATGCAAAAAGAAAGATATATCACTGTGCATTTCTTCCGATTATCAACTATTGGTAGAAATATTTTAATGCAAGAACTCATTTTATAATATATGTGCCGTGAGGAATTAGTGACGTGCATTTCTTCCGATTATCAACTATTGTAGAAATATTCTAATGCAAGAACTCATTTTATAATATATGTGCCGTGAGGAATTAGTGACAAAATCCCTCTCATAGCTAAGGAAGTAGGAAGGGTAAAAAAGGTTGTTGTAAAGGCCTGGTTACACGATACATTAACACGTACGAGTTAATGTGCGAATTCATGTCTGTTTACATGTCTGAATAAATGAACGTTTGCGTGAACGAGATGCATGAATGAGTGGTTACACGGTACATTCGTTCGCACAAGTTTTGACACATTTTCACGGAACGCAAGGCGATTGTTTTTTTTTTATTTTCTTTACAATGCGCAAATTTTAAAAGTGTAAACAGTATCATTAAATAGGAAGTAGACCGCACCCCCCCTGAAATTGCTTCCCTTTTCGTTGTTTTGTGTTTTTTAAATGGTATTTTCCCTATCTTTTAACATGGGAAACCAGTTGCCATGCAAATTTGTTTATTGATATTGATAAGTTAAGTTGTTTACGTTATTTGGTAATGGAGTGCTTTTAAGAAGTTGAAGACATTGGAATTATTTTCATCAATCAGTTACGTGAGTACGAAAATATTAATTGACGTCTATCAAGTCTATTGATAATTGATAGCAATGTTCGTTTCCGTGTTCTGCCACCAGATGTCCCAGAATCACGAAAATGAACGAATGCATGAACAGAAAATAGAACGGGTTCTATTTTCTGTTCACGCATTCATTCATTTGTACATTTTGGTGTGGTTACACGGTGCATTTTCGCGTTCATTCTCGCGTTCATTCATTTACACATTAACTCGTACGGGTTAATGTATCGTGTAACCAGGCCTTTACACTCGTGACTTCATCTGCAATACTTTTTACCTATAGAAGCGCAGGAAATATGGAAAAATGTCACGATTTTCATTACCTGATTCTTAATCCCTTAATCTTCCTAACGCTGGCAGGATTGAAGCGATAAAGTGACGCTTATCATCGACCCCTTACCTACGGGGTCAATCTCGGGGAAACTGTGACGCCCTACTTCATCCTTAAACCGCCACGCCTTTCCTACCATTATTATCCCCGAGGCATGTTCCGCGCATGATTTTTACCTCGGCTAGTGTTTTTAATTCGCCGCGCCCATCACGAGTCTTCTTATTGTTGCCTCAAGAAAACCGCGGCCTGGCGTTAATCATCCCTCGCGAATCACCGTGTATGTCGGGGAAACTTCGAGGCGCTTACGCGGAAGGGGCCGTGCCACGACGTCCGATTTAATTAAGGTACTCGCAAGGCTACGTAACCGTCGGACGTGACTGCAACCACGTGAATCACTCTTTTTATTTCGATCATAATCCCCAGTCCCTTCGCATCCAGACTTCTCCTCTTCGCCACGACTTTAATTATGCCTCCGAAGTCGGTGGGAGCTAGCTTAATCAATTTAGATTCCCAATTTAAATTGGATTCTCTCGGTGTGGGGTTTCTTAACGGAGACGGTCCGTGATCGATAGCGATGCGGGAGATGGTTAGCTGGTTACTGTGACCGTCTGAGATCCTGCGGTGTTCATCTTCGAATTTTCTGCTACGCGGGGCGCGTGAACCCATTTCAATTGCACGGAATTTAGTAGGGAGGTGCATTTTAGGGTGTGTGTGTGGAATTGCATGCATATATCTTAGACCTAGGGTAAGATAACGAGAAAGGGATGGAAGCTTTAAGAAATGTGGATGTGGAGGAGAATTACCAAAAGGTAAATGGAAGGATACATATTAATTATTCGTAGAGATTGTCGAAGCAAGAAGGAAATAGTCAGTAGAAGAGCTAAGGCAAAGAGGGCCTCCTACCAGAACATAATTCTACTTACAACTGGATATGCAGGCATGAAAGTTAGGAAACATTTATCTGAACATATATCTGGAGCATGATTTTTTATGACGATGAGGCATAAACGATAGCAGTAGAAGAGAACTCGAGGCTGGAAACATAAAAAATATGCATCTGTAGAAGAATCAAGAAAATCAAAAGGATTGACCTGGGCACTTACTAATGCAAAGGTACTCATGAGTGAGAGAAAATAGAATCCGGATAAAAACGTTACAGAAAAGGTGGGGCAACTTTATTGGCCATATTCTGAAATATAATGGCCCGATGAGGACGAATGTGGAGGGAAAAGTGAATGGGAAAAATGGAAAAGGAAGGCCCTGCATAAAATACACAGTGCAATGCTTTAAGGATGTGAAAGAGAAGAGTCATTTAGGTATGAAGAGGTTAGCTGAAAACGAGTGTGAAGCTGAGTCAAACCAATCTTCGGATTATTGACCCATGATAATGATGAGTCAAAAGAGCCCAGGATCGCACAATATATAGGTATATATTTAGACGCTTTGGAAGGTGTGATAGATTTTGATTGAAAGTTGATCACCATAAATCCTAACTATCCTTCACTATCCTCCTATCTGTAAAAACCTCAGCCATATATTGTTTCTCCTAATGACAACAACAAAATCAGCTTTCATTGTGGACAGAAGGCTCAAACTCGTCCTAAACGACTCAAGAAATGCCTCATATTGGTGAGGAAAGTATTCGTAGCAAATATTAATTCTTCAATCTGTGGTCATTCATTGCCATTTCATTGCTCTGAGGAGACTGAGGCACGATACTATTGAAGGCAGTTATGTTTAATCTACGTATATGCAAATTACATATGCTGTTTTATATTGACGAAGGGATACCATGTGCTTTTTAACAGATTTGATTCAGTTTTGTTATCCTGATCAATCCATTCAATTACATGAGCGCATAAGGTGAGATTACTGAGGCATTTCTGTACAGCGACGCAAATAAATAGTCGCTAGATGTGAAAATCGCCGTTTTAACTAATTTATGCACTGGCCGCAATAGACTTCCTCCTCAGGCGAAGTCCTTGAGGTTAGAATCATAAAGCTGGATTATCGGGTATATTTTTCTTTTTTTTCCGAAACAAGTTGAGCATAACCGATCTCTCTCCTTTGCTGAAAGCTCTTTGCACATATCTCGCTAATTTTCGCACATCTAACGTGCAAAAATCTCTTACCATCCACCCTCTCGCTGGAAAGTCTCGTCCACGTTCGACGACTTCGCAAGGGTGGAAAACTTTATCTTTTTTTCTTCCTCAGCACCATCATATGGTTAGCTAAGTACCTAAAAGATAATAATTTAGGAACTTCATTATTCAAATTAAAATGGAAAATTTGATCGGTAGCATAAAAAATTAGCCGTTTCGGAAAAAAAATTACTTTATATTCGGATGACCATAAAATTGAAAATTTGCATTACGGACGACCCTCGACATTATTTATTTCACGTATTAATAGTATTCATACAAGCCGATCAATAATCCATCATTTACATACAACACTGTGCGGATGACATTGGGAGTATAACATCATCACATGTTTTTGGTAGCGTACTGAGTTGGTGGGTCATTATCAGAGAATGTTACGTGGCTACATGAAATTCCAGCGGTAAATTTGCATCATAGTCGTTTATCCGTGATGAGGATGCTTAAATGTATGATAATGATGGCCATACATACCTAACTTTCTGAAATTAACGACAGGACCTTTGTACTGACATAGCGGTCCGTAACTTATTCAGAGAGCGAACCCACTACGATTAATAACACGCATCCCTCTGATGGCTGCCTACGAGGAATAATCGCTTGGACTGGAATGCGATACTCGAATCATCTCCGGAAAAACCACTCAACGGCAAACGCACAGTTCATTACCTAGGTTACTATTTTTTTCGCCAAGGGCATACATATTCATGATCAGAGAGTCTGAAGGAATGAGACCCAATTCGCGGGCGTTGAAATTACCCGACGTTCCCGTTGGGGAGGTTACGATTTGGCGTTGGAATCAAGTTTCGCTGTCACATGATGTCTGTTTCAGGAATAAATTCATCATCATGGTTCCCTAATCAATTTATTGTGGGTCACCTCTCATTTCAGAAAGAGCATGATGAACACTTTGATGTCGGTCCAATCATCCCACGTTATACTACAGGTAAAAAAAAGTGGCGGTGAGCAATTCCTGTAATGGGATCATATTATCTTCCATCGTTCCAGTTTCGTGTTGAACTCTACTCTCATTAGGAGAGGATGTGCCATATCTGCATCTGGTTCTCCACAGCAGCAGGCACGCTAACGCGAAGCCAGTTTCACGCTAACCAATTTAACTTGCGCAAGAAACATTGAGCTAGAAGCACTAAATCTTTCAAATCAGTCAAATAAAATACAGTAGATCCCTTCAAGAGAGATTTTTTTGGAAAAATTGAAAGTCCTTTTTAAATCATCATAGAAACATTAAAAAACTTGAACAACCGTTCTCTAAGCAAATAAAAATCTGCCAAAAAGTGCGAACGATAGGAATGCACTGCATGTTCATTACGTTTATTAAGCCAATAGTATCGATACAGCGCCTCCAATGCACTAAGTTCGAAATAGGAAGTTATCTGGCTGTGAGAATATAGTAGATTTCGACTCCACTTTGAAGAACGTTTCCTTCACATTAGTGGCACATCCTTTTTTCAAACAACTAGCTGAATGGCTACTTGATTTACTTTTATGAATGCGGTGGTTAACTACCTTTAATTTCACTATGATGGTGTAAGGTTGACATGCTATTTTGAATGTTCAGGGAACTTTACTACTGTATTCAGAACTTCAAGGAAAATGTTTCAACGAACAAAGTGCATCTTAGGAGAATTATTAATCACAAGGTCATTATATTGGTCTCAGTTTTTAGGTTTTAGGTTAGTACTTCAATTTTGTAAATGTACGCCATAAATACATTTCTACTTGTTTTGGTTTTTTATACAGTTTCTATTTATGTTGGTGGAAGTGAAGTCAGGAGTTTTTATTTCATTCAGAAAATGTTTCATTTTTCTGTTCATGTTAAGAGATGCCTCGGCTGACGAATTTTACAGGTAACAATTATTTAATGCATTGGCGCGCTAACATAAGCCCTTGTCTCGAGAAAAAGTTGTGAGAAGAATAGAAAAAACGTAACTAGCATATGGTTTCATTGTAAAAAGTTCAAAACGCTGCCAGGATATGAGCGTATAGAGTTTCAGGTTTTTAATCCTACTTTCCGCTATCCCCAACCCAACCGGGTATTGTTCATCATAATCTTTAGTAATAATAGCGTTTCTTTATTTATCAATAAAAGCTTATCAATTACAACGTGATATAATTCCAGTATAATAAGATAAAGATATGATAAATTACTTTAACTTTAATTTGAAATATATAAATCTGAGAGCAGAATTCACGTAAGAGCCACACTCTGCTCTCCCGTGTTTAACTTCTCTTTGGTAAGAAAAAAAGCCGTTTTAATCAATTATGTCAAAATCCATTTAAATGTTTCCCTTTTCTGTGACTTTTAAGTCAGGACTTCAAGTATTGTAGAGTAGGAGTCCCCGAACAAACCAAGAGCACAGAGTTGATGCCTTCTTTCTCTTATAAATGTGGAAATAGCTATATATTCTCGCGTTATAATTATGCATTTCATTACTGGAAACCAGATTGACATTGAAATATTTTGGTTTATAACCCCCTTTAATTTTATCATTGAATATAATGTTCTTGTAGCCAAAAACATTATTGATATGTATCCATTGCATTGCATGTAACATAGCTTCAATTTTTAAATATCTTTGGTGAATATTTGCCCTTTTAAATGCACTCTTTGCTAATTTATGAAACATATCCTTGAGTAATGGGCAGCATGCAGAGTGAATGAAATGATTTTCCAAAGAGAACTACGGGAAATCAGATTTACGGAATATTCGGGTTTTGAATGCTATTCAAGAACGAATTATCACCATTCACAGAGGTATTACTCTTTTTTTACACTAACAAATGTCTTACCTTTGGTTGCTTTCCTTGTTTTTTCAGGAACTATTCAATTTATCCGTCAATCTCATTGGACCTATGAAAGCAATCAACAAGCGAAGCTCGGCTTACTTTGATGTTCTAGAGGAATTTATACTGGAGTCTACATCAGAGAGGTCATTGCGTGAGTACGCTATCTTCTTGAAATGTTCCTTATAGTAGTGTTTCTTCTAAATCTTTAAAACTCCAGGATTGATCAGTTCTTGATTTATAACCACGACCGGAAGTCAAACTCATTGTCACAACTGTCACAGACGGTTGGTCCAGGATACCTTAAATGGTGAAAGCCAGGTGGCAAATTTCTCACTGATATACCGGATTCAGACACGGATCTGGAGATTAAAAAGCTCCCCGACCTCAGCCGAAGTTGCAATCGCTTTTCGCCGGAATTCAGTGCAAATTAATGACGCTCAGCGAAACAAATTCGACTTGGACAGGAATCCGGCGCTTAGCCGTAATTTTGAACCGGTCGGTATGTTCGAGGGTGCTGAGGGAACGTTGGGGAGGAATCCCCAAACGAAATATCCGTGAGCCGCTTTCATCTCTTGGCTTTCCCGCTGGACGGAGAGCGATAAGCCCCCGGTCGGAAAACACACCGGCATCCATCAACTTCTAAGCGAAATGAACGGCGAAATCAAGCAGACTCTCCCACCCTCTTGTGGGACATGAAGGTAATAAAATTACGAGCCTTGCTCTTAATGGCTTACAGTGTTGTATACACGAGGAGGGTCGCCTCTGTGCTCTGCCGACAGACGGACGAGGACACGGAGGGGTGGGGGAATGGGAGAAGGGGATTGGGGGGTGGAAGAGGAGCCGGTCTCCAAGGGAACGGCGGTTGGGAGAGGATAAACAAATGACGCGCGGTCCTCAACAGCACTTATGAGCGGTCCGTCAACTCATTTATCAGGCAGGTGCGTTTGCGGAGAGACCATGCGATGATGCACTTCTCGAAAAGTGCAGGGCTCTCCATAACGGGATGCTCCCAACTTTCTCTCCGCCATTCCCACTTCGGAGACTGGATCGGGGAACAAAAAAGAGTCGAAATGCGGCCCGTACCCCTCCTGTGCATGTGCAATCGCGATGTTTTCGACAAGCTCCGAAAATTGCTCCACCAAGCAGCTGCCGTTTCCATCGTGCAAAAGTTTTTCTCGCAACATCCGTCTCCTTTTATGATCGTTTTATTAATGCCCGACGGCGGTGCTGACGTGCTTTGTATGTCGGCTGAAAGATGAGTAATTCCCAATTCTTCTTTTTCTTCCTTATTCCTCGCGAAAACAACCCTTGGTCTCTTGCACCTTGGTATCGGCTCATCGCCGAATTCGCTTCCCCCCTTCCCTGGTCATGTTCCTCTCCGTTCTCTCTGAAAAGGTGCGCGGACGTTGCATAAAAATGCACTCGCGTGCATTTGCGACCGGCTCGCGATGCGTCGTGAGCGTGCGGTAAAAAGGTGAAGCTGTCAGGACTTCCACCTGCCACCTCGTCCGCTGCACCCATGCGGGGAGAACGATTCGTTCAATCCTTTCAATAATATTTTGCATTTGTTACATGCCCAGTTGCATCCGACTGCTTTTTCTTTCCTAAATCCCTCTTTTATTGGCCCTCGTATGTATCTCTAGGTTTTCTTCTTGTTGTATTTTATTCTTGTTTCATCTCAGTTATGTTATTGACAAGTCCATTGTCTCGGAGTGCATCCATTTCACATCCTCTTATATTCTCTTCCGTAATGTACTTTGCATTGATCTTGCTACCTTTGCTTTTCTGCATACTTCTTAATTTTTCTTTTCATCATTCCATTCTTCAACACACTTTTCCAACACCTGAAAACGTCAACTCTATTTTGAACAGCTATCCTCTTAATGCATCTCTCTGATAAATAGAATTCCACACCATATGAAAGTCTATACATATTACCTCATTATTTTCTGAAGCACGGTATTAGAACAAAAATAATGAATATTATCGATAAAATTCATTTTCAGTAAATATTTGGACTTGGGTGGTGCGTTCATGTGTACAACTAACGGTATAAATTTTATCCGATGGGAATAGTATAGAATGGTTGTTACGTAATCATTTATTTTAATGCAGTGCTTAATAATATATTATGCTACATCACCCTTAATAATACATTATGCTACATCACCCAAATAAGAATTATGCTAAATCACCCTTAAAAGCACTAATTGCCGAAGTCTTCAAAACAAGATACCTGAGTTCCATCACCTTATTCAGTCTACTGATGGAGATGTAGTTATAGGAACTGAAAGTTGGGTAACAGACGACATTCCTGACTCAGAAATATTTCCCAAATCTTTTAAAATATATAGAAAAGACAGACGTAACAGAGCAGGTGGTGGTATTTTCATTGCAGTCAAGAACTCAATCATTAGTAAAGCAGAAATATTTCCCGACAACCCCTTGGAATGTGTTTAGTGTTCATTAACATGCCCTAAATCCAAATCAATATCTGTCTGCGCATTCTATAGGCCCCCAAACACTGATGTTGACTCACTATTAGAACTGGGAAAGCCAATAAATTCTATAACGTCCCGTAACAGCGAGCGTAATATAATAATAGGTGATTTCAATGCACCATCACTAGACTGGAGAAATCACTGCTTCAAGGCTGGAGGGATGGACTAGGACATCTGTGAGACTCTATTAGATGCATTCTCCAACAACTCCCTGCAACAATTAGCAACATCACCTAATAGAGGAGATAACATTCTTGATTTTCCGGCAAACAACATTCCACAACAAGAGATTAAGATTGACACCGTTGATGGAATCAGTGTCCACAGAGCAAAATTTTCTCTAACATTAGATAAAAATTTCAAGCAAAAAAGAAATGCTTATATTTTTAAGAGCTGATTTTGCTAACTTTAAAATTTATTTAAGAGATTCCTTATCGGATTAAAAAAAAAACTTCCATAAACTTATGTACGGAGGGTTCATGGAAGTCTTTCATTAATATCATACGCTCTGGGATCAATAGATATATCCCTAGTAAATTTAAAAAAGAAAGCGCCTAACTTAGGTGGTACAATGCCGAAGTGAGAAAATCCCTGAGACGATAGCGAATGTGTCATGCAAAAATGAAAAAAATAGTAAATATATGCCCATTGATTAGCGTAATGTAATAATTGAAAACTATGAAATTTCAAAATCCAGTGCAAAGACAAATCTTTGTAATGCTTTTGCGGAATACAAAAGAAAAACACTTGGGGAGCAATTGAAGGAGAATCCAAAAGTCTTCTGGTCGTACGTAGGGGAAGTGAAAGGCCATAAGTCTGCCGTCCATTCACTTAAATATGAGAAGGGTGAAATGTCCACAAACACTCTTGACAAAATTAACTTGCTGAATTCCTTCTTCAAACTGTTTTTAACCCACCTTCCGGAAATTCGACTGTCGTTTTACCTGACCTCTTTCAGCGGATGGTGCAACCAATTAAAATTTTCTGTAATGGTATTGAAAAGGTACTTAAAGATATAAGCCCCAACAAATCTCCTAGCCCTGATCAAAATCCCTCCCGCGTATATAGAGAGTAAGCTTCCGAAATCTCCCCCTACCTTGAAATAGTATTTAATAAATCCCTGACGGAACACTTCGTACCGATGGACTGGAAAGCAGCCGATGCAACACCCATTTTTAAAAGTTATGATAGAGAGCACCCATCTAACTACCGACCTATATCCCTCACATCCATTTCATGCAAAGTCCTGGAACATATAATTGTCAGTTCAGTCATGGTGCACCTAGATAGCCAGAATTTATTGTCCGATTTTCAGCATGGTTTCCGGAAGAGTAAATAATGTGAAACTCAACTTGCTCTCTTTTACCACGATATTTTAATTTCTGGCGAATATAATATTCCAGTGAATGCAATATTTCTTGATTTCAAGAAAGCTTTTGACAAGGTGTCTCATAGCAAACTAATTTTGAAATTAAAATCTTATGGGTTATACAGGAATATTTTATCGTGGATAAAGGAATTCCTACACGATCGGGTGCAAAGGGTGGTTTTGGACGGTATTACCTCCACGGTAATTGAAGTCACTTCGGGTGTCCCACAAGGTAGAGTGATAGGTCCACTGCTGTTCCTTCTGTACATAAATGATATAAATTAGGTGGTAAAAAGTAAGCTTCGTCTATTTTCCGATTTCGCTGTAGTGTACTGGAAATTTATGTGCCCAAACGATAAACAATATTTAAATGATGACTTACAAGCAGTTGAGAAATGGTGTCATACATGGCATTCACAATTAAATTTTAAAAAATGTTTGGTAATGAATTTTTGGAAAAATAATTGTTCTCCTCTTAGCACGTAAAAAATAAGTGATAATGAATTAACAAACGTGGAATCCATTAAATATCTTGGAATAAGACTGACACATGATCTTTCTTGGGATAAACACATACGTGAAATAATGGGTCAAACGAATCGTAGACTGGGATTCATAAAAATGGTATTGGGTAAATGTGACGATCATGTACGAGAAATCAGCTACTTTTCCCTCCTTAGACCTCATTTGGAATATGCTGCCAGCATATGGGATCCGTACGAAATCGGTCTAAATAATGAATTTGAACGTGTGCAGAGAAGATCGGCAGGATTTTTAAAGGGACGATAAGATAACCATGCTAGCGTAACCAGTCTAGTAAATGAATTAAATTGGGAATCATCGTCAGATCGCAGGTTGAAATTTAGACTTAATCTCTTAAACAAATTCCAAGACCATATTTTCAGTGATGATGTTAAAAATATATTGCGAACCCCAACTTAATATGGCAGACTGGACCATAATCACAAAATTAGAGAAATTGATTGACGAACAAACAGATAAAAAATGTCCTCTTTTCCTTGTACAATTAGGGATATGAGTAGCGGTAAATGTATCCAAGAAGAGTGAATCAATCCATAGCATAGGCAGTTACATGTTGGTGTAAGGACTTGTAGGTAACCCAGCCAACATTTTTGCATGCTTAGTGTTCTTTTTTATCTTTTTAAATAGTGCTGTTTAGATTAATATATTAATGCTAATCCTTTCAAATGCGTGATATGTAGTGAATGTTGGGTTAGAATTCACCCCTTGCCACACACCCTTATGGTTGCTTGCAGGGTGTTATTTAGAAGTGGTATTTTACCATCCACTTTATCATTAGGGTTACGCAGAGAGGTGACCATTGCAATCAGTTTTTTGGCAAGAAAGACTTGAACAGCCTATCCCGTCACGATGTCTTGAATTCCTTATTTCTTTTCTGATCAATATTTCCGAAATTCCATGTCCCTGACTCAGTGTCAACTTCCATTATAAGTTCTTAAGTTCTTCTTCGTTGTTTCTCACTACATCCTCATTGAGAATGGTACCGGTTGGCTCCGCTATGAACGCTCTCTTACCTTGAGCTATTTTAGCTTGGGAAGAATTATGTGCTCATTATTTTCCCTCCTCCGGGCCTCATTGCGGTATAGATGCACCTCTCTCCAATGAAGAATACTCGCTTTCCGTATAATGACGAGAACAAGGACTTTATGATGCACCTTCCCGACCATTACAACGATTTAAACGTGTTGTAAATATTAGATAGGGACGGGGTAAATTCTCTTTTCGCCTGCCATAGGATTTTTCCAGAATCGCAGACACTCATCTCTTCGCCTTTACATTGCTTGATTATGTTATTGAGAGATTACTATCTATTGAGAGACTACTATCAAAAATTGATATAGTATATATATCGTTAATCCATTTGTTATTCCATTCGTGATCAATTATAAAAACATAAAATGACCGAGAAAAACAGTGCCTGCTTATTAAGATTATATAGTAGTCGTAGCTGTTAAAATAATCACATTACTACTATCGTAAATCTTAAATATAGTTGCACTAAGATGATCAAAAATTAAGCTTGCATACCTATTATGTATTGAACTTCTTGGAAGTGAATCCATTGTAAATCTATCGTCAATCTTAAATAAAGTTGCACGAAGATGACCAAAAATTAAGCTTGCATACTTATTATGTATGGAACTTCTTTGAAGTGAATCCATTGCACGAATATATTGTGCAATTATTGTGGCGATCAATATACTGCACAAATCCATTGTGCAGTATAATAATTTCCTAATAGTGAGCGAGATAGTAAGCCTCTATATAGATTCACTGCTCGCCCAGCTATTATACTGAAAATTTCAAATATTTAATAAGTCCCCCACCAGAGATACTGGGGCCCAAAAATGGTAAATTTTCAATTTTTCCTATTTGCGGAAGCTTGTTACAGCTAAAGGCTTCGCCCAATTTTTTTCTTACAAACATTTACTATGATACCCAAATATACTGCAACAAAAATATAGACCTTGTGATCACAACTCTTCTATGGGAAAATAAATAGCAAAAGTTGTAAAAAACAGCAATTTGTATCAAAAATTTGTACTCATCATTCTCATAGATGTTACATAGTAAGGTTATTAAAAACTATGGCAAATGAAAGCTCAATTTATGATCATCAAAATGGTATTTGAACATTTTGCTACTACTTATAGTTTCCGAGTAACTCTAATTACCGATACTCGCTGAAAGTGTCATTTTTACAGTGCGCTGTGACCTTCACGGACCCGTAAGTCCTTGAGGTCATGGAAAAAAAATTAACACAAATTGGTTTTGTACCTGACAGTAGTAAGTGTGTTAAATTTGAATTTTTTCTGAAATGCTGCTGCAACAACTTTTTTAAAAATTTGGTGAAATGGTACGGAATGACCCCAAAGGCATAATGCATATTTCATTTGTGTTTCCTCAGAGTTTGCCATTTTCTTGCCCAGCAACGCCATTTCTCAATAACTAAGTTTGAGCATGTCGGGTGGCTGGTGATAACATTGCAGTAATAACTACATGAACCACAATATATCTTTATAATATATCGTTGCATTAGTTGGGATCTTTTTTGCTTGGATTAAATTTCATTCAAACTATCAAGATTAGAATTATGAACCAAATGGTAACAATTTGCTGAAAACTCAGCCTGTCATTTCAATTTGATGAATTTTAATTCATTTTAAACATAATTCTAGAAGTATTATACGCCTGATCGGGCGTCACCGAATACGGTTAAAGCGTTAATGACTGATGGAAGAAGATAAGTGTTAAATTGTGAAGGGAATATTTACAGCTTTATAGTCGTTAATCGAGCACTGATACTCCTGATAATGGCATTAGTGATAAATTGGTATATGATTTTCAACCATGAATTAAGTGAAAATGGCCATTTGGTTTTTACAGAAATACCTCCCGCAGGCAGAGGTAATATTTTTCCTTAAATTAATCATATTTCGTGTTGATGGTAAGAGATAATGAATATGCTCTGAAGTCCCTAATTCATTCGCAGGGATCCAGGTGTTCCATCAACTTTTACAACTCTATGACTCAATCAAATTTGCCGTCTTAAGGATTAATGCCCAAACTAGACTTGATCTGCTCAACCATCCTCTATGTGGAACGACATTCCATTGACTTCATAAGAGAATTGTTTAATTCGAAAGGTGAATAAAGCTTTATTTTTGACACGAGTTTCAACTGGAAGGGAGATCAGAGAAGACACAAAGGTGGAGGAATGGGGAATTAAGGAGAAAAACGACTCGGAAGGATGATGTCAAGTTTATGGTTTTTCGGCAAAGGGCAAATTTATTGATAAAAATTGTGAGCGTAATGAGAAGCCATTGTTATTCAATGGGCTGAGATCATTGGATTTTGCAGTTTCTACAATACTCAATAGGCTCATTGCATGAGTGTTTTTACTCTTAATGCGATAACACGCTTAAAAATGTTTATAAAAATATGCACAAATAATAATCCAAGCTCGTTTACGTGGAAAAAATTACAATGACAAAAATTATAAATTTTAAATTCTTAGCATATGCCGCCATGTCGACAGTACAATAAGTATGACGTCAGTGTTCTGGTATTTCATCAAGGAGGAAGCTAGGAAATAAGCTGGTAAATGGAAAATGGCACGCATTTTCCTTCGTACCAAGATGTTCTAATGCGGGATTTAGAACACTCGGAAAGCTATTTTCCAATATAACTACGAAGAGATCCTGAAATGAAAGATGAGGAATATTGATCGATATATCGTTTGTCCATGATTTCCGGAAAGCTTCCTGAAAGTTCATATTTAAATAAAAAAATGTTCTTTTGAGTCAATTTTTCATTTTAATAAAAAACACCAGATCCGAAATCTACGAGCATTTTTGCACGGAAGTGGAATATTTTCATTAAATTAAAAGTTTCGTACCCGGGTCCTATTTTTCAAGCCTGTGTCCTATTTTGATGTATGGATAGGGTTAGGAGGTGCATGAGTGCGTAAGGGAGGACATCGAGACCTGGATGCTGAATTAAGTCGGACAAATGTTGTCGGTCACATGCGTCAAATTGAACTCCTGTATTTTTATCATAGTTGGGGAAAAGCTCTAATCAGTAGGAATATAAAAGATCAGAAAAAAAATTGACCTTTATTAGGCACTACTGTGGAAGAAAGCTAAACAAGAGGAAGGTATTATTGAAATGTAGACTTCTAGTAGAAAATACCTTTCATTAGGAAAGATGTTGGACATTGTTTTAGATTGTGTGGATAATTACAACAGGAACCAATACCTACATGGCATTCTTAAAAAGATGACATATCCAGGAAAAAAGGGGCGTATGCTGTCAGGACTTCCGGGACAAAAACAGTTAATTGGTCCTCTTAATTAAATACTTGGAATACCTAACTCGTGATTTCTACCGTCATGAATATTGTGTTTGCTCAAGGAATCATTTTTGCGCTACACGGTACAATAAGGCACAAATAGCTACAGCACATATAACACGAATTTATCCGTACAGAAAGTATTTGCCACGGCATTTCCCGCTGAATTACAAATCTAACCCGAGGGAAGCTAGTAGGTAAATTACGAGACCCACCCCTTTCAAATTCTGACTGCAGAATAAGAAACCTTAGCGGCAGTTTTCTTTGATACTAACATCTGCCACTCATGCCAAGCGTGGAATAACCTTCTTTCTTACAGGTTATATCTCAAGCGTGTTAATGGATGTGGCCATGAAATGTAATTCCGGTGCATGGTGGATTCCTCAAGGTCAGCGCAATGCATCCAATCAAATCCTTCGCCGTCTGGAGAAGCCCGGGGGGGTGACGTATTCCATCTTGAACCGTGGTGCACTGATCCATTGCCTCGAGGTCTGATTCCGTCGGCAAACACTCGTTCATCTCGCCCGCAGACGATGGCTCGTTATAGTTGGCTTTTTTCGATAATGCGTCGCTAATCGAGGAAATTTGAAAGGGCTCGGTAATTTCTCATGCAGGCAGGCTGATGAAATGCACCCCTCCTATCAGTGTTAAAGAAGTGCACTCCATTTGCTGCGGCATCGAAGTAACATCAGTCTATTCGGTGTGGCATCACCCTGCGTAATGTACTGAATGGAAAAAGATGTGAAAGAATACGTTATTTTCGTCACTGTTCAACTGAGAACGGGAGTTCCTCACTCATATGCAACTACATCTGCAGAATACCCTTTAAGCTACCGCAAGGGTGTGTGGCAGGGGGTCAAATATCACCAGGAAAGCTGTATGTACTGTCAAGAATTCAATTTTTACGTCATTGCGATGTAAATACGACAATAAATTTGTAAAAGTAGCTGTGGAAATAGTATAAGTGTTTGTATGTCCCATTGAGTAGGTAACTCTCTCTTGAAAAACATGTTCATACATTGTCCGTGATGCATTTGTTATGGTCATTTTGAAAGTGTTTCCTTGTTGAGTGAAGTCCGTCAAGTCTCAATCGGATTGGTGGTTATTCGTTCCGCAGGAAGAGAAATACATTAAATAGCATTGCACCTTCTGACAATTGAAATTTATTTTGCTTTTTTCAATCAACAATCGACCACAGTCCAATCCCATCTGTTCAGCAAATATCGGTTTTGCCATTTGTAAGCATTTCGTTACGCAGCGGCTTTTGCTTGGCAAAGAAGGCAATTTTTTCTCACCCCGGGGCGCCCGATCAACGAAGGAAACATGATAATCGAAAATTTTCCAACTATTGCGGGTGGTTTTTGAAAACTTTATATGAGTTTCGTGGCAGGGGTCGGGAGAGAGGAGGTGTGGCCGATACCTGAGGAGATTGTGGTCATTAAATAATGAAGCTGGAAAACTAGGTAGAGATGGGAATTGTTTTCAGAGAAAGGAAGAAGAGTGGAATAAAATCTGGAGTCTGTATTAGTTTGGTCTTAACAAAACGCACCAAGGAGTCTGCAGTTTCACGTCCTATTTGACGGACGGAGTAATGGACTTAATGTTCCCTCCACAGAGCACACTTTTAGGTTTCTCGTTCTTTCCGCACAGTGTTCGCTCAGCGAACGCTTGCATACATTTATTTATTGGTTCTGTCTCTATTTAGTTCGAGGGTATTTTTCCACCAATCTCTCAGATTTTTTGACTAAGTTGCCTTTCTCATGCCAGGATATCGCCTACCTTCGATTATACTTCCTAAAATGTTTATCAAGATGTTATATATCTCTAGGTGTTGCACATTATGAGCAAAGTATTATATTTGACATTTCTTTATGTGTATCGATACTCATTCTCCTTTTACTTTCCTCTATCACTCCAATACCTGTGAAATTCCTATTAGAATTTCTATTAGGTTTGCGACTGAAAACTGTGTGTCACAGACGGGATCTCAAACCGGGACCGTCTGGATCGGAAGCACCACATCACCCAGTCCTCGGAAGTAGTTGAGCTAGTGTTTAAGTGTGCCGTGGGATTGTATAGAGAGGAGAATCCAAGTCAATTTTAGATGAAATTTACTTAAAAAAGTTTACCAAACAATTTAGCTGCGCATATGCTAGAAATAGACGTTATGAAGGTTTTTTTTTAAACGAAAGCTCGTAAATTAGCGAAGGAGAAAAGTGGTTGGATGGTATGGTATTAAGCAAAGAGACGGTAAAATCTGTTTTCAGTGGGTTAAGGATAGAAATTAGTGAACCTGAGAAAACTGTAATTTTGGTAGACATAAGGAAAGGTAGAGGTTAAGGAGATTTAACGAGCTGTATAATATATGTCATGTGAGGAGAGTTGAGGTCAAAGTGGTACGTTAAGTTTGTGAAAGGAAAGATCGAAGATGAAGCGATTATGAAGGGACCTGAAACATGAAACATTGTAATAATTCTGTTTTCTTGTGTCTCCTTGATGCAAGGGCGGAAAATACGACAAGCACAGGTAAGATAGTGTTGTTTAAGTCGAGAAGAAATTCGATATCTTTCACAATATTTTGGACAATGGTTGTAGAAGTGGTTGAATTTTGAGGAGGTGAATGGTTTTGGAGAGATATCCATCCTTATTTCATTGTACCTTTTACAAATCATTTTTTAAATGGAAATTGATAAGCTTTACATTGACGATTATGGACATTATACTTTGCGTTAAGTGCCCAATATATTGATAGGTTTGATACGCATGGAATATAATCAGAGAGATACAACATTTGGGGAGGATTGTGATTGACTTAAGGCGTTGTTCGCGGTGAAAAAAAAAGTGCAGAAAGTTATTAATATCATGATAAAGTTTGCTTTGTTCGGATAGATAAACTAGTGGACCAGAGTAAAATTGACGACTTGGACCCACGGAGTATATTAAATTATAATGATTGCTTTGAATTAAGAAATAACTTTTTGTGATTTAGAAACTTCGCCTCTGAGAATGCTATATGAAGTTATATTGTATATGCCTCATAGATGTGGGTTCTGAGAAAGTTCAGGAAAGCTAGATTGATGTGGAGGGAGGAAGTCAATGTGGCATAAATATGCTGTGTAAAAAGAAATCTGGCTGGTGGAAGGGAAAGTGAATGGAAAATATATTAAGAAATTATATCTACATCTGCACGATACTCTGCAAGCCACCGCGAAGGTGTGTGGCAAGGGGTGAATATCACCAGGCATGCAATATAAACATGCAAACATGCAACTATAGGGTCTCAGGCAACTAGACTATTAGTATCTACATAATAATAAGGGATTGGTTGTAAATACATGCATCATGCCCTACAGACTACTTTAAAATATTTCACCTAACTATCCCTTTGCTATGCTGCCTATTCTCTTTTCTTATAGTACGGGGGAAAAATGACGTTTTGAATGTATCAGTACGAAATCTATCTCTGCAATCTTATTTATCTCGTCGAATCTAGCATAATACGCTGGTGTTTTTAATATATGCCTAACATCTTCAGTAAAGCTATCCGATTTAAATTTCTCTAAGATATTTAATATGTACTTTACCTACGCTCTGCTAATGGTTCCCACCCTAATTCTTGTATTAACTCTGTTACACTACTCAACCTATCGTAACACCTTTTAACGAACCTAGCTGCTCTACGCTGCACCCTGTCTAGCTCTCTGATCTAACCTAATTCATTCGGATCCCATACACTGGCTGCATACTCAAGGTGGGGCCTAACTAGTGAAAAGTAACATCGTTCTTTTGTCTTCTCATCACATTTCCCAAGTACTCTTTTTATAATTCTTAGCTTTGTCTTCGCTCGGCCGCATATTTTCCGGATGTGTCTTCCCCACGATAAATCTTTAATGATCGTTACACCTAAATACCTTATGGTTTCAACGAATTCGATATTCGTGTTACTAATTTTAGGATTTTAATAGGATCGCTCTGTCAATAATTTAAGGAATGTTTAAGACCACGACGTAATAAAGGAGAATAGTGTGGGAGCTAGAACATAAGATGAGTTGAATGATGATGAATTGTAAGCGTATGTATTCGTAGAAAGAGAGGTTATTTTTTCCCCTGACAGAAAAGATATTGCTTTGCATGCCAACATCCCTACACAGTATTTGAATACTTAATGTAAATGACTATCAATGCGAGATCAAATTCTCCCTGTTATCCTGTCCCCTATTTTTGGACGCGAACTTCGTTGATTGGTAAACGCTTTAGGTTTCCTTTGAATTTGACCGTTGAATTTTCTTTAAAAAGTAATTCAAGAATAGGATGTAGTGACGCCTATTCGTATATTCAATGAAGTTACGGGGAGAAGAGGACACTTCCATGAGTAAATTTGAAACATTATATTTTAAGGAGCTCCAAATACTAATACTTAGGTCACTTTATTCTACCTAAGTTTCATCTCAAGAAAAAAGCAATACCCTTGCCAGATGTGGGATTCGAACCCGCGGCATTTTCGTAACGAGGCCGGCGTGTTACGCCCACTGCCTGTAAGGTCGAAAGTTATTTAGTTAACCTTTTCTGAATGCTTCCTTGGACATGTATGAAATTTGATACTTGATGTTCCAAAAAGAGCTGCAGATTTCATGTTCTCCGCAATGTTTTTGATATCGCCTTCAGTTCGGAAGAAATGAAAAATCGCCTGGAGACGTGTGGATTGGTTCTTCCCAGCCACCTTGCGTATGGTCCGGTCGACCCTCTGGGAGATATGAAAGATATACGGGACGAATTTGCAGCGAGCGCGTAATTGGCGTGCGGAGCAGTAGTTGACGGTGGGCGTAATAATGAGTTTGAGGAGAAAGAGATATGAGCGCACGAAGAAGGCCTTGGTCGAGGAGAGTGTATGGAGGGTGAAAGGTTGTTTGGGAAGGGCAGCGCTGGACTCCCAGAGGGGTTTGGGGGATGCTGGGCAGGAATGGAGGCTCATGGGAAGGGTTTTGTGGCGGAGGACTGTTAGACCGTAGTATGCGTTGGGGATTTGGGCGCATTCGAAAATACCCCAACGGAAAACGTGTTTAGAAATCGCTACTTGGGTGCCTCGGGGCGACTAGTACCGGGAAATCGAGAGAAAGGGAGGGTTTGGTAAGGGATGGGGGTGAGTTTGTGTGGGTGGGGGAGGTTTGGCAGGATTTAAAATAAAATTAAAAAAAAAGGGAGGAAAAAAACCTGGCGAGGGTGGCTGGAGGTAAAATGGGGGTGGAGGAGAGAGGGGGTTGGTGGAAATAAAAAGAGACTGCTAAGTGTCAGACCCGAGAAAATACGCTAAGCCATTACATGGGACCGGTTCGCGAGGGGACGCCTCTTGCAGCGTGCGATGGGGGGGAGGAGGTGAGGGAATGAGACGGCGGAAAAAAAAGAGGAGTGCCTCTCGTCTGGGCACACTTTCGTGCTGCATTGCCCTTGGTTACACCAGGGCGATGATTCCAAACCGCATCCTCCATCGTGCCACCGACTTCTCCGCCTCTCTCGCATGTAGACCTTGCATCTACATATTACACTGCTTTCCATCTTAGGAGAGATTGGAAGGGGGTGTAAGGTCACCAGTCGTAAAAAATAGGGTCCAGAAGGAAAAAAATAGTTTTATTAGAAGGAATGCGTTTAAAATTTCTAGTTTACGGGATTCATAACATTAGATTGATAAAAGAAGATCAGCAAATTAAAAGTGTCGTTGCGACAATTGTATTTGTGTTACAGGAATAATAAAATAAGCAAGATGGGAGTGACTATCAGGACGCAGGTTTCAACTAAACTAAAAAAAATTACTCCATCTACGACAGCGGATTCGGAAGTGGGGAGTAGGAGGCGCCGAGAGCCCCCCAAAATTTGCCACGGGCCCTTCAGAAATGTGTATTCTTCATTAGTAAAAGTTAAATTTCACTTGTTTCCTTTCTAACTTGATATTTCCCTTCTGACATATATGTTCACACTTTCATATTCTCTTTTAGCGAAATTCTAATCTCTATCCACTCCTATCCGTATAAAAATGTGGGCCCTTTTCTTAGGCGCCGGGCCATTTCCTCAGAAGCCGGACCCTTTTCAAGGTTGCCCCCCTCCCCAGCGAAAATAAATCCGACGCCCCTGGTCTACGATAACCCTATTTAGACTAAATATTTTAGTTTAGACTGAACCTTTATAGTAAATTTGTAGCTGTCATGTTTACCGAAGACTTTAGAAATATTATATGAGACATTTCTGCGTATTTCCCTAGATTTCATCAGGAACTCGAGGCTAGAGAGATTGACGTATCAATATATGTTTTTAAAATTTAATTTTTCCCTTGGGCCTTGAGAGAACATAATAGGTGACATGCTGTTAGAGTAGTCTGTGGTGCATGAAGAATGTTTTAAGGAGGTTGATCCGAAAAGTAAGTCATGTCATTTTTTTATATTTTCAGCACTTATAGAACTAAATTTTCTCTATCTAATAAAGGAAAGACAATTATACCAACCCATACTCCTTTTTGCACAAATTGCATTTGAAATTACATACGATTAACGGTGAGAATGGCATCACATGGGAATATAACGTTTGAAAATACCATAGTGACATATCATTTTTGAAAAAAACTGATATTTTATGCGTAATGTCTCAAGGAATAAAATGATACGAAAAAAAAGGCATCGACCAACCGTATTTTTCGCTAAATCAACCAATTACTGCGCTTATAGCAGACAAAATACGTCAGTTGACTTCAAGTGGCGCTGCGGTCGCTGTAGCCAAAATGTATGGCGTATGAATAATACCATTACTAATGAGATATTAAAGAATATTTCAGAAAAATATTATAACATAACCTTTGATAGTAATATTCTGGTGTTATACATTAGTAAATTCATTGAGTACATGAATTTATTTCAGTAACGTAAATGTTGAATTGACTCCATCGTCGAGCTGATTAAAATTATCATAAAAAATAAATCCTTCGACTTTACATCGTATTTCTTGTGATACTTATGGCTTTCAATAGCTTAGGTAATTTTCTTTGTGAAGTAAGGATCACTTAGCAGGCATATACTCGTGCTTAAATTAATAAGATTCCTTAGACAATTTGACTCAAGCAGTCGCGAGCCAACCTCCTTAAATTTACTAACTCATGCATGATAGGGAGTATCTTTGTATCTCTTAGTTGCATGTAAGTAGTGCATATACGGTGATCTTTAACGCCATACCATCCACCTTGCGGGTCCCGTAGAATAATGCGTAGATGTGGAGGTGGAAAATTTTCCGCGGCGGATTCATCCAAAAAATGAAGAGAACACGATCAATGGAGCACTAAAATGAATGGTGTTCGTGGTGTGTTGGAGGAAAGTTTGGGCGAATCTTTTGTCGGAATCGAAAAGTTATATTTAGGAAATCATTCGCTACTTGCTGAGAGCGTTCTAGTTGAAAAAAGGTATCGGTGCTGCATTGCATTCAACCCATTGGTAGCTTTGAGCTACTGTACGGAGAAAGGGAGGGATTGCTACCTATGGCGCTCCTGTATTCCTAAAAAAATGTTATTAGTAGGCGACTCCTTGGGTTTCGTTGCACTCGTTCAAGAGTATCTTTTATCGGATCCCCGGTCTATGGATGAGCTATCAATCTACTAATTGAGCACATAATTATATCAGAAACGTGGCCATTTATTTCTTCAAACAAAATCACGCCGAAGGCTTGTATAATTACAATCCATCAAAAGAAAGGCTAATAAACATAAATGCGATATTATGTTAGAGCTGGAATATAGTTCACAGGAATGCAGATTTATACCATAGATATAACTAAGGTTTATTTTATAAATCCCCAAAACTCGAAACTTTTCTGGATCAGAGTTTCCAAGGATTTCCCATTTAATTTTTATAGTTTGTTAAAACTATCATATTAAATAATATTTGAATGTAAATTAACTGACTGCAAGACTCAAGACAGCCGTAAGCTTTGGATAGCTAGGATTAAAAAGAGGTAATTATATCGAATTCTTAAAGTTCTTGCAAATTTCTTCTTCAAAAACAGCGTGCTTGGGTCAGCTGTGGTAGTCAGGTCGGTAACACACCAGACGTTGAACATCGGTAACCCGGCAAACCGGGTATCGTGGCCTCGAAACGAATGTTGTGTGAGTACGGAAATTAAGGTTAGGTTAGGCAGTGTGATTAAAAATCCGTTATAACACATTCAAAACTTATCCTAAAAACAGTTTGATTGGTCTATTTTGTCTGGCTCTATCTTTTAAACGCGACTTGAACTAGTCATTTCTTACCGGTCTCAGCGGCAGTCGGTTCAAGACTTCCCTTATTTGTCGCGTGGCCGCGGGTTTGAACCCATCCTGGGTTACTTGTTCGCTGGCTCAGGCACGATTGTGTATGTGCGTTCACTTAATTTGTAGCTTTTCCGAACCCGAGGTAAAAAGACCTTAGTTGACGCTCTCGGTGTAAATCAATAAAATATCACGAGAGAGTGAGACGAGAGTAATAGGACTCTGCTCCTGTTATTCCACCGCTAAGGTCCTTTTAGTCCGTGGACGATAACTCCTCTTCTGTGTCCGCGAAAAGCGAGCTGGGGAATGTCTGGAAGCCTCCTCGGCCGCGTCGTTGAATGCCGTCCGTGGCTGTCTTCCCGGGGCTGGCGTACGGAGATCCAATTTACGCCCCCCACTCTGGGGGCGATGGATGCAGATATTCATTTTTTATCTCCCTGTCGCACAAATCCCCTTCGTTTTGTGAGGGGTGTGACGCGAAAGGGGCGAAGAAGAGGCGTGTACGCTGGAGAGGGAAGGGGAGAGGCGAGAATAACTCCAGTGTAATAAAGTAGTGCGTCGGACACTTTGCCGGGCCGGTCGCAGTGAGTTGTGTCCTCCTCCTGCCATCGCGAAGGCCGTGGGTTCGTATCTAGCCTCCTGCGCGTGCAACCTGTACCACCTGTTTCCCTGCGTCTCGCTTTGTGGTGACTGGATCACGTGATATGTCATCCAAGAACAGATTTGAGATCGCTAGCTTGCTCTGTTGCTCATGATTCTCAAATGCCCGTGGTTTACATCTACATCTACATAATACCCTGCAAGCCACCACAAGGGTGTGTGGCAGGGGACATCCTGGTTTTATTTTTTGCATCCTGGTTTAGTATCCTGGTTGTCTTTTTTGATTGCCATGAATCCTAATTTAGGGATTGTATCTCAGTTGGTGCTAGCGCATCTTGAAAATAATCCTGCTAGAAGCTAGTAGATTTCGAAAGGTTTAGGTGACTTTTGTTTTCGCTCATTGAACTTCATTGTACTTTATTCTGCACTTATTATCCCCCCATCGATGTTATAATGTTATCTCATTCATCTACAACTACACGATACCCTGCAAGCCACCGCGAGGGTGTGTGGCAGGGGGTGAAGATCACCAAGCATGCACTACTAACATGCAAACAAGCAACTGTAGTGTATCATGCTACTAGATTGTTAGTATCTATAGTATTTAAGGGGTGGATAAATGCATCATGCACTACAGAATACTCTAAAATATTTCACCTACCTATCCCTTTGCTATGCTGCCTATTCTGTTCTCTTATAATATGGGGGAAAAATGCCATTTTGAATCTATCGTTAAGACAATCTATCTCTCTAATCTTATTTGTGTGGTCGAATCTAGCATAATACGCTGGTGTTTTTAGAATGTGCCTAACATCATCAGTAAAGCTACCCGATTGAAATTTCACTAATAGATTTAATATGTACTTTAAACTACGCTCTGATAATGATTCCCACCCTAATTCTTTTATTAATTCTGAAACGTTAATTGTATACCTAGGTATACTCATTGTATACCTAGAGGCATTTTTCTTGCCTCGTAGAAATTTTGTTTGTCTACCTCTCCCGAGCCTTGCGTTCTAGATCCGATAATGATCTATCTTGCACCCCATCGTTCCCGTTCAAACTACTTGCATTTCCTCCTTTCCTAATTTTTCTCTACTTCTTTCTCCGTTCTTTCCTTGCAACGAATTTTTCGCGTTCTCTTTCCTACACTTATATCTCTAAAGGTTTTTGTCTTATCGTATTGTTTGCGGATTCTATAGGCCCCCCAACACTGATGTGTACAGAGAAGACCGATAATATTTGTAAAGGGACGGTATGAGAACTATACTAGCGTAACCAGTCTATTAAATGAATTATGGCAGTCTATGGCAATCGTTGTCAGATCGTAGTTGGAAATTTAGACTTAATCCTATAAATATATCCCAAGATAATATTTTCACTCATGGCGTTAAAAATATTTTGCGAACACCAACTTACTATGGTAGACTGGACCGTAATCACAAAATTAGAGAAATTGGTTGCCGTACTGATAGACAGTCCCATTTCCTCTTAGAATCAGGGATATGAGTAGCTATAAATGTATCGAATAGTATAAATACGAATGTATCAATGTACAGCATAGGTTGTTGCATGTTGGTATAAGGACTTTAAGCTAACCAAACTATCAGCATGATATTGCATGCTTGCTTAGCTATTTTGATCTTTTTTTTAAATTGAAGTTTAGACTAGTATATTATTACTAAACCTTTTTTAAACATGTAAAATAATGCATGTTTGGTGTGAATTCACCCCCTGCCGCACACTTTTATGATAGCTTGCAGGGTATTATGTATGTACAATTAGGGATATGAATAACGGTAAATATATCCAATACGAGTGTAGTAATGGATAACATTGGTAGTTCCATGTTGGTATAGGGACCAAAAGCTAATAAAACTAACAGCATGTTTTTGAATGTTTGCTTTGCTATTTTTTTCTTTTTTAAATAGTGAAGTTTAGAACAGTATATAAATACTAATCCTTTTTTATGCGTGATATGTAGTGCATTTTTGGTGAGAATTCACCCCCTGCCACACACCTCTATGGTGGCTTGCAGGGATTTATGTAGATGTATGTGCCTCTACAGAGAGGTGCCATCTCGTCCGGATTGCGAATTTATGCCACACCATGCTCCACAGCTGCCAGTTCACTAACCTTTTCTTTCCATCTTTGCTCAAGGTTATTTTTACAAGTACTTTTCTTGTTGGTAAATTCTAGCTTAGCTTAAACAATGCTCCTAGCATCATCTGTCAAACTTCTCTACTACGCCCTTCTTTGTAAGAAAATCCGAAATGCGTATTGTTCGAATAATATGTGATTTTTTCCGCATACGTTTAAGGACACGTTGTGAGAGGCTGAAATAAATCATGCAGTGTTCGCAGTTTTTCCTAGTCATTCCTCCTCAACCACACCTTATGATTTTCCATCTTGAGAATAATGGCGCCGTGGTACATCAAGGTCTGCACGCTGCACTTACGAGGACCTCCACTGCATTTTTGGATTTTTTCTCGAATTATTTCGCGCTTAGCCCCGCGTCGGCTCCGCCTCATTTAAGATGTCCCGAGAGTTTTGTTGGCGCATTCGTGAAATATATCATCCCCTTGGCGTGGTTCTGTATCCAAGGCCATTCTGGCTTCGGAAGTGCACTGGAGAGTGAAAAAATTGCTGATGCTCGAATTCGCCATTTGCCCCATTGCATTTGTAACTCCTTTCGTGCCCTATAATTTCGTGACGGGCCCCCGGAAAACTCCATTAATTGTTTGCGTCGCAGAAGACAGGCGTTCGGGCAGGCCATTCTTCAAGTGCGCGGACCTGAAAAAAAATTCATCCCCCTTCATTGCTCCACAAAATATACTTTAGAAGACGCCAAGTTTCTCATGGTGATCCATGCGTAATTCAATGATTTTTTACTTTTCTCTTCATGTATTTAGCTATTTTTACTTTGTTTCGACTCATCTCTCGTCTCGCGCTCCGATTTAATTGCCGTTAGCTGTTTTACAGTTTTTCGTACTTTTTTCGTAGTTGTTTTACTTCGTGAACCATGATTATCTCTTCATTGCAGGATGCTAACTTTTAACACCAGTTTTTTACTCTAGTTTTTTTTCTGATCTTATGAATGTTCTACCGATAAATAGAGGCATTTGGTGGACTATAAATCAGCTAAATACTAAAAAAAAACCTTTCTCAAATTGAAGGTTTATTTCACCTTTCATCTATTTTTTTCATTATCTCCATTTACTTCTTACCTTTCATGATTCCAACCGAAATACCTTTTCTTTAGCTCCCTCTTTTCTTCTGTCCTGTCGCCCCCAGGAACTCACCTTTCTAAGACAGCACATACCTTACTACCTGCCCCAATCACTCATTCAGTCTCTCAATTGTTTTCAATCAAGATACTCTCCTACCCTACATTTCCAAGCACACATTTCTTAACATTCGCCCGTCTGTTTTCATTCTCTTTCCATAAATTCCACAATTTGACATCATAGAATTCCGCGCGCCGTGTCAAAACTTTGGCTAGCATATTATCGATCCTCGATCCTTCCTATGTGACCCAATCTATTACTTTCCCATATTAGTAATTTCTCATTCTTAGCCAAGGTGATTATCCTTCAGACTTCGTTCTTGGCTAACGTTTTTTCTACCAGCATACCTCCAAAATATTTTCAGTGCTGAGCAGTTTTTTAGCAGTTTTTCCTCAATTAAATATACACAACTTCCTGCAAACTAGCACGAGGGTGTGTGACGGGGAGAGAAGTTACACCAAGCATTCATTATTGGATGGAAATAACTTATTTTTGGTAGCTACAATGTGAGTTTTATTGTTGAATTAAATTTTTATCGTTAAAAAAGTTAATCAGATTCACCTAGGTAGTGAAAATGATTCATATGTATCATACCGCGGGACGCACATCGCATTTATGCAAATATATGAATTAACCTGGGTGATGAAATGTAATATAGTTTGACATGGCGTGGCGGACATAGTCTGACGATGGCATGCAATAACATCTACCTCGACTATTCATCCTCTTGGTAGCTTCGATCTTATTATTACAGTGAATTTTACACGCAAAAATGACATTTTAATCCTATGAATTTTTTGACATCATAATCTAATTGCTATGTATTTCATTCCTATTTTATATTTATGTCATAATTATTATCTACACTTACATAATACCCTGCAAGGCACCATTAAGGTGTGTGGCAGGGGCATGTGACATTATAGTGCGCTGGAGATTTTAATATATTTTAACCCTGTAACACTATAACAACCGTGTCGGACTCCATCCTCAATGCAAAAAACCCGTGAGGACTTCACTTACATCTACATCTACATGATACCCTGCAAGCCACCATAAAGGTGTGTGGCAGGGGGTGAACTCTCACCGAACATGCAATACATATCATGCATAAAAAAGGGATTAGTACTTGTATAGGTACTGTTCAAAACTACGCTATTTAAAAAAGGATAAAAATAGCAAACATACATGCAAAAACATGCCGTTAGTTGGGTTAGCTATAAGTCCTTATACCAACATGCAGCTACCAATGTTATCCATTGCTCCACTCGTACTGGATATATTTACAGTTATTCATATCCCTAATAGTACGAGGAAAAAAGGACATTTTGAATCTGTCAGTTCGGCGATCTATTTCTCTAATTTTGTGATTATGGTCCAGTCTACCATAGTAAGTTGGGGTCCGCAAAATATTTTTAACATCATGACTGAAAATATGGTCTTGGAATTTGTTTAAGAGATTAAGTCTTAATTTCAACCTGCGATCTGACAAGGATTCCCAATTTAATTCATTTAATAGACTGGTTACGCTAATATAACTATTGTATCGTCCCTTTACAAATCTTGCCGATCTTCGCTGCACACGTTCAAGTTCATTATTTAGACCGATTTCGTAGGGATCCCATACACTGGCAGCATATTCCAAATGAGGTCTTACAAGGGAAAAGTAGCTGATTTCTCGTACATGATCGTCACATTTACCCAGTACTCTTTTGACAAATCCCAGTTTGCGATTCGCTTGACCCGTTATTTCACGAATGTGTTTACCCCAGGAAAGATCATTTGTCAGTCTTACTCCAAGTTATTTAATGGATTCCACGTTTGTTAATTCATTATTACTTATTTTGTAAGTGGTAGGAGGAGAGCTATTCTTTTTCCAAAAATTCATTACAAGACATTTCTTAAAGTTTAATTCTAACTGCCATGTATCACACCAAGTTCCAATTGCTTGTAGATCAATATTTATATATTCTTAATCATTTGGGCATAGAATTTCCCTGTACACTACTGCGTCATCGGCAAATAGACGAAGCTTACTTTTTACCACCTTATGGATACCATTAATGTACAAAAGGAATAGGAGTGGACCTATCACACTACCTTGTGGGACACCCGAAGTGACTTTAATTACCGGTGAGGAAACACCGTCCAAAACAACCCTTTGAACCTGATCATGCAGAAAATAATTAATCCATGATATAATTTTACTGTCTAACCCATAAGATTTTAATTTCAAAATTAGTTTGCTATGAGAAACCTTGTCAAAAGCTTTCTTGAAGTCGAGAAATATATTATTTGACTTTTGACTCGACTTCTTAAATATTATTTGCCTGGAAAAAAACGAAACTATACTTATTTTTAACACCTTCAAAAAACTCGTCTGCCTTAAATTCTGTCGGAGATTTATCATGTGCTTCAACCTACGTGTTTTCCAGGGACTTATTCTTTATTATTCTTCTTAAGGGGGATGAGTAAAATTATTCTTTATTCATCCCCCTTCATTACCCCATAAAATATTCTTTAGAAAACATGTCAATTGATCTTTGTGTGTTCTAATTAATATTTTCGGTACACTGCTATACTTAAAACAGACAACAACGACAAGTAAACAAGTAGCTGCTCTTTGCTGAGCTCTATCCAATTCCGTGATCAAAACTGCTTCATCTGGGTGCAAAGTATACGGAGCATAGTCTAGGTGGGGCCATTAATGTTGCGTACGCTTTTCATTCGTGTATTTTTTTGCGTAATAATACTGCCCTCACATGTGCTCTGTCCAATGAAGAATTACGAATGGTTATATTTGTGGTCAAAGTGATGTAAAAGAAAACTTTTTTGTCACTTCATCATCGCGGGGAAATATGTCGTGGAAAACTATTTCCAGCCATGTTTTAAAGGAAACTAAAATCATGTTGTTGTTACCAAACTGTAGGAACAGTAGTTTTATTCCTCCATTGATGTAAATGCATTTACCATGCTCTTTCATCAAGTTTCAGAATTCGGCATCCATTCGAGCGCCATCCCTTTGGTAGTCTTAAATTCATTGTCTGAATGATATGCTCGTGATTTGGAAGTTACGGAAGTCGACTTGCCTCAAACAGTTGAGGTGTGCTAACGAGACCGGCCAAGTGCAGCTAAAAGGGAAATCAAACCTGCGTCAATTTGCATTCATCCTTCAAACTCCTTAGTGAATCACAACAAGTCGAAGAAAACAAGGCCGTTAGCAAGCATATTTCCCTTTGTAAGTTTTTGATAATGAGAGGTATTGTATTTTAAAACGACCATTTCATGTAAGAATATAGCGTGGAATTTAAAGGCATACATTTCCTAATGAGGATTCAAAAGTGTCAACAAGTTAATATATATTTCGATTATAGTATCTCTGTCACTTTGCATATTGAATCTGTCAATGGTATTTTCATAGCAAACATTCAATAGCTACGATATCATGGTGGGCCGAATCTACTTTCACTTTCTAATACATAACTAATCAACATTATTCTTCTGTGGCGTTGGGTTTCACTCTTGGCTCATGAATAATTTAACTCTCCAATCTTTACTTCTTTTGAATTAACCAATTTACCTCGCTATCATCCTCATTTTCTGGAAATTGTTTATTCTATAGTGTTCGGGATACACACATATTGGGAGCGTGGTGGCTCAGAGGGTAGATTATGGGGCTGCTATTTTGAAGTCTCGGGTTCAAGCCCCGAGTGAGGCATTTGGACGTGTATCGTAAGAATAGACCTTATAATTTCAAAGCATTATCATGCAGGACACATACTGCAAGAATTATTCACACACAGTAAATGCTAGGAGATGCATAAAATCAATGCAAATATGGATTGTATACAGTGAAATAAAAGATGAAAATATACTGAGAAGAGGCCTGAAATATACATTGCATTCCTCACAAATTATCTTCCGAGCAGCTTAAAAAATAATTATCTTCATCCCCTTTTGCTCCATGAAAAAATATGTTTTAAAATTTTCTTTTTCGAGAATCGCGGTAGCAATATATGTGGCTCATTACCGGGGGTCCCGGATTCAAATCCCTGGGGAGGCCTTTGGACATGTTCCAGGAAAACCCAAGTGGGGTTGTTTTTGCGGATCAGATCTTTCTGAGAAATCGCATGCAGAAAAGCGAAAGGAATTGCCTCCCCTCACCCCCCACCCCTTCCCCGATGTGTGATTTCACTCGATGTTGGGCTTAGTAGTTGGCGAGCTCTACCCTCACCGCCCAGACCAACCTTTGGGTTCAACAGAACTTCACTGACTGAAATATTCATTATCATTGAACATATTACTATATTTTCATTCGCAAGTATCATTACCTTTTGCTTCCGGAAAATATGACTGTATACGGCTCTGCAATCAGCATGCTTTAAGTAAATGGTTTCTGGTTCTACAGTATGGCACCTTTCTGTGCGTTAAATGAAATATTATGAGATATACACGCTAGCTATGTTTTTATTTCCAACCAAGTTATATAAGAAAACTCACTAAAGTGTTTTGAAGTAAAATATTTTCTCCTTCCTGAAAAAAGCCAGAATAAGTAGATAGAAAAATTTTACCTTTCAGTTACGTACATGAATGTGTTAGGGGGATAAACTTTCTAACTTCTAGTTCTAGGAAATTCTTGGAATGATTTGTAATAACTATCCTTACTTGTATTATTGTAGATGTAGATGTAGTAGTTGATGCATCTATTAATAACCAATCCCTTTATTACTATGTAGGTACTAACAATCTAACTGCACGTGAATGTATTATCTAGCATTTTTACATATAGTGGCTTGTTTGCATGTCAATAGTGCATATTTGGTAATATTCACCCCCTATCACACGACGTCGCGGTGACTTGCAGGCTATTGCGTAGATGTATATCAGTGGATTCTGTATGGTAATCTTTTTGCGTGCCTATCCAGTAATACTACCGATAGAATTCCCATTGAACTGCTGTTTCTAAAAAAAGGGTCGAATGTGTTTTTTTGTGGTTTTCCATTTCCTTATTCTCCATCCGTGCGCATAAAACTAGTATGCAGGGTTTTGTTATTTTGAAATGAAGGGAAAAGATATGCCCAAATCAACAAATTCCGAAAATAAAATACAAAAACTTCCTTCACGTCAGGTTTTTCCACAACTCGTTTAAATTTGATAAAAAGAAACTATTTTTTTAATGGTATTGGTATATAGCAGCACTGTCAAAAATTTTAATAGATGAAAACGCTTTCTGAAGGGAGAGAATTAACGTGTAAGAGTAGCTGAATATAACTTTTCTCATACGCTATAATAAATAAAAATATATATTTAAGTGAAAACTAAATTACTTACTAAAATTTTCAGGAAATTAATTTAGATGAGCAGTAAAGAAGTGTATTTGATGCTCACGCTGCAACCAAGCAGTACGTAAATGGCACCACTAAAATGGTGTAATTTTATACACTGTAAAAAGTTTATCTGTTTTTCAGTGCGATCTGAATTTAAAAGATGTCTGATTTTACGATAGTGGTCTAAATTTAAGACTCAACATGCGTGAAAATCAGACACAACTCCGTTTTATTTTAAGCACTTAACAACAGCATATTGAAAATAAGAGGGTTGTTATCTGAAATTCTGATCACGCGGGCTGAAAATAGGCACGCCTTGGTTAGCTCTGCAATGGGGAACATGCACTATTTTATATAACTCTTAGAATGTGAAGTTTATTAGCTAAAATGTGCTTGGCGAAAATTTTGCTGAAGAATTGAGTTGCGTTACAAAGATATTACTAATTTAAAATTGTACCTTTTCGGCAGCTTAAAAACACGACGACATCGCATGACGTCACGGCACGGTATCACTATGGGCGTTGTTTATCTGTTTATGCGTGGAGTTAAGTTGTTCAATGAATAATTGGTGATAACGTATGTATTTATTTCATTTGTTTATTGCAATAAACGATTGTATTTCGAATTTTTATTTACTTAATATGGGTGGTAACGAGAAAATCGTTCATCAATTAAATTATGCCTGTTTAGTGCCCAAGAATTTCTACTACGTCTATGCAATCACTGGTTTGTTTAAGAAGAGAACCGCCATAAGGGAGAAAACCAAAGGAAATTGTCGGAATGTGCTTTTTTAAGTATTTTTTCAGTCATCGTTTCTTTCGAGAAACGGCTAAAACCTCAAAACAATATATTCACTCCGTTTTCTTTTGAAGGTCTATCTCCGTAGAAATATGGAACCTATACCGTGCAGTGACGTCAGAAGCTGTTTCAGGTCACATGACTCTCATCAATATCCGGGAACATTTTAATATCATTTAATAATCTTTGTGGTGGGCGTAGAAAAATTTTGCTTGCATATTTAAATTGGTGAGAAAATTTCGCATCTATTACCAGGCCAGGGCTGTCTTAAATTCAGCATGGGCCTATCTTAAAATAAGTCCCACTGTCTGATTTTCAGTCCTGCACCTGCCTTATATTTAGACAAGATAATAGTACTGAAATTCAACATACACTAACTTAAAAATGTTGCATCTGAAATTCTGATCGCTTTTGTACCTCAAAATCAGATAAACTTTTTACTTTGAACCTACTTATCCTCTAAAACATCGTTTCAAGTTACATCTTATAGGCAGTAGAATTATTTACGTGATGGAATAAGGTCTGCTCTAAACATTTATATGCTTAAGAAGTGGTTACATTCCTTTGTTATGCAGTGTAAATAAAATAATTAAATGGCTGTCATTTGATATGTAAATTTAAGCAATTTTCACAAAAGGCATAAACTTCAATCAAACTTCAATATTCAAATTTAGTTAATATCCGTAAGTTATTCAAACCCTTTTACCTGATTACTCTTGCTGTTAGGCAGAACTAAATTCAGAGTCTGTTGTTTCTTGTTCCTGCATTCAACCTGGAGACTTCCTTGTCGTACTACACCGCCGTGGCCCTTGGAGAGAAAGTTTGACTGCAATGCGTTTCTAAATAATGATACTTTTGGCTTAATGCATGATGGAGAATCTGTTGTAGTTTCTTTCTAATCGATGTTGACGTAGTGACTTAATTCTTGTCCTCCATATATGCCATCGTGCATCAAGGCTTTTTGATTGATTTAACAGTGTTAATTTTTCAATTTTTCAGCATAGATTCTTCCAAAAAGATTCTCATTGCTGTCATTGCAGATTCCTCCTCGTAATATGACACTCATTTAATCGGAAACTAGTGTTTCGACGATGAGACAAATACCGTTTAAACATTATATGCTGGAAGAAGTACAAATGTATAATCGCAGTCGGTTCCAATCAGAAATGAAGATTCATCAAAACAGTAAATCAAGAAAAGACGACAAATTGATAGCAAAGAGGAGGTAATGGGATTCAGTGGAAGAGCAGAGGAGAGAGCCATCGATAAACTCGCAGAACAATCTATAAGTGGTAAATGAATAATTCTCTCTGAAAATATAATAAACCGCTCTGAACGAAAGGAAACGAAGCAGGAAGGAAATATTTAGTATGCTAGCCCAGTTTTAGATCAATTTCTATCGGAAAAACATTATGATCAATTTGAACTTTCATTTCCTTACTTCTAACCTTGAAGTTCAATCTTGGAAATATGCTATTTCATAAGAACTCTCATGTAAAGCATTATTTTGTATGATAATAAGGAATGTACAGTCAAAGCCAGAGAAACGCCAATACGAAGCATTTGAGTGTATACATAACAATAATGAAGGTAATGTTAAGAGACCAAAAAGGTTGCTTATAGGAACTGTAAAGAATGGGCAAAGAGATAAATATGACGAAATCTTAACAATAGAAGACGGAAAATGTAGTTGATCATATCTTTGGGCATTAAGACAGTCGTCTTCGGGAAAATGAAATTGGAAGAATGGTAAATTTCGAACAGGATATTTGGAAGAAATATAGAAAGATTTATGAGAGGAGAGTCGCATAAACGTGAAATAGTTAGCCATGGAAAGCATCGAGTGAAGAGTGGCGTTAAACTAATCGCAGATTTGATACTCACAATCAGTGATGATGGTAAATGAATCAGAGGTTTGCCAGAATGAGAACTGGTGCTACTTGAGTAAAAACGGAGAGAGGAAAAAGATATGTGAATGCAAAGCAAAAATACTTTCGCCGGTGGCATCATACGCGCCTCTTTCATTTCAAACACAACTCACTCTGAGCTGGAGAGAGTATGGAACTAGCTCCTGAGAAATCAGAAATAATTGTTTAATGATAACCTCGCATTTCCAGTTCTAAATTTCCAGGAAGGAGTTCTCTCGAATCCTTCGAATCTATCCTATCGTTATTTTCACCTCCGCGATGCCCCTCCCTCTCTCTCTCGCGTCTCCACCAACATTCAACCCCCTAAACAAGTCGTTTTCATCCCCGGAGAGTGTCTGCCGAGTGCAAGCTCCTCCAGCGACGGAGGGGGTGTGGAAAGGGAAAGGTGATGGGGAGGAAGGGGTGGTTACTATAGGAGTAAGTGGCCGAGAGCTAACTACACCTGCACTCCAGCAACCCTCATCCCCAATGGATCTCTCTCTCTCTTGATGCAGCCAGCAATCCTCATCGCCAACAGCTTTTCTATACACCCTTATTCTCTTTCTTTCCTCCGCACTTGTGCAGACTGGTCTCGTGCGCGGGTAGACCCCGCTCAACCACTCGGGCACCGGCTAAACCGCTCTTACGTCTTCTTTCTATCTGACCGACTAACTTCTTAGACGCTAGGGTCGCGCTATATGAGGATTAAATTTGTGCGCTAATACCTGCTCATTGCTTTCTCACTCATTGTTTTCACGTAAGTGTTTCTCACCCGTCATGGGGATATTGTATTAAAGACGGAGAGATACAGCCCATAACTCTCCCACCCCCATTCGAACGATTTCCCGCCACCATCTTCCATTTCTCTCACTCAAGACCAGCAAAACAACTAAAGAAGGGAGAGACCCTGGAAGTCTGGCTTCTGCGACCGAAGTTGGAACTAAGAGCGGGTGATCGTTAAATTGCCAGAATTGAATCGTATCCAGCCTCCTTAAAGTCCGTTTTACACGATACTTGGCTCAGCACAACACTAGTATGCTAGCCAATACTTCATCATCAGGACGGAATCTAGCATGATTAAAACCATCCTAGGGGGTTTAACAGGATCACTGAACTTTTGCAAGCGATCACGTGGTATTTTATACTAAATTATAGAAAAAAAGAAGATTGCACAGCCTTTTAACCTTTTCTGCACTAGCGTAGTGCCATCCGCTCCCGTCCCTCTTAACGCCTTCATTTTCCGCCCCTAGGGGTCGGGACGGGGCCGAGGCGGTCGGGAATTAGCATGCGCGCCCACGGGTGAGAAGGAGTCGTGCAATAACTCTCTCTCCCTTTCTCCTTCTTTCAGCCCCGGAGTGGAGGACTGGTTTGAGCCTCCTTAGCTCTGGAGACGCTCATCTTTCCCCCGTAAGACGTCGCACCCCCATCCCCAGCCTCCTTTCCCACCTTCTCGCAAGACTCACCCTCTTCTTGCTACCCTGTTCTGCACTTCTCTCCTATATAACTCCTCTTAGTCTCTGGCCTCGCCACCCCCGTGCGAGACAGACAGAACCATCTCACCTCCCATCCTCAACTCCAGCCTTAACTGATAGTCCTTAGGCGTGTAAAAGTCGTTTCCCTTTTTGTATGATCACAAGTTCAAGAAAGAATAGTCGCCAGGCAGCAGGCAGCTGAGGTATTTGGACCATTTAGTATAGGTCGATAACTGTGCAGAGGAATGAATGCTTTAGGGAATGAAGAAGAGTGGAGTGAAATTGGGCATTGGCACTAACGTTTTGTTAAAGAAAGGCACTAATAGGTTCAACAGTTTAACTTCCATCCGTCGTATGGAAGCAAAACATGAAGTAATCTTCTCTCAGAAGTCAAGTGGGTACCGGTATAGCATCTGGCACCCCCGAGATTTGATCTCAAGACCTCAGTATGGGAAGCCAACCCTAAAGGAATGGGATCTAGTGAACGACGCCGTCCACCTAGCTTCCCTTTGCTTTAAGTATTTTAAGTTTGATCCTTCCTATTCCCTATAGGCACGCAAGGTTCTGCTAATGTTCTTTTCATTATCATGAGCTCCACAGCCGATTAACGACTGTCTGTAATAGAAATTGTAATCTGGTAAAATATTGGTGGTAAATGGTATAATAACAGCCTTTAGGATACTAAACGGATTGTTCGAAGGGAGATTTAATTGTCACTTGGGGTAAGGGAATTGAGTAGGAGTTATTTGAGGGAGAGAACCGACAGATGAGCTCAGGAGAAACTAGTTCGAAAACTGAGTAAGGTAGGAGTTTTCGGGGAACTGAGGAAGGATGGAGAGAAACCGGAGTTTATATTAGTCTGATCTTCACGAAAGTCTTCAAGGGGACCACGGCTTTATATGCCATCCGACGGTCCATCCTGTTCTGTCTTCTTTCGAACCCTTCCATATAATCCCTGGAGCATTTGGGTACCTAATTTCAAAATTTTTCGCGTTTCCATTCTCGAATAATATCTTTAGGTGGAGCAATTTAGCTGCCTATGCAGTATGTTCTAGGCAAGGGGGTTGTATACCTGTAGCGCAGTTAAAAGGAGAAACGCGTCGAGAATGAGGAGTTTACTCATTGAATAGAACCAACGACAGGGTCCTAGAGTAGAGACGCAAATTAAAATCTAATGTAATGGAACGTGGTATTGTGTGGTCTCGCGACATTGACTTTAAGGAAAGAGATTGAAAGTGGAATATAATTTTGATGTATGTAAAAGGTGAGGTGGCTGGAAAGGAATACGAGTAGGGAATTGCTGGGGATGGTAGTGTAGGAAAGAAATTTGATGGAAGAAATTAGGAAAAGGAAAGGTGAGTGAACGTAATGGTTAATTAAGGGTGAGGGAATTTGGAAGGGCGGAATGGAGGGAATGATGGGTAGGCACGGTTGAATGAGGATAAAAACGGGTATTTTGGATAGTGGGATGATAGGTCGGAGCCTAAGGAAGACTGTATATGAAAAATTAGTGGTAATGGCTAGAAATATGGGCCTATCTAAGGTTCCCCGTACCGGTAGTACGCTATAGTAATTTTATAATTTCAAAGTATAGTTATGTTGGAAAAGTGGCCAATATGTGAGGTAGTTAATGCCATGGAACATTATACCATCGCGGAGGTTTGCTCCATATCGGAGGAATGTAATCAGGGATGGATAAGATTTACAGGGGTGAAATAATATTATATTTCTAATCGGGGTTAAATTCATCATACTGTAGAGTGCGGAGAACAATGGATACTTTGGCTAGAATAATGGAGATCTGAGGTATTCGAAACTATAAAAAGGGCATGCTATGAATAAAAGGCGATGGGGAGAAAAGTATATCCATCTGTGCCTGACTGAACTGGTACGGCACCAATAATAATCTTCGGCGATATCTGACGTGGAGAAGCCGCCCTCGTATTCAGCTCTTTCTTAGCTACATGGCGAATATTCCCTCTCCAAAGCACATTTCATTCTCTCCTCCTTCTCCTTAGCCTTCGTCTTCTATTTATCCTCCCTCTCTCTCTGTCCTCTCCCCTCTTAACCCCGTTCCCTCTGCGGTTACGTCGCATAAACAAGTGGGCAACCAGAGTCTTTTACGACCCGAGACTCGTCGTTTCTGCGACTCGCACGTTCCCTAACGACGGACGTGACCCTGCAACCACTACTCTCGCTTCTGCAGACGGCCTCTCCTTCCATGCTGACACACCATTGGCCACCGCCGGTCGTCTTCCGCGTAGGACGGCAGTGTAGCCACTCCGATACTCTCCCATCGGGGGAAGGCTCGTGTACGTCGCGATTGGAAGGGCGTGGAGAAGGGTTTTTACACAGAGAAAAAAAATGTTGATTGAATTTATCATATTTTGATAAATTTCATCAAAACGTTCTGTTCATATGGATCATTGAATAGCAGTTATTTCTATCAATACTGTTCGGTAAAAAAAATTGTTTAAAATTATCATAAGCACGATAAAATTTATCAAGAAAGACTAGCATTATCGGTTAACTTTACCAAACTTGTTCGCTATTCTGGAGGGTATGATTAATTAATCGAACAAAAATTAGCCTTTTTCGTTTATTTTACCAAACTATTTGATAGTCAAGAAATGTGATACGGTTTCTTTTATCGAACAGAATAGTCATCGTGATTTACCACACCTAATTAATATCTAAACTAATCAAACACATTGCTTTTTCACACATCAAATTTGAAGCAGTGAATGGCAATTAAATTTTATGAAACTATTATAATATAAGATACCAAACATTAATAACCTAAAATAGACTCCGCCAGGTCCGGGGAACCCCTGTACTTCAGCAAGCTTTGCAGCTCTTCATCCATCGTTCACAACTTCGCAGACTCCGAACAACCACACAACACATGCAGAAACTTCACGTGGTTCAGAGAGTACCTACACTGCAAGGCTTGCATCTGATACATCGAATATCATACACTCAAAAAAGAGGTTGGAAGAGGATCCCATTTTATATTGGATAACAAATAGTTGGCCCGAATATCAAATGCAATGGATACGATACCAATATAATTTAATGCTCTCGCTAAGAGTCTAGTTCCGACTAGATGGATTGGACAGCCACTGATATTTTAACCCGTTCTTCAAGGCAGTATTTCCGAAGCGCACGGCTCCGTTTCAACAATCAATGCAATAATCGACAAATGTCTGTAAACAGCGCGATTATCATGCCGGAAAGTAAATATATCGAACAGAGTCTTGACGAGTAAGATATTTTAAAGCAAACGCTAAGTCGGGTCCTGAAATTTACCAAAAGCTTGGTGAATATTATCAAATTCTTATGACTATTGAACCGATTCAGTAACGTTAGCCAAAAAGATTCGTGTTATCAAGTCAATTCTCAGCTACCGAAATTTTTAACAGTCGGGTACCAAATCATTCAATAAATCTATCTATGTATCTATCGCATGTTTATTTTCATTGAAAGAGTAATAATTTTAATCTAAAAGTGTCCTATGAAACGTGTTCGGGTGTATCTGGCAAACTATTTTTTCCGTGCATTACTGCGAAACATCTCCAGCGATACGCGATATTTACTTGCACTCGTGTCACGATATGGAAATGAGGTTTTCATTTTGATATTGCGGCGCGAAATTTTGCGATATCATGCGATATAACCGCTGTATATCGTGATATGTAACATCAAGCGAAACCCGATTCCTGGCGGGGATCGGGTTGGTGTGGTGGCTAGAAAACTGGCCTCCCATTCCGAGGGTCCGGGTTCGATTTTCGGAAGTGGAGGATTTTTAAGTGGCAAACCAATCCCTCCTTGAGTATCTAGTGGAGGACATTTCAGGTTCAGTACTCCGTCCGTCGGATGGGACGTTAAGCCGTGGTCCCCTTGGTGCCTGTCGTTAAGAGTAGGCTAATGCCGACGCCAGTAATCTCTCCCCCTATCCTCCGTTCCCTGAAAATTCCTGCCATTACCCTATTAACCACGTATCCTAAACGGCGCAATGACTTCAGCTATCGGTTATCTCCCCTGAATAACCAACTTTAATAACCGATTCCTAGCGATATTGCACTATATGGGATATCACGCCATAGGTACGTCATATCGCGATATCATACGATACCCGAAATCGTAAAACATGCGATAACACGCGATTTTTGATAACGCACGATGAGCGATATCACGCGATACGTGCTATCCGATATGCGGTAACGCGCAATATGCAGCGATATTTTCTAGTTATTCACATCGTGCTGTTGGCATAACGACGTTTTTTTGATAGGTATTAAATATCGCACTGCGGTACTCGAAGCCGCGCATCTCAAGACTGGCGTGGAGTTAGTTTTGTAAGTTCACTTCTAGCTGTGGAAACAAGAACGCTTCTCTCGCTCGAGGAAGAATATTGTAATTTTTGTGTTTCAACTATATGGTAGTTGTTAGGGGGGCGAGCAACGGATAAGCTCAGTTGCGCTATTCAATAAAAGTGGGCAATTCAGTAGGTGTAAGAATTTTTCTGGAAGCGGAGGAAGAGTGGTATGAAACCCGGCGTCGACATTAGTCTGCCTCTAATGAGCGGCACCTGAGGGTGTATGATTTAACGGCTCTTCTGACGGGCCGAGTACTGAACTCATAGTACTACGATCTACACAACACTGTAGTTGGGATCGGTCCATCAATACAGAATCTCTGCTGCTTCAGGGATTGCTATCCTGGCTCTCGGAATGGGAGATGAGCACTCAATTTCAATTTCTGCGCATGAGAGAATCTCTCACTGAACGCTGTAATGAATTTAAGATAACAATAATAGAAAACCTTGACGGTAGGAAGATGGAAAAGTTAAGGGAACGATTTACATATGCTCTCTCTCGTGATTTTATTACGGCCTATATGAGTTTGAAGCAAATGACTGGATGCCACTCAAGGCGTATAAACGGATTTTTCGCCGCCTCCGATTGCTGTTCACGGTGTTATTTATCCCATTTGGAACGTTATGAAGTTTTTATTTCAAGCTGGGATCATTTTGCCGTTTACCTGCTTCACACGGACTTGCGTATTTAAATGCAGAGATAGAGAGAACGAGTGCAAAAGATCGTTTTGACAATTGTTTTTATGCCTCTAGCTCAATAAAGGAACTTGTATGGGAAGCACGGTCAAACCGGTGTCTACACTAGAGATCGTTTTAGTTTCTTTGGATACTTTATTTTTTCCTCTTCATTCGCGGTACGTTGATACGATTGCGAACGATTGGAAAATGCACCACCGCGCGATCCGTCCGGTATCAGTTAAGGTGTTGCCGCGTAGACAGGATTTTATGCTAGTGACGTAATTATTAAAACTCCTATAAATAGCTCTTAATGTAATTATGGTAACTAACAATACCCTTACATGTTAAGTGGAGCTGAAGAGTTAGCACTTGGAAAGAAATGCGTAACATATTCGAAAGAAGTTTATTAAGTTTATTTATAAGTTAATTAAGTTTAAATGGAATTGTTTTTTCTTACTATTAAGTAATATTTTTAAAAGCCCATGCTGCCTATATTACGCTCTTAACCAGCCGTAGTACATGGTCTGGTGACTTGCCGGCCTGGGAACCCAAAGTTCATTGGTTCTGTACCTGCCCAGAGTATAGGTGTTGTGTATTTGTCTTAGGGTTAAGATATTAGGTTTGATGGTGCTATATAACCTATGCCGCAAGAGCACCTAAAATCAAATACTACTACTAGAAACTTCTTTGTACTTCATGCATGATCTGTACTTCGCTACATAAATTCGCCTTTGCCCATAAAAGAAACGTTGTCGAAGCCATGCGGTGGGTATTTGGGGATATTATGAAAAATCTTGGAGAATTTAAAATTGTTTCACTCATGAATGATAGGATAACCTCTATAATTCCACATTGCTCTATTCTAAATTTTATCCCATTATTCATAAGTGAAGCAATTTTAAATTTTCCAAGATTAACTAACTAGATCATCATCATTAGTCATCAATCCTAAGATGGGTTTGACGCAGCTCTCCACTGAGTTCTTCTATCTATAGCTAATCTCTTCATAATTACGTATTTCTTCTCTTTCACATCCTTTATCACTTGTCCCATATATCTTGCACGAGGCCTTCCTTTTCCATTCTTTCCTTCCACTTGTCCCTCGATGATTGTCTTCATCAGGCCATCATGTCTCATGATGTGGCCGATCAATTTGTCCCGTCTTCTTCTTAGGGTATTCAGAAAACTTCTCTTTATTCCCTCAATTCTTAGGACTTCCTCGTCACTTACTCGGTCGATCCATTTAATCTTCATCATATTTCAATCTTCTGTAGCACCACATTTTGAATGCTTCCACCCTTTTCTTTTCCGCTGCTGTCATTGTCCATGCTTCACTGCCATAAAGAAACACGCTCCAGATATACGTTATGATGAATTGTTTCCTTATTTCTACGTCTGTATTTCCAGCGGTAAGTAAATTCTTCTTTTGATAGAATGCCAAGGGCTATTCTGCTGACTATTTCTTTCTTGCTTCTTCCGTCATTAGTTACTCGGATTCCAAGGTAACAGAACTCTTTTATATCTTCAAGCTTTTGTTTTCCTAGTTTAAGGATGGTTTTGGCCTCTTCTCTCTTGCTACACACCAGTATCTTAGTCTTCTTATTAATCTTCAGCTTATATCCGGCCATTGTTCTTTCCATGGTTATCAGCATCTTATTCAGATCCCTCTCTGTTTCTGCTATGAGTGCTATGTCATAAGCGAATCTCAGCATGCTAAATGTTTCTCCATGGATATTCACCCCAGAAGACTTCTCTTTGATTTCATTGATGGTTCTCTCGATGTAAACATTAAAAATTACTGGAGACTGTGCACAGTTTTGTCTCACTCCTTTCCTTATTCTAGCTTCCTCACATCTGGGTCCAGGTTTAATCACAGCTACTTGGTTTTTTATACAAACTGTGGATCATTCTTCGATCATTGTAGGACACTCCAATTCCTTTCAGAAGTCCAAGCATTGAATTCCAATTCACGTTGTCAAAAGCCTTCTCTAAGTCCACAAATGCAATGAACGTCGGTTTGTTCTTCTCCATTCTCTTCTCTATGAGCAGCCAAGGGCCAATATTGCCTCTCTTGTGCCCTTACTTTATCTGAATCCAAATTGATCTTAATCAAGGAACTCCTCTGCTTTTCGTTCCATACTTCTGTAGATGATCTTGGTCAGTATCTTCGATGCATGTGTCGTTAGGCTTATAGTCCTAAAATTTTCGCATTTCTCCGCTCTCTTCTTCTTGGGAATAGGTATGATGATGTTTTTCTCGAAGTCCCTGGAAATTTCTCCTGTTGAGTACATGTCGCAGATGGTTTTGTAAAGATGAGTTAATGTCTTCTGTCCTGCATTTCTTATTAGCTCTGCAGGAATATCATCAATTCCAGAAGCCTTATTCATGTGAAGGTCCTTTACTGCAGCGTCAAATTCCGATCTTAATATTGATGCTCCCATATGATCATTTTCGACTTCCCTTTCCTTTTCGATCATCTTCGTGCTGAGATTTTTTCCGTTGTATAACTCTTCCAGATATTCTTTCCATCTTTTCACTTTGTCTTCATTTTCAATCAAAATTTCTCCATTCTTGTCCCTTATGGCATTGCATCTTATGCTCCGATCCTTGAAGTGGATCCTCACTATCCTATAGGCAGTTTCCAACTTTCCAAGAGTAGGGTTGTTTTGTACATCCTCGCATTGGCTCTTCATCCATATTTCTCTGGCTTTCCTGGCTTTGCGACTTATTTCGTTCCTTATTCTTTTGTAGCAGAGCTGCACTTCTTCGGGTACAACATTCTTGTAGTTACTACTACCTACTTTCTTCTTTCTTGAATCCGATCTAAGACTTCTTTCGTGATCCATGGCTGCTTCTTGGCAATTTTTCTTCTTCCAAGAGCTTCCTTTGCTGCTTCCTGTAGTTCAAATTTAATATTTTTCCAGTACTCCTCCACTGATTTCTTAGTCAAGTCCTCTCCTATGTTGTTTCCCACTGCTCTTTGAAATGCCTGCTAGTGTTGAGCCTCCTTAAGTTTTTCTATTTGCCATACGTTATTCATTGTTTTCTTCAACTTGTTGAATTTTAGATGGCATTTCAACATTACTAAATTATGGTCACTGTTGATGTCTGCACCAGGGTAGCTTTTGCAGTCCTTCACCTGGTTCCTAAATCTCTGCTTCACTAAAATGTAGTCAATTTGAAATCTTCTTCTGTCTCCTGTCATTTTCCAAGTGTATGTGCTTCGGATATGGTTTTTAATCAAAGTGTTGGCAACCACTAACTTATGCTGTGTGCAGAACTCCGGTAGTCTTTCTCCTCTTTCATTTCGATTGCCCAATCCATATTTCCCAAGTACTCTTCCATCTTGACCTTCGCCGAACATCGCGTTCTAGTCTCCTAAAATAATTAGGTTTTATCATCCTCTTACATGTTTTATAACTTCCGTGATATCTTCGTAGACATCTTCCACTTCTTCATCTTCGTAGTCCGTCGTAGGCATGTAAACCTGAACCACTACGGTATCTACGGGTTTGGTCCCGATCTTTACTATTATTATTCTTTCATTGTACTGCAGGAATCTCTTCACGCGCAGTCCTGAGCATTATGCGTACTCCAGCGTTACCATTCATAGATCCGGTGTGAATAATTCTATAACTTCCACTCCAGAAGTCTCCTTCTTCGGGCCACTTATTTTCGCTGATTCCTAATAATTATATCAATATTTACGACATACCCTGCAAGTCACCTCAAGGGTGTGTGGCAGGTGGTGCATCCACTCCAGGAACAATGACACAACAAACAACTGTCACAATAATGACACAACAAACCAATGGCACGTAGTGATCTCACGTTCCATGTTCCGACCCTAAAATGCTTATCACCCTTGACTGGTGTACTCTCTCGGGTAGTCCCCGCCGGGAAATTCGAATGGGGGACTATTTTACCTCCGGAATATTTTACTCGAGAGGGTTCCATCACGTCTTGATTGAAAGAACAAGAGAAGCAGCTGCGACTCCTCGGGATAATAATGTGGTGGTTTCCCCTTACCTTCCACATCGCAGAACTACAGCCGTTAAAGTAAATGTTACCACGCTTGTAGTGAAATGAGTGTCGCTGTACCGACCTCTGTGGTCTCCACATTCACTCATATGAAGAAGAGCTGCTGCCCTCTCCTCCGGGTGTGAGAAGCGTAATTGTTGGCGGCCTCCAATCGCCAAGTCACGGCATCTTCACAGGTTCTGTAGTATTTAATGTCCTACCTTACCCAGGGATAGACCAATACCCCCTCGGAATGCCGTCGCTTTTTGTCCACGACTGCTTATTCGACGAGTAAACTCGCTTATCTCGCAGCTAACCTCTATATCTAGAGGTCGACCCACCATCCGCAACCCGGTGGAGGCACTCGGTGGCTTTAAGCTTATCCGCAAGACTAACTAGATATACGAGTATTTCTATAGTATAATATTGTAGAACTATAACTCCAAGATAATTAATTATAAAGTTTATCCTATGTATAAACTATTCTAAAGTTTATCCTATCATTCATAATAAATAAAAACAAATTCCATAAAATTACGCCTGAAACCACCAACCTTGTTTCACTTAATTAAAATATTCATTCTCTATCCTAATGTAATCTATAAAAAAATGGGACAATTTTAAGAGCACATCTGAATACGCTATGGTATGATGAAGAAAGTAAACCAGATAAAACTGAACGCGAAGAACGGCAGAGTAATATCTCGTGTAAGGTATGTATTAAAGTACATGTATCGAGCAAGTAGCGAAGGATGAAAAAGAAAACTAACGCTTGCCCCGTTAGCCAGGTCGGCAACGTGCCTGAATCCCCCCAGGGTATGGATGTTGTGTTTGCCTTAGGATAAAAATATTGTGATAGAAAGTGCGATATTACCTTAGCCGTTGGAGCACTTCAAGAACCCAAATCTACCAACAGAAAGCTCATTTACATATGAAGTGTAGCCGATAGGAAATTTGAGTTCTCCTGGAGGATTGGATTGAGAACTATGTCAAGCCAATCCTGGGATCGACGCTTAGTTACTATGTGATAGTTTTCTAAGGCTAAAAAGCAGATGCTTTCTTTCCAGTTTATGATTTATTCTGTCTTAAACATCAGCGACGTGTTTGCAAGACATTTGAGCGTCAAAACCAACAATTAGTCGTGACACAAATCTGGGATTGAATGATTTTGTTGCTTAGCCATAAGTGGTAATTTCCGATGATGACGTATTATAATTCTTCATAAAACCATTGGCAGATATGAAGTAATTTATGGAAAATATTTTCTTTTTCAAACCCCATCCATTTTTCGGTTAAATGTAAATAAAACTGAAGTGTTTCAAAGGTGTATTGTGTATTGCATAAGTGTCACATTATGTGTTGTTCCCTCACCTTGGACACGGACATAACAACGGCTGCTGGACGTGGTGAATAGTTACGTGGAAATTAGTTAGATGACCATCATATAAAAAATGATTAACGAACTGACAAGTGAGAATGTTATCGACATTGTGCAATATCTTGACTGGAAGGCTCTCTCTCTTTGCTCGTTCCGACATTAATTTACCAAAATGTGTAGCAATGTTTTTACAGATTTTTAAGTAGCATATTGGTTATCACTTGTGTGCTCAGTGGGGAGCATTTTATTTCAGAACTGCGTCCGTCGGGTAGAACGTTAAACCCTTGACCGCTTTGCCCATTTCGTAAAAACAGGCTATTGCCAACGCAGAAGCTCTTCAACCTCCGAAAACTTCCGTCTGCAGGCCAGTTTCCTACATATCATCAATGGCTCTAATGGCCTCATTAATCTGTAGCCACACATGAATAACACACGATGCGGCATTCATCTTCATTTGCCTTATCGATCTTTCACATTTGATTATGAGACAGTAGTTCGTCGTGTGTGGTCAACCCTTTTCTTAATCAATTATAAATTACTGAATGGACATGATGGAAGTCATAGAAGATTACTCATTAAGCAATGTATTATGAGTCCAGGTTACAATAACTACCTTTATGAGTCCAGGTTAAGTAAACAGGTGGAGTTCCCCCGCTAAACATTTCACTCCATCGTCCCTTATAATGTTCAAATAACCTCCCCTTGAATGATCCGGATAATGGTTCCAAAAACGCGGCCAGCGGCTTTTTCTCTTGTGTAAGCCTGTCCGACACATGATACGGATCGTTATTTGAGCCCAATTTTCTCCCGATCATTAACGTGCATGCATAAGAGGGATATTTAATCCGGCGAGATCATCAGCAGTTAATCAAACGCGACGATCCCAAAGGGCGCAAAGTCTCTGGGGCAGAAATTTCGACATCGATTTTAACGAGTCGTTCAAAAGTAGAAAAAAAATATCTTCGTATCCACATCCGCGGTTGGAAGGGTTGATGGGTGATCAATGCACGGGTCTATAAACGGAATAACAGGCCATTTAGGAAAATAAAAAAAGAAGGGTGCCATGGACAAATAATCGCACGTGAATGCTCCCGATGTCGACGATTTGCATAATTGACGCACGCGGAAACGAGATAACCTCGCGGGGTGACGTGTGTCTTCTTCCTCGGCATCTTAGGCCATCTCTTCTCCCGAAGCCACCTCCTTTGGATCCACCCATCGAAGGATCGATCGATTAAACAGCGAGGGAGGAGTTGGACAGCACCAGAAACGGTCACTTCCGGCCGCGCATGAGACGTACGGCTCAATTGAACTTCGCAGATCGGGCGATGGGAGCAGTGAAGTCGCTCATGTGGAAGGACGAAGCTCGAACGACAGATCGGGAGCTTGAGTTTGAAAATATCTTCATCTTGCAGTGAAAATCGCCAAAAGAACTAGTATGCATTAGGTCTCTAGTTGTACAACGGCTAAGGTTATATCACACGGTTAGACCTAAGCTGTTAACGTTTTTACTCGTGTAAACCGCACACCTTTATTCCTGAAATCCCGATGAGAAAAGAAAGCTCCAGGCTTACACGAATCCTCCCAATATTCCTGTAAGACGCGCATCTTTTTACTTCAAATGCCTTTTGTTTGCATCGTGCATTTTTTAACCCAATTCATATTTTTTTGTTTTTTTTCCTATTTGTTTTTTTAATTTTTTTATTAAAGAACGTGATTTCGGTTGTGACGAAAAATGGAAGCTTCGGGGGGAAAAATTAATTTTTTGGTAAAAATATTTATTCCTCGCGAGCCTGCCCAAAAATAAGGGTGTACGGGATACACGAGTTAACAAGGTTACTCTAAATCTTGGCTTATCCTGACGTTAGAATATGGTTTTTAGGTGTCCCATTGGCTTAGTTTATTAACGTTCTGTATAAAATAAGATATTATTCCCGAGTAAAGCTTTAGGCATTTGGTGGGATTTGAATCCACTACAGTTGGATTACCAAGCCGGCGACTCGAGGTTCTGTCTACCTCTGCCCTCAAAAGAAATGATTTTCGGCGACGCTTAGCAACCACACAATATTCCTCCTTGATTAAATAGTGCCTCCTTGCAGGAATAAAATGATGACATATTAACTAGATATTCAATAACCAATAACCGTAGGTTATTGTTGTGATGATCACATCAATTCTGATGTTGTATATTGGGAAACATTTATATTGAGCGCCGGTGTTTCATTGTGGGCCAATGAAACCTATGTAAGATATAATTTCGCCACTATGCAAGCGTGTTTAAAATTGTCGGAGAAAATAGGATTCCTCGACTGGGAATCGAACCGCGGACCTTTGGCATGCCTCCTGATAATGAAATGTTCAGGAGTATCTATGGGAGCAAGGCCACATTCGCTATCTTGGTCCATAAAGAATGGCAATTAGAAGGCGGAATTTTGTTTCAAGGAAGCCACTGTTCATGAGAGTATATCCCATAAGTTATAAAATAACCCAAAAAATTTTCAGTTTTCTCCAATTATGACCGCATATCCGTGATTGCTCACTCCTTATTCATCGCAAAGGCACTTCAACCTTTGAGTGGTTTCCGATTAATTCTGAGCGGTTTGAAAATATTCCTTTTTTACTGGAATTCCAAATTCCAAATTTTCTGGAATTAAAAATTCCAGTAAAAAGGAAAATATTACCTCGGCGTTTGCATCTTAAGACCTGCCATCTCGAGGGAAGAGTGATGGAGTATATCTGCAGACATGGATATTTGTTTATGGAACAAGTAAAGAGAGGGAAAGGTGTTGGTATAAAGAGGTTTAGCGATTAAAGAATCGACAGAAGAACTGTGTCCTACCCAATCGTCGTAGAAGCCGTCGTTGATTACTTTTTTCGAAGGTATTTCAATTTTTATTGGCACTCATTTATTTAACTCGGAGTTTAAAAATTTCATCGACTGAATCAGAATTTATTCGATTCATAAGATTCATTTATTCGTAAAATTCGTAGTGTCAGTGACACTTGGCTTGAAATATTTTTCTCCGCTTGTGAACACGCATTGTTCTGCTTTCGCTTCGGAAATGTCCAATTCAAGCCATTTGGCATAAGTAATCTGGGGAGGGCATGTAATGTAAGTTGGGGGTGGAAATATTTTTTTAATTACCTTGAATAACTGCACAAATCTGTGCAATTGGGGCAATTAACCGATCGTAATGTCACTGTTTGTAATGAGTTTTCTTCATGAGACTGGGTAAATTGGAGGAAGCTGAATACTGACAGTAGGAAAAGTGGTGTAAATTATCACTTGGGAATACCTTGAGGGAAAAGGGAAGCAATGAACCGATAGTGGTGATGTGTTCTCTACACCAAACCATCCCCATTGGATGATAAACTCCCGATTATCCGTGCTAATGACTGGTAACGGGCGAACGGATAATCGAGAAAAACGGATAATCGAGAAAAACTGATAGTCGAGAAAAACGGATAACCGAGAAAATCGGATAATCGAGAAAATCGGATAATCGAGAAAATCGGATAATCGAGAAAAACGGATGATCGAGAAACACGGATCATCCGCTGTTAGGTTCTTTCCGGATTTATTTCTCTACGATGCGCCGCCAAATGGGAAAATAAACTCTCTAGGGAACAAAACACAATCTGCCAATAAAGAGATTGTACATAACAGCATTTCATGACAAAAAAGAATCTAGTAGAGCTGTCCCGGCCGCAATTAAATGTTCGCAAGCCTCGGGTGGCGGCAGGAAGCATGGCGTAAGACATCGGACCAGTCGGTTAAGCCGTAGTGAAAGTCACGATTGGAGAAAAATAACTAAAGTTTACTCACCTTTGAGACCACTGCCGATACACTAAATAGATTGTCGATTCTCGGAAAATCCGCAGCCCGGATAACGCGCGCGCGGATAGTCGGGAGTTCACTGTACTTACTTTACATTGCATATGGATGAACTGCCACCACCTCTGGTGCAATAAACTTTTCATTGCCAAAATCTTCCGCTCTGTAGGTATCGGGAAATGCTGTCGGCAATTTTTCTCGTTGATATGCGTAGGCTAATTGATTCGTACATCCCTCAGTCTTCCTATTTTTAATGAAGCAGGGAAAATATATGGCTACCAACTTTAAGATGATAAATTTATAAACCTTAAAAAATGAAGCTTATATGATTACGATAGGTTATCCATTTTAATTTTATTGCCTAAGCTTTCACACCACTACCTACCAACACTCCTTCACTTCTCCAACACTTCTCATAACTTCAATGAAATTTTGGAACTCCCTTACTATGCGTCTAAAACAAAGTTCGTCCACTGAACGCTTCAAAACAGAAATGTATAAATATTTGTTGGAATTACAGAATGATTAAAGTTAGAATTGATTCTGTTAGTAAAATGTAATTGGTTTACAAAAACATTAGTCCTTAAAGAAAAAACTAAGTAACAACATTAGTGAGTTACATAAAAGCATAAAATCTATGCTATGTTATGTACATTTATATGCTTTGTTTAATATGTGTTACTATTATGTAGAATTCCGAGCTATTTTCCATTAATAATGTATTTGTTCTTATAGGGCGTGCCCTAGAACATAAATATATAGCTATTTATCCATAGGTATTTATAAAAAATCTGCGAATAATTAATATAATGAATTAAGATGTAGTTTTCTATCAGCTATGGTACGTTTTGATGGAGTACCCACCTATTTATTATATAGCTATCAACTAGCCGCTCCCTCCCTAATATTTCTCTCTCGCCAGATCAATGTATTTAATAACTTTCTTCATACTATTCAAAATGTTCTACTATTAAAGTTCAATGATTGGTTGGGGCAGACTGTAGCACCAAGGCTTTCATTGCAGTAGCCTGTTGACCAAAGAGTTGCGGGTTCGAGTACCGGCTTCGGCATTGATTTGCCTCAGGACTAAACTCACCTTATTCGGTACGATATAACCTTGGGAGGTGGAACAACTTTAAACCGGTTCATTCTCTTTCCTCTACTTAATTTTTTCAAACATCGTATGCCATTATTACTGCTTTTTAATCCAGCATTTTTGCGACAGTTAGAACATTCTCTTTGAAGCTCACTTTGAATATATTATATAGATTATTTCGGACACTCCATGATCACATTGTGTGAGAGATCGCATCTCATGCTAGAAGTGTTGAGAAGCGATTGCGCGCACAGTCGTCTAATTACGAATACATCGGAAGAATGAATATTAAAGAACAACCACGTTGGGGAATACGACGGGGGATGATGTATTTCGATGAAAAATTTATGAGCCTGGAAATCCGCTGCATTGCATATGCATCGAGCCCTTTCGGTTAATGAGAGGGAGAGGGTGATCTCTGAGTGCCTCAATGCAACCGTCCCGGCTCTCTTGTCTTGGGAGATTTATTCACCAAGCATTGAGGAGTTTCGACTGGAAAAAAGTCTCCATCCTTTAGCTCGTTGGTTAAGAAGCGGCGTCGAAGATATAGCCTCCTCTCTTAAAGAAAGCTCCGCAGAGGCTTTTGACGGCCTTGCATATGCATTAGCAGCCCACCGACCGCATTGACAGGTTAATGGCGGGGACGGAGTTGACCTCGGGGTCCTTTTTACCTTACCTCCTCTTTTCTGCTGCAAATTTTTATGTTAGCTTTACACCCTTCCTTTCGACAGATAGTTGTTTTCTTTTTTACCCCACTCTCTCCCTCTCTCTTTCTCTTTCCTTCCTCGCCGATGTAAAGGGGACTCCAGAGCTTTAAAAGGGGAGGAAAACGTCTGAACTGACGAGTCATAAAAATACGGAGTGATACGGAGTTTTGCCTGCGACGGGTTTCGAGACAGAAGGAAAGTTGCGGCTGAGTACCAGAAGGCATCGACTAAAGGAATGTGAGCAGTGATGACAATATTATTCGAGAAAAATTGGCGGAATGGTTTACAGAAAAAAATGTAATGTTCTAGGATAATTTTGTCGATTGGTATTTATCTCCCGGTTTGGAAAGTTTCAATAAAGTGTCCCTTCTCTTATTTGCTTTGCTTTTTCGAAACGACATCCTCCCTTCGCCATTTCTCCTTTTCATATAAAAATGCATATTTCCTATTTTTCTCGTTGTCATTTTAAACATCTTTCCTTTCTTTCATCTTCCTTCCCTACCCATCATTCTTCTTCGATAATGGCCATCATTATCCAATTGTCTCCAATTGCCTGGTCTTGATCTTGGCCTGGTCACTGACTTTGCTTCGACCTTATTTCCGTTTATAGCTTTTTTCTTCCCACACCGCACTCAGCACCTATTTATTCGTTCACCTCTCCGTCCATTACGTTTTCTCTGTTCTCCTCTGTGTCCCTATTTCTAATGGCTCGAATCTATTCTCGTCAAATATTCCTCCAAATGAATTGATAAGCAAACGAAGATCAGTTACTTGAAATTTTATTCTGGCCCCCCGAACCGAGGGCCCGGGTTTCATCCCAGTACAATGTGGATTTTTCATTGTTACACCGGACCCTACTTCAGTGCCTACTGGAGAGCACATCGAGTCCAGTACTCCGTCCGTCGGCTAGAACGCTAAACCGTGGTCCACTTGGCGCCTTTTGTAAAGAGCCGGCTACTGCCGACCCCGGATTTCTCTTCACCATTCCTCCGTTCCCTGAAAACTAATATCTTTACCCAGTTACCCATCTACCCTTTCTGGCGCAAATGGCCATAGTTGTCAGTCGCCTCACCAAATAACTACAGCTACAACAATTATGACAATAACACGATTGCGCGCGTTATCAATATCCATTACTGAGCCCTAGTATTTTGTGAGTCCTGGCGTCTTTCCTTCTCTGTGGAAAGAACTTGGAACCTATTTTTCCATCTAGTTATCCCTGCAAGATTAGACATAGTGGCCTATGAAAAAGTCTTTTTCGAGGTGGGTTGCTTAGCTGTTACATTCTACTGTGTTCCAATGCGTTTTCAGGATTTTCTGGCCTGATACTTACTCCGTATTGCTGCTTGGATATGGTTTTGCGAGTTCCATCGCTTGGGGACCGGGCGGTAGTTCACAGGACTCAGAAATCGTACTCTTTTGTTTTGTGGAGTATGCTGGTGCCTCGGCTGTCTTCCGGGTGATCATCTAAAGGAGGGAACGCCTTCCACGATGGAGCTACTGCCTCCTTCCTTACTTCCGCCAACCCCTCCCCATCACGTTGGCTCGCTTGCTTTTCCCCTGGAGAGAAATACGTTTCGCTGGTCACCAACCCCATAATTAGCGCGGGAGATGAGTGCAGCTGCCGGAACATTAACCATTTTTGAAGAGGATGCTCTTCCACAACCAACTCAATGCAAAACCTAGCCATTTGTGCCTGAACGCTGAAGCAATCGCCACTTCTCTGGGCATTCCTGTGTATAGACTTTAAGGAGAACGAGATATTCACTCCAGAAAAAAGCACTTCGTGGGAAACGCCATACTTAGGTCATGGTATTTTACCAAGTTGACTAATTTCAACAATTTGTTTCATTGTCTATGTTTAACTAGCCCATGACCTTATACAGAATTTTCTCGTCTAAATAGATGTGTCCGGGTGGAAGAGTATGTTCATTTTTGCCGTATATCCTACTTCCCATCATCCCATCAAAAAACCTAATCCTTTCCTCCATCATCCTCTCCCAGCCTCCAACCCACTTCATGGCCTTAAATAAATCTACGCCTTTAATCATCTTGATATCTGCACCCTCTAAAAATTGTTTAAATAATTTTCTCTCAACGAAAGCCATACTTAGTCCGTTCTCATGCGTATTTCCTAATTATGTATATGTACAGTGATACAAATCTAATAGGTAGCTAAACAACCACTCCAACGGAAGGATAAAATTTATTCCTTATTCAAACAGGGTAATAATGGCTTGTAAAGCTATAAAAAACGTATTTCTTCTGTTGACAACGTCAATAATTCACGCTCAAATCCTCAGGGTTTTAAATAAAATTATTTCATCAATTTTCTGTTGTGTGTTCGTGAATTATCGTCTCTTTTAGGCAATTTTGGTATGCTCTTAAATAATCCTCAGGGTATTATTTTTCATCAGACGTTGAAAAGAAACGTATTCACCAAAGTTTCGCAAACTTGGGATCGACAAACGATAAATTGTCCGCCCCGTTCGGGGGAAGAGGCGAGATGTTATCCACTCTGTGTTTATTTTACGCTTATTAAACGGTTTGACATCTTTTAGGGGACGCATATATCTTCAAGCCTACCACGGGAACCGAAATGACTTCCTTTTCTCGGATGGCCGTAATTACATGTTGGGTCGTTAATGGTGGCTTGGAGATCGATTCCTCGTGAGGTGGAGTTTCAACGAACGGAAGCGAAAAGAGTTGAGGCTAATCGAGTGAATGTGATGCTCGTGACATCAGATATCCGACAACATAAATGAGAGTATTCAAGATGAGGCATTGCTCGTTGAAAAGAACAGTTATGATCGATATCTTTTGATTACACGCTCAAGGATCGTAAAGTTAGCTCATCAGATGTTTTTTTTCTGTAGGCGAGAGTAGTAAATGAATTACGTTATCTGAGGGATAGAATGCTATTTCAGAACCTTGCTGCATAAATTCACATTTGAGAATGTTGGTTTATTAATGATCCACACCTAATGATGTCGAGCGTTGAAAAAAATCTCCATCAAACTAAGTATCTTAAGTAGTAAATTACCAAGTTTTATTCATTTCACTTCCTTCGGGCGATGACTCGTTCAATAAAATTGATATTATGAGAACTTACTGCCGTGTAATTCTCTGATAAGGAACACTTTCTCCATTTCTGCTTTTTTCATTTGTTTTTGAACGATTCTTTTTTATCTAGCGCCATGGCAGTGTCGAATTTAACTATCAAAAAATAAAAAAGTAAGACTCTTTTGTGAAGTCCTATTTAAGTTACATAAATGTTCATCCTATTTTCAAGCCACAAAATATACCCCTTATTTTATTTCCTCTTCCATCATTTCCCAGTACTATACCTTCTAGCATCAATCTCATCATCATGTTCCCCTTGAATATAATTTACCAAATATTGTTTTTCTTTCCTTAGTAGAGCCTTATATTTTTACTGTAATGCACTCATGGCACCTAGTGATTATTCAATTCACAATATTTACGTTGAGTGCCTGACAACACACTTGATTTGACACACTGGATATAAGGTAAATGTTCCCCATGGAAAATGTCTTTCATTCACTTCTGGTCATATCTGATTTTCGGGACAGTTTCTCACCAACGAACATATGCACCCTTTGCTCTTATCTCTTCTCCCAGCATAGCCTATCCACAACTATGAAGACTTATGTATCATCTGGAAAAAAAAGGTTTAAGCACCCCCAAAAGCGAAAATTTTTATATTTATTAGAATATTCTAATGTAAATTATAATCATACGATTGAACGTTGCGTTAAATTAAGTGCTTATGAATTAACAAATAAGTGTAAATATTTGGAATTACCGAGATGCCTCCTTAGTTTAGCATAGAAAGAATTGCTCGATATAATACTTTATTAGAATTTCGAATCATTTCCCTTCGGCGGAGGAAATTCAGAAAGAAAGATTCATTACAATGGCAGTGAATCATAAGGAAGGACTCACTTTTAAAGAACTCTTCAATTTTTGCACTTAAATGTAACATAGGTGGGTATTTGGCGATTACTGACAGTGTTTGTATGAGAGATCAATTGCTTGTATCAGAAATTCTTTATGCTAACGTGATGAGGGTCTCAGACGAATTTGTACAAATGAAATTTCTTTCAAATGAAAACGGTTGAATAGTCTCCAATATAAAATCAAATGTCTTGACTGACTGTCTGACTGACTGACACATTCGCGGTATTTTACGAATTCAGACTCTTACTATGATAGACCAACGAAAACCAACGTTAAACTAGGAAAACAGAAACTGGAAGAGGTGAAAGAGTTCTGTTACCTGGGAAGCAGAGTAACCAACGATGGACGAAGCAAGAAAGAAATAGTGAGTAGAATAGCCCAGGGAAAGAGGGCATTCTTTCAAAAGAAGAATCTACTTACAGCAGGAAATACAAGCATAGAAGTAAGGAAACAGTTCATCAAAACATACATCTGGAGCATTTTTCTTTACGGCAGTGAATCATGGACGATGACAGCAGCGGAGAAGAAAAGGGTAGAAGCATTTGAAATGTGGTGTTACAGAAGAATGCTGAAGATTAAATGGATCGACCGAGTAAGTAACGAGGAAGTGCTAAGAAGAGTAGGAGAAAAGAGAAGTCTGCTGACAACTCTAAAAAGAAGAAGGGAAAACTTAATCGGCCATATCTTGAGACACGACGGCCTGATGAAGACTATCGTCGAGGGAAAAGTGAACGGGAAGATTGGAAAAGGCAGGCCTCGTATGAGATATGTGGAACAAGTTGTGAAGAATGTAAAAGTGAAGAATTACGTCACAATGAAAAGGTTGGCCGATAGAAGAATCGAGTGGAAAGCTGCGTCAAACCAATCCTAGGATTGTTGACCAATAATGATGACTATGATAGACTGGACCATGAACATAAAATTAGGTATAATTGATTGCCATACCTTCAGATTCATAGTGTCTTTTTTTCCTCTCACAAATAGGGGTGTGAATGATTGCGAATATATTCGATGGTGTACATACGAGTGTATCAATGGATAGCCTAGGCAGTTGCATGTTGGTGTAAGGACTTTTGGAATACGCTGCCAGTTAAAGAAGGAAGTCGAAGACATGTATGTGAATGCTCTCACAGTGTTTTTAAAATAGTTACATTTCGACTAGAATATAGCTAAGAGAGAGGATGGGAGAGCAGAGTAGGGTGGGTTGGGCAGTGGGAGGGTTAACAATGGAGAAGGGTTCACAGGAATACTGTCGTTTAACAAACTGGGTCAAAACTTCAAAGGATTCTGGGAAATTTAATTTGGAACTTTTTCCAGACGTATGTAGAGTCGTGCGGTTAAATTTGAATCTGTATGATATCAACGCGTGCAGCGAAGCCGGGAAAATTTTTAAAGGGACGGTACGATAACTATATTAGCGTAACAGGTCTATTAAATGAATTAAAATGGGAATCATCGTCACATCGCAGGTTGAAACTTAGACTCAATCTCTTAAATAAATTCCAATATAATATTTTCAGTGTTGACGTTAAAAATATTTTGCGAATCCAAACTTATTTTGATAGACTGGACAATAACCACAAAATTAGAGAAATTGATGGCGGAATTGTCATTTTAAAAATGTCCTTCTTTCCTCGTACAATTAGGGATATGAATAGCGGTAAATATATCCAATTACCAATGGACTGCATAGGTAGCTGCATGTAGGCATAAAGCTAAGCAAAACTAAAAGCATTATATTGTATGCTTGCTTTGATATTTTTATCTTTAAAAAAATTAATATTTAGACTTGTATATTCTTGCTAATTTTTTATGTATGATATGTATGCATACGTGGTGAGAATTCAGCCCCCGCCACACACCTTTATGGTAGCTTGCCGGGTATTATGTAGTTGACCACACAGTAGTATATTTAGCTACTAATCCTTTTTAATTATGATTTGTAATGCATGTTTGATGCGATTTCCCCCGGTCAAAAGCCATTATGGTGGCATGCGGTATGTTATGGTGGTGCAGATATCTCGTTTTTCCGTGCTCTTTCAAAGCACAAAGTTGGGTGTTGAACCTCTACACGGGCCAGAACCGCCGAAGATTTAAGGCGGGGGAGCAAGGAGAAAGAACTCGCACGTGGAATGACTCCGATTGTCCCATTTCCGTTAAAATTTACTACTTCCAGAGTGTCGTACGAGGCAAGCGTGGTGGCTCTGTTTTCTTGACCACGAGCGTCAGTCGAAACCCGATCCCGCCATCCTTTCTTTTGTCCTTCGTTCTTTTGTTTTCCATTTTCGAGTGTGTCTCTTGGGTTCTCTTTTCTCTCGTGCATCATCATTTTTCAACTATTCGGAAAATCCAGAGGAACAATGCCGGACATGCATCTTTATTCAGTGGCTGTTAAATGAGTAACTGTGATTTTAAAGGGACACCACATAAGTTTCGTATGCGTGATGATGAATTCGTTTAAACTCTCTGGTTGTAACAGTCCGAAATACATTCATCTTTGCTTGAGTCTATGTTTATTGTCATACAGAACATATTCGGCAAGGATACCAAGTACCTATCTACATCTACATCTATACGATACCCTGCAAGCCACCGCGAGGGTGTGTGGCAGGGGGTGAAGATCACCAGGCATGCACTACTAACATGCAAACTAGCAACTATATTGTCTCATGCATCTTGATTGTTAGTGTCTACAGTATTTAAGGGGTAAGACATGCGTCATGCACTACATAATACTGTAGAATATTTCCCCTACCTATCCCTTTCCTATGCTGCCTATTCTGTTCTCTTATAGTACGGGGGAAAAATGCCATTTTGAATCTATCTGTACGACAATCTATCTCTCTAATCTTATTTATCTGGTCGAATCTAGCATAATACGCTGGTGTTTTTAATATGTGCCTAACATCTTCAGTAAAGCTATCCGATTGAAATTTCTCTAATAGATTTAATCTGAACTTTAACATACGCTCTGATAATGACTCCCACCCTAATTCTTGTATTAATTCTGATACACTACTCAACCTATCGTAACACCTTTTGACGAACCTAGCTGCTCTACGCTGCACACTGTCTAGTTCTCGAATCAAACCTAATTCATTAGGATCCCATACACTGGCTGCATACTCAAGGTGGGGCCTAACTAGTGAAAAGTAGCATATTAAGCTCTCCATCCAAATTGATAGGTTTGGGAGTCCCTAGTTGCCATCACTTAACTTTCCCACTCACATCTCGAAATCCTTTGGTTTTTTTAAATTATTTTCTCTCAAATTGGACCAAAGTCATCAACATATTAGGTTAACGCTCCATATTTGAGTTTTAACTAGTATTTTTTTGTGTCTGCACACCAATTTCCTTGTTTATTCATTTATCTTTATAAGTCCTTCCTTAGCCTTCGTCTTCGTCTTACATCTACATCTACGTAATACCCTGAGAGACACTGTGAGTGTGTGGCAGGGGGTGAAGATTATAAAGCATGCACTACTTAAAATGCATCTAAGATTTGAAATTCTAATACTTCATAGAAACTTGTAAGATATAAGAGTCAATTACAGCTTCATTGTTATTATCATATTTGGTGTTATTTGCCTAACATGCATGGATTAGTAATTTTAAAGCATGCATCATGCACTATAGACTGCTCTAATAATATTTCACCTACCTATCACTTTGCTATGCTGATAATCATGTTCTCTTATGGTACGTGGGAAAAAATGACTTATTAAATCCATCGGTTCGACCGTCTCTCTGTCTGATAACCATCCCTTCTAACAAAATCTCTTTTCGTCTGAAGCGATCTCAAGATGAGGAAACTAATGTTTGTTTTTATGGGGAAACTGATATTTGTTTTTATTTATCGCCTCTAGTATCAATATTTGCTCCACGCCATCTCTCCCCGAAAAATATAAATTCATTTTATAAAATAAAGGTGATGACGCCAATCCACTATCATTTCTGATTGGGAATAAAAATGGTGAAGGAACAGATTTCAAAATCAGCGTCGATGTCACGAGAAATCATCCTAGTCTCCTGTGTCAACGCGTGTAATTAGCCCAATTACTTGCCCAATTAACTAACGGGTGATTTGGAGTCATTATCACTGCCTTCTTCTTTCCAAATTCGTCACGCATCCGTTGCTCCATAACTAGAGATCGCTCATTCCTGGAGACGTAACGAAAAAATGCTGATCGCCATACTTCCAGTGATGGGAGAGGCAATTTCGTGTGGACTGCCAATAAACTGGAACCGGATGTAACACGATATCAATTACCTCTGTGTAATTCCTGTCCTGTCCATGCGATTATTCTCTGCGACATTAAGTCCCGCGATCCTTTATCGATTCCCAAATGATACGGTGGGAGACTTATTTTCGGAATGATAGGGTAACGCTGCTCACGTTTTCATTCTCCACGATATGGCTTTAACGTTGCTCATTACATTTTCTCTCGACGGTGGGGATCAACGAGAGTCTGACTGGAAAATGCTAATTTTCGGCTCCAATTCGTAGTAAAATGGCCTGCAGTGGGCCGGTGCCAAATATGCCGTGCTGTAGGCCAAGTTTTGCCTCATTAAAATTCATCCCAATCATGCATCTACTGACTATCCAGAAAGTCAACTTGGGGTTGGGTTTCCAGGGGGTGATTTATCTGCAATGTTCACATTATATGTTCATCATAAAATTCATGAAAATTATGTAAAGAAAAAATGGAGCTATAATATGCGCATACTCTTTATTCTGTTTTGAGTAATGGTTGAATTGTTGTAGCCATCGTAATGGATTGGGCGGCAATTTGATACCGCATTGCTCAATAGTGCATCCTTCGATTTTATCGTCCAATCAAGGGATGTAACTGCGATTGGAGAGGCAAGTAGAATGCCGGCCTGAATGCCTAAAGGGCATGTGTTTGAAGCCTACCTCAATCATGACTGCTATTTTTATCCTATGATTATGTAATAGTGTGTAATGTAATATAGTATCATATAATAATTACAATGCGATATAATCTTAGCAAATCCTAAGACATAATTCTTCTTATGCTATCAGAAAGTTCGGTGGTTTATGGAGGTAGACTACAATTACTGATCGGAACGGAATATGAAATCCACGAATATGAGTAAAGGCTATCTAATAGTTTTTTTCTCTCTGCTGATTGCAGTTTCGCGAAGGATTTGGTGCCCAGAGAATCGCATAGCTTGTATTAAGATGCATTAAGCCTTCTACAGACAAGTACCAACTTATCCAGGGCCTCTGGTAATAAGCGTGACCCCCTACTCATTAGGCTACCCCACCGTCATGCTATATAATATCTGAGGAAAAAAAGTCATCAGAATACCGTTTATTCGCAAAAAAGGGAAGGATGCACAAAATCCGACAACAGCGAAGATTAAAGGTCGTAGGTTTCTTTGTCGGTAAGATTGAGGAAGAATTGAGGAAGAATTGCAGTAGAAAGAGAACTTCTCTGCTAAAAGTGGAGATGTTGGTTGAAGAAAGGCCCCTCGTTATTTGAAAGAAAATATTGACGCGTGAAATACTGCAAAAAGAAATAAAAAATAGCACTGAAATACAGGTTTTAAGTGATATAACTGGATTTGGAAGTAAGTTCGAGTTCCGAGATCACTTAGTCTCTGTCAAATCGTGCACAATCTGTCCTGACTATGTAATTATCTGACGAATTCATTCAAAATCTTGTCAGAAGGAATATATGTATAGGCGCATTGGCGCCGAACAAAAGACTATGCCGACGCGGGGTTCCGCTCCACCCCTTCGTTTGTTTCTTGAAACTGCCTCTACCCAAAACCATCAACTTATCCGAAATGGCACTAATGGCCTTAGCTGTCAATCGCCTCCTCCGAATAACTAATACCACTACTCTCTTGTATGGTGGACACATGTAGGTGTCTTTCTTATAAATTATTATTATTTTACAATTTGTGTGGTGGAAATTTATTAAAAACATTTTTGTAGAAAATCTTTCTACCCCAGAATAAATTCAGGTCATTGCACAATGTATTAAACTATGCATATATTTAGTTGAGGAAGCATTTTTACAGTAGCCACTGTTTACATTGATCATATATTCAGTGTTAACACATTCATTATTCCCCCTTATCTTACCCACAGATACCTTTGTTAATTGGAATAAGTATATTTAGATTACATAAATAGTTTTAACTTTCTTCTTTATTAATGGTACCATGTGAGAAAAACAAATCACTTAATATTTTTGTGTCACTAAGCTGATGAAATTTAAACATTGGCCATAAGTCTTCATACATTACATGATTTTCAAATGTGGGGAACACATGATATCGAACGTAGTACCTACAGAAACCTCAGAAACATTTTCTGAAGTCTCTTATTTATTTCACTACACTTTTACTATATTGATTCCATATTACCGAACAATTTTCTAATTTGCTCCTTACAAGAGAAGTCGTTCAAAAATGAAAGTGGTAGTAATGCTTAATACAGCGTTACTAACACTTTCATTTTTTAAGTGCTTTTAAATACACTATTAAAAGTCAAGTAATTTACATGCAGTGATGAATGTGTGCAGAATGTCGCTAACAAAAGTCATATTAGAATGAAAAGAATACTCAAGTCTTTTACGTCATTTTGCGTTGAAAAAATCTGGTTTTTCATTGAACGATCAAATTTTAATTCAATATTTTTCTTTGTATAGGTAATGAAACAGCACTTGTCAACATTAAAGTGCAAGTGGTTTATTTGTGACAACAAAATGAGACTATTTAAATCACTCTGCACTTGCGAAAAGTCATTCAAGTTATCCACTCTTCTATGCATCTTAACATCATCTGCGAACACCAAACAATTACTGTGATGTACCTTCGTACCGTGGTAGGGTATGTATAAATGTTTGAAAAGGAGTCGAGAATATTAACAAATAGGAGTCGTTAATACATTTCAATACACCATCATACATGAATTTTTATATCGTACATGAATGTTTCATTTGAAGTATTAACTAAAAGGCTATATTTTTGCACAGGTTGACTGGCTATTTATATAGCTTGTGCTAGAATGTTAGAAAAAAAGTCGAGAATATTAACAAATAGGAGTCGTTAATACATTTCAATACACCATCATACAGGAATTTTTATATCGTACATGAATGTTTCATTTCAAGAATTCAACTAAAGGCTATATTTTTGCACAAGTTGACTGACAATTTATATAGCTTGAGCTAGTGTGGTGACAAAACTTACCTTATAAAAACTATGTGCGGTGGCGGAACGAGGATCCTGTGGTGGAAGGAAAGGATTGTTGAAACTGAAGAGAAGGAAAGATCCTTTTGGTCGCGGGGTGAGTCGCAGTCTCTTCCCCTCCACGTTCCGCCGAAAGGAGGAAGGGTAGACGCGTGCCGGAATAAATTTCGCGCTCAGCATCTGTCCCTCCACTCCAGCCACCCCTCCACCCTCTTGTTATTCCTCCCACCCCTCACCACTCCACTCGCCTCGCCAACTCGACTCCAAGGCCGCGGATCGGAGAAAAGCTTAATTCTCCTCCGGGTTGGAGTGGGGTGGGGGGATGAGGTTGGTTTGGATGGGAGGGGTTGGTGGGGAGATGGGCAAGAGGGAGTGTTTGCAGATGAAGGATACAGACACAACACGCACGCCCTGCCTTGTCCGACCGGAGAAGCTGTTCGCCCCAGTGTTGGAGGTTGGGGAAGGCTCTTGGATTTCGTTTGGGAAACCAATTGCATCCATGTTAAAAGCCGAAGTTCTACGGTCAAATTTTCATTGATTGTTTGGCCCAAACGTGTTGCATACAAATTTCGGGTGAAATAGACTATGAGTGTCCCACGGTGCATATTTTGGTCCTAAATAGACAATCCGATGAAGTACAGTAAACCCTAACAAAGCGCGGCTCCACAAGACGCGATTTCGTTAAGCAAGGATAAAACTTCTTTTTTATGAAAAGTAAAAATTAATATTTAAATAAATTCGCTGGATAACAAATACCTAGAGAAATAGTTAGCATATTTCCTGCCCATAAAATAGCAAAAGATGGGGACATTTCATCTTAGTTAAAAATAACTAAATTATATACTAATTAAAAGGGGCATTAAGCAAGGATAGGTCATAGAAATGTACCCAATTTTACAAGACGCGATCATTACTTTCGGTAATACGTGCTTTCAAATATCTCGATCGGAGAAAACCTGGGAATCACGCTCCAAGATGATTCTTTATATTGGTTCAAGGATTAGGAGTAATGTTCAAAGTAGTGCACCTCTCGAATCAAACCACATTGTGAGTTAAGAACGTCATAGTTCATGACATTTACTGCGTATTCATCATTTCATTATGATACATGTAACTTTCTGCCCATTACTAGGCATTGGTGACTTCATTGGCATTGCTTGTATTCGATGTTACCGTTTATATGTTCTCCAAGCCTTGATTTCCATTTCCTTCAAGGTTCGCGGATTAGCGGTGAAATGAAGTGTTTCCCAAGCGAAAAGACTGAAGATGCATCTATTTTGGTCAGCCAACTGTACCAAACAGTTATTGCAAACAACAGATTAGTTTCCTGATGTCCTCGCAGCCACAAAACGATGCACCATATTGGTCCTCGAGACAATCTTCATCGCATCACCGTAGAGGAATGACGTACGGCCATTACGCTGGGCCGGAAAATTAAAATTTAAAACCTATCCTTTTCCTCACTTTTTCTGTCTTCTCTTGTATACTACCGTCTAAACGACCAGACTTCAATAGACCAGGGCCTAAAATGTGGTATTTTCTGGGGACCGAATTCGCTTTCTGTAGACAAAATTGTTAATGGAAATGAAAAATGTAGTTTAGCGAAAAAATAATCTTCTAACGAGAGACCTTCACACATAGATTGAAAATTTAAATACGCAGAACGGGTCGCACACCGAATGAGCTGCACTAAGGACTTCTACGTCAACAACCTCCCTTCCTTGACTGTTTTATCGCTAAAACTGGAGGTGAGGAGGGAAGGTTTACCTAAACAGCTCCTAATGCATCCTGTAAATAGCCCAAAATAACTGAGCAACAAATATAAATAGAAATGTATTGCTTTGTAACAAAGAAAACATTTTTACAACAAACTCACACAATGGGGGCGTTTTCTCGGAACCGAAGTCGTTAGATGGACACGGGAAGAGAATTTTAGTGGAAAAAATAATTTTCTCACCACAACCATTCACTCATAAATCAAAAATTAAAATAATCAAAACGTGACGCCCACCGAAAAAGTATTTTGATATCAGTGACGTCACTTTCCTCCCGTCCTTGACGGCTTTTTGGGGAAGGGAGTGGAGGGGGGTTCTCGGAAGGTCTGCTCGCACAGATCCTGTCGCAAATGCTCTTATTGGCAGAGTCAGCTATGTCCCCCCCTTTGCGATAAGGCGAAGTAGCTTCGCGGGCTCAGTTGTGATTGGACGAAGTCTATGACGTCAGAGGTTGCACCTCTGACGTCATAGACTTCGAAAGGGTTAAAAAAATCAGTTTTTCGCCACTTATAACTCGAGAAATAATTGACGGATCAAAAAACGGAAAAGTACGGGTCTTTTTATTTTACAAACTCTATTTGATTCGGCAATAAAAATATGGTAAACGACCCCATTTCAACGGGACCTGAGGACTTTTTCGGGCTTAAATCGTCGTGTATACTTTAAAATCTTAATGCATACACAACATCCATTCTCAAAATCTTTTGTGCAGATCTGTCCTAAGCACGCATTTCCGACCTAGATACAAGCTAGTTCCATGAAAGCTGTATGAGGAATATTATATCGGAGGTCAGATCTTCCCATCAGATATTTCTGTTCGAGTATCCCGTAAATCTTAATAAGGAATACATCGATGGCCAAGTTTGCAATCTCTTTTCTCATGGCTGTAAAACTAGAGGTCAAGTAAAAAGAGTCGTTTCAGGCATTGTATGGTGGAATAACATAATTGAATAAGAATGGCATTTTTCCACAAAGAAAAAAATTTTGTTTGTGAAAAATTGCCAATCTTATTTAATAATAGAGGTCAAGTGTTCTGTCTGAGACGTATTTTCACTTCCCGAGGCATAGATGTTTGGGTAGTCAATTCAGTCAATTTTTGGAGAATATTTCATAGTCCTGAATTCCCTGAGCGCGAAAAGGCATGCTCTTTTTTGTAATTTTAATTTAATTTTGGGATAAAATCTGCAAAATAATTTTAGCGTAGCTCAATGGGAGAGCATTTCTATATGTGAAGTTAAGTCCCATTTAAGGTAAGATTTAGGAGTAAGGTTAAGTTAGTACGCCAAAGGTAGAATCTCCACCGGAGCAAGAGATGCTCTCGCTGGGAGAACAGCTGCGGAGCTCATTTCACGCCCCAACGCATTTGATGGTGCTGCCGCTTTATTTGCCGCAGCCGTTGCGCTTCAGCGCTTCCAAGCAGTTACTGAGATTCATTAAGTGGAATACTTTCGGAGCCGGATACTTGGCCAACTGTTGTCAATGATACATCGAAATAAGCTTAGCGAAACGGAAAACTTTATTATGAGAGAACCTCTGCTTAGAAATAAATGGAGGATAGGATTTAAAAAAATATTCTTATTAGCACCAATGATGGATCTGTCGGATGAAGAATGTCATTACTGCCCAGCCTAAGAACATACATACCTAGTAAATGCCTACAGAACGACTAATTCTGAAGATTCTGGCGATGTGGAGTGGAAGCGAAACATTAGAACATTAAGATAAATCAAGAGCCAAATCCACAAAATAATAAACTTAACTACGACCCACTGTTTCACTGTATTACAGTATCACCTGATGATGCTGTAATACAGTGAAACCCGGGTCGAAGTTAAGTTTATTATTTTTATGGATTTGACTCGTGCTTTCTTTCTATGTTAGAGCATTAATACCATGGTCAAAGGAGGAGAATTTCCAAGTTTTCATAATTTTCATAGGCAAATGGATGTCTACCAGAGCCACCAGAGCTTATGGTCTCTGAAATACACTGGTAAGTTCCAAAGGCTAATATTCCGTCTTTCAACGTAAACAACGTTTGCCTGTTACGTTCTGCTCTACCTTTTGCGTCAGCAACAAGGCTGCCCAATCCTGCAATTTCTGAGCTTTTTCAAATGAACTTATGATCTGTTTTCCTGACCTCTAATTTTAATATATAATTTTTTAATCAGGAGCTTAGGAGTATGTTCCATATCTCGAAAACAAAAAAAAGTTGAAAGTAAAGGAGAAATCTTATCAAATTAAAGTAAAATGAATTGTAATTTAATAAATGTAACATAATTCAACAATGAAATAAACAAAGCAACGAAATTACAAGTGTAAATAAAATACCAAAAACTTGAAGGTAACCTGAAAACTGTCTTCTCATATTTTTCTTTTTAACAACTGTTCATCGTAATTTTTAAATAATACTGTTTTTAAAAATATATTGTTTGCAGTTGTTAACCATTATACAATAATTACAGCCCTGATGATGGATAAATATATATCCGAAACGTCGGGATAAAGTTTTGTCATTTCTTATTCAGTGGACCTAAACTCCTGATCAAAAAATATGTATATATAATTTTATACTAAACTGGGATTTCACAATCCAAATTATTTGCTTGTAATGAATACATTTATGGATGGGCACGAATTACAATTAAAGAATGCTTTTATTTGATGATGAAAGAAACTACCTTGTTGCGGGACGGTGTTGAAACAACTACTGAATATATCTAAACGCTGTCTGGGTGGATGTCAGGAGTCCTGGCTTCCCTCTGGTGGGGACGTGGTTTGAATCTCGGTAGATATTTCATTGAAAACTCAACTTCAATAGCATTAGAAGAGCACCCCGAGTTCAATGCCCCGTCCATCGGAAGGGACGTAAATATGTAAGCCCCTTGTCACCGCCTTTCGTTAAGGGCAGACTAATGCCGATTCTGGGTTTCTCTCCATCCTTCCTTCTTTCTCGCGATTTTATTGGAAAATTGAAGTGCCAATCCCCCTGTATTATTCCATATAATTTATTACCCCATTCATCACCACCATAATTGTTCTGCCGGGTATTGATGCACTGAATATTAAAACTATATTAATAACGTAAGAGTTGAAATATTTAGTTCAAATTGAGATATATAAATGAATGCTTTGATGGAATTCTTGGAGATTCCCATACGATCTTTTTCCTTTTTTCATCGACTTGCTTTTCTCTGCATTAAATGGCGTATTAATTTCGTCACACATTTCCTTTTACATCATGCCACATAAATTCCGATTCCTTTTTCCTCCCTCATCTCCACTGACCTGACTTTCTTCCGTCTGTATCTGCCTTCAATACCCCAATTTTTTTCGCCGCAATGTAACACATAAATGCTGTGGCTTTGAAGACCTATTGAGTGTGTCGAAAATCACAAGTAGGGAAAGGTGTCTTGGGCCGGTAACCGAAACACGGTCCGCTGACATTCCTAAGTGATAAAAACTGAGAAATCCAGGGTAGAGTAGTGGTCTGCTCATTGGGCTGGTAAACCACAAATTCATGGTTTCATTTCCGTTCCAGTAGTCGTTTTTACCCTGTTTTTTTCTAACCCCTTGTGATATCTATGCTGGTGTGAGCCATAACCGCCTCTAGAAAGAAAAATGTTAATGTAGGAATACCAGCCGTCGTCCAAGATAGCTAAACGGGTGCTAGCCTGACTGGGCAAAGTTAGCGAGTTTGAATCTCTCAACCCTACATAGATGCTGTGTTTCTCGTAAATAGGTGTTGGCTAAACGAACGATAGATAGAACTTCAGCAGTTAAGATAACTTAGAATACAATTCAGGGGCCCAATTCCGGTTCTCGTAACCTGCCCCGTAACCAGGGCGAGTCGCCTGTTTCTCACAAAAAGTGAGATGTTGAATTCTCTTTCTTAACGCAGCGCAATCCGTGTTAAACTTCCGCTCACAGGTTACACTCCGCCAATCAGGTAGCACATTCATATGCCGGTTCTGCTATTGGTCGGTTACAGTCTAGGTTAGCTATCGCAAGATCTATCACCCAAATCAGTTGCGTGATAGAGTTCATTTAAGTTTGGGAGTGGTGTTAAACTTCGAGTATGATGGGTAAGAGACAATTTTGGGTGATTTATAACATAAGTGGGGCCAATGTCTTGCTCTAAAAAACAATTCTTGTTAAATTTTTGACGTTTGTGCTTGTACTAGATACATATCAGAATGATCGTAGTGTGATGACTTCTTGTTTTGCTGTTTAGATTGTGTATTTCGTAATGATATATTTTTCTCAAATGGCCTTGTAACTATTTTGTGACACATTGATCTTGCCATTTTGTGACACATTGTATCAAACAACTTAAATTCAAGTCACGGTTCATCTCATTTTGGCTTGGGTGGTTATGCTTACATTTTAGTTAGGATAGAAAAAGTTTTCTGTCGTCTCCGCTGACCTGACTTTCTTCCGTCTGTATCTGCCTTCAATATCCCAACTTTTTTCGCCGCAATGTAACACATAAACTTTTCTGTCGTCTAAAATTCAATGGAACGGCAAATGCATGGCGTAATTACGTTGAATTTCTTCATGGTAGGCTTTTTAGGAATACATAACATTGATATTTTACAAGGATTTAAATTTAAATTATGACCCGGTTTCGTTGCATAGCAACTTCTTCAAGTGGCTGAAAATGTTGCTCCTGAAGACACCTGAAGATGTTATTTTGCAGCGAAACCTGAATTAAATTAATAAACTGTTCTTGGAATTACAACGTTATATCTTATTCCTACTGAAGGATCACTCCAATGAAAGGAGAGTTGCAGCGGCGGGTAGAGTTCTAGTTTCTCATCTCGAGATTCCAGGTTTGAGTCCCAACAGCAATAGAAGCTTTTACTGTGGAATATTGTTTCCTACGAGAATACCTTGTGGAGAGCTCTTATAGTTCAGTCCTCTGTTCCTCTGATAGGACGTAAAACTGCGGGCCATTTGGTGTCTGTGTATAGAATGGGCAAATGCCGACGCTGGATTACTCTACACTTTTTCCCCAAACACTCCAACCTATATACGAATTACCACCAATCCTCTGGGAACAAATAATACCAGTTCTTGTTCATGATAATGTAAAAAATATAAAGAGAGGATCGTTAGTTTGTGCTGGAGAAAAGCATAGTATCTTCAAACTCTCAAAATAGAGTGGAAAAATGGGTGGAGCAAGAAGGGATTTCATCGGATGAGAAAATTCTGTAAAGAGTTATGATCGAAGGGGAGTGGGGCGTACTGAGAAGCAATTACTCCAGGAAAACAACGTAAACTAGTGATGACATTAAAGATCGAGTAACGGTCTTGAAGTCCAAATGCGCACGGGGAAGTTATTTCTTCACAGCTTCGAAGAGAGTTTAAATTACAGTAGCAGAGAGAAGATTGGAAGCGATGGGGCGGTGGCGCTGCGAATGAATGATGAACAAAAGAGCATTGATGTGCGCGGTGATTGATGGATCCCACCGTCAAATCGTGAGTGAATAGAGAGGTGAAGACTATGACGAGAGGAGGAAAAGTAATTTTACTTAGGTTGATGTACGACAGGTTACCGAAGGCCGTAATGGAAATAGCTATGGAAGGAAGACCTGCAGGAGAAGTTCAAGAATAATTACCTCGAAGAAGTAATGAGAAATCTAAGGGGAAGACATGGACTGACAGTGGATTTCCTTTGCTTGGTGAATATTATTAGCATTGAATTAATGGGACTCAGTTGTGAATTTGAAGGCAGATGGTGAATCACTTGTTCAATTAAAAGAGTTTTAACCGGTTAGAAGCATTAAGACAAGTGCGTTGAAAATTCCTCAAGGATAAAGTTCTTTTGGACTGGGAATTGAGCAACGGATCTTTGGTTTCACGGGTCAATGCTGAATGGTTGCTTGAATGTATACTCATGATTTTGATTTCCCGGAAGTCTGCTCCCAAAGATTATCCTTAAATTTTTTGTTGAGATATGCAATTTCTTGTTGCGTGGTAGTCTGCATATTAGCTCGGCAGGTCAGAGGTCCGTGGTTCGTTTCCCGGTTCATGATATTTCTTCCTCGGAAAACTATCAATGCACTCATCAGCCGTTCGAGGCCAGGAGTGTAAGGCGATTTATAAATATAGGATCATCTGAGGAATAGTATTGTATCCTAAAAATTAATTAAAAAGTGTATACAATGACTGATTAGCGTGGCTGAATAATTTCAGTTGACGTTTTCTTACGTGATTCTGTAGAGGTTTTGCATGATATAATGTTATATTACGAAACACCTAATTCCACACGAATACCTTATTCGGTACAACCCATTTCACTCGTTAGAGTATCATCAGGTACAGCACAGAAAAGTACTTACGTATAATTCTTTATCGAGCATAGAGCCATCAGATGAGAAAAACTCAAGTGAAAACCATACGTGAGATTGCAACGAGTGATTCAAAAACACAGTTGGCGAAGCACTCGTTGCTTGACCACGTGACTCCTTAGTTACCAATACAAGATAATCACTATGGTCACGAACACACCTCCTCTGGAGTACTCCGACCTTCCTTCCTCAAGGACCGGGTTCGAATCCTGGAAACAGCAGACATCTCTCAATGGTTCACCAGTCTTGAGTGCTGTGTGGAGAGCATTACGGGTTCAGCACTCTAGTTCTTCGGATGAGGCGTTGAAATTGTGGACCCCTTGGCATCATTTTCGAAGGCTTTTCGCCAACTTTGATCTGTTCAATCAAAAACTCCTTCCCATATCCTATTACCAAGTAATCCCAATTGGCGCAATTTACTTAGCTATCTATCGACTCCACCGAAGAAATTATAAGAATAATAGGACCTCTATATAATCACAATTATAATAATAATCCTCAAAAAAATAGTTTAGAAAATATTTGTCTTGTGATTGAATATCACATTTTTTATGACACTTTTTATGACACACACTGATAATTTTTCTGTGCGTAAATTATCCTATGAAGTTTCATAATAATCTTTGAGGCTTAGAGATAAAAAACTACGTGCTGATCAATTGCATACAACTTTTAAAAACAATAAAATCGAAAATAAATAAAGACATGGGTTTCAGCTTATTAGCATCCATGTTGGAGAGCCCTGTTTATGTTTGGTTTTCTGTAGGTGGTTTGCTTTAGGTAGTGTTAATAAAGTGCTGTGAGAGTGGAGAGGCGGTGGTTATCAAAGGAAGGGAACCGACGGATGAGGTCAATAGAGCCATTAAATGTAATTGATGTGAGGTTTATGCACGATATATTGAGATATATAGTGGGAAGGATTGAGATGAACCTGTCGCCGGCATTAGCTTACACTCATCGAGAGACGGTGAGAGAGTAAACAGCTAATCGGGCTTGCCATCGGGAGTAATACCGACTTTGAAGTGCTGTCCGCTTAGAATACTCAAGTAACGATAAGTATAAAACTGAAAATTCTCAAAATATCAAAACGATTCGAACTGGGATCTGTTTGATGAGAAGTCATAACTCTAGCGACCATGCCGATCCATCTTTACATGTTTATGGTCATAGTTGGGATTAACGATGAAAAAAATTAACGATTAAAATTAATCGTTAAAAATATGGCTAACTATTTAATTTAATCGTTACTTTTTAAAAGAGTAAACTTTTAATCGTTAAAATTATGCATTAACTGATACAAAACTAACTTCAGTTAATTTGTGGTGAATGTCAACCTGTCCGAATTTGGGTGCTAAGGTTGGTCAACAGACAAATGGGAAAATAAAACGGTATCGAAGAATGCAACAGTAGTAGGAGATTAGCGGAATCAGGCCGAGGTCATCCGCGAAGCTCTATTCCCTTTCACTTTTGCGCACTCTAGCTGAGCTAGGCCGACGTCACACCTCTGCCCGGGAGAACATACACCCCCATGAACTCATCTGCAGCAATAGGTCATACATCCATGAGCATGAAATCAGCTCTGCCCGGGGAAATGTCCGAATACGGTTACGTAAATGAGAAATTTAGTTCACTAGACAACACCCTTTTACATAATGCCCCTCCACGGCGCCTAACTCCCACCATCAACCCTTCTTAGCAGTATATAAGCCCGTACTGCGAGCTACTCTATACCAGCATTTGAAAGATTAGCTCTCAAATATGGTCCAACAGGCATCATCACTTAGCTTTCAACAAGAGAACTTCCATCTCGGGATCGCTGACCTCAGGTGAATATATTTTCGATAGCCCCCAAAAGCTATCGGAATTTTTTATCTTAAATCTAACTAATAGATGAACTTCAGAATGGTATTATGCTGAAGTCCTAAAATTCGCTTTATTCACAAAGCAGATTAATACCAAGATATATCGAATACCATGATATTCGAATTTTATGTAAGCAAAAGGGGGGGGGGGGGGGATTGTTATAATTACCAATGTGACAGCTTCGAACTAAGATCCGTATACTTTACCTCCTGACTCAACTCTCCTTGATGGGGGGAAATATGTGAGGAAAGTCCCAGAGACAAGTAATTGGGAAATTAATGAACTAACATAAGAAAGGGATAAATGACGTCGCAGTATACCAATTCTAAGATTATAATACTATTAAATATACCAATATGATTCCACCATCAAAAATATATTGATTAAGAGACGATAAACAGATCTCCACCAACCTCAAAATCTTTCACGCGAGTTAATAAGACGCGAGAATCAGCGTTCCGCTTCGAAGGCGGGAGCCACATCATCTCTCTCTAGCGAGTTCGCTCGCTCTCCGAAGAGCTCGCTCCGCGAGACATCGCTTTCTCGCCCTCTCTCCCCGAAGCCTCACGACATCAAGCGGTCGGCTACAGAACTGTCCTTGTCGTAGCGGCGGGAACACAAAATAACTTTCCCACAAACGCTTTTTGGAAGCATCCCGCTCCAGAATCATTAATACAACGTGTCCAGGTGGACTATTAGATTATATCAATTCAGAGTCATAACATTCAATCTGGATAATTCACTTTTTAGTTGGAAATTAACACAGAAAACAGTTAAAACATCAATACGAACTATTTAATCATTTAAGAAAAAATCTTTTCACTGTAGAGATTCTGAATTCAATGTCTATAGAATGACGTCTTCTGCTAATTAGAAAATTTAACTTAATAACGATCTCCACTATTTGAGCAGATAAAATCTAAATTTCAAATTACCCATCAAGTAAACTAAATTATTATTTTCATTTATTATATCCTCAAGAGGAAGGGTTATTCAATAAATGAAACGCATTGCATATAGGTTTTACAAAAATTTATTTCATTTTTTTAAACATATTTCATTATTAACACAGAAATAAACTAGCTTGTAACAATTGTATTTATAGCACATTTTTTTGAGAATATAACTTCAAAGTATCCATGCAAATACCTTTGGGAAGAAGACTAGTCAAGAACGACTTTTTAACATCTTTTGTGAATAAAAACTGATATTTATTTGTGTATTTAAATAATATACTCTCCAGTTCTGAATAATCTACATCTCCAGAGTATTCATTCAGACCATGATAATTGTTCTTTAACCGAAACGAGTCTTTCGCGTACAGAAATCTTGCCGGCGATTTGAAAAGCCACACATTACAACATTTCGTTTACACATTAATGATAGTTAATTCCTTGACTATGTAACCATCATTTGTGGTGAATCCTTGGAATTCGATATAGCACTCATGACGTAATCTCTCAAACTTACGAGATTTTTTTTCATCTAACGCCAGAGGTTCAAGAGATTACAAGAGTTTCTGACTTGCAGAATTTTACCTCGTGCCAGAGGTCAGAAACACTTTGCACACACTCATGTAATCAAAGTACAACCAAGTTATACCTTTTGATTACCAGACACATCATTCAACATGAGCACCATCTCAAATTCCAATCTTTCCAGATCATATTCAGTGATTTCGTTAGATAACCCGGTAGCGAGAAATTGTCTAACCTTATCACGACTGTCCGAAAGTCTCCGAAGAAATAGATTTATCAGAGTGGAGAGTTTTAACAGCTTTTCCCATTCATCAACATTAAGATTAAATGAACTCTTTGATAAAATATTTTTTATGGACAAATGTCGCTTCCCAAAGTAATTTGCGTAGGACAAGCACTTTGAAGAGAGCTGATCTTTTAAACCAATATATAGATAATTACTCACTGATTTTTCTAAATTTATAACATTAGTCCATTCACTGTGTGAAACAATAACACTTTTCTTATTTGCTTGATTAAATTGCACTACTGGTTCAAAGTCTCTGCTGGGATCGTAGCCCACACAAACACTTTTTGAATTTACACCATTCAGATAATACACTGTTTGAAGCAGTAAATTATTGCTATCACAAGATGATCGAGGAAAGGGATGATGTCCAGACGGTCTCTTCCTCTTAATGGGCGGGGACTCTTTCTGCGATGGCGACAGCATGATGACTGGCGATCGACGAGATATTATCTTACTTAAGAGGGATGAGGTGGAGGAGGGGTGGGGGAACAGTCGTTGGAGCAAGGCTCAACTTCTGCTTTGAGGCGGTTATATTGCATCCATTGAGCGAGGGAATGAGCATCTCGGAGTGCGCACGTGCTGTTACGCAACTTATGGCATGGGTTCAGACAGGAAAAGGTGGGGAAGGAACATTTTTCAGGTGCTGGACAACGGAGTTCTTTCTTTAAGGAGATGAAGGTACGGTCTGTTAGGTCGGAGAGGAACTCACACTCGGCTTCGCTATATGCATACAGAGAGGTTGCTCCTTCAATGATGGCCTCCAAGGCGGGTAGAAGCTCCACATGAGAGATGAATCCATGATCGAAGGTGGTCTCCTCACAGTTTAGCGGGTCATGTAACCGCAGCTTTTTTCCACCAGCTATAAGCCTCCCATTCTTCTTAAAACTCCCCCAAAACAGACGATTTGAGTCAATATTCACTGCAGCCAGCTCTATCACCCCACCCTTAGAGAAACACACAGAAGTGACGATATGCATTCCGGAGAGTCTATCTCATCAATGACGTTTCTCCCCCCCGAAGCATGATATTTATTCTCGAGCAGCAATGCTGAGCCGCAGGATGACACCTCCTTTCACTCCTCAACTCGTTGAAGGTTAAGTGAAACAGCTTCAGAGCGCGGCAGTCGTTGAGGTGAGGGATGGTATGATGAAATTGTGTGAGGAATTTGTGTAGGGTGTATCCTAACGACTTACTAACTGCATAAAGACAACAGTATTCTCCGCAAATGTTAGAATGAAAACTTTGAATCTGAACCCGATTGTGAGTGCAAGCGAAAGGTTTCAAAAAATTTATAATATCCGGAACGAAAGGCACCAATCCATATGAGTCAAAATACTCTGCTATACCATTGAGAATATATATCGCCACCCAATGAGACCCAGGTAAGTATGAAGGATCTAAGTTCACTACGTATATGCCATTTATAGGAGAGTGGGGTAATTTATCGGAAGCGTAGACTCCGCGGAATATTTTTAGCGGATTCAATAACCTATCAATCTGTACACTATCCATTGCTAGACTAATAATTTGTGATAATGTTCCTGTTTTTATCAATTTCTAGCGAGGCATCGTATTCTGCAAATACCAAGCACGTTACGGTGTTTGTCAATTCTTTCTCGAATTTCGCCTCTATTCGCACCACACCACGATCTCCGAGACTTACATAATCTTCGTTTCCCGAATCGTCAGGCGTAAGATCGAACACTAGCATGAAATATCCATGTCCAAACATGTCGTACGTGATTTGATTACCCCTATCATAATGCTTTATTCCACTACCTGAAAATATGGTATCATATGCCCGCGCCCAATACTTTTTACTGCTGAAATTACATTCCAGTCCCTCGGAAGGAATCTGAACACCGTTTACAAAGAGTGAAAAAGTTTCCAGGGAATAGTGAGAGAGAGCAAATGGATTTTTCTCAACCCTACCAGCGTACGAGTCATTATCAACCATAGCAAATATTATAGTGTTGGGTACTCGACCTACAATTGCATTATCAATGCTCAGAGTTCTTCCACCGGAAGGAATCGTGAAAGATTTCATTTCCGTACGTTTGTAGTGATATCTAGCATTATTTTTTTCCAGCATGTTACTGTGTGCTACTAATATTGAAGGGTTGATGTCAAAATGTCGAACGTAAAGAGTCGCATCTAGTATTCTCATTACTCCTACCACTTCACCCATCAGATGAAATGCAGGGTTTGATATCATCAACCTGATTCCTATATCGACTCGATCTAACAACAATTGTGACTGATTGAACACGTCCACATGTAATTTACCATATAGCTCAACTTCGGCACTGTTGTTGAACCACGACTTTCGCTTTATGTAACCTGCATTGCTTTTAGTAGTATTATTAATATCATCCCCCGTATCCACTTCCCAACCTACGTTCCTCAAATGTGTTTTGCTAGCATCGACGCCATAATTTAACGCATTCTCAATATAGCTCCTGTAATGATAATTATCCTCCGAAGGAGTGACCAACGTCCCATTGAAATAAACGTTACACTGTTCAAAGAGGGAGTGGAGAATATTGTTCACAACGCCAGGTTGATTAGCATCACTAGACGTAAAATCTGTCAAGTCCGCCTTACACACTTTCACTCTCAACCTGAGGAATATACTATTCAAATCCTTGTAGGCATCACCGGAATCTTTAATCATGAATTCAATCACCGATCTATTATCCAGCGATGATATAGGTTTATAGGAAACTAGTCGCTTTGATAAAATGTTAGTCTGAATGGGTGGATTGGGTTGGAATAAGTCCAAGGAGGTTAGCATATGCTCAGCCATGACTTAGTTGGAAAAAATATCACTATGCACGACCTTCTTCCCTCTTCGCCTTCTCTGCGAATGTCCTTTATTTTTCCTGACGCTAGTTTTTATTTTATTCAATCGTGGACGCTTAACCAGTCTCACCCCACCCCCACTCATGTTTTTTATTTTCTCCTCCGCTTTACGCTTCAAGTTCTGCCCCGCCTCATTTAATCTTCCTCTCAATATCTCTTTAAAAGGCTTTGTTCCTAGATCGCTCAAGGCTGCCGCCCCGGCACTAACCGCCTCCTTACCAACCGTCTTCAACCCGCTGTAAAAAAGAGGTCTGGCAAAACGCCACAAGCCAGCAAGAAAATTTCCTATACCCCGCCCCTTTTGCACACGATACGATGCTCGATATATTGGTCCAATCTCCCCACCTGACTGCTTTAGGTAGTAAGCCAAATATCGATCCGCCACTGGAGCCATCTCGACGCTCAATGATCAATAAACTTATATTACGCCTTTTTTATAAAATGCAATACGACGATGGAAGATTGCTCACCACTACGAAATGGAATTGGATCTCCGAGTTTGTTTGTCAAAAGAATTTCAATGCTTTCAATGTTATTCTTTTCGACTGGGTGATAGAAAATGGGATTGAATGCCCAGTGTAAGTCTTGAGTGTTTAATATACGCAAGCATCGACTGAGCGAATCACCTACCAGTTGAGGTTTAATTATATCTGTGTAAACGTAAACGTTTTTGGAAGGAGACAAGATTTCTCTTTTCGTTCTACCGCTTCGAAATTTACGGTATTCAGCTTTAATGTTCTTGAAATTCTTTACGAAATCCTCCGCAAGTGTTGATGAAGATGAATCCCACTGATAGAAACGGAGAAGAATACTTGATAATATCAGAATATCATGTTTTATTTTAGCCTGCTGTTCACCGTTGAAATCTTTAATAGATTTATCGAATAATTCCTTGAACGAATTATATGTTCCTGGCTTTAACGTATACTTAACATCATCCGTAATAATCTGCACGGAGTTTGGTGATAATCTCTCATTTATACCACTCTTTTTATCATTCACTGTCATTCCATCTGCGTATATCACCACATCATTCGCTATGTCAAACCTTTTCTCTCCGCTAATCTCAAAAAATGATGGTTCGAAGGCAAAAGCTATGCTCTCGTACCTACCATTTGGAACGATGAAAAACGAACCATCCTTCAACTTTACTCTAACAATATCTTTATCCTCAGGCCCACCGATTTCACCCCGGACCAAACCCTGCTCGTTCCGAGTCCTGTTGTCCTTGGTTGAAGAATAATTTGTGATTTCTCTCAAAACGTTCTGCTTATCGTTATCCTTTACTCCCTCGATTGGAGGAATAGAAATCTCGGCCAAACCCACCATCCATTCACCATTTACCAAATCGAGACGGTGCGATAATCTCGTACGGAAATGTGAGATCGTGTTGTGAGGAAAATATGTTTTTGAACTATCACTAGGCAACGTAATGTAAAACTCGTTCATATTTTACGCACCGAAGAAGCGGAGATCCAAGAATTAAATGATTTTGGGTATCCTTGCCACTTTACAAAATACTCTAAATCGCCAGCCCGCCCCCTACGCTTTAAAATGTTTTCAATCTTGTATTCCGTATCGGGGGAAAGGTTAACCCTCACTAACTCTTGCTCATAGAAACTACCCTTTATATCCTCACCGTTCAGATCTTTCAACTTGTACGTTGGTATCTCCCTCAACCGATTCACACCCTCAACTTGAAATATTTCGTTGGTATAATTAGGCGTATATCCTTTCGCAAATGGGCGTCGCTCCTTACTGATTCTGACGTAATCACCCCCTTTAAATTTAACATTTTTGCTAATAAGAGGTTTCCTTGTGCGACTAGCGATTGAGAATGCATTTCTCTCATTCACCTCAACAGGCTTAACTCCTAAGCTGGAATGTACGCTATTATTATAACTATTCACCAATTTGGATAATATATCCACGTAATTGTACGTTGAATATCTCGTAAAATACTTGTACATTTTTGATTTTAGAGTTCGATTGAAACGTTCAACGAGACTGGCCTTTATGTCTGGATTGTTTGTTGTGTAAAACTTTACACCACGTTTCGAGAGGAAATTTTTAAATTTACTATTCACAAATTCACCACCCTTATCGCTTTGAATTTTTAGCGGTTTTCTTTCGCGAAAAATATTATTAAACGCCTCGACTACCTCCTCTGGGCTCTTTTTCCGTAAAGCTCTCGCCCACGCATACCTCGAAAATAAATCAATCACCGTCAAAATATAACAATGTCCTCTGTTGAATTTTTTCAAACTTCGCATATCGTTCAGATCACATTGCCAGCATTCATCAATGTATGATACGATGTAACGATTTCTAGGGAATTTCTTCCTCATCGGTCTGTGGCGTGTGTATGCGTCTTGAGAATCTAGCCACTCGCGTATTGTCTTTCTCGAAATTCCAGTCGCTCGATTTAATTTCTCGACAGTGGAAAAACCCGCAGAGTGTTCTGGATCATTGTACACCTTCTCGATTATATCGTTATCCACTCGTCTCCGAATTTTTTCGGTTTCCTTTGTCGACTGCTTCGCCTCGGCATTGCTCTTGGTGACTTTTCTTTTTCGCTTCGTTCTGACCTCTTTCTTTTTCTTCTCTTTAGCTGTTTCGATAGATTTCCCACCGCGTCTAGTCTTCCCTCTATACGTTCCCATGTCTTATCCAAATCAGCATTCGCTCGTTTCACATCGGCAAGCGATTTCCTCAGTGCGTGGGTCTCCTCCTCCTCACTGTCCTGTGACCTTCTATGTGACTGGCTCTGACCAAAGGATTTCACTATCGGAATATGAATGGGCGATTTAATCTCGGAAACTGTGTTCAGATATTTATCTAGCACACGCTTGTACATGTGCCATTTGTCTATATCCTTTACACCTCTTTTCATCAAGATGGCTTTCATTTCAACATCTAATGCATTCAATCTCCTCTTCATTTGACCTCGCTCAAAAGCCTCAGGGTCGACTACGAGCATTTTACGCAAACTCATTTTCCGCCAATGAGGCTACCTATGACACCACTCAATATGGATCCGAGTAACATTGGCAGAAATCCTCCTTTTGTATACGAGAATCTTTTTTTTTAATGCTTATGCCACGCAAAGCCAAGTCTCTCAAAGTATATCGATGCTTGAATAGTTTTCGCTTTAGCCTATTATTTATCTTATGTCTACGTTCAAGCGTATTCAAACAGCATTCAGAGATGGCTTTAATCAACTCCGCATCCGATGCTTTTACTATAGCTGAACGCAACTTTGGTTTGGTAGATTTTAGCACATGGAGCAAATGATTATTGTTCTACAATCTTTTCATCATGCACGGACATGTAGATTACTGTGACCCTGTCTTCAGGAAAGATTTTAGTACGGAATCTAAACCTTTTGCCCGCGTCCTGTCCGAGGTCTAGGACCAAATAACCGAATGGTTCTTACTTCACCTCTTGATATACCCTTTCCAATTCCTGCGATTTTTCAGGATAGACCTGCCGAGCCAAGTGACCGAATTGTAGTCGATCTCTAGGATTTTTAAATGCTACTATATACTTGGAATTTAGGGATATATTTCTCGCTTGCGGGCTCTGATAGAATATGTTTTGCGTGATTAAGAACACGGAAATGTTAAAATGATGGCTTCCTCTTGTGAACAATTTGCATACGTCTTTACTGTACGCTCCCTCACTCATTAGATCATCTAGCACGTACAACGTTGGCACGCCTACGAATTCTTCGAAAGGGGGTATTTCGGTTCGAAATTGAATTGGTGTACTCGTACGTATTCTTGGTTCACTTCCGCGACTGCAGCACCACACAATCTGATGTATTGAACTATCGATCATGTAAGGTAAATTTTTCAAGAATTTCGTCACGAACGTCGTTTTTCCACACCCCGAAGGGCCTGCGCAGATGCAAGTGAAAGGATGTTTCCAGACCAATGTCATGATTGGTACTGATCCTATTATAGCGCCTAATGGGTGTTTATAAGTATCAAAAATCTTCATTACCAAACGCCTCGCTATGCGTTCTCTTTCGCGGAATTTTGTAATGACCCCAAGCCATAGTATTAATCCCATCCTCGCAAATGTATCTTTTGTCATCGCTTGCGTTTAGCGTGACTTTGTTCATTTGTACCGTGTACAATTCATGCTTATTACTTCGAATGACTGTCATCCTTCTGAATTCTGTGGAATTTTCATGCAGGCAACGAACGTAGTCGTTGAATTTTAGACATTTATCTTTGACAGATTTGGTTATACCCTTGGCTTTCTTTTTTTCCTTTCCACCCTCGACCTTGAAGGAATATAGTTTGCTTCTCAGACCTACGAAATGAGTCATAATTAAAGAATTACATTCGTCTTTAAATTTCCCAATGACCCTTTTGTTCTTCTCAGAGTAGCAAGGGTGAGACTTTGGGTAATTTGATGTATCAAACGCATCCAGGTTGCTTAATATGTCCTCATTAATGTCATTTGTGTAAATTTGGTAAATAAACGAATCGGTATCGCTGTAGGAAAGGGAGATGTTCTTACCGTATTTTAGCAACATTGTCTGATAGTGAAAGTCATACATTAATGTCTTGCTGAGGTCTAAAACACAGAAACCTATGTATATCGGTTTGCTCATTTTGATAGTCGCCTTTCGCATGTGAACGGCCACCAGAGACTCGTTGAAAATCGTTCTGTCCAAAAATGTCGATTTATTGATTAACTTTTGTAATTTTTTTTCGTCAGTCACTAATTGCATGTTAATTCTTTTTCGCACATTCTCCATCGTCTTGCCAAATACGGAATTATTCATGAGCTTGTAGAAGTCTTTTTGGAAGTCATTAGTGGCTAATTGCCTTCGATTAGTGTTCAAGTCAATATATGTCTTTAACCAAGGGGATTGACTAAATTCGATGATTCTATGTATCTTTTTCATAGCGAGTCCAAGGGAAAGGGCCTGCTTGAGGTTGACATAGTGAATAACGTATTTAGTCCGACCCTCGAGCGTGGTAATTAACTTTTTATGTTTTCCACCGGGTGGGACTCGGTTTTCCGGACAAAGCGGGAAATCGGAATGACTATCGTGAAGAGACTGCGGATACTCGAGATCAACTTCCAAAATATACCCCTTTTCATTTTCATCTGATATTTTAGCGACCTCAAAATTTGAAATTTCCATAGGGGAGAGCCATCGAAAATTTGCATATGGGAGTGGCTGGGAGAGCGCCCAACCATAGAGATTATTCGCGTCGAGATAGGTAATAAAGTTAGACTCAGCTTCGGGATCATAATTTTCCAAATATTTATTATTTGCCTCGCAATATCTTTTGCAGCATTGTGATATTCCCCCGCGAATACCTGCCTCAAACATCAGGAGCATGTCGTAATCTGTTAAAAGTTCCAACTCAATTTCTGTATGCTTCAGCATAGCGTCAAAAGCTAACCCCGGAGCAGTGTAATACCACGCAGGGTCAAGCTTGTATGCATCAAAACAAACGTCTCTGAAATTCTCGAAGACGTCGGCTAAAAGTGTGACGTCACTTATAAGATAGACATCACTATAATCCCCCAATGTTTTGCATTCGAATGATGCCCAAACGTTGGAAGCGTGAGCGTAATCTTCCTCTGAAATATCGTCGCCTGTGAGCCGATTATGAAATTTTTCTCTATCCGGAAGTGAGGTTTCATCTAATCGTTCCAGTGAATCAGTGTAGTCGTATGGATAAACACCCTTTCGTGTAACCAAATGTGTCATCTCGTTGAATGTTTGCTGGGTGTATTTAAAAGTCTTCAGATTTGAGACCAAGGACGCCAGAGAAGCCGACATGAACCGATACGTATCGATAAACCGAATGTTAAAATTGTCATCGACAGACTTTGCGAATGTAATGTACTTTTCCTCAGAATTTGGTATTACGAATATTCTCCTCTCGTCATAATCTAACTCTCGGACAATGAAATGACCATCGTATGATGAAAGATTGTGGATGAAGACTGGTAAGAAATTCGGCATTCTATACTGCATGTTACAAAACTGATGCGCTGCACCCCTAAATCGTCCTGTCAAGTGATCGTGATCTCTCACGCGATCCTCGTTAAGTTGTTTCCCGCAAATGTGACAATCTACTGTCTCCTGAAATACGCTCTCCTCATCGGGAGTGAGGGGGTTCATGGGGACGGTATCTTTATACAAAGCACGTATTTTATCCGCCTCTTCTTTCATTCGCTCAATAAACACACGCGCTGCGTTCGGTCCTCGATATAACTGAGGCCTTTGGCATCCGTCAGGTGTGATTACCATATAGCAGAAACTAAATGGTGTGTGTTTTTGTATCACGTTCGTGTAGGATGTATGTGAAGAGGGTTCACAAGTGCTCACATTTTCGAGAAGGCATTCAAAGTCAACGTATATGACGTAATCTACTCGGAGGGAATAATTAACGTGAGTGAATTTTAAAATGCTATCACTCTCGTCCGGCATTACAATTTTACTCGGTGTTCCACTCCCTTTGCATAACTCCTGATGTTCTTCGAGTTTGGTCTCATCGTTGTAGTGTGTGAGGCAACGTTTGCAAATGTGGATTCTGTGCTCATATCTTGTAATTTGCGAGCGAATCAATCTATTAAAATTTTTGATCCAGCAAAAGTGTGAAGTTTCATCGTTTGTAACAAAAAGCAAATCTCTGTGATCTTCTAGCTCTAGATCGACAACTTTCATCGGGTAAACCTCATTTTTGTCTGTTAGACCAAAAACGTTTATCGAAATATTGTTTGCTCGCTCAAATTTGGGGATATCTTTCAATTCTACAGGGTAATCTATACAGTTCCAATTATAACCCGTACGAAAGGCTTCCGTCTTATACTTTGAAACCCGTTGAGGTTTTAGAGCTACGTTTTTTGCCCAAACAGCATACTTGAAGCAATATATATCTTCATTTTGCACGTTGATTACAGATAGTGTATTAGCTATTTTGGCCGGAAGTTTAATGTATGTGGATCCTCGAAAAGGCGTATATTTATTAATTCGCAATTCTAATCCGATTACATTAGCAAGGCTCCATCCGGACCCCTTTGCTTGGAATTCCGACTTCTCCTTGAGCAATTTTGAAAAAGCCTCGTTCAATACTTCCCCCATATTATCCGCAGATAAGAGACGTCTATTGTTTGTCTTGAAAGATGCATCCATTTCCTCTCTCTCACCTTTATGAAATTTACAAATTAAAATAAGATTAAATTTAATCGATTTTTTTGCAATTACCTGTTCTAGTAATTTCTCGGCTACCTGTTCTTTAATGTCATCGAGGAAAGAAATTACGTCCCCACCTTTATCCTCCTCTGGAGTGATCCAGAACGTTTGAAGTCTAGATCGGATAGCAGATTCCACCTCAATAAAGCCTCGACCTAGTTGGTTCGTCACCTTCTGTCTGTGCAAATTCGTATTTTCGTGTTGTAAAGCCTCATCTGTGTTGTAGTACACTTCGCAATAATTACAAAATTTTCTACCCTTTACCTCGTCTAGCGCCTCTTTCATCCGTGTGAAGGTTTCCATATCATTTATAACATCATTATCAAAAACAACACGTCGATGAATGTTCATGATTGCCTGTTCTAGTTCCTGTGAGGTGAACTGACGAGAATTGAAATTATTTAAAATTTCTGCGATTGAATGCATGTTTTTTTTTGTAAGGTAGCGGAAAAGTGGGTGCTGTAAAGATAATCGATACCGCGAATAAGTCTATCCAAATATATTTTAAAAGATTAAAATCGAAACAAAAAAATGTTTTTTTTTACTCACTGTGAATGTCTGTAGATGGTGATGGAGATGATGAAAGCTTCTGTGGAATTCTTCCGAATCTCTCGAAATCTCGATGGGAAATGGAAAATGTTCTCTCCACCGTAGAGTTTTATAGATAAATTAGTTTACTCAGTGTATCTCGCGTACGGGTAGCGATTGGAACTTGTTCCCATGAACGACGACTATGAACTAACCGAGGTGTGTGCGGTCTTGCCTAGCAGAAAGATCTAGGTCTAATGCCTTTCACTTCTCGCTTCAGTAGAAGTCGAAGGTGGGGGAAAAAATATGCGCTGACGGAGCGAGTATCTAAGGTGAACACGACCTCTATAGTAACCTCTATATGAGTCATCCTAGATATACGTATGTAGGTCGTGGTGTGGGGGAGAACTCAAATGCAATTGCTATAATGATGAAGGTGAACCTTAGTCGGATGACTGTTAGCCATCCTTTCACTCCATCACCGGCCTCACGCAACGAGGTGTGTTGTATTGAACTAAAAAAACCTTACAATGAAGTCGACATCCATTTCCTTGTTCATATAAATACATCAAATGTACTCAATCCTATACTTCATTTTCCCATGTGCTTTGAAAGCTCTACTATGACTCGTTTTATACGTTTAAACCGATCACAGTTTACTGAAGTAAATGCTTCTGCATATGCTCTACATAATATTCAGAAATATTTTAGTTTCATCGGTTTACCACCTCTTTATACTCTATGTCTGAGAGTCGTGGCATCATGCTTGGAAAGAAAAACGGATACATATAAACTCAGTCTTCCGCAGACAGTGTGTACCGATTTAGTATATTATATAGAATGTAATAGGAAAATCCTATGGAAACGGTGTTTGGGGGCTTTGTCAGATGATTCCATGTTAGATTATGAATTGGAGATTAATAATATTGAGTTTAATTTTAATACGCGTCTAACACCATACGCATATCAAATTTTGCTGGATAGACCTTTTGATTTTCTTTATGATATGCAGTCTTATATAGGAAGCCCATTTCACATGGTGTTGATGCACTATAGTTTTAGTTCAAAGTATACGGCAGCTACATTTTGTTTGAAGTGTGCATCATCAATTAGACCGTTTAAACCCTTTAGCGTATATCTATATATACATCACACGGTTTTAAATGTAATCGAGACGGAATCTGTGATTCAGCGGAGTGATTATTGGTGCTCTAACTGTGTTAGGACGCCTCTGTTTGCATTGATTGATAAGTCGGACTGTTCATCTACATTTACCAGACATGAAAGTTCGTCGTCAGAAGATGATTCGTCCTCTGACTCAAGGGAATCGTATACGTTCGCCTTCAATACTCATAAAAGGCGCAAGAATTATTCTAATTATCTAGAGTATCACCGTGCCTTGAAGCGGAAACGAGTGGGTTCTTATTTTTCCTCGGACACCTTTCTAGATTCAGATTCTGAAGGATAATGCTGGTAAGTAAACTAACCTTCCTTGGTGAATCAAAGGTTTCTTTCACTTAATTCAGTATATAAGAGCTCGTTTTGTTGGGAGATATTCACTCGCATCTGCAGATCGACTCGTCTCGTCTCCTACGCCATCTCGTCTCCTGCACCGTCTCGTATCCTGTGACATCTCGTCTCCTGCACCGTCTCGTCTCCTGCACCATCTCGTCTCCTGCACCGTCTCGTCTCCTGCGCCATCTCGTCTCCTGCGCCGTCTCGTCTCCTGCACCGTCTCGTATCCTGTGACATCTCGTCTCCTGCACCGTCTCATCTCCTGCGCCATCTCGTCTCCTGCACCGTATCGTATCCTGCATCGTCTCGTATCCTGCACCAGCTCGTATCCTGCACCAGCTCGTATCCTACGCCATCTCGTCTCCTGCACCGTATCGTATCCTACGCCATCGCACACCTTCATCACAGGTTAAGTTTTTTTTTAAATGTACTTTTTACATCAAAGTATTCATATGTAGCATATTTATCTTAAATTATTCTTTTTCATTCTAACGCTGTAGAATGCTTGTTGCTATCAAGAAATTACATCCGCTTGCAATCATTCCTGAATCTAGTTATGACTGTTCGGCTGGATATGATATTGCTGCTATTCAGGATGATGTTATTCCTAAAAGGGGGCGTTGTCTTGTGAGAACTGGATTATCTCTTGAGATCCCAAAGGGGTTTTATGGAAGATTAGCGTCTCGGTCGGGTTTATCATTAAAATTTGGAATTGAGGTGGGCGCTGGGGTAGTCGATGGAAATTATAGAGGGGAAATTAAAGTACTCCTTTATAATCATAGCAACGAGGATTTTATAGTAAACAGGGGGGATCGGATATGTCAAATTATATTTGAACATATTGCTACAGACGTCATTTTTGTTGCGACCAATGACCACTTTTCACCAACTAGTCGAGGTGTGAGTGGATTTGGCAGTTCAGATACTAATTAAGGTAGTGATACTTTTTATGATATGTAACTTTATTAAATAAATGATAATTTAAATATGTAAAACAACTATTTTTAATTCTTTTCTAGGATGAGTTCCGTTAACAACACCGTCTCTGCCGCCACCGCAACTACGACCAACGTTGCTAGTAGGTTCGCCACCGACATCGTGACTCCTAGGACGTCAATCCGGAGCAAGTTACTCCTCGCCCAGGAGAGGGCTAGGTACCTCAGGAAGGAGGACCTGGTGGAGGGGGAGGAGTATTGCGTGGAAGAAATCCGGGAGTCGGGTAGTCGCTTTGGTGGCCTGCTGGCGGAGATCTTATTCGGTGGGGTGAAGAGGGGGATATTCCTCCCCAAGTACTTCAAATTGAGCAAAAATGAAATAATATTGTTTAATGAAGATGCTTGGGGGGAGAATTTGAAACTAAAAAAAATAAATGGCCAATTAATTTTGGTGTAAAATTTGAAAAAATTGTCTTTATTATTATAGATCATATGACTCGTATTACCTGAACAATTCCCTTCACCGGGTCTGACCTTTTTTTTTAACACGTTGCAGTTGGGTGGTATGGTATCCTCGGGCTGTGCTCTCATGCTCATGTTCCCGGGTGGATGTATGACCTAATCATAGTCGCCTCATGCTGCAGATGAGTGGATGGGGGTGTATGTTCTCCCGGGCAGAGGTGTGACGTCGGCCTAGCTCAGCTAGAGTGCGCAAAAGTGAAAGGGAATAGAGCTTCGCGGATGACCTCGGCCTGATTCCGCTAATCTCCTACTACTTGCAACGGTAGTTGCGCAAGAATGCAATGAATAGGCCCAGATGAATACAACCAAACAAAAGTGGGGCTGAGGGGAGTGACCGCCAAAGTTTAGGAACGCACTCAAGCAGACGAGAAAACACGAAACTACGCGAAGACAATATCCGGGAGGGCACAAATGCCTTACCAACACCACGTTGGCCTTACTCGGTGACATCAAGTCGTCAACACTGCATAGTTGAAGCCGAGAAAAAAGAGTCGCCTAAAATCCTATGACGGATAACGAGGGGGAGGGGTTAATTCAAACCAATGATTCATCTACATCTACATAATACCCTGCAAGCCACCACAAGGGTGTGTGGCAGGGGGTGATTGCTCACCAAACATGCACTACATATCATGCATAAAAAAGGAATAGTATTAATATAGTAGTCAGAACTACACTATTTAAAAAAGATAGAAATTGCAAAGCAAACATGCAAAAACATTCTGTTAGTAGGGTTAGCTTTAAGTACTCATACCAACATGCAGCTACCAATGCTATTCATTACTACTCTCCGATAGGACATATTTACCGTTATTCGTATCTCTTATTGGGAAATATTATATATTCAAACTAACGTATCTGTTACAATGCGCCAGTCTACGTTTGCCTTACATGGCGACATTGCATCGTCAATACATCAGCCCCCAGTGAATCGCGAGAAAAGGTTCGCAGGTACAGACGTTTCCACTGCAAGTTTACAATCGTGAAGGGCCACTTCACATCGCAACTTGGGGATCGATATGAAAAACTAACCGTAAAGCACTTTCTACAGTTCAGAACAATCTTTTGCGGCAAATTACAGACGCACGATGATTCGTCAGAAAGTCTTACATTCACGGCAACTTAAAAATCCTAGAATTGGAGCTCCACCTCAGAAAAATCACCCGAATGTTTTCATCAGACACTAGTAAAACCTGACCAACAACACTCTGGACACTGAATGGAATTACAACGAAAATCCCCAATTCAAATATTTAAACAAATGGATACGGATGGAAGAAACCACAATGACAGCTTCAGTGTTCACGTTGTTTGTCAAAACAAAAAAAACCAAGGCCTCTATTACCACAGCATCCAATATGCCAAAGGAGCTAAAAAAGTAACTTTTTACGTAACAGTTACTTTTTTTAACTCTAACTTTAATCAGTTACTTTTTCAGAAAAGTAACTTTTAACTTTAACTAGTTACCCTTTACAGAGATTAACTTTAACTTTAAGAAGTTAATTTTTTTGGTAAGTTTTCCAACTATGTTTACGGTGGAATACCAGAATAGTAGATGCGTGAGTTTTAGTTATTGAATATTTACAGAGATCGATGGTTCAAAACCGGGGTATCAAATACTCTGAAGATGAAAATTTGAGGCAATCGAGACACTCGGACCAACGGATACTCAAACATTTTCGTTGTTAAAGGTATAAAAATTACCCACTTTTCCAGAACAAAAATGAGTTTTCCCTTAAGGTTTGGTGACAAGACTGCCATTAAATACTTTTGTATAACACGGCCATCAAAAATTGCACTACTTAAATGTCCGGCATATTTCATGCGTTGAGTCTTAGCCTGATTCACTTGCGTGCAGAAATTAAAATTCATATTCTGATGCAAGATCGATGGTTGTCTGATCTTAACACATTGTAGGCTGTAATTTTTTTTGGAGTTTGGAGTTGTCAGTTACACTTTACCTGCCATTTGCCACAAGTCTGTCGCAATTAAGAATGTAAATAAATACTTAAGTGTGATTATATTGTCTTGAATTGCTCCTTTTTTATATTGTAACGATTGACACATAGGAATGATTTTGCATTAATTATAATTTTCATAATATTTTGATTGCTTAAAATGAGTCACTGTTTAATAATCTAAAATAGAACCCTGTAGGTGATTGTGTTTCTGAGAGAAAGCTAGAGGCAGAATAGGTGCATGGAAAAGGTACTTACAATTAGTGCAAATGGAGTACCTACTGAAGGTTGCTATAAAAATAGAATACTGGGTATGCGATGTCGAGGTGTAAAGAGAAAAGGTATAATGATAGTATTAGGATGGGTGAGAAATACGACGACTTGGAAGGATAAATATCATAGGAATGGAGCCAGTAGATGAATCAAGTGCAAAGAATAGTGGCGACACTCCATCCAAGCCTACCCTAATGCACACCAAACTATCGAAAGATAAATAGATTGCCCAATTCAGGGTGAGACTCAGCAAAACCGGGAGAGTTGGCAACCCTACTGACTACCCACCTACTATACTATTTATATTTATATAACACTACTAGTATATTTAATGGCGCAAACGTATTCGGTCATCTCCCACTAATAACTGCCACACAAGCGGACTCAGTCCCAACCGGTCGTGATGTCATGGAAAATTGACGTTTCTTCGACAGTTCAACTGCGCAAAAATGCTGTGCTTCCTCCTGAGAGACGAAGACAAATGCCGCGCGTTAACTACTCCAATGGCGGGAGATTGAGTGATGCACCGACGGCTGGCCGTTTTTTCCTCTGGATTCCGACTAATTTTCCCGACAAAATGCACTTTGGCGATGAGGATGAATGTGGTGGATGGGGGGAGGGGCAGAGTTGAGACGGGAGATGGTTTTTTTGTGTGAAGGGGTGAGAGTAGATAGGAAAAGGGAGGGATGTCGGGCCAGAGTGGATTGAGTAATTGGCCACCGCACGGCCTCTCTTAATCCAGTCGTCTCTCGAATGTGGCCCCACTCATCCCTCGTCCAATGGGATCGCTCCTTCCAGTCGCTCTAGTCTTCGTTTCCCTGCGACAGTGGATCCGGATCGGGTTGCCGACCGTTTCGAATTTCGGGAATTAATACCGGGCGTACGTGAGCTGCTGAGGAAGATACACATCTGGGAGACTGCCAAAATTTTCTTTCGTATTCCCTTTCTTACTTTTTCATCTTCGCCTACATTCCCTTTCTTACTTATTTATCTTCGCCTACATTGTATCCAGCATGTCACCGCCAATGTGTGTGGCAGGGGGTGAACCAACATCAGGCACGAATTATTGTCAAGGAATCAACTACTCTACGGGTTCCATTGTCGACTTACAATTCTCAAATTAATCCATTTCATCTTAGAAGTAGCGTAACTTCACATACATCCACTTATGAAATGTGTTCACCCTCTGGGGCGCATGCTGCAAAGAAAAAATATTTTTATTATCTTGACAATCTTTCAAACAAATTTAATGGCAGGCAATATCTGTATCTACTGACTACCTGTTAGTTCATCTACATCTACATCTACATAATACCCTGCAAGCCACCACAAGGGTGTGTGGCAGGGGGTGATTGCTCACCAAACATGCACTACATATCATGCATAAAAAAGGAATAGTATTAATATAGTAGTCAGAACTACACTATTTAAAAAGATAGAAATTGCAAAGAAAACATGCAAAAACATCCTGTTAGTAGGGTTAGCTTTAAGTACTCATACCAACATGCAGCTACCAATGCTATTAAGATTTCACGCTTTCCCGGCGAATTGCATTGATGAACTCTTCTCGGGCTCTACACCGGGTGAGTGAATGTAATGTTGCCGACGTTTCGGGTAGCGACTCGTTACCCATCCTCAAGGCAAATGTCACGTAACTAAACCGTCCGTTGGTTTTATACGGACGCTGGCGGTGGGGGATTGGTCGAGCCCCGATTGTTGAGCTGGAGGACCGTTGACCGTTGAACTTTGGCCGTTGACCGTTGGCCTCGCTCTGTCAACCTGTATTCTCTTTAGGATTCTATTCCATGAGCTGCTGATACATTCACTCACCCGGTGTAGAGCCCGAGAAGAGTTCATCAATACCAATGCTATTCATTGCTACTCTCCGATAGGACATATTTACCGTTATTCGTATCTCTTATTGTGCGAGGGAAAAAGGACATTTTGAATCGGTCAGTTCGGCAATCAATTTCTCTAACTTTATGATTATGGTCCAGTCTGCCATAGTAAGTTGGGGTTCGTAAAATATTTTTAACATCATCACTGAAAATATTGCCTTGGAATTTGTGGAACAGATTAATTCTAAATTTCAATTCTAGTTACGTGGATAGTGTGTCAGGAGGTGAGTTATCACCAGCAATTCACTATTTATCTGTACTCATGTGAGCGCGAGCAGAGGGTTCTTATAGATGGTATAATTTACGAGGCAATCGAATTCCCATCGTGTGCACTCCAAGGAAGTATATAGGTCTCCTTGCAAAGATTTGGATGAAATTCAATCATGTTATGATATATAGGAGTTAGAACTATACCTAAAACAGTGTGTAGCTATATTTGTTTGGAAAATGAATGATTTAAGTTTGTTTTTCTTTTTCGGGTGTATCCCGCTTTCTATACCAGATGTGACCCTGACGTTTCGTGGCCGATGCTGGTCACTTTATCAAAGGGAATGAGGTGTCTGTCGAGATGGAGGAGTTTATATAGGGTATACAGGGAGGGAAAAGGATAGGAATGGGAGGCGTGGAAGGAGTAATCATTGTATTTTTATTTCGGTTCAAAGCTGGGTCCCACGTGTGGCTGACTTGGAGGCCACAGTCCCTATTATAATTTTGCTGGCATTTCCTTATTTCCAAAGCTTCGCGGATCAGCCGGGGTTTGAAGTTTTTCACTTTGGCGATTATCTTTGTTTCTTTGAGGTCAATCGCGTGTCCCGAGGCTGCATGTTCCGCTACAGCTGATTTTAAGGGTTGTCCCAGTCGAATAGCCCGCTCGTGTTCTTGTAAGCGGGTTTTAACGGAGCGTCCGGTTTCGCCGATATATTTCTTCCCGCAAGTTTTGCATGGTATCTCATACACTCCTTCCACTTGAAATGGTGTTGAATCCTTCACACTCCTCAGGCAGTTTCTGATTTTTAAATGTGGCTTGAACACAGGTTTGATGTCATGTTTGCGGAGGATGTTTCCTATTCTATCCGTTACGCCTCGGACGTAAGGAAGGAAGGCTCTCTTGGGTGCAAGGTTGTCCCAAAAGAAGAAAATTGGACTCCGGACGCAGACAACCTTGCACCCAAGAGAGCCTTCCTTCCTAACGTCCGAGGCGTGAGAATTCACCCCCTGCCACACACCTTTATGGTGGCTTGCAGGGTATTATGTAGATGTAGATGTGGAATATATTATTTCCTCTAATTTAGCCATTATCACGAGCATGTAGCTCGTAAGAGTGGGCAAAAAGTTCCATGTGGGTCAGGAAGGATTGGGAAGGCAAAGACAATTTTACATCAGGGTCATCATAGCGTTGCATGGAGAAAGTGAAAAAGGCATCGTCTAAAGCAATGAATGACGTGGAACACTTAAAAAATGCTTGAATGACTGCACGAAAAATAGGCCCTGTTCTATTTTCAGTCATTTATGTATGCTATATACATGATTTTACTCTACTTTAAGTGGTTCAATTTATTCCTTCGCGTAAAATGGTCTTAAGGCGACGTCACTTCTCTTCTTAACCAACATTACCGTGAACGGTATCACGTAACCAGCTCATGGCAATGGTAGCTCTTACTAAATGTACAAGTCCTTGTTCAAGCTACGCTATGAGGAAAAGTGAAGAGGGTACTCAGTATGCCACATACAACCTACTTCTCGTGCTTCTTCATTCCTAAAATTCCTCTTGTGCTTCCTCTTTATTTTGCCCATGTACTCATGTATTAGAGTTTACCGTGGGCCCTTTCCTTCTATTTCCTCTAAAAAATATTCTTTTTAACGCATAAAATTCTGAAGTAATAGCAAATTTCAACTAGGATAATACTCTTTCGACCTAGATTTCTAACTACTAATCCATTCCTGAGTTTCTGATTGCATTTATATCGGAAAGTCTTAAATACCAATGTCATCGCATCATGTCTGATTATTCTCCATGCCAAGTTTTAAGACGTATTCACTTTCTCACTGTTTGTGCCCACCCTCCTTCCAATACACAAGTTCATAATTATTGCAGCGGGCAGTTGCTACCGCTGGCAGATGCTCTAAGTGATGCATGCAAATTCCTCCTCGTGAGATGAATCATTGGATTTCAGCCCAATCTCGAGTCACATCAATCATCGATTTCTGTCTCTTCCGTCTTTATTTTACGCTTTAAACGAAACCACGAGCTTCTCGGCACTCCCAAAATATCCTTGGAGTGATATCGTGTCCAACTCGTTCTGAATACGCCATTTTAATGTCATTCCTTAGACATCTCGGTTTTATGCGTGTGTTTGCTACGACGTATCGGCCACTTATGGCGTCATTAAGTACCGTTGCGTTTTTTTATCTTGGAGAAGACGGACAAATTTATTCTGACTGGTGTATTAGCGGATTTTAGACGCGTGGAGACGTAAAGCTGAGTTTCTTGTTAACGCATATCTTTGCTCTCATCCGCTTGACCTGATCCCCAGTTCATTTGTCGACTAATTATACCGAGAGCCATCAAGATTAAGTCGGGCATTCCTCACCCGTGCAGGTGTCTCTGGGTAGCTTTTTGTCGTTTCGCTGAAGGGCATATCGAGCTTTCGATTCCAACTCAACGCCACTGGATACCAATCAGCCCCCAAGGAAGCTCGGACGCAATGTCGCAAAATCAGTTTAAAATATTTTTCTCAGAGTTCGCGATGTCATTTCTGAATCTAATTGTTACTGTCAACGTATTGCGTTTTTTCAGCGTTGAAACACTAGCTATCAGAGCAGTTATGTTATGTTATGTTATTCAGGGGAGGCGACCGACAGCTTAGCTAATTTTCACCATTTAGGATAGGTGGGTAATTGGGTAATGGTAGGAGTTTTCAGGGAACGGAGGAAGGGTGGAGGGAAACCCGGTGTGGGCATTAGCCTACTCTTAACGACAGGCGCCAAGGGGACAATGGCTTAACGTCCCATCCGACGGACGGAGTACTGAACATGAAATGCCCTCCTGCACTCAAGTAGGGACCGGATATCCACTGAAAACGCCACTGCCAGGAATCGAACCCGAGCCCTCGGGATTGGAGGCCAGTACACTAGACATCACACCACCCCGATCCCCCTATCAGAGCAGCCTAGCTAACAGAAGTCATCTTAGACTTCGCTACCACAGCGATTGACATCTAATTTTCGTACTCCTGAAAATGTCGTCAACCGAACTCGCAATGACTATGGCTTCTTCCCTTTATTCTCCAACCACTAGAACTTTTATAACTGCATATTATCTCGTATATGTTATTGAAATTCCTATCCAGCCTTGTGAATGTTTGATAATCAAGGAAATGTATATTTAGTCCATAGTTATATAAGAAATTATATTCCAGCCGTTTCCTCCAATGTTCAATCAATATTCAGATCACTCCAGAAATGAACACAACTTGAAGCAACGGTCGAATTAACTATCTATACTTCACATTTCATATCAGAGTTCAAATGTTCAGAGAAGATGAGTGGCGCTAGAGAAAAGTATATATTATTATTGATGAGAAAAATTGATTATTGTGTATCACTAGCTTTCCAGATGAACTCGCTTAGCGATGACACCGTGGTGAAGAAAGGTATACAAATATTTCTTCCGGTTTCTCGCCACGACTTTTTACTATAGCTGGAAACTGTTTTGGGTCAATTTTAGTAGCGGAAGCCGTTTCCACACATAGGCAACAAACGTGATTGTAACCCGGAAACACTATATCCTTTCGCAAGTTGAATGAAAATCGGTAACAGATCACAGGAAACTATTGAAACTGAATCATTCAAGTAACTTTTTCCTAACTGTAGTAATGTGTTGTTCGTACACCGTTATGCTTTTGCTATAACGTAATAAATACCTAGATTAAATCTAGTACATGTACCTCTACAACTACGTAGTAAATCATCTACATCTACATAATACCCTGCAAGCCACCATAAAGGTGTGTGGCAGGGGGTGATTGCTCACCAAACATGCACTACATATCATGCATAAAAAAAGGATCAGTACTTTTATAGGTACTGTTCAAAACTACGCTATTTAAAAAAAGATAAAAATAGCAAACAATACATGCAAAAAGTAAGTTGGGTTAGCTATAAGTCCTTATACCAACATGCAGCTGCCAATGTTATCCATTGCTACACTCGTACTGGATATATTTACCGTTATTCATATCCATAATAGTACGAGGAAAAAAGGACATTTTGAATCTGTCAGTTCGGCAATCTATTTCTCTAATTTTATGATTATGGTCCAGTCTTCCATAGTAAGTTGGGGTCCGCAAAATATTTTTAACATCATCACTGAAAATATGGTCTTAGAATTTGTTTAAGAGATTAAGTCTAAATTTCAACCTGCGATCTGACAAGGATTCCCAATTTAATTCATTTTATAGACTGGTTACGGTTAGACTGGAATAGAAATGTTAAGAGATAATTTGAAATCGTCGCAGTTTAGTTCCATTCAAGAGTATATTTCGCGTGGATAGCTAAATACATACATACATGTTTTTCAGATGTAATATCAGACAAAATTAACAATCTTGGGCTTCATGAGGTTGAATAGTTTGATGGCGTTGTGCAAAGAATCTCGGTCAATTTGTAAATATTTCTAGTAGAATTTTCAAGAAGGGCAGGTTTCTTTTGACAAGTTATTATAACAGACGATTTATCTTCATTTACCAAGAGAATGGTTTGGAGATGATTCGCTACCTGCTGCTCATCAACAGCCCTCGCCTGGCGACAACAAACGACGGAGAGTAGGTCACGCGCGTGGCTGCAGAGGGCAGCTGCTACGCCGCAGTTTCGGCGTCATCTCCACTCGAGGGATAATTGAGGCTCGGCAAGCGTGAAGCCGTGCCAGGCAAGAGTGCATCGGCTCAACGAGAAAATGATCCATTCCCGAGGGCTCGCTTTAAGTGAGGGAGAGAGAGAAGGTTGAGGGAAATTGCGACGCAAGAAGTGTCCGCGTGGGACGGACAAATAGGCCGCCATCAAAACAAAAGAAAGCGCTCGCGCGCTGAGTGTCACAAACGCCATCCCCAGTACGCTCTATCTGTCTCTCGCCCCCTGTTTCTCTCTCGGAAGAGTCGTAATTATCTCATCTCTCAATGCCCCTCCTCCCGGGGAAGAAGAATTGAGGCTGATGCGGTGGCGAGTGCGTTCGAAACATCCAAGCCCTTGCACCCGCCACGAACAGGATACGGGAGTGGCATCCATCACAGTGCTACTTCCTCGCCCGTTGGCGATGTCACTGTGAAAAGATTTTTACCAGAAAATTGTTTAGCCAGTGATCGACATACATCGACATAGATCCCTGCAAGCCAACTCGAGGGTGTGTCGTAGGGGGTGAAAAATCATCTAATTTGCTGTACGTACACCAAATAATGGTTACTTTATTACTCAATTAGAGAATACTATTCATATCTATATCTACTCATTTCCCAGCAAGTGACCTATGAGGTATGTGGCAGGAGATTCACAATCACTAATCATGCAGTACATCAACGCCATCTACCGAAATACAGTAAGGAGCATAATAAAATTTAGTCAAGGAAACGCGTTGGGCATGGATGCATGGAGGAATACTGCCTGTGAGAAATTGGTTCGGGAAATCCACCCTCGAATTAATCACAGCAACGAGAGGTTTTCGATACTGATATTATCCCCCTTTTTCAGCAGACGATTGTTGGGACACAAATCTCAGTTTGTTAAAGCTATCACAGTTATAAAGGTAGTACCCACACGAGTTACTTATTGGATTGGACAAGCGCAAAAATCAGAGATACTCTTATCCGTAGCGTATTAATAGATATATTTTGATAATTAGTGAAATTACATTATTATTATTCCGAGAAGAAAAGTTATCATGAGATATAGATGCAGGTCTGTGTAGGAGTCATTTGCTGAATACCCTGTACATCATCGTTGGGGAAAAAAACGCCATTGTAGGTTCCTAGGTCTCGGAGTAGTCCTTCATAGCATTTGCAATGCTGTTCACTTTGTTAGGCATGCAAAGAGTGGATGCAGACATGTTTAACTTGCTAAAGTAAATGATAGAATACTCTTGAGGTTTTTCCTTGCCCCTAGCCAACATCCAAGCCAACATCCTTTAGACAGATGTAATCTTACTCTCCTCCCTTGAAATGACGGTGAATAAGGGTTCAGAATATGCTAACAAATATTTAATCCGTCGATAAAAGTATGTTATTTTCTTCTTTCTAATCTTTTTGGCAGGTTTCTGGCACCTGTAATAATATTTATATCTGCTGACTACCCTGCAAGCCAGCTCAATGGTGTGTGGCAGAAGATGAGTTTTCACCAACCATGCACTACATAATTGCACTACAGTTTATTTATATTACCTACTTTATGAGAGATTTCTATAAATATCATGTATGACACACAGTACAAATTACTTTTCTGTCGGCATGCAAAGAAATACCTGAAAAGTATTACAAACATGTATTACATATATTTCGGGTCCATGCAGACATGCTTAGATCCTTAAAAATCCACCATCAAAATCTTATCTGTTTCTTTATTTGATCTCTATTATTATTATGTGGGTGAGTGTATGTTCATGCTAATGGAAATTTATTATGATAGTTGCAAAATTGTGTGAGAAGTCATAATTTTATAATGATTACGAATTGTTCATGGAATGAATGAATATTTGGATCCGTCGGTGATGCAGCTTATTTCTCTCATTATATCTCAGTGGTCCTGCCTTCTGTATTACCAGCAAAAAAACAATCATTTCAACGGAGAAGACAGATATCCCTTGCACCGAGCCAGGAAGAGAATAATTAAGCATAAACATAGTGCAACACCGTGATAGGTCGCTGATTTGTCAATTTTTGTCACCAAAAATCAGTGTTCCAGGATTATATAAGAGCGGCTAAAACTCACCCTCGACATCCTTAAGCTGAGGACGTCGACAGGATAGCTAACGAAACTGTTGTGGGAAAAAATAACGTACGCGGACGGAACCCGAAACAATGCTGGTCTCCGATATCACTACACATGTATACAATATTGCTATACAATATCACTAGGTTCATTGGGTCACAAGTGATGAACCACAGAGGATAAAAGAAAACTTTTGCTGGTGATACAGAACGCAGGACCACGCAGATATAACTAGAGAAATAAGCTGCATTACAGAAAAATTCAAATATATGTCCATACCACGAATAATTCGTTATCATAGCAAAAGTAAGTCTTCTCACACCTTGTAACGATCGCAACATCAATTTTTAATGTGGACTTGCGAAACTCGTCGCTGGAACCCATAACCATTGGGTTTCCAGGTTTGCTCTTGTCGACCAGCAAGTATATACGTTGGCACAAACTCCAACACCGTTTTCCGGTCAGTGAAAATGCAAGAACGTAATGTAAAACGTCCTTCAGGTCCTACAAATCCAATTAGCACCAAGTGAAAAGCTCACTGGGGGGCAAGGAGATTTGTGGCGTGACCAGCTTCAGAAACGTAAAGAAGGATGCGTCCGGCTTGACAAATGTGCACCCACACACTCCCTTGTGTTTATTCCGTCGTCAAGGCGCACCGGAAGTAGGAAACCGAACCGTGAACCTCTGCACGCAGGGAGCAGAGGGAGGTGAATGGACAACGCGGTGACTTTCTCGTATATTTCCCCGGGGAAAGGGAGTGAGAGAGGGAATAGGAAGGGACCCAGAATCGTCCTTTGTGGTACTCACGTACCTGGCGCGGCCTTCACGCCGCTCCGTCGCCTTCGATGACTTGCCTCTCAAACTTTTCTCCTCTTCTACTTCTTTTTAAGGCCTCCCATCGCCTTCACGTGCACACTCACACACTTGGCCTGGCCTTTTTCTCCCTCTCGACCATTGTCTCCTCCTCCTTCCACTCTGTCCCGCGGGAGATCCCATTCTTCTCCTTTCCTTCTGTGTTACGCCTTCCCCACGATCCCCGACTCCACTCATTCTCCATCCCCCCTTCTCTCACCCATGCAACGAACACGTGTTCCCCGACGGGCTCCTGCTCTCGGAAAATCTTCCCTTTTCTTCGGAATTTTATTATGCCCGACCCCAATTCATTCTTCGATTTATTCCGTGGGGATCTGGAGAGGAAGATATAAAACATTTTTTCCCTGCCGTGTCCGTCGATGGGGAAATTTATTCGGGGATGGGATGATGGTATGACGAGCTTTTTTTGTAATAGAGATAACAATGCGTCAGCTGTGAAAAAGTACGTGATGCAATGCATTCCTTCGACTCTGGGTATGAAATTGAAATGTTCAGCGACACATCGCCGACTGGAGCTGCTACGAATTGATTGAATGAATTTCCAGCTACGAGGGTGATTTTACTGGAGTCCATGTTGAGCAACAAAAAGTCATTTCCCTTTACATCAGAATCGGTTTTGGTTGCATAAAAGAGTTATTAATGAATGCAGCGGTCTTTAGATTGAACAGCGAGGCTGAATAGAAATAGTTTTGTGGTCTGGGTTGTCTACCGAATAGCTATAGACTTTGATTCGGCCTAAAATTATTCCTAAACAACTTAATAGCCTGGCGTCAAACACATATAGTCTTATAAAAAAATTTGATGGCGACTTGACGTTATCTATCTCCGCTACAATTCAGATGAACAATACAGATGGAAAATAATTTTAATTTGGTCTTTCTAAACTTCTCGCCGTAGTAAAATTTATCGTGATACGAAATAGTTGTCAATAAATTTCCATCTTCCTCAGAAAACATATCATCTTCAAATTCACTTGAAAGGTCAGGTATTTAAATACGGTCTCTTATGTATTTGTCTTTGTTTTTGATGGCAAAACCATTTTCGGGAAGTAAGATATATCCAAAACTACATTACTACGGCCTCGTTCAAATGTAGTTCCAGTGCCTAGATATTGCACCTTATGAACAGCATCCAGCTCCTTTTTTCATTCCTACTTACCATTGTTATTAGTAACTTCCCTATATTCTGCTCTATTGTTCACAAAAAACCTTAATTTAAATACAAATTAGTGTATGTCCTTACATGTTCATCAGAGGCATTGCGAACCTGAATTTTTCCCAGCTAACCCCTAGATTCTCGAGTCAAGGCTAGGCAAATATGTATCATTATTTGATATAGTAATGTTTTTATGACTGTTATTTGATTTGATATCATGTACTGGAATAAGTTAATGAATTTAATCGTAAACGGAAGGATACTTATAGCAATGCATTGACTCTTCTGAAGGACACTGCTCGCTCCAATATCGCTTAAATAATTTTTCTAATTTATTATCCAACATATTTCACGATAGTATTTTGTGCGTACATGTTTTCTCTTGAATATGGCTCAAAGAAATAGCCATATTTAGAGGTTTGGAACTTTCTTTAATGAGCTTAGTCTTCTCTTCGGGGGAGTCCATCTATGAGGTGAAATTCGAATGGGGAACAACATTGAACCGAGGAAGCATTCACGACTAATCTTCGAAATGTCCATTATTTTTTCGTGACCCTGCTGATAATAGCATGATCACGTCCCTTTACGTATCGCACGCCTAGCCTATGGAAAATGTCATAGGCCCATTACCGTTTGTCTTGCAGAGTGTTTCGAGACTTCCTCGTATGAAACTGATTAACTCCATATGTATTAGTACGAGTGTATACTATTTTATTATTGTACTTTCATATCATTTTTCAAGTGTATATAACCATGTTTATGATGCACTTATAAGGGGTTAGATAAATGAAGGGACTTTAGGAGTCTCAATCTTGCCCCAGGAAAGAACTTCATATGTCGTTTAGGAAATTTGAGCAAAGGTGCTAAATATTTAACTTTTTATTTATAAGGTTGATATTTATAAGATAATCTTGAAAAACAATCTAGTTGCATGAGACACTATAGTTGCTTGTTTGCATGTTAGTAGTGCATGCGTGGTGATCTTCACATCCTGCCACACACCCTCGCGGTGGGTTTCAGGGTATCGTGTAGATGTAGATGTAAGGGAAACAAATTTAATCACTGGCTGAAAATGAAAAATAAACTTCTGCCTCAATTAAATTTCTTTTCCACTCCTTGTGTTGTTCTTTTAACTATTTCATCCAATCATCATCTTCACATCCACGATTTTATAAGATCTGCAGTTAGTTTTATCAAAAGTTGGGAATTTTTACAGCGTCTTTTCATTTATTGACGATGAGATTAGATAAAGTTGATCCTGACCCTATCGAATTATATGAAAATAGTTTTATGAAGTTTGGGTACACGAAACTCAACGCTAGCAATATCTCCCACTACTTTCTCCCCTTGCTAGGCCGGTGACGACCTTTCTGACCTCCCTTCCTCCCGCGGGCATTCGGGATGCTGCCGAGCGTGATGTCTCGTCCGCGCCTTCCCTTCTGAGGTCGGGTCGGGGCCATCGTGATCATCTTCTTTATTAAGGGCGACCTGTGCCCCGGGCAGTGGCGAATCGTCGAGTCGAAGTCGTGCGTTTAGTTGGGTTCACGATTGAAAAACCTCGGCCTTCTTTACTGCGTGGCACCCGGAATCAATTCCTCCCTCACGGAGACTTCAACGCCCGTGAAGAATTTATAGCTGTGTCCGGATTGACTAAGGTAGGTACAATAGGAATGGCTATGTTCAATCCGAATGAATTGAGTTTGATCAGAGAGATCGACAGTGTGCAGCGCCGAGAGATAGGTTTGTTAAAATGTGTTGCGATAGTTTTAGTAGTGTATCACAATTAATACAACAATTAGATCAATATATCCAAATTTCCAAACTATTCCTATTTTATGCATGATATGTAGTGCATGTTTGGTGAGCAATCACCCCCTGCCACACACCCTTGTGGTGGCTTGCAGGGTATTATGTAGATGTAGATGTAGATGTAGATTGGGAATCACCATCGTAGGTTAATGATATGATTAATGATAGCATTTTATGTTAGGTTTGATCAGATTGACAAGATTGGAGACATAGATTGTCGTACCGATAGATTTAAAATGTAAATTTTTCTGCGTACTATAAGAGAACAGAATAGGCAGCATAGCAAAGAGATAGGTAGGGGAAATATTTTAGAGTAGTCTGTAGTGCATGATGCACGTATCAACAACCAATAATTCCTTTATTACTACGTAAATACTAAACATCTAGCTGCATGTGACGCTATTATCCGTCTCCATTTCGTAGCCTAGTTGCATGTCTGGTGATCTTCACTCCCTGCCACACACTCTCGTGGTGTCTTGCAGGATTTTAGGTAGATGTACTTACTTGGAAAGAGTAGTTGCCCGGTGGCTACTACTATTCCCTAGCCCAGCCTAGTTGAAGCCAGGGGATACTAGCAGAATAGTTGGTGTGTTGACCAGAGGTTCTGGGTTTGAATCTGGTAGAGGCCTTTGTTGTTCATCCTCCCGCAAAACCCTTCTTCTTCTCATCTACATCTACATCTACATCTACATAATACCCTGCAAGCCACCACAAGGGTGTGTGGCAGGGGGTGATTGCTCACCAAACATGCACTACATATCATGCATAAAAAAGGAATAGTATTAATATAGTAGTCAGAACTACACTATTTAAAAAGATAGAAATTGCAAAGAAAACATGCAAAAACATTCTGTTAGTAGGGTTAGCTTTAAGTACTCATACCAAAATGCAGCTACCAATGCTATTCATTGCTACTCTCCGATAGGACATATTTACCGTTATTCGTATCTCTTATTGTGCGAGAGAAAAAGGACATTTTGAATCGGTCAGTTCGGCAATCAATTTCTCTAACTTTATGATTATGGTCCAGTCTGCCATAGTAAGTTGGGGTTCGTAAAATATTTTTAACATCATCACTGAAAATATTGCCTTGGAATTTGTGGAAGAGATTAAGTCTAAATTTCAACCTGCGATCTGACAATGATTCCCATTTCAATTCATTTAATAGACTGGTTACGCTAATATAATTATCGTATCGCCCCTTTACAAATCTTGCCGATCTTCGCTGCACACGTTCAAGTTCATTACTTAGACCGATTTCGTAGGGATCCCATACACTGGCAGCATATTCCAAATGAGGTCTAACAAGGGAAAAGTAGCTGATTTCTCGTACATGATCGTCACATTTACCCAATACTCCTTTAATGAAACCCAGTTTGCGATTCGCTTGACCCATTATTTCACGAATGTGTTTACCCCAGGAAAGATCATTTGTCAGTCTTATTCCAAGATATTTAATGGATTCCACGTTTGTTAATTCATTATTACTTATTATGTAAGTGCTAGGGGGAGAGCTATTCTTTTTCCAAAAATTCATTACAAGACATTTCTTAAAGTTTAATTCTAACTGCCATGTATCACACCAAGTTTCAATTGCTTGTAGGTCAATATTTAAATATTCTTTATCGTTCGGGCATAGAATTTCCCTGTACACTACTGCGTCATCGGCAAATAGACGAAGCTTACTTTTTACCACCTTTTGGATATCATTAATATACAAAAGGAATAGGAGTGGACCTATCACATTACCTTGTGGGACACCCGAAGTGACTTTAATTGCCGGTGAGGAAACACCGTCCAAAACAACCCTCTTCTCACGTCAGCCTAGAAGCCTGCTCTTTCGCCATTTATATTCTTTCTTTCCACCTTTTTCCAATTATTATTTTTCTGTGACCTGGGATATTATCTCTACATATCTTTGCTATTCTATCGTTGCCATTCAGTCTATTTGATTATTCAATTCTATTCCATTTATCACCATTCTCCATTCGCTTATTTTTTTGTCATTTCTCTATCTTTCAACATTTTGTTCTTGATGTTTCATTCTATGTTAGTGCTGAGCATGGAACTGAAGGTCTTATTGGTAATTTTTGTATTGCCATTGTGTCCTGTGTTAAATGTTTATTGATGCCTGGTAAATAGCCAGAAATTCACCCCAAAATGTTCAGCTCTCTGGGCTCCAGGATTTCATGGAAAACCGCGAGCAGCACACAGATATGAGATGGCCGTCCTACCCTGATCTACATATACATATACGTAATACGCTGCGAGCCACCACAAGGGTGTGTGGCAGGGGGTGATGATCACCTAACATGCACTATTGATTTGCAACTAGGATATTTAATGTAGACATGATGGATAATAGGGTCACAAGCAGCTAGATGGTTAGTATCTACATAATAAGAAAGGTATTATTGGTTGTTAATACATGCATCATGCACTTCAGACTACTCTGACAATATTTCATCTACCTATCCCCTTGCTACCCTGCCTATTGTGCTCTCTTATGATACGCGTGCTATTTTAAATCTATCGGTACAGCAATCTATCTCTCTAATCTTGTTAATATGATCAAATCTAGCATAATATGCAGGTGCGTATTATGCTAGGTTGTGTGAATACAAGATACCGTTAGGCTTGGTTTGTATTTGATGAGCTCTAACCTCACCAACCATATCAACCTTCGAGTTGAGCTCAACTTAGTCTCACAAGAGATTGCTTAGTAACATTATGCTGCTCATGCACTACAATTTTTATCTTTATGCAACATGTATGCAGATGTGCATAAAAATTACACTATTTAAGTTGCACACGTAGACGTTCACGCAGGCGTGAAAAGTAAACAAAATCTTTATTGCTATCCTAGTGCACTTCTCGCTAAATTTCATTTGATGAATTTGCGTGAAAATATAGCACTTGAAACGTACATCTTACTGTCTATCTCTAAAAAAAATTGTATCTGTATTTGTCTTTGTGTTCTCCTTCTCTCCAATTTAGCCTAGTCTTCTATATTTTGCGTCGTTGAATTGGCTAATCGGAAATGTCGGTGGTGGTTTCATGTACTTTTCTGCGCAAAAATAAGAGCTTAAGTATAAAAACCGCACGTTTGGAGAAATATTCGGTTCTTTTCCCAGCAACTTTTTTCTAACCATCCAGACTTCCCATAGCCGTTGGACTCTCCTAAACCCTCTCCTACACGCCCGAAGGCAAGACACGCCAGTCAAAGTGGAATGAAGTCACGTAAAAAAACTCGCGAGGAGAAGTCGAAACCCTTCATTAGGCCGACCAAACAGGTGGCGTGATGCTGCACAGTGCCCTGCGACTCCTTTTCCGCCCCAACTCCGGGTTCGCCCTCCTCTCTCCCTTCGCCGGTACGCGAGAAGGGGGCTGTCCGACCGCAACAACGTGGACCGACTCCTTTCTCTCATTATGACCCTCCCCACGCAACCCTTGCACGGTAGCCGACGGACGGATCACGCACCCTGCCCGGGGCGCAAAAGGGTCCGAGATTTTCCCTTCTCCAGCCCTTCCAGCTGGAAAAAATAAACCCTGAACTCTCACAAGGGCTGACCTCCCCCGATCCTTTCCTGTTTGGCGGAGAAGAGGCCGGAGAGTGAGATAACCAAACGTTCCCACAGTCGTCCGTCACGTCCACTTCGTGAGCCTCCATACGTTTTCGATAAGAATTCAGTTTTCGGTCTCCATCCGGAACTCATTCTGGTCCGAGATGTTATCTCTCAAACTATTGGGGTGGTATAAAGTTTGAAGAAAACAAGAACACAAGCTTGAAAGGAAGACTTCTATTGTTGGCATCGAAAAATTCCGTGTTATTCTATCATCGCGTACATAGGAAACCGTTAGTTTCAAGAATCAGTTGTACAAAGTGTTTTAAGGCCCCTTTACACGATACAATTTTTTGTACAATTTCTTGTACAAACTCTTGTACGAGGAAATTGTACCGTGTGAAGCGGCAAATTGTACGAACGCTTGTGCGATGGTCTGAATGACTGAACGGGAAATAGAGCCTGTTCTAATTCCATTCAGACAAACATAAAATTTCGTTCAGTTTATACAAGCGTTTGTACAAGATTTTGTACAAAAATTTGTATCGTGTAAAACGGCCTTTAGAAATATTTATTCATAATAAAATGATTTTCATTCGCAGTTTCCACTCGTATGGTTGCATGTGTCTGGTGTAGATATACTATTCAAATACTCCCAGTTTATCTTTTGTATATCTTTTTATTAGATGTTCTTTGTGCATGCTTGGCGATCATTCATTGAGGCATCGATTATACTTCCGTACCAACATTATCCGTGTTGTTTTATCGGCATAAGTGAACCGTTTTTTTCCAGAATCAGTTGCTCATATTGTTGAAAAAAGCTTTTTTACTAATTAAATTATGTTCCAGTTTTTAGGTAAATGTATGTCACTTGAAAAATTTGTTGGTGACATTTCTAGACTGGTTCATTTGCAGAGCACTATGCATTTATGTTTGCCAGATTTCACGCCTAGTTGCATTTTGTCTTTTCAAGAAGAGCCCTGGATAAAAATTATTGGCATAGGCACAAATGTGGTGTGTGAGTGAGAATGTAAATGGAATTAAAAAGAAAAATATACGTAACTTGAAAATTGAGACAAGATTACATGTAATTGGCTTAGAAACTGTAAACTATTATCTTCGAGCATAATAAATCTTTTTATTAATGTTCAGAATATGTCGAGTTCTGCAGTTACGCTCAATATTCTGCGTGGTAATGAATGAATGGCAATTTTTAACGATATTAGTCTGTCACTTGGAAATATTTCTCGCATGATAGTATAAACAAGAATTATTCATCATTAGCGTACTTTTGTTGTTGTCTTAAATGTAGTCTTAGAACTTCCCTCTGAATCATTTATGGTAAAGTAAAACTCTCAGCTTGGATCTGAGGTTTCCGCGGCGTTTCTCTACATTGGTAACGGCTTTCGGGCGTTCCTCCGCGTAGTGTAGTGTCAAGGCGACGACAGTTTCTCCAGCCATCCTGCTGGCGTCTTCTGGTCACTTCTGACCTGAAGACGCCAGCAGGATGGCTGGAGAAACTGTCGTCGCTTTGACACAACACTACGCTGAGGAACGCCCGAAAGCCAAGCGGCTTTCGGCTTAACGTTACTAAAACTCTCAGCCATTAGAATTAGGTGGCCGAATTATTCTGGCCGGTAAAGAGACAGCTTGGGGATCGTAAGTCGCGGGTTTGAATCTCACCTTTGGCATGGGTGCAATGCTTGTTTTTAGATTAGGCTGAGGAGTAATGTAAGTGATGCACAATAAACTAAGCAGTGGAAGCGTATTGAAACATAATTTTTCCATTGCTTGTCTATTCAGATGCTCGTAAAATTTTTATTTATCCAAAACTTATTGTTCAAACTGAGGATCCATCTAAAAGGTCAAAGTGGAACTGAAAGGAACAAAGTTCAACGCCATCGGAATATCACGCTTAGGAGGATTTCTTCTCCTGAGCCTAATATGGTTTCACCGAAAGAATTATCACCAGGGAAAAACAGGCAAGGTTTAATTGGAATTGTTCAGTAAGTTCTTCCGGATTTAAACGTGTGACACTCAGTCCTACGCTCTATCCTCTATAGAGTAATATGCCTTTCCCTCGAAGACAATTCATCATTATTTTCTTCTGTGAATTATGATAGATAACCTTATTCAACAAGATGGTGATGACGCAAACTTCCTGAGAAAGATTGGACCACACGTTTTCCGGATGCAGCCGTTATTAGGTCGGTTATCTCGTATAATTAGCCAAGTTGTAGGCAAAAAATGTGTTGAAACCCTTTCCGCTGACCTTGATGAGCCCATGTGAAACTACTTATTCTTTCACCAGGCTATCGAACCCGGTTTCTCATCTCAATCGCCTATAAGAGGGAATACGTAATGATCCCATTTCGTCACGAAGAATGTGTAGGAAATCGAATTATCTTGATTTTTCCTTTACCATTATGCTGGTCTCCTTTCCGGGATCTCGAGAATTCCAAACGTTAGATGGCCTCATGGGATAAGCGAACCTAATGCTTCGCCCACAGATAGCTAACTCTAGCGTAACCAAATCGGACGCTCCATTGGACCAGCCAACACAAGGTTACCGTAAAGATTCGACACGCTCCTCCATTTTGAAGCACAGAAATTGTGGGTTTCTATGACGACGATCAGCCGAATTTTCCACCCGAAGATACGGGCGCATTAGATTCGTTGCGTAGACGTTTTTCGGGAATTTCCACGGCCTTCCGCCGCCAGGGTCTAAAGGGGAATCAGTGTTGAATACCCCCCACGCTTAAATGAAATTACGAATGCCAGCCACGCCTTCAATTTAGGTACTCCTCCATTTCCGAAGGAGAAAAGAATCTCGTGAGTAACTTCGGAATCAGATGATCAACGAAATAGAGCTTTAGCTGTGGCTTTTTTGTCTCTTTTCATCTGATATTTCCCTCACGCAGGCTCCTTTATATCCGCTTGATGTCGACCGATGATTTTGAACTGTATCAAATGTGCATAAGTATTACGAGTCAGCCAAGGTCCTCGAAGAAGACGTGAGAATTGGCAATAATTTTTAACGTGGCGCAATTTTGCGGTTTTAGAATTTGGTCGATAAAGGTCTTCGAGAGTGAATAACCACGAAGAGAAAATCAGCATGCTGCGATTCATAGTGGTCGTGGCAGAGACAGAAACGGCCTTAAAGATATCTCCAGTAAGCATAAAAGGGCAATAATCAGGTATCACCTGAAAATAAATAAAAAGAAAACTAACATAGGTATTACAGAAGAATGACGAATATTAAATGGATTGACCAAGTAAGTGACGAGGAAGTCCTAAGAAGGGTGGGAGAAAATTGAAAGTCTTCTGAATACCATAAGAAGTACACGGGAAAACTTAGTCGGTCATATCTTAAGGCACGATGGCCTGATGAAGACTATCGTCGAGGGAAAAGTGAACGGGGGATTGGAAAAGGCAGGCCTCGAATGAGATACATGGAACAGGTTGTGAAGGATGTAAAAGAGAAGAATGACGTCCCAATGTAGAGGTTGGCCAAAAGAAGAATCTAGTTTTGGGCTACGTCAAACCAATCCTATGATTGTTGACCGATGATGATGATGATGAAGATATGTATTGCCATGCAATAGGAGAGAAGAGGCGAAGACCATTGATAAAAATAGGAAACAACTTGAGGTGAAGAAGTATTTTTATCTCTGAATCCGAGTCACCAGGGATAAACGAAGCATAAAGAAAATAGTCGGTAGAATAGCCCAGGCGAAAAGGACATTCTAGCATAAGAAGAATCCACTTAAATCTGGGAATAAAATACAGCTTGGAAGTAAGGAAACAGTTAATCAAAACTTGCATCTGGAGCATGTTTCTTTTTGGCAGTGAGATATGGACGATAACACTAGCAGAGAACTCAATGCCTGAAGCATTCAAAATGTTGTGATGCAAAAGAATAATGAAGATGAAATGGATCGACCGAGTGACAAACGAAGAAGTCCTCAGAAGAGTGGGAGAAAAGGAAAGTCAGCTGAAAACTTCAAAAGACAAATGGGCAACTTATTGCCCAAAAATTGTGACATAATGGCGCAATGAAGACAATCGTCGAGGGAAAAGTCAACGAGAAGAGTGGAAAACGATAGCTTGCATGAGATATACAGGTAAAGTGATAATGATGTGAAAGAGAAGAATTATGTATACTATATGAATACGTTAGCTGGTTGGAGACTCGAGTGGATAGCTGCTTCAAACCAATATTTTTATGCATGATGCGTAGTGCATGCTTGGTGAGAATTCACCCCCTGCCACACACCTTTATGGTAGCTTGCAGGGTATTATGTAGATGTAGATGAACGTTCAGACTGTTGGCTCATGGCGGTGTAGGATGCTCTCGACAACAAGTAGTTTGCCTTAGGTGCGTAAATTAAGAAGTCGGATTTGCCACTGTATGTTAAAGAATTAAGTCAGAATTCATGAAGATGTTAATAATTAGCCATGTTGTGTTAGCCAAGAAAGGTAACTGAAAATGCCCTTTAGAAGTGCAAACTAATGTTTCATGAGTGCTGGTATCGTAATGTCTTCCGCCGTTGAATCCAACCTCTCATTATGACATAAAAAGTACCTTCAAAGTGAAATTTCTAGGTTATTCCTCCATTAGAGGCTACTCATGGAATCCAATCCGCTTCGTACCTCCTAAGTCATTACAATAAAAATTGACACGAGTTTAATTTCAAGGTTATCTCGACTCCATTACTTTCGAAGCCAGACTGGCTCAAGTCACGTAATATACGGGAGAAAGACACAAAGAGAGAGAGGCGATGCATGTACTGTCTGGGGAGAGAGTTCATGCGTAGACGTAGCATGATCGCTGTGCCGATGGTGGAATAATTGCTACCCTCTGGGTACCGCCCTCGGTATCCAGTTCCAGAACTGCACTCGGCACGCGACCTTCCGAGAAGTAATTAAGGTCGTCTACACGATTTGCGTGACGGTACGCCGTCCTCACTCGTGTCTCGGAAAACGAACGTGGATTTTCTCTGCGTGCACTCTGATGCACTTTGTCTCGCGGTGTGATTTGTTATCGACGATGCTATAGTGAAGGGAATATCTGGTTGTCATGATGACTCGAGTACTGGCTTTTCCATCCCGATTGCCTGGGTTTGAATCCCGGTAATCGAAGGAATATATCAGTACCTGACTATACACTTACTTTTTCCAATGGCACGTCGAGAGCACTTCAAGGTCAGTAGTCCGTCCGTCGGATGGGACGTTAATCCATGGCCCACTAAAGTTCAAACGTTAAGAGCAGGTCTTACGCCGATGCCGGGTTTCTCACCAATCTTCCTCCGCTCTTTTAATTCCAACTTCTATTCAGAAACATGCCTATTCTTACATTAGTGCCGCAAATGTAACAAGTTGTATCCACCCTCCAAAACTGCATTAACAACGAGAATATTTTGAGAAATACTTTGCATGGGTTGTCCATGTGGCTCAGCCTGAATGTGATAGTGTACAGAATTCATTATTCTCTTTAACTCTAGAACTTTTTAATGCGAACTTTTCTCACTTTTCTTTCAATGAGTCCTATTTTATTTAGCACAGTGCCGCACAATTTTTGTAAGTATTTTTGCCACGTCAAATCCGGCGTTAGTGTTCCTCCTAAGTATTTCTAATCGCTCGCTACGTTCAAATTTACTCCGCCCACTTCATATGAAAAGGTTCGATGTGATTTATTTTGCCAAAATTTAATATCCGAATCATCATCATGAGTCATCAATCCTCAGATTAGTTTGACGCAGCTCTCCACTGAGTGCTTTTATCGGCAAATCCCTTCATATTTACAACATCCGAATATTTCTTAATACATATTTAATTCTAATCTCCTCTCGTTGCATCACGAATTGACATTATTTAAATCGCATGACAGAGCATTAAAATCCGCTTTTGCTGTGATCTGGCGATACATGAGTGCATCATTAGCGAACAACCCGTATGTTGCTGTTTACTTCGGTGGTTATATCGTTTAGGTAGATAAAAAATAATAGGACCCCGATAATATGCCTTGTGGGACGCCAGAAGTTACTCGAACTAGACCAGAGAATACTAACGATTATTACTTTTTGCATTTGATTGGGTAGGAAGTTGCACATCCAGTTAAATATTTTAATTATTCCACATGATTGCAGTTTAAATATGAGTTTTTAGTGCAGTGCCTTATCAAAAGCCTTTTTGAAATCTTCGGTGGCGGCGGGTGAAGTCCTCGCCTGCCAATATTGGGGTTGCGGTTTCTAGTACCTCCCGGGTCGACCCAGGGCATGGCTGTGAGTGTTACGTATTTGTTATCCAACTCGGTGTATAATGGCCAGATGAGCTGTATACGAGTCAATGGAAGCTAAAAAAAGTACCAAATGTTCTATTTTTACGTAAATATCCATGTAATCTCCACAATTGGACGCTGCTTCAAGTTTTGCAAGGGAAGGAGGGAACTGATGTTAGTATGTGCGTACCCTGAGCGAAAGATCCTCAGTGACTCACGGTTTAACAACCCATGCGACGGACGAAGCACTGCACCCAAGGTGCTGTCCTCATATCACAGAAGTAGGGACCGCTCTACCAAAAAAACTTCTGTGTCTCTGCCGGTATTCAAACCCAGACGTTTGGAATAGGAAGCCACGGCTCTAGCCAACAATTTAGTACCACCGCCAGCTAATTCAGCCAGCACATGTCTCAAGACTACATTCCTCATGTTCTTCTCAAGGTGGTAGTTCATATTTTGATCTTGGTTTCATATAAGTAGTGTTTAATGGAATGTCTGCATCTATCAATTAAATAAAAATACTTTGTATGTTCCACACTTGAATATTAAAACACAAAACATGATCGATTTCATCCACAAAAGAGTGTAATAAAAAATAAAAAAGACCAGATGATATCCTCATGTTTTGTGTTTTAATATTAACGTGTGGAATACACAAAGTTTTTAATTTAAGTGAAGATGAATGCCCACAGAGTTAGAAACCTAAAACCACAGAGCATGTCTGCATGATTAATAGTGTTCTCTTTGATTGATTATGCATGCCTGGTTCACCTCGTGCCACTCACCCCTCAGTGCAGTTTGGGTTAGGGGTATAATACTTGCTTCACAATGTCGATGTCCCTGGTTCGAGACTCTCCGTCACCAATTTTTGCGAATCACTGCTGAACACCTTTACGTCACATTCTTTACAACAGCTAGTAACAACACCGACCAGGGGATACAACATTCTGGACTTTTTAGCAACAAATATATCCGAACGAGTTTTAAATACAGTTACAGACATAGGAATTAGTGATCATAAAATATATTTATTGTAATATAAATTGTGATTGTAATATAAATTTATTGTAGGCGTTGAAAGACATTATAAACCAAGGAGGAGGGTATAGTTATTCGGCAAGGCTAATTACGACGGTATAAAAGAGGAATTAAGGGAATCGTTTAATGTATATTAAGCGAACAAAGCAAAGGATTAGATACAGAGGATTTGTGGAGAGAATTTCTTGAGGTCACCCGTAAAGCAGTTAATAAATACATACCAAGTAAATTCATAAGTGATAATACAGAGCCAAGGTGGTATAACGCGGTGGTTAGGAAATCACTAAAGCGACAAAGGGTATGCCACGCTAGGATGAAAAGTGCAGGACGGGGTCTATCGGTAGAGGAAAAAAATGAGTTAGATCAAAACTATAAAAAATCGAGAGTATTAGCAAGGAAATCATGTCGGAAAGCGTTATCACATTTCAAGACCAAGATGTTAGGAGAATATTTAGATAGCAATCCTAAAGCGTTTTGGTCATTTGTGAGAGAGCTTCTGGGAAATAGGTCCACAGTGCACACAATCCCAATCGCCTGCTGCAAAGCATCCGTGATGGATGCACGATTTCCGTGATCGGCAGATATTGATTCTGCTTGATTGTACCTGGCGAGGGTTCGAAAGGATATTGCCAGGATGCGGGTGGCCGATGGAATCATATCGTCCCGTGTCTCTTCTCTGTGTTTATAGTTTTCAATTGTCCACGACGGCGACCTTCCGCGTATCCCAAAGAGACCTCAGCCGTCCCCCTGAAAATTGCAGCTCTTCCCGTGGGAACTCGTCTCATTACACATGCAATTTCAGTATTTTCCCAACGACGTCTGCTGCTCAAGGGGTAAGACCTTGGATCCAGGGGGCGTAATTTCGAATTGCTCGCCGTAGTTTTCTTTTCGGGCAGGAAATGAGTCGTCCGGAACTAATTTTTCACATTTAGATGCATATTCCACACATGAGATTTGAGGATATGAAGTTGCCTCGTGAAGTACACACACGTATATTTTGGCCTTGAAGAAATATCAAAAGCCTAGGATTTATTGAACACATTTTAGGAAAGTTTTCTGAGGGAAAGGTAAAAAAAGTCATTTCGCCCTGAGTAGACCTCACCTGAAGTATACAGGGAGTATTTGGGATCCGATAAATGAAGATTTCATTCGGGAATTGAGTAAGATAAGAATAAATCTGGAGAGCGTGGTAGCCTAGTGGGTAGAGCACTTGGCTACTGATCGAAGGGTCCCAGGTTCAAATCCGGGACACCTTTGGACGCCCCCGAGCGAAAAATCCTCGGAGTGCGAGGTGGCCCAGGGAAAGGAACTGGCCGCCCCTACCCTGAATGTGTGTAATTCACACGCCTGTGGCTTAGTCCGGGGTGAGCTCTACCATTACATATCCAAACCAACTTTCGGGTTGAATCACTGAGTGAGTGAGTGAAGGATTCTTGTGCGTTTCGTAACGAGGTTCTATGGACTCACGGAAATGGTCACTCTGCTGGTAATGAATTCATTTGGGAATTGAGTAATATACGAAGTAAAGTGGTCCATTTCGTAACGACTTCATATGAGCGTACTAAAAGTATCACTCGGCTATTGGAAGAGCTTAGAATCCTCTGGGGCAGTAGTCCCCAAAACGTGCGTCGCGGTACTGAAGGGTGCCGGGAAAACAGCTAGTATTGACGCGAAATTATTGCGAGAAAACAAAGTATTGTCTGACAGGAATTGGTAAATTAAGAAAGATGAACTATCCGACCGTGGGTTACAAATATTCTTTCTCTCCACGTACAGTCTACTACGCAATAAATTTTATACTATGAAAAAATTGCTAATCATACGTCATTTTTTTAACCAATTTTTTTTTCTTTCTTATTCTGAGAAAATCATTTTCAAGCTTTGTTACCTCTGTCTATCTCACTGCGACTCATATACATAAAGGTGTTTTTGTCTGGTACCACTTGCAAATAGATTCTGTGGATAACTATTACTCGCAATTAAATATACAATTTCGTATTCTTTTCTAGTAATTATTTCACTTCATTTTTTTGGATCACTTCCGGTTTTTTCCTATCGGAAATAAGAAAACAACGATTAAAACATTAGTTTTAACAAAAAATGTTAAACATTAAAAAACATGTTATTTTAATGTAATCACGGATTTTTTTACTTCAGAAAATATTTGTAACAATATAACGGGCATACATTACGATTTCGGCGTCAGTATATACCTACGTTGATGCTACATAATCAATTTTATGGATATTTAGGTTAAATATTCAGATTCCACGTAATAACGCATTGTGTTCTGTATGAAGACCGCATAGGAACCTCAAAAAAGTAAAAACTATATGCAGACCCACGGGCATTTTTACGATCAACCTTGGTATTCCTGGAGATGGTTTTAAGAAGTCACTCCGAGGCCGCGTATATTTCAGGAAATCTCTGGGAAAAAACTCCCTATCCTTATGTATGGATTCCATTTACATACGCAACATACAACCTACGCTAGGTTTGTGTAGCAGGGGGTAATCCATCACCAGACGTGTTATATCAAAAGGTCAAATCCTTTGCTAGTTACTACATTATAATATTTTTATATCTCTCCAAAATATTTTATGATAAATGCAATTCTCTTAAGAAATGAAGTATTTTCTCATGCATTACTGCAGAGAAAGTCATCACCAACTAAGTTAGATATCGTACATAAACAAACACAAACATATTTGGTCAATAAAGCAAAGAAGATTAAATTTACACTTTCTGATTTGCTGATATTCAAATATAGTAGTAAAAATCTAAAGAGCATCTTGTAATTTCACCCTGTTCTCTTCGTTGTAGTCTGTCATTGCCCCTGATCTTGCGAGAAATAAATGAAATCTTCGAACCTTTTTGTTTTAATATCTCTATTATTTTATTATAATGATATAACGTCTCAAGGTACGCTGGGTTATTTAACAGCGTTTGAATATCTTTAAAGAACATGTCCAAATTAAATTTCTGCTGAAGATTCATTCTGTATGTTAACATATCCACACTCCGTTGGGGTACTAATTTTTGTGTGAGTTTTGTCCTCACCAGTCTGACTTAACTTCGGGTTGAACATTGTGGTTATTATCATTCTAATATAGTGTGGGATCGGTGAAACTCGATCTAGAAGGATTGGGGCCCCTACTCTGTAGCTCTCTCGATTACATAGTAAATGAGAGAGACATCAGGGACATCAACATCATCATGAGATAAATCAATTATCTCATGATGATGTGGATGATGAAAATATAGAAAATATAGATGAAAAATCTGTAAATCAATTTTGTTATCATATTGGGAAACTTGAATGTAAAGATACTTACTATCAAATATATTGTGAAGTGGTAATTATCCTGACATGTTCACATGGGATATAAATATATGTCATCATGAACCCAAAACATCTTGGTATCATCTACCAATGGAACTGAATTAGAAGCGTAATTCGTATTTTTCATGCCAAGAAACCACATTACCATAACAAATTACATCCTCAATGGTAAAGAAATCCATGCTCACATTAATTTATATTATGCTAATTATGATATTTATCTACGTTTACGTGCGTTTTCAAAAAATATTATACCTTGAAGTTATATTATATATATTTCTTGGATTTGATGGATAATATGATGAAATCCATGGTGTTTGATTTTTTTTGAAAAGGTAAACTATGAATTTTTTTCTGCTACATTTTGATCAATTAAAAAATAAAATTATTTTATCGTTTTGTATCCTGGATCTAGGTGTGATTTTCGAATGGAAGTTTTCATTAAATTTTTTATTATCAATTCAATCAATGGATTCGATCTCCCTCTGCCAGAACCTGTTATTCTACTTCCATGACTTTTGAAAAGGTCTGTTTTTGACTATCCGTCCTTTCCGCTAGAATCAAAGATAATGACCGTCTTCCCCAATAAAACTGAATGGACGATAGATCCTAAGGATAGATTTGCGAACCTGGTACGGGTGATTTTTAGTACTTATTCGAAGTTTCGACCGAATGACTGAAAGGCTAATCCAGATAATAATAGCTTTCTGGCTGGGAGTATCCCAAATAACCTATGAGGAAAATGGGCGCCAATAGCCTTTCATTTGTGGAGAGCTCTAGGGGAAGAATAGATAATATCGGACCAAGAGATAAGATCAAATCTTATCCAGTCCGTTTATTTTGGGAACGAATTATCTCATGTCTCTCAATCCACATGGAGGCAATGTAATACCGTATTTGGTGTGCCAGAGATGATTGTCGATAATTTGCTACCTGCCAAATTTCCTATTCCCACTGCTCAAATAAGTAGGGCATTGTAGATTCACATCATAGAGCGGTCTGACTTTTGCTTACATAACGAGAAAAAATCCAGATTTCTGCATTTAATTTCGAAGAAGATTTTAGCTTCAGGTGTTATCTGAATTTTCACTCAATTTTTTTTGCATATGTTACCTTTGTTTTTTCATCCAGGTAAATGTCTAAAGAGTTTAGATAAAACAAGAAGACAGAATGGACCAATTCTTAGGATATATATTTTTATAGGTCTCCGGCTGGAGGACTTCGTAAAAGTCGTGTTGATTCCTATCCCTATAGTAGAACGGAAATTGGCAAGGATTTAGGGGCAATGTGGTAGCATTCGTCATCAAAGAGAAGAGGATTAATAAAATTGAGTTGAGAAATCCAAGTGCACTAGAGAAATATTTGGCCGAGAACCTACTCGAAAATCATGTGGTGTTGAAGTCTCAGTTGAGGTGGATTTTTTTGGTGGAAACTCTGCAATCCCCAACCTCATTCTGCTAATAATTTCAATACCCTACTAAACCTATCGTAACACATTTTAACAAAGCTAGCTGGTGTACACCTCACATTGTCTAGTTCTGCAATCAAACCGTATTCATTTGGATCTCATATGCGTACTTGAAGAAGATTAAATGCATCGACTGAGTAAGTAACGAGGAAGTCCGAATAAGAGTTGAATAAAAGAGATGTCTTCTGAATACCCTAAGAAGAAGACGGAACAACTTAATCGGCCACATCATGAGACATGATGGCCTGATGAAGACAATCGTCGAGGGAAAAGTGGACGGGAAGAATGGCAAAGGAAGGCCTCGTGCTGCGAGATATATGGAACAAGTGATGTAGGATGTGAAAGAGAAGAAATACGTAAATATGAAGAGATTAGCCGTTAGAAGAACTCAGTGGAGAGATGCGTCACACTAATCTGAGGATTGATGACCGATTATGATGCTTACTCGCTGCGTATTCTAGGCGGGGCCTAGCAATGTAAAGCAAAATCGCTCTTTTGTCTTCTCGTTACATTTACATTTACATCTACGTAATACTCTACGAGCCACTGCCACATATTACCCCGATTTGTCTACCTCATGATAAATCTATTAATTTTAGCATATAAATATATCATTGGTTCAACGCTAGAATTCTTTTACGTTCATAGGAATTCGCTGCGAAATGCGCCGCTTTTCTGTGGATCTAATTTTGTTCGTTGATTGAACCTTCATTCTTTGGGACCCAAATACTCGATACATATTCCTGGTGGCGCATTAACAGGGTGAAATAATATCCCAGTTTCATTTTTTCCTATTTTCATGCATTACTTTCGATGTATCATTCAGGGCTTTCTATAATCGATGGTCGGCAAGTTGACTTGGTAGAATTTAGACATATCGAAAAAAGAAAATACTTAGTTAATTCCACGATTTATTTTGAATGACTCGACCGGTAACTACCTATGATGACCTGCAAAGGTTGACACCGGTTGAGTCATTCAAAATAAATCGTGGAATTAACTAAGTATTTTCTTTTTTCGACAGGGCTTTCTACATTTAATGTGGACTTGAGAGCCTACAGGGAACTCCTTCACCTATTCACGCCATTTTGAGCTCCTCCATTTTGCTCAACGCAGTCCTGACAAAATGGGGAGATTCATTTCAATCGTCCTTTCATGGTTTCATCGCCATGGGGCGACTTCATGGAGATATCGACCGATAAGAGCCCATTGTGTCCCCCTTCCTCGACACCGTGGTTTATTTTTCACGAGGAAACAATGGGGTTTGTGATCCCTTTGGCGGGGAAATGGAAACGATTAATCTCCGTCCGTTCCCCAACCCGACTAGAGGAATGACGGAAAAACACGAGGCTCTTTATTTTCCGTCTCGGGACCGACTCATTTTTCGGCGTCTTTCCCATCCCACCCCCCCTAACCCACGACCCGAAACCAATCACATCGCGGTCGTGATACGGATCGTGACCCGAAATTCTTTCGGCTCACCTCACGGCCCGAATACACCCCCCTTCTCCCGCCCGGGTCTCACTTGAATCCCTGACCCATCGTGATTTTGTGACACTGGCATGGTAATTCCCACGACCTTTCCCCACAAGGGAAATCCCCTTTGCCATCCATTTATATCTCGACTGACTATAGGAAGGAGGGATCGGCCCATGCTTGCTTTTTTTCCTCCCTTGCTTTTTTACTGCATTCATCCTCTGCACTCACGATGGGCCATAGGAATGGCGAAGACAGTTTCGAATTTGAGGGGGAAGAGGAAACGTAACGTTGAAATCATTTGATCCTCGCATAATGCCTTGACGGACTCTTGTTGAAGTGACCGTATTTTTTTCTCTCTTCATATCTTCCGTTTTCCTTTTCCTGCCTCGCTTTTTCCTTTCCATAACTCCAGCTTCCAGCATATTTTCTTGCCAAAAATGAGTCATTCTAAACATTAAATCCTACTCTATATGTTAATAGTAAAACAAGTGTTACGGAATTGATGCAACTGATAATGCGTTTTTTTCAAGATGATATAAATTTATGAAGAAATTAATGTTTTTGCGTTTAAACGCTGGTTACTGGCTATCTATTGTGCAAAAGTAGTAAAGTTATGCTTTTTTACTTAGGATTTTTTCATTTTGCTTTTTTTTATGAATAATAGTATAATTGATTTTTCTTGATTGCAGTATGGCCTTGGAGTTAATGTTTTATTTGAATTGGCAATAAATAATCGATTGAAAGCCAAGTGACAAATATACAATGAATATGACCTTGCGATCAAAGTTTTCACCCGAATGTACCTCTGTCATACTTTTAACTTTGGTAAAGTAATTGAAGTACCTACCTATCTTTTTAGAACAACCTCCCAAAACCGCTGTAATGCTCACCATCAGGTGCTCGTTTACTGCAACGGTTATCTGC